>CM062804.1:1267179589-1269756995 GCA_031772625.1 Pinus tabuliformis
CACGCCTTCCCATTGAAAAAGCTTTTGGACCACCAAAAGTTGGTTTTTAAGCATCGATCAAGTGAGGATACAACTTCCTCACTTGTCCAATCTCTATCCATCGTGCACTGCTTGGTTTTGAACCTTTGAGTCCGATTCTCAGGTACTCAACATCCCTCTGCACGTAGTTCTCACCTTCCTGTCTAGAACTGTGTCTTCCTGCAACTCATTGAGATATTCAGGCAACAGATCATCAATAAAAGGCAACTAACTTTGCTCTTCGTGATCTTCAATCAATGAAGGTTCATACAGTCTCAATTTCTCCGCATTAACGACTGAATAGATATGCATATAAGCTGTCAAATCAAGGCGAAAAGCTTTTTCACCAATTTTCTCAAGTATCTTGAAAGGCCCATACCTTATTGGTTTCAACTTCTTACCTTCACCTTGCATTCTGTCTTTGTTGATATATAGCCAGACTTAATCACCAACTTGGAAGCTATGCTCAATTCCATGCTTGTCTTGCCTTGCCTTATACTTGGCCTGGCTTCTTTCTAGCTGTTCCTGCACTGCCTGGTGAATTTCTTGGATCTGTTCAATGAACTTGGTTGCTTTGTCTACATCACTATGTACATCAGCTGCTATGGCTTTACTAAAGACAAAATCCAAGGGAGACTTTGATGTAAAACCAAAACAAGTCTCAAAAGGAGATCTCTGAGTAGAAGAGTGCTTGGCACGGTTGTAAGCATGTTGCACATAACACAAATGTTCATCCCAAAGCTTGGGATGCTTGCTGCAATAGCCCCTGAGCAACTGGATCACTGTCCTATTGACCACCTCTGTTTGGCCATCTATTTGTGGATGAAATTTTGTGCTCTTCTTCATTTTGGTGTCCATCAATTCCCATAGATTTGACCGAAACTTCCCAACAAATCGGGAATCTCGATCAGATACAATGGAAGTGGGTAACCCAAAATGAACCCATACATGCTGAAAGAACAACTTCGTTGTTTGTTCAGCTATAATCTGCTTGTTACAAGGTATTAAAATGCACATTTTGCTGAACCTTTCCACAATAACATATAAATAATCATGACCTTTTCTAGATTTTAGCAATCCCCCAACAAAGTCCATGGAAACACTTTCCCAAGGACGAGAAGGAACTGGAATTGGAGTGTACAATCCTATTTTTCTATTGTTGGGCTTGCTTTTAGCACACATGGTACACCCTTTAATATATCTAGAAATTGTTTCATGCATTCTTGGCCAATAATAGAACCTTTGCAAGTGTGCAACTATTTTACTTACACCAAAATGACTTGATATTAGAGAAGTATGTGCTTCTCGGATTATGTTAACTCTTTCAGTTTGAGGAATGCATAACTTTCCCAAATGATATAAGAGTTGGTCCTTAACATGATAATCCAATTCTTCTACTTGTTTGCCATGACTTAAAGTTGCATATACACCTTTAAAGTCTATATCTTGAGCATATTGTTCAATGTAGCTTTCAACATTACTAAGTTATGCTTAAGTATAGTAGATGCATTTATGATTGGTCTGGATAACATATCTGCAACCTTATTGTGTATGCCCTTCTTATATCTGATGACAAGATGAAACTGTTGTAGAAAACTCATCCACCTATAGTGTCTTGATTGCTGCAATTTAATTTGTGAGTGCAAATATTGAAGTGGTTGATGATCTGTATGTATGATTGTTTCTTTGTCCATTAGGTAATGTTTCCACTTTTTCACACTCTGTACTAATGCATACAATTTTTTTATCATATGTGGGATAATTAACTACTACAGAATTAAATGTCTCAGAATGGTAGCATATGGGTTTACCATGTTGCATCAACACTGCTCCCATGGCATAGTCACTGGCATCTGTTTCAATCTCAAATGGTCGTTGAAGATCTGGTAGTGCTAGTACTGGTGTTGTACTAATTTTTTCCTTTAAGGTGTCGAAGGCGTTCTACTGTTTTCCTCCCCACTGAAACACCTTGTTCAATCCTGTTAAAGCATGCAAGGGAACTACAATCAAGGAAAAGTTAGTAATAAACTTTCTCCAATATTTTGCTGCTCCTAGGAAACTCCTAACTTCTGTAGCAAATTTGGGTTTAGGCCAGTTCACAATGACTTCAACCTTAGAGGGATCTATCTTCAATTCGCCACCCCCTACAATATGACCCAAATAATTTAAAGATGTTTTTCCAAATTCACATTTTGATAAATTCACATAGAGATTTTCTCTTTTCAAAACATCTAAAGTTTGCTTTACATGCTTCAAATGTTATTCCCATGTTTTACTGAAAACAATAATGTCATATAAATATACAATTACAAAATCATCAATAAAAGGCCTGAGTACATCATTCATAACTCTCATGAAAATGGCAGGAACATTAGTTAAGCCAAAAGGCATAACCAGCCATTCATACAACCCTTGCTTTGTTTTGAAAGTAGTCTTCCATGCATCTTGTTCTGCAACTCTGACTTGATGATAGCCACTACGCAAGTCTAACTTGGAAAAGTAAACTGCTTCTTTCAACTGATCTAATAGATCATCAATGCGAGGAAGAGGATAACGATTCTTGATTGTTATTTTATTCAATGCTCTGTAATCAATGCACATCCTCCACGAACCATCTTTCTTTCTCACCAGTACGATTGGAGATCCACATGGTGATGTGCTTGGTCTTATGAACCCTTTATCGAGCAGCTCTTGTACCTGCTTCTTGATCTCTGCATTCTCTAAAGCAGATAACCAGTACATTCTGATGTTAGGTAATGGAGCATCTTGTTGCAAATGAATATCATGTACTATTTCCCTTTTGGGTGGTAGACCTTTAGGTTCTTGGAATAGGATATCATATTCTGAAACAAATTTATCTAAATCAGCTTTCTGTTTAGCATCACAGCCTTCAAATACATTGGTTTTATCAGGGTCCTTTTCCTTTACAACCATTAGTAAAAATTGCTTGCATGAATTTACAATTCTTTTCATCTGCCCTAAGTTTATGAGAGAATAGTTATTTTTGAGTTTATGAGCTCTTACAATATATTATATTCCATCTTTAGTGAGTTGATACTTATTTTCAGCTCTATAGAAAATGGATTTTCTATCATACAAGTAAGGACTTCCTAAAACAATACCACATATATCCAAGGGAACTATATCTAACTCAACCTCATCTACAAATGTTGACCCAATAGCAAACCTAAGTTTACATTATCTTGTCACTTGTAGCTTTTCTTTATCACATACCCAACCTAATGGATATGGCTTCTTGTGAGGTGTTGTTAGTAAGCCCAACTTCTTTACAATTGTTTCAGAAATCAAGTTTACTTGTGATCCATTATCAAATAAGATATCAATCTTTTGGTGCTTGGAAATAACTCTAATATGAAAAAGCTCATGTCTTTTCCTCTCATTATCTTCATTATCAATAGATTGTGTAGAATTACTTGTGGATGCTTTAGAACTTTTACCTTTTATACCTGTGGTTGTGACTGTTGTTTCATCACCTGAGTCTGACCCCAAGTCTTTCTGAATAGTAGCAGCAGCCTTCTTCTTCTTACCACCGAACTTCTTGGGTTTCAGCTCTAGATGCAAAGACCAACAATGTTCATCATCGTGCCCATCCTTCTTACAGTGAGTGCATGAAGGTTTGTCTTTCTATACAACGTTTGTCTTCCTCTCCTTCCATTTTAGCTTCTTCTTTTCCTTGTTCTTGCTTGTAGAGATTTTTAATGATCCCCCAATTTCTGGGTTCACATTATTGCCTCTAGCCTCTAGATGTTTAGCCTGAATTGATACATCATCTAGGCTAGTGGGATTAAACATGAGAATGTTATGCTTCAAATAGCTATGCATACCACCTATATACTTCAACAAAGTTTAAGGTGAGTCTAGAGATATGCCTAGAGTTAAAGCTCTTTTTCTAAATTCCTGGGTATAACTTTGTACACTTTGGCCCTTTAATTGGCGAAGAGTTTGCCAAATCATCATTGCTTGCTGCATATAAGCTAGTGGATAGAATTTTTTTTTAATGGTAGAAACAAATTCATTCCAGGTAGAAAGAATTTTACCATGTTTCTTCAGATTAGCTTGTGTCTTGCCTTCCCACCACACTAGTGCAGTTCCTCCAAGGCGAAGGCTAGCCAACTGAATCTTTCTCCTCTCTGAATCAATGTTTTGCACCCTACAATATACATCAATCTGTCTAATCCAGTTATCTAGCTTTTCTGCATTTAATTCTCCATCATAGATTGGCAAATCAAATTTCACATCTAATTTAATCAAAGATGTTTTCTTCTTTTTCTTTTCAGGGCTAGGAGATGAGGATGATGGAGGTGATGGTGGAGGAGATGATGGAGGAAGCTTTCCCCTTTCCCTTTGCCCTCTGGGGCATCTAGAGAAGGTTCCTCTGCTCCTTTGTCTTGTTTGGGGTTGAAGTACTTTCACCTCGACCTTTCTTAAATTATCGATACATCTCTTCCACCATGGCTCTCATGGTCATGAAACTATCCATGAACTGAGATTCTAATTCCAATGGGGTTTGTTCTGCCATTCCCCTCCTAGGATATACTCTTCCAATTTCTG
The DNA here is from genome assembly GCA_031772625.1 of Pinus tabuliformis. Taxonomy (NCBI): domain Eukaryota; kingdom Viridiplantae; phylum Streptophyta; class Pinopsida; order Pinales; family Pinaceae; genus Pinus; species Pinus tabuliformis. The sequence continues at coordinate 1,267,184,180 of CM062804.1, forward strand.
GATTAGCCTCAACAAGTTCTCCTTTTCCTGGTTTGAGCTTTGACCTAGTTAGCATTCAACAATCCAACACAAGCTTTTCTAACCTTAGCAAACCTAAAGCTCTAATACCACTTGATCTGATAATGAGATATTAGATTACTTTTAAGGTATTACAGACTCATATGCATGGATTTTCCTATATCACTTGGTGCATCGGATCGATAATATTGAAAATAATATAGACAATGAGTAGTTAGAGAAACATAATAGACATACACACGTAACACAACAAAATAATCAAGGATTTCACCCAAAACTCCTGGGCTACGTCTCTTGGTCCAACCTTTAGTGGTGGCCTCTCTATTATGTCTTCAAGAGCAGAGTTTTACAAAGTGAGCTCAGTTTGAGTCTCAACACAACAGATACAAAACAATAGGAGTTTAATTGAATCCCTCAAGTCTCTCGGAGTACACAAACTCTCCCTCTCGCCTTTTGTCTCTGTCTTCTCTCAGTTTCAGCATTTCTTGCCTCTATCTTTGTCATTCTATGGCTTTTAAGCCAATCGGCGCTAGTCTGTTTGTTTTCCCTTTCGGGCTCTCTGGATTCCGGCCTCTGTTCGCTCAAATCCCCTCTGAGCATTAAACAATCACTGTTAAACATCTTTGGGTATGGTGGCCACCTGTTTTGTAACGGAAGGGACCATCGGCGCCTTTGAAATCCCCAAAATAGTTGTTCTCTGTTTATACAGAGAAATACACAAAAACACGGGAAAATCTGCCAAACTGTTGTTTATCGAACTTGAATTATCATTAATTATGCCTTATAATCCTTTCGGATCCGTCTTCGGGCGTTATCGCAAGTGACCGTTGATCCAATGATTTCTATTGATTTCGGGTGGCTTATGCGCATGGAGATTACCTGCCTGAAAAGGTGGTTTTCTCTCTCCAACGCCAAGCCACGTTGCGACCAGTGTATGGGCTCGGGCAGAGCCCGTCCAATACCGCTTACCACCTGAGGCCCGCCCGAAATCCTGCTCGTTATGGAACTCAAAATATATATATCGTTGCATGTATAAACCCTTTTGGGTCTGTTTTATCGCTCCATTCACATTTCCTTTGTTTTTCATTTATTTAACGAAAATGTGACTTTACATAGAAAAACTCCTTTTTACGGAACTCAAAATATATTAAATTTCATTCATAATCCCCATTAGGTCTGGCTATCGCAAGTGTATCGGCCACGCTCCTTGGTATTGCTCCGATGCGATATTGTGATGCGATATATCGCAATCCCATATCGCATGGTCTTTGAGCCTCTGTAAGCCTTTCCCTTTGTGTTTTGCTGATGCAATATCGCAAGCTAACCTGGGCCGTCAATCTACGTGCTTGATCGACAGTCCTCGTTGACTCGCACTGATCGTTGTCGCAACGTTCATAGTGTCGCCTCCGATAACCTTCACTTGCCATCACTGATTGCGATATGCCAATCGGATCTGGACCGTTTATCAGCCAGATCCGACGACTCCTGTGCAAAGTCGTGATAGACTTTGTTTTCCCTTTTTCTTCATGTTTTTCACTCCCGATAGTGTTTTTCGCCATTTTTAAAGGTTCATCCTTTTGCGATAGTTTTTTGATTTTGAAGACTTAGAGGGTGTTATAGCTCCAAATATCACCCTTTGTATTTGTGATGCTTGGTTTATGGCCTAGGGAAACCCCTCCTTCTAGACTTGGTCCAAATATTTTAAAAACAATGTTTTACTCCTTGTACACTACTTTGCCCTGTGTTAAAAGCATGTACACGCGGGTCAGTCTATACCCAACCCACGTATATGTGTTAAAACACTTAAAAAAATTAAATTTCCTTAACTATGGGCGGAGATCACAAGTTTTACCTGTTGATTACCTATTAGTGCCCGTGGCCCAACTATTCCCAACTAAAAAACTAATTTGGGAGAAGTATAAAAAGACTTCAATGGGAAGGCCTTAAGGAGGAGAGAAATGATAGAATTACTATACTGAGATTATCCCCTGATCAAGTCTGAAGAATCCCTATGCTTCAAGCACTTCCCCAAGTTCAGGAAACCCTTATTTCCTTGAGTTTTGATGTTCTCTCATATGCTTGGAGATATCATGGTATTGGTTATGGAAGGAGGTTGTTGAAGACTGGATTGATGACCTGGAGACGGTTCCACTTGGAGCTAGAAGAGAAAGACTCAAGTGAACTCTTTCCATGTTTTTATTATAGTTTTCTACAATAAAAATAAACATTGTCTTGTTCCTGATATCAACTTTGTTTATGCATCTGATGTTATTTTTAAGGTTTATATATGAATGACTATTTCAATGAATAACCAACCATCTACTTATATGATATAAAGTTTATTTCACTACAATGCTTTATCTATATGTTGCTATGTGTATTCGAATTGGCTAATTTGCAGGTTCGAAGATCATCAGGAGTTGCAGAGGGTTTGAACCCTAGCTGGAACTACCCAAACGAAGGACATCCAGGTATGTTCATCCTCGCATAGTTAGTTTGTTTAAGCATGTTGCTTGAGTTGAATGCTTGTTTCTTGTTGTAGATTACTCCTGCTCTGCTAGGGTTCTGACCCAAAGCCCTAGGGGACTTATTCCCTCAATAGAATTGGCGACTCTACTGGGGATAACAATCTTGTTATTCCTAGTTTGGGTTATTTAGTGCCAATCAGGGCTCAGTTCTTAGTTTGCTTGCTGTCACTGTACTGCCTGCTCCTGTAGGAACTCAGACTTCAAGTCTGATCTTTTTCATCAGGCCTCATTTTTTATTTTTCTTGTAAAAATTCATATACGCATCTTTATCTGTTTACAGAAGCGTACACATGCTTGTTTCTGTGAACTAAAACCGTGTATACGCAAGTTTCTTTTGGCAGAAGCACGTGTACACACAGTTGTGTAGAGACACAATCGCGTATACAATTTTTTGCATGATTTTTTGAAATCTTTCTTTCTAGAAAGATTTGTTTCTTGGTCTGTGTGGTTTCTGAGTGGTCAGTTTTTGTTTTCAGAATTTAATTTTTCAGTGAGATTACTGTTACAAATTCTCTCCTGCTTTGAAAAGTTTTTGGCCTCAGTTTGCTTTAATAATGAGTTTTATGATTTGTGTTTGAACACACAAGGCTTCTTATAGAGGTTCTTGATCGTTTTGGTCTTTCAGAACAGAAGATCGTATGAAATCTTAGTGTCAAACTTCATTTTTATGGTTTGCTTGCTTTTCTTCTCGTCTATTTTGTGGCCATTCACTTTTTCTTGCTTTTCGAAAGTTTCTTGTTGATGAATTTGAAAGTGTGTCTTTCCTGATTTCTTGATCAGTTTTCTCAAAGCTCTTTTTGCTGATTTTGGATCATTTAGTGCAAGTTGAAACACCTATTTTGTTCAAGTTTTCATTTGTGTTGAATTGATAACTTGCAAAGTTTCCTTGTGATTTGCTTTCGGTCTTTGAGTCTTTGGTGGCATTTTGAGTGCTTTTGAAAAGTTGTTTTTATTGTTTCTTGAAAAAGAAAAGTCCTTCAAAAACATTGTTTTTGCTTTCTTTGTCGAATTTGAGTTTGGTTTCTTTTGGTTTTTGAGAGTGATTTGTGATCTTTTTTATTAGTCCTTCTTGTTTTGGGAAAGATTTTGTGTTCAAAATTCTTATTCCCTTAAATACTTAAGTTGGCTTATAAACAAATTGCTTTCATTTCTTTTTAGAGTAATCTAGAATTTTGCATTATCATGTACACTTTGCATTAGGGTAGTTTTGCATTATTAAAGCATCAATAGTTTTTTAGTTTTTGTGAATGTGAAGTCTGCTACAAGAAAATAAAAGGAAAAAAGTTTTTTCTTTATAGAATTTTCTTAGAACCCAAATAGAAGTTGCTTTTCATCGAAGAACAAACAAGTGCATTGCATATAAGTTAGTTTTTCATTAATTTCTTTTGCATCATAAGAACACCATCAGTTTCACTTCCATATTGTCCCTTTGACTTAAAAAGAACAACCACTTAAAATCAAGCGCTTAATAAAAAAACTAGAACTTTTTGTATTTTCAATCAGTATACACCAACAATTTTATTTATTTAGGGCGATTAGGCGAGAGGAGAGTAAACTCTCCAAGGCCACTCTAAATTGTGAAACATAGAAGTCTGAATAAAGAGTGAAATCCAATAGCGTTAGGGAGACCGGGAAAGCTCCGTGACTGGGAGTTAAGCACGAGGGTTTGTGAAGATAAGGACGAGAGATACCCCCTCTCTTACTTGTCAGATCTTACCTCACGACTGTTCCGCCCGGCTTTTGATACGAGTTGGTGTCTTTAGTTGCCAATCCTAGGGATCTACACAGGTGGCTACGGAGGGGAATCCTGTGGCACCTAAGGTTGACGTTGCATCACGTTCAACGGTACTTCTGGAGGGCACCCTTGCGAAGCTTGGGGGCTTGCACCTGCGAAGGCTGTTGTCTGGAGGTCAGCGTAACTACCTCTGATACCTTTGCTAGTAGACCTGGGGCGTAATTACCCCAGTCTATTTTCGGAAGGCCCTTTATATTCACTTTCTTGTATTTTGGTGTCCGATCCTAATCACCTGGAGCGGAAATATTTGGAAGTTGTTTGACTGTTGAATTCTTTAGGGACATTTTTAGTGTGTGTTTTGTGCTCCTAGTCAGCCTAGCTTTCAATTTACTTGAGTCTTCAAGTATATCTTATTAAAATAATTCAAAGTGGCTGATCAATCACTTAGATGGTCCTGTAGGCTTCGTGGGCTTTCACCTGTGAGTCTAGAGCCTTCTCCTAAAAGGCGTAGGAGTGATTCTACTAGTGGTTTTCAACCAGTGGCATTTGGTGCATCAGAGATTGATCCTCCGCTTGGGGGCATCAGTGTACAAGGTAGACCTGGTACTACCATAGAGTTAGAGAGGAACACACCAGTTCTTTCTCAAGTACTCTTCCAGTCAGAAGATAATATTGAGGTAGAAGAGCTCTCAGAGTCAATTGTGGCTCCGAATTCTCCTCTCCCTTCAGATCATCCAGACGTATTGTTATACGTTGGAACTCTGACACACAGGCCTTCAAGCCTAGGTCCACACACATACATCCCTTCGATGACCACTGCTAGAAGCATGGCATCCACCACGAGTGCTACGAGTATGCAGACTCCTATATCAGTACAAGGGGGAGGAACTATTTCCATCCCTTCTACATCTTTATTTGGGTCTACTGCCAACACATCCTTGTTTGGGTCTACTTCCATTCCGTCGACGAGTGGAAGTTCCCAAGCTCATGCATCCAGTTTTGGATTCTTCCCTTTTGGAATGCCCTCTCAAGGTATTCCTTCAGTTCCATTAAGTGTACCATTAATTGCCTCCACATCCATGATGAGTGGATCGACTTATTTTTAGGGTTTCCCCTTTGGAAGTGGTCATATACCACATTCCAATCCAATGGTAGGGTCTATGCCTTTTCCTTTCACAGGTCAAGGTACTAATCCTTTTCAGAGTTGGACAAACCTGCAGTTAGTGGGATAGGAACTGGGAATCAGTTTTTCGGCCAACAAGGGAATGTGCCGTATTCCTCAGTCAATTCATTTTGAAGTTTTCCACCCTTAGCTAATGCTTGGAACCCTTACCAGGGGCTGTCAGCTCCTTACAATAATTCGTTAGGGGGAAACTTTGCCAGTTACGGAGGTTTTTCGGCTGGAGTTGGTCAAACTCCGAGTTTTGCTGGACCACAAGGTTCACCTTTTGGTTCAATAGGTTCTACCAGTTACTTCGGGCAACTTGGTGCCTTTCAAAATCCAAGTCATTCTTTTCAGACTTTCAGGAACCCCGCCCAATCTGGGTGGAATCCCCAAGGTCCTTCGAGACTTCCTTTTATGGCCACGCTTAATCTGCCAGACTTGACTAAGTTGATGAATGATCCAATCAGATACAATCTGTCTTAGCCTCCGATCCTAACCAAAATGCCATCGGATATTCCAAAATTTGAAGGGAAGAGTGGAGAATACCTGGGCGACCATGTAACCACGTTCCATTTATGGTGCTCATCTAACTCCCTAATCGATGATTCAATTAGGTTGAGACTATTTTAGTGCACCTTAACTGGGAATGCGGCTAAGTGGTATATAGAGTTGCCAGGGGGAACCTTTACATCTTTCACCGATTTGGCTAACATTTTCTTAAACCATTTTCAGTTACCTGTCTGCTACGAAGCCGGAACTGAACTTCTGGCCAATTTTCATCAAGACACGGCTACTCACATTTCAAATCATATCTAGGAATGGAGATGGAGAAAGAGGCTCATTAAAGCCGAAATTCCACCTGAATTCCGTCTTGAATGGTTTTTAAAATCATTACAACCTGAGATCTCCAAGGATGTTTTTATGTCCAGAGTTTATTCCGAAGAGCAGGCTATCTTTCATGCCCAACAGTTAGAACTGATATATTCTCAGTTTGGGACTCTTCAGAAGATCTTGCCTGATGCTCCTAGATCCACGGTTGATATAGCCAAACCGAAGCTAGGCCCGCATGCTGATGGTATTGTTGGATCGATTGATGCAAATGCGGTGAACCTTCTGAGCCAATTGTAGTAGTTGTCTATACAAACTACTTCTTCCAATCAGGCTGCACCGTCTACTCCTACACCTTCTCAACCTTCTTCCGTAAATGTTGTTCAGGCTTCTAACCCCAAAGGAAATCAAAATTCTGATGGGAAGAAGAAGGGACGAGGTAAAAAGAAGAATCAGGATGGGAAGAGTAATGCGAACAAACCCGGCAATAATGCTGGTGAAGGTGGAAAAGAGTCTAAGAAGAAAGTTAAGTTTCCATGCAAGTTATGCAGTGGAGACCATTTGACTCATCTTTGCCCAAAAATTCAAGATGCTCAGCGCTTGTTAGTGCAGCAAGGGTCTTCTAGCTCCCAAGCTGTCTTAACTAACCCTTTCCCCCAAGGGCAGCAGTTGCTTGTTGGCGCGAATTCAAACCCTGGTACCTCTGCAGGGGGCAACCAGGAGGGGGAAAATTCCTCAAATGTTTTCATGATGGGTTCTCACATCAATGTGGCTACACGGTCACGTGATTATGGTGAAGCTAAAACATCCAAGGATAAATTTGTTCCCGAAACTATGGATCCACTTCATATTGAGCGACCCTCTATCGAGTCTATACCTCAGATACCAAAAGGTTCTACCAAATGCGTGACTATCAACCCTAATGCTAGGGTAGCCTAGAACTACTCCATTGTAGAAGATCTGGCTCAAAGTCCATGCGCTATGTCTGCTTTAGAGGTACTCTAGTCGTGTCCAGCTCAACGAAGTGCTTTTTTTTTCAGCGAACGAGGCAGTTGATCCAAACAATTCTTTAGTGCTCACTTTTGACATGCTCAATGTCAAAAAGAGACTTCCTCATCATATGGATTTTCAAATAAAGTCTACTTACTAGAAAACTAATATTTTTTAAATAGTTATAAATGAGGGAGCTTCCACATGTGTAATGTCTATGTCATGTTGGAAGGCCATTGGATCGCCTTCAGCTGTTCCTTCACCCACTCTCTTGACAGCATTTGACAGGCATTCTCATAGGCCACACGGGATTATCCTGGCCTTTCCTATATGTGTTATAGGAAAGGTCGTTAATATCGAAGTAGAAATCGTTAATGCCAACCTAGATTACAATCTCCTCTTAGGACGGAATTGGATTTATGAAATGGATGTCGTCATTTCGACTCTGTTTCAAGTCCTTTGTTTTCCTCACGAGGGGAAAATTGTTAAGGTTGATCAATTGGATTATTCTCCAGTTGACCCTCGAGCAACTTCGGATTCTACTGTTCCGCTGGTGGATAACCCCCGTCAACCTATCGAGAATCTAGGAGTTGGGATGTATTCTTCATTGATGGGTACATTTGATCTTCCCACTCATATAGCTAGAATCAATGCCATTTCGTCCTCCAAGAGTATTCATTGGAAGATTTCTTACGGACTCGTTATTTTCAGACCCTTGGACCTTGCCTTCACCTACAACCACATTAGATGAAGGACAAGTCGGTGGAATGGCATTCCCTATGTCTACAGTAGAGCTTAGATATCAGTCTATCATTAACTTTGCAGACGACCATCCTACTCCTTTTTCAGAGGAAGAGTTAGATGGTGATGTGGCCCCATCTTGAACCCTTGACTCTACTTCTGCTATGGATTTCTTAGATACGGTCTTACCATCTGAGGAAGCAATCTTAGAAGCAATGACAGGTGTAGATCGACCTTGGGAAGATTTACACGATCGTTCATACTTTCTTCCCCCATTGTAGGAAGTCGAATCCAGGTTCTCCAATCTGATTACTAGCGATGTTTGTACGGTTTCAGAGCCTTTGGCTCCAGCACACATCCGTGCCGAAGGTAATATGTCGGTCATTTCAAAAACCATACCGATAAACATCTCTAGGAACCCTAATGTGATAGAAAATGTCTTCATCGGAGCCGAATGTTCCCCTTGAAGAGATTCAAATTTACACCGACCTCTTTAAAGAGTTTCAAGATGTATTTGCTTGGTCTTATGAAGAAATGCCTGGTATTGATCCATCCATCATTCTGCATGAGATCAAGACATATGAAAATGCTAAGCCGATTCATCAGAAGCTTCGATCAGTCAATCCTAAGAAAGCAACAGCTATTAAAGTTGAAGTAGAAAAGCTGATCAAGGCGAGTTTCATAAACCCCGTTCCTCTAATGGATTGGGTTTCTAATCCAGTCCCGGTTGATAAAAAACAAGGAATGATCCGAGTGTGCATTGACTTTAGGGATTTGAACAAAGCTTATCCGAAAGATAATTACCCCACACCGTTTATTGATTAGATAGGTTTTTTTTTGTAAAGGTTCAGCAGGACTTTATATTAATAGAATACAGTAAAATACATGATGCAGAGTGGGAGTCGATGGGACCTCCCTGTGTCTACCTTTGTACAACTGAGCTGGTCTAGTCTCTGCTCTCTCTCTTTTTTTTTTCCAGAGTGGGTCGTTGACAGCTTGTAGAATTATCAGTAGATGCAAATATGGAAGAATCATGGGAGCCTGGCATTCGCTATGCTTGATGGTCTGCCTTGTTTATGGTGTTGCATTTCTCTCTGAGTTCCCCCTCCTCCAAGTCTTGCCAGAGGATGTGATAATCTTCAAGATTGGACTGAATGCCAGCATTGGCTATGGCATCGGCCAGCTTATTTGCAGTTCTTCTGACTGCTTGAAAGGTGATGCCTTGAATGTTGCTGAGATGGGCTTGCAGATCCTTCAGGATTGCCGAGAGCCTCCAACTGGGTGTAAGCTTGTCCACTTGAGTGTCGTTTTGAAGTTTTCTCATCGTCTTGATGACAATCTCCGAGTCTCCTTCCACCACCAGAGGTAGAAATTTGTAGCGGTCAGCCAGGGTGATGCCTTTGATGAGAGCGATCAGCTCTGCAGCGTTGTTGGTATTTGTGCCCAGATTGCCATGGTAGATAAGCTGGATATTCCCTGTGTGGTCCCTGATTGCTCCACCATACCCAGCTTTTCCCAGGTTTTTCTTTGACGCCCCATCGAAGTTTAGTTTGAACGATGGAAATGGAGGCGTACCCCATTTGTCCTGCTTCATCATAGCGGTGGCTTGGTTCCTGCCTATGGGAGTGGTCTGGGCTTTGAGATTGAGGATTTGGACTATCCTTTGGTCATTCGGTGACGTATTCCCCTCTTGCGGCATTATGTCCATGGCATGGATCATTTCTATTATTAGCTTCCTCGTTTTTCCTATTAGCCTGTCCACTTTCATCGTTGAGTTCTTGAAGATTCGATCATTTCGCTCTTTCCAAATAATCCATATCACGGCTCCTGGAATGAGGTTCCATGCCCTGTTGACCAGATTATTGGGGGATATGGAGGATCACCAATTTCTCATGGTAAGGTAGATCAGTCTCTGTTTCTGTCGGATTGTCTGAATACAAAGACCATATCATCCCATAGAGCCCAGGTTTTGGGGCATGTGTTGAGAATGTGGTTGAGTGTTTCCTGATCATTCTCACAGAGGGCGCATCGAGAGGGCCCGATGAAACCCTGTCTCTGTAAATTGTTCCAAGTAAGCACTCTGTTATGCAGGACCAACCAAGAGAACAAGGTTATTTTGGGCCAAGTACCTCTGCTCCAGAGCGCGTGCCATTTGGGGTCCGGTTGCCAATCAGGTGAAGCAGCAATGATTCTGTAGGACTCTTTTAGATTGAAAGTTCCTTTAGGATTATTTCCCCATCGCAAGATGTCTTCTCTGGTTGAGGTGAGGATCTTGCGTTGGTCTAGATGTTGTAAGAGATGTTCTATATTCCCATTGTGGTCTTGAGTTAGCCATTGTTCTTTGGTTAGCCATTTTTGCCAAGTGGTGGCCAATGTTTGGGGTTGCCAATAATCTGCTACCTTTCTTAACCCTGCCTCTTGCATGTCATTTTTAAGAGTAGTCCAATCTGGGTGGTCCAGAGGAGGGAGTTGCTGCCAAGAATCTTCCTAGAAGAGGGCGGTGTTGCCTTGGTGCACTTCCCAAAAGCAGTGCTTCTGAACAATATGTCGATTCTCCCATACTTTGTTCTAGAGGGGGGAACCTTGAGTGTTGCCAGTGAGCCTGATGAGGTCTTTGTCCTGGATTTGATTTGTGTACTTTGCTTTCCACAAGGTGCCCCATAGGGAATTAGGATTCTCCACCCATCTCCACCAGATTTTCGCTGCTATAGCATTGCTTAGGATTTCAGGATCTCTTAGGCCCAGTCCTCCTACCAGTTTTGGTTTGCATATGTCTATCCACTTGAGGAGGGCCCATTTGCGATTCTTAGAATCTCCATTCTAGAGGAAGGACTGCTAGATGTTCCAAATGGATTTATATACAAATTTGGGTGCTGCTAGGGCCGAGAGCATGTAGGCTGGCATTGTTTGAAGAACTGATTTGATCAGATAGTTGATGAATGTGCGGGTAATGAGATTTTTTACATCATGGACGGATTCTCCGGTTATAATCAGATATCTATCCATCCAGAAGACCAACGTAAGGCAGCTTTCATATGTCCCTGGGGTACCTTTGCGTACAAAAAGATGCCTTTTGGTCTTAAAAATGCTGGAGCCACGTTTCAGCAGGCCATGTCATACACTTTCCATGACATCAAGCATGTCATTGAAGCATACTTGGATGGTTTAGCTACTCGTTCTCGAAAGAGAATTGATCATCCTAGTCACCTTCGGTTGGTTTTTGAGAGATGTCGATTTTACAGATCCGGTTGAATCCAAAAGTGTGTTTTTGCGGTTACATATGGTCGGTTATTAGGGTTCATTGTTTCAACTAAAGGGATTCGAGTTGATCCCTTCAAGGTAGAGGCAATAGTTCAGTTGCCTCCCTCGTCTTCCATTTAAAGATAACTTCAAAGTCTTCAGGGGAAGGAAAATTTCTTGAGATGGTTTATAGTGAACTATGCTGAGATAACTAAAGGATTTATGCATTTGCTCAAGAAAGGAGTTCCATTTTTATGGGACGAATTTGCACAACGATCTTTTGATGCCTTGAAGTAGGCGTTAATCTCTGCCCCGCTTTTGAGTCCACCGAATTATGGTAGAGATTTCCTTTTATATCTTGCAGCTGCAGAATCAACCATAGGTATGGTTTTGGTTCAGGAAGATGATGCTCTCACGGAGCATGTGATTTACTACTTGAGTCGAGGCTTGGTAGGCCTTGAACTACACTATTCTCCAGTTGAGAAATTAGCCTTGGCAGCTGTCCATGCTGTCCAGCGGCTTCGCCATTATATTCTGCTACGCAAAACATTTGTCTTAGCGGCGGTCAATCCTTTCCAATTTGTCCTCAGTAGGCGAGTGATTGGGGGCAAATACAATCGATGGATTGTTATTTTACAAGAATTCGATCTTGAGTTCTTGTCGGCCAAGTCTAAGAAATCATTGGTTTTTGCGGAATTAATTTCCGAGCTGCCTTGTGGAGAAGATATTGTTTATGAGGAAAGTTTCCCGACGAACATCTGTTCCTCATCTCTTCACAAGATCCCTGGTATGGAGATGTCATAATCTATCTACAGACTTCGAAGTTCCCTCCCGCTTCCTCCAAGGATGAACGTCTAAAATTACGTCACCAAGCTAAGAACTATGTCATCATTGGTGATACATTATATCGCCGAGGGGTTGATTCAATCCTTAGGCGTTGTTTAAACTTAGAGGAAGCAGAGTCTGTGCTTAATGATTGCCACAATGGAGCTTGTGGTGGTCATCTTTCAGGGCTTGCTACAGCCCAGAAAATCTTGTGTGCCGGCTACTTTTGGCCTTTTCTTTTCAAAGATTGTATTGAAGTGGTCAAACGTTGCCACCCTTGTCAAGTTTATACTTGGAAGATGCACGCGCATCCAGCTCCTCTTTTCCCTGTTATCACTGTCGGTCCTTTTACAAAGTGGGGTATTGACTTTACTACTTGTAATCTGCCTTCAACAGCGAATCACAAGTACATTATAGTGGCCATAGACTACTTTATGAAGTGGGCTGAGGCCATGCCCACTTATAAAAACGATAGTGAAACAACGGCATTGTTCCTCTTCAATCAGATTATTTCTCATTTCAGTATCCCCAGAGAGATTGTCACTAATCATGGCAATCATTTCCAGAACCAACTGATGTCCGAATTGGCTCTTAAATTGGGCTTTCGGCAGGAGCATTCATCTCCGTATTATCCTCAGGCCAATGGGCAAGTCGAAGCTGTGAATAAGTCCCTCAAGACGATCCCGCAAAGGAAAATTGACAAAAATCACTCCAATTGGCATCTCATGTTGTATCCGGCTCTCTAGGCATACCGAACCTCGATAAAGGCTGCCACCAATTTTACACCTTTTCAGTTAGTTTACGGGCTAGAATCTACTTTTCTTGTTGAGTGCGAAATTCCATCCCTTACGCTGGCTGTTGAACTCCTTCCCGAGACCTCTAGTCTCGAAGAGCGCCTCCTTCATTTGGAACATCTTGATGAGTAGCATCGAGATGTCGCCATAATCAATGAGGCTCATAAGAAAAGGGTTAAAACTTAGTACGATAAAGTTTTCCGTTCTTGAGTTTTTTTGAAGGTGACCTTGTCTTGGTCTATGACCAAGATAAAGACGCCTTGGGGGCAGGCAAATTCAAGTCTATGTGGTATGGTCCCTTCATAGTGAAATGAGTTTTAGGAAAAGGGGCTTATGAATTAGTCGATTTTGAAGGGAACAAGTTGACGGAGCCCCGAAATGCGCTCTACCTCAAGAAGTACTTTTCTTAGGTTACGACCGAGCAAATGGATTCTTTGTATATTTTGTATTTTTGTACATATTCTATTGGGAGTTTTTTGTGATATCGACACTTTTTTGATCTGCTTTGGTAGGTGTTGATGGATGACTTGGTCTATTTCAGATTCGCCGATGGTGCTAGTTGGCACACTTAGAATCTTGCTTCCGTAGCTTGGGTGATTTATTATCCATCTGGTCAGTTGATGTTGTTAAGGGGAGTATGTATTGGTTCTGTGTAAAATAATATTGTCGAATATACTGCCATCATTAATTTACTATCCGAAGCTATTTCTTATGGAATTGATTCGTTAGTAGTGTATCTTGACTCACAGCTGGTAGTGTCACAATTGAATAACATTTATCGAGTTCGGGATGCTTATTTATATCGCCAATTTTTGAGAGTGAGGGTGTTGCAAAGATCATTTGTTTTCATTACTTATTTGCACATTCCATGATTTGACAATTCATTAGCAGATTCCATTGCTAATCAAGCATTAGATTGGCATATCATTCATTCATCAAGATAAAAACAAACAACAAAAATCTAGAACTGCATATATATATGTCATAAGATCGTCCATATGTACATAAAGTTTTTCAAAAATAATATACAAAATCAGGAATAAATGCCCATAATCATGTCCAGTATATCTAATGACTCGGCTCAGGATGAGCGGCTAAGTAGGTGACTACTGCTTTGGCCACACGCCGAAAAAGGCAAACCCAGTCGCGTGGCACTCCTACCACGCGGCGTTGCATATCCTCAGGTAGATCTTCTATGGCCTCCATCGGTACTCAGTGAGTCAATCTCACCAAGTTTCATTGGACTGCATATAGGACCCTCTCTGTCTCTGCAGCCGCCTCTTCGGCACCTCTTTCGCGACGCCTGTGCCGCGGAAATCCGTCTGGTCGTACCGGACCCACATCTAGAACATGATCATTATGTCAGTATTTTAATCCCATCAAAAATATCTTTAAGTTCATTTTCATATTTAAAAAAAAAATAAAAAAATCTTAAAAATTGATAAAACTTAAAAAATGGTTACCTATCTCTCCCCATGCGGCGTTTGGTGGCAGCACCAAGTCCGGATCTCCTCTAAAATCCATGCCAGCATAGGGATAGTCATCCATAGCGATGATTTGTTGTTCCCACCAGGAGAAGAACTCATCATTGAAAGCAGTCCTCGGCATGTCTTTGCCTCCAAGGTGTTTCATCAGGTCGTCCCACCTACCCATCTGAGGATTTTGAGGGTTACTGATAGAAACTGATACTCTGGGATGTAGCCTAGGAACCTTCTCGAAGAAGAAGGAGCACCAAATGGTCCCATATCCAAAGTTTTTGGCTTGTCCTTTCTGAATGGAGGACAACTGGCTCTTCATGCTGGTAAGAAGAGGTGTACACCAATCAAAAACTGTAGTGAGACACTCCACGGCCAAGCTCATGGATAGTCGTGATGCTTAGTGCAATGAGGTTGATCCATTTATCCTGGCTATGGTGAACAATAAGATCCTTAGGGACAAACTCTCTACTTGTTTTATTGGAATCTGGCTTCCAATTTTCTCAGGATGCCCCAGATAGTATATATTTACATAGTCTTCCACTGAAAGACTACCTCGTTTTCGGCTAGTCGAATGTACAACTTATCCTCTCCGGGAGAGACCAGTGATAAAGTAAATATATTCTACCTCTATCCTCAAAGGAATTTGATCAATCATAAAAGCATCATCTTCGATACTCCAGTAGTGGATTAACATTTCAAGCAAGCGAGTGTTGGCCTTCATATTTGGCATTTTGAAAAATTTTAATAATCCACATCCCCTCAATGCATCTAAGGCCCATTGATCATTCATAAATTCATTATCAATGGTAGTATGCTCCCTCTCTCTCCAGGTGATTGTCATCCTGAAAGAAAATTAAGTTTCAACTGTTAGTTTTTTGTGTTTAAATTTCAAACCGTGTATACACGGGTCCCTTTCATACACAATCACATGTAGGGCCTGCGTGTACGCAGGTTTATAATATCCAACCTACATATATGCCGCGTTGAAATTTTTAACATAAATTCCTACAGTAAAATCTCAATAAAAATTTCTAAAAACAATCATAAAGTAATGCAAGCTAGAGTTGGCAGTTACCTGATGATTTTTATCCAATTTGAACAGTCCAATTCTTTGGGGGGCAAGTTTGCTCTTTTTTCTCCATAGCTTTTTCTCTTAACACAAATGGTGCAAATGGTGAGTCAAAAAGTCATTTTATAAGCTTTGAAAATGTCAAATTTTTTCAAAACTTGATTTTTTCGTCTCATGAATCTTTTAACTTGTGAGCTTGGATTGTCGGGAATAGGTTGTTTTTTCAGGACATTTTGGACGCTTTTTTCATAAATTTCACATCGGTTCCATGACTATTGACCCGTCATGGCAGGTATCATTTACTCACTGGCATATAGGTTAGGGAAACCATTTTTGCCGTTGCATTTTGAATATTAGCCTCCATTTGTCGATACACTTGCCATAGGGTTGATCCCATCATGTTATGGTTAGTAAGCCATGTTCACTCGCCGATTTTTAAATCATGACATGATGGTAGAGCCATCCTTTACATGGGCATCATAGTTAGCACCTCACTGACATTGGTTTCCCATGCTGTTTCATTGAGTAGGCTCGGCAGTCCTCTCTTGTCCCGCCATGACTTGCATGTTGAAGACTCATTCCTATTTGCTTCTTCACTTCATTCTGGCCTTATACCCTAGAGGCTCCTTTGTGTTGAGTTGTACTACTGCATTGTATTTTGACCATTTTCACCTTTTGGCCTTGAGTTGGCTTCACTTGGACTCATGTTTAAGCCACTTTTTGACCATGTCTTCTACAAAAATCAAACTTACAATCCCTTAGCTTCTGCAACTTGACACACCCTCAGACCTATGGAAGGAACATCCCTTTGAGTGTCCTTGATCAGCTTCGCCTCCCTGGAACTAGACACTCGTTCTTTCCACTGTACTATAACATTCTTTTATTCTTTTTCCAGCTTAAAGAAAAAGAAAAAAAAAATACATATTCCAAAAAGAGCGAGAAATGGACAACATTTCCATATATTGTTGGCAGTTAGAGTCATTCGTGTCACCCTTGAACAAAGCACTCAAAAGAAAGTCTCTTCTCCATTTGGGCAGGATTTAGTTTGACTTAGGTACGCCGTAACCTTGTTATTGAGTCAGTTCTCCTCTGATTGGTTATCTCTTCCAATCATATGGAGAGTTCGTTCGTGCCTCCTGCATGATGAACTTATATAGAGTTATCATATGCTGCCACATGGTCATCATTGAGTCGTCCTTTTGTTCAAGGGAAGTAAGCCTGAGTCGGCCTCTCTGCGGTGTCTCTTGACCTATTTTTCAGTCAACTATCCCTGGTTGTCAGTGTCTTGTCTATCATCACATCAGTTATACTAGTCTTTTACTTGTGCCGGTTTGAGAAGGTCTCCATTGACTCCTTGCTAGCGGGTCTTGTCCTTATCGACGATGACATATTGCTCTGAGGACAGGCCTAGAGCCGCACCCTGGCCCTATTTTCGTTATTGATAGGTCACCTTGTGCTCAACATCGATTAGTATCATGGGTCTTTAATTGAGTGGTTTCCCTTGTGTTCGACATCAGCTTTCATTACCACACATTGGGATTTGTGCAGTGCCTTGGTTTCCATTTGACCCTATTGGTGGATTCCTCACCTCTGTTTCAGCTTTCATTATTGGTTGGTTCAGAGGGTTTCTATCGTGCGCTAGCTACATCTTGTGTACATCGGAAATGTGCTTCAGTCGGGTTACTACATTTATTTATCTATTTATTTATTTATTTTTAATTTTATTTATTTATTTATTTATTTTTATTTTTATTTTTTATTTTTATTTTATTTATTTATTTATTATTACTATTATTATTATATTATTATTATTTTATTTAATTTTTATTTTATTTTATTTTTTTATATTATTATTATTATTATTATTTATTTATTTTATTTTATTATTATTTTTATTTTTTTTCGTTCGATTCCTTCCACATTATTGGCCTACGGGTTACATTCACGCTAGATTGATGAAGGATGCCTTAGTTCCTTCCTTCTAGTGGATCTTTCCCTATCGACTACAACTCATTGCTCTGGGGCAAAGGTCTAGAGTCCATTTGGCAGTACCTTGGGGTTTGCAGTCATCAGTAGCAGATCCTTCGCTATCGATAGTGGGAAACCATCATTGTCTCCTGATTGATAGATTCTTCCAGGTGTTCGACTTCAACTCATCTATTCGCACTTGTTAGATTGTACCAGGTACCTTGACTCTCATTATCATTATCGGTGAGTAGTCTCGCATTTGTTAACGATATACATCAATGACCACTAATGAAACGATTTCTCACATGGTTGACTTCAGAGCATTTATTCCCATTGTGTAGAAATGTACCACGACGGTCAATGGAGACCTCTGGTTGCATCAACATTCTTTGGTTCACTTATTAGTTGTTCCTGTTGCTGCTAGTTGACACCATTCCACATTATATGTTGCAGTCCTTCACAGTGACATCCTATATGCTGGCATCCAAGTTGCGATGTAGTATCATCTTATTCCATCATGTTCATTTGGTACTATTGGGATCAGTTTTTGACATTAGTGATCAGCTTCATCTTTCAGCTTCATTGATCATCTTCTTATATGTGATATTCAGACATGTACTCGTTCTATCATGATCAGATGATCCATTAAGTACTTTCAGTGCCTTATACTTGTATACATAGTGGATCCGCTTGTACTTGATATGCAAACATTCTTTACTTTCTCTGAGTATGGGTATGCCCGCCTCAGACAATTGTTTCTTTCTGATCTTCTTTTGCTGGCTTGGCAGGCTAAAATCTGGTGAAGTCCTTCTCAGTTTTTTGACAGGTTTCCTTTCCATATACTTAATACATTTTGGCCATCATGTACCCCTTCTAACCTCATATATTAGGGGGCATCTGTTATAGCTCCAAATATCACCCTTTGTATTTGTGATGCTTGGTTTATGGCCTAGGGCAACCCCTCCTTCCAGGCTTGGTCCAAATATTTTAAAAACAATGTTTTACTCCCTGTATGCTACCTTTCCCTATGTTAAAAGTGTGTACACGCGGGTCAGTATATACCCAACCCGCATATATGTGTTAAAACACTTAGAAAAATTAAATTTCCTTAACCATGGGTGGAGATCACGGGTTTCTTGGATCCATTTTGCATCAACAAGATCTGAAATTTGGACCTGAGGTTCAACGAGAATTTTTCTCAAATGGGTTTTTTTCTAGCTTCTGAAATGTCGCGGAAAAAAAAAAATTATAGTGAAAATTCCACGATGACCTCTTTGGAGCAGCGAAAACCCTAGAATCCAAAGCTCTAATACCAAATGTTATGAAACCAACTCACAAAAAGATAGAAAAGATAGATCAATGCCTTAGAAATAAGCCTCTTTGAGGGGCCAACCTCCTTTACATTACACAAATGAACAATTATTGAATGATACAAATGACAAGACCTCCTTTTTATATATAGGAGTCTAAGGGGTCATAATATAATCAGAGACGAGCTAACAATAATAATGTAAGGGCATAATAATAACAATAGTGGGCTTCTATGGGGCACAATAATAACAATATGGGGACTACATGGGCACAATAATATAATAACAATAATAATAACAATAAAGGGTTACACTAGTATTATAGGGACCTAACATGATACCACACAAAAAATCCTACATGTCAGTTACTTTTGGCCTACCATGTTCAAAGATTGTATCTTGGTCATCCAAAAGTGTCATGTGTGTAATATCTATACCTGCAAAGCCCATGCTACGCCTACTCCATTAGACCCCATAGTCATTTTTGGACCATTTTCTAAATGGGGTATTGACTTTATGACATCTAACCCTTGGTCGGAAGGGGGCATGGTTATATTATTGATGCAGTTGATTATTTCATTAAGTGGGCCAAGTTGATGCCTACATTCGACAACAATGACAAAACTACAACACTTTTCCTATTCAATCATGTTATTGTGAGATTCAATGTATTGCAAGCCATTGTCATGAACCATGTCAAAAAATATTCATAATTACATGATGTTTGAATTGATTGCCAAGTTGGGTTTTGCATCATGATAGATCAACTCCCTACTACCCACAAGACAATGGCTAGGTAGAATATATAAATAAAGTTTTGAAGACAATGTTTCAACGCATGGTAGGGATTCACAAATTGAATTAGCACACCATTCTTTTTTTCAGAATTGTGGGCATATCATACCTTCGTTCACACTGCAACCAAAATCACACTATTCCAACTGGTGTATGGTCTAGAACTTTCTCTCCCTATTGAGTGCAAAATCTCGTCATTAAAACTAGTTGTTGAACTTCTTCCTGCTACCTCTGTTGAGGAAGAACATTTTTTATACCTAGCACATCTAGATGATACTCGTTGTGATGCCTTGATGGCTAAAGAGGGTCATAAAAAATGTGTTAAAACATAATTTAATTAGAATGTCAAACCTTGTGCCTTCTCAGAAGGTGATTTGGTCCTTTTATATGACCAAGAAAGTGATAAGTTAGGAGCTGGAAAGCTTGAACCTATGTGGTTAGGTCCATACATAGTTAAACATGTACTTGCAAAAGGGGCCTATGAGCTAGTATATTTTGATGGAATTCCTTTAGCGCAACCTCGCAATGGGTTGTACCTTAAAAAATACTATACTTAGAATTTTTTCTACATAGTCATGTTGTATATACTTTATAGATTTAATTTTTTTTGCAGTGTGTTATTATTATGAGTTTTATACCGTTTATGCTTATCTTGTATTACATTCGGTTTGCAGATATCATTGTTCCCTCAACCCTATGTTGGTTATGATTATGGCGCTAGCCATAGTACTCGAAACCTTTCTTCCGCAACATGGGAAATATATGCTCCCATTGACGAGTTAGTGAGTGTACAAGGAATATGCATCGGTCGCACAACGAACAATATCATTGAATATAATGCATTTGTTGAATTGTTATTTGATGCAATTTCATGTAACATTCGTTATTTGGTTGTCGTGCTTGATTCTCAACTCATAGAACTACATTTGAATAACATTTATTCAGTTAGAAGTCCAACAATGTTACAGATGTTTTTGAGAGTTCACCTCTTGGAAAGACATTTTGATTACATTGAATATCAACATGTTCCAAGACGTCTAAGCACATAAACAAATGCATTAGCCGTTTATGATTTAGATAAACATTTGCAACATTTGTAAAAACATAATATAATCATTATATATTGTACATGATAGTGAAGTGACTAGAAAATCTCCATAGATCGATTCTGTAAATAATGTTTGGGTTTTACAAAAATTGTGTTTTAGACACATATGGATCACAACCTATAATATCTAGTACATACAAAAAACCAAAATGTGGCTCAAAATCCCTAGGTGACTATTCATGATGATGATCATGGTAACAAATGACCACATAGGCAACCCGTCACAACAGTCGACCAATCCGAGCTAGCATTCCTATGGTATATCTCTATTAAAGGATAGGGGTATTATTAGTCCCTGTATCTGGGAATGTTGTGGGTCAGATCCTATACATGATGATCGAACTCAACCAGTGTCTCTAATAGGTCTATATATGCCTTCTCTACCCCACCGACTCCACCCTATCCAAACTGTGGCTGTGCTCTTCGATTGAGCGGAGACATACCCATTGGTTGCACCGGTCTAATGTCTGCATCAAAAACCAATAGTTAGTCTCTAACACATAAAAATTTAAAATTTAAAAATTTAAAAACTTAAAAACCAAAAATGGTAGTGCTTTTTACCTGCATCATCCCATTGTTCACCCTCAGGTAGAATAAGCTTTAGATCGCCCTTGAAATTGGCTCCAGCATATGCATAGTCTTCGATCATGATCAATTTCTCTCGCAACCATCTGAATAATGTAGGAGTGAACCTCATCATATGTCCTTCTCCATGGCGAGCCATCATGTCTACCCATTCCCTCATGTGAGGCTCTCTAGGTCCAAGTAACTCTCGTGATATCCTTTGGGTTCGTAGTAGTGGAATCCTCTCCAGAGAAAATGAGACTATAATGGAACAATACCCAAAGTTGTTCAACTGCCCAATTTTTTCCCTATTTAGTTGTTCCTCCAAATTGGCCAACACCCCTTCACACCAATTAAAGGATGTAGGTGCCAACACTCCAATGCATACTGCATCTAAGATTTGGTAGCCAATTGAGAGCAGCGCTATTAGCCAAGCATGTGATAGTGAACAAAATTGTTTTGAGGGGAAGCTTATGAATGTCTTTTATCTCGATCTTTCTATAACTACTAGGCTGAGAGTTATCCTAGTAAGTAGCAACATAGTATTTTACTGATTGTTCGCCTCTCTGATACTTGGACAAGGAAATAGGAACACCCCTTTGTGAGAGTCCTATAAAAAAAATAGATTCAACACCTATGGTGACTATGTGTTCACCAATTTTGAAAAATTTTCCTTGTAAATCCAAGTCCCTCACTAAACATTGGAACAAATCCATTTGGGCTCTCATGCTTGGGATCTGGAAATAATTCAACAAGCCAAAATTTCTCAATGCTCTAATTTTTCTTGGGTCATTTGCTGCAATCACATCCTAAATCTCATGCTCCCTTTTCCTCCAAGTTAACACCATTTTCACTTTAACAAACACCTACAAATGGCAAGGAAAAAATACATTAGATCACAAATGTGAAAATTTGGGGGAAAAGATAGCTCAAACTTCAAGTTTATGAAATCGGTCTGCACTCATCACACTTCCTGTTCAAGGAAACTGTGACCCAGTGTAGGTACCCTTTTGGGCGGGTGTGATGAGCCACACTTTTTAGTATAAACAAAATGCCTCATCACACCTCTCGATACAAAGGACTTGCGAGGGTCCGAGTGTGAAATCTACTCCCTAAATTTCCAAGAAAGTTAAAAAAAATGAATGAAATGGAAAATGGAAATTGTTAAAATGCAGAGAAAGGAAAGATCTCTTACCTAGAATGAGCGACATTGGAAATCGTCCACAAAGATGGTCACAATCGACTCTTGAAGAATCAAGACAAAAACCATCTCATAGCTCTCCAAAATGGTAAAATGAAAAATGGTAAAAAATAAATTTACTTTTACTCCTTTTATGCCCAAAATGAGTCATTTTTAAAAATATTTTGTCTATTTTTGTTAATATCATATATAATTTTTATATCTTTTTACTATTTTCTAAGTAGTTTAAATGACATCTAAAGGACATGATGCAGGTTATGAATCAAAATTTTAATGTGGATCATTTGGGTAAATAAGCATAGTTTATCACTTTTTTGGGCTCATTATAACTTACGAAAAACGACCCCCCTAGAGTCCTCTTTAAGCTCTTTTCAGACTCCCAAAATATGACAAGATTGTCAAGCACTTGTCTCTTTTGCACTTATTAAAGTAAATGAAAGGATGTTTTCCTAGTATAAGTTTACTCCTTTTACAGACTGGTTTGACTATTTATGAAAAAGGAATACTTTTGTCAAACATGGCTAAAATATTCTCTTGAATATTGTTTTACACCCTTTCAGGCCCAAGGGACAAATTTCACGAAAAGGAACCTCTCTGAGTTTTATTTTTGACCTCTTTTTCAGACTCTCTAAATATGAAAAAGAAGTCGATTTACCCCTTCGTTGGACTCATAAAACATAAACAATGTAAGACTCATCAAGCATGACGAGATTGAACCACTCCTTCCTAGGGTTTGTTAAAAATACTCAAAATGGAAAATTGGGGAAACAAGGCATAAAACCTAATTTTTTTTAGTAAGTCACTCTTGAACATGACACACTTTCACTTTCGTGACTATTTTGGGTTGGGAAATTTTCTTTCCTCCTTGTTGACTACACCTTATCGAAAGTCTTTGTAATGGGTCTTTCCGCCAATGCTGCCAATTCCATATAAGTGTTACTGATATGTTTAAGAGAAGTATGCCCTTAGTTGAATATCTATTGCAATACCTATAGAATTTTTTCCATTCCAACCACCCCTCAACTAACTATACATCATAAAATTCTACCTCAAATCTAGGTATATATTTCGAGTCATTGATGGGGAATACATCAAGTCCCTCTTGCGGCAGATCACTTCCTATCAACTTCATCACATTATCTAGGAAGTGGATCTAGAAACTCCCTTTAGTGCCTTGTAACTTTCATACCTCAATGGCAAGTTTCCTCACTTTTGGAGCTAGTTTCTCATCATTGGCCTTCAACTGGAAGATTATGTGGGTGTTCGACCTCAACTCATTAATTCACACTTCATAGATTGCACTTAGTACCTTGAGGGCCATTATCATTATCAATGGTATCTCTTGCATTTGTTAACGAATTTCATCATCGACCAGTAATCAAATGGTATCTACCAAGTTTGACTTCAACACATATATTCACATGGTTAGATTCGTATTATTCATGGATGAGATGGAAGACCCCAGATCTATTTTTATCCATTTAGGTTGTGATTTTAGGATTCATATGTAGATCTATGAAGTATGATGGTTATGGTCATATATAAATCTCCAAACATGGGTCCACAATGCATAATCGATGCACGTGGCTTTGATCATTGTACATGTAAAATGGCTTATGTGTTGAGTATGGGCATGCCTTCCTCAACGGTGATATCATGATAATAATGTATTGTAACAATTGATTGATGATTGATCTCAACTAGTAAGTTCTCGATCCAAACTTTCCACATGGTAAAGCACTTCAGTCCTCATCCACAACTTCTAATTTTTTACTTTAGGGGGGAATATGTTACAGGACATTTTTTCACACTTGTGAAAAAGGCCCTGAACCTGGATTCTCACCATCCATTAAAATATGAATCAATCCCCTGCAAGGCCAAAAGAAAAGTTATTTCCAAAAGTTATAATAATCCTGGATTACATTGGCTAAAAACCCTAATTTTAGACTCCATCACGCTTACTCTCTTGATAAACTGTGATGGAACATGTTTAAGACATGCAACTTGCATTGATCAATGCAGGTTTCCTATACAATAAGTGCGATGACTCCTGGAAATGAGGAAAAATAAAATATAATTATGAAACTTCCCCTTATGGATGATTTGGGAGTCGATTCTTCCATTTACTGTTGAAGATGTTCTTGAATTCTTACTAGTAAGTACTTATCTCTTATCCATGGACTTTATCCCCTTTCAAAGTGGATCTAGCCTTAGTATGGTGGATCTAAAACTTCCTTATTTGTCCTATAAAAGCACTACTTTCTACAGAGTGGTGGTTTGCTTTTGGAGACTTTTATTCTAGTATTTATGTTGCTCATTTAACTTTGGAGGTCCGTAATCTATCCTTAGATATTGATGATATTGAAGGCTTATCATTGTGGCAAATAAATGAAGAGAAAGCTCGGAGACATTCACAACATGAAGGTTTAAAAGGGGTTGTAATATTTCTCTATTACTATTAATACAAAGTGCATTAATTTTCCCATATATGATGTCTTTGTTTTTATTGGGTGTCTGTTATATTATTTCCTGGGGCATAGCAGGGTGGTAACAGGTGGAGCGGCAGCCCCTCCTATTGGGGGGTTTGGACCCTATATTAGGTGGGCAGACCTGTCTATTGTTTTGTGCATGGTTTTTGCACATTGTTTTGGGCATGATGGTTTTCTTCCCATGGTATCATGTAGATACGGTCAAGGTAACTACAATTATGTTATAATCCAGGGTTAATGGATTGGGGTTTATGAATGCTTCAACATGTGTATATATATATATGTGTGTGTGTGTGTGTGTGTGTGTGTGTTGTAACATCAAAAGGAATATAATGAAAAATCAATCTGGTAGTCCCGGTTCTGGGATCCCAAGGAAAATATATGTGTATTTGTTTTGTGTTTCTCGCCATTGTATATTTTATGTCTTTTAAGAATTCGTTTGCAGATAATTTTTGTACATGGTTAAAACCTACATTTGGTATCACAATTGTTTCAGCTTCAAGGTGACACCTTTCATACTGAGGGTTTTTTCTTGGGTTTCTGGTAGACCCTGTTCAATGGGAGATCTGTGAGATTGATTCTTGTGGTCAAAGAAGATGGTGAGCAGTGGAAAGATAGAGATTGAGAAATTTAATGGTCATAGTTTTGAGTTGTGGAAACTCAAGATTAAGGATGTGCTGCTGGATAAAGATTAGTGGATCGCAGTAGATCTGGGTACTAAACCAACGACAATGTTACCTAAAGACTGGGAAAATTTGGACCGGAAAGAAAAGAGCACAATACGATTGTGTATCTCAATTTCAGTATAATTGAATGTATCAGGGGAAGCTACGATGAAGGCTTTGTGGGATAAGTTACAAAATTTGTACCAATCTAAGTCTCTGGTGAACAAACTGTTCCTACGGGAAAATATGTATAACCTAAGGATGAAGGATGGAGACTCGATGATAGAGAATCTAAATGCCTTTAATAATGTGGTAAGCCAGTTGTTATCTCTAGATATTAAATTTTAGATGAAGATAAGTGCATTAGTTTTCTGTGTTCTCTACTAGATTCATGGTATAATCTGGTTGTTGTAATAGGTAGAAATGAAAATACCTTGAAGTTTGATGAAATACTCTCATCCTTAGATATCATTTTTTGGGATTCAACTGTGTTAAGTAAGTCATTCATGTATGACCATTTCCATGGCAGTTAGTCGTAACTGACTAATTTCTCATGATTTTTTAGTAGTCCACTTAGCACTTATTGCATTGGGTGATGCTCACAGGGGTGAAGAAGTGGGATTGAAACTAGTGAAATGAATCACATAGCGTCAATCATCACTTCTGGGGCTTGCACCCAGTAACCAGAACTTCCCGGGAGGTCACCCATCCCAAATCGCCTTTTGCTCAAGCACACTTCACTATGGAATTTTCCCCACAACCAATCCCACTTAGCTTGCTACCCTATTTGCAATGAGTGTTAAGTGGACTATTCAAAAATCATGAGAAATTAGTCAGTTACGACTACCTCTCATGGAAATAATCATATATGAATGACTTACTTAACATAATTGAATCCCAAAAAATGATATCTAATATAATGCACTGCGAAAACCCCCAATACTTAATTCAAAAGAGTGAATGTAACTCTACTTGAATGGTTCATGAGGCACAATACTTGCTAAGGTTTTGAAAATGGGGTAGAAAGATAAGTGGGCTTGACTGTGGGGAAAACTCCATAGTTAAGTGCGCTTGAACCAAAGGTGATCTGGGATGGGTGACCTCCCAGAAAGTCCTGGTTACCGGGTGCAAGCCTCGGAAGTGATGATTGATGCTATGTGATTCATTTCACTAGTTTCAATCCCACTTCTTCACCCCTATGAGCATCACCCGATGCAATGAGTGCTAAGTGGACTATTCAAAAATCATGAGAAATTAGTCAGTTATGACTACCTCTCATGGAAATGGTCATAGATGAATGACTTACTTAACGTAGTTGAATCCCAAAAAATGATATCTAATATAATGCACTGCGAAAACCCCCAATACTTAGTCTCTTCCTTGTTGTCGGAGGAGATGAGACAGAAAAATATGAAGGGCCAGAATGGAGATGCCTTGTTTGTACAAGGATGGTCCTAGAACACAAACAAAAATAAGTCCTCGAGTGGGCGATATAAATCTAGAGGGAGATCTAAATCTCTAGGAAAAAATTGTAAAGCTATTTTGGAAATGCATAAATGAAGGACACTTCAGAAAGGACTATAGATTTAAAGCTCTTGAGAAAAGAAAGGGATCCGATGATGCTCCTTATGCAGAGGAAGAAACCACCTTAGATGAAGGTGGGGATGTGTACTTAGCTTCTTCTTCAAGTACACATGTAGATCATAAGGCATGGTTGATTGACTCAGGTGCATCCTTTCACTTCACTCCCCATAGGGAGTGGTTATGTGAATATGAGAAATATGATGGTGGTGATGTATTCTTAGGGGATGAGAGGAAGGCGAGAATCATCGGATGTGAAAAATACAAGTTGACGTTGTAAGGTGGAAGGATTAGGACACTTCCGGGTATTTTTCATATTCCTGCATTGGCTAGAAATCTAATCTTTGTAGGCAAGATGGATGATGCAGGTGTAAAAATAATGTTCGAGAAAGATACCTGCAAGATGGTTTGGGGAGCATTAGTATTGATGCAAGGCTTTTAGATTGGAACTCTGTACAAGCTTTTGGGTAGTACTGTTATTGATGGGTGCAATAGTTATGTGGTTCCTGAGAGTGGAGCAGAAAATCTAGTGGTCTCTAGAGAAAAGACCATGTTATGGCATAAAAGGTTTGGACATATTGGAGAGAAGGGCCTTCGAATACTTCATGGTAATGGTATGGTAGAAGGTATGTCTAATTTCTCTTTGGATTTTGATTCCTGTGAACATTGTGTATATGGGAAGTAGAATCGGGTGAGTTTCCCCTCTAGTGCTAAGAGCCAAAAGGGATATTAGAGCTTGTGCACATTGATGTGTTTGGACTTGTGTCAATTCCATCACTGGGTAAGTTTGTGTACAATGTATCATTTATAGACGAATTATCAAGGAATACATGGATATATTTCCTGAGGAAGAAATATGAAGTTTTTGACATGTTTAAAGAATTTAAGGCTCTGGTGGAAAACCAAAGAGAGAAGAAGATAAAGGTGTTGAGGACAGATAATGGTGGAGAGTTCTACAAGAAGGAATTTTAAGAGTTCTATAAGAAGTGTGGTATAGCACGAAAAATGACTACTCTATACACACCTCAGCAAAATGGAGTTGCGAAAAGAATGAACAAGACATTGAAGGAAAATTCAAGAAGTATGATCACTGGTGTCGGGTTAGGACAAGAATTCTGGCCAGAGGCAGTGGATACTGCATGTTACCTGGTTAACAGATCACCTTCATCAGTGTTGGAGGATAAGAATCCACATGAGGTATGGACTGGTAAGAAACCCTCTTTTTCACATCTGAGGGTATTTGGTTGTGATGCTTATGTACATGTTCCAAAGGAAAAAAGAACCAAGTTGGATAGTAAATCTGAAAGGTGCATGTTTATTGGGTATAAGTATGGTTTAAAAGGTTATAATCTTTGGACCCTGGAAACAAGGAAGGTTGTCTAAATTTGAGATGTGGTGTTTAGAGAGGTGAACGATGTTATTAAACATTAAGTCCTACCGAAGGAACCTGAGAAGATAGAGTTTGAGCTAAAGGAGGAAGAATCAGACTCTATAGTAGAAGAGGAATCAAAATATGAAGAGTCAACAACTCCAGCTGTGAAAATATTAGTTCGAGAAAGAAGGCAGCCAGAAATGTATAGTCCATCTTCTTCTTGTTCAATTTTTTCTTTATCTATTACTGATGATGATCCCATAACTGTCAAGGAAGCAGTAGATACAAAGGATGGAAAACTCTGGAAAGAGGTCATGGTTGATGAAATGACATCTTTGTGCAAAAACCTTCTAGTGGAGTTGCCGGCTAGATGGAAACCCATTGGAAGCAAATGGGTGTTTAAGAAGAAAGAATGCAGAAGGTAAGGTGGACAAATATAAAGCTAAGTTGGTAGAAAAAGGTTATTCCCAGGCAATGGGAATTGATTTTGGTGATATTTTTTCTCCTGTTGTTAAGGTAGATTCTATTAGATTACTTTTATTTGTTGCTCCCAATTTTGATTTTAAGGTAGAACAGATGGATGTGAAGACAACATTTCTTCACAGGGATCTCAAAGAAGAGATCTACATGAAGCAACGTGAAGGATTTGCGGTGAAGGAAAAGAAAGAACTAGTATGCAAGTTAAACAAGTCTCTATGGGTTAAAATAGTCACCAAGGATGTGGTATCGTAAATTTGATACATTTATACGAGGACTTGGCTTCACCAGAAGCAAAGTGGATCACCGTGTGTATTTTAAATTAATTGGTAACCATGTTATTTTTCTGGTCTTGTATGTCGATGATATGTTGTTGATTGGAAATGACAAATAAATTATCTAGGATTTGAAGACCCAATTGTCGTCCAAATTCGACATGAAGGGTCTTGGTGTTGCAAACTATATTTTAGGCATGGAAATTAAACGAGATTGGGCAAAAAGGAAGCTCTGGTTAAACCATAGGAAGTATGTCGAGACAATACTACAAAGGCTTAACATGTGGGATAGTAAACCGATGAAGGTTCGTATTCCTGTAGGTGTAAAGTTATCTATTGAACAGTGTACCAAGACACAAGACGAGGAAGAGGACATGTCTTGTGTTCCATACACAAGTGCAGTCGGTATCCTAATGTATGCAGTGGTTTGTACTAGACCATACATTGTACATGCAATGGGAGTATTGAGCATGTTTATGTCAAAAACTGGGAATGAGAATTAAACAACAGTGAAGCGGGTTTTGAGGTATTTGCGTGGCACTAGCGATTATGGTTTATGCTACCAAGAAAGACCAAAATTGGATAGAGTTTTGGACATCCATGGCTTTGTTGATGCAGTCTAGGTTGGAAATCAGGATCAAAGAAGATCTACAAGTGGGTATGTGTTTAGCCTCTTTGGAGGTGTAGTTATTTGGATGAGCAAGATACAGTCTGTAGTGGAACTTCCAACTACAGAGGTAGAATACATGGCAGCCACTCATGCAAGAAAGGAAGCAGTTTGGTTGCAAAGAATGTGTTCAAGTATGGGGTTATTACCTAGAGCTATGAGGATAGATTGTGACAGCCAAAGTGAAATTTTCTTGGCAAAGAACCCTGCATATCATTCAATGACAAAGCACATTGATGTTTACTATGACATTTTTAGGTATATGGTTGAGGACAAAAAGGTGTTGCTGGTAAAGGTGGACACTTTGAAGAATGTTGCAGATGCATTGACAAGGTTTGTGAGCACTAATATTTTTTCTTGGTGTAGAGAAACAATGGGTATTGTAGGGATGGACCAATGACTAAGCTATATTGTGACCCCCTGTGTGGAAAAGAAAACAACAAGTGGGAGAATGTTGGGTGTGTGTTATATTATTTCCATGACTAGCCCCACGAGTAAGAGATAGTCTATAGTGGCACTTTCAACTATAGAGGCAAAATGCATGGAAGCCACTCATGCAAGCAAGGAAGCAGTTTGGTTGTAGATATTGTGTTCAAGTATGGGGTTAGTACAATGAGCTGTAAGGATAGATTGTGACAACCAAAGTGCAATTTTCATGGCAAAGAACCATGTTTATCATTCAAAGACAAAGCATATTGATGTTCAGTATCACTTTTTGAGGGATATGGTTGAGGACAAAAAGGTGTTGCTGGTAAAGGTGGACACTTTGAAGAATATTGCAAATGCATTGACAAAGTTTGTGGCCACTGAGAAATTTTCTTGATGTAGAGAAACAATGGGTGTTGTAGGGTTGGGCCAATGACTAAGCTCTCCTATGACCCCCTGTGTGGAAAAGAAAACAACAAGTGGGATAATGTTGGGTGCGTGTTATATTCTTTCCATGATTAGCAGGGGGTTAGAGGTGCGTCAGTAGCCCCCCCTTCATTGCGTCAGGCACAACAGCGGAGTAGGGGGTCCGGTGTAGCGCCTCGAGAAATGTTTTTTTGGACCCTATATTAGGTGGGCAGATCTACCTATGGTTTTTTGCATGGGTTTTTCACATGGTTTTGGGCATGATGGTTTTCTCCCCATGGTATCTTGTAGATCAAGTCAAGGGAAATATATTTATGTTATAATCCAGGGTTAATGGATTGGGGTTTATGAATGCTTCAACATTTATATATATGTGTTGTAACATTGAAAGGAATATAATGAAAAACCAATCTGGTATTCCCGGTTTTGGGATCCAGGGGAAAATATCTGTGTATTTTTTTATGTCTCTTGCCATTGTATATTCTATGTCTTTAAGAATTCATTTGCAGGTAATTTCTGTACAGGGTTAAAACCTACAATATTTACATGTGTAGAATAAGATTTCATGATATATTATTTAGATTTATTTGAATATATTATATTGTTTATTTTGGTCTCTTTTCTTGTTTTGGTTAATTTACAGGTTCCACCTTTGGAAGTCAAAGTTGGAGCTTGAGGGAAAAAGTGAGGAGAAGAAGGAATCTTTCATTGGATTCTAAGTAAGTATTTTCCTTATGATTCAAATCTCTCTACAAGAAGACATTGTATTTTGTCAGGTTGTTTTTAGGTTAAGCCGTTGAACCTAGGGAGATCGCTTCTATCTGCAAAATAAATTTATCCATAAAACCAGGTATGTCCTTTTAGGACAATTCTTATCTTGGATATGCATACCTAAGTCCTCAATAAATATCGGTCTGCTTCAACCACTCTTCTCTTGAATTTTTGCCCCATTCTCAAAGAGTGTTAGTACCTTTCCTTTCTTGGATGTTTTATCCTCAAGGAAACCATGGATGCTTATCCAATCCTCCGCCTTTCTCTCTCCATCACTTGAAGAAGAGGATGCACATGTGATGTCCAACATCACTTCCTCTAAACTAGAGAGGACATCCCTATTCTCCATTTTTATTAGAGAATATATCCTTGATCCTATTCAAGGAGACTCCTTTGCTCCCTCTCAAATATAGAGTAGATTCCAGAATCCCTTTTCTATTTGGGAAGTCAACAGTACAAGACTTACAAATTTTCTTTATGAGAGTACCAACTACTTGATATTCATAGCTACACGATTCCCTCTTTCTTCCACATCTCTTGCATCGAGCTTTTTTTCCTTCAAGGTATCATGGAGCCATCTTCTCTCTTTAATCTTGTGACAAGATCCGAGTCATCTTTCTTGTTCATCACTGTCATCTTTGACATGAAGGAATTGCATTGATCCTTTTCAAACTTCAAACTAATGAAAGTGATCTCCTTGACCTTCAAGTTATCTTCTCGCACAACTACCTTTCAATCCCAAGATGGGCACATCTTGACTTCCTAGTTTCCAGGTACCAAATATTGAGTTTTCCTCAAGATTATTCATACATTTCCATCCATATAGTTGAACTTACCTCAATGTCATCATGTGTCCCTGCAACATTATTCCATGTAGCAGAAATAACATGTTAACCATATTCTCAATAATAATTAAAAATAGACTTACCTCACCATGATGACCTTCTCGTTCCATCAACATCCTTATGGTCCATCTCCATATGAATCTTATGTCATGCATTAGAGTGCCCAAGGATCAAACTTGATTACCAAGTTAAAAAAATTCTTCTAGAGATTATACTGGATGTTAATAATTATTTTCATATTCTAGAGAAAGTCTTAATGTTTTATTTTTCCTTAAGTAAGTCAAATTCTATTCTTTACAGGCATCATATATCCATATACTTAAGCTTATTTTATGACCAAATTTCTTTTCTAAAGAATCAATACATGTGAATATAATCCAAAGTTTTCTTCCAACATGCATTCTTATGCTTTCATCCAATCATATAGTTATATACTATAAAGTGAGTCTGCAACCTGACCCATCGCATTCCTTTATCCCTTTAACAATATTATTTCCACATTACATGGAATGTATGATGCCTTTTTCAAGGACCTTTCAAAATGATGGTCCTTCTAGGATCATAATGATCCACTCAAGCAATATGAAAACCCCTAACATAATTTTAGATAATGATTTGATGAACAATATGAAAAAATGGTCAATCTATCTAACTCGATAATTTCTACAAACCAACCTACTCATGAAAACTCTAAATATGCTACTATAATATGCGTCTCTCTATGATGTTATGTAAAACATGTTATCTTAAAAGAAAGATTAATCCTTATAAGGAACCTGACACTCAGTGAGCCCTCTTTAGTAGTAAATATCCTTCACTTCTTTCTTCTTTGACTTCTTCTCAGGTTCTCCCATTTCCTCAGCTAAATGAGCTTCACTCATTTCCTTTCTCTTGTTGTTTTGTAGGCTTGGAAAGTCCCTCTTAAAGTTTCCAAACTCATTGCACTTAAAACATTTAACCTTGGATATGTATTTATTCTTGGATTTTCTAGACTTCCCCTTCTTCAACTTCTTGAATCAAGCTAGAAAGGCTTGAGACTGCTCATCTGATCCAATGTCATCTTTTACCTTGATCCTTGATTCTCCCAGAATGCATTGGGCCCACAACTCATAAAAAGGACTTGATTATTTCTTGGCATAAATGCTTGTTACAAAGCTACTCCATTCTGGTGTTAATGTATTTAACACGCAAATGGTTATTTCCAAATCAGAGATAGTATCCCCTAGTTCCTGCAAATGATCTCTTAATTGAGAGAACCTCGTTAGAAAGGATTCCATGTCTTCATCCTTTGACTTCTATATATTATATAACTTATTCTGCAAAGACATCTTTTGTCTTGATGTACTTACCAAGTACAAGTTCACTAGTTTTTCATACATAGCCTTGGAAGTTTTCAAGTTTTCAACAAATGGAACAAGAGAATATTTAATGGATTCAACTATGATCCTTTATGCCCTTAATTCCCCTTTCATGTACTTTTCTAGTTCTTGTGCCTTGTATTTACTAGGTTCAATAATTTCCCTAGTAACATATTTCATTACTTCTTTTTCTCTGAGTATCAGGTCAATCCTTTTCTTCCATACTAGATAATTTGATGCTCCAACAAGCTTATTTCTCTCCTTGCAGAAAGAACCCATATGACCTGTAGATTCAGACATTATGTAATAGTTATGATACTTACTTGATAAGCAAAATTATCCTCAGTGATGTCTCCAACTTTCTTTATGCCTTCAAGATATTTGAAGATACTTCCTTTAACGATATTCCCTAGGATTCCTCCTCCAACAACTTCCAAGAGTGATGAATGATAAGATCCTTTGATGCTTTCTTTAAAGAGATCTACCAATGAGCCTTTAACTAGATTCCATCAAGAGGAAATCATTCTTAAATTCTTCTTA
Organism: Pinus tabuliformis; assembly: GCA_031772625.1. Classification (NCBI taxonomy): domain Eukaryota; kingdom Viridiplantae; phylum Streptophyta; class Pinopsida; order Pinales; family Pinaceae; genus Pinus; species Pinus tabuliformis. The sequence goes on from CM062804.1 coordinate 1,267,218,429, forward strand.
TTGAGGATTTCCTTGAGAGTTTCCTTTTTACTACCCTTTGACAAGTAATTCCTTCCAGTGTCCTTCCAGCTACCTTCCTTGTTCACTTTAGCTCTGATACCATGTTGGAAAAATTCAATGTGGCAACTATTAATTCGTTTTTTCTTTACCTTAATACTTTCTTGTGAACTTATCTATTCTTCTTGTGCTCTTTAGTCAGATACTTTCACCAAACAAATATCAAGAATGAAACAATAACAACAAAGGACACATAAATTAGGCTCTCAACTAGGGAAAATCCCCTCCAAGGGGAAAACCTAGAAAACTCTTCTCTTCTTATAGAATCTGCTTCAATTGAGACACAAAGACCCAAACCCTAGACCAAGTCCTTCTCCAAATACCAAGTCATCCCTCCAACAAGTATTTCCTTGATTCTACACCAACCAACTTCAACCTGTAACTTCATCTTACCAGCTTCACCATTGAAACTCGTTCTGTAACTTCAATCTTACAATTGTCGCCTTCCATCTTCTATGGACACCCTAATTTAGCCTCCTCCTAAGACCTTCCTAGAGAATGACAACTCTTCCCAAGTGTTGTGGGGGAAAGTATCCAACTCGGAATGACCCTAACCCACTCTAAGGGTGACAGTTCCTTAGCAACAGCTGAAAGCAAAGCTATCTAAAGTTTCTTCTTTATGACATGCAAGAGATAAAAGGAAGAGATCCACTTACCGATGTCTTGCGCAAATAGTCGATCCAATCTCCTTTGATTGCCGCTTGCTCCCAGCTCCAAGTCTTTTCACGGGCCCAGCTACACGAGATCCTGCAAACAAGACAAAGAAAGGAAACTACAAGAGGCATGCATTCATAATCGATTCAAGGATTAGCATAAATCAAAGACGCAAGTAAGACAATACACCATTGAAACACATGCGAATAGAAGAACCTCAAATGCTTTATTAATATATGGAAGTAAGGTTCAGGCGGTGATACAACCATGAGAGGTCCAATCCAGCATCACCTTCCCGACGGAGAAAAATCTCTTCTTCACCTCCCTCAAGCAATCACCCAATGCTCACAACTGTAAACCAACAACAATTCTTTGCACTAAATTCCGCCCTCCTAGATCCCATGGGATGAGATCCTTATATAGAGTTTTGGAGTGAAGATAAGTCAGCTTGATGTGTGACTTGTTGTCCTCTTCAACTCCAGTTGTTCTTCAGTTCTTCACTCGGAGTTTCTGTCTTCCACTTGGAGTCTTAGAAGCTCTTAACTCATCATTAGGCGAATCTTATCATCAAGTGTCTTTTTAGAAGCTTCCTGGGCACTGGCACTTTGAGAAAAAGATTCCTCCACATGTCCAAGTACGCCCAACGCAGGTAGTCTTTGTTCTACTTGCTATGCAACGCAGGTAGCCTTTGTTGTACCTGCTATGCAGCGTAGATGCCTAGTGGAGCAGCTGCAATGACCCAAAACTGACCTGTTTTTGAGTGTTTTTCAGTGGAGAAATGATTTGCAGTGTTGTGGTTTGCTGACCTTGTTCCTCTAAGGGTAAGAACAACTTGTTTAGGGACTTTGGATCCCTTAGATTATTGACATTTCATGCTCTATGCTGTAAGGCACAAAAATGTCTATAACAGTTGCCCCCTAAAGTATGAGGTCGTTTATCGGGTGAAATTCTTTATTAGGAGGATCCGAAGTTCATTCAATCGCCGGGAGGTGACCTGTAACAAAATACAATACAATACATTATCTTTTCATACTTTCTTTTCATGATCTAGTTGAGGCGGGCATTTCCCATGCTCAGCTTTATAAATACATTTGCTGTACATAAACAGACGATCGTCTGATAATAGACTAATAATTCTCTGCTTTTAATTATCATCCTTTTAGTAGGATGATCATCTGCTGCACATGTCTATGTTTCTATCTCCTGAATATATATCGCAGCCCGGATGGATGAAACTAGATCCGGGGTCTTCAAACTTGTCCGATCTTCACTCTAGTACAAGTCGATCCATGTGAGAATTTCTTGAAGTCGAACATGGAAAGACATCGCTTGATTACCAGTCAATAATGTAAACTGTTAACAAGCGCGAGAGGAATCACCGATAATGATGATGACCCTCAAGGTACTGCAGCACAATTCACGTGGTGTGAATATAGGATTTGGCGTCGAACACCACGCAAAGTCTCCTGGTCGAAGGTCATTAATGTATACCTATCGCCGGGAGTGAGAAACTTGCCATTGAGGCATGCAAGCTTCAAAGTACTGAGGGGGTGTTCCTAGATCAACTTCTTGGATAATGAGCTGATGTCGACAAGAAGTGATCCGTCAAAGGAGGGCCTTAATGAATCCCACATCAGTGACACGGAACGGAGCTAGTGATGATGGTGAAAACGATCTGTGAAATATGATTCAGGGTGGCGGTCATGGAAGGATGAAAGATGATGTATGGTAGTGGATGGGACCCGGTTGACACTTTCTGAATGACATCTCTTGAACATATAACGACACTGATGTGATGGATCGGTAGCATTACCCCATGTATGGATGGTATGGCGAGACCATGGTGAAGGGACTGGTGAATGATAATAACCTAACCCGATATTTACGGAGGCCAAAAGTGTCATGTTCAAGAGCGACTTGCTACCATTAAGCTTTGAGGTTCTTCCCAATTTTTCCCCAGTCATTTCTGACCAGTACCTCTTTATTTTTGTCAAGCTTGAGGAGGATAACATATGCTTGATCTATAACCTGCCCTTCGGGCAAGCCCATCGCTATGTTTTAAATGAGCTTAGCGATAGGGAAACTCGTTCTCGTCTACAGACAAGTTTGTCGCTATCTAATATTTTTAACGAGCCCAGCGACAAAGACAACTCGGTCCTTTTCATTTTTAGAGAGTCTGAAAAGTGTACATAAAGTAGACTCCAGGGGTCCTTTTTCGTCATCTAATCCCTTAAGTCCGAAAAAGTATAAAACAATACAGAAGGGATGAATGTTCGATATCTTTATCGAGCCGAACCAGACAAGCGCTCGATCTTTTTGTGCAATAATCCCTCAGGTCCAAAAAGATTAAAATCTAGAGGAGGGATAGCTCTTCCGGTCCTTTTAACGAGCTGGAAGGCCAAAACTCGGCAAACTTTTCATTTTTTACGAGTCAGTGAAAAGAGCTCAAAGAAGACTCGTCTTTTGAGGAACGAGTGATAAACAGGGATAGCAGCAGATTACAGGTACAGGTTGGAATTTTCCAATCACGGCAGTGTCACAAGGATGGCTAGGTGAAATCACTCTTCGCAGCTGTTCCTCAAAATAGGTAAACAATCAAGTGGATGTGAATGATCGGCCAAATGACAAGTGGAGGTGACGGTGCACAAACACGACCAAGGCTTTTATGGCTGATGAATTTACGGTCTCAAATGGTTATTTACCGGTACTGGGTTCATTTTTTAAAGAGCTTGAATGCGCCAAAACACTGCTCAATCTTATGTTTATTTTTTAACGAGCATGAACTTCCGCATCAAAACTGCTCGGATCTTGCGTTTATTTTTTAACGAGCATGAACTTTGCCAAAACTGCTCGTTTTTACCAGTCATAAAGTAGGAAGGTCTCGTGTGAGATAGCTATTTTTTAAGGAGCTTTATCTCACGAAGCTATGCTCCATATCCTCTCTTTGTGCAAGCCGGGTATCGGCTAATCCTACGAGTTTAACGGGTTAGACCTACAGGTTTAAAGGGAGGACCTAAAAAACTAAAAAACAAAATAGCCGCCCGTGCTTGCATTCCAAGAGGTTTGCATGCCCCCAGGTGTAAGTCTAATTTCAAGGTTACCCCTCAATTTGCAGGTAAAACATTTGTTTTACCGGGAGGGGCCTACCTCTTTCTGGTTACCCAAAGATTGTTCTGTTAATTCTTTTAAACAGAAACTTTCTTCGGCGATGTCTATCATTAGGTTATCCAAAGATGGTTACAATTTGTTGCAGCAATAGAATCTCTTTCTTCGGAGGCTGCCCCTACTTATCCTCTAAAACATTTGTTTTAATGGGTGAGGCTTTCCTTTTATCCAAAGATGGTTACTACTTGCTGCCGCAAACGGGTCCCCCTCTTTGGTAGAGCCTACCTATCTAGACAAAGGTGAATGACCTTTGTCAAACAAGTAACCTTGACAGAAGAATCCTATTCTAGAACAACCCCACTCCTAACAGCCCCTTCTGAGATTCCCAGTCTCTCTTTGTCTTCCTGTCCTTCTTCTTCCTTTCGAAGAGGATGGCTCAGAGGAAGATTCACAAAGATGAAGGAGGGGACGGGGTACGGACTAGTCATATTCTCCCGCGGAAATTCTACTTTACACCCAAGGTTTTTTCTGCCTCCAGAGCAGACCAGGATGCATGCCCCCTGGGTTCCGGCCTTCCTTTCCCGAATCACTCGCCTTCATCGGGAAGAAGAACCGGAGGTAGAGACCTTTCTTGATCAAATAGACCATTCAGGATAGGTATGTGACTATTTGTGATGCGTGATCCCAGAAATGAAAGTTGGTCTACGAGCTTGACCATTCTTCCTTCGTATGGAAAACACATTATTCGAAAGAGTGAGGAGACTATTGCTTCCATGCAATATATGTAGTCTCGTCCAAGGAGTAGGTTATAATCCAAGGGTCCTTGGACGACCATCAAGCCCATCTTGACAGCCTTCCCTTTCAAGGTAATAGGCACATTAGGTAGAATCCCTAATGGTCGACTGGTTCCTCTGTCAAAACCCGAGAGATTTCTTGTCTCAGGCAAAAGCGCCAGGCAACCCAGTGCTTTCCAAGCAATAGAGGACAGGATACTCACAGATGCCCCTTCATCAATGATAGTTCCAGCCATCACCATTTTGTATATTTGGACTATAATTCTAAATGGTATGCTGGCTGGTAACCAGGGTCTGCCTAGTTGGTTCCAATCAAAGGACACAACTAGGTTGCTTGGTGGTGGGACCGAATATACGGCCGGATATGATCCTGACGACGCTCCTTCCTGCGATAAAGGAGTGGGCACATTGCCCTGATGTTCATCAGAATCGGTGTTGACGAAAAGAATATGGACGGTGTCATCCTTACTCTCTTCTGTGAGGGTGTCAGCTGAAGATGAATCCTCAGTGACTGTGGTATTTGAAGATGAAACTTCTGAAGGGAGAACCGGGTCAACTGTCGTTTCGACCTTTGGACTTTCGTCTGGTCCGGATTCAGTAGGTTCACTTTCAGTGACTGACACTTCAGCTGGCCCTATGAGCGGGACAGCTGTATTTTCGACCAACGAAGGACTTGGCGCGAGTTTTTGATATCCAGGAGGAAGTAGCACCGGTGCCACCGGTTGATCTTCCAAAACTCTCTTTGCTTCGTCTAAAAAGGGACAACGGCGAAGGGTGTGATTGCCTTCACACAGTTCGCAGGGGGATCTCATTCCCCTCCGTCGTCTAGAACCTTCACTTTCGCTGGTCGACGGTAAGCATTCAACCTGGTTGTCAGAGGTTGACGCTTCCGAACTGTGCAAACGAGGGGACCAGTCCCTTAGTATCCGGGGAATACTGGGACAATCACTGTGGAGGTGGTCTCCTCTACATATGACACATGGCGATTTGGGCCCGGTCTGTGCTGTGTGTGGGTTTTCGTTAGATGCCTTTTGCTTGCCCCCAGGCGCCTTTGGCTCCTTCTGCTTCTTTTCTTTCTTCTTCTTTTCCTTCTTCTTTTCTATGGGAGCTCCGCTTCTGGCGGCTTGACCTTTCGAAGAAGAAGGATCGGAGGAAGGTGTATAAGAAGTGGAAGGTTGGAGGGTAGCTCTAGACGGGTCTAACTGTTGACTTGACTGTTCAGGAACCGTGGTGGTCTGAACTACAGCGGTTGAGAATAGCCAAACTGGCAGGCCAATTGTCAGTCCTGGAAGCGACAATGTGGCCATGTGGGGCGCACCAACTTCTCCCCAAGAGGAGCAAGGGCTAGGGGTACCATCATGTGGAATCCCTCGGTTGGTGTGCTCCATGTTCTCAATTTTAAGATCAACGTAGGAATAAAGGGGTGATTATGTTCCGTTTAGAATGAATTTATATGACGACGCTTTTTAAGACACAACTTGCTTTTTGATGTTTTAAGAGTCGAGAAAAAGCTAAAGATGACTCTAGTCTCCTTCGATGTATTAACGAGCCCGAAGTGACAAATGCTCGGATGGACTTTTTCAGTTATAGAGTTTGAAAAAGGCCAAAAGAAACTACTCTGGAGTTCTAGGCAAGGGTGTGCCAAACCTTTCACGAAACCACAGAATACGTTTTACGGTACGAGTGGTCGATCTTCGTGAATGCTGTGTTCACTGCATCGCGATCAGTAGGGCGGCTGACACGGCTTCCTATGGATAAAGGCTTTGTTCCTATAGGGGTCCCCCAATATACGCGACGGTACGCGGGGGCACAAGTCCGTATTAGTGCTATCGTCCCTCAGGAGGAATCACCCACCTTCGTAGAGATCGACAGTCACTATGTTTAACGACGCCGGTTCACGTCTCTACCTAGACCTCTACTGTGTTTCGTTATGTTTCAAAGCGTTGTTAGATAAATTCAGTTCTTTTTAGGTTGATCTTGCTTAGTAGTTTGCCTTTATGGATCACCACGTGATGTATGATACAACTCCTAAATGCAGTCTAAGAATGATAAGCAAGCTTTTCAATTCTTTCAACTTATGAAAACCTTAACTACTGAAGGAAAAGAAAGACATCATCTTTTCAAACAGATCATAGAGCACACACTGATGCACTTTTCCTAAATCGACATGCAAACTGTCAAAATGCACATGCACAATGCAAGTATTTCTTTTCTTCTTCCTTAATGTTGATGTATTACAAAAAGAAAGCTGTTGTATAATTTCGAATTCAATTTCAAGTGAAAGAAAACAAGTTTTGTCCAATAATCAAAAGAACACCTTAAGATTCACTCGTTTCAACACAAGAAATACTGAAATTCGAACCATATAACGAAAGTAAATGCTCAAGCAGCTATGAACAGCAATAAACTAGCTCTCAGAATCACAACGACACTTTCTCATAGGTCTAGATCCAAGAGGTCATAGCAAGACTAGTTCACTTTCGCTATGGGAAACTGTGAATGACAGCAAGAAATACAATAAGAACAATCACGGTTTCTTCATACAACTGAGGGGGAATGAAGGCAAATAGAAGTGGTTTCAGCTGGGTATACAGGTTGACAACAGGCTGCAAAAACAATACTGAAAACTGGGCAACAGACAGTGGGGAATCCCAGTTGCACAAGGCAAAACTGGATCAGCGCAGGTGCTGCACTGTCAAACTGCGATGCAGCGCAGGTAGCCCCTTCGGGACCTGCGTTGCAGTGCAGGTAGCCTTTGTTGCAGCTGCACTGATGAGACAACTCTCGTCTCTCTCAGGTTCCGGCTCACAGTTTGCTAAAAAATGAACGGTTTTTGGCCAAATCAGAGGCTATCAGTCAAGTATACACTAGAGGATGATTAAAGGAAGATGAACACTATCACAAAGAGCTAAAAAGAGTCCTTGTGGATCAGCTCTTTAAATCATAAACATGCCCAGCACTGGGCTAGAGTAGCTGCCCTCTACTTTGCATTCGAAGGACTCGAATGCAGTTCGATTAGGTACTCCTTTGTTTAAGAAATGAATAGCAAGAAACACAAGCTACCAACAAGACACGATCCCCAGCGGAGTCGCCAGTCTGTTGTGGGGGAAAGTATCCAACTCGGAATGACCCTAACCCACTCTAAGGGTGACAGTTCCTTAGCAACAGCTGAAAGCAAAGCTATCTAAAGTTTCTTCTTTATGACATGCAAGAGATAAAAGGAAGAGATCCACTTATCGATGTCTTGCGCAAATAGTCGATCCAATCTCCTTTGATTGCCGCTTGCTCCCAGCTCCAAGTCTTTTCACGGGCCCAGCTACACGAGATCCTGCAAACAAGACAAAGAAAGGAAACTACAAGAGGCATGCATTCATAATCGATTCAAGGATTAGCATAAATCAAAGACGCAAGTAAGACAATACACCATTGAAACACATGCGAATAGAAGAACCTCAAATGCTTTTATTAATATATGGAAGTAAGGTTCAGGCGGTGATACAACCATGAGAGGTCCAATCCAGCATTACCTTCCCGATGGAGAAAAATCTCTTCTTCACCTCCCTCAAGCAATCACCCAATGCTCACAACTGTAAACCAACAGCAATTCTTTGCACTAAATTCCGCCCTCCTAGATCCCATGGGATGAGATCCTTATATAGAGTTTTGGAGTGAAGATAAGTCAGCTTGATGTGTGACTTGTTGTCCTCTTCAACTCCAGTTGTTCTTCAGTTCTTCACTCGGAGTTTCTGTCTTCCACTTGGAGTCTTAGAAGCTCTTAACTCATCATTAGGCGAATCTTATCATCAAGTGTCTTTTTAGAAGCTTCCTGGGCACTGGCACTTTGAGAAAAAGATTCCTCCACATGTCCAAGTACGCCCAATGCAGGTAGTCTTTGTTCTACTTGCTATGCAACGCAGGTAGCCTTTGTTGTACCTGCTATGCAGCGCAGATGCCTAGTGGAGCCGCTGCAATGACCCAAAACTGACCTGTTTTTGAGTGTTTTTCAGTGGAGAACTGATTTGCAGTGCTGTGGTTTGCTGACCTTGTTCCTCTAAGGGTAAGAACAACTTGTTTAGGGACTTTGGATCCCTTAGATTATTGACATTTCATGCTCTATGCTGTAAGGCACAAAAATGTCTATAACACCAAGGTCAACGAGGTCAAGGTAATGTATTCTTCCTTCCAACTACAAGATACTACACTTCTTCCTCCTGCAGCTTCAACCTCTTTCTACAACACTAGAAACCGTAGAACTTCGCACTTATGAGAGAGATAGAGCCCAAAATAATATTTTTCCTCCTTTCTTCTCTTAGACCTTCATTCTTCTTCTTGCTTACCAGCTACAGATCGAATTATTTCTTGATAGATTGAACTTCTTGAATGAATGAGTGGTGGAACTGCTTCTTCATACAACCTTTTTAGGGGGTCAAATTCCCTCACTTAGGCTGACTTGTAACTGTTAGGAAAAAATTGTACTTTTGGATTTTTTAGGACTTTCTAGACTAAAAAATAATTCTTTTTACAATTACGTTTTCCCCAGAAGGGTCTTATAAACATGATGTTCACTCCTTTGACTCATGACAATAAATCAGAAGACCTAAAAAACCTAGAAGCATGAAGAACATACTTTTACCTATAAGACCATAAATAAAGAGCATGAAACCCATGCTTTAATAATAATAATATTTTTTTCATTTATTCTCTTTTTTGTTACATAGGATACATATTGAAATGAGTACAACAACATTTATGAAGACTGAAACTAGTTAAATTTTTAACAATTTTCACGTAGGCTTCTTATTCTTATTCTTTATTCTTTTTATTTTTCTTCTTCTGATGATAAGAGGCTGGATGAAATGAGAGCTATGATACCCCTAATTTCATTCATCTACTTCCTTATTGAGTTGGTAAACTCCTCCTTTAACAAAGGCCTCCTCTACAGTCTCAATCTGTAACCATTGACTAAAAGTGGAATTCCTTCTTCCTCAATTGTTATGATCTAGACAAGGCCATTATCATGACATTTTTCCACCAGATAAGGACCCATAAATATTGTAATTTTATTCCCTTGAAGTCCTTGAATTTGGATTCATATAACATAGCCCAATCACCCTCTTGGAAGGTCCTTTCTCTGATGTTTTTTTCATGCCAAATATTCCTCTACAATTGGAACACCTCAGTATGCATGAGGGCTTTCAATCTAAGTTCATCAAGAGAATTTAGTTGTTGCAACCTCTCTTGTTGAGCATTGGTGATGTCTAGGTCCAATTGTGCTGCCATTCTGAAGGTGCTATACTCAAAATTAATGGAAAACAATGCCTTCTTTCCATAAACCAACTCAAAGGGAGTGAACCCAATGGCAGTTTTCCAAGTGGTATTATATGCCCAAGTGGCCTCCACATGTTGGGTTTCCCAATCCTTTTTTCTTATGATGATAACTTTACTCAAGATGTTCCCCAAATCTTTGTTCTTGACCTCCACCTACCCATTTTCTTGAGGATGATAGGCAGTGGATTTTATGTGCCTTATATGATGTTGCTCCATGATTCCTTCAATCAGATTTAGGTAAACTGAGATCCTTAATCAGCGATTAGTTCCCTTGGGAATCCAAACTTATAAAAGATGTTTTCCATTAGAAAATTTTCCACCTTCTCCTTTGTTTTTCTTTTACTACCTTTAATTAAACCCACTTTGTCAAACAATCAGCGGACACAATGATATATCTATTTTTCACGGATGGGGGGTGAACTAATCCAATAAAATCCATGCCCCACTTCTCAAATGGCTCAATATTCACTTGAGGTTGTAAGGAAATTTCATCCTTTGGTGTAGGCTTTCCCATCCTTTGGCACTCGTCACATCAGGTAATGTATCTCCTGGCATCTTGGTGTAGAGTGGACCAATAATAGCCAAATTGGAGAATTTTGAAGGTTATCCTCTTAGCAGCAAAATGGCCCCCATAGGGTCCATCATGGAATGCTAAGAGGATGTCAAAAAACTCATCCTCCCTTACACATCTCCTCAAGATTTGATATGGTCCCAATTTAAATATATTTCCCCCAATCTAGGTGAAAGGGGAACTTTTTCTAACAGTCTTGTTCTTCTCCTTGGAGGATAAATTAGGAGGGAATCTCCAAACAACCAAGAAATTTGCTATGTCAGCAAACCAAGTAGACAATATTTAAATAGAAAAGAGGTGATCATCTAAAATTTGATCATATATCATATCGTCATGGCAGACATTGTTAGTCTAGACAAAAAATATGCAACCACATTTTGCTTCCTTAGCTTATCAACAATGGTTAGATCAAATTGTTGCAACAATAATAACCATCTAATGACTCTAGCATTGACATCAGGTTTATTCATTAAATATTTAATGGTTGCATGATCAGTATGAACAAAGACTTGGTATCGAGTGATATAACGCCTAAACTTGTTTAAGGAGTGCACATCAACTAAGAGTTCTTTTTCAGTAAATTTGTAATTAAGTTCAACTTTCGAGAGGTTCTTATTGATGAAATATATGTGAAAGGGAAACTTGTCTTCCATTTGTCGCAAAGTTTCTCCTACAACTTTATCATATGCATCTGTGTAGATTTGGAAAGGCAATGGCAAATTGGGACCTCTTATAATTGGTGCGATAATTAATTTTTCCTTTAACTCCTCTGCTGCTTCCTGACATTTATATATCCAACAAAAATCTGAATCTTTAGTTAACAATCCAAACACAGGTGAAGCCAACTTAGTAAAATGATTAATGAATCTCTTGTAATATCCAATTAGTCCAAAGAAACTTGTAACATCCCTTTGTTTCTGAGGGACATGGACCCCTTTGATAATGGCAATCTTGTTAGGCTTAACTTGGATCCCTTCCTTATAAAGGAAGTGACCTAGGACAAGCCCTACATTCATAAAAAAAATTCACACTTCCCAGAAATTAGTGAGAGATTCATTTCAATGCATTTATTTAAAAATTTACATAGATTGGAAAGGGATTCATGGAAATAAGTCCCATAAGGAGTGAAGTCATCCATGTAGGTTTCAACTGTGTGATGAACAATATTAGCAAAAATGCTCAAAACTGCCCTTTGGAAGGTAGCAGGGGCATTTCATAGGCCAAAGGGAAGGGATCTATAGGTAAATGTCCCCCATGGACATGTGAATGTGGTCTTATATTGATCCTCAGGGCTAATCTGGATCCGATTATACCCATTAAATCCATCCAGGAATTAAAGAACTTCTTCCCTGCAAGGCCATCCAAAAATTGGTCAATAAAATCCAAAGGAAAACGATATTTCTTTGTAGCCTTGTTGAGTTCCCTATATTCAACATAGATATTCCACTTCCCATTCTTCTTGGGTACTATGAAAAGAGGGGAAATCCATTCACTATCTGAAATAGGGTAGATGAATCCTACATTTAGTAGTTTTTTCAATTCTCCTTTCACAATGTCTTTAAGGGTAGGGTTCATTCTCCGATGGGGTTGGTGCACATGTTTACACCCCTCTTTAATATAATTGTGATGGGTACAAACTAAGGGATGAACCCCTTTAATTTCCTTATAGTTCGAAGCAAAAGTATCAAGATGTTTTCTTAACACAATGCACAATTTATCTTCTTGCTTTGCTAAGAGGGAAGGATTGATTTTCAGCCTTGGATGGACTGATTTCCACAATCTTAGCATGGTCCTCATCAAAATTGGCAGTGCACAATTCAGCCAAAGGATTTTTCTCGGGTTTCCCTAAGTATTCTTCTACTAGCTCATCAATTGGGATGGAAGCAAGAGGTTGGTTCTGCAAAAAGTCATTGATAAGGTCATCCTCATCTAACTATCTGCTTCCTATAGTGGTGTCTAGTGTACAAACTCGGTAGAGGGATGAATGATTAAAATATTCATCCTCTTCTTCCTCTACCCACAAAGGTAAGTTAAGATCACTAGAAAGTTGAGTAGGGGGGTATAATACAAGTTACTTTGTGAGATGCCCATTTTTAATAGTCATGTTTCCAACCCTGCAACTAATGTAAGCATCAATAGTGGCTAACCAAGGTCTCCCTAAAATGAGAGGGTACCCATTAAACTTGGTTTTGGATTGGAGGACAAGGAATTTTGTGGGGTACTCCTAGGAGTCAATGGAGACCATCACATCCTCAATAACTCCCTCAGGGGCTACTGTGGATCTGTCTATAAGTTGCAACACCATAGTGGTCTTTCTCAAAGCTCCTTGGAGGTTGAGCTTCAACATAGTTTCTTTGATCGTGAGATTGATTGCAACCCCAAGGTCAATCAATGTGTCGGGAAATAAAATATTTTTAATGTGCACATCCACTACTGGGATACTAGGATCCAAGTACTTAGGGGAGATAACTCTCCTAAGCATCATATCTAACAACTTCCCAACAACACTAATAATGGGGGCATCTCTTTTTCTCCTTTTGGGCCTCTTGAAACACTCTTTCCTGATAAGCTTGTTGTAAATGGGAACACCTTTGATGGCATGAAGAAAGGGTATTTTAACACATAGGTTCTTCAACTCTCATAGAAGTCCAGTCTCTTCTGGGGTTTGTTGTTTAAGTGGGACCAACATTTAAAGATAGGGAGGTATACTATATTGAGAGGCACTATCTTCCTTCTCTTGTTCAATATCTTCAAGTGGAGAAGGTGGGTGAGAATATGGAATTACCTTACCAGACGTAAGGTTGATCTCCTAGATCTCTACAACATAAGCAAGATGGGATGCTTCCCCACTATATAATTGTTGGGCCTGCTTTTTGTTTGGGATTAGATTGGGTTGGGCAGACATCTGAGGTTGCTTGGTTTGATTAATGTGGGGTAGTTGTAGTTGAGGTGGAGGAGGAGGCATTAAGGAAGGAGTTTGGTCTACATAAGGCCTCTATTCTTGTGAATAGTTTCCCCATTGAGGAGGTTGAGGTTGATATGGATGGAAGAGTGGATTGATAGATTGAGGAGGATACTGAGGATAATACGACCAAGGAGAGGGCATGGACCAAGATGAGTGAGATGGAGGATACCAAGGCTAAAAATGTACACTCTAGTTCAGATTGAAAGAAGGATAATGTGCACCTTGCATGCCTTAATGATATGGTTGAGGGACTTGTGGCCCCTTTGGTTGACGAAGTAGAGTTTCTCCAACCCACTCTCTTCCCCTTGATACACAACCTTCAGACTTGGAAGAGAGGGACATTTGTTAGTTGCATGGTTCTCTTCACAAATAGAGAAAATCTTTAGGACATTTAGTGGACACTCATTTCTGGGATGCCTCATGGTGCATCTAGGGAAAAATATAGCCAGATTCCTTTATACCTTCTCTTGCTTCTTTTTTATGTTGAAAATGCAACAAGAAAATCCTAATTTAATTTTGTCCTTGAATTGAATTAGGAATTAAGTTGTAATTACAATTCTCATAGCAACTTGTAATAGTTAACTAAGTTAATTTGACTTAGTTGCCTCAATTAATTCAATTTGGGAGTCTAACTAGAGTCATTTAGAGTGTCTCCTACTTTTTAGGAGCATTGGTTGAGTTTATTTTGAGTTGTAATTATTTAATTCAGTCTAAGTAAGTTAAATTTAGTTAAACTAGTTCCAATTGATGGAGGAATTAGTGGGAGATCCATTAGTGGGGTGTAACCTACTGTAGTGGGGTACAATCAACACTGATCAACCAGTGAACTAAAGATTCACTCATAATTAACTCATGCATCTAAGATTCGAGGAAGGCTTATGAGGATTGGTCAATTCATTATTGAGGAATTTCCCAATTAAATATGAGATAATTCCCTAGGAAATTTCACAAGGAAATAGGAGCTTGGAAGGGACCATATTTAGCTAAGTATTGGTTGGAGCTTGTTTGTCAAGCAATGATATAGATTGAGAGAGTGCAAAGGTTTCTCGGGCTTGAGAAATCATTGTAATCTTCTCATATTTTCCGATTAATGCAATATACAGATAGTAGGGGTTTTTAGTTGTGGCTTTCCCCAAAAAATTATTGTGTTATGTGTCATTGAATTCTTTATCTTTTATGCTTCGTGATTTCATCAATCAATTATTGTTTCCGCTAATGAGTAGAGTAGATTCAACTCAATTATTTTAGCATATTACAATTTGTAGTTTGAATCTACAAGGCATTTGTACATGGTATCAGAGATGAAATCACTACAGAAGAGGAGAATACGAGTTTGTCTTTTGCAGGAGAAACCCAATTTGTAGTATCATACTTTAGAGCCAGTAGGATGTCGTTCTACGGATTGAGTCTCGAATATTCTCTTGAGGGTAGTTCGAACTATATTTCTTGGAAGTACATGATGTAGGCAGTGTTGGAAGATAATAGACTTAAGGAATTCATAGATAAATATGTTCCTAAGCCAGATGATGCTCAAGATATGGTAGAGTGGATAAAATGTGTGGCAAAGGCAAGAAGGATTATCCTAGAAGGAGTTCGAGATCATATTGTCTCGAACCTCCACGGTAAGGAAACTCCATTTACAATGTGGAAGGCCTTGACAGACTTGTTTCAAAACAACAATGACCACATAAAGCTGGCACTGAAGGACAAGGTTAGAAATATTAGGACGGAGAAGGGTGACACAATACTGAAGTACTTGACCAAGCTCACCCAATGTCAGGATGATCTTGGAAGCGTCGGTGTTATAGTTGATGAAGATGATATGGTGAGCCTAACATTTCTAGGACTTCCCAAGAGGTGGCACAACTACTAGGACTCAGTTAATGGGAGGGAGAAGCTACCAGAGTGGGAGTTGTTGTGTTCTAAATTGGTGCAAGAAGATATTCAGTGGAACACCAGATATGGATCCTCATCCAAGCATGATGAGGATGAGAATTGTGCCTTAGTTGGAAAGGTGAATAAAGGGAAGGGGAATTCATCCCATTCCAAATCGGATTCTAGTGGGGCAACAGGAAGAAGGACATGTCAAATATTGAATGTTTTCATTATCACGAGCTGGGACACTATGCCATAAAGTGTCTGCACAATAAGGTCGGTAAGAAGCCCTCAGGAGGAGCAGAATGTGAAGCTCTTACTTCACAATTCGAACTGGATTTCACCCTCATCGCTTGCATGGTGACATGGATGATGGGTAGTGTGTGGCACCTGGATAGTACAGCCTCATTCCATATGATTGACAACAAAGAGTTATTCATTGACTTGGAGGAGAAGGACATCTAGATGCACATCGAGATAGGAGATGATGGAAGGTATAGCATGATCGACATCAATACTATTACCTTTCAGATGGAGTATGGTTCTCCTCTCACATTAAAATATGTTATGTATGTTATGGGTTTGGAGAAGAATTTGGTTTCAGTTTCCATGTTGGAGGACCATGGCTATGATGTGATATTTAGAAAGGGAAATTCTTTCCTTTGTCACATAGCCTCAGGATAGGTGAATCGGATTGGAGTTCAAGTGAAGAGCCTCTACAAATTAGATGTAGAATATTGTGCTACTTTAGGCACTAAAGCAAAGAAGGTGAATAGTCGAGACCTCGGTGAGTTGTGGCATAAAATATTGAGTCACTTGCACCACAAATCTTTGAAGATCATGTAACAAATTTCTACAAGACTTCCCGAGGGTACACTAGAGAAGAGAGACATATGAAAAGGGTGTACATTAGGGAAGTACAACAAAGCTTCCTTTCATGATAAAGACAATCAAGTGCAAGTGATCCTTGATTGAGTTCACTCAAATGTGTGTGGATTGTTCTCGACAACATCCACGACCAAGCATAGGTATTATGTAAATTTTGTTGATGATTTTTCTCGTAAGTGTTGGATTTTCTTCATGCAGAAGAAAGATCAGACGTTCACTAAATTTTGTGAATTTAAATCACCTCTCGAGAAAGATACTGGTGAGAAAGTTAAATCTCTCATAAGTGATAATGGTGGAGAATATGTGTAGAATGAATTCAAGAACTTTTGTGTATCAAAAGGCATTTGACGGGAGTGAATAGAACTTCATAACCCACAAAAGAATGGGGTGGCTAAAAGGAAGAACATAAGTATTGTGGGAGCAGAACAGATGATGTTACATGATCAAGGCTTATCATTGCACTTGTGGGATGAATTATACAACACATTTGTTTATTTGCATAATAGAAGCCCTCATCGAATTATCGGGATGAGTACACTAGAAGAAGATTTTTCAGGTAAGAAGCCAGATGTGGCACACTTCAGGATCTTTGGTTCATCAATCTATTGTCATGTTACCAAGGATGCATGGAAAAAGCTAGAGCTAACAACTGACATGGGCATATTTGTGGGGTACATTGATACACCTCAGTACTATCGGGTGTACCTTCACTCCAAAATGGTGACAATGGTTCATAGATATGTGAATTTCAATGAAGAGAAGGCCATGAGAAGTTCCGTTGATAGGGAGATTCAGTTACATGTAGATGAGGAGCTTTTAGCTCCAAATGAGAAACCTCAGGATGATGTGGAGCAGCCACATGCAGAGGAGAAGAGAATGGAAGCACCTACTCATGCAGAGACTTCCAGAGATGGAAGGAAGCACACCAAAGAGGCTGGCAGATTGATGCATGATGCTAGAGAGAATATGGGAGCACCCACAAAACAACTCCCACCAGATCAATACACTGGCTACATGGCTATAATGAGCGAGAGTGTAGAGATTGAACGATTTTCATTCTAGGAAGTAGTGAAACAACCAGTATGGGTTGATGCCATGGTTGAGTATAACTCCATCATCCGAAATAGTGTTTGGGAAGTGGTCCCAAGCAGACATGTCAGTGGCGAGTTCCAGATGGCTTTACAAGGTAAAGCAAGGAAAAAATGGGTGTGGAGAAACACAAGGCCATATTTGTGGCCAGAGGGTTCTCTCAAGTGGATGGAATTCGGTACAAGGATACCTTTGCTCCAGTAGCAAGGTACTCATCAATCAGATATATTCTAGCATTGTTAGGGCAGATGGGATGGAATATACATCAGATGGATGTGAATACAACGTTCCTCAACAATATGATTGAGGAAGAGGTATATATTGAGAATTTGAAAGGATTTGAGACCTTCAACAGAGAGTCACATGTGTGCAAACTCAAGTAAGCGTTGTATGGACTAAAATAAGCACCCCGTGCTTGGTACACTAGAATTGACAATTTTTTCACCGGGTTGGGCTTAACCAAAAGTGAAGCAGATGCGAGCCTTTACCATATTGTGGTTGAAGGTAAATGTTTTATTATAGTATTATATGTCGATGATTTGATTCTAACAGGTGATGAGAAACTCATAAAATCTTGCAAAGAGGATCCTGCAAGAGAATTAGAGATGAAGGACCTGGCACTCAAGCATTACTTTCTTAAGTATGGCAAGGAGATGAGGAATTGTTTGTCTCTCAAGGTAAGTATGCCAACGAGATACTAAAGAAGTTCCACATGGAGAGAAACAAACCCATGGATACTCCTTTAACGGGTAACTGGAGGAAGGAAGATGCTACTTCAAGTGAAGTAGTGGAGGCTACTATTTATAAATGCATTGTGGTTTCACTCATGTATTTGGCGAACACGCGAACAAACATGTGTTTTGAATTTAACCAACTTATTCAAGCCATTGTTAAGCCAACCAAACTTTATTGGAAGGCAACTAAACATGTGTTGAGATACCTCAGAGGCACCACTCAATTTGGTCTTTGGTACAGACGAATAGAGGGAATGAAGCTTCAAGGATTGATAAATACAGATTGGACAAGAAGTCCATCTCACAGGAATAACACATTAGGGGGAATCTATAGTATTGGGTCAACAATAGTTTCTTGGTACAACTGGAATCAGAGACCAATTGCACTAAGTTCAACAGAAGCAGAGTACATGGCTGCTAGTCAAGCAACTTGTGAGGCTATATGGATGAGAAAGATCCTTGTTGGGTTATTTGGTCAACAAATGGATCCTACAATGATTTAATATGACAATCAGAGTTGTACAGAACTCTCTAAGAATCCAATTTTTCATAATCGGTCCAAACATATCGACATACGGTATCACCATCTACAAGATTGTGTGTAGAGGAGAATCATGTTATTGGAGTACATTCCTTCAGAGGAACAAGATGCAAATATTTTGACAAAGGCATTATCAAGATGAAAATTTGAGTTTCACAGAGGTAGGATTGGGGTAGAAAATAAACCCTTTCTTGTTGAGAGGGAGTGTTGAAAATGAAACAAGAAAATCCTAATTTAATTTTTTCCTTGAATTAAACTAGGAATTAAATTGTAATTCCAATTCTCATAGCATCATGTAATAGTTAACTAAGATAATTTGACTTAGTTGGCTCAGTTAATTTGAGTTAGGAGTCTAACTAGAGTAACGAAGAGTGTCTCCTACTTTTTAGGAGCCCTATTTGAGTTTATTTTGATTTGTAATTATTTAATTCAGTCTAACTGAGTTAAATTCTGTTAAACTAGTTCCAACTGATGGAGGACTTAGTGGGAGATCCAGTAGTGGGGTGTAACTTGTAGTAGTGGAGTGTAACTAGCATTGATCAACCAGTAAAATGAAGGTTCAGTCATAATTAACTCATGTATGTCATATCATAGAAAGACCTAGTTGAGATTAGAGTTCAGGGACAATGTACTATCAGTTTTATAATCATCTGAATTGTACAGGTGGTGCATGCAATAAGAGGAAAGCCTATGAGGATTGTGAAATTCATTATTGATGAATTTCCCAATTAAATATGGGATAATTCCCTAGGAAATTTTTCAAGGAAATAGGAGAATTGAACACAACATCTTTGGTTAAGTATTGGTTGGATCTTGTTTGTGAAGCAGTGAGATAGTGTAGAGATTGCTTGGGCTTGAGAAAATCATTGTAATCTTCTCATATTTTCCGATTAATGCAATATACAGATAGCAGGGGTTTTTAGTTGTGGATTTCCCCATAAAATTATTGTGTTATGTGTGATTGAATTATTTCACTTTTATGCTTCATGATTTCATTGACCAATTATTGTTTCTGTTGATGAGTAGAGTAGATTCAAGTCAACAATTTTAGCATATTATAATATGAAATTTGAATCTATAACGAATTTCTACACTTTATCTACATAGTATCCATTTATAGGGCAAAGGTGTGCAACATCTCGCTCTTAAAGTCTTCTAGCATGCTCCCTATTTCATATTTAATGGTTGAGGTATAGGGAGAAGGGTTGACCAGGCCTTGGCTAGACCTACTTCTCTTCCTTGTAGCCCTAGAATGATTCTTGAATACTATCTTGATGTCTTCATAAGTTAGCTGGTAGATGTCTCCACCAGACATCATATTAAGGGTGTCCATAAAACCCTCACTTATCCTTAGAAGAAGTACAAGCTTCAAGGATTCTAGGTCAAGGGTGCAGTTAACTCTTCTGTAGTTGAGTTGAAATCTTTCTTCATAATCCTCTAAGGATTCATCTAGCCCTAGGGTCATCCTAAATATCTCCTCTTTTGTTTCCCTTGATCTATAATAGTCCCTGTATTTATGATTAAAGGCTTGCTACATTTGAGCCCAAGTGGTGATGTTGCCTCCTTCCAAGCTCATGAACCAGCGCAAGGTCGTATCCTTGAGGGCAGAAGGGAACAACTTTAACTTCTACTCCTCAGAAGTGTAATCATAGGTTCTAAAAACCATAGCAAACTTGAACATGAATGTATCAAGGCCCTCAAAAGCTAGGCCATGGAAGTGTGGGAGAGTAGTGGGGCTTATGGATTTCATTCTAGCTTTCCCATTAGATTCTCTGATAGGAAAGAGCTCAGTCTTCCTGTTATCAGCCATGTTTTGGGTAGGTGGAGTGAGTTCTTCCTCCCCTATGGGTTCTTCAAAGTTTTCTGGCTACTCATGTAAAGGATTTTATAACTCCTCTGTAGTCAGAGTAGGAGGTTCACCGTCACCGAAGGAGAGTGACGATTGATTGCTAGAAGGGGTGGGGGATTTTAGTAGAAATTTCCCTAGATTATCCCTAATCCTACGAGTCATGAAATAAGTTTGTGTGCTTTTTGTGTTTTTTTTTTTTGAATTTTTCAAGACAAGAAAAATTGATGCAAAGTAAAATGTAAAAGAAAGCAACTCTAAGTAGAAACAACACCTACTTAGACACATCCCCAGCAACGACACCAAAAAGTGATGAGCCCCAGTATTGCAACAAGAGTGTTACAACTCCCAATCCTACCAACTTTAATTATCAACTCGGGATTTGTACAAACTTAAGAGGTGGTAGTGCTATATGCACAATAGGCTAAGCTCTACTCAAGATACTTCGAAGCAATTAACCAGACTAAGGTATACAAAGACAACTCTATCAATTAAATCTAGGTTTATAAGAAAAAAAGATTGCATAAAAGGAAAGTTCTAATCTAATTGCAGAAATGGAAATGATAATCTATTTTGAAAAATGGAAATGCTACTCTATTTTTCATAAATGTAAATGCTAATATATTTGCAGAAATGTAAATACTAACCTACTTGCAGAAATGTAAATACTAACCTACTTGAAGAAATGTAAATACTAACCTACTTGCGGAAATGTAAATACTAACCTACTTGCATAAATGTAAATACTAACCTAATTGTAGAAAAGCAAAGGCTACACTACTTGCAGAAGATAAACATCTAAACTATTTGCAAAATATAAATGTTGCATCAAAACGACACCTAGTCTATCCACAAAAATATCGATGCTTGAAATAGAAACTCTAGCTTAAGAAGCATAAAATAGAGAAAGAAATTCTAATCTACCTTGCATAAAGTAAAGAGAATGAAATCAACCTTTACTCACTTCTTTCAAGAAATATTATATCGATAGAGTTCATCAGGTGCTTCATAAACTAATCATGAAAATCATCACTATGTTATTTAATTCATGCATGTATATACTAACCCTAATTGCTTAAATGTACTGCAGGGGTAGAAAGGCAAGTACTAAGTGGTCTTTGGTCTTCCCAAATCATGGTTTTAGAGACTAATATACATTATTCAAGGCTAGGAGGAAAAAATCAATCTTGAAGGACATTTCTAGTCAAGTTTGGAGGGCTTCTACACAGTGCTACATGATGCTACAAGATGTCTATAGGATTGCTACAATAATGCTACAGGATTGTTGTGTTTTTCTAAATGATTGAATCTGTGAGAATTGTAAGGGCTAAAAAGGTGATATGAAGGTGGGAAACGGTAGTGGAAGGTAGGATAAGGTTGTATGTTTCCCTTGTCTGGATTAGTACCCTCTAGGGGCCCATCTTGCACAAGGAACAATGCACATAACGACCTTCAACAAACAATAAATGTACTCTTAGTGAACACTAATTTGGAGTTGTTGAGTTAAAAATAAGGGTGCTAGTGGTAGGATGAGGAGTGTAAATGACAATGCTAACCATGCAAATCAACAATAGTACCTACACACCATAAAAAGTTACTCAATTTTTCCAAACATCGAAAGCATGTAAACATTGCAATTGCAGAAAGTTCAAATAATAGAGAAAGGATGAGTTGAATTTTATTTGATACCTGACGACTACATTAGAACACAACTTATCTTGTAATCTGCACAATACCTACATCCACAAGAGAATATGATTCCTATGCTTAAATAAAACTTCTAAACCAATCACTAATTTATAGAAAACAAAGATGCAAAAAGATGACTAGTCCGAGATATAACAACTGTAAAAGAAAGTAACTATATATTTTTGGCTTTCCAACACAATGTCTCTAACCACACTTCCAACAAGAGAGGTGATTGACAGACTTCCACAAGCAATTTTTCATAAACAATCCTGTCAAGAAGGAAGGAAAATATTGCTAGGACAAAAAATGCATGAATAAAATACACGAGAGAGACTAGAGCCTCTGGGTTGGGTCCAAACCCAAGGTAACTCAGGCCTCTAAAGAAAAATCATATTGAAGATAACAAAATATTTCTCATTAACATAAAATAGTTCTCAAGTACATGATAAAGGAATGAAAATGACAAGTTCGAGCTCCTAGATCTCTGTAGTCTCTATCTACTCCAAAAGTTCAAATGTTATTGAGCCCTTAGGCTTCCTTATTTATACAAAAATGACTGAGGGGAAACCTCCTTGGAAATAAAGTTTCTTCCCTCCAAAATACCTACAAAGTTGGATCTAACTCCCTGAGATTCTCACAGTCCTTGAGTTCATCAGCTGTTAATAGATCCTCGAACTGTGGGTGAGTAAATACAAGGAAAAAGTTGAGTTGTAGGTGAGTAAATGTAGGGGAAAATCATCCTACATATTCTCTAGTTGCCTACAACGTATCTCTGCATGGTAAATGCACTCTTTTCCTACACATTAATCATGTTAGGCCACAAGATATGATAAACATCCTTTAGTCTTCCTAATAAACACATTATAGTCAAAGGATGTTATCAAATGCGAGGAAATATGTAATTATGTGCTGAAGGATGGCTAGATGGGCCTTATTATATACTTATTAATGAGGCCCATCAATAAGATGTTCCAAGTACACCAATATTTTCCATACCTTGCGCTCAAAGCTCGGTATCAAAGACTCCAAGCAACACCTGGTTTTTAAGTACCATAGTGCCTACATAGGTAAATATAAATGGATATCGATTTACTGGACATCTCCTCACTAGGATCCACGTATCAATATGTTGTAAAAATTAAGTAGAAATTGAAGCAATAGGTTAAGCGAGAGTTCAAGTCTACAAATTCGTTACAAAAAAATCTTGGAAAAGGAAACCCTAACTCAAAAAACAAGGGACAAAGCAATGAGAACCAACCTCAAGATAGGCAACCAAAGTTGAAAGAAAATAAGGGTAATGGGGAATCAAATATTTACATTGGAAAGTGGTGTGAGTTCCAAAAAAACCACTAGCACAACATTAATGAATGCCACTCAAAATAACTATTAATGGTTGAGCTTGAAGAAAAAGAAATGGACTATGGTTCTGATCCATAAATTTTGGGTTGTGTTATATTCTTTCTATGACTACCCCACGTGCAGGGGGGTCACAGGGGGGCAGTTTCCCTGCACGGGGTTCAGGGCAAAGCCCCGCGAATTTTTTTTTTGACCCTATATTAGGTGGGAGGACCTACCTATGGTTTTGTGCATGGATTTTACACATGATTTTGGGCATGATGGTTTTCTGTCGATGGTATTTTGTAGATCCGGTCAAGGGAAATACAGTTATTTTCTAATCTAGGGTTAATGGATTGGGGTTTATGGATGCTTTGGCATGTATATATATGTATTGTAAAAGGAACATAATGAAAAAACAATCTAGTAGCCTCGATTTTGGGATCTAGCGGAAATCTCTGTGTATATTTTTTTTTATGTTTTATGCTCTTACCATTGTTTATTTTCTGATTTTAGAATTCATATGCAGGTAATTTTTGTACGAGGTTAAAACCTACATTTGGTATCAGAGTTGTTTTGGCTTCAAGGGGATGCCTTTCTTGCTTAGGGGTTTTTGCTTGACCCTGTGGTAGACCCTGCTCAGTGGGAGATCTGTGTGATCGATTCTTGTGTAGAAAGAAGATGGCGAGCAGTGGAAAGATAAAGATAGAGAAATTTAATGGTCAAATTTTTGAGTTGTGGAAACTCAAGATGGAGGATCTGTTGGTGCATAAAGATCAGTGGATCGCGGTAGATCCAGGTACTAAACCAACAACCATGTCAGCTGAAGACTAGGTGAAGTTGGATCGGAAGGCAAAGAGCACAATACAATTATGTGTCTCAGATTTAGTATTGCTGAATGTATCAGGGGAAGCTTCAGCAAAGGCTTTGTGGGACAAGTTAGGGACTTTCTATCGATCTAAATCTCTGGTGAATAAATTGTTCCTACAGAAAAAGTTGTATAACCTGAGGGTGAAAGATGGAGACTCAATGACAGATCATCTGAACGCATTTAATATTGTGGTGAGCCAATTATTATTTTTTGATATTAAAATTTAGGATGAAGATAAGTGCATCAATTTGTTGTGTTCTCTACCAGATTCATGGGATAGTTTCGTTGTTGCAATAGGTAGCAATGCAACTGCCTTGCAGTTTTATGAAATAGTCTCATCCTTTCTGTCAGAGGAGATGAGACACAAAAATATGGAGGGCCAAAATGGCGATGCCTTGTCTTTACAAGGACGCTCCTAGAACAGAAACAAAAATAATTCCTCAAGTGGGAGATCTAAATCTAGAGGGAGATCTAAATCTCCAGGAAAACCTGTAAATGTGTGTTGAAAATGCGGAAAGGAAGGGAACTTCGAAAGGGACTATAAATCTAAAGCTCTTGAGAATGGAAAGGGATCTGATGATTCTCCTTATGTAGAGGCAAAAACCACCTCAATTGAAGGAGAGAAAGTGTACTTGGCTTCTTCTTCAAGTACACATGTAGATCATGAGGCATGGTTGATTGACTCAGGTGCATCCTTTCACTTCACACCCCATAGAGAATGGTTCTACGAGTATGAGAAATATGATGGTGGTGATGTCTTCTTAGGGGATGACGAGAAGGCTAGAATCATTGGTATCAGAAAAGTAAAGTTGAAGTTTCAAGGTGGAAGGATTAGAATACTTCCAGGTGCTCTTCATATTCTTGCATTGGCTAGAAATCTGATTTATGTAAGCAAGTTGGATGATGCAGGTGTAAAAACAGTGTTCGAGAAAGATACCTGCAAGATGGTTTAGGGAGCACTGGTATTGATGAGGGGAGTTCAGATTAGAACTCTGTACAAGCTTCAAGGTAGCACTGTTATTGATGGGTGCAATAGTTCTGTGGTTCCTGAAAGTGGAGCAGAAAATCTAGTGGTATCTGGAGAAAATAATATGCTATGGCATCAAAGGCTTGGACATATTGGAGAGAAGGGCCTTTGAATACTTCACCGTAATGGTATGGTAGAAGGTATGTCTAATTTTTCTTTGGATTTTTATTTCTGTGAAAATTGTGTATATGGGAAGCAAAATCAGGTGAGTTTCCCCTCTGGTGGTAAGAGGGCGAACGAGATATTAGAGCTTATGCACAGTGATGTGTTTGGACCTGTGTCGGTTCCATCAATGGGTAAGTCTGTGTACTATGTATCCTTTATAGATGACTTCTCAAGGAATACGTGGATATATTTCCTCAAGAAGAAATCTGAAGTCTTTGACACATTTAAATAATTTAAGGCTCTAGTGGAAAACCAAATAGAGAAGAAGATAAAGGTGTTGAGGACAGATAACGGTGGAGAGTTTTGCAAGAAGGAATTTAAGAGTTTTGTAAGAAGGGTGGTATAGCACAACAGAAGACTACTCCATACACACCTAAGAAAAATGGAGTTGCAAAAAGAATGAACAAGACATTGATGGAAAGGGCAAGAAGCATGCTCAGTGGTACCGGGTTAGGACAAGAATTCTGGGCAGAGGCGGTGGAGACCGCATGTTACCTTGTCGACAGATCACCTTCATCAATGTTGGAGGATAAGACTCCACAAGATGTATGGATTGGTAAGAAAACTTCTCTTTCACATCTAAGGGTATTTGGATGTGATGCATATTTACATGTTCCAAAGGAGAAAAGAACAAAGTTGGATAGTAAATCTAAAAAGGGCATCTTTATTGGATATAAGGATGGTTTAAAAGGTTATAAGCTTTGGAACCCAGAAACAAGGAAGGTTGTGTACAACTAAGATGTGGTGTTTAGAGAGGTGAAAGATGTTATTAAACATGAATTCCTACCAAAGGAACCTAAGAAGATAGAGTTTGAGCTAAAGGAGGAAGAATCAAACTCTACAGAAGAAGAGGAATCAGAAGATGAAGAACCACAAACTCCAGCTGTGAGAAGATCCATTCAAGAAAGAAGGAAGATAGAAAGGTATAGTCCATCTGCTTTCTGTTCAAATTTTGCTTTATCTATTATTGATGATGATCTTAAAACTGTGAAGGAAGCAGTAGATTCAGAGGATGGAAAACTCTGGAAAGAGGTCATGGTTGATGAAATGACATCTTTTCACAAAAATGAGACTTTGGATTTGGTGGAGTTATCAACTGGAAGGAAACTCATTGGAAACAAATTGGTGTTTAAGAAGAAGATGAATGCATAGGGAAAGGCGGAGAAATACAGAGCTCGGTTTGGTAGCAAAAGGTTATTCCCAGGTGTCAGGAATTGATTATGGTGATATTTTTTCTCATGTTGCCAAGGTAGCTTCTATTAGATTACTTTTATATTTGCTGCTACTTTTGATTTTGAGGTAGAACAGATGGATGTGAAGACAACGTTTCTGCACGGGGATCTGGAAGAAGAGATCTACATGAATCAATCTGAAGGCTTTGCTGTGAAGGGTAAGAAAGAGTTGGTATGAAATTTAAAAAAATCTTTGTATGGGTTAAAACAGTGACCAAGGATGTGGTATCATAAATTTGATACAATTATACGGGGACTTGGGCTTCACTAGAAGCAAAGCAAATCACTGTGTGTATTTTAAATTAATTGGTGACTGTGTTATTTATTTGGTCTTGTATGTGGATGATATGTTGCTGGTTGGAAATGACAAAGAATTTATCTCGGATTTGAAGACCCAATTGTCCTCCAAATTCGACATGAAAGATCTTGGTGCTGCAAACTATATTTTGGGCATGGAAATTAAACGAGATCAGGTAAAGAGGAAGCTCTGGTTAAACTAGAGGAAGTATATCGAGACAACATTGCAAAAGTTTAATATGAATTATAGTAAACCGATGAAGCTTCCTATTCCTATAGGTGTAACGTTATCTGCAGAACAATGTCCCAACGCACAAGAAGAGGAAGAGGACACACCCTGTGTTCCATATGCAAGTGTAGTTGGTAGCCTGATGTATAATGGTTTGTACTAGACTGGACATTGCACATGCAGTGGGAGTATTGAACATGTTTATGTCAAAACCAGGGAAGGAGCATTGGATAGCAGTGAAGTGGGTTTTTAGGTATTTGTGTGGTACTAGTGATTATGGTTTGTGCTAACAAGGAAGACCATGATTGGATATAGTTTTGGACATTCGAGGCTTTTTTTAATGCAGAATGAGCTGGAGATCTGGAGATTTGGATCAGAGAAGATCTACAAGTGGGTATGTGTTTAACCTATTCGGAGGTGCAATCAATTGGATGAGTAAAAGACAATCTGTAGTGGCACTCTCAACTACAGAGGAAGAATACATGGAAGCCACTCATGCAAGCAAGGAATCCGTTTGGTTACAGAGATTGTGTTCAAGTATGGGGTTAGGACAACAAGCTATAAGGATAGACTATGACAGCCAAAGTGAAATTTTCTTGGCAAAGAACCCTTCTTATCATTCAAAGACAAAGCACATTGATGTTCAGTATCAATTTGTGAGGGATATGGTTGAGGACAAAAAGGTGTTGCTGGTAAAGGTGGACACTTTGAAGAATACTGCAGATGCATTGAAAAAGTTTGTGAGCATTAAGAAGTTCTCTTGGAGTAGAGAAACAATGGGCATTGGATCAATGATTAAGCTCTCATGTGGAAAGAAAACAACAAGTGGGAGAATATTAGGTTGTGTTATATTCTTTCCACGACTACGCCACGCACGAGGGAGTCATAAGGGGGGCGGTAGCTTTGCTACACGGGGTCCAGGGCAGTGCCCTGGGAAATTTTTTTTGGACCCTATATTAGGTGGGGGACCTACCCATGGTTTTGTGTATGGATTTCGCACATGGTTGTGGACATGATGGTTTTTTGTCCATGGTATTTTGTAGATCCAGTCAAGGGAACTACGGTTATGTTCTAATCTAGGGTTAATGAATTGGGGTTTATGGATGCTTCGACATGTATATATATTTATTGTAAAATTGAAAGGAAAATAATGAAAAATCAATCTGATAGTCCCGGTTTTGGGATCCAAGGGAAAATCTCTGTGTATATATGTTTTATGTTTTATGCTCTCGCCATTATTTATTTTCTGTTTTTAGAATTCGTATATAGGTAATTTATGTACAAGGTTAAAACCTACAAGAACATGATAGAGGAAAGCAAATCATTGATGTAAAACCCAATGCTACCATCAAAACCATAAATATCCAACCAAAAGATTAAAAGGAGCCTGAGAAGGTGGAACACCACTTCCATTCACAAATGTGGGTGAAGGGGACCTCACTACATTTCATTGTTGATAGTGGGAGCAAGAAGAATATGATCTCATCTAAGGTCATCAAGTGATTAAGGTACCATCAATGTGACATCCCCAACCATACACCATTGGTTGGTTGATCCATGGATTAGATATTTGTGTCAGCCATCAATGTCACCTGTCTTATGGCATAAAGCCTTTCAAAGACGAGGTGATATGTGTTGTTACCCCACTCGAAGTTTTTCATGTTCTTTAAGGACAACCTTTTATTTCAAAATTTCATGTAATTTATGAGTCTCGTCCATGTAGTGTCATTGTTACTCTAGGAAGTTAGCTCTACAGGATGCCAATGGTAGTTCTAATTACTACGATTTCATTGATCTCAACAAAACAATGTTGAATAGAATCTCTTAGATTACAAGGCTTTTCCTCTTCGTGGTTCGGTCAATAGGTGAAAGGAAGGTCACTGTGACCATTGCAACCTCAACAAAGGTGCTCTCCATAGAAAAGAAGCAAGTGGACAAGATTGTAGAATCATACAGAGATGTCCTTGCTTCACCTGTATGGGTGCCTCTGCACTACCAGGTCAAACACTCAATTGACTTGATACCATGTGCTTCCTTACTTAATGGTCCAATATATACACACTCTTTTATTTTAGAATGAGGAAATAAAATGTTAGATTCATGATCCAAAAGGTCCAAATTCAATCGAGCTCCTCACCTTGTAGGATCTTAATTATGTTGGTGTAGAATAAGGATGGGACATGGAGACTCTCTATTGATGATAAAATGTTAGAAAAAATCACTATAAAGAATAGATATCAGATCCCCAGATTGATGATCTTCTTGATTAGCTTAAGGGTTTCAATTTTTTTAGCAAGATTAATATGAAGTGAGGCTATCACTAGATTCCAATTAAGAAAACTAATGTATGGAAAAAAACCTTCAAATGTAAAGAAGGCCTTTTTGAGTGGATGGTCATTCCCTTTAGCTTAACTAGTGCTCCAACAACATTCACGAGGATGATGGATGATATCCTATGGTCATTAACAATCTCTTTTTTGGTTGTGTATTTGGATGACATTCTCATCTTTAGTTGAATTTGGTAATAACATTTGCAACACATTTAGTAGGTTGTACGAACCCTATGAAAACACAAGTTTATGCCAATATGGAGAAATTCTCCCTTAGCATGTAGTGAATTTAGTATTTGGGATACATTATCGATGAATATGGGGTGCATGTGGATTTAGCCAAGATCAAAGTCATCCATTATTGGCCAAGCCCAACTACCTTAACAAAGCCTTGTAGCTTCTTAGGCCTTGCTAACTTCTACCAAAGGTTCATGTTGGGGTTCTCTTATATCACTTGTCCCTTAAGCCAAGTAACTAGGGGTGGAGCTAAAATAATTTTTTCCTGGCCTAAATCACAATAGAAAGCTTTCAAGGATTTGAAACATTGCCTTTGCTCTGCACTCATCCTCAAACTTCTATACCTACTTAACCCTTTGAGATTGAGACATATGCCTCTAACTACGCTATTAGTGTAGTCCTCACTCAACAAGGACATATTGTAGTATATCATAGTGAAATTCTCTCTTATACTGTCAGGACATACCCCACCTATGAGAAGGAAATGTACTCCATTATGTAGGCATGCCAACAATGGAAGCATTATATTCTTGGGAATGAAATGATCATCCACGTTGATCACAGGCCTTTATAATTCATGCAAAAAAAAAAGTAAAGTTATAGAATTATCACCATCATAAATAGTACACATACCTACAACAATTTCACTTGAACATCAAGAACAAGAAGAGCAACGCCGACCATGTTGCAAACTACCTCAGTTGATCGTTAATTGTGGCACTAAACACAATTCTTAACTCTTGTGGGCATGAGATGTTTAAATGGATGAGGGGCGCCCAAATTAACATCTTCTTAATGCCCATCAACACCTTTTGAGTACCTTTTTTCCAGTTTCATATTGTCAACCAATGCTTTTGAACTAGAATTATGTTGCATTTAATTCGTCAATTCGAGTTTGTAAACTTGTGAAGTGTAATGCACAATACATGTAGGACTAAGTTTCTAACTTGAAGATTACTTTTTAGGCTACCTATCATTAATTATTGGAAACAAAAACCTTAACTATGAAAATTAATTGTAATTTAAATCAACACAGTCCTAATTCTAGTCAATTTTAAACCATCTCTATGTAAAGGTTTTGTTATAAATAAGTCACAAAATCATTTAATCATTTAATTTATAATTCAAAGGATTCAAAATTGAAAAGAAACAAGTATTTAATCAATTGGATGACACATATGAATAGCCTTCATTGTGTTGTGTTGCCAAACAAAACTATAAATAACAAAAATTAAAACATAAAACCAAAACACATTCAACTAATTGTAACAAAAAGAACACAAATGAAATGAAAGCAAAACATTCCTTACACAAGGGGAAATCTTACCTCAGTTATGCACTAGTAAAGAGCTCATAAAAGCTTAGACTGTTGTTGGGCGCAGGATGTCAAATTTTGTAATCCAAGTGTAAAGACTCCACATTTTGTGGTCATGGAGCGCGTAGGTGTTAAAGATTCATAGGGTTGTCCGCCCTTATTTTGGAAATGTAATGTCGGCTGTAAAAGATCTACCCATGGTTCGTGGAGCATGGGATTGTATAAATAGAGCTAAGCTCTAAGTAGCCAGAATAATGAAGCATCAACATGTATGAGAGATAGCTCTGAGGTAAAAGTCTAAGTTTGGGTCGTAGCATAGGTGGAGGCTCTACAACTGAGTGCGTAGAAGCCTAGAAGTTTGCAGCTGAGTGCGTAGGGTGGGTTGAGTCTGTAATTGTCCGGAATTATCAATAAAGAGAAGGATTCTATAATTTCTGCATCTTTATCTCATGTTTATGCTTCTTGTTATGTTGCCTATGAATTTCACTTATAATGCTTATATGATGCACAAATATATGTAAATGTATTAGTTAAGTAAATGCAAGTAAGAACATATGTTTTCATGAAGCTAACTAAAATCGGTTAATAAGGTAAATAAGACACTTAGCCTAGTTTGGGAGATATCGTAGTTCGCTGCCCTAGTAGCGCGAAAGTCCCTGAGCCGCTGGTGAGGGCTGCGTGAAAACCAATTGTACCCCTTTGCGAAGGTACTAAAGGGTGGAACAGAGGTCTAAGCAACTTGCACAAAGGTAGGTATAGCCAGAATAAATCGACATCACATCCATCTCAAGGGTGCAGAAAATTGGTTCCAACATCCCCCCATACTGCTTCGGGTAAGACTTCAGTCCAAGCTCCACGGGCTGATGCCGAAAGGGACAATAGTGTAGGGATTTGTTTGGCTAACTAATGATGAACCTGGGTCAGGCCCCCTCAAGCCAACAACTGTCAAAGAAACTTCTAAGATATGGAATTTCTCATGAAATGTAATTTCACATATGAGTTAGCTCTTGAACAACAACATAGATTTTGTATTAACAATATCAAAGACTGTTTTCTAAAAAAAAAATATTGATTTCATCATTCACAACCATAGGAATTTTTATAATTTTAATACAAATCATTAGAGATCTAGTGTGATATTCTAGAACAATTTAGCTAAGATATTGGGTTTTAAAACAAAACAAAAAAAAGGTTTAAGGTTGTGATCCACATATGAAAAAATCATGTTTAGATTCATGAATTTCTCATACAAGATATCGATATCAAATAAATCATGATTCTTATGGATATGATTTGCAACCAAAGGTAACATCACTTGTTGATTCACATACCCTATCATACTCTGTCATCGCTTTAATTGTGTCTTTGACTTTACTCTCACATGTATCTGAAAAGTGTTGGCTTGAATCTAACATGTGGAGAAGATTAAGGTTATCATTTTCCATGTGTTTCAACTCATGATCTTGCCTTGTCATTCTCGTACCCATATATGTTTGCAACTCAGCTATGAAACCAGTGATTGGTTAGATTATTTCTAATTTTGTAGCTATAACATTTAAATCACTTTTATAAAAAGAATGCATTAAAATATAAAAATAAAGGACAATTTACCTTGGACTTTAATAATATTTAATCTTTGTAGCTCAAAGCATGATTTCATATCAAAATGATAGCAATGGAGTATAATATAGTGAATATAGCATGCTTCTAAGAGTATGGTAAGCAAAATAAGTGCTAGGAATGGTGATAAAAAGAGTTAAATCTATGGGTCCAACACATACCATCCCATTACCTATTTTAGCTATATTGATGCATTTTTATCAAGGTACAATTATCTTCCAATTATGTGACTTTAATGCTCATTGTTATGTATATAGGAAGGAATTTTCCTTTTTATGCTAACTTGTGAGAATCCATTAGAATCACTTCATATAGGTACTCTTGAAGTAGCAGTAAAATATCTTTTTTACAATTCCCTAGGCACCTCATTGTTGCAATATGTTGCTATAACACCCACTACTACAATAAAAATAAAGAGAAGGTGTTACAACTCCCACTGTTACAACATGACTAAAGAGTAGGAACTAGAACTCCCACTGTTGTAACATGAATAGGGTTCACTTCTACAACACATCACTACAACATGACAGAGCGTAGTGTTGCAACACGACAAAGCCAACAAAATTGGTGTTGTAACATGCCTAAGTTTGTTGTTCCAACATGTTGATAGTTGATTTTGTAGGATAACTACTACAACTCAGGGACAACTATCATAACACACCTCTAGCCAACCTCCATCCACATAACTTATCATCAACAGATTACAAGTTGACCATTTGATAACACAATAAAGAATGTGAGAAAATGTAATTGGATGCCTACAAGGAAAATTTGACTGCACTAGAAGATCAACCCAAATGCCACCTATCACAACAACTAAATGAGGTAACATGTGTCTGATATTTTCTAGTTTTTGGTGAAAATGTTGTAACCGAGAAGGAACAACTTGAGAATTTGAAGATTCTCATGGTTTTCCTTTGACCTCTTAATCAAATTGAGAATACAATATTGTGTATAAAAGCACCCTACTCTACTTGAGTCAAGAGGAAGGATGATTAATTGTAATTTGCATTCTGAGTTTATGGTAATATAAAGCTCATGGTTATGTTTCATTTCTTATTTTAATATGTGCGAATGGTGTGCTACTAACTTAGGAAATATGTTTTTATAAACAATACCTCACCTAATGAGGTAGCGCCCACTCCATAGTTTGGTACTACTTGTAGCCATACAGATTAGTTTCTAGTTTCATTTATATATTTTTCTTAACTAATAATAACTCACTAGTCTGATAAGTAACTTTGTTTCTGCTGCAACTTGTTAGTCCAATAAGTAACTTTGTTTTGCTGCAACTCACTAATTTTATAAATAACTTTATTTCTTTACATTGTTGCAACTCATTAACCTGATAAATAACATTGTTTTTTTACATTGTTGTAACTCACCACTTTGATTAGTAACTTTGTTTCGTGATAGTGTTTCAACTCATAAATATGATGAATATATTTACTTTGTTTCTGAATATTGTGTTTCACTTACTCTATTTTCCAAATTTACAGTGTTATACACTGCAAGGAAAATACCCTCTAGCGGAGGTTTTTGCAGAAGCCTCTATAAAAAAACCCAAAAATCTGTTTGTACTGGAGGCCACTAGTGGATTTGGACGGGCGGATGTTTTAGTGGATGTTTTTTAATGGTGCGTATCTAATACACTAAATTACTATTAGGTTAATGTACCTATACGCTTTGGTGCTTAATGGCATATGGTGCATCGTGACAGATTTATTTTTTATAAAAATAAAAAATAATGGTACGCTAAGTTCTTAATGCACATAAGTGCATATGTTATACACTACAAGGAAAAGACCCTCTAGCGGAGTTTTTTGCGAAAGCCCCTATGAAAAAAACCCAAAACTCTGTTTGTGCTGGAGGCCACTTGTGGATTTGGGTGGGCAGATGTTTTAGTGGATGTTTTTTAACAGTGCGTCTCTAATACACTAAATCACTATTATGTTAATGTAGCTATACGCATTGGTGCTTAATGGCATATGGTGCACCGTGACAGATTTATTTTGTATAAAAATAAAAAATAATGGTACGCTAAGTTCATAATGCACATAAGTGCATATACTACTCGATAGTAACGAAAAAGGGTTAAATTTTAAAAAAATGTTGGTCATAAAAATAAATTTTCCCAGTTCGGTGTTATAATCTCACGACGCCTCAGTGTTAAACCCATATAAGAATGCCTCAGTGCATAAACAATATGGTGCACCATTGTGGGGATTTTAATTTAAAAATGGTCGTGCATTGATTATATTATACGCATTGATGTTGTTAATTGAATTGAAGGATCTGATGCTTAATATAAAATGGTGCACCATTGTAGGGTTATTCTTTATACAAATATAAACAACAGTGCACTATGTATATAAGGTGCAGCAATGTGTATACTATTTGATAGCATCGGACAAGGGTTAAATTTTAAAAAAATACCGATCGTAAAATTCATTTTCACCATTTTGTGGCTATACTCACATACAACATTGGTGCTTTCCCATTTTATGAAATCCCTTGTGCATAAAAATGTGGTGCACCAGGGCAAGGTTTTTAATTTAAAAAACAACGGTGCGCTACTCATATAATAAGCATCGGTACCATTAATAAAACTATACGTCTTAGTGCTTAATAGACAATGGTGCATCGTTCAAGGGCTAATTTTTTAAAAATAAAAAACTAACAGTGCGCTAAGTAACTTTGGAGCGTCGGTGTGTGCACTACTTGATAGCACCAGACTAGTATAAATTTAAAAAAATGTCAGTTATACAGTTCATTTCCACCATTCTGGTGTTGTACTCCCATAAAGCCTCGGTGATTTTAGCTTTTCGAAACGCCCTGGTGCATATAGAACATGGTGCATCGTTGCAAGGTTTTTAATTTTAAAATAGTGGTGCAGTAGGGGAAACCGAAGCATTGATGCGTATACTACTCGATAGCACCGAACACAGGTTAAATTTAAAAAAATGTCAGTCGTAAAATTCATTTTCACCATTTCGGTGCTATACTCCCACAAAGCATCAATGTTCTTATTGTTTTGACATGCCCTAGTGTGTAAATTACATGGTGCACTACGATAGGGTCTTTAGTTTAAAAAACCATAGTGCGCTTCATAAATGCTCTACATCAACACATTGATCAGTTGAGCACATCAGAATAGGGTTAAATAAATAAATAAAACTTACCGGTCATAAAATTTAATTTTACCATTTGTAGTGTTGTAGAGCTCTCAAGCACTGGTGCACCATTTTCCTTTGTGAAGTGGCTTGCCATCGATGCTTCCCTTGCTTGTCATCCTTCCATCACTTACTCACTGTGTGCATTTTTAATTTTGTCAAACAATGGTCAACATTGTTTTTCATTTACGTGGAAACCATGCCTCCCCAACGAGCAAATGTCTAGGTAATGTCTATGTTTCCCCCTAGCATAATCTTTTAGCCGAGTAGAATTCAAAATTAAGTAAAAAAATGTTTGTTTGTTTATTTATGTTTTGTACGGTGCGTTCATGATGTTCGGCTCGCATTGCTCACAATGCACCCTATAAATTTACAAGGTGCACCACAAGTCAGTGCATAACATTAACACATCGTTAGTGTTTCGGTGCATTAGGTAAATGGAAATGCGCTTGGACGTGAAGTTCCATGAAGAACTAGTTTAAAATTTATAATTTTTACAGTGGTGTAGCTGATAATAGTAACTTCCTGGTGCATTTATTTTTTCCAAACACACTGATTAATATTAAAAAATTATAACTCAGTGTGTTCGTTAATGTGAACATTTTGGTGTTTTGTTGACATAAAATTAATGCACAAGTGAAAATTTTTATGCCAAAGCACCGCATTGAAAAATAAAAAAAATTAATGTTATGTATATATGCGAATCGAAAGTGGTGCGTCAAGTCGATGTAC
Organism: Pinus tabuliformis; assembly: GCA_031772625.1. Taxonomy (NCBI): domain Eukaryota; kingdom Viridiplantae; phylum Streptophyta; class Pinopsida; order Pinales; family Pinaceae; genus Pinus; species Pinus tabuliformis. Next base: position 1,267,255,128 of record CM062804.1, read on the forward strand.
GAACTATTTTTTTGGCGTACCATTTGTTGTGCGTTCCTGTTTTTTTGAAGCACCGAGGTTGATTTTTTTTTTTAATTGAAAGTTGTATGTCCATATTTATAAACACATTTTTCATTAAAAAAAAATAAAATTATGTTTTATTTATTAGCTTGATGTATTTTATATGTCAATTATGCAGAGACACTAGAGAAGAGAGGAGAAATAACAGTAATAGCAAAGAGTTGATCTATACAATATGATATGAGAGTGGGAGGCATGAGAGAGGAAGAGGGATTTGTACTCTCACCCTATTACCAGAGTGATCTAAGTCCTCTTGAGGAATGTAGGCCTCCTTAAGTACTATGAGGAGGATACATCCCTGAAGGGGCACTCCGAGTTGTTGGCACAACTGATCCGTCGGTGGGATGTCCACATATAAGATTTTTGTGTCGGTCATGACATGTGGTATGAGCCCACTGAGGAGAAAAATTATTTTATCACTGGCCTATCCAGTAGAGGGGAGGATTTCCCCAGTTCCCTGATTTCCCCCATGATGTTGTAGCAGAGCATCACCTTCTCTACTCTCAAAGATATATTAGGGATCATGTAGTTTATTTAGCATATTTTCAGGTGTCTGGTGGACAACTACAGATCACTTCTTTTGGTGCATAGGAGGATAGGTGCCTGTCACTATTAGTGAGTACCACTGCACACTCTACTAGTGATGGGAAACACATTAGTTTCCCTCTTTTGTTTTCTGTTGATTCTTTGATACATAGGCCACAATGTATCAAATTGTCTGCCATTTTTTGTGTGAAAATTTTGTATAGCTTTAGATAGATGTCATGCTATTATACATGGGAGGGCGAACTTTCATTTTTCTTCAAATATTTTTGTTTTTATTTTTTGAGATGTTTCTAGAGACAAGGCCTACTTTTGACCGTCGCCCTCCTAGAATGATGATTAAGGTGCAGAAGCGTATGTGGGGTGAGATGATGCCCAAGAGGGGCCAGTTGGAGTATCCGGCTAGGATTTCCACTGACACACAGGGGCTATTGGCCAGTGAGGTCAACCACATGTTCATCTCGGTGTTGTGTCCTTACGTGGGGATGGATTGGTGACAGTGTCCCAACATCCTCTTCACACATGATGAGCCAGTAGATGATAAAGGTAATATTAGGGTTTTCTTTAAATTAATTTATTTTTATTTTATTGTCTTAATAAATTAGAATAAAATGTATTCTAGCACATTATTTAACTTATTTTATTAAATTGTTTAATGAATTTGTCCAATTATTGTTGTGTATTATATATTTTTTAGACAATTGGTGCATTCATTGGGGACATGCATCCTCCCCCACATGATACAGATGTGGAGATTGTTGAGGCCGCAAAGGGTGAGGGATGTCTTGATTAGATGCATATACACACGGGAATGTGGCTATGCCATAGGCCTAATATTGGATTCAGGATGGAGTTGGGTGACCGACTCTCTTGACTTTCAGTTGAGGCGGGAGTCCACCCTATGTCAGGGCAGATCCTAGGCTCCTAGAGATCTGGAAGGACTTGTCATGCGATATAATTAGTCTTATGTGTCATATCATCAATGCTACCCAGTTTATACTGACATTAACGAGGCATGTAAGCCATGCAACAAATACACAATCTTCACCAAGTACTACCCTATCGGATCATGATGATCAAGGTGGTGATTCGTTTAGTAGTACTCCACCTCCCCGAGATGGCCATGTAGTAGATACATAATATTCACCCAGACGTACTACCCCATTGGATGATGATCAAGGTGGTGATCCTTCTGGTAATACTCCACCTCCTCCTCATTAACATCATAATCACCCATTGCCTCATGTTTCTCCTCAAAAAGCAGACCAACCACCTCCTCCTCCACCTCATTCTTCAACTCTTGAGGCAGTTGACCATCCATCGTCTTCTGCTATAGACCAGGTTGCCATTAGTATTGTTGTATAAGATATTTTATAGTAGTTATTTGACTTGTTTTTTTGTGTGTGTGTGTGTGTCTATATATATATATATATGGTGATGTACTTAATTTATATGTTGGTGTTGATGTGTATATTATGAGGCCATGTTAGATATGTTCATTTAATGTGCTTGTAGATAGATGTGTATGTTATAACAGTTATTTGACATGAGATGTATATTTGAGGATGTGTGTGGTGATGATGTTAGACAATGCCTTTGTTTTGTTAGATGTGATCATGATGATGATGCCCCGTTAGATCATTAGATTTGTGTGCTAGCTAATGACATTTATATGTGCTAAAGGTGTATATAATTAGATGATGTTAGTGAATTTGAATGTGTATTTTAGATGATGTTTATGCTTGTTAGATCATTATCATCATGATGTTTACTTTTAAGAAATGGCATTTACTATAGATTATGTATTGGTTAACTTATATAAAAATTTTATATATGAAATTACATGCAAAATGACTTACTTTAATAAAAAATGCAATTTTTTTTTTTTTAATTACAAAGTTTAATATGGTTGAAACTATAATTCTAAAATTACCATAAATATTTTCTATTTCATAGATAGTTCATATATATTCATTCTAACTAAATTATTATTCAAACAAGGGCTATGAGCAACATAGTCCCCACCTATAGAAAACATATATAAAGAAAAAAATTATAAAACATGTTGTTGTAGCGGTTCAACCACCCTCCAAAAATTTTCCTATGATTTAATTTTGCAGCCTTCCTTTATGTTTACATGAGTTTACCTTTGACTATCCTCAAGTATTCATGTTTTGATTGAGACTTGTCTCTTTCATATCTACTTGTGTTTGATTTTTTTTATTTTTTTTTAACTTAGCTAATCTTTCTAAGTCACAATCTAACTTCCTAACTTGGCCTTACAATAGTTCTAGGAATTCCAAGCCTTGAGGTTTGGAATTGCGCAATATAGACTGACAATTATGCCTTGAGCTCAAAAAATGCACAGTCATAGAAGGCAACCCAAAAACTGTGCAATCCATCACTGAGCTCAGAAATTCGAAACGCACTGAACCGGAAAATTGCCCAATTGCCCAGAATTGTGCAATTTTTCCTGACAGTGTGCATGGAAAGTTTCTCGAAAAAGAAAAAAAAGCGGAAAAGAAAAAAAGAAAAAATGAAATCCCTCAAAAGTAGGGATTCACCATTAGTTTCTCGAAGGTGACCATGTCTCTATTTTTAGAAATTTCCCCCAAGTGTCGCTTTTTCCTTTATTTTAGGCATGTGTGTCATAAACCCTAATTTGTTCAAATATATTTAATGGATGCCTCTAGAGAACATTTGCACATTTGATATTGGATATCTAGCATTCCCAAGGAGATCAAGGAACCTTCGGTGGAGTTGTCATCGCTTTTCCAGGTGAGTTTTGCTTTTGTCGTCTTTTGCCACTTTTCTATCGTTTTTTGTCGTTTCACTTCTATGAGTGTTGTTTTTCTTATTTTTCCTTGTAGTTTCAGGCATTTTAACTTGTATTAGCTTGTAGAAGTGTTGTTTCAGTTTTTTGTTTGCCTTTCATAAGTGTCACATTAATTTTCTTCTTTTTTCACACCAACAATTGTCGTTGTGTCAAATATCCTCACACATTTGTTTCTTTATATTTGTTAAGTTTCTGAACTTGATCTACTTTGATTCATCTTTACTTAGTCATATCTGCACTCAAATTCACATAAACACTTAGATATGCTTGTTTACCACAATTTCACCGGGAAGATCCACACTTTCCTTGACCATTTTTAACAGTGTCCAGTTGGGCATTGTGCAGTTCAGAAGCACAAGATGAGGCTTGTCCTATGAGACTACGCAGTGCGTAGTACATGCTAGCCCAACTATACATTACACAATTCCAATGCTCAGTCTGCCCCTTAGACATTAACACTGTGTAATGTGTAGTCTCTCCCAGTCACTACCCGGGCTACGACTGTGCATTGTGTAGTTTCAAGCCTCAGCTTGTCCCTTGGATATTGGGACTGTGTAATATGCAATTCCCACTACCAGTCTCCCTCACTTACCTAAGAGAATTCACAATTTTTCTCACCAGTGCACCAGTTTGATGCCTTATCTTGCTGTGAAGTTAGATTTGTGAAAGGATAATGTTTGCTTTGCATGATCGTATTTTTTGTCCCGCATGTACCATAGTTTTTGAGCACTTCTCTCCAACAATCATTGTTACCATGGCACCCAAGAGAACTGCTTCAAAATACACTACTGAGAACAGTACCAGGGAAGCAGTTGAGAAAACACCAATAAACTTGCTAGTATACATGGACACTCAGTTGTATGTAGAAAAAGACTCAGATCTTACATGGAAGAATGTTAATGAAGATTTTTCAGTAAAGGACTTCACTACATATCTGGAGGATTGACAAGCATATATTAATGTCCAGAGTTCAGGGCTAGACAGGGTTGCATGCAGATATCCAGACTTCGTATGTGCATATGTCATCAGTTGGATTGTCTCACATATTGATGTGAAGACCATGACTTTGAGTAGTACTAGCGGATGGAGGCTTGCTACTTTTTTGGAAGCATATTATCAAAGTATGTATCACTTTCTTGATCCAGAAGCACGCATGGATTCACTCTTCTATGCCACCAAAAACTATGTGGTCACAAGGGATGTTGTTAAGAGTTGGGTGAAGGAGCCATCAAAGTTTTGACAAACACCCACCAACACATATAAGACAAGGTCTCTTAGGAGGGCCTATTAGATGTTGATCATATTAGCTTGTAGAATCCACAGTCAGAAGAACACAGAGACCTTTCCAGAAGGGTGGGCAATTCTTCTGAACTAGATTGTGAATAATGGGAAGCCACTCAACTGGTCAGATTTGTTGGCTCAACAGTTAAGGATCCATGTAGGTAACACCCTAAATCCTCCCAAGGGAAGGCAAGAAATATTTTATATATTTGTATATTTGTTGGATGAAATTAGTGCACATAATCCATTCCATGGTATGAACTGGGCTTTGTCACCTCAAGAAATTATCGTGCACATCCACTACAAGTTGCTCTCGTATTGTAGCCATCGATGGGTTATGGAGAAGCTAACTGACCACTTCCTCATTCCTCTATATAAGATGATCTTTGAGGAAGAACCACCTTGCATGTCACTTCTGAAAATGGAGGCAATATTAGATAATGAAGATTGGATTGCCTCATCGCATGGCACCTTCGTTAGAGTATTTGGTGGAGAGAAGTCGCCGCATGTTTTGCCAAGGTATGCCACTAACAAGCTCGTCAAAAAATAAGTGTTGTATCATCTCACCATAGGGTTATCAGCTACATTGCACAGGAATAAGAAAGCACCTTGGCCAACTCTTCATATGCATTTTATGAGATAAAGAACCTGAAAGTTTCAGAAACTGAGGGAAAGGCGACAAAGAAGTTTTCATTCGGTACTCAAGACTTTAATCCATATGATCCACATGGTATTTGCAAGAACCACAGTGAGAGAATTCATTTTCAATGGTTCAGTGGGACATTTCACTCGTAGGAGGAGGATCCATGGAGGAATTGCTACAATGCCTCCAAATCCCACAAGCCCGTCAGTATAGCAGGAACTTCACATGTCACTCCAACGAAGGCAACAACTCTAGAAGCAGTGACAGCATAAGGGAGAAACCCTGTGTAGGATAAAGGAAAGAGAAAGGTTTCTCACAACAAAGGGGGAGAAATAAGTCACAAGATGAAAGAATATACAATGGTTATGAAAATGGCTTTATCAATTGAGGCAGCGATGAAACAAAGGATGAAGAGAGAAGAACATAGGAAGAAGGAAGATCAACAAAGGAGATTGGAGGAAGAAAAATAGAAAAAAGAACAAGAGGAGAAGCAGAAGCAGGAGGAAGAAGATAGGAAACACGCAGTAGCTGAAGAAACAACACAGACATAAGATGAAGAACAAGAATAAAGTAGCCACCAGTAGAGGAGGGTAGACAAATGCAGGTTCAGGAGCTTGCTCAGTAGATTGAGAAAATGATAGAGATTGATGATACAGAGGTAGAACTGGAGCCGCAGAATTAAGATTTCGACCTGATGCCAAGCACACAATAGGTCACTATTCAGTCTCCACCACTTTTGGCATCGAAGTCAACTCCAAGTGAGGAAGGGGAAGTTATTCCTCTTGATGATGATTTGTTTATGGACACGTACAATCTGTCATACAATGATCTCCAGAACAAGATTGTATAAGTGTGTAAGAATAATTTTATGGATGATCTTGCATCTCCTGTTTTTATGAGAGATAGGGTAATTGTATTCAACACTAGGAGCAATCAAGAAGCCATTTCCTCAGCCAAATTGACCTTTGCAGGTGTAGCAAAGTCGAACACTCAGTGTTTGATGGCTGAGAATAAGAAATTGGCAAAGAAATTTTAGGTTTCCAGGAAAGTGGTTGAACAACTCCACACAAAAACTCATAATGTAACTTCCACATAGGTCCACTTGGAGGAGATGAAGGCATTGATACTTCATGAAGTATCAGCACTTGGAGAGACCATGCGGGATCCCTACGAGGAGCTAGTTACTGTGCATAAGGAATTTTTCCACATGCTTGGCTTGTAGAGTAATGTAAGGACTTCATAAAAACTCTTAGAAATGTGAAATATGAAATCACTATCGTGCATGAATGGACAATGCGATACAAAGGGGAACCACTTGATTTGGGTAAGAAGATGAAGCCATAGGTATAGCTGGAGAAAGAAAGAGTGTAGATGATGATACCGAACAACAAGCAACTCACCTCATTCATTGGCAACATTTAGGCCCCTATGCAGTGATATACAATAGTCTAAATTCCTTCATGAAGACCCACAAGATCCCATCAATTGTATCACTCATTGAATCCAAACACAGGAATCGCGTCAGAAAGGAGGTAGAGGAATACTTGGAGCTGCTGAGACAGATTTCCACCAAGGAGGAGTTGGAGGTGAATAGACGGAACATGCACAATTACATTGGTGGTCCTATCCAAGTGTGGACAATGTTGATCATGCTTTGGAGGGAAGTAGAAACTTGTTCCAAAGCATTGTACCCAGATGCTAGAGTCCACTTCTATCGAGACACCGTCACACAGTTTGAGGATGTCATCACACATTACCAAGCTTGGCACCGCGACGTGACCAACAAACATCAAGTGGAAGTTATTGAGCTAGAGTTTCCCCAAACTCAAGCATCATAGTGTTTTGTCTTGTTAGGCTGTCAAGTTGTCTCTACCCTATTTTGTCTTATATGGGTATGAATGTAAAATGTAATATTATTTGTAATTAATTGTAAAATGGAATTCCAAGTGTCGATATTCGAACATGAAGAGTCATGATGTAATGTAATGAGTTATTTTGTAAAGAAGTTGAAGGGACATGAGGGTAGTCCAAAGATCATAAAGGGGAGTTGAAGAGACACCCCCTCTTGTTATAAATATAACCTCATAACTCATGTAAATGGATTTTGTGAGCCAACATTTTGGCTAGGCTTAGGCTTAGAAAGAGCTTGGGAGTTTTGTGAGAGCCTTGGCTTCTTCGTAACATAGAGGGAGTATACTTCTTTGGAGGAGAAAGTGTTATTGACTTCATGTTCCACTATTGGGGCTAGTGGCTTAGCAATGGTGTATGTATGATTAGAACTTTAACTTTTAATAAAATCTCAGATTCGACACATTTTCATGCATATGTTGTGAATATAGTAGGATTATTCTTGTTGTATTTGCAATGTATGTTATTTAACTTACACTTATGCTTATGAACTATTTCGTTTGCATTTGTATCAATCTTGTTGAATGTTTTTTGTTGTATTAATTCATCACTGTTAACTTGTGTATTATTCTGCATATTATCTTGTGATGTCATTATGCTCGTGGGCTTCTTTCAAGCTGCATACTATTACAGAATTTTAAGGGGTTCACTTATTTTTCCCTTCATGTGTTGGAACCACCATGCATCACACTTGACCATCCACGGGGTCACACACTCTCTCCCACCAAAGTCATCGTGCACCACTCTATGTGTTTTTGCAACCAAGGCATATCATTAAAAACCTCAATATTGGGACTCCTAATTCAAACAATGTGAGGTATAGTTGGGACATCATATCGGGGACTTCAACATTTTTGGCGCTTGAAGGAGGGACAAATGACAAGTTGAGCCCATAAAGTATGTTTGAAATTTCCACACTCATTAATGGCCTCTTCCCATATCTTAGCCTCGACATGTTTTTCTAAAACTTCAAAATTAAAATTATCAGTGGAAATCATTAATGACTTATCAAATCTGAAATTCAATGGTGAGGGTGAAACAACCTTCTTTGAGCACATAGCTTGTTTTCTTGAATTTTTCATAAAGCACAACATTCATTTCGAGGAGGTTTCTTGTAGGTTGTTCACTCTTACATTCTAAGGGTACATAAGGGAATGGTTTTACACATTTCTTGTCGCTTCTATACACTCTTTGGAACATCTTGCCACAAAATTTTTTCGTGCCTTTGATAGGTATTATTATAAATCTGTGTTCAAGAAAATTATGCAATTGTGAAAATCACCTGATGAATCTCTTGATGATTTTCATGATCGTTTCATTCATTTTTTATTTGAATTCTTTGAAGATGATGTTGATTGGCCTTTAATGAAAGAGAAATTCAAAAAGAAAAAAAATCACATTTTGATGAATATGCAAGGATATACATATTTCAAAAGTCTCCCAACATACTGTGGTATTAGAGCTTCAAAATCTGTGACAAACGAATTTGTTGTCCCGAGTGACTCTTTGTCTCCTTCTAATTGCACATCTCCAGTTCCACAGGTTGAGGTGGGAAAAATTGATAATTCATCCACTGATTTACCACCATCTTCTCACACCTCACATACTAAAAATTCGATCACAAGTTTGGACTGTGAATATGATGTTTATGATGAAGTGTTATCTCCTCCTACTCCATACTTTGATTCCTTTGTAGAAAATATGTGATAGGTTAACCCGATAATGCAATATAAATCAAGGCAGAATACTATAACCTACTTCTACTGTCAATTTGTGGAAGCTTAAAGATCGAGCTGAACAATATAACCAGAAGAAGAAGAATCAATGGCACAATACACATGAAATACTTTGGGGAAAGCCTCAGCTAAAAACCCCACACTATTGTATTAGTATACATGTTGAAAATACATAGGAATTATACAAAGCCTTAGCTCTCACAGCTAACCATATCTTAGTAAAATCCTCACAAATGCTCACAGGAAATTTTGGATTCTCTCCAGCCTTCCTCTCTGCCCTCCAAGCTCCTATTTACTTGCGTTGTTCCTTGTGGATGATTTTCCTTTTACCAAGTGGATGATCTCCTTCAAAACTGCGCAATCCTCAAGGATGAATCCTTGACTGCATGAATGAGTTTTTTCCATGAGAAAACACATGCAATTGATAGTACACTGTCCTTGAACATTAATCTCAACTGGGTCTTTCTCAGAATAGACATGCATGAGTTTCTAACGAGGGAATCTTTAGTTAACTGGAGTAGCACTAGTTGAGTGCATTAATGCATCAACTGACTGTTAACTCACTATTAGTTCTCAAACAATTTGGAACTAATTTAAATGGACTCAACTCAGTAAACTGAGTTAACTAATTACAACTCAAATATATCTTAATCTTATCTCCTTAATTTAAGGGATAACTCTTGCATGACTTCAGAAAGACTTCTAACTTGAATTTCTCCAACTAATTAATTTAAAATAAATTAATTAATTATTTTCAAGTAGTTGTTAAGACTAAATTCGATTTTAATTCACAATTTAATTCAAGGACAAATTAAATTGGAATATTCTTGTTTCCATATTTCAACATCCTTTAGACCTTTGGATTGCGAATTTTTGTGTTCACCTGTTTCGAATGTTTCTTTGGATGTTCATGAGGATCAATTTCTGGATGGAGTTGGCGTTCTGTAGAAAACTTGCGATATCATTTACAATGATCACTTGTGGGAGTCCACATCTAAACAAGAATCTATGATGAAGGATGATTTTTTTCCTTCCATACCTCTCCTGCATTATCCTGACATTTTCCATCATTCTGTCATTCCTGTTGAACCTTGTGAAAATCTATTTTTTGATCATATCATTAATTTTGATCATTTTTAGAATTCGTGGAATGTCAATTTTTCATCTGAATGTGGAGAGGAAAAATCTTCTCTTTTAAATCTCCCCAATCTATCATCTCATCATTCTGAAAAATTAGAGGGTGAAATTTCTTGTTTTCCATCTTCCCCTCTTTATGATTCGTCAAATCATGAGGATGCCTCTATTTTTATCCTAAACTTTCTGATCATGGATTTTGTGATCTTTTCACTTATTCATCCGATCATGATTCTGATTTTTCTGTTGTTGATTTTTCTAAGCCACTGGTCTTTGATGATCTACCTTCTGATGATTTGGAACTTTCGCAAGTTGTCAAGGCACTTCAGCCTGAGTTGATGGTTATGTCAGGTTCTCACAGTCTTGAGATCAGTTCCAATTCTGATCAAAATAGTGATGTATCTTTCAAGGCTCCTCATCACTCTGTTGCACACATTGAAAATCAATCTCTCTCACAATTTTTGCATCCTCCATCCGCATTGCACGATCCTATCTCTCAGTCATTTGAGAAGTCATATATGGAAAGCACTGTTGCAAAATGAAAGTTTTCTTCTTTCTTTATGTTCACCCAGTTCCGCAATTCGAAAGTTTGTTGTTGCATATCTTCAAGTCACAGTGTGTCTAAACACCGAAATACATTTGTAGAATGAATTTCGTGTGTGTTTCCTTCCTACTTTTCTGCATGCACTTTCAAACTTCAAACATTTTGGTTTGTATTTATTTCTCTTTATTGTTTATTATTATTATTGAATATATTTCTTGATATGAATTCCCTCGCTAACATAATCCAGCCAATGCACCGATGGCTACATTGAAAGTATCATTTCACGTAAGAATGGCCTATTCTCTGATTAGGTTAGGAGTAGGAGTAGTTGTTTGTTTTTCTTTATTGTTTAAATTTGTTTTGTTTGCTTTGATTTACTTTCTTCTCTGCTCTTTCCTTTATTTATTTATTTTCTTTCAGTGGTAGAATAGCTTCTGCATGACACCGTGTTTGGTTTCTAAAGCAAGCATGGTGAAGTTCACGAAAAAGTTGTGCTACTGAAAAAGCTTGGTTATCTATTTATTCCCTCTCTTTGCATGAGTCTTACATTCTTTCGGTCGATAATACTTTGATGGAAAATACATTCTTCTTAGCTAAAACCATAGTGGAATCACGATGATTGAACCTTTAACTAGTACCACCTACTCTAATCGGTCTTTTATTTCGGTTAATCCTTGTCAGTTAAGTCGAGTTGAGTAAGGAGGGGAGGAAAAACTTAACAAGTGTGTCAGAGGTATATATAAATATCCTTATCTAATGGGACAACCTCTTATTCTCTTAATAAGTCAGGGATCCCTCTTCCTTATCGTAAATAAATAAGTGCCTATGCACAGTTCTATGAAAAAAATGAAAAAGTGAAAAAAAATAAAATAAATGTGCAAGAAGAGAAAGGCTTCTTGCATAGAGAGGTGAAGCAAGAAACTTCGTCGGGGTACTGTCCAAGATCAGTGGAAGAAAATAAATGTTTGTGTCCCTAAAGTGACTTCGTTGTGGTACTGTCTAGGTCTGCTGGTAGCAAAGTAACACCAGAGATGAAAACTAAGATTCTGACATTTCTTTTCACTTGTACATTTATATACTCCTCATCCCCAATTGAAACAACTTAGTCTGACTTGGATTGGTTTAGTATGTCGTTGATGAAGAGAATGGTAGGGTCTATATCTTTAATGCAAGCTAAGTGAAGAAGCTACGATAATCAATGAATTGAATAATACTTCCTAACGAGTTAGACATGTTTTTTATGAGACAAGACCATACAAAGGGTTGGAGTTCTACCAGTGTGTCACCAATTGTTGTAGCGGCTACAATAACCCTCCAAAATTTTGCCCATTATTTGATTTTGGAGCCTTCCTTTCTGTTGACATGAGCTTACCTTTGATTGTCCTAAAGTATTCATGTTTTTATTGAGACTTATCTCTTTCATCTATGCTTGTGTTGGCTTATTTTTACACTTAGCCGATCTTTCTAAGTCACGAGCTAAGTTCCTTACTTGGAATTACAACAGTTTTGGGCTTGCCTCTAGAAATTGTGCAATCCATGAGGGCAAACCAGCCTTGATGCTTGGAATTGTGCAATCCAGATTGGTAGTTTTTCCTTGAGCTCAGAAACTATGTAATCATGGACAGAATCCTAGCACTAAGCCTAGAAACTATGCAATCCATCAATGAGCTCAGAAATTGTGCAATGTACTGAGCTGAAAAGTTACCCAGTTCCCCGAAATTGCGCAATATTTCTCGACAGTGTGCATGGAAAATTTCCCCTAAAAGCATAAAAAGTAAAAAATCAATCTCTTGAAAGTAGGGATTCATCATTAGTTTCCCAAAGGTGGAATTGTCTCTATTTTTAGAAATTTCCACAAAGTGTCGCTTTTTCCTTGATTTTAGGCATGCATGTCATAAACCCTAATTCACTCAAATCTATTTAATGGACGCTTTTAGAGATCATTTTCACATTCAATCTCGGAGCTCTAGCATTCCCAAGGAGATCAAGGAACCTTTGGTGGAGTTGTTGTTGCTTTTTTGGGTGAGTTTTGCATTTGTCATCTTTTGCTGTTTTTTCGGTCGCTTTTATTCATTTCGCTTCTATGAGTGTTGTTTTTCTTTTTCTCTTCATAGTTGATGAGTTTTTAACTTGTATTATCTTGTAGAAGTGTTGTTTCAGTTTTCTGTTTGCCTTTCATAAGTGTCGCAAAGGTTTTCTTGTTTTTTCACATCGGTGATTGTCATTGCGACGACTCTCCTCACACATTTCTTTTTATTTCCATTTGTTAAGTTTCTGCACTTGATCTACTTTGATTCATCTTTACTTAGTCAATTTTAACTCAAATTTACATCATCACTTAGATATTCTTATTTCCCACACTTGCATCGGGCAGATCCACACTTTCCTTGGTCATTTTTCACATTTCCCAGCTGGGCATTGTGCAGTTCAGAAGCACAAGCTGAGGCTTGGCCTTTGAGACTGCGCAATATGTAGTACAAGCTGGCCCTAATGCACATTGATCAGTTCCAGGGTTCAATCTGCCCCTTGGCCACTAAGACTGCAAAATGCATAATCTCTCCCAGTCACTGCCTACGCTTGGACTGCACATTGCACAGTCTCAAGCCTCAAGTTGTCCCTTGGATGTTGGGACTGTGCAATACACAGTTCCCACTGCCATTCTCCCTCACTTACCCAAGAGAATTTCATAATTTTTCTCACCAGTGCACTAGTTTGTTGCCTTATCTTGTTGTGAAGTTAGATTTGTTAAAGGATAATGTTTTCTTGCCATGAGTGTATTTTCTGTCCCAAAGGTACCACAATTGTTGATCACTTGTCTCTAGCAGTCACTATTACCATGGAACCCAAGAGAAATTCTTCAAAAGACACCATTGAGAGCATTACGGGGGAAGTAGTTGAGAAAATGCTAGTAAACTTGTGAGTATATGCGGAAACTCAACTGTATGTACAAAAAGACTCAGAGCTTACATGGAAGAAATTTAATGAAGCTTTTTCAGCAAAGGACTTCGTAGCAGATCTGGAGGACTGACAGGCATATATTAATGTTCAGATATTAGGGCTACATAGGGTTTCATGTAGATATCCAACCTTCCCATGTGCAGATGTCATTGGCTGGACTATATCACATATTGATGTGAAGACCATGAATTTGAGTAGTACCAACGGACGGAGGCTTGCTACTTTTTCAACATCAAGTTATCAACATATGTATCACTTTCCTGAGCCAGAACCACACATGGATTCATTGTTCTATGCCACCAAAAACTATGTGGTCAGAAGGGATGTTGTTAAGAGCTGGGTGAAGGAGCAATAAAACTTTCAACAAAAACCCACCAACACATATAAGACAAGGTCTCTCAAGAGGGCCTATCAGATGTTGATCATCTTAGCTTGCAGAATCCACGGTCAATAGAACACAAAGACCTTTCTGAAAGGGTGGGTAGTTCTTCTAAACCAGATTGTGAACAATAGGACGCCACTCAATACGTCAAATTTGTTGGCTAAACATTTAAGAATCCATGTAGCTAATTCCTTGAATCCTTAGAAAGGCGGGAAAAAAAGATTTTATATGTCTTCATATTTGCTCGATGCAATTTATGCATCTAATGCATTCCCTAGTAGGAACTGGGCTTGGCCACCTCGAGAAATTGTCATACACATCCACTGCCAGTTGCTCTTAGATTGCATATCTTGAGGGGTCATGGAGAAGCTAATTAACCACTTCCTCATTTCACTATATAAGATGATCTTTGAGGAAGAACCATCTTGCATATCACGTACGGAAATGGAGGCAATATAAGAGATCGCAAATTGGTTTTCCTCATCGGATGGAACCTTCCTTAGATTATTCGGCAGAGAGAAGTCACCTCATTTTTTGCTAAGGTGTGCCACTGAAAAAATCATCATGCAAGAAGTGTCGTATCAGCTCACCACATGGTTATCAGCTACAGGAAGAAGAAAGTATCTTGGCCAACTCTTCCTCTGAAAATTGAATTATACGATATAAATAACCTAAAAGTGGTGGATACCGAAGGAAAGGAGATAGAGAATTTTGCATTTTGTACTTGATACTTTAATTCGTATGATCCCCGTGGTATTTCTAAGAACCATTATGTGAGAATTCACTTTCAGTGTCTCAGTGGGACATTTCACTCGCATGAGGAGGATCCATGAAAGAATTTCTACACTACCTCTAGACCTTGTGAGCTGGTCAGTATAGCAGGAACTTCACAGGCCACTCCACAAAAGGCAACAATTCCAGAAGCAATGACAGAAGAAGAGACAAATCTAGTGCAAGATAAAGTAAAGAGAAATGTTTCTCATATCCCAGGGGGAGAAAGAAGACGCAAGATGAAAGAGGATCCAATGGTTACGAAAGTGTCTTTAGCAATTGAGGTAGGGAGGAGAAAAAGTATGTAGAGAGAGGAACGAAGGAAGAGGGAAGAGAAATAGAGGAGATTGGAAGAAGAAAAGCAGAAGCAAGAACAAGAAGAGAAGCATAAGCAAGAGGAAGAAGAGAGGCAATGTGCAATAGAAGAAGAAACAATGTGGACACAAGATGAAGAGCAAGAATAGAGCAAGCCGTTAGTAGAGGAGGAGGGCGGACAGATGTAAGATCAGGAACTTGCTCAATAGATTAAGAAAATGATAAATATTGATGATATGGAGGCAGAACTAGAGTCACAGAATCAAGATGTCAACCTGATTCCTAGCACATAATAGGTCACTATTGTGTCTCCACCATTTTCAATAGCAAATTCAGCTCTAGGAAAGGAAGGGAAAGGTATTCCTCTTGATGATGATTTGATTATGGACACGTACAATATGTCGTACGATGAACTCTAGAAGAAGATTGTACAAGCACGTAAGAAGCATTTTTCGGATGATATCGCATGTCTTGCTTTTATGAGAGAAAGGTTAATTGTGGTCAACACTAGGATAGATCCTGAAGGCATTTCCTTAGCCAAATTGGCCTTAGTAGGTGCAAAAAAGTCTAACACTCGGCGTTTGATGGCCAAGAATAAGAAATTGGCAAAGAAATTACAAATTGTTAGGCAAGAGGTTGAACAACTCCGCATAGCAGCTCATAACACAACTTCCACAAAGGTCCACTTGGAGGAGATGAACGCATCGATACTTCATGAAGCATCGACACTCGGAGAGACCACGCAACATCACTATGAGGAGTTGGTTACCGTGAATAAGGTAGTTATTCGCATGCTTGGCTTGCAAAAATAGTGTAAGGAATTTATCAAAACTATCAGAAATGTGTACGTTGCAATCGCTATTATGCATCAATGGAAAATGCGATACAAAGGGGCACCACTTGATTTGGGTAAGAAGATGAAGGCACATGCAGAGCTGGAGAAAGAAAGAGTGTAGATGTTGATCCAAAAAAACAAGTAGCTCACCTCTTTCACTGGCAACATTCAGGCCTCGTATGCATGGGTATACAACAGTCTAGATTCCTTCGTGAAGACCCACAAGATTCCATTAATTGGATCACTCACTGAAGCCAAACACAGGAACCAGGTCAGAAAGGAGGTAGAGGAATACTTGGAGCAGCTGAGACATATTTCCACCGAGGAATACTTGGATGTGAATAGACAAAACATGCACAATTACATTGGTGGTCCTGTTTATGAGGGAAGTAGAAACTAGTTCCAAAAAATTGTACCTGGATGCCATAGAGGCTAGACTCCACTTCCAGCCAAACACCATCACATAGTTTGGGGATGTCATTGCATAGTATTAAGATTGGCACCGCTACGTGACCGACAAACATCAAGTGGAAGTTTCTGAGCTAGATTTTCTCCAAACTCAAGCATCATAGTGTTTTGTCTTATTATGCTGTCAAGTTGTCTCTACCCTATTTTGTCCTCTATGGGTATTGATCCAAGATCTTTTACTTATAGATGCATGAGAATTACAACTACAAGAAACAAAGATTATTAACCATGGAACTTAAAAACACATAAAACAATGCATAAATAACATGATAAGCAAGAAGCCATGACACAAATATTACGGAGTTTGTCCAATTTGAACTACGTCTTTGGGCCCTACTCAATAGTGGGGAGGCCTTCTTTCATTAAGTGGCATAAAAATAGATAAAAGTACAAGAAACATTCATGTACAATCCTTATACCTCCAAGCTGGAAGATGGACGAAGAATGGAGAGCCCAGCTTCAGAAATAGACAATACCACTGAAATCCTAGTGAAAAACCATGCAAAAATTCCTATTCAAACACCCAATTCGGATAATCAAGATTTTTGCACCCTCTCAGAACCTCCCTACTATTCAAGGCAAGGTTTTGGCCCCTGCTTCTAGGTCAGATTACTGTTGCGTACAATGTTCTGAACTATCAGCCAGTTTGGTATCAGAGCAGGTCTTTGTCGATGTAAATTTCATGAGTATGCTAACCCGAAACAAGCTACAAAAAGGCGAAGGAAAGCTTAAGTCCTTTGATCTTGAAGCAGGACATGCACAACGAATAAGAAACATTGCAAATGAGGAAGCTCGTTGGAAAGAGGAACAAAATTTTCGCAATGTATTCTAAAATATGGCAAAGAAAGTGGACAAGTTGTTTTCAGAGTATGAGAAGGAAATTGGGCACGAGAAGCAAGATGTTGATGACAATAGATTAGAAAATCATCAAGGTGGTGGAGAAGAGCCTCCTCCCTCTACTTCTTCATGTGAAAGTTCTCATCACTATAATCGTGATTTCAAACATACATCTAAGAAACCATTCTTCAAGCTAGATGTAAAGTTTGACTTGCCCATGTATAATGGGGAATGTAGTGTAGAAAAACTTAATAATTGGATAAGGTAGATAGAGGTCTACTGTCGGAATCAACAGATCGAAGAAGATGAGGCAAAGGTCCAGTTAGCATCTCTTCAGCTGAGTGGCACTGCTCTCGTTTGGAGGGAGAGCACGTTGCAGAAGGGAAGTAACAAGTCGGGTAACCTTCTTTCCTCTTGGTCCAGTTTTATTTCTGCATTGAAAGACCAATTTTACCCTTTGGGATATAAAGAAAAGGAATTAATGGAATGGAAATATCTAACGCAAGGTAAAGGCGAAAATTTGCAAATCTTCACTGAAGAATTTCATAAACAAGCATTGAATTTGGGCATCTCATTAGATTCGCCCGAGACTATAACTAAGTATGTCGGTGCACTACATAGTTATGTAGGTTTTAACCCCGTACAGAAATTACCTGCATATGAATTCTAAAACACATAAAATAAACAATGCAAGAGCATAACACATAAAACACATATACACAGAGATTTTCCCCTGGATCGCAAAACCAGGACTACCAGCTTGATTTTTCGTTATGTTCCTTTCAATGTTACAATACATATTTATACATGCCAAAGCATCCAATACCATGGACCGAAAACCATCGCGTCCAAAACCATGTGCGAAAATCATGCACAAAACCATAGGTAGGTCCGCGCAACCTAACAGAGGGTCCAAAACCAAAATTTTCCAAGGCGCTGCCCCGGACTCCATAGAGTGGGGTTACCTGCATCACTCAAACCCCCTGTGACTCCCCCTGCTACGCAATCGGTGCAATGATGGGGGGGCTCCGCCCCCCTTTTAACCCCTTGGTTAACTACGTGGGCTAGTCGTGGAAAGAATATAACACAACCCAACATTCTCCCACTTGTTGTTTTCTTTCCATAGGGGGCCACAAGAGAGCTTAGTCATTTATCCAGCCCTGCAACACCCATTGTTTCTCTACACCAAGAGAACTTTTCAAAGCTCACAAATTTTGTCAATGCATCTGTAGTATTCTTCAAAGTTTCCACCTTTACCAGCAACACCTTTTTGTCTTCTATCATATCCCTCACAAAGTGATACTGAACATCAATGTGATTTGTCTTTGAATGATATGCAGGGTTCTTTGCCAAGAAAATTGCACTTTGTCTGTCACAGTCTATCCTTATAGCTTCCTATACTAACCCCATATTTGAACACAATCTCTGCAACCAAACTGCTTCCTTGCTTGCATGAGTGGCTGCCATGTATTCTGCCTCTGTATTTGATAGTGCCATTACAGATTGTTTTTTACTCATAAAACTGACTGCACATCCAAATAGGTTAAACACATACCCACTTGTAGATCTTCTCTGATCCAGATTTCCAACCCAGTCTGCATCAATAAACCCACGAATATCCAACACTCTATCCAGTCTTGGTCTTCCTTGGTAGCACAAACCATAATCACTAGTGCCACGCAAATACTTGAAAACCCGCTTCACTGCTGTCCATTGCTCCTTCCCTGTTTTTGACATAAACCTGTTCAATACTCCCACTGCATGTGCAATGTGTGGTCTAGTACAGACCATCACATACATCAAGCTACCAACTGCGCTTGCATATGGAACACGAGACATGTCTTCTTCCTCTTCTTGTGTCTTGGGACACTGTTCAATAGATAAATTTACACCTACAGGAATAGGAACCTTCACTCGTTTACTATCCTGCATATTAAACATCTGCAATATTGTCTCGACATACTTCCTCTGGTTTAACCAAAGCTTCCTCTTTGTCTGATCTCTTTTAATTTCCATGCCCAAAATGTAGTTTGCAGCACCAAGATCTTTCATGTCGAATTTGGAGGACAAATGGGTCTTCAAATCCTGGATAATTTATTTGTCATTTCCAAACAGCAACATATTATCCACATACAAGACCAAATAAATAACACAGTCACCAATTAATTTAAAATACACACAGTGATCTGCTTTTCTTCTGGTGAAGCCAAGTCCCCGTATAAATGTATCAAATTTCTGGTACCACATCCTTGGTGACTGTTTTAACCCATACAGATACTTCTTTAACTTGCATACTAGTTCTTTCGTACCCTTCACCACAAAGCCTTCAGGTTGCTTCATGTAGATCTCCTCTTCCAGATCCTCGTGAAGAAATGTTTTCTTCACATCCATCTATTCTACCTCAAAATCAAAAGCAGCAGCAACAGATAAAAGTAATCTAATAGAAGTTACCTTGGCGACAAGAGAAAAAATATCACCAAAATCAATTCTCGGCACTTGGGAATAACCTTTTGCTACCAACCGAGATTTGTATTTGTCCACCTTTCCTTCTGCATTTGTATTCTTCTTGAACACCCATTTGCTGCCAATGGGTTTTCTTCCAGCTGGCAACTCCACCAGATCCAAGCCTCATTTTTGTGCAAAGATGTCATTTCATCAACCATGGCCTCTTTCCAGAGTTTTCCATCCTCAGAATCCACTGCTTCCTTCACAGTTCTGGGATCATCATCAGTAATAGATAAAGCAAAATTTGAACAGAAAGCATATGGACTATACATTTTTGGCTACCTTCTTTCTCGAACTGATCTTCTCACACCCAGAGTTTGTGGCTCTTCATCTTTTGATTCCTCCTCTATTGTAGAGTCTAATTCTTCCTCCTTAAGCTCAAACTCTATCTTCTCAGATTCCTTTGGTTGGACTTCATGTTTAATAACATCTTTCACCTCTCTGAACACCACATCTCAGTTATACACAACCTTCCTTATTACTGGGTTACTAAGCTTATAACCCTTTAAACCATCCTTATACCCAATAAAGATGCACTTTTCAGATTTACAACCCAACTTGGTTTGTTTCTCCTTTGGAACATGTACATATGCATCTCATCCAAATACCCTCAGATGTGAAAGAGAGGGTTTCTTACTAGTCCATACCTCTTGTGGATTCTTATCCTCCAACGTTGATGAAGGTGATCTGTTGACCGGGTAACATGTTGTCTGCACCGCCTCTGCCTAGAATTCTTATCCTAACCTGGTACCACTGAGCATACTTCTTGTCCTTTCCATCAACGTCTTGTTCATTCTTTCTACAACTCCATTTTGCTGAGGTGTATATGGAGTAGTCTTCTACCATGCTATACCACACTTCTTACAAAATTCTTCAAATTCCTTACTGCAAAAATCTCCACCGTTATCTGTCCTCAGCACCTTTATCTTCTTCTCTGTCTAGTTTTCCACCACAGCCTTAAATTCTTTCAACATGTCAAAGACTTCAGATTTTTTCCTAAGGAAATATATCCACGTATTCCTTGAGAAGTCATCTATGAATGATACATAGTACATAGACTTACCCAGTGATGGAAACTTCACAGGTACAAACACATCACTGTGCAGAAGCTCTAATATTTGTTTCACCCTCTTACCACCAGAGGGGAAACTCACCCGATTCTACTTCCCATATACACAATTTTCACAGAAGTCAATATCCAGAGAGCTATTACTCATACCTTCTACCATACCTTTACCATGAAGTATTAGAAGGCCCTTCTCTCCAATATGTCCAAGCCTTTGATGCCACAACGTGGTCTTCTCTCCAGAGACCACTATATTTTCTGCTCCACTTTCAGGAACCACGGAACTATTGCACCCATCAACAACAGTGCTACCTTGTATCTTGTATAGAGTTCCAATCCGAACTCCCTAAATCAATACCAGTGCTTCCCGAACCATCTTGCAGGTATCCTTCTTGAACACTATTTTTACACCTGCATCATCCAGTTTGCTTACAGAAATCAGATTTCTAGCCAATGCAAGAATATGTAGGACACCCAGAAGTGTTATAACCCTTCCACTTTGCAACTTCAACTTTACTTTTCCACGACCAATGATTCTAGCCTTCCTAACATCCCCTAAGAATACATCACCACCATTGTATTTCTCATACTCGCAAAACCACTCTCTATGGGGAGTGAAGTGAAAGGATGCACCTAAGTCAATCAACCATGCCTCATGATCTACATGTCTACTTGAAGAAGCCAAGTACACATCCCCACCTTCATCTGAGGTGGTTTTCGCCTCTGCATAAGGAGCATCATCAAATCCCTTTCCTTTATTAGGAGCTTTAGATTTACATTCCCTTTTGTAGTGCCATTCATTTCCACATTTCCAGCACACCACCTTTACAGGTTTTCCTGGAGATTTAGATCTCCCTCTAGATTTAGATCTCCCACTCAATGACTTATTTTTGTTTCTGTTCTGGGACCATCCTCGTACAGACAAGGCATCACCATTCTGGCTCTCCATATTTTTCCATCTCATCTCCTCCGTTAGCAAGGATGAGACTATTTCATCAAACTACAAGGCAATTGCATTGCTACCTATTTCAATAACCAGACTATCCCACGAATCTGGTAAAGAACACAACAAACTGATGCACTTATCTTCATCTAAAATTTTAATATCAACAGATGCTAACTGACTTACCACAGTATTAAATGCATTCAGATGCTTTTTCACTGAGTCTCCACCTTTCATCCTCAGGTTATACAAGTTTTTCTGCAGGAACAGTTTATTCACCAGAGACTTAAATTGGTACAAAATCCCTAACTTGTCCCACAAATCCTTCGCCATAGCTTCCCCTGATACATTCAGCAATACTGAATCTGAGACACACAATCATATTGTGCTCTTTGCCTTCTGATCCAACTTCTTCCATTCTTCATCAGACACTCCCGTTGGTTTAGTACCTAGATCTACCACGATCCACTAATCTTTATCCACCAACAGATACTCCATCTTGAGTTTCCACAACTCAAAACTCTGACCATTAAATTTCTCAATCTCTATCTTTCCACTGCTTGCCATCTTCTTTCACCACCAGAATCGATCTCACAGTTATCCCACTGAATAGGGTCTACCATAGGCCCGAGTGAAACCCCTCAACAACAAAGGCGTCCCCTTGAAGCAAAAAATAGCTCTGATACCAAATGTAGGTTTTAACCCCGTACAAAAATTACCTGCATACGAATTCTAAAACACAGAAAATAAACGATGCGAGAGCATAACACATAAAACACATATACACAGATATTTTCCCTTGGGTCCCAAAACTGGGACCACCAGCTTGATTTTTCATTATGTTCCTTTCAATGTTATGATACATATTTATACATGTCGAAGCATCCAATACCATGGACCAAAAACCATCGTGTCCAAAACCATGGACCGAAAACCATCGCGTCCAAAACCATGTGTGAAAATCATGCACAAAACCATAGGTAGGTCTGCCCAACCTAACATAGGGTCCAAAACCAAAATTTTCCGGGGCGTTTCCCTAGAACCCATAGAGTGGGGTTACCTACACCCCTAAAACCCCCTGTGACTCCCCCTGCTATGCAATCGGTGCAACGATGGGCCCCCCTTTTAACCCCCCAGTTAACTACGTGGGCTAGTCATGGAAAGAATATAACACAACCCAACAAGTTACATCAGACACTCACTATTATTGTTTGATCCTACTATGATTGATGTTTCCAATGTAAAGGCCATTCATCTTGAAAGTCAAGGCAAGAATGATAGAGATTATCAAGCCAAGAAAACATTGTTCAACCCTCAACATGGCAAATTCTAGAAGAAGGGCAAGGGGAAGCATAAGAAGATCGTCACAGCCAAGAAAGGGGACGGAGCAATGCCATCTTGCACTCATTGCAAGAGAGAAGGTCATGGTGAGGACCATTGCTGGAAGCTACATCCGGAGCTGAGACCAAAGAGATTCATCGGAAAGGGCAAGGAGAAGACAGTGGCAATGGTGCAGCAGGACCTTGGTTCAGATTCCGATGACAAAACATTGATCACATCCATGGGCACAAAAGATACTCTTTTCGTTAATAATAATTCTGATTCAATTGCAAGTACTAGTTATTTGAATGAGCCTATAATTAATGAGTGAAAGAGAATTGAATTATTCCACATTAGGGTTATTATAAAACACACAAAAGTGGAAACTTTATTCGATTTAGGTTTCAAAGCAAATTTAACCTCAGATTCCTTAGTGAAAAAGTTAGGCATCAAAACTAAGCCTCATCCGAGTCCATAACAGCTTGGTTGGGTAAGCGATAAATAAAAATTACAAGTAACCACGTAGTGTAGGGCCAAATTTGTTATTGCTTCCAAATTATTCGATGAGGTAGAGTTAGATGTTGTACCTTTGGATAACTGTGGAATTATCTTGGGAAGTCCGTATCTATATGACATAAAGGTAGTTTCCTTTCAGCACGAAAATAAATACCACCTCACAAAGGATGGGGTAGAATATATAGTCAGAGCTCATCATATGAAATTCAGTGCTAGTCTTGTAAGTGCAAGACATATTAAACGACTGGTTAATTCCAGCAAAGGGTGCATGCTCATGGTAGTGAGAGCGAAAGAGGCCGAGACGGAGGATGCTTTCAAAGATTGTGATACTGATCATAAGAGAGAATTGTTTGAAATTATTTCTGACTATGATGGATTGTTTCAGGAATAGAGAGGAATGCCCCCAAAATAGGAAATCAAAAATGACATACATTTACAACAGGATGCTCCATTCCCGAATATTGAAATGTACAGGTGACTTCTATCGAGATGGAGGAGATCAAGAAACATGTTCTGGAGTTACTAGATCAAGGGGTCATCAGACCGAGTTCTTCTCTGTGCGACTCATTGATCGTGTTGGTGCCAAATAAAGATGGAACATGGAGAATGTGCATAGACTATAGGGCGCTAAACAAAATTTTGGTGAAGAATTGATACCCTTTCCCTTGCATTGATGAATTATTAGATTAGTTGAAAAATGTTGTCTATTTTACAAAACTAGATTTGCGTAGTGGATATCACCAAGTTAGAGTTGCAGAGCAAGACATTTGGAAGATTGAATTCAAAACCAAACAGGGGTTATTTGAATGGATGGTGATTCCATTCGGACTATGGAATGCTCCAGCCATGTTTATGAGGGTAATGAATGATCTATTTAGGCCTTTTCTTGATAATTTTGCTCTTGTATATCTGGACGATATTCTTGTTTATAGTAGGACATGGGATGAACATGTATGTCATGTGAAGAAAGTGCTTAATGTTCTGAAAAATGAAAAATTGTATGTAAAATTGTCAAAGTCTGAGTTTGGGAAAACCTCTTTGGTTTATTTAGGTCACATAGTCGGTAATGGGAAATTGAAAATAGATCCCTCTAAAGTAGATGCATTTATGAAGTGGTCTGAGCCCACAAATGTTATAGAGGTCCGAAGCTTTTTGGGTGCAGTACATTATTGGAGAAGGTTCATTGTGAGCTTCTCTATTATCGCAACCCCCTTACATGCATTAACAAGTTTGAAGCAGGCCTTTCAGTGGAAAGGAAACCAATAGAAATCCTTCGACATGCTGAAAGAGAAGATCAACACAGCACCAATGCTAGCCTTACCAAACCTTCAACAACCTTTTGAGATTGAGACAGATGCCAATAGATATGCCATGGGCATTATATTGATACAACAAAGGAAGCTTGTATGTTGCCATTCGAAGACTTTCTCCTGGGCTATTGTGAATTATCCCACATATGATAAGGAGTTGTACGCCTTGGTTCAGAGTGTAAAGAAATGGAAACACTACCTGATCGACAAGGAGACCATCATCCATACGGATCATCAACCCATGTAGTACCTTCAGTCATAGACCAAACTTCAATAAATCTGTTATTTCAAATGGATGGGATTCCTCTAGTAGTTTCATCTGGTAATAAATTAGAAGAAGGGCACCAAAAACAAAATCGCAGATATGCTTTCTCAACCTCCTATTTCTGCATTTGTAGTTTTGCAAAATGCTTCTTTATCGTTAGAAGGTTATGCTAAACAATATGCTAGCGATGATGATTGTAAAGAGATTTATGCAAAACTGACTCGTGGATCGTAGGTGGACAATTATTATTTGCAGGGAAAACTATTGTATCACCTTGGCAAACTATGCATACCGATTGATGAGAGGGTACATGTAATCCGAGAGGCTCATACCTCTTTTTTGTTAGGTCATTTTGGGGTTGAAAAAACTTTATGTCATTTACAGAGGTTTTAATTTTGGCCTCATATGAAAAACATTGTGACTCATTTTATAAGTGTTCTATTTCAAAGCCCTCTAATAGAAAACGTGGGCTCTACACACCACTCCCTATTCTGAGTTAACCATGGGAAGGTGTGTCCATGGATTTTGTAGCTGGTTTGCCTATGTTTAGGAAAGGTCACGAGAATTTGTATGTCGTCATGGATCGTTTTAGTAAAATGTGTATTTTAATGCCTTGTAAAAAGTGCATCATTGCTTAGCAGAGTGCTTATATTTTCTTTCAGCTTGTTTGAGTCCATTTTTGGTTGCCCACATCTATTGTGTCAAATCGAGACTCTCACTTTCTTGGAGAGGTCTAGACCATCTTGTGGAGAATGATGGACACCAAGTTGAAAATAAGTACGTCATTTCATCCACATACCAATGGGAAGACAGAGGTCATCAACCGCACCATGGTACACTTGTTACGAGGCTATTGTGGAAAACATCCCAAGTTGTGGGATGAACAACTTCCTTATGTGCAGCATGCATACAGTCAAGCAACACATTCATCCACACAGAGCTCACCGTTCTAGACATGTTTCGGTTATCTACCAAGGTATCCCTTAGACATGGTCTTTGGGAAAGATGAGGATGGAAATGGACGAGAATATAGGGAAAAAGCACATAATTTTATTCAGCGGATACATGTGATTCATCAGGCAGTATAGGAGCAGTCGGAGAACAGTCAGGCTCAGTATAAAGCTCGACATGATAAGCACCGAGTTGACCATCAGTTTCAAGTTGGGGAAAAGGTATGGCTCCACATCGGAAAGGATAGAATGAAGGGAGAAGGGAAGAAATTGAGACCCATTCGATATGGTCCCTTCACCATATTGGAAAATATTGGAGACAATGATTTTCGTCTTGACTTGCCCGCTTATATGAAAATGTACTCAGTAGTGAATGTTGAAAACCTGAAACTTTATGAACCTCCATTGATTATGGATCCCGAAGAGGTTTCACGGATTCCTACAATGGATGATTTTTCACTAGAGTATCTATACAAGCTGCCCGAAGATATCATACTTGATAAGGAGACCAGAACTTCATGATGGGGAGATGTGGAGTACATTCGTGTGGGCTTCAAAGGAATGCATCTGAGTAAATCTCAGTGGATGGAGAAAGAAAAAGTGAGGGAGAAATTTCCTCACTTTCCAATTGACTGAAAAGGATTTTGGCGATCCGAAAGCTCTTAGTGGGGAGGGTTGATCTAGTTGGATCTATAAAAAGTAATAGTGGCATGGTAAGAAGGCTCAAATCTAAAAGTGGCGGAAACTCTATAAACTTAGCATCATATCGAAGTGCTCATCATCTTGATTCCAATGATGTAAATGATACTCGAATCCGAGCTCATATGAAGAAGTTAGAGAAAGTAAAAGTTAGGTTTGAATTAGACAGGTGGAAGGAGAAGATGACGTGGCAGAACATTTTAGTGAAGGGGGAAGCACCAAGTGGCAAGATGCCATTGGTCCCAAATTTCATTGATCACAAAATTCATAGGTTAATGGTTAAGGAATTGGCCCCCAACACTACTGAGTTTTGATTGCGATATTGCATTCGCAGTTCAGAGGTGAATCAATAGTTCCAAATCGACCCTAGGCAAGAAAAGTTGTGATGTGATAATCGCATATCACAATCACAAAAGGGGAAGTACTTAAAGAATCGGCCCTGTTAGAGTCGGTCTAGTAGCCCTCCACCAGAGATCAAAGCTCTTTGCATTTCATGATTAGGTGTCCCATCAGTGTGATCATGTTGCATTCTGTTAGGCATGCCATAATCCCGGTGGAGGGAGTTTGTGTCTTTTATTCCCCTCCTGTTTGGCACTGTTGGTTCAGGTTTGTTTAAGTAAATAAAAGCTTCAAAGGGTCATTAATCTTGTTTTAAATTTCGAGGTATTAGGTCTAGGGTTGAGTCAATTTTTGTCTTGAGAGGTCATAAAGGACCAGCAGGCCAGAGGGATGTCCTTCATAAAACATCATTTCAATAATTCTCACTATTGTACAGCTAAATTTTCACCTTGTTTTCAAAACTCTGTTTTTGAAAAACAAAGGTCATTATCTCGTTTTTTGTAAAATTCTCAAAATTTCAAATTCTCCAAATATCGAAGTGCAGCCTTGGTCTCCTTTGCCGAAGCATCTTAGAAGCTATCCCTGCAAAAATTTTCAGAAGAAATCATCATTTCAACCAATTTTTCAAAGAAAAGAAACCAAAAGTTAGAGCCAATTAATTAAAAAAAAGTGTCAACACTCAAACATTATAAAGTGGGTTTTGGGAAAATAAAAATCTAAAGGAAGCCTATAAAAGCACATCACTCTTCATTAGCAACTCATTTGCCTCTCACAAGCTAAGTGAATCCTTGCAAAGGCGATTTCAAGAGTTTTTGAGCAAAGTGGGCAGTTTCAGAGGCGCGCTACGCATCAGGGAGGGCGCGCTACGCATCAGGCTGCCTTTCTCAGAACAAATTTGCACGTGCTCTACGCGTCAGAGGGGCGCTACACGTTGGGCAAGGCGCGCTATGCATTGGGTTTTTCGCCCAATCAACTGCCAGCAAGCTATCAAATCGACTTTTCTCTCAAGCAAATTGCAGGTAGGCCTCTCCTCCATGGCTAGATTTGGTTTTGCAAGATGAATGAGAAATTAATATGTTTAAATGCCATGAAAATGATAAGTCAAAACCCTACATTGTTGTGGAAGATTTAAAGTCTTAATGGTGCTAGGGTTTCAAAAAAAAAAATTTGTTGTCCAAGGTTGCCCATTTGTGATCCCTCTTTTCCCTCATTTTCATCAACATTCTCATTCAAATTTTCCCATAAAATTTCATAATTCTTCTCTCTAAAATTCCTAAAACCTACTAAATTCCCAAACCCTACTTCACCTTAAAATCCCACAATTTTGTGATTTCCCATGTTGCCTTCCCTAAATTCCTTCTTTATGTTTATTGTCCCTAATTCCTTCATGTTACCCTATCCCTAACAATTCCCTTGTATTTATGTCCCCTTGGTAACAACATTTGAAAAAGTCAAACAACAGTTAATTGGGTGCAAAGTCAGCAATACATTTCAGCCATCTTGCCTTCAAAACCATGTCAGAAACCGAATCAGATTATCAGCAGAGTTATGACAGTGATTCAACACCGGAGGTAGAAGTGCCAAGGAGGCATCACAAGGGTGGTAAGGGTGGTCGGCATGTCAGGGAGGAGCCCACTTCTTTGGCTCAGTTGCAAGCTTGTCCACTTGCAATGACATGTTTTCAGTATCAATCATGCTTTGGATATTGTGAGAGGATCTCACAAATTCAACACCACAGAGAACTAGTCCGCTTGTTTGTCCTACATTTGCACAATGGTCATGTGAACCTTGCAGGAGTGGATTTCACCCTATCACCTGAAATTGTTGCTCAAGCCACCGGGATACCAAATGTTGGGGAGGAGTGGAACAAGCGCCAGTAGCTAGACAGATTTCATTATCAACCATATATCAAACCCGGATGCATGAGACACCTAACTGCTGTTTTTCCTTTCAGATTCCTAAGGGATGAGTATGCACCCTTGATGAGGCTCATTATGCGCTATTTCACTTGTGAGGGCAGATTTTCACGTTTATATTCGTACCATATCCGTTTGTTGATGCATTTCACCCGGGTACGAATGATGAACATTCCATTTTTCATGTGTCGAAATATAGAGAAGATGGTGCCCGTAGTGCAAAGGAAGAACCCTGCACAACAACACAAAAGTATATATCATTATGCACTGATCGAGATCATAGTGATGCATCAGTTGGCACAACAGGGTATTGCTTGGGAGGATTTCATTTCTCACGACTTCTTCATGGTGCCACAGCCACCTCCCGAGATGGTCCATGATGAGGGAGGGCCTTCACATCAGTCTCACATTCCAGAGCCCGAGCATGTTAGCACTCCTTCATATGTTACATGTCAGAGAGGCCACAGGGCCTTATTTGCATCTGCACGGCGAGTATTATCTCCACACCAGGTGGAAGGGGTCTCGCCTTCTTCATCAGCACAGCGAGTGTTATCTCCACATCAGGTGGAAGGGGCCTCGCTTTCGACAGCAGCACAGGTACAGGAGAGAGGCAAGCAGCCCATGATTGATGAGGGGCCATCAGGTGATCCGAACATAGATATTGTTGACCTTGATATCAGCTCTCCTAGCTTAGAGCTAAAGGAGATCATTCATCAACAAAAGTCTGAAAATGACTTGTTGCAGCAAAAGTTGGAAATGGCAAATTGGACAATCACATACTTAGAGCAGCGCAACAAGCAGTTAGAGGATGAACATACTCTTGATGAGTTGCGGAGGATCCGAGAAGACCGGAACTTGGCTCGCAAGAGACCCGGTGATTTGACAGCTATTGAGCAAGGGTCTATGCTCATTCAGGTGAACACTCACTTAGAAAGGTTGCTAGCAAAGGCAAACAGGGACAAAGATATGCTTCGCCACATGAAAAATCATTATTGCGCCCGCATGCATGTGTGCAAGGCGAAAATGAAGGTACTCAAAGCACGCTTGGCCAAGGCACTAAAACGGAGGAAAAGGCCCGATCCACTTCAGATTTTGGCTGAAGCCACCTTGAAGGAGCATGGTGCTCAATGATACACCTCCAGCTCAAAATTCAGGAAATTTGGAGCAATTTTGGTCAATTTAGAATTTTTTTTGCTAAAAATAGGTTTTTGCCTTCAACGCGTAGCGCGCCGCGCGCTACCCTGAAGTTGGGGAGGTCTGTTTCACGAAAACTCAGCATTTTTGGATTTTTCATGACAAATTACACTTGCTCAGCCATTGCCAAGACATTTCATTGAGATTTGGGCCCTCAAAGGGTCAAAAAACAAGCAAAAAATGACCTTCTGCCACTTTTTGGACACACAGGAAGCAGTCTTGGGAGATTGCATTTTTGGAGGGGAAAATGGCCACCAAATTGAGAAATTCCACTTGGGCTGGAGAGTAGACATCTAGAAATTTCCAACAAGCCCACTTGTGCCTCATTTGGATGCCAGGAAGTGCCCCAAAAGTGGTCTCAAAGGCGCGCTATGCGTTAAGAAATGGCGCGCTACGCATCATGACATTTTCTCAATTTTTCACCTTCAGCTCAGGAAAACGCATCATTTGACCAATTTTGACTTTTTGGTGGGATTTTTCATCCTCCTTGATGTAATTGATGTAATTTTATGTTGACATGACACTTTTTTACCTATGCTAGAAGATTCATGCATAAAATAGCAAAAAATTAATGAATGAATTGGTTTCCTAACTTATAGAGGCAAGTTGTTTTGATTGCCTAGATTGTAGTGCTCATTTTAGAGTTGGTTGAAACAGCTCCTAGGATGATGAGCTCGACCCCTAGAGGCAAGGAAATTTGTTAGCTTGCCTATATTATGTACTTTCTTAGTCATTTTCATGGTTGGACTCTTGAGGGATAAGCTTAGACTGTATTACTCTTTGTATCTCTGCAATTTTGGAAAAGGAAAGACCAGGGTTTTGCAGCACTATTTGGGATTCCTGTGGTGATTTGTGTTGATGGTGTGTTTCTCTCATGTACTTGTAAGTTTTTTATGTGTATCATTTTCCTACTCTTCTCTTCTGCAAATTAAGTAAATGAAGTGTTAAGGTAGAATTCATGGTTTCTATGCTCTGCCTTTAAGTTTGCTTAATATCTATGTTTTCATCTGTTTAAGGAGAACTCTCAATGGTTTCTTGCTCTCCTTAGCTCCTCACCGGTCATATCTATCCATTCACTTATTTCAAAGGCATCAAGACAATCTCCTACCTTGCCCCAAAAAGACCTCTGCAAAAACTGTGTCTCATCCCCGCACCCAAAATTGTCGTGCTCAGTTCTCCAACAAAACCCTAAAAATTTAAAATCAAACTTTCCCCATCAGTTTACTAGCCTAAAATTAGTGTTCTTTATTGGTCATCTCAGCCCTTTGAAGACCTTTTGCCGAGATAGACCTGGAGAGAGCCCTCTCCTGTCCCCGTAGGGCTAGCTACGAGGCTAAGTGGTTTGATGTTGCCTTGGATTTTGTCTTTTTCAGCCTGAGGCCAAATTCAAGCGCTAACATATTGGCGACCATACTGGGGAGAACAACTTGTTTGTGGGTTGATGTGTTTATTTCATAAGTCTTAGACGGAGCCTGAAGTTATGCCAGGTAGCCTTCGAAACGCTTTTGCTTTGCATAAGCGGAAGTAGATAAACGCTGCTTCAGTCCATCTCCGTGAGCTTGTGAATACAACACTTCATTTGCATTTTACCCCAGTACATTTGTAAACTCTGAAACTTTTGATGATAAGTTGAGAGTTTTCACAGGCTGATTGGCTATTTGTTCCTTGATATCCAAGCTGGCTTCAGATTCTAGTCATATATTCAAATCTCACTCATGTCCAGCTGTTTTTAAGTATCTTGAAGACATTGATTTTGACGAGAGTTTTGAGTTGTCCCTGTTCAAAACCAAATCTGAAAGTGCACTTGATTCTCTAGTTCTCAACCCTGATTTTGCTGCTGCCCTTGAAATCGAGAGACACAATAAATTGGTTGAAAATTTCATCCTAAGACACCTTCAGACAGATATCCAAGTCACTAATCTTGCTGATTTCCTCGAAACTATATCTGTCAATATTGGATCTACTATCACGGCTTCTGTTCCGCACGAACAGACCAATCCTCCTTTTATTTCTATATCCCCTATAGTCACACATCCTGAATCTACAGTCAATTCTCCCTCTTCATCCCATATTGCTTCTCCTCCGCCTACACCTCCCTATACCCCTCATTCACCTACTCCACCTGCTACTCCTAGACCCAATCTACCTAAAGCAATGGCTGCCCGGTTTGCCCCTCTTGCTCTTCCTCAAAATCTGCATGATATGCCAGCTGATTATCAGAGTAAAATTCCCATGTTTGATGGCACTCCTCAAGGTGTTTCCGCTCAGCAGCATATAGACAAAATGACAACTTTCTTTGATCTATATGAGATAGATGAAGAAGATGTAACTATGCGTTTGTTTGTGCAAACATTCGGAGGAGAAGTAAGAAAATGGTTCAGAGGTTTGATAGCTAGAAGCATACCCACATTGGATGAACTTCAAAAGCAGTTTCTAGATCGATGGGAAATCAGAAAGGATCCACTTCAGATCAATGCCGAGTACAACAATCTCAAACACAACCATGGTGAGTCTGTCTAGGATTACATTATTAGATTTAACACAGTTTACAATGCTATTCCAGATGATTTAAGACCATCTAGAAAATCATCTCTTCTCAAATTCCCGGATGGCTTTGATCCGGAGATGGCTTATTCACTGCGAGATAGAGATCCGCCTACCTTGGAGGATATGCAGAAAATCGTTGTTAGTGTTGAAGCGAATTTGAATGATAAAAGAGCAAGGATGAAAGCCGAAAAACGAGTGACAATCAAAGAAGAAGCTTCTACATCAGATCAGCTCCTTCGCAAGGTAGAAAAGGTAGAAAGGATGCTCGAAAACGCTCATCTCGACAAGCCGGAACTGCAGATTCGCAATCCTAATTTCCGAGGTCCGCAGCAGCCACAATACATAATTAAGCAGCGTGAAACAAGGGCACAAGAGTTAGCAGCTCAGCAGCAAATAAAACCTCCTCTTCAGCAGAATTTTGTTAGCCAAGAATCTGAGGATGAAGGTGATACTATCGGGGAGGAAAATCATTTTTTCACTCCTGATGATCTGCCTACCTATATTACAGAAGAAGAAGAATTTGTGAGAAACTCCATCATCCATCAGGATGAGAATTATATCTTATCAAATGATGCAGCGCTTGAGGAAGAATCGGAGGAGTACCAAAGAGGATATCTCAATGCTTTGTCCGCTCAGCAGAGACAATTAAGAAATCGAGCTGTTCCCATAAATCCCATTCAAAAGAAGAAAGATACTTCAGCAAAAAATGATTCAGCTTCCCCACAGGAAAAAGGAAAAGAGATAATTGATTCCCCAGCAGGTCAATCATCTTCAGCAGATAAGGTAAATCAGCCACCAAGCACAATGAGGGATAAAGTTGAAAGAAGAGAAGTTCCGGCCAAAGAAGGTGAAAAGGTTTCAGCATTTAGTTTGGAGAATGAAATTTCAAAGCTAAAAGTGTCTATTCCATTGACTGAAATCATGAAAAACACCAGCTACCGAGGTCAAATTTCCAAAATTCTGAATATTGATCCAATGCTTGACACGGTAAATGTAGAAGATGATCAGCCAGAATTAATTTTTGGGCCTTCTTTAGATGGTGAGTCTCCTGAAAGTGATGTTCCTCCCTTCTATATCAGTTTGAGGTTGCACGAGTATGTTTTACATAATGCTATGTTTGACTCGGGTGCTTCGCACAATTTGATGCTGAAAGAAATTATGGAAAAGCTGGGATTAGACATCACAAGAAAATATCATGATTTGTATTCATTTGATTCCAGCCGGGTAAAGTGTATCGGATTGATCAAGGACTTGGTGGTAAGCCTAGATAAAATTCCAGCTAAGAATGTCTTGATGGATGTGGTTGTGGCGGATATTCCTCCGCGTTTTGGTATGTTGCTTTCAAGGTCTTGGGGAGCTAAGTTGAAAGGTACACTTCAGCTAGATTTTTCTTATGCTACAATTCCAGTCTTCGGTCAAATGAGAAAGTTATATCGGGAGCAAAAGATGAAATACATGATAACTAGCAAAGAAAAGCCAATAAATCATCCTATAAATTATGTACATACAGATTTGGAGTCGTTTGTTTTGTTTGTTGATAATTTTAATGAGATAGATAGTCAGTTAGTTCAGGAAGAGGATATACCAGAGATTACTGAAAATTTTAGAGAAGTTCTGCAAAAGGAAAGAGAAGAAAAGCCAGCTGCCATGAAACAAACAGCTGAAGTTAAGGGGCAGCAAACAGAAAAAACAGAGGCAACACAGTTTCAGCAGTTGGAAGAAGATGAAGATGGTCTTTGGACCATGGATTTTGATGGCGCTGTGGGCAGCAATGGTGCTGGTATTGGTGTGTGGATTCGAAGTCCCTTTTCCGCCCGAGACAAAGTCCCAAGCAAGGTGAGAGTGTGTTCTTATAAACTAGCATTCGATTGTTCAAATAATGAGGCAGAATATGAGGCTCTCATTGCTGGCCTTAAAATTCTTCGCAAATTGAAAGCAAAGAAGATTGCAGTTTATGGTGATTCCGAGTTGGTGATAAAGCAAGTTAAAGGTGAGTTTCAGGCCAAGCATCCTCGTATGAGGGCATATCGAAATGTTGTCCTAGATATTTTGAAATTATTTTCTGAACATACTTTGACATGTGTGCCCCACATACAAAATGGTGTTGCGGATGCGCTGGCCAAGGCAGCAAGTAACTTAAAAATTCCAATGAATTCCAGCAACAAATTTGAGATTTATGTGAAACACCGCCCCACAGTTCCGAATAATCAAAGATGTTGGCAAGTCTTCCAGGATGATGAATAAATTAAAGATTTTCTGCAGATTGAAGGTGAGTTTAAAGACATTTCCATAGATACATAACTAGATGAAGTAAATCAAATGGATGTGCTGCAACTTAAGGACAATTTTATTCCTAAAGGATTGATTCCTTTGGAAGAGTTGTTTGATCAAGATGATGTGGCCCGCAAACCGACATTGAGACCAACTAAAGAAGGTGTTGAAGAGGTAAACATTGGAGCAGCTGAGAATCCCAAGATGGTAAAGCTATCAAAGTCGTTGTCACCAAAGGTAAAGAAGGAGTATGTCAGATTGTTATCTTTGTTTTCTAATGTCTTTGCATGGGATTATTCAGATCTGAAAACATATGACACTAATATCATTCAACATACTATTCCTATAAAGCCAAATCAGAAACCTTTCCGTCAAAAGTTGAGGAGAATCAATCCTAAATTGCTGCCATTGATAGAAAAAGAAGTGAATAGGTTGTACAAGTCTGGAATCATAGTACCTATCAGATTTTTCGATTAGATATCCAATTTGGTACCCGTAAGAAAGAAGGCCGGTGAGATCCGTTTATGCATTGACTTCAGAAATTTGAATAAGGTGTCTTTAAAAGACAATTATCCGTTGCCCAAGATGGATCATATACTGCAGCGAGTAGTTGGAGCATCAAGGATGTCGCTACTCGATGGCTATTCCAGGTACAATCAGATTTTGGTAAATGAGGATGATCGTGACAAAACTGCATTCACTACTCCATGGGGAACATTTCATTATGCAAAGATGTCGTTTGGTTTGAAAAATGCAGGTGCCACTTTTCAGCGTGCGATGGATATGGCCTTTGCCAACGAGAAAGATGTCTTTTTAGTTGTCTACCTTGATGATTTGACTGTATTTTCGAAATCTGATGAAGAACATTTATATCACTTGAAAATGGTTTTTCAAAAGTGCAGAAAATATGGTATTTCGCTGAATCCAAAGAAGAGTCTTTTCGCCATGAGTGAAGGCAAGCTCTTGGGCCACATCATTTCCAAAGATGGCATTCGTATAGATCCTGCACGTGTTGAAGCTATTCAGCAAATCAAGTAGCCTCGGAACAAAAAAGAAATACAGTCCTTTAATGGTAAGTTGAATTTTCTGCATCGCTTCATTCCGAATCTAGCCGAGCATCTTAGAGAAATCACAAGCATGCTGAAAAAGGACAGCCAGCTAAAGTGGACCGAAGAGGCGGTAAAATCTTTCAATTTGGTAAAGTTGGTTCTATCTTCAGCCCCTACTCTAATCAGTCTGGATTACACACAAGATTTTATTTTATTTTCATTTGCTTCTGAGCACACATTGGCAGTTGTACTAATGCAAAAAAGAGACGGAGTTGAGAAGCCTATTGCTTTCTTCAGCCGTATTATAAGGGATAGAGCATTGAAGTATAACATCATCGAAAAACAAGTGCTTGCGCTTGTGAAGGCCTTGAAGGATTTCCGTGTGTATATATTGAATTCCCACATTATCGCATATGTTCCTAACGCAGCAGTAAAGGATGTTTTAGTACAGGCAGAACCGGAAGGAAGGCGCGGTAGGTGGATTGCTGCACTATTAGAGTATGATGTGGAAATTAAACCCACTAAGTTGATCAAAGGTCAAGGTCTTGCCAAATTGATGGCTGATACTAATCTTCACGTCCTAGATATCAATTTGATAGCTGCCATGTCCGATGAAGATGAGGAGAATTCAGCACAACAGGTATCTCACATCTTTACTTCTTCTCCTTGGTATGCTGATATTATATATGTACTTCAAAATTTGTCTTCACCTCCCTGGATGCCTCAAAATAAAAGTATGACATTGAAGTTGAAAGCAGCCAAGTTTTGCATCCTCAAATCTGCACTATATTGGAAAGACCTCGGTGGAATATTGCTGAATTGTTTGATTGAGGAGGAAGCCAAAACAATTGTGGAAGATTTTCATAAAGGTGACTGCGGGGGCCACTTGTTTTGGAAAACTACAGCAAATAAGATCCTAAGGGTAGGTTTTTATTGGCCTTCATTGTTTTCAGATGTATATAAAGCTGTCAAGAATTGTCACGAGTGCCAAATCTTTCAAGGGAAACAGAAATTACAGCCATTGCCTCTCAAACCAATTGAAGTCAGCGCACCATTTCAGCAGTGGGGCTTGGATTTTATCGGCGAGATTCATTCGGCATCATCAGGACAGCATAGATGGATATTGACAGCTACAGATTACTTCAAAAAATGGATTGAAGCCACTCCCACCCTGCAGGCCACGGATGCGGTAATTATTTCTTTCCTTGAAAATAATATACTGTCACGATTTGGCTGTCCGAGTAAGTTAATTACAGATAATGCAGCAACATTCAAATCAAAAAGAATGGTTGACTTTTGCTACAAATACAATATCAGCTTGGGGCATTCTACCGCCTACCATCCGCAAGGAAATGGGTTGGTAGAATCTTCAAATAAGTCCTTGGTAAATATCATTAAAAAGTTGCTGGAAATCAATAAGAAGAGCTGGCATAAAAAGTTAGTGAATGCACTGTGGGCTGATAGGGTAAGTCAGAAAAAGTCAATTGGCATGTCTCCTTTTGAGTTGGTGTATGGGACAGATGCAGTGTTTCCTACTTCGCTTGCTATTCCGGTGGTCAAATTGCTTCAAGAAGCTGGTAGTGAGGAAGATCCCATGCAGAGGCAGATTAATCAAATGATTCATTTAAAGCAGACACGGGAGGAAGTTCTTCATAATACTCTCAAGTTGCAAGAGCGCATAAAGAAGATTTATGACAGGAAAGCAAAACCAGATGACTTCCAAATAGATGATGTGGTTTTGAAGTGGGATGCTCGGAATGAAGACAAAGGGAAGCACGGAAAATTTGATAATTTATGGAAGGGTCCCTACAAGATCGTAGCATATCGTGGCCAAAATGCTTTTCTTCTCAAGGAAATGAATGGAGATGATTATCCCGGAGGGTTGATCAATGGTCGGCTGCTAAAGAGGTACCATGTCTGAGCATTTTCTGTTCTTGTCACCATCATTGTACATACCGTTTTACTCTTATTTTATCGCATGTGTGTACTGATCTTTCATCCTCAGTCTGGGGCCCGCGGTGAAGGCTATAATTCTGAAGATGAAGATTGGTTGGTTTGAGGTTTTGTCTGTCCAAAATTGAGTTAGTATGGGTCAAAGTTGTGTCCAATTTTCAGTCAAAACTGCAGTCACTAAAGCTGTCAGAGCTTGTGTCTAATGAGTAAATAATGACTCCATCGCCTAATGGTTGAAAGCACTGGTCTTCTCTCCCAGAGGTCTGAGGTTCTTGGCATCTCCAAGGAGCTACCATCCCCATTGGAGCCAATGTTAGAGTCGGTCTAGTAGCCCTCCACCGTAGATCAAAGCTCTTTGCATATCATGATTAGGTATCCCATCAGTGTGATCATGTTGCATTCTGTTAGGCATGCCATAATCCCGGTGGAGGGAGTTTGTGTCTTTTATTCCCCTCCTGTTTGGCACTGCTGGTTCAGGTTTGTTTAAGTAAATAAAAGCTTCAAAGGGTCATTAATCTTGTTTTAAATTTCGAGGTCTTAGGTCTAGGGTTGAGTCAATTTTTGTCTTGAGAGGTCATAAAGGACCAGCAGGCCAGAGGGATGTCCTTCATAAAACATCATTTCAATAATTCTCACTATTGTACAGCTAAATTTTCACCTTGTTTTCAAAACTCTATTTTTGGAAAACAAAGGTCATTATCTCGTTTTTTGTAAAATTCTCAAAATTTCAAATTCTCCAAATGTCGAAGTGCAGCCTTGGTCTCCTTTTCCGAAGCATCTTAGAAGTTATCCCTGCAAAAATTTTCAGAAGAAATCATCATTTCAACCAATTTTTCAAAGAAAAGAAACCAAAAGTCAGAGCCAATTAATTAAAAAAAAGTGTCAACACTCAAACATTATAAAGTGGGTTTTGGGCAAATAAAAATCTAAAGGAAGCCTATAAAAGCACATCACTCTTCATTAGCAACTCATTTGCCTCTCACAAGCTAAGTGAATCCTTGCAAAGGCGATTTCAAGAGTTTTTTAGCAAAGTGGGCAGTTTCAGAGGCGCGCTACGCATCAGGGAGGGCGCGCTACGCGTCAGGGGCGTGCTACGCATCAGGCTGCCTTTCTCAGAACAAATTTGCACGTGCGCTACACGTCAGAGGGGCGCTACACGTTAGGCAAGGCGCGCTACACGTTGGGTTTTTCACCCAATCAACTGCCAGCAAGCTATCAAATCGACTTTTCTCTCAAGCAAATTGCAGGTAGGCCTCTCCTCCATGGCTAGATTTGGTTTTGCAAGATGAATGAGAAATTAATATGTTTAAATTCCATGAAAATGATAAGTCAAAACCCTACATTGTTGTGGAAGATTTAAAGTCTTAATGGTGCTAGGGTTTCAAATTTTTTTTTTTGCTGTCCAAGGTTGCCCATTTGTGATCCCTCTTTTCCCTCATTTTCATCAATATTCTCCTTCAAATTTTCCCATAAAATTTCATAATTCTCCTCTCTAAAATTCCTAAAACCTACTAAATTCCCAAACCCTACTTCACCTTAAAATCCCACAATTTTGTGATTTCCCATGTTGCCTTCCCTAAATTCCTTCTTTATGTTTATTGTCCCTAATTCCCTCATGTTCCCCTATCCCTAACAATTCCCTTGTATTTATGTCCCCTTGGTAACAACATTTGAAAAAGTCAAACAACAGTTAATTGGGTGCAAAGTCAGCAATACATTTCAGCCATCTTGCCTTCAAAACCATGTCAGAAACCGAATCAGATTATCAGCAGAGTTATGACAGTGATTCAACACTGGAGGTAGAAGTGCCAAGGAGGCATCACAAGGGTGGTAAGGGTGGTTGGCATGTCAGGGAGGAGCCCACTTCTTTGGCTCAGTTGCAAGCTTGTCCACTTGCAATGACATGTTTTCAGTATCAATCATGCTTTGGATATTGTGAGAGGATCTCACAAATTCAACACCACGGAGAACTAGTCCGCTTGTTTGTCCTACATTTTCACAATGGTCATGTGAACCTCGCAGGAGTGGATTTCACCCTATCACCTGAAATTGTTGTTCAAGCCACCGGGATACCAAATGTTGGGGAGGAGTGGAACAAGCGCCAGCAGCTAAACAGATTTCATTATCAACCATATATCAAACCCGGATGCATGAGACACCTAACTGCTATTTTTCCTTTCAGATTCCTAAGGGATGAGTATGCACCCTTGATGAGGCTCATTATGCGCTATTTCACTTGTGAGGGCAGATTTTCACGTTTATATTTGTACCATATCCGTTTGTTGATGCATTTCACCCGAGTACAAATGATGAACATTCCATTTTTCATGTGCCGAAATATAGAGAAGATGGTGCCCGTAGTGCAAAGGAAGAACCCCGCACAGCAACACAAAAGTATATATCATTATGCACTGATCGAGATCATAGTGATGCATCAGTTGGCACATCAGGGTATTGCTTGGGAGGATTTCATTTCTCGCGACTTCTTCATGGTGCCACAGCCACCTCCCGAGATGGTCCATGATGAGGGAGGGCCTTCACATCAGTCTCACATTCCAGAGCCCGAGCATGTCAGCACTCCTTCATATGTTACATATCAGAGAGGCCACAGGGCCTTATTTGCATCTGCACGGCGAGTATTATCTCCACACCAGGTGGAAGGGGTCTCTCCTTATTCATCAGCACAGCGAGTGTTATCTCCACATCAAGTGGAAGGGGCCTCACTTTCGACAGTAGCACAGGTACAGGAGAGAGGCAAGAAGCCCATGATTGATGAGGGGCCATCAGGTGATCCGGACATAGATATTGTTGACCTTGATATCAGCTCTCCTAGCTTAGAGCTAAAGGAGATCATTCAGCAACAAAAGGCTGAAAATGACTTGTTGTAGCAAAAGTTGGAAATGGTAAATTGGACAATCACATTCTTAGAGCAGCGCAACAAGCAGTTAGAGGATGAACATACTCTTGATGAGTTGCGGAGGATCCGAGAAGACCGGAACTTGGCTCGCAAGAGACCCGGTGATTTGACAGCTATTGACCAAGGGTCTATGCTCATTCGGGTGAACACTCATTTAGAAAGGTTGCTAGCAAAGGCAAACAGGGACAAAGATATGCTTCGCCACATGAAAAATCATTATTGCGCCCGCATGCATGTGTGCAAGGCGAAAATGAAGGTACTCAAAGCACGCTTGGCCAAGGCACTAAAACGGAGGAAAAGGCCCGATCCACTTCAGATTTTGGCTGAAGCCACCTTGAAGGAGCATGGTGCTCAATGATACACCTCCAGCTCAAAATTTAGGAAATTTGGAGCAATTTTGGTCAATTTAGAATTTTTTTTGCTAAAAACAAGTTTTTGCCCTCAACGCGTAGCACGCCGCGCGCTACCCTGAAGTTGGGGAGGTCCATTTCATGAAAACTCAACATTTTTGGATTTTTCATGACAAATTACACTTGCTCAGCCACTACCAAGACATTTCATTGAGATTTGGGCCCTCAAAAGGTCAAAAAACAAGCAAAAAATGACCTTCTGCCACTTTTTGGACACACAGGAAGCAGTCTTGGGAGATTGCATTTTTGGAGGGGGAAATGGCCACTAAATTGAGAAATTCCACTTGGGATGGAGAGTAGACATCTAGACCTTTCCAACAAGCCCACTTGTGCCTCATTTGGATTCCAGGAAGTGCCCCAAAAGTGGGCTCAAAGGCGCGCCACGCGTTGAGAAATGGCGTGCTACGCATGAGGACATTTTCTCAATTTTTCACCTTCAGCTCAGGAAAACGCAGCATTTGACCAGTTTTGACTTTTTGGTGGGATTTTTCATCCTCCTTGATGTAATTGATGTAATTTTATGTTGACATGACACTTTTTTACCTATGCTAGAAGATTCATGCATAAAATAGCAAGAAATTAATGAATGAATTGGTTTCCTAACTTATAGAGGCAAGTTGTTTTGATTGCCTAGATTGTAGTGCTCAATTTAGAGTTGGTTGAAACAGCTCCTAGGATGATGAGATCGACCCCTAGAGGCAAGGAAATGTGTTAGCTTGCCTATATTATGTACTTTCTTAGTCATTTTCATGGTTGGACTCTTGAGGGATAAGCTTAGACTGTATTACTCTTTGTATCTCTGCAATTTTGGCAAAGGAAAGACCAGGGTTTTGCAGCACTATTTGGGATTCCTGTGGTGATTTGTTGTTATGGTGTGTTTCTCTCATGTACTTGTAAGTTTGTTATGTGTATCATTTTCCTACTCTTCTCTTCTGCAAATTAAGTAAATGAAGTGTTCAGGTAGAATTCATGGTTTCTATGTTCTGCCTTTAAGTTTTCTTAATATCTATGTTTTCATCTGTTTAAGGAGAACTCTCGATGGTTTCTTGCTCTCCTTAGCTCCTCACCGGTCATATCTATCCATTCACTTATTTCAAAGGCATCAAGACAATCTCCTACCTTGCCCCAAAAAGACCTCTGCAAAAACTGTGTCTCATCCCCGCACCCAAAATTGTCGTGCTCAGTTCTCCAACAAAACCCTAAAAATTTAAAATCAAACTTTCCCCATCAGTTTACTAGCCTAAAATCAGTGTTCTTTATTGGTCATCTCAGCCCTTTGAAGACCTTTTGCCGAGATAGACCTGGAGAGATCCCTCTCCTGTCCCCGTAGGGCTAGCTACAAGGCTAATTCGTTTGATGTTGCCTTGGATTTTGTCTTTTTTAGCCTGAGGCCAAAT
Organism: Pinus tabuliformis; assembly: GCA_031772625.1. Classification (NCBI taxonomy): domain Eukaryota; kingdom Viridiplantae; phylum Streptophyta; class Pinopsida; order Pinales; family Pinaceae; genus Pinus; species Pinus tabuliformis. The sequence goes on from CM062804.1 coordinate 1,267,297,946, forward strand.
TCAAGCGCTAACATGCCCTGGGAGCAAGCCAGGTTGCAATGCAATCTATCGCAATCGCAGAGTCAGGTTATGATTTGCGATATCACAATTGCAGTTTGTTAGCGCTTGAATTTGGCCTCAGGCTGAAAAAGACAAAATCCAAGGCAACATCAAACCACTTAGCCTCGTAGCTAGCCCTACGGGGCAGGAGAGGGCTCTCTCCGGGTCTATCTCGGCAAAAGGTTTTCAAAGGGCGGAGATGACCAATAAAGAACACTGATTTTAGGCTAGTAAACTGATTGAGAAAGTTTGATTTCAGATTTTTAGGGTTTTGGTGGAAAACAGGAGGAGAGCAATTTTGGGTGCGGGGATGGGACACAGCTTTTGCAGAGGTATTTTTGGGGCAAGGTAGGAGATTGTCTTTATGCCTTTGATTTAAGTGAATGGATAGGATTGACCGGTGAGGAGCTAAAGAGAGCAAGAAACCATCGAGATTTCTCTTTAGACAGAGGAAAACATAGATATTAAGCAAACTTAAAGGCAGAGCATATAAATTATGAATTCTACCTTAACACTTCATTTACTTAATGTGCAGAAAAGAAAAGTGGAAAAATGATACACATAACAAATCTTACAAGTACATGAGAGAAGCACACCATCAACACAAATAACCACAGGAATCCCAAATAGTGCTGCAAAACCCTGGTCTTTCCTTTGCCAAAATTGCAGAGATACAAAGTGTAATACAATAGAAGCTTATCCCTCAAGAGTCCAACCTCTCCATGTTGTGGGGAAAAATGCCTATTTAGGACGATCCTATCCACCTAAGGTGTGACAGCGCCTTAGCAACAAAAGAATACAGCTATCATGATTTCTTCCTTTATGAAATATGAAAGAGAGGAGATCGGCAGACTTACTGTTGTCTTCCGTTTGTCCCTCGAACTAGATCCTCTTCTCTTTGTGTGTCCACAGCTACTTGCCTCCTCACGAGATCACAAGAGAACAGCTACCTGTGACAAGAGAACAACGACTTGCAACAAGAGAAGAACACAATACAAAGGCAAACACACATATTCATAAATGATTCAGGATTAGAAGTAAATCAAATATACCAATGCAATCATACAAAATACACTAGCATATAGGAAAGAATCAAGATAGCTTTATTTAAAGTAACAGGGTTTAGGAAGAGATACAACCCATAGGGCTCCAATCCAGCATCTCCTTCCCAGCAGAATGGAATTCCTTCTTCAGCTCCTTTCAAAGCATAACACACCCAATGTTTCTAGCCACAAACCAACAGCAATTCTTTGCAAATACCAAATTCCCGCCTCATCAGACCTCATGAGAGAGATCTATATATAGGAGTTTTGGAGAGAGGATGAGTCAGCTTGAGGCTGGTATGAAGCTGACTAGTGTCCTCTCCCACTTCAGTTCTTGAGTCCACTTGGACGTTCTTGCTTCCACTTGGAGATTTGGAACCTCTTACTCATCACCAATCAAATTCCCTGATCCAAGTGTCATTTTGGAAGCTTCCTGGGCATTGACACCTTGAGGAATGACTCTGCCACTTGTCCAAACTCGCTCAGCGCAGGTAGCCTTCTTTGCAGTTGACATTCAACGCAGGTAGACAGTGGAGCAGTTGACATTCAGCGCAGATGCTCAGTGGAGCAATTGACATGATCCAGAATTGCCTTGTTTTTGAGTGTTTTCAGGTGGAGAACTTTTGTTAAGTGCTGTGATTTGCTGGCCTTGTTCCTCTAGGGGTAGGAACAACATGTTTAGGGACTTTGGATCCCTTGATTATTGACATTTCATGCTCAGTGATGCAAGGCACAAAAATGTCTATAACAGTTGCCCCCTAAAGTATGAGGCCGTTTATCGGGTGAAATGCTTTATCCAGGAGGGTCCGAAGTTCATCCATCTGCTGGGAGGAGACGTGTAATAAAATACAATACAATACATTATGATTCATACTGCTTTCATGATCTAGCTGAGGCGGGTATTCCCATGCTCAGATTTATAAATTCATTTTTGTACATAGAACAGACGATCGTCTGATGGTAGACTGATAATTTTGGTGAAATTATCATCCTTTGAATAGGATGATCATCTGCTGCAATGATGTACATATCAAATGTCTTTATTTTTCCTGAATATATATCGCAACCCGGATGGATGAAACTAGATCCGGGGTCTTCAAACTCTTTCGATCTTCACTCAAAGTACAAGTCGATCCATGTGAGAATTGCGCTGAAGTCGAACATGGAAAGACATCGCTTGATTACCGATCAATGTTGTAAACCGTTAACAAGCGCGAGAGGAATCACCGATAATTATAATGACCCTCAAGGTACTGCAGTACAATTCACGTGGTGTGAATAAAGGACTTGGCGTCGAACACCACGCAAAATCTTCTGGTCGAAGGTCATTGATGTAAACCTGTCGCCGGAAGTGAGAAACTTGCCATTGAGGCATGCAAGCTTCAAAGTACTGAAGGGGTTGTCCCTAGATCAACTCCTTGGATAATGAGCTGATGTCGACAAGGAGCGATCCGTCAAAGGAGGGCCTTAATGAATCCCACATCAGTGACACGGAACGGAGCTAATGATTTTAATGGAGGTGAAAACAATCTGTGACATATGATTCAGGGTGGCGGTCATGAATGGATGAAGGATAATGTATGGCAGTGGATGGGACCCGGTTGAATCTTTCTGAATGACTTCTCTTGAACATATGGCGACACTGATGCGATGGATTGGTAGCATTACCCCAAATATGGATGGTATGGCAAGACCATGGTGATGTGACCGGTGAATGAAACAACCCAACCCGAATTGTGATACAGAGGAAAAGTGTCATGTTCAAGAGCGACCTGCTACCATCAAAGTTTGCTTGATTTTTCCCAATTTTTCCCCAGTCATTGCTGACCAGTACCTCTTTATTTTTGTCAAGCTTGAGGAGGATAACATATGCTTGTTCTATAACCTGCCCTTCGGGCAAGCCCATCGCTATGTTTTAACGAGCCTAGCGATAGGGAAACTCGTTCTCGTCTAAAGACAAGTTTGTCGCTAATTAATCATTTTAACGAGTCTAACGACAAGGATAACTCGGTCCTTTTCGTTTTTAGAGAGTCTGAAAAGGTACATAAAGTTAACTCCAAAATTCCTTTTTCGTCATCTAATCCCTTAAGTCTGAAAAAGTATAAAACAATACAAAAGGGATGAGTTTTCGATAACTTTAACGAGCCGAATAAAACAAGCGCTCGACCTTTTTGTGCAATAATCCCTCAGGTCCAAAAAGATTAAAATCTAGAGGAGGGATAGCTCTTCCTGTCCTTTTAACGAGCTGGAAGGCCAAAACTCGGCAATCTTTTCATATTTTACGAGTCAGTTGAAAAGAGCTTAAAGAAGACTCGTCTTTTGAGGAACGAGTGATAAACAGGGATAGCAACTGATTCCAGGTACAGGTTGGAATTTTCCAATCACGGCAGTGTCACAAGGATGGCTAGGTGAAATCACTCTTCGCAGCTGTTCCTCAAAATGGGTAAACAATCATATGGAGGTGAACGATCGGCCAAATGAAAGATGGAGGTGGCAGGTTCAAACACGACCAAGGTTTTTATGGCTGATAACTTTACGATCACAGTGGTTATTTACCGGGATAGGTTCATTTTTTAGATAAAAATGAGCTTAAACTCTGGAGGAAACATTGCTCACTGCTTATATTTATTTTTTAAGGAGCATGAAGACCGCGTTAAAACTGCTCGGATCTTGCGTTTATTTTTTAACGAGCATGAACTTTATGCTAAAACTGCTCGATTTACCCAGTCATAAGATAAGAGTGTCTCATGAAAGATCCCATTTTTTATAGAGCTTGCGCCTTACCAAAGCTATGCTCACTCTCCTTTCTTTATGCAAGTTAGGAAACGATTAACCCAAAAAACAGATAAATAACCGCTCTTTGCTTGCACTCAAAAAGGTTTGCATGCCCCTAGGTATAAAACAGAGTTTCAAGGTTACCTCTACTTCAATTCCATCGAAACTTTCGTTTCACCGGGAGAGGCTTACCTCTTTCAGGCTACCCAAAGATTGTCTCGTTACTCTTTCAAACAAAACACTTCCTCGGCAATGTCTACCGAAATAGACAGAGGTGAGTGACGACCCCCGCCCTCTCACATAACTTTGACAAAAGAATCTTATTCTAGAACAACCCCTCTTCCAACCACGGACGGGGTACGGACTAGTCATATTCTCCCGCGGAAACCTACCCTATACCCAAAGTTTCCCTGTCGAAGCAGGCCAGGACGCATGCCCCCTGGGTTCCAGTCATATCCTCCCGGATTACTCGCGCTCATCAGGAGGACAGACCGTGGGTTGAGACACTTCTTGCATGAATAGACCATTTAGGGATGGCACATGACTATTTGCGATGTGTGATCCGGGAAACGAAAGTTGGTCCACGAGCTTGACCATTCTTCCTTCATGCTGAAAACACATTACTCTAAAGAGTGAGGAGACTACAACTCCCATGCAATATATATAGTCTCGTCCAAGGAGTAGGTTATAATCCAAGGGTTCTTGAACGACCATCACGTTCATTTGAACGGTCTTCCCTTTCAATGTTATAGGCACATTGGGGAGGATCCCTAAAGGTCGACTGGTTCCTTTATCAAAACCTGATAGATTTCTCATCTCAGGTAAAAGCGTCGGCGAGCCAAGCGCTTTCCAAGCAATAGAGGAAAGGATACTCACAGATGCCCCCTCATCAATGATAGTGCCAGCCATTACCATCTTGTATATTTGACAAATAATTCTGAATGGCACACTGGCTGGCAACCGGGGTCTGCCTAGTTAGTTCCAATCAAAGGACACAACCAGGTTGCTTGGTGGTGGGGCCGAATATACAGCCGGATAGCGCTCTGATGAACTTCCTTCCTGCGACAAAGGAATGGTGGCATTGCCCCCTTGATCATCAGAGTCAGTGCTGATGAAGAGAATCTGGACGGTGTCGTCTTGATTCTCCTCTGTGATGGTGTCATTTGAAGGTGGAGCCTCTGAAGGCAAAACCGGGTCAACTGCCGTATCAACCTTTTGACTTTCGTCAGGCATGGATCCAGACGGTTCTTCTTCAATGACAGGTGCTTCGGCTGACCATCTAAGTGGCTCAGCCGGATTCTCAACTAGTGAGGGACTTGGCAGGAGTCTTTGATATCCAGGAGGAAGATTCGCTCGTAAAATCGGGTGATCTTCCAGGACTCTTTTTGCCTCGTCTAAGAAGGGACAACGGTGGATGGCGTGATCGCCTTCACACAATCTGCAGGGAAATTTAACTTTCCCATTCTGTCCTGGAGCTTCACTCCCACTAGTTGACGGTGATCAGTCGACATGGCTATCAGAGGTCGATGCTCCCGAATTGTGCAAACGGGGGGACCAGTCTCTTAGTATCCGTGGGATACAGGGACAATCTCTATGGAAGTGGTCTCCCCTACATATGACGCATGGCGATTTAGGCCTTACGAGTGCGGTGTGTGGATTTTTGTTAGATGACACTTGTTTGCCCCCAGTCGCCTTAGGCTCCTTCTTCTTCTTTTCTTTCTTCTTCTTCTCCTTCTTCTCCTTAGGAACCCGATTTTTTGATCGACCAGTTCCGTCAAGCGAAGAGGAAGGAGGGGAGGAAGATGAAGTGGAAGGCTGGGAGGCAACTCTTGTCTGATCTAACTGTTGACTCGACTGTTCAGGAGCGGTGGTATTCTGAACGACATTGGTCGAAAAGAGCCAAACTGGTAGGCCAATTGTTAGTCCTGGAAGCGACAATGTGGCCATGTGGGGCGCACCAACATCTCCCCAAGAGGAGAAGGGACTAGGATTTCCACCCAAGGGAACTCCTTGGTTGGTGTGCTCCATCTTTTCAACCTAAAGATCAACGCAGGATTAAAGGGTGATTGTTCCGTTTAAAATAAATTGTTAACGACGCTTTTAGACACAACTTGCTTTTTCAGTTTTAAAGAGTCGAGAAAAAGCTAAAGATGCCTCTAGTCTCCTTCGATGTTTTAACGAGCCCGAAGTGACAAATGCTCGGATGGAATTTTTCTGTTATAGAGTCTGAAAAAGGCCAAAAGAAACTACTCTGGAGATCTAGGCAGAGGGTGTGCCAAACTTTTCGCAAAACCACAAAATACGTTTTACGGTACGGGTGGTCAATCTTCGTGAATGCTGTGTTCACTGCATTGCGATCAGTAGGGTGGCCGACACGGCTTCCTAAGGATAAAAGATATATGCCTATAGGGGTCTCCCAATATATACGCGACGATACATGGGAGCACAATCCGTATTAGCGCCACCGACTCTCAGGAGGAATCACCCACCTTCTTCGAGATCGACAGTCACTATGTTTAACGACGCCGGAACACGTCTCTAGCCTAGACCTCTATGTTGTGCGTTATGTTACAAAGCGTTGTTAGGTTCATTCAGTTTATTTTAGGTTGATCTTTTTAAAGTTTGCCTTTCAAGGTTCACCACGAGATGTATGATACAAATTCCTAAATGCAGTCTAAGATGATAAGCAAGCTTTACAATCTTTCAACTTTGAAAATCCTAGCTACTAAGGGAAAAGAGAGCGACTATCTTTTCTCAAAGAGCAATCAACACACTCTAATGCACTTTCCCTAAATCCAACATGCAAACTTATCAAATGCAAAATGCACAATGCAAGTGTTTGTTTTCAACTTTCTTAGTATAAATGCCTACAAAGAAAGCTTTTTGCACAAATTTGAATTTGCTTTTACACTGATCAAAATAAACAAGTTCACTTTCTTCGAAATCAACAAGGGTAGAAGAGATTACAATCACTTTGCGATTTTCGAAATAAAGACTCGTTTTGATACTTTGAAAGAGACAAATTCAAACCAATAAGCAAAAGTAAAACTATAATCAATCTGAACAAACAGCCAATGAACTCTCTTCTAAGATCACTCTCAATCAGATCTGAATCAAAGGCTACAGAAAGATTACTTTACTTATGCAAAGGAAGACTGTAAATGACGCCACAAACACATAAAAACATTCACAATCTTTTTGTACAAAAAATGGGGCGGAATTCAGGCAAAGAAAGGGTTATCAGGCTAGTACCTATGCTGGTTAAAGGCTGCAAAAACAGAGATCAAAACAGGGCAAAAAAAGGACAAAGAACCCCAGCTGCACAAGGCCACACTGGTTCAGCGCAGGTAGAACACTGTCAGTTTGACATTCAGCGCAGGTAGCCCCTTCGGGACCTGCGTTGAAATGCAGACTGCCTTCACAGTGTCTGCGCTGAAAGGGAAAACTCTCGTTTCCCTTGGTTTCTGGGTCACAAAATGCTCAAAAATACATTGTTTCAGGCCAAATCAGAAACAAAAGCAAGGTATAAACAGAGGGATGCTTTGATAGGGTACTAAAGACTATCACAAGGATTAATCAAATCGTTTGTGGATCTAGTTTAGATCATAGACAAGTCCAACATACTGGATCAAAGCAGCAACTTTTACTTTGCATCCGGGAAAGATGCAGTTCAAGAATTGCTGTCAAGTCTATGAGGTAAACAAATGACGGAAACACAAATGAAATGAATAAACAAGTTCTTCCCCTGCGGAGTCGCCAATTTGTTGTGGGGAAAAATACCTATTTAGGACGATCCTATCCACCTAAGGTGTGACAGCGCCTTAGCAACAAAAGAATACAGCTATCATGATTTCTTCCTTTATGAAATATGAAAGAGAGGAGATCGGCAGACTTACCGTTGTCTTCCGGTTGTCCCTCGAACTAGATCCTATTCTCTTTGTGTGTCCACAGCTACTTGCCTCCTCACGAGATCACAAGAGAACAGCTACCTGTGACAAGAGAACAGCTACTTGCAACAAGAGAAGAACACAATACAAAGGCAAACACACATATTCATAAATGATTCAGGATTAGAAGTAAATCAAATATACCAACGCAATCATACAAAATACACTAGCATATAGGAAAGAATCAAGATAGCTTTATTGAAAGTAACAGGGTTCAGGAAGAGATACAACCCATAGGGCTCCAATCCAGCATCTCCTTCCCAGCAGAATGGAATTCCTTCTTCAGCTCCTTTCAAAGCATAACACACCCAATGTTTCTAGCCACAAACCAACAGCAATTCTTTGCAAATACCAAATTCCCGCCTCATCAGACCTCATGAGAGAGATCTATATATAGGAGTTTTGGAGAGAGGATGAGTCAGCTTGAGGCTGGTATGAAGCTGACTAGTGTCCTCTCCCACTTCAGTTCTTGAGTCCACTTGGAGGTTCTTGCTTCCACTTGGAGATTTGGAACCTCTTACTCATCACCAGTCGAATTCCTTGATCCAAGTGTCATTTTGGAAGCTTCCTGGGCATTGACACCTTGAGGAATGACTCTGCCACTTGTCCAAACTCGCTCATCGCAGGTAGCCTTCTTTGCAGTTGACATTCAACGCAGGTAGACAGTGGAGCAGTTGACATTCAGCGCAGATGCTCAGTGGAGCAGTTGATATGATCCAGAATTGCCTTGTTTTTGAGTGTTTTCAGGTGGAGAACTTTTGTTAAGTGCTGTGGTTTGCTGGTCTTGTTCCTCTAGGGGTAGGAACAACATGTTTAGGGACTTTGGATCCCTTGATTATTGACATTTCATGCTCAGTGATGCAAGGCACAAAAATGTCTATAACACTCCAACCCCTGAAAATGATTGAGAAAATACATAATATAGGCAAGCCAACCTCTTCCCTTGCCTCTAGGGGTCGATCTCATCATCCTAGGAGATGTTTCAACCAATTCTAAACAAAGCACTATAATCTAGGCAGTCAAAACAACTTGCCTCTATAAGCTAGGAAACCAATTCATTCATTAAATGTTTGCTATTTTATGAATGAATCTTCTAGAATAGGTAAATAAGTGTCATGTCATCATAAAATTACATCAATTACATCAAGGAGGATGAAAAATCACTCCAAAAAGTCAAAACTAGTCAAATCTGCGTTTTGCTGAGCTGTAGGTGAAAATCTGGCAAACTTCCCTGATGCGTAGCGCCCCAATCCTGAACGCGTAGCATGCCTTTGAGCCAACTTTTGAGGCACTTCCCGGCATCCAAATGAGGAAAAAGTAGGCTTGTTGGAAAGGTCTGGATGTCTACTTTCCAACCCAAGTGAAATTTCTCAATTTGGTGTCCATTCGCCCCTCCAAAACTGCAATCTCCCAAGACTGCTCCCTGTGTGTCCAAAAAGTGGCAGAAAGTCATTTTTTGCATGTTTTTTGACCTTCTGAGGGCTCAAAACCTGATGAAATGTCTTGGTAATTGCTGAGAAAGTGTAATTTTTCATGAAAAATCAAAAAATGCTGAGTTTTTTAGGAATGGACTTGCCCATCTTCAGGGTAGCGCGGCGCGCTACGCGTTGAACGCATAACACGACTTTCAGATGCTTTTTGGAGGCCTTCCTGGTGTCCAAATTGGGCATAGGATAGCTCGTTGGAAAGATATTTGAGTATAATTTCCAACACAATTGGAATTTTTCAATTTGGAGTTTATTTGCCCTGTCAAAAATCAAATCTCCCAAGACTGGTCAAAATGTGCCAAATGAGGTTGCCTCAAGGCAGAGTGTTGTTGCAGTCAACGTTTGAATGCCTTCCTCAACTCCAAATTGAGCTCATGATAGCGCATTGGAAAGATATTTGTGTATAGTTATCATTTTACACATTAAGAAAGTCATTTGGCCAACCAAGCTAGGAGAAAACTTGATTTTCCCAAGGTCACTTCAGAGGTGCATTTGATTCTCCTGAGGCAACGATATTTTTGACATTTCTCTAAAACCATGACACCTGTGTAAAAATTGAAGGAGGTCTTTCTTCCTTGGCATGTTTTGGACAAAAACCTCTCTCAGGTTTCCAAAATTCATTTTTTATTTCTCTGAAACATCTTTTGAGTGAAACTTATCCCGATGTGTGAAACAAGGAATTTTGTCGAAAAGAAGCGAAATGAAGGGGATAAGAGGCTTCTAAATTCTTGGGGAAATTTTTGGAAGTAGGGAGGGATGTTAGGAAGTAGGGGAAAGTGGAATAACGGAGATCGAGTGAGGGGAAGGGGTCGAAAAGGGAAAAACACAGGCCCAACCTAGAAAATTGCCAGGTTGTAGCAAGAAACTAGGGTTTGTGCGAAAATGAGGAATTTGGCGGATCTAAGGGATGGGAAGCATTTAATAAGGTACTTTAAGGATAGGGGAAGGTGTATGAACATCAGGATACAAGTTTTGCCGACGATTTGACCCTCCAAGAGAATCTACCTCCAAAACCCTAGGAGAGGGAAATGAACCTTGCCTAGGCGCAACTGAAGCATGAACAAGGTGTAAAATGACCCAATGGAACCTGACATGATAATGAAAACCCTCTGAATGATGATAGACTCAACTGAATGATGACATGGACCAACATTTGGACAACTTTAAAAGGCGTGAAAGCAAACCCTAGACCTAATGCCTAGTGACCAAATTTTGCTTGAAGACTCACTGAAATGACAAAATTTAACCTTGACACTCTGAGACCACTTTGTAAGAGCATATTTGATCACTGGAGGAAGGCTGGAAAGACTGAAACTAACATTGGCTCCAATGGGGATGGTAGCTCCTTGGAGGTGCCAAGAACCGCAGATCTCTATAAGAGCTAGACAGTGCCTTCATCCATTGGGCGATGGAGTCATTATTTGACAAACAATACAAGACTTTGACTCATTTATTGACTGAAACTTGATTCAAACCGACTCAATTATGAAACCTACATGACTGAAACTGACTCACAAATGACTCATGACTGACTTAACTAAAACAAGAACTTACAAAGCTTATTGAAGGGCGGCAGTCCAACAAGATTTGAAATCATGATGACAACCACCTGTGTTTCTTACAAGACAATATACCATCAAACTATATCAAAATGCCAATGCAACCAATCAAGAAGATGGCTTCTTGACTGATTCTTCCTATCAGAACTTCTGGTCAACAGTACAAACCTATCACTGGGCATCCAAAAACATAGTTGACCATGGCTGCAACAAAACACTGTAATAAACATTTTCACTGCTGGCTGCAACAAACTTGCTAGAGGATCGTGAAAAACATGAAGATTTGCCACTGCCACCTCCTGCTGAAAGAACAAGGTGTCCTTTGTTTCAAATTCTGATCTGCCTTCATCATGTGCTTCAGTAAAAGTATGCTCATAAGCTTCAAAAAACTCCGAACAAATGGATGAGCAGATCTCTTCTTGGAAAAACATTTCAGCACATGAAACATATGAAGAATCTGAAAGGTAATCCTGTATGCTCTGATCTTCTGTAGTTTGACAATATGGTAGGTCGTCTTCAAATGATATGACAGTCGGATTATCATCTTTGTGAAGGAAAACATTATCTATTTGCTGATCTACCAGACAATCATCTTTTTCAACAGAGGAAGAAGTTTTCCCAACACTTTCCTGACTATGTGTGCACTGCAAATCTGTTGTAGCTTGGGCTGTAACAAGACCTTTCAAGAGCTGATCTATCTCCTCTTCAGACAAAGGAGACAATGCCTTTTGTTTTCTTCTGCTTAAACAGTAATTATCTCCATATGACAGGGCACTCAGACTATCAATTATTACTAAGTTATTGAAAGGAGATTCATCACTTACTTGCACAAAGATCTCACCTTGTTGTTCATGAACTGACTGGATTGCTTCTTCATGAAGGCCGTGTTCTAATGATGGACTAACAGTATGAATTACTGTGTCTTCTGCATTCCAAATGATTTCAACAGAACCTGGAATAGCTGACTGGACAATATCACAATCTACAATCAACACTGGACTTACTTGCATGCTGTTGTCTTCTGTGGGCAGATCTGAAATGTCATTCTCCCTTTCATCATTTTCAGCCATATTATCTTCAACCTGCTGATCTTGATTCTGCTGCAAAATGTCCTGATCATCTTGATGGGAATTCTCTAAGTTTTCTTTATGCTGCTGAAATGGATTCTCATACAGAGCCTCCATAATCTCAACGTCCATAAAATTATCATCTTCATAATATTTCTCAAGGCTTTCAATAAAAGTTGAAGCATGTTTGCAACAGTCATGAACTAAATTTAATGATGGATAAGATGCTTGATATCTTTCAATAAACAAGGCATGAAAATCCTTTAAACAGTAAATACAGGCCTGCGGCAAATTTTCATACCAGGATTGAGCTGCACCTTCCAGAGTGGCCAAGAATATCTTCATCAAGCAATCTTCAGGAAAATCCACCTTCAACTTGCGAATATGCATATGAAATCTAACTAGATGTAAAGCAGCATCCTTCTTACCATCATCATTAAATGTAGGCAAATTCCTTAACCAATCTACCTTCGGAATTTTATTTGGAAAACCTGGAATGTGATCTTGGCTCAGGGGAGCGTATCTTCTTGCAATCCGATCCATCTTGAAAAGCTCAAAGCTACTAATCTTCCGGCAGTGAAGTCACCATGAAGCATAGATTGTTGGATTCTTCAGTGAAAGGAGTCGCCAGGTGAATGATTTCAACCTATGAAAACTCTCAACTAATCATCCAAAAGTTCAGAGTTTACAAATGAACTGGGGTAAAATGCAATCAAAGTGGCCGTATTCACAAGCTCACGGAGATTGACTGAAGCAGCGTTTATCTACTTCTGCTTCTGCAAAGCAAAAGCGTTTCGAAGGCTACCTGGCATAACTTCAGGCTCCGTCTAAGACTTATGAAACAAACACATCAATCCACAGACAAGTTTGTTCTCCCCAGTATGGTCGCCAATATGTTAGCGCTTGAATTTGGCCTCAGGCTGAAAAATACAAAATCCAAGGCAACATCAAACCACTTAGCCTCGTAGCTAGCCCTACGGGGTAGGAGAGGGCTCTCTCCGAGTCTATCTCGGAAAAAGGTTTTCAAAGGGCGGAGATGACCAATAAAGAACACTGATTTTAGGCTAGTAAACTGATTGAGAAAGTTTGATTTCAGATTTTTAGGGTTTTGGTGGAAAACAGGAGGAGAGCAATTTTGGGTGCGGGGATGGGACACAGCTTTTGCAGAGGTCTTTTTGGGGCAAGGTAGGAGATTGTCTTGATGCCTTTGATTTAAGTGAATGGATAGGATTGACCGGTGAGGAGCTAAAGAGAGGAAGAAACCATCGAGAGTTCTCTTTAGACAGAGGAAAACATAGATATTAAGCAAACTTAAAGGTAGAGCATATAAATTATGAATTCTACCTTAACACTTCATTTACTTAATGTGCAGAAAAGAAAAGTGGAAAAATGATACACATAACAAATCTTACAAGTACATGAGAGAAGTACACCATCAACACAAATAACCACAGGAATCCCAAATAGTGCTGCAAAACCCTGGTCTTTCCTTTGCCAAAATTGCAGAGATACAAAGTGTAATACAATAGAAGCTTATCCCTCAAGAGTCCAACCTCTCCAACCCCTGAAAATGATTGAGAAAATACATAATATAGGAAAGCCAACCTCTTCCCTTGCCTCTAGGGGTCGAGCTCATCATCCTAGGAGCTGTTTCAACCAATTCTAAACAAAGCACTATAATCTAGGCAGTCAAAACAACTTGCCTCTATAAGCTAGGAAACCAATTCATTCATTAAATGTTTGCTATTTTATGAATGAATCTTTCATAATAGGTAAATAAGTGTCATGTCATCATAAAATTACATCAATTACATCAAGGAGGATGAAAAATCACTCCAAAAAGTCAAAACTAGTCAAATCTGCGTTTTGCTGAGCTGTAGGTGAAAATCTGGCAAACTTCCTTGATGCGTAGCGCCCCAATCCTGAACGTGTAGCGCGCTTTTGAGACAACTTTTGAGGCACTTACCGGCATCCAAATGAGGCAAAATTAGGATTTTTGGAAAGTTCTGGATGTCTACTTTCCAACCCAAGTGGAATTTCTCAATTTGGTGTCCATTTGCCACTCCAAAATTGCAATCTCCCAAGACTGCTCCCTGTGTGTCCAAAAAGTGGCAGAAAGTCATTTTTTGCATGTTTTTTGACCTTCTGAGGGCTCAAAACCTGATGAAATGTCTTGGTAATTGCTGAGAAAGTGTAATTTGTCATGAAAAATCCAAAAATGTTGAGTTTTTTAGGAATGGACTTGCCCATGTTCAGGGTAGCGCGCGGCGCGCTACGCGTTCAAGCCCTACGCGTAGCACGACTTTAAGATGCTTTTTGGAGGCCTTCCCGGTGTCCAAATTGGGCGCAGGATAGCTCGTTGAAAAGGTATTTGAGTCTACTTTCCAAAAAAATGGTAATTTTTCAATTTTGAGTTTATTAGATGGGTCAAAAATTAAACCTCCCAAGACTGGTCAAAATGTGCCAAATGAGGCTGCCTCAAGGCAGAGTGCTGTTGCAGTCAACGTTTGAATGCCTTCCTCAACTCCAAATTGAGCTCATGATAGCGAATTGGAAATATATTTGTGTCTAGTTATCATTTGACTCATTAAGAAAGTCATTTGGCCAACCAAGCTAGGAGAAAACTTGATTTTCCGAAGGTTACTTCAAAGGTGCATTTGATTCTCCTGAGGCAACGATATTTTTGACATTTCTCTAAAACCATGACACCTGTGTAAAAAGTGAAGGAGGTTTTACTTCCTTGGCATGTTTTGGACAAAAACCTCTCTCAGTTTTCCCAAATTCATTTTTTATTGCTCTGAAACATCTTTTGAGTGAAACTTATCCCGATGTGTGAAACAAGGAATTTTGTCGAAAAGAAGCGAAATGAAGGGGATAAGAGGCTTCTAAATTCCTGGGGAAATTTTTGGAAGTAGGGAGGGATGTTAGGAAGTAGGGGAAAGTGGAATCACGGAGATCGAGTGAGGGGAAGGGGTCCAAAAGGGCAAAACACAGACCCAACCTAGAAAATTGCCAAGTTGTAGCAAGAAACTAGGGTTTGTGCGAAAATGAGGAATTTGGCGGATCTAAGGGATGGGAAGCATTTAATAAGGTACTTTAAGGATAGGGGAAGGTGTATGAACATCAGGATACAAGTTTTGCCGACGATTTGACCCTCCAAGAGAATCTACCTCCAAAACCCTAGGAGAGGGAAATGAACCTTGCCTAGGCGCAACTGAAGCATGAACAAGGTGTAAAATGACCCAATGGAACCTGACATGATAATGAAAACCCTCTGAATGATGATAGACTCAACTGAATGATGACATGGACCGACATTTGGACAACTTTAGAAGGCGTGAAAGCAAACCGTAGACCTAATGCCTAGTGACCAAATTTTGCTTGAAGACTCACTGAAATGACAAAATTTAACCTTGACACTCTGAGACCACTTTGTAAGAGCATATTTGATCACTGGAGGGAGGCTGGAAAGACTGACACTAACACAGTTCACAAAGGGAACTAGTCACATAGAGTACCAACCTTCGGTTCCCGCCAATTGCGATTTGTGATGAGGCTTCTAGACCCAATATATTATGTATTGTGTTTAATATCCCGTCGGATCCGTTGTTATGGTAAGGCACCCATTGTAAAGGCTTGGGTTTGTCCACTGATTGAAATGTCAATCGTGATTTGTGATTTTTGCACCAATAGATTATCAATGCCAATAAATCCACTGGGATTCAGGGAATGCATCGATTCATGTGAAATCGATGTTAAAAGAAATTTTCTATGTTTAAATAGGGTTGTTACCTGCATACTATTCATCGCCCAGGAATCTTTGTTGGAAACGTCACTTACTAAAACTTGTCATCTATTTGGAACTGCCCAAAAATTGAGGAGTCGGCCGATTAAGATTATATAATGGACGATCCGCACAGGGAAAGAGGAAGAGATTGGATGATAGTTCATAACATTGTACACAACAGTAACCTAACCTGGTAGCAGGAGCTAAAACCTCGCCTTGAGCAGTAGGGAGGTTCCAAGAGGGTGCAGAAAGCCTGATTATCCGAATTAGGTGTTCGGATAGGAATTTTTGTACAGTTTTTCGCCAGGATTTCAATGGTACTGTCTATTTCTGAAGATGGGCTCTCCATTCTTCGTCCATATTCCAGCTTGGAGGTATAAGGATTTTACATGAATGTTGCTTGTACTTTTATCTCTTTTTATGCCACTTAATGAAAGAAGGCATTTTCACTATTGAGCAGGGCTTGGAGACATAGTCCAAATTGGACAAACTCCATAATCAAATATTTCTGTCATGGTTTCTTGCTTATCATGTTATTTCCACATTGTTTTATGTGCTTTTTAGTTCCATGGTTAATAAGTTATGTTTCATGTAATTCTAATGCATCTATCAGTAAAATATCTTGGATCAAGTATGAATCTAAAATGTAATATTATTTGTAATTAATTGTAAAGTTTAAATCCAAGTGTCAATATTGGAATGTGAAGAGTCAAGATGTAATGTAATGAGCTATTTTGTAAAGAAGTTGAAGAGTCATGAGGGTATTCCAAAGGTCACAAAGGGGATTTGAGGAGTCACCCCCTCTTGTTACAAATATAACCTCATAACTCATGTAAATGGCTTTTGGGAGCCAAGCTTTTGACTAGGCTTAGGCTTAGAAAGAGATTGGGAGTTTTGGGAGAGCCTTGGCTTCTCTGTAGAATAGAGGGAGTGTACTTCTTTGGAGGAGAAAGTGTTGTTTACTTCACGTTCTGCTATTGGGGCTAGTGACTCGTCAATGGTGTATGTATGATCAGAAATTTCACTTTTAATAAAAGCTTAGAGTTGGCACACTTTCATGCATATGTTGTGAATATAGTAGGATTATTCTTGTTGTATTTGCAATGTATGATATTTAAATTACTCTTATTCTTATGAACTATTTCATTTGCATTTGTATGAATCTTGTTGAATGCGTGTTGTTGTATTAATTCGTCATTGTTAACTTGTGGACTATTCCGCATATTATCTTGTGATGTCATTATACCCGTGGGTTCATTTCAAGTTGCGTACTATTACAGGATTTTAAGGGGATCACTTCATTTTCCCTTCATGTGTTGGAAGCACCATGCATCGCACTTGACCTTCTGTAGGGTCACACACTCACTCCCACTAAAGTCATCGTGCACCACTCTATGTGTTTTCGCAACCAAGGCATATTATTAACACCCCATAGTTGGGACTCCTACTCCAAACGGTGTGAGGTCTAGTTGGGAATTCATGTCGGGGACATCCCTTGAATGTTGGCGGGTCTAGCACCGTTAACACATGTCTAAAAAGTAGTCACTACAAAACAAAATCAATTTTACACAAAATTAAATTGTAAAAACCTCTAAACAAAACTACCTTTCTAGTCATAGTCAAGCATAGAAATTATAAAGTTGTGACCTATACTTATAATACAAGAGTTAGACAATATCTAATTAATATTTGCAATTAACTTTCAAAATGCATATTGCAACATGGAATAATTAAATAAAAATTTCAAAATATTTATAGTAAAATTAAAATATATAATTGTTGGCTTAGTGGGTCCTGACCTACGTTCAGAGTTAGTTTTGCCAAACAAATCCCTACACTACTGGTCCTTTCGGCATCAACCCGCAGAGCACGGACTAAAGTCTCACCCGAAAAAGTATGGGGGGGGTGATGGAACCAATTTTCCGCACCCAGAGATTAGCGTAATGTCATTTAATGCCCTATACCTTCCTTCGCACAGATCAATAAGCCCTTAGGGCTTATCGATATAACTTCCCTTAATCAGATTCTATACCTTCACGAACATTCACGATTGTCTTTCGTGGACCCTAAACAAGTGAATCAACCTCTTACACACCTCTGTGGTTACCCTTAATCTCGTATTCACCCAGATCGGCTTAAGTGTTCAATAAATTTAACATGCAACAAAATATGCTTTGCATAAACAATTATTATTATGTGTGTCCATATAACAAGATAAATCATGTAAAATCGCGCATCAATACAGTATTAATTCATAAACCCATCATTCATCATAACATAATAGTGCATTCATTCATAATAGAAGGAAATAGATAAACATGGGAATTTCTGGAATAATCTCTTTATTAATACTTTAGTTATGCTTACAGACTCAAGACCTCCCTGCGCACTCAGCTGCACGGGTCTGCACACTCATCTACGGACTCTACTCTATGCCTCTATGTACACAGCTGTAGAGCCTCTCTTCTACTCTAAGACTTCTTCGCTCTTTCTTCTACTGACCTCTTACATTCATCTTCATCCTTCTTTTTTCTTAGACTCTAAGACTCTCCTTTTTACACAATCCCATGGTCCGTGGACCATGGGTAGGTCTATACAAGCTGACACAACTTACATAAAACAAGGGTAAAACCATTTATGACACTTTACTATCTATGTGCTCTGCGACCACAACTTGCGGAGTCTTTACACTTTTTACAATAAAACTTGGGCTTTTGCCCCAAAATTGACCCTAGGGGACCCTATCCCAATGGGCCCCCAACACAAATATTGTGACTCGCCCCCGAGTCACTCCACTCGCGCAAAGATCTTACTACGAAGACCTCCCAAATCTACTTGTGCTACTACTACCTCAGTCACGCTTTGTGTGGCTGCCTATTTGATCTGCCCCACCAGCTGCTCTGTTGTTGGTCCTGCACTCTCTTCCTTGATCTGTTGCTGCGTTCTTTGGAGGCTTGCCAACTTTTCCTCAATGTTGGCGAAGATAACATAGGCCTCATAGAGCCAAGGCCCCAATCTGACCTTAAGGACCGCCTCTTTCCTTTGCGCCACCTCCACCTATTTGAGCAACTATTTTGCCTCATCCAGTTTGGCCAATAGCTGTGTTATAGCGACAGTGAGCGCCGTCATTGTTGCTTCATCATACCGCTACTGCAATTCACAGGCTTCTGTGTTTAATCTCTGCAAGTTAGGATCTTCCTGCAGTGTCGTGACTACCTCCATGGACTGCTCAAAGAGCGTGGTACAATCCACCACCATGACATCCACTGCTGCAACTCCATCCTTCACAACGGCTTCACGTTGTTCTCTGACCTCTGGCGGAGTTGAAGGCTGTGACTTCAACTCTAACTCTGTAATTTTTAGGTTCAGTTCAAACTGAACCTTGGCCACTTCCATCTTCGCGTCGCACACACCTGCAGCCAACTTCCTAATCTTTGCATCCACAGCGCTTCCTCTAGAATATGTAGTTCAGGGACTGTTCTACATGCCTCGGCCACCACGGTTTCAGTTTGTTCGTTTTGCGCCTAAAAGTTCTTCCATGATTCCAGCACTATTGTTTTCTCCATGAAAATTTGTTCATTGTTGACCTTGTACTCATTGATCATGCTCAACGCGCGCTACTCTCGGGCCTTAATGTCTGCGATAACACCTTCTTATAGTGTGTGAAGGAACTCACTAGGGAGCACAACCAAGTTGAGGCCCACATTCTTCAAAGTGCTGAAAATAGCCTTGTCAACAGTCGCCTCTGCGCTCAAAGCTCCATCAGGCAGCGCGACTGCCCGGAGATCTATTAACTGAACCATCTCTGCTTCTTGAGTGGTCCCTAGTGCTAAACTTGTTGATGCAGCGCTGCTCTGTCCCGCACCTCCCTTGAGTCTAGTCGTTTGGATCTGTTGCTCACGCAGACCCGTCTGTATGGCGATCAGTGCCTGCTTTTGTTGCTACTCAAACTACTGCAACAGTTCTGCTGTTGTATCTCGCACCTTATCTCCAATATCATCCAAGTCGCCCTTCGTCAAGGTAATTGGATCTAGTGATGACTTAGTGGCTTTTGTCTTTTTGCGCGGTCCTTCCTTTTCCTGCTCCCTATACTACTTTACTCAGAAGGGAGTGCTCTCCTACTGGTCTCCGCCGCCCTACTCTAACCGCTCTTCTTCCTCCATTTGGGGTGAAGGAGACTTCTGACTTCTTTCAGAGCCGTGCTCTTCCTGCTCTGCCTGTTCCTTTGCGGCGCACTCCGCTTCTACCCGGGCCTTCTCCTCGGCCTCTTTCTTCCTCTTCTCAACCAACAACTGAACCTTCTGTCTGGCCGCTTCCTTTTTCTTTTTCTCCATGGAATTTCTAGTCCCAGCGGCCACATCGGATGCGGAATGCCACTCTGTTGGCCAACACTTGATGACCTCTGCAATAGCATCATCCGTAGCCAGGTAGGGTAAGTTGAACCATTTCTGCTCGGGGTCCTTTTGCGCTCGGATGTAAACATGGTGGAAGTCCACTTTGAACTCCGCGTACCCCGAGAGTTTCTCAAACACAGTTGGTGACAATCGCGGCTTCTGGTTGATGGCCATGCGAATGCTCGCCTCCATCAGTACCCAAAAGACTTTGCTCTCTATGACCCACACAACGTATTTGGTGGCCCAGAGAGATGCAAACTTCACCGCTTCTGATAAATCCTTCTCCATAGGAGGAAACTAGCTATCCTTCGGAAAATACCATGCGACCAGCACAATTGAGAGCAACAGCTACAAATAGTGAAAGGTCTTACTATCATTCTGTAACTCTTTGCAATTCGCGAGGAACTCGCTACACAAGTAGTGCGCCCAGTTGAACTGTATTCCCTCCACACATTGGGCTGCCAATGAAGCCACTGGTGCTAGCACCTCGTCTGCATAACGCTTTCGCATAATTTTTCTAGCCAGAATCTGCGTGGAAATCTTGACCGCGGGATCAGTAATGCTAGTAATTGAATACCCGTGTGGCTTTTTGACAAGTTTAAACTTGTCCTTCATCTTCTCAGCGAGGTCGTGATCACTTGTCTTTCCACCAAATTCCTTGGACGGATTCAGTCCAGAGTGTGGCAATAATGTGATCCAATGGATCAGCATATCTGTGATAGGGATCAACTCATTTAACCACAAGCACCCGTCATGCACCAAGCACAACAATTGCTTAATGACAATCAGGTTGATATTTGATCGATGATAGTGTGCACCCATAATAGGTTCAACAAACCTGACTTGTTGACTATGCAAATCCATTCCATCGGCTCCAACGCGGTGACACCATACTCATTGTAGAAATCCATCTGCATGAAAGTGTCGGTAGCAAGGTGGGGGAACTGCTCGTGGTCTGCCAAATCCCAGTCTTTGAGCTTCAAGTGCGGGACCCACACCAATACGGGTGTGTTGAGGGAGAACTATCCCGCATCTGAGTCCTTTGGGACCTTCATCTTTCCCTTGCGCGGAGGGATATACTCTGGTAGCTTAGAAATAGGGTCCACCCGCTCAATGTCAATATCTTTTGCGCCCTCTTCTGCCTCCAGATCTATTACCTTCCCCTTCTCCTTCGCGCTTGTCTTTTCTTTTCTCTAAGCCTATGTAGCGGCATGCTTCCACGGTGAATCACGCACTGGCATCGACTTCTTTTGTTTATCCTTCTTCGTCTTGGGGACCTCTCTCATTAGTGTAGGCTTTGGCCTAGGCGACTTTGGCGTTGTAGGCACTGCAGATGGAACCTCCATACTCATCACTTCTGGAGAAGCTCCCTCAGAGGCGATCACTCCTCAAGTGCTTGAAGTTTATACGGGACCTGATCCTAAGATGATATCATGAATAAGCTTTATGTTTGACTCGGGATACTGAGCGAATAGGGGGCTTACGAGCAAATCCTCAAAGAACTAATGGTTCATGCACAACAGACAGCACAACATAGAAATTCTTTGAATGCAAATTGTTTCTTGCTGGACAACCACACGTATTTTATAGGTGGATTTGAATTCAAATTTGACCATTCCCCCCAAAATCTGTCCACAAATGCTAAATTGGCAGCAGATTACCAAAGATTTCACTCTTAAATTCAGCCTTAAAAGTCGACTGCCCACTCCTCTTAACCGTCTTCTGGCAGTCAAATCATGAACAGTGACGGTAACAGTCATTTTCTGGCTACACTGTGCGATCTCTCCTTCTATGGCGCAACTCCCTTCACGCTTTTTCTGGTACTATGACACCCTCCTATTTCACGCAAACCCCATGTCGCGCAGCTCTACAAATCGGGCAATATATTTTTTATTCCAGTGCCTCTTTACAGCTGCTTGGAGAGCTAAGACTGTGTTACCGTCATGTAGTCATTGGACTGTATCCTTGGTGTATGGCTTTAATCAGCTTCCATTTACCTTTCCTAAAAATGGATCTCCATTCAATTTCACAAGTTGAACTGCTCCACCATCGGTAATCTCTTTGATCACATATGGCCCCAGCTAACGCATCTGAAATTTTCCTGGAAACTTATCAAACTTACTGTCATATAACAAAACTAAATCGTTTATCTTGAAGGTGCGTAGTTTGATGTGCCGATTGTGCCATGCCTTTTCGTGTTCCTCCTGAACTTGCTGATGGAATCTAGCTAAAAATCTATCTTCCTCGATCTCTGTCAGCTGCGCGAGCCGCTCTTCTAACGCTTCCCCATCTGCCATCCCTGTGAATGCCACTATGTGTAGACTAGGCATGATATACTCCATAGGCATCACAGCCTCTATGCCATAGACCAGCCTAAAAGGTGTTTGACCAGTAAGCTTTTTACAGGTAGTTCTGTAAGCCCATAACACAGCTAGTACGCGCACGTCCCAATCATTCCTCTGCGCATTGCAAACTTTTGTCAGTGCATTCTCCAATATCTTATTAAACACCTCAACCGTCCCATTGGCCTGAGGATGATATGGCATACTCTTCTGGTGATAAACCCATAATTCCTCTGTTAGTGTGTTGATTGTTTCATTAAGGAAGTGTGTACCGCGATCACTCATTAAAATCTTTAGGCAACCAAACCTGGTCAACACATACTCAAATAGAAATTTCTATGTTGTTGCCCATGTACAGTCCTTCACGGGCTGTGCCTCCGCCCATCTGGTTAAATATTCAGTCACGGTGATGATATATCGCACACCCGTCTTCTTTCCTGGAGGTTGAATCGGTCCTACAAAATCAATTTCCCATTTCTCAAATGGCTACAATGATACCTGTGGATTCAAAGGTATATCATCCCTCCATGATGGCCTGCCAGTTCTTTGACATGCATCGCACACCCTACAATATGCTTTGGAATCCTTATGCAATGTTGGCCACCACAACCCAGCGCGTAAAATCTTCTGTGCTATTGTTTTTCCTACATAATGGCCTCTCGCAACTCCTCCATGAGCCTCAACAAGGATACTGTTCGTTCAAAATCAGGCACATAACGTCGCAGTATCTCATCTGATCCCATCTTATACAAGTGACCTGCAATAACAAAAAAATCTTCCACGCGCACCACCAATTCCTTCTTCTGTTGCCTCGTGTATCCTTCTAGGGTCGTTCCTATAGTCATGAAGTGGATAATGTCTGCAAAATGATTGTCTACTACACGCACCCCAAAGAGCTGTGCGTCAGGTAGCTCGTCCTCTAAATTGGTAGGCTCCTTGTTAACTTTAGGTTTGTTCTATGTTTAGAGCAATTTATTTCAATTTTCACAGTTAGCTCCATATCTTTTCCAGATTAGCAATCACATCAGTAAACTGCAAATAGAACATAAACATAAATCGCAGAAGACAATCCAAGGCAAGAGGACACAAGATGTGGTGCTAGCCAGGGACAAACCCCAATGTGGGGAAACCCTTTATCAATTCTTCTTATATGTTCTTCAATAGTTCAACAGAGAGAGAGAGAGAGATAGTACGTTTACAACAGAAGTCAACACTTTGACTTATCTAGATAAGAGCATAGATCATCTCTAAGAAGATGATACATGAGATCAGTTGAAGACATGATGCTTCAACTGATTCTCCAAGGTGACTCCTTCACCTATCGTTGTGCTGCATTTCATCATCATGCAGCACCTCACCGTGCTACACCATGTTGCACCCATCATCACTATGCTGCATCTCATCACGCTTCATTAATCATGATTGTACCCATCGATGTACTGCTTTATGTGCCATTGTTGCACCATGTTTCCATCCTGACCTATGTGTTGGTTGCACCTTGCTTGCTTGTTGTCCCTTGCTTGCTTGTTGTCCCTAGCATGCTTGTTTTCCTTAGAATGCTTGCTGTTGCATGCTAGTTGTCCTTGCATGCTAGTTGTAACATTGCATGCTTGGTGTATTTGTTGCTAAGTACCATACAGCTGTCCCGATGTTAGTTATTTGTCCCTTGCATGCTGCTCTCCTTCGGAGACAGATGCTCCGGCTGTTCCGACAATTCCTGGCAGTTCTGTAGTTCTAACTCTTCCATGTAGTTCTGGCAGTTTCAGTTGTTCCCAGCAGTTTCGGCAGTTTTGGCAGTTCCGACTTTTCCAGCCTTTCCAGCAGTTCTGACTTTTTCAGCAGTTCTGGCTTTTCCGACAATTCCGGCTTTTCCAGCAATTCTGGCTTTTCTAGATTTTCTGTCTTTTCTGGCATTTTCGGCTTTTCCAACATTTCCGACATTTCCGGATTTTCCAGCTTTTCCGGCAGTTCCAGCTTTTTTGGTAGTTCCGGCTTTTCCGGATTTTTCGGCAGTTCCATATTTTCTAGCAGTTCCGGTAGTTCTAGCTTTTCTGGCAGTTCCAGCTTTTCCGGTAGTTCTGACTTTTCTGGCTTTTCCAACAGTTTCAACTTTTCTAGCTTTTTCGCCAGTTTCGGCTTTTCCGACTTTTCCAACTTTTCTGACTTTGTGAGCAACATAGAGCTTATTCTCCCATGACTACATTTAGATCTAGGGCATGTTATCTAGGGCAACATATACCCTAGGGCACTCCCTCTAGCTCTCATCTTCATCAAACCCAAAATAGGATGAAGTGAGATCACAAGAGTGAGCGTGTGTGTGACAAATGACTTCAAGTCCTCTTCTATTTATACTAAAACGTAGAGGTTGAATATTAGACATGATTTTTGAGCTTTTGAGCCTGCATAAGTTGCTGGCCAACTTGACAATTTGTCCATAATCAAAATAAATTCATATCTTCGTAAATAATTATCAGAATCGGATGATCTTTAGATCCATCCTACACCTCTTGATGAGAGGGATCCAAGAAAAATATCAGCTGCCATAAATAAGATGACCCACATGGAGTTTGGCCCTAGTTCCCAATTTTAACACTCCTCTCCTGTTTCAATGTGTGACAGATGATCTAGCCCTGCATTCAATTGCCTTGGCTTCACAATTACTTCAAAATCATACTCCTGTAACAATAGGATCCATCTGCATATTTCCCCCCCAACACAGGCTTGTTGACTATGTACTTTAATGCAGAATGGTATGTATACATCTTAAAGTGTTCGCCTAGCAAGTAATGTCTATAATTATGGAGCACGTACACCATAGCCAACCCTTTGCGCTCTATTGTCAAGTAATTCCATTTAGCCTTAGACAGCTTCCTACTTGCAAATGCTATCAAGTGATCCAATTCTCCTTCATCGGCCTGTGTCAGCACTGCTCTCAACGCAATACATGAAGCATCCACATGCACATGAAATTCCTTCTTCCAATCCGGAAAGACTAGGATCGGCGCGGTGACCATTTTTTCCTTCAATACATCCAGACTCCACTGACATTCTTCATCCCAACAGAATGCAACATCCTTATTTAATAGTTTTTCCATCAACACGGTAATATGTCCATAACTCTTGATAAACTTTCAATAGTATCCAGTATGACCCAGTGTTGCGAGCAGCTGTTTAATACTCCTTGACACCTCCAAATTAATTATGACAGAGATCTTAGAAGGGTCCACCTTTAATCCTTATATTCACACAACATGACCAGCATGATTCCGAAAGGGACACAAAATAAGCACTTCTTCAAGTTTAGCGCGATCTGATACCTCTAGCACGTATCTAACATCAAGCACAAACTAGCTACATGGCGTTTTACCAGTCCAAACACTGTCCAATCATCAAAATATACCTCCAAAAACTTGTGAATGAACTCCTTGAATGCCACAATGACCACGTGTGAGAATATTGTCGGTGCATTCTTAAGTCCAAAATGCATTACCGTATACTGAAAACATCCCCACTCAATCGCGAAGGTAGTCTTACTCCTGTCTTCTGGTGCGATCTTTATCTGATGGTACCCAGAGAACCCATCATTGAACAAATATGCTTCTTGTCCGCCAACATTATCGAATACCTCATATGTGAACGAAGTTGGGAAAGGATCATAAACACAGGAACCATTGAGCTTCTTGATATCTATGGAAATTCTGATTTCATCCTTTTGCTTCTTTTCCTGAACTACCATTGGACTCACCCAATCATATTCTTCCACTGGTTCAATAATACCTCCTGCAAGCATCTTGTCCAACTCCGGACAAACCTTTTCCTTGTACTTGGGATTAAGGCGATAGGGCCTTTTCTTAATAGGCTTCACGTTCAGTTTCAAAGTGATTTTCATCACTCCCAAATCGCCTATGATGCCTTTTAAGTATGAAAACTTTGTGGGAAACAAATCCTTATATTGCAGAGCAACTTAGCGACCTTATCCACCGTAGCATCATCCCAATAATCCCCTATCTTTGCAAACTTCGGCTATGCCTCTGTGCTAATTTTCACTTATCTAGTTTTCAGTGGCGCAGTGATATATGGATTCTTTATTTGTGGTCCCTCAACTTCGCGGTGGCCTTTTCTAATGTTCCTTGGATCCTCATCTTCTTCTTTAGCGGTCACATTATAGCACTCTAGTGCATGGCGCAGCTGGGTGGTCCAATCTAGTTGAATGAAATCCAAGGGATCCTTCGATATTCTGAAGATCGCTGCCTTGAACTCCTACAACTCTTCATCAATACATTCGATCCCATCTTCAAAGTTGAATGTCATTAAGGATCCTTGTCTCAAAATATCCCACTCGTCAGTTCTGTGGCGGAGCTCTATTTCCAAGTACAAATTCATTGGTATTACATCCAAAGTGTGACAGAAAAAATGCACCCACTCCGGTTGCGGCTCTGCTCCATAAGCGTCAGTCCATTTTGCTAAGTGATTGCGTAGATCACTCCTCCCATCATATTTCTTTGTTAGCCACACTTTCGGGTGACCAAACCACAACCTCATCATCCTTCGATATTCATGCCATCCATCAAAATTGTCTTTATGCATACCCCACCATCTTGTGGGTGTAGCGCACAGTGCCAAATCCAGTGCTTGGAAGCGATGCTTCTCAGGCACTTCCCTTTCAAATGCATCCAAAAATTTATCTACGTCAGTTAGACCATCATAATAAGGCAAACTCCTTACCTCCGATGATACACAACGCAATGATTTAGTCATCATGTTACAACACAACGTAGATACTTCATGCAACCTATTCTGCTAGTGTTCCAACTCCTCATTTGAATGTGATGTACAAGAGCTTTTGTGGTCCCATGCAATGCATCCGTTTGCTGTCAAATTCACCCAATCTTGGTCTCGCGCTATTATTTTGTAGATTTGGTCCAAATCATCATCACTTTCATAATCGCAAACCAGTTTAGTATAATGCGGTCAATCTGCACGGTCCAAAGGTACTACTACGCGAAGTGATTTCCTCTCAAATGACATTGTCCACTTCTTCAAATTGATCACCCCATTCATGTCAATAGCCCAATCAATCCCAAGGAGCATGGGGTATGGATTGTTGTCATCAACAATTTCTATCACTTCGAAATCATCCAATTCTTTCGCACCTTCAATATCTACTGCCACTCCCTACAATCTTCCCATGGGGATAATCTTCTGTTGATTTTCCATCCTTAATTGAAATGGAGACCACTACAGTGTAGGGCTCCCTATTCTCTCCCATGTTTGTTTAGGCAAAACATTCGCATCTGACCCAAGATCCAGAATAACTTGGTCCATTTCATATTCGCCTATTTGCATAGTGAGCCTCATCTCACGCCCTGTTCTTGCCTTATGCTTACCAATTTTTCTAACTATGTGAGGTCCTTCAAGAGCATTTTCTTTACCGACACATTTATTTATCAACTCCTATAATCCTTTCACGACCTTTCTATCATGAAGAAGCTTCATACATGTCTCCAAGAATGTGGTAAGCATGGAGGGGTCCATTTCTTCAGATAGCTTATCCTAGCTTCCTGAGGTAGAGGCCTCAGTGAAGCTTTTCTTTGCTTCCATGAATGTTTCTTTTGCACGCTCTAAATCAAATCCAACCTCCTTTTCTGGAGCTTTGCGGACCCACTCACTTTCTTCAGGCTGCTTTCCTTTATCCTCGCCAGTTGTCATTCCACTCTGTAGCACGATATTCACATTAGGATCTTCTTCACGGGGTTCAGCCCTCATCATCTGCAGGTTCTGGGTAGGTTGCTAAGGTTGTGCCCTTTTCTCCTATATTTTAGCTATCAATACAGGGCAATCTTTTGTCGCGTGGTCAAACTGAGTACAATATCAGCACGACATGCATGTCGGGTTCGTACACTCTCGTGCATAGTGTCCTGACACTCCACAATTGTAGAAAATAACTTGTCCCCAACCTCTCGCAAGTCCTCCTCCACCTTGGCCTTGTCCGCGCCCCTGATATCCTCTGCGCACTCCCCCAACGCCTTGATCCAGAGGCCGAGTTTTTGTATGCATTCGATACACAAGCATTCTTTCCATCATTAACTCATAGCTATGGCAGTTATGCTCATCATGGCCCACTGATTTGCAGAAGTTGCAGAAGAGATGTTGCAATGTCTGTACAAATTTCTGCAGCAAGTGACAATTGTATGTTACATGTTTTCCAGCTACCTGACAGATAACGCACCACAACACGAGCCCTGTACTTGGACCGTCTTGAGCTTCTGGCCCCAGAGGCATTGGCCTTCCTCCTACAACATAATTTGCAAAGACAGGGCAGTGATCTTTATCATGCCCCTGGCTTTTACACTTCAGGCACCAAACTTCTTCGTGCACCTCTGGTCGAGCTGCTCTATCCTTCTTCAGACTTTGGAACTCTAGGAAAAGATTCTGCAACTCCGCGTGAATCTGCTGAACTCCCAAAGCAGCATCTTGAATCGGTGTCTCATGCAATCTCATCGCAATTTCCAGGGCTTCCGCCTGGGTTCCAATCTTTTTTTGTGATAAAGCAATGCTTAGGTGAGGCAAGAGTGAAGCTACAAACCATTTGCGGTGCTTTCCATACGTAAGATTCATGTTAGCTTCGCGGATATGGCATTTCAATCTATGATCCAACTCCTAGCGTGTTTCACCAAGCCTCATCATGATTTCATTGAATCCAATGACTGATTGCATTTCAGACTTGGGCCTACTGAATTCCTTATTTAGCGCAGTATGAATATCTGCTAACGGAACCATCAGGTTATTGGTATAGTACTTAATGTACCATGTTAGCGCGCGATCCTGTAGAGCAGTAAACAATGTTTCTTTCTTCATCTGATCATCTGTAATATTCTGGGCTGTCCATACGGCCTTCACAACGAACCAAAACTGGTATGGGTCCTCATTTCCCAAGCCCTTGAAAATGGGCAACTTCACTGTATTCGCCATATTGAACGGTGGCGGAGGTGGTGGTGGTGTGGGCGAAGGTGTATGTTGTGGAGGTGAAGATGGAGGTGGTGTGGGCGGATGGGGTATTCACATGAAACCTTGCTTTATTAAATGGACAACACTCTACGGTGAAGCCTGTGTTGCTCCTTCGTTGTCACTAAAAGGAGGCTCAATCAACGGGCTATATTTAGGGCATGTTCTCCCTCTATCCCTGAATAGCTTTTCGCTTCATGTAGCTCCAAACATCAATGTAATGGCATAACCCGCTTTTCACACAAGAGCATTTTAATCCAAGTATTCAAAGATCTCAAATAATTACCTCGTGGTCCCTTAAAGAAGCGCCTCTCTGCTTCATTGTAGCTAACTGAGGTATCGACCATGAATTCTGTCACAAATCCTCCAATGACACGATCAAGAAAGTGATTGACAATGCGCACGATCTTATCTTCAGAGGCTTCCAATCTCCACACTAACTCGGGGGTCCACACTATCAGAATGTCAAGCCTCCACTTTCCCTGACCGTCTGCCAATTTAGCGATCCACTCGTATAGCTTGATTGGGAAGGAACAAAAGAAAATTTCATGTATCTCTATGTACAGATACATGTCCAACCATTTTTCTTTCGTCAATCGTGGGTTTTGGTTTTCTTGCGCCGTGAATTCGTGGATCTTTCTATCCAACCACTCCTCAATTTCTTTCTTTGTTGGACTCCAGTGATGCGACATCACACATATCTTTATGCATATCCCATTCCCAGTAATGGAACCATTTGTTGGCTTAGTGGGTCCTGACCCAAGTTCAGAGTTAGTTTTGCCAAACAAATCCCTACAATACTGGCCCTTTCGGCATCAACCCCGGAGTGCGGACTGAAGTCTCACTCGAACCAGTATGGAGGGATGTTGGAACCAATTTTCTGCACCTAGAGATTAGTGTAATGTCATTTTATGCCCTAAACCTACTTTCGTGCATATCAATAAGCCCTTAGGGCTTATCGATATAACTTCCCTTAATCAAATTCTATACCTCCGCGAACGTTCATGACTGCGTTTCGCGGACCTTAAATAGGTGAATCAATCGCTTACGTGCCTCTGTGGTTAGCCTTAATCCTGTATTCACCCAGATTGGCTTAAGTGTTCGATAACTTTAACATGCAACAAGATATGATTCGCGTAAACAATTATTATTATGTGCGTCCATATAAAAAGATGAATCATGTAAAATCACGCATCAATACAATATTAATTCATAAACCCATCATTCATCATAACATAATAGCGCATTCATTCATAACGGAATGAAATAGATAAACACATGAATTTCTAGAATAATCTCTTTATTAATACTTCAGTTCTGTTTACAGACTCAAGACCTCCCTGTGCACTCAGCTGCAGGGGTTCGTGCACTCAACTTCAAACTCTACTCTAAGCCTCTGCGCACATAGTTGTAGAGCCTCTCTTCTACTATAAGAATTCTTTTCTCTTTCTTCTACTGACTTCTTACATTCATCTTCATCTTTCATTTTTCTTAGACTCTCTAAGACTCTTCTTTTTATACAATCCCGGCGCACTCAGCTATGGACTCTACTCTAGGCCTCTGCGCACACAATTGCAGAGCCTCTCTTCCACTCTAAGAATTCTTCGCTCTTTTTTCTACTGACCTCTTACATTCATCTTCATCCTTCATTTTTCTTAGACTCTCTAAGACTCTCCTTTTTATACAATCCCATGGTCCACGGACCATGGGTAGGTCTATACAAGCAGACACAACTTACATAAAAGAAGGGTAAAACCCTCTATGACACTTTACTATCTACACACTCCGTGACCACAACTTGTGGAGACTTTGCACTTTTTACGATAAAACTTGGGCTTTTTGCCCCAAAACTTGGGTTTTTGCCCCAAAATTGACCCTAGGGGACCTTATCCCAACAATAACTGATTGGTCTATAAAATCAACTACAATTAAAAAAAATTGTTCATAAAATATTAAATTATAAAAATAACATTACAATTATTTTTATTTTATAAATTTAATAAATTAAAGTTTATTTATTTATAATAATTATGAATGAAATATATTTAAAAATATATATTTATTAATTACAATTATTATTTAAAATATAATTTTTTAATTAATATGTATTTTTAAATTTTAATTATAATTATTTTTTTAATTTCTAATATTTAAATTAAGAAATAATGAAATCAATCGTATTATCAATAATATTTATTTGAAAAATATAAAAATAATCTTTTATGTTTATTTATAAAATTCAATTTATTGTTAAATTTAAAAAAACTTAAGTCATAATTTTTTATAATTAATTTGGAGTTAATATAACTTAAAAATTTATATTTTAATAAATTTTAATTTATCATTAAAGTTATGAGAATTTCAAGCAATTTAAATTTAATATTTATAGCAACACTTACCAATTTAAATTCAATATCGTACCAATTATATAAAATGCCAATAAGACGAATAAGAAACAATATAATTAGCATGAGATCTATTAGCGGTATATTGTTACTAGATGTGATTAGGATAACGATGCCCCGTTAAATTATTAGATTTGTGGGCTAGATAATTAATGATGTTTATATCTTCTAGAGGTGTATACAATTAGATGATGTTAGTGAATTTGAATGTGTACTTTAGATTATGTGTATGTTTGTTAGATGGTTATCATCATGGTGTTTATTTTTATGAAATGATATATATTTATTATTGATTATATATTGTTGAACTTATATCAAAATTTTATATATGAAATTACATGCTAAAATATTTACTTTAAATATAAAAAATGCAAAGATATTTTTATAAATTACAAAGTTTAATATGGTTGAAAATATAATTTTAAAACTACCATAAATATTTTTCTTTTGTATAGTTAGTTCATACATATTTATTCTAACCAAATTCCTTTTCAAAAAACAATTATATATGAATAAATGTCGTTTTCCATTGTACTATTTACTCTTTTTGAATGGGTTCTTAAACCCTAAAAAGTGTTATTATAAAAAATTTATGATCTCCAATCATAAGCATTCTGTTCACCCTAAAATTTTATAGGTGCAAATCTTCCTATATTTGTTGTTTTTGTCATTATTACGTAAGTTGTTTGCTATCAAAAGTTTAAATTACTTCATTAATTGTGGTTTTAGTTAACATTGGGGGCATAATTTAAATATTCCCAAAAGAAATGATAAAAGTATGTAAACTAACAAACAACTAAGTTGAAAATCAAATTATCACAATATCCAAATTAAACTTATCACAAACTTAGAATTAAGCAAATATGTTAAAATTTAAAATTATAAATTACACAATTGGAAATACTTAGTTTTAAGTGTAAAAACATTTCCACTAGGAAAAAAAGAAAAAGAAAAAATAAAAGACATTTGAAAATCTTACCAATTATATAAAATGCCAAGAAGACAAATAAAAAACAATATAATTAGCGAAATAAAGTAAACAAAAGCATACAACAATAGTATAAAGGATGAAGTAACACAAGTACACATCACTTTCTGTTGTCATCACCCTTATTATCTTCCTCGCTTGGCATGATAACATTGTTGTTCTCAAAAATATGTTTTGATCTAGGGTTGTGTCTTAATACAAACCACCAACCGCTATCCAACACATCTAGGTAAAAAAAATACATGGGTGTAGTGTTTGGGGAAAACATAAGGTCCCTTTAGCTTCATGCCACATATTTTTAGAGTTTATAGATATAATCAACCCACTATCGCGATCTTCCTTTAAATTATTCCGATCAAAGGTCTCCCACCACTTGCAGCTAAAAATAACACATTGGAACAAAGAGAAATCCAATTCAACGATCTCTTGTATCTTTCTAACGTACCCTAATGTCCCCTGTATTAGGTTTTGATCATGGTAGCTAGCATCACTAGATTGGTCGAACTTGACTTCCACTCCACATTCTTGTGTCATGCATTCATCATCGACATCCTCTGTGCGAAAATGATGTCGATATCCCCACATAGATGGCAATAAATGCACCTATAAAAAAGTGAAAAAATCATAGTGCCATGTGTCTAATAAATATAACATAATTAAAATATAAAATATATATGTTACAATTCAAAGGTGCATTATGAAGTTAAAAATGTACAAAAATATATTATTACCGATTTGTTGCACCCAATCCCTATGTTTAGCGCATCCTCTTCATCACACGAGTGACAACCAGATGCACTGTATTTCTCTTTGAATTTGTCAGCAATCCAACTGTTGGGCCATATCACTAGCATATTTTCTTTAAAATGATCAGGATAAGGCACACTTCTAACATTCAACTGTCTAAATTATTTCCTGTCACTATCCCATTTCCTCCTCTTATGTTCATATAATGTGACCCACGACTATGTTTCTTCCAAATTGTAAAGAATGAATTTGGTGATGGCTTCAATTTTTAAATTCGCTAATGAAATCAAACTAACATATATAGTACGTATGAGATCAAAATATACATTATGAAGTTCAATGTGAATAGTTACTGTGTAGAAATTTGACAAATGATAAGTCAATTACTCTTTATCACATGCCTTTTTCCATTCGTTTCAAGAAGCTCCAGTTCTCTTTTGTCTTCATCCCTTTTGTTGTCCCAAATAAACACACCTGGTGTGTTGTCCACCTACTTGATGTACCTACTAACATAATAGAAAGACTCATACTATATGTACTCGTCTTCCATAGACCCCTTGGGTTTTTCCCTTTGTTGAACAAAACCTTTCAATTTATTCATGTACCTCTCTACGAAGAACATCTAACGACAAGAAACCACCCCAACTAATTTAACCTCGTCTACTAGGTGAATTAGAAGATGAACTTGCAAGTCCATGAAACTCATCGGAAGTTCCTTCTCAAACATACAAACAATCTCAACTATCTCTTTATGCCACCGTGGAATGATAGCCATATGAATCTCCTTTGATGTGATCTAATGTACACTTGCATATAATTTAGATATGACACGTGGTAGGTCTTGGGGGAAGTCATGGTTCACACACCCACATATGAGCAAAGGATAATGACACTGCAGAGTAAATACATGCAAAAATTAATTATATTTTATCCCATGGCATAAAAATAATAACAAATAATAAAATCATGTTTTTGACATACATACTCTTAGAAGGTTGAAATGGTTGTGCAATTTCAACCCCAACAAATGGTCTTCCATAGTGAAGCAGTGTCGTAGTGAAGATCCATATAAAGAAGGCACCCTCACACCCATTATAACTTCCTTTTCCAAAGAAATATAATCTTTATTTAAAATCCATGGGACATCACCTTCTTTGAAAGACCAAAAGGGCCCATCCTCTCCTCCACTTTATTTTCTTGGCCAATATTTCTTTTTAGTTTTTGAAGAAATAAGATCTCTCCTAGTAGCTAATGTGTCATTTTCTTTCGATGATATGTGCCTCCATAAAAAAAGATAAAACATTTTTAAATATATGCATGGGATCTAGTAAGTGGGCAATCTTAAGATCCTCCCAATATGGGAGCTCATAAAAGACACATTTCATTTTCATCCCAATGGGAAATTTCTCAACATAGGTGGTTAAAAATTATGGATCATCGAACATAGGCTCCCCATTTGAATCAAACATTTCTATAATCTCCTTCTCCTTCTCTCTCTCATATGCTCTAAACCATTCAACCAGTGTCATTATTGCAGGCCTTTGGGTTCTCTCTGGTTTACGATCAAAAGTAGATGTTGCTCTTCTGTAAAGGTTTTCTTCTAGGAGGAATACCCTGGAGCAATCATATGTTGGCTCTCATAGGTGGTTGGACCACCTAGCCTTCAAAGAAGGTCCACAACATTTACATCCATGATACCCTTTTGTTACAATACCTGTGGAATTATTGTATACAGGGCACATTAGTGATCATGAATATCTGAACAATTTAAACGAATTAAATTTATATGTGAAAGAATATTGTTATGTATATAAAAAAATCAATAAACATGTAATTTACCATAGCAAACTCCTAAGCCTAGATAATCATGTGTGGTGTAAGCACATATGCCATACAACGTAAAACTCATCTCTGCTACAGTGGGTCTTAATACATCGTATACATGTATTCCTTCCCATAATTCCTTCAATTGAGTCTACCAATGGTTGTAAGTAGACATCCATATTCTTTACTTATCTTCTACCGGGGACTACGAGACCCAACATAAGATGTTCTTTCTTCACAGACAACCATGGGGGGATATTATTATTAATCACTACTACAGGCCAAACAAAATAATTTTTGTTTTGGATGGAATATGGGTTGTCGCCATCCATGTCTATCTTGAGTCGTAAAATTTGTACTTCATCCTTGAATTTTTCAGGCCATGTATCCTTTATATGCTTCATGACTATTGAACCTATTGATATGCATAACTGTCGACTCACTTCTGTGTGAGGCATGCCATCCCTGCAACATAGTTAATTATTTGTAACAAAAGAGCCTTTTAATCCTTGGTAATATAGGCAAGTGCCTTAGTATTTTATGACGAGGACCATGTGATTTGGCTTTTTTTTATTATTCATGGTACCTATCATGCCCACATTTCAAAGATATCTCTTTGTCTGTATATTCTCCTATATATAAAATACAATCATTTGTATTGCATTATAGGATATGTACTAAACACACAACATTTTCAACAACTTCTTTGCCTCTTCACAAGTACTATGCAAGACATTCTCACTCAGAAGAACCATATCTTTGAATAACCTACAGTTGGTGGGAAATATAAATGTACAATGTCAATATTTATCATTCATAAAATCGACCATTTTCAATGTTGATTGCGTGACAAGATTTCTCAAAATAAAAGGGAGTTGATCATGGTCAATTACCTCAATATTATCAAGAAACATGCATTTGACATGCCAAAATTTGCTTTCAATTTGTACAGTAACATCGTTGTCCCGGGATGGGTAGACTTTGACTGGCCGCCAAGTCCAAAGAGATGGGTGGTGGAAGAAAGTTTTAGGCTTTCAAAAAAGGTATCATTGATATGAGCATCATCCCCTAACTCATCATTTTGGAATGCATCTATCAACATTGTCTCCATGGCAGTTGTATCCCATAAGTAATCATCCATAACAACCTCTATTTGATTTCCTCCATTTCCAACTTGTGATGAAGAACTACTATTGTTGTAGTCATTCCTAATTGGTGAATCTGGACATAGTGGGAATTGAATAGGTGGTTGATTCAACCATTTTGATTGTTCCTCTTAATGAAACCTTCTCTAGATTTGACGTTGTAGTGGGGTGCACCAAAAGATGGTAGGTGGGTTGCTCATCATCACTAGAATCCTAATTTCAAAAAATATTGAACATTAGTACATCAATGATATTATTAAGCACAATAAAATCAATTTTTTGAAATTACATTATACCAAACAATTATTACCATTGTTGGCCCAATATTGCGGCTAGAAGATGGCATGTTACAATTGGCAAGGCAAAGTGACTGTCCATTTTTATCTACCAACTGTTTGTGGCATGTTGCTCCTCATAAGATGTAACCACCCCTCCCACATTTACCCACTCTGATCATCCTTCCAGGTAAACATGAGATGAGGGATACTATGACATGACTCAACCTCCTAAGTACAATTAAGGAAGTGGAATCGACAAACCAAAACTTCACTGACCTTCCTCAAGAGCTACAAGACCCACAGGAGCTAAACAACCATTCTAGGTGCCCAAACCCTAAGATAACTTACATTTTTAGTGATCTAAAATCCTAGTCACTTACATAACAAGGAAAGACAACAACCATGACTCTCCAGTCGCATGGATAACCCTGCCTCCCAGCGACTGTGATCTAGATTTTTGAGTTCTGAGCATGTGACCCTGGAATCTGAGCCACTTTTCAGGGCTAGTCTCTAGAAGTTGACAAGACTTTCCAGAATGATATGTAACATTGAGACAAAGCCATCCATACAAAAATTAGTTAAGAACTTGAACTAACTAGGCCTAACCATGATAGTAATTTCGTAAAACATATGGTGAACATGAAATCTACAGGTCATGAATGCATATATGAACATAGAGGTCTGAAAATTATCTGAGATTCACCAAGACGGTTTAATGCACTCTCTTATATTTGTAATAACATTTATTATCCCATGCACTCATCAACCGAAAAGATACATCAATTCATGAACAAGCCATAACTAGAGTACATAACAGATCTTTTCTTATATCCAACAAATAATCATCAAGATAACCATGACATAACAAACATCAAATCATTATATTAAATAGTACAAATGCTTCATAAATATCTGTAGAGAAATAACTCTCATTAAAAGATGCAGAAGCCAACCAAGCTGAGGACTTCCGCATACCATTCGACCATAGATTGGGTTGAACCAAATCTTTCTTTCAGCCAATCACCCTTGTGCCATATTCCAGGCATGAATGTGGGATCTCACGGGATAAACCAATACATAAACAACAAAGGGAATCCAAAGGTTAAAACACCTCCATCCTCACACTATCTTGATCTCACCTAAATCGGTCCCAATATCACAAAACCAAACTAAGATTGGATGCCTCAGAATTCCTTCACCATCCCTTCATGAATTTTCCTATTTCCACCCACTTGTTGAGGGCTTCCTGGAGAAAACCATCTCCACCCAGATCCAAAGCTCAACCAAGAATGAATCCCATCACACCATGGTTATCCAGGAATTGGTAAGGCAAGGCTAAAACAAATGTCAAACTAGGAAAAACCCATGCCAATGACAAAAAATGAAACAAATACACACACGCATGTACCATGCATGCCAAAACTAGCAAGGAAATCATACATGCAACTCCATACATGTAAGTCCCCCTTGTTGAATTTGCTTGATCCAATCCTTCATCGCTTGTCCTTTTCTTTCTTTGTCCTTCCTTTTCTTGTCCTTGTTTTTATTTTATTTTATGCTTGCTTCCTCCTCTTGGTTCTATTCTCCTATCTTAAACCAATTCCAAAACTAAACTGACAAAAGGCTAAACCAACAAAAGTTATGAGTTGATCCTCAAAAGCCTTTTTAATATTGATGCCTCTAATTTCTTCATTTTTCCTCTATTTTCCTTCAATTTCCTCCTCACATGCAACTTGTGACCTTTCATCTCCCTTTTCTCATATTTTCCTTTATTTTCATACATAAATGCCAATAATTGCCACTTTGCCTTTCCAAATCCTTTACCAATTTCCTAAGCCATAATAAACAAAAAGTGATGCCCACTAGGATTTTTGCACAACATTCATCTTGGAATAAGTGTACCATGACCTTGGTCTTCTTTTGCCTTTATTAACTTTATAACATGAACTTTTATCTTGGGGTTGTTACAAACTACTCCCCCTTAGGGAAAAACCATCCTCGGTGTTCAATGACACCTACAACCAGCAAGACCATTGAAAACCAAAACATACTTCCCATGGAGCTTTATAACTTAGCTCAATGCAGTATTTTCAATGAACAACCTACTCAAAACCAAAGCTATCATGACAAACATGACAACATGACAACCATACCACTTATTGGAGCTTTATAACACAACTCATTGTTGTATTTACAATAACAACCATACATAAATATATATACATAGCAAAACTCGTTTTCCTCAACCAAAAATAATGAAGGACACATAGCCTGCATCTGATCAACCATCTCCCATGTAGCTTCATCAGGCCCAAAGTGTTTCCACTGCACTTTAACTTTCTCGATTGCTCAGTTTGAGAACATGAGTTGATCTGCTACAATATGCACGGAGGTTGCGGCTGGAATTCTCCTTCTGGATCCACCTACAATACAGACCAGTCAATCACATGATCAACATATTTCACATACTTCTTAAGTAGTGACACATGGAAAACATCATGGACTTTCATTGTTAAAGGCAGTGCAAGTTTGTAGGCCACTGGTCCAATCCTCTCAAGGATCTCGAAAGACCTGCAATACCGAGGCGCCAATTTGGCACATGATCCAATCCTAAAGGATCTCCTCTTGGGCTTGATGCACAAATACACATGCTCCCCAACCTAAAACTCCTTAAATGAGTTGTGTTGATCTTCATAAATCTTGTGTCTATGATGTGCTACCTTTATATTCTGCTTTATGACCTACATTTCATGTTCCATCTCTGCCAACATATCTGGTCCAATCAGTACCATGTTCATTGGATCACTCCAGATGATGGGATTACTACAACTCCACCCATAGAGTGCCTAAAATAGACTCATCCTTAGTGACTCTTGATAACCATTGTTGTAAGAAAACTTTGCCACTGGAAGATACTCCTCTCACTCCTTTATTGGTGCATGACAAACATCCTCAACATATCCTCCAGTATCTTGTTGACCCTCTCTGTCTGTCCATCTGTTTGTGGATGATAAGTTGTACTGAAGGCCAAATATGTGCCTAAACCTGCAAACAAATCCTTCCAAAACCTGGAAGTGGACTTGGAATCTCTATTTGATATGACCTTCTTAGGAATACCATGCAATTTCACTATCTCCCTGATGAAGATATGAGCTACCTCGTTGGCTTAATTATTAGTATTCACTAGAATTAAGTGAGATACCTTGCTCAACCTATCAACCACAACCATGATGGAATCATGTTTTCTAGATGTCCTCGGAAAAACTATAATGAAATCCATAGAAATGGCCTCCCATTTCCACTCTAGAATCAAAACTAGCTGCAATAAACCACCTGGATGCTTGTACTCTACTTTTAACTATTGAAAATCCAAACGTATAGAAACAAACTCTACCACTTCCTTCTTCAAATTCAGCCAATAATATAACTTATCCACAACTATCAAAATCTTTTGATATCCTGGGTGACCTGAAGATGGCTTGACATGAAACTCCCTCATGATAAGGTTCTTGAGCTCACTGTATCCAGCACACAGATCGTGTCCCTAAATCTCACCAAGTCATCTGCCGTGAGATGATAACCCACATCCTATTCATCTGCACCCTTTTGTAACCTGTGCCTAAGATCCCTTTAGCTATCATTTTGTTGTCCTGCCTCTAAGATTCGATACTATAAATCTGTCCCATAAGAGCTCACAACTGCAACATGGTTTAGCTATAATATCCTACTGAGAGCATATGCAACGTTGTTCTCCTTTCCTTTAATGTACCTTATCTTGAAGTCAAACTCACTGAGTGTGGCCAACCATCTAGCTTGCCTAGAATTTAGATTAGGCTAGTCAAACAAATATATCAGCCCACTGTGATCACTCATCAACACGAACCTCCTGCCAAGAAGATAATTCCTCCACATCTTTAATGCATGAATGATCACTTCCAACTCAAGATCATGCGTCACATAATTCTACTCGTGCTCATTTAGTTTCCTTGATTCGTAGAATACGACCTATCCCTCCTTCATCAGGACTCCACCAAGTCCTCTCTCGCAAGAATTTGTTCACACCACAAACTCTTTGTCTGGATCTACAATCTTTAGAACTAGAGCATTTGTAAGTAACTACTTCAACTGATCAATACTAGCAGCACATTCCTTTGTCCATTCAAATATTCTTCCCTTTCCTCAGCAATGTTGTAATAGGATATGCAATCCATGAGAAGTTATTGATGAACTTCCTGTAGTAACTTGCTAGCCCCATGAATGATCTAACCTCATCCACATTCCCAGGAGCTACCCATTCCAAGATATCTCTTATCTTTTCTAGACCCACTGCTACGCCTTCCTTGGAAACAACATGTCCCAAGTAATGTACCTCTGTCTGAAAGAAACTGCAAT
This sequence comes from Pinus tabuliformis, assembly GCA_031772625.1. Lineage (NCBI taxonomy): Eukaryota > Viridiplantae > Streptophyta > Pinopsida > Pinales > Pinaceae > Pinus > Pinus tabuliformis. Next base: position 1,267,339,170 of record CM062804.1, read on the forward strand.
TTCTAAGCTTGGCATACAACTAATTCTCTCTTATCAATATTAATAGTGCCGCTAAGTGTTCTGCATTCTCTTCCTAATTCTTAGAATATATTGATATATCATCAATGAATATTATCACAGACCTTTCCAAGTAAGGACACAACACATTGTTCATCAAGCACATGAAAGTAGATTGAGCATTAGTCAAACTGAAAGGAACCACAATAAACTCATAATGCCCATACCTGGTCCAGAAAGCAGTCTTGTAGATATCCTCTTCTTTGATGTGCACCTGACGGTAGATCTCACAATCTTCGAGAACCCTACTACTCCCTTCAATTGATCAAATAATTCATTGTTCCTTGGAAATGGATACATGTTCTTGATCATCACCTTGGTAAGCTACTTGTAACCAATGCACAATCTGAGAGTACCATCATTCTTCTTGATGAACAATATTGGTGCACCCCAAGGCGATAGACTTGGTCTAATGTATCCCTTGTCAAGCATTTCCTTCAACTGCAACTTCAATTTCACTAACCCTAGAGTGCTCATCATGTAAGGTGTCTTTGATGTTGATGTTGCTCATGGTACCAACTTAATATAAAGTTCCAATTCCTTGTGGGGAGGAAACTCAGAAACCTATTCTTGAAATACATCCTAAAACTGCTGCAAGACAGGGTACCTCTTAAGGACTTCCACATCCTCAACATCCTAACCCTTGTCACTGAAAATATGAGCTACAAATAGTACAGACCCCAACTATGCTTAGCATGCATAGTTGTAACCATCCTCACCGATGTAGGCTTCTTATTTCCCTGCAAGATTCTCTTTTCCCATTATCATCCAGGCACTCAATAAACTGGTCATAGAAATCTACTATGGTCCTATGGAGGTACAACCAATCCATACCCAAAATCATATGACCCTAGAGGAAGCACATTTAGATGTGCTGATATAGGCATACCATTCATCTCAAATGCACAAGCTCTTACCCAATGATGAACTCTCTTCTTGGTACTTGTAGCCAATTGCACCAACCAATACTATGCATGCACTTCTTTTATCAAATCACACTTATCCACCAAGTCAGGATTAACATAACTATAATTAGATCTAGGGTCAATCAAAATAGAAACAACTCGATCTCAGAGCTTACCTTCCATTTCAATAATGCATGTCTAATGATCTACATGCTTGTTGTCCACAACCGCATAAATCCAAGGAATGTTATGGCCAACATCCCCAACTGTATGCACCTCTTGAGCATTGTGGATCTAAGGCCCACCACCCTTGCATAATGGGAAATCCTTCTTGTGTTGATCTTTGCCACAAATAGAACATTGCAATGGTCCCCTACCATCACTTCTATTCTACTTCTCTCCAGGCTGAGGTCCAAGGAGCAAAATTTTATTTCTCACCTGCATCCTGAGGTCTTCCCCACTTCAGTGGCCACTGCCCTTTAGCTCTCTCATTCCCCTTCAAATCATGCTTGGGTTAAAATTTATGGTTTGATTTCTCATAACATTTCTTTAGTTTCCTTATGGCTTCCTCCAGTGACCGAGGCTCATTAAACTCAATCCGGTCTGTATATGTTGTTGGCAACCCATTGTTGAACCTTTGAATCTTTTATTTCTCATCCTTGAGGTAAGGCGCATACCTCAACATCTCCAGGAACATGCTATTATACTCATCAATTTGCATAGAACCCATCTACAACTCATAAAAATCCTTAGCTCTGTCATTGTAATATCTTTATAATAGGCACTTCTTCTTGAAGAGTCTCTCGAACTCGTCCCAAATCAACTCTTCTTCTTGAATTCCTCTGACATTCTTCACATCTTCCCACCAAATATCCGCTTTCCCTTTAAGAATGAAGGTAGTTATTTTGGCTTTCATTTTATTTGAATAGTTATGCAATTTAAATAATTTCTTCGTCCCAAGCAACCATGCCTCTGCATCTTCTAACTTCTTCATCTCTCTATCAAATGTAGGAGGCTTGAATTTCTTGAACTCCTCAAGAAAGTACTTACTCCTCCTATAAGGATGATGACGATGGTGATGGTGATGATGTCTCTTGGATGAGGAACTAGAATGAAACCCATACATACCAGTCCTCCTATCAGGTGTTTCCAATGATCTACCACCTATGATTGTGTCCCCTCTATCCAACCTGCATCCTGATCGATACCTGCTACCATATGTCACATTAGTCTTCTCTTCCTTTTCTTGACTAATACTTAACTATCCCTATCTCTGCAAGACTCAAAAACATTGAACAATCATTGCATTGACCTTTGTCTACTTTTCCTGAGCCCTTTCAAGTCTTTCTTGAGCCTCAACCAACCTGTCATTGTCTGCCTTGAAAATTCTGATCTATGTATTTAAAATCCTCAATGTATCTATTATATTAGGAGAATATTCATCCCCTTGTTACTCAACCAATCTGTAGGGAGAGTCACACGAACTGTAGTCCACCATTTTCTCGTCATCTCTGATTGTCCTCTTTCTGCAAGCATTCCATGTTAGATAAACCAAATAGATACCATAATCAAAATCATACCTCAATCACATTTAGGGGGGGCATATCTCATCTACAAATTCTGTCTTAATTAGCACGATACATGTATAATCATAATCATATCAATATATTGACATCATGCATGATAATACCAACTGCATACCATGACCTCATGCACGACAACCATAACCATCACAATGCATGCATAACAACATGCATTTAGCCCATCTAGTCCAAGTGTTTGAACCATGCTCTGATACCAATCTATAACAACCCCTCCCACATTATTAAGGAAGTGGAATATAAAAACTGAAACTTTGTTGGTCTTCCTCAGGAGCTACAAGACCCATAAGAGCTAAACAACCACTCCAGGTGTCCAAACCCTAAATAACTTGCATTTTTAGTGATCTAACTCCCATTCTCTTGCATAACAAGGAAAGATATCAACTATGATCCTCCAGTCGCATGGATAACCCTTCCTCCCAGTAACTGCAATCCATATTTCCCAATTCTGAGCATGCAACCTCGAAATTTGAGCTACTTTTCAGGGCTAGTCTCCAGACCTCCGCCCAAAACTTGAAAAGGCTTTCCAGAATGGTATGTAACATAAAAATCCATTCATACAAAACTTATTCAGGAACTTGACCTAACCAAGCCTAACCATGACAGTCATTTCATCAAACATATGGTGAACATGAAATCTACAAGTCATGAATGCATATACGAACATAGATGTCTGAAACATATCTATGATTCACCAAGAAGGTATAATTCCCTCTCTTAATAGCTGCAATAACATTTAATATCCCATGCATTAATCAACCAAGCAAATACATAGTGATTCATGAAGAAGCCATAATTAGAGCATATAACAGATCCATGCTTATAACCAGCAAATAATCATAAAGATAACCATGGCATAACAACCATTAAATCATCGTAGTAACCAATACATATGCTTCATAAATTTCCAAAGAGAAATAAATCTCATTAAATGATACAAAAGGAAACCAATTCAAGGACTTCCATGTACCACCCAACCATAGATTAGGCTAAACCAAATATTTCTTTCAGCCAATCACCCCCATGCCATATTCCAAGCATGAATGTGGGATCTCATAGGATAAACCAATACATAAAAAACCAAAGGGATCCAGAGGTTAAACCACCTCTACCCTCACACTACCGTGATCTCACCTAAACCAGTCCCGAGATCACAAAACCAAACCAAGCTTGGATGCCTCTGAATTCCTTCACCGTCCCTTGAGGAATTTTCCTATCTCCACCCACTCGTTGAGGTCTTCCCGAAGAAAACCATATCCACCCCCAACACTTGGTATTTTCCTGAGACCACCTCACTCAAATCCAAAACCTTCCAGCAATCTAAATATCAACAAAGCATGAATCCCATCACACTATGGTTATCCAAGAATTGGCAAGGAAAGGTTGAAACCATTGTCAAACCAAGAAAAAACCTATGCCAATGACAACAAATGGACCAAATACAAACATGCATGCCAAGAATAGAAAGGACATCATGCATGCAACTCGATACCTGCAAGTCCTCCTGCTGAAGCTACTTGATCCAATCCTTCCTCTCTTTTCCTTTGCTTTCCTTGTCCTTCCTTCTCTTGTTCTTGATTTCCTTTGCTTTCTTGTTCGCTTCCTCCTCTTGGTGCTCCTCTCCTCTCTAAAGCCAATTCCAAAACTAAAGTGACAAAAGGCTAAACCAACAAAAGTTGTGAACTTATCCTTAGAAGCCTTTTTATTATCGATGCCTCTAAACTCTTTATTTCTCCTCTATTTTCCTTAAATTTCCTCCTCACATGACACCTGTGGCCTTTCATCTCCCTTTTCTCCTATTTTATTTTATTTTCGTAAATAAATGTCAATAATTGCCACTCTTCCTTTCCAAAGCCTTTGCCAAATCCCTTGCCAATTTCCTTAGCCATAATAAACAACAAGTGATGCCCTAGTAGAGTTTAGGCTTCTGTGATCCATATCAAGTTTACAAAAAAAAATTCGGCGAAGATCACATGAGACATCATTTGTCGACGTGTTTCGAACCAACCAGTGTGGTTCATCGTCAAGTTATGCCCTCTAAGATGTTTTATCCAACATTCAACTTCGAATAAGTGTCCCATGACCTTGGTCTTATTTTTCCTTTATTAACTTTATTACATGAACTTTTAACCCGAGGTTGTTACATAAGAGCTTCTAACGTTTTTGAACTAGTGGAATATTTTTTGCATTTGAACTCGATTCTAAATCAAGGTCCTGGATACATTTTTATTCAAATTGACATGGATATAAATAAATAAATTTAATTACACAGTTGAAATATAAATAAAATATGAACTTACTGGAAATGGAAAGGGAGAACTCCGCGAAGGATTTTGAGCAATATGGAACGAGCTGAAATTTGAAGAATTGGCCATTTCATATTATGAGATTTTCTCCATGCATTTGAGCAAAATCAACAATATTTTTTTGTTTACATACCTAAAATTAATTTCGAGAACCATATAACAACAATCTGAATTTCAATGTAGTTTTCAAACCATTTTTAAAGAATAAGGTGACTTTAAACGAAAAATGTATACTATGAACTATTGTAACTCATGTGGATGCATCCTAAATGATAATTTGAGATGAATTTGACTTTTTTATGTGAAAATAAAAATACATATAACTTTTAAATCATATCGGTGCTCTTTTAAAACTAACTGCACTAGTTTTCCGGATTTCGAAAAATAAATAAATAAATAAAAAATCTATCATATCGGTGCGTTAAAAAAATTTAGCGCAATAATAAGTTAGTGCAAAAATTTATCTTAATCAATGTGCATTACTCTTAAATGCACTAGTGGTTTTACTATTTAACACACTTATGTTACGAAAAAAAAAAAAGAAGAAGAAGAAGAAGAACAACAACAAAAAAAAACAAAAAAAGCGTGGTTTTATTTACTTCAAATTGAAAAATGAATAGTAATTTATTTTTCAAAATCTACTTTCATAAATTCTTATAAATAGTAAGAATATATTCACTATTTCATTATTTTTCCCAATATTTTAAGGGAGAGATTTGCAAGAGTGACATAGTAGGAGCATTGTCGAGCAACATAATACTTTGGAATAATAGAATTATTTAGAAGATCGGAATTTGAAAGGTACGGTGACTCACTCAAAATTCTGCATAGTAAAATTTTTCAATTTTATTGTTGATTTTACTAATAATATTTTTACAATTTCTGTTAGATTTAATTAAAATTAAGAAAAATTAAAAACCCTGCATAATACAAATTTTACAATTGATTTTACTAATAAATATTTTTACAACCTCTATTCCCATTTAGATTTAATTAAAATTCATAAGAAAAAAATTCAATACTTACCTTAAACCCTTGCTTCTTCTCACTTATGATACTGCAAAATTTCACCTTAGGGTTTAACTTCCTCTTCCACTTCACAATTAAGGCTTTTTATTTTAGAAATTTTAGATTTAATGGGTTTGTGTTACTATATATAAGGTGTTTGACACGTAAAGCACGAGGACCACTTATTGAATCAAATCCAAACCCTATCAACCCTGTCTGTTTTTTTTAAACGACTTATGTTTATTGGTGCACTCTGTGTAATATAATGCATTGTTGCACCTCTTCTGAATAGCATCGTTAAGTCCAGAAAACTTATGTTTAATTTTTTATGTTTTTACATTTTACTGTGACAGTGGTGCTTTTATCATTACATATCGCACCATCATAATTTAAAGTTATTTAAAAAAAATATTTTTCGTTCTCGATGCTCAACAATTAAACGCCCTAATGCCTTCACTAAATTAGATGCATCGATGTGTTTATGCACATAAACGCACTCGCTACCATACCTCTTTTTGGATGAAATTATGTGATTTATTTATAAAATATATTTAATGGATTCTGTATTGAATGATACAGGTTGTATTTTGATAATAATCAAAAATGTCTTGGAAGTTGTCAAGTAACAAAAATATTGATCGACACAATGATAACACATCCAAAAAAGCAGAAAATGAAAGTGCCTTTTAAATTCTTTATAAAATTCTTGTGTTAGAACTATATGTAAGTTTAACTAATATATATTGGTTAGTGTGTCAAGTATAGCCACAAAATGAAGAAGCTCAATAAGATTCTTTCTAATCTAAGTGTAGAAGAGCGTAAAAGCATGATAGAAAAATTGCAAAATGATGAATAAGGTGAATGAAAAAATACTTTTCAATATGATTTTTTTTTAATTTTCATTAATAATATACTTAATAATATTAGATAATATGTTTCAAACAATCTATTAATTCACATATGTTTAATGTTATACAGAAACCAACAACAAATTGTTCTAAGATTTTTTTTTTCATAAAACATGTAAATGACGATGAATTGGTCCTTTCCTCATCCAGAGTAGTGTTGGAGGTTAATGAAAGGGGGGAATTTTTTAAAAAAACCTATAATGGATATAATGGAATGAACATATAGACGTAATTTCCACTTACAATACAAAAATCAATCCAATGATTCCAAGAACCAAGTTGTTATGCAACCAACTCAAAAAATAGAAGAAAAGATAGATCAACGACTTAAAAATTAGCCTCTTCAAGGGGGAAACCTCCTTTACATTACATAAATGAACAATTATTGGATAATACAAATGATAAGACCTCCTTGGTATATATAGGAGCCTAAGGGGTCACAATATAATCAAAACCTACATAACAATAATAATGTAAGGGCACAATAATAACAATAGTGGGCTTCTATGGGGCACAACAATAACAACATGGGTGATACATGGGCACAACAATAACAATAGGGGGCTACACTAACAATAACAATAATGGAAATACACTAGTATTATAGGGACCTAACATGCCCCTTTCCTTCAAAAAATTGTTGTCCTCAACATTTGAGTAGTTCTAGATGCTTCTGTATAAAATTCTCATCCTCCCGTGTGGAATCTTCTGTGGGTAAGTTCTTCCACTTAATGAGATACTATGAAATTAACCGATTCTGTAGTTTTTGGGTTCTTGTTTCCATGACTACTTCAGGCTTAAATAAGATTTTTCCTTCTTCGTCAATTTCTAGCCACATTGTTTAAACTAGGAGCTTGTCATCAATAACCGTCTTTAAGCATGAAACATGGTAAACTGGGTGTACTCAGGAAGATGCAGGCAACTCCAATTGGTAGGCCATAGTACCAACCTTTTGCAACACCTTGTAAGGACCATAATACTTAGGTGATAATTTATTATCCTTGTTAGCTTACTTGAGGGACATTTGTTTGTATGGTTGTAGCTATAAAAATACCCAGTTTCCTACATCAAAATTTCTTTCACTGCAATGTTGATTTGCTTGTTGTTTCATTCGATTCTGCGCCTAAGTGAGGTTATCCTTTAAGATTTGGAGAAGTTGTTTTTCATGCTCGATGTGATCTTCCACTGCTTGAACCTTAGAATTTTCTCTTAAATATGATATGACGGATGGTGGACGATATCCATAAAGTGCCATAAATGGGGTCATTTTTGTTGTAGTATGGAAGGAAGTGTTATACCACCATTCAGCTAGAGGTAACCACTTGATCCATTGTGTTTGTTTGTCATATACAAAGCAACAAAGATATCCTTCCAAACATTTGTTCACCATCTCAATTTGCTCATCGGATTGAGGATGATAAGATGAGCTATGAGCTAATTGAGTACCAAGACAAGAAAATAATTTCGTCCAAAAATTTCTAGTGAAAACGAGATATCTATCACTTACAATAATCTTTGGGTTTCCATGTAGCTTTTGAATTGTTTCCATAAATGCAGTAGCAATTGTACTGGCTTTAAAAGGATGAGATAATGCGCAAAAGTGTGCATACTTGTTAATTTTATCGACTACCACCATGATGACAATATTTCGTTCAGAATTGGGTAAACCTATGATAAAATCCATTAAGACCTCCTCCCAACGCTGACTTGGAATGGCTAAGGTTATAACAGACACGGGGTCTTAATTGTTTCAAATTTATTTTTTTGGCAAAACAAACATTCTGCCACAAACTTTTGAATATCATATTTAAGTCCATCTCAAAAAAAATACTTATTGACCCTGTGGTAAGTTTTTAAAAATCTCAAGTGCCCTCCTAAAAGGGAGTTGTGTAATTACAAAAAAATCTTCTACCTGAGTTGGGAATTCTTACAAAGATATAAGCGACCTTTGTACCATAATGAATGATTTTTCCAGCTAAATGTATCAGATGTACTAGGATCTTGTTGAAACTTTTGAATGAGTGTCCACACCTCTTCATCATTCCTCCATTCATCCCTTGCTTCAGTTATCAAATCAAGGTGGATAATAGAAATGGAAGAAATAAACGCTTCCACATCCTTATCCTTTCTTGAGAGTGCATTTGCAACAAGATTTTTCTTCCGTTTTTTGTAGATGATTTCAAAGTCATAACCCAACATCTTTGTGACCCATTTTTGATGATATTTTGAAGATAATATTTGTTCCAAAAAGTATTTAAGACTATCATGATTTGTTTTTACCTTGAAGTTTCCTCCCATTAGGTAAGGTCGCCATTGCTTTAGTGAATGTAGTATTGCTAACATTTCCTTCTCATAAATAGGTTTTTGTAAATAATTTCCTTTGATTGGACGACTTTCAAAAGAAATGGGTATTCCTTCTTGCATTAAAACAACACCAATTTCATTTCCTGAGGCATCACATTCCACAATAAAAAAAGTTGTGAAGTCTGACATAACTAAGATCAGTGCTTGGCACATTGCCTCTTTAAGATGTTCAAAGGACTTAGTTGCTTTTAGAGTCCAAGAAAATGCAGCTTTCTTTGGTAATATTGTTAGAGGTGCTGATATTCTCCCATAATTATTAAAAAACTTGTGATAATGCCCTGTCAACCCAAGAAATCCTCAAAGATGCTTTGGTTGTGGGGATTTTCCATTCCTTAATGGACTTAATTGTGTTATGGTCTACCTTAACACCCTCATGAGATACAATATGACCCAAATATTCCACCTCCCGTACTCCAAAGAAACATTTGGAGGTTTTTTCATATAATTGTTTCTCCTTCAATAATTTGAGAACAATGTCAACATGTTGAAGAAGATCCTTCCAAGACTTGTTGTAGATTAGTATATCATCAAAAAATACTAGCACATTTTCTAAGGAAGGGTTTGAAAATGGAATTCATCAAATCTTGAAGTGTGGAAGGTGCATTTGTAAGACCAAAAGGCATGAACAAAAATTCATAATGACCCTTATGAGTTCGAAATGTTGTTTTCAGAATGTCTTCATTCTAATTTGATGATATCCTGAATAAAGATCCAGCTTGGTGAAGTAAATTTCTCCATGTAATTCATACAACAATTCATCAATGATAGGAATGGGAAATTTATCTTTAATAGTGAGCTTGTTGAGATCCCTATAATATGGACACATACGCCATGATCCATCCTTCTTGTGCACCAATACTACTGGAGTAGAGAAAGAACTTTGACTATGTTGAATTATACCAGACTCTAGCATTTATGCCACCATATGTTCAATTTCACTCTTTTGGGAATAGGGTTATCTATAAGGTATGATGTTTGGAGGAACACATACTGAAATCAAATTAATAGCATGATCTTGTTTATGAATAGGTGGGAGGCCTTTGGGAGTCTCAAATCCCTTGGAATGATTGTCCAATACTTTTTGAAGATCTGGAGAAATAGATGATTTCGATGTTTGAACCTCTATTGAGCATAGTTGTACAATTATGCCATGTTTTTATTTCTTCATAATATTTTTCATGACATTAGATTTGATTATATTTCTTGGTTTCCCTGCGATACCCCTTAACACAACTTCCTTTCCTTCCCAAAAAAATTTCAAGAAAAGTTCTTGAAAATTAAAAATTATCGTCCCCAAAGATTGTAACCATTGGACTTCTAGTATAACATCAACACCACCCATTGGAATGGAAAGAATTAGACTATTCAATACTTATTCCCCAATGGTTATCTTGATATTATGGCACTTTCTAGAGCAATTTATAGTTCCTCCATTTGAAACCATCACTTGACACCCTGGTGCTTGATATAAGAAGCAATTCAATTGCTTGACTATCTTATAATGAATAAAATTATGGGTACTACCCAAATCAATCATAATTATTACATTTTTCTTCTTGATATATCCTTTTATCTTAAGAGTTCGAGGAGTGGTATGATCCGGATTTAAGCAGGAACGCAATAGATTACAGAGATAACCATAAATACAGAGATGCGATAACCATAAAAACAGAGATGCAGCGGAAATAATACTTCATTTCATTAATGGAGAATATTGAAATATGCTTACAAATAGAAATAACCCAGCTAGGGCGATGGTAGCTTATCTCTGAGAAGAGATGTGTCGGCTACATGCCTCTGAACTGTTTCGAACTGTCTTTACAATGAGGCTCGAAGGCCTATTTATTATTGAGAAACAATGGAAAACCCTTCACATTCCAAAACCTAACCCTAGAAGATGAAACGCCAAATTGTGGGCCCCGTTTTGGGGTGAGTTGGACAACCAACTTCCCGGGGTCGCGAATTGGTCGTCTTATCTCTGTTTGACGCGCATGATAGCCCGTTGGAAAGATCTCTCCGAGGACTACGACGAAAAAGACAATTTTATCAAAAAGATCGTTGGCGGTGGATTTCCCAAAAAACGTCGTTTAGGGCCTCAAAACGGCTCCGGAAGTTTAGGACCCAAAAAACTGCTAAAAATAGTAAATTGCACTATAATTAAGGAAAGTGAAAAACTGAAAGAGACAGTTGTGGGGGTCCAAATGGGATAGGTGGGTGGCCACCAACATCCACCTGGATCATTCCTCCCCCCTTAGGAAGCAATGGTCCCCATTGCGTTGAGTTCCTCCCTGAGATGAGGAAGCTTCTGCTAAGCTGGGTCTCTGGTGAGTTGTTCTGCAATCTCTAATGTGTCCAGAAATGGTGGGAAGCATGATCGACGACAGTCCACATTGAACACTCGCTGCAAGTGAAGGAATGGAGGAATTTTTTGCTTCAAAGCATTGTTGCCCGTAGCCTTGGTACTGGTGTAAGGACCATGTCGGAGTGGCCTGAGCTCCTGATGGGTTCTGGTAAGGCGTTCTTTCTGTTGATGCAACCAAACTTTGTTCCCCACCTGAAACTTGTGTGGTACCCCCGTGGGTGAGAAGAAGTTGTTCATATGTTTTGTTCTGACTGTATCCCTCTGTTGCTGCTGCTGCGTGGAGGAACCCTTCGTGGGGTCATGGATGTAGCAACGATCTTCCCCTTACTTTGGGAGCGAACCAGACAGAAAATAAATTTCGTAGTCTGTGAGATGAGCTTGCTGCCTTTCTTAGCAGTCAAAGAGGTGGCAGTAGGTGGGGCTACCTCCGGTATCTTGTATAATGAATTATCCAAAGAAATAATGACAGCGCGAGGCCTTGACTCATACATAGCATGTCGCCTCCACAAGTATGGCTGGCCTAATAGTACATCACAAACATCCAGAGGTGTAACATCACATAATACCTCGTTTGTGAAGGGCTTGATGCTGTAGGGAAGGCAGCACTGATGGCGAACTTTGAGATCTCGTCCTTCGTGAAGCCACCCGATACTGTACGGCTGCGGGTGTGGTGTAGTCGGTAGGCCCAACCGCTTCACGACCTCTGCTGAAATGAGGTTCTTTTGGCTGCCACTGTCGACAATGAATTGCAGTGGCGAACCCTTCACCCACATTTGTGAGTGGAAAAGACGTTCCCCCTCCTCTGGCTCTTCGGGCTCATTCTTCTGGATCTTGGCAGTGGCAACAGTGGCACTAGGATCCGCATCAATGATCTGCTTCCCTTTGCCATTCCCCTTGTCGGGTTTTGGCTCAGAGTCGGAACATGCATCTGATTCAGAAGCCTTCAACTCGACCACCAGCGACTGCTTGGTCCGACACTCACTTGTGTTATGAGTGGGACTCTTGTGGAACTCACACCACTTTCCTGTGTCCTTCTTCGGCTTCGTGGTGGTGTTCTTTTCTTGCGGCTTCGAGGGGTTGTCTTGGGTCACCCCGCCTTGGCTTTGTCCTTTAGGCTTCGGATTTGTAGATCCAAAGTCTCGCTTCTTCTGTTTGAACTTTTGCTCGATTTTGACAACGTATCGGTATGCTGTGCCGAGTGAGGAGATGTTCAAGAACTCCATCTCTTCCTGGATGTATCTGTGTAGGCAACCACGGTATTTGAGTACTAGATGCAGCTCAGAATCTTTGATACCCAACTGTGTGCGAAGGGTATGAAAAATATTTGTGAACTCTAGCACATCTTGGTCTCGTCCCTGCCGCAATGTGGTCCATTTGATGTATTTGTCCTCATAGCTTTTGACAGGGTAGTACTGCTCCTTGATGGCATCCCGGAAGTCATTCCAAGTGGGGGCGGCTGAAAACAGTGAGCCTGTACTTTCATCCTTCTGCTCGCAGTATGTTTCCCACCAGTCCTTGACGTGGGGTGCTACTTTGAGAAGAGCGAAAATAATCTTTTCCCGACTTGAAAATTCATGAACAGAAAAATACCCATCTAGCATATTTAACCATTTATCTACGGCATCTGCGTCTATTTGACCCTCGAAGATGGGGATTTCAAAATTAACTTGTACCTTAAACGGTGTGGCGTTTACAGAGTATCTGTTGGAAGTCGATGCGTTGCCTCTGGGTAGCCACTGAAGGATCTGCGCAAAGCTATCCATCATCGCGTTCCTTTGCCGCTCGAGGGCTTCTTCGAGCAAGATTCTGATAGGATCTCCTGCCCCCTCATCTTTCTTCTCATCCGCCATGGGAGGTCGTCGAGATTTGCGAGGCTGGTCTTGCAAAGGTTCGACCAATTCAAGCCCTAACTCCTTATATCCTGACCTCGTTGGGGACATGCAAAGAAAAACAAAGAAAAAGCAGACCGCTCTGATACCAATGATTTTGGGCTAGAATTCTCAATTTCTTGAAAATCTTGCTCCTCAGTTTGGCTGTGCACCTCAGCAAAGGCTACAGATGGTGATCCTGTGGCCTGAAGGGAACTAGTAGGTTGTCTAGAAGCAATTTTCTAGGTCCTATTGAAGGCTGAGATTCTGCTTTTTTAAGGATTTCGTCTATAAAGGTCGATCTGCCAAGGGTCACCAGCCCCTTAGCTTTATCAGGATTGGGTAGTGGTTTAGGATTCTTTTCAGGATTTTTCTGCTTATTCATGCACACAAATCAAATTTTTATTTCTACCCAAAACAATAACAAATCTGTAGTAAAGCCGGTAGGGGAGCAGGGCTGTTACATGCTCTGTACGCAGGTTCTAACCTCCCGTTTTTAAAACCCAATTCTCTCCTAGCAGGTACTTACACTACTCTAGAAAGAAACAAATGGCTACACTCTTCCCTGGCAATGGCACCAAAATTTCGAGCAGCAAAAAGGGTCTTTTTCACCTCTATTTACCCTACATTAATTAGCAATCCAGGTATGATTTGTTATCTCAAAGAGTGTACTCAGTCTGAGGCAGTCACTTGTCAAGAGTAATGCTAGTAGTATAGTGCTTTAAATACAAGAGTAAACGGATGCTTGGAATAAAATCTACTTACAAAAAGAAACTTAACACTCTGAGACTTAAATCATTCACTCAGAAAGCTACATCACTTCATCAGTCAAGGGTGCAGTAACAATAACTCTTTCCTTTGTAAACTGATATAATTGGAAAGCAATCAAGGAAAATATCATCAACCTGGGAACTGGACAACAATAGTTAATGTTCACTACAGTTTCAGATCATTTTGTTCACACCAAAGTAATGATAATTGAAATAACAGGAAATGGAACAACAACTAATCTACTTAAAAAGATTGAACAACAAAGCTTTAACCTACAGAAATTAACGAAGCAGTAACTGTAATCTATAGGAATTAAGCATCAATCTTTACCTCAGAAATGATTTGAACAACAAATGGAAATAGGACAACAAACTTAAAGGAAGTTATGAAATATTGAACAGCAACCTGAATCAAATGTAAATGCACAACAAAACAAATCAAATATTGCACACATCACATCTATATTGAAAGAAACAGTAATCTGAGTTTCGGCATAACAATTATTAGTCACGGTTATGAAGAAATAGCAATTGCGATCACGGTGGAACAAAAATCCCAATGAATACTAATCACACTTGGAGGTAAACCGTAGATAAATACACAATAGTACTGATTTATGAATACGCAGCACCGTTACTCTGTAAACGAACAGTAATGGTAATCTGTAAGGAACAGCAATGTTATACAATAATCTGCTAAAGGAACGACAATGCGATATAAATTCAGAATGAACAGCATAACATTCTAGTTGCAGAAGATAACCTTACTATTCAAATGGGAATGTGATATAACAGAGCCAACATATGAAATAATAAGGAACAACAGATTACTGAACAAAGAAGATAAAAGAAATCAATCCACACACGACTTGGAATCGGAAAATAATTGTACAAGAAGCAAGTGATCCACCAGGGCCGGGCCCTTAGCCTCCAGGGACGCCTTTGCTGAGGTGCACAGCCAAACTAAGGAGCAAGATTTTCAAGAAATTGAGAATTCTAGCCCAAAATCATTGCAAGAAGGGAACCTTAGTAATCTTTGCGAAGGGAGAGGAGAAACAGGGGAAACTGAAGAACCAATATCTCCTCTTGGAATAATTTAGGCATTAAGCAGCCCAGATAAGGGAAGTGCTGCAAAAATCATCCAGAACGAAGTCGAAGAACCTCAAGAACTAAAATCCCCCCAGACATTAGCAAATCTCATCATCCCAGACAAAGGAAGTTCTATTAAGGCCATCCCTGCTCCGTCTAGCCAACCTAAGAATACCCTCCTAGAAATCCCGGAAGGTTATTGGCATATATTTGACCAAATGGCCCAGATCCAGCCAAACACCCAAACCTCCACACTGCAATATCCCATTGTAGATAATGCAGTCAATGCACCTATGAAGACAATTGCTCTCCAGGGTATCCCTACATTTCATGGCCTAACATTGGAAGACCCAGATGCATTTTTGTTTGAATTCGATGTGCTGTGCAGAGGATATGACTATACCACCGACACCCAGAAGCTGAAACTATTTCTCTCTACCTCAAAAGGGGTTGCTTTACGATGGTTTATGGGGTTGGGTGGGGGTGTTATCAATGATTGGGATCAAATGAAAAGTGCTTTCCTGAAGAAATATCAGGATTATTGTAGATCCAGAGAGTTAAAATATGAAATATTTCAGATGGTAGCTAGACCTAATGAAACACTAGAAGAATATGTTGAACGTTTTCAGTATAATCTTCAACGATCTCCTTATGCATCATTACCCTTACGTGACAATGTATTAAAAACAACATTAATTAAAGGTATGAAGGAACAATGGATTGAAACATTGAATATTTGGGGACTCTGACAACACAGCTCGATATTATGCAAGCCAAATAGAAACAAGCAGAGGCAGAGCAAAATCTGGAAATCTTCTATCCCAGATGCAGAAAGAAACACAACCACAAAGTGTGCCCATTAGATGCGGTTCAAGTTTGCATCATTTGTACAAAAGACCACTCTACAGAAAGTTGTCCCTCACTTCCTGGTTTGAAAGCGGTATACAAAGAAGCAGAAGAAGAACTAGAACCAGTGTACCTACTTAATCAGTGCCATCAATGGCAACTGCGACAATCAAGCATGTTCCCCGATCCAGCTTCTTCTTTCCAGCCTCCACAATATCATGCTCAACAATATGATACAATGTGGAAAAATCAACCTCCCTTCTCAAATTGGTCACAACAACCATTTCCTTCATCATCATGGCCGAATCAAGCAAGCCAATCTAATTGGTCAAATTTTCCCTACGTTCCACCATAATGGCAAACCAATGCGTATCCAGCACAATGGTCCCCTCCCACTTCGCAGAGTCAAGCCTGGAAGACAAACTGGCAAATACCAATGAATCAGCCAGTAGGAACCATTCCTCTCCCTCAACCTACACTGCCAGCACTACAACAAAATCCCCAGTCCAATTTAAGACCGCAACTCCTAGCCCAACCCAACCCGAACCCAAATAACAGACCGGTCCAATCTGTTCAAATAATTGAAACACCAGAGCTAGAAACCGATCTAAGGGAGTGTAACGACCTTCAATTAAGGTATGGGCACATTATAGAAACCGAGGGAGATAAAAATGTTCAAGTTGAAAATCAGTTACCTGTAGAAAAACCATTACAAGAAGAAGATGTGGTTAGAAAACCGACTCATCATCAAGCAATCACATCTTCTCCCCCATTCCCAGAACGATTAATTATACCACACCCTATAGAACATCCCGACTTTGATATTCTGGGAGAACTTAAGAATTCGTACATAAAAATCCCACTCCTCCAAGCTATCCAAGATATCCCAATATATGCAAAGACCATCAAAGAGCTATGTATAAAAAAACCAAGGAGGAGAATAACAAATAACTCAATAGTCCAAGTAGTTGGCACCTTATCTGACCTGTTATCAAGAAGAGAAGCACCCATCAAATATGAATACCCAGGAAATCCAATAGTGACAGTGAAAATCAATGGACAAACCTTTTTAAATGCCTTAGTTGATTTAGGGGCTGCAATTAATATCTTAACAACCACCACTTGTCAAAAACTGGGCATTACATCAGTAGAACCAAGTTCCACTTTTTTAGATCTAGCTGACTGATCAGTGGTTAGGACGGAAGGCACACTACATGATGTCATGGTATATATTGATTCCTCGTAATATCCTGGTGACTTTCTGATAATAAACCCCAAAAACCGACTTGATGGACATCCATTAATTTTAGGCAGACCTTGGCTTTCAACCGTTGATGCTTACATTGGCTACCGACAAGGCAGTATGACCATAACTAGAGGGAGTAATATCAAGAATCTAGCCCTATACCCTCCAGTCCAGCCAAGTGTAATGATAATAAAAGCTAACAAACAGCCTGTATCATACTTTATCGAAAACATTAGATCCCCATTAACTATAGAAGATGCCCTCAATTTCAAAGATCAAATAGAGGATGATGTTATTAACAACTTTATTAACCAAGCTGAATCCAGATCCCACGTATAATGTCACATGATAAAGGCAGCATTTGATAATGAATTAGAAGGAGATCCTCTCAAAGACACTCATGATCAAACAATACCTACTACCTCCGTTTCAAATAGCAAAACTGTAGAGATTGAGGGAGGAAAAACTTTAAACATCAATAGTAACTTGAATCCTGAACAAGAAGAGAAGCTGATCCAAATACTGAAAAAATACAAGGAAGCATTTGCATGGGATTATCCGGACATGAAGGGAATCGATCCCCAGTTATGTACACACCACATTTACACAGAAAAGGATGTAAGACCTGTTCGCCAACCCCAAAGAAGACTTAACCCTCATCTGAAAGCTGATTTACAAAAACTTTTAGATGTAAACTTTATTTATCCTATCTCCGATAGAAAATGGGTCTCTCCACTTGTAGTGGTGCTGAAAAATAATGGAAAGTGGAGGATTTGTGTAGATTACAGAGAATTAAATAAAGAAACCCAAATACTACAATAGAGTTGGATTTGCGGCCTATAAGTGAAGTTGACGCACTGGATTTGCATTCCAACAGATTGGAAGAAAGTGGTGAGCATTGGTGAAGTTTGACGAGGATAAGTGGTCTTCAAGATCACATGTATATCCTTTAGTGATTGGAGGAAATGAAAGGTTTTTGTTCTTGAATTTGATCCAAATATAAAATAATATCTCAAATCTAATTTTGAGTGAAGAGAGGAAAGGGAAGGGTATCATTCTTACCCTCTACTTCAGCTCGCTAGAAGTTTAGATGGCTTGCTTAGTGATTACAAGATGGATACAAGCATGTTCATGTGCCAAAAAATTTAGTAACTTAAGTATTTTTCATAAGCTACTTGATAGACATGTTGCACTAACTTATTCAATCAATGAGAGTTCCAGAGATTCCATTTCTTGCAAAGAGGGAGTGCTATCTTTTCGTTGCTTTGAAAGTATTTTCACCTAGCTAGGGGAGTACTTGGTGTGATGATGAAGGCTTGCGATCCCCTATCCCTTTTGTTTTATTTTTTTTGAATTACTTGGTGTGATGATTAAGACATGCTTCTCGAGGTCATTGTTAGCACACATGTGATGGTTTTGAAAGATTTTACAAGGGTGCACTTGTTTAGGATGATGCTTGCTTATAACATGTATTAAGGACCATGGAGGATGGTTTTATACTCTTGGAATTTTCGGACAAGTCATTAGAGGTATTGGAGACACCATGCACATATGTTGAGGAAAAATTCTTGAGTTTAAAAGCCAATGATTGGAGGGTGGACAACTAACACTTCATTTGGGGCTTTGATAGTTGAATCAGACTACTTAGTTCCATATTTTTGTGTCAACATCCCTCACATTAGGCCATATAAAAAAAGGGAAATTTCTTTATTAATCACAACTACCTAGTATCTTATATATCGATATTTGGTGTCATTATAACTACTTGGGAATCTTGTAAGATCATGTATTACTTTTGTAACAAATATTCGATGATAATTCGATACTAGTATTAGGGTGCTTTCACTTGTTAGATGCAAGTATGTGGCTCTTCTTAATGATTTGTGTGATGCAAGTGGAAGATCATGGGATTTGAAAATTCGTGTGATGTTGGCAGCTTCAAAGGTTGGCTTGTAGAGTTTGGTGTAATGCCTTGCTTGGCCTTTGTATTATTGAACAAAGTTCGTAGTCATTGTGGAAAACATATCTAGGTTTGGGAGGCATCAAAGACTCTTTTATTAGGATGATTTGTGAAAGGAATTGTTGCACCAACTCAAGATGAACTGGGATGTTGTGCTTTTCATTACTAGGATAATATGAAGTGTACAATTGTTATGCTAAATTTTTCATCATAAATAAGATATTTATCATGGATCGATCAATGTTCATTGCTATTTTACAACATGATTTATTAAGATAGTGGGACTGAATTCTATGTTGTCATAACATGCTCAATGAAACTTTAAAATCTATAATATTATATTTTCATTGTAGCTGAAGTAATATTCATATATGTGTAATAAGATGGATATTTCCCTAAGAGACTGTAAAATGATGTACACATGAAGTCTTTTTCATGTTTATATCCCTGATTTTACCTAGAAGTAGTGATGCAAAGTTTTGAATTTTCTTACAAGTCCATTGAAGAAATTAAATACAACACCAAGGATACAAAATCTAAAGAGTAGATATGTGGCCTCATAGAAGTGAGGCATATATTTATAATTGGGAAGATTCAATAGATATTGACATATATACAAACCAACATGACTTTAATAAGTTTACATGGTAAGTTCCAACCTCAAAATAATTAACTAAGTGATAATACTTGGGGATCATAAAAAAAGGCACAATCATTCTGTAAGTAAGAAATATTTCATTGGGTCACCTAGTGCTATTTTTTTTTACAATGAAAAGGAACTATTCACTTATCCCTTTCTTCGCATTTTCATCTCTTTTTGTTTAGTTTATATGTGACTTTTGGAACATTCAATGATACCGGGGGGGTTGAATTAGTATCAACAATTTTTAACTTAAAAATCTTGTAAATGCATCCAAAGTTATAAATCAAAGCACATAAATATACAAAACACAAAATATTACGTGAAAAACATATAATTATTTTCTTTATATATATATATATATATATATATATATATATATATATATATATATATATATATATATATATATATTACATTCAGATCTATCAACACTAATTGAAAGGAATCACCAACTCCCTAGTTTATCAACACCAACTAAAAGGAAACACAAACTCCCTAGTTTATGAGCACCGACTAAAAGGAAGAGCCAACTCCTTGATT
The DNA here is from genome assembly GCA_031772625.1 of Pinus tabuliformis. Lineage (NCBI taxonomy): Eukaryota > Viridiplantae > Streptophyta > Pinopsida > Pinales > Pinaceae > Pinus > Pinus tabuliformis. The sequence goes on from CM062804.1 coordinate 1,267,359,643, forward strand.
GATCAACATCAAAGCTTATACAAGAATCAATATTAGTCAAAGAAAGTTCACTCTTTTGGAATCTACTCCTTTGTCCTTCACATAGGTACTAGGATTCCTAAACCCAACACTTCCCTAAACAAATGATCCTTGCACTCGACCTCTAGAGATCTGCTTCCTTCATAGGGTTTGACCTACTCAACATAGTACAATGGTATATCTTCCAAACATACATGAATCTTGATTTCAAACACTCTAGGATTTATCCCTAAAATAGGTTTGAGTTCAACCCTCTATACAAATCTAAAATTTGGCCTTCAGAGGGGACAAAGTTCTATCCTCAAGAATAGTTATGTAATTAGGCTTCTAGCCAGGGAAAAAAACAATAAAAAGGTGTGACAAAAGATCTTCCAAAATAATACAAAAAACCTTAAAAAATCTAAAAACAATTCAAAATGTGCCAAAAATCCTTCCCTGGAAAGTCTCTCCAAATAAGCTCTTTTTCGCTTCTGGTTCATGAGTTATGAACCTTACATATCTTTTATTTGCTTTTTTGAATAGATCTAAAATATCTTGAGTGAGTTGCTTGAAATTATCCTTCTCATGCCTATTTATAGTGCATTTGGGGTCTATATTGAGCCAACTTGTCCACTGGTTGCACTGACTTATGCACTGGCTAGACTGGCTTGTGCATCTGGCAAAATATATAGTGAAAATTTGAAAAATCATTTCTCCTGAACCATGAGGAGTTAGAAGGAGTGCCATACACCATTAGAAAGGTATCAAAATAAGATTTCCAACCATATATGCTATGCTTCCATTTGAGCTAGGTAAATGGAGAAAAAATGCATTAAAATATAAGGTATCCAAATGGGGCATTGAGAATCCAAAAACAATATTTCGAAATATGTTATTTGAATATGTAACTTTCTCTTTCATTTGGACATCCTTTGACATCAATGACAACTTCTTTCAACAATCTCCCCATTTTTCATTGATGGCAACCATCATACTCCCCCTGTGATCATGCTCCCATTGCCTGCGTGTTTCTTGATCTTTCTCTCCCCCTTTGACATCAAAAAACAAAGGTTAACTCCCCTTGAAACTGTCTCTCCCCTTTTCTTTCTTTATTGAAGATTGTGCAAATAAATTTGGAGAAGAAATTACTCCGAGTTTCTATCTGAGATACTCAAATGTCTCTTTGGGAAGTGGCTTAGTGAAGATGTCTAAAATATGCTCCTTCAGGGCCAACATATTCTAGCTTAGTATTCCTTTTTTTTACTTGATACCTTAGAAAGTGAAACTTTATAGGAATATGCTTAGTGTTAAAATGCATATTTGGACTCTTAGAGATGTTTATTGCACTTGTGTTCTCACGAAGTATTGAAATAGGCTCATCAAATTTTACTCTTATGTATTGTAAGGTTTTCTTCATCAAGAGGACCTAAGTACAACATGTTACTACTATAATATATTCTACTTTTACTGTAGACAAGGATACTTAATATTGCTTCTTATGTAATTAGGATACTAAATAGTTTCCCAAGTAGAAGGATGCTCCACTTGTACTTCTTTTGTCATCTATAATTCCTACCCAATATGAATCTGTGTAAGCTACCTGTGTTAATTCCTTTCTTTTTGGATACCCCAACCCAGATTTTGTCGTTCATTTGAGATATATGAATATCCTTTTCATTATTAGAAAATGAGTTTCCTTCAGTGCTGCTTGAAATCTTGAAACCTATCCAACTTCTTGCATTACATATAGTCTTGAAGCTGTCACATAGAGTAGTCTACCATTCATCGATTTATATTGTTTTGGCCCATTTCGTTGGATTCACCTTCTTTTCTCAACTTGCATATGATGATCATAGGAGTGATCACAGGTTTCTAGTCTTCCATTTTGAACTGCTTCAACATTTATTTGATTCACTTGGTTTGAGAGATGAAAATGACTTCATCTAGTAGAGATATATGCATTTCCAAAAGTAAAGTCAGCTCCACATGCAAAGAAATTTCAAATTCATTTGTCATATCATTTGCAAAGTTTTGACTTAATATATATCATCATCACTTCCAAAGATGATGTCATCAAAGTATATTTCAATGACAATCATATTATCTTGATTTTCCTTTATCTATAGATTATTGTCTGCATTTCCCTTTTTGAGTCCTTGTTGTTGCAAATACTTGCTGAATATTGAGTACCATGCTCTAGAGGCTTTCTTAAGCCCACACAAAGCTTTATTTAGTCTACAAACATAGCCCTCATCTTTTGATAATAGGAATCCTTTCGGTTGTTCTATGTAGACTTCTTCTAGATCCCCATTAACTAAGTATAAGTTTACATCCATCTTATACACTTTTATTCTTTTGGAGCATGCATAGGCCAAGAGAATTTTGATTGCTTCCATTTTGGCTACTAGAGCAAAAGTTTCTTCAAATTCTATTTCTTCAACTTGGGATATTCTTTGCACACTATCCTTGCTTTGTTTTTGGTCACCTTTCCATATTCATTTAGTTTGTTTATGAAGACTCATTCTGTACCAATCACATTTTTGTTCTTGGGTCTTGGAACAATTTCCCATGTCTCATTATTCTTTATTTGATTAAGTTATTCTTCCATGGAATTGATCCAAAGTTCATTTCTAGCTTCCTCAAAGTTACTTGGTTCAATTGTGGACGATAATGATACATGCCCTTGCTCTGATGTTTGTGCTTTTTTTCTTCTTTTGGTTTCTACTCCTGCACTCTTTTCCCTAATGATTTGTTTAAATTTTTGGATGATTCTTCTAATACCAACATTTTGGTGTCCACAAAGGTGTATGAAAATCTTGCTAATTATCTGATTCTTCTTGTTCTATCTCTGGATGCTTCTCTTCTTATTTTTCTTCCTCTTGCTTTGGTTCTCCCTCTTCCTATTATTCAAATATGTGTGGATTTTTTCTTTCCTTATTGGTATTCAACACTTTTGTTTCATTAATTTTTACATTGATATTTTCTACTATCTTGTTGAGTCTAAGATTGTAGCACTTATATGCTTTTCTTTTACATGAGTACCTAACAAGTATGCCTTCATCTATCCAGAGTAAAACTTTCCTAACTTCTGGTCATCTCTCTTTATGTTACATTTGCTTCCAAATATTCTGAAATTCTTGGCACTAGTTGGTCTTCCCTTCCATAGTTCACAGGGAGTTTTTTCATTGTTGCTTCCGAGCAATCCTCTATTAAAAAAGTGAACAACTATATGTACTTCTTGAACCCAAAAGATATTACTTAGCTTGGATTTGTGCAAAAAAATTATATCCATCTCTTCCACAGTTCTGTTATTTCTTTCAATCACTCCATTTTTTTGAGGAATTCTAGCTATTAAGAAGTGTCTTCTTATTCCATGTTCTTCAAAATATTCATTGGATTTATTTGAAGTGAATTCTCCTCCATTATCTAATCTCAAGCAATGGATTTTTAAATCGGTTTCATTTTGAACAACTTCCTTGAATATTCTGAAAATTTTCAAAGCTTTTGACTTCTTTTTAAGAAAAAAACCCAGGTCATCCTTATGTAGTCATCAATAAACAACATGAAGTATTATTTTCCATCTATTCCTTTTGTTCTTATTGGCCCACATAAATCAGTATGTACAAATTCTAGTGTTTTTTTCATGGAATGTTCCTTATTTTTGAACTCAACTCTTGTTTATTTTGCACACTGACATTACACACACAGTGTTTGAAGGATTTGTAATTTCAGACATATCCCTTACAATTCGTTCTTACTGAGCTTTACAATATTGTCAAAGTGTGTATGCCCCAATATCCTATGACAAAGCCAACTTTGATTTTCCTTTCTTGAGCAACATCTTTCCCTTCTAATCTCATTTAGGATGTATATGTCGTTTGGAGTTCTTATTGTTGTTGCAACCAATTTCCTTAAATCCTTCTTTCCTTATTTCACATTATTTTGAATTGAATACAAGTGTGTGTCTTTGATCACATATTTTTCTAACACTTATCAAAATATGCTTCGTATATTCAACAGGTAATTTTTTTTATGCCACTGCATGATCATTACTTCCAAGGCTAATTGTGCCTTTCCCTATAATTTGGCAAGGTTATCATTGCCAAAAGTGACAAATCTTCCTTTTTCTTTCTTCAATGTTAACATAATTTTTTTTTCTCCATTCATATGCTTTGAGCGTCCACTATCAATATAATATTAACTTCTTTTGCTTTGGGCTTGTAGGGCAAGCCCATATTCCTCAACCTTCAAATATTCCTGTTTATTTTTCCGAGTTCTTAGTTTCTCCCCCATATGATGGACATGAACTTGCGTTGTTTCCCTTGAAGGAACTACCAAATTGCTTCTATAATTTATGGCCATGTGTTTAAAATTGTTCCATTTGTAACACTTAGTTTCATCACTAGGAATGCCAAAATTGTTATAATTTCTCTTGAGAACCTACCTCACGAGATTTTCTACCATAACTACCTTCATAGTAGTTCTTGGGATTTTCATAGCTATTTCTAGTATTTCTACCTCTTGCATAGACTCTACTATTTATAACCTTTTGCCCAAAATTATTACAAGAATAACACACTCCAAGAAAAATATTTTGGTACCTGAGTGTAGGTGGTCTTGTTTATGGTGTTGTCCCTCTCAATATGATATTCTTCTTTAATATTATCATTGTTGGATTTTGTGCATCCTCCTTTAGCGACTTATATTCTTCCTTCTCGATAGGACCATTGAGTGCATCAACATAACTTCATTTCTTTCCTTCATTTCCTATCATCATATAGCTTGAACCTTTATCAATATTATTTGTTTATATCCTAGTCCATACCTATCAGTGAATGATTTATGGTTACATATGATTTCATCCAATATTTTGGTACTATTTGTCAATTTTTTGTTGGATGTCCTTTTTTCATAGTTCCTTCCTCAAGGAGACTATCTTAGCTTCTACATTCCCAATTATTCTCTCCTTCTCTTCCAACTGTCTCTTGGGTGTTTCTTCTAAGATAAGTTAAGGAACTAATCAATTCCACCTCAAGATCCAATTCTCCTTCTTATTCTTCATGATTTCCTTCATAGTTTTCAGGAGTTTCGTTATGAGAAACTAATTCCATGAATAGAAATCTATTAGAATCATGGTCACTATAATCTAGCTTCATCAGATGAGTTACTATCTTCTCTTGAATACAAACTTTTCTTTTTGAAGAATTTTTTGTTGTTCTTTCCTTTGTTTATTTTCTAATATTTCTTTTCTTTCTTATAAATTTCTTCTTCATCACTATCTGGTCCGTCCCCAAAAGGATATTTAGAAGCCTAATAACCAATTATTCCACATTCAAAACACTTAAAGGGAGGCTTACCTTTATATTTGAGAGTTCCTCTTTTCAACTTTATCGCAAAGTTGGCTTCTTATTCAGCGCATCAATCATTGCTATAGTCAGAGTTTGTTTTTGACTTTTTCTTGTTCTTCATTGTCTTATTGGACAGCTTCAAAACTACTTCTCTTTTGGATGGATTTTCCCTTTTAGTCCTCTTCTCTCCCAATCCTCTCATAGTATTCATGATCTCATAACTCCAAGAAAGTAAGTTGCAACACCTTCATCTTCCTTCACCTTTAGGTGTTCAAACTGTCCTCTATATGTTTGAAGCTTGTCCCCTTTGACCTATTCATCTCCTTCATACATATTCTTGAGTTTGTCCCAGATTTCCTTTATTGATTCACAATGCATAACCTTGACAAATTTTTATAATGTTAGCCCTCCTAGAATGGCATACATAGCCTTTAAATTGTTTTCATAAAGTCTTCTTCTGACCAGATCTATTAGAGTAGAGGTTGGTACCTTTTATTTATTTAGAACAAATTTCCAAACATCAACTCCTTGTGCTTGTAAGAAAAATATCATCTGTATGCTCCAATAGGCATAATTTTCTCCATCAAACAATGGTAGACTATGTTTGGTGTATTATTCTTTCTTTTCCATGAGTCTCACCAAGATCTACGTTCCAGTGGTTAAAATGTTTCAGAGGGAGTTTGCTATGATACTAATTGTTGGAATATTTAGTAATACTGAGAAGGGGGTGAATCACTATTAACAATTTTTATCTTCAAGAACTTGTAAATTCATCCACAAGTATAAATAAGAACACATAAATATATAAAACAAATGCATTTCTAAGTGAAAACCACATAATGATTTTATTAATATATATATTCTTAATACACGATTCAATGTTATTCAAAGAAAGTCTACCCTTTGGAAGCTACTCCCTTAATAAATGATCTTTGAACTTGGCCTCCTTATCAATAAAACAATATTTGCATAAATTAGCCTCTAGAACTCTACCTCCTTCAGAGGGTTCAACCTCCTCAAAAGAGGAAAATGTTAGATCTTCAAAATAGACCCAAAACTCACCTTCAAAAACACCAAGATTTAGCCCTTAATAGGCTTGAGTTCAACCTTCTTTGTACCAGAACTTTGGTCCTGAAATTTGGCCTAAATAGGGAAAGGTCACTGCTCTTAGGAGAGCCCTGAAATTCAACCTTCCACACTAGAATTTGACCCTCTACATAGATCTGAAATTTGGCCTTCAAAGGGGACAAAATTTGACCTTTAAGAATAGGTCTACAACTAGCCCTATATTCCTATCTAAAAACATTCAAAAGTTGTGCCAAAAATCCTTCCAAAATGAGCCAAAACAATCATTCCAAAATAAGCAAAAAATCCTTGCCAAGAAAGTCTATGCAAATAAGCTCCTCTTCACTTCTAGTTCATGAGGTATGAACCTTAAACCTCCTTTTCTTCACTTGTTTGAATATATCTGAAATTTCTTGAGTGAGTTACTTTAAATGATCCTTCTTGCACCTATTTATAATGCATTTAGGGTCCAAACTAGGCTTGCTTGTCCACTAGCTTAGCTGACTTGTCCACTGGCTAGACTGGCTTGTGCAATTGGCAGAATGTACAGTGAATATTTGAATTATTATTCTCCTAACCATGAGGAGTTAGAGGGAGTTCCATATACTATTAGAAAGTTCTTGGAACTTGTAATATTTCCAACCATATATGTTATGCTTCCATTTGAGCTACGTAAATGGAGTAAAAATGCATTCAAAGATAGGGTATCCAAATGGGGCATCAAAAATCAAAAAATAATATTTTGAAATATTCCATTTGAATATGTAATTTTCTCTTTAATTTGGATATATGTTGACATCAATGAAAACTTCTTTCAACATTGGTCTTTATACCATTAAACCTAAAACCAAATATCTATTATATGAAATCAAAAAATAAAGAAAAAATTATGGCACCCATGGTAACTTAGCCAATTATGCATTAATTAAACATAAGGAAATGATGAATGATAACCAAAAATAGGGGTGAGTAATGACAAAGAAATGAAGCACATAATAGATCTAATAATTTTGTGGTTGGCATGGATGGCATTTAAAAGTAGCAAGAAGGATACCATAAAGTAGTCAAGGTTAATTTGATTGTTTTCACTTTTAGAGACCATAGGTGTGAATTTTTGAAAATACATTTCGAAGAGAAAAACATGAGTCACCCATCCTTTGTGCTACATTTTCACAAGGTAAGGTATCTTCAACATTGGAACTTCTTAGATTCCACAACTATACTCACACATTACACAAAGAAAACAAATGAACTAGAGTATTAGACCACAAATAAGGCATATAATAGATTAAATAACGAATAAATGCAATGAAGAATTAACCATACATATCTCCTTGACATAAGTGAGACACGTTAAATATAAGATAAGGTGATTCACATTCATTTATGAACAATAATCCCCATCTTATTTTGTAAGAGAAAATCTTGATTCCCACATCGTTTGTGCTAGAATCCCATAGTGTAAGGTATCTTCACAACTACACCTTTATAGACTTTATTACTGTAGGCACTCACTACATAAAGAAAAAAATATTTGAGTATGAGACCATAAATAAAACACATAATAAATTGAATAAAAAATTAACCATGCATGTCTCCTTGCTATCATCCATTGCCCATTTACATTGAATCACTAGCCATAGAGAAACCCAAATGAGACACATTACATATAGGATAAGGTGATTCATATTTATTTATCAACAATACCCCCCATCTTATCTCTTTCATTTTCTCTACATACAAGCTTCCTCTTTTAAGCAACAAACCAAACCAAGCCCAAGCTACAAACAAGAAAAAAGACAAAAAAAAACTATAAAATACCACAAATAAAACAAAGCATGGACATGATCAAGCTCACAAAACAAAAACATACAAATAATAAGAAAACAAAACGCTGCAAATGTCATAAATCTCTATGCATAATCCTTCTTGCAATGTGGTCTCCTTCTCTCAAAGAGAAAAAGTAGGGAGAATTAGATAAAATAAATAGAGGAAAAGTAATTGTAAGCATATCTCACAACCAATAATTATTCATAATATGAAACAAACCATTTGTAGAGTTTGTTTCATAAAATGGAAAATCCAATTTTTTTAATAATAATATTAAAATTGTAATACAAGTCAAGCTAGGGTGTTGAATGCATGAACTTATCATCAACTTACTTTATGTTCATTTATACTTCATTCTACATTTTAAACACTTCATTGTTATCTTCCCACCTTCAAATCCCTACTAATTATATATATTTTTAAATATATAAATAAACAAAAAAAAATCATTATAGAAAAAGAAATTAAAATTACAAGACATCACTTTTCCCTAAATTAAGAAATTAGCAGAAAAGAAACAATATGCCCTTTTTTATCTAAATCTTGAGCATTTTCAGAGTTGTCCATGAAAGCACTAACATTGTAACCTAACAACAACAGGGAACGAAAAACACCATACGTTCGCTTTTTTCTACGGTGCATATTTATTTTACTGGTTATTTTTTTCCTGCAATTTCTTCTCCCTCCATTGCTTCAACTTCTTCTGAAACTTTGCATTGTTCATACCACAAGACTCACAGAGTTCATGCAACTCAACAATGGTACCACGGAGAGCGCGGTAATAGATCTTCATATCTTGGAAATACTGAGACTACTTCAAATTCCGTTCTCTCCGCAGCAGAGCTTCAGGGCATTGCTCCTCCTTGCACACACTCGCCCCCCATGTGATCGCCGGGTTCCCAAAGTTAAAATTCTCTCCACTGAGCAGAGATTCAGCCACATCGTCATTATTGCTCTGCCCTTCTGGAAGAAATGCACGAAGTCTAGATTTTTCCCGCTCTGTGAGATCTTCTCTCCACGCCTCTAACGTTAGAACGTTTCTGAGATCCTGTAGCGCAAATATTTCTCTGGGCAATTTTATGGTTTCAGCAATTTGGGCTTCCTGTATCTTGTACTTGTTGCTCACACAATGCTTTGTTATACCAATCTCTGATTCCAGCGATCTGCTTGTGTTGGGCTTGGGCTTCTTGTTTTTGTGGATATAGCCTTCAATTTTTTCAGAATGACGTTGGCAGTAGCTCTTGCCCTCCACGCGGGGCTGAGAACAACGCCATCGCCTCCCGTCCGATCGCTTGCACCGTAATTCATCTGCCAAAGCGCTTTCTGCGGTTGCCCTCGGGCTCATGATTAAGTTCTGTGGGTACAGGATATTCTCTGTAATTTCAGAGCAAAGAAAGATAAAAAGGCAAAAGATTGTACTGTAATTTCAGAGCAAAGAAAGATAAAAAGGCAAGAGATTGTACTGTAATTTCAGAGCAAAGAAAGATAAAAAGGCCCGAGATTGTAGTGTGGGCATTGTGATGCAACCCTTTTTCCTATTTATGGTTCAACCTGCCGGTATTTCTTCCATCTTCCATGGCGGCCGACAAGAGAGCTTGTTAGGTTTTTTTTAAATAGGTATTGAGATATTGGAGAAGTATTTGGAAACATTAATTTAAAAAAAAATTGAAATAGGTATTTGGAATAAAATTATATAAAAATATTTTATTATAATTGGTTCATTAGATTTTAGCTTTCATTTGGTGATAAATTCATTTTTTTTGGGTGTTTTGGGGAATCTAACTGTACAAATTAATTTATATGGTTGTGTTTTTTGGGTTTGTCCATGGTAAAGTGGGGTGATTTTTCGTATTTAAAAATATTGTTTCTTGTTTCTTTAATGTATATATATTTAAGTTAGATACCATCTATGAGTTGTAGACTAATTAGCTTGTGTAGGGTTTAGTCTACACAAAGTCCTATGTTCAAATTTCATGGGGAGGGTTTTGGAATAGGGCTTCCAAAATTCTAGTAAAATTATTAATAATTATTAAATGGATGGTAGGTATTTAACTTCCATGGAATATTGTGATGCAACCCCTTTTCTATTTATAGTTCAACCTTGCAGGTATTTCTTCAATCTTCCATGGCCACTGACAAGACTAGTTTGCCAGGTTTTTTTTAATGGGTATTGAGATTGGAGAAGTATTTGGAAACATTAATTTAAAAAAAGAAAAATGAGACCTGTATTTGGAAAAAATTATATAAAAGTATTTTATTATTGTAAAGTTTGTGGTGGTTTATTTGAGTGGATAATACCACATGCCCAAAAAACATAATTTGTTCCATAACCAAAATATTTTATAACAATATAAAAATATTCTCAACCATGGATATTCACCCTTTCTCACATACATAGATATATCTCAAAAATAATTATAACATTTTTCCTTCTTCTATTCAAAAAAATGTTATAAAAATAAGATAAAATAAAATATTTTTATTGTGAAATAAGTTAAGGTTTTTTGGTATGTGGTATTGATAAGCCATGGTATTGATCTATGGTATTGTAATAAAGCCTATTTACAAGTTAATAATATCCATGGCAAAGCACGACTTAATATCCATGGTTAATAATCTTGTCATGTTTTTATAAAATATTTTGATTGTGAAATAAGTTATGATTTTTTGGCATGTGGTATTGATAAGCCATGGTATTGGCCCATGGTATTGTAACAAAGCCTATTTATGAGTTAATAATGTCTATGGTAAAGTGAGGGTGAATATCCATCCTTAAGAATATTTTCATATTGTTATAAAATATTTTGGATGTGAAATAAGTTATGTTTTTTGGGCATGTGGTATTGATAAGTCATGGTATTATCCTATTGTATTGTAACAAATCTTATTTCTTACAAGTTAATAATATCCACTGTAAAGTGGGGGTGAATATCCATGGTTAAGAATCTTGTCATATTGTTATAAAATATTTTGGTTGTGAAATAAGTCATGTTTTTTGGGCATGTGGTATTTATAAGCCATGGTATTAGCCCATGATATTTTAACAAAGCCTATTCACAATTTAATAACTAAATCAAGGTATAACAAATTGAATTTTATTATTTTTATTGCTTTAACCTTTTATTATTAATTGAACAAACATTTAAATGTTTGAACTCTTTGCCATATCACTTTTAATTTTTAATTTTTATTATTATAAATAATTAAGCCTACATTTAAAATAGTTTACATACTTAAGGTTTTAATAAAACAAGCCTAGATCCATCTTAACTCTATATCTATGAAGCCACGAGAGGGATCCAATCCCTGATGGTGCAAACCTCTTTTTTAGTACAAAACTTGAGGAAAGGTTTCCACCTCGAGAGATTTGATAGATGGATCTAGGCTAGTTAGCAATAGTCACAAATCAAAGGTTCATGTTTTTTAAATATGTGTATGTTAATGTTGAATACTAGAGAGGAGGGGGTTGAAAATTTCACTTCAATCCTTATTTCTCATGCATTTATGGAATAAATAGAAAAACATCACATAATTAAATGAACACATAGAAAATAAAGATTTAACATGGAAACCAATAAAGGGAGAAAATCACATACAAATTTTCTTTTCTTTAAATGATTGTTGTTGGCACCATTCTACACTTACAAAAATTGCAAACTCCCACTTGTAGAAGATATATATCCCCCTTCTTAGTTTTGTAGGCTCTAACCCACTAGAGACACCTATCCCCAAAGTTTATTAGGCACCGAGAACATTGATCCCCAATTAGTGTTATTCAATTGTTCATATCTTTCTTTTCATCACCTAATCTTTCTCTTAATCTTTTCCTCTCTTCTGTTTTGAAATATCATTACACTAAGGGTTAGGGAAATGGGGTGAGGCGGGAGGAGGGTGTCAAATAGTGTAATTGAATAATTTAACAAGTATTAACAATATATAGTAATTAAGCCATTCAATAAACAACTAGATAAGAAACACATAGGAACATTAGATATAAAAGGAAATTCATGGAGGGAGAAAACCATAAAGCTTATATCATAATATTGTTGTAGACTCCATTCTAATGCTATATAAAATTTACTAGCATCAACCAGAAGGAGATACCCATCCCCTTATTTGTAAACACCCACTTGCAAGAGGAACCAACCCCCTTTCTTTATAGGCATCGACCTAAACGAAGCACTAACTCCCTGAATTTTATAGGTACCCACCTAAAGGAGACTCGTATCCCCTGATTTGCAGGCACCAACCCACTTAGCCTATTAGATACGTCTTTCATCCATGTCAAATGCATACCCACATTCTTTATTTTCTTCTTAATCTTCAATCTTATTTGATTCTTGCTTCAACTCTAACTTACCTAGATATTTAACTACATCTCAAACATACTCAATCTATCAACATTTCACTCAATCACATCTATAATCTTTGTCTCTATTCTGCATCTCTTTCCTCGGGCCTATGCTCCTTCCTACTCTAAGGTTATCTACAACCCTTCTACTCCGCTTCAGATCTCCATTTCTTCTTCTTACACACAACGACTTTAGCTCACTCTCATTTCAATTGTATAAATCCATTTTCTATTTTATTGTTTTTATATGTATTTATAGTTTTCAGCCTACTTTGCCATGGGTGTTGACCCATGGTATTTACCCATGGAAACTCTTCACCTTACTGTATCAATTTTTTTCCTTCACGATATGAGAACTTGAGCCTCTTCATATTCACGTTGTTTCATTTCTAGCATCCCTCAAATTTGTACAATTCATGCTTCAATCAATCCTCCTATTTATAGGCATAACATCTTCATATTTGTTCTTTGGTGGAATTTAATAGTGTCAACATTTAAGCGAAGTTGGTGTCCAAATGCAAAATTTTATCCAATTGTATCCCGTTATTTTCATGCTCTCTAGAACATATGACCATAGGTCAAAATCGAGTGCTTACACCTAACATGGCGCTTAAGTCTGGACCTATGCAATTCGCCCAGTGTTAAATATCCAATAATTTCAAAGATGCACCCAATGACCCATTCAATTCAACAATGGAGAAGTCACTTCCCCCACGAATATATGAACATTAATAAGAGGGTGGGAGCAGTGGGGGTCTGTATTTTGTCCTATGTGAAATTAAATATCCCCCACTTTTTTAAAGTGTGCCCTGTGATCTAGTGATCTACTAAAATCAAATGACAAAGGCATCACTTCAACCCCCCTCCTCCCACACCTATCCACACTTTAACAAGTGAGGGGGGCGGCAGGTTGGAGGGGTTGAAGGTTTTGTCCTATGCAGTTTACTTTTGTGCAACGTGGTGCCAAATGAGGTTAATTCGGTCCACTACATCGACCACTAATATGCACCAGTGGCTTATGGATAATGGGCCATGTCTTTTCCACATCACTTCCAAGTAATTGTCTCCCACTTGTCATGCCACATCACCACCACGTCATTGGCACGTGTTACATGAAAAAGGACCACTTGGCTACCCAAAAAGGCCAAATCCACCTGTCATGTGTCGTGACCATAGGGTGCCACATCATCATCTACCACCTATCTCTGCCAAGTCACCTTGCCATGTCATCGAGGGTCCACTAGGGTCCACATCTTTATTAAAATCCATTACCTCAAACTTAATATTTTTCTTCATTATTGAAGAGTTAGAATAATTGCCATATACCAATGGAAAGCTCTCTGAGAGAGCTATCCAACCAAACAATTTTCCTGTGAATTTGAACAAGTTACTTGCAAACAAAGTGCCTTCTAAGATGGGCTACTAAAAAACAACCAAGTCATCATGAGCTTAGCACATTTTTAATAGAAACAATCAAGACATCAATAACAACATAAGCATCATGCATGAAAATTCAACAAGATCCCCCTAAACTTGATATCACTTGACATCACTGGCTATACTTGACAACAATGACAACATACTCAACAATCTGCCCTTTTGGCATGGATGGAAATACAACCTAACATTACTAGTCATTGATGGCTTTTGGGCTTAAATTCCTAAGTTAGACTGATGAAACTACCATTGTTTGCTCACTCTCTTCATTTTATTTTGAAGTGTCAATGACTTATCATTCTCCTCTTGGCTGAGGTGCTAATAGATGATCATTATTCCCCTTTGAAACCAATGGGAAAAGGATTTAACTACTCCCACTTTGATCATTCTTCCCCTAAAGGGATTTAGCTGCTCATTTTCCCAAATGAGGTTGACACTAAGCATAAACATCTTGCCTATGAATTATGGTCCAAACACCACCTTACTTTTGTCGTTGTTCACTTGTATCACGAGATACTGATAATTATTCCAATAGCCAAATGGTACCCCCACTTTGATATATTGGGCTATTGGCTCTAATTTCTACTAAAATAATGTTAGGTCCCTATAATACTAGTGTAAACCCTTATTCTTATTAGTGGAAGCCCCTTATTATATTGTCGTTATTATTGTGTTCCATAGAATCCCACTATTGTTTTTGTTGTGCCCTTATAATATTATTGTTATGTAGGCTCTGATTATATTGTGACCCTTGAGACTCCTATATATAGAAAGGAGGTCTTGCCATTTGTATCATCCAATAATTGTTCATTTGTGTAATGTAAAGGAGGTTTCCCCCTTGAAGAGGCTAATTTTGAAGTCGTTGATCTATCTCTTCTTCTATTTTTTGTGCTTGTTGCATAACATTAGCTTTGGATTCTAGGGTTTCACTACTTCAAAAAAGGTCATCATGGAATGTTCGCTCTAATTTTTTTTGTCCGAAGTTTCAGAAGCTGAAATTAAAAACCATTTGGGCTGAAATCATGATGCACCTCATGTCATAATTTCAGATCTCATCTCACTATATTTTCGGAGATATGATCCAAGGAAGTTAGGGTTTTTGCACGTTCCCGAATTCCATCTCAAATAGTTGACCTTGGTAAAATCATCATAAATTTCTCTCTGAGCATCGGATTCAAATTTCGTAAAAAGTGACAGAAAGAGGACAAATTTTTTTTTTTGGGTATTGTTTTTAGGGCCGAAGGTTGAAACAATGACACGTAGCACTTCGTACAACTTCGCTCTACTGAACTAGTCTATAATCAGGCCATCGTGGGAGATTGGGCATAAATATTTCTTGGATAATCCAATCTTGATCAGAGTTGTGGGGTTGTAAAGAGGACTAAGTGGGCTACCACATGACCAAATTTCAGACCTTTGAGATCTGAAATTACAGAGATATAACAAATTCAATATCAAGCTCCTAGAAATTGAAAAAAAGGTGTGTAATTTTTTTAAAAATTGCATAAGTTTTGTTTGAAAAATTAGTTGAAGTGATTCAAAGGGCATAGTGAAGCATAATTATCATTAATTTATGCCATGAAGAAAGAAAATGGAAATAACTAGTAAGCAACCCAAAATGTATACTATGACTCATGCAGAAGAGGAATAAATGCAACATGACATATCAAAATTACGAGACCAAGTGCAACAAATTTCACTCTCACAAAAAGTAACAAAAGCTAAGATGGATGGTTTGAAGAATGGCATGGAATCTAAGATGGATGGTTTAGAATCAAAACTGAAAGGAAACATTGAATATTTGAAGAAAGACATGGAAGGTTTGAAGGGATTTTTGGCAAAGTTACTACAATAAATGCTTCCTAATGGCGAAAAGGTAGTAGAGGAAATTCATGATGAGAACAAAATAAATGTTAATCATGATTTCATGGACTCTAACTTTGGATTGAAGACCCACCATATTCGAAAGATCGATATGAGGAAGTTTGATGACAATACTACAGAAGTTTGATGCATTGCAACTTTATATTTAGAACCCAATCGGTTTGTATGGTATCGATGGATTTTCTCTTGTAAAATAATTGCCACTTGGTCAATTTTTACGGAGGAAATGACAGCACATTATGAGGATACAAAGAGCAACACCTTCTTTAGCCAATTGACAAATCTCAAACAAAGGGCTTCAATGGTGGAGCACATTGAGGACTTCCAAAAATTGAATATAAGGTAAAGGATATTCCAAAGGAGCATATGATTAATGTCTTCATAGGGACTTTAAAGGATAACATCCAACATGAGGTTTGTCTTTGGGAATCTGATTCATTGGAGAAGGCATTCAGGTTGGCAAGAAAAGTTGAAATCAAAATTATGGCAACAAGGAATCCTACCACTCACAGCTATAAAGATGCAAGTGTTGTTGCTTCTAGACTTCCACAACCTACAAGCTTGAAAGCACAACAATTGGAAGAAAAAAGCGCAAAAGTTTTCTATTACAGTTGTAATAGAAAATACACTAAAGGTCATAAGTGTGCTGAGAAGAAATTAATTTACAGAAATTAGGAAGAGGAGGAAGAAAAGGATCAAGAAATGTCAAAAGAAGAGGATATACACCAGGAACCAGCCCTAGAGGAAGAAGAAATGAATCTCACCATATCTTGTAATGCATTGACAAGAATTACCACTCCTCAAACTCTCAAGATAGAAGGGCATATCAAGAAGAAAAAGGTAAAAGTGTTGATTGATTCGGGTAGTACCCATAATTTTATTCATTATCAGATAGTCAAGCAATTGAATTGCTTCCTATATCTAGCACCAACGTGTCAAGTGATGGTTTCAAATGGAGGAATCATAAATTTCTCTGGAAAGTGCCATAATATCAAGCTATCCATAGGAGAATATGTATTGTGTTAGCACCTAAATCTGCCTTAGGCTGAAAGAAGGCAAAAATTAGGATAACCACAAACCACGCTCAGTCTGGTAGCTAGCCCTACCAGAGCAGGAGAGGGCTCTCTCCGAGTCACGCTCAGTGAATGGATAGGCAAAATGGTCTGAGATGACTCACAATGCAATATTTACCTTAGGCTAGTAAGTGAAAAGGGATTTTGGAAAAGATTTTATGAAGTGATCGAGCTTCTAGGATGTATATGGGACTGGCACTTAGCAAAGAACAAAGAAATGAAAATGAAGGCATAGATTATTCCGTGAGGCAAGGTAGGCGGCAAGCGCAGCAATTTCGGGTTAAGGTAACGCGGAATGGAAAGATTTCTGAAGAGAGTGAAAAGGGCATGGTCGCATGAATCCTTTTCAACAGAAGAATAACACTGCACATGAAATTTTCCCACCGGCAGAGCAATATAAATTGAATTCTACCTAATCTCACTTAGAAAATTTCACGGAAATAAAGCATGAAATGAAATATGAAACATAACAAGATACATATGGAACAGAAGAACACATTTGCTACACTCACGACCACAAGAATCTCATGAAACAGAGCCACTGCATTTCATTAATTCTCTGTCAAAAATACACAGTGCAGAAACAGAGTTTCTTTCCCACAGTCTCCCAGAAGTTACAAGCCAGCCAAGCTTTTGCAAATAACTTGCATACAATATATAGAAAGTGTAGAGAAGAGATGGAACGCCCAGGGGTTGGGAAGTTACTCAAATCATTTCGAAAAGGAGATGGAGAGCCAACCATCAGCTACAGGTGCAACGCTCTCAAGCATGACATTTGGCTGGGTGACCCTCTGCATTATTTTGCCACTTGGATAGATGCCCATCTGGAGAGAAAACTCTTTAAATGCCACCTTTGGTGCCAAAAAACCGAAGTGTAGATGATCGGTCCCACTTGGAGAAGTCGCGACCCGAAATGTCGCGAAACGGGAGCAAATTGGCTGTTTTTTCCCCTGTGCACCGCGCCAAATTCTCTGTGCGTCGCGCCACTTTAGAGCCTGTTTTGGGGCACTTGCATGTGTCCAAAATGTGTCCAAGTGGGCTTGTTGCAAAGCCTGTCCTGTCTAATTTCTAACCCCACTATAATTTCTCAATTTGGTGCTCATTTTCCCCTCCAAATATTCATTCTCCCAAGACTGCTTTTTGTGTGTCAAAAAAGTGGCAGAGAGGCCATATTGGGTGTTTTTTGACCTTTAGAAGACCCAAAACTTGTCAAAATTTCTTGCTCAGACACTAGTAGACACATTTTTCGATGCTGAATCCAAATATGCAAGCCGTTCCTCGATTAGAGTCCTATATTTTTAGCGACACGCCAGTGGCACGGCGCACAGGGAGGAATTTCCTATTTTATACCCAAAAAATTTTCTTGTGACGAAAATTTGCCCAAATTTTTTGAAATTTGGGCTGGAGGTTCCCTATGAAGTGCTTTGCTATGCCAAGGAAGCCTCGGCCAAGATTTGAAGCTGATCTTGCTCCTTTGCCTCCTTTGCCTCTTTTGTCGCTTTGCGCAATTTTGCCTTTAGGCTCCTGATTCTTACTTTGGAACTCATGTTTCGGGCCTGGTAGTGATGAGTCATGCGCCTCAGCATGTCTTTCTCCCTGTTTTCTTTGTCCAACAGCCTCTCCAAATACATGTTGACCCTCTCAAGGTTGGACTCTCGGTCTTCATTAATTTCTTGCTCCAAAGAGTTGAGCAGAACCCTTCTTCTTTGAGCAACGCCAATGTTCTGCAGCTCCATGATCGTCTGTTGGTCCTCAAGCTATTTGTTTCACCGCTCCAGGTAGTTCATGTTCCACTTGGCCCTTTCTAGATCAATGGTCAAGTCTTCAATCTCTAATTGCTGCTCCCTGATGATCTCTATAAGCTCCTCATTGGTTGGTTCTGCATCTGTCTCGTCATCCTGGAGGAGAACAAACTCGGTCTCCTTCTCGCCTGATGGCCGTTCCTCCTGCACTGGTTCTTTGCCCTTACCCTGCTCTTGTGATGTTGATGGCGGAAGCGAGGCCCCTTCCACCCCGGGTGGAGATAACACTCGCTTTGCTGCTGCAAACAACGGTTTGGTGCCTTTCGGATAGCCTCTCTGATATGTGATGAAAACTCGCATGGTGGCAGTCTCATGGCTCTCAAATTGATGTGAAGGACTTCCCGTCTCAAGCTCAAATTGATGTGAAGGACCTCCCAGCTCAGGCTCAAACTAATGTGAAGGACCTCCCACCTCGTGTTCTTCCTCTGATATCACTCGTGGGGCGCTGAAGAAATCACGGGAGATGAAGTCCTCCCAAGCAATACCCTGCAATCCCAACTGATGGTCTACCAAGATCCGGATGAGAGTAAAATGATATACACTGTTTAGCTTCTGTCGTTGGGTCTTGCGCTGCAAGAAGTTTTTCATCTTCTCAATGTTGTTGCAGATGAAAAATGGGAGGCTCATCATCCGCACCCTGGTGAAGTGCATGAGCAAGTGGATGTGATAGGCATAAAGGCGAGAAAACCTCCCCTCGCAACTAAAATACTTCATGATCAATCTCATGAGTGGGGCATGCTCATCCCTCAAGAATCTGAATGGAAAAACTCTGGTGAGCTGGCTCAAGCAGCTGTCCTTGATGTAAGGCTCATAGTGATGCCTCTCCACCTTCTTCTTCTTATGCCACTGCTCCCCATGATCCAGATCTTGGGAGGAGGCCCCCAAGATCTAAAAGATTGAAATGGATCTTGGGGGGAGAGACCCCAAAGATCTGAAAACTTGCATTGCTAGAAGAAAAATAAGGAGAATGCCCAATAAACTAGACCACAAAGAAAATTTTATTTAAAATAGTAATGAAAATAAACCAGCTAGGGCGATGGTAGCTTATCTCTGAGAAGAGATGTGGCAGCTACATGCCTCTGAACTGCAAATGCTACATTGTGGCGGACAACCTGTCCTTTTACAAAATGTGACTTGTTACTTATAGTATTTTCTAGTTACAATACCACGGGTCAATTCCATGGGTGAATGAATACCATGGGTGGATTTTACAATACCACGGGCGGATGCCATTTACAATACCATGGGTAAATTCCATGGGTCGATGAATAATATGGGTGGATGAGTATCATGGGTTGATGCCATTTTCCATTCGGATCATTCCTCCCTCCTTAAGAAGCAATGGTCCCCATTACGTAAAGTTCCCTCCTCCGAAGCCTTTATGGAATATGAAGAGCCACTAAAGATAAGGGTTTTATGTGGTTAACCCAAAACCCTGATAAACGAAGATCCGAGGATAGAGATACCCTGTAATGCTTGTGACCAACTGTGATTCTGACAGTGTGCAGCCTAGCAAATGGATTTCGATGAAGTGTGGGTATGTGGATGAACCATAACCATGACAAAGAAAGATCCGAGGATAGAGATACCCTATAATGCTGGTGACCAACTGTGATGCTAACAGTGTGCGACCTAGCAAATGGACTTCGATGTCAAGGATTTTGTGTGGTTGACCCATAACCATGATGTTGGTTGCTGATGAAGTAGTAGGTGCCTACATAGCCTAGGGTGGGAGGGCACATCTCTAAATAAACCCAAGCCGAATGCTGCTATGTTGAAACTGATGGATGTGAAGCAAGTGCCTACTGAAGTGGGGTGGGAGGGCACGTCTCCAATGGAAACCCACTCCGAATGCTGCTCCAGAATTAAAATGGACATAACTCGGCCAATATAACTCAGAATATTTATTATAACCTGTTTTTGGAAGCAGAAGGACCATTTTGCATCTTCCCATGCAATGGAAATCCTTATCTGGGCACTCTGAGATCTCAGATTCGCGCTGCAACAGTTCCGCCGTCACAAAAACTCTGATAAAATAGTTGATTTTAAATCAGCGATATCTCCTACATCCAGACTCCGATTTGACCCATTTTTTTTTTGAAATTGGGTGATTTCTCGAGAGGAATCCAGATCTGATATTTGTTTTTGTAAATTTTGTACCAAATTTTTCAGATCGGATTTTCAAAGTCGCCGCCCAAAAAAAATTCCTGCAAAAAAATTGAGACTGAAATATGCATGAAACCCTCATTCCCATGGAATCATAACTTGCTCTGATACCACTGATCTAGATCTTGGGAGAAGGCCCCCAAGATCTAAAAGATTTAAATGGATCTTGGGGGGAGAGACCCCAAAGATCTGAAAACTTGCATTGCTAGAAGAAAAATAAGGAGAATGCCCAATAAACTAGACCACAAAGAAAATTTTATTTAAAATAGTAATGAAAATAAACCAGCTAGGGCGATGGTAGCTTATCTCTGAGAAGAGATGTGGCAGCTACATGCCTCTGAACTGTAAATGCTACATTGTGGCGGACAACCTGTCCTTTTACAAAATGTGACTTGTTACTTATAGTATTTTCTAGTTACAATACCACGGGTCAATTCCATGGGTGAATGAATACCATGGGTGGATTTTACAATACCACAGGCGGATGCCATTTACAATACCATGGGTAAATTCCATGGGTCGATGAATAATATGGGTGGATGAGTATCATGGGTTGATGCCATTTTCCATTCGGATCACCCCAATGTTTGGTAACCCTGTTGCTACTGATATAGCCTCCGGTGTCAAGGTGAAAGTGACCCCAGCCAGGACAGATTGGCCTCCCTGTAGATGAAGTGCAAAATGGTGGGCCAACTCGTGATGGACTTTGACATTAGCCACCCTTTGAAAAAATTCATAGCATGCCAAGCATTGAAAACAAGACATGGCAAGTGGGCATGCCTGCAGCTCAGTGAGGGTGCTTGGTTCATCTCTAAGATGTCTGCCACTCCAATGATGTCTCCTATGGGCCCTCTCTCCTGAAT
This sequence comes from Pinus tabuliformis, assembly GCA_031772625.1. NCBI lineage: Eukaryota > Viridiplantae > Streptophyta > Pinopsida > Pinales > Pinaceae > Pinus > Pinus tabuliformis. Next base: position 1,267,381,459 of record CM062804.1, read on the forward strand.
ATGTGTCACTGTGGGTCCCCTCCTCATACTCTGATGAATTTTCTAATGCCATTACTGCTGCTTGTACCCTGAGTTTTATCTTTCCCTCTGAATCCAATGAAACTGATAGATGCTCTGAAAATTTGTCATCAAGGGGACAATAAAACAGGGAAGTGTTAGGAGGGGAATGATGAAAAGGGGAATAGGGGTTTAAAGGAGAAATTTACCAGGGATTTGGGAGTGTTTGGGGTAGGGTTTTGGATATTTTGAGCTATGGGAATAAGGGGACGAATGGATATGATTGCAATGTAGCTAAGGTAACTATTAGGGGAAACTGCTCCAGGGGAATTAGTTGATAGAGGTAGGGTAGGAGCATATTTAGCAATCATGTTACTATAGCAAAACCCTAGCTTTTTACCCTTTTTGTGTCATTTTTGTGTTTTCTTAATAAAATTTTCGCCTTTGATTTCATGGTCACCAAAATCGTCTTTTTCTTTGAGTTAAGGATCAATGGTGAAAGGATCTAGGGCCACCTTTGCAATTTGGAGAGCCATTTATAAAAATTTGGGCGATTCGGTGCTTTTTTGGATTCACAGGCCTGTGTGCCATGCGCTTTTCCCAGTGCGCCGTGAGCCGTGTATGCGCCGCACCAGTGCAATGTTGACACTGTGGCCAGGCTCCCAATGCGCCGCGCACCCTGAGTGCGCCGCGCCACCTTGTGTGTGCATCGCGCACTGTCAAACGACACTTGTTTACTTGGAACTCCGGGGATGGGTCTTAGTGGAGATTTCTAGGGGGTTTCCTTAGGAGACAAGGGGGCATGGAGGTGACAAATGATGAGGAGTGAGGGGACAAGGGGATGGGAGCAACCTTGGTGGCGTCTTCACAAATTTGCAAACCCCGTTTATCATTTTGCTTTGATGATTGTTTTCATGGATGGCCAATGCGCTTTAGATATCATTCAACATCTTAGAAACACCAGTCATTGACCAAATTGACAGAGAATAGGTTTCTTTTGAGCCTACCTCTTGCTTGCTAGCCTTCAACCGGGATATAAAACCAATTTGCAAGTGTTTTGAGCTCCCTGGCTGTGTGCGTCGTGCGCCAAGCCCAGTGCGCCACGCGCCCTGAGTGCGTCGCGCCCTTGTTGATTTTGCATTGCGGGCTGGTTGCCAATGCGTCGCGCCCTCTGTGTGCGCCGCACTCCCTGGTGTGTGCGCCACGCCCTTTGGAAACCGGCTCTCCCTCACTCAAACCCTCATGAATTTGCTCTGTCACCTTTGTAATTTCTCTCCAAGCTTGCCAAAGCACAAATGGTTTTTCTTTTGGGCAAAAACAAGTATATATAGGCTTTGGGAGAGTTGGGTTTAATTTTTTCCTCTTTGAAGACCCACTTTCTAATGTTTGAGTTTTGCACTTTTCATTGACTTTAAAACACTGTGCTTTTCATTTTTTCTTTGAAATTTTGGCTCTCATGATGAAATTTTCGGCATTTCTTTGTGGGGATTGTGTGACTGGGCACCTGGCCATGAAAACCCTGTCTGCACCTGACAAAGTCAATTGGCGATTTTTTGGAAAAAAATTTCATAGTTGACCTTGTTTGACTTTTCTTCAAAACAGAGTTTTGAAGGAGAGTCGATGTCTCTTCAGGTGATGATGATGCTTTCTAAACCATAGCTGTGTAAGATCTCCCTCTGCCCTGCATGACTTGTTCTGGACATGTTTTTTCAAAGACCACACTGATGCTTTCCTAGACCCAGCAATAAAAAGGACTTTTTCCGGTAATATGACCAGACCTTGACTATCATGAACTTCAATGATTATGGACCAGGACCTGGACCAGCAGGGTCCAGACATGAGGGAAAATGAGTAGCATGACTTTCTCCGTCAGATCATGACATGTCCCTAGTGAAATGCAGCTGAGTGGATGGAGCGGGACACCTAAAATTGAAATGCACAAAGAGCTTTGATCTCTGACGGAGGGCTGACCAGACCGACTCTAACATTGGCTCCAATGGGGGATGGTAGCTCCTTGGAGCTGCCAATAACAACAGATCTCTGGAGGAGCTAGATAGTGCCTTTTGTCCATTGGGCTATGGAGCCATCATTTTAATAAACAGCACAAGACTCTGACTTGTTTATACAACTGGAATAACCAAGAAATTGACTCAAACTTGACAATTGGAATAACTCAAAAACTGACTTTACATACTGAAACAAACTGAAATAAAAATGGTATTTACAATGACAGTGGAAACAGCGTTAATAGATCAACAATGATACCGCTTGAGCAGCCGACCATTGATCAGCCCTCCAGGACAGTCTTCCCCGTTCATTTCCTTCAGAAGAAAGGCATTCTGACCTCTATATGCTGCGATTTTGAAAGGACCTTTCCACAGATTTTTGAACTTTCCATGCTTGCCTTTTTCTTCATTCCTTGCATCCCACTTCAGCACCACATCATCCAACTGAAAATTGTCCGCTTTAGCTTTTCTGTCATAAATTTTCTTTATCCTCTCCTGCAACTTGGATGTGTTTTTGAAAACTTCTTCTCTTGTTTGCTGCAAGTGTATCATTTGATTCAGCCTTCTCTGCATGGGATCTTCCTCACTGCCGGCCTCCTGAAGAAGTTTGACCACTGGGGCAGCAAGAGAAGCGGGAAATACTGTGTTTACTCCATAAACCAGCTCAAACGGTGACATACCAATAGACTTTTTCTGACTGATTCGGTCTGCCCAAAGTGCATGGACCAGCCTCTTGTTCCAGCTCTTCTTATTTATTTCCAGCAGCTTCTTGATGATGTTGACCAAAGATTTATTCGAAGATTCCGCCAATCCATTTCCTTGCGGATGATAGGCAGTTGAATGACCCAAAATTATGTGATATTTGTGACAAAATTCTACCATCCTTTGCGATTTGAAAGCTGCTGCATTATCAATGATTATTTTGTTTGGACAACCAAAGCGAGACAAGATGTTATTTTCAAGAAATGAAATTATTACCGTGTCTGTCGCTTGTCTGGTAGGTGTTGCCTCAATCCATTTTGTGAAATAGTCCGTTGCTGTAAGGATCCACCTATGCTGTCCGGAAGAGGCGGGATGAATTTCCCCAATTAAATCCAACCCCCACTACTGGAATGGAGTGCTCACTTCGATAGGCTTAAGTGGAAAAGGCTGTAATTTCTGTTTCCCTTCAAAAATTTGACACTTATGACAGTGCTTTACCATCTTATGCACATCAACAAACAAAGTAGGCCAGTAGTACCCCTCTCTCAAAATTTTGTTCGCTGTTGATTTCCAAAAAAGATTTCCACCACACTCTCCTCCGTGGAAATCCTCCATGACTTTCTTTGCCTCCTCTTCCACCAGACAGTTTAACAAAATTCCACCGGGATCTTTCCAATACAATGCAGAATTCAAGATACAAAACTTGGCAGCCTTCAATTTGAGTGTTCTTGCTTTGTTACTATAGGAAATCATGTAACTTCCTTTTTTCATCATTTTTTTAGATTTTTTTCACTTGGAGGAGGAATGGGTGGTGTTGTAGCAGTGGAGGGATGGAAATGGAGGAGATGGAGTGGTAGGTGAGTGAGGTCAATGATGGCATGAGCCTTGGATTTTTTTTCTTTCTATTTTTTTTTATTTTTCTGAGTGGCTTTTAATGGACACAGAGGTTGGTATGGTGATGAGCTGGTATTGGGTGAGAGGTGGTGAGGTGTTTGGTCCCATCTTTCAACCTAGAATGGGCTTGCATAATCATTTTCCAATCATAATTTCATGTCTATAGTGTTTCAGGACATCCTCCTGTAGTAACTACAGGAAACTCCTGTAGTAAATACAGGAAACCCTATATAAGTAAGAAAACTGCATAAAAACTGGTTTTTGATGCCTGGAAGTGAGGATGGATGACAGAGACATAATAGGCATGGGAGATATGAAGTGAATGGAGGAAGAATGGGGTGATGTTTGTCTTTCTGTCCCATGAACTATGAGTCCTTTATTTCCTTTAAAAACCTGCAAAAATCACAAGATTTTATTAGTGGGCATGTTTAAGGTCCATGCCATGGCATTTTGTTTTTTTTTTCCTTTTCTCTTTTTATTCCATTTTTTTTAAAGACATGTAGGTCACTTCAAAGGAGGTTTTCAACCTGTTTGCCTACCCTAGGCAGCTCAAGGGTGGTTTTCACCCAGGGATCTTTTTTTTTTCTTTTTTTTTTCACTCTTAGCCTGACGTGCCCTTTTTGCAATAACTCTTGAATCTGCCTCTTGATCTAGTCATTCTCCATAACAGAGCATCGATAGATCGATCCATTGGGTAGTGGTGCATCGGGGGTTATAACGATGGAGTGCTTGACCTGACAGTGCAGAGGTACCCCTGTAGGTGAGGTGAAAATGTCCCTATAGTCCTCCACGACCTTGTCCATTTACTGCTACTAGAAATAGGTGGGGCTACCTCCAGTATCCCATACAACTTATTGCCCAAAGTAATAATAAAAGAGCCAGGTCTATACTCTTATATAACATGCCACTTCCACAAATATGGTTGTCTTAATAATACATCACGAACTTCAAGAGGAGAAATATCACATAGTACGTCATCCGTGAAAGGCTTGATATTGTAGGGAAGGTGGCGCTATTGGCTAATGTGGATATCTCATCCTTGGTGATGCCACTCGTTAGTGTACGACTACATATGTGATGTAGTCGGTAGACCTATCTGCTTCATGACCTCTTCTAAAATGATGTTCTTTTGGCTCCTACTATCGACAATGAACTGCAGGGAAGAACCCTTCACCATCATTTGTTGATGCATGTTGGAGGGTGACTCTTTTTTTCTTCTTTTTGTTCAGGTAAGTGCTTTTCCTTGGTCACTATTCTGTATATTTCTTCCTGTTGATGTGGTTGTCTTCTTTGTTGTTGTGTGTAGGTTCTCAGTCTCTACTGCTACTGCTGAGCTCTAGATGGGAGTCATATTGTCTGCAGGGATGAAAGAGCTCTTTGCTTGCATGGGTGTTGAAGGAGAATGCATGGAGAAATTGTTGTTGTGATAACACAGTCTGCTACAGGGTTTCCTCTAGTTACTATAGGAAATCATGTAACTGACTTTTTTCATCATTTTTTTAGATTTTTTTTTCACTTGGAGGAGGAATGGGTGGTGTTGTAGGAGTGGAAGGATGGAAATGGAGGAGAGGGAGTGGTAGGTGAGTGAGGTCAATGATGGCATGAGCCTTGGATTTTTTTCTTTCTATTTTTTTCATTTTTCTGAGTGGTTTTTAATGGACACAGAGGTTGGTATGGTGATGAGCTAGTATTGGGTGAGAGGTGGTGAGGTGTTTGGTCCCTTCTTTCAACCTAGAATGGGCTTGCATCGTCATTTTCCAATCATAATTTCAGGTCTATAGTGTTTCAGGACATCCTGTAGTACTAGAGGAAACTCGTGTAGTAACTACAGGAAACCCTATAGAAGTCAGAAAATTGCATAAAAACTGGTTTTTGATGCCTGGAAGTGAGGATGGATGATGGAGACATAATAGGCATGGGAGATATGAAGTGAATGGAGGAAGAATGGGGTGATGTTTGGCTTGCTGTCCCATGAACTATGAGTCCTTTATTTCCTTTAAAAACCTGCAAAAATCACAAAATTTATTAGTGGGCATGTTTGAGGTCCGTGCCATGGCATTTTGTTTTTTTTTCTTTTCTCTTTTTATTCCATTTTTTTTGAAAGACATGTAGGTTGCTTCAAAAGATGTTTTCAAGCTCTCTGCCTACCCTAGGCACCTCAAGGGATGTTTTCACCCAAGGATCCTTTTTTTTTTTTTTTTTTTCACTTTTGGGCTGCCTCAAGGAGGTTTTCAACCCAAAAGTTGGCCTTAGGTGCCTCATAGAGGTTTTAACCTAGGTCCCTTATTGTTTTTCCCTTTTTTTTCATTTATTCAAAAATAAAAACAATCTTCAAGAATTTGGTGAGCTGGAAGCTAAGACACTTCCAAGCACATTCACTTCCTTATTGAAGGTACTGATGAACTCTTCCCTTGACAAAGGTCTTCTATAGGCTTTCAATCTATATCCATTGACAAGAAAGGCGATACCTTCTTCATCAATTGTCCTTATTTGAATAGCCCCATTGTCATGACAAATTTCTATCAGATATGGGCCTAGCCACCTAGTCATCAATTTTCCTTTGAAGTCCTTGATCCTGGAGTCATATTCCAGAGCCCAATCACCTTCTTGAAAAAAATTGTCTTTGATGTTTTTGTCATGCCAAACCTTTCTTTGTACTTGAGTAACTTCTGTGTGTAGGAGGGCTTGCATCCTGAATTCATCAAAACCATTGAGGTGGAACAACCTCTTTTACTGTTCCTTTGTACAATCTAAATCCAATTATGCTACCATTCTCAAATTGTTGTACTCAAACTCAATGGAGATCAGAATCTTCTTCTCATAGACCAAGTCATAAGGGGTGAAGTCAGTGGTTGTCTTCCAGGTTGTATTATAGGCCCAAGTGGCCTCAACTAGTCTGTCAGACCAATATTTTCTGCTGCTTCTCACAACCTTTGTGAGAATTCCTTCCAATGCTCTGTTGGTAACCTCTACCTTTCCATTGGCCCGAGGAAGATATGCAGTTGACTTCTTGTGTTTGATCTTATGTTGCCTCAACAAATTTTCAATCAGGTGTGAGGTGATTTTAGCTCCCTGGTCAGTGACTAGTTCTCTAGGGTACCAAAACTTGTAAAATACATTCTCCCTTAATAACTCAGCCACTTTCTACTCTGTTTCTACCTTGATAGCATTGGTTTTAGCCCACTTTGTCAAATACTCAGTGCACACAATATTGTACTTTTTATGCCGTGATGGTGGATCAATGGGCCCAGTGAAATCCATGCCTCACTTGTCAAATGGCTCAAGAGTCACTTGAGGTTGCAAAGGAATTTCATCCCTGGGAGTAGGTTTCCCCATTCTTTGGCACTGGTCACATCAACTAGTGTATCTTCTTTCATTTTGGTGGAGAGTGGGCCAGTAGTATCCAGATTGTAGTACCTTGAAGGTTGTCCTCTTAGCTGCAAAGTGACCTCCATAAGGCCCATCATGATAGGCCAGAAGGATGTCAAAGACTTCCTCTTCCCTGACACATCTCCTCAAAATTTGATCTAGGCCTAGCTTGAATATATTTCCCCCAATCCAAAGTGAATGGGGTGCTCTTTCTTATCATTCTGCTCTTTTCCTTGGGGAACCGTGCAACCACTAAGTAGTTGGTTATGTCAAAAAACCATGGAGAGAGAACTAAAATAGAAAATAAATGATCATCTGGCAGCTGATCATCAACCATTCCTTCCTCACATGTAGGGAAAGCAAGTCTAGACAAAAAATATGCAACTACATTTTCTCTACACGGCTTATCAATGATAGTTCGATCAAACTATTGTAATAAAAGAAACCATCTAATAATTTTGGCATTCACATCAGGCTTGTTCATCAAATATTTTAATATCAGCATGGTCAGTATGTACAAAGGTCTGGTAACTAGTGATGTAGTGTCTAAATTTATTCAAGGAATGGACAACATCTAGTAGCTCTTTTTAAGTCACAATATATTTCAATTCAGCCTTGGACAGATTTTTGTTGATGAAATGAATGACATAAGGCAACTTTTGATCTATCTGGCCTAGAGTTTCTCCTATAACTTTTTCAGAGGCATCAACATGGATGTCTAAAGGAAGAGCCCAATTTGGTCCTCAGAGTATGGGTGTAGTAGTCAACTTGTCCTTTAAGGTTTCGAGGACCTCTTGGCATCTTTCTGACCAGAAAAATTTAGAGTCCTTGGCCAATAGTCCAAACAAAGGTTAGGCTACTTTGCTGAAGTCCTTTATGAATCTCCTATAATATCCAACTAATCCAAAGAAACTTATGACATCCCTCTGCTTTTGAGGAGTAGGGACCCTCTTTATGATAACAATTTTATTTGGGTCCACTTGTTGTCCTTCCTGGGATATTGAGTGACCTAGAACAGTCTGTATATTCATCAAGAACTCACACTTCTCAGGATTAAGGGATAGGTTCATTTTAATTCTTTTTTTAATATTTTCCCCAGGTTAGAGAGAGCCTCCAGGAAATCACACCCATAGGGAGTGAAATCATCCATATAAATTTCTACAGAGTCATGGACTAGCTCTGCAAACATGCACAGGACTTCATTATGAAAAGTGGCAGGGGCATTACATAATCCAAAAGGAAGAACCTTATAAGCAAAGGTACCCCAAGGAAAAGTGAATGTGGTTTTATCTTGGCCCTCTGGGCTGATCTGGATCTGATTGTAACCACTGAATCCATCTAGGAAAGAGAAGAACTTCTTTCTTGCAAGACCATCCAAGACTTGGTCAATGAAAGGTAGAGGGAAATGGTATTTTTTTGTGGCTTTGTTTAACTCTCTGTAGTCCACTCAAATCCTCCATTTTCCATTCTTCTTTGGGACCAAAACTAGAGTAGACACCCACTCACTCTCTGAGATGGGGTAAATTAACCCTACATCCAACAACTTCTGCAGTTCTTCTTTAACTATGTCTTTGAGGGTTGGGTTCATTCTCGTATGAAGTTGGAGCACTGGCTTTCAACATTACTTGATGTAAATATGGTGAGTACACACTGAAGGGTGCACTCCCTTGATTTCCTTATAACTCCACACAAAGGCATCTGGATGCTCTCTTAGCATGTCACATAACTCCTTTTCTTGATGTGCAGAGAGAGAGGGGTTGATTTTCAACGTTCTATCTCGACAAAATTCTATCATCTTGACATGAGTAGGACTTGAGTCAGCTAGGCACAAATCTGTCCAAGGGTTATCTTCGGCTTTCTTTGCTAACTCATCAAGAGACATGGTGTTGGGGTCTGATTCTGTAAGATTTTATCAATCAAGTTGCATTCATTAGGTTGCATTCATTATCTAAGTATGGTTGAGAAGGGGGTACAAGACCAATTTTTTGGATAAATGCCCATTTTTAATGGTCATATTCCCAACCCTACAACTTTTGTAAGAATAAGAAATGGATAACCATTTCCTTCAAAGGATGAGAGGATAACCATTGAGCTTGGTCATGGGTTGGAGAACTAAGAAGTCAGTAGGGTATTCCCAGGAATCAATGGAGACCATTACATCCTCAACAAATCCCTCAGGGGCTACTGTGGATCTATCTGCAAGTTGCAAGACTATTGTGGTCTTCCTTAATGATCCTTGGAGATTCAATTTAAGCATAGTATCCTTAGTCATCACATTGATGGAAGCCCCAAGATCAATCAAGCTATGGGGGAAAATGATACCATCAATGTGCACATCTACCAAAGGATTTCAAGGGTCTACATACTTCGGGCAAATCACTCTCCCCAACATAAGTTAGACAACTATCTAATGACACTAATGGTAGGTGTGTCTTTCTTTCTCCTCCTAGGATGTTTGAAGCATTTCTCCTTGATTAACTTGTTGTAGATGGGGACATCCTTGATAGCTTAGAGGAGTTGGATTTTAACACACAAGTTTTTCAATTCACCCACAAGTTCAGTCTCTTCTAGGATGTCTTGGCTAGGATGGATTAATCTCTCAGGAAAAGGAGGTGGATTGACTTGAGGACCACTCTCTTCCTTTTCCTCTTCAAGCTCCTCAGGTGGAGATGGAGGTTGATTATCTAGAAGCACTCTTCCAAACCTGAGGTTGATTTCTTGAATTTCAAAACATAGGCAGGGTAGGATGTCTCTCCATTATAGAACTGTTGTGCCTGCTTATTGTTCGGTTTCAAATTTGGCTGAGCAGGCATCCGAGGTTGCTTAGGTGGAGAAGGGTGAAGGAGATGTGACAGAGATGGATCTGGACGTAGTACAGCTAGAGATAGTTTGTATGGGGGCCTCCACCCCTGTGATGGTGTAGTCCACTGACATTGTGGGGAATCATATGGTTGAAATGATTGATTGGCAGGTTGGGAATGGTATTGAGGTGAAAACGACTAGCGAGAAGGTGTGGACCATTAAGGATGAGCATGAGGACACCAAGGGGGAACGGATGCATTCTAGTTAGGGTTGTAATATGAATAGGACACCCCTTGCATGCCTTACTGGTATGGTCGAGGTCCTTGAGGCCTCCTTTGGTTGATATATCAAAGTTGTTCAGTCACACCTTCAGTTCCTTGATACACAACTTTCAATCGAGGAAGAGAAGGAAAATTTTTGTGGAGTGGTTCTCCTCATAGACAAAGCAGATATTTATAAGATTCAATGGGAATTCATTTCTATGGTTCCTCCTGGTGCATTTAGGGAAAAAGATAACTAAGGCACTTTCTGCTTCCTCCTGCATCCTCTTGATCTACATGGTGTCCATTTGCAGAGAAAGGGTATGCATCATTTCACTCTTAAAGTCTTCCAACATGTTCCCAATTTCACTTTTGATGGATGTGTTGGAGGAGGATGAACTGACTAAAGCTTGACTAGCCCTACCCTTCTTTCTAGTTTCCCTAGAATAATTTTTGAAAACTGTCTTGATATCATCATAAGATAATTGGTAAATGTCCCTCCTCGTAAATGTACTTCAGGTATTGCACCTTCGCCTTGGCCAATTCCCTTATTTTCTTCTTGCGGTGCTTCTTCAGTGTTCTGTTGATCGGTTTTTTCAAGGGTAGAAACCCTAGCTTGCTCTGCTGTTTCCTGGGTAGTTTCTTCTTCTACCCCTTCTTCATCGTGGAATTCTTCTGGTGTATTCTGACTAGCAACAGATTGTTCCTCTTCTTCATTCTCGTCACTCTTCTCCCCAGATACGCTCTCGTTATGAGCGGAGTGGTCCTCTTCTCCCTCCTCCTCATCACACAGTTCCTCGGATGCACTTTTATCATGAACAGAGTGCTCCTGCAGTCCTTCTTCCTCATCACACAGTTCCTCGGATGCACTTTTATCATGAGCAGAGTGCTCCTGCAGTCCTTCTTCGGTATGGGGGTTAAGTGGGCTGTGAGGTTGGACATATTCGCCCATATTGGCCAGAATTTGGGCCAGTTCATCTTCTTGCAGCGGGTTTTGCAGTGGAATTTCACTGCGTTGCTCTGCTTCCTCTTCTTCTCGACCGGATTGCTCAGTCTCCTCCTCCAGTTCTCCTTCATTGTTTTCCTCCAATTCTTTTTCGTTCTCCCCTTATGGGGGTTGTTCATCTCCTGAATCATGTATCTCTACAGGTTGACTAATATTTCCCTAGGAATTTCCCAGCATTCCTCTAATCCTTTCCAACCTAACAGATTTTCTTCGTTTCAGTGGTCTGCTCGATGTATTGTCAACATGTTTTCATTTTGGGGCTGGCAAAGCCAGTCCCCTGTCTATCATGAAAATCAGTTCTTCCCAACTACTCTGCTGTTGGGCAAGACTGTAGCTGACTATCAGTCATATTAACCCATGGTGGCTTACTAATTACTTTACATGGTGAGATTTCTTCATGCTTCGGGCAACATCGTGTAATAAAAAATTTAAAAACGCAGGAAAATTCACAGTGCATTTTTGCTTTAACACAGCTAAAAGTTTAAGATGGCGTGGTCTTACCACGTCTTTCCTGCCATCACAAGTGATGTAGCTCTGGATAATTCTCACCAATTCTGCCCATGGCTTTCCCAAGGTTGTCGGTAGAACTCCCTTCCCTTTTATAGTCAGGTTCTGCCCCTCGTTGGAAGATTTTCATGGCATCTCACAGTCTCACCTTTTTCAGAGTCCACACAGGTCCAGTGGCTGGCAGTCCCGAAACTTCTGCAATTATGTCATTAGTAACTGCTATCTGTCTCCCTCTCACCATGGAATGATGTTCTTGCAAGTTTTACAGAAACTCAATCGCCACCGTCTCGTTGGATTGCTGTAGACGGTTAAGGTAAGTTATCCATCCTGCTCTTGCTATGATTTCTCGTGCAACATCGGAGACCATCAACACCTGTGGCTCGCTGCGAATTGATCTTCCTCCCATCTTATTTCATGCTTAGCACACACTGTAAAAAAACATAGAGACGATAATGGAACAACAGGCTATTCAAATTTCACTCTTAGGAAAGCACAGAGAAGGTGATGGAATAAGAAGCTGTTCAAATTTCTAATTTACTGCTAATTTTTACAGAGAAAAACACGGAAATAGCTTTGGAACAGCAAGCCATGCATATTGGGAAACAAAATACTGTTAAGCTTTGCTATTCTCGAGTCATAATTCTTCTGAATGATGAGCTGACATGTATGCTAGCGAATTATGAGAATCACCCGCGCCCCCCTGTAATGTAATAGGCCGTCCTCGGCCATCAAATGAAGGAGCAACATGCTGAACTACCATAGTACAAAGTCATAAAGGAACAACGTATAAAGATATGCCATGTTTACAAAAATAAGCGGATTATTGAGATCGAGGCATATGATAAAATCGCTAATAAATAAGGAAATGTCGTGATATGATGCAAGAATTGGAGGATAGGACAAATGACGTGAATAAAAGGTCCTATGCGATCATTATCAACTTTTACCATCATAATTGATTTGTAAATGATTTTCATGTATCAAAGGTTCGAAAGGGTTGTATACATAATCTCATTTGAACCATTTACAAAGATATAAGAAGAAGGGTTATATAATTGCTATTGGTGTATTAGAAATATGACTTCAATACCATCAACAGAGCTTTGTTGCCGACAGGTGTCCATAACCTTGATAGATTTGTTCATTTCACCTTTGGAACCATAATCCTTTGTGTACGCCTAGGAAAGTGTTGTGCAATGTCAGAATGGAGGCCATTATGCTGGCTTGGTAACCAGATGAATCACAATGTCATTCACCAGGAAGGAGTGAAAGGTGGGTAGGTCGGCTCATGATGAGACGTCCTGTTCCAAGGATTTGTTATTTTTTTGATGTGCCTCTTGGATCATATCCCTGGTGTGGTGGCCATGGTGGGAATGCCACTTCACTTTCTTACTTATGATCATGGTAGGTTGGCTCTTGATGAGACCCACTATCCTTTATCTGACAAATCATGTTAGCAGTCATATAAACATTTTTCTTTTTCTTATTTTCTTTTATATATCACTTTTCCTATTTATACAGAGGGTGGTTCAACACTCCTTAAAAGTAGGGATGGTGGAAGAAGTCTTAACATCTCAATAGAGAAAAATATGCCCTTATTCTTATTCAATAATAATGATCAAAGAGAATTATGGGGATTTAGGAAGAACGATCATGATAAAAATAATCAATCATATTGGTATTAGTAAAATAATGATAGCACGATGATCAATAGTTGTGTCCTTTCCTCTTTTCTCTTATCAATTCAAAGCAATTTCTTCTAAAGATAACGATTTTTATGTAATTTGTTGATTTTAGTATCCTCTAGTATTTGTTGCATAAACGTATAGTTGTTCTTTAAATGACCGTGACTCACAAAAATGATCTAAATGGTAAAACACACAAAAAAGAAGAAAATGCACTCTAAAAATGTTGTTCTCAAGATAAAACAGCTACTGTACACAAAAACCGCAAGCAAAAAGGAAAGACATACTCGAAACTGCTATTCCTTGAGAGGAACAGCAGCTGTCCCTTAATCGGAATAGCAAAGAAAGCAAGCGTAAACAAAAAATGCGAAAATGTTGTTCCTTCAAAAAGGAACAACAAATAAATGGAGGTTCTGTTCCTTTGGAAAGGAACAACAAAAAATAAAAGTGTTGTTCCTTCGGAAAGGAACAACAGAAAAATGAATGTGTTGTTCCTTTGGAAAGGAACAACAAAAAAAGCAAAAGTGTTGTTCCTTCAGAAAGGAACAACAGAAAACAAAAGTGTTGTTCCTTCGGAAAGGAACAATAGAAAACGAAAGTGCTATTCCTTCAGAAAGGAACAGCAAAAATGCAGAAATTTTGTTTCTTCGAAAAGGAACAACAAAACGTAAAAGTGACGTTCCTTCGGAAAGGAACAACAAAAGGCGGAAGTGTTGTTCCTTCAGAAAGGAACAACAAAAATGCAGAAATGTTGTTCCTTCGGAAAGGAACAACAAAACGTGAAAGTTTTGTTCCTTCGGAAAGTAACATCAAAACAATGGAAATGTTGTTCCTTCGGAAAGGAACAACAAAATGCAAAAATGTTGTTCCTTCGGAAAGGAACAACAAAATCGTGGAAATGCTATTCCTTTGAAAAGGAACAACAAAATGCAAAAGCGTTGTTCCTTCAAAGAGGAATAGCAAATTGGTGAAAATGATGTTCCTTCCGAAAGGAACAGAAAAATGCAGAAGTGTTGTTCCTTCGAAAAGGAAAAATAGAACGGTGAAAGTGTTGTTCCATCTGAAAGGAACAACAAAATGCAAAAGTTGCAGAAATGCAGAGATCTATACAGAAAGTAATTTACACAAAGAAAACAAAAGAATTATCTACAAAATTTGAAAGCAATCAAATCACTTAGTGAACCAAAAGTGAGGAAGAGTTCTCCTCCTTAGCCAGAATCTACATGTCAGAGTCTTCCCGGAGTTGTTGGTAGAAGGATTCCCGAGTGAGTGGTTTGTGGTACAATCGAACTCGGTGGCCATTTGCCTTAAAGGTATGTCCATATCCATCAATGGTGGTTAAAGTAATGGTGCCATTATCATGCACCTTCTGGATTTCGTATGGTCCCAGCTAGCGAGTTTGAAGTTTCCTCGGAAAATCATGAAACCTAGAATCGTATAAGAGCGCCCAATCTCCTTCGCGGAAGACTTTATTTTTGATGAGGGCGTCATGCCATTTGGCTCTCTGTTGTTGGATTAATGCGGTATGTTGAAGCGTGGAGAGCCTGATTTCATCCAGCTTGTTGATTTGTTGTAGTAATTAATCTGGGCCTCATTTAAATCTAGACCGACTTCTTGTGTTGTTCTCAAGGTTTGTATTTCGAATTCTATTGGAAAGATGGGTTCTTTTCCAAATACTAGGTGATATGGGGAATAACTAGTAGTGCTTATTGATGTTGTTTTGTATGCCCACAAGACTTCTGGTAATCTTGTAGCCCAATCGTGTCTGTGTAATGCCTTTACTTTTACTTTGACTTGAGGAATTGTTTCTTGTTTCTGGTTTTTGCTTGATGTGTGTGGGATTGGGTAGTTTTTAGGTTCTGGATTTTTTTTTTTTGAAAGTTTTAAGATGACCGCACATTCTGTTTGTAACATAGTGCGGACATCCCCGCACTGTTTCTTTACTACACAGAGCGGTACCGCATCTGGTTCTACTGGAAGCCTGCGGACCCTATTAAAATTTTTGAAAAACCTAAATTGTTTTTGTCCAGTTAAGTTTAATTTTTATTTTCGGCTTTTAGTGTCTACCCAGATCTGCATGTTTTCTATCAAAAAGCCTTGTTTATGAGTTTCTTTCAGCAAATTCTTCATCTCATCAATCTCCATTAAGTTAATTGGTTGTTTTGAGTCTCTTTTTTGAGAAATTCTTAATTTGATTTCCTTTGGTTAGTACCTGGAAGGGGGGCTAAATTGTGTATGAGTGTTAATCGCCTTTGAGTGTTTTTATTTTTTGATCTTTTGAACTCTCACCCAATTTTCTTGACTTGCACTTGATTGGTTCTTAGATTACATTAGAATCATCTTGTGTTTGAGAATTCTCTTGCATAGATCACATTTGCATAATTAGAATTCTCATTTTCAGAATATGAATGAAAAATGTGCATAGATTACATTTGCATACTTTTCAAGTGAATTGTGCATAGATTACAATACATTCTGGAAAAATCAATCATAGATTTAGATCAGCTTTCTTTGATTTGAATTTACATATTTTTATGCTTGTTTTTAACACACAAAAATAAAAATAAAAACTGTTTTGGAATTTATTTGCATTAGTTTTTCTTGATGAAATTAGTGCATTAGAGAATTTGTTATATTTCTCTTAGTGAAGATCCCACTGTACCTGAAGCAGACGTCAACTAGACTCACTTGGACTCTCTGGAGGGTTCTCTTCACTCGAGATGGTTTTGTGAAGAAACTTGTGCCAGTCTATTTCATTAAGCAGGTTGTCGGGGTAACTGTTCCAACCGCCCTTTCTGTATTGAATTCTGCGACGTTGGATTTCATCACCAACTAGTGTTTTTAGTACGGAAAGTTACTGTTTGTGTGTGGTTTGACTCCTAGATTTGATAGCGCTTGTTAATTTGATTGTTTTTACTTTTAGAGACCATAGGTGTGAATTGCGAATTTTAATTGTTAGGTATGAATTGTGAATTGTTAATTTTAGTTTTAAATTGTTAATAAAATTCACTGAAGTTGAATATAATGGCAACTGTTCCGTAATTTACCAACCAAGGAACCCCTCTTAACGAGAATCCTAGTACTTTTCCTTTGGAAATGTTGGTCCTCCTTATATGGCTACTTTGTCATTACCTGGATTTACAATAGGTTTACCGATATGGTTATTTTCAACTTTGTTGGCCCCAAATACTCCAATTGTTCCACCTCAACTGAATGCTTCACCTCAACAGAGTTCACCATCTCAACATCACCAACCTTCTGTTGACCCTTTACCTTCTTCGCCTAATTTTTCTTCCTCCATTTCTTCCTCTTCACTTGGTAAAATCCTTGACGCTAGTAACCAAGTGGCTAAGAAGAAGAAGAAAGGGAAGAAGAAGAAGAAGAAGAAGCAAGATAAGAAAGAAGTCAACCAACCAACCATGCTTGTAAGTGTTAGTTGTGTTGAGGAAACCTCCAACATGCATCGTAAACCCAAATACCCTTGCAGGCTTTGTAAGGGTGACCACTTCCTTATCAATTTTCCTGGTATTCCAAAGGTCTTGGAATTATGGTTAGAAAAATCTCATCAACTTTCCATTGATCCATCAACCAGTGATAGTCAGGTTCCTGGGGAAAAGGGTAAAGTTAGGTTTCCTTGTAAGTTATGCAAAGGGAGTCATCAAACTCACATTTTCCCTCACATGGATGAAGCCTCAAAATCGTTGGAAATCCTTACTGTTCCACAGCAAGAATTTCCAATTGGTTACCCTAAAATTTCTCCCAACCTACCATCAATTGACGGAGTGATTGATCTAATTTCAAGTACACTCAATCCCACTCTTCCATTGGAGAGTGAAACTCATATCACTCAGGTTGATGATCCATTAGTTGATCAAGTGGTCGATTCAATTTCAGATTCGGTCGATCCCACTCTCCCTTTAGAGATTGAACTTCATACTGCTCAGGTTCTTCTTGTTACATTAGATTCTTCTACGCCAGGGGGCATTTCACATGTTTCTACAGAACCCACTCCAAGTATTGAGGTCTTTTCCTTTGATTGGAATAGACTGACAGAACCTCGTCTTCCTTCCTCCATCCCTTTCCAAATCATTGTCAAGGCTTGTGGTAGGGAAATACACCACACACAGGTAGATGAAGATGCTTTTGTTAGTATTTTATCCTCAACTGCTTGGAAAGCTTTGGGTTCCCCTCAGCTTGTGCCTATTACGCAGAATCTGAAAGCTTTTAACAGAACCATTAGTGAACCTTTAGGGATCCTTCCTAAGTTTGCTATTACCTTGGAAGGTAAAACTGTCTGTATTGATCTTATGGTAGTTCGAGGTCCCTTGGATTTCAATTTACTCCTTGGGCAAGACTATGTTTATGCAATGAAAGTTGTCGTATCGACACTCTTTCGTGTGATGTCTTTCCCTCACAATGGAAATATTGTGACTATAGACCAGCTTTCATTCCCTAGTCTTGTTTCAACTACCAATAATATGACACCCCTAAATGTTCTTGATTCTAAAGTGGTATCTACCTTGCCACGGGTTAATTATGTGGCAACTGGTCCCACGTTTTCAGTTACAGATGTAAGTGAGCGTCTCATTGTTTGCTCATCCTCCTTTGATTTAGATCCGGTAATTGACATGGAAAACTCTATGGGATTACTTGAACGTGATGTTCTTATCCCTCTTGAGTCCCCTGACATGTGTTCCTTCCAGAGAACTATTCTTCCTTCTGATGAAGACCTCTTGGAAGCCATGATCAAGGTGTGTCCATTAACATGTATTTCTTTCAGTTGGAAGCCATAATCAGTGGGTTCGAGGAAAGTTCCTTTTACTGTGTCGACCTAGTTAAAAAATGAATCAAGTATGAGGACAGTTCTTTTCCTGTGTCAACCTCGTTAAAAAATGAATCAGTTGGTCAGAGGATAGTTCCTGTTACTGAGTCAACCTCACTAAAAAATGAATCAGGTATGAGGACATCTCTTTTCTTGTGTCAACCTCGTTAAAAAATGAATCAGTTGGTCAGAGGATAGTTCCTGTTACTGAGTCAACCTCGCTAAAAAATGAATCAGGTATGAGGACAGTTCTTTTCCTGTGTCAACCTCATTAAAAAATGAATCAGTTGGTCAGAGGATAGTTCCTGTTACTAAGTCAACCTCGCTAAAAAATGAATCAGGTATGAGGACAATTCTTTTCTTGTGTCAACCTCGTTAAAAAATGAATCAGATGGTCAGAGGATAGTTCCTGTTACTGAGTCAACCTCGTTAAAAAATGAATCAGGTATGAGGACAGTTCCTTCCCTATGTCAACCTCATTAAAAAAATGAATCAAGGATTTTAGAGCATAGTTCCTTGTCTTGTGTCAAGCTCGTTAAAAAATGAATCAAGGATTTTAGAGCATAATTCCTTGTTAGATAGATTGTAGAGAGTAGACATGAGCATAGTTCCTTGTCTTGTGTCAAGCTCATTAAAAAATGAAACAAGGAGCCTTGAGCATAGTTCGTTGTCTTGTGTCAAGATAATTAAAAAATGAAACAAGGAGTCTTGAGCATATTTCCTTGTCTTGTGTCAAGCTCATTAAAAATGAATCAAGGATTTTAGAGCATAGTTCCTTGTCTTGTGTCAAGCTTGTTAAAAAATGAATAAAGGATTTTAGAGCATAGTTCCTTGTTAGGTAGATTGTATATAGTAGACTTGAGCATAGTTCCTTGTCTTGTGTCAAGCTCATTAAAAAAATGAATCAAGGATTTTATGAGCATAGGTCTTTGTCTTGTGTCAAGCTTGTTAAAAAATGAAACAAGGAGTCATAAGCATAGTTCCTTATCTTGTGTCAGGCTCGTCTAAAAAATGAAACAAGGGTTTTGAGGATAATTCTTTTCCTGTGTCAACCTCACTAAAAAATGAAACAACTCCCTCGAGTCTTTCCAAGATCTTGAAAGTAAACCTTCATTTCATCCACCTGGTTGAATGCAATGAAGCTTGGGGGGCATGTACCTCGTTTTGCGTCATTATGCTGGGGGCATGCGAACTTATAACAAGCATAGTTTTTCATTTCAAGCTTGTGTAAACATGAAACCAAATCCAAGCAGAGTTCTCTATGGTTCAAGCTTGTGTAAAAATGAACCTATATCTAATTTACATCTCGTGATTGTCGTTTTTATCCGCTAAATTCTATTAGATGAGCCTTGGTTGTTTTCATTCCATCGCCCCCCTCTCTTTCGCTGATCATATGATTTCACTTGGTTGTTTACCCTTCCTGAGGGACCGCATCTATGAGTGGTTTTATTAGCCAACCTCTTAACCATTACATGTTTTGAGTAGTTCCTCCATTGCCAGAACCAGTTGCTACCCTTTATACCACTTGTTCCTCTAGGCCGAGTGAGGAGATGTTCAAGAACTCCATCTCTTCCTGGATGTATTTGTGTAGGCAGCCATGGTATTTGAGTACCAGATGCAGCTCAGAATCTTTGATACCCAACTGCGTGCGAAGGGTATGAAAAATATTTGTGAACTCTGGCACATCTTGGTCTCGTCCCTGCCGCAGTGTGGTCCATTTGATGTATTTGTCCTCATAGCTTTTGACAGGGTAGTACTGCTCCTTGATGGCATCCCGGAAGTCATTCCAAGTGGGGGCGGTTGAAAACAGTGAGCCTGTACTTTCATCCTTCTGCTCGCAGTATGTTTCCCACCAGTCCTTGACATGGGGGGCTGCTTTGAGAAGAGCGAAAATAATCTTTTCCCGACTTGAAAATTCATGAACAGAAAAATACCCATCTAGCAGATTTAACCATTTATCTACGGCATCTGCGTCTATTTGACCCTCGAAGATGGGGATTTCAAAATTAACTTGTACCTTAAACGGTGTGGCGTTTCCAGAGTAGCTGTTGGAAGCCGATGCGTCGCCTCTGGGTAGCCGCTGAAGGATCTGCGCAAAGCTATCCATCATCGCGTTCCTTTGCCGCTCGAGGGCTTCTTCGAGCAAGATTCTGATAGGATCTCCTGCCCCCTCGTCTTTCTTCTCATCCGCCATGGGAGGTCGTCGAGATTTGCGAGGCTGGTCTTGCAAAGGTTCGACCAATTCAAGCCCTAACTCCTTATATCCCGACCTCGTTGGGGACATGCAAAGAAAAACAAAGAAAAAGCAGACCGCTCTGATACCAATGATTTTGGGCTAGAATTCTCAATTTCTTGAAAATCTTGCTCCTCAGTTTGGCTGTGCACCTCAGCAAAGGCTACAGATGGTGATCCTGTGGCTTGAAGGGAACTAGTAGGTTGTCTAGAAGCAATTTTCTAGGTCCTATTGAAGGCTGAGATTCTGCTTTTTTAAGGATTTTGTCTATAAAGGTCGATCTGCCAAGGGTCACCAGCCCCTTAGCTTTATCAGGCTTCGGTTGTGGTTTAGGATTCTTTTCAGGCTTTTTCTGCTTATTCATGCACACAAATCAAATTTTTATTTCTACCCAAAATAATAACAAATCTGTAGTAAAGCGGGTAGGGGAGCAGGGCTGTTACATGCTCCGTACGCAGGTTCTAACCTCTCGTTTTTAAAACCCAATTCTCTCCTAGCAGGTACTTACACTACTCTAGAAAGAAACAAATGGCTACACTCTTCCCTGGCAATGGCACCAAAATGTCGAGCAGCAAAAAGGGTCTTTTTCACCTCTATTTACCCTACATTAATTATCAATCCAGGTACGATTTGTTATCTCAAAGAGTGTACTCAGTCTGAGGCAGTCACTTGTCAAGAGTAATGCTAGTAGTATAGTGCTTTAAATACAAGAGTAAACGGATGCTTGGAATAAAATCTACTTACAAAAAGAAACTTAACACTCTGAGACTTAAATCATTCACTCAGAAAGCTACATCACTTCATCAGTCAAGGGTGCAGTAACAATAACTCTTTCCTTTGTAAACTGATATAATTGGAAAGCAATCAAGCAAAATATCATCAACCTGGGAACTGGACAACAATAGTTAATGTTCACTACAGTTTCAGATCATTTTGTTCACACCAAAGTAATGATAATTGAAATAACAGGAAATGGAACAACAACTAATTTACTTAAAAAGATTGAACAACAAAGCTTTAACCTACAGAAATTAACGAAGCAGTAACTGTAATCTATAGGAATTAAGCATCAATCTTTACCTCAGAAATGATTTGAACAACAAACGGAAATAGGACAACAAACTTAAAGGAAGTTATGAAATATTGAACAACAACCTAAATCAAATGTAAATGCACAACAAACCAAATCAAATATTTCACACATCACATCTATATTGAAAGAAACAGTAATCTGAGTTTCGGAATAACAATTATTAGTCACGGTTATGAAGAAATAGCAATTGCGATCACGGTGGAACAAAAATCCCAATGAATACTAATCACACTTGGAGGTAAACCGTAGATAAATACACAATAGTACTGATTTATGAATACGCAGCACCGTTACTCTGTAAACGAACAGTAATGGTAATCTGTAAGGAACAACAATGTTATACAATAATCTGCTAAAGGAACGACAATGCGATATAAATTCAGAATGAACAGCATAACATTCTAGTTGCAGAAGATAACCTTACTATTCAAATGGGAATGTGATATAACAGAGCCAACATATGAAATAATAAGGAACAATAGATTACTGAACAAAGAAGATAAAAGAAATCAATCCACACACGACTTGGAATCAGAAAATAATTGTACAGGAAGCAAGTGATCCACCAGGGCCGGGCCCTTAGGCGGACAATCTGTCCTTTTACAAAATGTGACTTGTTATTTATAGTATTTTCCAGTTACAATACCACGGGGCAATTCCATGGGTGAATGAATACCATGGGTGGATTTTACAATACCACGGGCGGATGCCATTTACAATACCATGGGTAAATTCCATGGGTCGATGAATAATATGGGTGGTTGAGTACCATGGGTTGATGCCATTTTCCATTCGGATCATTCCTCCCTCCTTAAGAAGCAATGGTCCCCATTGCGTAAAGTTCCCTTCTACGAAGCCTTTGTTGAATATGAAGAGCTACTGAAGATAAGGGTTTTATGTGTTTAACCCATAACCATGATGAACGAAGATCTGAGGATAGAGATACCCTGTAATGCTTGTGACTAACTGTGATGATGATAATGTGCGGCCTCGCAAATGGACTTCGATAAAGTGTGGGTTTGTGGATGACCCATAACCATGATGAACGAAGATCTGAGGATAGAGAAACCCTGTAATGCTTGTGACCAACTGTGATACTAACAGTGTGCAGCCTAGCAAATGGACTTTGATAAAGTGTGGGTTTGTGGATGACCCATAACTGTGATGTTGGTTGTTGATGAAGTAGCAGGTGCCTACATAGCTTGGGGTGGGAGGGCACATCTTCAAATAACCCAAACCGAATGCTGCTGTGTTGAAACTGATGAATGTGAAGTAGGTGCCTACTAAAGTGGGGTGGGAGGGTACGTCTCCAATGGGAACCCACTCCGAATGCTGCTCCAAAATTAAAATGGGCATAACTCAGTCAATATAACTCAGAATATTTATTATAACCTGTTTTTGGAAGCAGAAGGACCATTCTTCATCTTCCCATGTGATGGAAATCTTTATCTGGACACTCTGAGATCACAGATTCGTGCTGCAACAGTTTTTCCGCCACAAAAATTATGATAAAATAGCTGATTTTAAATCAACGATATCTCCCACATACGAACTCCGATTCGACCCATTTTTTTTTTGAAATTAGGTGATTTTTCGAGAGGAATCCAGATATGGTATTTTTTTTTTGTAAATTTTGTACCAAATGTTTCAGATATGATCTACGAATTCGCCACCCAAAAAAAATCCTGCAAAAAAATGAGAAAAAAATTCTTCTTGCTTGACCCAAGAAAGTGCTCTGTGGAGATTGTAGCACATGCCTGAAGTTTGTTGAATATTGTTGCAAAATTTTAAACTGAAATATGCATCAAACCCTCATTCCCATGGAATCATAACCTGCTCTGATACCACTGATCCGGATTTAAGCAGGAACGCAATAGATTACAGAGATAACCATAAATACAGAGATAGGATAACCATAAAAACAGAGATGCAGCGGAAATAATACTTCATTTAATTAATGGAGAATACTGAAATATGCTTACAAATAGAAATAACCCAACTAGGGCGATGGTAGCTTATCTCTGAGAAGAGATGTGTCGGCTACATGCCTTTGAACTGTTTCGAACTGTCTTTACAATGAGGCTCGAAGGCCTATTTATTATTGAGAAACAATGGAAAACCCTTCACATTCCAAAACCTAACCCTAGAAGATGAAGCGCCAAATTGTGGGCCCCGTTTTGGGGTGAGTTGGACAGCCAACTTCCCGGGGTCGCGAATTGGTCGTCTTATCTCCATTTGACACGCATGATAGCCCGTTGGAAAGATCTCTCTGAGGACTACGACGGAAAAGACGATTTTTATCAGAAAAATCGCTGGCCTCAAAACGGCTCCGGAAGTTTAGGACCCGAAAAACTGCTAAAAATAGTAAACTGCACTATAATTAAGGAAAGTGAAAAACTGAAAGAGACAGTTGTGGGGGTCCAAATGGGATAGGTGGGTGGCCACCAACATCCACCTGGATCATGGTAATTCCTTCCAATGCATTACAAGATATGGTCATATCCATTTCTTCATTTCTGGGGTTGGAACCTGGTGTATATCCTCCTATTTTGATGTTTATTGTTCCTTTTCTTCCTCCTCTTCACAACATATGTAGAATAATTTCTTCTCAACACACTTACGACCTTTATTGTATTTGACATCACAACTGTAACAAATCCCTTTTACTCTTTTTTCCTCTAATTGTTGTGATGTCAACCTTATAGGTTGTGGAAGACTAGGAGTAGCAACACTTCCATTTTTATAGTTGTGAGTGGTAGACTTCTTTGTTGCCATAATTTTGCTTTCAAATATTTTTGCCACCTTGAATGCCTTCTCCAATGAATCAAAGGTGAACCTCATGTTGGATGTTATCTTTTAAAGTCCCTATGAATACATCAATCATATGCTCCTCTGGAATATCAGTTACCCTAATATTCAATATTGGGAAGTCTTCAATGTGCTTTGCCATTGAACCCTTTAATTTTTTAAGATTTATCAATTGGCTAAAGTAGGTGTTTCTTTGTGTATCTTCATAATTTTCTATCATTTCCACTGTAAAAATTGACCAAGTGACAAGTGGTTTACGAGAACAAAGTCATCTATACGATACAAATTGATTGGTTTTAAATATAAAGATGCAATATGTACCTTTTGTGAGGGTTGCACATCATGTAGATCAAAATATTTCTCCATCTATAGTATCCATGTTACCGGATCATTGCCATCAAACTTCCTCATATCTATTATGAAACCAACTCACAAAAAGATAGAAAAGATAGTTGAACGCCTTAGAATTCAACCTCTTTGAGGGGCAACCTCCTTTACATTACACAAATGAACATTCTTGGATCATTCAAACGACAAAACCTCCTTTCTATATATAGGAGTCTAAGGAGTCACAATATAACCCAGCCGACCTAACAATAATAATATAAAGGCACAAAAATAACAATAGAGGGATTCTATGGGGCACAATAATAACAATATGGGGAAAATAGGGGCACAACAATATTAATAAGGGATACAACTACAATATTAATGGGGTAATCACTAGTATTATAGGGACCTAACATGCCCCTCTCCTTCAAAAAAGTGTTGTCCTCAACGCTTGAGTAGTTCTGGATGCTTCTGTATAAAATTCTTGTCCTCCCATGTGGAATCTTCAGCGGATAAGTTCTTCCACTTGATGAGATACTCCAAAATTGATCGATTTCGTAGCTGTCGAGTTCTTGTTTCTGTGACTGCTTCCGGTTCCAATATAATTTTTCCTTCCTCGTCAAGTTCTGGAAATATTGTTTGAATTGGGAGTTTGTCGCCTATAACCTTCTTTAAACATGAAACATGGAAAACTGGGTGCACTCAAGAAGCTGCAGGAAGCTCTAATTTGTATGCCATAGTACCAATGTTTTGCAACACCTTGTACGGACCATAATACTTTGGTGATAATTTATTATCCTTCTTAGCTTGTTTGAGGGACATTTGTTTATATGGTTGTAGCCGTAGGAATACCCAATCACCTACATCAAAACTTCTTTCGTTGCGATGTTGATATGCCTGTTGTTTCATTCTATTCTGCGCCAACACGAGGTTATCCTTTAAGAGTTGGAGGACTTGTTGTTGATGCTCGATGTGATGTTCCACTACTTGAACCTTATAATTTTCTCTTAAATATGATGTGATGGATGGTGGCTGATATCCATAAAGTGCCATAAATGGGGTCATTTTTGTTTTTGTATGGAAGGAAGTGTTATACCACCATTCCTCCAGAGGCAACCATCTGACCCATTGTGTCCGTTTATCAGATACAAAGCAACGAAGATATCCTTCCAAACATTTGTTTACTATCTCAGTTTTCCCATCAGATTGAGGATGATAAGATGAGCTATGAGCTAACTGAGTACCAAGACAAGAAAATAATTCTGTCCAAAAATTTCCAGTGAAAATGGGATCTCTGTCACTTACAATAATCTTTGGGTTTCCATGTAGCTTTTGAATTGTTTCCATAAATGCAGTAGAAACTGTACTGGCTTTAAATGGATGTGATAATGCACAAAAGTGTGCATACTTGGTTAGTCTGTCAACTACCACCATGATGACACTCTTTCCCTCAGACTTGGATAAACCTGTGATAAAATCCATTGAAACCTCCTCCCAACGTTGGCTTGGAATGGATAAAGGTTGTAATAGACCCAGGGTCTTAATTGTTTCAACTTTATTTTGTTAGCAAACCAAACATTCCGCCACAAACTTTTGAATATCTGATTTAAGGCCATCCCAAAAAAATTCCTTCTTAACCCTGTGGTAAGTTTTTAAAAATCCTGAGTGCCCTCCTAACGAAGAAGTGTGCAATTCCATAAGAATCTTTTGTTTGAGTTGGGAATTCTTACAAAGGTATAAGTGATCTTTGTACCATAACGAATCATTTTGCCAGCTAAATGTATCAGATGTACTGGAATCTTGTTGTAACTTTCGAATAAGTGCCCACACTTCTTCATCATTCTTCCATTCCTCCCTTGCTTCGTTTATCCAATCTAGTTGGATAATAGAAATGGCGCACAATAATGCTTCCACATCCTCATCCTTTCTTGAGAGTGCATTTACCACCACATTTTGCTTCCCTTTTTTGTAGATGATTTCAAAGTCATAACCCAACATCTTTGTGACCCACTTTTGTTGCTTTTCAGAGGATAATCTTTTTTCTAAAAAGTATTTAAGGCTATCATGAAAATCTTCCCATTAGGTAAGGTCATCATTTCTTAAGTGCATGTAGTATTGCCAACATTTCCTTCTCATAAATAGCTTTGTGTAAAAACTTTCCCTTGATTGGACGATTTTCAAAAGCAATGGGTCTTTCATCTTGCATTAAAATAGCACCAATTCCCTTTCCTGAAGCATCACATTCCACAATAAAGGTTTTTGTAAAGTCCGGTGTAGCTAAGACCAGTGCTTGGCACATTGCCTCTTTAAGATGTTCGAAGGCCTTTGTTGCTTCTGGAGTCCATGAAAATGCATATTTCTTCAATAATGTTGTTAGAGGTGTTGCTATTCTCCCATAATTATTAACAAACTTGCGATAATACCCTGTCAACCCGAGAAATCCTCGCAGATGCTTTATGGATGTGGGGATTTTCCATTCCTTAATGGCTTTGATTTTGCTAGGGTCTACCTTAACTCCTTCATGAGATACAATATGACCCAGATAATCCACCTCTTGTACTCCAAAGAAACATTTGGATCTTTTTGCATATAATTGTTTCTCCTCTAATAGTTGTAGCACCCTGTCAACATGTTCAACATGATCCTTCCAAGACTAGTTGTAGATTAGTATATCATCAAAAAATACTAACACAAATTTTCTAAGGAAGGGTTTGAAAATGGAATTCATCAAACCTTGAAATGTAGAAGGTGCATTGGTAAGTCCAAAAGGCATGACCAAAAATTGATAATGACCCTCATGAGTTCTAAATGTTGTTTTCGAAATGTCTTCAGTCTTCATTCTGATTTGATGATATCCTGAAAGAAGATCCAACTTGGTGAAGTAAATTGATCCATGCAATTCATCCAATAATTCATCAATGACAGAAATGGGAAACTTATCTTTAATAGTGAGCTTTTTGAGCTCCCTATAATCCGGACACATGCGCTATGATCCATCCTTCTTGTGCACCAATACTACTGGAGCAGAGAAAGAACTTTGAATAGGTTGAATTATACCAGCCTCTAGCATTTCTACAACCATACGTTCAATTTCACTCTTTTGGGCATAGGGATATCTGTACGGCCTGATGTTTGGAGGAACACTTTCTGGAATCAGATGAATAGCATGATCATGATCACGAATAGGTGGGAGACCTTTGGGAGTCTCAAATACCTTGGAATTATTGTCCAAGACTTTTTGGAGATCTGGAGAAATAAATGGTTTCAATGTGGAAACATCTAGCGAACATAATTGTGCAATTACACCTCTTTGTTCCTTTATTAGAAGCTTTTTCATACCGTTAAAGCTAATTATCTTTCCCAGCCTCCCTGCAATACCCCTTAATTCAACTTCCTTTCCTTCCACAGAAAATTTCATGAAAAGTTCTTGAAAATTAAAAGCTATTGTACCCAAGGATTGTAGCCATTGGACTCCTAGTACAACATTAGCACCTCCCATTGGAATGGAAAGTATTGGGCTAGTCAATACATATTCTCCCATGGATAGCTTAATATTATGGCACTTTCCAGAGCAATTTATCGTTCCTCCATTTGAAACCATCACTTGACACTCTGGTGCTGGATATAGGAAGCAATTCAATTCTTTTGCTATCTTACAATGAATAAAATTGTGGGTACTTCCTGAATCAATCAACACTATTACTTTTTTCTTCTTGATTTGTCCTTCTATCTTGATGGTTTGAGGAGTGGTAATTCCAGCCAATGCATTACAAGATATGGTCGGATTCATTTCTTTATTATCTAGGCTTTGTTCATGGATTATATCCTCTTCTTTTGACCTGTCTTGCTCCTTTTCTTCTTCCTCTTCACAATCTATGTAGAATAATTTCTTCTCAGCACACTTATGACCTTTAGTGTATTTTCTATCACAACTGTAACAAAGCCCTTTTGCTCTTTTTTCTTCCAATTGTTGTGGTGTCAACCTTATAGGTTGTGGAAGGCTAGGGGCAGCAACACTTCCATCTTTATAGTTGTGAGTGGTATGCTTCCTGGTTGTCATAATTTTGCTTTCCATTTTTCTTGCTAACCTGAATGCCTTCTCTAATGAATCAGGTTCCCAAAGGCGAACATCATGTTGGATATTATCCTTTAAAGTCCCTATGAACACATCAATCTTATGCTCCTATGGAATATTTTTTACCCTTATGTTCAATTTTTGGAACTCCTCAATGTGCTCCATTATTGAACCCTTTTGTTTGAGACTTATCAATTGGCTAAAAAAATTGTTGCTTTTTGTATCCTCATAATGTGCTATCAATTCTTCCGTAAAAATTGCCCAAGTGATAATTTGTTTACGAGAGCAAAACCATTTATACCATACAAACTGATTTGGTTCCAAATATAAAGTTGCAATACGTACCTTTTGTGTGTTTTGCACATTATTGAGATCGAAAAATTGCTCCATCTGTAATATCCATGTTGCGGGATCCTTGCCATCAAACTTCCTCATATCAATTTTTGGAATATGGTGGGTCTTCGATCCAACATTAGAGTCTATGAAATCATGATTAACATTTATTTTATTCTCATCATGAGTTTCCTTTACTACCCTTTCACCATTAGTAAGCATTTCTTGTAGAAACTTTGTCAAATCTGTCTTCAAATCTTCCATGCCTGTCTTCAAATCTGTCTTCAAATCTATCTTCAAATCATCCATCTTAGCTTCCACGTCATTCATCTTAGCTTCTATGCCTTTCTTTAAACCATCCATATTAACTTCTACATATTTCTTTAAACCATCCATCTTAGATTCTGTGACTTTTTGTGCAAGTGACACTTGTTGCACTTGGTCTAGTAATTTTGATATATCATGCTGCATTTCTTCCTCTTCTTCATGAGTCAAGCTAGAGATTTCAGGTTCCTTACTATGTGTTTGCATTTTCTTTCCTTGGGGCATCAATTACCGATAATAATGCTTTACTATGCCCTTTGAATTCCTTCAAAATAATTTTTCAAACCAAGCTTATGCAAAAATTAAAAAAAAACTACACACCTTTTTTCACTTTGTAGGAGCTTGATATTGAATCTGATGTATCTCTGTAATTTCGGATCATCCAGTTCTGAAATTGCGACCTGTAGTAGCCCTCTGCGTCCTCTTTCCAATGCCACCAGTCTGATCCAAATTGGATTCTCCAGGGAAGAGTTATGCCAAATCTCCCACAGTGACCTGATTATAGACTAGTTCAGTAGAGCAAACTTGTATGACATGCCACATGTCACTGTTTCGACCCTTGGCTCTGAAAAATATATACAAGAAACTACAGTCCGTCCTCTTTCTGTACCTTCTGATGAAATTTCAATCCGATGCTCAGAGAGAAAGTTATGACGATTTCCCCAGGTCACTTGTTTGGAATGTAATTCAGGAGTCTGCAAAAAGACCAACTTCCTTAGATCATATCTCCGCAAATATAGCACTAAAAGCTCTGAAATTCGGACCCGAGGTTCAGTCTGATTTCTTCTCAAATGGGTTTTTTTTTTTGTTTTTGAAACATTGCAAAAAAAAAAGTAATAGCGAAAATGCCACGATGACCTGTTTGGAGCAGCGAAACCCTAAAATCCAAAGCTCTGATACCAAATGTTATGAAACCAACTCACAAAAAGATAGAAAAGATAGTTGAACGCCTTAGAATTCAGCCTCTTCGAGGGGAACCTCCTTTATATTACACAAATGAACAATTCTTGGATGATTCAAATGACAAAACCTCCTTTCTATATATAGGAGTCTAAGGAGTCACAATATAACCCAGCCGACCTAACAATAATAATATAAAGGCACAAAAATAACAATAGAGGGATTCTATGGGGCACAGTAATAACAATATGGGAACAATAGGGGCACAAAAATATTAATAAGGGATACAACTACAATAGTAAAGGGGTAATCAGTAGTATTATAGGGAGTATTATAAGGACCTAACAATATATATCTTTGGAAAGTGGTGGTTCTTAAACTCCACATTGGAGTCTCTAAAATCATAATTCATATTCCTTTTGTCCTCATCATTATTTTCATGGATTACCTTGTCAACAACTTTGTCAACCCTTCCAAATTGATATTCATCGCATCCATGTCTATAAAAAACTCCATGTTTCCTTTTATACCATCCATGTCATCTTTGGTTTCTCTTTGTGAGAGCGAAATTGGTTTCACTTGGTCCCACAATTTTGGTATATCATGTTACAATTCTTCCTCTTCATGCGTCAAAGTACAGATTTCTGAGGGCTTGACGGGTGTATAATTCTTTTGTTTAGGAGAAACTTTAGAACCAAATACTAATT
This sequence comes from Pinus tabuliformis, assembly GCA_031772625.1. NCBI lineage: Eukaryota > Viridiplantae > Streptophyta > Pinopsida > Pinales > Pinaceae > Pinus > Pinus tabuliformis. The sequence goes on from CM062804.1 coordinate 1,267,412,312, forward strand.
TCTATGCTTTATATTCTCTTTGAATCACTTCAAATAGATTTTTCAAACAAAAGTTATGCAAAAAAAAAAATACACGTTTTTTTCTTGATTTTTAGAAGCTTGATATCAAAACTGTTGTATCTCTGTAATTTAAGATCTCCAAGGTCTGAACTTTCATATCGTGATAGCCCTCTGAGTCTTCTTTCCAATGCCAAAAGTTATATTGATATTAGATTCTTCAAGAAATAGTTATGCCCAATCTCCCACGAAGACTTGATTATCAACTGGTTCAGTAGAGCGAACTTGTACAAAGTTCCATGTGTCATTATTTCAACCTTCGTCCCTGAAAATGATACGCGAAAAAAAATGAGCAATTTGAGCCGATTTGTATGAAATTCAAATTTGATGCTCGAAGAGAAAGTTATGATGATTTTCCCTAGGTCATTTGTTTATGTTATGCTCTTAACCTGCAAAGTAATACCCAAGCACAGAATATGCGAAGAAAAGATACCCAGAACACAGAATAGCAATGATTTTATTATTCAAAGAGCAATGTTCACATGCCTCTTCGAGGGGGAAACCTCCAATAGAGCAGAGCTCGATTACAAAATAAGACACGATACTCCTCGCAGGGAGTCTCTATCCTTTATATATGACTCCTACATGCAATACCACGGGCCAATACCGTGGGTTTTATTAATACCATCTATCTAATACTACTGCCCATTTGCAACTAACTGTGGTCCCGTCATTAATTGCGGGTTAACAACTTACAAATATTAATATGGGCTTTATTGACTCTAGACTATGACGTGATCCCATGACATAAATAAGGGGGTTAGGGTGGGACCCTAACATGCCCTCCCCCTTAAAACTAGCCTTGTCCTCAAAGCTGAAGCTGCGGAAACTTCTAAAGAATAGTGGTTGGTTCCCAAGTTGTATCTTCCGGAGAGGTGTCTTTCCATTTGACGAGGACTTCCTTAATCCTGCAGCCACGCAGGTGCTTGTCCCTTGTGTCTAGAATCTGTTCGGGTTGAAGCCAGATTGACCCTTCTTCGTCCAATTCAGGTAGACTGGTTTGAACTCGGCAATTGTTCCCAATCACTTTCTTGAGGCACGATACATGGAAAACTAGGTGGATTTTTGTTGTAGGTGGCAAAGCCAACTTGTAAGCCACTTCTCCAATGCGCTGAAGTACTTGGTATGGTCCGTAGAATTTTGGAGAGAGATTTTGACAACCCTTGTCTTTGAGTGATGTTTGCTTATATGGTTGCAGCCTCAAAAAGACCTGATCCCCTTCTTGAAATTGGCGCTCTGAGCGATGTTGGTTGGCCTGTTGTTTCATGCGGTTCTGAGCTTGATGAAGATTCTCACGAAGATGGGCGAGCATGGTTGCGCGGTGTTGTAGGAGTTGATCCACGGCTTGTACTTTGGAGCACCTCGTGAGATAAGAAGTAGGGGAAGGCGGAAGTTGACCATAGACTGCTTCATAGGGAGTCATTTTGGTGGTGGCATGATAGTTGGTGTTATACCACCATTCAGCCAGAGGTAACCACTGTACCCAAAGGTGTTGCTTTTCTGAAGTGAAACACCTAAGGTAGGTTTCTAGACATTTGTTGACGGCTTCGGTTTGACCATCTGTTTGTGGATGATATGAAGTACTGAGTTTGAGTTGAGTGCCTTGTATTCTGAAGAGTTCCTGCCAAAAATTACTGGTGAAGATCGGGTCGCGGTCGGACACAATAGAAGTGGGCATGCCATGCAATTTGAAGATCTGATCCATGAAAGTTTGAGCAACCAAAGTTGGTGTAAACGGTTGGGGTAGGGCGCAGAAATGAGCATACTTCGACAGTCGGTCCACAACCACCATGATAACTGACTTGTTCCCAGACTTTGGAAGACCTGTAATGAAATCCATGGAAACCTCCATCCAAATTGATGCCGGAATGGGCAATGGTTGTAATGTGCCTGGTGTGTTGACGGTTTCCCCTTTGTGGCGTTGACAGACGTCACATTCTGCTACGAAAGTAAGGATGTCCTGTTTCATGCCGGTCCAAAAAAATGATCTTCTGGTGCGAGCATACGTCTTCTGAAAGCCCGAATGTCCTGCAATGGGAGATGAGTGCAATTCTGCCAAAATGCGACTTTTGAGGGTGGATGTTGGTGATATTACGACTCTGTCCTTGTAGCGAAGAATATCATTCTGCCACGAGTAGCCCTTGCTGGAATTAGGATCTACCTGCAATTGAGAAATGAGTTGGGAGAGCCCTGGGTGTGAAAACCATTCCCTGCGAGCCTCTTCAATCCAGTCTGGAATGGGGAGGGAAATTGCGAGCAGAGTACTTTCCTCCTCAAATTGGCGCGACAATGCATCTGCTACACTGTTGTCTTTCCCTAGCTTGTAAATGATCTCATAATCATATCCCAGCATTTTGGCTAACCATTTATTTTGTTGTGGGGAGGATAGGCGTTGCTCCAAAAAATATTTAAGACTGTGATGATCTGTGCAGATTTGGAAACGTCGCCCCAACAAGTAAGGTCGCCAGGTCTCGACTGCATGTAAGATGGCCATCATTTCCTTCTCGTAGGTAGATTGGCCCAGATTCCTCCCACTGAGTTGTTGGCTGGTGAAGGCCAATGGTCGCCCTTCCTGCATTAAGACCGCTCCAATACCTGTACCCGAAGCATCACATTCAATGACAAAGGATTTGGTGAAGTCAGGTAGTGCTAAGACGGGAGTGGAACACATGGCGTTTTTGAGAGCGGTAAATGCGTGTTGTGCTTCCTCGTTCCAGAAGAAGGAATTTTTCTTTAGGAGTTGAGTGAGGGGCTTCGCTATGCGACCATAGTTGCGGAAAAATTTACGATAATAGCCTGTGAGACCCAAAAATCCTCTCAAGCTTTTCAAGGTCTTAGGTTGAGGCCATTCTTGCATTGCCTGGATCTTTTTGGGGTCCACCTTGACACCTTCACGCCCCACAATGTGGCCCAAATACTCAACTTCTTCCATGCCAAACGAACACTTAGACATCTTGACAAATAATTTATGCTTGCAGAGCAGTTGCAAGAGTAGATCTACATGCTGAAGATGTGCCACCCAAGTGCCACTATAGATGAGGATGTCATCGAAGAAGACAAGGACAAATTTTCTGAGATATGGTTTGAGGAGGTGATTCATAAGGCTCTGAAAAGTAGAGGGGGCATTACAGAGACCAAATGGCATGACCAGGAACTCATAATGGCCTTCATGAGTTCTGAAAGCCGTCTTGGGAATGTCGACTTCCTTCATGCGAATTTGGTGGTAGCCTAAGCGAAGATCCAACTTAGTGAAGAATTGAGCCCCATTGAGTTCGTCCAGCAAATCGTCAACCACCGGGATGGGAAATTTATCTTTGACTGTCAACTTATTGAGGGCCCTGAAGTCGGGACACATCTGCCACTCCCCATCTTTCTTGAGGACCATGACCACTGGGGATGAATAAGGACTAATGCTGGGACGAATGACACCTGCTTCCAACAATTCCTTGATGATTTTTTCTATTTCATTCTTTTGGGTGAACGGATATCTGTATGGCCGCACATTTGGGGGTTGGGCCCCTGGAACCAATGTGATGCTATGATCATGTTCCCCTCGCGAGGGTGGAAGCTCATGAGGCTTGTCAAAGACCGTCCGATGTTTATTTAAAATTTGTTGCATCTCAGGATGAATTGGCAGAGACATGGTTTCGACTACCTGGATGGCATTAAATTGAGCTACCACTCCATGATGGCCCTTTTTTAACAATTTTTCCATCCTATGCGAGCTGATGATAGAGGGGGCTCCCGCCTGTAGCCCACGGAGGGTATGTGTGGAGTTGTTCTGCTTAAAACTCATATATAACTCCTGGAAATCCATTGTGATTGGCCCAAGAGTGCGGAGCCATTCCGCGCCTAGGACAATGTCGCAACCCCCCATGTGTATTGCAAACATGTGGGTTTTCAACTGATAATCCCCCATTTGAAGTTTGACATTTTCACAGCGGCCTTCACATTTCATTGTGCCCCCATCTGCAATTTGGACTTGGAAGTTAGAAACTGCCCGGACAAAACAATGTGCTGCTTCAGCGATCTTTTGATGGATGAAATTATGGGTACTTCCACTATCAATCAAGACTACTACTGGGCGATGTTTAAGAAAACCCCTGATTTTGAGAGTTTGAGGGGAAGAAATTCCTGCCAATGCATTTAGCAAAATAATTGGTTCGTCAGATACAATCTCCTTTTGGTTATCTTCTTCGATCGCCTCCGGTTCCTCAAGTGGTGGATCTTCCTCGGTGGAGCTGTAGTCAGTGGCATCTATTTGAAAAAACTTGGGCTCCTTGCATTTATGACCCGGGGAATATTTTTCATCACAGTAGTAACATAGTCCTTGCTTCCTTCTTTCGGCCATTTCCGCAGGTGACACCTTTTGAATCTTAAGTGTCTGAGTCGTGTTGGGAGCCTGTGGGGGACGACCTTTAGCGAGGAAGTTGGGGCGGCTGGATTGGGCTGTTAATGCACGTTCCACCTTACGAGCTACCTGGCAAGCCTCTGTCCATGTGGGAGGGTGGTGGAGTAGAACCTGAGCTTTGATGGCTTCTTTAAGACCGCTGATAAAGCATTCCATGTAGAAATCATCTGTGAGACCCTTAGTGCGGAAGGCTAAGGCTTCAAAAGCGGTAATATATTCCTTCACTGTACCCGTCTGTCGGAGCTTAGTGAGACGCCCCAAAAAAGAGTCTTCCTGTTCAAAGCGATTTCGAAGAGCTTTGGCAAATTGGGCCCAATTCTGAAAATGTCCATTGCAACGCTGATGCCATTCCCCCCATTGCCATCGTTCATTGTCCAAGTACATGGTGCCCACCATAAGCTTAGTCCCCTCATCTAGGATATGATTCAATTTGAAATACTGCTCCATTTGTGCTAGCCATGCGGACGTGTGAGAACCGTCAAATTTATGCATATCCAACTTGGGAGGTCGCTGACTGGGTGGTGGATGGGTGTGCCAGACGTGAGGAGAGTGGCTAGACTCACCCTCATGGTATTCATGGCCATTATACGCCTCCTCGTGGGCTGGCTCCTTGCCCTTCGAGAGTGCATTCTGTATCTGGAGACTTATTCCTTTAATCTCATGTTGGATTTCGTTCACCGCAGTTTGGATGGAGTTCACATGGTCTTCAATTTTGTCCATCCTTTCATTGGCCATTGCTTGAGCGCGAGTTTCTACCATACACCAACCTGATGAAAAATTGGGACCGCCTAAAATTTTTTTACTAAGAAATTGAATGGTACCACCTTGCTCATCTCGTCGTCCTTATTCTGATGGGCTAGATCACCAATAAGCGCCCCGGAAGATCTCAGACTTTTTTTTTTTTTTTTTTTTGGAAAACTCCTAACGGAGTTTTACTCCTTCCTGACCAATACTGCAGTCGCCAAATCCTCAAAATGTCAATGCCGCCAAAAGTCCTGCGAAAAGTCTATCCAGGTACAGGAACCCTTCACAACTACTCCGATCTGGTGGATCTGAGAGATCTGAATGGTGGAACAACTGATGCTGCTGATCTGATGGAGCTGTCGGACTGATGTCTGCTGCTGCTGCACTTCTTTGCACCCGCGGATCTGGAATAGATGATGTGTGATCCCCCGATAGAAAGGGAACTATGGTCTTGAGGAGTGTCAGGTGCTACAGATCGCAATATACATAAGGGTCTGACAGTAGTACTCGGCCCAGCTCTAACTAAGGAGGATCGACCGTACCCTTAGCCGTACAACCCGACTACCCTATCGTACGGGCGAGTAATCTCTCCGAGTGCTATTCTCGGTGTACTGTAGCCACAAGACGGCCGAAGGTTTATCTATGGCGAGGTTTCAAGGGAGCCTAGGGGGCTTCCTATATACCCAGAGGGTACGTGGAAGACAGTCCGTGCGCGGTTCTGTCTAATGCGCTACTACTCGAAGGGGTACCCACAGGGGTTACAAGGGAGTCCAACAGACGTGACCACCTCTTGTATTTCCTGCGTGCATGCCTCCCCAAATCCGCAGGTTTATGCGCTTAACGACAGATCCCGTGGTTTAAAGACGCCAGAACACGTCTCTAGCCAAAAAAAAATGTTTGCTAAAAATTGGAGATCCCACCGAGCCCTGGAAAGTGCTCTGATACCACTTGTTATGCTCTTAACCTACAAAGTAATACCCAAGCACAGAATATGCGAAGAAAAGATACCCAGAACACAGAATAGCAATGACTTTATTATTCAAAGAGCAATGTTCACATGCCTCTTCAAGGGGGCAACCTCCAATAGAGCAGAGCTCGATTACAAAATAAGACACGATACTCCTCGCAGGGAGTCTCTATCCTTTATATATGACTCCTACATGCAATACCACGGGCCAATACCATGGGTTTTATTAATACCATCTATCTAATACTACTGCCCATTTGCAACTAACTGTGGTCCCGTCATTAATTGCGGGTTAACCACTTACAAATATTAATATGGGCTTTATTGACTCTAGACTATGACGTGATCCCATGACATAAATAAGGGGGTTAGGGTGGGACCCTAACAGTTTGAGATTGAATTTTGGAGCCTACAAAAACTCTAACTTCCTCAGATCATATCTCTGAAAATATAACAAACCAAGGTCTTAAATTCATACACGAAGTTCAACAATATTTTGGCTCTACGTGGTTTCAATTTCAGCTTTTGAAGCCTCGTAGGAAAAAAAAATATAGCGAAAATTCCAACATGACCTGTTTGAAGAAGCAAACCCTTAGAATCGAAAGCTCTGATACCAAATGTTATGCAACCAGCTCACAAAATAGAAGAAAAGATAGATCAATGACTTAAAAATTAGCCTCCTTAAGGGGGAAACCTCCTTTACATTACATAAATGAACAATTCTTAGATGATACTAATGATAAGACCTCCTTGGTATATATAGGAGTCTAATGGGTCACAATATAATCAGAGCCTATAAAACAATAATAATGTAAGGGCACAACAATGGGGGATACATGGGCACACCAATAACAATAAGGGGATACACTAACAATAACAATAAGGGGAATACACTAGTATTATAGGGACCTAACACAAGTTATATTTAAACTACAAGAAGTGTTTCCAGAGAAATGGCCAATTAGACCTATGAGACTTGCAATGGAAAAAACATACAACAACAAAAAATAAAAATTCAAAAAGTAATATTCCTAATTAAAATGCTTTTCTAGAATTATATGTATATATTTCTACAAAGCATTCATTTATTAATATCAATTTTTTATATTTAGTTTTCATATATCAATATACTAGTTTTTTTTTCACAAAGATTATGAAAATCCCAAATGATCAATGAGTCTATATCCGAAACATGCCAGAAAGAAAGTCCAAAAAATGTATAACGAGATGATCAAAGAAATGGACATGATTGCATCACGGGAGGAGCCATCTCAACAACAATGTGCTTCAAATGTATGTAATCATTGATTTTTTCTATTAGGTACATGTAAACAAATAATTTAGCATTAAATATTAATTTTAAAGTATTTTATTGCAGAAAACAAAACAAAATGGAACTCATTCAGCACATAAAACAGGACGAGAAGGAATAAAATGGTTGACTTCAAAGTTTGTGAGCAATTGTTAATATTTCCTAATAACAACTTAAGATTTCATTTTTATATATTTTAAGTTTTTTACAACAACCATCCTTGAATATCTTCAAATAGGTGCTAACATATAAAGAAGAGTCATCGAAAGAATTGATTGACATTGAGTTAAATATGGGTTGTGAGTATTCGCTGGCATATTAGAAATTAATTGTGGAATTTGTAAGTATCTATGTTGTTTTACTTCGCTGAGTTTATAATTAATAGAACAAAAGAATATTTTATATTAAATCTATTATTTATTATGTGGTATAAAATTTGCAGGAAATAAAGTATGGAACTATGCCAGCAAAAGAGTTGTTGAAAGAAGGCATGAGATTTGGTTTTGAAAGAATGTGCATAATTCGGGACTCACTTCTTGCTATGACACATTTCTTTTCAATTTGCATTGATGTATATTATTTATTTCATTTTTTATTATTCTCACCAATATTGATACACTCTCAGTGCAATCAACAAAACATTCATCGAAATAACCCAAGTCATGGAATTAGCTCGAGTGCTAACAACAATTCCAACGAAGAATGATGATTTATTTGGATATCAATGCAAGCTACTGTATTTTATTAAATAATTGTCTGCGAAAATCAGACATTTTGTTCAATGTAATGGACATAGTGTCCCAATTGAAAGACAAAGGGTTACCAATAACTATCATTTTTTGTATGACAAAAAGCCTCTTATTAATATATAATAAAATACATTTTAATTTATTCTATTGTGTTGTCCAATGTCATTGTAAATGGTATACCATAGATTAAATATATGGATGATTAAATATTATAATGAAGAAATGTGAAATATGATGATACAAAAAATTAATCCAAACATCATATGTAAATGCACTAATCAAAATTTAATTTATATGAATATTGTTATAAGACATATGTCTATTTTTTTATGAATAATGGATTTAAAAAGTCACAATAAATGCATTGTCATAGGTCGATGTTTCTAAAAAGGAGAAAATGGATATCGTGGCATCATATATTAATGTGCACCGCTCTAAATATGATTTTTTCAACAACGATATTTATAATAATAAAAAATGGTATCCCGGTGCATTTTGTAAAATAAATGCGCACAAGGAAGATATGCATTTCATGCACTGGTGTGATTTTCCTTTAACACATCGATGCATCATTACATTTAACAAACTAGTGCATTAAATTACATAAAAGCACCGTTACTGCAAGATTTTTTGCCTGCCCTGGTGCCTTTTGTTAAAAGTACAACACCGGGAATTTTGTAAACACATAAGCACTAATGTGTTATACTTTTGAAGCACTGGTGTTGTTAATACAACTCATCAGCACTGGTGCATTTTTACAGTTAACTACCCATTGCGTTGGAGAAGATCAAAGCATTGAGGTTGCAAGATTTGTTTTCTTGCCCTGGTGCCATTCCTGAAAAGCAATGCTCGGGGCATTTTTGGAAGACATAAGCCCAGGGGTGGTATACTTTTCAGGCACTGGTGTTATTTGCATTCAACGCCCCCGTGCATGGTATCATAGATTGTTCGAGCCGATGCATTTTTATTATTAAAGCACCAATGCTTTTATAAATTTAACACATCGGTGCTCCAAAGATTTGTTTCTAGTCTTGATGCTTTTATTCAAATTTATAACACTGGTCCTTTTATATTAGTAACGCATCAGTATGATTTTTACAGTAAGCACATTGCTAAGGAAAAAACCGCTAAAACCCCTGGCCACTCAAATTTTCTTAGTTGTGATGAAGTTTCATTATTAGATCAGCTAAAACATTTTCTACCACAAACGAATGTTATAGTAGAGGATTTTTTGACAATTTTTGCCAATTTATAACACTAAAAACCTATGTTATAACCTCCACTAGAAGGTATTTTCCTTGAAGTGATATTTGATATATCTTTTTGGATTGGATTCTATATATTTCAATTTATCAACACTCTACCATGTCATATGCATCTTTCTTCCAGGGATTAGGATCAACGAAAACTTTGAGCAAGTCACCATTTTACTGCCTATGTGATTTACTTTTCGCCTGTGTGATTTACTTTTCGCCTGTATGATTTACTTTTCTCCTATGTGGATTGCTCTACCTATGTTTGGGGTTACATCATTAAGCTTCCTAAGCCAATTACGTGAAAGTGTGATATTTCCTTCCCTGCAAAGAATATTAGTTCCTCTACATATGTTCGGGGTTACAATGTTAAGCTTCTTAGGCCCATTAAGTAGAAGTGTGTTATTTCAATTATGCAATCTAACCTTTAATTTCCTACAAGTGTTGTTTTCTTTCCTTGGTGACTTGTAAAATAACACTAATATCTTGCTCTAAACACTCTTCTAGGTTACTACAACCTCATTCAAATTTAACATAGTTGTACTAGCATATACAACACACGACAATTCACAAGTTCCATATGAACAACATATTGATAATTAAATGTACAATTCCTCATTATCTATGAATTGATTAGGGGGTAGTTGAAGGGATCATCATTTTTGATGTCGTTTCCAGTGAACTGTCAACAATGCAATCTTTGTTTTGTTGTTTGATTTAGTCAGTATGTTTTCTTTAAGTAATTCATGTGATGTGTTTCTTTCAAGCTTTTCTTTTTCAACAAATTGTTTTAGAAATAGTGTCTTTTTAATTTTCCATGCACAGAGCTATGTACTAGCAATGTGGATTCATTAGATCCACCAAAAATCCCCATGAGACTAACAATGTAGGACATTCACAAGAGAACAAGGGACACAATCAATCCAACTATGTAACTCCTGTAACAACCTCCCTTTCTAAGAAGAAACTTCCTCTATTCAAGTCCTCCCAAGTTAATTTCATCTCATGGAACAATATCCATAGAAATATTGAGACTTTAGGCCATAATTCCCTTTTCCAAATATTGTTCTAGATAACGTCTTTGGGTATAGTATGATAATAAACTTCTAGGCCATAAGCTTCACGTATAGAGAACATACCTTTTGGCTATAGCCCCATCTTAATTTGTCTTCCTGTGTTGATATGGGGATATGCCTTTCCTAAATTTTCTTCCAAAAATATGTCCATAGGTCAGTAGATGGCTTAGGGGTCCAAATTTCCCAGGTAAACTATTATTGCTAGTATTGACGACATGTTGGAGCGATCCAATAGTCCTTGACTCTTAGACGGTTGAGCTTAGTCACATGGAGGCAAAGCGGTTCAATGTCCTTTTCCTATTGGATATTGGGGTGATGCTAGGAGTCAACCCAAAACAAGGTTGATTGGACATTCTTGATCTCCCAAAAGTAGTGTTATTGAACCAGATGAATGCCTTTTTGGCTAACTTCCATATGGAAGATCTTGTTTGGAAGAAGGATGAGTGTATGAGTGGTTGAAGAGAGACGTTCCTTGCATATTTCTGGTGCTAAATTTGTTTCCAAAGATTCGAGTCTCCCTGAAGGCACCTCCACCAAATTTTGGCTTTGAGCATTGTTGCATGTATTTATCGATCTCTTAAGTCGAGGTTTCCCTATAGCTTAGGCTTACAGAGTTAATCTCATGCAAAAAGGCCCCATTTCTTCTCCAATTAGGATCCACCTCAAAGGAAGGAGTGTTGAATGAAGCGAATTGAGCTAAGAATGAAGGCAAGAGCTATAATATTTGAGCAAAGGTACATGGGAAGGGCTTGCAAAACCGAATTAAGAAGGATTAATCGACTTGCCATATTGAGTGAGTGAAATATCTAGCATGCGATCTTATTGTTGATTTTTGCGATGAGATTTTCCCACTGGATGCATTTAAGGGAACTTCAAACCAAGGGGTTCCAAGGTACTTGGACCGTAAATTATTGATTTGAAAACCAAGAATAATAACGATGTGGCATTTACATCCAATGGGGTGTTGAAGAAGAAAAATCATGATTTGGCCTTGTTGATTTCCATACTAAAGGAGATGGAAAATTCCTCCAAAATTTTGAGAGTCATTTAGCTTCCTCAACCATTGGGACACCCATACTTAATGTGTCATCCATGAACTGTTGATGTGAGCGAGCGAGGTCCTCTCTAAATAATCTTAGGCCTTTGATCTTTTTCTTTGAAATAGTTAACTTCATGGCTTGGGATAGGTCTTTGATGGCAAGAATGAAGAGAAAAAAGGATATGGGGTCTCCTTGCCTAATGTCATGGGTGGCCTTGAAAGAATCAATAGGTTAGATGGAGAAAAAGATTGAGGTGATAATAATTTTGATCCAGTAAATTTAGTCTCAATCAAAGCCAAAAGCAAGAAGGATCCAAAATAGATAATGCTAGATTATTTTGTTAAAGGTTTTGGAGAGGTCAAGTTTAAACAACATGCCTGGGTTTTTGGTGGATTTCAAAGAATGTATAGTTTCGTTCTCGATCATGATCCCATCTAGAATTTGAAAACCTTGCAAATAATCAGATTTTTCTAGAGAGATGAACTTTGGTAGAATGTACTTGAGATGATTAGAAATGATTTTGATGTGTTGATAATTCAACAGGGCAATGTATATGTTAATTCTCTTAACTTGATAATTGTTTGTGTTACCTTTTAACCTATTAGATTTGATATTTCTTACTCCAGTATTCAATACAGCAAAAAAATACCAAAGCAGTAAGAATAATGACACAATATATAGGCTGCAAACCAAGGCCAAAACCCCTCCACTTTAGGGGAAAACCCGAAAATCTGTTCTTATCTTTCAGATATTTCAATTGACAAATACCATGACCTAGACTTAGACAAATACCCCCCAAGATCAAGTCTTCCTTGACCTCCTACTGAAATATCTTCGACCTCTAGTAGATCCGAAATTCTGCTCCCTAGCAAATGTTGCAACTGTTGTTGCTCCTTTAGGAGACTTCAATCTCCCTCTAACTACCTTTCCTTTGATCTCGCTTTTCTTGACTTCACTCATATGGATAGTAAGATGCCATAAGAGACCTTCGCTTGCCTTACTTCTCTCTTGCTTCAAAATTCAAAAATCAGACTAGCCCAGCGCAGAAAGCCTAACTTTGCAATTCCAAAAGAATGTAGAGAGACCCTAACACTTTGATTTTCTACATCCTTCTCTTCTTCACACTTCCTTATTCGACCTCTTTCTTATGCCTTCTTCGCATAAGAGATGAGTGAATGAAATGATTCAAATGGAGGATGAGCTCCTCTTATATAGGCTTCTTCAAGGGTGGACATGGATCTTCATGTAAGCCAACTTGATCTTGTTGGTATTTTGACACTTTCAAGACAAAATAAAATTTCTTTTACAATTTACAATGTGCCCATAGGCTCCTCCATATATGAAAATGACTCTTATACCTAGGACAAACCCTAGAAGCACTCAATGGGTGCTTGACCTATAAAATAAAATAACTTGAGCATGAAACCCATGCTTCAATAATAATAATAATTTCTTTTTCACTTTACATTTACAATAATACATTTCATACTAATGAAGACCGAACCTAGTTACACATTTTTCAACACTCCCTCTTAACTAGGGAGGTATTCATTAGAGTTACATGACCATTCTCAATCTGAATAGATCTCATAAGAAGAGTCAGATCGGTAATCCATCTATCTAGCATCATAATAACCAGCATTTTTCATATAGCAAGGCCTTGACTAATAGATCTATCTCTCCACAATATCAAAGCACAATGCTAGTGAGACCAATGTTGTTTAGACACTATCATCATTGTCTCTCCAAGTTACATACCCCACCCGGGTGTTCATAGAGTATGACCTCCCATTGGAATATTCTTATCTTGGGTAGCTAATGCTCAAATAATATCAGTCCATGACTACTCTTATCTTGAATTCCCTACGACATTCTCAAAGATTATCGAATGCCAGATGGTTACACAATCCTCCATTATTTCTTCCCGAGTGAAGAAAAGAATGGTGTATCTATCTCTCCCTCTCAATTCGGGAGGAAAAATCCACCAAAACAAGCTTGTCCCTTAAGTATACAAGATTCTTGTTTGGAAGTGATTTCGTCAATATGTCTACTACCTGCTCATCAATGGAGATATATTGTAGACGCACCACACCAATTTGTACTAGCTCTCGTATATAGTGATACTTGTTGTTGATATTATTTGTCTTCCCATGAAATGCTAGGTCCTCAGACAAACGAATACAACTGGTTTATCACAACGTATTACTATAGGGTTTATCAGTCCTTCAAATAAGTCAGATAGCAACTTCCTTAACCAAACCACTTCTTGACTAACTTCGCATGTTGCAACATATTCGGCTTCAACACTATTCAAAGCAACGGTGTTTTGTTTTCTGCTCATCCATGAGACCATAGATGATCCCAAATTGAAACATCCTCATGTAGTGCTTCTTCCATCCAGTTCACTACCTCCCCAATCAGAATCTGTATAACTAGTTAATTGAACATCATTCCTTCTATCATATTTCAAGCAGTAGTTGATGGTTCCTCGTAGATATCCTAGAATATGTTTTGTTGATATCCAATGATCATGTTGTGGCTCCACTTGGAATTTACTTAATAAATTTACTGCAAAACATATATATGGTTGAGTATTCAAAAGGTACATTAATGAGCCAATCAACTGTCTATATCTAGAGGGATCCATAGGGCTTGATTCATAACTTATTAGTATTTTCAAATCTTTGATCATCAAAGTGGTTATAGTTTTACAGTCCATCATGTCTAACTTCTTTAGTATTGTTGGGTTGTGTCAGTGGGGACGGCATCCCCCCTGTATAGGGGGGTTTAAGGGGGGCAGTTAGCCCCCCTCTACGAGGTCCGGGGCAGTGTCCTGGGGAAAATTTTTGGGACCCTATATTAGGTGGGCGAACCTACCTATAGTTTTGTGCATGGCTTTCGAACATGGTTTTGGGCCAGATTGTTTTCGATCCATGGTATTGGATGCTTCAGCATGTATATATATGTATTGTAATATTGAAGGGAAGATAATGAAAATCAATTTGGTAGTCCCGGTTTTGGGATCGAGCGGAAAATTTCTGTGTATATTTGTTTTATGTGTTATGCTCTCACCTTTGTTTATTTTTCTGTTTTAGAATTCGTATGCAGGTAATTTATGTATAGGGTTAAAACCTACATTTGGTTTTAGAGTTGTTTTGGCTTCAAGGGGATGCCATTGTTGTTGAGGGGTTTCGCTCGGGCCTGTGGTAGACCCTGTTCAATGGGAGATCTGTGAGAGATCAATTCTAGTGGTGAAAGAAGATGGAGAATAGTGGAAAGATAGAGATCAAGAAATTTAATGGTCAGAGTTTTGAGTTGTGGAAACTCAAGATGGAGGATCTGTTGATGGATAAAGATCAGTGGATTGTGGTAGATCTGGGTACTAAACCAACGGGAGTGTCCAATGAAGAATGGAAGAAGTTGGATCAGAAGGCAAAGAGCACAATACGATTGTGTGCCTCAGATTTAGTATTGTTGAATGTATCAGGGGAAGCCATGGCTAAGGCTTTGTGGGACAAGTTAGGGACTTTGTACCAATCTAAGTCTCTGGTGAATAATTTGTTCCAACGGAAAAAAGTTGTATAACCTAAGGATGAAAGATGGAGACTCGGTGACAGAGCATCTGAACGCATTTAATACTGTGGTAAGTTAGTTATTATCTGTTGATATTAAAATTTCAGAAGATAAGTGCATCGGTTTGTTTTTTTCTCTACCAGATTTGTGGGATAGTTTGGTTATTGAAATAGGTAGCAATGCAACTGCCTTGCAGTTTGATGAAATATTCTCATCCTTACTGAAAGAGGAGATGAGAGGGAAAAATATGGAGAGCGAGAATGGTGATGCCTTGTCTGTATGAGGAAGGTCCAAGAACAAAAACAAAAATAAGTCATTGAGTGGGAGATCTAAATCTAGAGGGAGATCTAAATCTCCAGGAAAACCTGTAAAGGTGTGCTGGAAATGCAGAAAGGAAGGGCACTACAAAAGGGACTATAAATCTAAAGCTCCTAACAATGGAAAGGGATCTGATGATGCTCCTTCTACAGAGGAAAAAACCACCTTAGATGAAGGCGGGGATGTGTACTTGGATTCTTCAAGTACACATGTAGATCATGAGGCATGGTTGATTGACTCAGGTGTATCCTTTCACTTCACTCCCCATAGAGAATGGTCCTGCAACTATGAGAAATATTATGGTGGTGATGTCTTCTTGGGGGATGACAGGAAGGCTAAAATCATTGGTCACGGAAAATTCAAGTTGAATTTACAAGGTGGAAGGATTATAACACTTCCGGGTGTTTTACATATTACTGCATTGGCCAGAAATCTGATTTCTGCAAGCAAGTTGGATGATGCAGGTGTAAAAACAATGTTCGACAAGGATACCTGCAAGATGGTTCAAGGAGCACTAGTATTGATGCGGGGAGTTTTGATTGGAACCCTGTACAAGCTGCAAGGTAGCACTATTGTTGATGGGTGCAACAGTTTCGTGGTTCCTGAAAGTGGAGCAGAAAATCTAGTGGTTTCTGGAGAAAAGACCATGTTATGGCATCAAAGGCTTGGACATATTGGAGAGAAGTGCCTTCGAATACTTCATGGTAAAGGTATGGTAGAAGGTATGACTAATAGCTCTGTGGATTTTGATTTCTATGAAAACTGTGTATATGGGAAGTAGAATCGGGTGAGTTTCCCCTCTGGTGGTAAGAGGGCAAAATAGATATTAGAGCTTGTGCACAGTGATGTGTTTGGACCTATGAAGGTTCCATCACTGGGTAATTATATTCATTATGTATCATTTATAGATGACTTCTCAAGGAATACATGGATATATTTCCTCAAGAAGAAATCTGAAGTCTTTGACATGTTTAAGTAATTTAAGGTTCTGGTGGAAAACCAGAGAGAAAAGAAGATAAAGGTGTCGAGGACAGATAATGGTGGAGAGTTTTGCAAGAAGGAATTTGAAGAATTCTATAAGAAGTGTGGTATAGAACAGCAGAAGACTACTCCATACACACCTGAGCAAAATGGAGTTGCAGAAAGAATGAACAAGGCGTTGATGGAAAGGGCAAGAAGCATGCTCAGTGGTGCTGGGTTAGGATAGGAATTCTGGGCAGAGGCGGTGGAGACTGCATGTTACCTGGTCAATAGATCACCTTCATCAACGTTGGAGGGTAAGACTCCATAAGAGGTATAGACTGGTAAGAAACCCTCTCTTTCACATCTGAGGGTATTTGGATGTGATCCATATGTACATGTTCCAAAGGTGAAAGAACAAAGTTAGATAGTAAATATGAAAAGTGCATCTTTATTGGGTATAAGGATGGTTTAAAGGGTTATAAGCTTTGGAACCCAGTAACAAGGAAGGTTGTGTACAGTCAAGATGTGGTGTTTAGGGAGGTGAAAGATGTTATTAAACATGAATTCCAACCAAAGGAACCTAAGAAGATAGAGTTTGAGCTAAAGGAGGAAGAATCAGACTCTACAGTAGAAGAGGAATCAGAAGATGAAGTGCCACAAACTCCGGTTGTGAGAAGATCAATTCGAGAAAAAAGGCAGCCAGAAAGTTATAGTCCACCTGCTTTCTGTTCAAATTTTTCTTTATCTATTACTGATGATGATCCCAAAACTGTGAAGGAAGCAGTAGATTCATAGGGTGGAAAACTCTAGAAAGAGGCCAAGGTTGATGAAATGGCATCTTTGCACAAAAATGAGGCTTGGGATCTGGTGGAGTTGTCAGCTGGAAGGAAACCCATTGGCAGAAAATGGGTGTTCAAGAAGAAGATAAATGCAGAAGGAAAGGTGGAGAAATACAAAGCTCGGTTAGTAGCAAAAGGTTATTCCCAGGTGCCAGGAATTGATTTTGGTGATATTTTTTCTCCTGTTGCCAATGTAGCTTCTATTAGATTACTTTTATTTGTTGTTGCTGCTATTGATTTTGAGGTAGAACAGATGGATGTGAAGACAACATTTCTTCACAGACATCTGGAAGAGGAGATCTACATGAAGCAGCCTGAAGGCTTTGCGTGAAGGGTAAGAAAGAACTGGTATGCAAGTTAAAAAAGTCTATGTATGGGTTAAAACAATCACCAAGGATGTGGTATTAGAAATTTGATACATTTATACGGGGACTTAGCTTCACCAAAAGCAAAGCAGATCACTGTGTGTATTTTAAATTAATTAGTGACCATGTTATTTATCTGGTCTTGTATGTGGATGATATGTTGCTAGTTGGAAATGACAAAGAAATTATTCAGGATTTGAAGACCCAATTGTCCTCCAAATTCGACATGAAAGATCTTGGTGCAGCAAACTATATTTTGGGCATGGAAATTAAAAGAGATCGGGCAAAGAGGAAGCTTTGGTTAAACCATAGGAAGTATGTCGAGACAATGTTGTAGAGGTTTAATATGCAGGATAGTAAACCAGTGAAGGTTCCTATTCCTGTAGGTGTAAAGTTATCTGCTAAATAGTGTCCCAAGACACAAGAAGAGGAAGAGGGCATGTCCCATGTTCCATATGCAAGTTCAGTCGGTATCTTGATGTATGTGATGGTCTGTACTAGACCAAACATTGCACTTGTAGTGGGAGTATTGAGCAGGTTTATGTCAAAACCAGGGAAGGAGCATTGGACAACAATGAAGCGGGTTTTCAAGTATTTTTGTGGCACTAGTGATTATGGTTTGTGCTACCAAGGAAGCCCAGGATTAGACAGAGTTTTGGATATCCATGGCTTTGTTGACACAGACTGGGCTGGAGATTTGGATCAGAGAAGATCTACAAGTGGGTATGTGTTTAACCTGTTTGGAGGTGCAGTCAGTTGGATGAGTAAGAAACAATCTATAGTGGCACTATCAACTATAGAGGCAAAATACATGGCAACCACTCATGCAAGCAAGGAAGCAGTTTGGTTGCAGAGATTGTGTTCAAGTATGGGGTTAGTACAGGGAGCTATAAGGATATACTATGACATCCAAAGTGCAATTTTCTTGGCAAATAACCATGCTTATCATTCAAAGACAAAGCACATTGATGTTTAGTATCACTTTGTGAGGGATATGATAGAAGACAAAAATGTGTTGCTAGTAAAGGTGGACACTTTGAAGAATACTGCAGATGCATTGACAAAATCTATGAGCTCTGAGAAGTTCTCTTGGTGTATAGAAACAATGGGCATTGCAGGGTTGGATAAATGACTAAGCTCTCTTGTGGCCCCCTATGGAAAGAAAACAACAAGTGGGAGAATGTTGGGTTGTGTTATATTCTTTCCACAACTAGCTCTCCTAGTTAATAGGGGGCTTAGAGGGGAGTTGGAGCCCCCCCTTTGTTGCATCGATTGTGCAGCGGGGGGATTTGAGGGGGGTGATTAGCCCCCCTCTACGAGGTCTGGGGCAGCATCCTGAGGAAATTTTTTTGTGACCCTATATTAGGTGGGCGAACCTACCTATGGTTTTGTGCATGGTTTTCACACATGGTTTTGGGCGTGATGGTTTTCGGTCCATGGTATTGGATGCTTTGGCATGTATATATATGTATTGTAACATTGAAAGGAAAATAATGAAAAATCAATCTAGTAGTCCTGGTTTTGGGATCCAGCGGAAAATCTTTGTGTATATTTGTTTTATGTGTTATACTCTCGCCTTTGTTTATTTTTTTGTTTTAGAATTCATATGCAGGTAATTTCTATACAGGGTTAAAACCTACAAGTATCTCAACCACATACTTTCCTTGACCTAAATTCACTTCATTAGGTTCCTGCCAAACTTCTAGTCTCAGATAGTAATGCATCAGCCCAAGATCCTTCATGTCAAATTATGTTTCCAATCGCTTCTTACATTATTCAATTCGACCTTCTACACCTGTCAAGAGAATATCATCTACATATAGAAGAATAATTATAGGTTCATTGTTTACAACCTTAATATAGAGGTTTGAGTCAATATAACTTTTCGTGAAGCCTAATCTTTCAAGGTATGCATCTAGTCTATCATACCATGCCCATGGTGCTTGCTTAAGGCCATATAATTCTTTCTTCAATCTGCAAACATGTGCCTTTATATCTTTGATTTCGAATCCCAAGGGTTGTTCTATGTAGACTTCTTCATCTATAGTTCCATTTAGAAATGGAGTCTTGACATCCATTTGGTGGATGTTCCATCCCATCGATGTTGGGAGAGAGATTAGTGATCGAATCATTGTATATCTTGTTGTTGGAGAAAATGTTTCTTCATAGTCGATGCCTTCTAGTTGAGAGAACCCTATAGCCATGAGTATTGTTTTATACTTATCTATACTTCCATCATTTGCATGTTTGATCTTATAGATCCATTTGGAAGTAACTATAGATTTGTCTTCATGCCTAGGTATGATCTCCCAAACTCCATTCTTCATTATAGATTGGCATTCTTCATTCATGGCATCTTTACATTCTCGATGTTCTATAGCCTCTTCAAAGGTGGATGGTTCTGCTTCTATAAATTTAGTCATGTATGCAGCATACCCAAAATATATCTTGGGTCTTTTACTTTCTCTAAATGATCCTTGAGTTGCCCCATGAGCTTTTGCATCAAGTAGTGTAGTCTTCAACCAGTTAGGTCTTTTCCTTGTTTCTTGAATGACCAGGGGTTGAACAGGTTCACTAGGTCCTTCTTCCTCATGGTGAAATCCTTTTCCTTCCTTGTCAACTTCTTACTCAAATATAGGAAGTTCTTCGTCATTAGAATCTATAGAAAGTTATTTTGATTTCTTGAATGATATGCTCTCATCAAATATGACATCACAACTAACTTTAATGTGATATCCATCTTTCATATAGATTCTATAAGCTTTTGATGAGTTACTATACCCAATAAATATACCTTTCACATAGGAAGGATCCAACTTTTTTATTTTTTCCTTGGGTATATGAATATACACAATAAATCCAAAGATTTGGAGATGATTGACAGATGGCTTCTTCCCAGTGAACACTTCTTCCAAAATCTTGTTTTCTAGATATCTGTGAGGACGTCAATTTTCTATGTAGATTGTTGTCTTTCTTGTCTCACCCCACAAAAACTTAGGTAGATCTTGATCGTGTATCATCACTTTTACACTTTCTTCAATGGATCTGTTCTTTCTTTCTGCAACTCCATTTTATTCAGGATTGTATGGAACTATCCACTCCCTCTTAATCCCAAATTACTTACAGTTTTCTATAATCTCTTTGGATGTATATTCTCCTCCATGATCATATCTCAATATCTTGATTCTTCTTTTTGTAAGGTTCTCTGCTTCGGCTTTGAATTCCTAAAATTTAGGAAATAATTCGTCGTTGATTTTCATTAACTAAACCCAAGTCTTTCTTGAGTGATTATCTATGAATGTGACATAATAAAGATGTCATCCAAGTGATTTTGCAGTCATAGGGCTACACACATCAGAGTGAATGAAATCCAAGATTTCTTTTGACGTGAAGCACTACTTCCAAATGGTTTCTTGGTATTCTTTCCCAATGCACATCCTTTGCAGACACCTTCATTATCTTCCTTTAGATTTGGTATTCAATCTACTATGTAATTTAGAGTAGGAAGTATTTTGAAATGTAGATGACCAAACCTTCGGTGCCAAATTTCACATGGACTAATCTCAATGTGAACTAGGGCATGGTTTACAAGAGATATTAACCTATAGATCTTTCCTTCTCGGATACCAATCACTTTTTCTTATTCTATGCTTAAGCCTTTTGACCATACAACTACTTTACCATCAATGAAGGCTACTCTATCTCCTTTATATTCTAAGATTGAAATAGAAAGTAGATTATTATGCAAACCTGGAACAAACAAAATATTTTTGAGGTGGATGTTTCTTCCATCTTCGACCCTTATAGATGATGATACAATGCCTTTCATTGGATAACTTTTGTTGTCTCCAAGTTCCACAAAGTATGAAGATTTCCTTTTGACAAGATCTTCATTTGGTGGTAGTGACCAGTCATGCGCCTTGATGCACCTCTATCAATCACCTAGATGTCTTCATCTTGGAATGTCCCAGAGAGAGCTGAGAAGAGTCCCTCGTCCCTTTATTTGAGTGATACCCTCTTTGAAGAGAATATGAGACTACATACTTCCTTGATTCCTTTCTTGAGACGGCTTGGAATATTCTTGATATCCTTCTTCATTGTAGAGGAGATCTTCATGATGCCCTTAGAGAACAAAAGCTCTGATACCATATTGAGAATTAAATAGGGAAATGTATATGTTAATTCTCTTAACTTGATAATTGTTTGTGTTACCTTTTAACTTATTAGCTTTGATCTTTCTTATTCCAATATGCAATACATCAAACAGTTACCAAAATAGTAAGAACAATGACATAGTATAGAGGCTACAATCCAGGGCCAAAACTCCTCCTCTTGAGGGGAAAACTCAAAAATATCTTCCTATCTTTCAGATCTTTCAATTTACGAATACCATGACCTGGACTGAGACAAATACCCTCCAATATCAAGTCTTCCTTGGCCTCCTGCTGAAATATCTTCGATCTCCCTCTAACTACCTTTCCCTTGACCTCGCTTGTCTTGACTTGATTCCTAGGGATAGTAAGATGCCCTAAGAGACCTTCACTTTCCTTCCTTCTCTCTTGCTTCAAAAATCGAACCTCAGACTAGCCCAACGCAAAAACCCTAACTTCGCACTTGTAGAAGAATGTAGAGAGACCCAAACACTACGATTTTCTTCGTCTTTCTCTTCTTTGCACTTCCTTCTTTGACTTGTTTCTTCTACCTTCTTCACATAAGAGATGAGTGAATGAAATGATACAAATGGAGGATGAGTTTCCCTTATATATAGGCTTCTACAAGGGTGGACGTGGCTCTTCATGTAGGCCGAATTGACAACTCATCAGGCCGACTTGATCTTGGAGGTATTTTGACACTTTCATGACAAAATAAATTTTCTTTTACAATTTACAATGTGCCCATAGGGCCTTCCATATATGACAATGACTCTTATATCTAGGACAACCCTAGAAGCACTCAATGGGTGCTTGACCTATAAAATAAATAACTTGAGCATGAAACACATGCTTGAATAATAATAATAATTTCTTTTTCATTTTTCATTTACAAGAATACATTTCATACTAATGAAGACCGAACCTAGTTACACATTTTTCACCATTGTGATCACCTTGTAAATGAAATTACATGTAGAAATGGGTGTAAAACCATTGGGGTCTTTGACTTTATTTTTTTTAGGAATTAAGGAGGGGAAGGTTGCGTCAAAGGCTTTCATAATGGTTTTTGATTGTCTAGATTCCTCGACTTCTTCCCAGAGGTCTTTACCTACAATGGTTAACAAACTTGAAAAAAGTTCACTGTGAAGCCATTAGGGCCTGGGGCCTTACTTATCAGCATGGATTTCACCATAGATTCCACTTTGTCAATGGTGATCTCCCATAATAGTGCCTTGTTTTTCTCCAAGGTGACCAGAGAAGGGATACACTTCGTGATTTTATGGATGGCCTTTGATCTATTAGGATATCCTTGAAATAGTTGAATAGTTCTTAGGTCATGTCATGATGATCTTGGACCTTAGATTCATCTTGCTTCCGAAGAGAGGAAATGCAGTTCTGATGGCGATGTTAAAGCACAATGTCATGGAAGAAGGTTGTGTTCCTTTCGCCCTCTTTCAACCATCTTATTTAAGATTTCTATTGCCATAGAATTTATTCTTGCTTTCACTTCTCTTCAAGCTATGAAAGGATGTATGTTTATGTGTTTATGAGGTATTTTGACCTTCCAAGTGAAATGGCTTCCTACTGGATGTTCTCTATCTACGCTTCAAGGACTTGTTTGGCTTGCAAGATGCTGCAAATTTTTATTTATTCCAGTTTTTAATCTAGTTTTTGATGCGGTGAAGTTTTTGTTGGAGCCGGTACATAGCTGATCCATCTACACAAGGGAATTCAATCCATTATTATTAGATTATTAAGGAAACTCCAAGTGTTGTAGCTAGAAGTGCTCCAATCAGAATGACTAGTTTTTGGATTGATCCTTAATTTCTATATCAATTTTGATCAACCAATGGTTGGATTCATGGCTGGGAAGAATAGAGGCTTTCATAAATATGTCCCTGCATATGATGCTTTTTCAAATCAAGAATCGATCATCTCAAAGATACTTTTTGAGCTTCCACTTGATGATTGTTCCAAGTGTATGCGTTGTTGATGGTGGTGAGATAAAGTAGATGGGCACAGTTCATGACATCTTAGAAATGATTAGCTTCAACTTTAGGCTTGTGAACACCCCCTTTTATGCTAATTATTTTATCAAATTAAAGTCCCCACCTAGAATCGAAAGGGCTAGATTGATTAGGAAACCAGTCCGTCGAAGAGCGAAAAGGAAGAGTTCCTTTTCTTTGGGTAGTGAGGGTCCATATGCATTGGATAGAAAGAAAGCATCATTCGATCCAACCAGCTGGAAATGAATTGTGAAAATTTGGAATATGGAAAACATATTTAGGATGGAAACCTCATTAGAATTCCACATTATGGCGAGACTGATCAATTGACCTTGAGTGTCTATATCAATTAATTAATACTTCCTACCCCATTTTCTGTGAGTTTGGTGATGATGTCTCCAAAGTTTTTGGTTTTTTGAATCATTAGGAAGGTGGGATGTTTCGAAACCCATTTATCCTTGAGAGGCCTATTCTTGTTGTTGCATTTGAGGCCTCGAATGTTCTAGGAGCTTATGGTTTGCGGGAAGTTGGAGGAGGGAAAGATCTCCAATATGGACTTGATTCGACTTGAGTTCACAAAAATGTCTCCTAATTCCTCTAGAATTTGTTGGTTAGATCTCTGGCCATTTTACTTTTCTTTTTTGTGGATCTTAGCTGGTTCTTTCATGGGTTTCCCTTGCACTCCTAGTGGATTATTCCTAGGATGGCTCAAGGAGGCTTTTTGAGCTTGTTGTCATGATTTGAGAATGGATTTGCTGAGAACTTTGGCTTGATGTTCCAGAATGGAATTGGGATCCTTGTCCTTCTAAGTAGTAGCAAGGTTGGGTAGATCTAGAGATTCTAGATCCATCTCTTCAATTCCTTTTAGGGATTCAACTGCGATGGGATATGAAGGGATTGGGTCTTGAGAGGTAATATCAACTAGAGGTCCTTGTGGATTCAGTGTGTTATCTTCGGGAGGGCGGCGGGGATGTTTGGTTGTCACCGAGTCCTACATTTCCAAATCAAGGGGATTATAAATGGAGGGCGTCGAGGTATCTAGGGAAGCAAGGGCATTGAAGCTACTATTGAGTGCAAAATATTTACTGGGTTATTGGGGTGGCTTGCATGGCTTAGTTCTGTGGTGTCAACTAGATGACTTGATGAAGCCATCAAGGTATAACCCTTGTTTTTTAATAGGGGCAAGGTAGGGGATAAGAGAGGGAAATTGCAATAAAGATGGCAATTATTGTGGCAATGTAGGTTATATGAAATGGTATGCACTCGTAATCCATGCTTTGTTTCCAAAGTTCATCTCGATAGCAAATATCGATGGATTCTAGGAAAGGCTTTGAGATATTCATGTAAACATAGATGCGAGCATAGGAAATGTACCTAGCTTGTTTTGTGACTTCAAAAGCTTTAACAAAGTGCCCCAAATTGTTGTCAATTTCTGCTAGTATCTCCTCATCCCAAAATTCTCTCGGTAGAGAGTACACTCTGATCCAAATTGGAGTTGTTGTGACTTCTTCTTTATCTGGGACAAATATCTCTGTCCAAGATCAAAAATATAGTCCTGCAGAGTTGAAAAAATAAGGGTTATTTTCAAATATGCGAGTGTGGCCTTCTATGTTTGCAAAGATGACCATTAAAAAACCCATTTTCTTTGAGTTCAAGCTTGATCTGGCCTTTTGGTGTACATTTTTTTATCCAATAAGAAAGTGCTCTTTTTGATGGCCAAATTCTAATGAATTTACCAATTAGGACACGATATCACGTATACTGCATGTATTTGCCAATGCAATTTCAGTGAACTTCAAATTTTGGGTCTGTGGCTACTTTGGGGAGGAAAATGCCCCAGATTCCACGACCAGATGATCTGGAATGAGTAGAGCCTTTGGTTTTGGCTGAACCAACGTCATGTTCAAGATTGGGTGTATCAATGGGCAGATGCTACTGTGGGATATGGTCCCTAGTCAGAATCGAACTATAAGAGGGAGCTCTATTCCCTCCTTCAACTATTGCCATGACTATGAGAGTGGAAAAGCACATGGGCATAAAGCTCAGAGCTATGGTTTTGCAGATGAAATTCTTTAAATTAATAAAACAAAATATCAACTTTATTTTCGTTCATTTGATTATCCCAACCACTTTTAATAAATATTAATCATCTTATCAATATCAATAATAAATAAAACAATCAAATAAATTTAACGACATAAATTTATAAAATCACGAAACTCAATTACCACCTTAACAATTTCAACACACCTTTAACCAAAAAATACAACAACAACACAATAATAAGAAAAAATCAACAAAACCATAAAACTACCTTTTAATCAAGAATCAAATCCAACAATGAATCCCAATATCAAATTCAAGTGATCAATAGAAATGTGGATAATCATTGATGGGTCTCTTAGGCTAAGCGAGCGAAGGAATAGTCGACTTTCCATATTGAGCGAGCGAAAATATAGCATGTGATCATATTGTTGATTTCTGTGATGAGATTTTCCCACAGGATGCATTTCAGGGAATTGCCAACTAAGGGGCGCCAAGGTACTTGGCTGGTAATTTCCTGATTTGAAAACCAATAATACTAACGATGTGGCATTGTACATCCAATGGGGTGTTGAAAAAGAAAAATCGTGATTTTTCCTTGTTGATTTCCATACTAGAGCCAATGGCAAAGTCCTCCAAAATTTTGAGAGTCCTTTATCTTCCTGGACCATTGGGACACCCATACTTAATGTTTCATCCATGAATTTTTGATGTGAGTGAGCGAGTTCCTCTCTAAATAATCTTAGGACTTTGATATTTTTCTCTGAAATAGATAACTTCGTGGCTCATGCTAGGCCTTTGGTGGCAAGAATGAAGACAAACAAGGGCATGGGATCTCCTTGCTGATGAGGCTCATCATTGGGTAAAATACATGGACCTTAATACACCTCCATGATTACTAAAATCAACTCTTCTCATAATTCTTTACACGTTTTAATTATATTTTTCTTAATGAGATGGGTAAAAGTAAGATGTTATGTCTAGTGGTCTAATCTGCATTAATTGCAGGTTTTTGGGAGAAAATTATGGCTAATTAAGGTGCAGGAACTCAATGAGACAAGAAGGAGAGATTATAGGATATGGATCTCCCTAATTAAATCATCTCTCATTCAAAGATCCCTCAATCAAATCACACCAGCTCGGAGTTGCAGGCAGTCGAGTCATGAGGATCATTGGCAGTTGAGCGAGTGATAGATAAGAACCAGTTAATCTTGAGATTGGGAGCCAAGCCTCCCTAGATGTAAATAAGTTGTTGGAAACTTCAGTTGTATAAATAAGGAGGCCTAGAGCCTCATTAGGATTTGGATTTTTGATGCAATATAGCTAAGCACTTTTGAGTTGAAGGATTGTGACAAAACACTGTTATGTATTTTTTTGATATGTTAATGAAAATGAGAATTCCCTTGATCAAACACTGAGTTGACTCAAAGGGCTGAAGCTCTTGGGTTAGGGCCCAACCCTAGCAGTAGAGGTTCCTCTTACTGTACTTGTATGCTTAGGTTATTTCATAGATTACTTGTTGAATTGATTTTGGCATTGTTACATTGCAAGTATTGGTGAATTTGATTAGTTTGCTTCCATTTGTGCATAGCTTTAACAATAGAATTAGAGAGATAAGGAAATATCAAAAAAAGGCTAATAATAAGTGGATCTTACCTCATTCCTCCCTTCAGGGACCATGGTTTGAGGAAAAACTCTCATTCAGCCTAAAAAGACAGAATTTTGGTTTCTTATGAAATTTAGGGTTTTTCTGCTAATTAGGTCAACATCTTTCAGTTTTAGAAGATAGGTTGCAGTTGTCATTTCTGATATCTTAAGCTTTGTATTATATTTCATGGTGCTTTCATAATAGGCTTCAAGCATTTCCATGCATGAACTAGGCAAATAAATGATGAAAATTATGTTTTCTTATGTTGTTGTAAGCCTTTCTTGTTTTGAAATGATTTATGGATAAATGCCAACAATGATGTGTATATTGCAGGAGTTTCAATATTGCAGGAAGACCTCATGTCATCAGCCTCATACAAACCATACCCACCCATGATCGCCAAAGGCCACTAAGTTCACAATATGAGTTATCATTTCACAATGACAACTTGCCATGCTTGTTGAGAAAATCTAACCATCATAGAGCCTCAGTTTGAGTTTTGAGTGATTTCCAACATCTCCCCTGCCTTATTCCTTCCATCTCTCACCTTCCCTAAGCTCCATACCATCATTCAAATCACTTCTTACGCTTTCGGCCTGTTCCTGTAGGAAAACAGGGGATCCTGTAGGTGAATTAGGACATCTTATAGACATCCTGTAGGACGACCTGTAGTGGCCTGTTTTGAGCTTGATTTGTGAGAAAGGCATCAAAAATTATAGGAGAAGACCCATGCTTTACTCCTAAGCCATTTGAACCGTCACAACCATCTCTCTCTACACCTATCCCACCTACCATGCAATCAAGAAGGATTAGCATTCATGTTTTCACAAAAAGACGAAAAGAAAAAGGTTGTTATGCTTATTCATGTGCACAATAGTTAAGTGTTTGATTAGATCAGATTTCATGCTTAGTTTAGTTAGGATTTCACATGTGTTAAATCAAAATTCTTCTGAAGCAAGGTATCTTAACAAATAGCTAGATGAGTTGTGTGCTTTAGGCATCTATTTCAATCTTTCATTATTGCAGTAGGTAGCATTTCAATCGTCTCAATTAGGGCAAAATTCTCCTTTCTCAATTGGTAATCAAACTTCTTCTAAAGCAATAGAAAGTTGGTTTGAGAAACCCTAGTGGTTTATCGCCCAGCTCAGCTGTGACAAAGAGTGGACCCATTCCACCAACTCCAAGGTTCGTACAAACTTGTAGGTGGTAGTGTATTGCAGCAAGAATGTAATACCTCACAAGACCAGAAATATCACTTTTGAGCCTCATTAGGGTTCAGATTTTTTATGCAATATGGCTAAGCACTTTTGAGTTGAAGGATTGTGACAAAGTAGTGTATTTTTTTATATGTTAATGAAAATGAGCATTCCCTTGATCCAGAACTGATTTGAATCAGAGGGCTAAAGCTCTTGGGTTAGGGCCCAACCCTAGCAGCAGAGGTTCCTCTTATTGTACTTGTATGCTTAGGTTATTTCATAGGTTACTTGTTGAATTGATTTTGGCATTGTTAAATTGCAAGAATTGGTGAATTTGATTAGTTTGCTTCAATTCGTGAATAGCTTTAACAATAGCATTAGAGATATAAGGAAATATAAAAAAAGGGTGATAACAAGTGGATCTTACCTCATTCCTCCCTTCAAGGACCATGGTTTGAGGAGAAACTCCCATTCATCCCAAAAAGGCAGAATTTTGGTTACTTATGAAATTTAGGGTTTTCTACTAATTAGGTCAGCATCTTTCAGTTTTAGAAGACAGGTTGAAGTTGTCATTTCTGATATCTTAAGCCTTGTATTAGATTTCATGGTGCTTTCATAATAGGCTTCAAGCATTTCCATGCATGAACTAGGCAAATAAATGATGAAAATTTTGTTTTCCTATGTTGTTGTAAACCTTTCTTGTTTTGAAATGATTTATGGATAAATGCCAACAATGATGTGTATATTGCAGGAGTTTCAATATTGCAGGAAGACCTCATATCATCAGCCTCAGCCAAACCATACCCACCCATGATCGCCAAAGGCCACTAAGTTCACAATCCGAGTTATCATTTCACAAGGACAACTTGCCATGCTTGTTGAGCAAATCCAACCATCATAGAGCTTCGGTTTGAGTTCTGAGTGAGTTCCAACCACTCCCCTACCTTATTCCTTCCATCACTCACCTTCCCTAAGCTCCATACCACCATCCAAATCACTCCTTATGCTTTCAGCCTATTCCTGTAGGAAAACAGGGGATCCTGTAGGTGAATTAGGACATCATGTAGACATCTTGTAGGATGACCTATAGTGGCCTATTTTGAGCTCGATTTGTGATAAATGCATCACGAAATCTAGGAGAAGACCCCTGCTTGCCTCCCAAGCCATTTGACCCATCACAACCATCTCTCTCTACACCTATCCCACCTGCCATGCAATCAAGAAGGATTAGCATTCATGTTTTCACAAAAAGACAAAAAGAAAAAGGTTGTTATGCTTATTCATGTGCACAACAGTTAAGTGTTTGATTAGATCAGATTTCATGCTTAGGTTAGTTAGTATTTCACATGTGTTAAATTAAAATTCTTCTGAAGCAAGGTATCTTAACAAATAGCTAGATGAGTTGTGTGTTTTAGGCATCTATTTTAATATTTCATTACTGCAGTAGGTAGCATTTCAATCCTCTCAATTAGGGTAAAATTCTCCTTTCTCAATTGGTAATCAAACTTCTTCTAAATCAATATAAGGTTGGTTTGAGAAACCCTAGTGGTCTATCGCCCAAATCAGCTATGATAAAGAGTGGACCCATTGCATATATTTTTGTATACAACACTGTCACCTCCAAGTTTGTACGAACCTCGGGTTGATGAAGTAAAGTTGGTAGCCCAGGAGTTGTAGCATTCTTGCTGCAATGCTGGTGCTCGTCACTTTTTGGCACCGTTGTCGGGGAGGTGTCTGAGTAGATGTGATTTTTGCTTTCTTTCTTCCATTCCTTATCTCTTTCATTATGCTATTATTTTCATTTTTTGCAAAGTAGTTGTAAGTTGGTTTGCTTTCCTTTCCATTCTGCACGTAATTTCATTTAGCAGTTAGTTTCAATTCAGTTTGTCTTTTAAAATTTGCAATTCGTCTTAAAGCTTGAAAAACAAAACAAAACACTTCTTTCATGCCTCGTAGGAATAGGGACAACTAAGGAAAATTTCTACCAAATACCCCCACCACTTCAAACAGCCAACCTTCCCTCTTCTTCGTGGTTGTGAATTAGAGGGTCCCTTAGGCGAACAACTAGAGATTTTTGAAGAGCCTATAGGGGAAGAAGAAGAACCCATTCCAACTGACATAATGGCTAAAAATAGAAATGAAAGGGGAGATAGAGAAAGAATTGAGGGTGCTTTTCCCATCAAAGAAACCAATGGGGATGCCAAGATGAAAAACATAAGCCCCTCTGCTCTTCCTCACTTCCATGGCCTAACCTAAGAAGATCCAGATACTTTCTTGTTTGAATTTGTTGACATATGCAGAATTTATGATTACACCACTGATGATCAAAATTTGAAAGTATTCCCATCCACTCTCAAGGATGCAGCTCTGCGCTGGTTCATGGGTTTACCTGGGGATAATATCACCACCTGAGCTCAGATGAGGCAAGCTTTCAACAACAGGTATAGGGATTATTGCAGGTCCAAAGACACCAAAGATGAAATTTTTAGAATGACCTTGGGGCATGATGAGTCCTTCAAGGATTATGAGGAAATATTCCATCTCAGCTATAAAAGGGCCAGTTGCACACTTGATCATAAGTCACTTAAGCTAGTCCTACCAAAGGGGATCACGGAAGATCTCCTGGATACCCTAAACCTGCTATCAGGAGGGGACATCTACCAGCTACCATATGAGGATATCAAGACCAATTTTAACGACCATTCTAGGGCATCTAGAAAAAAGGGTAGGGTTATTCAAACAATGGCCAACTCATCCTCTTCCAACACATCTATAAAAAGTGAAATTGGAAACATGTTGGAAGATCTTCAGAGTGAAATTTTGCAAACCCTTGCCCTATAGAAGGACACTATTCAAATCAAGAGGAAGCAGAGAAAGCATTAGAAATATTTTGCCCTAGATTCACAAGGAGGCACCCTAGGAATGAATGTCCATTAAAACTTATAGAAATATGCTCGGTCTGTGAAGAAAACCACTCCCCAGACAAGTGCCCTTCTCTACCTAAAAGTTGTGTATCAGGGAACTGAATGGGCCTCATGACCATACTAGTAGTGCATGCAAGGGTCATCCGATGCATATTAGAACCCTAACCAAAACACATCCATTCTCTCTTTGGGTTCTGTTATAGACATATTTGGGCATTGCAACCCCAAACTCACATGTCCATAAACCAACGGCTCTTTAAGTCCCTAAAAGTGTTACTTCACACCCTAAAGGATCATGGTCAACTGATTACATCATTTCCCAGAAGTTCCACCTCAAAAACTACTCAGAACTGGCCAAAACTGGACATATAGACTACTCCATAGGCAAGGTGCAATGCATACTGACTGCCTAACTGGCTAGGTGCAATGCATACTCAAATCGCCTTCTGTGTGGTGCGATGAGCGAGAATAGACAAATGGCAGAGACAGTTTGCAAGGTGGATGATCATGGAATCTTCCAGAAACTTCTCATGTGACACTTGCCTCTCTGAATTCGCCGAGGGATGAGTAAGAGATCATGAAATCTCCAAGTGGAACCAAGAACTATCAGTGGAATGACACTAATCAAAAACCCAGAGCTGACTCACACCTTTACAAGACATCTATAAATGGATCCCTCATCTAAGAGATCTGAAGGCTGGAATTTTGTATTTTGTGAGGAAGTGTTGTTGGTTTATTGAGAAGAGACATTACATTATTGGGTGATTTTCTTGTTCATGAGGTGAAGAGGGCTTCTACAACTAGGAGGATGATGTTGGATCAGACACCTGGGTTGTAATCCTCTCTTACATTACTATTAATAAATTTCTTTGAGTTTTCCTCCATATGATCTTGTATTTGTGAATCTTATTGTTTATGAATGCAATTGTATGGTCAATGTGTTTCTGATACTGCATTGTTTATGATGTTTTAGATAGAGATGATTTGATAGTTTGCTGTTACTTTGACTCTATAGGTACTTTTTGAAGCGGGACAAGTAGGAGAGGAGTGGCAAATTCTATCAAGGAAAGGAAGCGAGGATCAAAGCGGAAGATCTAGGTTGGTCCTCTTTTCTTCTCTTCCATCTATCACACTTAAAGGAACTCTTGAAAAGCTTTCATCATTTGTTTCTAAGATAGCTACCCGTCTTAGTGGGACTAGCAGTTCGAATTAACACTAGTTTTCCCTGAAACAAAATGGCGACTCTGCTGGGGAACTAATAGTTTGTTTTGTTTGTTTATTGTTTGCTTTATAAACTACAGACAGAGCCTGAAGTTAAGCCAGCTAGCCTTCGAAACGCCTTTGCTATCTCCGGGTTGGTTTATGAACTGAACATCTGACTTACAAATCATCCTAAGTGCCCTTGTGGTAGCTCAGAACCTCATCAGATCCTACCCTTATGCTTTGTGTTTATTGTCCATCATTACTCAGCCTAAATCATTGAACTTAGCTGCAAGTTTTGAGCAAAAACCAAGCTGAGTTTCACTCCCTGGCCCATCGCACTGTCTGTAACTATGCAACCTGGATGCATCGCACCTCCCGTGTGTTGCAGGTGAGATGCATCCCTATTTCCCTGTGTTGCAGGTGCGATGATTGAGTAAATTGTGTTTTCTTCTCTGAAATTTGGTTTTTTTCTCTTTGTTTTCAGCTTTATTCAGTTGTTTTGTTGTTCATGATCAGTACTATCTTGTTGTAACCATATTCCTTCACATTATTTCAGCCTCCATCAGTTAGGAATTGTAAATTTTGTGTATTTTTAGATCATTTACAATCCTCCTTTGTCGAAAGTAGCCTAATAGAACTATCGTTTTTGATGCAAGTGTCGTAATTGTCATTCTGAATCAAAAGAAGAGTGTCGTAAAGTCTTCCTCTTCTAGATAGTTGATTGTACTTTTTTCATTGTACTTGATTTTGAAATTATTAGTATTTCAAGTGTTGAAAACAGTTTTAAATTCGAAATCGAAAAGTGTTGTCTTAGTCTTCCTTTCGTTTTGAAAAGAGAAAATTGTTATTATTGTTGCTTTGAAAGAAAATAGTTCAGATTTGTACTTAGCTTTCTTTTTGTCATTCACACATTAAGAAAGCGGAAAACAAATACATGCATGTGCATCTGCATTTTGACTGCTTGCGAAATTTGATTTAGGAAAGTGAATTTAGTATGTGCTCTATGCTCTCTGCTGAAAGAAAAATCATTATCTTATTACCTTTGTAGCTATGATTTTCATTGCTAAAAGAACATAAACAATTGTTTATCATTTTAGATTGCATATTTAGGACTTTCACATCTACATCACGCGGTGAACCTTCAAATATAAACTTCTAAGCAAGATCGACTCTAAAATAAACCTCAATGAACACAAAAACGCTTTGGAATCTAACACAACACATCTAAAAGTCTAGGCTAGAGACATGTTCCGGCTTCGTAAAACCTGGTAACTATCGTTTTCATCGAAGGTTGGGTGATTCCTCCTCTTTGATACAACAAGTGCCAGTACGGACTTGTGCTCCCTGTACCGTCGAGTATATATTGGGAGACCACAATAGGCTGATATCCTTTATCCTTAGGAATCCGTGTTTTCCGCCCTATCAATCATAATGCACTGAACACAACATTCGGGAAGATTAACTGTCGTACATAAGTCCTTGGTAATTTCTCTATCATTTATCACCAAGGTGTATTTTGCAGTTGTACGATCGATTTGGTAAACCCTCTCTCTAGACTTCCAGAGCAGTCACTTTCGTTCCTTTTCGACTCCTTAAAAAAAAAGGTCCATCTGAGCACTTGTCACTTTAGGCTCATTAAAAATCGAAGGTGACTAGAGTCACCTTTAGCTTTTTCTCGACTCTTAAAAATTGAAAAAGCAAGTTGCATCAAAGTGTCTTAAAATTCATTTAAATCGGAATAACATTTTTCCCCTTTAATTTTTGAGTTGATCAAGTAATCCGCAATCATGGAAGAAAGTCAATCAAAACCCCATCGTTCGTGGAGACTAGCGAGTCAACCGTCTTTGACCCCGAAAACAAAACCATCCCGGGCAAAGCGTTCTCATTTAACTGAGTCCAATTCACCTGATTTATTTGAAACTTGTGTTTCAACATCGTCAGAGACTACAGTTACTCCAATTATTTCTGGTACATCTGCCTTTACAGAAGAAGTTTCGCAGTTACAAGAGGACATTAGAACTGATCCTAGTGTAACAGTAGACACCTCTATTCTTGAAGTAGCTCCACCTAGGACTGATCCAAAAACTGAAGTTCACTTGCCTGAACATCTGGAAGTTGAGTTCCAGAATTCAAAAGGTGTCACCCCTCCAGTATCTGTTACTGCAGAAGCTACACTTTCTTCAGCTCTAGAAATATTTTACGGACCTGACGGTCTACCTCTTCCACCTGGATTGATTGCTATAGAAGAGATAGTAGAGGATCTTCCACCCAGTACTCCAGTGCATTTTGGAACTGGGATCCACTTACATCCTTCTACTACAAAAGTTAGTTCTTTTTCATCGCAAGTTCCTGTCGAATCGCTAGGAAATATTTTGGATAGACTAAACATGTTTGAACAACCATCAACATCTAGGACTGTGTCAACTGACACAGCTACGGCAGAGCTTCTTGCTGCGATTCCTACAATGATTTCTGGTATACCATTTGTCCCGGCAAGTTATCAACAACAAATCAGAGTCCAATCAGGGATTGTTTTGACGACATGGTCAGTTCCCATTTCTTCATCCGGATTCTCATCGGGTATTTCTTATGTTGAAACTCAACAAGTTGTTCCAATGTGTCTTCAAAGGCCAATCTACCCTTTAAGTACTGGACTGCCACCATATGGGGGCAGTATGCCTTTTCATTGTTCCCTCCTGGAGAACAACCATATGAGAGTTTACAACAAAGTTCAAGTCAAACTGGAATTACATCCAGCGGTTGGATATTGCCTCAACAACCAAGGGTTGTATATTCAATGCAACCAGTCCATCCTGTGTCGAATATTCCCACTACACCTGCTATTGTGACTGTATCGCAAGTACAAGTACTACCTATTGTATGTCAACCTCAAGTTTCTCAGGTTGCAATACAATAGCCTCTCATCTCAGTGATTCAATCACAACCTCAGGTTAGTGCCTCCTTATCTAGAGCGACTCAGGCTCAAACAGGTACTATGACTCTGCATCTCAGTCAATCATCCAGTATTGGACAACAGCAGATGGTCCAACGACCATGGCTGGTTCAATATAACCAACTGCAATTCTAGCAATCATACCAAGGACCTGAGCAACAAGTCTTTGTAAGTAATCGGCAACTGCATTTCCAAAGCGGTTATCAAAAGCCATACTATAATGGTTATGCCCATCAACCTTATCAAAGTTACCAGCATCAAATACATTATGTTGGTATGCAAAGGCCTACTGCTCAGGAAATTCCATCTTATCTTGGGTATGCCTTGCCTAACCTAAATCAACAGTTTCCCTTTGTAGCAACTATAGAATTACCATATCTAAACCGGCTGACAAATGATCCAATTGCTTATGCCCCTTGGTGGCCTGCAATTCCTCATAAACTTCCCTCTGATATTCCTAAATTCAATGGAAATCCGGGTGAAGATCCGTCGAATCATGTGATGACTTTCCATTTGTGGTGTTCATCCAACACCCTGAATGATGATTCGATTAGGCTTCGCCTTTTCCAGCGAACGTTAATAGGTCTGGCAGCTAAATGGTATATAGAATTGCCTAGAGCTTCATTTGACAACTTCAGTACCCTTGCCACTACCTTTTTAACCCATTTTCAGTTACCCATAAGGTACGAAACAGGGACAGAACTCCTTACCAACTTTAAACAGACGACAACCACTCATATATCTGATCATATTCATGAGTGGCAGCGTCGTCGAAGAATGGTGAAGACGTACGTTCCTGATCAGATTTTCGCTGAATGGTTTATAAAGTCATTGTCTATTACAGAGGATGTGGCTAAGGGAGGATTTTTCACTAAAGAGCAAGTCATTTCTCGTGCAAAATATTTAGACTTGATCTATACTCAGTCTGGCATGCTCTATTACAAAATTCTTGACGCTCCTAGACCGAAATTTTCCGTTCCTCCCCCTCCTAAATCAAACAAAGACTTTCATGTCGGCGATGGCGTGATAGGTACGACAAGCACGAAAATCGCAAAGGCTACATCTAAGAAAGCCCGTACAGTTTCTAGTCAAAAAGTAGATGAAGAACCTCTTGCTTCGGAGGTCAATGTCGTGTCCACCGACAAGGGCAAAAATCCTAAGCAACCAGGGGGCAAGAAGAAAGGGAAAAATAATAAGAAGAAACAGGAAAATTCATCTCCTGAAAAATCTTCTAAAAACCCTACTGGGCAAAAGAAACCTTGTTATCCATGTTACATATGTGATGACGAGCATTTCACGAAAGATTGTCCACATAAAGCTAAGGTTATGAATTTTTAAAAACTTCAAATACCCCAGCAGTGTTGACTAATCCGTTTCTGAGCCCAGAAACAAACCTGGTTGCTATCGATCATGCTTCCCCATCCCAAGTGCTTATGTTATCCATCTCAAAACAACAAAATGATGCTTTGATATCAACAAGGAACAAAGATTGTGGAAATCCACAGTCATTGAACAGCAAGGCTACTGATCAATCCGGTAGTTCGACAACAACTTCGCCAGAAGTTGTTCAACCAATCATTCCTGAATTAACAATAAAACCACCTAAGGGAGTAGTACATAAATCTACGTTTAATCCTCATGCTCGAGCAGCACAGGATTATAATATAGTGGAGGATCTGGCCCAATCGCCATCCGCTATGTCGACACTTTAAGTACTGCAGAATTGCCCCTCCCAAAAGCAGGCTTTATTATCAGCGATAGATGGGATTGATCCAACGGATTCCGATCTAGTGGCCTTTAATCATAAAGGATACTAACCTCAGTTACCGGCCCGGCTCTCTTTCCTTATACAGGTAAAAATCCTCAACAAAATTGTTCATCAAACAATCATTGATGAGGGGGAATCTACCTGTATTATGTCAATGAGTTGTTGGAAAACTTTAGGCTCTCCACCCTTGTCACGATCATCAACGACATCAAAAACATTCGATGGAAGAACATACACACTGTTTGGTCAATTTAGTGTGTCCTAAATTGCTATATAAATTGTCAATCCAGGAGTCGTAAACTGCTGAAGTGAAGTGCACTATATATGCAAGATAATTGATTTCTTACTTCTTTGTCATTTTTTTATTTTTGGTTTGTTTTTGGGTTTATCTTTTGTTGATTCCCTAATGTGAGATGGCAAAAGTCAAGTATGGATATAAGTGTTCAAGGCAATGGTGACCTCTACAATGATTTCCAAACTTCAAAGTTCTCAAAAAGGTTTTAAAACTTGCAATGATGAAATCAATTCCTAAGAGAAAATAAAAATGTACCAAACATTGAGCTAGTGACAATGAAGCCCAGTATCCTTGTTGCTGTATAAAAAGAGAAAAAAAACTGAACTCAAAGCAATTCAAAAACTGTAAGCAAAGTAAACTAAATCATACTACTTCAACTCATATTTTGACCCCTCACCATTCGACTCACTCTGGCTATAGGAGGTAATCATAAACAAATTGAGTAATCTGATATCTAAATTGCATAAAATGAAACTAAGATCAAACTACACATTCATACTTCAATCCCTCACCATTCGACTCGCTCTGGCTATAGGAGGTAACTGAAAATGACATGAGTAATCTAATCACTAACTTGCAGAAAAATAAACTAAATCATATTACATCAACTCATACTCTGACCCCTCACCATTCGACTCGCTCTAGCTATAGGAGGTAATCATAAAAAAATTGAGTAATCTGATATCTAAATTTCATAAAAGTAAATGAGCAAAACAAAACTGAAAGAAATAAACAGTGTTGGGATTAGAACTCAGAAAATAAATCAACAGAAGGACAAGATGATTTCATGTCATTAGTCATTAAAAAGCTATGTGAAATTGCCCGGGCTATCTATTAGAACCTGAAAGAAAAACACTGATCAGTTAACAGTCATTAGAAAGCATAAAATAAACTATGGACAACAGCTAACATGAATACCATAAACAGTGTAATTTATACAAGCAAACGATTATGGCATCAGTAACATAAAGGAAGAAAGCATGAAATTATACAGTAATTACAGAACCTTGGTGTACAAGGGCCATCTGCAACCTCGGCCAATCAGCAATCAATCACAAATTGAACTTAAGAACATTGTCTTCTCATATATTAAAATGCAGTCATAATATAAAGATAGAGTCACGGCACAATGGGCTCGTAGAACAGTCAAAATTACATATACAAAAGCTAACTAATATGCATGTGATAACGCGTTATTTATAACTGAGGATGATACAACTACTTCCTAAATTCTACGCTGCTAAATAGACACGTGAATAACCACGTCCGGAAATCTAGCAATATGGTAGCCGTGACAATTAAATCCAAGGAGTGGTGGCTGTTAGATTTGGTTCACGGAACAGTCCACAGGTGTTAGCACACCTCCTGAGATTGAGGAATTTGCCACACAAGTCTTCATGTGGTGAAAAACAGAGTCCTGCCACCGCAAAACTCTTAGGTTGACCACCGCTTTGACTGTCCTTGACCATGGCCTTTTGTGAGTGATTCGGCTGAACCAAGGGGACACGTTCCATGTCCACATCATTTGCAGCTTGCCCATGTGGCCGGATTCTCCAGTAGACACCTGTAACATAGATTTCAACAAAAAGGCTGCGGAAAGTGACAAGATTCCGCAGCTGACTGAGCAAAAATCTAGATCAAACAACAGTCACAAGACATAATTAGGAAACCATTTTATATGCTCTTTTTAAACTAATATGCAATGATATGACAGCTTGGTGGTTCAGGTAACTGGAAAAGAAGGCTAAAAAGGTGTATAAGGAAGATGCAGGTTTGGGACTCAACACACGCCATATGGGATATTAAGTAACTTGCAAGTTGAACTGGGGGCAAGACAATAGAAATTGAAGCTGAGGTCATTGATGGAAACCTTGACTACAATATCTTGCTAGGAAGGCCCTGGATTTATGTTATGGCCGCCGTTGTGTCAACATATTTTAGAAAGATTGCATTTCCCTTCCAAGGTGGAATTACAATCGTTGACCAACTAACCTTTTTCCCCAATAGTTCGCAACTTACTGGAAGAATTCCATTGATCCATGGGAGCTATCAATCGCTTCAACATGTCGGAGTAGGTCTCCTAAACGACTCATCCTTAATGGGTACTTTTTCCCTCCCGCCTCCAAGTAAACTGGCGGAAGTGGCCATAGTGGAAACCTGTCATATGATATCTTCTACATCATCAAATATTAAGAAGGACTCTGACCATTTTGATAGTGTCGATCACAGCGAGGTTTTCATAGTTGAAAATCCGACTGACATGACTCAATTAAGTGATGTGGTACAATATGTACTGGGGGCATTGGAACCAGATCTTTCCTTCATGACCCCTTATGAGTTGTGATCAAAGGTCGCCAGAGGATAGTTCGTTGACTGGTGTCAACCTCATTAAAAAATGAAACCAAGGATCTGAGCAGAATTCCTTGTCTTGTGTCAAGCTCGTTAAAAAATGAAACAAGGCTGAGCAAAGTTCCAAGTCAAGTCTTTCACTTGATCTCGTAAAGGAACCTTCATTCCATCCACCTAATTACTGCGAGTAGTCTGGTGAATGTAACGAAGCTTAGGGGGCATGCATCCTTGTCTATTTTGCGAACAAACCCAGTTGTAGAGATAAGTTTCCCTGTAAGTTATGTGATCAGTCCAAGTGACCTTTCACCTTTGTCTATTTGGCAGACAAAGTGCAGGAAGTGTTTTGTCTAAGTATTGACAGAAAATCATCCTGCTTAACCACAATAAGTTTCCATATGGTTACTGAAGACTTTTTATGCTGGGGGCATGCAAACCTTTTTATACAAGAAAAAACGACCAATTTCTTTTTTTAGCTTTTTAGCTTTATAGTTTGGTCATTCCTAGCTTACATAAAAAGGAAAAAGAGCAATGTTCCCGCAAGGTTCAAGCTCGTTAAAAAATCAACCTGCACTGAGCACATGTTGGCACAAGGTTCAAGCTCATTAAAAAATAAACCCGCCTCTGGTAAATAACCTTTGTGATCGCTTTGCTATCTGCCCTTTTGAACTTTGGTTGTGTTCAGTCCGTCACCTCCATTTCATACGGCCGACCATACGCTTCCACTTGATTGTTTACCCTTTTGAGGAACATCTGCGATGAGTGATTCTGATTGCCACCCTCTTCACACTGCCATGTTTTGAGAAGTTCCAAACTTACCTGGAACCAGCGGCTACCCAGAAATATCACTCATTCCTAAAAAAAAAGCCTCTTTTAAACTCTTTTTAGACTCGTTAAATATAAAAAGATCGTCGAGCTATTAGCCTTCAAGAGAAGTCATTCAGAGAATTCACCATCCAGCAAATGCCTCATCCACTGCATTACATCCACGCTTCATTTTTCATGACCGCCATTCCTGAACCTCATATCATCAGATCGTTTTCACCTCCACAAAAATAATTTGCTCCGTTTCGCGTCATAGATGTGGGATACATCAAGGCCCTCCTACGACAGGTCACTTCTTGTCGACATTAGCTCATTATCCAAGAAGTTGACTTAGAAACAACCCTTTCAGTACTTTGAAGCTTGCATGCCTCAATGGCAAGTTTCTCACTTCCGACAACAGGTTTACATCAATGACCTTCGACCGAAAGACTTTGCGTGGTGTTCGACATCAGCTCATATATTCACACCACGTGAATTGTACTGTAGTACCTTGAGGGTCATCATCATTATCGGTGATTCCTCTCGCGTTTGTTAATAGCTTACATCATTGGCTAGTAATCAGGTGATGTCTTTCCATGTTCGACTTCAGAACATGTTTTCACATGGATCGACTTGTACATCGGATGAAGATTGCACGAGTTTTGAAGACCCTGGATCTAGTTTCATCCATCCATGCTGCGATATATTCAGGAAAATAAAGACATCAATTCTACACAGAAGCTGCACAGATAGTCATCTAGCCAGGGAAGATGACTCTTCATGCGAAGAATCACAAGTCTGCAACAGCAGACGATTGTCTGTCCTATGTACATGAAAATGAATTTATAAAGCTGAGCATGGGAATGCCCGCCTCAGCAAGATCATGAAAATAATATGATGATGATGATGTATTGTGTTGTATCTTATACAGGTCATCTTCAAGTTCAAATACCTCAGATCCTCATGAATAAAGCAGTTCACCCGACATTAGAAGATTTACGACCTCATGCTTTAGGGGGCAGCTGTTATAGACATATTTGGGCACTGCAACCCCAAACTCACATGTCCATAAAATAAGGGCTCCTTAAGTCCCTAAAAGTGTTGCTTCACACCCTAAAGGATCATGGTCAACTTATTACATCATTTCCCAGAAGTTCCACCTGAAAAACTACTCAGAACTGGCCAAAACTGGACCATACAGACTGCTCCATAGGCAAGGTGCGATGCATGCTAACTACCTAACTGGCCAGGTGCAATGCATACTCAAATGGCCTTTTGTGGGGTGGGATGAGCGAGAATAGACAAATGGCAGAGACAGTTTGCAAGGTGGATGATCATGGAATCTTCCAGAAACTTCTCCTATGACACTTGCCTCTCTGAATTCGCCCAGGGATGAGTAAGAGATCATGAAATCTCCAAGTGGAACCAAGAACTATCAATGGAATTACACTAATCAAAAACCCAAAGCTGATTAACACCCTTGCAAGACATCTATAAATGGATCCCTCATCTAAGAGATCTGAAGGCTGGAATTTTGTATTTTGTAAGGAAGTGTTGTTGGTTTGTGAGAAGAGACATTGCATTGTTGGGTGATTTTCTTGTTCATGAGGTGAATAGGGCTTCTACAACTGGGAGGATGATGTTGGATCAGACAGCTGGGTTGTAATCCTCTCTTACATTACTATTAATAAAGTTCTTTGAGTTTTCCTCCATATGATCTTGTATTTGTGAATCTCATTGTTTATGAATGCAATTGTATGGTCAATGTGTTTCCGATTCCGCATTGTTTATGATGTTTTAGATAGAGATGCTTTGATAGTTTTTTGTTACTTTGACTCTACAGGTACTCTTTGAAGCAGGACAAGTAGGAGAGGAGTGGAAAATTCTATCAAGGAAAGGAGAAATCAAGCTAGGATCAAAGTGGAAGATCTAGGTTGGTCCTCTTTTCTTCTTTTCCATCTATCACACTTAAAGGAACTCTTGAAAAGCTTTCATCGTTTGTTTCTAAGATAGCTACCCGTCTTAGTGGGACTAGAAATTCGAATCGACACTAGTTTTCCCTGAAATAGGCCCCCCCGCTCATCTCTCCTGGACTACACCTTCTCCCTGGTCCCTTTCACCTCAGTACCATTCCCAACTGACCAACCAACCATTTGAGCCATATACTCCTCCACAACCTCAGTGTAATGCACCACCCCAGGGGTGGAGGCCCCCATACAATAATGCTCCAACTTTATTGCCTTCACCTCCTAATCAACCATAACTTTTACACCCAGCTCCACCTAAACAACCTCAAATGCCTGCCCAACCAAACCCGAACCCGAACAATAGACAAGCACAACAGTTCTATAGTGGAGAGACATCCTACCCTACTTATGTTGTGGAAATTTAGGAAATCAACCTTAGGTCTGGGAGAGTGCTCCCGGATAACCAACCTCCATATCCACCTAGGGAGAGTGAGGAGGAAAGAGAGGAAAGTATGCCTAGAGTGAATCCACCACCCTTTCTTGAAATATTAACTCATCCAGTCCAGCATACCCCAAAAGACAATGAACTTTTGGGTGAATTGAAAAATCTATGTCAAAATCCCACTTCTTCAAGCTATTAAGGATGTACCTATTTACAACAAACTAATTAAAGAGAAGTGTTTCAAACATCCAGGGAGGTGAAAAAGAGACACCCCTACCATTAATGTCATTGGACAGTTGTCTAACTTAATGTTGGGGCAGGTAATTTTCCCAAAGTATTTAGACCCTGGAAGCCCTATAGTAGATGTACACATCAATGGCACCATTGTCCCACATACCTTGATTGATCTTGGGGCTGCCATTAATGTAATGACTAAGGACACCATGCTCAAGTTGAATCTCCAGGGTTCATTAAGAAAGACCACGACAGTCTTGCAGCTTGTAGACCGATCCACAATAGCCCTTGAGGGGATTGTTGAGGATGTGATGGTCTCCATTGACTCCTGGGAGTACCCTGCAGACTTCTTAGTTCTCTAACCTAAGACCAAATTTAATGGTTATCCTCTCATACTTGGGAGGCCTTGGTTAGCCACTACCGATGCCTACATCAGCTGCAGGGCTGGAAACATGACTATCAAAAATGGGCATCTATCCAAGAAGTTGGTCATGTACCCTCTTGCTCAGCCATCTTTAGAACATGACTTACCTTTATGGCTAGAAGAGGAGGAAGAAGATGAAGTCTACTCCACCCAACTCTATACCCTAAAAACTACCATGGGAGGAAGACAACTTAACGAAGATGATTTGATTGAACACATCCTCCAAAATCCAACTCCCAACACCATGTATCTAGAGGAAGTAGTGAAGGAAACCAAGAAAAACCATTAGATTGATCTATGCTTAGTTGACTCAAACCCTACTCGTGTCAAGACAATAGAATTCGGCCCTGAAAGAACACTGAAAATCAACCCTCTCTGTAAACCAAGAAGAATATTTATGTAATATGCTAAGAGAGAATTTGGATGTCTTTGCTTGGAATTACAAAGAAATGAAGGGAGTGCACCCCTCCATGTGTACTCACCACATTCACATGAAATAAGCTTGCAAACTAGTCCGACAACCCAAAAGGAGAATGAATCCAGCTCTCAAGGATATAGTCAAAGAAGAGATGCAAAAGTTGTTGGATGCAGAATTCATTTACCCTATCTCGAACAGTGAGTGGGTGTCTCCTTTGGTGCTAGTTCCAAAGAAAAAGGGAAAGTGGAGGATTTATGTCGACTACAAAGAGTTAAACAAAGCAACAAAGAAGGACCAT
This sequence comes from Pinus tabuliformis, assembly GCA_031772625.1. Lineage (NCBI taxonomy): Eukaryota > Viridiplantae > Streptophyta > Pinopsida > Pinales > Pinaceae > Pinus > Pinus tabuliformis. The sequence goes on from CM062804.1 coordinate 1,267,457,102, forward strand.
TTTCCTCTACCTTTCATTGACCAAGTGTTGGATGGCCTAGCAAGGAATTTTTTTTCTCTTTCTTAGATGGGTTCAGCGGGTACAATCAAATCTAGATTAGCCCAAACGACTAGGATAAAACCACCTTCACCTGTCCTTGGAGTACTTTCACTTATAGGGTCCTTCCTTTTGGTCTATGCAATGCCCCTGCCACTTTCCAGAGGGTAGTCCTGAGTATCTTTGCAAAGATAATCGATGATGCAGTAGAAATTTATATGGATGAGTTTACACCCTATGGGTGTGATTTCCAGGAGGCTCTCTCTAACCCGGGAAAGGTGATGAATAAATGCATTGAAATGAAATTAGCCCTTAGTCCCGAAAAATGTGAGTTCTTGATTACTACAAGGATTGTTCTAGGTCACTCAATATCCCAGGAAGGACTGCAAGTAGACCCAAATAAGATAACCATCATCAAAAGGGTCCCGAATCCCCACAAATAGAGGGATGTCAGAATTTTTTTAGGTTTAGTCGGATACTATAGGAGATTTATAAAAGATTTCAGCAAGTTAGATTCTCCTTTATTTGGGTTATTTGCCAAAGACTCCGAATTTTTATGGTCAGAAAGTTGTCAAGAAGCCTTGGACACCCTAAAGGACAAGTTGACTACTGCACCTATTCTCTGAGGCCCAAATTGGGCTCTTCCTTTTCATATACATGCTGGTGCCTCTCACAAAGCCGTAGGAGTATCTATATGCCAGATAGATGACAAGCTACCTTATGCCATTTACTTTATCTGTCGAAAGTCGAGCTGAACTACACAGTGACTGAAAAAGAGCTCCTAGCTGTTGTGCATTCATTGAATAAATTTAGGCATTACATTACCGATTACCAAACATTTGTACATACCGACCATGCTGCAATTAAATACTTGATGAATAAACCTGATGTAAATGCTCGGATTATTAGATGGTTACTTTTATTGCAATAATTTGATTTAACTATTATTGATAAGCCTAGCAAGGAGAATGTTGTTGCAGATTTTCTATCCAGATTGACTTTTCCTATAGGGGAGGAAGGAATGGTTGATGATCAGTTACCAGATGAACATTTATTTTCCATTTCAGTTCTCTCTCCATGGTTTGCTAACATAGAAAACTACTTGGTGTCTGCACAGTTTCCACCAAACTTGTCCTCCAAGGAAAAGAGCAAGATCATAAGAAAGAGCGCCCCATTCACTTGGATTGGGGGCAATCTCTTCAAGCTAGGTCCAGATCAAATTCTAAGAAGATGTGTCAGGGAGGAGGAAGTCTTCGACATCCTTCTGACCTGTCATGATGGGCCTTGTGGAGGTCACTTTGTAGCCAAAAGAACAGCATTCAAGGTACTACAAACTAGTTATTACTGGCCCACTCTTCACCAAGATGTGAGGAGGTATTCCAGTCAGTGTGATCAATGTCAAAGGATTGGGAAACCTACCCCAAGGGATGAGATGCCTCTGCAACCTCAAGTGAATTTCGAGCTATTTGACAAGTGAGGCATGGATTTCATTTGGACCATTGACCCTCCATCCAAATAGAAGCAGTACAACATTCTGTGCACTGACTACTTAACCAAATGGGTTGAAGCCAAAGCCATCAAAGTAGCAACATAAGAAAAATTGGTTGAATTCTTAGGGGAAAATTTGTTTTAGAAGTTTGGGTACCCTAGAGAATTGGTCATTGATGAAGGCAGTCAATTTACATCTCACATGATTGAAAATTTGTTAAGCCAGCACAAGATCAAGCACAGAACATCCACTCCTTACTACCCATAGGCTAATGGGAAAGTGGAGGTAACCAATAGAGCATTGGAATGTATTCTGACCAAGGTGATTAGCAACAACAGAAAGGATTGGGCAGACATATTAGTTGAGGCCATCTGGGTCTACAATACCACTTGGAAGACCACCACTCGCTTCACTCCTTATGAACTAGTATATGGGAAGAAAGACCTGTTGTCCATTGAATTTGAATACAACACCTTAAGGATGGCAGCACAACTGGATCTAGATATCACCAGGGCACAACAAGAAATATTGCTCCAGTTGAATGGGTTAGATGAATTTAGGATGCAACCCCCCCTACACACAGAGGTGTCTCAAGCTCAAATGAAAATTTGGCATGACAAGAATATAAAAGACAAACAATTTCAAGAAGGTGATTGGGATTTCCTGTATGATTCCTGGTACAAGTATTTTAAAGGCATGTTAAGAACTAGATGGTTAGGGCCTTATGTAATAGAAATTTGTCATGATAATGGTGTTGTGCAGATAAGAACCATTGATGTAGAGGCTATCCCTTTGCTTGTTAATGGGTATAGATTAAAGATATATAAGAAGCCCTTGTCAAGGCAAGAATTCATCAATAACATCATCAAGACGGTGATGGTGGTAGAGCAAGTCTTAGTTTCCATCCCACCAAGTCTCTGAAGGGAAACAAAAAAACAAAAAAAAAAAGAGAAAAAAATAAAGAGACTTGGGAGAAAACCTCCATGAGGCACCTGAGTCCCACTGTTGGGTTGAAAACCTCTTGAGGCGGCCCAAGGGTGTTAAAAAAAGGGAGAGAAAAATAAAAATATATTTGGGTGAAAACCTCTTTTGAGGCACCCAAGGCAGGAAACTAGGATGAAAACCTCCTTGGAGGCAGATTAGTTATTTCACAAACAAACAAACAAACCAAAAAGAGAAAAGATACAAAAGATAGCAATTCTGTTTTGCAGGTCTGCAAGAGGAGGATAAGCACAACATGAGAAGGAAAACAAGACCTACAAGAGCCATGTTTTAATCCACCCATCTCATATCCTCCATTATTCACCTAGTCTTCCATTTATAAACCACTCTAGCTCATCTCACACAAACTCTGCGTTTTCTACAGGATTCCCTGTAATCCTACAAGAGTTTCCTGTAGGAATGAAAGTTGACCTTGAAACCACAAGAATGGAAGTCTGAGAGAAAAGTGATGACACAAGCCTGTGTCTGGATGGAAAACCATTTACCTCACCACACCACATCCATTTCTTTCATCACCCCTGCATCCATCAAAGAAATCAGCTCTCATAGAAAAGTGGTATGCAAAGAGGAACCATACCCAAATGCAACATCCCTCACCTACCATTCCATACCACCCTTATCCACTCATTTCAACACCCCTTATACTTCAGAGCTGAAAAAAATATGAAAGTTTAAGGGAGAGGCAACTACAAGACATCTTGTAGACATCCTGTAGGAAATCCTGTAGCATCCTATCCCACAAAGGAAACCACAAAGATTACATCCATATTCAGAATATGGACTACAAGGATGAAGAAGCTCCTCCAAAGCTTAGCAGCAACAAGAAGATCACCAGCAACAAGGTCCAACACCTGCACATAAAAAGGAACAAAGCATCAAAAGAGGCAATACACAGTGAAAATATGCAGATTGAAAAGCACAACAAAGAAGCACCACTCTCCAACATGCATCATCAACAAAGAACTTTACCCACAAGTATGTCATCTTACTCATGCTCTCTCATTAGTACGATATGATCAAAACTATAGGAATAATGCGAGAGTTGATTTTATAAGTAAAGGTGGCCAGTTAACTTGGCCACCTTCGGCCAGTCAACAAGAAGAAAAGAGTTAGACCACTCCACATGTGGAAAAAGTAAAATCAAAAGGAAAAAGGGAATAAATCCAAAAATGGTTAAGTTACGGAGGATAGGAGTGGGAGATAATTACGAGGTAAGGTGAAATGATGGACTGATAGTGGGACCAACAGTCCAAAAGGAGGTGCTCATACTTGGCCAGCCAACACACCACCCCACATGATCATCCATAAATGGAAATAAAACATTGATTCCCATACGAAGAAAGCAAAGGAAACTTTGAGGATTCATCGAACGAAGAGGTTGCTCTCGGCCTTCCTAAAATAACACCTATAGGAAACATTTAACATTTACATCCTACAGGAAGCCTACAAGATACAGAGGAATCAGCCTACAGAGCTATCAGTGGGCACTAAGGGAGGTCAAATCAAGGGTTATCCTCACCAGAACGTAGCAAAGTGAGGTAGGAGCCATACCTTCCATATTTTCCATTTAAGAAAAAAAGGAAATCCTCAATTTGGTTAGGAATTTGCAGTGCATCTCAGGATAGAAGAATTGTATTGCATGTCACTAAAAGTCAAATTTCAAAACTTCCTCACCTACCAGAATTCTTGAACTGTATCCACACAAGCCTCTACAATTACTAGGGAAAGATGACAGGAGGTTTCAACAAGAGAGAACCCACAAACACAACAAGGATCCACCAGCATCCTCTTGTGGTGGAAATTTTCACAAGGCATCAATGGATGGGGTTCTTTGAGAGGATGAGAGGATACGATGATGATGTGGCCAGAGAATTTTACCTCTCACTCATACCCCTCACTATGACCAGTGCCACTATTGTGGTGAAGGGTTTATTAATAGCAATTACCCTGAGGTTATAAGTAGAATCACTACACTCCCCCTAGGGTTACCATGGAGAAAAGAAGACAAGGGTAACAACACCCTTGCAAAGAAAAGCTTCTTTTTGGAAGGAGAAGAGCCAATAGAGGACAAAAATGGGGTTATAAGGGAGAGCATTCCATACCCTTGGAATGAATTCAGTTACCACCTCATCAAATATATTTCATGTGAAGGGAGATACAGTGTAGTGTATGGATACCACTTCAGACTCCTCCAAGAACTGAGATTTGGAGAGAACACACCTCCTCATAACATATTGAGTATACCCTATTTTCTTCTACAATCCATGATAGACATGAGCATCAAAGTGCAAGAGGGAAAACATCAACAACTAGCCCATCATGGGTTGATCAAACTCATCCTTGAAGATGCTCTACAAAACTTAAGATTCCCTATTGCATGGACAACATTTACAGACATGCAAGCAGAAGGAGCAATTCAAGCTATTGAATATGACAAAAGCCCTATTGCTAGTGAGGGAGAAGAATAAACAAAAGAGGAAAAAGAAGAAGAAACATAGGAGGAAAATGAAGAAGAGACAGAGGAGGAAACAAAAGAAGAAACATATGAGCATAATGAAGAAATAGAGGAAGAAAAAGAAGAGGAAGGAGAAGACAAAGAAGAGGATGAGAAAGAAAATGGAAAAGAGGAAAAAGGACATAAGGATGAACAAAGGTTTGTAGCTCAAGACATAGAGGAAGAATAATCACCAATGATGTCTCCAAAGCCTACATAGAAAGAGGCAGCAACTGCTCTTACTGCCCTAAGTACACCTGTTAAATCAAAGGGGAAGAGACAAAGACAAACCCCATTGTACTTCAAGACAAGGAAGAGCACTAGGATTAGACAAGGGAGACCTCAAACTCCCACTAAAACTCCAATTGTCATTGAGGATTTGTAATATCCCTTATCAGGAATATTCCTCAAACACAAGCAAACTACAACCAGAGATGGACTGGGAAGGCATTTACTAGATATGTTGCCTTCAAAAGAGGACGAGATCCAGAGGTTACCTGGTCCTTTCTAGACTTTGTCTAAGAGTATAGGATAAACACACAAGTGGTATAATAACTGAGAATGCTCAAGAGATACAAATAACAATGGTGCAACATATAACAATATAACCATAAGCAGATACTCAGAAATGCAGAGAGAATGCTAAGCCATTTTATTATACTAAGTAATAGAATGAGTATAGGAAGTGATCAGAAAGATGGCACCTTGACTTGCACCAAGCAAGTGAAGAAATACACTCAGAATAGCAAGGGAATGGCCCCTCTCTAAACTACGTCCAAGCTGCTGAAGAGCTGTTGTGCTGCTAGAAATCAAATGAGTATTTGGGGCTGCTACCCTCCTCAGAAAAGGCTGAAACTCTGGAATCGGACTCTACTAAAGAAACCCAGAAAAGCCCAGAAAGCATTTCTGAAATGGCTGACCCCCGAAAATCACCCCCTTGGGGTTTTGTGCAGTCCCTCAATGCTCTGTGCTGCCACTGAATGAAATCCTCCAGAAATCTGCCTGAAACACCTTCCAAAACTCTCCAAAATGCAAGGGTTGATCCCCTGCTCTATCTCTCGGCATAAATCCTACTGCAAACCCTCAACCCAGACTCCTGCCAGAAAGAATTGCGTCCCTCTCTCAGTGCTGCGCAGTCCTCCAAAACGCTAATGAAACTGCGGCTGAAATGCTAATGAATCTACTACTGAAATGCCAATGGAAATACCTTACCCGAGCAGGCACTCGTAGTCCCCCGGGGCTAAGGGTGAGATCTCCGAACGGAGACACTCAATGAACTAAACAGTGTTGTAGACTATCTAAACAGCCAGCGTGCTCTAAGCCGAAATGACTATCACAAATGCTCATAACTGAATGATCAAAATGAGGGGACTTCTCTCTCTTTTATATCATTTGCCTCTCTCAATCCCAAGCCTCACCTCCTCCAACGTAATTCCCCTCTTGCCACGTGCTTCTTTCCTCCTGCACAGTCCTTCCAAGTGTCTGCGTGGGCTCCATCTCTGCATCCTCCTTTGGCCCCCTTGGCTCCCCTTTAAGTCACAACGTTGTGCTACTAGGAAGTGACTTTCTATTCTAAAAGTGAGTTATGTCCTCCTTCCTCACCTTTTTATTCATAAATAACTATAGAAGGAAAAAATTGAGCAAAATCGAATATTCCAATTAGCCATGGCTAATTAGGAATATTATAGTGTCCCCGGGAAAAATGTTGCTTGTCCTCAAGCAACTGAAGTGATGGATGCTGCAAGATTTTCTCACTCTCCCAAGTGGCATCCTCATCCGGAAAATTCTTCCACCTCACCAAGAATTCTCAGACCGTCGTGCTCCGCAGCTACCTCTCCCTGGTATCAATGATAGCCTTCAGCTGCAATACCAAATGCCCCTCATCATCCATGGGTGGTAGCTCATCTATCACTATCACCTGCTGCCCCAATGCCTTCTTCAGGCATGATACATGAAAAATGTTATGAATCTTGCTGCCTTAGGGCAGCTCCAACTCATATGCAACCTGTCCAATCCTGCGTATCACCCTATATGGCCCATAAAAGCAGGGCTTGAGCTTCTCATCCCCCTTCTGCTTCAGTGACGACTGTCGGTATGGCTGTAATCGTAGGTAGACCATGTCCCCTACCTCAAACTGTCTCTCCACTCGACCCCTGTCGGCATACAACTTTTGCTAGTTCTCTGTTATAGCCATATTATCCTTGAGAGCTCGGAGGATATCCTGACTCTCTTGGATCCAAATATTGGCTCTAGGAGCCTTGATATCACCAAACATCACGTCAGCAAAAGATAAAAGATGATATCCGTATAAGGCATAAAATGGTGACATACCAATGGACATGTGATGTGAAGTGTTGTAGCAATACTCCCCCAGATGCAGCCACTTCAGCCATGCTCATTACTGTCCACTGACATAGTTATGCAAGTAGCCCTCCAGCCACTTGTTAACTATCTCTGTTTGCTCGTCCGTCTGTGGGTGATAACTGGTACTCAGTGTCAACTCCGTCCCCACCAACCGGAAAATCTCCTGCCAAAACCCGCCCATGAAACGGCTGTCCCTATCACTGACGATGGTCTTAGGAAGACCATGTAGCCTGAAGATCTCTCTAAAGAATAGCTCGGCCACCTGTGCTACTGTATAGTGTGCGGATATGGAAAAAAAGTGCGTACTTCGTCAGTCGATCAACGACGACAAAGATACAATCCTTGCCCTGTACCATGGGCAACCCTGTGATGAAGTCCATCAAAATACTCTCCCACTTCCCCTCCAGAATGGGAAGAGGCTGCAATAATTCCGCGAGATGGCTCATCTCTCCCTTGTTCCTCTGGAAAACATTGCACTCCCTGATATGTTGGAGTACGTCCTCCTTGAGGTCCTTCCATGAGAACCTCTCTCTAATGGCCCTGTAGGTTTCGGTAAACCCCTGATGGCCTGCCAAAGGTGAATCATGTGATGCCTGGAGTATCTTCTTCTTGAGCTGAGACCCCTCAGTCAAGAAGATCCAATCCCTGTAATAGATGATCTCATCGATCACCCTGTACCTGTCATCTGCCACCTACCCATCCAGCACCTCACATGCAAACCTGTCCTTGGAGTACTCTACTAAGATTCGAGCCCTCCAGTCTGTATCCAAGCTCATAAGAGACAATGTGGCTGGTCTACGTGAAAGGGCATCTGCTACCATGTTGTTCTTACCCTTGACATACTCAATGTCAAAGTCATATGCTTGGATCTTACTTATCCACTTCTGATGCCTCTCCTATAGTTGCTTCTGCTCCAAAAAGAATCTGAGGCTGTTGTGATCAGTCCTCACCCTGAACCTGTTACCTACCAAATACTGCCGGAACTTGGCCAATGCATGCATGATGGCCAGCATCTCCTTGTCGTATATGGGATACAACCTCTCATGCGGAAGGAGCTTCCAGCTCTCATAGGCTATAGGGTGACCTCCCTACATCAATACTGCGTCGATCCCCTCTCCTGACGCGTCACACTCCAAAATGAATAGCTACGTGAAATCTGGCAATGAAAACACTGGGCAGCTGCTCATAACCTCCTTGAGCCTATCAAAGGCTCGCTGCACTATATCCAACCAACTGAAAGCCCCCTTCCTCATCAAATCTATAAGGGGTGCAGCAAGCTGGGAGAAACTATTGATGAACTTTTGGTAGTAAGTACAAATGCCAATGAATCCTCGGAGTTCTTTCACGTTTCTCGGCTCCGGCCATTCTCTGATGGCCCTGATCTTCTCCTCGTGGACTCTCACTCTGTCCACCCCTATGATGTGTCTCAGATACAACATCTTCGTCAACCCAAACTCACACTTGGAGAGTTTGGCATAGAACTGCTGCTCTTGTAAGATACGCAATACTGTCTCAACATGCTGGAGATGCTCCTCCCAAGTCCTGCTGTAAATGATAATATCATCAAAGAATACCAACACAAACTTCCTCAAGTGACTGCGGAATATGTGATTCATGCAGGACTGAAATGTAGCGGGGGCATTGGTTATCCCAAAGGGCATCACCAAAAACTCAAAGTGCCCATAGTGACACCTGAAGGTGGTCTTGGGAATGTCCTGCTCCCTCACGCGAATCTAATGTTACCCAGATCTCAAATCAATATTTGAGAAGAACCGTGCTCCTCTCAACTCGTCCATCAACTCATCGATCCTGGGTATGGGTACCTGTTCTTCAGGGTCTTCTTGTTCAGGGCCCTGTAGTCAATGCACATCCTCAATGTACCGTCCTTCTTCTGCACCAACACCACGAAAGAAGCAAAAGGACTCGTGCTCGGTCGAATGTGCCCAGGAGCCGGCAACTCCTGGATAGCCTACTCAATCTCATCCTGATAGGCCTTGGGGTGCCTATAGGGGGTGGTAATCACGGCCTGTATGCCCTGCTCAAGCTCGATGGTGTGCTCAAACCCCCCATCCGGTGGCTGTCCTGGCGAAATCTCCCCAAACACTATGGCATACCGATCAAGGATGGACTGTATCTCTAGATGCACCGTCTGACCTGTAGTCCCTACCTCTAATGCACGCAGCTCCACTACCCACTCTATGTCTCCCTTCCGAAATACTGCCTCCATCCGATGAGCCAAAATAGTTTGAGGCGGATATGTGTGTTGTCCCCGTATCTTCTCATGCCTCCCTATCTTCTCATCATCCCACTCCATCTCTAGGGTCTTCCAATCCGTCGTGACCTTCCCTAGAGTGATAAGCCACTGAACACCCAGAATCATGTTGGTGTCCGGAATATCGACCACAAAAAAGTGGTCAGTCAATGTGTAGGTGCCCATCGCCACTGAAAGCTCTGGAACATAACGAGCAGACATCATGGTCTGATCTCCTAGGACCAAGACTGAAAACCCATCAAAGCTCTCTGTCTATATACCTCTCCGCTCAACCATCTATGCATCAATGAAGTTGTGGGTTGCCCCACTGTCAACCAAAACTGATACTTGTTGGCCATGTACTGTCCCTCATACGCGTAGCGTCAAATACTTGGGAACTCCTCGCAATGCTGCAAGGGCCCCTCCGATGGGTGCAAAAGATGCACCACCTACTGCTGGTGGTGGAGGTGGCAAAGGTCCCTGTACGGCATGGCTATCTCCCACCTCCACATAATCCTCGTCATCCTCTTCTCCACTGCTCTCAGAGAAGACCTCAATGAAATGTGCTTTTCCAACAGCACATCTATGTCTCGGTGCCCACGGCTCCTGACATTTGGAGCACAACTGCTTCTTCTTCAGCTCCCTCCTGACATTGTCATCAATCTGTACTCATCCTGGATTCCCCTTTGGAGGTGGAATCGTCACATCCTTCCCCTTAGACTGAAAACTCTGTCTCTGGGGGTAAGGTGTCTGGGTCCTGGGTAAGACATCCTGTAAGTCTTGGGTCCTGCTGATAGCGTCCTGGAGTGTGGCTGGTCTAGTGGATCGGACTAGACCCCGAAGTGGCTCTACTAACCCCTCAACATACATATAGACCCTCCGCGTCGTGGACAGGTCTGGCACCGTCACGGAGACCCTCAAGAAATCTGTAATGTAGGTCTCTGGGCTTCCTGTCTATTTGAGCCTCGTCAACTCAAAAAAATGTTGCTCTGGATCCCTCCGATCAAATCGCTCCATCAATCTCCTGGTAAACTTTGCATATGTTGTCACTGTAGAGTGCCTGAGTGTAACAATCCCATGAAACCACCAATCCTGGGCCTCACCATCCAAATGCAATGTTGCCACCTTGATGGCCTCTGTCTCCGACATCTGGTTAAGCTGGAAATAAATGTCCAGCTTCTCCACCCAAGACTTTGCCGAACTGTTTGATGAACCATCAAATGTAGGAAAGTGGAATCTACTCGCTGCACGGTGGGTGTCACCATCATGGTAATGTTGGTACCCTCTGTGATGGTCGTGGGGTCTACTATCACGTTGGAGCTGAAAAAATATCTGAGTGAGAGGGTTTCCCTGAACTCCTGTGCATAGGCATGGTACTCTGCAAAATAATCGCCCATATGTCCGGGCTTTGCCTCCTGCTGGGTTACGACACCCGTGTCTACTCCTAAGAAAGTGGGCATGGTAGAGCGTGTAGGGGCATGTGAGGCAACCTGCTGCGCAATATCACACTGCTCTGGCAAATGGTGGGATGCGCCCGATCCCTCATCAACCTGGAAAACCCGTGGGCTCTCACGCTGTCTGGCCTCTACTGTCGTGAATCTCTGCCCCATCACCTCAATCTACCTCGACAGATCCTGCACTGATTTGAGGAGCATATCCGCAAATCTCTTCCCATCATCATCTGCCATCGGAGCCTCCCGATCTGCATCCACCACAAGCTCCCTCTGTTCTGCATCCACCACCGGAATACAGTCTCCCTCTCCGTAAGTGTTCTCCAACCTACGCCCAGTGTCTCTGTATCTCCGACCTCTGTAACAGATATAGGGTTTTTCCCCCAGTGTCATAGATTGCTAGCTCCATAGGCTGAGCCAGATCTATGCTCTGATACCACTGTAATATCCCTTATCAGGAATATTCCTGAAACACAAGCAAACTCCAACCAGAGATGGACTGGGAGAGCATTTACCAGATATGTCGCCTTTGAAAGAGGACGAGATCCGGAGGCTACCTGGCCCTTTCTAGACTCTGTCTAAGAGTATAGGAGAAACACACAAGTGGTATAATAGCCGAGAATGCTCAAGAGATACAAATAACAATGGTGCAACATATAACAATATAACCATAAGCAGATACTTAGAAATGCAGAGAGAAATGCTAAGCCATTTTATTATACTGAGTAATAGAATGAGTACAGGAGGTGATCAGAAAGATGGCACCTCGACTTGCACAAGGAAAGTGAAGAAATACACTCAGAATAGCAAAGGAATGGCCCCTCTCTGAACTGCGTCCAAGCTGCTGGAGAACTGTTGTGCTGCTACTGCTGCTAGAAATCAAATGAGGATTTGGGGCTGCTCCCCTCCTCAGAAAAGGCTGAAACTCTGGAATCAGACTCTACTCAAGAAACCCAGAAAAGCCCAGAAAGCGTTTTTGAAATGGCCGACCCCCGAAAATCACCCCCTTGGGGTTCTGCGCAGTCCCTCAATGCTCTGCGCTGCCACTGAATGAAACCCTCCAGAAATCTGCCTGAAACCCCTGCCAAAACTCTCCAATATGCAAGGGCTGATCCCCTGCTCTATCTCTCAGCACAAATCCTACTGCAAACCCTCAACCCAGACTCCTGCCAGAAAGAACTGCGTCCCTCTCTCAGTGTTGCGCAGTCCTCCAAAACGCTGATGAAACTGCTGCTAAAATGCTAATGAATCTACTACTGAAATGCCAATGGAAATACCTTACCTGAGCAGGCACTTGTAGTCCCCCAGGGCTAAGGGTGAAATTTCCTAACGGAGACACTCAATGCACTAAACAGTGTTGTAGACTAGCTAAACAGTCAGCGTGCTCTAAGTCGAAATGACTATCACAAATGCTCATAATTGAATGATCAAAATGAGGGGGCTTATCTCTCTTTTATAGCCTTTGACTCTCTCACTCCCAAGGCTCACCTCCTCCAACGTAATTCCCCTCTTGCCACGTGCTTCTTTCCTCCTGCGCAATCCCTCCAAGTGTCTGTGTGGGTTCCATCTCTGCGTCCCCCTTTGGCCCCCTTGGCTCCCCTTTAAGTCACAACGTTGTGCTACTAGGAAGTGACTTTCTATTATAAAAGTGAGTTATGTCCTCCTTCCTCACCTTTTTATTCATAAATAACTATAGAAGGCAAAAATTGAGCAAAATCGAATATTCCAATTAGCCATGGCTAATTAGGAATATTACAGGATTCACCAAAGCAACCATACAAGGCAGCCCCTCTAAAGAAAAATGAAGGAGAAGGAACATTAAAAAAAGCTTCTCCCAAGTCTCCAATCACCTATGTTAGGGGGTTTGTCACAAGGTCAACCTCATCAAAGGGAAAAGGTCTCCTACAGGAGACACAGTCAACACTTACAAGAAACTCTGTCAAACCTACAGGAAACCTAGAAAAGAAACCAGGAAGGAATTACTCAACAAAAACAAAGGAAGAAGGCCAAGAACTGAAAGAACCTAACCCATAGTCAAACCTCAGCTCCTACTACATGTTCATTGAAGGAGGTAGGGTGATACCATAGAAGTTTGCCATTCCCCTATTATTTGAAATTGAAAAAGAGAGGGAAAGGACACACAAGTGGATGCAAATTTCTAAATCAAAAGGGGTAGAGGCTATAGGCCACATGGAGGATAAATTGCAAGAGATGAGCATAGAACTGAGCAACACAAGAGACAGAGAAGCAATGATGAAATCTCAGTTAGAGGCTGCGAACACATGGCTAAGGAAGCAACTATAAGAAAGGGAAAGCCAATTGGAAACTATGGCCAGTTTGTCCATGGAGGCAATCCAGTGCAGGATGCCAGCAAAGTCTTATGCCTTGTACCTTAAGGAATAATGGCTACAATTCCAGATGAAGACCCTAGCACAAAGAGGAATTATGCCCTTTCAAGACTATAGACTGTTAGGTAAACTTGACTCGGGATAGAGTCAAAGTTGACTAGATAAAAAATTGATGGTTTTGGGGCACATGGTATTATGCACCCATAGTATTCTGCCCGTGGTATTATATGTAATGAAGCTTATAAAAGGCTGGAAGGACTTCATTGTAATGTAGGCCTGGAGGCGAGCTGTGAAGGCTCACTTGGTCGGATTGGCCAGGGTTTTGGCCAATATTAATGACATATCATTAGGTTGGGTTTTTCCCCGGATTTGGGGTTTTCCTGGATAAACATGTGTGTTTATGTGATTATGGTTGTTGTTGGTTATTTTTATATTTATTCCTTTCAGTAATTATTTATGTTATACAATCAATTTCTTAACAATTGGTATCAGAGCCATGGTTGAGGGTTTGGGCTTCTAATGTATGCCTTCAGTGAAGGATTTATTTTAGCCCAATGGATAAAAGGATCAGCGCAGAAGTTTGTTGTTATTGCTCATGAGATCACCGTTGAAAATGGTTAAAGAGATAATTGAATTTAGATTTGGTATGGATCTGGATCAGCGATGTTGGTCGAAGACCTGGTGGATAGATAAATTTGCGTGAGAAGAGAACAGATCTGCTATGTAGAGTTTGATTGTCAACGTATTTGCATATGAAAAGAAGTCAGATCTGGTCAGATCTAATGTGGATCTATGGATTAGATTTGCGGGCTGCCTCCTTCTGTCAAAGATCCCTCATCTTCTTCGGTTCCCAATTGCCCTTCCACTCTGCCCACGCAGAGCCGAGCTTGAATAAAGAAAATAAATTGGTGGCATCGATGGCACTGCTGGAATTCTCATTCTGAATGCCAGAAATGTGGTTTTGATGGACGATGAGTGTATTGTCGAAGAGAAGTAAGGCTGAGAACAGACGTTGTCAAAGGCGGTGATGGCCGAGAATGAAAAACTCAGAAAATGTCCAAGATTTAAGAAATGACATGATTAATAGAAGTTTTTGCTTTTGTGCGGCATGTGGCTTTGGTGATAACATATTCCATGGGAACTACATGGAGTGTTTCTTGATGGAGAAAGAGAATAATAGTGGTGACACTTCCGAGACCTAGTGATTAGCAGTAATAAGACACTGGTCCGAGAGGGTCATAAATGAAGCGTAGATGTGCAAGCAGAGACATTGGTTGTTTGCAAACGTCCGGGGGCATTTGGTAGGCAACAAGACCAATACCATCATTGTAGGAGGTTTTAATAATAATAAAAAAATCTACGAGGTTTTCGTCGGGCTCACAGTTGGAGCGGTTTGATAGTAGTTTTTTGAGCAAATCAAATTGAGAGAGGATGGGTCATAATAGCAGCAGCAAAAAAATAAAAAATTAAAAAATTAAATAATTAATTAAGTCAAAATTATTGCATGTAAATGGGCATACTACTGTAAGACATGGTAAGGCATGTGTACCCCTGGATAATCTCTGGTAAAGTCTGGTTAGACCTAGGTGATGGGGGGATGTCGGGTTAACAATAACCCAGGTAAAAAAAAAAACTCTGAGGGGGGGTAAGGGCTAGAGTGAGCGGGATTGTCTCACTTAGCAGGTTTTGGCTGGATTTAGTCAAGGAACCCCAAGTCAAGTTTAAGGGGGGAATTGTTAGGTAAACTTGACTCGGGATAGAGTCAAAGTTGACCAGATAAAAAATTGATGGTTTTGGGGCACATGGTATTGTGCACCCATAGTATTCTGCACATGGTATTATATGTAATGGAGCTTATAAAAGGCTGGAAGGACTTCATTGTAATGTAGGCCTGGAGGTGAGCTGTGAAGGCTCACTTGGTCGGATTGGCTAGGGTTTTGGCCAATGTTAATGACATATCATTAGGTTGGGTTTTTTCCCGGATTTGGGGTTTTCCCGGATAAACATGTGTGTTTATGTGATTATGGTTGTTGCTGGTTATTTTTATATTTATTCATTTCAGTAATTATTTATGTTATACAGTCAATTTCTTAACATAGACAATTCATTGATCCCTATGATCAAAGCACCTTGGAATATAGAGAAAAGATATATGACTTTTACCTACACAATTTGGCCTTGACAGATTTACATGTGTGGGACCCAAATCGAAAGCTAGGGGACTTGCAATTGATGGCCTTAACATCTTGGATGAATCATGAGGAGGTAATATCTACAGAGATGAAAAAGGTAATCGAAAAAGAAGAGGAAGAACCTCTTATGATTAGAGAAGAACAATGCAACCCAATGGCTGTCATCAACACCCACAACCTCATTGCAAATGATCCCAAGCTTGCACCAAGGTACCTTGTTGTACAAGAACAGGCAGTCACACACTTTGAAGACATGCTCATATTTCTAGGAGATGACAGCCAACAAGCCTGCCAAAGGAGATGGAACACCTTGCCTTACAGCCTAAAAATCAAAGAATATCATTCTCCTGACAGAATGAGAGAGGCACTAAATAGAACCCCAATGTATAAGCAAGCACTACAAAGACTCAAAGTCAATTGGATTGGCTTGAGGCTTAGTCCACCATTGCTTTTGGGAATGTTGGAAGGAAGAAAAGAAGAAGAAGAAAGAAAGCAGTGGGAAGAGATAGAGAAGAAGGCAGGGTTTTATTCACAGGAGGAAGAGACTACAACAGAAGCATGGGATGTCAGGGAAGCCACCAAAGCAATGAAGGACATGGACATAGATTGAGTTGCTCAAAGGATGAGAAACACTTTCAGTAGGGGGTGATGATGAGGCTCATCATTGGGTAAAATATATGGACCTTAATACACCTCCAAGCTTACTAAAATAAACTCTTCTCATAATTCTTTACATGTTTTAATTATATTTTTCTTAATGAGATGAGTAAAAGTAAGATGTTATGTTTAGTGGTCTAATGTGCATTTGATTGCAGGTTTTTGGGGGAAAATTATGGCTAATTAAGGTGCAGGAACTCGATGAGACAAGAAGGAGAGATTATAGGATATGGATCTCCCTAATTAAATCATCTCTCATTCAAAGATCCCTCAATCAAATCACACCAGCCCGGAGTTGCAGGCAGCCGAGTCATGAGGATCATTGGCAACCGAGCTAGTGATAGATAAGAATCAGTTAATCTTAAGATTGGCAGCCAAGCCTCCCTAGATTTAATTAAATTGTTGGAAACTTCAGTTGTATCAATAAGGAGGCCTAGAGCCTCATTAGGATTCAGATTTTTGATGCAATATAGCTAAGCACTTTCGAGTTGTAGGATTGTGACAACACACTGTTATGTATTTTTTTGATATGTTAATGAAAATGAGAATTCCCTTGATCAAACACTGAGCTGAATCAGAGGACTGAAGCTCTTAGGTTAGGGCCCAACCCTAGCAGTAGAGGTTCCACTTACTGTACTTGTATGCTTAGGTTATTTCATAGATTACTTGTTGAATTGATTTTGGCATTGTTACATTGCAAGTATTGGTGAATTTGATTAGTTTGCTTCCATTTGTGCATAGATTTAACAATAATATTAGAGAGATAAGGAAATATCAAAAAAAGGCTGATAACAAGTGGACCTTACCTCATTCCTCCCTTCAGGGACCATGGTTTGAGGGAAAACTCTCATTCAACCCAAAACGACAGAATTTTGGTTTCTTATGAAACTTAGGGTTTTTATGCTAATTAGGTCAGCATCTTTCAGTTTTAGAAGATAGGTTGCAGCTATCATTTCTGATATCTTAACCTTTGTATTAGATTTCAAAGTGCTTTCATAATACGCTTCAAGCATTTCCATGCATGAACTAGGCAAATAAATGATGAAAATTTTGTTTTCCTATGTTGTTGTAAACCTTTCTTGCTTTGAAATGATTTATGGATAAATGCAAACAATGATGTGTATATTGCAGGAGTTTCAATATTGCAGGAAGAACTGATATCATCAGCCTCAGCGAAACCATACCCCCCATGATCGCCAAAGGCCACTAAGTTCATAATCTGAGTTATCATTTCACAATGACAACTTGCCATGCTTGTTGGGAAAATCCAACCATCATAGAGCCTCAGTTTGAGTTCTGAGTGATTTCCAACCACTCCCCTGCCTTATTCCTTCCATCTCTCACCTTCCCTAGGCTCCATACCATCATCCAAATCACTCCTTATGCTTTCGGCATGTTCGTGTAGGAAAATAGGGGATCCTGTAGGTGAATTAAGACATCCTATAGGACGACCTGTAGTGGCCTGTTTTGAGCCCGATTTGTGAGAAATGCATCACAAATGCTAGGAGAAGACCGCTGCTTGCCTCCCAAGCCATTTGAACCATCAGAACCATCTCTCTCTACACCTGTCCCACCTACCATGCAATCAAGAAGGATTAGCATTCATGTTTTCACAAAAAGACAAAAAGAAAAAGGTTGTTATGCTTATTCATGTGCACAATAGTTAAGTGTTTGATTAGATCATATTTCATGCTTAGGTTAGTTAGGATTTCACATGTGTTAAATTAGAATTCTTCTGAAGCAAGGTATCTTAACAAATAGCTAGATGAGTTGTGTGTTTTAGGCATCTATTTCAGTCTTTCATTACTACAGTAGGTAGCATTTCAATCCTCTCAATTAGGGTAAAATTCTCCTTTCTCAATTGGTAATCAAACTTCTTCTAAATCAATAGAAAGCTGGTATGAGAAACCCTAATGGTCTATCGCCCATCTCAGATGTGACAAAGAGTGGACTCATTGCATCTATTTGTGTATACAACAATGTCACCTCCAAGTTTATATGAACCCCGGGTTGATGAAGTAAAGTTGGTAGCTCGAGGAGTTGCAACATTCTTGTTGCAATATTGGTGCTCATCACTTGCCTAATGCCACAGGTGGCCTGGAAAGAATCAGTGGGGGGTCCATCAAGTCAGATGGAGAAAAAGACTAAGGTGATAAGAATTTTGATCCAGTAAATCTAGTCTTGATCAAAGCCAAAATCAAGAAGGATCCAAAATAGATAATGCTAGATGATTTTGTCAAAGGTTTTGGAGAGGTAAATTTTAACAACATGCCTGGATTTTTGGTGGATTTTAAAGAATGGATAGTTTTGTGCTCGATCGTGATCCCATCTATAATTTGAAAACCTTTCAAATAATCAGTTTTTTCTAGAGAGATGAGCTTTGGTAGAATGTGCTTGAGATGATTAACAATAATTTTGGTGATCACCTTATAAATGACATTACATATAATAATGGGTCTAAAACCATTGGGGTCTTCGACTTTATCTTTTTTAGGAATTAAGGATGGGAAGGTTGCGTTAAAGGCTTTCATAATGGTTTTTGATTGTCGAGATTCCTCGACTTTTTCCCAAAGGTATTTGCATACAATGGCAAACAAACTTGAAAAAGGTTCATTGTGGAGCCATTAGGGCCCAGGGCCTTATTTATCAAGCATGAATTTCACCATAGATTCCGCTTTGTCAATGGTGATCTCCCATAATAGTGCCTTGTTTTTCTCCATGGTGGCCAGAGAAGGAATATACTTCGTGATTTTATGGATGGCCTCTGATCTATTAGAATATCCTTGAAATAGTTGAATAGTTCTTAGGCCATGTCTTGATGATATTGGACCTTAGAGTCAGCTTGCTTCCAAAGAGAGGAAATGTGGTTGTGATGGTAGTGTTGAAGCACAGTGTTGTGGAAGAAGGTTGTGTTCCTTTCACCTCCTTTCAACCATCTTATTCGGGATTTATTTTTCCATAGAATTTCTTCTTGATTTCACTTCTCTTCAAGCTACGAAAGGACACTTGCTTCTATATTTATGACGTATTTTGACCTTCCTAGTAAAATGGCTTCCTACTGGAAGTTCTCCGTCTATGATTCAAGGACTTGTTTGGCTTGCAAGATGTTGCCAACATTTTCTTTGTTCCAGGTTTTAAGCTAGGTTTCAATGTGGTGAAGTTTTTGTTGGAGACAGAACATAGTTGATCCATCTACACAAGGGAATTCAATCCACAATTCTTAGATAACCGAGGAAACTCCGAGTGTTGTAGCTATAAGTGCTCCAATTAGAATGACTAGTTTTTGGGTTGATCCTTAATTTCTATATCAATTTTTATCAATCAATGGTTGGATTAATGGTTGGGAAGGATAGAGGCTTTCATAAAGATGTCCCTGCATATGATGTTTTTTAAAATCAAGAATCAATTGTCTCAAAGCGAATTTTTGAGCTCCCACTTGACGATTTTTCCAAGTGTATGTGTTGTTGATGGCAACGAGATCAAGTAGATGGGCATAATTCATGACACCTTAGAAGTGATTAGCTTCAAATTTAAGCTTGTGAACACCCCCTTTTTATGCTAATGATTTTATCAAATTGAAGTACTGACCTAGAATCAAAGGGGCTAGATTGATTAGGAATCTAGTATGTCGAATAGCGAAAAGGAAGAGTTCCTTTTCTTTGGGAAGTGAGGGTCCATACACATTGGACAAAAGGCAGGCATCATTTGATCCAACTGACTAGAAATGAATTGTGAAAATTCTGAATATGGAAAACATATTGAGGATGGAAACCTCATTAGAATACCACATGATGGTAAGACTGCTTGATTGACCTTGAGTGTCTATAGCAATTGATTGACACTTCCTACCCCATTTTTCTGTGAGTTTGGTGATGATGTTTCCAAAGGTTTTGGTGTTTTTAATCATTAAGAAGGTGCGATGTTTCAAAACCCATTTGTCCTTGAGAAGCTTATGCTTGCCATTACAGTTAAGGCCTCGAATGTTCCTGAAGCTAATGGTTGATGGCAAGTTGGAGGAGGGAAAGACCTCTAATATGGACTTGATCCGACTTGAGTTCACAATAATGTCTCCTAATTTCTCTAGAATTTGTTGGTTAGATTTTTGACCATTTTACTTATATTTTTTGTAGATCTTATCTGGTTCTTTCATGGGTTTCCCTTGCACTCCCAGTGGATTATTCCTAGGATGGCTCAATGAGGATTTTTGAGATTGTTGTCACGATTTGAGAATGGATTTGTTGAGAAATTTGACTTGACGTTTCAAGATGGATTTGGGATCCTTGTCCTTCCAAGCTCTAGCAAGGTTGGGTAGATCTAAAGATTCTAGATCCATCTCGTCTTCCTTTTATGGATTGAGCTGCGATGGGATATGAAGGGATTAGATCTTGAGAGACAAGATCAGCTAGAGGTCCTTGTGGTTTCAGTGTGTTATCTTGGGGAGGGTGGCGGGGGGGGGTTTGGCTGGCGTCGACTCCTACGTTTCCAAATCAAGGGGGTGATCTATGGAGGGAGTCAAGGTATCTAGGGAAGCAAGGGGATTGAAGCTACCACTGAGTGCCAAAGATTTACTGGGTTGTGGGGGTGGCTGGGATGGCTTAGGGCTGTGGCGTCAACTTGACGACTTGATTAAGCCATCAAGGTATAAACCTTATTTTTTATTAGAGGGAAAGGTGGGGGAAAGGAGAGGGAAATTGCAATAAAGATGGCCATTCTTGTGGCAGTGTCGATTATAGTGAAATGGTATGCGCTTGTAATCCAGGTTTTGTTTCCAAAGTTCATCTCAATAGTAAATATCGATGGATTCCAGGAGAGGCTTTGAGATATTTGTGTAAACATAGATGCAGGCATAGGAAATGTACTTGGCTTGTTTTGTGGCTTCAAAAGCTTTAACAAAGTGCCCCACAGTATTGCCAATTCCTGCTAGTATCTCCTCATCCCAAAATTCTCTAGGTAGAGATTACGTTTTGAACCAGAATGAAGTTGTTGGGACTTCTTCTTTGCCTGGGACAAATCTCTCCATCGAGAATCAGAGATATAGTCCTATAGAGTTGAAGAAATAAGGGTTGTTTTCAAATATATGAGTGCGACCTTCTATGTTTGCAAAGATGACCGTGAAAAATCCCTTTGCTTTGAGTTCAAGCTTGATCTTGCCTTTTCGTGTCCATTTTTTTTATTATCCAATAAGCCAATGCTCTTTTTTATGGCAAAATTCCAATGAATTTACCGATTAGGGCGTGATCTCGCGTATACTGGATGTATTTGCCAATGCAAGTTGAGTGAAATTCAAATTTTGGATCTGTGGCTGCTTTGGAGAGGCAACTACCCCAGATTCTGTGACCATTCGATGTGGAATGAGTAGAGCCTTTGGTTTTGGTTGAATCGACATCCTGTTCAGGATTGGGGGTGTCGATAGGCAGATGCTATTAGGGGATATAGTCCCTAGTCACAATCTAGCTATAAGAGGAGGCTCTATTCCCTCGTACAACTATTGCCATGACTACAACAATGGCAAAGCACATAAACAGAAAGCTCAAAACTAGAATTTTACATATAAATTTTTTAAATTAATTAAACAAAATATCAACTTTATTTTCATTCATTTAATCATGTCAACCGCTTCTAATAAATATTAATCATCTTATCAATATAACAATCAAATAAATTTAACCATATAGCTTTATAAAATCACCAAACTCAATTACCACCTTAACCATTTCAACGTACATTTAACGAGAAAAAATGAACAACAAAACAATAAAAAAAAATAAAAAAATACATCAACAGAACAATAAAACTACCTTTTAATCAAGAATCAAATCCAACAATGCATCCCAATATAACTTCAAATTCCCGCGATCAATACAAATGTGGATAATTATCTCCAGCGATCTCGATCCCAATATAACTCAAATTCAACTCTCCACATCCCAACAACGCCATCATTAAATTCACTCGGTGCTGCTTTGTGCATGATGGTACGCCCAAATTTATGGCTTTTCTGAGGCTTGAAACTTCCTGGAAAGGGCACAGCCTTGACAAATGCGTCCAAGTCAAAACTACATTGGCGCGCCTATGAAGAGTAGTTGCAGACTGTTTGTCTCCACTTATTATGTAGAGATTTTATCGGGTTTCGTGTTTAAGACCGACTCTGCGGCCACTTTTTCGTTGATGCTGAACAATACCAGTGCCTTTCCCCTCGCACTTTCGTCTGAATAAATCCACTGCTACGGAATTACAGAAACCATAGGAACATACACATGGATTCTCTGTCCAGGTTACTCGTCTCAACAAATATCTATACTGCATAATCTACTGGTCGTTTCTGCTAAGTTTAGCAGCTCAAAGATCTCGATGGAGTTCGCTGCCTCCCCGGAATGTTTCTCAACTCTTTGAGGTAAATTTCTTCGCCTGCTCATATTAATTCTGTCATGAACATTTCCATTAATGTCGATCAGTGCTGATACACCAGATGATGAAATTAAAGGCATTTTTTTTTCTTTAGCTTGAAATTAACGGCAAATTTTTGCTTTAGCAAATTAACCAGACTAGAAGAATTGCATTGTTAGAATGAAAAATAGATAATCAAAAGCTTATTTTACGGCCATTCCAATTACAGAAAATGTCATCTGGTTTAATTTCTTCCATTTTTTTTCTTAAATCTTTTATACCTTTGGTGGCTACTATTTACAGGTTTTCTGCTTAATAATTCAAAGCATAAATTCTCATCTATATTAGATGGGATAGTGAAGAAAATTATTACTAGTTATTATTTGCAGGTTCCCTTAATAGTTCAGAAGGGTGTAAACTCTCATTCTTATGTTTTTGTGTTTTCAGTGGCACTTGTCATACTCAAATTGTTACTAGAGACACCCTTAATAGTTCAAAAGGGTGTAAACTCTCATTCTTATGTTTTCAGTGGCACTTTCATACTCAAATTGTTACCGGAGAGTGAGGATAGCCATTACTGCCTGCCATTGCAGGCTGATTCATTATCTTTAATAAAAGAACCATTACTGCCTGCCATTGCAGGCTGATTCATTATCTTTAATCAAGGAACTCAAATTGTGACTACAGAGAGAGGATAGCCATTACTGCCTGCCATTGCAGGCTGATTCATTATCTTTAATCCAGCAAAACCGTCACCGTTTTCTTGTAAAATAACTTCTAGGTGGTCAAGTAGACTAGAGGAGAGTAGATTTTTGATTATGCCTGATGTTTAAAGATCATAGGGCATTAACTTATTTTCTTAAGTTCAAAGTCAGAAGAAAACAGCACTTAACTAATTAAAAATAATATAATTTTAAATAATACCCGTGAGAAATCCAAAATTTAAAACAACATAAAACACATCAGCGATTTTTGTTTTACTGTGCCATAATTCTTTTATCTCAGGGTTACATTTAATTCAAGAGGACATTAAGTTTATGCTCTGTTCATCGCTAAGATCCAGACAACTAATCCAAGCACAATACAGAAATTGAAGGGACTTTGTAACTTTAAAACACTATATAAAGCACAGTATAGCATGCCTGACAA
Source organism: Pinus tabuliformis (assembly GCA_031772625.1). Lineage (NCBI taxonomy): Eukaryota > Viridiplantae > Streptophyta > Pinopsida > Pinales > Pinaceae > Pinus > Pinus tabuliformis. Next base: position 1,267,480,922 of record CM062804.1, read on the forward strand.
CTATATCCTTCTGTACTCTATCTAACAAGTATATCCTCTTGTAACTTGCCAGACTACTGAAATATGACTTATATAGCAAAAGCATGTTCTGGAAACTGCCGAACTTCGATTTAGTTCTGATATATGAAAGGCAGACATAAGAGTTTACTTATAAGTTTTCCCTAATCTGTTGCTTTGTTTTTTCCAAATTATCTTAAATGGGGTTTTCTTTTCTGTTATTTTGTTTTTTTCTAATTATGCTAAACGGGAATTCCTTTTCTGGTTTTATCTGGTGAAGAACATCAGAAAACCCCAACTCTAATGAGCTTTAAATGGGGGTTCCTTTTCTGGTTTTGTCTGGTGAACAACATCAGAAAATCGCAACTCTGATGTGTTTTCCAATGTTCATTTCATTCTCCTGAAAATTCAGTTATTCCTTCTTTACTGAAACCTTCGCCTTCAGGTTTCGAACTCACCCCTGGTTTATCTTCTTCCTGTTATGCATATTCTTTTACCCCTTGTGAAATAACTGGCCATCTATAATTTTCTTCTACCTCCTTTGAATCGTTATGGTTGTACTTAATTGCCCTGTTCACATTAATTTTATAACCTCATTTTTTTCAAAAGCAGGAATAAGGATCGGCGAAGATATTTGGCTACAATCATTTCTCAAGTTTGAAGTTATTTTCTATTTTGTTATTACGACAATATTTCAAATTAGGCATTCAAAAATTAGTTAATTTCATTAATAATTATATTTCTAAATTTTAACCGTAAATATTGTAAACTTCGATTATTATAAGAAAAATTCATTTTAATAATATATTTTATTTTAAAATAATATAAAAAAATAATATTATATTATTTAATTTTAAAAATTTATTTAAATAATCTTAAGAAAACTTTGGAGGGGTAATTGAGATGAGACAGGTGAGAGGGCTCATAGGCTCCATCTATCTAGCATTCTTGGATGAGAACGTGGCAATGCACCTTCTGTAATAATAGTAATGAACTATGATGCAATCTGCACTGAGGATTGAATAACATCACATAGTTTTGATGTGGGGAACTTCTAAAATTGGTTTTGGTTTAATTGAGGTGATCATGGAGAGGTCTATTGCACTTATGATGTGGGTTTTGGTCTTAAGGAGCCACAATCTAGTTCATTCCCAAGGAGCCACAATCTAGTTCATTCCCAATTTATCTATTGCACTTATGATGTGCGGGTTTGGTTTTAAGGAGCCATAATTTTCTTGACATTTATCATGTGTAAGTGTGGTTTTTTAGCCTAAGTGGTGGACTCAATTAGTATGAGGTAGATGTACATTCAAGATATTAGGACTTAAGGATGGCTTTCAAGAATCTACCTTAAATTTTAAGGATGAAATTTATCTTAAAGTTGAGAAATATTAACCAATCTTATTACTCACTAATATGCAAAATGTAAAAGGCTTGGGGACATTTATGTAACATATTCAAATTTCTAATGATTTTGTATGGTCTCTATAAAATTTTTACGATTTTTAAGGTAAAATAATTTTATACTATAAAATTTGGGTAAATGGTTTTTAGAAAAAATGGAAAGTTGAGAAGTTTTTTTGTTGTTGGAAAAAGCATGGAAATTATTCCACTTGCAAATATTAGCCCCTAAAATTTTCCCTAAAATCCTTATTTAAATTTGTTTCATGGCCAACTCACTCTTCTTTGTTGTTTCCTTTGTATTTGCATTTCTACCCTAGTGCATCCTTTAGAAGCACACAACTTCTTTCCCCTTTTCTTGACTGCGACATTGACGTTGAGCCTCTCTCTTGGTCTTTTACACTCGGGTTAGGTGGGTCGACCCCTCTGATTTGAAATTCTTTCTTTGGATACTATCTTTCTCCCCTACAATTAACTCTACAATTGTTCATTCTTGAGACTCCCCTCGCCTCCTAAGTTTATCCCCTTCGATTGGCCTCCCCTGCTCTTTGCCCCCTCCTCCTATGTGAACTTTTTCCTCTTGGGAAGATAGTTTTAGCATTGGTGCAAGCCTATGATGCCTTGTCAGTGAACGTGGAGTTAGTGAGGAATGACATACTTTAGGGAGCAAGGAGGTTCTCAAGCCCAACAAAGAGCAAAAGATTTTGCATCACTATATCATGACAACATTCCACAAAGTATGCAAGATGAAATTGCAGTAATAAAACGAGACATTGTAGGTGAGCAAGGTTGTTTAGCATATACTGAAGTGTTTAGGGAGGTAGCAAACTGGGTGCCATAAAGTTTTAGCAATGTTGAGGCCAAGGAGGAAAACGTGTTTATGTTGAATGAGTTACAATTCTATATAAAGATTCTAAATAGACCATCTAAGTCTTCATCCAGATCCAAATTGCTCAATGAACAATAACAAAGAACTAATTGGTATAGATACATGAAACTCAACCCAATGTAAATAATACATCATATCTCTTCTCATCTTTTTAGCTCTTTTTATTATTTTATGTATATATAGTTTTTGTTTTAACTTAAACATGCACTAATATTTTAATTTATTAAAATGTGCTATATTAAATAACTTCTTTGCTATTCTCATTCCAATTTTTAAAAGAATAAATATAAAATAGAGTTAAATTTAGGAAATTTTAAAGAATAATATAGCATAAAATAATATAATTGTTTTGTTTTGTTTTTGTAAATTGAAAATGAAAATTACAATAACTTATATACATATTAGTTAGTTGTGGTTTGTGTTTTTTTTATATAGGTTAATTCTATTTTCTACTATTATAATAATTTTTATATACATTAATTATATTGCCTACTATTATAATTTTTAATATTTTTCTATATATTAATTTTATTGGCTATTATTGTAATTTTTAATCATTTTTCTATATATTAATTTTATTGGCTATTATGGTAATTTTTAATCATTTTTCTATATATTAATTCTATTGGCTATTATTATAATTTTTAGATACAATACACTTTACAATTTAATTAGGGAATTTGATGAAAGACTTTGTAATATTTGTTATCACATGCATTGCCTCTAATATAGACATAGGTTAATTGAAAGAATACAATTTTTAGATACAATACACTTTTCTTTTCTTTTCTCTTTCTTTCTTTTTTTTTTTTTTTTTTTTTTTCCGAAGGTGGTAAAACCTATCAACTCAGGTGTCAAACCAACAGTGAGGACAGCCATCTCTGGCTGCTATCCGCGAATGCTGGGTTTGACTCATCACTGTTAAATAGGAAAACCACGCCACCTGGCATAACCCTACTGGTGGTCCGTAATCGGGAGCAGGCTCTCACTCCTGCCAGATGCCTCTGGGTCTTGCGCCGTTAACCTGTTTCCTTACGTCCGAGGAAGACGAGCTCTTAGCCAAGCAGAAGCAGTTTTACGGCATACTCCAGGCCGCTAGATACAATACACTTTACAAGTTAATTAGGGAATTTTGATGAAAAACTTCATAATATTTGTTATCATTATAATCATTATGTACGATGCATTGCCTCGAATATAAACAGATTAATTAAAGGAATTTAATGAAAGACTTTATAATGTTTTATATAATATTTGTGAAATGCTCAATAAATTATATATTATGTTATTAGAAATTACATAAATGTTTTAGTCAATTACAATTTACTTATCATTGTGAAAAGATCTTATAAATGTTTTAATTATATTGAAATTAGGCCATATGAAGTTGGACTGAAGCTTGGCTAAAAATTTAAAGATTTAGTTTATTTAAAATTAATTAAAATTAAAATTATATTATTTTATTATATATTAAAGTTTTAGTTGATTTAAAATTAATTATAATGATATTATTTTATTATATATTAAATTAATTTGTATTATGTTTAAAATTGTGATTTTTTTTTTTTAATTTATAACTGAAAAATAAATAAGTAATAATATATTAGAATTAGCATTTAAAAATATGAATAAAATAAAAATGGTATTAAAAAAAATAAACGTTTAAAATATCTATACAAAATACAAAAAGTATATTTAGAAGTTTAAAATGTGAGTTATTTTAACTTGTTTTAAAAAATATAAGTTCAGTTGAATTTAAGGTATTTTTAAAATATCTTATTAACAAAAGTCATATAACTTATTATATGTATAAGAAAAGAGTTTAAACCGGTGAAATATAGTTTGAAAAGTGAGATGAAAAGGTATTTAATTGTGAAATTGGTTTTGAGATGTAAATGACTAAGGGTATAAAATATGGTAAGTTTGGCTTAATCTGTATACCATTTGTTTTTAACAAATTACAAATATGTCAGATGTTTTATTTTTTTTTTTATTTTTTTTAATTTTGTAAATTAGAAATATATCAGATGTTTTAGTTTATTTTTTATTATTTTAAATTATGTAAATTAGAAAGAAAGAAAGAAATTATTTTAATTTCTACCAGGTTAAAGATAGTTTATGGGACAAATTGCTTTTTCTCTTTGATGTATTCGGCTCTGTTTCTATGAAGCTTCAAAATAAATGCTCCCAGTTCGTTGACAAACCTTTAGCTAAATAGATTATCCCAAGAGCTAGCTCCCAGCATATCTACATAATTTTCCCTGTTGTCTTTGAAGGCCTCACATTATAAAATGAAATATTTTTCTGTTTCCACTTTTTCGAAAGAACAAAAAATGCATACTCTTTCCTCCCACACTTCTTTTGGCATTTTCCAGTGCAGTTTCACAACGGAGTTGATGAGAATTAGTCCTTAATTGAGCAATAAGATTTTTGGCTCTCCAAGAGATATTGGCCTCTATGTATGCTTTTGGTTGTTGACTATGAGTGGGATTAAACACTTCAACATAGTATTTTTTCTTTCTTCCTAGCTCCTTATCCAAGTACGCTTGTGGAACTTTTCCATAACAAAAGCTTTTATCCCTTTGCTGTTTATGGTATACACGTTCAAGAAAATACCTCATTTACTAAACCATTTGTTATTTTGTTGCATCCAAGTATTTTTTCTCTTGCACAATTTGTCATTAAAGACAACCTTAGGTCATCTACCCTCTTCCATTTGCTCAATTTTTTTTAAATACCTTATGACTCGCACCATAGCAATTGCTTCAATAGGAGCAATCCCTATTTCACTTAACAATATAGCATAAGGAACTGTACTTTTAATCTTGAATTTGTTTGTAATCAAACACTTCTGAATTTTCTCAATTTGTCTCCACTGCATGTCGGATGTACTGTTGGCCCATAGTTCACAACCATAGAGAATCATTGGAATCACTAGAAGCCCAAAAAGAGGTTGAGTGGCTTTCCAGTCCCATAACTCTACCTCTCTACACCTATTTTAAAAATTATAAAATGTTTTCCAACCCCCCAAAGTTCTTTTCTTTCTACAACCATTCCAGCTTAGATTTTGTTGAAGTCAATTCCGAGATATTTGTAATCCGCAACTTCTTCTAGAATGTTGCCTTCAAAGTAGAACTTATGTTGGTTATGTTTTCTTTTCTTAAAGAAAACCACTAGTTTCGTTTTGTTGATATTGACTTGCATCCCCACACTTCTACAAAAATGTCAAGGGATAGTAAGTGCTCTTGCAAACCAAGAGTCGATTTAGCAAGTAGAATAAGGTCATTTGCATAAAAAAGAAGCCTTATAACAAATTTACCCAAATAGATACCATCACCCCCTTGTGAATTTAACCACTCCTCAAGCTTGTCGATATATAAACCAAAAAGGGTAGGAGACAATGGGCAACCTTGCTTGACTCTGATATTGCTTCTGAAACTTTCAAAATGTTGAAGTTCTAATTTTGCCTTTCACCTCTTCATACAGTCTATGCACAGCTGCTCTCAAATGTTTAGGAACCGCAAGTTCCTCCATTATGTGCCAAAGCTTATCCCTAGGAACCGAGTCAAACGCTTTTCTGAATTCAACAAATCAACAAAAGACTTTTCCTTTTTCTCTCAAATTTTTTCAATGATATGCCTTAAAGTTATACAATGATCAACTGTGGAATGTTTAGGTCTAAAACCTACTTGCCCTTTAGCATATTTATTTCTTTCTTCTGCCCACTTGCTAATTTTTTTTTCTAGCATGCTTCGAAATAACTTTGCAAACAAAGGGTTTATCATGATGGTCCTATAATTGGATGGATTATTGACGTCGTCACTCTTGAAAAGAGGTATTGCCAGACTAGTTGTCCAATCTGTGGGGAGCCTCTGTTGTATGATGGTGTTGAAAATTTTTGTAATGTGAGGTGCAAGAATTCTTGAGCCCCACTTTAGATATTCTGCTTGGAGTTCAGCTAAGTCTTTTGCTTTTCCAACACCCAACTTCTTGATACCCATCTCTACCTCTTGCACCGTGAAGAGTTTAGTATCAGTGTTGACCAAGGGGGGAGGGTCACCCTTGGGATCCTACTCATAGAGTTGTCTTGCATAGTCAAACCATTTAGAAGTTGTAATACTATTTCCAGTTTGTATCTTTTTCGGTTGGAACTCATTCCAAAATAAATTGGGATTATTTTTCCCAAGGAAGATTAGTTCTTCCCTCCTTGAAACCATGAAATCGATCTTTTTCTTGCTTAATAACTGCTTGTAAGCTTTTAGCTTTATGTTATCCTCGTTTGACTCTTTCCACATTCTCCTTGCCTTTTTGCATTCCTCGTCAAACCAAGCATTAACCGGAAAGCAATTTGTTTCAGACTTCTTGATTTTTGCTCTTTTGCACTTTGCAAGTGCGCATTGAATTAAATGTGTTAATTCATGACTATGAAGGTTGTGAATTATGATTTTCTCCTTCTCGAAGAGCCTCTCTAGCATCATTTTGAAGGTATTACAATTTTCTGGGGTCAAAAGAATTCTGCTATGTGGGAGGTTTCGCTCGACATGCTGAATTTTTGACTCTAATTGTTTCTTTCCAATCCAAGAGAAACATAAATAAATAGCCTTGTGATCTGATTTTAAGTTCCACAGTTGATCTCCAATCAAGACTTCCTCCATTTTCTCACACAAACCATGTGAGCAAATTACATAATCCACTACACTTACTCCATTGTAAGTATTGCAAGTGAAATTACCGGACTTTGCCCATCTAGTCAAGCCATTACAGATGACTAAATCAAAGGCCCCACATAAAGTAAGCAATTGTTCACCAAAAAGATTGCAACCCTTGTCCTCTGAAATTCTTTCCCACTGATGATTACTCTCTTCTATAAACGAAATCATTTATCTTAATTTTTTTTTATATTTCCATATTTATATTTAAACATGCTTTTTTAACTAAATAATATTGAAAAGTGAATATTAAAAAATGAATATAAAAGTCTAAACCACAAACACTACTTAAAAAAAATGAACGAACTCAATTTTATGTTTAAATACTTAACTTTTCCATCCTCGAATTTTTTTAATAGTTAATAATTTATTAGAATTTAATGAATTGATTATAATTTTTAACTCTAATTTATTGAATTTATTATAATTAAAATTCATAACCTCTGAGATTAGATTATTTGATTGTGTGTTATACCATTTTCCAATTTTTTTTTGGTTTTGTTTTGAAGGTTTATGTAATATGTTGATTTGGATTTTAAAGTCTTATAAAGTATGTTGATTTGCGTTCTAAAGTCTCATGAAGTATGTTGTTTTGATGAGAAGGTTGAAATGTTACGTATTGAATGCGTTTGAAGTATTTTTTTTAATATATAATAAATTTTGATGATGATGATGATGATGATGATGGTTGTTAACGTCCACTGAGACCAAATAATGATCTATCGGACCTAAAAAAGACAAATTATATATTTTGATTTAAGATTTTATTCCGATGCTCAAAAAGCTTGGAGGGAAGCCTCCCGAGTTCACTATAATTTTGGCATTGTAAAAGGCTAGAAAGGTCAGTATTGTAACAAAGGTTGTGAAATTGAGATCTAATGTGGTTGTATGCAGGGCACTCTAAGAGGAAGTGGTTTTCATCCTCGATGCTCTTATTCTCACAAATATGGCAGATCCTTTCCATCCATGGCGTTTTAGGAACTACCCAGCGGCCAGTCTCACTATGGAGCTCATGAGAATTCGTTCTAATCTTTGCTATATTAATTTTCTTTTTTGAGCTAGTTAGAATAGAGAGATACTTTTGATCTTCAAGGGTGGGGTTGATGACCTTCTTATAATAACTTAATTTTCTTTTAGACGCTAAATCTTTCTCACACCACAATTTTTCTTTGAACTTAGAAGTGATAATATCTTTAATGTTATTTATGTTTTGCAAAGCATCATTCTCATTGATCTCCCAATAGTTTAACCAGGCCCTTGTGTCCTTATGCCATCCTCGGTTAAGCCTTAGGTGATTTTGGCTGGAATTTAAGGCTAGCTTAGGAAGTCTATGATTGTCTATGTTATTGAGCTTGTGCTTGTACATCAGAAACCTGAGCATAGCTAGGCTCTCAATAGAAGAAAGACCTGCTTCTATAAGGAGAATAGGATAGGGTGTATTACTTTTAATTTTCAGGTTATAAGTTATAAAACGCTTCTGGATTTGCTCAATCTTCCTCCATGATTCTCTGGAGATGCTGCAGCCCCAAACTTCACAGCCATATAAGATAACAGGAGTGACTAAAGTTTCAAAGAGGAACTTCTTTTTATCCCACATTACGAGGTTTGCAGTTTTACAATTATTTTCAAGACCAAAATAAGCTTTCCATCCCCCATTGATCCTTTTCTCAATGCTATAGTTCCAGTTGAGCTTGTGATGGATATCAATTCCTAGGTACTTGTAAGAATACACTTCCTCCAAGTTATTATTGTCATACGTAAAATTAGCGCAAGTGTCCTTCTTAGATTTGATAATCATAACTTTTGTTTTGTCTGTGTTAACAGTCATACCCATGGTAGAGCAGAAGTCCTTAAGAAGCTTGAGTTTCTTATCAAGATCAGAAGGGCACCTTGCCAGAAGAACAATATCGTCAGCATAGAGAAGAAGGATAATGACTATCCCAGCTAAGATTGTGCCACCGCATCCTGCTTCTTCTAAATAACCTTCGAGCTTATCGATGTAAATGCCAAATAGAGTAGGGGAGAGGGGGCAACCTTGTTTAACTCCGATGTTACACTTAATATCTTTTGACCACCCCTCATTGTTCTTTAGCTTGGCAATTACATTCTCGTATAGCCTTATAGCAGCAGCTCTTAACTCAAGAGGAACCTTTAGCTCTTCTAACCTATTCCAAAGGTTGTATCTAGGAACCGTATCGAAAGCCTTTCTAAAGTCTACAAAGCAGCAGAATAAATTGGATTTATCATTACGACATTCCTCCGCAATGATCCTTAGCGTAACAAGGTGGTCTGTTGTTGAGTGATGCCTTCTGAAACCTGCTTGGCCTTTAGCCCGCTTATCTTCACTTTCAAGCCATATGCTTAACTTTTTTTCCAGAATACTACCATATAATTTGGCTAAGAGAGGGCTGATCATAATTGTTCGATAATTAGAGGGGTTATTTGTATCTCCACTTTTAAAAATAGGGATAATGAGGCTCTCAGTCCAAGGTTTAGGGAACCCTTGCTTAACAGCTTGATTGAAAAGCTTGTGGATGTGAGGGATGAGGACAAGGCCTCCAATTTTTAAGATTTCTGCCTGGTAACCTTCAATGTCCTTAGCTTTCCCATTCGCGAGGCGATTAACCCCAAACTTAATGTCTTCTAAAGAGAAGACTTCTTTCGTTGTGAGCAGGGTTTCCAAATTATCCGTGACATTAGGAGATTCATAAAGCTTTTTAAGATAAGAATTCCAATCGTGAAGAGCAATTTTATTATTATCCTTAGTCTTCCTAGTCAGAATCTGCCTCCAAAATTTTTTAGGAGCTACCTTAGAGAGGTGTAAGAGACTCTCCTGTCTTTGACGAATGTACTGTCTCTTTTTCCTTTTAATTAGGGCTTTGTATATTCTTATCTTGTCCATTTTAAGAGAATCATCAGCAGCTTCCTTAATTGTTCTCCTCGCATTCTTACAATCTTTGTCATACCAAGGATTGGTTTTGCTATTTCTTTTATTATTTGAGACTTCAATTGAGAACTTTTTAATAGAATATGAGAGGGTTGTAGTAAAATTATGATATAGGTCTTCTATGTTATCTATACTAGATAAAGGAGGCAAGTTAGTTTTTAATTCATTTAGAAATAGGTCCTTTTTATTTTTATCAAATATTAAGTTCTTTTGGTTGTAAGTATTATTTTCTATGGGAACTCTATGCATGACAAAATTGAGGGTTATAAGTAAAGGACTATGATCGGAGTCAGGCTCGTGGTCGTTTAAGATGTCAAAGTTTATCATTTCGTTGTATAAAGGAAGATCGGAAATAACGTAGTCTACCACGCTGCTACCAAGTCCATGGATGCAGGTCATCTTGTGAATGATGTGTTTACGAAAGATAATTTGAGTGGTTAGAATTAATAATATTAATATTATTTATTTTATTTTTATTTTTTGGGGTAAATATTAAGGTAGTTTATTTAGATTTTAATTTTGGTTAAGATTAATAATATAAATATAAATATGTTTTATTTTTATTTTTATTTTAATCTTTAATTAAATTTTACATAAAATTTATAATTAATATTTAAAAATTTTGACCTTATATCTGTAAATTTTTTCTTAATAATATTCCCTGAAATAATTCATGAAACTAAAAATAATATTATTTTTTAAATGTATAAAGTTTTAAAATTCTATTTCTATGATTATAATTTATATGTATAAATTACAATATTTCAATGATTATAATTTATATGTATAAATTACCATATTTAGAGTAATATTGTATCGTATTAATTATTTTACCATGAAATTGGAGTATATTTTCTCTTATCTATTTATGTTCATTGTGATTATTTTCAAAATGCTTATTTGTTTTGATCAAATAGTTTGAGTTTAAAGACTACATCAATTCTGACATGTGGGCTAGACCTAAGCCATCAAAATCATCTAGGGCATCCTGTCTAGGCTACACTGATCCTTAACATGCAAGATTTTTTCCCACTTTCAAACCAACGACCTTCACATCACAGACATACCCACTTACCATCTATTCTAAACCCCATAAACATCTTCGAAATGTTATATAATATTTATCTCTTTTTAATTATACCATGTGTTCTATACCAAATCAAAAATTATTGAAGATTTAATTATTTTTAATTTATTATTATATTAGTGAAAAATATATATATATAAAAATAATTTGATTTTGTTAAAATTATTTTATTATGATTATTCTATTTTTGCTTTTTGATAAAAAGCTCCCATTTTTAAATATTTTTTAATCATATTTGATCGTAAATCTATCCTCTCAATCAAATATGAATTTCATTTCGTCACAGAAAGACTTGTAAGATAAATTCTTTTCTAGGTCATGTAATAATTCCTAATATCCTTGGACGAACCTTCCCTAATGAAGGGATGGGATCATTATTGCTTTGATACCAGGGTGTAATGTGATTATTTAAGCAATGATAAACATTTAGACTTAAGTACTCCTTTTTTTTGCCATTGTTCTCTAATCTTGAACTAGATTTGCTTATACTATTTTTTTCCATGTTTTTTATTAGATTTGTATATTATTTTTTTCAGTGTTTTTTTAATTAGTTTTGTGGAGTTATTTTCAGATTTGTTTAACTAGGTGATGATTTTATTTAAATATTTTTTTCTGTCTGAATTAATTGTTTGCTTGTTTGAAATTGGAAGGGTTTTAGGGAGACAACTCAATTGGTGATCGAAGTAATGTGAAATGTGTGAAAATTTGAGAAATCAAGGTGAGGTTTACTAATAGTTACGTGTCAGGCGGGTTGCTGAATTCCTCTAGGATACCAAAAAAAAATCTCAAACTCAAGAATCGTTGGAACACCTAAAATTCTAAAACTTGATAAATGTAACCCGGATTTCCAAAAAAATCATCGTATTAGAAAACCCATTATTTTCTGGGATCACCTATTTGAATAAACTGTTATTTTTAGAGCATTCTACTTATTTTCTAAACTATGAAAGTAAGTATATATATATATGTGTGTGTGTGTGTGTGTGTGAGAGTGAGAGAGAGATAGTTAGGATATTTTGATTTTTTTTAAGCCATAAGTTATTGAGATATTTAGTTTGTGTGTTATTAGATATATTTTTGGTATTATTATGACAACCAATTGCTGGATTCCTATTGGATACCAAAAAAAAAACTCAAACTCAAGAATTCTTGGAGCACCTAAAATTCTAAACTTGACAACTGTAATCCGGATTTCCAAAAAATTTCATAGTATTGGAAAAACCATTATCTTCTTGGTGAAATTATCACCTTTTTTACTACACTATTATTTTTTAGGGTGTTCTACTTATTCTCTAAATAATGAAAGTATATATGTGACATAAATGGTTTTTATTTATTTTTTAGATAATGAAAATATACATTTATAATATATATACATATATATTTTTGTGAGATTTAAGATATTTTGATTTTTGTTAAGCTATAAGTTATTGATATAGTTAGTTTGTGTGTTATTGGATATAGACTTGGTATTATTGTGAAAACCAATAAGTTTGATCCTGGACTTACCGAAATTACTCTAACAAATTACCAATTCATTACCATTTAAAAAGATGAAATTGCTGATGGTTCATTAAAAATAAAAATAAAATGTACACATATATGTTGTAAATTTTTAATTACTTATTTATTTATTTATATTTTGTAACTTATTTCAAGATATCTATTTTTAAGTAAGGTCAACTTTTAAATTATAGATTAAATTTGTTTTGACTTAGTTTTTAAGTATGTTTGTACGAGTATACATGATATGCTTTGAATAAGTTTAATGGTTGAGAATATATATCTTTTTTTAAGAGATCATTAGTTCAAATCCAAAGTGAAATTTCACCTTTTGATAATGCATATCTTTTTTTAAACCAAAATGAGTAGATTTTTATATAACTGATAATGCTTCATTTGTTTTGCAAACCTAGTATTTCGACTATATCTAATATGCCCACAAAAATTCCTCATTTTGGAGCCTTTACAACTATAAATTCGACAAAATTGAAACATAATATATTTACATTTACAATGCATCATTTAAAAACTGAGAGAGAACATATGAAAGCTAGATGTCCATTGGCGCTGGACTGTTGAGGTCCAGGCCAATTGAGCCTTGGTTCTGATCCTGCTCGGTCGAGTCCTCCTCCTTTTCCTTGTTGCTCTCGTCCACTTTGAGTTGTAGTTGCTCAATTTGATGCCTCAGTGCATCAATTTCATCTTCCAGCTGACGTATGCGCTCTCGTTTCTCCATCTCTCTCTCCTGCATCAACAGGTGCTCTTGTAGTTGCTGATGAATGTTGCGTTGCAAAACGGTTAGGCCTTCTCTCAACTCCAAGTGGTCCTGCACACAATTTATGCAGGATGGCCGAATTCTCCTTCCCTCCAGTGAGGTTCCCACCTGCAGGCCCCCACCTGCAGGCCCCTAGACCTCGACCTGCGATTTCCCTGGGAGCCCAACCATGAACTGACATCTATACCTTGTACACTAGAATCCATTTTTCGGCTGTTCGAAATGTTCCAAGGATTTATGTCACTCCCACTCAAATTCAAAGTGCGCTTGACCCTGTCCTCTATCCATGCACCCTCACAAGCCCAAGGATTGTAGCTCTTCTCGCCTACTATCGTGTTCAGCCAAACCTCCCTCTGTTGTTCTACTAACCAATTAGCTCTTAGATTTAGCCAGATCCGAACCTCCGCCCGCTTTAGTAAAATAACGACATCCTCAGACCCAGTAACAACATGCAGACTCTCAAATGCCCTCAGACCCTCCAATGCACTCAGACCCTCAATTGCACTCAGGCCCTCAATTGCCCTCAGACCCTCAATTTCACTCAGGCCCTCAATTGCCCTCAGAGCCTCAATTGCACTCAGACCCTCAATTGCACTCGGGCCTTCCTTGAAATTTATCCCATCAACCCAGGCCCAGTAACAGACAATCAACAACCTTAGCTTCAGCCGCCAGGCCTTCGCAGAGGCCACCTTTGCAACATATATCCTTAATTCATACAAACAGAACAAACCATTATTCCCTTTATAGTCGTTGCCTGACTGAACGATGATGATGTGTTGAGCAAAGAAGTTGATGCAGTTGGGATCTTGATTTGTCACCATAATTTCCCGGTTGTCCTCCATTAATTCCCCACACTGCTCTTGGTCCATCCTTCTCAGCTGAATTATCCTCCCTCGAGTGAACCGAAATTAAATTTTGCTCCAAAAATCCCATACTCCTGCAATATCCCGAGGAGATGCGTCGCCTTTGCCCCATGAACCATGCCATGGGAACTGAAAATGCACGTCGAGGTCCTTGTCGAAAACAGGTGTAGTACTAGGGTGACGGACTCCGACACATCGCGATTGAAGGGAGAGGACATTTATGCCATGAGTCTCCATGGCATGCCAAAGCTCGCTTGATATGATGGGACAGGGCCCAAGGGTTGGGGGGATGAGGTGGGTTGGGGAGGAGATCATGGCGGGGAGAGGTGGAAGGGTGAGGGGGGAAACAGGGGAAAGGAGAGGAGGATGGAGAAGGGAAGGGGTGGGGGGGATAAATAAGAAGGAGGGGAAGCGAAGGGAAGAGGAGGGGGAGCAAGGGATAGGGGGGGGGACAAAGGGGAGGGAGGAGGGGCCAACTTACCACTTTAATCAAAATGTAATTAAAGTCTCCAATACCTGTATATATTAATTTCCATGCTAGGCTTCGAGCCTCTCTCAATATCCACAAGTTGTATCCCATCAGTTTACTTATGGGATGTTAGTCGTGCTCTCGACCTCATTCAATATGCATCTTTCTTCTCTCAACTCGCATGCATGATTGGCCTGTTTGTCTGCTTCTTGGTTGTTTCTTCTGAGAATATGATAGAAGGACACCAAATCAAAGGAGGGGAGCAGTCCCTGAGATCTCTTGATGATTTGGTTCAGGGTAGTGTTTTTAGCTTTTGTAGCATAGATCATATGCCTAATAATTATCATGGAATCCCCTAGAACTTGTATTGTTTTTATGCCCTTCTTTTGAGCTAGGGTAAGGCCTAGGAACAAGCCATACACTTCTTCTTGGTTGTTAGTCTTCCATCCAAGCCCCCATGAATATCTAAATTCAATTATTCCTCCGCGATTAGTGAGAATCACTCCCCCTCCTGCCACCCCTGATAATGCACATTTTATTGTGTGCGATTCTCACCAATAACATGTTGTGGATGGACTACCAACCGTCCCACTTATACAACTAATTCTCATATCTACTTATTATATGTATTCAAATTATTTTACACGCTTTATGTCATTACTTCACTAGCAACCTCAACTTCTATGTACTCTTTATTCTCATGTAGAAATTTTGTTGTTGTCATACTATTCATTTACATGGGCTCTACCAATACAAATTGTTACAATTTATATAGAATTAGGTAAAATCTAAGTTGGGCTAATACTATTACAAAGATTGTGAAAGTCACTCTTAAGTTTAGAAAACCACTCTTAAGTTTAAACATTTTTAAGAATATTTTATTATTATATTAAATGGAAAAACAATTTATCCAAATTTAAAATGTTATGAGAAGACTTGTAATGTTTTTTATCAAACCTAAATATCTATCAAATTACTTTTTATTTTACACAATTAACTCCCACCCTCCACCTTTCTCTATAAAATTTCAACCTCAAATCTTATAAAATTTCAACCTCAAATCTTATAAATTTTTTAATTTAGATGTATAACTTTATTTATAATAAAAAATTAAACATTATATCATAATTTATTATTGAATTATTTCTTATTGTAATTAAAAGTAATTTTAGAAAATGCATTAATGGGACTTTGGAGTGTTAGGTATCTTTCATTGTTAATATGTTGTAGGCCTACAATGGAGAAATAACATGCTAAGCATTTGAATCAAACTATGATTTCTATAATAATGTCACATTGTCATTACAAGCTCTACACTCACACAAGACATTATTATTCAATATAGACTTGGACCACGGTTTCAATCGGCTTAATAATTTCATATATATTTTACTATACTATGGTGACTATTTAAAGTATTTTGTTCTTTTGGTTTTATCCTTTTTGTTTTAACATTTTGATATTAATTTTTGTTTTATTTTGTTTTAAAAAATAGTTAATTTGTTTTATTATTTCGATCTAGTGATTAATTAATTTGTTTTGATTAATTAAGAAAGTATTAAAAATATTTGAATTTTAATGTGATATGATTTTTTGGGAAAAATTTGATTATAAATATATTTTTTGTTGCAATAAATGTAAAATTAATTATTCGTGAAGGCGATTCTTATTTCCAACCCCATAGAAAAGTTATTGCGCCTGACATGCGCCCTCAATAGCCCCATATAACACACTGTTTTTCTTTTTTTTAGACATCACCGCGCGCATGTTATATCTGGCTATCGAGGGCGCATGTCAGGGCGCAATAACTTTTCTATGGGGTTGGAAATAGGAATCGTCATTAGTGAATGATGTTCAAGAGAGCTAAGTGGGTTAGTAAACTATAAGTTACTAGTGAGAGAGCCAAGTGGGCTAGTAAATTATAAGTTATTAGTGAGAGAGCTAAGTGGACTTAGTCATTCAGGAGTTGAATTGGTTAAATGAACTAGTGAATCAGTCACTAAACTATGTTCATGGATCAAAATGATTATAAGTGCCAAATTGATTATGAGTTAATGGCATTGATAAAAGACTATTCATATTGAATGTTTATAAAAAGTTAAATTAATATTTAATGAATAATGTTTATGAAAGATATGAGATGATTCATAGTGGATTGATTCATGAAAGCTATGTGGACTAGTGAATTGCTAATTAGTTATTAGTATCGATCTTGCAATTAAATAACCTTTTGAATTCGGTAAATTACAATAATAAATTACAAATTTCCATGTTCTCAAACACAAACAATCATATAAGACATGTGCTATGGATACACAATTTGAGTAGAGTAAATCAACACCTACCAAATATTCAAATACAAAGAAAGTGATGGATAAGAACACTGGGTGCCACCTCTCCCACTCCAAAAAAATTGAGAATGAACATGAAGACATTTAATAATGTCATTAATTTGTTCCATTAATCTTTAGAACAACGAGCTAAAGACTATAGTGTAATTTTTAAACAAAGAATTATGCTTTGTCTTGTGAAGTAATCCAAGAACTTTGAAAGGTTTGAATATATCACAATCACTAAATAGCATGAAAATGGATTATTAGAGTTTCTTTTTTTAGTAATAAAAAGGCGACCAAATATTTTTTGTTTTCAATTTTTGTATGATGAAATAATATCTCATATTGACAAAGTGGTATTTTTTAAAAATGATGCTATGTGTGTCATTTTCTAGTGCAATAAATGTTTCTCTTTTAACAAAAATGTTTATAACTATTTATATTAAAGTGAAAATAGCATCCCAAGTAATGATTGCATAATTATTTTCAAGTGGGAATGGAAACAAAGAAAGGGTTCAAGGGGTGTCAATTGGGCCCTTTAATACTCCACCTCGTTCATTATCCCCTTTTCATATCATTCAATTCATTTGTCTTGTACCTTCATCGTCCCAAACTCTAGGATATCACCATAAAACATTTCAACTTCAATGTAGCAACATTTTTGTTTTGGGAGCTAGGTGGAGAGAGTGAAAGTGAATGACTTTTGCTTCCACACCACTACCTTCTATTTTTACTATACTTGATGATCGTGGTGAGATATGTTACCATTGGGTTTATCACCAAACTTATCACAGAGTAGAGAATCACATCAATTGGTGATATCACCTAACACTAACTTGACCATCAAGGGTGACCTGCAACCTTTGTCTATGTCTATTGATTGAATCCATTTTCCCTCGAGTCTTGTTCACTGACCAAAAATAAGTCTATCATCTCAATCTCCATCTGAGAAAATCCATTCATCTCTATCTACATAATGGAGTTATATTGCCCCACTAAAGGATATGCATGCCCTTCCTCTGAAATCTTTATCTCAAGGATTCCTTTCCTACTATTGTTTGAGGATCTTCGAAAAGGCATAACATTTGAGAATATCTAAGATAATTCTTCAAGACGATATGTTTCTAGAGAATCTATCTTACTGATCAAGAGATCCATGTGAACATTTTTGTCTCTGGTTGTAAAATGGACCACCATACTCTCTTTGATCTCCCTTAAATGAGGAATTAACTCCTAAAAAAAAGTTTTAAAAAATCCCCATTTCCCTGAGGGGTGGAATTAATAGTAAGAGGAATGGTTTGTTGTGTCTTACTATAAAAATAATGAAAATGAAAAACATAGATTTTTTTAGATATCTTCTTCTTTGTTAGACTTGAATACCAACTCTAGTCTAGAACAATCACATCTAAAAAATCACATATAATATGCCAATTTTATAACAATAAATACATTAAAAATATAAATGGTTGTTAATGATCTCCTAAATTCATATCAACTTTTTACATTCCAAAATAATTATACAACACCCATTTGTACTTATAAAAACCAGTTAACAAAAAGTTTTTATTTATAAAATTTTCAACATTATATATTGGAAATTGCTAAATATACTCCTATTACTTTTAACCATCTATTATTTCTTATAATTTAACAAAAATCCAAAGAGTTAAACACACGAAAATTTAAAAACACTATTTCTTGGAATGAAGTTGAAAATTTTAATAAGTATAAATGTTATTAGAACAAGTTTAATATCTCTATACCTTCCAATGTGTAGATTAGATCTACATCTTTTTCCATCAAGGTTTTTAAACATAGAAGAGACTCCCATCCTTCAATGATGAAAATAACATTTAGTTATATAAATGTGGTGACAAATATGTCGCTGATTTTTATTTTTATTTTATGAAATAATAAATTAGTGGCATGTCACGTGACTGTGTTTATAGAAATATGGTGACGAACATACATAATAAAGTAGAATAAAAATGAGGGGCCACAAATATGTCATTTAACTTTTATTTTTGTTTTATGAAATAAATAAATTAGTGGCATGTCACGTGACTGTGTTTATATAAATATGGTGACGAACGTACACGATAAACGCGTAGTCTATCGAGGCTTAAATATGAGTGGCATGCGAGTGATCATTCATTTATTTAATTTATGTTTAATTAAATTATATTTTGGAATAAGATTTGATTTTGAGTATAAAATTAAAATAGAATGTGTTATAAAATATATAATTTATTGAGAGTTAGTTTGGTTGGTTAAGTTTTTGTTGTTAAAGTATTTTGTTGATAATAAGTATATTTTGAAATATTAAAAATAATTATAAAAAAAAAATTAAAATTTTTAATATTATATTAATTAAAATTTTATTATTATTTTTTTTAAATTTTATATTAAAATTTAAAACTATTTTATTTAATTAAAAGTTTTTATATTTTTTTTCCTCCTAATAAATTAATAAGCAAGATGTGATATTAATAAGCCAATAAAATGTGATTTGCTGAATGAATCTTTTTAGATATTTCCCCATATATAATTATAATTTATTAAAAATAATTATAAAAAATTATAAAAAATAATATTATAGTAATAAAATTTTATTAATTTTTTATTTTATTTTATATTAAAATTTAAAACTATTTTATTTAATTAAAAGTTTTCATGTTTTCTTAAATATATTCCGAAAAAATTAACCACCCAAAACTCATACGTTTCATAAAAGTGTCAACCACTCATATCCTTAAAAAATATAATTTAAATTTAAATAAAGAACACATAGTTTTCATAAAAGTGTCAACCACCCATATCCTAAAAAACAATATAATTTAAATTTAAATAAAGAACATATAGTTCACATCAATCATGGTCAATTTCGTATTTCATTTTTTATGAAATACTCAGAGAAGACTAAACATATAGAAAACTAAACACAACATTTATATTGAAAACTATAGTCTTAGCTAAAAAATTGTCACTATCATCATAAGAAATTGAAAAGACCATTAAACTTAAAAAACTAACAGATAATCTAAACAAGGATTATGGTTACAAAATTAAGAAAAATTAGATTCTCACCTATCATCCGGTTTTGTTTCCTCTTTAATCCTCTTATATTTCTTGTTTCACAATTTTTATCTTTTCTTTTAAAGTTCAATTTTATTTCCTCCATTACAATCTCTCCTTTTTTTATTAATTTTATTTTAATCCTCCTTCCTTCCTTTATTTATTTTATTTTCCTTCATTTATTTTATTTTATTGTTTATGTGCTTAATTTCTTGGTTTTAAATGTATATTAAATTATATATTTAGGTTATATACAGAGAGCAATGGTAAGGTTTTATTTTAATTATTTCTAACCCAATTGTTTTATTTTTTAATTAAGGTATAATCAATTAATTTCTAAATGTATTTTAAGTTTTATATATGTCAGGTTTTATTTTTAATTATTTTTGACATAATTGTTTTCATTTTTTTTAATTAAGATATGGTTAATTAATTTATATAGTTGAATATATTATTATAATTTTAGCTTTTGGTATATATATTTTTATTTTTATTTAGTAAACGTCTTTTGAATTAATCATATGGTCATTTGTTTCATTTTTTTCAAGTTAATAATGCTTATGGTATTATATTTTTTTGATTTTGACTTTATAATTTATATAGTTGACTTTATGAGCTTTTAGTATATATATTTATTCTTATTTTATTTATATTATTATTATTATATGTTATTGTAATTTTAAGGTTTTATTATTAATTAATAGAAATAATGTTTATAGTATTATATTTTTCTGATTTTGGTTTTATTAAATTATAATCTTTATTTTTTTACTGTAAGTACGGATCTAATTTGAGCCAAGAGGGGTTAAATTTTTTCCCTTGCAAAATTCTTTAGAGTGCAAAATACAATGTCATTTTTCATTTTTTAAATTGTATTTAAAATGCTAAATAAAGAATATATAGGAACAAATAAACCTTAATTTTATTTTTTTTCACGATATATACATCACTTTTTTTAAATGATATATAATATATACATAATTGACATCAATTTTTTTACATAACATGTTCATAGAGACATTTTATCACACAAATTAAAATGATTTTATTATTATTAATATATTTTTAATTATATGTCAATATTAATTCATATTAAAATATTTTATTGATAATCCACATTGAATATTTTTTATATACAACATTAAAATATTTTTTTTAACAATTTTTTTCTATATATAGATATATATGAAGTTGATATTGACATAAATTAGTTAACATATTCAAATAGTTTATTTAAATCTCTCGTTGAAATATTTTTGAAAAGTGTAAGATTTAAATGAAGTTGTCTTTGTTGCGACTTTTTGAACTTTTCGGTACCTGAATTAGTGGAAAATTTTGAGGTGAAATGTTGATTTGTGTTATTAAAATATTTTTTTCACTGTATATATGGATTCAACACCCTGAAAGACCGTGAGGTGAAATCTTGATTTGTGTTATTAAACTAGTTTTTTTGACTGTATATATGGATTCAACACCTTGAAAAACCCCCCTAGGGCACTTCGATTGCACAATATTACCCATCAAGCTTGTGATTTCAATAAATTCCTTACTCACATTTTTTTAACTTCTAATTACTTTGTGACATATTCATTTTTTATTATTATAGCTAACATTATTTTTCATTTAGAACATATTTTTTATTTTTTATTTTTTATTTTTATTTAAAGGGGTGGACCGACGGACAAACTTACACATGCTCTTCATACTGGACTATAGAATGAGTCTCTCAGCTTAATTAGAAAATGTTTATTTTTTACTTATTAGTGAAGGTTATTCATATAATTAGTTTAATTTAAACATTAGTTATATTTTTCCATTTATTTTCTTTCATTTCTAGAATTACTTAATAATTTCATTATTTATTACCTTTATCTCTAATAATTTTATTAAATTAATAATTTGACTTCTTTTCCTATTTTTGTAGCAAGCCAAACTTCTTTATATTTTTAGAAATTTACATAATGTGTAGTCATGGAAAAACTGGAGTAGACACTGTCCACTATGATGTGTTATTTGCAAAAAAATATGCATGTCATGGGAAGAGTATATGAGAGGCCATCTACCCTTGAGAGGGAAAAGAGATGGTCTCCCAGGGAGTTCTAAGCCAAAATTGAGATAGTATTGCTCCATAACAAAGTAAATATGATTGGCATGAACGAGACAAGAAAAACAAAGCAACAGGGAAAACTAAGATATTGAGTAAGTCTTTCCTAGAAAATTAGCGAGCTTAGTTGAGTTGGTCCATTGCCTATCATTCTTGATTTGGTTATGTTGAGCTTGCCCCCTTTGAGCCTTGTCCCTCCGAGCCTATTCCTACGATTCTAGGTAGAGGAATGGCTCATCAAATCCTTCAGGAATCCATGAAGGGCACTCCCACTCAACATACATGGTCCCTGGGTAGTAGTATGACTCATTCCGTGAGGTTTCTCCCTTCATTTGGCCCTCAATTTCAGTTTGGTTGGCTAAATTTGGCACTTTCTCTGCTTGTTCTAAGGGGGTTGTGGCAACCTACGAGCTTTTATTTCTTAGTATGAGACTTTGGGTTCGCAGGATTGGAAGGTTTGTGTCCCTAATGAGTAGAATCAATTACTTCCGCAAGGTTGTGTGTGTATGAACCAGATATGAATTGATTTCTGCAATTCGACCTTCCACATTATCCTGAACTTCTTGTTGTGGAGATGTCTGCCTAACAGGGTCCAGATGACCCAATGGACATTGCCTATATTCCTTTGCCCTTGTGTTTCCATGGTAGGGACTAAGCAGCGATTGTGTATCGATAAGTCCTCAAACAAATTTCTTTTTGCCTTGACCATGCTATGGAGGGAGAGGTTGACGCCCACAGCCTCTGCCACCTCTCCTGGCTTGACCCCTTTCACGAACCATGATGATTAGACCTAAAAATACTTTGCCTTTGACCTGAAATACCCTGAATCTTTGAGCCCTGCTAGACCCATAGTAACTAGCTACCTGCGAAGCAAAGAAACTAAGGAAATGAACGCCAATATGTGTGTTAATGATGGAATCCATGTTTATCACTGCCAGCAAATGCCTTGTGCAATGAATGTAATATTTAATGTGCTCAGAGAATGGCTGCCACCCAGCCCTTCTCATTAATGAGTCATTCAAAATCTATCGTGCCACAATTGAAACAAAGACACTTATCTGGGAAATAATTTGACTTCTTATTAAGTATATAACTAACATTAGTTTTTTTTACGCTGTGGTTCACAGACACTAGGTGACCGTTACATCCACGGGAGAATGCAGATCAACCCTGAAGGGAATCTTTTAAAGCCCGTCGGCCATACTAGCAGGGCCTAACCCTAAGGGCGTCGAGGAGAATTGACCCTGTGGCCTCCCGATTGGCGAGACATTTAACGACAAGAACTCAACCAATTGAACTAACCCTTGGGACTAATTAATATTAGTTATTTTTAGTTAGTATATTTCTATTTCTCTATTTCTAAATTTTTTTGTTAATATTTCTACTATTTAATTCTTAATTTGACTTATTAATTTTTTTTCATATCTCTTTTATTTATATTACTAGATTATATTAAACTTCCATCATAAGTCTCATAAATCACACTTATTGGCTTGAACTGTCCAGTGAAATTAGAAATTGAATAACAAATTGTGATGGATGGGGAAAATAAAATCAAAACTATTTAATCACAAAAGTAAACAATAACAAATTGTGATGGATGGGGAAAATAAAATCAAAACTATTTAATCACAAAAGTAAACAATAACAAATTGTGATGGATGGGGAAAATAAAATCAAAACCATTTAATCACAAAAGTAAACAACTCGCTATAAATAAATACAATATAAAATTTACCACTCCCCTTAAAACCCAACGCTCCAAGTATAAGTGTAAGAGCCGAAGAGAGGTGGAAACGTCGCTCGAAAAGCATCCATTTCCACTGGACCTACAACTGAACCCATTATAAATATTTCCTTGATTGGTTGACGACTAAAGTGGCTTTTTTCGTGCTTTCCCTGGCTTGAAGATTCTGGTAAAGGTCCACAGCACACGCGAACATTTCCAGATAAGAGTTCTATTTCTCATAGAGTCGGTGTACATTGCCGCGAGAACGAAAGGCTAGTTGCAGATCCGTCTGCTTGAGCCTTTCCTCATCGCGCTGGACGAATTGTTGTAGGATTCGCTGGCCGTTGCCTCCTCTCTTACGCCTTTTTTCTGAACAAATCCATCGATACAGAGTTTGACAAGTGAGGGAGGATATATGCTTTTTCCTGGATAAATGTCTGTACTACACAATCCACATGGCCTTTTGTGCTAAATTTACCAGCTCAAAGCTCTCGGAGGAGTTCGCTGCCACACCTGGGAATTTTTCTCCACTTTCTGAGGTAAATTTCATCGCGTATTCAAATTAATTTGGCCAAGAGTGTTTTGTGTCAATGTCGGTCAGACTAAAGCTTTTTTTCTAGAAAGAAAATCTTGATATTATATTGAGGAGATATACAGACAAAAAGTTCAGGTGACCTGAACACCATATGGCTCAAAAACAGCTTGTAAATCTTGCAGTTCAATAGGCAGCATCTGAAAAAAAGCCTCATGAGGCAGATAACCATCATATGACATACCCTTTTAACATGAACCTATAATCAGAATTTTGAGAAGAAAAACAAACCCCATGGAAACCATTCAGCTGTTCGGGGAGTGCAGAGCAGAGACTGTTTGAAGGACAAAGTTAGTAGAAAGTGAGGAGTCTTAAAAAATTATCAGATTCCGCCACCGCCAAAGAGACCAGATGGTGATGGGCAGAATGGGGCGGAGAGATTTTTGGCGCCCCCACCAGGCAAAAGCTGCATCCACAGAGATGAAACATAGATGTTGAAAAGAGAAAAAATTTGCAAGGTCATACCAGATTTGTTGGGCAGCAGAGCACTTGAAGAAGAGATGAAAATTTGTTTCCTCGTCCATCTTGCAGAGAGCACATCTGCTGGGGCCATGCCATGACCGCCGCCTCAAGGAGTCCCAGGTTAGGTTCTTGTTGAAAAGTACCAACCAGGAGAACAAGATAATCTTGAGGGGGCAACGAATCTTCCACCAGAAGACTGGAAAGCATGGTTCAGTGAATCTTACTGCATTATTTGTAGTTAGTACAGTTTAAATACTGTTAAACAGTGTTATTTGATGTAAGTAAAGTAAAGAATTTTTTTCCATTTGTCTTTCTTCAATTTGTTTGCCAGTAATTTAACATAGATTGTCTTGATATGAAAATCAATCATGGTCAAGCATGGTCCAATGTCACAATGTAACATTGATTGTCTCAATATGAAAATTGATAATGTTGAACCATGTTTATTTTATGGTTTATAATATTTATATTAGAGTTTATATACCTTGGGTTTATAATATTAATCCCTTTGGTTTAATATTATTCCCTTGGATTCATAATCCCTTGGATTGATTATTCTGTTGGGATTACAATACCAAACCCTGGATTTATTAATCTAAGGGTTCAACCATGGTTTAATATTAATCCCATGATCAACCATGGTTTAATATTAATCCCATGCTCAACCATGATCAGCCATGGTTTAATAGTAATTTCACATTCAACCATGGTCCAACCTCGCTTTGTGACAAATATCTTTTCAATATGAAAACGAACCATGGCAAACTGCGATCAACCAAGTTTATTTTAGAGTTTATAATATTTATCTTTGGGTTTATATACTTTGCGTTTATAATATCAATCCCTTCGGTTTAATATTATTCCCTTGGGTTTATAATATCTCAGAGTTTTAGAATTTATCCATTGAGTTTGTAATATCAATCCCTTGGATTTATTAATCTAAGGGTTAATATTCCTAGTGTAAAATATTATTCATAGGGTTTATATTAATCCTAGGGTTTGATATAAATCTCATTGGTTTACAATCATGGTCAACCATGGACAATGATGGTCTGTTGTCATATTGTGCCAAATATTGTTTCAATATGAAAATCAACCATGGGCAACCATGGTCCAATGTCATATTGTGACAAAGATTGTTTCCATATGAAAATCAACAATTGTAAACCATGGTCAACCATGTTTACTTTAGAGTTATATATTGATCTTAGGGGTTTTATACCTTGGGTTTATAATATATATCCCTTGGGTTTATAAGCCCTTTGGTTTTTAATATTAATCCCTTGAGTTTATTAATCTAAAGATTCATATTCTTAGGGTATAATATTATTCATAGGGCTTTATATAAATCTATTGGGTTTATAATAATGGTCAACCATGGTCCAACCTCACATTGTGACAAAGATTTTCTCAATATGAAAATCAACTATGGTCCAACATCACATTGTTACAAAGATTGTTTCTATATGAAAATCAATCATGGTCAAGCATGGTCCAACATCACATTATGAAAAAGATTCTCTCAATATGAAAATCAACCATGTTCAACCATGATTGTTTTAGGGTATTTTATCTTAGGGTTTATATACCTTGAGTTTATAATATTGATCTCTTGCGTTTAATATTATTCCCTTATATGCTAGTCAAATAGTCCGCCTAGGGTAGCTCAAGTGGCGATGGTCATGGAAATGAAGTCTCATCGAACCGGAGATCTTGGGTTCAAATCTTGTGCAACCCTCCCCTTGTAGCGGGGTGAATAATGGACATGTAAACATGAAAATCAGAAAGTCTTGCTAAGCTTAACAAAAAAAAATAATTAATATTTCCTTATATAATTTCTTGGGTTTTTGGTATTCAACGTCTCATTGTGACAAATAATATCTCAATATGAAAATCAACCATGGCTAACCATGATTGTTTTAGAGTTTATAATATTTATCTTAGAATTTATATACCTGAGATTTACAATATTGATCTTTTGGGTTTTTAATATAAATCCCTTTAGTTTAATTAATTAACAATAATTAATATAAACTATTACAACACAAGGTTTATTTAATAAATAATAACAATAATTAATTTTATTATTATTATTATTATTTAATAATTAATTATTTATGGAAGATTTAATTAACCATAATAATATATAAATTATAAGGAAAAATATTGGACCAATCACATACTGAAAATCTATAATAAAATAACTAATAATAATAATAATAATTATTATTATTAATTAATTAACTAATTAGTAATTAATAATCAATTACTTAATAATTATTTATTTATTTAATTAAATAATAATCAATTACTTAATAATTAAATAATTAAATAATTAATAAGTTAATTAATTATTTACAATAATTAATATAAATTAATTATAATAATAATTAAATTAAAATTAAATAATAAGAAATTACATTTAATATTAAATAATAATAAATTATATTTATTATTGATGATGATGATGATGGTGGTGGTTAACGTCCGCTAAGACCAAACAATGATCTATCTGACCTAAATAAACAAATTATTTATTTTGATTTAAGATTTTATTCCTATGCTCAAAAAGCTTGGAGAGAAGCCTCCCGAGCTCACTATAATTTTGACATTGTAAAAGGCTAGGAAGGTCAGTATTGTAAAAAAGTTTGTGAAACTGAGATTTAATGTGGGTGTACGCAGGGCACTCTAAGAGGAAGTGGTTTTCATCCTCGATGCTTCTATTCTCACATATAT
The DNA here is from genome assembly GCA_031772625.1 of Pinus tabuliformis. NCBI lineage: Eukaryota > Viridiplantae > Streptophyta > Pinopsida > Pinales > Pinaceae > Pinus > Pinus tabuliformis. The sequence goes on from CM062804.1 coordinate 1,267,508,593, forward strand.
GGCAGATCCTTTCCATCCATGGCGTTTTAGGAACTGCCCAACGACTTGTTTCACTATGGAGCTCATGAGAATTCATTCTAATCTTTGCTATATTAATTTTCTTCTTTGAGCTAGTTAAAATAGAGAGATACTTTTGATCTTCTAGGGTGGGGTTGATGACCTTCTTATAATAACTTAATTTTCTTTTAGCCGCTAAATCTTTCTCACACCACAATTTTTTCTTTGAACTTAGAAGTAACAATATCTTTAATGTTATTTATGTTTTGCAATGCATCATTCTCGTTGATCTCCCAATAGTTTAACCAGGCCCTTGTGTCTTTATGCCACCCTCGATTGAGCCTTAGGTGGTTTTGGCTGGAATTTAAAGCTAGCTTAGGAAGTCTATGATCATCTATGTTATTGAGTTTGTGCTTGTACAACAGGTACCTAAGCATAGCTAGGCTCTCAATAGGGGAAAAACCTGCTTCTATAAGGAGAATAGGATAGGGTGTATTACTTTTAATTTTCAGGTTATAAGTTATAAAACGCTTCTGAATTTGCTCAATCTTTCTCCATGATTCTCTGGAGATGCTACAACCCCAAACCTCACAGCCATATAAGATAACAGGAGTGACTAAAGTTTCAAAGAGGAACTTCTTTTTATCCCACATTACGAGGTTTGTTGTTTTACAATTATTTTCAAGACCAAAATAAGCTTTCCACCCCCCATTAATCCTTTTCTCAATGTTATGGTTCCAGTTGAGCTTGTGATGGATATCAATTCCTAGGTACTTGTGAGAATACACTTCCTCCAAGTTATTATTGTCATACAAAAATTAGCGTAAGTGCCCTTCTTGGATTTGATAATCATAACTTTTGTTTTGTCAGTGTTAACAGTCATACCCATGGTAGAGCAAAAATCCTTAAGAAGCTTGAGTTGCTTATCAAGATCAGATGGGCACCTTGCCAAAAGAACAATATTGTCAGCATAGAAAAGAAAGATAACGACTATCCTAGCTAAGATCGTGCCATCACATCCTGCTTCCTCTAAATAGCCTTCGAGCTTATCGATGTAAATGCCAAATATGGTAGGGGAGAGGGGACAACCTTGTTTAACTCCGATGTTACACTTAATATCTTTCGACCACCCCTCATTGCTCTTTAGCTTGGCAATTACATTCTCGTATAACCTTATAGCAACAACTCTCAACTCAAGAGGAACCTTTAGCTCTTCTAACCTATTCCAAAGGTTGTATCTAGGAACCGTATCGAAAGCCTTTCTAAAGTCCACAAAGCAACAAAATAAATTGGATTTATTCCTCCACAATGATAAATAATAATAATATTTTTAATTATAATTATAATAATAATAATAATATTTTTATAGTAATAGTTTTTCTCTAATATTATTTTTATTATTAATACTTTTAATAATAAATACAAATAAAACCTTCCATCTATATTAATATTTTTTATGTATTAATAAATATTAATTAATCAAATAACTACCCGCTACTAATTTGACAACTAAATTAAAAAATTTTTTCTAACTATATTAAAACTAAATCAATTTATATTTACAATTAACCCATTGCGACGTCTTTTCTATTTTATATCTAATATAATGAAGTGTAGTGGAAGTTTTGTGACACGTTATTTTAAAACATGTGTCATGCACATAGAACTCACCTAAATATTCGAATACAAAGAAAGTGGTCAATTTGGATATAATGGCTCGATCAGGGTTAAACGCGGAAGCTTTGAAATAAGCGCCAATTATACATACTTATATAATAAATTGAAAATATTCGGAAATTAGTTTTTTGGGTACGGAGATATGATTGCATTATATCAATATATATTTATTTCAATTTAGGATCTATCAAGCATTTGGAAAGATAAAATCTTATAAGTAGTAAACATTTTTTTGAGTGAAAAGTTTGAGAAAAAGTCTGTATCTCATTTGATTCTTTTAAGCTTTTGGTATATTTAAAGTTAAGATGGATCTATGTTGGTTTTGAGAAAAACACTAATAAAATATTTTAACAATAAGATTTTTCTTTTCAATGGTTTTATATAATATGGTTGCTTTTCAAATATTATATTTATGATTCACACTATTCACATTAAAATGTTAATACATGGCCCTCATATTTAGAAGTAGAAACCCCCCCTCTCCGCCTCTCTCACTCATTTTCTATTTTTTTGGTATATTCTACCCCTCTTTTTTTGTATATTGTATTCTTTGTTTACATCTGTTGACTTTTTTATCACTTTGATTACATTTTTTTCACTTGGGAGGACTTGAACCCGGGAGCAGGGGAACCAACGTCCTCGCTCATTGACAATCACCAATTGGGATGCCTCACTGAGATTCTGTCTCTCTCTTTATATATATATGTGTGTGTGTGTGTGTGTTTATCTATCTGTCTATATACACATTGGATTATTTTTGTTATTAATATGTTTTTGTTTTAAATTTTACATCTCAATTGAACATGTCATTTGTCAATTCCATGTGTTTTTCTTTGTGGTTCACTCTACTAATCGATACTAGCTACATTCACGAAAAAAACCAAGCTTATCTAGGTAAGCCCGTTATCTTTCATGTAGAAATTGCTCACAAGGAGTGAGCATGTCAATCTTGGTGGGACAGAACCAGAGTGTGGAGAATAATAATTACTCCTCCCTACCACAAGCTATACCCACTTGAAATTTGTTAACTCCATGTTAAGTAGTGAAGGAATTATATACTCCTTCATATTAAGAAGTAATATATATATATATATATATATATATATGTTCAGTTACTTTTATCTCTATATAAAGTTGATGTAAAATTAACTTAGAAATTGAGTTATTTTATTTATGGTCTACATGGAATTTTTTTGTTATTACTGTTTTTTTAATTTGTTAATGTAAATGTTATATTACTATTTTTAAATGTAACGTTATCGAAAACATCTCCCTCACAAAACCTTGTAAAGTGCCTCTCAACGCGATGATAGAAACTTCTTATAATGTAATCATCTCCTCTCAACTCAATGATAAAAACCTCTTAATAATATGATATTTAGAATATGCTTCTATAACCCAACTGTTTATACCCATACAAATTTTTAAAAAATAAGCAACGATATATGTTTCACACTATTATGTATTAATTTTTTTTAATTATTTAATTTTAATCATTATAAAATATTAAAAACGTTAATTAATTTTGTTTGTTAGGTAATGTGATTTTTGAGATGATTGTCAAGTGTAGCTTGTGGTTTGAATACTAGTGATCTAGGGGCATCTAAGCTGTCAAAATCACTTGGGAATGGCACCCAATCTAGGCCACACTAGCCCTTAGCATCGTTGGATTTTTGCATACAAGGTTTTGAACTAGTAACCTTTTTACCACGGAGGCCACACTAGCCCTTAGTATCGTTGGATTTTTGCATACAAGGTTTTGAACTAGTGACCTTTTTACCATGTAGTGCCTTAACAAAGCACCCTGTCACTGTCTATTCTATGCCACGTATGAAAATTTTTAATTAATTTTGAGTAAAATATTGCTGCATATTAAATTTATTTTATAGTGAATTAAATTTATCTAAGTTTTTTGGTTGAGTTAATTTATTACTTTTGTCTTTTTGGAGTGAATTATATTGCTTCAAAAGCATAAAATTAAATAAGGGATTATTATAAGTCACGTTGATCTCTCACAGGGGAGATCAAACCATAACCAAAATTGTACCTTTCGAAAGGACATCATAAACATTTGGAAATTAAAATAACTAACATAAAACAAGCATATGCTAATACATTGGCCTCTTTGGCCATATATGTAGTCAACTACAAAAAGAAATCCATAAACTCGATCCATCACATAGTCAAGGAAGTGGTTCAAAATATGAGCTTGCAATTGGGATAGGGTCTGCGGGGGTAGTCGATGGTCTCACAACTACTAGAGGGATGTTGAGACACTGTTCAATCCTTGCCAACTTGCGATCAATAGTTTTCAACTTGCAATCATAATGTTTGAGGTGCCCATGCATATGATCCATGGATTGTAACATGTCCCTCTAAGACTCATGGTGGTCCAACAATGTGTGTCACAAGAGAAATTTCATCTGCCAATACAAATCTATTGTCTGCATATATTGATTGAATTTACCTTGTGTAAGCCCCGTGTTCAGGATCCATTTTGTCCATTCTGTCAGCGCTTTGCAATCCGAAAGGGAGGTTCTTTGGGAGGAGTCTTCCCCTTCATACTACGTTAATTCTTCCTGCACATGCACCAAAATATGCTCCCAATATCTAACTACAAATCTTGCTACTCTATTTTGAAGATGAGAGTTACCTCTATGGGTGCACTCCTCATAATAAGCTTCCCCTATCCTTACACAACCTCTCTATCTCGACATGGCGGATACAAACCCATTGACCTGCATTATAAGAAATGAGCAGTATTGGATAGACAAAACTGCTCTCTCCCAAAACCAACTCACATTTAAGTGGCCAGAGCTAGCTCAATGCGTGGTCCACCAGTTTGCTAGTAGGGTACCTTGTCTAATCGAGGATGCATCAACTGAATTTGCATGCAAGATCCAAGCTCTACCAACTTCCAAATACGAATTGATTTCAGAGTCACTCAACCATGCCTACAACAGTCAGAACCTAGACCCTAGAGCAGATATAAACAATAAAGCCACCACCCAGCCTACAAAAATCTAAGAGGGAAAAAACATAGCCGCCTCCTAGCCCACACTGAAAGATGGTAGCCAATATGCCAGCCAAAGCCAATGGAGGCACCTAAAGATATACACCACCCTCTGCCCCACAAATGCGCAGGTTTCCCCCAACTCCCTCAAATCTTGGTAGGGATATTAACATCAAGTTGACCACAACAATATTCAGAAATGACATGAACCCAAGAAACCATAAAATAGAGAAAGCAAGGACCAAACTCAATCCAACTACTCCCCACATAATAATTATTAGGCCATCTTCCCTTCAACCTTCACAACCTTCTCCACTTATAGCTCAATAGGAGATAAGCATTTAAATACATATTATAGTTGCCATCTCCCCCCAAAAGTTAGGCGAGGAGGAAGGGGCTCTCCCAAATGAAATTGAGTAGGAGTGAATAACAAACATATATAGACAGAATATGCCAAACATATGAATAACGGTTCTCTGAATGAGATGAGAGGAGACTTTGCCTTAATTTCTTGAGGTGCTATATAAGTTGTTTTGATTCCAACTTTCTCGTTTGAAAGTTGTGTGGTTTGCCTTCCGAGTGTGCCTCGAGGTGGCTCCCACATTCCACTCACCCTTTGGAAGCAAAAATGACCACCCTTAAGCCCTTTCGCCAACAACATACATGGTTCTCCCTTGACACAATAGCCTCAGGTGCGGAGTTTCATTGCACTCAACAATTCTCCCAAGGTTTGCTTGTCCTCCTTTCCTCTTATACCTCATGGACAACCTCAACCTAATTTGCATACTATATTGTCTTCAATTCCCTTTAGGCTACGAAATCTCATGTTGGAGTTACAATAGGCACGTTGCACATTATCACTGCCCTTATCACACACAATGGCCACCTTCCACATCCACTCAATGTCTTTTACTCCATCCCCACGCTGATCGAGTTAATGTCTACAATATGCATATTACATTTGTAGGGGGCAGGTTACCATGTACCCCTATCAATTGGTCAACTGGGGCAGTGGCATCCCCCTTGCTCCAGTCGTCACCCCATCAGGGGGAGTTATTTTTTACTTATATAAAAATTAAAATTAGTTTAAATTTAAATCTTAAATTATTATTATTATTATTATTGGTTTTTTTTTGTAATTTTAGAAATTCTATTAATATCAATTTCTTTTTTCATAATCCTAGAGATGTTGTCTGTGTTTAGCTTGCCACAAGGGAAACTAGACTAGAGACAACAATGTCAAATCAATGTCCAAAAATTGACAGAGGATATACATAGAGGTTGTGTAGAAAGGGGGAAACTAGCAACCAAAGGCTACAAAAAAAATACTTGTACAATTGTAGGAAACAAAAATTAAGAATATGTGTCTCGTAAATGGGAGCTTGTTTCTCTCAAAAAGTTAACAAGCAAAAGAGAGAAGTAAACATCATAAACATAATCATAAAAGAGGACATGGACATCATGGGGACAAGGATGTATCCAAGTTGATGCATTGGTACACACCTTTGTTGCGAGGAAGCATGGAAGATCTAGGTGATGACCCCATCTTTAGATGTACTAAGTGGCCCTCCAAATCTAGTATAAACAACTTCAATTTCTCTAACGTGTGTAAGAGGTTGTCCTATGCAATTTTTTAAATAAAATGCAACATTCTATAAAAAAGATATAAATATAGTTTTCAACATATAATAAATCATATTAGTAAAAAATTATAAAATAAATTTCAAATAATATACATATTCAACCATCAAGTTTAATCAAAATTATTATAAAAATATACCTTTTTAGTGCTAATTACCTATGAAACGTTATCACCAAACTCCAGAGAGACTAACATAGATTTTATCCTCATAATTAACTTCCATGCTGAACATAAGTAATATTACTTATTGTAATTCCCCGATGGGGTGAGAAACGAGACTAATGTGCCCATCGGGCTCTATGAGGAGTGCCAAATGGATTCTTGGGGAGGGTTGTACCTCTCGGACACCTCATACCATATGGAGGAGGGAATGGCGTACATGAGCCTTGGATTTCAGGCGTGGGAGTATTTACGATGCATTGGGAAAGGGAAGCGTTAATGGGTTGATAAATGGGATGAGGAAGCTGCCGGGATTTCGTTTCAGTGCTTAGGTTTTGTGGTGGAACTATACTTGGCCCCCTGCGCAACGACGAAAGAGGCGTCAGAGACGTGATAAAATTGACGGTTTCTTGATTTTCTTCGAGGAATTGTGGCTTGCTACGTATAACGGAGCCCAACTCCTTTTTTTTCTCGGGCCTTGTAGGGCCGCACTGTGTTGGCCAACACTGTGTGAAGGCAAATGCTATTTCTGGTTCATTTGGGGTAAGGAGTGTCTCTGTAAAAGCTGGCAGTGCCATGGTGAGGGTGGTGTTTGGGAGGCGTCAAGCTTCTGGAGAACCGTCGTCCTCCTGGTAGCCGACTCTATACAGTGGAGTGACTGGTGTGGCGAGGAATGTGAAGGTGGTGCTAGTGGCGGTGGTCAAGCGGACTCCCCAGGCTCCAAGAGTGTGACCCTATCTCATGGTTGGTACAATTCTTTCTAGGTTCTACAGGACGAGGACAATCCACTCCTGCTTCCACCTTGTCCTCGAACTCGTTTTGGGCGGATTGACAAGTGGAGTGGTGGAGCTATCGTCACGCATTGGAGCAGGTGGGGAACCTTAAGTTCGATTTGGTGGATGGGAGGGAAGCAATTCAATTTGGCAGGCGGGGCAACACTCTCGGTTGATTTGGGCGCACTTGGGTGGCGACAATTTCGTCCTAATCCTCGACTGGGTTTGTCTAGCCTCCCGGTGAAACCAGGGACGAGGAGGAGGAGGCCCGTGCATTGGCAACCATGGTGGATGGAAGCGGGAGAAAACCAGTTGGCAGGGTTCATGGTGAAGGTACTGGAGTGTAGAGGGTGAGGTGGCAGACTTCGCAGTGGTCAATGCCCGACTTCTCGAGGAGTTAGCAGGAGTCGGGGGAAGTTGACTCAGCGTAAGGGTAGCGACGACACAAAGACACCCCACACTGATAACAATACGCGGAATCTTAGCTCTCGCAAGGGTGGTGAGCGCAAGAAAGCTTATGCAACTCAAAACGATGGCCGCTATGACGCCCCGGCCCCACAGGGACTTCGGAAATTTGATTGGTCTCCGTGTTGTAAAACCAAATGTGATGCCATTTTTTCGTTGACGCTAACCATTGCCTTTTTCTCTCACCCTTTCTGTCACGCCCCTACACCTGCGGTAGTCTTCTAACCGCTTGTAGCAAGGTGCGGCACCACCGAATGCTTTCTTTTCACCAATACTAACATTCATGGACTACGCCTACTTTCACATTAACACTACTTAGCTTGTGTTTCGCAACCAAGTAAATATGAAATTATCCTTTATACTTAATGAAGCCCATACTCATTCATTATCCATAGCAATTATAACAAGAACATCAACAATTGCAACAAGTATAAAGGGGAGGGGCAACTCCCCGTAATGTGAGTCTGCCCGACAATATATTATAATCAGTCTTTCTTCAAAAATACAATACAAGTAATGCTTGGCAAGCTCCAAGCCAATACTTAGTTTCTTTTACAAAGCAGGCATAACAGCCTTTACAATGAACATGTGCACGTTTTGCACAAGAGTGGGTGCTCACCCGAGTCACCGAGACACTCTGCCAAAACCCGGCACAAAACTGCACTTAGAACGACCTTGGGCGCACCTCGCCCAACCCACAATCAGCTCTAAGTATAAACCAACTTGCGCACCTTAGAACTGCGCATGAGCTATGCGCATTCCACTCTTGGACTGCGCCCTTTTACCCCTGCTCCTCTCTAGAAGTGCGAGCTCCAAGTGCGAGTTGATTGGTGTCAAATGAACTTCAACGCAGGTTTATTTATATGCGTTTCAACACAGTTTTATGGTGGGCGGTGGCACTCCAGCCGACCCCCAAACTACTGTCCATACACCCCTGCGCGTGCCCATATATGTGTCGGCCTAGCCACACATCTCTCCCACGTTCGCAAGGTATAAATCCTCCATTCGCTCCACGCATTTGCTAAGTGTCGTAAACTGTCCACTTCTTTCGTCGCATGTAGCTCGTATGATCGTCGCATTTCCTTCGCAACACCGTCGCACGTCCATTCGGCGTGCGCTCGTCGTGCGTCCGCGTGCCCGCCCGTGCGCTTGGGCGCCCGCCCGCGCCCTCGTGCACGGCGACTTCGCCCGGCGCCCGTCACACCATCGCTCGGAGGCCTTACATCCTCCTCCACCTGAAATCGTTGTCGTCCTCGACAACATACCATCTCGGTAGCCATCCACCAAGATCATCATCATCCATGATGTCGACCTCTCCACATAAGGCAAACATCCCTGCAACGTATGTAGACCCACATCTCCATCATGCCTCGACTTAGTGACCAACTGCCACCAAGCTCGCCATACCAAGGTATGCACCTCAACGGTATGCTCTCCATCAGATGTCATCTCGATCCATGATTACTGACCTCATGTCACAATCTCCATTGCAACATCTCATGTTGTCCTCATCATGTGTCCCTATGTGAACCTCTGCCATGATACTCCAGCACAATGCTACCATGTCTCTGTACACTTCTGGACCCCATGTCTGAACTAGTTGGGTAGCTAATCCAACCATCACGCTCAATCCATGAGAGTGAACATCCTCATGCCATCATCAGCTGTTCCTCAAACATCTGCCACATCCTTGACTCATCAAGAATCTACCTCCATAATCCATGCTCAGGTCCATGGAACTCCATCCATCTCATCTGCAACATGTCATGATGCTTGATGCCAAGCCATCCCTGCACCATCAATCATACCTGCTCAAACATGTTTAAGGACTCACTGCCATGAGCAGCTAACAATGAGCCCCATCTTCTTATCCATCTAAGAAGATGTAGAGGGAGTAGAGCCTGAAGGCTCTCCCTCACTAATCAACTCGATCCACCTATCAGGATCCTCAATCTCCATCCTTTGTAGATAAGCAACCCGGTCTTCCCTCTGGACATCCGGCCTCACATATACCTCATCATCATCATCATCATCATCCACCAACTCTAGCCTTCTTGTCAAATCCAAGATGCTATCCAAAAGTGTCTTGATGACCAATGACTGCTCCACAAGCTTTGTCTCAACATTAGACAACCGCTTGTTCACCTTCTCCTTATCCTCCATTTGCATCACTCCCAATTTACAATCAGGCCTTGTCACACCAATGGGTACATCTTCCCTTCCATCATAAATGTAGAGCTTCTTCAAATGTGGAACAATCATAGCATCGAATTGTTTCATAAACTCAATCCCCAATACAGCCTCATAGTCATCAATCCGCACTATAGTGAAGTCCACCTTCCCGCTCCATTCACCAAGTGTAGTGTCCACCCTTTCAGCTATACCAAGAATCTCAATAGGAGGAGAATTCACTGTCTTCATTTGTGCCTTTGCCGGTACAAGTTTCAACCCAATTCTTCTCGTAGTATCTTCACCCATGAAGTTGTGAGAGGCCCCACTATCCACCATAGTGAGCACATCAGTACCTTCAACCTTCATTCGAACATACTCCAATCTGTTCCTCTCAGGATCCCTCCTAGAGGCCACCTCCGTAGTAGCAGAAGCACCAAGTATCTGCATCATCCCCACAGAAGCATCTTCATTCTTCTTATCTTTCGCAGCTTTCTCCTTATGAGCCAAAGCTATGGAATGCTTCACCTCAAGAGTTAGCCATTCCCGCTTCTTTCGAATCAATTCCTGCCTTATCTCCAATTCCTTGAATTCTGCTTCAAACAAGTCCACTTCCTTCGCAATTCGGTAGGCTTCGTCCCTATTCCCGTCAGAAATCCCTTCCTTGACCAAGGCACGAAGAGCATCCTTTGCTTTGGACAAGCCTTTGCCCCATTCCGCAAACCCTTGTTCAACCTCCCTTGATTCTTCAAGTAGACTCCCTTCAATTTCCTCGAAGGTTGCAAAACCCATTTCTTGCAAGATAGACATCCTTCACGATTCTTTACCAGCTTCACCAAGTCACCTGCAACCTGAACCAACCCTTGTTCCACTTGTGTGAAACGGCTTCCTTCACCTGCAAGTACCCTTTCCACTGTCATCAACTGTCAAGCTTCTTCAATCCTGAATCAGCCTGCTCTGATACCACCTGTCACGCCCCTACACCTGCGGTAGTCTTCCAACCGCTTGTAGCAAGGTGCGGCACCACCGAATGCTTTCTTTTCACCAATACTAACATTCATGGACTACGCCTACTTTCACATTAACATTACTTAGCTTGTGTTTCGCAACCAAGTAAATATGCAATTATCCTTTATACTTAATGAAGCCCATACTCATTCATTATCCATAGCAATTATAATAAGAACATCAACAATTGCAACAAGTATAAAGGGGAGGGGCAACTCCCCGTAATGTGAGTCTGCCCGACAATATATTATAATCAGTCTTTCTTCAATAATACAATACAAGTAATGCTTGGCAAGCTCCAAGCCAATAGTTAGTTTCTTTTACAAAGCAGGCATAACAGCCTTTACAATGAACATGTGCACGTTTTGCACAAGAGTGGGTGCTCACCCGAGTCACCGAGACACTCTGCCGAAACCCGGCACAAAACTGCACTTAGAACGACCTTGGGCGCACCTCGCCCAACCCACAATCGGCCCTAAGTATAAACCAACTTGCACACCTTAGAACTGCACATGAGCTATGCACATTCCACTCTTGGACTGTGCCCTTTTACCCCTGCTCCTCTCTAGAAGTGCGAGCTCCAAGTGCGAGTTGATTGGTGTCAAATGAACTTCAACGTAGGTTTATTTATATGCGTTTCAACACAGTTTTATGGTGGGTGGTGGCACTCCAGCCGACCCCCAAACTATTGTCCATACACCCCTACGCGTGCCCATATATGTGTCGGCCTAGCCACACATCTCTCCCACGTTCGCAAGGTATAAATCCTCCATTCTCTCCACGCGTTTACTAAGTGTCGTAAACTGTCCACTTCTTTCGTCGCATGTAGCTCGTATGATCGTCGCATTTCCTTTGCAACACCGTCGCACGTCCGTTCGGCGTGCACCCGCGCGCCCGCCCGCGCCCTTGTGCACGACGACTTTGCCCGGCGCCCGTCGCACCATCGCTCGGAGGCCTTACACTTTCCCCTGAATTAATCTACCGTTACAGTAAGTCACAGGAACCTGTTCATAAATGATATTTCCAGAATGTTCGCCTCAACCAATACCTGCTCTACACCATCCACAGGGTTTTCTCTCCTAGGTTTACCAGCTCAGAGATTGCATGGAGTTTATGCCTCGCCGAAACATGGCAAATTTCTTTGCCTATTCCTATCATTTCTGCCACGAGGATGTCCGTTAATGTCGATAAGACGAAAGCTATTGTGCCGAAATCCCAAAATAACGGCCGTTTTGCTTTAACTTCATTTTCGCAGTTAACCAAACGGACCAGTGTAATCATGTTTAGGGGTTTTTGTATTTGCCATGGAAATTGGGTGATACAATTTTTTGGTAGAACTTCAGTCGTTTAAGAATTAAAATTTGAATTTTAGCTGTTGAAGAATTATTTTTAAATATTTTAAAAAAAGGGAGGGGTTAGTTCCCAAGTGGAAGCATTATAGGGTCTTTTTTTTATTACATTGTATATGTATCACACAGAGCTGATAACAGTCACATCGAAGCCAAACATACAATCAGAATATTCGCTATCGTCGGAATATGTGCCACGGAACCATATACGCTGCAACATCCGCGCAGCTCCACAGGATTCGAACGCGGCCGGGGTGCGTGCAAACCGAGTGCCCCGACTGCTACATCATGCACTCATGTGCAAAGAATTATTTTTAAATATATAAATAAATTAGATTTAAAAAACATTTCTGATACACTCCATATCCGCATTCTTTCAAATTAGATTACTGAAAATTAAAATTTCAATTTTTTTTGTTAAATTAAAAATAGAAAACAAAAATTAAATAATTGAAAATAAAATTTTCAATAATTTTTTGTTAAAATTAAAAATAAATAAATAAATAAATTTAATATTTCAATTACTTCTACTAAATTGGGAAGCATTTCATTATTGAAATCAATAAGCGGAGAGACCCAGTCTACAACCCAATATGAAGAGGTGTGTAAATATGTCATATTCCAATAAAATAATATAAAAATAAAGAAATTAATGTTGCCTCAAAAACAAAAATGAAAATAACCACATATATATAAAAACTACAATACAAATTAACAGAAAGAATCCAAAATCTTTTAATATTTTTTGTAATTAAATATTTGTAAAGTGAATTTTTAAAAGGAAAAGCCAAAGTTATAATATTTGAAAATATTAATTTGATGTCTTTTTATTATAAATTGTGTTATCAACTCTTCAGAAGAGAAAAGCGATATATATTATATTAAGAATATATAATGATCGGAATACATGGAGGCATCAAGCCTCAAAACAGTCTAGCAGAGGAAAATAGCAGATCAAATGGATCCCCAATTAGATGGATAGTTCATGAATACATGGAAGCATATAGCCTCAGCCAGAAGGACATATTACATATAGACACAGACAGATGTGCGACCAGAGAGAAACATCCAAAAAGATTTGGAGGCGCTGTTCCAGTTGTGACAAAAAACTAATATAAAAGCAAAAATACAGATGTGCTGTTAGCGAGAATATGTTGCATAACTAAAAATAGAAAACAAAAGGATCCAATTAGAGCGAAGTGGGCATAGATCCCATAATGGTTGGAATAATTGAGACAAGCGGCAGGCGACAGTCCTGGAAGATGCGACTGTTTTCATAGATTTCAAAAGATTTAATCTGGATACAAGATTAATACAAATTAGATGGATCTAAACTAGTAAATAATCAAAAACTTAAACTAAAATTATATTATACCATACATTGTATTCCCTCACATATAATATAATTAATATTTATTTTAATTAAATATTTGTAAAATGAATTTAAAAAAACCAAAATTATAATATTTGAAAAGATTAATTTAATGTCTTTTATTATAAATTTTATCATCAAATCATATATTATTATCAAATCATATAAAAAACATCATTAAATTTAATATTAATATTAAATATTATAATATAATGATTTAATAAAGTAGATACAAATAATATAATGATTTAATAAAGTAGATACAAAATAGATTTAAAGCAGTAAATAATAAAAACACTTAAACTAAAATTATATTATACCATACATTGTAGATACAAAATAGATTTAAAGTAGTAAATAATAAAAACACTTAAACTAAAATTATATTATACCATACATTGTATTCCCTCGTATATAATATAAAATATATCATTTTCTGAGCTATATTCCTCGCCATATACATTGAACAACATACTCCATACCACTTTTCCTCATGTAAGTGTATCCAACATAGGCAAGTCGTTACACTTCTTGTTGGGGTGAGCTTGGAAATTTTGTATGAAACTTTCGTGAAGTGTTATTATTCCTTCCAACCCGAGAATATAGTAATTGACTTGTCTGGAATTATGTGCAAAACTGACTGGGTCATATTTGCCATGACACCTATACCATTGCTTTGCGGGTTGAGAGCTTTTACAGTTGGTATTAATTAAACAATCAATTTTATTTTTTTTATCTTATGCGGTAGATTTAGTTTTTTGGGATTGATTCTGATCTTATGAGGTCGCATTAGATTTTTATTTTTATTTTTTTTCAAATGATAATGGGCATAATCCAAATATTCAGAGATTTTCCTTTGTTTATATTTTAAAATGTAATTTAAATTATACAACATTGTGATATCATTGAAAATTATTTCTGATTCCAATGAAGAAATCAAGAAGTTGTTTTATTAGACTACACTTTTACACCTTTTTGACCTTTTTGTTGAGATAAAATATAATTGATAAAAAAAACTTATAAAAAATGAAAAAATTCATGAATTATGAGTAATGTTTTAGAATATTTTGTATTAGAGTGGGCATTCCATCTATTTTACGGATAAAAGTTAAATGATGAAACAAGTAGGGAGGAAAAAAATCAAATGATAATAAAAAAGATAATTGTTGAACTTTATTAATTTTCGAGACAAAAGCTTAATGGTGAAGTAAGTAGGGAGAAAAAATTCAAATGATAATGAAAAAATAATGGTTGAACTCCGCTTATTTTCAAGACAAAAGCTTAATGGTGAAGCTAGTAGGGAGAAGAAAGAATTTAAAAGGAAATGAAAAAAATCACTTGAATGATGAGGGAAAAATATAATTAGATATGGGTATAAATTAGATAAGAAAAAGAAATTAAATTAATTAATTTTAAATTAATTATTAATGATGGAAAATATGTTTTACAAGAAAATGGTAAAAAGGAGATAAATTAGTTTATAATAAAAATATGTTTTGATTTGAGAAGAATTTGATTAAGTGAAAGAGGGAAAAGAATGGATAAATTAATAAATTTTAGAATAGAGAAAGAGTTTAATAAGATAAATAATTAATTTAAATAAAAATTGAAAATTGAAAAGGAAATTAATTAATTTAAATAAAAAAGATTAAAAAATAAAAGAGTATGGAAAAGGTTAGGAAAGAATGAAAATAAGAGTTGATGTAAATACTTAAAAAATTAGATGGGTGTGAAAAGGGGAAGGGAGGAAATATTTAAAAAATAGACAAGCAAGGAAAACTATTAATGAAATTATTATATTTGATTGAAAACAAAGATTAGATACGATAGAATTATCACCAAAATTATCACAAATGAGTGAATTGGGTCAAGTGGGGATATCACCTAATACTAACCTAACCACAAAGGGTGATTTTGAACCTTTATTTGCTAATTGAATTTTTTTTCCCTAAGTTTTCTTCATTGAAGAAAATCAAGTCTACATTCTCATTTCCATTTGAGACACACCACTAATCCCTTCTTGCATAATAAAGTCCTCACCATCAGAGAATATGCATGCCATTCCTCTAGGAGCTTCATGTCAAAGATTCCCCTTATCTCTATCATTTGAGAATCTTAAAAAGAAAACATAATATTTGAGACTATTTGAGATAAATCAAGGATTGAGATATCCATTTAGCATTTATCTATCTAATTGTGCACTAGACCACCATCCTCTTTTGGATATTTCCATAAACTAGGAACTATCTCCTAACTCCTCCTCACTTGAAAAACAAATCGAACACAATTTACTTGAGGAGCAAAAGTAATAATGGGAGGAATGACTTCTTGTAGAACTACAAAAAACTAAAGCTGAAAAACTTGGATCATTTCTCAAGATGCCTTTTGGTTTCTGATGCTTGCCAACTCTTGTGTATGACGTTGAAAATAGCAACAAGAAATGTTAAAAATAGAAATGCTATAAATAGCATTGCTATAGATAGCATTTCAGGTACCAGTGTTGAAAACAGCAACAAGGAATGCTAAAAATAAAAATGCAAAAAATAGCATTGCTATTCAAGATATATTCCAATTTTAATTTGTCCTTGAATTAAAATTCGAATTTAGTCTCACCAGCTATTTGAAAAATAATTAATTAATTCATCTTGAGTTAATTAGTTGGTGAAATTCAAACATGAAGTCTTTGTGAAGACATGCAACAGTTATCCCTTTGATTGATGAAATTATTCCTTAATTAAGGAGATAAGGATGAGTTGTAATTAGTTAGTTAAGTCCAATTAAATTAGTTCCAAACAGTTGGAGGAACTAATTGTGAGTTCAATCAGTTAATGCATACATGCATACAACTAGTGTTCTCCAGATAACTGAATATTCTCTCATAAATAACTCATGCATGCCAGTTCAGAGAAATACCCAGTTGAGATTAAAGACATGGACATTGTACTATTAGTTGGAGTAATTTTCCTATAAAGGAAATTCATCCATGTGGAAGGAATTATCTCCTTAAGGATTGCGCAATTATTTCTGAGTTTGGTGGGTTGTGAGAGAGGTGAATTCACATAAATGGCAGCCAGAGGACCCAGGAGAAACTGCGCAAGGAAATAGGAGGTTTGGAGGACTGAAGGAAGGCATATTTTGTGTCTATTCAGTGTATGAGCAACATTGAGGGATTGTACTGAGAGCTGGATAGCTTGTGAGCTAAAACTTTGTGTAATCCAGAGATATTTCCACTTGTATGATAATACAGATAGCTGGGTTTTTAGCTAAGGCTTTCCCCAGAGTATTCTTCTGTGTTCATGTGTGATTGATTTCTCCTTCTCTGTTATATGTGTTCTAATTGATCTTTCTCAAAATCGATTAAGCTTCCACAAGTTTGTTTGTAGAAGTAGATCAAGTATTTTGCTTTAGTATATTGCATTATCAGGTGATCTACAGTGAGAAATTCTACATGTTATCAGAGCAAAGGTAATCAAAGCGGAGAACAATATACAAAGAAGGGAGAAGTTCAAAGGTTGAAGTTCTTGATTATAGAAATCGAATTCTTATCACATCTCGCATTTCACCAATGGCGTTCAATGGTTTGAGACTTGAGTATGCTCTGGATGGCAACTCAAATTATATAGTTTGGAAGGATTGCATGGAAGCGATATTAGAGGACAACGGTTTGAAGGACTTCATTGATCAAGAAGTCCCCAAGCCAGCAGCTGCTAATGCCAAAGTATTAGCGGAATGGAAGAAATATGTGGCTAGAGTAAGGAGGATTCTTCTGGAGGGAGTTTGAGACCACATTGTCTCGAGTCTCCATGGGAAGGAGACACAATTTTCAATGTGGAAAACATTGAAGGATCTATATCAGAACAACAACGATTAGAGGAAGTTGGCGCTGAAAGATAAGGTTCAGAAAATCAAGTGTGAAAAGGGCGACACGATCTATATTTGAACAAGCTCACCACTTGCAGGGATGAGCTTGGAAGTGTAAGAATCACGACAGTCGATGATGACATGGTGAGTCTTGCTCTCCTCGATCTTCCTAAGAGCTGACATAGCTACTAGGACTTAGTTAATGGAAGAGAGAAATTGCCAGATTGGGAATGACTGTGGTCGGATCTGATGTAGGAGGAGATCAGGAGAAGCACCAGAGATGGATCTGATGCAGGAGGATATCAGGAGAAGCACCAGAGATGGTTCTTCATCCAAGGAGGATGAAGAAAATTGTGCCTTAGCGAGTAAGGCAAAGAAAGGGAAGGAAAAGGATTCTCATCCCAAATCTAGTTCTTCCCATGGTGGGAAGAAGATTGACAACTCGAAAGTGCGATGCTTTCATTGTCATGAGGTGGGCCATTATGCAACAAATTGTCCATTGAATAAATCCAAGATGGGATCCAAGGAAGGATCTGAAAATGAGGCATTGGCCTCTCAGTTCGAATTATCCTTTTGATTGATAAAGTTATTCCTTAATTAAGGAGATGAGGATGAGTTGTAATTAGTTAGCTCAATTAACTAAGTTAAGTCCAGTTAAATTAGTTCTAAACAGTTGGAGGAACTAATTGTGAGTTCATTCAGTTAATGCATGCATGCATGCAACTAGTGTTCTTCTGATAATTGAATATTCTCTCATAAATAACTCATGCATGTCAGTTCAGAGAAAGACCCAGTTGAGATTAAAGGCAGGGACATTGTACTATTATTTGGAGGAATTTTCCTATAAAGGAAACTCATCCATGCAGAAGGAATTATCTCCTTCAGGATTGCACAATTATTTCTGAGTTTGGTGAGTTGTGTGAGAGGTGAATTCACACAGGTGGCAGCCAGAGGACCTAGGAGAAATTGCGCAAGGAAATAGGAGGCTCGGAGGACTGAAGGAAGGCATATGTTGTGTCTATTCAGTGTATGAGCAACATTGAGGGATTGTACTGAGAGCTGGATAGCTTGTGAGCTAAAGCTTTGTGTAATCCGGAGATATTTCCACTTGTATAATAATACAGATAACGAGGTTTTTAGCTGAGGCTTTCCCCAGAGTATTCTTCTGTGTTCATGTGTGATTGATTTCTCATTCTCTATTAAATGTGTTCTGATTGATCTTGCTCAGAATCGATTAAGCTTCGACAAGTTTGTTTGTAGAAGTAGATCAAGTATTTTGCTTTAGTATATTGCATTATCAGGTGATCTACAGTGAGATATTCTACAAATCACACATGATGTGCCCAATTTTTATGGCATAATTTATATCAAAAGTTTAGATTTTTTTGGTTGATCTTCTATACCCATATCAACTTATATTTCACGTTCCATGTTTATTTTAGGCATTGAATTTTCACATTTCAAGGTGATTTTGTATGGGGCGTCTCCATTTGTCATCATAAGAACTAGTCAATAAATCACCTCTTAATTTTCATAATTTAAAGACAATCCAAGAAATTGAACTTACAAAAATTAAAGATCCTCATCACATTAAAGTTGAAATGTTCAATACAAAATTATTAGAATAAGTGCAATATCTCCCTACCTCCTAATTGCTTCAGGCTAATTGCTTGATGATAACCAACATCTTTTTCCACTAAACTTTCATTGCAAATGATAACTAACATTTTTCTCCTTCAAATTTTTCATTACATAATAATGACTAACATCTTCCCATTAAACTTTCAATTATATATAAAAAAAACCATTGTACAATAATGAAAAGAACATTTAATATATAAATTTATATCACAAATATATCATTTATTTTTTTGTTTTTATTATTAATTACTTAATAGTTAATATAGTTGTTACTACTATTTTTTTGTTAAGTAAATTAGCTAGCAATTGCCCCAAAAGGTGCAAAGAGAGGCTGGTAGGATAGTCAAATTGGAAAAATTGTACTTTGATTTGAAATAATAATTGTTGATTTAGATTTAGGTTGTTTAGTGTATTTGTGTTAAGTTGGTAATACACAATTAAAATAATAATTGAAATATTGAGATAATGAAAGTTGACCAAGATATAATATATCACTTATTTTACCAATGAAAGATTTAGAACTATTGTGAAGAAATATTGATTTTCTAGAATGGATAATTTATACTAAGAGGAAACCACATCTCATTTAGGAAATTATATATATTTGTTATAAAGCAAAACAATGATTTTTTTTAAATACTAGTAAAGATTTATATGATAATTATATATTTGATTTATTTCAACCATATTAATAAAATTTACATTTTTTTAATATAATTATAATTCCAAAAATATAAATAATGATTACACATCAAAATAAAGAACATACAATTTAAAACAATATTTTATAGTATTTCTTAAATTCTCAAATGCATATGTGATATATTTTATTTAAAGCTATGATAATCCATTCATGGGGAAAAGACAACATCTGCATATGAAATTTTAAAATTAAAAACCTTAGGAAGATTTTAAGATTCCATTCATTACATGAGATCATAAGGATTTGTATTTTTATTGGTAAAAATAGATAATATACACTTTCATTTAGCTATTTTTATTTCAAAATATTATTGTGATTATTTTTTTTTCAAATTCTCTTATAGTTGTGCTTTATTTCATGTGATATGTTAACAACCACTTCATGAAAACAAAGATACAACATAGATGAATTTTGAACATTCAAAAACCATGAGGAACTATATGGGTAAGAGAAAATAATCATCAAGGGAAAACCAAATAAATTGCATTAGGTTTAGAAGTAAACAATACACTTTAAACTAAGGCATCCAATACAATAAAAATGAGGCTCCCATTACAAATATATTGAAGATGTATTATAAATTTTATCAATATCATGGTCTCACTCTCATCATTAAGAATAATTATGTGTATGTTGTCCAAATTCACATAATAAATTAGCAAGACAGACTTACACTCATCATTATCATTAAGGATACTTTTGTTGAATTGATATGCATTCTATTCATTATCTTTGACTTCAAATAATCTAATATTGATAGGAAAAGGTTTAGTAACCAATATCCATGTTTATCATTTTAAATATTATCAATATCATGGCTTTGTACTTATTATTAAGACTTTTTTGTAAAATTGAAATGCACTATTTTGATTATCAATTATTTTTATTTTTTGAAATTAATAAAAAATTGTGTTATAATCAACTTCTAAGTTTACATGATAGACTAAAGGTATTGTAAACCTATAAGAATATTTTGACAAAATTGACATATATTATGTTCATTATCTTTTATTTACAATTTTCTAGTTATGTTTATAGGTGATTATATTTTGGAATTAGATGGAAGGTTCCAAATTGAATGATGGAGATATGGTAGTCCTCTTTCTTAATCTTCGTCATTTAAAGCTAGATTTATCTAATTGTTAATTATGGTTCTTTGCAACTCCTTTAGTTGTCAGATATAGTCAAATGTTGTGAAATCAAACCCCATAATTACTCATAAGCAATTGGCCCTGAGGCATATTGTTGGATGTGTATTCAAGAACTACATCATCGATGGTACGAGGAATATATGGAAAATTTATATGGTGTATTTCATCCATAACTTCATCTAGGAAAACTTATGGTTATCTATGATTCATTTTTATTGGTGTTTTTCATCCACTGTTGACACAAATGTGCTAATATTAATAGGAAGAGATTTTGTAAATATGGTCCAAATTTACATGATAAATTAACATATTTCTATTTTGGAAACTACATAAACATGTTATTGCAACTGAATGTACTAAATTTTTTATAGTCTCACCTCTATCTTTTAGCAGGCTCATTTTTTTAATTGCATTTTTGTCACAAGGGTGAACATAAAGACTGAAGAGCACAACGAATTTATCTCTAGTACTAACTATGGAGATGAAGTATTTTGTACGTTATTGAATCTTGCATGGCTAGATGTTTGGGCTCTCTCAGATTGGTATGATTCCCTATACATATTCATTTATAAAAATAAAATAAAAAGTAGCAAAACATAGTGAATATATTAATAGTATGGATGAGACATCTAATTCTTTTTCGAGCTGCATTCGACACAAATTGCACGCCAAGGCCTGTTCCATAGAGACGAACAAATAAATATTTGTTGGTCTTGTTTTAGCTGCCCTGAATCTAACTTTCCATTTGCCAGTGAACATGTTAAAGTAACTTTCTAATTGCCAATGAACACGTCAAAGTATGTGTTCAGAATTCAAGAGACGCACTTTATTTTCTTTCTTGGTTTTGTATACTCTAGTTTGCACAGTGATAACAAAATCTAATCATAGCTTTAGCCTTAGGTTTCCACATCATAAAATTAAGTTATTCCTTTATTTTACAAACTTTACGACTATTTTTCCCCTTAAAAAAATTACCCTCCAATATTATTCATGTCCATCCTTCTTCACTTCCTTAGACATTACAAATGAAGACAAGCCTTTATAACAAAGTATGTACCAACAAGTCTAAGTCAAAGTCCAGGCTCTGTAGGTTTTTCAGAATTTCATTAGGCATGATCTACGGTCTAAGTTTGTACTGGAGAACAACTTGTGATATGTTCATCCTTCTGGGAACACTCACTATAGCCGACACATTCTTAACCACTCCTGAATCGATTGTTGTTCATTCAAAAAATCTCTGCATATCTTGGTATTCTCTCTGTGGTTGTTTAGTATATTATGCATTCGTACCAAATTTGATTCGAAGGTTTCAGCAGTGGCTAGATGAAGAATTGGGTCGACGATTTCCCAAAATTCTGAATACATTTTTCTGCCTGCCTGTATCTTCTCGTTGTTCCAAATTCGAATTGTTAGTTTCGCATTTCAATTTATTTCAGGTATTGTTGGCAGAGATCACCTGATATCAATTTCGATGGCTAATAGGATCAATATGAGAATTGAAGAAGGATATGAATGCAAAGGCGAGTTTTCATCCGAGATGGTTGATTGTCCGAACCCTGAAAAAATGTTGGAGAGTTTTCTACAATCGGATCCCAGCCTGTCTTCCACCAGCAGCCGTATTTCATAAGAATGTTTTTCCATTAACAACAAGCAAAGCTCATGTATGAAGTCGGCCTACATTTTTCTGTCAGAAGCCACCCTTTTCCCGGCTACATTCGGCCCCGATTCTTCATACACCAATTTGTCATTGAGCAACCCCTCTGCGTGTCCTTCCCCGTGGAAATCGTTGTCTCTTCTGCACTACCCAGTCGTGACGCCTTTGCTGGACAAAAAATCTTACCGATGCATCAGTGCAATGGCGAGAAAAGAGGGCCATGTATAGGCTGTCACCATGTTTGGCGATGGCCTGCTTTATAGCAGCTCGTAGAGCGAAAACATTCGTACATGGAAACAACCCAGTTTTGGTGAATACGGCTGCTTCAAATCTGGGACCCAACTAATTCGCTAGGAAATAGTGATAGGAAAATTCACTAGAATAATTAGGAACTGGAGATAGCATAATTCTGCACCATAAATATGGTAGCCATAGCCAGATGTCAAGTGGCCATTTGTCAAATAGCAGATGTCAAGTAGCCAGATGTCAAACTACGGAAGATATGTAGCCAGATGTTAGAGAAAATCATATGCCAGATGTCAATCAAAAAATGAAAGTATAGACTACTAAATTGATTCAAAAGAAGGCCTATTGGCCTAATTATTAATTGTGTATTTATTATACAAGTATGATTACAAATATATTTAATAATAAATACAAAAAGAGTAGTTTTTATTTATTTATTAATTAATTATTAATATATTTGTTTCTATAATTTTATTTATTATAGAATTTTGATTACAAATATATTTCATAAATAAAAATAGAAAAAAGAGTAATTTTTTCATGAATATAAAAATATTATTAATTTTTTTTTTATTTAATAAATAAATAAATAATTTTTTTGTAAGTCAACATTCTATTCATTAGAAAAAAAGATTTAAATCATTTACCAACATGCCTTACTTGCCGACACAATTTGCCTTATATTAAAAGAATACTAAACAACATTACATTTTCTCTCATTTGGATTTAGGATCGAGCATTATACATTGTCTGAGGGTTTGTCAAGATCCTGCAAAGATTGTACAATGATTTCCTTTCCTTGAGATGTCCCTGATGCCTCATGCTCCAACATATTTGTTGGCTCTTTATCATTATCAGAATGGTCATATTCGTGGGTGCATTTTTGCCCACTCATTTGTGGTCCCAAAATACTGGCTACATCATGCAATAAATTGGCCAATGTGTGATCTTTCTCTCTTGCTGGTTGGGATGGCACATCATGGGCCTGTGCAGAGTCTAGATGAGTGGTTCCTTCGTTAGGTGCATTCTGGTTCTAAGGTTTCTTCAGCCTATGAGCTACATAGGACTTAGAAGCTTTGAGTTCCTTTTGAACTTTCCCTCCACGATTCTTCTTTTTGATTTCTTGTTGCAAAGGGTGACTTTGCAAATAAGGATATGCATCCTAAAGGTGGTCAGGGTGTTGACAATTTCTGCAGTGAAATGTTGTGTTCTCGCGATCCACTAGTTGTTCATAAACCTTACCTCTCCATTTAAGGAGGAGTTTTGCTGGCATACCTTTGCTAAGATCCACTTCCATACATATACAAGCATAAGACATGATTCCTTTTGCAATCTGCTCAACGTCGATTTTGATGAAACACCCAAGCAAATTGCCTATATGATCCAAAACATATGGGTGAGCTATATGGACGGGCAAATTGGGAAGTTGAACCCATACCAGGGTTGTCAAAGATGACATAGAAAGAGCGTTAAAGTCTGGGAACCAAGGTTGAAAGATAAGACCAACCTGACCCCAAAACCAAGGACCCTGGTGAGAAACCTTCTGCTTTTCCTCCATCTTCTGAACAAAAAAGAATCTCTACATCCCAAGACTGGGTTTGATAAACCCACTCCTAAAGAGCTAATGATGAAGGCCAAAAGCCATTAAAGCGACAAATAATCCCTTACTGCTCATAATTGTTGGCAATGAAGCTGCATGCAATATTATCAAGCTCAAGAGAAGGGTTTTCAATGTTTTGATCCACCACAATTGTAGGCCCAACAAGATATTTGGGGTTTGGCGAGGAAAACCTAGGATTCAAAATGTCCTTAAAAGATCTTGAGGGAGGGGGCTAAGGGAGATGCACCCCCCCTTGGCTCCATATCTAATTATAGCAACAATGTGAATCCAGGCATCCTTGGTAACACTGTAATCGCTAAGGGATTTTTGCTCCTAACGCTGACAACCTTCATGAATAAGTCAAAAACATTCGCGAGGGATTTGCACATTTTACTGAATTCTCAACGCTCGCGAGAGAGGAAACCAGATCTATATTTGAGACCTGCAAACCAAATGAACCTTCGGAAATTGGGTTTACCAAGATTGAGAAAATTGCTAGAACTGGAGTAGAAAACACAGCATTGGCCTAGAGCTTGCTTGGTCCATACGCTGATATGAAGATCTAAGGGGAAAACTCGTAGATATGGAATTATACGGTGTAGATCTGTCCTTTGAGTGGAGATAGATATGTCTTTCAGGCCCTTACTGGAGTGAGGAACTTGCACAACTATATTTTAATCAAAAACTGGAGTTGCAGAGTTCACAACCATGATTTTCCAAAATCTTAAAATAAAATAAATAGTATATATATAATTATTTTTATATATTAAAAAAATAATTAATTATGTTTTAATGAATTTAGTAGAAAAGAATAACCTAATTAAAAATAGTTTGGAAAAAAAATGTTATTATTTATGAGATATAAATCAATTAATTTAAATATGAAATTAATCTGTATGAGATTTAATCTCCACAAAATCAGTTGCAAATTTTAAATTCAAAGATCAAGTGAGAAAACAGTCTCCACTCTGATATATGAAAACCTCACATGATCATCACCCATCTCCGCTGTACCTACCAACCCACCTCCACACTCTGATATATGAAAACCTCACAGGATAACCATCTCCACTGCACCAACCAACCAACAAAATCCATTGCAAATAGTTCCTCGATTGGTTGACCCTAAAGTGCCTTTTTTTCAGTGCTTTTCCCGGCGTGAAGATTCTGTTAAAGGTCCACAACATCGGCGAACGTGTCCACATAAGAATCCCATTCCTCATAATCGGTGTACCTTGCAGCGAGGAAGCATTGTTAGTTGCACAGATCTGTCGGCCTGATCTTCTTGTGAGGGCGCTGGACGGATTATGTAGGTTTCGCTGGCCATTGCCTCCTACCTTACACCTTTTTTCTGGGCAAATCCATTGTTACAGAGTTTGAGTAAGGGAGCATATATGCTTTTTCCGGGATAAATGTCTTCAAACAAATCAATCTTTACAGAGTTGAGGAGTAAGGGAGCATATATGCTCTGTCCAGGATAATGTCTTCGAATAAACCCATCGTTACAGAGTTTGAGGAGTAAGGGAGCATATATGGTCTTTCCACGATAAGTGTCTGGACTGCACAATCTAGATGGTCATTTTCGCTGAATTTACCAGCTCGAAGGTGTCGAGGGAGTTCGCTGCTGCCCGGGACTTTTCCTCCAGTCTTTGAGGTAACTTTCATCGCCCATTCAAATTAGCTTTGCCAAGACTGTTTTCTGTCAATGTCGGTCAAGCTAAAGCTATAGAGCCGGAAATGCAAAGTACTGAAATGAGGCGAGTAAATTTCATGAATTGAATTTTGCAGTTAAACAAAACGGGAAGCATTGCATTTTAGAAAGAATGATCGAGAATACAGAGTATTTAGGGCCACTGTAAAATAGCGGAGAACTTTATCAATAATTCAAAACTGTACAGTGAACCTTACCAATTTATTTCTAGTTATTACATTTTAAATACGGTTGAAACTGTTTTATTTGGTCCAACTAAGGATATGCTAACCTCTAGTAAAGAATTTTTGTCTACCTGCCTTTCTTCAATTTGTCTGCAATTAATTTAAAATATCATCTGTCAAAGCCATTCTCAGTGACCCACATTTGTTTTCGCAAATGCAACTGTGATCCAATTCTTTCTCTTTGGCAGTGCGCTTGGTCAGGTCAGGTGTTTTAAGACATTAAATCCTGTTGCAGACATGATTTACTATGCTACAGATTCTTTATCTTATATAATGTTGCCAGTATTTTTAGCGTATGGTCTATTAATCTTCAAAACCCAAACAATCCCTCAAGCACATTACAGAGCTTGAAGGAACTTTATATGTATCTGTCATTGTACAGAGCACAATCTACCATGCCGAACAAATTATCCTCCCATTACTTTCCAGACCACTGAAGTTCTGACAGGGACTGGTAAAGCAGAGCTTGAAGGAACTTTATATATGTATCTGTCATTGTACAGAGCACACTCTACCATGCCGAACAAATCATCCTCCTATTACTTTCCAGACCACTGAAGTTCTGACAGGGACTGGTAAAGCATAGCAAAGCATGTTGTAGAAACAGTCAAACAGATACTTTCAATCCAGTTTAGGACCTCGGATATGCAGACATAGGGCATTACTCATAAGTTTTCAATCATCTGGACATTTTGTTTTTCCTACTGTTGTTGAATGTGGGTTCTTTCCCCCTTTCCTCCATTTTGACGAACTCGGATAACCAGCTCAGAAGGCTTTCAATCATCTGGACATTTTGATTTTTCTCCTGTTGTTGAATGTGGGTTCTTTCCCCATTTTCTCCGTTGACGAAATCGGAAAACCAGCTCTGATTTTAGTAGCGGTTATTCTTTCCCCGGTTGATTCTATTTATAATGGTATTTTTTTATTCTGCGGAGTCTTCGAGTTCACTTGACTTCACCTGAACTTTACTTTTCTCCCGTGTAAAACAACTCTCTTTGTTTGTTTATGGGTTCCTCTTTTTCTTTCTGTTATTGCTATAAAACAACTTTTTCCATCTTTGTGTGTGGAATCTTCTTCTTCTTTTATTTATCTGGGTTTTTTTGTTTTTCTTTATTTGTCTAAAACATTTTTCCATTTATTTATTTATCTAAAACATTTTTCCATTTATTTATTTATTTGTGTAAAACATTTTTTTCCATGTTTGTGGATGGAATTTCTTTTTTATTTTATTTTATTCATGTAGTTTAACCACTAACTTATTTATGACAATGTCAAGAGAATTAAATCCCTTACTTTTTAATAGCTAAAGTGCATTAACCAAAAAGACACGACCAATTCAACTAATTCTTAAAACTAGATACATCTTTTTATCATAGACATTTATTTTATTATTGACATGTCTTTATAACTAGTGGCAAAATCATGCACTTCAATGTTGTAATATTTTTGGCAAACTACCCATCAAATGCATTTTTTTCATACTATTTTGTCCAAATATTTAGGTGTAATGACCCCAGTTTATGTAAATATAAAAATTTACTGTGGTAAAAGACATTAATACAATTGTTGTTTATGTTTAAAAACAAAACTGTGACAAACTATTTTTGATGAAAGTAATTTAAATATTTTCTTGAAATGCTGGCAGCCTCTAAGAGGTGGATTGAAAAGAAAGAGCTCAGTTATAATAACTGATGGAAACTACCCTCCTAGAGGAGGAAAAGTCCTGGCTGTGGGGAGGAAGTTCGGTGCTGTGGGGACAGACAGAAGGAAAAACCTTTTTCCAAGAAAAGGAAAAGAAAACAGAGGTTAAGTTTGGTTAGGACCAGATAACCAGGGACAGAGTGCACAAATCTTGTTGAGGACTTGAGGTCTGCAAGATGGCTCGGGGGGAGAATTCCGTCTGAGGGATGGATCTCATGGCTGGGTGGAAGAGCAGAAACAAGCACAGGTGACTTGCTTGAGAAACCATTCCTGATATTGGTGAACCAGGTACGGTTTCAAACTGCAGAGTCTCTGTTTGAATATGAAAAAAATACAGTAGTCAAACAGGAAACAAGTTCTTTTTCATAGTTACTGTCATAATGATAAGATAACTGTACAGATATGGTTAAAGTTAAAGGACAGATTGTCATTCAATAGACATAGTCTGAACTAGTCGTACTGTAGATAAAGCTACATAGATGGATGTAGTTAAAGACTGGTTATAGGAACCAGGGGAGGTTAATCGAGAACTGGTTATTGAATGATAGTCAGGATATAACCTCGTCCATAAGACCGAGTCACTGTTTAACAGTGAATAAACTAACAGTGGAATAAATAGTATTAAATATCTTGATAAATAATCAAGTAGATACCTGAATGTGTCGACAGGAGTGAGGTTAGAACCTCTGAGTCTGGGTAGAAGAGCACTGACGACAGTCAGATGATACCCTGTCGACGGAAGAATAAATAAACCCTCAGTTGTTTAATACAAATGACTGACGATATGAAAATACACAGAAAGGTTACCCCAGACAAACAGCGTTAATTTGATAACTGTGCAAACAGAAAATGAGAATATTAATATATTTCATCAACCCGTGTTCTCAAAAATACAGTGTTAGCGGACATGGTAACAAGAACCCAGCTCTTTGGAGCGATAAATCGAAAGAGGAATATATTCATCGTGTGCATGCAAATCGAAAGGAGTTATACAGTTATAAGTATACAAAATCCGGTGCATGCAACTTCGATAAGAGGTATGCTTACATCTACAAGATAATCTGTGTATGCATTTGCAATGAAAACCTCAAGCATATATATATAGTGCGACATTTCCATAGCGAAAGGGAAAAATTATAATATCGTTTCGGTTAACCCTTCAAATGCATACTGTACAAGTACCGAACAGACTTAATAAACAACAGTCGCATAGGAATGCAGAACGAAGCAACCATCACAACCTGGGATAATCCATAAGGTTGCCGTCGTAAAAGCGAGTGAAACCAGTAACAGAAACATGAACTCCATGCACTATTCTAACACAGTTGAACACAGATTTAATTCATATATGATGATGCAAAAACGTAAAAGGCCCTGAGGGCTCAGACTAAATCGTATTTCATACATAAATTACAAGGGTTCCATATATATATATAAAGCACAAAAGAACAATACCCGAATGGCGAAAACCCTTGAAGCATAGAACTGTTCATACATTATTTAACGAAGAATCTCAAAAATGGAACCCGAACCCTTAACCAGGTCTGTGTGTAGATCTGAGTTACATGTCCGAGAACAGACATGGTAAACCAAGAATTTGAGCACGCCGCAAGGGGATGCATTCAACAAAAATAAGTCCTTAATACATACAACAGAACTCAGGAGGAGCTCCACCGTGGTGAACACCTCCATAAAACAGGTCATGGACTTGACCAGAACACGAAAGAAGACCTAAACTCAAATGGTGAGGGTTCTCTATGGAGAATACCTCGTCAAGCAATGCAGGGAAACCCTCATTCGAACAGCGGCTGCACAATTGTAATAAACCACTAAAATCGATGGCCGTGAGCTCTCGCAAGCAGAAGCAAAACAAAGGAGAGTTGAAGACATACCTGCGGCCGTCGAGAGGGTGGAACCTCCAAGTATGGGTGCCTTGGCTCCACCAGGAGGGCGTGCCCTGTGAGCAAAGAGGAAACAATCTTTAGAAAACATTACAGACAATCATCCCTGTAAAAATGTGCAGTAGATTTAAGAGTCGAGGTTCAAATACCTGTGTAGGATTGGTTTTGGTCACATCGCAGCTTGCCGAGAAATTGCAGGTGAAGAAAATAGCACTGGTAGAGTGGAACCGGAGAATGAACGCCGAGACGGAGCCGGAAAGGCCGAGCAAGTGAATAAACCCCGAGAGTGATCGGTTGAGGTTTTGTAAAGACCTAAACCCTTGAGTGTTTTGCAGCCGTTTGATTCTGCGGTGAGATCCTGACCGTCTATGCAGGGCGGGAACCCCAAGCGTAGAGTTCGAGATCTCTGTGACCGAGGTGTCACATGGCCAAAAGAGCCAAACCTTGCCACCTATCTCAGAAAGGACTGAAGTCCTTAAAGCAGGAATGAGATGGCACCTGCAAGGCCTGCGGCAGGACCGCCGAAACCCGAGCCTCATTAATAATCACTGAGAGCTGGTAGAACGAGAGTTGGCTGTCACATAAAGTCAACACGTACATAAACCAGTATGACCCGGCATTGCAAAGTCACGTAGCTCATATAATCTCGGGTTGCAATGGGAATAGAATATAGGTTAACAGTTGTACATACGTGGCATGCGTATGGTGTCAATTAACATATGTGCTTACATACAGGTTGGAATAGCATATGATATATATAGCAAAGGTGTTAAATAAAGTATACAGTAAATTTTTTTTATGTATGTGAATATAGGTGTGACATTAGGGGATAGTGAATGGTTCTCAACACAAAATCGTTCCAAAGGTACTTGGCCTGGACATAAATATTATTGATTTTAAAAGGTACATATTTATTATAGTTTAGATATCCACGTTTTTGAAAGGTGAAAGTTGAATCATAGTACACACAATTACATAAAAACAATAGAAAGAAGGAAAAAGAAAAAGAAAAAGACAATTTGGAAAGTATAAATGTAATAAAATGAAAAACAATAAATTTCAAAAAACTTTGTGTTATGCTCTTGGCCTGCAAGAAGATACCAGAATACCAAATACGCGAAGAAATATACCCAGAACATAGAACAATAAGAAATAACAACAAGTATTTTATTATTTAGAAAGCAATGTTCACTTGCCTCTTTGAGGGGGCAACCTCCAATAGAGCTGGGCTCAATTACAAAATAAGACACGATGCTCCTCGAGGGGAGTCTCTATCCTTTATATAGGATTCATACATGCAATACCATGGGTCAATACCATGGTTCTTATTAATACCATCTATCTAATACCATGGCCCATTTGCAACTAACTATGGTCCCTTCTTTAAATGCGGGTCAACCACTTACAATTATTAATATGGGCTTTATTGACTCTTTACTTAACTATAACTATGACTCGATCCTATTACATAAATAAGGGGGTTACGGTTGGACCCTAACATGCACTCCCCCATAAGAATAGCCTTGTCCTCAAGGCTGAAGCTACGAAAATTGCTAAAGGATAGTCGTTGGTTCCCAGGTCACATCTTCTAGAGAGGTGTCTTTCCACTTGACGAGGACTTCCTTGATCGTGCAGCTGTGCAGGTGCTGTTCTCGTGTGTCAAGAACCTGTTCAGGTTGGAGCTAGATTCACCCTTCTTCATCCAATTCAGGTAGACTGGTTTGAATTCTGCAATGGTTCCCAATCATTTCTTGAGGCATGAGACATGGAAGTCTGGATGGATTTTTGCAGTAGGTGGCAAAGCTAGCTTGTAGGCGACTTCTCCAATGCGATGAAGTACTTGATACGATCCGTATAATTTTGGAGATAATTTCTGACAACCCTTGTCTTTGAGTGATGTTTGCTTATATGGTTGCAACAATACCTGATCCCCTTCTTGAAATTGGCGTTCTGAATGATGTTGATCTGCCTATTGCTTCATGCGGTTTTGAGCTTGATGGAGATTCTCTCTGAGGTGGGCCAGCATGGTTGTGCGGTTCTGTAGGAGTTGATCCACTACTTGTACCTTCGAGCATCCCTTGATATAAGAAGTAGGTGAAGGAGGGAGTTGACCATAAACTACTTCATATGGAGTCATTTTGGTGGTGGCATGATAGTTGGTGTTATACCACCATTCGGCTAGAGGTAACCACTGTACCCATAGATGTTGCTTTTCTGAAGCGAAACACCTAAGGTAGGTCTCTAGGAATTTGTTGGATCATTTGTATTAAACATAGAAAGAGCCTTGTTTTGAGGAAGTTAGTGTATTATTCATTGACCTAGTAGTTGAAATTAATGACAATAGATTGGTACGGTTAATCGGTGCTATGATTGAAAGTGGTGAGTTCAAGCGAAACTTGTAAGATAAGGCTTCATAGTTAGTAAGGTGTGGAAGACACATAATTTTTTTTAATTTATGATAGCATAACATAACCTTGTTAACAAAAACATCTATAAAACAAAAATTATTTGACTTATATAAATTTAGTCAGAGTAAATTTTAAGTTCAAATCTTACGAATTTTTTTAAAAGTGAGATGCAACTCTAAAGGATTAAAAACCATCCCATATAGTATTTAGATACATCAATTCCTTGTTTGTTTTATGCAAAATGTTCACTAAATTTTATGCCTTTTCTAAAGGTTTAAGCTTTCGTTGAAATACACAACGTTAACATACAAGTCAAGTCGAGGTGGGGTGGTTGATGACGTGTGAATTTGGGAATTGGTGGTGTGTTTTTCTTGGTAACTGTGTCGTTATATTACCAGTGGTGGGAATTATTCCTTGGTAGAATATGTGTGGTCATTGTGGGGTTTGGTCAGTTCAAGCAAATGTGCAAAAGGTCAGAACGCCCCCTGTTGGTGGTTGTTATTGGGGGGGAGGGGGGTGCAACGTAATTCCTCTTGAGCCCCTGGCATCTGTATTCATCCTAGTGGGGTGGTTGACGAGGTGTGAATTTGGGAACTGGTGGTGTCTTTCTCGACAATTGTGTGGTTATATTATCGGTGGTGGGAATTATTACTCGGTAGAATGTGTGTGGTCCTTGTGGGAATGGTGGGCATGGCCAGCACAGTCGGTCTCGTGCCTAGTCACAGGCATAGGAGGTGATGACCACTTATCATTCTGCAACCCCCCATAGCACTCGGGCATAAGATTCAAAGACTTGATACTCAAGTTGCACAAGAGCGACAAACTTATTTGGACTTAGAGCTTTTAAAGGAGTTGTCCCACTCGCTTCCCGACCCTAGTCATACCAGGAGAAAAATGAATCAATCTATGTATTTGGCCACACTTCATTGGTAGCTAAAGACTCTACTTGGAAGAACCTTAAAGGAGAAGCATGAGGAAAAGAATAATGATATCTCCTTTCTTGATGACATTCGACACAATCAGTGGAAGTAGCAGGAATGTATGGATAGATTGGGAATATGCTTAACTCACATTCAGAGGCACATCCAATGTGAGTTCAAGCCCTCTCCCACCTGGTTTGAGTATGAAGGATATGTCTTCGTTATCATCATCAAACACTTGATTTGGTTTTATGTTCTAATTATGTTTCTATAGCATCAAACACTTATTTGGTTTTATGTTCTCGATATGTTTCTGTAGGCTCTTATGTTTTTTAGTCTCTTGTTTAGTTGTTGTTTTTTGTCATCTAAATAGACATTTTGTACTTCTAATTCTAGCCAAAAACCAAAAATTCTAGTTTTCTTTATGTAATGGAATATAAAGCATTAAAAAGAAATTATGTTGTATTATTTATAATACTTGAATAATAAAATTTTAAATATTATTTTATTATAAATTTAATTGTATTGAATATATTATATTTTTATATAGTGATAACATAATAATTTTAAAAAATTATAGTAACATTTCTAATGTGAAATTTGATAATATAAAGTAAATGTTTTTTTTTTTTTCTCGGTAAAAACTAATTCTATTAAGAGAGAGTATAATACAACAAGAAGATACAGCCAAGAGAAGCAAGAACACAGGCAGCCGGAAAGGATAGGCTTTCCACCTCGGCTCCTAGAAGAAGAGAGAAGAGAGTAGAGTTGAGCAGGAAGTAACAGGAAGAACAGGGGAGCAAAAGCAAAGCATAGGATTCTACCCAACATGGGGAGAGTCAACTATGCGGCATTTTTTCCCTTTCTTTTTACCAACTTTGACCCATTCAGGAGGGCACTGCTGAGCTGGCAAGATTTGCAAACTGAGCTGGGCTGACTGAGAGGTTTCCTTGTCTGAATCCGAGGCAGAGGATTCATGATTTCTTTTCTGAGAGATTGGCTGGACGGACAAATTTTCAGGCTCAGCCGAGGGCGGATCCTGTGCCATCTTTGCTGCCACTCCTTCCTCACTCCCCTCCTCTTCATCCGAGCTGAAATCAAAATCGTCCATGGGGGGAGGGTCATGAGGCTTCCAGCTTTTGGATTTCTGCTTAGGATTGGCTTTCTTCTTTTGGGTAGGCATCGAGGGACAAGAGCTCTGAAGGTGCCCTGTGTGATGGCAGTTGCGGCAGCGGAACGCTGTGTTCTCGTAATCCAGGTTCTGAGTCCAATGGAAGTCTCCAATTTTGAGATTGATCTTGTCAGGGAGACCTTTGCTCATGTCTATTTCTGCACAGATTCTGGCAAAGGTGTATAGGCCCTTTTCCCCTCTAGAAATGTCTGTGTCTAGAAAGCGGCCTAGAGAGTTGCCGATCCCTTGGAATACAGCAAAGTGCCATAGGTGCGCCGGAAGATTAGGAAGTCTGACCTAGATTGGGAGCTTGGTGATGATTGTTGTAGATGGATCGAAGTCTGGGAACCAGGGGGTGAGGAATAAACCTGCTGAGCCCCAAAACCATGGCCCTGCTTTTAAAGCTTTTTGGTAGTCCTCCTCAAAAGCAAACACTGTAATGAAAAAGCCCTTTGAGCATAACAGAACCTGACAATTGTTGGTCTAGTTAGAGTGAATCCACTGGTAGAGGTCTGCTGTGCGTGGCCATAGCCCATTGAACCTGCAAATAATGCCATGCTCTGCATACTTTTGGGTTTGCTCATCCAGCGTTGGATGCGCTATTTCAATGGAGGGGGTTTCCTCCAGTTTGTCCACCAGAAAAGGTTTGGGAGCCTGAACTGGTGGAACTGTTTTCTCCTGCTTCTGTGCATGGACAACATCTTTGTATGAAAATGCCTTGGCTGAGGATGACTGTCCTACAGCTCCCCCTCTCAAACGAAGGGCAACAATAATGGAGGCATTTCTCTTAATGCTGTAAAAAGAAAGGGGGTAGAGATCCTCAAGTTGTTTACCTTCGTGGAGAAGTCGTTGAGCTGCAGAGGGTATCCCCAACTTGAGTTCCAAAGCATGCTTGAGGTTCTGCACTAGATCCGATGAGCTCACCCACTGAAGCAGGGTTTTGCCAGAGATGAGCCTGATTTGGATTTGAAATGAGGCAGAGAAGTCAGAGATCCGCTTTCCTCTGCAGATTTGGGACGAGAGGAGGCAGGGGCTTTGAGGGGTTGTCTTTCCCTGAACTTGCCGCAGGGGCTTGTGAGGAGGTAATGGGAGCATCCTGGCGTCATTGAGTTTGTTATTGCTTTCCGCCCCAAAGAGCTTCCAGTTACTCCATCCAGGCGGATCCAGGGAGCGGAAGGAGTTCTGATGTTTAAAAGCAGAGCATTCTTCCAGAATAAAATATGTCCTTCCAAGAACCACCGCTTGAGGAGAACCAGGAATAAAATCTGCGTGTTCACCCTTGGCCGTTGCGTCTACAATCTGAAGGGGGCGGCAGGAGCGGGAAACAGCATCCGAGGGCCGAGAACTGGCAGCCCCAAAGTCCCGAGCGGAGCATAAAAGAGTGCAGGGGGCGCTCAGAGGAGATTGGAAAGCAAGCTGTTCAATATTGACGGAGGAAACCTGCATTCCATGACTAAAACACCCATCACCAACATCCGCAAGGCTGGGCAGGAGCTCGAAAGCAGCCGAAGGAAGGTAGGCGACGGCATGTCTGCTAGGGTTCATCGTCGGAGCTCCAATCCCCAAACTAGAAAATAAATATCAGCAATGTTCTAATATAAATTAAATGTTATTTAAGTATTCAAATTTGATGATAAAATAAATTATATCTTTTAATTTATTTTAACCTTAAAAATTATGAGAAAAAAGTTTATTTTTCACTTTAAAAAATTAGGTTTGGAGTTGCTATTGCATTTGCATTCTAATATGTTTTTTCAATTTTTTTAAAATAGCATTAAAATTAATTTTTATTTATAAATAATAAATAATAATAATTAATTGAGTTATCTTAGGTAGTTGGGTTAAATAATATTATAGAGTTTGAATGGGCCTAATGGTTAAAAGCATGTGTTTCCTCTTGAAGAGTCACACGTTCAAAACCAGAAGGGGTCACAAGTTTAAAACTAGAAGGGGTAAGGTATGTTTGTCTTAGTAAACTATCAACTATAATACTTTGATAAATATTGTTGTAATAGATTTGTATCAAGTGAGCTCTAAAGTATACTTGTGAACTCATTTATTATCAACAACTTTCCTCTAAGAGAAAAAGAAAACTAATAGTATTTTCAAAAAAATATTACTCAATATCATAAAATTTATGGGTCTCTTAAGTATACTTGTGGACTCATATATTATCATCAACTTCCCTCTAAAAAAAATTAATAGTATTTCCAAAAAATTATTACTCAATATCATAAAATTTATGAGTCTCTTAATCTAAGGCCTTGTCTAATTTATGAGTCTCTTAATCTAAGGTCTGGTCGAATTTATGAGTCTTTTAATCTAAGGCATTGCCTACAAAAACCACAATTTTCCGTGGAAAATCATTTTTAGGGCAACCATTTTTTTTTTCTTTTTTCAAAAAATCCAACTATAATAGTGTGTTTAAATCGTTTTTTGGATAGTGAAAATGGTTTTTTTTTCCAAAAAATCCACTTATAATACTGTTTAAATCAATTTTTTTTGGATAATAGAAATAGATTCAACACCATCAAAATCCGCTAACACCCAAAATCCTTAAGCTTAACAATAATACTCTAAATTTCCCTGAAATTTTTTAATCAAATTCTTATTACATTTTCCACTATTTTCCAAACAAATTTTTCCAAACAAAATTATAATGTCATTACAGTATTCTTTATTCTAATATAACCCTCATATAAAATGCACAGAGGTAAGCTGACACGTGTCGTGCACATTACACTATTCTTTAATCTAATATAACCCTCATATAAAGTGCATAGAGGTAAGCTGAGACATGTGGTGAAAGAAAGACCGTATCTAGTAAATATTCGAATGCAATGAAAGTGGTCCATGTGGCTATAATGGTTGGGTCACGGACGAACGCGAAAGCTTTGAAATAAGCGTCAATTTTACGTACTTAAATAGTAAATAAATTTGAGAATTTATCTAAATTTATAAATAATTTGAGATTTTTTTGGCCGTTAAAGTCCAGGCTGCCAATTCCGAGGAATATGGGATAATGCGGGCCACACATTTATAAGTCATTTTCTCGCGGCAACTCTTTGTTTGTTTATCAATTTGAAAATTTTATTTCAAATTTAATATTATATATATATTTTTTTCACGTGAACCCTTTAATTATCACAATCAAAGCTCTATGACCACGGTTGACATGATTATGTATTAAAAGTTTTTTAATGGTTTAATTTTGATGATTATAAAATGGTAAAAAGTGTTTAGAGATACAAACTAAATTATTATTTCAAACTTTTAAACATTATAAAATTGGTATATTATAATTATTCAAATTTTTATTATTAATATTAATTGTGTATGAAAGATGTTGTCACGTAGTATTATATGAGCGATTAAAGGCTTCCACATTTATTCATATTGTTAGAGATTTCAAAGAGAACACTGTATAATGATTTAGAACAGACTAAATCATTACACAATTTTCTTCCGGAAATGTCCAACAATAAAGTATTATATTTAAAAATAACAAATAATATTCACAAGAACAAATTAAAAAGATAATAATAACACAAAAAAAAAATTAAGATTGACTATAAATAAAATATTTCAAATTCTATTTTCATTTTTAGTTAAATAATTGAAAAAAATTACTTTTTAATATTAAAGAAATATGTAATTATTTCACTACTTAAAAATGAAAATATAAAAAATATTTTAATTTAAATTATTTTGTTTTTCTTTATAAAAACTGGATATAAATCTAAGTTATTTAATATGGATATTAGAATCTCTAGTAAAATATTTTTTTGTTATTAATAGATTTTTATTTTAACTATAACATAGAATGAATTACATATCATGTAGTATCAATTATATTATTTTCACATGATATATGGCAACTCCACTTTTATGTGTAATTTATTGCACTTTTAATATGGAATTGAAGTATAACATTTAAAAAATATTAACAAAAAAAAATGTTTAATATATATATAAAAAGATAATTCTTATTCCATGAATAAGTTTTTTTTAGGGAGATTTGTAATTCATTCATATTATAATATGGAGTTGACATGTGACATTTTAAATATCAATAATAAAAATTATATAATATATATTTGTAAATTTAATTTTTCTATTAATTCATATCAAAGATACTTCTAGAGTAATTGTTAAACAAAAGTTTTCGGCCTCATTTTTACTAAACTTATTGACCAAAAGATAATGGCACAAAAACATTTTCAGTAGCAAAAGCAAACTAAATGACCACATGCAAATAGCCCAAAAATACTAAAAAAAATCCCAAAAACCAGAATACCTCTGATTTTAATCCCTGATATAAAAAGGTTACCTGGATCCGAATTATCTGAGCCATCACCTGGTGGCAGAGGATGACAAAAAGCCTTCATCAAAGGATGACGAAAATCCTTATGAACATGTAGCTCCATATGCTCCATTCTGGATTATCCGATTATCCGAGCCATCACCTGGTGGAGGATGACTAAAAGCCTTCATCACCTGGTGGTGGAGGATGACTAAAAGCCTTCATCACCTGGTGGCAGAGGATGACGAAATGCCTTATGAACATGTCGCTCCGTATGCTCCATTCTACCTTCTAGACACTCCAACCTCTCACGAGATATATTTTTTTACCGTAACTAACTGGATAAATACCTTTTTCTGAATTATGAGAAAACAAAAACGATTAAATTGATTTTAAATAGTACATATATATTTAGTAATTAAATTTAATAATTTATATAAAGTAAACATTATGTAATTTTTTTTAAGATAATAATTATTCAATTTTAATTACATAATTTATTTATTTTTAATGAAATTGATCAATTAAAAAATGTCTTATGAAATGAATTATTAAGGAATTTAATAAGTCTTATTTTTCTGGGCATGTGGTATTAATAAGTCATGGTATTAGTCTATAATATTAAAACAATTCTATTTTCAGAATAAAAATCTCCAAGATAAATTGAGAGTGAATTTCCATGGTTAGAAATCTTATTATATGTTTTTTTAGTTTATAATTAATAATAATAATGTAAAATAAAATTATTTCAATTGGGATGCAGGTCGACAGTTGGGACAACAAGTGTGCAGTAATGAACGGTATCTGGGCACTTAATACTGCCGTCCCCCACATGCTCAAGGCAGGGGGCGCGGTGACCCTTGGCATGATTGCACGCTGGGGAGGTAGGCAAGGTGGCAGGACTCGAGGCAAGGCAGGGTATGACGGAGGGTGAGGCAATTTGACGTGCAGTCTTAACGTGATAGCTTGCGGAGAAGGGTGGTGTCTCAGGGCTGGTGGAGAATGTTGGAATGTGAAGAACCAGGGCCGTCGATGAACACCTATGGACTTTGGGTATGTTATTTGGCTCCACCTCAAAACTGTAATTATGGTCTTGTTGGGGTTTAGCTGGGGTGCAAGGGGTTCTGTCTAGGGGATAGGAAATTGTTGGTGGCAATGGGGCAGGCAACTGCTCGCCATGGCCTGGTTCTGCATCTATACCTTATGTCAAATGGGTGAAACCCATGATTGCTGGGGGGCAATTGCTTGCTATTAGGATGGGAAGCTTCGCGCTCAGTAAACAAGGGTGGGGGGAAGCTTGATTGTCGCAAGGTAATGCAGGAGGGGCAATTGAGCATAGATGGGGGCAGGGGAAAGCAGCTGGTAGGAGGCTTGGGATGCAGTCATACCCGCGACTCGCAAAGTAAGCATTGGGCTACCTAGAACCCATGCCGGAGTGATGGCAAGGCCAGAAACTCTGGGTGGAGACCCAGTTGGGGGGAACCGAGAGGCAAAAGCACTAAGGCTGAGGCAGAGGGGGAAAGGTACCTGATCTACAACAGGCATATAACAAGACGCAAGGGGGGTCTGCGAGCTCGACATGGGCATGGGTTGGTAGACCTGCATACAAACGAGAGAAATGGAGAGGGGGA
Organism: Pinus tabuliformis; assembly: GCA_031772625.1. Taxonomy (NCBI): domain Eukaryota; kingdom Viridiplantae; phylum Streptophyta; class Pinopsida; order Pinales; family Pinaceae; genus Pinus; species Pinus tabuliformis. The sequence goes on from CM062804.1 coordinate 1,267,549,043, forward strand.
AAAGGGTGCTTCAAGGGGTTGGGGCCATGGCCTTTCCCATTGGGGGTTGCGAGCTCCGACCCACCCCAGGATGACTATGGGGAGAATTGGCAGAGAGGAGAAGCAAGGCAAGAGGTACCCCGCTGCAAGCAACAATGAAAGGGTGAGGTGGTGCATAATTTCAATTCTGTGTTTAAATCTAACTTATTGTGGATGTCATCAGTGCTTAGGACAATAGGTTATGGCTTGTGTTGTGCGAGGCTGTGGGCGTGGTAGGAGAGGCCTAACACCTAGGAAAGATAAGGGGCCGAGCACATCGGAGCCACGCAAGGGTAGAAAATCAGTAGAACATCTCATAACAGAGGTGACGAAGGCTTACCGAGAGGGGACGGATGTGGGCATCTGGAAATTGTTGGAAGAATGGGAAGAGGAAGTGAAACAAGGTAGTGAGACAGAGGAAGAAATGGACAACTGGAGGACCTTAGACCAGAATCCGGGAAACACCTGCAGAAGAATCACGCAGTTCAAGCAAACTCTGTACTTGTATTGGCTAATGAAGAGTTGCTAGGCAAGGCTATGGATCAAATCTCAGTGGGAATCGTGGTGACACTACAAAGAATTCCGAACTACAAGAAGGATATGGAGAAAATCCTCTTTCAGCGACATAAACAACATATTAGGCTGGACAGAATTGACAGCCACATCCCTTGCATCCTAGTGTTGTACGATATGCCAGGAACATCTGCCAAGGATCCGACACCTGTTGCATCTATCTCAGAGGAACAAAAGGATTAGACTCCTACCAATGCATAATTTTGTCTTATGCAGATAGCTTTTAATTTCCATGTTGCAATTATCTAGCCTGGCTGGAAAGACTAAGACAATATTGTTTTTGGATGGCTTACAATGTCAACGGGTGGCCAATAGACTTGGTTTTTTCTGTGGACAAGTTAAAGCCACTTGATTTATCTGTGTGGTGTAAACTTGTTTATGTTTAATAAGACCATTCAACAAAAAAAATGTAAAATAAAATTATAATTTAATTAATTTGTATGATTTTTTATAATTTTAAAACATAAAAAATATTATAAATATTTTTATTTTTATCCTAAATTAATGCGTATCCATATTTATTAACGATTTCATTTGGTTATTAATTAAAATCTAATAAAAAAAAACCAACAAAACTTCAGATGGTTCACAATAAGAAAATGTTGCCCAACTTGACTTGCTGAAGTCGTAAACAATGTGTGCGTTATCTGTTCTCCGTTAGTGAAATATGTAATTTTAACGATTCCTCTCAAATTTTACCCAAAACTATTAAAAGAAAATGCCCCACCAAAATCCAAACCTTACCATGGTTAGAATACGCTAAATCCAACTATGCCAATCGCAGCAACAACCACATTAAATTCACCTCTGCCTTATCCATAACGTTCGCCTCAATTTTATGGCTTTTCTTAGGGTTGAAGCAACAGAGGCTTAGAAAGCCGTGTCAAATCATGCTACTTTGCCGCGCGTCTGAAGAACATTTGCAAGCTGTTTGTCTCAACTGGTCTGAAGAACATTTGCAAGCTGTTTGTCTCAACTGATCGTGCTGCTTTTCCATGAAAGGCCCGGCGTTGATGGACATGTCAAGTCAAACTACATTGCACCGCCTCTAAAGAGCAGTTGCTACCTGTCTGTCTGAACTTATCATGGTGGACCTGACCCTTTAAATAAATCGAGAGGGGACGCGTCAGGGCAACTTCCATGGTGGAAATTTAATGCGCTGCCACTTTTTCGTGGATGCTGACCATTGCCCTTTCCCCCCACTTTCGTCCGAATAAATTCCACTGTTACAGTAGTGACATGAACATACATATAACTGTCTTTTCCAGATTATTCGTCTCAACCAATACCTGCAGTGCACAATCTATAAGCGTAATGTTTATCAACTCTTTGAGGTAAATTTCTTCGCCTATTCATGCCACCGCCCGAATCAAAATATAATGAAATTCACTGCATTTTTTTTTACCTTGATTCTCCCAGTTAACCACAGTGGGAAGCATTGCATTGTTAGAATGAATAATAATCTAGTTTATTTTACGGCTGGAAATAACTAATTTGTTAATGGGCTATAAATGTATGGGAATTAGTTTGTTAATAGGTTATAAATGTACTGGTTGTATATGTTCATCTTTAAATGTTGGCAAGCCAATAATTCAGCGGTAAATATATACAATCCCATATATAATGAGCCATAAATAAATATATAAATATGTAAAATTATCTTTATATTTTGACAAACCAATAATCCAACCGTAAATATATACAACCTTATAAACCCTATACATTTCTAGTTAATAAATAAACTAATTATTTATTATAGTAAATATATACAACCCTATACGTTTATAGCTCGGAAATGGCAAAAATGTCATCATTAATTAATTTATAATTAAATCAGTGAACTGAATGTAGCAAAAGCATGTTCTGGAAACTGTCGAACTTCTAGTTAGTTCGGCAAACATATAAGGAGTTTTACCTCTTTACGGGGTAGTAGATGGAATGTCTTTCAATCGGTACTGGTAAAATAAGAATTGGTATTCTTTTGCATGCGGTCTATGTATCCTATGTATCCCAGGACTAAAGGATATATATATATATAGTTAGTTTAAAGGTCATATTTTTGTTTGGAAAATAGTGGAATTGATAAAATTGATGGAAATTTTAGGAAATTTAAGTTACAATTTTGAAGCTTTAAGATATATTTTTTTCAAAAAACATGTATATGTATATTTTTTTACCAGGAATATAAAGATTTTTTTCCTTACCTGGGTAAGAAAACTAGTAATTAAGTAATATATATATATTTTTAATTTTATAGTGAAATTGTTAATGTTAAAATTAGATGATATAAAATAATTTTTGTTTTTCAATATTCAAATTTGATGATAAAAGAAATTACATATTTTAAATTTATTTAATCACAATCAAATAATTAATTAATAATATAAACAATAATTTATAATTTAATGTAAATATTGTATATTATCAGAAAAGTTCAAGGATTACATAGTTAAAATGCGTTGATAGGACTTTATTAGGGGAGCACACTATTAGCTACTTGAAAAGCTTGGCTTTCATATATTCTATTGGACATTGATTATATAATTCAAAGCCCTAGATTACAAAATTCATACAATATCATACAACAAAACAATTGATACCAAAACCCAGACTCATTGGTACACTGCTACACCACAAAACATACAACCAACGACAACAAATAGACATAGAAAACATTAGAAATCAAATGAAGAGATGGGGGTAGAATATTTGACACTCAATCTAGGTAGAGCAACATTGTCATACTCACAGAGGAGGTGACCTTCAACATGAGCCAATCTTGAATCCAACTTGCCCAAATTGAAGCATTGATTCCACGACCCTCTTGATATCTTGTAATGTAGCAAAGACATTGTAGTGTTCAACCTGCTTGCCTTTCAAGACAAAACCAAGCAGTGTCTTGATTTTCCAGTGAATAGCTATAGAATTGAGATATCGTTTTCCTTGTTCCTTGGTGTGACTAGGGTCCGACACCCAACAAGATACCTCATCCATTATTTTTGAATCATAGTGGGATTGTCTCTCCACCCCTGCCCGAGTCTCCACCTTCCTTATTTCTCTCCTAGTCTCAGAAGGGCTATATTGAAGTACGTTGTTATAGAGTCGTGAGCAAAAAGATGGGCACCCCACTGGCATGTTGGGCTACTATCATCGCCACCCCTTTTGTAGCGCATTCATTATCTTGGTGGCATGGTTGAACAGAGGGGGTAACACTTAAAAACAAAAACTAAGCCGACCATGACTAGGAAAATGACAAGAGACCAACCCAACCCTACTCCAAATCGGAGGAGAAACCAACATGATCTTCGCGCCTTCACAAGACATATAATACCTAGAACCAGACTTATGAACCTCGTTTCAAACCCTTTAGAGCTACAATTTCACTTTGACGCTCCTGTCACTGTCAAGGATAGAATACAAACAACAACCAAACCCCACAACCATAAAATTCCCGACTTATGTAAATTGCACTAGCTTGTGTGAATGCTAGAGGGTGTGAGAATGACAACCCCCTGCCATAGACACGACATCAGAAGGCCCTTACCCACAAAAATTTTAGACACCGAAGACTCAACCCAAACCAGACTAGGCCCAAGACCCAGCATAAATTTATACTCCACAATAGAGGACGAGCTGACACTAACACGATTACTACAACAAGGAGAATTTCTAAGACAAGAAAATAAAAGATGAGAAAGCAATACCAACAAACTAGTGGCCGCACACTTGGTTCGATGCCAACGCCCACCTATGTTGTGAAACTCAAATGTCGTCCACCAATTCATGTCACTGCACCAAAGATATAAGACGCTCCTCCAGTGGCATGGCTTACGATGCTGAGAATTCCTCCTTGGCTTAGCACTAGGTTGATAGGACCTCCTTTCTCTTACCACACCCAAGATTTGCTAGTTAGAATTAAGATCCCACTGCCGAATTCCTCTCTTACTGCTAGAGGCACCCTTCCCCCACCACTTCTCCAGCACTGGACACAAAAACCACCTCACAGAGCACAAATCAGGGATGGAATTGACCATAAATTCACCACGCCATAGACATTCAAGACACCCTCCTCCCCCCCACTTCTCCATCACTAGATAGGAAAACTTCCTCAGAGAGCATAGACCAGGGACAAAATTGACCCAAGAATTCACCACTCTGAAGACAATCTAGAGGGCTAGCTGCAGGGAGGTTAGCTCCTCGAACTCGTGCTTGTAGAAACCCACCACCTTCGACTCTTAAACAAAAACACAAAGCATCAGCCCTGCGTCCATATTTATTAGCTCTAGGGTGGCTGCATGTGGCAGCATGGCGATGAGATGTCCTACCCCATTCATTTAATAACAATCATGTGGGCGAGGTGGTGGGCAGGAGCCTCGTAATGCGTGCACACCCCATCGACGAAATTTATAGTGTAATGATACTAAAATTATTTATATCATTTAAAAAAATTAATCTAATATGTTATAAGAAAAACTTGTCTTTCTCAAATGTAAGGAAATAGTTTGTGACTAAGTCTAGATAAACATGTAACATGAATAAAAATATTTGTTACAATTTTATTTTTTTGTTGTTCAAAAAGACTTTCATTAGATTTTCAGGAAGGCATAGCTTACAAAATTAGTCTCAACAATCCCCGCTCTCTCATTCCGACCAGACTTGTTGAGATTGGGGACTAGAGAATACCATAGAAGACATTTTACAACCATTATTTCCAGAAGGAATTCTAGCCTTATCATACTAGAAGTAAACAAAAAAGAAACTAGAACTAACAACAACATATCAAGGAGGGGGATGGGGGGGTAGTACAGGGGGAGCTGCAAAGTAACCAACACGATCATGCATATGGAAATCAATATGTTCCATCCAAGTTGCGAAGGTGGTCATTGGTGCGATGATGGCTACGACGAAGGCTGTCCAACTATTCCAGAATTTCCTTTTGGTTGTATTGTATATCAATGAAATAGGTCATAATTTTGTTTTGGTCTTCATAACTGTGGTCCTTGAGTGTGAAAATCCATCCTAGGGTCCTTTAACTAAAAACTAAATTTCTCTAATTTTAAACACAATAAAATAGGAAATAAATTATTTATATCTAAACATTTATTTGATGATAATATACCATTAAAATTTATTTACCACAAGTTAAACAAGCCCGCATAGCTAGCGTTTTTGCCGTTTAGTTTAATTATTGAACTTTGAAATGTACGAATAAATTACCACATTTGAACAAGGGCTACATTGCTCGTAATAATTGAAAAGACTTATTATATATGTCTAGCATTCAATTTTTTTAGTTGACTATTAGTTGTGCTTGACCAAAAAAATTGCCCCTCTTTTATAATTTAACATTAGTAATTAAATTTTACTATATATAAATCTAATTATTTAAAATCTAATTGGTTCAATTCAACCAACTATATTAGCCAGTATAACAAAGAGATTTCTGATAAGAAGTTTTTGGATATGCATTACTCACTAACCTTGCCATTAATAGAACTAGAAGACATGGGTGTCACCGCTGAATAAAATCATGTATCGCCACTTATTATTATTTAATTTGCTTAAATGAGAATCTAATCATTCATTAGAGACAATGGAAGCTTTTTAACGAAGAACTGAAAGTGCTACTGCGAGGACTTGTTTGGAAAATCTACATTTGTATTACTGAGGTGGATCTACTTTATTTTTTAATTGCATGATGTGCCTTCAGTTTATTTGTTGTCTGGGAGGCAGATAGTTATTTCTATTTTGTTAAATTAAATAAATTAAACAATCTACACTGCTGGACACAAATTCCAACCGCAGATAATATGATGCTATGGAAATTGAACTAATAACGTCTGGTTGACAATTTACAGAGGCATATAATAGACCTCTATGGAATTGAATTTATAGTCATAACCTAAAAAAGTTCGATTGCACTCTTTTTTAAATATTCAAATCACTTAGATTTTCTTGATGGTTAGATTTTATAGTCTGACATGAATATTATTGTGCGACTGGAAACCACGTCCTCAAAATTTGAAAAAGTTGTTGAATTTCCCGATTCAACTTGTGATGAAATCTTATAGTCAGCCGGCTACTGCGTCCTCCAAATTTGAAAACAAGCGTACTCTAGCTATTTGACCATTTGTTTAATGAATTTTGTTTTAAATACTTTCAAGAAATGGTTGAAACTATAATTTTGAATTGTAATGGGGTATAATTTGAATATTTTACAGGGTGTGAAAAGCTTTTTTATATATTTAAATTATATTATAAATAATAATAAAAACATAGCTTTTCATATAAAATTATATTATAAACAATAAAATAATTAAAAACACACATTAAATAGCTAAATTGGTTTATACATAAATGTAGACAATTTTAGGATTCAGAATGAGGTATCATTAAAACATAGTGCACTAAGACATCATATAACAATTAAAACACAACGCACTCATACCTAGAGATCATGTGAGATTGCAATGTAATTAAGCACATCTTGCTACAGAAACGCAAAAGAACAAATGCACGTCAGTTTTCATAGCATCAACCCATGAAAGTGAGAAAACACAGGCGAGAAGCCGTACATGAATAGCAATGACCATTGATTTTGCTGGATATTGGAAATCGCGACGATGAAAACTTGACAATCAACTGTGTGAAAGTCCAATGTCATTGTCTTCATCACAGGCAAGTCAGCAATACGCCGACAGAGGAAAATGTTATCATGACTGAATAAGGGGAGCTTTGACACAACTAATCACCAACCAATTACCGTTAAAAAAAATAAATTTAAAATAATTTAATAAAATATATTATTTTTAGGTTCAAAGTTAACATTACACATGCAATTTTATATTTTTGGTCAAATTAAAACAAATTGATAGTCAACGCATTTGCAGATGCGTTATATCTTGCTGTGATAGGAATAATAAGTAAGAATTTCATTGCAACCATTTACATAAGTAATCAATAAATGAAAGAATACCTGTTCCAATAGCTTAGTTGAGACGCTCCTGAGCTCTTGACTCTGTTGGGATGCTCCTCTTGACTACCTGATTGGATTTGTCTCCCAGCCAATTAGGAAGTATTTCCTAGCCCAGGGAACCTCCACAGGTTCCCTAGCCCTCCGAGCCCAAGTCCAACTAGATGTAGTGTGTCCAAGTTTAACCAACGCTCTCCAAATCCAAGTTTGATCTTTCTCCTCTTTCTCCACATCCCTCCTCGAAAACAAAACCAAAACCAAAACCCAGGCCAAGGATCCCCCCTCTCCTCTCATCATCCTTCCCCTTTTATGTCTCTTCCTCCCATCCAACTCAACCACCTATCATTAATGTTTTGACTACCCCCTCATCCTTTCATTTAGTATCATTGACTTTTCTTACCATATCTTCTCCCAAGTAGATTTGATAAGATATGACTAGCAATTGTCCCAAAAGGTACAAAGAGAGGCCGATAGGATTATTAATTTGGAATTGTAAAATTTAGTAGCAAATATTGCAGAGGGAAATCTCATGATATTACAGAATGAAATCCCATCCTATTACAAGTAAAACTGAGAAATTTCATATACCACAATACAAGTAAAACTGAAACCAATCTTGTAGAGTGAAATCCCATCATATTACAAAATGAAATCTCATTATATAGGATTTATTAGGGTGATTACAGAGAAAATTAACATAAGTGGAGAGCTGATTCAGAAGGTATGACATGGACTCTGTAGAGTGAATCCCCTAATCTTGTAGAGTGAATCTCATCATACTACAGAATGAAATAGAAGTCTAAAGGATTTATCAGAGACATTACAAAGAACGCTATCACAGTGGAGAGCTGCTTCACAAGGCAGGACATGGATTCTGCTTATTCACCACAGAAACTCTTGTTGTTGAAGATGAGAAGCAGCACAAAAGTAAGTCATTCCACAACTACTACAAACTTACAACAATATTAACATCCTGCAAATATTCTCATCTATGAGGAGCTTTGGGGGCCTATAGATTACAAGAGAATAGCAGAAATTCTTCACTAAACATGTTAGTAGTGTACTGATCATCTTGGCGGTTGGAGACAGAACTGGTGTTGAAGCTCTCTTTCCTCACAAACCCAGCAGGGGCTTTCTTGTCATGATTCTGAGTACAAAATTTGACTGTCATTTTCTGCATCTTTCTATTTATATACATTGTTTGAACTCCTGTACAAAATTTCCCACAGAATAGAAACAAAAGATATTACAAGTGACTTAAGCTATTTGGCTAGCCAGAAAGGAAAAGAATTCAAAACAAAGATGTTATTACTAATCAAGTTTGACACCAGAATAGATATGCATATTAAGGGACACAGCCACCTTTAAAGGAAAAGAAACAAATAATACTAAGATCCCCAGATATATATATATAACAATAGTGTGGAGTTATTTCAACGAGGCTTGTCAAGGTAATCCCAGCTATTGTGGATCATGAGTCATTACTTTAAGAGACAATTACGAGATCAGTTTCAAAGCAGAGCTGTAGGAGATGGATCAAACAACAGAGCAGAACTTTATGCTTTTTGGTAGATTCTGAAAATAGCAATAGAGAAAGGTTTAAATTGTCTACAGGTGATAAGAGATTCCAAACACATTGCAGAGAGGTCGATTCCAAACACATTGCAGAGAGGTCAAATGGAAATTTCAATCAGGAAAATTTGCAGCTGGCCCATCATTGGACGGAATCAGAGAAGCAAGGAAAAATTCCATGTCATTATCTTTTCAGCATGTCTGCAAGGGATAAATATGAAGGCTGATATATTGTTCAAGTAAGCACTGAGGATGCAGAACAGATGGATGGAGATGATTGAATACCCCATCTGGACCTTCTCATTCAATCTATTTCTAATCAAGCTATTATAGTAATGACCTTTTGGATGGCTGTTTTGGAAGCAGTGTCAAAACTTAAACATCATACTTACCCTAAAATTATTATAACTGTTTACACGCTTTCCAGGACTTTAATTGCATACCATAGTTACACATAAAAGCCACGACATTAATCACATAACAGTTTGAAATAGTTCAGCATGCCTTCATAACATTGGAGATATTCCAACTGTGTTCATATTTTTCACTAATCTTGGATGACTTTAATTACAGTTCTCAGACCCTCTCCTTTAAGCATGTGATCAAATGCTCTCTCCTTTAAGCATGTGATCAAATGCCTTGTTGATGTCAGCAAAAGAAACCTTGTCTGTAACAAATTTATCCAGTTGAAGCTCCTGCAAATTTAACAATCAAGGAAGGAAAGATTAAAACCATAATTATAACTCTAATTAGATATGATAAGCATAGATTGCTCCCGTCATGGTACGGACAAAAAAAAACAACTGGGAAATATGACCACACAGTATTATCTACAATTATGGTTTAAATAAGCTGTTACAACTATGTTATGAAGTCTTACCCCATTCAAATACATCTCTACAAGGCCTGGCAAATCAGTACGAGGCTTATAATTTCCAAAGAAGGTTCCTTTCAACGTTTTCTCGCTCAGAAAGTTTACAGGATTCGTTTTAAAGACTGCGTCTGAACGAGGGACCCCTGTTAAAACGGCTACACCCCAACCCTGCAAAAACAGAACTCTGATATCAAACATATGCATTGCCTGCATTTTCTTAATTAAATCGAAGCAATCAGTTTAAACTTTAAAGCTACAGCTTAGAATTGAAATGATTGATGTATCTTAAACCAAAGGAAACCAAGAGCTAGTACATCATGGCAGCATTCCAAAGCTTGAACCATGGCCTCAATACTCCCTGTGCATTCGACGCTGCAGTCCACCCCTCCATCAGTTTTTTCCCGCAATACCACACTAGTCAAAAGCAACCAATACTTTGATCTGGGAGAGAGTTTGATGATCATTTTGGGCAGCTCAACGTACCTGCTGAATAGGTTTTTCTTACTCTTTAGGGTTTATAAATTCCGTTACTCCAAATTGTTTTGCTGAGAAAGGAAAGATTACAAGAAAGGGTTAAAAAGGCAATTCTACAAGTCAACATATCAACATATGTACACAGATTTTCCACATAATTCATAGGAGTAAAGTATGAATACCTTTGTAAACTAAGTAGTCAAATAACGGCATACAAGAAGCCTCTCGCTCCACAAACACAAAATTGTAAACTAAGTAGTCAAATAACTGCATACAAGAAGCCTCTTGCTCCACAAACACAAAAGAAAAAAATCTCTTACACCTTAATATTAAAAGATAAAATTATTATTTATAAATATTTTAACATATACAATTTGGTGCTTGGTGCTTTTTTCTGTTCTTCTCAATACAACAAGATTCAGTGCTACTTCAAATTCAATTTGCCACAAATATTCTGCACTGCCTATTATTCACTTTTCAACATAATATATGGACACTCTCTCAAGGAGGTAGCAGAATTTTGACCTACACCATTTGATGCTCATGTTTCACATTTCAGCTCGCACAGATGATAGGGTTCTTTAAGCAAATTAAGAGAAACATTGAAATTGCAAAATTCTGCGTAGAACAATAACTTGTCAAGAGCTTGAAACATAAAACTTGGAAAAAAAAATTAAATAGAGAAAAATCACTTAGCAAAGGGCCAATAAATCAAATAACTGAACATTTGAAAAAAAATATATCTTATATTGATTCAGTACCAATAAATCAAATGATTGAACAAGCTTATTGAAGCCTACAAGGATAGAACTATTATGAAGAAAACAGAAAAACAGTATCCAAATGGCCATATGGTGATGGTCCTTTTATGGCACAATCGGTTATAACAAATTAAAAATGAAAGGAATTCAGCTATACTAAGTTACAGAAACCTTGTTAATTTAAGCAATAAGTTCAAGGATTGTTCGAGAGCTTCCAATTTAATACAATCTGTTAAACGATATTTTACTTTAAAAATGTGCAGAACAATTAGGTTCCAGAATCCCCAAAATTTACCATGATGATAGACTTGCATTACATCACTCGGATGAATGAGGTCCTCATTAAAGTTTCCCATAATGTAGAGATATCCATGAAAGTAACACCATGAATTATGTGCAAATTCCTCAAATTTACAATAACATGATGTTCCATGCGGTTCAGCCTCAAATTTTGCTGGATACTCTCTCAAGGAGATTACAGAATTTCAACATACGGTATTAGATGCTCATGTTTGACATGTCTGCTCACACGGAAGATAGGGTTCTTGATGTAAATTAAGAGAAAAATTCAAACTGCAAAATTTGTGTAGAACAATAACTCATCAAGGGCTTGAAATATAAAACTTGAACAAGCAATTTAAAAGGGGATTAAAAAATCACTTCGAAAAGGACCAAAACACACAGGGCAATTGGGAAAAAAAATCTTCTTTTGATTCACTACCGACAAATCAAATGATTGGCCAGCTTATTGAAGCCAACGAGGATAGAGCCATTATGAAGAAAACAAAAAAGCGGTATCCAGTTGGAGATATGGTTATAGTCTAATTATGGAATGATCAGTTATAATACATTAAAAAGAATGGAATTCTCAGCTATGGCACGTAACAGAAACCTTGATAGTTTGGTCAATAAGTTCAAGAATTGTTCGAGAGCTGATGTGCTAAACGATATTTTACTTCAAAAATTGCAGACCAATTAGCTTCCAAGATCCTTAGAATTTAGGATCATGATAGATTTGCATTACAGCGCTCGAATGAATGAGGTCCTCATTAAAGTTCCCCGTCATGTAAAGATATCCACGAAAGCAACAGCATGAATTATGTGCACAGAATAGTCCCTAGAAAAAGGTTTGAGGACTTTAAAACTGCAACATATACTAATATGCATACAGTGGAACATAAAGAGGGCACTTGTTATTAGTACTTACAGCAAGCCCAACAGCCCCCAGGCCAAACACTGCTACTATCGAACCCTTCTTGGGTTTGCCTGCGTTCAAAGTAGCACCCATCCCTGATTCCACAACAGAGAAGAATTTTACACAACAATTCCAGTCAAAGAAACCATTATGAATGATTTTATAATTATTAACAGTACAGCGAGCGAAAGTCCTCGCAATTGACATGCCCACTTTGTAAAACACTATACATTGTCAACGAGGTCAATTATTTCATTTCTTCAGTCAAACTTAATATATTATCATCTCAAAATTACTTATAAAATCTTCTACAATTCAGGAAAGTAGTTTTTGCATAAATGGCAGGCTGCATCCAGACTTGGAGTCGCTCTGCATTGAGTAAATTCTGTTTTGATAGGAGATCCAAGGGCAATATAGGCCTTGCGGGGCAGGGGGTGTTTAGAGATGAGCATGGTAACATTCCAGGGAGGTTAGACAAGTTTTGGAATAGAATACCTAACAGGTAAGCAGAGATAACTTGTAAAATCTTCTACTATTCAGGAAAGTAGTTTTCGCATTAATGGCACGCTGGATCCAGACTTGGAGTCCCTCTGCATTGAGTAAATTCTGTTTTGATAGGAGATCCAAAGGCAATATAGGCCTTGCGGGGCAGGGGGTGTTTAGAGATGATCATGGTAACATTCCAGGGAGGTTAGACAAGTTTTGGGCACAACACACACATATATATGAGAGCACTGGATTTATCAGAGGGTTGGTGGATGGGAGATTGCTGAAGAAGCTGTGGTCTCTTTCCCAATTTCCCTGTGATCCCAGTTTCTGTGGGAAAACTCTCAACATCCAATAAAGGTTGCCAACTACACTCAAGGGAATCAAGTTTTTCTTAAACTCTCAATGAAATTTTGTTTTTTCCTTCTAGCAGAACCCTTTCATTCAGATGTGCTTTTGCATGCTGCAATCTAGAAAAGCTTCTTGTCACTTTCATCGTGCCAAAACATGAAGAGTGTAAGTTTCAGACAATAATCACAGACAATAATCTAAAAAGATTTTGCGAACAATAAAACCCTGAAAAGCATTCTTTCAGATTTAATTGTTCAGAACAGAAAACTTGCAAAAGTCTGCAACTGGTTAGTTGATGAGAGCAGTGAAGAATTCCTTCAAATCATGAAAAAAGTGATGTCTATAAATATTTTCAGGTGGAGTATTCTCACAATTAATGTCAAGCACTTATCTTCATCGTTAATATCATGTTTGCATACTGTAAGTCATTGTGACAAAATCCAATGCTTTCACTCTCGCCTGATAACATCTTCTCCAGAAAATTGACCTCATCTTCTATGCAATCCAGTCGGAATCCAGCAACCTCAACGTCAGGACATAGCGCCAACGCTGTCTTTAACCAGTTTCTGGTTTTAATAACAAAAGATTCAGTAAAGAAAAAGAAAAAAGTACATCACAAGCAATTTGATAAAGATCCAAGAACAACCCTGAGGCGCATCCAGAGCTTTGGTTGCCGAGGGCCGAATATGTCAAGGTGATGAAATTCCCACAACTTTGATGCTATTTTAGCAGATATTTCAGGATTTTTCAAATCAGGGGGCGACAGTGTCTAAGTCTCTCGTACAAATTAAAAAAAACTGTCAGAATTCAGTGATTTTGATTTAAAGAAACATCTTCAGTGAAGAATTAGTTGAAAAGTCTAAAGAACTTACCCTGGCATTCAGAAATTCCTCAATGCGGCCATTAGGGAAGGAAGCCAGGAGACGGGGGCCCTGCCCGAGCCTGGAAATGCACTCAAATGCCCTAATCTCGTATTCTCGATCAAAAAACGCATTCGCACGGGCATCTCCATAGATCCGAACCTTGACCTTCCTAGGATTTTCCTCCTCTCTGGTCTGCCAACTGCACTTGAAAATCTCATTCGTCATGCCGCCCGTGAGAGGCCTGATTTCCATCTTCTTTTCGTCGATAACGTCCGCCCAATGCAGAGCGAGGGTTTGCAAAGTACCCTCGGCTTCTTTGGGCAAAATAGAACTCTGTTCTGTGGTAGCGGCCATGAATAACGACTCGAAATTTCTGCGCTGCAGAATTCTGTTGAACTCAGAAAAGAATGGATCGTGCATAAGGCGGAAGATAACTGCAGGAAGTTAACACGACCCGCCATTCCCTCGCAGAACTACTCCCTCGCAGAACTGTCCCGCCAGAATCCGATGCCACGTGTCAGTACGAGGAACGAAGGATCCATTCAGAATCCGATGCCACGTGTCAGCACGAGAGCCAAAAGAACGACGAAAGTCTGTTCCAAAGGAAGGCCTATCGGCCTAAATATTTAATTTGGAAATTGATTGGAGAAAACCATATCTTCTCCCAAGTAGATTTTGAAAAGACATTTTGGGATAAGATATGAATATTTAATTTGGAAATTAATTGGAGAAGACCATATCTTCTCCCAAGTAGATTTTGAGAAGACACCTTGGGATATAGATATTTAAATTGGAATAAATGGAAAGAGACAATATCCTATCCAAAATTAAATTTGAGAAGACAAGTTGGGAATTGAATAATAATAATAACAAAATTTATATCAGTAAATAAATTTACATTTTCACAAATGTAGGTATGTACCAATATTTCTTGATAATTATAAGTCAATATTTTCAGGTAATTTAAACACTAATAAAATTTACATGATAAGATTAAGCAGGGCATTACATTGAGAATGTCCATATTGATTTGTATGTTCTAGAGCTGTTGAGATTCTGTAATGTCCCTTAATAATAAATAATAAATAATATAAATAATAAATAATAATAAATAATAAATAATATAATATGATACTAAATAAATAATAAACAATAAATAAAAAATAGTAATAGTAAATAAATAATGAATAATAATAAATTAATTACATGCTCTAAATAAATATAAATAAGAATAAACAGAAAAAGAAAGCAATAAAAATCAGTAAAGCTATCAAAAAGTAAAAACAAAAGAATAAAACAAGAAAGCAGTAAAGTTGCATGTTGACACATGGAGTGTGTGCATGTGGCTCCCCTTCCAATGTTTGCTCTATTTAATAGATGGTGAGGAAGATGAGAGACATTCCATCATTCCATGATTCCATCATCCATTCTCTTGGGAGAATAATGTTGTGAGACAAAGGATACCGTAGAAGTAGTACGTTGATTGAGGGCTTGGGGGTGGCCAGTTGTAACAAGATTTTGTACAATTGAGCATACGGTTGGGTGGAGAGTCGTCCCCAAGACTTTGTTGCAGGTAGCAGAATTCAACTAGCGTTCCATAGGTAAGTTGTCTCTCTTCACTCATATTTTTGTAATTTAATGTTAATTAGTTGATAAATTGCTTGTTGATTATAAATCGCTTGATTAATCTAATTAATTATGTGTTGTTATATCAGGGCTGTTATAGATTCCATAGTAGCAGACGCTACTACCTAACCAGGAGAGTGGGCAGGAGAAATAACTTCGGTTTCCTAACTGACCAAGTTGTTGGAGGATGAACTATGGTCTGGCTCGAGATGCCCTGCCTGGGCATGTTGCCCCCGCCGGTGGCTTGGGTGACCTCGTTGGCAAGGCATAGTGAAATTGTTAGAGCTTGACTGCTGTCTGTGAAGAGCCACTAAGGGTGAACCTTCGCAAAACCTGCAATAAACAATAAAATTACCTGAACCAAGACACTGCTACGTCGAGTGAGAGTACACTGGGGCTCCTCCAACCCCACGAGCTTTAAGACAAGAAGGGAAAGAGACCACCCATACCAGAGAGTAGAACTGAGCAAACCCTGCCCACCATCCTATAAACCCACCAAAAAAGACTACACAACCCCAATTGCCCAGAAGGGAAAATTCAAAGACGTCGACCCAAAAAGGGCACGTAGACCACCAACGAGCCTGACCGAAGACTGGAGTGTCACCCCCACACCAATAAAAACCAGATAGTAGTGTTGACGAGGACCAATGATGACGTGACCTCAAACAATCAGAGAGGCAACCCTCAAACCACAATGACATCTGGAAGAATTTGAAAACACAAAGACCTTACCCCATGCAGAAGATTAGAGATCCTAGAATTTCGATTTTTTGAGTGAGAGCCTGTAATGGTCTGAGACATGGATTCAACTTGATTCTCCGTCCGTTCGGGTGCCCAGATCCTAGGGACAAACTAGATGGCATAACCCAACCCACGCTGAAGTGCCACTGTCCTCCACTGCGCCTCTCAACCAAGGCTGAAACCCCAGGGAGCCGCCATGGAGCTAGACCCACACACCTTTATGCTCCTCTCGACCAAAATTCATTGCCCAAGGTTCTGGACTAAACCGATACACAAGTTAACCCTCGAATTTAACAACAAAATGTGCGAGAACCAACATCAAGCAAGGGAATTGAATACAAGGATCAGGCATGAGCAAAGATTTAATAAACATGTAGAGAGAACAAACCCCAATAACCTCACATGTGACAAATAGACATTCCTTTAATCACCCCATCAAGATCCCTTGCAATTATTAATATACCTTTTTAAATGATATAATTTTTACATCTAGCATGAATAAAAATCTACTTTAATTTTTGCATCTAGCATGAATAAAAATCTACTTTACAATTATGAATAAAAATCTACTTTACAATTATTAATATATATATTTTTAGATGATATAATTTTTCTCGAATAACATTAAAGGTAAAGCTACATTTATAAACAAGAACGACTAATAATTATTCTCATAATCAAGTGATCACTAATTTATTATCAATTTTTTTATTTTCAAAAACATGTTAATCAAGATCATATAAAATTATGATAAATTTTGTGAAATTAATTATTAAGACTTGGATACCTTCCTTATGGCTTTTCCTATTTCATAGACTATAGAATAGTTAATGCAGCCTGACATGCAGGCATTTAACTTTCGTCCACCCTCTCGAAAGCACGCCCATCGAGATAGCAACGTCGAAAGGGAAGGCGAAAGTTAAATGCATGCATTTCAGGCCGCATTAACTATTCTATAGTCTATGAAATAGGAATTGCCCCTTTCTTACATCGAATATAATACTGATATAAAGTACATAGAAGGAGGTACAATCTGAAACATGTGTCATGCAGAGGGAGGTGAGGTGATAGGTGAGAACGTATCCAGTAAATATTCGAATCCAAAGAAAGTGGTCCATGTGGCTATAAAGGTTGGGTCACGGTAGGACCCTCAAGCTTTAAAATAAGCTTAAATTCTAGGTACTTCAATAATAAATAAATATGAGAATTTTTGAAAGTTATAAATAAATTGAGAATATTGGGAAATTTTCTTTGACGCTGCCAATTCCGAGAAAGATGTGATTGTGTGACATTATGCGGGCCTCTTGATAATTACGTCATACTTACAAGTCGTTTTCTTCTGGCAATTCTTTGATTTTTTACTCATCTAATTTTCCTTCACTAAGTTTTATGACCACACTCTATGATGTAGGGCCATTCTTGATTATTTTTCAATTTTAAAAATTTTACTTAATTTTTTTATATATATGTATATTTCATATTTTATGGCTTTTTTCCTTCCCTAAGTTTTATGACCACACTGTACGATGTACTGCATTAATTTTTTTAATGGTTTGTTTTTTATAATCATTAAATGGTAAGAAGCTTCAGAAATTTAAAATTTAAAATAAATATAAAACTAAATTATTACTTAAAACATTAAAATAAAATATTTATATACTATATTGATTCAAATTTTTATATCTCTCCAATATTTTCTTTTATATCGCCGCCCCTTAACTGGATAGACACCTTTTTCTCAATTTGCAAAACTAAAAGTGATTTTAAAAATTAATATAAATTCAATAAATTCCATTTCAAAATAAATATAATCAGCAACAAATATTATATAATTTAAAATTAAAAAAAAAATATCCCAATTAAAATATATATTTTATATTTAATTATTATTTTTTATTATTATTAACGTTATGTTTTGAATATATAAATAAATTTTGTATTATATTAAATATTTATTAATAACCATAGTTTAATATAATTTGAAAAATATATTAATTATTGGTTGAAATCCTAAGAAAAGAGGTCTCGTGAACAAAGAAAAAATGAAAATGCCAAACCCATAATCTTAAAAATAAAGATGTATTTTGGGTAAAAGTAAAAATGTTAATTCACATAGATTTGTTGAAGTTATAAAAGAATGTAAGTTGTAAAGAATGTTAATTCACATAGATTTATTGGTCGTTTAATCCGAGTGATTGGGACGATCGGCTTATCGCCTCCCTACTTGGGTTGGACTCTCGTTGCATGTCTAGCTGCACCGCAGCATATTGTTAACCCGAGTGGTTTGGACAGTCGGCTTATCGCCTCCCCATCCGGGTTGGACTCTCGTTGCATGTCCCCGAGTGGTTGGGACGGTCGGCTTATCGCTTCCCTACTCGGGTTGGACTCTCGTTGCATGTCGAGCTGCACCGCAGCATATTGTTTACCCCGAGTGGTTGGGACAGTCGGCTTATCGCCTCCCCACCCGGGTTGGACTCTCGTTGCATGTCGAGCACCCCGAGTGGTTGGGACAGTCGGCTTATCGCCTCCCCACCCGGGTTGGACTCTCGTTGCATGTCGAGCTGCACCGCAGCATATTGTACCATTCCGCTTCGCTGCTCTGCAGCAAAGTTTAGTGTAGGAATTCGGTTGTAAAAATATTATATATAATGTATTTCCCTCTCCGAAAAAAGAATGTATAATTTTTGTCTGTTGTCAATTAATATAGATTGACTTATCATTATTATTTAAAAAAATCACACCACTCAAAATTATTAATCAGTACTCTTTAAAAAAATTTCACTCGTCTAAACTGTTAACTTATTTTTTTATTTCTTAAAAAACCTAAATCTTAAACCATCAAAAACAGTTTTAAAACATATACTCCAGACCCTAAACAATTTAATTTATGTATTATCTATTCTATCGGTTAATAAAATATGTAATTTTAACTTTACTCTTAAATTTTACCCAAAACTATTAAAGAAATTATGAACCACCAAAATCCAAATCTTACCATGGTCAGAGTAAATTTCGCCTCAATTTGATGGCTTTTCTTTGGGATGAAGCTTGCCTAAAAGGAGAGGCATCAACAGTCGTGTCAGTCATACCACTTTGCCGCGTCTGAAGACCATTTGCGAGCTATTTGTCTCAACGTGCTGTGCTTTCAATGAAAGGCACAGCATTGACGGACGTGTCAAGACAAACTACATTGCCCCGCGTCTAAAGAGCAGTTACGACCTGTTTGTCTGAACTTATGAGGGTGGAAATTTCGCTCGTTTCCGCGTTATAAAACCAAATGTGCTGCTAATTTTTCGTCGATGCTGACCATTTGCTTTTCCCCACACCTTCGTCCGAATAATTCCACCGTTACAGTAGCGACATGAACATATATATAGTTGCTTTTTCCAAATTATTCGTAGTCACCAGTACCTGCAGTGCGCAATCTACAGGGTTTTCTCTCTGGGAAGTTTACGAGCTCAGAAATCTCGATGGACTTCGCTGCCTCCCCGGAATGTTTATCGATTCTGTGAGGTAAATTTTTTGCCTATTCATGTTTTTAGTGTTTGGAATATATTTACAAATAATAATGAAATGTTTTTAGCGTTTAGTATTTGGAATTGATTTGGAAATAGTAATAAAATAAATACCAATTTCTTTTATCTTGATTTTCCCCATTAACCAGACTAAGAAGCATAGCATTGTTAGAATGATGAATAATAACCACAAGCTTATTCTTTACGGAAATGACAGAAATGTCTTGATTAATTAATTTACAGCTGCGAACTGAATTCGATTAAGATATCAGTTTCTTTTTACTATTTTGGATTGTTTATTTTATTATTAAAACTAAATAAATGCTAAGATCAAGTAAAAAAGTTGTGTTGTTTTGCTTATTCAATTTATTAAAGAGTGGGGAATCGATATTGTCTGCAATTAGCTTAACTAATTACTTAAACCCGGTTAGACAGATACAATATTGTTTTCCTAGGCTTGTATTTGCGGTTGCAGATATTGATTTTCTATGCCATAATTCTTTCATCTTAGGGTTACTTCTGGTACAATAAGCTTATGCTCTGTTAATCGCTAAGATCCAGACAACCAATCGAAGCACATTACATAAGTTGAAGGGTACAGTGTATTGAGCACAGTATACTACGCCTGACAACTATATCATTCCGTACTATATAACAAGTATATGCTTTTGTATCTCGGCAGAGTACTGAAGATAGCGGTTGTCTAACTGGGCGTTTTTTCCCATGGAAATTTTGGTACCATTTAGATAAAATAGGAGTGTTCTATTGAGGTGGAGGAATTATTGAGGCAGAGGAATTGTTTGGATTGTCAAAAGTGGTTGGAATTTGCCTAAAAAATTGTCAAAAGTGGCTGGAATCCCTCTAAAAAATTCAAAAAATCTTGTAAAGTCAGTGTTTGAATCATGTTTTTCATGGTGGAAATGGATTCAAATTAACAAAAAAAAATTTGAGTGTCCCAAATATGACATATATAACAAAAACCTGTTCTAAAAACTGTTTTCCAAGTAATTCTGATAAATAAAAAACAAACCTAAAAAGATTCACTTTTTTTCAGTAGAAAAAAACGCTTTCGGAAAAAATAAAAGAATACATTTACATAATTCTTTAAAAATACAGTTCATCTAGTCTCTACACAAAAAAGACAAAATAAAGTTTCTAATTTTTTTTTTTTGGGTCTAATATCAAAAATCATCCTCTGATCCTTGGTTTATGGTTCAGCATATAGAAAAAGAAAAAGAGGCTAATTGCTATATGAGGTTTGCCAGGGCTGCTCCTTGTCTCCTCTATTTTTCATCTTGGTCATGGACTCCTTGAGTCTTCACATTAAAAGGGTAGTTTATGAAAAAAGATGCAAACCATTGGCTATCAATATCTCCATTTCTCATAATTTATTTGTTGACGACATCCTTCTATCAACGATGCTTTGTAAAGCATCATGGATCTGTTTACATGAAATTTTGGGAAGGTTCCAAAAGGCTACGGGAATGTGTGGGAATGTGTGTTAATGAGGGCAAATCGTCTTTCCATCTGGAGAATATTCATGGTGATCTCATTTCCTTCCTTTCCCACCGATTCAACATTAAAACTATTCCTATCAATGTAGGTTTGAAATACCTGGGTTATCAGTTAAAACCTGTGGGCTACTCCTCAGCTGATTGGACGTGGATTCACGATAGATTTTACAAAAGAAATGCCGGATGGAAATACAAATGTTTGTCTATAGCTGGGAGAACGATTTTAACCCAGACAACGCTGGTCCAAATTATGGTCTACTGGGCTCATCTTTTCTTCATTCCTGCATCCATTATCAATAAACTTAACAGATTGATAACCAATTTTATCTGGGGTGGTAACAAAGAGAAAAAAAAAAATTTCACCTAACAAAGCTCTCTATGCTGGCTCGTCCAAAAAAGATGGGGGGCTGGGGTATCATGGATCTTAACCTGTTCCGCAAAGCCCTCCTCTGTAAATCATTATGGAAGGCAGTTTTGGGAGATTCACTATGGAGCAAGGCCATCAAATCAAAGTATATGGATAACAGAGACATAACTTTCTGGTATAGCCAAGGCACCATCGGGTCCACTCGGGGTTCTGCAATTTGGAGAAGCTTTCAGAAAATAGAGCATTTCTTCCTCCAAAGTCTGATATGGAGCTTTCAATGGGGGAAAAAAATCATTATGGGATTGGATGCCATTGCAGGGGGGATGAGGTAATATCTATTTCTCAGCAGTTACTTGGGGCATTACAACATAGAGGAATTTTTTTTCTGGGACAAGGCCATTCTCAGATGGGAGGGATCCATCCCTATATGGAAGTCGGTAGTTGAGTTGGGTCTCAATGAAGAGTTGGCTCTCCAATGGAACCAGACCACTTCGGCTATGAGGAACAGAGGTATATTTAGAACAGAAGCCAAGGATAAGCTAATATGGAAGGGATTTGGTGGTAGATCGATTGTATATGTTAAGCATATCTATCTCCAGCGCCACCTCACGGAACCTGATCTACTGATTAACATTTTCCCATCCTCCTTATGGAAAACTGGTTGCTCTCTCAAGATCATCATTTTTGCTTGGCTAGTCTTCCACAACAAGAATCTTACATGGGATAATCTCCAAAAAAGGAACTGGAGTGGGCCTGCCATTTGTCCTTTGTGCAGATCAAACATAGAAAGCAACTTTCATATTTTTCTACTCTGTCCCCAATCACAATTGATATGGCAGAATTTGGCTGTCCACTTCGGCTTTAGTAGGATCGCTTTCCCCTCCATTATGGAAGCTTTTGAATGGTGGGGCAATATGAAAATAGACTGGAGACCTATTCCTTTGTTGTCCATATGGGCCATATGGAAATGGCGGAATAGGGCCCTCTTTCATTCAAAATTGGAAAATTATTCCTCAGTGTTCAAACCCATTCTCTCTCAGTTCAATACTCAACTTTTCTCCAAAAATATAATGAGAATGTGTGGTAAGAAAGCACTCTCTATGGAACCCTTCGGTGTCCCATGGGCCTATTTTGATGGGGCGGCTCAACATGGATGCTGTGCTTGTGGGGTTTATATTATTCCTATGGAGGGTCAGCATATTGAAATATATTGGAACGGAGGTAAAGGGTCGAATAACAAAGCTGAGGTTATGGCGCTGGCAGGCCTGCTCACCATCTGTGACTTTCTCAACATTCAAGGTCTGAAAATTTTCGGGGATTCAAAGGTGATAATTGATCATGTTCGGTCTATTCATGTCATAAAAAACCTCAACCTTTTGGGATGGCTGAACAGGATAGAATCAATAAGGAATTACAGGAAGGATTATTCTATAGACCATATTGACAGGGAAAAAACAAAGTGGCTGATGCGCTATCAAAAAAAGGACTTGCTTCCCAATATGAAGTTTGGATGATGAGTATAACAGTGGGCAACAAAACTCACCATATACAGGATTTAATATGCCGGGTACATAACTCTCTCTCTCCTCGCCACCAATCTGGTATGTATCAGGCTCCCCTATTCTATGATTTCTCTTCTCTGGATGGTTCTCCAATTTTTCGGTCTTGTTTATCTGTTGATGCATCATATTTTGCCTACATTGGAATCTGAATTTTTTGATGAGGTTTTGTGGTCATCGGCTATGTTTATGCCACCCACTATTAAGTCTTGGTTAGTCAAAGATCTGCATAACTATGTGATTACCAAAATAGTTTTATGATGTACTGCTTATATAGCCTTTTTCGTGCTGAAAAATCATGAAATAGGAAATCTAAGTTACCAGTTTTCCCTGGTCCGCTAGTTTTGTATTTTCTTTTTCCTAAATGGGGATTTTGTTTTTGTTATTTTGTTTTTTTCTATTTATACTAAACAAGGATTTTTTTTAGTCAACGGACATGGGCTTTTTATTTTTATTTATTTTTTATTTATTTTTTTTTCTTCTTTCTGAGTTGTCCCGAAATTTATTTTATCTTTTGATGTTTATTTTTGAAGTTTTATCATTTCTTTTTTATATTTTTAATTAATTTTAAGTATAAAATATGAAAATTGTGAATTTGAATCAATGTTGTGAAAAGCGCGATGGGGATTAAATCGCGCGGGAAAAAATCGGAAAAAAAAACGGTGCGGGAAAAAATCGTTTGGTAAAAATATTCATTTTTTTCAAAGTTTTTCAATTTTTTTAATATCTAAACCATCTACAACATAAAATAAATACATTGACACATAAATATGATAAAAAACTAATATATAAGATGTTTAATATCATTTCTAGTGCTAAAATCACACATAACATTGAATCATGTCCTGAATAGTAAGCCCTGACTCCTGAGTCCCAACTCAGCCTCAAAATATCAACAAAAAATATGATAATGTATCTCATCATGTCATAATGTCATATACAATAAAATGAAAGTCTAATCCTATTGATTTCCTCTGCCCCTCTTGCGAGAAAATGCCACAGTTTTCCCTTTCCCTCTAGATGTAGATGCTTTCCCTCTAGATGTAGATGCTGGTGCTTGTGCTAGTGGAGATGGCAATGGAGTCTGATGTGCTCTAGAAGCTGAAGAACTAGAAGTAGGAGCTATAGGAGGTAGACAACGTCCTCTACTGGTGGCAGGGGTGGCAGGGTAGCCCAGGCAGGTGGTGTCACTTGGAAACATTACAATCTTCCAATCAGCCCAGGTAGGTGGTGTCACCTGGAAAAATTACAATCTCTCCTGAAAAACTGATAAGTCTGCTGAATTTTAAATGAAAAATTTAAGTAAAAAGATGAAAATGAAGATTAAGGAGAATGTCACTTTTACTTTAAGAATTTAACATTACCATGAATAGCATATCCATACTAGGGCTTAGACTTGATCATTAAGCTGCCCCACTCAAAAATTATTTGTTTCTTTCAAAAAAATTGCATGAAAAAAACAAAAAAAAGTTATAAAACTATGCGATTTTAAAAGTTTTTATCACGATTTTTTCATAAAATCGCGATTTTCACAACACTGATTTGAATTGACATTTTTCCACGGTAATTTTATATGTTTATTTTTTTAAAGGCAACATGCTTTCACTCCTCTAAAATACCTTTAGATATTGGCTTATTAACCTGTTTCCTTTAACCATTTTTTTTTTTAATTACGCTGTTATTTTGTAACCAAAAAATACTGACTCTTAACAAAATAAAAAAACAATTAAAAAAACCTTTCCAAAAAAATAATTTTAAAACATACTTGAAATCCACAACAAATGATAATGATAATTAATATTCCAACCTAAAATAATTAATAAATTTAAAAAAATTCATATAAATAATTTTTTTTTAATTGATTGAGAAATCCATCTCCAATATCGTGACTAGGAATGAAAAGACGTTACAAACATAGCACTAAATATCTTTAGCTTTTTCCAAAGCATGATAACGAACTCACAAATACGTCTGTCGAGAGAACGAGAGATTTGAACCCCTTAACATTTTTGAACTTTTCCGAAGCATAACAACAAAACCACAAATGCACCTTGAAGAGGCCCAGAGATTCGAAACTAAGTGGAGAATCATTCATTTCCGCTGTACATAGTACATACCCAACCAAACCCATTACAGTGATTTCGCCGATTGTTTTATCGGTAAAGTGGTATTTTCGCAGTGCTTACCCTCGCGCGAAGATTCTGGTAAGGGTGCACAGCATCTGCGAACTTGTTCATACAAGAATCCCATTTCTCATGGAGTTGGTGTGCATTGCCGCGAGAACGAAAAGTTAGCTGTGGATCACGGCCATTGCCGCCTCCCTTGCACCTTTTTTTTCTGAAAGTTACAGAGTCTGAAGAGTAAGGGAGCATATCTGCTCTTTCCAGGATAAATATTTTAAGAAATGTCTGTATTAAAATACCTACGCGGCCTTTTTTGTTAAATTTACCAGCTCGAAGGTCTTGAGGGAGTTCGCTGCCGCCCCGGTTATTTTCTTGGACTCTTTGAGGTGAATTTCATCGCCTCTTTAAATAAATTTTGTCGATATTGTTTTCAGTCGATGTGAGTCAGGCTGAAGCTATTGTGCCGGAAATGGAAAATACTGAAATTAGGCGAGTAAATTTTCATGAATTGATTTTCAGTTAACCAGACCCGGAAGTATTGCAGTTTTAGAATGAATAATCGAGAATAAAAAGCATATTTTAGGGCCACTGCAAAATGGCGGAGAACTTAGCAGTAATTTGAAACTGTGCATTGAATTTTACCTGCTTATTTGCAGTTATTACATTTTAAATACCGTTGAAACCGTTTTATTTTATAACAACTAAATACATCAAAATTTCTACCTGCCTTTCTTCAGTTTGTCTGCAACTAATTTATATACTTATTTTTAAAATATTATCCCTGTCAACGGCACTGTTAGCAACCGACATTGTATTTTGTAAACGCAAGTTCGATCCATGTGTCATTTTGCGGTGAGTTGGTCAGGTGATTTAAGCCCTTAAATCCAGTTGCAGATATGATTTATTATGCTGCAATTTTTTTCTTTCTTTAAATTTAATTATTTAAAACCTAAACAATTCCTTAAGCACATCACAGAGTTTGAACTTGATATATCTGACGCTGCACATGGCACAGTATACCATGCTTGATAATTATATTATTCTGTGATAGAACTATTACTTGCCAGAGTACTGAATATATGGCAGGTACTATTAAAACAGAGCAAATCATGTTCTAGAAACAGACAGACAGATAATTTGAATCCCGTTAGAACCTATAAGAGGCAGAAGGTTTTCAACCATCTTGACTATTTTTTTTTTTCTACGGTTGAAAAATGTGGTTTCTTTCCCCATTTTCTCCGCTAAAGAAATCGGGAAACTAGCTCTGATGGCGATAGTGGTTTTTCATTCTCCGGTTGATTCTCCTTGGAATTATAATGCTCTTTATTTTTCTGCGTATTCTTTGACTTGAGGTCAACTCAACCTTAGGATTCTCCCGTGTAAAACAACTGTTATATATTTGTTGTTGAATGCTTCTTTCCTGTTATATTCATTTCTTTCACTCTTACATGTCTTTTATTCGCTTCTTGTGAGAGCACAGGGCATCAATACTGTAAATTTCGTGGCAACCTGTAGTCAAATTAATCCTCTTTTTTAACGATATTAGTTCAATTTATTTTAGAGGTTAGTCAATGATTTTCAACAAATAACGGCTCCATATAAACCTATTCGGGAGGTAAAGAATATTGATTTCAAGAGTTATAATCTATTTTAATATGATATTAATTTCCACTCGGGTTCAAAGTTAGTTTATGGCATTGTGAATATATCATATATATTTAGTGAAAGATTACTTAAAATAAGTAAAAATAAAGGAAGGTTGGTAAAGTAATATTGTAATGAAATGGGGAATGATGAAGAAGTTAAAATATAGGAAGATCCAGCTTGGATGGGTTGTTTTGAAAAATTATTTTTAAAATACAAGGTAGAAAGAAATTTGTGTTGGGTATAAGGTTATGGGATTTTTTTGGGTCTAGATACCTTATGTGTTTATTATGCAGTTTAGATGTTCGTTTTGGGCTTTTTTTTACTATTGTAAATGTTAGAAGCAAGAGGTAGTTAACTTGGCTAGATGTTAGTTTTGGTTTTTTTTTTTTTACTATTGTAAATGTTATAAGCAAGAGGTAGTTAACTTGGTGCTTGGTTGTATAGGCTAATAGTGTTTGGTAAGCTATAACGAAGGTTGAACATTTCTCAAGGGAAGAAGGCTAATCATCAATGGTCCTCATAAGCCAAGAATATCTAGAGAGAACTAAGTGAATCTATGAAGAGACAAAGGAAGTGTCCTTGATCTCTTAGTAGGGAGAGCATTTGAATACAAAATAGTCCTCAATGTCAAGCTCTAAGGAACAAATATGAGCCAAGAATATCTAGAGAGAACTAAGTGAATCTATGAAGAGACAAAGGAAGTGTCCTTGATCTCTCAGTAGGGAGAGCATTTGAATACAAAATAGTCCTCAATGTCAAGCTCTAAGGAACAAATATGACAAATATGGTGTTCCTAGGGAATATGGTGATTTGTTTGAATGTCATGCTTGTGGGATTAAACTTAGAGTTGAGTGAGAGGGAACATTATGCTACAAGGTATCTAGAATCTAGTGTGTCTTTGGGGCTAGAAGAGTTTGTCACTACATTGGAGATATAAGTTTTAGTAGCATTGAAGTTTGGAAGCAAGTGGCTCTCCACACTTGAACCATGTGTATTAGAGGTAGGCTTTGTAAATTTAGTATGAATACCTTATTTACATCACTCTTGTAGGGTGGTCTGCCAATATCAAGGTCAATCAGGTGAAGGTTGTAATGAAGAAACTTTTGCATCCCATCATGAATCAATGCCACATTCTATCTACTTCATAGAATAGTGATAGTAAGTGATGGATACTTAAGAAGACTACTTTGTTAATTGACCATCTCTCTCACTTGTGTATCATCGTCACCACATGAAAGATAATTGGAATAAGGAGTGGGGTTGTGTCCAATTTTGACCGAGTGATGGCATGGGACATTGATCTCTTAGCATTAAGATATTTAGATAACATTGTGGCTACTACCCCTCCCCCCATGCGGGTAATCCCTAAGATAATTTTTTCCTCCTATTGTGTGAGCGAACAACCCTATGATGATCCACATGTAGCTAGCCTCAGAAGCCTCTCGTCCATGTAAATAGCTAGCCCTAAAATCCTCTCATTCATGCTTCAATTAGTGCTTTGTTTCATCTAGCCTGTGTTGATTTTTGGTAGCATCAGGGAGGCTTGGACACATGTATTCCATAATACCCATAAATTGTTTTGGGAAATTCCACCCGGAATCAATTTTATTAAAATAATTAATTATTTTTAATGGGTGTCTAAGTCTAAACTTAGGAAATTAAAATAATTAAATGGTATTAATCAAACTGTGGGTGAATCTTCTAGAAGAATATGAGGATCAAGTCAAAATGATTTTAGCTATTGATTAGAATCTAATCTGGGCCGTTGGTTCTCAACTGGAGGATTATAAGAGGAGACTTGATGGGAATTTGGAAAACACATCGAGTGGGAGATCAAAGATCGAACTTCTAAAGAGAGCAGCGCAACAATTGTCGGAGAGAAGTTCGATGTGATTTCTTGCAGTGAGGGGTAGGGATAGTTTCAGTTGGAGATTTCCTCCCGATCCGGGAATACTCAACAGCGGAGGCAGATAGAGATTTGGGAGACGCAGTGTAGAGGCTACGTTGGGCAGTGTACGCTGACGCAGAGGCAACGCAGAGCCTTGAGGAAATTCATATTTTTGTTGGAGAGGTCGATTTCTGAAGCCGAAAGTTGGGGTGTGAGGCCGGGAGGATATAATCGAAACCTCAGAGGCAAATCAATCAACAGAACGGGTGACGCTGTCCCTAGAAGCTGTGACGCAGGGCCTACGCAGAGGCAACATAGAGGCAACAAGGGACAAGCAATTCTGTGGCTGGATCAGTTGGGATCGCCAGTGATCGTGTAAGGTATTTCTCATTAATCTTCTTTCAATCATATTCTCTGTACTGGATTGTCAGCAAGGCATCCAAAGATTGTATTTAGAAAACTATTGCTTAATAATACAAACCATCAGCTGCTACACCGGTTTTTCGGCATTGGGTTTTTCCAGGGACATTTGTCCAAAAATAATTGTGTAATGAGTTGTGTATTTCTTTCTTGCTCAATTACTTGTTTCCGCATATAATTTTAATTGGTGAAGGCTGCAGTGTATTAGTTTCGATATTTGCTGTAGGAAGCAGTAAATAATTTGTTCAGTAATTAACAAATAGAAGGAACTTAATCAGTTGCTGCAATAGAAATTTGGGCTTCCAAATTTTCACATGGTATCAGAGCTGCAGGTGAAGCAAGAGAGCAGAGCTAGAAGAACCCAACGCTGAAGAGGAGGAGGGTCGAAGTGCTGCATAGGCAACAAATCGAATCCCTAGAGGGATTGCGCAGTCCAGGCCAGGAGGGAAAAATTTTCGAGGAAGGGCTCTCTCTGAGTGAGTCGACAGAGAGGTAAGACTTCCAGATCGAAGTTTGCCAGTGTTAGAGGGAGCAATGCAAAAGCTTTAGCGAAGAGGAGGTTTCTGGTGTGACACAGTTTTCTACAGCAGTTGCTGGGGCAAAAAACGTTAGAAGGAAGAAGAGAGACACTGTTGAGGGAACTCTTCCTCAGAGGACTTCCAACCAAGAAGTCTGAATTCTCATTTGCTGAGCAACAACAGGGAGCAATAGATCTACTAACTCTAGCAGGGAGTGCGTAGGCCAACCCAACAACAATGCAGAGGAGAGAGGAGGCAATTCAACATTTCGTTGGTAGAGATGGCAACTAATGGGTTGTGAGATCATGATCGGTTGGAGGGTGCATCCAATGGTGTGATCTGGAAGGCAAGGATCTCATGCCTTCTGGATGAGCACGATCTCAAAACCTACGTCGACAGTGTCGTAGCTATACTCGCGGATCCAAAACCGCTCAAGAAGTACAAGGCTGAGATGGAAAAGGCCAAGAGGTTGATCCTCAACGGAGTGAGGGATCATGTAGCGTGTCACATTGCCGGCAAGGATATTGCTCGACAAATGTGGGAAGCTTTGGCCACGCTATAAGGAGGATCTTCTGAGCAACGAAAGATGTACTTGGCGCAGAAGATGAGATCCATGCAGATGCAGAAGGGGGAACACATTGATCCGTTCCTTACGAAGCTTCAGGAGATTCGAGACTCGTTGGCGGCTATGGAGTCAACACCTCAACCTACCGAGATGGTGAGGCTAGCCCTCAACTTAGTCCCAGAAAAATGACAAGTGTTTGTCCAGAGTATCCTGCGGAGAGAAAGATTGCCAGATTGGGAAGGGATGTGCGCAGGAAGATATGAGGAGAGACTTAATCAAGTGCAAGATTGATAGTAGCAGCAACAATAGTGGGACGAAGCCCAAGGAGGAGGAAGAGAATGCAACCCTTGCATCTAAGGGGCAACAAGAGCAGCGGAAGAAGAAGAAATATTTTTCGAAGATCAAGTGCTTCCGGTGTGTCGAACTTGGTCACTACACTACAGAGTGTCCTCTCAAGAAGAAGGACAAGGACGAGAAGCATGATCCGAAGGTTGCATCCACACAGATCGAGGAGGAGTTTGCCATGATTTCCCAGAGGTGGGGTGATCTAGAACTGTAGTTCGAAAGAATTGTAGTTGGGCAAGATCCTTGAGGAAGTCCACCTCTTGGATCAATACCTTGCTACGAGAGCCCAGATTAGAAGTAGCAGGATGGACCAATGCCAATTGGTGCAGAGGAGTGCCGGGGTGACAGTTGCAGTAGCTAGGAGCACCAAATACTGAGCATTGCAGAGCTTGAGTTGGCAGCAGTGTAGTTGGCACAGAGTAGAGTTAGCAGCAGCGCAGAGGCTTTAGAGGGTCAGGGCATAGATTAGAAACAGTCATAACTCCAGCAATAGATGCATCATGCTGAACTCCTGTTCAATAATTTTGGATGCTTTTCTGTTGCTGATTCAATAGCAGCAGCAGTTGGAGAATGTTGCAATGCAGATGCAGTGTTGGCAGTGGTAGTGCCAACAACAACACAGATGCAGAATTTGAGAGGGAGTTGCAGTACATATGCAGTGTTGGCAGTGGCAGGGTCAGCAACAGTACAAATGCAACATTTGCGCAGTAGTTGGTGGGCAGTAATGTCAGACATCAACAACGCAGAGGGAGATGTTATAGAGAAGGGTGATGCTTCAACATGTTGCATTACTAGAGCACATTCCTCACTAAGAGGGAGTGTTGATTTCTGGTAGCATCGGATGTGCTCTAAGCCTCAAAATTTGTAGGGAGACTTGGACACATGTATTCCACAATACCCAGAAATCATTTTGGGAAATTCCACTAGGAATCATTTTTATTAAAATAATTAATTATTTTTAATGGGCGCCTAAGTCTAAACTTAGGAAATTAAAATAATTATAGGGTATTAATCAAACTATGGGTGAAACTTCTAGAAGAAGACGAGGATCAAGCCAAAATGATCTAAGCCATTGATTAGAATCTAATCTGGGCTGTTAGTTCTCAACCAGAGGATTATAAGAGGAGGCTTGATGGGCATTTGGAAAACACATTGAGTGGGAGATCAGAGATCGAATTTCTGAATAGAGCAACGCAACAGTTACCAGAGAGAAGTTCGAAGTGATTTCTTGCATTGAGGGGCAGGGATAGTTCCGGTTGGAGAGTTCTCCCGATCTGGGAATACTCAACAGAGGAGGCAGAGAGAGATCTAAGACAGGCAACGCAGAGGCTACATTGGGTAGCATAGGCTGGCGTAGAGGCAGTGCAGAGCCTTGAGGAGATTCTTATTTTTGTTGGAGAGGTCGATTTTTGAAGCCAGAAGTCGGGGTGTGAGACCGGGAGGACATAATCAAAGTCTTAGAGGCAAATCGATCAGCAGAAGGGGTGACGCTGTCCTTAGAAGCTGTGACGTTGGGCCTATGTCGTGACTGCGCAGAGGCAACATAGGGGCAACAAGGGACAAGCCATTCTGTGGCTGGATCAGTCGGGATCGCAGTGATAGTGTGAGGTAATTCTCACTAATCTTCTGTCAACCATATTCTCTGTAATGGATTGCTAGCAAGGCATCCAAAGATTGTATTTAAAAAACTACCGCTTAATAATACAAACCCTTAGTTGCTGCACTGGTTTTCCCACATTGTGTTTTTCCAGGGACATTTGTCCAAAAATAATTGTGTAATGAGTTGTGTATTTCTTTCTTGCTCAGTTACTTGTTTTTGCATATAATTTTAATTGGTGAAGGTTGTAGTGTATTAGTTTCGATATTTGTTGTAGGAAGCAGTAAATAATTTGTTCAGTAATTATCAAATAGAAGGAAATTAATCAGTTGCTGCAGTAGAAATTTGGGTCTTCCAAATTTTCACAGCCTGCATGAAGGTGGGTAATCTATTATAAGGTACATTAATACTTTTTGTATTCAAGTATTTTCATTTTAATGTTTAAAGTAAATTCTAGTATGGATCACAGGTTGAATTGGATGATAGACTACTTTTGGTTGTACTCTTGTTCTTACGCTTCACTTTGGTGGTTATCACTTGCCCTAGTCCAATGTGACCTTCTTGAGGCCTTTCTTTCACTGTTTAGGAGCGGTACAAATAGGAGACTTTGATTGGTGTTGTATGTCCATGGTAATCCATACTTAACATTTTCCATCTCTCTCTCTCTCTCTTGTATCCACATCCCATCTTTGGATTGATTGCTATCTGTCACCAATATTGGTTCGTTGCTTTCCTCATCTTTGAGTGGGGCGTCGAAAGCTTTTCCCTAAGAGGTTGATGTAGTATAAAGAAAGGAAAAAGCATGAGCCATAATGTTAAAATGCAAAAGATTGGCAAGGATAAATGAAAGTGCGTGGACAAAAGTCTAATTGAGCTCTACCACCTCATTAGCCCTCACTTAGTGCTTGGTTAATGCATGAACTATCTATATAAAAGGAACTTTGATTATCCCAACCTTGATGAACAATGAAATGCTTCATCTTTAAGGGATCAATGATGAATCAATGAAAGCTTGTAAGCTAGGCTATGTATCCAAAGGAAATAATAATGAAGAAAAAGGCACACAAGAGGGGTGGTAAAAATATGGCAAGGAAAGGTGGTACTTAGGTCCCATGATTGCTCCATCTTCACATCATCATGTTCAACGATGATGGAATTTCATAGCTGGTACAAGACCGTGGCATCTTCCATGAAGTAGACCCCATATCATGCTATTGATCACTTCCA
The DNA here is from genome assembly GCA_031772625.1 of Pinus tabuliformis. Classification (NCBI taxonomy): domain Eukaryota; kingdom Viridiplantae; phylum Streptophyta; class Pinopsida; order Pinales; family Pinaceae; genus Pinus; species Pinus tabuliformis. The sequence continues at coordinate 1,267,582,835 of CM062804.1, forward strand.
CTTGTTGACTGATGGGTTGGCCTAGGAACTGTTCCTCTTCTTAAGGTTAGAAGTACCTAATAGGGCCTTATGATAATCCTCCCATACCTAAGCACGATAATGTGTTTACAAATCACATGCTAGAAAGGCATTAGCAGATGATGCTTGTGTAAAGTACTTTGATGCCTTATACATTAAATATGGCTAACTCTAATAGTCTTATGGTTATTAAACCTATGATGTTGATCTCACTTGATTTGTTAGAATGTGCTAGATTCATGCTCCTAGGTACAATTGACATCCCTTGAGGGATTATATGATGCTTCCCCTGCACTTCAAAGAGGACGTCCAACCACCTTGATGACTCCATTGGGCACTAGAACCACGATGCTGACTACTTTTTGAGGAGCAATGACCTTGGGATGCATTCATTATTGTTGATGACACTCTCCTCTTTGTCCAAGATATGAAATGTTGCATATTTGAGACAGGACATTGCTTATAGAGCTGATGTACCCCAGAGATGATAGGATGCCCTGAGGTTGGAATTGCACCTTCTTGATGGATGTTGCCTTGCTTCTAAAATGATTTGATGACGACGACGACGACGACGACGATCTAAGAGCCCTTTGGAAGGGATGGTACACTGCTCTACATGATGACATCATGCCCTATCTCCATGATGTCCACTTCATGTTGCTTGGATTGACGATGTGGGCTTATTTGATGGTAACACCTTGTTGAGAGAGCCTTTGCTTGATGGTTGGACACTGTTTGATGAGGAGATGCAATTTTTTGAGTGATGAACACATTTTTGAGTAATTCATGGCACATTTTGATGATAGATCGACTTTTTAGAGGATGACGCAGGGCTTTTAGCTCACATTTGTTGGGTAAAAGAAACTTGTTTTTATCTTTTATCGTTGATTTAGTTATCTTTGGGAGTTGGCTTGTGACCTATCCAACTTGTAATAAGATTTTATATTATTTTTAGGGATTTTAGTCCAATTTAAGATAAAATCAACCTTGTTGCACTCATATAAGTAGAGGGAAGTCAATTTACATTAGGATCATTGTTACATTCACACCTGAGAGTGTGTGTACTAGCTTGTCTCCTTTGTCTTCGTCGCTTTGGAGCATTAAATTAACTACTTGTCTTTGGGAGGATATTGTGATGGGATGGTTCTTTCTTATGGATGATGAATGGTGATTTTGTCCTAAACTTATTGTAAATATCTTCTTCCATCTTGTACTTGTTGTAGAATTAGGGTTTTAATGAAATTTTCACCAAAGCATTGTTGAATCTTTTATGGCTCTAACATCTCCTTGTAAAGATTATCATCAAGTTTCTTTGAGGAACCTAAGTGTAGCTTTGTCCTTCCCCTCAAATTGCTTCCATCATGTCTTCTTCCAAAGATTTTGTTTTCTTAGACTCCATTAGCTCTTTGATTGAGAAGGACACTAGTTCATTTTTGTGACAATTTCATAAAATAACAAAAACAAAATCTTAAGTTTTTTTCCTGTTTTCTAGGATAAATTTGGGTATGTTATGACAAAATTTGCATTTTTCAACATTATTTACCTTGACCTCATAGTCCTAGGGTTAGAATTTGCATGCACTAAATTGGAAAAGTATAAATATTATTTTTACTGTGATTTTCAATCATTAACTAGGGTTAACATGTAGGTTTTTCCTTGTCATTTTATATGTTTTCAACGATTGAAATTTGTTGTAATCTATTTCTTAGCTTACTCATTGAATAACCTTTATTTTTTACTTGTCTATTATAAATTTTGGGCTATTTTATTATTGTTGTTTTAAATATTTCCATGTTCTAATTATAAACCCTAATTTACAGTAACAATTCATAATTTATTGATAACATATATTTGAGAGCCTAATTGAGCCTATCTAAGACTTATTAAGCTCTGTTGATTTAGCCTAGGGTCTTTGAACTCGTTTTGGAATTACATCTTAATCTCATGTGAAACCCTAGTTATTGAATATTTATCCTTTAATGATTTTTTATTAAAATCCTAGGGGCATTTAGCCTAGGTGCACTTGGGTTATATATTTCTTGAGATCTAATGGGGAAGCCTCCCATGTGAGGATTACATCTGACCATTGAAAATCACAAGAATAGTTACTAAGGTGACAATGATGATTAATCCCATTGTTGCTCTTAATCTAGATTGCTTAATGAGGTTTTGGCCTATTGTGCTAGATTTTGTAGTAGCAGTGACTGACACTCTCTCTATCTTTATTTCAACCATACTCCCCAAGATATGGTATCCAACCTCACACCCAAATAAGAAGGAATGTGTGACTAATGAGTGAAAGAGTTTGATCTTTGATTGGACATTATGAAGTTGAACTTGAAAAAAATTACTTTCCAAGGATGGAGTCAAGCTAAAGTGTGGTATGGAGAAGAGGGCATATATATATATATATATATATATATATATATATATATATAAAGTGACTACCTCAATCTTATCACCTTTATCAGTAAAAATCACATTGATTGCATCCCTTTTGGGGATGTTAAAGGTTATCAATATTTTCCCCTATTGTAACATCATGTTGATGAGTGTCACAAAGGAATCTAAGATGTTAGGTTTCCTATGAGGATCCCTCATTGAGTGGGACATGATGATAATGCCATATGCAAATAAGGGAATAGAAATAAAAACATTGAAGAATATCAATAAACAAGCCTCTATGGTACATAATGAATTTGATATAATTTCCTCTGGCCTGTCAATGTAAAACCCAAAAGTGTAGGAGAAAGTGGTAACCCTATTTAACTCATTGTATTTTGGACCTCCTTTGTCTAACTAGTGTTTGTTACACCTTGCCAATAATGTTCTCATAAAGTGTCATCACAAGTGAGACCATGAAGGGCGGAAGGACCAAAGCTTTAAGTTTACCACGAACCCCCAAAACGAGCCATGCAATCTCGCCAAAGAGAAACACACCAATGGACATGAAATGAGTGATCCATGACAATGTGAGCAAGAAGGAAATAAGTGGTAGCATGAACCAAAAGGCAAGGCAACTAGAGTTCCCCATGTGCCGAGCGCTCTACTCCCTCAATACCCCCTTAATGCTTTATATATTATTTCTTTTGGACTCTACATTTATAATATTATTTACTCTATATTTTATATTTCTCTTATTTTATATTATAGTGGAATGTTAACTTTTTTTTCCTATATTTTTTTATAATAAATAAAAAATTATTATAATTAAAATTAAATTTTTTTCAAAATCATGTCTTTATTTTAATCAATTTCATAACATAATTTATGAGTATTATTATACAATGCCAATTTTAATGAACAATATTTATCTTTACATTTATGCTTTATTCTAATCAAAATTTTAATATAATTTAAGAATATTATTCAAAATTTTAATATAGTTTATGAGTATTATTGTAGAATGACAATTGTAATGAACAATATTTATCTTTACATTTAAACTTTATTTCAAGCAATTTCTAAATATAGAACTATATTTATTTTCATATTTATAATGAACAATACTTATTCACATTTAGGTGGAATATAAATAATTGACATTTTCTTTTAAAATTTTATTTTGGATATATATATATTTTTTCTTTTAATATGTATTTAATATAAATTTATTTTATTAAAGATATTTAAATAAAAAAATTTAAACATATGTGATTGTTAATGATGATGATGATGATGGTGGTTAACGTCCGCTAAGACCAAACATTGGTCTATAGACCTAAAGAAACAAATTATTTATTTTGATTTAAGATTTTATTCTTATCCTCAAATTATTATTTTATATTTACATAATTTTGTTGAATATTAATATAAAATAGTAATTATAATGAAAATATTTATCTTTACATCTTAATTGGATAATATGGTATATTTGGTTGAGTATTAATATAAAGTGATAAATATAGTTAATAATATTTGTTTTAATATTTTAAAGAAATAATATAAAATTATTTAAAAAATAATTTATTGATAATTTGATTATATATATTATAATTAATATAATTATATTAATTATAATAAATAAAATTAATTTTTAAAAACTAAATTAAGTTAATATTTTTATAAAATTCAAATAGTGTTATCTAAATATATTAAATTTTAAAGTTTTTGGTGGTGAATATCCTTTGGTCAAATTTTGATTTTTGTTGTTGTTGTTTAAAATAGGTTTTTAAAGAGAGTTTATAACTCAAACTTGAAATTCCAAAAAATCCCCTGATTATATAGAAAAAAATGTCAAAAAAATCTCCAAAACATAAAACAGATAGACTACAACAATTTAATTATACACTTTTATAAAATAAATTATTATTTTATTATTAAATTGATAAAACTAAAACTTAAACGTTCTAACCTAACTAAAAAGTTTAATTTAAAAAATCTTTAACCAAATCACTCATAAAATTTTAAGCTTTTTGACATTCTATTTCTTTAAAAACAAAAGAAGATAAAAAAAATATATATAAAATTTGCTTACTTTAGAAGCATTTTTTTTTAAATAATTTTAAGTAGGAATAAATGATATAAACTTATTCTTAGCCATTAGATGGAGTGTTGTCGCCAATGTTTTGAATTGAGACTTTTTCGGGGTTACTCCATATTATAATGCAAAATAGAATTTAAAGTGAATCGAGAGGACTTTGGCAACCAAGTTTGAAGTCTCTATCTCCCACTTGTAATTATTAAAAGAGCTTTAAAGTGTTCATAATTATTAAAACAACTTTTAGAGTGGAGTGATGGACTTTGATGCCAAAGTTTGTTTTGTATAAAGTAACTCTTCAACGTGAAGGGGACGGGACTTTGGTTGCCAGAACTTAGAAAAGCATGGAGATTATGGGTGCAATATTGTGTAATGGGGTAAAGCATTCCAATCAGTCTACCATGGAGCCTGAAAGCTGACATTCCATTACTCGCTCCGCATTCATATTTTTAGGAATTTGATAGGGCGTTTTCTAAAGAATATTGGGAAAAATGAATTTCTATTTTTTTTTGGCAATAGATGGGTGGCAGAAATAAAAGGGCATTTTATCAAAGTCTGCAACATATGAAGTTATCAGTTCATTTTGATAATAGATTAAAGTTGAACAGTCTCAATGAGTTTTTTTGAGGTAACAGGGATCTATTATAACAAAATTAGCTTAAAAAAATTTAAATATAGATTAAACTATAATGAGTAGTCCCTTCAACCCATCTAATGAACATCATTAAAACTATTTTATTTCATTTCATTTCATTTCTTAAAGTTGAATGGCCTTAATGAGCTTTTTAAGAAACAGGGCTTCACAAAATTAATGTAAAAATGATCTAAATATAAATTAAGCTATAATGAGTAGTACTTTAGACCACTAAATCTAATTAACATCATTAAAAACCATTTCATTTAATTGTTCATTAGAAACCATTTCATTTCATATGTTTCTGCGCATAAGCATGCATCTGCATGAATGGCCGGGCAGTAACGCGTATCCATGCACAGATGCAGAGGATATTCCATTATTATTCTTACGCTTTTCCTTTGCCTTTGAAGAAAGCTTTATCTTTTACTATTTTAGGGATATTCTATAAATTAATCACAAAATAAAGCATTCAATTTTTTTATCGATTAAAAACTAGCCACTAGATTTTAAAAATAGAAACCACTTTCCAAAACGCTATCAAAACACACACCACTTTATCTTAACTGTCGTGCTTTGGCTCCTTCTAATATTAATATCCCTGCATTACTAATTGTTTATACACATTTGACATTTTTAAGACACGCATAACCCTGTAACACATGACCTTGGATGCAAAAGGAAGCAAGAAGGGATGAATCTACCCGATAGTTAAATACAAACAGAGCTGTCAGTTTGGAAGCCTCGATGTGGGGAAATTAACCTCCACATTAGGCAGCCAAATCGATACTCATTGCCCTTAGTTAGTCTTTGAACATTGACGTAAAGAGGTTGAAAAAGAAACTGACTCAATCGCACGGATATTCCTCTACAAATAATTCCTATCTGTTTAAAAGTTTCAGGTACTATCTAAGGAGCTAAATGCCTGCGAAACCCGTGAGTCGTGACTAGTACGATAGCTTTCAAGTACTGATCATTTCATACACGACCCCGATTCTTCATAGAATTCTTGTCTGTGAAGAGTGCAGTGTGTCAAAAGGTCGTTGCAGATACGTCTGCCTGAACCGTGTTGGACGAAGTTTTGGGGTTATACCCTTTTCTGAACATCTACTGAGGTTTTTCTTTTTCCGAAGGGTTGGAGATTTACCCTTTTCTGAAAATAAACTGTGATTTCGATTTTTCGTCGTCGTTAACCTATTTCCTTCTCCTTCGCACCTTTCCTTCGAATAAATTCACGAGTTTTGGAAGTACCAGGAACAGATGTATGCCTTCCCCAGGATAAAAACATAAAGAATTTTTTGTGCTGCACAGTCTACACGTATTTTTTCTGCTAAATTGCAACCTCGGAAGTCTCGATGAAGTTCGCTGTCACGTATTTCTTCTCGTCTCCTTGAGGTAAACTTCTTCGGCAATTCAATTTAGTGTTATGCCGTTGCCGGTTCAGAATCTTCGCTCAAAGATAGTTTGTTCTAACTTCAAAGGAATCACTTATTATGATGCACTGTGAAGCTGCAAATAAATCAAAGGAATCACTTATTATGATGCACTGTGAAGCTGCAAATAAATCATATACTAGTGGATTGGAAATGTTGTAATTTCTCTGACATTGGGAAATGGCCCTCACTACAACTTCTTGGTTGGCTAATTTGACTTCGCTCTTATAAACGTTTAGTCTATTAGAAATATCTCTAATATCTTGCCACTTCTTATGGGATGTTGTTTAACCTACACTTTAATTTAAATCCGTGAATTACTGTGGATGAGAGAAGATGGTTTGAATAACGGATTTGAACCTGGGCCTTGTCCAGTTAACCCGCCTGTTAACGCCGATTGGTTATCAATTTCTTAGAAGGAAAAAGAAAAACAAAATTAGTGTTTCCTCTAAATTAAAGAAAAGAAAAGAAAAGAAAAATTTTAAATAAATATAGTGAAAATATTTCTCCTAAATTCTTAGAAAACCACTCTGCTGGTACGTTGCATAAGCAAAAGAACTATAAAATTTTGTTAAAATGGGTTTGAATTAAAGTCAAGATATTTGCTTGATAGAATGCGGTCGGTATTGGAAATAAATCAGAACTTTTTGAGCTTTACTATAATTTATCCGCTAATGAGAAGCAACCATAAAGAAAATACATAGCATTTCGTTCCAGTGAAGGCAATTGATATGTTTCTGTCAGTTGTCAAACCGAAGGTTGAGTACCTATCCTATGCGGTAAAACTTGAAGCTACCGAGGTTTTAACAGATAAAAAGAAGAACAGTCTTTAAGCCAATTCGTGTAATGCTTAGAAAACTAGGTTGTAATATCACGGGCAATGTTGATTGACAATGGGAATGTGTAAGATTAGCCATTTAACCCTGGCCAGCAATGTTAACCATTGATCACCATATTGGCTTATCAAAGACTTCTTGAACTGTTCTGTGGATCAAGTATTGAACTTTTTCTAAACGTTTGAACTGCATGAACACCATTTATCTTTTTGACTAGTTAAGTGCAACTTTGCCTCATTATTAATGTCTGCTCAAGGCTATTACTGAAGAAGAATTGTAACATCTACGGTAGCATGGTTATGAAGGTATGGGTCACGTTGGGTATACAGTTAGAGTCCTTGATATGGAACCCTAGATGTTAGGAATGTAGATAAGACTCATATGTGGGTCTATACATCTATTTGATGCTTGGCTAGGCCTTGACCTCAAGATTTGATAGAATAAATTTGGTCTCAGTGGATAGTAATAACCACCAACTTCATCTCTCTCTTACAAACACTCATATTGCTAAAGAATAATTTTTATACTAACCTAAAGACACCAAAGCTGGTGTAAATATTACTTTTCAGCATGGTAATAGTGTCTTGGCTGTCAACATACCCTATAATCCTCGGAAGCCAATCCTAAATGGCAAAATTATTTTTCCTCCAAGGAAGTTGCTAACTTCAAGGTACTTGATGGGATTTAAACTTGTGATGTATGGCCCCCTCGTAAGCAACATGTGACCAGTGGCTCCCCGTCAACACCATGCGTTGGGCTGATGGTTCAACTGATTGAGATAACCTTCAAGGTTATATGACTGACCTATCATAATGACTCAAATAGATAGGTTGGTTTCAGTTTGGACCTATACAAATCATCTGTATTTCCTTTTTCTTAGTTGGAGATTAACGTGCCTTAACTTTAATCACTTTTATCCATTTGAATTTTGACTTGAATCTATTCTTGATTTAGATTGGTTCAACATCCAATCATAGTGATTTTTTAGTATTCAGAAATTGAGAAGGGCTTGGATCCCCTTTCTATCTTCTCTCTAATCCAACAAATTGACATGTGTGCCCGTCTCCATGGGAATTTGATTGTCTTGAGTCGGGAACTCTTGAATGTCTTGTCTTTATTTGAGGAATTGATGCTTTGAGCCTCTTTTCTTGCTTTAGACTACACTTTCTTGGGAGATTTAATCAAATAGTTACATTCCTTCACCCCTTGTCATCACATGGGATTTCAAGGATATAGTTTGTTGTTCTTTCTTTTAAGTGGATCTTAGGAGGCTTGAGAGATATTTTCTTTTACAATTCAGGCACGATGATATCAATATGCTTGTAAGTCAAGTAGGGTTTGTATTTGAATGCTACTTGTTCATAGCCCAATTTTCACTTCCACATGGAAGCACCTAATTTTAGCCAGATTTCTTTTGATAGGCCTTTTTTGAGATCCATTTGCACACACTTCCATGTAGACTCGTGATGTAGCTCTTATCAAATTAAGAGGAATAAAAATGGTACTTTTGTAGAGCATTTTAGATTGCATCCATGCATTTTGGACCTCAAAATTGCAGGTTGCCAAATCTAATCTGCACCTAGGGTCGAGGACAAGGAATTAAGGGAAGGGCCAAAGGAGGGATACAAGGGTTCATATGTGTTAAAATTGGCAACTAGGGCCAAACTCCATGTGGGTCATCTTATTTATGGTAGCTGATATTTTTCTTGGATCCCTCTCATCGAGAGGTGTAGGATTGATCTAAAGATCATCTGATTTCGATAAGTATTCATGGAGTTATGAATTTATTTGTGTTATAAGACAATTCGTCAAGGTCGACCAACAACCAAATAAACCCCACATGTGCTCAACGTTTTAGTATAAATAGAGGTGGCCTTCAAGTCATTTCAACACACTTGGGATCTCTTCCTCTCTCTACTTGTCTTTGGGTTTTAGTAGGAGGAGAGATCCTAAGGAATAACGTTGCCCTGATCCAGAGGGCAGAAAGCTGGAACTTCTGGAAAAGACGGAATTGCCAGAAAAGTCGGAACTGCTGGAAAAGCCGGAAATGCTGAAAAAACCAGAACTGCTGGAAACGCTATAAAAGTCGGAACTGCCGGAAAAGCCAGAAACCCTGGAAAAGTTGGTAAAGTCGGAAAAGCCTGAAACCCTGGAAAAGTTGGGAAAGTCGGAAAAGCTGGAACTGCCGGAAATGCTAGAAAAGCCAGAACTACCAGAAAAGCCGGAAAAGCTAGAACTGTCGAAAACGTCGAAACTTCCGGAAAAAGACTGAACTGTCGGAAAAGCCGGAAAAGTTGGAAATGCGGAAAAGCCGGAGCTGCCAGAAATGCCGGAAATGCTGGAAAAGTCGGAAATGTCGGAAAAGTTGGAAATGCCGGAAATGCCAGAAAAGCCAGAAATGCTGGAACTGTCGGAAAAGCCGAAACTGCCAGGATTGCCGGAATTGCCGGGAACAACTGGAACTGCCGGAACTGCTGGGAATAGCTGGAACTGCCAGAACTGCCGAAACAGCCGGAGCATCTGTCTCCGAAGGAGAGCAGCATGCAAGGGACAACTAACTAACATTGGGACAGTTGTATGGTACTTAGCAGCAAATACACCAAGCATGCAATGTTACAGCTAGCATGCAAGGGACAACTAGCATGTAACAACAAGCATGCTAAGGACAACAAGCATGCTAGGGACAACAAGCAAGCAAGGTGCAACCAACACATAGGTCAGGATGGCAACATGGTGTAGCAATGGCACATAATGCAGTACAATGATGGGTACAGTCATGATTAATGAAGCGTGATGAGATGCAGCATAGTGATGATGGGTGCAACATGGTGCAACGCGGTGAGGTGCAGCATGATGACGAAATGCAGCACAACGATAGGTGAAGGAGTCACCTTGGAGAATTAGTTGAAGCAGCATGTCTTCAACTAATCTCATGTAGCATCTTCTTAGAGATGATCTATGCTCTTATCTAGATAAGTCAAAGTGTTGACTTCTATTGTAAACGTACTATCTCTTTGTCTCTCTCTCTACTGAACTATTGAAGAACATATAAGAAGAAATGATCAAGGGTTTCTCCACATAGGGGTTTGTCCCTAGCTAGCGCCACATCTTGTGTCCTCTTGTCTTGGCTTGTCTTCTGGGATTTATGTTTATGTTCTATCTGCAGTTTACTTTAATGCTGATGTGATTGCTAATATGGAAAAGATATGGAACTAACTGTGAAAATTGAAATAAATTGCTCTAAGCATAGAACATACCTAAAATTAACAATATGGAAATCTTGCTTGACTTGTTGGACACTAAATATCAAAGACACTTGGTGCCAAGATTTTGGAAAAAAGAGGGAACACTTGTGGACAATCCTGAGACTAGGAAAGCATTTGTGTTTGACAATAGAAAATCGTATAATCATCCTTAAACTCTATTGCACATCCATGTTGAATCCTATCATTATCTTGTTGCCTATGCCGAGCTTAGTGTACTCTAGCATCTCTATGGACTAGTAACCCCTAGACGTTGCACAAAATTGTTAAAAAACATCTCGGCCTAACCCGGTGAGCAAATAAAATATAGATTTGAAACGCTTCATTATTTTAATTGTGAATACGACACTTGACACAAGCACAAATGACAATTGTCGTTAACATGGGCCACTAACTAATACATAAAATCCATTTGAGACAAAGCACTTATAACACTTATTAGCCAAATTTAATATCCAACATAAATATGTGACACCGCTGTTTGACTTTAATACAGCTATCATAAATTTCAACCATTATCACTAGTTATACTAGGTGAGGTTGACTTGTACATTACAAGGACATGTGGGCACGTTAGATCATGTTAAACTAGATGACTTAGACAATTACACATACAACATCATATGACCCGAATATGCCTCATAGCCGCCTGGCAATGTTGTGCTGTCTTATGTCTACAAAATGTCCTTAATCTGCAACTTGTTCATTCTAGGCACCTACCATGTTCGTGGTCTTGTGCATGACGGTGTATTATATTGCCCCCTTTTGTGTCCTTTCATCTGGTGTTATGACATCGTTCCTTGATGGATTTCCTTGGAAGTTGTTGGAAGGAAGACTGCTAGGACCTGTGTCCATGCCATAGTTTGCTATCAACCTCTTACCCTCATCTGTTGACCTTCTTGATTTGCTATCCACTACTAATCCTTGTCTTCGGTAGTTGAAGTTCTAGTTGAATCATTTTTGAACAATATGGGATGGTGTTTGCATTGCTACTGATCTACCAGGGTCTTCTCTCCAAGAAAGAGTTGCTGTAATCATGTTACACAGATGCTTCCTGCCCACATGTGGAAAGGTTGAAAGTTGAAACTAGTTATCATATCTTATAGAGTTGCAAATGTGCTTAAGAATGTTGAGACCTTGTTTGGGACACTCGGCATTATCTCCTCTCTAATGAGACTTTTTGGAATGCTGCATTATTAGGTGATATTGACTCCATTAACATTAATGTGTTTCCTAGGTACACCATAGTATATATATGACAATATTTTTTTATTGCATATCATTAATTCCTTGTATTGCTCCCATTTACTAATTATTACTATTTTCCTTCTGCACAAAATGGGCTTGTCCTTTTCTTATGAATGCCTATGGCATCTTGTGACTACTGCAATATGTGTCACAGGTTTACTTAGAAGTGCTTCCATTACCGTAAATCTGTTTTCATCTCTTTTCTTTTCTTCATCTTCTTTCTTTTAAATCGATTTTGTATGATCAAGTCTCTTCGAGTAGAAATCCTAACCGATAGGCCACCCTTCCCATATTAACTTTCTAGTCTTCTCAAGGGTATGACTGTCCTCACACACAGTAATGCCCCTGGAATTGAGGGGCGTGACTGGATACATTACATATTGTATTGGGTATGCAGGTTACATGTTTGGATTTATTCAACAGAAGGACAATCCTGATTGGGTGCCCCTGCCTCCCCAGATACATGCACCTGTGCTACTCTGATAATAACAGACTTGAAAACCTCTGTTTTCTATTTGTTTGCAAGGTTATTTCTTTTCTTATTTCTGTAACTTCCTGGCTTGATAGATAATCCTGATTGGGTGCTCCTGCCCCCACCTCCCCAGATACACGCACCGGTGCTACTCTGGTTGTAACAGACTGGAAAAACTTTATTTTGTATTCAGTTGCAAGGTTATTTCGTTCCTTATCTGTGCATTTCTCTGGCTTGATAATGGATTTCGTTGTCATGCTTGAATTCTGTCTGTTTCTTTCTCTCTTCTTGATAGTTGTTTACTAAACATTGCACTGGATAGAACTGATAGAAAGCTAGAAACTAAGAGGCAATTCCTCTTTTTGCACATGTCTTCTCATATCAGCCAATGTCTTTTGTTTAGTGCTTTCTATCTGCTATTCTAACTCCAGTTAATCTTATTTCTGTATATTAATTAGTATTGACAGAGGCTCAAGTAGTTTCTCTTATCATAAGCTTGACTATTATCCTTTGTAGTATAGCGACCTTTCAGTGTTGTGCACTTTTGCTAGCTTGTGAATTATTCACAGCTCATTTTCCAAAAATGGGAGCTGTAAACAGTCTAAATATATGTAGTTTCTTTATCACATTGATTTCAACATAATTTTGTTAACAATGAATGGTAGTCTGATATTGAACTTGAATTTGACAGTATAATTTCTAATGACTGACTTATCTCACAGTGATCATCAAAGTAGAGAGGAGCCAACTTGGAGCATTTTTAAGAATTGAGTTTATTCATGTGGCAAGTGTAGACACAAGCAACCAATATCTCTGCAACATAACTGTAGAGATGCAATGATGAGTACTCTTTTTATTGCTATTTTGGTGTCTGTGCTATTTTCTCTCGCTTTTGGTAAAATTAAGAACAGGAAACTGCGTGGGGTGCCTGCCAAATTTGGAGATACTGGTTTCACCATTCGCAACAGTAAATTTCCTACTCTGTTAGAAGTACCTTTTGAAGGAGCTTCAACTCTTGCGGCCCTCTTTGAGCAGTCATGTAAACGCCATGAACATTTTCCCTTGTTTGGGACTCGAAAACTTCTTGGCAGACAAAGAGAAGTCAGTGAAGATGGAAAACCTTGTGAAAAGTTGCATCTGGGAAACTATGAATGGATAACCTATGGTTCAGCATTTAAGCGTGCTTGCCACTTTGCGTCAGGACTGATTGAACAAGGCCATAAAAGAGGACAGCGAGCTGCAATTTTTGCTGAAACTCGAGCAGAGTGGCAAATTGCTCTCCAGGTGATTTTTTAATCATTTTCCTTTCTTAATTTTCTTGTTCTGCATTAGTGTTGTTTTCATTTTCAATGGATGAGAATACATGGAAGCTTCTGCGTTTCCCCTTTTCTAAAATACGTCATCGAAAGAATATGTATATGCTAATGGGTCTTGGATGAGAATCAGTTGGTACCTGAGTTGATGCATCCTTTGTTTAGGAGGCAAATTCAAATTGGGACCTTGATCACTGTCAAACAAATCTCTGGTTTTATCTTTAAGAAGCACGCATCACGATGGATATATTTATAATTTTTGAAGCATTGAGGAAAGACTAGGGCACGTTCTCTTCTGAAAGTTTTTTGAGCAAGAGTCTCTTTATAAGTCCCGGAAACTCTGCCTAACTCATCAGAAAAAATGAAAAAGATGTAAACTATTGAAGTGTGCTATTCAGTTGTTTCCATTGCCATTTCATAATTTGGAATCCATCTGTTGATCTGGAACAGGGTTGCTTCCGATGCAATATCACAGTGGTTAGTCTTTATCCTTCGTTAGATGGTGAAGCTCTTGCTCACTCATTAAATGAGGTTTGTATCTGATAACCATTTCTTTCTGTGTCTGCCACTATTAGTTATGGTTATCCTTCGTTCTTGCTTCTATTTGACAGTCTTAAAATCTTTTCCTTATAAGATATAACTAAATACCCAAAAATTTGCATATGTCAAAATACTATAATATCTCTTTAGCTCTAAATCAGTTGCAATTGGAGTGTTTTTATCTTTTTTCTCGAGTAAATATTGCAGTGAAAGCATAATTATCTCATATGAACCATAGTGGGGAATCAGTCAATTATTTGCTATTTTCTGTTGCAGAACGAATGGTTCTTAAGTGTGGCCCTGTTTTTGAGGTTTTTCAAGTTTGTTATTGATGTATGTAGAGAAACCTTTGAAATTTGAGGCAACACCGTTTATAGATAATCATACTTTCTAGTTTCCTAGAGTGTGATAGTGCATGAAATGATAGGCCCAAAAGTGCATGAAATGAAAGGCCCAAAAGTTTCATTGTCCAAGCATATTCATTCCCGTTAACTAAATCAACTCATCCACAATAGCTTTGCATGTTATCACCTGTAAAGCATAGCTATAGTATCTTTTAACATCAACATTTCTTGCAACATAAAAGTACCTAAAAGCACATAAGTGCAAACTTTGGGTCATTGCACACCATCACCTTTAAAGTGAGCTACAATATCATTAACATCAACATTTCTATCAACATAAAAATACCTAAGCACATAGGTGAAAGCGTTGGGTCCAAGGGGCAATAATATGAAGCTTTAAGTAAAAGCATCCTTGTTGGCCTTGAAGAAATAATTCAATAAACATGATATAAGAGCTAAACATTTGGCACAGCTCAAAATAATTGTGTTACGATGATAAATATAAATAATATAAATAATAATAACTCATAATTAAATAATTACTTATAAATAATGAAGGGACATATGAAAGGACATGTCCCAACTAAAAGATGTGACTCTTAATGAAAGGGCACTTGCACCTAGTATTTATAATGGTGCCCTCATTTGTAACATATCATTTTTTCTCATGCATTTATATCAATGCTGCACGACTCGTACTTGGCAAATACTCAGCGGGCATATCATTCGCTGGCTCGGGAAGATACAGGAAAGAGTTGGGAAAGACTCTCCCAATAGCAAAGGGTTAATAAATATCTCATTTTTTTTGCATAAAAGATAAATTAATGGCATTTCCAACACATACAAGTTGTAAAACCATGGTTTACACAAGAATTCATAACATCATCTCATAAAATATGATCATATAGCATAACACAATTGATATTTATATTCAAAATTTATAATTAAACTGAAAAATGATTTCATAAAAAATGTCACATATGGTAGCAACTTGAAAGTTCTCCATGATGTTAGATGGAGTTAGAGAAGGAAGGATTTTGCTAAATTTAGAAGTGCACTAAGTTTGGCAAACAGACCCACAAGTGAAGCTAAGGCGCAGTTTATTTATTCTTAATTTTGAGTTAGGAAAATTCTAATTTTCTTATAGTCAAAAAGTGAATTGATCTCAACCGTCCATTGAGATTTAATCTTAGTCATCCGTGGAAGATGGAAGGCCAAGTCGAATTTACAAGGAGGAAAAGGGTGTCGACTTGGATCGTTATGCACTATATGGCTTGTGTGTTTAGCTCAACAAAAGAAAGGTTTTCTAGATCATCATACTAGGCCAAGAAAAGAAGGCCAAGTAGCCTCAACGAATTTCTTTAGCTAGTGTACTTCTCTTCCAGGGTCGAGTTATCTTGCACAAAAGGGTCGAATTAGCTTGTACGAGTCCATACAATTGCGCATGCAGGGAGGTCGAGTTGCTTAGAAGTACACAAATCCATGTGTTGTGAGGGACAATGAATTGAAGGGAAAATTTCCCCCCTAATTTGTAATAGTTATTTGAAGACATTTTGTTAAGCAAAATAATAAAAAACACAAGTTGGCAGGGTTTCCCCAATTGGGGTTTCCTGGGTAATTTCTGGTGTATTGTTTTATCGTGTGTTTGTCTCTTCATGAATTTATTTTCCCCTGCTATTATTTGTTACAATACTCAACATATTTAGTAAATGTGTTTGAAGTTTAGTTTTCTATTTCTTCATCGCAATTTTTTTAATTTAATTAACAACTAAGGTATTGGAAAGCTAACATGGTATCAGAGCTAGTCTCTGATTAATGACTAGAAAGCGTGTTATTTTCCTCAGGAGCTGGCGAAAGATGCAGGACATGATACACAATTCACTTCAGGGTTGTGCTACGGTTTTTGGGTGCATGACCTAGGGATAATCTGCACTAGGGTGTTCTCATAGCAGGCTTTGCGCAAGGGTTTTCTGAGCAGATTGAACAAGTAGGATGGCATATTTGGGGTTGAGATTTGAGGATCGCCTTGATGGGGCCTCGAATTTCTGTTCTTGGAAGGAGAGGATTGGTGTAGTTTTGGAGGAGTAGGGAGTTTGGGAGTTTGTGGAGAGTTCACCAATCACACCAATAGATTCTCAACAACTGACCTAGCATAACAAGAAGGAAGTGAAGGCCAGAAGAATAATCCTTGAAGGAGTCAAGGATCACATCATACCTCACCTTTCTGGGAAGAAGACAACTCAGGCTATGTGGACAACTATCTTAGGGTTGTACTAGGGTATGAGTGAGGCAGGAAGTTGGTACTCAGAGATAAACTTAGAAATATCAAGATGGCTAATTCTGAGTTTGTGATCTCTTACGTGACTAGATTCAGTTAAGTGAAGGATGAGTTAGCTGGGGTTGGGGAGATAGTCTCGGACAAGGTCCTTGTAAGTGTTGTATTATTGGGTTTTTTGAAGTCATGAGAAATTTTTACTGATGCTATTAGTGGTAGAGAAAACCTACCATGATGGGAGAGGCTATGGAATGATTGTGTGTAAGAGGAGATTTGGAAGTAAGCTAAATCTTGGTCTCATGTGAAGATTGAGGAAGAGGAGAATTTTGCACAAGCTAGCAAAGGGGGCAAGGCCAAGAGGAAGAAAAATCCAGGAGGGGCCGAGTCTAGTTGAGGAGGCAAGAAGAAGAAAGATGTCAACAAAGTTAAGTGCTTCTCCTGTCATCAGTTTGGGCATTACTCCACCAAGTGTCCAAACAAGATTAAGGGGTCCAAGAAGGATCATGTGGCAACATCAACATAGGTGGAGGAGTTCACTTGCAATTTGAGAGGGAGTTTTTTCTCATAGCTTGCATGGAAAGCTCTATGGTCAGTAACATTTGATATATTGTTAGTGGAGTGTTCTGCCATATGATCGGGAACAAGGGATATTTTAGCTAGTTGACAAGGATATGCAGTTTCATATAGAGATGGGAGATGATGGCAGGTATTTAGCATAGGGCGTGGGTATTGTCAAGTTTGAGAGGGAGTCCGGAAATCCTCTCTACCTTAGAGATGTCATCTACGTCCCAGGGTTGAAGAAAAAACTTGTTTCAGAATCAACCTTGGAGAACAAAGGTTATGAGGTTATCTTCAACAGAGGAAAGGCCTTTCTCAAGTCTTTCAACTCTGTAGCAGCTAAAAAAATTCAAGTTAGGGTGAAGAACCTCTATATGTTAAAGTTTGAGATAGTCACGACCTTGAGCAATAGAGAGATTGGTGCTCAAAGATGTGACCTTGGGGAGCTTTGGCATAGGTGTATGGGTCACTTACACCAGGGAGCATTGAAGATTTTGAGGGAGATTGCCACAAGGCTGCCACAATATAGTGTAGATTAGCATGACGTGTGCAAGGGTTGCATAGTTGGCAAGTATGCCAAAACATCCTTTCCTAGTAGAGACAACAAAACCAAGAGCATCTTGGAGATGGTACATTCAGATGTATGCGAGCCATTTTCCTCTCCATACCTAATGGGACACAAATATTATGTCAGCTTCATTAATGACCACTCGAGAAAGACTTGGATCTTCTTCATGAAGAGGAAATACGAAGTCTTCTCGAAGTCGTGGAGTTCAAAGCCTTGGTGGAGAACTGGACTGGGAGAAGGATCAAGGCATTGAGATCAGACAATTGTGGGGAGTACATCTCCATTGCCTTCAGAGACTTGTGTGCCAAGGAGGGCATCAAGAGAGAGCGCAACACAATTCATAACCTTAAGCAAAAATGGGGTGGCTGAGTGCAAGAACTGGAGCATTATTGGAGCAGTGAGGGGTATGTTGCATGACTAAGGGCTACCTATGTTTCTTTGGGCAGAGGCATGCAACACTGTAGTCTTTTTGTAGAACAACAGTCCACATAGGGTGGTAGGTAGAGTTACCCTAGAGGAGGCTTTCACAGGCAAGAAGCCTAACATGCCTTACTTTCGGATCTTTGATAGTCTTGTTTATTGCCATTTGTCTTATGATAGCAGGAAGAAGTTGGAGCACACAACAAAGAAGGGAATTTTCGTGGGTTACAATGAGACATCTAAGGCATACAGGGTGTATGTCCTAGCACTTAGGAAGACAGTGATTACGCATGATGAAAAGTTTGAGGAGAGGGCTCTCAGGAAGTCCTTAGAGCGTGAGTAGGGTGCAACATAGGAGGAGGAGCATCAGGCTCCCAGGTAGGAGGTTCAACCAACTCCTTAGATTTCATCACAACTGATTGTTACACAGATCAAGCAGAATGTAGAGGAGAAGAAAGTGCAAGAATAGGAGGAGAGAGTAGAGTGAGTGGAGCCCACACAGTCAATGACTCCCAATATAGGGAGAGGATGAACCAAGTGGGCAGATTAGTTGATCAAGGAAGCTCAGGAAAGAGTTGAAGCCCCTAGCTCCACATTTAGAAAGAGTAAACAACCACAAGGATATATGGGGTACATGGCACTTGCGACTGAGGTGACAGACTCAGAGCCTTCTTGTTATAAGGAGGCCGGTAGCTTCTCAGTGGGTATGGTGAGATGCCATGGTGGAGGAGTATTCCTCCATCATGATGAATGACATCTAGGAGATAATGCTAAGACCGTTGAAAAATCAATTGTGGGATCATGTTGGGTATACAAGATCAAGCACGTAGCTGATGGAAGTGTGGAGAAGTGTAAGGCTAGATTTGTGGGCCATGGCCAAAGGTTTTGTTAGAAAATGTAGCAAGAAAGGCTCAATTTGACTTTATCCTTAGTCAAATTGAGTAAATCAAATTTCCACATCAACAAGACAACTTGGAGGCAATTAACTAGTGTGACATGGCTCTTGTCACTCAGTTAGCTCAGTAAATTCGAGTTACTGGGCTTGGAGTTCAATCATGCATGTGTTGATTGCTAAATTTTAGCAATCTAGTTCAGTTATTTTCAGTTGTACTTAGTTAACTGACCTCTAACTATTGATAGAGTCAGTTGAAGGTCAGTTGTGCAGTGAGACAACAATTTAACTCAGAGATCTGTCAGTTAACTGATGAATCAACCCAAAATAGCCCATGCATGCATGGAATTTGAATTCGTCAGCTGGAGTGGAGAAATTAAGGCTAATGTAAAATTATTTGTATACTAGTGGGGTGTACAAAATTTTGCATGCAAGCAGTTGATCAATCCTTGGGAATTGTGCAAGGAAATATGGACTAGCCTATTGTTTAGGAGCTCAGATTATTTCAGAATTATGCAAGGAAATAGGAGGCTAGAGGAGGCAGAATTTGGCTAAGTGTTGGTTAGAGGCTTTCATTCAAGAATGAGAATCGTTTTACTCTTGCAGGTTGCGCTCAAAGCTAGAGCAATTAGTTGTAATAGTTTCTCTATTCAACTGATTAATGCAAAGAGGCTTGAGGGGTTTTTCCCAGTTGGGTTCCCCTAGAAATCATTGTGTACTTGTGGTTTTGCTTGTTGCATGTCTATGCATGTTGTTCTAAATTGTGATTTCCATTCCACAAATTAGTAGAGTAGAATTTGTGTCTCTTGTTTTCAGTTCAAAATCTTGAGCAGTTGCAATTTATATCAAATTTCCATAGGCTTCTTTTAGGTCGAAGGGATAGACTATGATGAGAAGTTTGCACCAGTGGCCAGGTTTTCATCCATTAAGACATTTCTGGCGATTACAGCGCATATTAGGTGGAAGATCCACCAAATGGACATGAAGGCTACCTTCCTTAACAAAGTTGTTGAGTGAGAGATTTATGTTGAGTAGCCTGAGGGATTTGAGACTTTTAGCAGAGACATGCATGTTTGCAGGTTGAAGAGAGCTCTTTATGGGCTCAAGTAGGCATCGAGGGCATGGTATTCCCGAATAAACAACTATCTTCTCAGATTGGGCTTCACCAAGAGTGAAGCTAACCCTAACTTGTACTATATTGTGGTTGAGGGCCAACCTCTCATTCTTGTGTTATATGTTGACAATTTGATATTGACAAGGGACGAGGAGCTCATCCATGACCGCAAGAGAGATCTTGTAGAGGAGTTTGAGATGAAGGATATAGGGCTTATGTACTATTTCCTTGGATTGGCAGTATGATAGGGTGATGGGAAGATATTCTTGGGACTAGGCAGGTACACACAAGAGATTCTCAAGAGATTCCACATGTAGGATTGCAAGCCCATGACCATCCCTCTAGTCACAAACTGGAGGAAGGTGGACGCTACTAGAGGTGAGTAAGTGGATGCCACTCTTTACAGGCATCTCATAGGGTTGTTGATGTATCTGGTGAACACACAACTAGACATTTGCTTCATAGTCAACTAGTTGAGCCAATTTATGGTTGAGCTGACCAAAGTGCATTGGGTTGTTGCCAAGCAAGTGTTGAGGTATCTCAGGGGCACAATAAATTATGGATTGTTGTACGAACAAGTTGATGGTGTGAGGCTTCAGGGCTTTACAAATGTAGGTTGGGTAGGGGTTCAACAGATAAGAAGAGCACTTCATGTTGTTCCTTTAGTGTTGGTTCAACAATTGTTTCCTGGTTTAGCAGGAAGCAAAGATCAGTGGCCCTGTGTGAAAATTCCAACACTGGAATCCTATTGCAACAAATGGAATTTATTTTTCTAATTGTTAATTATTTTAACAATTTATCTGCTACGACAGATATCAAATAAATCACACTGCAACTTTCACAAATAAAATACTGCGGAAATAATAATGCTAGAAACTGAGAAAATATTAGCACACAGTTAAACTGACACTGTTATTTTTGGACTAATGTCCACAAAAAATCCAATTTGGGAAAATCGGAGCAACAATTGAGGGGTTTATTATTATGCAACAATGAAATCTGAATACAATAGTCTGGATGCTAGCTCTGGCAATCCTATAGATAAAAATATTGGCAAAAATCTAATGAGGAATTTTCCTCACCTCACAGTCAAATCCAACACTGAAGACTGGCTTTTGAAACCCTCTATGAATTGTTCTGCATCACCTTCTGCGTGAGCTCTTCCCAGGCTCCAATTCATACAACCTGGATCTCTATATGAGCTGCTTCTTCAGCTTGCCATTGACTCAGAAAATGCTTCTCCCAGCCTTTACAAAATTCTTCTGCTACCGGAACACTGAAGCGACTTTCTGAATCTGCAAATCGAAATGCCTGTAGAGGCTACTGCGCAGCCCTTGCATCAGCTTCTCTGTGGCTCTTCTGCCTCTGCAAATGCACTTGTTGGATTTGGAAAGTTTCCTATAGCCTCACTTTCTCTGCCCCTCATTCACTTCTTTGATCTTTGGCCCTCCGACAATTGACCGCTGCTACTATGGAAATCAATCTGCCAAGGAAATTGAACTTCTAGTGTTCTAGATGTATTCTCCAAGTGCCGATCGATTTCCTCTTATAATCCACTGTTGGAGCACCAACGACCAAGATTAAATCTTAATCAATGGCTAGGATTATCTTGGAATAGATTCGTGTGAGTTTCTAGATGATTCTCACCTTATCTCAGTTAACGTTGATTAATTAACCATACTTCCTATGTTTAGACTTAGGAAATATTTAAAAAATTGTTAATAATCTAATTGAGACACTTCTAGGTGAAATTTCCTGAAATGATTTCTGGGTTTTGGAGATATCATGTATTCTAGCCTCTCCACCAAATTTTGTGGCTAGAACACATTCGATGCTACAAAAACCAATGTTGATTATATTGTCGAAATATCGGTGATATTCGGAAATATCGCGATATTTTCGGCAAGCTGAAATATTGTTGAGAAAATATTGCGATATTTCCTTGCCTAAAAATATCGCGATATTTTTGAAATATCGTGGATATTTCGGCAAAATATCGTGATATGACCCTAAAAATCGCCGGGCAGGCTGGGCTATAGCTATGTTTCAGCAAAATATTGTCTATGACCCTAAAAATTGTCAGGGCAGGCTAGGCTGCAGCTAAAAAAAGAAATTTTGGTCATTTCGTTTGCTCATTTTGGTTTCTGAGTCTTGGAGAAGGAAGGGGAAGAGTTTTGTGGTGGTTGTCAAGGAGGGATTGAGGATCAAACAACCATTATCACAACCAAGAAGTTTTTGTGGATCAAAGATTGAAGAACAATGAGACAAACTTTATTTCTTCCATTAACAGGTATGTTCTTAAAAACCCCTATGTTAATGATTTTTTTATAGATTTAGGGTTATGCTTGCTTACCTCTTTGCCTACCAACATTTTGCTTCTTTGTTTTTTTCCATTTGTGATGATTTTCATGTCAATGAGCCAATGCAAGGGTTTTCTCCATATTTGGACAACAAGCTTCATTTCTTTTTTTAACTTTCTTATGCAACCTCTTATTGCCATTTTTCATTCACATTGCAAATAATGTAGTAAAAAAAACATTTTTTAAAATGTGGTGGTTATTACTTATTATTTTTTGTGTATGGGTGTTTAATGCCAATTTTTTGTTTTTTTGGTGCCTTAGGTTTGAATTAGTTCACTACAAATATGCCAAAAACCTTGGACCCATTTTGGGAGTATGGGGAGCTTGATGGTGGAACAAATAAGACATATCTCTCATGCAAATTGTGTGGGACCAAGATGACAGGAGGGGTTATATGATTGAAATACCATTTGGCTAGACTCCCTGGTCATGATGTTGGGCTTTGTACGATTTCTAGTGCAGAGCTTATACAAAAAGTTCTTGAAGCAATTGATGAAAAAGACAAAAAGAAGGAAGAGGCAGAAAGAAACAAGCATGAACGTGCAGGTAGATCTTTTGGGATATTTTCTTTCGATTTTGAGGCTGAGGGTAGTGGGAGGGGCTCCACAGCGCCACCTACTAGTCCTAATGTTATTGGGAGTGGGAGGTCATCATTTTTTTGTTCCACGAATAACACATGGAGCGCAACCTTCCATAAAATCAGTTGTTAAAAAAAGGGAGAAGCAAGAAACATATAGAGTTACGGGGAGGTGTCTTTTTTAGAGCGAATTACCTCTCAGCATCACCAAAACCAATCCATTTTGGCAGCTAATGTGTGATGCTATTGTTGTTGTGGGCCCAGGGTACAAAAGTGCTACATATGAGGAGTTGCGAGGGCCAATCCTTCAAGTAGAAAGGGCATCAACTCTAGATTGGCGGAGTTGAAACAAACATGGGAAGTGTCTAGATGCACAATGATGTCTGATGGTTGGACATATACGAAGGGTAGGACCCTTCTAAATTTCTTGGTACATTGTCCTAAAGGTACCGTGTTTATTAAATCAGTGGATGCATCAACATGTATAAAAGATGCAGCAATGATATGTGAGTTGTTAGATGGGTTCATTTTGGAGATTGGTGTGCAAAATGTGGTGCAAGTCATAACATATAATGCAATTAATTATGTGTCTGTCGACAAGATGCTTATGGAGAGACACTGTACATTGTTTTGGACTTCGTGTGCAACACATTGTGTCACTTTGCTACTTGAGGATATGGGGAAACTCTCCTTCATCAAGAGGGTGATTGATATGGCTAGGAGCGTCCCCAAGTTTATATTTAACCATGATTTGTTCTTAACCTTATGAGGAGATACACTAGAAACAAGGAGTTGCAGTGTCTTGCAATTGCACAATTTG
The DNA here is from genome assembly GCA_031772625.1 of Pinus tabuliformis. NCBI lineage: Eukaryota > Viridiplantae > Streptophyta > Pinopsida > Pinales > Pinaceae > Pinus > Pinus tabuliformis. The sequence continues at coordinate 1,267,607,000 of CM062804.1, forward strand.
CCACCAACTTTATTACTCTACAGTCTTTGCTTCGATGCTAGTTTGAGTTGAAGCAAATGTTTTTTTCTGATGAGAGGCGTGATTGTAGATACAATAGGAGACATGATGGGAGAGCCATTGCAAAAATGGTGTACACTGACACATTTTGGCAAGGAGTAGAAGTGTACTCAGTTAGTGAACCTATTGTAAAGGTTCTGAGATTGGTAGATGGGGACAAGCCTACAATGGCTTATTTGTATGAGGCCATGGATAGGGCCAAAGAGGTCAGTCTTTCTTATTATGCAGACAAGGGTTATGCTGGGCTTGATAGACATATGATATTATGGGATGTGATTGATAGTCGGTGGACAAGGATGCTTCATCGACCCATTCATGCAACAACACTTTTCCTCAACCCTGCATTTTCATACAAATGCGCCTTTGATTTTGACGGCGAGGAGATGGAAGGGCTCCATTCCTGTACTCAGAGGATGGTACCTGATCCTGAGCTTTGTAGCAAAATCAATCGCAAGATACTGTTTTATTGGGATTGTGTTGGCCTATTTGGCTTTGATGATGCTATGAGGGAAAGGACCCTCTTCATGCCACGTAAGTGACAAGTTATCACTCATTAGAATTTTCAATTTAGAATATACTTATTTATAATTCTAGATTTTTAAAATTCAATTATGCAACTTTTATTTGAAAGTTTAATTATGTTTTAAGTTTTCTGACCTTTTTATTTCTTTATTTTGTTGTAGATATTTGGTGGCGAAGCTATGGTTCAAGGGCACCAAATTTGTAGAAATTGGCCATAAGAATCTTGAGTCAAACATGTAGCTCTTCGAGGTGTGAGCGTAATTGGAGTGTATTTGAGAAAATACACTCAAAAAAGCGCAACAGGTATAACATTAAGCTTCAACCTTCAATTGAGCAATTGCATTTATTGTAATTTTAATTTATGACCCTCAAGTGTCAAGTGTCGAGACCCATTAGTTTTTTTGACACTTTTATAGGTTGGAGTTCTCGCGCTGCAATGATTTAGTGTATGTGCATTACAATATCCGATTTCGAGTGAAGCAAATAGAAACATCAATGGATCTATATGTCGTTTCTTTAAACAATATTGATGTATCGTCTCAGTGGAGGGTGGAGTCTGAGGTGCCCATCTTGGAGGAGTCACTTGCATGGTTAGAGCCAGAGGTACCATTAGAATAGGGACAACAAGAGGAGGAGGACTTGGGGGAGGAGCAACACGAGGAGCAGCAGGAGGAAGAGGAGGAGGAGACAGTGGAAGCATCAACACCATCTGCTATAGATATAGGAGAGCAGGGGCAAGGCCTTCTACTACTAGGGGTGGGCTTGGCAAACAACCCATCATGTTTTCCCGTAAAAGGGGGAGAGGGCATGATTTCAGATAGATAACTGCTACATACAACTCATGATGACGAGATACTTTTATATATGTGATGCTATTTTGTATTGGTTCTCCACGAGTCCTTGATTGGACAATTATCAGGGATCAACAGGATTTGGTATTGCCTTTCATGTATCATTTTTATTTTACATCCACTACATCATATATATCAATGCTTTCTTCATATTTATGTGCCAATGTGTTTATTTCATGTTGTTATTGCTTTATATCTTTAAAAAGTTGAAAAAAAAATGAATGTATTATGCATTTTTTATGTTTGCTGATATTGCCGATAAGATGTTTTCTAGATTGTTGCCGATATTTTGCCGATACTGATATTTTCAACACAAACAAAAACTAACACTCCCTCTTAGGATGGCTATGTTCTCTCTCTAGTGATGCACATACTGCCAACAAACCCTGTCTATGTATCATATCCTATCACGTTGCTAATGTCTGGCTGCTACTGCGCACCAACTATTGCGCAACTCTGATGCTGCATCTCTGTTGTTACATTGTTGCCAACTCTGCATCTGCACTGCAACTCCCTCTCATCTGTTGCTGCTGCAACTACAACCACTGCAATTGAGAAGCATCCTAAACACTGAATCAACTGTGTTTAGTGTGATGCATCTATATCCTGAGTCCTGACTGCTACTAGCTACTGCACTGTCATTGAAGAATCTGCGTTTTTGCCAACTCTGCACTGAGCCACCTGTTCTGTTGTCAACACTGCACTACGCTGATCAACCTTTAACTGCTACTAGTCTGCAACTATCACTCTGCCACTAACTGCATCAACTGTCACTGATCCATCCTGCTACTAAATACTATGGGCCCCCGCAGCCAGGTAATGATCCATGAGGTGGACTCCTAAGGACCTTGCCCAATCTCTGTAGTTCTTTCGAGCTACAACTCCAAGTCACCCCACCTCACTTCTGGAGGTATGGCTGCCATCATCACAAAGTTTTCCTCCAACTTGGTGGAAAGCTTGTCGATCTCGGCCGGCGTTGCTTGTTGATCATGCTTCTCCGACTTGTCCCTCTTCCTAAGATGACACTGTGCGCTATAGTGACCGAGCTCACCACACCTGAAGCACTTGACCTTCGACAGGTCCTTCTTCTCCCCCTGCCCCTGTCTTGGACCCTTCGATGCAAGAGCCATATTATCCTCGTCCTCCTCACTCTTCAAGACTTGCTATTGCTACTGCTGATGGTGCTCTTTACTAGAGTTCGCCTCAACTCCTCCTGTTGTAGATTGACCGACATCGTGTCGCAACCAGGAAAAGTGTCTCTGCCCAATATGCTTTGGACAAACACTTTCCAGTCATTTGAGACAATATTTAGTGCCATTCGTACAAGCTCTGTGGGTTGGGGCACCTCCCCAACGGTGGCTAGCTGATCTCTGACTTCTTGAATCCGAGTGAGGAAGGGATCTATGCTTTCACCCTTTTGCATTCGGATGGTTCTCAACTTCTCCTGGAGAAACATCTTCCGCTGCTCGGAAGAACTCTGATATACTGTAGAAAGAGCTACCCGCATTTCTCTGGCAGTATTCTTGCTAGAAATAAGCGAGACTATGTGATCTCAGATTCCATCCAAAATCATCCTCTTTGCCGTCACCATTTCCTTCTTGTACTCCTTCAGCTAATATGCATCCTGGGGAATTGCTACTACATTTCCCACGTAGGCTTTCACGCTGTTGGGTTGTGTTATATTTTTTCCACGACTAGCGGGGGGGTTACAAGGGGGGCGGCAACCCCCCTATGAGGGTGTATGCAGGGGGGCGGACCCTATAATACCTATGGTTTTGTGCATGGATTTCACACATGGTTTTGGGCGCAATGGTTTTCGGTCCATGGTATTATGTAGATCCGGTCAAGGAAACTACGGTTATGTTCTAATCCAGGGTTAATGGATTAGGGTTTATGGATGCTTCGACATGTATATATATGTATTGTAACATTGAAAGGAATATAATTAAAAATCAATCTGGTAGTCCCGATTTTGGGATCTAGGGGAAAATCTCTGTGTATATTTGTTTTATGTGTTATGCTTTCGCCTTTGCTTATTTTCTGTTTTTTTTAGAATTCATATGCAGGTAATTTCTGTACGGGGTTAAAACCTACATTTGGTATCGGAGTTGTTTTGGCTTCAAGGGAACGCCTTTGTTGCTGAGGGGTTTTGCTTGGACCTATGGTAGACCCTGTTCAGTGGGAGATCTGCAGGATCGATTCTTGTGGTGAAAGAAGATGGCGAGCAGTGGAAAGATAGAGATCGAGAAATTTAATGGTCAGAGTTTTGAGTTGTGGAAACTCAAGATGGAGGATTTGCTGGTGGACAAAGATCAGTGGATCGCGGTAGATTCGAGTACTAAACCAACGGGAGTGTCCGATGAAGAATGGAAGAAGTTGGATCAGAAGGCTAAGAGCACAATATGATTGCGTCTCAGATTCAGTATTGTTGAATGTATTAGGGGAAGCTACAGCGAAGGCTATGTGGGACAAGTTAGGGACTTTGTACCAATCTAAGTCTCTGGTGAATAAACTGTTCCTACAAAAAAAGCTGTATAACCTGAGGATGAAAGATGCAGACTCGGTGACAGAGTATCTGAACGCATTTAATATTGTGGTAAGCCAATTATTATCTGTTGATATTAAAATTTTAGATGAAGATAAGTGCATCAGTTTGTTGTGCTCTCTACTAGATTCGTGGGATAGTCTGGTTATTGCAATAGGTAGCAATGCAACTGCCTTGTAGTTTGATGAAATACTCTCATCTTTGCTGACGGAGGAGATGAGAAGGAAAAATATGGAGAGCCAGAATGGTGATGCCTTGTTTGTACGAGGACGGTCCCAAAACAGAAACAAAAATAAGTCATCGAGTGGGAGATCTAAATCTAAAGGGAAATCTAAATCTCTAGGAAAATTTGTAAAGGTGTGCTGAAAATGCGGAAAGGAAGGGCACTACAAAAGGGATTGTAAATCTAAAGCTCCTGACAAAGGAAGGGGATCTGATGATGCTCCTTCTGCAGAGGTGAAAACCACCTCAGATGAAGGTGGAGATGTGTACTTGGCTTCTTCTTCAAGTACACATGTAGATCATGAGGCATGGTTGATTAACTCAGGTGCATCCTTTCACTTCACTCCCCATAGAGAGTGGTTCTGCGAGTATGAGAAATATGATGGTGGTGATGTCTTCTTGGGGGATGACAGGAAGCCTAGAATCGTTGGTCGCGGAAAAGTTAAGTTGAAGTTGCAAGGTGGAAGGATTAGAACACTTCCTGGGATTTTGCAGATTCCTTTATTAGCCAGAAATCCGATTTCTGTAAGCAAGCTGGATGATGCAAGAGTAAAAATAGTGTTCGAGAAAGATACCTGCAAGATGGTTCGAGGAGCACTAGTATTGATGGGGGGAGTTTGGACTAGAACTTTGTACAAGCTGCAAGGTAGCACTGTTATTTGATGGGTGCAATGGGTTTGTGGTTTCTGAAAGTGGAGCAGAAAATCTAGTGGTCTCTGGAGAAAAGACCATGCTATGGCATCAAAGGCTTGGACATATTGGAGAGAAGGGCCTTTGAATATTTCATGGTAAATGTATGTAGAAGGTATGACTAATAGCTCTCTGGGTTTTGATTTCTGTGAAAATTGTGTATATGGGAAGCAGAATCGGGTGAGTTTCTCTTCTAGTGTTAAGAGGGTGAAACAAATATTAGAGCTTGTGCACAATGATGTGTTTGAACCTGTGAAGGTTCCATCACTGGGTAAGTCTGTGTACTATGTATCATTTATAAATAACTTCTCAAGGAATAGATGGATATATTTCGTCAAGAAGAAATCTGAAGTCTTTGACAGGTTTAAAGAATTTAAGGTTTTGGTGGAAAACTAGATAGAGAAGAAGATAAAGGTGTTGAGGATAGATAACGGTGGAGAGTTTTGCAAGAAGGAATTTGAAGAATTCTGTAAGAAGTGGGTATAGTATGGCAGAAAACTATTCCATACACACCTCAACAAAATGGAGTTGCAGAAAGAATGAACAAGACGTTGATGGAAAGGGCAAGAAGCATGTTTAGTGGTGCCGGGTTAGGACATGAATTCTGGGCAGAGACGGTGGAGACTGCATGTTACCTGGTCAACAGATCACCTTCATTAGCGTTGGAGGATAGGACTCCACAAGAGGTATGGACTGGTAAGAAACCTTCTCGCTCACATCTGAGGGTATTTGGATGTGATGCATATGTACATGTTCCAAAGGAGAAAAGAACAAAGTTGGATAGTAAATTTGAAAAGTGCATTTTTACTGGGTATAAGGATGGTTTAAAGGGTTATAAGCTTTGGAACCTAGTAACAAGGAAGGTTGTGTACAACCGAGATGTGGTGTTCAGAGAGGTGAAAGATGTTATTAAACATGAAGTCCGACCAAAGGAACCTAAGAAGATAGAGTTTGAGCTTAAGGATGAAGAATCAAACTCTACAGCAGAAGAGGAATCAAAAGATGAAGAGCCACAAACTCAGGTTGTGAGAAGATCAGTTCGAGAAAGAAGGCAGCCAGAAAGGTATAATCCATCTGATTTGTGTTCAAATTTTTCTTTATCTATTACTGATGATGATCCCAAAACTGTGAAGGAAGCAGTAGATTGAGAGGATGGCAAACTTTGGAAAGAGGCTATGGTTGATGAAATGACATCTTTGCACAAAAATGAGGCTTGGGATCTGGTGGAGTCGCCGGCTGGAAGGAAACCCATTGGCAGCAAATGGGTGTTCAAGAAGAAGACGAATGCAGAAGGAAAGGTGGAGAAATACAAAGCTCGGTTGGTAGCAAAGGGTTCTTCCCAGGTGCCGAGAATTGATTTTGGTGATGTTTTTCTCCTGTTGCCAAGGTAGCTTCTATTAGATTACTTTTATCTGTTGTTGCTGTTTTTGATTTTGAGGTAGAACAGATGGATGTGAAGACAACATTTCTTCACGGGGACTTGGAAGAGGAGATCTACATGAAGCAACTTGAAGGCTTTGCAGTGAAGAGTAAGAAAGAACTGGTATGCAAGTTAAAAAAGTCTCTATATGGTTAAAACAGTCACCAAGGATGTGGTATCAGAAATTTGATTCATTTATACGGGAACTTGGCTTCACTAGAAACAAAGCAGATCACTGTGTGTATTTTAAATTAATTGGTGACCGTGTTATTTAGCTGATCTTGTATGTGGATGATATGTTTCTGGTTGGAATGACAAAGAAATTATCCAGGATTTGAAGACCCAATTGTCCTCCAAATTCGATATGAAAGACTTTGGTGCTACAAACTATATTTTGGGCATGGAAATTAAAAGAGATTGGGCAAAGAGGAAGATTTGGTTAAACCAGAGGAAATATGTCGAGACAATATTGCAGAGGTTTAATATGCGGGATAGTAAACCAGTGAAGGTTCCTATTCTTGTAGGTGTAAAGTTATCTGCTGAACAGTGTCCCAAGACACAAGAAGAGGAAGAGGACATGTCCCGTGTTCCATATGCAAGTGCAGTTGGTAGCCTGATGTATGCGATGGTTTGTACTAGACCAGACATTGCACATGTAGTGGGAGTATTGAGCAGGTTTATGTCAAAACCAGGGAAGGAGCATTGGACAATGGTGAAGCGGGTTTTCAGGTATTTGCGTGGTACTAGTGATTATGGTTTGTGCTACCAAGGAAGACCAGGATTGGACAGAGTTTTGGACACCCGTGGCTTTGTTGATGCAGACTGGGCTGGAGGTTTGGATCAGAGAAGAGATCTCCAAGTGGGTATGTGTTTAACCTATTTGGAGGTGCAGGTAGTTGGATGAGTAAGAAACAATTTGTAGCAGCACTTTCAACTATAGAGGCATAATACATGGCAACCACTCATGCAAGCAAGGAAGCAGTTTGGTTGCAGAAATTGTGTTCAAGTGTGGGGTTAGTACAATGAGCTATAAGGATCTAATATCATAGCCAAAGTGCAATTTTCTTGGCAAAGAACCCTTCTTATCATTAAAAAACAAAGCACGTTGATATTTAGTATCACTTTGTGACGGATATGATAGAAGACAAAAAGGTGTTGCTGGTAAAGGTGGACACTTTGAAGAATACTGTAGATGCATTGACAAACTCTATGAGCTCTGAGAAGTTCTCTCGGTGTAGAGAAACAATGGGCATTGCAGGGTTGGATAAATAACTAAGCTCTCTTGTGGTCCCCTATGGAAAGAAAACAATAAGTGGGAGAATGTTGGGTTGTGTTATATTCTTTTCACAACTAGCGGGGGGGTTACAGGGAGGGTGACAACCCCCCTGTGAGGGGGTATGCAAGGGGGGGGACCCTATATTACCTATGGTTTTGTGCATGGATTTCGCACATGGTTTTGGGCGCGATGGTTTTCGGTCCATGGTATTATGTAGATCCGGTCAAGGGAACTACTGTTATGTTCTAATCCAGGGTTAATGGATGCTTCGGCATGTATATATTATGTATTGTAACATTGAAAGGAATATAATGAAAAATCAATCTAGTAGTCCCAATTTTGGGATCTAGGGGATAATCTCTGTGTATATTTGTTTTGTGTTATGCTCTCTCTTTTGTTTATTTTTTGTCTCTTTTAGAATTCGTATGTAAGTAATTTTTGTACGGGGTTAAAACCTACACAGGCCATATTCATCTAGAAGGAAGGACTTCCTAGCCTTCCAGATGACATAGTTGGAGGCTCCCTCCAACCTATCTTGATCTCTAAGTCCTGCAGTGACCATCTTGGAATTTGTTGAAAACTCCTTCTTTCCCTCTTCTCTGCTGCAACTCTTCTATTTACGTTCACTCCTGGAATGCATGGGTTTGCTAGCTGCTACTGCCAATCTACTTGGGAAAATCAAACTTCTGATACTTGAAGTTACCTAAGAAAAATTTTCCCTCTGCTGTGTGTGCTTTTCTCTTCCACTCGACGCTGGTTCTGCTACTACAAAACCTTTTGTGTCCAACCAAGGAATCTGCTCAATGAAATTCTGATTTGTAGTTGCTCCCTCTGACTGTAGGAATCACCAACCTGGGCTATTCGACTTTTCTGCCAACCTGCAACTGAAATTTGAACTTTCTGCCCCAACAATTCGGCCTGCTTATTAAGGATTTACGTTGCCTCAAGAATTTCGCCCTGCTGCTCCATCTAAGCAGCGAAGTTCTTTCCTCCACTTCTGAGCTTCTTGACTGATCACCCACGCTTTGATTCCATGTGAAAATTCCAACATTGGAATCCCAACAACAATTGGAATTTATTTTTCTAATTTTTAGATATTTTAACAATTTATATGATATGATAAATATCAAATAAATCCACTCCACAACCTTCATAAAGAAAATACTCTAGAAATAGTAACGCTAGAAACTGAGAAAATATTAGCGCACACACAATAAAACTGACACTGTTATTTTTTGGACTAATGTCCCCGGAAAAACCTAACTTGGGAAAACTAGTTCAGCAACTAAGGGTTTTATTATTATGCAACAATGAAATTTGAGTATAATAATTTGGATGTTGACTATGGTAATCCTACAGATAAAATTACTGGAAAAAATCTGGTGAGGAATTTTCCTCACCCCACAGGCAAATCCGACACTAAAGACTGGATTCTAAAACCCTCTACGAATTTCCCTCTGTGACCCTCTGCGTGGGCTCTACCCCCAGGCTCTAATTCGTACGGCCTGGATCTTGATCTAAGTTGCTTCTTCAGCTTGACTCGGAAAATGCTTCTCTCGGCCTCTACAAATTTTTACTTCTACCAGAACACTGAAACGACTTCCCGAATTTGCAAATCGAATTGCCTCTAGAGGCTACTGAGCAGTACCTGCGTCAGACTCCTTGTGGCTCCTCTGCCTCTCTGCAAATGCACTCGCTGGATCTGGAAAGCTTCCTCCAACCTCACTGTCTCTGCTGCTCACTCACTCCTTCGATCTCTGGCCCTCCTGCAGGTGACTGTTGCTACTCTAAAAAATTGATCTGCCAAGGAAATTGAACTTCTGGTGTTCTAGATGTATTCTCCAAGTGTCCATCGACTTCCTCTTATAATCCACTGTTGGAGGACCAACGACCAAGATTAAATCTTAATCAATGGCTAGGATCATCTTGGAATTGATCTGTGTGAGTTTCTAGATGATTATCACCTTATCTCAATTAATATTAATTAATTAACCATATTCCCTAAGTTTAGACTTAAGAAATATTTAAAAATTGGTTAATAATCTAATTGAGACATTTCTAGGTGGAGTTTCTAGAAACGATTTTTGGGTTTTGGAGATCTCATGTATTCTAGTCTCTCCACCAAATTTCGTGGCTAGAACACATCCGATGCTACAGAAACAAACACACTGAGTTCAACTGAGGCTAAGTACATAATTGCTAGCTTGGTAGGTTACGAGGCCATAGGTTTGAGGGAACTACTTGTTGGGTTGTTCAGTCAGAAGTTGGAGCCCACAATCATAAACTATGATAATCGGAGTTGCATTAAGATCTTTGAAAAACCAGTGTTTCATAATTGCTACAAGCACATTGAGAGCCGATACCACCATATCAAAGATTGTGTTTAGAGAGGTAAAGTCAGACTCATGTACGCCCCTACAAAGGAGTAGATAGCAAATATCTTGACCAAGGCATTGGAAAGAGGTGGATTTGTATATCTCAGAGATAAATTGGGTGTAGTATAAAACACCTTCCTCTCTAAGAGGGAGTGGTAGATGGAGTTAGAGAAGGGTTCTGCGAAATTTAGAAGTGCACTAAATTTGGCAGAGGGACCCACAAGTGAAGCTAAGGTGCAGTTTACTTTTTCTTAATTTTGACTTAGGAAAATTCTAATTTTCCTATAGTCAAAAAGTGAATTGATCTCAGCTGTCCATTGAGATTTAATCTCAGCCATTTGTGGAATGTGGAAGGCCAAGTTGTCTTTATAATGAGGAAAAGGGTGCAAAGTTGGCTCATTATGCACTAGACGACTTGTGTGTTCAACTCAACAAAAACAAGGATTTTCTAGATCAACACACTAGGGTAGAAAAGAAGGTTTAGTAACCTCAGTGAATTTCTTTAGCCAACGTACATCTCTTCCAGGGTTGAGCTAGCTTGCGTAGGAGGGTCAATTAGCTTGTACAAGTCTGTACAACTACGCATGCAGGGAGGTCGAGTTGGTTAGAAGTGCGTAGATAAGTGTGTTGAGGGACAACAAATTGAAAATAAAATTTTCCCTCTGATTTGTAATAATTATTTGAAGTGTTTTGGCTGAGCAGAATAATACAGCACACAGGTTAGCAAGTTTCCCCAGTTGGGGTTTCCTAAGGTATTTTCTAGTGCATTTTTTTATCTTGTGCTTGTGCCTTCATGAATTTATTTTTTGCTGATATTTTTTATTAGAATACTCAACATATTTAGTAAAAGTGTTTGAAGTTCAGTTTTCAATTTCTCTATCGCAGAATTTTTATTAAGTTAGCAGCTAGGTATTGGAAATCTAACACATGAGTCATGATTCATAACATAATTAGAAAACCAAAAGTAGACTTATCTCCATGTGCAATGTCATGTATCATGCATCGACATCAGGATGCCTAGAACAAGCCCTCGAGTACCTAGTGCCAACATCATTGGGATGAAACAACAACTATGAGGTCGATGTGTTTGGAGTTTCCATTTGAGAAAGTGATAGACTAGAGGGATCCCATGTCTCCTCATCAAGCCAACACAAATCATCAATGGGATACTCCTCCACAACCCATTCAGAATTTCAAACTCTAGATCAATGCCATCCAATACAATCCTTTGGATGCATTTGTTTAGTCAGCAGCCAAAGGTTGTAATAGATGTAGACCAAATACTGCCACTGCTAATGCTCCATCTTGTTAAGCATTTTGCCATGGATGTGCTAAAAAATTGACCATTGCGCTCACATCCTGAAGCACTGCAAGGTTAGCTTAGAACTCTGATTACAAATTCTTGCAATTATGGTGCTTCAGTGCCACAATCTTTCCACCAATTGGCTATGAAAACAACAAAAATGTTTCGAGTGTTGTAAATTGCAATGCCCAACTTAAAGAATTTATAGAATTTTAAAATTGAATCTTACATGGCGTTTTCTTGTCCTTGAGCCATATATGGTAGAGTTAAATCCAAACATGCTAAATGCTTCCTTGTACATGTCTCATTGCAAACTAATTTTGTCTTGAATTTCTTGGCTCCAAAATATCCTCCCAATGCATATTATGACCCCTGTCATCACCTCATGGTCTTTTCGAATATTAGATCCCTCATTATAGAATATGATTGGATTTATATATGCTTCCGTTGCATGGAATAATTAATGTAGTTGCTTATCCCACCTAGAATTAATAATTTCCTACATCGGGAGATATTTAGATGAATCTCTCTTATAAAAAACATTGATGGCGTCTTTGGCCTTGTCCATGCTCTCATAAATGTGCCTCCTTGGAGGCTTGTTTCTATCCATGATCCTCAAGACTTTCACAAGGGGCTTGATTAAGCTAAGAATCTCAATGACTTTCTCCCACAAGTCCTCTTTGAAGAGAGACACTTTCACAACCATGGAATTTGGTTTTGTGATATCTTTCCAAAATAGCCATTGTCAATTACAAAACAACCGTCTCAAAGCTTAGTACTCATTCAAAAGGCTTTGGAGGGAGAGGAAATTAATGGCAAATCATGTAACAATAGGCCTGTTGCCCACGAAAATGGGTAAACCTATAGAAGAAAACCTTTTTCCTATCCATGACAGCCAACTGACCAACCATGAAGTCAACAACCCCTGACAACCACCACTAGTTGATTACGTGCCATTATATCTTTGCCACCTACATTAGCCATATGCTTCTCACCCATCCAACAATAGCACATGGACGAAGGCGGGCTTCCATTCAAAAGGTACTTTATTCATTTTGCAATCAGGTGCTTATGCTTGTTTGTATTTGGGCATTTGATACATATTATGGGGTGAACTGGAAGGAGGGGTTTTGACTATGATTTTGTTCTCTCACCTCAAATGGGGGGTTAACGTTGATCCTAGTCGAATGGGACCTCCCCTAATGGCCCAATGGGTATAGGAGGGACACTACTTGGGAAGCCTTGATTGAGATGGCATAGTTCCATTTATCCCTATGTTATACTTACCACTTTCCATCATACATTACAAGCCCTTATCTCACATCCATTTTTCAGGTTCAACTGACCATTGGTTCTCTGGGATTTGGCACCCACACATCCTCATAACTGGGTAGGGCACAAAACTTATCCTGGGAGGTTGATGTAGCTAAAAAAAGAAAGAAAGAGCATATAATGGCCACAAAATAAAACAAAATAAAGAATATCAATATGCAAAAGATGGTCAAGACATACACATTAGCACTTGGGCAAAAGCCTAGCATGAGCTCTACCTCACTCACTATGGCCATCGCTGGGTTCTTGAGCATATGTTACTCCATTACATCAATAAAAGGAACCCTTGCATGTCCAAACCTTGATGAACAATGAAATGACTCATCCTCAAGTGGTAATAGGATTGCTATACATGATATGATCATTCAAAGCAAGCTCTAACCCTTTGAGCTATGAGCAGTAAACTGTAATACAAAGAAAAATTAATAAAAAGTAAAAATTGCACAAGAGGGGTGGAAAAAGAAAGGCTGAGTTGGTAACTCATGCATCCACGATTGCTCTCTCCTCACATTTATACACTCAAGATGTGGATCCCCTTCATGCTGGTCCCTTTGACCATGTTACTTGGCCATGAAGTCTTCACCCCTACGTACCATCATAATTATTCACTAACACTTATCAATTGAAGGGTGGATTGAGGAAATGTTACTTCCCCTTAGGGGCTGGAAATCCTTATTTGAAGTATTGGATATCCCATTACATTCAAGCTTGGTTCACTAAGATGCAATAAAGATTATTATCCCTAATGATTGGTTGCTTTCACTAGACTTTATGTTGTGATTGTCAGGTGGTTCAGTAGCCTACATCCTCGACATCTTATTGAGAGGTACCGAGGTCACTAGAGAATTATTTTGGTACCCACAGGTGAAGCATTGAGAGCCTTGGGTCATTGAGCAACAGTAGCACATCACATATTATCCTGGGCACCCCCTGCATTAGGATGTTCTGCCACTTTGCGCGACATTTGATGATTCTTCAGGATGATACACCTAGATCCAGCATGCTTCTATGCTGACCTTGGCACCATATGAGGGATGACAGTTGATTCAGGGCCCATATGAGGATGGTCTCACCTTCAGAGACTTGGGACAACTAGTAGCACTTGGGAAGCCCTCAACGTAGGAGTAAAGATGGACACCTTTTCATAGTTGGAAACCCATGAGACCCTTTGTGGTGCCCCGGTTAGATTTTGGGGACCACAGAGAGCCATGGATAGAAATTTGAGGCACTGTTACTACTCAAACTAGTAGGGGTCCTAGGAGGGGATCCCGTAGAGAAACTACTAGGTCAAAGGGCAACAATGGAGCAATAGCCCAATGTTACCTCAGTTAAGGTTCCCTGCTCTTTATAGACTTTCATCGATCGGAGGAGACTCGGTATGAGAGGAATCATAGTGATGAATGGATCAATGATTAGATAAGGAGTGATTCCTAAAGCCTATTCACAAGAGAGACTCAATTAAATAGCTTACTTACTTGAGAAGCAAGGTGATGGGCTCTCTAAGAAGGGCTATGAGGATACCTTATCCTAGGGTTGGAGGTAGACCTTGGCAAGGGGCTCCCTAGACTTAAGGATCCTTATGGAGAAATGGATTCTATGTAATCCTTGCAGAATTTGAGTTATAAAGTTGCGGGACCACAAAGAACCTAGGTGGACCCAAACTAGGTCAAGGGAATGGAGTTGATTAACCAAAGAGGGGCTTAACCTAATTATGGAAGAGAATAGGATCAAAGAACTAATTTTCTTTTGAAATTTGAATGCAATGATCCAAATGAGGACACTAACCCAAAATTAGCATAGGGAGAGAAACGATCCTCGATCTAGGGCTTGAAATATCTCGGATTTGCTTCAAATTTGGAGGGCCTCTAGAGAAAACCTCAGCACAATTGTGGACCAAAAATTAAAGTGTTTGGCAAGCTAGATTGTGAGATAATTGATACCCTAGGTGACCTATGTAGGCTAGGCCTAGAAAAAAAGGGAGGTGAAAAGAATAAGCGTTGAAAATGATCACCAATGGAGGATTAGTGCCTTGTCCTTTGGGAGAGATAGAGCCAAGGAGAATTTATGGTTTGGGAAGAATTTACCCAATCAAGGAGGCTTTCAACAACTTCACATGGCATTTAGAGCATGAGAATAGCTGCTGCATGCAATGTTTTAAAACTCCGACTTCGACTCTGACTCGGTGTTGACTTGGTCGGCTCGATTTCAATGACTCAGTCATTGTAAAAAATACATTAAATATTTATTTTTTTATTAAAAACATAATTTTAAAGATTTTCATTCATGTTTCTAAACACACAACATTAGAATATAGATAGAAAGACAACATATGATCAAAGTAGCCTCATGAATATATCAATTATATCAAAATGGCACCTAGTGCACTGTCTAATACATACATGATGATGATATAGAGATCAAAACAAAAACACATAACCAAGGAGGCTAGAAATGGTGTTATCCTCCAAAGTAGATTGTAAGTCATCAAGGAACTAATACAAGGGTCCAAGAGTGTTCCTCACTCCAAGAAAGTCCCAAATGTGCATGTGTACCTCTTCAAAAGGTGCATCCTCCACCATGATGTCATCTAAGAGAGACCCTATGTCACCCTTTTCAAGCATGTGAGTGGCATGGCACCCCTAAGGGTAAGCATTGGCATCAAAGAGGGATGTGCGAGTCCTCCTAAGTCATCTCAATGATAACCATCCTCATCTGTGCTTTGGAAGAAGGCACCATCCACAAAAATAGGGTCAAGGCCAGCCAGTGGGCATCTTCAGTCCATTTGAGTATATCATCAAATAATCTAACGTCCAAGCTTTTGAGTTTAGTGTTTTAGCATTTGGAGGCTCATCAACGAGTGTAGCATCACGTGGAATCAACTCAAGGTTTGATGCTCATCTTTGGAGGGCTAAGGTTGGGGCCACAAAGTTAGGTTTGCTTTAAGAAAGGCGCAAAGAACCTATTGGAAGGTTTTGAAGAAGAATGAAGCTATCCCTTAAGGAATCTCTACTACATATGTGATACCAACTAAAGAAACCTCTCAAGATCAAGCGAGATAAACTTATTTAGGGACAAAAAACCATTAAAGTATCATTGTGAAAACCTTGGAGTCCCCCAAAAGCAAAAAAAAAAAAAATCATTGTTTTTTAATTCATGGGCCACTGTCGTCCAACCCAGCTGAGTAGGCTCAGACTCAGCCAAGCCAGCCAAGTTGTTAGACAACTCGGCTGGCTCGGTAATAACCCAGTGGGCCGAACCGGTTCATTGGCTGAGTCGACCCGGTGAGGCCTTGACTCGGAGAGTCGGACCAACTCGGCCGAATCTTAAAACACTGGCTGCAAGGACTTTATACTTCAATTTGCAATAAATGATAACTTATCGAGATGTATTTAACATAAATTATCTCTAGGAACATTCACCCATTCATACATGGACCATGACATGACGCAATGCTATAAAGAAAACAAATTCCACAATTTCATATAAAGTAGCAGTGAATTTCAAACTTGTATAGCGAAAGTCCCAGCAACATTCATGTACAAAATTAAAGGACAAGAATAAGCATTAAAAGAGTACTTACATGTGTAAAAGAGTATATCTATCATCAAATTATGCCAATAATGAAGCTCCAAGACAAGAGAGAGATATCCAAACATGAAAATTCATCAATACATCCAAACTTGTCCTCCAAAAGGGATAGTGAAAATTTCACAACATCAAATAACCAATCCAAGTGATAATGAGTTACAAATGAGGTCTCACTTGTATTTATTTGTGCCTCTATAGTTCAATTGGTCTAATTGGCCTAACAAACCCCTAAAAGTGTCTCTAATGTGCAAAATAACACCCTAATTGGTGACAAACCCACCAAATAGCTCCATAACATAAAAAAATAAGCCACTCAAGAGGGAAGAATAATCAATATAATGAGACGTTGGGCCATTGAGAATGCCTAATGAAGTCGAAAGCGTGCCATGGCGAGAGAATGGACTCCAAACATAGGGGATAAGGGGTTGGTCCCTTGTTTTACAACGAAACCCTGGGTGTGGGGGCACAAGAACATCCTCGTGGGTTTCAAAGTGAATAAAAAATGCCTGTAGACCATCTGTAAAGGCCAGGATGATGATATATGCCCTTCCTCTGCAATGGGAGACATCCTATAGACCCTAGAACATTTTCCAAGTGCATGGTGCAAGTGTGGAGCCCATTGGGCATGGTGAACCAGGTGCATCATCCTCGTCCCAAAGGTGGCACATGAGCAATCAATGAGTGGTGCTGGGGATCCATGAAGTACTGTCTGGTATGGTGGAGGCCCATGGCTCTCAATGCTCACCCTACAATGCCTACGTGGCCTATTGCCCAACATTTTGTGGGTAACATCCTTAGGAGAAATTTTTTCTCCAAGATGGTCCTTAGCCAGCAACCAACAATCCCTTGCTACAAGCTAGCTCATTGTGCCATTTCTTCGCCACCTGAGCCAACCATGTGGTCCCCCACCCATCTTCCATGATCGTGTGTTTGGAGGTGGGCCTCCTGAACCTAAAGGTATGCCTTGTCTTTTCGAAATTGAGTATTGTAGTTTGCTTATCATGGACACTTCTGGGCATGGATTGATGGGGGGATTCGGCGGAAAGAATTGGCTAGGTCTTTGCTCTTGTCCCCTGGACCCCTTTTAGGTATTAATTTTGGATTCCAATCCTATCGAATCTCTTTTACTAACCATTTCGCTCTAGGGATGGTATTTCATGAGAAACCTCGATTTTGGTTGCATGGTCCTGCTCCCTTATCTGCTTATATTACCTCTTTCCATTCATTATTACCCAATTCATCATTTCTCCCTCCTAGGTCCACATTCCTCCACTAGGCCCACATAGGGTTAGCATACCCCTTCCCCTTGCCCACACCTTGGATCATGGCCTGGAATGAAGCCCAGAGGTTGATGCAGCAAAAAAAAAGATAAAAACATACATGGCCACATTCAACAGGAGAATGTACAGCAAAATGCAAAAGATGGCCAGGACAAACACATTTAGCACGTGGGAAAAAGCCAATACATGAGCTCTACCCCATTATCATGGCCATCACCCTGGTTCCTATAGGTTCTATGAACTTCCTTCATCATATAGAAACCATGATTGTCCCAACCCCTAGTGGGAAAAGAACCGCCCCGCCTTAAAAGGGGGTATTCACTATTATATCTTATTCTTCATGCTCTCACCCCTTGAGCCCCGAGCAATTAATCAAAGAAAACCATAAAAATGAAAAAGGCATATAAAGATGGGTGGAAAAATCAAGGTTGGGGCACCTCATGTACCACGATTGCTCCTTCCTATACATTATAAACCGAAGTGTGGGCTTCCCTCTTATTAGTTACCCTTGTAGCCTAGAATGTGACTTAGGGCTTCCTCTTCTCATCCCCTACTTCAGTCACCTATTTGTCACATGCGACCACCTTTTGAAGGATGTACCCTGAATATATCATCCCCTTTAGAAGTAGAAACCACCTAATAGGATTATTGGTTAACCCCATTTGGAGTTTAGGAGACATTGGCACATCTCGAAGCCCATTATGGAAGGGCAGGCCATTATGAAGTCTCCACCTGTGGTCCATGATTTGGTAAGCTCATTTACTCGATTTCTCTAATGACTTGTACTAGAAGGCTAGGGGCACATTAGATCTTATGCAAAATTGTGGATGTCTCCATTTTGGGTTTGGTCTCCCTATACGGGGTCCTAATCCTTTAGAGGGCTACAATCGCACTTGTAGGGTTTGTGTTGAGAGCCACGGGCCTCCACAACATCAAACAACACTCCATGGATCCCCACAACCATTCAGAGATTGTTCGTGGTTCACTTATTGGACGAGGAAGATGCACCTGATCCATCATGCCCAGCTAGCCCCAGATTTACACCACACACTTGGCAGATGATCCAGGCCTTGTACGATGATGTGGAACCACCTACACCATCATCCTAGCCCTTGCAGGCGATCTACAGGCATCTTCGATTTGTTTGGAGACCCATGAGGACACTTGTGTGCCCCCACATGTCATTTGGAGCACCACAGGTTATTACAAGGGGCCAACCCCTTGTCCACTGCTTTTGAGGGTCCTATTTTTCATTGTGGCACCCATGGATTTTATTAGGCCTCTTAGAGGGCCCTACGACATGCATAGATTATTATTTGACCTCTTGAGAGGCTTACTTTTTCATTTATGAGCTAGTTTGGTGGGCTTGTCACCAAAAGTTGAATTATTAGAACATTATTTTATTTTTGGGGCTTATGTAGGCCAAGGAGGCTAATTCAAACTCCTAAGTTTTGTATAAATACAAGTGAGATGAGCTCATTTTCTCATCATCATTTTGGATTGGATCTTTTCTCTCCCTTGAGATTTTCGCACTTTTCTACAGGATGAATTGGAGCTTTATGGATGAATTTTGATGTGTGGATATTGGTCTCTCTTCTCTTGGAGCTTCTCTCTTGTCAATTGTGAATGGTTGGATATATTCTGTTACATGTAAATACATGATTTAAATGCTATTCTTGTTTTACTTTGTCATATACATTGGTTTGGGTTTTTTGCTATTCTAAGGCTAATTGCTGCATGCATTTACTGCTTAAAATTGTGGAATTTTATCTCTATTATAGCATATCTCAATGTATGGGTCATGTAATATGAACGAAATCTCCCAGGGGTAATTCTATCAAAGAATTTGACCTCGCTAAGCCATTCCCTTTGTGCATCGAAGTATAAAAGCTGCAAGATTGTTTCAACTTGACCTAGAAGGCTAACGAAGTGGTCTTGAGGCCTCCTTGACTGGGAATCAAGAAATCCTACTCATATTAATCATAGACTCCATTCTCCCAAAGACTACAACACTGATCTACCAAAAGGTGGTCACCAAAGACCACATTTCTTCACTTTCTTCCAGGTCTAGCTAAGTTGGGGCACCTAGGGCATCAATTTCCCAACAAGCTAGCCCTCGAAAAAGTTCGATCTCCTAGGATCTCTTCCACTGGTTTTTCCTCAAGGTTCCCTCCAATTTTGAAGCCATTTCGATGGTGGAGTTAGGATCAAATCAACATGTTCAAGTGAAAATTCTTTCTTTGATCCTTTCCCCACCTTGTCTAGGGTAAGAACATCGTTGGTTGCTATACTCATTCCCCCCATCCTAGACCTGGTCCACTTAGTCCCATTCCTTTGAAAAGACAATTCTTCAAGAACCATCTGAGATACCAATTACAATAAGGATTTTAAGGATTGGGAAGTTCTTTCATAAGTCATATCCCATAAACCTAACCCTTGAATCCTCCTTTCCTTTCTCTAGGAGACATTGTACTTTGCTTCAGAGGCAAGCACGCCTTATCCTTCTAACTTTTCCGGGAAAGGGATTGTTTGGGTCACTGCACATCATTTTCATTGACTTATCCTTCATCGGTGACTTGAAAAATACCGAGTCTCCTCCCATTGGTGAAAGTTTGTAAATAGAAGGGAGCCTTAGTTGAGGTGACAGTGGACTAAGTCTCCATTTGTTTCCCTTGGCCTAGCATTTGCCTTTAGATCCCCTGCTAGTTTGAGCGGTAACATTTTGGTGTCGTTGCTAGAGAGGAAGCAGGTCTACCTCCCTAGTGAATGATTGATTCGTTGATTCATTGATAACATTTATAAAATATTCCTCTAGTGACTCCATTCATTGTCCAATTCCCTAGTTGTCGACCCCTTTAACTAACGCTGTTGCAAAAAGGGGAGAGCGAACTCCATCGCCTGTTGGAACCACCCTTTTCCCTGAATTTGAGAAGGTCAGTGATACATCTCCAAAGATGCCATCTAGTTCAAGCACTGACTCCGAAAAGGATCAACCCAAGATGACCAAGAGTGAAAGACACTTGGTTAGTGTCTTTGCCCCTTTGAAGTTGAGTAATGATCCCAAGCCATTACCTGAAAAATATAATCGATGGTTACCCAAATTCAAAGGGGATGCTACTTGGACTGCCCATGGTTTTATTGAAGAATTTTACTGGCAGATGTCCCCTAGAATGATATTTGATGAAGATAGGATCATGATGCTTTTTGCCTTATCACTTGAGGGACAAGCAAGAGATTGGTACCTTAGCCTTCCCCCTGGATGCATAAAACACTCTAATGAATTTGAGGACCTATTCATGAAAAGGTGGTCATGCAATGCCCAAGGGACCTTCAACATTGAAAAATTCTACCAAATAACCAAGGGAAGGGAAGATGTGCGAGAGTTCATTCAAAAGTTTGATAGGATAGTCAAAGATATAATTAGACCATTTGAAGCCATCTCAAGCCAACATCCTTGAAAAATTCATAAAGGCAGTGTGTGATTACCTCTCCTATGTGTTGAGGGATAAGAAACCATCCACTTTGGCCGAGGCTAAAGAAATGGCAATGGAATTTGAAGAAAACATATGAATCTCAAAGGTTGATATCAATGATCACCCTAGAGCCAAAGTCGAAACCAAGAAGGAGAAGTCCAAAGATCAACATGAAGAAACTCTCCTTGCCATTCTCAAAAGGATGGAAAGGTTCACCGAAGAAGCCAATGAACCTGTCAGGGTTATTAGGAACAAAATCACCACCTTAGAAAGGGCCCAAAAATCGAATTACATCCCTAAAGGAAAGCCTTTTCTCAAAAAGCAAAGTGAAGAAGATAGGCCGAGCTCTTCTCAAATCCCAAACACATTGGCTCCAACTAATGCCATTGAGCCAGACTCTTCATCTGAGGATGATGAAAGTGAAGGTGAACAAATTAATGAGCAAGCCAATCTTGTGGAATCTGACCTCTTCAACATTTTGTTGGGAGGTTCATACACACATCTTCCCATTAGTGAGGTCACCCATAAGGAGGAAAAGGAAGAATCAATTCTTAACTCCGATAACCAAGGAAGATTCAAAGGGGTTCAATATTCCCGAAAGGAAAAGGTCAAAGACCCCTCACCTCCTGAGGAATCACCTAGGGAAGATCCATCACCTAAGAAATCCCAACCTAAACAATCCATCCCCAAAATTTTGCCCAATAAGGATCCCCCAACAAAGGCCAACCCAAAAAAGGATCCTCTTAGAAAAGAATAGGTGAAGAAGAAAGATAAGGGGAAGGAAATTAAACTTGACATCGACATAGGGGTTGCTGTAGGAAAGATGACTATACTTGTTCCCTTAAAGGAGATTGCTAAGCTTCCCGAGCAACAACAACTTAAGAAGTCCCTGGGAATTCAAGAGGAAGAACTACTTGAAGAGTTGCAAAACATTCATATTCTTGACTAAAACCCTGCGCACCAAGCTTTCTTGCTTACTGTGGCTATCAATGAACTCTTCTTACACAATTGTATGTTCGACTTCAGTGCTTCTGCTAATATCATGCCTTTGATTGTTATGAAGCAATTGGGTCTCAACATCACTCAGCCATATAAAAGGGTGTGTGGTTTTAATTCCAAGCCCGTGGAAGTGGAGGGTATCATCAAAGACCTTAAGGCTTCTTTAGCTAGAAATCCTGATATATCCCTCATGGATATTATTGTTATTGATATTCCTAGCGTCTGGGGGATTTTGTTATCCCGAAAATAGGGAGCTACTGTTGGGGGTACGTTCAAATGGACCTATCATACGTAACCATCCTGCAATCCGATGGCACCCCTTTTATCCTTTATTGGGAACTTACTTACTTACCGCATGTGATCAAGCCTGGACCATACTATGAAACATGCGAGAGTGAGAAACCTTCCCATTTTCTCGTTACCCAAGAAATCCGAATCCTCAAGCGACCAATCTCTCAAATGAGCAAAACTAAGAAACAATATAAGGTTGGGGACTTGGTCTTGGTTGATAAAGATCACATATCTGTCAGGATTCATGAAAGGTCAGGGATGACTATTACTACATTGCCAAACTGAGCGGTGAACTTTGGCCTAAGCTGGTTAAATTAAGTCGTACCACCTCCTTCCTTGAGACTTGACGTTGTATCATATGCATGGTAGAGTAGGATGCATTATATACTAATTTTTGCATTAGGAATAACATGATATGATATTTCTCATGGTAGATAGGCGCATATCTGCATATTTTATTTTATGTTGGTTTTATGGCCTAACATATAGCATGTGCGATCATGAGACATCGCGAAAGCATGTTTCACTGTGTTTTTCCATCTATTATATGTGTAGGTGACAGGTCTACGGTAACAAAGAGATTACTAGAGTTCTCGTGACCTCCCGTTCGAGTAGCTTTGCCCACTTTTTTGAGAGATCACGTCCCAGTTGGATCCAAATGTTACCCACCATTTTGTCAGTAATATCCCTAGGAGAATTTTTTTCTCCAAGATGGTCCTCAGCCGGAAGCCAACAACCCCTTGTAGCCAACAACTAGCTCATTGTGCCATTTCTCTTCCACATGAGGCAGCCATGTGGTCCCTTGCCCATTAGCAATGATCATGTGTTTAGAAGTGGGCCTCCCAACCCTGAAGGTATGCCTTGTCATTTCGAAATTGAGTATTGTAGTTTGCTTATCAAGGTCACTTCTTGGCATGGATTAATGGGGGGATTTGGCGGAAAAAATGGACTAGGTTTGTGCTCTTGTCCCCTAGACCCCTTTTAGGTATTAACCTTGGGTTCTAGTCTTGTGGGATCTCTTTTATAGACCATTTGGATCTAGGGATGGTATTTCATGAGAAACCCCAATTTTGGTTGGTGGTCCCGCTCCCTTATCCACTTATGTTATCCTCTTTCCATTCCTTATTACCCCATTCATCATTTCTTGCACTTGGGTCCACATTCCTCCACTAGGTCCACATAGGGTTAGCATGCCCCTTCCCCTTACCCACACTTTGGGTCATGGCCTGGAATGAAGCCCGAAGTTTGATGCAGCTAAAAAGAAAGATAAAAGAATACATGGCCACATTCAATAGGAAAATGTATCGCGAAATGCAAAGAATGGTCGGGACAAACACATTTAACACGTGGGAAAAAACCAATACATGAGGTCTACGCCATCATCATGGCCATCACCATGGTTCCTATAGGTTCTATAAACCTCCTCCATCATATAGGAATCCATGATTGTCCCAACCCCTGGTGGGAAAAGAGCCGCCCCACCTTAAAAGGGGGTATTCACTATTATATCTTATACATCATGGTCTCACCCCTTGAGCCCAGAGTACTTAATCAAAGAAAATCATAAAAAGAAGGGTGCAAAAATCAAGGTCAGGGCACCTCATGTACCACGATTGCTCCCTCCTATACATTATAAACCCAAGTTTGGGATTCCCTCTTATTAGTTACCCTTGTTCCCCAACATGTGACCCAGGGTTGCCCCTTCTCATCCCCTACTTCATTCACCTATTTGTTACATGCCACCACCTTTTGAAGGATGTACGTTGAATATATCATCCCCTTTAGAAGTAGAAACCACCTAATAGGATTATTGGTTAACCCCATTTGGAGCATAGGAGACATTGGCACATCCTGAAGCCCATTATGGAAGGCAGCGATTATGAAGTCCTCGCCTGTGGTCCATGATTTGGTAAGATCATTTACTTGATTTCTTTAATGACTTGTTGTACTGGAAGGCTAGGGGACGCATTGGATATTATGTAGGATTGCAGATGGTCTCCATTTTAGGTTTGGTCTCTCTATTCGAGGTTCTAGTCCTTCAGAGGGTTACATTGGCACTTGTAGAGTGTGCGTTGGCAACCATGGGCCTCCACAACAACAGACAACACTCCATGGATCCCCACAACCATTAAAAGATTACTCGTGGTTCACTTATTGGACGAGGAAGATGCACCTGATCCATCATGCCCAGGTGGCCCTAGATTTACACCACACACTTGGCAGATGATCCACCCCTTACACGATGATGTGACACCACCTACACCATTATCCTAGCCCTTGCGGGTGATCGACAGGAATCTTCGATTTGTTTGG
Source organism: Pinus tabuliformis (assembly GCA_031772625.1). Lineage (NCBI taxonomy): Eukaryota > Viridiplantae > Streptophyta > Pinopsida > Pinales > Pinaceae > Pinus > Pinus tabuliformis. Next base: position 1,267,631,537 of record CM062804.1, read on the forward strand.
AGACCCATGAGGACACTTGTGTGGCTCCACATGTCATTTGGAGCGCCACAGGTTATTACAAGGGGCCAACCCCTTGTCCACTGCTTTTGATGGTCTTGTTTTTCATTGTGGCACCCATGGACCTCATTAGGCCTCTTAGAGGGCCCTATGACATGCATAGATTATTATTTGACCTCTTGAGAGGCTTATTTTTTCATTTATGAGCTAGTTTGGTGGGCTTGTCACCAAAAGTTGAATTATTAGAACATTATTTTATTTTTGGGGCTTATGTAGGCCAAGGAGGCTAATTCTAACTCCAAGTTGTGTATAAATACAAGTGAGACGAGCTTATTTGCTTATCATCACTTTGGATTGGGCCTTTTCTCTCTCTTGAGATTTTCACACTTTTTTTAGAGGATAAATTGGAGCTTTATGGATGAATTTTGATGTGTGGATATTGGTCTATCTTTTCTTGGAGCTTCTCTCTTGTCAATTGTGAATGGTTGGATATATTCTGTTACATGTAAGTACATGCTTTTAATGTTATTTTTGTTTTACTTTTTCATATACATTGGACTGAGATTTTTGCTATTCCAAGGCTAATTGCTTCATGCATTATTGCTTAAAATTATGGAATTTTGTCTCTATTATAGCATCTCTCAATGTATGGGCCATGTAATATCAACGAAATCTCCTAGGGGTAATTCTGTCAAAGAATTTGACTTTGATAAGCCATTCCCTTTGTGCATTAAAGTGTAAAAGCTGCAATATTGCTTCAACTTGACCTAGAAGGCTAGCAAAGTGGTCTTGAGGCCTCCTTGACTGGGAACCAAGAAATCCTACTCATATTCATCATAGACTCCATTCTCCCAAAGACTAAGGCACTAATCTACCAAAAGGTGGTCACCAAAGATCACATTTCTTCACTTTCTTCCATGTCTAGCTAAGTTGGGGAACTTAGGGCATCAATTTCCCGGCAAGCTAGCCCTTCAAAAAGTTCGATCTCCTAGGGTATCTTGCGCTGGTGTTTCCTCAAGGTCCCCTCCAATTTGGAAGCCATTTTGACAGTGGAGTTGGGAGAAAAGCCAAGCCCTAGTTTCAAAATCAAACTTTGCCTTAACATCCCCAAGGCTATTACCTCATAAGATCAAATCAACACGTTCAAGTGAAAATTCTTTCTTTTATCCTTTCCCCACCTTGTCTAGGGTAAGAATATTGTTGGTTTGCTATACTCATTCCCCCCATCCTAGACCAGGTCCACTTGGTCCCATTCCTTTGAAAATTCAATTCTTCAATAACCATCCGCGATACCAATTACAATAAGGATTTTAGGGATTGGGAAGTTTCTTCATAAGTCATATCTCATAAACCTTACCCTTGAATCCCCCTTTCCTTTCCCTATGAGACATCATACTTTGCTTAAGAAGCAAACAAGCCTTCTCCTTCTAACTTTTCTGGGAAAGGGATTGTTTGGGTCACTCCACATCATTTTCATTGACTTATCCTTCATTGGTGACTCGAAAATATACCGGGTCTCCTCCCATCGGTGAAAGTCTGTAAATTGAAGGGAGCCTTACTTGAGGTGGCAGTGGGCTAAGTCTCCATTTGTTGCCCCATGCCTAACATTTGCCCTTTAGGTCCACCACTAGTTTGAGCGGTAACATGGCCCTCTGGAGGGCTAGGACCTCGTATAGGGAGACCAAGCCCCAAATGGAGACCCACATGCAATCTTGCATAATCATTAGAGCAATCAAGTTATAAAGCTTAGAAGTGCTAGGATCAATGGGGCACTTCTTGGTGGCATGCCTTTCCATAGTGGGCTTTGGCATGTACAAGTATCTCCAGGCTTAATAAGGGGGTTAACCAATGACCCTATTAGGTGGTTTCAACCTCTAAAGGGGGTGACATGTCCAGGGTATGTTCCTCAAGTGGTAGGTGGCAAGTGATATAATATTGGAATGGAGTAGGGATCAGGGGAATCATCCAGACCACATGTCAAGGTGCAAGAGTAGCTATAATAAGGGAAGCCCACACCTGGGTATATGAGTGTAGGAGGGAGAAAATCGTGGTACATGAGTTACCCCGACCTTTGTTTCTCCACCCTTCTTCATATGCCTTTTACTTTTGATTGATTTTTCATTATAATTCCTTGGGGCTCCAGGGGATGGAGAGCATGATGTGTAATATATAGCAGTGGATACCCCCTTGAGGTGGGGTAATTCATCACCCACTAGGGGTTGGGACAATTATGGGTTCCTTAATGATGGAGGGGGCTCATCTATGGCCCATAGGGACCTGGGTGATCGCCATGGATAAGGGATTAGCTCATGTTTGGATTTTGCCCACGTGCTAAATTTGTATGTCCCAACCATATTTTGCATTTTGTGGTAGATTTCCTATTGAGAGTGGCCAAATTATGCTTTTTATTTTCTTTTTAACTGTATCAACCTCCAGGGCATCGTTCCAGGCCTGACTTAAGGTGTAGAAAAGGGAAGGGAGAGGCTAACACTGTGTGGACCCAGTGGAAACATGTGGACCCGAATAGGAAAAGAGATAAATGGGGGCTAAAATGAGTGGAAGGGGAGCAATGTAACTGGTATTGAGAAGTGGGACCATGCACCAAAATCAAGATTTCCCATGTAGTTCCATTCCTAAAGCAAATGGGCAGTTAAGGAGATCCCACACGACTAGGATATAAGGGTAACTACGAAATTGGACAGTGGAGACAAATATACAAACCTAACCCACTCTTTTTGCCAAATCCTTCCACCAATTCATGCCTAGAAGTGCTCATGACAAGTATGGAAAACTACTCAACTATACCAATGAAAAGCCATACCTTTGGGGTTGGGAGGCCCACCTTCAAACATACATTCATAATAGATGGGCGAGGGACCACATGGCTGGCTCAGGTGGCGGAGAAAATGGCACATCGAGCTATTTGGGGGCTGCAAGGGGCTATTGGCTGTTGCCTAAGGGCCATCTAGGAGAAATTTTTTCTCCTATGTGTACTACCCAAATGTGGTGGGTAATAGGGCCAACCTCTGAAATTGTGATTTTTAGATGCTACTACATCACACTTGGCACCTTGTAGCATCAACGCTTAGCATTTAGAGCACTCTCATGCATGATGTCAACCCTAGAGGCCTCATGGCTCACGTGTGTGGGATTTTATATGCATTTATGTCAAAGCTAGTTGTGTTGGCTTGTAACCCAAGTGTTTCATTGTAATTTTACTTGTTAGTAGGGGATTTTAGGCAAAATTAGAACTTATCCTAATATAAATGGAGTAATTCATCATCATCGCTTGTGACAATTCAACCTCTCTTGGAAAATTTTGGCTTTCTTGTACATTTGGAGAGCTGTGATCTATGGAGCATTTCGTGTATTGGAGCTATATTCTTATGTTTGGAGAAGTTGCGTTGGGTCAATAATTGGATTGTTCATGCATATTTTCGGTACCTGCATCAATCATCAGTCTTCTCACCCACCTTGCAAAAGCACATGAATGAAAATGGCCTTTCGATCAAAGGGTACTTTATTTATTTTGCAATTGGGTGCTTGTAATTGTTTGTGTTTGTGCTTTTGGCATTGATTGTGGGGTGACCTGGAAGAAGGAGGTGTATTGGACTGTGATCTTGTTTCCTTAGCCTAAATGGGGGGTTAATCTTTGACCTTATTCCAGTGGGACCTCCCCTGATGGTCGAATGGGTATAGGAGGGGCACTACTTGGGAAGCTCTAATTAACATAGCCCGTTCCTTCTATCCCTATTCCATACTTACCACTTTCCATCTTACATTATAAGCCCTATATTCCACCTCCATTCTTCGGTTTCAACAGACTATTGGCTCTTTGGGATTTGGCACCCATACATTCTCATAACTGGGTAGGGCCCAAAATTTGGTCTTGGGAGGTTGATGCAGCTAAAAGAAAAGGAAAAAGCATATATTGGCCACAAGAAAAATAAAAGAAAGAATATTAAAATGCAAAAGATGGCTGGGACATACACATTAGCACGTGGGAAAAAGCCTAGCATGAGCTCTACCTCACCCCTTATAGTCATCACCCGGTTTCTTAGCACCATATTTCTCCCACACATCATGAAAGGAACTCTTGCATGTCCCAACCCTGATGGGCTATGAACTACCTCATCATTGAGGGGTAATACAATTGCTATACATCATACAAATTAAACTCTAGCCCTTTGAGCTACAAGTAGTAATACATAGAAAAAAAAATCAAGAAAAAGTTAAGGGCGCACAAGAGAGGTGGGAAAACAAAGGCTGGGTTGGTAACTCATGAATCCACAATTTCTCTCTACTCACATCTGTACACCCAGGTTGTGGATCCCCATCATGCTAGTCCCATCGACCATGGCACTTGGCCATGAAGTCTTTTCCCCTTCGTTACCCTCATTATTCGCATGACACTTGTTGATTGAAGGGTGGACTAAGGAAATGTCATACCTTAGGGGCTGGAAATTTCTAATAGGGTTGTCCTTTAACCACTCACACTTGGGGAGGTAACACCACTGTGAGTTCAAAGCCCCAAATCTAGAAGCGAATCTTTGTTTGAAGTGTCAAAATGCCCATTACATTCAAGCTTGGTCCACTTAGATGCAAAAATGATTATTGTACTTGATGATTTGTTGCTTTCTCTTGACTTTATGATGTGATTGTTAGGTGGTTCTTGTTACCACTCAATTTAGCAGGGGTCATAGGAGGGGTTCCTAAGGGACTACTACTTGATCAAGTGGCAACAATGGGACAAGGACCCATTGTCACCTCAGTCAATGCCCCCTACTTTTTACGAACTTTCACCGATAGGAGGAGTCTCGATATAAGGAGACCACGAGAAGAATAAGTCAATGATAGGGTGTATAATGATCTCTAAAGCCCATTCACAAGAGAGACTCAAATAATAGGGCTTCCTTGCTTTAGAAGCAAGGTGAAGGGCTCTTTAAGAAAGGCTAAAGGGAGGCTCAGATCTAGGGATTAGAGATATTATTTTTTAAAAGATGTCCTAGACTTGAGACTCTTTAAAGAACAAGGTTCCTCAAGTGGCCTTGTGAGATAAAGAGTGATGAAGAAACAAGACCACAAGGGGGCCTTAGGAAGATCCAAACTTGACCTAGGTTTAGGATGATCTTCCAACGATGTGATTAAGTTAGGAAAGGATGAGAAGAAAGGTCACTTAAAGATGAACTTCCTTTGAGTTTTTGAGTGAGAAATGACCCTTTATAAGCCACTAACCAAAGCAACCTAAGGAAAATGGTGTTGGAGCTAGGGCTTAGGTTTCTCCAAATTTGATCATGGGAATGACTTGAAATTTTGTGGAGACCTAGAGGACACCCCAACACAACTATGGACCAACTTTCACTTGATTTGAACCAACCTAATGCATTTCACACTAGGCCCTAGGAGGCTATTAGGGTTAGGGCATAAAATTGTAAAGGGGAAAAATAAAGTTTTAGGGGTTGATCACCAAGGGTTAGGATCAATGCCTAGCCTATTGGGATAAATGGAGTCAAGATGTATTCTAGTTTGAAAACTTTACTCAATCAAGGAGTCCTATTGCAACTTCTCTTAGCCCTAAAAGGCAGCAACTAGGCCACAAAGGAGTTTACATTTCTTTTTAGATAATTTGATGACTTTTCAAGGTAACAATGGAGAAAATCCACCCCTAGGAACATTCATTCACAATACCATGACATGTAACATATGCAATACTTCAAGAATCCAAATTTTCATAAATTTGTTTCACATTTAGGGCACATTCATATTCATGAAAGAAATTCCATACATTAATCATGTGAAAAGGGAGAGATATAACATCAATATAACACTTACAAGGTAGAGAGAGTATATCCAAACATCAAAATAACAAAAGCAAAGATCCAAGATTTAAAAGACAAGAATCCAAACATTGAAATGCATTAATTATCCTCCAATTCATCCACAATAGCAGGTCCAAAGTCTTTTATAGAGAACTAATCCAATCCAAGTGATGATGAGAGATCAGATGATCCTCTCTTATGTTTATATGATCCTCTAAGGGATTCAAATGGCTAAATTTTGCCTAGTAATGGCCCTAATAATAAATAATGTGCAATATAACAATACTTTGATGACAAGCCCATCAAATAGCTCTACGTTAAGAATAATTGGCCTCTCCGTTAAGAATAAGAGGGTCGAAGTGATAGAAAAGTAGCTAGAAGGGCCGTTGAAAAGCGAACTGAAGTCCCTCATGTGCCATAATGAATAGGAGGGCTCCAATAACTGTGATGAAGGGGGTGGCCCTTTGATCTCCAAGCAAATGACTTGTGGTGTCCCAAGTGGTTGTGGGGCACAAAGAACATCCTCATGGGTCTCCAATTGAATCAAACATGCATGTGTTCCATCTATAGGCAATGACGCAAGCCCTCCCTTGTCTCCCTAGGTGGGACAAAACCCCGTTTGGGCTCTGGATCATCTGCCAAGTGTGTAGCTGGCTGGGCAATGTGGTCCAGGTGCATCATCATCATCGAATAAATGGGACATGAGCAAGAAATGAATGGTGCTGAAGGATCCCATGGCGTGGCTATCTGCTCTCTGCTATAGTGGAGGCCCATGGGTGTCAATGCTCACCCTACAAGTGCCATTAAGACCCTCTGGAGGGCTTGGACCCTGTATAGGGAGACCAAGCCCCCAAATGAAGACCCACCTGTAATCTTGTATAAGATCCAATGCATCTCCTCACCTTCCAGCACAACAGTTCATTAGTGCAATTGAGTAAATGAGCTTACAAATCATGGAACCAAGTGGACACTTCATAGTGGCATGCCCTTCCATAATGGGCTTTAGAATGTATAGGTGTTCCCAGGTGCAAGAAAGAGGTTAATCAAGGACCCTATTAGGTGGTTTCAACCTCCAAGGGAGTGACAGGTCCATGGTACATCCCTCAAATGATAGGTGGCATTTGACATAATGATGGAATGGATGGGGGCATCAGGGGAGGCTCCAAGCCACATGCCATGGTACAAGGGCAACAATAATGAGAAAATCCCACACATGGGTGTATAGATGAAGGAGGGAGCAATTGTGGTACATGGGTTACCTCGACGTTTGTTTTTCCACCTTTCCTCATATGCCTTTTGCCTTTTATTGATTTTTATTTTATAATTGCTCGGGGCTCCAAGGAATGAGAGCATGATGTGTAAGATATAACAGTGATTTCCCTTTCAAGGTTGGGCAGTTCATCGCCCACCAAGGGTTGGGACAATCATGGGTTCCTTAATGATGCAAGGCGATCATATCGGGGTAGAGCTCATGATGGCCATCATGATAAGGGGTAGAGCTCATGTTGGCCTTTGTTCACGTGCAAAATTTGTATATCTCGGCCATCTTTTGTATTTTATGGTGCATTTCCCATTGAGAGTGGCCAAATTATGCTTTTTACTTTCTTTTTAGCTGCATCAACCTCTAGGGCATCGTTTCTAGGCCCGACTCGTGTGAACAAAGGAAGGAGAGGCTAACTCCTTATGGAGCCATGGGCAAATGTGGACCCAAATGGGAAATATGTGGAAAGGGGCTATAATGAGCAAAGGGAAGTGATGTATGTGGTCTCGAGAAGCGGGAAGTAGCCAAAATCAGGGTTTTTCATGTAGTGCCATTCCTAAAGCTAGTAGCCAATAGAGGAGATTCCATGAGACTAGGATACAAGGCTAACCAACAAATTGGACAAGGGGACAAGAGTATTGATGAAGCCCGTTCTTTTGTCCAAATCTCCCCACTAATCCATGTCTAGATGTGTCCATAATAAGTAAGTGAAAATACCCAATTACATAATGAAAAGCCATACCTTCAGGATTGGAAAGCCCACCTTCAAATATATAATTATGATAGAATGGGTGAGGGAACATAATGGCTGGCTCAGGTGGCGAAGATGGTGGCACATCGAGCTATCTGGTGACTGCAAGGGGCTGTTGGCTGTCGAGCCCCTTGCCTCCCCGCCCAACATCCTTTGCACTGCTGCATCTGTATTGCTGCCTATGGCCCTGGCATTGCCATTGCTACATCTGTACGACAACTCCCTCTACATCTGTGCTGCTGTTGGTCCTTTCTCCCAACACTGCATCTGCACTGCAACCCCCTCTCATCATGATGCATCGTGCTACTGCATGCTGCTATTGCACTACAACTCAGTTTCTGAGAAGTAAGTAACTGATCCACCCAACTACTGACATCCTTGTCTGGCTAGAAACACTCCCAATGTTGAAGCTCTCTCTACCGCTAACAAGTGCTCCTTCTACCGACCTCTGTGCTACTGCAACAACTTCCTGCATCTCGCACTGTTGCACACCTGTCTGTGCCATCCTCCACTAGTGCAACACTCTCCGTGCCTCTCGCACTGTTGCAGCCTATTAGCCTCGCGCTACCCGGGGACTCCTGCACTATAGCACTCTTCGCCACTTCATCCGCCTCTGTCTCTACCGACATCTGCCAGTCTTGCTACTCTCTCTTCGGGGCTCCTGTAGCAAGGTATAATCCAAGAAGTTGGGTATCTCAAGGATCTTGCCCCTCATCGCCTGTAGTCCTCCTATCTACAGCTCGATGTCTCCCCACCTCTTCTCTATAGGTACATGAGCATTCATGGCACAATCATCATCCTCGACCATCTCCTCTCCTCTTTTGGACTCCTCTGAGTCTCTACTTCCCTCTTGGAAGTTCTCCCTTCGACTCTCTCTGAGTGTCTACTTCCCTTCTGGAAGTTCTTAGCTAAACTCCCTCCGAGTCTTGATTTCCCTTTTGGAAATCCTCTTGCCAATCTTCAAGTTGCACCTCTTCGATCTTCTATGCACTTGCAACACTGATTCAGATTCCTTGGCTAGAAATCCGCCTCGATGGCAACTTGCTCTACCTTGGTTTTGCCCTGTTAGGTACTGTTCTGCCCACAACACCCCACCAGCTTTGCTCCTGCAAACTGCCCACAGCTTCCTATGCCCTAGTTACTGAAGGACTGAGTGTCTAGGTTATGCGCAATCCCAGCACTGGCAAAACAACTCCCTCATCCAACTGTGTCAACCCTCCTGTTCTTTGCGTGGCTCTGTGTGAACCTCTTTCTGCCCTCCTCAGCCTCTACGCTGGCCTCTCTTTGGCCCGGACCGATGACATCAACTCTTCTTCTGTCGCTTTTTGCCGGACCGATGACGTCAACTATTCTTCTGTCGCTTTTTGCAAGGATCAACTTCTGTCACTCGGTACAACTGATTCTACTGCAAATGCTCTGCTTAGCTGATGCCTTCAGCTCTCCTGTGATCTGCAACCACGCTCTGATACCATGTTGAATTTTCTAAGTCTATCCGTTAGAAATTTAATCTGTATCCTTCTGGTTTATTTCTTCTACTTGTTAAATTTGAACAAGTTATTTAAAACATATAAATAACAAAATAAACACAATATAGTCTCAACATCTACAGATCAATCGCTGAAAGAAAAAAACACACGAGTGACACTGTTATTTTTAGACAAATGTCCCCAGAAAAACCCAATGCTGGAAAACCGGTGTAGCTACTCTAAGGGTTTATTATTATGCAGTATTTCCTTGAGTACAATTGGGTGCCAAACTGGCTCACCCGACAGAGAAAAACAACCAGCGGTAATACCTCCCTATTCGGAAACAGGTTTTTAGAAAACCTGTCCCACGAAACCCTCTCCAGCAACTCTGAAGCACTGTGTCAGCCTCTTGCTGCTCTGCGTCAGCCTCTTGTTGCTTTGCGTCAGCCTTAGGACCTTCTGTGTCAGCCCTTTGAGGCACTACACAACCTCTGGGACCCTCTACATCTCTGCTGGGATCTGCGTGGCTTGCTCTGGCTGCTGCTTCTTGCTCTCTGCCTCTGCACTTGGTCTCTCGACACTATCTCTGCCTCTGCACTTGGTCCCTCGACACTATCTCTGCCTCTTTGTCTAGTACTCACCGCCCCTCGCTGTTGATCACTGATTCGACTTTGCTTAGCAACCCTGCTCTAGCAAATCGAATGACTGATTACTCTGGTGTGTTTTCCAACTTTCCCTCAAGCCTCCTCTTATACTTTTCTTGTTGGTCCTTCAACGATCAAGATTAAATCTCTAATCAACGACTAAGATTAGATTTGGCTTGATCCATGACTTTTGGAACCTTCTAACCCAGTTTTATATTAATACCCATTAATATTTTATTTTTCCTAAGTTTAGACTTAGGAACTCCATTAAAAATATTAATTATTTTAATATCTCCCAAATTGGGTACAATTTGTCCAAACCATTTCTGGGTCTTGGAGATCTCATGTGCTTTAGCCTCTCCATCAATTTTCATGGCTACAACACATCCGATGCTACCCCAAATCAACAAATGAGCCCTAAGCCTCCTTCTTATACTTTTTTCATTGAGACTTCAATGGTCGAGATTAAGTCTCTAATCAACGACTAAGATTAAAACTTGACTTGATCCGCTTTCTAGAACATTTTCACCCATATTTTAATTAATACACATTAATACTTTAATCTTCCTAAGTTTAGACTTAGGAACCCATTTAAAAATATTAATTATTTTAATAAAATACAATCCGGGTGGAATTTCAGCAAACAATTTCTGGATTCTTTAGAACTCATGTGCCTTAGCCTCTCCACCAATTTTCATGGCTAGAGCACATCCGATGCTACCAAAAACTAACACTCCGTCTTAGCGAGGAATGTGCTCTAGCAACAATGTCCAAATTTATGCTGCTTTGTCTCTGAAGTATCTCCTTTTCGCACTGTCGCTGCCACCAACACTGTGCTGCTGTTGCTATTGTACTGTTGCTCATGACACTGCCACTAACACTGCTGCATCTATACTTCAACTCCCTCTGCATCTATACTACAACTCCCTCTACATCTGCTGCTGACACTGCCACTGCTAACTTGGCACTGTGTCACTTTCCAATTGCTGCTGTTCAACAACGGAAAAACATCCCAAATTTTTGAACTAACTATGTTCAGCATAATACCTTGTGAATGTTGGAATCAGACTGCTACTAGTCTCTGACACTCTGAATCTTCTGCGTTGTTGCTGACTTCTGCACTGTGCCATCTGCATTGCTGCGAACCTTGCTCTGCGCTGATCAGTATCTTGTCTTAGGCTACTGCGTCTGTGTCTCCAACCAACCCACTGGATCATTTGACACTAAGTCCATCTCGCTACTGCTGAATCTTGGACTCCCATAGCAAGGAATTGATCCAAGAGGTGGGTTCCTCAAGGATCCTGCCCACATGTAGTCCTCTCGACTACAGTTCTATATCGCCCCACTTCCCTCCTGGAGATGCGTGGGCACTCGTGGCAAACTCATCTTCGTCAATTTTTGCTAGATTAGCCTTAGCATCATGTTTCTCATCCTTATCCTTTTGCTTCAAAGGACACTAGGATGCAAAGTGGCCCTTCTCGCCACATCTGAAACATTTCACCTTTGAAATGTCCTTCTTCCGCTTCTGCTTCTGCTGCCCCTTTGATGCTAGGGCAACGCTCTCCTCTTCCTCCTTGGTCTTCATGCCACTCCCACTGCTGCCATTGAGGTTGACCTTAACCAGATCTCTCTTTAATTCTTCCTGTCGAAGTGCTACCCACATCTCCTGCCATGAAGGTAGTCTTTCCCTGCCCAAAATACTTTGGACGAAGACTTGCCATTCATCCGAGATTCCATTAAGGGCCGTCCTTACCATCGCAGTAGACTGAGGAGTAGACCCCACTTCAACAAGCTGGTCTCTGGCATCATGAAGATGTTGAAGATAGGAGTCAACCCCTTCTCCCTACTGCATCAATGTCTTCTGCAAATTTTGTTCTAAGTACATCTTCCGCTGTTCGGAAGAACTTCATACAGTGAAGACAAAGCTTCCCACATTTCTCGGGCTGTATCTTTGCCCTGCAAGTGTGAGACCACTTGATCTCGAATACCATCGAGTATGAACCTCTTCACCTTTCTATGCTCGACCTTGTACTTCTTCTTCTGATCATTGTCCGCGGGAACAACCACAACTCTCTTGATGTAAACTTCGAGATCATACTCCTCCAGAACAACTAAGATTCTGGTCTTCCATATGACATAGTTGGAAGCTCCTTCCAACCTGTCCTGATCTCCGAGCCCATGTGTGTTGAAGTTTCTAAGTTTACTTAGTTAGAAACCCTCGATGCACTTTATCTGATTTATTCCTACCTACTTGTTATTTTACTTAACAAGTTATTTACAATCTAAATACTGAAACTAAACACTAGTGCATGCTCAACATATTACAGATCAACAACTAAAGAAAACATAAACAATCACACCATATGACACCTTTATTTTTGGACCAATGTCCTTGGAAAAACCCAATGTGGGAAAACCGGTGTAGCTATCTGAGGGTTTTCTTATTTAGCAATATCATAGTACAATCTGGGTGCTGAAACTGGCCTACTAAACAAAGAATTTCCTTGGCAGTAATACCTATGAGTTTCTGTCAAATCTCCTGGCTGAAACCTTGGATAATCCTTCCGACAACTACTCAACACCAATCTGCCCCAGAAACCCCAGCGTCAACCTCTCTCTGGACTGCGTCAGCCCCTCTCTACCTCACGCTAGCCCTACGTCACCCCGGATGGGTCTGCGTTAGCCTTAGGAGGCCCTGTGTCAACCCTCTGACCCTCTGCGTCAGCAACGCTAGCCTCTCTGAGGCTCTGTGCAACTCCTAGCTGCCTCTGTGTGGCCCTACGTGAGCCCTGGATGGCTCTGCGTCACTCTCCTCGGCTACTACACTGCTTTCCTGACACTATCTCTACCTCTCTGTCTCTCTGTACTCAAATGCCCTCAGTTGCATCTCCAGATCACTAATTCTATCTCTCCTAGCAAACCCCGCTCTAGAGAATAGAATAACTGATCACTCTGGTGTTTTCTCCAAGTGACCCTCAAGCCTCCTCTTATACTTTTCCTATTGACATATGAATGACCGAGATTAAGTCCCTAATCAATGACTAAGATTAGATCTGGCTTGATCCATGTCTTTTGGACCATTCTAACATAGATTCATATTAATACACATTAATATACTCCATTAAAAATATTAATTATTTTAATATCTCCTGATCTGTTTAGAATCTGCCCAAACCCTTTGTGTACTGGAGATCTCATGTGCCCCAACCTCTCCACCAAATTTCGTGGCTAAAGCACATTCGATACTACCCCAAATCAACACTCCCTCTTAACAAGGACTGTGCTCTAGCAATACTCCTTACTGAGTATTACACTGATCATTTGGCATTGGTACCTGTGTTGATGCTAGGCCTTCCTTCCCAACATCCTCTGCACTGTTGCATCTTGTATTTCTGCCCATGGTTTTGCCATTACCACTGCTGCATCTGTACGACAGCTCCCTTTGCATCTGTGCTGCTGCTGGTCCTTTCTCCCAGCACTGCATCCGCATTGCACCTCCTATCATCATGCTAATCTTACTGCCCACTGCTGCACTGCAATTCAGTTACTGAGAAGTAAGTAACTAATCTTCCAATCTGACCTCCGTGTTGGGCTAGAGACACCCACTGATGCTGAAGCTCCCTCTGTCGCTGACAAGTGCTCCCTCTCTAACCTCTGCCTGCTGCAACAACTACCTGCCTCTTGCACCGTTGCACACCTCTCTGTGCCATCCTGCATTGGTGCAACACTCCCATGCCTCTCGCACCGTTGCACACCTCTCTGTGCCATCCTGCGTTGGTGCAACACTCCTGTGCCTCTCGCACTGCTGTAGCCTGCTAGGCTCGAGCTATCTCGGGACTCCTGCACTGTAGCTCTCTCTACTGCTCCATCCGCATCCATCTCTACCCACATCAGCTAGTCCTCCTACTCCTCGTCAGGGCTCTCGTAGCAAGGTCTAATCCAAGAGGCTGCGTACCTCGAGGATCCTGCCCCTCATTGCCTGTAGTCCACTTGATACAGCGTGATGTCTCCCCACTTCCTCCCTAGTGGTGCATGTGCACTCATGGCACAATCATCGTCTGTCAAAACTTCCATCTCTGCCCGTGCTGGCGCTGTCTTTGTCTCGGAAGACTCTCCCTTACTCTTCTTCCTCGGACATTGGGTCACATAATGACCCAGCTCCCCACAGTGGAAGCACTTGATCTTGGAGAGATCTTTCTTCTTCAGCTTCTCTTGCTTTCCCTCAGATGCTAGGGCCACATCTTCCTCCTCCTGCTTGACTTTGATCCCCTTGTTACTGCTACTCGTCTTTGACTGGCGTCTGATCTCTTCCTAGCAAAGAGCTGCCCACATCTCGTCCCAAGGTGGGAGAGTCCCTTTGCCTAATATACTCTGGGCAAATACCTCCCAGTCTTCTGAGACAACGTTCAGGGCTGTCCTCACCATCAACTCCTGATCCGTTGTCGCCTCTATAACAGTTAACTGATCTCGGATCTCATTCAGTCCTTTGTGGAAGGTGTCAATCGGTTCTCCCTTCTTCATCTGATACGACCTCAACTGATTGTCAAGCAGCATTCTTCTCTACACAGAAGTATGCTGGTATAACTTCTTGAGAGCTTCCCACATCTCAAATGTCGTTTCCTTCTCGGCTATGTGTGGTACTACATGATGCTTGACCCTGTCAAGGATGATGCTCTTGGCCCTCACCATTGCCTCCTCGTACTTGTCATTATCATTGGGGTCGACTGGGATAACTATTACCTTTAAGGCGAAGTTCTTGACACGATTCTTGTCAAGTACGGATAAGATTTTGGCCTTCCAGACTGCGAAGTTCGATGCTTCGTCCAGTCTATCCTGGTCTCTTACTCCATGTAGTGCCATGATGCTCCTCTACTTCCCTCCTGGAAGTTCTCTGTTCGACTTCTCTGAGTCTCTACTTCCCGTCTGGAAGTTCGCTTCTAGACTCCCTCTGAGTCCTAATTTCCCTCCTGGAAATCCTTCTGCCGCTATCGAGAAGCCCCTACTCTGATTGTCTTGTGCAACCGCACCACTGATCCGGGTTCCTCAGCTAGAAACCCTCGGTAGCAACTCCTCTGGCCTTGCTCTGTTAGGTACTGTTCTGACTACTGTACCTCACCAGCTCCACTCTGCAATATTCCCGCTGCCTGCTAAACCGCAGCAACTTGAAGGTGAGAGATCTTAGGCTTTGCCTAATCCCAGTACCAGCAACCTGGCCTCCTTAGTAATCTGCATCAGCCTTCTGAGCTACTACATGGCTCTGCGTGAGGCTCCCTTTGCTTTCCTTAGCCTCTACTCTGCCTCTTCTTGGCTCACCCTTGATGATCCAGTGCTTGCGTCACCCTTTCCTTGTCACTGCTCTGCTAGAAACAACTTCTGTCACCTTGGGACAACTGTTTTCTGCTACTATTGCTCCGCTTGGCTGATGTCTTTTAGTCCTCCTGTGATCTACAATCATGCTTTGATACCATGTTGAAGTTTTTAAGTTTACTTAGTTAGAAACCCTCCATGCACTTTATCTTATTTATTCCTACCTACTTGTTATTTTACTTAACAAGTTATTTACAATGTAAATACTGAAAATAAACACTAGTGCATGCTCAACATATTACAGATTAACAACTAAAGAAAATAGAAACAATCACACCATATGACACCATTATTTTTGGACCAATGTCCCTGGAAAAACCCAATGTGGGAAAAACGGTGCATCTATTCGAGGGTTTTCTTATTAAGCAATATCAGAGTGCAATCTGGGTGCTGAAACTGGCCTACCCAATAGAGAATTTCTTTGGCAGTAATACCTCTGAGTTCCTGTCAAATCTCCTGGCTGAAACCCCGGATAATCCTTCCGGCAGCTACTTAGCACCAATCTGCCCCAAAAACCCCAGCGTCAGCCTCTCTCTGGACTGCATCAGCCCCTCTCTGCCTCATGCTAGCCCTGCATCACCCCGGATGGGTCTGCGTCAGCCTTAGGAGGCCCTGCGTCAACCCTCTGTTCCTCTGCATCAGCAATGCTGGCCTTTTTGAGGCTTTGCGCAGCTCCTGGCTTCCTTTGTGTGGCCCTGCGTGAGCCTTGGTTGTCTTTGCGTCACTCTCACTGGCTACTGCGTTGCTTTCCCGACACTATCTCAGCTTCTCTGTCTCTCTGCACTCAATTTCCCCTCAGTTGCATCTCCCAATCACTAATTTTATCTCTCTTAGCAAACCCCGCTCTAGAGAATAGAATAATTGATCACTCTGGTATCTTCTCCAAGTGACCCTCAAGCCTCCTCTTATACTTTTCTTGTTGACATATGAATGACCGAGATTAAGTCCCTAATCAATGGCTAAGATTAGATTTGGCTTGATCCATGTCTTTTGGACCATTTTAACACAGATTCATATTAATACACATTTTTCCCTAAGTTTAGACTTAGGAACTCCATTAAAAATATTAATTAATTTAATATCTCCTGATCTGTTTAGAATCTGCCCAAACCCTTTCTGGGTATTGGAGATCTCATGTGCCCCAACCTATCGACCGAATTTCGTGGCTAGAGCACATCCGATGCTACCCCAAATCAATAATGTGATGCCATCTCGCCCAGACTGTCGAATTGGCTCCTCTGGTCATTGCGTAGCACTGGTCTGCTGTCCGGCAAGGGAAAAAATTCGAACTTTTGGCGAGAAAAGTCCTCTGAGGAGAAAATTTTCTCTTCTATGTGTCTTCACTCTTTTCCGACGGATTTCTGCCCTAGCAGAAATTGTGCCCTTCATGCACCACACTAAGACTCTGCGTCACTCCCTTTGCCTCTACAAGCTCACGAACCGGAAATTGTACCTCTCTGTTGACTCTC
The DNA here is from genome assembly GCA_031772625.1 of Pinus tabuliformis. Taxonomy (NCBI): domain Eukaryota; kingdom Viridiplantae; phylum Streptophyta; class Pinopsida; order Pinales; family Pinaceae; genus Pinus; species Pinus tabuliformis. Next base: position 1,267,648,311 of record CM062804.1, read on the forward strand.
TCAGAGAGAGATTTCCTCGAAATCTCTGCTTTCCTGGCAAGGATTGCACAATCCCTTCAAGGGGATTCAAATTGCTACCAAATGTATCTATTGGCCTCTCTGCTCAACAATAGATTTGCTCTTCTTGTTTCAAAATCAATGCTTCTTACAATGTGAAAATTCCTACACTCAAGGAACCCCTACTATAGCAAAACTGAATTTACTTCTCCTACTTGTGTTTAATATACATTAAAAAATACTGAAGCAAATTACTTCTGTAACCTGCACCAATTTAATTTGATTACATGAAACAAGAAACTAAGCAAAGAACAAGATACATAGGACACAGTTATTTTTGGACAAAATAGTCCCCGAAAAAACCCATTGCAGGAAAAACGGTGCAACAACTCTGAGGGTTTTATATTACTAAGTAGTAGTTCTGAATACAATGCTGGATGCCCTCTCGACAATCCAATTACAGAGAAAAATATAATGGTGGAAAACTGAGTGAGATTACCTCACTTCAATCGACAGTATCTGGCTGATCTGGCAACAGAATTGGCTAACCTCGGCTATCTTTGCGCTAGCCCTGTGTCAGTCTTAAAATCTCTGCGTCAGCTCTGCGCTGTCTCTTCCGCCTCTTGGAGCTTCTGCGTCAACTTCTCCTGACTTTTCCGGCAACTCCCCGACAGTTTTGGATTTCTGCGTGAAGGCAACTTTCTCCTTTGTGCTGGTCCTTCTGGCTCTCCGTCAAGCCTGGGTGGGCCTTGAATGGCCCAACGTCAATCCCTCTAGGTACTACGCTGCCTCCACTAGTGGCTCTCCGCCTCTTTGCCCAGTATTCCCGAACTATCCTTGCCCCTCTACGGCAGAATGATCACTTCTTTTCAATTTCTTAATTTTCTAGCCCCAGAAATCGAACTGTATATCAATTCGTTCTCTTCGTGTTTTTCTAAATGAACCCCAAGCCTCCTTATACTTTTCTCGTTGAGACTTCAATGACCGAGATTAAGTCTCTAATCAATGGCTAAGATTAAAACTTGACTTGATCTGCTTTCTAGAACATTTTCACCCATATTCTGATTAATACCCATTAATACTTTAATTTTCCCAAGTTTAGACTTAGGAACCCCATTAAAAATATTAATTATTTTAATAAGATACAATCCGGGTGGAATTTCACCAAATAGTTTCTGAGTTCTTTAGAACTCATGTGCCTTAGCCTCTCCACCAATTTTCATGGCTAGTGCACATCTGGTGCTACCAAAAACTAACATCATAGTGGTCAATGGTGGAATGTCACTCAACCCTTTCATAAATTGCCCGACATTGTTCAGAATTGGAAAATGTAAGGGCTGTGCGTAATAGTATGTAGTATAGCTTGTTCTTCTTTCAAGCTTGAAGCAACTACAAATGTTAATAATGAATTCTAAATTTTTAATATATTTGTTGCCATCCCTAACTCATAGTCCTTTGAAAAATTTGGAGGTGTGCTCTAGCCATTCTAGGGATGCAGTGCCCCTATCCTCGTGATTCCCCCGTCTCGAAAATCAGTGCAGCATAGACCTGAGCTTTAGAGTTCCAATATAGGAACTAGTCATAGGTGGACAAACTTGTCTAGGGATGTCAATGTTACTCTAATCTTCTCGTTATCATCATGATTTGGTACATCTGAGAGTAAGGTTCGATTTTATTAGTCCAAATCGTACCTTCCGAATCACGTTCTTCATTGAATTTGGGAACTTTAATTTCTATTTTATTCGTAAAAGTGCTAAATTGTCCTCCTGTGCCACTCATGGTGGTGTAGCTTGTATCTGTGATGCTTGTGGATGATGAATTGCCTATTGACACATTACCTATTATTAGTTCCTCTATTCTCTTCTCAATGATTCCAACGTTCCCATGGCTAAAATGTTGAATTGAAAACGTTACATAGGCTTTTAAGTTTTAAGTATAGGGCATGCCTGGAATGTTTAGTTCTGAGTTGTCTATGGGAGAATGAATCATTAGGCAATTGTTGCATCCATGCTACTCTTTAATCTCTTAGCCTTGAGATGGTGTCAAGTTATCACTAAAAACTGGAAGGTATTGAATGAATGCATGGTAAAAAGTTCCAATGTCACCATGCAAAATCCATCTCACTTCAGATTAGTGCTTGCTAGCCACAAGGTGGGATGCCTTTTTATTGGAAATAGAAAAGTATGTGACTGTAGCCTTTAAAACACTTCAAATATGCAAAAAATATACCTGTTGCAATGTTAAAAAATAGTTCATATTTCTGCAACTAAACACTTGGTACAGCAATTACTATCCAAATTTGCTCTTAAGAATTTCAAGTAAGTTTAAATATCATGCGAATCTGCACTAATTTACTTCATAGCTGTAAGTATAAAATTAAAAGCTCAGAGATTTAACTCCTTACTTTTACTTGTTTTTGATAAGTATTTTAAATCAAATGGGCATGAAGACAAAGAAGAAGAGAATTGATTGGTGATATACTTGGGGTCAATCAATTCAGCGAGCTCCACATCAATCAATCAAATTCATTCATAGACAGGAATTGGTTGCCAAAAGAATGTTGTCTTTACTCCAGAGTTGTCAATATAAAGTCTTAAGATGTCAGTTTCACTCCATAAGCATTCGAGGGGATGAACCATTGCTTCTAACATGACAATGTCACATGAACATGAAAATGTTCTTCTAAAATGTTCATGTTCTCCAAGTTTGAATTAATCAAAATTGGAAAAGCTAATGCACAAAAATAAAATAAAAGCATGGAAAAAGGGAAGTCCAAGTCAAACTAGAAGAATGCAGTTGCCATTTATTTTGGACAGTCATATTCGCATTTACTCACTCAACTGCCCAGCCTAGTTTGGGTAATCAGAACCGCATCTGTTGGTCCCAGATTTACCCAGCGAGATGCTCTCAGTCCTTGATACTCTCCAGAGGACATTTTCAAGCTTTACATTGGACTGCTCCCAGTTCCTCATCCCATGTTAACTAGCCAGGTCCTCTTAGTCCGGGACACTCCCCTGAGGACATTTTCAAGCTCTGGATAGGTACTCTCAGTTACTTTTGAGGAAAGGGATAGTTCCTTGTTCACCACCTTTACTTTTACTTCTACCAGTATTGCTGACTAGTGTCTCACTTTATTGGAGTTTACTTACGTCACTGATTTTATCTTCTCTACTATTGCTTTTCTTTTAGCACCTAGGAGTTGCTTTGGCACTCCCACATTATTATTTTGACTTGTATTTTCTTGTCTCATTGACCTGTTTTGATTATACAATATATATTAATAAAATTTTATCTTATTTTATCTATAAAATCATCAGTGTGTCACTGTTCCCACTGTTACTGTATTTAATCTTATAGAATCATTAGTACGTCAATGTTCCCATTGTTACTGTAATTTAACTTATTTTATACATAAAATCATCAGTGCATCACTGTTCCCACTGTTATTTTGTTTCTTGCTATTGACATTTATTTTCATTGGTTTGTTGTCACACATAAACTGGCGTTCTAACTATTCGAGTCTTGTTTATCCCAGACGGAAGTGTCAACAGTCATATGCGACCCCAAGCAGCTGCAAAAACTTTTTGATATAAGCAGACAATTAGATACTGTAGAACGCGTTGTTTACATGGACGACACAGGATTTATAGACAGTCCTCTTTTATCAAGAACTGATAGCGGGTTCACATTTTTATCCTTCTCTGAAATTGAGAGGCATGGGCGGCAGAATCGTGCTGAACCAAATTTACCTGTACCAGCTGACATTGCAGTTATCATGTATACAAGTGGCAGCGCAGGATTGCCTAAGGTTGGGAAGCACAGGTTCTGACTTCACAGTTGCAATATGTATTGTTTCTGTTCTGAAGATGTATTTCTTTTGCACATTCTGTCATCTGCCTCTCTCCTTTTTGTGTAGAAATTATTGTTTACACAGTAATCTAACAAGTTGAAATGAATTAAGGAATTGAGCCATGTTATATGTGGTTTCAGAACTGTAAACACTTCTCACTGTAAACTACTTATTTTCATCATGTTTTCTACTCATTTGATTTTATTTATTTTATCTCTGAGCTTTTCACCCTACATAGCTGGTATGTACTTTTGATTTGAAGAGAAAAAAGTGATAAGAGAGTTTCATGTTTGTTTTCCTATCCTATTCTATGCAGGGGGTTATGATGACTCATGGAAATGTTGTAGCAACAGTTGCTGCAGTAACAACAATTTTACCTGATCTCACAGATGAAGATAAATATTTGGCATATCTACCATTAGCACATATCCTTGAATTAGCAGCCGAGGTATGAAAATCCAGTGTTCCGAATTTTCTGACTGGATGACCAATATATTAAAGCATATTTTTAAGGGTGGGGGGTTGCAATTAATCAAACCAGGTGCATAAAGTATATATTTTCACCCATGTCGTTGTTAAATATTGGCTTGCAGTGTACAATGATTTCTGCAGGCTGTGCAATTGGTTATGGTACACCTTTAACAATACTTGATAAGTCAAACATGATCAAAAGAGGAACCAAAGGGGATGCTACAATGCTCGGCCCTACGCTTATGGCTGCAGTGCCAGCGATATTAGACCGTCTTCGAGATGGTGTAAGGGAAAAGGTTGGTGTGCCTTGATAATTTTTCCCACAAGGCAAGGTCTTAATTTTCCGGCTATTTTTGAAAATTTCCTTCGAATTTTTTTCGAAGTATCAATATTTAAGAACATTTTGTAAATTTTCATAAAAACAATTACAGGTCCAATCAAAGAGCAACATGTCAAGGAAACTCTTTGAAATTTCGTATAGGCGTAGATTGGCAGCTATTGAAGGAAGCTGGCAAGGTGCATGGGGTCTAGAGAAGCTTCTATGGGATGAACTGGTATTTAGAAAGATACGTGCAATTCTTGGAGGGCATGTTCGTGGTTTACTTTCTGGCGGAGCTCCTCTATCTGGAGAAACTCAGCGGTTTGTGAACATATGCCTTGGGTATAATTTCACATCCCTTATTCCTTTTATTGTGCAAAGGAAGGTGTTTTACCTTGAGAGAATGACGAACAAATTTGGTTCGGCTTCCCTCTTGTCTGGAGAAAGTCAAATAAGAGAAGATAGAGAGTTTTAAGGCAGTTACAATTAATAGGTAGATATAATGGTAATAAATTTGTTGCTTGGTGCATTGATAATAGTAACTTCACAATGGAAAATTGAATTACATTACAGTTAATCTGTTTGTTTTCCTTCATTGCACCTAAGCGCACTCTAGAGTCCAGTATGTGAGACATGTAAAGGAACCACAGTAATGCTAATAGAATAAAGTGAAAGAAAAGTTGATATCTGTTATGTAAAAGTTCGATATTAAGAGAACAGATTCATCTTAACCCAGATCTTTTAAGCACCGAGAGGTTTGCACATTGCTTTCTTGCTGATCCCTCTCGGTGCTTAGTAAATTTGGAATTAAGATGGATCTTTTATTTTTTCATGGACAACTTCCTTGGGGAAACCTTCCAAGGGATTGCAGACATTCCATGAATGGCACCACGGTTAAATGTCACTGGTGGACAATATGTACACCTAATCTAGAGGGACCTAGGTAGATTTGACCTCATGATGTCTTGGTCATTATGTCTTTGACATGGCAAGTCAAACCACTTAGGCTAACTCTTGGGGTTCAGGTTAAGATGGATACTGATATATGCTGGTTATTTCCAGGTTCACAATAAAAGACATCACTATTATAAAGTTTTGTGTATTTATTTCTTCACTGTTCAAATACTCTTATTACACCTCAACATTTTCATTCATTGGTCTTCCTATGAAATTCAGAAGTAATGAAAGGGAAGGATATTCTACAGCATAGATGTGTTTGTGTATTCACAAGAGTAGTTCTATCTTAAATTCCTTGATGGACTGCTTCATTCTGTGGTTACTGTTGCTGATCTTTCATGTCGAAATCTCAGCTATCAAGCAAGTTCAAACTTCAGGTATTTGGCTCCATTAAAAATCTCTAATCTTCAAACGGAAATAATGTTGATTTGGGGTAGCATCGGATGTGCTCTAGCCACGAAATTTGGTGGAGAGGCTAGGGCACATGAGATCTCCAATACTCAATAAGGGTTTGGGCAGATTCTAAACAGATCAGGAGATATTAAAATAATTAATATTTTTAATGGAGTCCCTAAGTCTAAACTTAGGGAAAATAAAATATTAATGTGTATTAATATGAATCCGTGTTAGAATGGTCCAAAAGACATGGATCAAACCAGAACTAATCTTAGCCGTTGATTAGGGACTTAATCTCGGCTGTTGATATGTCAACAGGAAAAGTATAAGAGGAGGCTTGAGGGTCACTTGGAGAACACACCAGAGTGATCAATCATTCTATTATCTAGAGCGGGGTTTTCTAAGAGAGATAGAATCAGTTATCAGAGAGCAGCTGAGGGGCATTGAGTACAGAGAGATAGAGAGGCAGAGATTGTGCTGGGAGAGCAGCCAGAGAGAGAGATGCAGGAGAAGCTAGTGCTCACGGAGGGCCACGCAGAGGCAACTAAGTGTTGCGCAGAACACCAGAGGAGCCAGTGTAGCTGACGCAGAGGCTCAGAGAGCTGACTCAGGCTAAGATAGGCTGACACAGAGCCAGCGCTAGGCTAGGAGAGGCTGACGCAGTCCAGATTGGGCAGACACTGGGGTTTCTGGGATAGATTGGTGCTGAGTAGCTGCCGGAAGGATTATCTGGGGTTTCAGCCAGTAGATTTGTCAGAAACTGAGAGGTGTCACTGCCAAGGAAATTCTCTGTTGGGTAGGTCAGTTTCGGCACCCAGATTGTACTCTAATATTGCTTAATAAGAAAACCCTCAGATAGCTGCACTGATTTTCCCGCATTGGGCTTTTCCAGGGACATGAGTCCAAAAATAATGGTGTCATATGGTGTGTTTGTTCTTGTTTTTTTTAGTTGCTGATCTGTAATATGTTGAACATGTACTAGTGTTTATTTTCAGTATTTACATTGTAAATAACTTGTTACGGAAAATAAAAAGTAGGTAGGAATAAATCAGATAAAGAGCATGGAGGGTTTCTAACTAAGTAAACTTCGAAACTTCAACAAATAAATGGTATCTGCATTATCGTTTAGAAGTCTCTATAGATGACTATTGGACTTCCCAAGATAAAAATAGCTACTTTTATGACATTAACGAAGGAAAATAACCAAGATTTGGAGAAACGGGTTGCTGAAGCCTGATAGTATTGGACCTGTTGTCGCTCAGATTGTACAAACACTGTGAAAACTGCTCAGTGCGGGGGCTGTCACTCTGATCCTCGCCCACTCCATTCTAGCTGTCTCCCAACAACAGGCTATGGGGGGTAGTCCCTATGTAAATGAGGTGATGGAAAACAAGTTGGGAACCAACTTGCTCAGGAGACACAATGGAGTGACATAGCTACGTGGTAAATTCTAGCAAGATTAAGGATTCAATTAGATTTAGAATTGAGACCAGTGCCTTATGGAGTCAAAATTGCGTGCTTGTTACAAATTAAAGCCAAGTAATTGGATGGACAACCGCTGCTTAGATGATTAACTAACCTATATGTTTATGCAAATCCTAAGATCTAAGCGTAATGCAAAGATTCTTGGTTACTTTTAGATTATATGCCTAATCTAAGTATAAGACTTTCTCTTAACTATTTTGAAGCTAGGCTCTATGGTAGGTTGTGGGAAGGAAGCCAACAGGGAGCAAGCAAAGACTTGATTAACGATACCTTCTGTTAGGCTGCTATCACCTGATGCCTCCGGCGCTGCAGAGACTGTGGCTCTGATGAGTGTAAGGTCACTGTGTTAACCACCGAAGAGATGCTAAGCCCCTCGGGCTAGATGAGAAGGGTGGCCCTAGATTTCTATCAACCAAGCTTATGCTTGGAGGTAAATTATCAAGTGCAAGACTATCCTAGAATGCTTATGCAAAGATGATGAGTGAAATTCTTAGTTTGATATTTTCTTAATGTTCAAGTACTTTAAGTTATGGTGAATCCTTAATAGCAAGAGTACTTATCAATGAGTTAAATGCAATCCCACAACCAAGAAAATGCCAATTAACTTAATGCCAATAATAAATCAATCCACTTCAACAAGATAGATGCCAATGATGATGCTCTTAGACAATGACAACAATTAAGGAATCTGAAGCACTTATCCACTTATTAGTTAACCGATGACTATCAACACAAAATGCCAATCACAATTACTCAAGACATTCCAATTATGATCTTATGTCAATATCACAATGCCAATTAGATTTCAAATGCCGAATATTAATGAGATTAGAAGCCTAGAGCTTATATGTGAGTGATATAAGTGCAAAATTTGGAAATCTTAAAACTTAAGACAAGACAAGTGAATGTTAGATTTCCAAAAACCAAAATCCACAGTAACACTTCAGAAACATCAACACTTATTAATCTTAGGACAACAACAAGAATGTTACCTCAAATCAACAAAATTGCCAAGCACATGAAACAAAAAATTGACCAATGAGCTGCCCAATGATTTGTCAACGTAAATTTATGAATTTTAAACCTCTTAAGATGTTATGTTCAGCATATATCGACTCTGAAATTACTTATTACAACAGTAAGTAAATGGACAATCAGTTAGCTATTTATGCTACAAGTGCCAAATTATGCCCACAACTTACAGTGAGCTTGCCAAATTAAAAAATTGAAATTTTTAGCCTTTCAAGATGTAGTATTCAGAAAATATCAGATCTGAATATTCAGTTATGCAGAGAAATTCCAGCAAGCTAAACACTAGATCTAGGCTTGATCTTCAATGCCCAAGTGGCCAAAATTCTAGGAAAACTTTATTATGCAATTTTAAAGTATTTTGACCAATTAGATGTGCTTTTAGGGCACTTATATCACTCTTATAAATAAGAATTTATAGCTGTAACAAAACATTGATAAAACTAGGGTTTAGAGAGCAAACCATAGGCACAAGGCCTTGTCAATTACTTGCCCAAATTTACCAAAAATTTCCACTGCAGTTTCCTCCTGCAAACACAAGCTTTTGAGCCCAAAATTCTGCAAAAGCCATCAAGTTTCAGTCCATAAAAATTTCAGAAAAAGAAAGAGGTCAAGCTAGGGCTAGAAGAAAGCTAAAGGTTGAGGAAAAATGCCAAGGAAGATCCAAGAAGAGGCAGAAAGGAGGAGGGAGAAAGCCCAAAAAGCTTGAGTTGGGGAGAGAAGGCCCTATTAGGGCTAGCAACTTAGGGAAGAAGCACTAAACGGCTGCCGTGGGCCCCACAATGGCCACGACCTAGGAAGGAGGTCAAGGCCTCTAGGCCTCACAGTCGGGCCTAAAAAAGGCCTCGAAGGCTTGATGCAGAGGGGAAATAGGGAGGATGAGGCCTTCTAGGCCCATGGCCAGGGCAAAATTGGCCTTATGAACCTTACGACTAGGGCAGAGATGGAGGCTGAGGGCCCTTAAGGGTTATGGACAACCCTAAAAGGGCTTAAAAAGGCTGACACAGAGGGCTTTAGGGCTGACACAGGGGGGAAAGAAGCTAACGTTGGCCCTAGAAGGGCTCTAGTCCTAGGAGGGCTGAAAATTGAAACCCCAACTTTAGAAATATTAATCTTCTTTAGATTCGAAATTCTGCTCAATTTCTTCAATGGTTGGCCCTGTAAAAAACATTTAGAGACTAGATCTTACTACTGAATTTTCTAAGTCTATTCATTAGAAAATTAAGCTGTATTTTGCTGGTTTATTTCTTCTACTTGTTTAAATTCGAACAAGTTATTTAATACATTTAAATACCAAAATAAACACAATATAATCACAATATCTACAGATCATCAACTGAAAGAAAAACAAGCACACAAGTGACACCGTTATTTTTGGACAAATATCCCCGGAAAAACCTAATGTGAGAAAACCGATGCAACTATTTAGAGGGTTATATTATTATGCAGTCTATTTGAGTACAACTGGGTGCTTAACCAGCTCACCCGACAGAGAAAAATACATGACAACAATATCTCCATATCCAGAAATTGGTATTTAGAAAACCTGTCCCACAAAACCCTCTCCGGCACAACTGAAGCTCAGTGCAGGCCCTTCTGGCCTCTCCGTCAGCCCCAAGACCCTCTGCGTCAGCTCTCTGAGGCATTGCGTAGCCTCAACCCATAGAGCTAGTGAGAATAGTGTCTCAGAGGACTGGCAGGTCTTTTTCCAAAGCATATTGGGCAGAGACAAGCTACTATAGTGGGACAAAATTGTGGGTCGATTTGTAGCAGGAGGAGTTCAGATGAGCTCTGTTAAAGAGCTCCACCAGTGGCAGTAACAACAATGGATCGAAGAAGGTGAAGGAGGAGGAAATTGTGGCCCTTGCATGTAAGGTTCCCAGTTAGGGGCGGGGGAAGCAGAAAAAGAAGAAGAAAGACCTGTCAAATGTCTTAAATGTGGTGAACTCGGTAACTACAGTGCCCAGTGTCTTCTTGGGAAGAAGGACAAGGAGGAGAAGGAGGACTAGAAGATGGCTTCAACAGAGATCAACAAACTTTCCTCTAGATTGGAGGAAGACTTCGCTATGATTACTGATATACGTCGAGGGGTGAGGTGGATTGGCAGGGTCCTTGAAGAGTCTACCTCATGGATCAATAACTTTCTACAAGTGCCCACAGTATTTAGTAGCAAGATGGATTAGTGGCAACAGATGTGGTCAAATGCCAAAGTCACAACTGTAGAGACTAGTAGAAGTTAGATCTTGGGGAGCACAGTGCAACTGACACAATGCAGAGTCAGCAACAATGCAAAGTCTTCAGTAGATAGAGTAGTAACTAGTAGTAGTCAAGACTCAGGTGACAGATGCATCATACTAATCACAGATGATCAAGTATTTTGGATGTTTTTCAGTTGCAAATTTTGCAGTAGCAACAACAACAGAGTTCCAACGCATATGTGGTGTTGGAAGTAATACAACAGGGTCGACAACAGCACAGATGCATCGCATATATGAGTTACGTAGTAGTTGGTGGGAAACAACAGCTAGACATCAACCTTGTGACAAGAGATGATGCAAAGACAAGGTGTTGTGGCAGGGTTTGCAGCACTCGAACGCATTCCTCGCTAAGAGGGAGTGTCAGTTTTTGTAGCATCGGATGTGTTCTAGCCACGAAATTTGGTGGAGAGGCTAGAATACATCTAGGTAAACATTCGATGGTGTCTCCTCGTGGATCATTACCTTTGCTACATGGGCCCACATTATTCAGTAGCAGGAGGATCAATGTCAATTGATGCAGTCAGTTCTAGAGTGACAGTTGCAGACTAGTTGTAGTCAGATACCGAGGAGCGCAGAGCAGTGTTGATAGGAGTGCAAGAGGCATAGTGCAGAATCAACAACAATGCAATTTTCACAGTGGACAATGCCGAGGCTAGTAGCAGCTATCGACTCAGGAGACAGTTGCAACACAGAGACAATTGATTCGATATATTGTATTCTTCTTAGTTGCAGTGGTTGCAGCAACAACGACAACAACAATTCAGAGGGAGTTGAGTTGCAATACAAATCCAGAGTTAGTAACAATACAGTTGTATAATGTAGTGTCAACAACAACACAAATGCAACATCAGAGTTGCGTAGTAGTTGGTGGGCAGTGGCAAGCAACCACAGTGGCTAGACATCACCAGTGTGTATGGAAGATGTTACAAAGATAGGGTTTTGTGACAGATTGTGTAACGCTAGTTGGAGTACACCTTTCTCATTAAGATGGAGTGTTAGTTTTTGTAGCATCGAAGATGTTCTAGTCTCAAAACTTTGTGGAGAGGCTAAAAGACGAGTTTTCTAAAACCTAGAAATCATATATGTAAATTCCACTTAGAGATGGCTCAATTAAATTAACTGACCATAATTAAAAATTTCCCAAGTATAACTTAGGAAAAGTGGTTAATTAATAGAAATTAATTGAGAAAGGTGTGAATCATTTAGAAACTCACACAGATCGACTTTGAGATGATCTTAGCCACCAATTAAGTTTTAATCTTGGTCGTTGGAGTCCCAACTGGAGATTATAAGAGGAGGTCAATGGGTAGATGAAGCACACACTAGTGTGTTAGTTTTTGTAGCATCAGAGGGTGTTCTAGTCTTGATAGTTGTTAGAAAGTCTAAGAAGCACTAGGACTCCATAACCCAAAAAAGGTTTCAGGAAAATGCACATAGAAACACCTTAATTAATCAGTAAATAATTTTTTCCTAACTTAGGGAAAATGATTAATTAACAAGAATCAATTTGTGAAAATTCCGTAAACCAGAATCCTATTGGAGCAACTGGAAATAATTCTCCTAATTGTTAAATCAATTCTTAACAATTTATTTACTGTTTGCTACAACAAATACTAAATCAATCACACTGCTACCTACGCAAAATAAACTGCAGAATAACAAAATGTTGGAAGAAATACTAGCACACACATAAAATAACCTAAGTTGCACTGAAACAGATACGGAAATGGGGTTTGAAATGGATATGGCGAATTTTCAAAAAATTTGGATATGATATGACAAGGAAACGACACACACACACAGACACACATATGACAAAATAAAACTTTCATATTACCATTCATCTTTTAGAATCTAGATTCTATATTTAAAAATACATAATCATCATCATGAATTCCACATAAACAAATCATCATCACCAATTCAGCTTAAACATTGTCATCATCATTAGAGATTATTATAACATTCAACATATCATCAAGTTTCTGTTTCCAATTTCAATCATCAACATCATCACCAAAATTAATAATGCTAAATGCACACTACATAGTACAAATTACAAAATTGAACTATGACTGGCAATCTACTATCATATGACATATTATGGTATTCAATGTCCATTGTTCAAAAGTTTAAAACATCACCATAAATTACATTTACATATCATCAAATATGTTTTCATCCATGTAATTAAGCTTCACATCATCATTTGGATCCTCTCCATGAGTGGGAGCATTGCTACCATGTCCACTTGAAGATGCAATTATTGGTGCCTCCTCATGAAACAAAATCATATGAGACATGCCTTTCAACATCATATCCAAGTCAAGAAACTTTGGAAACGGATCCAAAACCCTTAAAAATCCTTGAATCGTTTAAAAAATAGGATCCCGTGTTTCCAAAAAAATGGAAATGCTTTAGAATTAGGATCTGGCGTTTCCAGAAAACTAAAACGTTTCTATGCCATTTCCATGTTGTATCGTACTTGTTTCCATTTCTGAAATGCTGAACGACGTTTCTGGGGTTTGGGTGTGACGTTTCCGGTATCTTAGAAAATAACACAATGATTTTTGGACCAATGTTCATGGAAAAACACATCTTGGGAAAACTGATGCAACAGTTGAGGGTTTTATTATTATGCAGCAGTGAAATAATCCGAGTACAATTGGATGCCCAAACTGGCAAGAAAAATCTAGTGAGGAATTTCCTCACTCCATAGGCAAATCTGGGCTTTGACCTCAGCTTAAATTGAGCCGTCCAAATTGGCTTTGCAGTCACTTCTGTACTTAGCTCAGAACAACTTCTCCTCAAGCCACCTGGTCTGCTGTTGTCTGGGAAAATGTCTCCCTTGGCCTCTGGAACCTCTGCCCAATTTCTGGCACTGAAACTCTGCTTCTCCCCAACAATTTTGAAATTGCCTCTAGAGGCTACTGCATTGCTTTGTGTCAGCCTCACTGTGGCTCCTCCACCTCTTTGCAAATGAACTCACCGGAACTGGAATCCTTCCTCCAACTTGACTGTCCCTGCCCCTCTCTCATTGCTTCGATTTCTCTGGCTCTCTCTCTGACAATTGAATGCTGCTACAGGGGCCCACAATATTCAATAGCAGAATGGATAAGTGTTAGGCATGCAATCATATTCCACAGTGATAATTGCTGACTAGTTGCAGTCAGATGCTGAGGAGCGCAGAGCAATGTTAACAAAAAAGCATGAGGCTCAATAACAGAGTCAGTAGCAACACAGATTCCCCAGTGGACAGTGTAGAGGCTAGTAGCAATCAAATGCTCAGGAGACATATGCAACACAAAGACATTGTTGATTCAGTATTTCAGATGCTTCTCAGTTGCAGTAGCAACAACAATGGTTGCGAGGGAGGTTCAGTGCAGATGCAGAGTTGGTAGTAGTATAACAATGTCAGCAACAACATAAATGCAACATCAAAGTTGAGCAGTGGTTGGTGGGCAGTGGTAGGCAGTCACAATGGCCAGACATCAACAATGTATGGAGGATGATGCAGGGATAAGGCGTGGGAGTAGTTCAACACTAGAATACCTTCCTCACTAAGAGGGAGTGTTAGTTTTTGTAGCATTAGATAGTGTTGTAGTCTCGATAGTTGTCAGAGAGGCTAAGAAGCACTAGGACTCCATAACCCAAAAAAGGTTTTTAGGAAAATCCACTTAGTAATGCCTTAATTAAGTCAATTAATCAGTATTTAAATTTTTACTAAGTCTAACTTAGGGAAAATGATTAATTAACAGGGATTAATTGAGGAAGGTGAGATTTCTTGAAAAACTCACACGGATCGACTAGGAAATAATCTCAGCCATTGATTAAGATTTAATCTTGGCCGTTGGAGTCCCACAATGAGATTTAAAGAACAAGTCGATGGGTAGATGGAGGAACACACCTGAGATCAATTTCCTTGGGCAATTCGATTTTCTAGAGAGTCGCTGCATATGTCAGAAGAGTTCAAGCCAAAGAAGGGAAGCAGAGATAGAGAGAGGCAGGGACAGAGTTCGAAGGAAGTCTTCCAGTTTTGGAGAGTCAACTACAGGAGGGCCGAGTTTCCATAGTGAGGCTGTGCAGTGCTGGCGCAGAAGCTTCAGAGGAAGAGTTCGATTTGGCTAGACAAAGGGTTGATTCGGCTGTTGGAGACCGAGAGAATTTCCAGAAGGGGCCAACAACGCATTCTCAGATGCTGGATTGGGCAGACGACTTGATCAATTGCAGCTCCACGTAGAGCATACAACTCCCTATGTAGATTTGACATAGAGGCTAACGTAGGGGTTTCGTGGAGGCCATTTAAGAGCTGGATCAGTGCTGAGTGAGACAAAATTTGTCTCACTAATTTTTGTGGCCAGTTTTCCTTAGTGGATTGCTAGTTTGAGCATCCAGTTGTACTCAAAATCTTCTCACTGCTGCGTAATAATAAAAACTCTCAGCTGCTGCACTGTTTTTCCCAAGTTGGGTTTTTCTAGGGACTTTTGTCCAAAAATAACTTTGTTAAATTTATTGTGTGTGTGCTAGTATTTTCTCAATTTCTAGTTTATCTTCCGCAATATTTTTTATTTGTGAAGATTGCAGTCTGATTAATTCGTTGTTGCTGTAGCAATATACTGCATAATTAATTTATAAGTTAGAAGAATTAATTCCAATTGTTGCAATAAAAATTTCAGTAGTGAAATTTTCACATGGTGCAGATACTCAGCTGCCTAGGTACTTCTAATTTCCAATAGTAGGGGTGATTCAACAATGGAGATCGAATTAGTGGGTGAGTAGCAGGTGGCAGAGGGGTTGTAGAGCAGTATTTCGGAGGAGGTTCCAGTTCCAGAGTCAGAAAGAGGAGGCTGAAATTATTCTATAGGAGACTGCGCAAGTTCTTCGTGGAGCCTTGAGATAGGTAGATTGATTTGGCTGAAGGAAAGGTCGTTTTCAGTTCTAGAGGTCGAGAAGATTTTCCAAGGTGTCAGAATTTTCCCAGTCAACAGTAGGCAGGATGACTTGATTTTCATCAATTTTGGGTTGAGCGTGTGGCAGGTTGCGTAGAGGTGACGCAGGGCCTGCGCAGAGGGTTTGGACAACTTTCTTTTCAGATCTCAGACAGAGCCGGGATTGCTTGGAGAGAGGGTAAAATTCCTTAGTATATTTTTGCGAGTATTTCTCTTGGTTAGAATTGCCAGTTTGGCGACATTTTATTGTACATCGAAATTCTGCTGTTACATAATAATAAAAACCCTCACTGCTGCAACCAATTTTCCCACATTGTGTTTTTTCGGGAACTTTAGTCCAAAATAACGGTGTTAAAATTTTTGTGTGTGTGCTAGTATTTTTCGGTTCCTGTTTTTGTTTCTGCAATACTTAAATTTGCAAAGAAATTGCAGTGTGAATATTTCGTTATTTTGCCGCAAACAAAATAAACTGCATAATTAAATTTACAGTTAGAAGAAATATTTCCAATTGCTGCATTTCAAAGAATTTTCACACAACCCATGATGGAAACTACTTGCCACTCATGCATAATGCCAGTGTTGCATCTTCACCATTAGGTACAGTTAATCATTAGTGCATCTAAGTGAACAAAGCTTGTTAATCAAGGGAAAATTGACACTTCATATGGGGTTTTCCTTCCAAATTTAGGGTTTTGATCTCGTAAGAGTGTCCTCCTAGGGTAGGAGAGGCTAATAGACGACCCTATTAGGTGTTCCCAATCCCTAAGGGGAAAGACAGGTCCTTGGTACATCTTTCAATCAATAGGTGGCATATGAATAATGACGGAATGGCAGTGGATAAAGGGGGTCTCAGAGCTGTTGATAATTGGCAACTAAGGGATGAATTTCCTTGAATACAATCTCATTTCTGACTATTCTAAAGTGACTTTCTAAAAATAGAAAGTCATGTCTATCATTTCATGCACGCCTTTCCAAAAATAGTAAATCACCTTGCTTCAATTGTTAATCAAGTATAGATGATGGAAAATCACTTAACATATCCTTAATCAATCTTAATTGCTCAATATTTACTTAGTCATCAATATTATCATTAATATTATTTTTATTATCCTTATGATATTATAATATTATTATCGAAATAGAAATTCATGTCACCTTTATTACTTGGCACTCAATCATGCCACTTCACATCTCTCTCTCTCTCATTGATGGCACTCGTACCCCTCTCTCTTAATCGATTCATTGCACGCCTCTTACTCTTTGTTACGCACATTAAAGACTTATCATAACACTCCTCTTGCATGCATTAAAGATTTGTCATAAAAGATTCCTCTTACACACTCTTCAATGCATATGTTAGACTCTCTCCTTCAAGGCATGCATACTCTTTTATGGCATGAGTTACAAAGGCAAGCGTACCTCCTTAATGGCATGAGTTACAAAGGCATGCGTTCCTCCCTAAATGGCATATGTAACTCTTCCCCAAGGCATGTGAGTTATTCCTCCTTCATGACTCGAACTCCTTGCTCCTCCTGTATATATGTTATATATGTGTCTGTCATCTTCCCTCTCACTCACTTGTGCATTGTGAAAGGAGACTTTGAACTTGTGAAAGAGAGAGTTGGAGAGAGTAGAGAAGGATTGGGAGAATGAGAGAGAGACTTTGGGAGTAAGAGCAAAACTTAGTGAGCCAAAGTGATTGAGTGTTTGCATCAGCTACTGCTATCAGAGATTTTCTTCAGATTTGGGTGAACTTCTTCATTCTCTCATTGTATTTTGTTTCTTTGCTGACAATTGATTTCTAATAGAAGTAGAATTTGGTTGGGTTTTCCCCTTGTGAGTTTTTCCCTGGCCATTGGACCTAAATTCTTTGTGTCTCATTGTGTTTTTCGCTGTCTTATATCTTGCATATGGTTTATACGATGTATTTTCTATCTACAATTGCTTAACTGATATTGCATCGTGAAGGAGTTTCATTTTTAAGTAATTGTTATAACATAGACCATCAAGTTTCAATAAGAGCCAGATGCCATGGGCCAATAGATAACAAGAAGAAGGAAGTCCACATATTGGGTATACAGAGATGAGGAAGGAGCAATCATAGATGCATGAGTGACCCCAACCTTTGTTTTTTTCCTTTTTGGCTTTTCTTGATTTTTATTTGTATTACTGCTCGAAGCTCCAGGAAATGAGAGCATGTTGGGAATGATGTATAACAATTATTACCCCCTTAAAGGTGATGTAGTTCATCTCCCACCAAGGGTTGGGGCATGCATGTGTTCCTTTTATGATGTAATGGGGCAACCGGTGGCCGTAGGAACCAAGGTGATGGTCGTAATGATAAGGGGTAGAGCTCATGCTTGCCTTTTGCCCACATTTTATTATCAATGTATTGGCCATCTTTTGCATTTTATGATTTTTTTTCTTATGTTTCTTACATATGGCCATGATATGCTTTTTACTTTCTTTTAGTTGCATCAGCCTTTGGGGCAACATTTCTAGGCCTGACCCCGATATCTGGACAAGGGGAGGGGAATGTCAGACTCTATGGACCCAGTGGTCATGTGGAGCCAGAGGAAGAAAATGATGAAATAGGGCTTGTAATGTGCGAAGGGGGGTGAAAAATATGGAATGGGAAAATGAAACCATGCTACCAAAATCGGGGTTTCCCAAATTGTGCCCTTCCTAATGCCATTGGCCAATAGGGGAGATCCCACAAGGTTAGGATTGAAAGTTAATCCCCCATTTAAGGTGAGGGAACAAAACCATGGTCAAAGTCCTTCCTTCTTCCAAGTCACCCAATAGTCCATGCCAAAATGCCCCATTGAAAAAAAACATAAGTACTCTGTTGCACAGTCAAAATCATACCTTTTGGCTCGGATTATGCGACTTCTAACATGTGCTCCTGACAAATGGGCAAGGAAACATACAATTGATGTAGGTGGCGGAGATGAAATGACACATCACATTGGCTACTCGGTGGCTATCAGGGGTTGCTAGTGTGAAAATTCTTGCTACTCGAAGGAACCCCTACTGCAGAAAATCTAAATCTACTTCACCTACTTGATTTTTAATATACATTAACCAAGTTATTCATCTGAATACTGAAGCAAATTACTTTTGCAGCCTACACTAATTTTATATTTGATCTCATGAAACATAAAACAGAGCAAAGAACAAGATACATAGGACAGTTATTTTTGGACACAATAGTCCCCAGAAAAACCCAATGCAGGAAAACTAGTGCAGCATCTCTAAGGGTTTATTATTATGCAGGAGAAATATCTGAATACAAATCTAGGATGCTCATCTAGCAATCCTTATAGAGAAAACACTGGCAGAAAATTTGAGTGAGTTTTACCTCACTTCACCCGGCAGAATTTTGGCTGATCCGACACAAGATTGGCTAGCCTCAGCTATTCCTGCGTAGGCCCTACGTCAGCCTTTCAGGCTTTGCGTCAGCCTTGCGGCACCTTCTCCGCCCTCTGTGTCAGCTGTTTCGATAGTTCTAGCAGTTCCTGACAGTTTTGGTAGTTCCCGACAGTTTCGCTTGTTCCGACAGTTCTGGAATCTGCGTGATAAACAACTTTTTTGTGTCAGCTCTCCCGGCTATTGTGTTGCATATGCATTAACTCTCTTGGTTGTTCCAGTAGTTCCCGACAGTTCTGACAGTTTCAGCTATTTCGACAGTTCTGGATTCTGAGTGACAAGCAGCTTTTCTGCGTCAGCTCTCCTGGCTACTACGCTGTCTCTCTGCAAGCTCTCTCCACCTCTTTGTTTTGTACTTTCCGGAAAGTCCTCCCAGATTCTCTTTGCCCCTCTGCTACAAGCGATTTTCCTCCTGAGAACTTCTCATCTCAGAAAATTGATTTCCTAATCTCTCTGTGTGTATTCTCCAACTGACCCCAAGCCTTCTGTTATACTTTTCCTGTTGAGAAATCAACGACCGTGATCTAATCTCTAATCAACAACTATGATTAAAACAACCCTGATCCTCGTCACTTAGAAGCTCTCACCCATATTTTCATTAATACCCATCAATATTTTAATTTTCCTAAGTTTAGACTGAGGAACTCCATTAAAAATATTAATTATTTTAATACAATACAATCCGGGTGGAATTTCACCAAACAATTTCTTGGTCTTGGAGATCTCATGTGTTCTAGCCCCTCCACAAAATTTTGGAGCTAGAGCACATCTGATGCTACCCAAAAATCAACACTCCCTCTTAGAGAGGAATGTGCTTTAGCAATACTTCCCAGCAGGAGTACCACATTGATCCACGCCATCGGTCCTCTATGCTACTGATGCTCGCCCTGCTGCCCCTCATCCACTGCATTGGTGTAATCTGTACTCCTGCCCATGACATTGTCACTATCATTGCTACCTCTGTACTGCAATTCCCTCTCAATTCGCTGCATCATGCTACCCATAACACTGCGACTGCTAATTGTTGCACTGCAACTCAGTTGCTGAGAAGTAAGCAACTGAAAATCCACCCAAAAGCTGACTCGCTGGTCAGTCTAGATATTCTTGGATGCTGAAGCTACCTCTATGGCTAATTTGTGTTGACCCACTGATGCTACTGCACTGCTGTTGTATCTGCTCTGTGCCTCCCTCAGTGTTGCAACATTCCATTGCTCTACTTTAGACTATGGCACTCTAGCTCTGCCACTGTTGCTCCTTCATCCCTCACACCAATTGACACTCGTCATTCTGCTACTGTCATTAAGGGCTCCCATTACCGTATGTGATCCAAGAGTTTGGGCACCTCAAGGATCCTGCCGACATGTAGTCCTCTCGATTAGAGCTCAATATTGCCCCATCTCCCTCCTGGAGATGCGTGGGCACTCATGGCAAACTCATCCTCGTCATTTTTTTCTAAAGCAGCCTTAGGATCATGTTTCTCATCCTTATCCTTTTTCTTCAAAGGACAGTGGGATGCATAGTGGCCCATCTCGTCACAACTCAAACATTTCACCTTCGAAATGTCCTCTCGCTTCGGGTTTTGCTGTCCATTCGATGCTAGAGTTCCGTTCTCCTCATCCTCCTTCGTCTTTGAGCCACTGCCAGTGTTGCCACTGAGGTTGACCTTCATTAGGTCCCTCCTTAACTCCTCCTATTGAAGAGACGCCCACATCTCCTCCCATGAAGGTAGTTTTTCTTTGCCCAATTTTCTTTGGACGAAAACTTGTCATTCATCTAAGACTCCATTTAGGGTTATCCCCACCATCGCAGTTGGCTGATGAGTGGACCCCACTGCAACAAGCTAGTCTCTAGTGTCCTGAAGATGCTGAATATAGAGGTTCACCCCTTCTCCTTTCTGCATCAAAGTCCGCTGCAACTTCTACTCTAAATACATCTTCTGTGGTTCGGAATAGCCTTCATACAGAGAAGACAAAGCTTCCCACATCTCTCTGGCTGTATCCTTGCCTGGCAAGTGTGAGACCATATGGTCTCAAACTCCATTGAGAATGAGCTTCTTTGCCTTCCCCTGCTTGACTTTGTACTTCTTCTTTTGATCGTTGTCAGCAGGAACAACTACAACACTATTGACGTAGGTCTCAAGATCATATTTGTCCAGAACAACTAAGATTCCGGTCTTCCATATGACATAGTTGGAAACACCTTCCAAACTGTCCTGATCTCTGAGCCCATGTGATGCCATCTCACCCAAATGTCGAACTGACTCCTCTAGTCACTGCTTAGCACCTGCTCAGCAAGTGAGAAATTCGAACTTTCTGGCAGAAAGTTCTATGAGGAGAAAATTCCCCTTCTACGTGTCCTCTTTCTTTTCCAGGAGATTTCTGCCCTGGCAGAAACTACGCCCTTCAAGCACTGCGCTGAGACTCTGCGTCACTCCCTCTGCCTCAGCAAAATCACGAACTAGAAATTGTACCTCTCTGTCATCTCACCCAGAGAGAGATTTCCTCGGATCTACTTCCTGGCAAGCACTGCGCAATCCCTTCAAGGGGATTTGAATTGTTGCCAAGTGCAACTTTTGGCCCCACTGCCCAGCACTAGATCTTCTCTTCTTGTTTCAAAATCAATGCTCTGATAACATGTGAAAATTCCTACTACTCGAAGGAACCCCTACTGCAGCAAATCTGAATCTGCTTCACCTACTTGATTTTTAATATACATTAACCAAGTTATTCTTCTGAATACTTAAGCAAATTACTTCTACAGCCTACACTAATTTTGTATTTGATCTCATGAAACAACAAAGAGAGCAAAGAACAAGGTAAATAGGACACACTTATTTTTGGACACAATAGTCCCCGAAAAAACCCAATGTGGGAAAACCGATGCAGCAACTCTGAGCGTTTATTATTATGTAGGAGAAATATCTGAATAGAAATCTAGGATGCTCATTTAGCAATCCTTTACAGAGAAAATACTGGCAGAAAATCTGAGTGAGTTTTACCTCACTTCACTCGGAAAAATTCTTGTTGATCCGGCACAAGACTATCTAGCCCTGCGTAGGCCTTGCGTCAACCTTTTAGGCTTTACGTCACCTTTTCTGCCCTCTGCGTCAGCTCTCCCAGTTGTTCCAACAATTCTTCGCAGTTCTGACAGTTTCGACTGTTCCCACAATTCTGGAATCTGCGTGACAGGCAACTTTTTGGGTCAGCTCTCCCGACTAATGTGCTGCCTCTACATAAGCTCTCTCGGCTGTTCTGGTAGTTCTGGCAATTCCTGGCAGTTCCTGCTGTTCTGATAGTTCTGGATTCTGTGTGACAAGCAACTTTTCTGCGTTAGCTCTCTCGACTATTGCGCTGCCTCTCTGCAAGCTCTCATCGCCTTTCTATTCTGTATTTTCCAGAAACTCCTTCTCCTAGATTCTCTCTAACCCTCAGCTGCAAGATCTCCCTAATCAATTTTCCTCCTGAGAACTTCTCACCTTAGAAAATCGATTTCTTCAATCTCTCTGTGTGTATTCTCCAACTGACCCCAAGCCTTCCTTTATACTTTTCTTGTTGAGAAATCAACGAATGTGATCCAATCTCTAATCAACGGCTAAGATTAAAATAGACTTGATCCTCGTCACTTAGAAGCTTCTCACCCATATTTTCATTAATACCCATTAATATTTTAATTTTCCTAAGTTTAGACTTAGGAATCCCATTAAAAATATTAATTATGTTAATAAAAAACAATCCGGGTGGAATTTCACCAAACGATTTCTGAGTCTTGGAGATCTCATGTGTTCTAGACCCTCCAAATTTTTTTGGAGCTAGAGCACATCCGATGCTACCCAAAAATCAACAGCTAGCTGCCAATTGGAAGAAGATGACTATAAGAAGTGCTCTCCTAGGGGTACTCACATTTGGTGGGTAACACAACCTACTCTAGAAGAGCCAACATACCAAACTAAGCATCATAATTAGACTTTGCAATGTATGTTTTCTCTTGTGCTAGTGAAACACCTTTTGTTTAGATGAAGGGATCATGAAATTCCATATTGTGTGTAATGGGTAGAACAACCACACAAACGAGATCCCTCTTCTGTTTTAACACAACACATTATTGGGTGGGGCACACTTGTGAGTACTCTAAGTTAGGTCGTCATGATGGTAAGTGCTTCCAATTACCATTAATCGCAACCTAACAAACTCGAATCACTATTGTACTTTCCGAGGACATTGCCTTTAATAAATACTTGAATTCCATATTCATCCATCAACCTATGAAATGCAAAGCTTCCATATGAACTCTTTTCTACCTTCATCTGTCTTCCTGCAACTTGAAAGCATCACATCTCTGCAGTGCATTGATCTTGAAGAGTCCTATGTCAAATCCCATCCTGCACAACTTTCTTACAAACTTCCTTACCTGCTATCAATGATGTTATAAGATTGATTCCTTTTGAAGATCTATTCAAAATGAATATTGATATGCAGGCCTTCCTAGTGGAATTAGGATTGGAAATTTGAGAAATAGATATAATAGTATGACTCCAAGAAGCTTTATATTATTTTCCACTAGAAACATGACTTTACCTCTTTTTTGAACACTCAGTGGATTTTTGTAGATATAAAGGGCAAGTAGATTCATACGCTTCACTATGTTTGTTCGCTATGCCTCAACAACTAGATTTTGCTAATTACATGATTATCTATCTACTAGGGCTTAACAACTAAAGATCACTAGGATAAAAGGTGGGATCATTGATGATCTTTGCTTAGGTTGTGGTTGTCTTGGGACAGTGAAGCACTTACTTTGTGATTGCAAGTTTGTTGAGCAATGTTGGGATCACGTCTAGGATCAACATGTTATATCCCTTATTGTTATTTTTCACTAAATACTAGGGAATTTGCTTAAGGAAAACTTTATCATGAATTTCTAATTCAAGACTTTATAAAAAATTCGTCACAGAGTAGAAATTGCCAACAAATTAAATTAAAGTTGCAATGTGAAAGCCCAAAAATTTATGAAAGGTTGCTGCTCTAGCAATTTTTATTAATAGATTCCCAAGAGGAATTTTACATCAAATTTCTTGAGATAGAATATCGAAATAACCTGAAAGGATGCTTTCCCTCTACTTTTGAAAATTTGCTCCTTCAACTGACGAATTTGGCCTGCTTTTAAATCACTGCTTGGTTGTCCTCGCTGGTGTAATTTCGTAGTGCCCTAACACCAAAATTTGGTCCTCTTACTAGTGTAGATCAACCCTGGCTTCACAATGATCTCGACCCTCTTGATTTAGCAACTTGGCCCACACTTAGATGCTCCAAACCCTCACAATTTTCAGCCTCCGTGAGAATCAACAGTTTGACTGTAGGGTTTATCAGCTTGGCCTCCTGAATAGATGACTCTCTGCTGCAAATCGACCTTCTGGAATGATGGTTAGTGAACTCACCCTTCGATCTCTGGGATAGTGTTTTAACCCCATGCGCCTTTAACCAAATTTGGCCTCAGGAATGTAGCAATTCGACCTCCCTTTATGAGCATAAATTCGACCTGTTTGAAATATCACAATTTTTGTTCCCACCAAACATGAACTCATCCCTCTAGTGTTTGCCATTTTAGCCCCTCTGTATTAATCACTTTAGGTCCAAATCAACCTCCCTAAGAAGATATAGTTTGACCTCTAAAATGTAGCAAATTGACCTACTTTATGGGTAGGAATTCAACCTTCATAAATGCACAATTGTTCTTCAATAAATCGTAGAACTCGACCTCCTACTAGCTAAATTGATATTCTTGGCACACTAAATTTCGTCCCTCTCCTTATGCTTCCAAATTGACCCCTGTAGAATCAACCTGCAAGGACACAATTACTGGATAGGGCGGCTTTGCAACCTCTGAAACCAATGCCACCAGCTAGTGTGTATATCTCAACACCGAAACTGGGAACCAATGAGGGTTTCTACCTCTCTCAGCAAGCTACTTGAGCTCCTTACCAAATGTCACCAATAATTCTTCACATATCCCCCTCGAATCTCCTTCTCCTTTTAATAATGATTTACTCCAAAAACCACAGGTGGTAAACAAAAACCATGGGTCACTTTATTTTTCGTAAGTGACTTTTACCACCTATACTTAATTTTTATTTATTTTATTTTGGTGACCCCTTTATTTTCTGTTAATAGTCCATGAGATCCAGTTAGGCTATGACAATGCTTTCATACTAATATGGATTGGAAGGGGACATTACAGAACATGTAGAGTTCTTTGATAAGGGGAGAATTCATTGGTGAGCAACACATTTTTAGAATCTTGCTAATTAGTTTTGTTACCCAACAAAAGTGTGTGACCCCATAGGAGGATTTTTCTCCTAAATTTGTCTTCAACTGATAGCCAACAACCCCTGACAACCACCAATATAGCTGATATATTGTGGCATTTGATCTTTGTCCCTTGAGCCAGTCATATGTTCCCTCACCCATTTGTGGAGAGAGTATGTTTGAAGGTGGGTCATCCAATCCTAAAGGTATGTTTTTCATTGTACAATCAAGTGCTTATGCTTGTTTTTCCTTGGGAACTTTGAGCATGTATTATTGGATGACTTGGAAGGAGGGGTTTTAACTGTATTTTTGTTCCCGCACCTTAAATGGGGGGTTAATCCTCATTCCTAGTCCCATGGGATCTCCCCTATTGGCTTATAGCTTCATGTAGGGCACTACCTGGGAAACCCCGATTTTGGTAGCGCTTCCCCATTTTCCCATTTCACTTTTTTCACTCTCTCTGCACATTACAAGCCCTATTTCATCATCTTCCCTCTTTGGGTCCACAAGGCATTGGTACATCCCCTCCCATGGTCCACATGTTTGGGTTGGGCCTGGAAATGTTTCCCCTGAGGTTGATGTAGCAAAAAAAAAGGTTAAAAACATATCATGGCTACAAGCAAGAAACAAAAAGAAAATACTATAAAATGCAAAAGATGGTCGGGCCATTATATTAGCATGTGGGCAAAAGCCAAACATGAGCTTTACCCCTTCATTATGGCCATGACCCTAGTTCTTAGGGCCCCGTGAATGCCCCCACATCATTAAGGAACCCATGTGCGTCTCAACCCCTGGTGGATGATGAACTGCCCCACCTTAAGGGGGAAATAACTGCTTATATCGTACACCACATGCTCTCATCTCCTAGAGCCCAAAGCATTAATACAAAGAAAAATCAAGAAAAGGCAAAAGGAAAATGAAGAAGGGTGGAAAAACAAAGGCCAGGGTAACTCATGTATCCACGATTGCTCCCTCTTACATCTGTACACCTAAATATGTGGACATCCCTCACCATCACCATCCTTGAACTCATGGCATTGAGACACTTGTGTCCTTATCCATTCTATGAGTATTCACATGGCACCTATCAACTGAAGGATGTACCTTGGACCTGTCTTTCCCCTTAGGGGTTGGGAACACCTAATAGGGTTGTTTATTATCCACTCCTACCTAGGGAGGTAACACTATTACAAGCTTAATGTCGCAAATTTGTAAGGAAAGCACATTATGAAATCTCATTTGTGCCCTTGACTAACAAGATTGGTTCACTTAGATGCACTAATGAATTATTTTACCTGATGGTGAGCAAGCACATTGGATCTTATATGTAATTGGCAGATTGTTTCATCATGGGCTTGGCAACTTATCTAGGGCCCAAGCCCACCAGAGGATCATATTGATACTTATAGGGGATGCATTTGAGAGCCATGGGACTCTGTCACGTGTTTGAGCATCATTTCATGCCATGGGTATCCTCAACACCTTCAATAGTTTTTTAATTGCCCCACATTATTCACGAGATGATGCACTTGGACTAGTGTGATGCAGCCGACTTAGCATGATTAGGGCAATTGATCCAAGGGCCATAGGAGGTTTGTCTCACCATTGAGATATGGGCGGGCAGACACCATCGTCAGAGCCTCATTTGGAGCATTGTTCGAACTTTTCTTTCATTTGGAGACCCATGAGACCAGCAAATGTGCCCCAAACCACTTTGGGGCCCACATGATGACTTGCATGGAAAATTAGAGGCCATTCCCTAATTCATCTTTATTGGAGCCCTCTCTCTCATCATAGCACCTAGAGAACTCAATATGGGCCTCCAATAACGCTACATCATCATGACATGATCAACTCGACTTGAATATGGATGACTTATTCATAACTGTTGAGTATGTTGTCATTGATGTCAAACCGGGTGCAAGATATTGTCATTGATGTCCTTGGTATGCTGGTATGCATGGATGAGATGATGCATTGACGAAGCCTTAGCTCTAGGGTTTGGATTCCCTAGGCAATGAACACACACTGCACTTGTTGAAAATTTTGAAGAAGAAAACCAATGAAGTTTCCTTAGAGACAATCATCCTTCTATTCTCTTTGTCATGTTGATTTTGACGATATGTGGCATGTTACCCACCACCTGTGGGTAGTATCCATAGGAGAAAAAAATTCTCTTAGACGGTCCTCAGTCGGTAGCCAGCAAGTCCTTGCAACCACCAGATAGCTCGATGTGCCACTATCTCGGCCGCCTGAACCAGCCATATGCTTCCTCGCTCGTCTGTTATGATCGTATGTTTGAAGGTGGGCCTTCCAACCCCGAAGGTATGACTTTTCATTGTGTAGTTGGGTATTTTTGTTTACTTATCATGGACACTTTTGGGCATGGATTAGTGGGAGAATTCGGCGGAAAGAGTGGGTTTGGTTTGTACTCTTGTCTTCTTTGTCTAATTTGATGGTTAACCTTTTATCCTAATCCCGTGGGATCTCCTTTATTGGCTACTAGCTTTAGGAGTGGCACTACATGGGAAACCCCGATTTTGGTTGTGTGGTCCCGCTTCTCGACACCATATACATTACTCCCCTTCGCTCATTAAAACCCCATTCACCATATTTCCCTTGTGGGTCCACATTTGTCCATTAGGTCCACAAGGAGTTAGCCTCCCCTTCCCCTTCTCCTTGTCCACTTTGGGTTGGGCTTTGAATGATGCCCCAGAGGTTGATGCAACTAAAAGAAAAGAAAAAGCATAATTTGGCCACTCAATAGGAAATGTACCATAAAATGCAAAAGTTGGCTAGTACATACAAATTTAGCACGTGGGAAAAATCCAAACATGACGTTTACCTCTTTCGTCACGGCCAACATCCTGTTCCTAGGGCCCCTCACATTGGCCCCTTACATCGTTTCCCTTACATCGTTTAAGAACACATGCTTGTCCCAACCCTTGGTGGGCGATCAACTGCCCCACCTTAAGGGGGTATTCACTTCTATATCCTATATATCATGCTCTCATACCCTAGATCCTTGAGCAATTGCAAAAGAAGAATTTATAAAAGGCAAAAGGCATATGAAGAAGGGTGGAAAAACAGTGGTCGGGGTAACTCATATACCACGATTGCTCCCTCCTACACTCATATACCCAAGTGTGGGCTTCCCTTATTTTAGATACCCTTGTACTGTGGCATCTGGCTTGGAGCCTTTCGATTATACCCCACTCCATTCCATTATTATTTCACATACCACTTGCTATTTGATGGATCTACCATGGACATGTCACCCCTTAGAGGCTGAAACCACCTAATAGGGTCCTTGGTTAACCTTCTTCTTGAACTTGGAGACACTTGTACGTTCTGAAGTTCATTATGGAAGGGCATGCCACTACGAAGTGTCCATTTGGTTCCATGATTTGTATGCTCATTTACTCAATTGCACTAATGTTTTGTTGTCCTCGAAGGTGGGGGGATGCATTGGATCTTATTAGTGTTGCACGAAACGCCCCCCCAAGGATCCAAACCAGGAATCACGTCCCGTTGGGATCCGCGGTTCGGAAATTCGAAACCGTGGATCAGGCTGACGAAGACGGTCCTGGAAATTTGGAACCGTTCCAGCCCGATTCATGGTTTCGAATTTCCGAATGACGGATCCGAAGGGAGATGGGTTGTTCCACAGGGTTCTAATTTTGTATTTATTTTTTCTTTGACTTAAGTTGGTTTGGGGCTTCTAGGACACTCCAAAAGTGCTTCCTTGATGCTCCTTAGATGCTTCCTAGATGCTCCCTCATGGTAATGTAAAATACTTAAAGTAAAAGTGACATTCTCCTTTAGCTTTCATTTTCATCCTTTTACTTAAATTTTTAACATTACCATGAAATGACTTGGGATATCTGAGAGTGGTTCCACGCTCATCGGACTTCATATGGAAAAAATAGAATTTCACATCCTATTCAAAATTCAGCAGACTTAACAGTTTTCTGGAATTTAGGATCAATGGGATTCTGGCATTTCATGGATTATATTAAGTATGAGGATATGTGATTGGCATTTAATCAAGAGCACCAAGCCCTATATGTACCATAGTGTTGGTGGTGTTAATGTTGAACTACTTTGTCATGCCCTTAGTAAAAAATTACCTTTCAATCAAGTCAAAATCATCAATCAAGCATGTTAAGCTTTTTCTACCATGTTTTAAGGTTTGGATTACGCAGTTTGATCAAAATTGGGCAATGTTGACAAATATCCTAGACAATTGAGGTAGAGGCAAAGGCTAGACCAGTGATGCGGGGGAGCGCCCCCCCCCCCCTTCGAACCCGCTCCCGAAGCGCGCTCCGGGCGGGAGCGGCTCGGGAGCGGGTCGGGAGCGCGCTCCCCAAATCGCTCCCGGACGGGAGCGATTTTCGGGAGCGCGCTCCCGTAAAAAAATTTGCGCTCCCTGGTCTGTGAGGGAGCGCTTCAGGGAGCGATCGCTCCCTCGCTCCCGGAGCGCTTTTTAATGCCCGGGAGCGATCGGGGAGCGATCGCTCCCTGATCGCTCCCGGGCATTAAAAAGCGCTCCGGGAGCGAATTTTAAAAATTCGGGAGCGATTCGGCGGAAAAAAATTCCGCGGACCCGAAAAAAACAAAAAATTTAACTTATTTTTTTGGATTTATAAGCCCAATGGGCCAAAACAAAATCATTTCAATGAGATTGAGCTTGAGTTTGAGAGCAAAGGAGCAAGGAGCAAGAGCTGAGGAGCAAGGAGCCAGAGCTGAGGAGCGAGGAGCAAGTGCCAAGGAGCGAGGAGCAAGCTTGCAGAGGTAAGTAACTTAATCATTTAGTTAGTTTAGCTGGTTAGGTGGTTAGTTTGGTTAGTTTAATTTACCTGTTTGAGTTTAAAGATCATTAATTTAAATTAAATTAATAAATTAAATGAATTAATCCCAATAAACTAAATTAATTTGCAGATTCAAGACTCAAACCCTACAAACATCAAACACGATGGACCTGGGGATTTTTATTGGCATTTTCCTCTTCCTGGTCCCTTTTCTGGTTATTATGGTGGTGGAGAGTAGGAAACGGAGGGGGCCTGAAACTGAAGAGGTGGATGAAGAAGCCGGAGGAAGTCAAATAGGTGAAAACCCCAGTGAGGAGGATGTGGAGGAGGGTGAACATGAGGGTCAAAAAACTAAACAAGACCAAACTCCATTGTGGAAATATGTTCAGAGGCCTGAAGCAGGGAGAGGGGGTGGAACCACTAAATTTCATTGCCCCCATTGCAATTCTGATTTCACAGGCTCATACACCCGTTTGAGAAGACACCTTTGCGGGAAAAGGGCATGGGATGGAGAGAAACAAATAGGAATCAGAACTTGCGACAAGGTGTCAACAGAAGATAGAGCCAAATACATAAAGGAAGAGGAGGACGCCCAATACAAAGCAAAAAGATCAAGGGGTTTCTTTGAAAGCTCACAAAGAACTCCTTCAGCATCCTCCCAAGGCAGTGGATATGGACATGGAGGCTCAGGGTCATCATCTTTACGCCGTAGAACCATATCAGATTTCCTTGATGAGGGGTGTAGGAATGATGTGGATTCAAAAATTTACAGGTTCCTCTATGCAAATGGGATACCATTCAATGTTCTACGCTCACCTTATTGGCACGAAATGGTTTCTGCCATAAATGATGCCCCTAAAGGATACAAGAGCCCTGGGTATGACAAGGCAAGAACAGTTGGCCTTGATCATGAAAAAGCAAAAATATCACATTCTTTGAATAAAATGACAAGTTCTTGGACTGACAATGGGGTGTCCATTGTATCTGATGGATGGACAAATGTAAAAGGCAAGCCATTGATAAGTGTTCTCGCTGTGTCCCGAAGTGGTCCCATTTTTCTAGTTGCACATGATTACTCAGACAAGTTCAAGACCGCTATCAACATTGCAGAAGCATTGTTTGAAACAATTGAGCGTATTGGCCCATACAATGTCATCCAAGTCATCACTGATAATGCTCCTAATTGTAAGGCAGCGGGAGCAATTATTGAGGATAGATACCCGAACATATTTTGGTCTGGATGTTTGGTTCACACATTGAACCTTCTGTTGCATGATATTGTCAAAAACAAAAATGAACAAT
The DNA here is from genome assembly GCA_031772625.1 of Pinus tabuliformis. Classification (NCBI taxonomy): domain Eukaryota; kingdom Viridiplantae; phylum Streptophyta; class Pinopsida; order Pinales; family Pinaceae; genus Pinus; species Pinus tabuliformis. The sequence goes on from CM062804.1 coordinate 1,267,679,866, forward strand.
ACCAATGGATTGGTGATTTGTACAAGAAAGGAAAAAAAATGATAAAATTTATTACAAATCATAGCAATACCCATGGCCTTTTCCGCAGTCACTCGAGATTGGAGTTGCTGAAGATTGCGAGGACTAGATTTGGTAGCTATTACCTCACCTTCAGGCGCCTTTTGAAGGTAAGAGAGGGTTTAGCTAGCATGGTATCAAGTCCAAATTGGCAGGTGTTAAAGGAAAGGGCTACAAATGTAGCTGACATTGCAGGTTTTGAAACGGTGGAGGAGGCCGCTCTTGATGGGCAGTTTTGGACAACTGTGAGACAGGTATTGGATTTCACCAAGCCAATTTATAACATGATTCGGTTTGCAGATACAGACAAACTAGTGATTGGTGAGGTGTATGAGCAAATGGATACCATGTTGGGGGAAATAAAAGACATTGTTAATAACAGAGATCCCGACTTGTACAATCTGATTCACGATTGTGTGTGTCAACGGTGGAAAAGGCTTAACCTTCCACTACATTGCTTGGCGTATATCCTTACGCCAAAATACTACTTAGATTCTTGGTTGGGCAAACCTGCAGCAGGGGGTGGTGTTAGGACCAAACCCCATTTAGATCGAGAGGTAACTAAAGGATATCTGGATGCATTAGAAAAGTTGGTGCCTGACAGGGAGGAATGTGCAGCTGTGCGCCTTGAAATAGGCAGATACTTCACTGGCAGTGGTTTGTATGGTAACTTCCATGCAATGGACGACAAAGATAAATTTGATTCTCTCACATGGTGGGAAACATATGGCGGCGACGGACTTTTGCGAAAATTGGCATTGAAAGTTCTTGCACAGGTTGTAAATTCTTCTTCTGCAGAGAGGTGTTGGAGCACCTACAGTTATATACATAATGTGAAAAGAAACAGGCTCAACGAAAACCGAGCAGAAAGCTTGGTTTATGTGCACTACAATTTGAGGTTGTTGAGCCATTACTGTGATCGGGCTAATGAAGATCCCACATATAAAATTTGGGACAATCACCCTGAGGACGACAATTTGGAAGATGGCATTGTACATATGGAAGAACTAGAAGATGAGCTTGTACGGGATGAAGCTGAAGCAGCTGCAGCAGCCATGCCACCTCCACCTCCACCATCCAGTTCTCGGGGCCCGAGTCTTGTTCCATTGCTGTCGCCACCTCCATCGACACCCTCGCGTGGAGGCTCTAGTTCTGGTCGTCGGTCTGGGCGGGAGACTCCTAGAAGACCGCCAAGACCTACTTATACTCCTGGAGACTCTCGTGGCAAGGGCCACTTGTAGATTTACAGTTTACTTGTCTTTTTTAGTTTCTATTAGACTTGTGACTTGTCACTTTAGTTTTCATAACTGTTCAGTGTTGAGTTTTGAGTCCTTGACTCTTGACTCTTGACTCTTTCATATCATTATGACATTATGATATTTTTTGTAAACATTATATCACTGGTGACTGTGACAATGAAAATTTGAAGTTTGAAGTTGGGCCTTGGCAATTATAACTCATTGGTAATGATTGTGAATTATGAATATGATGCTTTGTGAAAGACTAAAGTTGTTTCATTTCATCTCATTATTCATGTTTCATTTTATAAATTTTTAACATTTCATATCATGTTAACAGTTAGAAGTTAGGACTTAGAAATATCTTCGATATTACTTCTTGTAATGGTTAAACTTGGCTTACAAGTACAACTTGTTACTTTGGTGATCAATGATGATAAATGTTATTGAATTGAATGTTATTTTAATTTATTATTTTACTAAGGTTGATGACGATTATAATTTCTAGATGATTGATGTGATATGGTTCAATGATCAATTTATGTTTTTTTATGTTTTTTATGTCTATTTCATCATTCTACATGTTTTTGTTGACATATATGTATCAAAAATTAAAAAATATAAAAAATATATATATTTTTAAAAAATCGCTCCCCGATTCGCTCCCAAACCGGGAGCTTCTGAAAATGGTCGCTCCCGCTCCCGCTTCCGCTCCCGCTCCCCGCTCCCGCTCCCGCTCCCGCTCCCAAGTAACACTGGGCTAGACAAGAGGAGAAGAATCTAGATTCTAGATAGTTGATGCTCAAATATTTGATCATTAATGTACAATGGATACCATATCTATCTTGATTTATGTAAAAATATGCATCTTTCCATATCTTCTACAAATAATTTGGAATTTTGGATGTTTTTTTTAATATAAATGCAAAAAAATATAATATATATATATATATATATATATATGATCCAGGATGGATCTTGTTGAGTTTAGTCGAAGTTTGCTAGGTAATGTTTGAAGACCAAGATGGTCCCAGAAGCATCAATTCTCGACATGCTTGAAATTTTGTAGTCTCAGATGCTCCCGAAAATAGCGCCAAGATGAAGAGCTCGTCGCACTGAATCCGACAGTATCTTCGGTTTCGGAAAAGGCCTCTGGATGAAGGAGAAAACGCCCATTGAAGTTTTTCCTCCAAACAAGTTAAAAGTCAAAGTCAATGCAGTAAAATCAAAAGGTCAAATTTTGATGTTTTTATGATTGGTTGGTTTATTTTGACCAATATGGGAGTGCCACGTGGGCCAATGATTGGCTGCCACGTGGCCTCCTCCTGCCATATTAAAAGTTTGTTATGAGTTGCAGGGTCTCCAAGAGATTCGAACCCACAACCTTCAACATTTTTCCACAAAGCATTACCAACATGCCATACTATGGTTTACTTACAAGGTGGGCGCATTAATGTTATTAATGTGCTAAAAGGGATGGTGGTAATAGACATACTACAATTGTTATTAAAGTGGCGTATTCATACGCAGAGGTTATGGTAAGTTCAAACGATAAATATTATTACAACCACAAACTATGGAACAAAGGTTTGTAATATGTTTATATTAACGCTGCAATCATATCAAACAACAAATGATGGGCTCACACAGTGCAACTTAATGCTAGAGTCTGGATGTCGTGAGTCAGATGCCATCAAACTGCCGGAAGTAGGGTCTGATCATACGCAACAAATGCCAACAATATGTGCGATTGACACGTCATATGGCCACGAGACTGTGATAACTGTTGAATTTTCTAAGTCTATCTGCTAGAAAATTAATCTGTATTCTGCTGGTTTATTTCTTCTACTTGTAAATTTTGAACAAGTTATTTAAAACATATAAACAATGAAATAAACACAATACAGTCTCAACATCTACAGATCATCAGCTGAAAGAAAACAAACACACAAGTGACACTGTTATTTTTGGACAACTGTCCCCAAAAAACCCAATGCGGGAAAACCGGTGCAGCTATTCTGAGGGTTTATGATTATGCAATATTTCCTTGAGTACAACTGGGTGCCTAACTGGCTCACCCAACAGAGAAAAATACATGGCAGCAATACCTCTCTATTCGGAAACAAGTATTCAAAAAACTGTCTCGTGAAACCCTCTCCAGCGACTCTGAAGCTCTGCGCTGGCCCTCTGGCCTTTGCGTTAGCCCTCTGAGGCATTGCACAACCTTTGGGACCCTCTGCGTCACTCCAGCTGCTGTATGCGTGGATGATGCAGTTCCTCAAGCCTTCGCGTTGTCTCTTCTGGGCTCTGCGTGCCCTGCTCTGGCTACTGCTCTCGCTCTCTACTTCTGTGTTGGTCTCTTGGCACTGTCTCTGCCTCTCCGTCCAGTACTCATTGCCCCTTGTTGCTGATCACTAATTCGACTTTGCTTAACAACCCCGCTCTAGCAAATCGAATGACTGATCTCTCTGGTGTGTTCTCCAACTGACCCTCAAGCCTCCTCTTATACTTTTCCTGTTGATCCTTCAACGACCGAGATTAAATCTCTAATCAATGGCTAAGATTAGATTTGGCTTCATCCATGACTTGTGGAACCTTCTAACCCAATTTTATATTAATACCCATTAATATTTTATTTTTCCTAAGTTTAAACTTAGGAACTCCATTAAAATTATTAATTATTTTAATATCTCCCAAACTGGGTACAATCTGTCCAAATCATTTTCGGGTCTTGGAGATCTCATATGCTTTAGCCTCTCCACCAATTTTCATGGCTAGAGCACATCCGATGCTACCCCAAATCAACACTCCCTCTTAGCGAGGATTATGCTCTAGTAATACTCCACACTGAGCATCACTTTGATTATATGACACCGGTACTTGTGTTGATGCTAGGCCTCCTCACCTAACATCCTCTGCACTGCTGCATCCTGTACTGCTGCCTATGGCCCTGCCACTACCACTGTTGCATCCATACGGTAGCTCCCTTTGCATCTGCGCTCCTATTGGTCCTTTGTCCCAACACTGCATCTGCACTGAATTCCCCTCTCATCATGCTGCATCGTGCTACTGCTAACCGCTACTGCACTGCAACTCAGTTACTGAGAAGTAAATAACTGATCCACCCAACTTCTGACATCCCTGTCAGGCTAGAAACACTCCCAATGCTGAAGCTCCCTGTCTTGCTATGCTCCCTCTACTGACCTTTGCTCTGCTTCAACTACCTCCTGCATCTCGCATCGTTGCAACCCTCTCTGTTCCATCCTGCACTGTTGCAACACTCTTGTGCCTTTTGCACTGTTGCAACCTGCTAGCCTCGCACTGTCTGAGACTACTGCATTGTAGCACTCTCTGCCGCTTCATCCGCATTCGTTTCTATCGACATCCGCCAGTCCTGTTACTCTCTCTTCGGGGTTCTCGTAGCAAGGTATAATCCAAGAGGTTGGATACCTCAAGGATCCTGCCCCTCATTGCCTATAGTCTTCCTAACTACAACTTGATGTCTCCCCACCTCTTCTCTAGAGGTACATGAGCAATCATGGCACAATCGTCATCCTCCTCGACTTCCTTCTCCGTCTTCGTTGGCGCTGCCTTAGAGTCAGACGCCTCTCCCTTGTTCTTCTTCCTTAGACGCTGGTTCACATAATGACCCAGCTCTCCACAGTGGAAGCACTTGATCTTGGAGAGGTTCTTTTTCTTCCTCTTCTCCTACTTTCCTGCAGATGCCAAAGCTGCATCCTCTTCGTCTTCCTTCTTGATCCAAACTCCTTTGCTGCTACTGCCCGTCTTGCTCAACTGCCTGATCTCCTCTTGATGAAGAGCCACCCACAATTCTTCCCAATTTGGAAGATCCGCCCTGCCGAGTATGCTCTGGACAAATGTCTCCCACTCCTCAGAGACTGCGTTAAGTGCGGTCCTTACCATCATCTCTTCATCTGGCGTGGCTCCTATGGGAGTCCGTTGGTCGTGGATCTCCTTCAACCGACTGAGGAAGTGATCTATCTGCTACCCTTTCTGCATCTGGTATGACCGTAGCTAATTTTCAAGTAACATCTTCCTCTGCACGGAAGTATGCTGGTACAACGTCTTCAATGTGTCCCACATTTCCTTTGCCTTTTCCTTGTCGGCAATATGGTGGGCACATGATCCTTGACCCCATCAATGATGATGCATTTTTCCTTGGCCATTGCCTCCTCGTACTTCTCATTAGCTATCGGGTCAACTGGGATAGCGATTACTCTCAAGGCGAAGCCCTTGATGATGTCTATCTAGAATGGACAAGATCTTGGCCTTCTAGACCACAAAGTTGGACGCCCCGTCCAACTTGTCTTGATCTCCTAGCCCATTCACGACCATCTCTCTGCTCTTCTGTCGACTCCTCCGAGTCTCTCTACTTCCCCCTGGAAGTTCTCCTTTCAACTCCTGCTGAGTCTCTCTACTTCTCACTTGGAAGTTCTCTGCTGGGCTCCCTCTGAGTCTGATTTCCCTCCTGGAAATCCTTCTGCCAATCGTCAAGTTGCCCCTCTCCAATCATTTATGCACCTGCAACATTGGTCTGGATACTTTGGCTAGAAATCTGCCTCAGTAGCAACTCCCTCTACCTTGGTTTTGCCCTGTTAGGTACTGTTCTAACCACAGTACCTAACCAGCTTCGCTTTTGCGAACTTCCCACAACTTCCTATGTCCCAGCGACTGAAGGAATGAGCCTCTAGGCTCTGCGCAATCCCGACACTGGCAAAACCAACTCCCTCAACCACTACGTCAACCCTCCTAGTCTCTGCGTGGCTCTGCGTGAGCCGCTCTCTGCCCTCCTCAGCCTTTGCGTGGCTCTGCATGAGCTGCTGGCTGCCCTCCTCAGCCTTTGCGTTGGCCTCTCTCTGGCCTGGACTAATGATGTAGTCCCTCTGCGTCAACCCTTCCTCTGTCGCTTCTGCAAGGATCAACATTCTGTCACTCGGGACAGCTGATTCTGTTGCAAATGCTCTACTTAGCTGATGCCTTCAACATTCCTTTGATCTGCAATCAACCTTTGATACCATGGTGAATTTTCTAAGTCTATCCGTTAGAAAATTAATTTGTATTCTACTGGTTTATTTTTTCTACTTGTAAATTATGAACAAGTTATTTAAAACATATAAACAACGAAATAAACACAATACAGTCTCGACATCTACAGATCATCAACTGAAAGAAAACAAACACACAAGTGACACCGTTATTTTTGGACAAATGTCCCCGGAAAAACCCAATGTGAGAAAACCAATGCAACTATTCTAAGGGTTTATTATTATGCAGTATTTCCTTGAGTACAACTGGGTGCCTAACCAGCGCACCCGATAGAGAAAAATACACGGTAGCGATACCTCTCTATTCAGAAATAGGTATTTAGAAAACCTGTCCCACGAAATCCTCTCCGACTTTGAAGCTCTGTGCTGGCCCTTCTGGCCTCTGCGTCAGCGTCAAGCCTCTCTATGTTAGCCCTTTGAGGCACTATGCAACCTCTGAGACCCTCTGCGTCACTCTAGCTGCTCTCTACATGGATGACGCAGTCCCTCAAGCCTCTGCACTGTCTCTGTTGGGCTTTGCGTGGCCTGCTCTGGCTGCTGCTCTCGCTCTCTGCTTCTGCGCTGGTCTCTTGGCACTGTCTCTGCGTCTCTGTCTAGTACTCACTACCCCTCGCTGCTGACCATTGATTCGACTTTGCTTAGCAACCTCGCTTTAGCAAATCGTATGACTGATCACTCTGGTGTGTTCTCCAATTGACCCTCAAGCCTCCTCTTATACTTTTCTTGTTGGTCCTTCAACAACCGAGATTAAATCTCTAATCAATGACTAAGATTAGATTTGGCTTGATCCATGACTTTTGGAGCCTTCTAACCAGTTTTATATTAATACCCATTAATATTTTATGTTTCCTAAGTTTAGACTTAGGAACTCCATTAAAAATATTAATTATTTTAATATCTCCCAAACCGGGTACAATCTGTCCAAACCATTTCTGGGTCTTGGAGATCTCATGTGCTTTAGCCTCTCCACCAATTTTCATGGCTAGAGCACATCTGATTCTACCCCAATTGAACAACAACTCGGTGCGGAGGTCTAAGCGCATATGGCTCGAGCTGTTCATCATAACCACCAGAAGTATTGTTATGTGGCACGTTGGCGCAGAGGTGGCACCACAGTTGGCACAACACAGAATATCCACTCACGTGCCACGAGATGTGTGTATGTAGCATGTTAGCACCAAACCATAGGGTAGCAGGTATGGGTTAACGCAATCATTGGGAGTGTTGCTGTGTCATGAGAGGTGGCACCCAACGACGCATTGCGGTTATGAATTGGTTTTCAACGTGGCTGCGTTTGGTTACAATATATGCAAATATATAATCCACCAACTCTATGTATTAAATACTTTGGTTATCAATGCTTTTGGTCCAATCTTTTTAAACCTTATATGTTATATGGTTAGATCGTCCGAAAAACATATGCGCCCAAAACTATATTGTTAAAACAAATGCGCTAGGTGTATTATGAAAATTGCACCGAATGCAACAAACTCTAAAGATAGAGTATAATTAATGCTATTTCGATTTAATTCGAATAACCAATTTGTAATATTGTTAGAACATTTATTATATTGTTATAACAAAAACTCTAAACTTAGAGTTGTAAAATGTTATAAAAGGTGGTCAAATGCACCAATTCAAACACAAGCAACTCGAAGGCAAGACAAGCCATTTGAAGCCAGTTGAAGCCATTCCAAGGCCATTCCAAGCCTTTCGAAGCCATTCGAAGTCAGAGGCGAAGCCATTCGAAGTCAGTGGCAAGTGAAGCCCAAAGTGGTATTGAAGACTAGCTTTGTGAGCTAGAAGGAGTTAAGCAATTGCGCCATCAGAACGAGAAGGGAGTTGTGAGGAGCACAGCCCGAAGTTGATGGTGTGAGCCAGTTCTTGAGTCAAGTTAGTTTTTGGCTTTCTGAAGGCATACAGAAGCTGAATTGGGCACTTGAAGAGCCGAAACGAGGTTTTGGCACGCTCTAGACTCATCGGCAGAACTTGTTTGTCAGTTGTAGCAGCGAATTCTTCAGAAGACAATACATGAACTGTGTCTCTCCTAGTCAAGTTGAGACAGGTAATTGATTAATGTATTGTTGATGCTTGAATGCTCAATTTCAGTTGAGGTTTAGAGTCATTGCTAGGGACTCTATGTTTTGCTGTAGATGACACGTCGAGTGTAGATTGTCAAGTTATATTGCGAGAGTTCTTTGTAGGAGAGAATTTCCATACTGGGGAAATAGCCGCAATTGTAAACAACAATTTAATGTACCTCTTCTTTTCTACTGAAATATGAGCGACCTAGCCTTTTGAGCAGGGCTCGGAGACGTAGCCCAGGAGGGGTGAACTCCATCATCAACCTCGGTGTCATTCTTCTTGATGTTGCATGATTATATGTGTTGTGTCCTTTATGGTTAACTTGCACAGATGAATTAAGTCGTCCTAAAGACCCATTTAAAACTTGCCAAGTGTCAGAGAGTGATCTTCTTCCACAATTTTTAGATCAATATATATATATATATATATATATATATATATATATAGTAGATGCTTCTGAGATGCTTCGCTTCCTAGATTTTTGGGAAATGATGCTTTTGCGTCCCTGCTTCCAAAAAACGTCCATGCTTCGTCCTCGCTTCGTGCAACATTGGATCTTATACGGGATTGCAGGTGGGTCCTCATTTGGAGTTTGGTCTCGCTATATGGGGTCCAAGCCCTCTAGATGGGACATTGGCATTTGTAGGGGGAGCGTTGAGAGCCAGAGGTCTCCACCATAGCAGAGATCAAATTTCTATTCCATGAGATTCTTCAACTTCAGTGATGACTTGCTCATGTTCCACCAATTAGACGATGATGATGCACCTGGACCACCTTGCTTAGCCGTCTCCACTCCTGCACCACACACTTGGCAGTTGATCCAGGGCCCAGAGTGTCTCGTCGTGGGAAACAATGGGAGGGTTGCATTGTTCTTCTGGCCCTTATAGATGGGATATAGGCTTGTTCTACCCATTTGGAGACCCATGAGGATGTTTTGTGCCCTCATAGCCACTTGGGGGCACCACAGGTCATTTGCTTGGATATAAAGGGGCCACCCGCTTTATCACTATATTTGGAGCTCATTCATTCATCTTGGCACACATTGGACTCCACTAGGTCTCCTCAATGGCCCTTCATCCTATTGTATTTATTATTTTGCCATCTTGGGAGGCTTATTTTTGTATTATGGAGCTATTATGGCGGGCTTGTCACCAATGAATGTTATTTTGGGACATTATTTTATAAGTTGGGGCATTATTAGGCCATATTAGGCAAATTGAATCCCTTGGGTCCAATTTTTCTTGAAATATACAATATTCCTTTGGTGGAGGACTTTAAAAATTGACTATTTTAAGACCCACAAATTTTTCAATTTGGAGAATTTATTTTCCAAAGACAATTTAATTTGACTCTAATTAATTAATTTTTTGGCTTAGGATTAAATTTGATTTTGCCAGAAAAATTAATTAATTAACACGAGGGGATTTAATTATTTTTCCAACCCTCTAATATATAAGATTTTTCATTTACAAGACTCAAAAAGGGAATACACATTTGGCTTAGACCCTCAAAACACATAACCCATCTACGACACAATATGATCTAGTAAACCAAGTGATTTGAAATAAAATAATTAAGCCAATTAACTTAAATTATTCCCAAACCACTTTTACTTTAGATTCGACTAAAAACACTAGGACTCACCCAATAATTCGACAATAAATTTCACTCTAGCTTTGAGGTTTAAGTTGTAGGGAAAAAAGTCTTTTGATTAGCATGTCTAAAAACACAGGTAATCATCAAGGTTAAAAAAACTCCTAGGATGGAATTCATCATCAAATTATAGGCTTACCTAGGTTGTTACATAGACTCAAGGTCTTACTAAGATCATTTACATTACATAACTTGCAGAATGGGATAACCATGACACGTGGATGGCTTATATGTGATCCAATCTTTGTTGAAAAAGTTGGTACTTCCACTTGCCTGGAACTTTGACAATTTGAGTGCAACATCTAACTCCATAGGGGGACACGTTCCTTCCAAGAAGTAACATGAGAATCTCATAATCTTGCATCCAAGGAAACAAAAGTCCATCAAATAGATATCCATTCAACATCAAAATCATCATGCATATATATAACATATCGCTTGAATAGAAAATCTACTTTAACAAACAGAAATATAAAAGACATTATATAAATATGTTAAATAAAAGTATCTAATCAACATGAAATAAAAAAGAGTAGGGTTAGAGCCCAATGAAATATACGATGTTGTTAATTTAAGATAACAATGGTATGTTCTATGCTTTATAACAATTTACTTCAATGTTCCTTATCAGCGCAATGATAATTTCAAATTATTTCTAGTAGCAATCACATTAACTTAAACACATTGACAATAAATGCAGATAGAACATAAAAACATGTGCGGAAGACAAGCCAAGACAAGAGGACACAAGATGTGGTAGATGCCAGGGAAAAACCCCAATGTGGGGAAACCCTTTGATCAAATCTTGTCATTCTTCAATAGTTCAATAGAGAGAGAGCACAAATATCAAATTATCTTGCCCAAAACAGTCTTGTCAAATCAATAGTCAACTGCGGCCCTAGCTAGAAAGTCAACGATGGTCAGAGCAACTCCAAAACGTCCTCCAAGCAGCTCGGTTAACAATAGATAAATTCGACCTTCCAAGAGGGTCAAAGTCAGCCCAAAACAGATAGGTCAAACTAGTGAAAGGAGAGAGAAAACACAATTGTAATTTTTGCAGTCAAATTTGAAGTCAACACTGAATTCAACTTGGTCAACCTATCCCAATCACCTCGATTCTTGTGCCAATAAATGCATCCTCAAAAAAATGAACTTCCTGCCTCCAAAATGCAGTCAACGCTTGGTCAAGCAGCCTTGGTCGATGCTAGTCAACGCTGCCATGTAACCCTGAAATTTTTGGTCAGCAAAATAGTTTAGAAATTCGTCTTCCTTCCACACGTGCGAAGTTGAGAAGGTTGCCTCCACACTGTACGAACCAATCAAGAGAGGAGAGAGAGAGATATGTGATGAGATGAGTTATGTCCAAATGAGAGAGTGGTCACTCCTATTTATACACTTTGTTGAGGGTGAGGAGACACATCCGTTGGGCTTATGAGCCTACATTTGACTACGGCCGACCTTGACAATTTGTGCATGAGAGAGAATAAATTCAAAATTCCACTTTTGCTTGTCAGAATGAGATGATGTTTATATCAAAATTGGACCTCTCGAAAAGAGGAATCCAATGCAATAATCATCTCCATCTTTGGGTTGCTTCTCGGATGTGCCATGTTGAATTCTAAAAATGCTAGGACTGTGACTCATTCGAATATCGAGTTGCTCTCGGCCATCAGATGCATCAAACTTCTTCCTTTTTCTTTTCTTCTACCTTTTACTTTTCTTCCTGGTGGGCTGTGATGTCAATAATGAGACCACTGTAGATTTCTTGTCCTGATTCTGAGAATGCTTGGATGAAGGATTTGAAAAATCTGAAATATGCCCAATCTTATTCTGAATGTACTCTATCAAAGGTGATACATACATCTGATCTTCCTCAATTTCTTTTCCAACCTTGGCACTTCTAGCCAACCTGTATTGACTGGGGCAAGTAACCTTCTTACAACGAGATGATAATTGCTTTGGCAGATTGGGAGGATGGTGATCTGTCGAAGTCTCTTTGTTTCTTTCATTATCTGATCTATGCTGAAGTTCCTATACCTATATCTTTTCCATTATTTGTAACATATTTTGAAAAGTGGTCTTTTCAATTCTCATGGCATCCATTTGATTAAAGTGTTCAACCTTCATAGCACTGATTTCCTTGGCATGGTTTTCTTCCATGGTCAACAACTTATTCTGAAGATTTATCTGACTAGCTTCCATATCTCTTATTACTTTGTTATGATTTACTTGAATCGAACTCATTTCTTCTTTATGATTTGCTTCCATAGTGATCAAATGATTTTGCATGGTGGATATCTGATTAGAATGTTTATCCTTCATAACATTGATTTCCCTGGCATGATTCTCCTCCATTGCTTGTAACCTGTTTTCGAGGTCACTTATCTCCTTAACATGATCGGTAATTAATTTTGCTTGATTAAGCTCCATGTTCTTTAGTTCCTCAACATGTTGTTCTTCTATGGTTAATAACTTGTTTTGAAGGTTGACTTCCCTATCTTGCATAGAGCTCATTTCTTTCTTATGGTTTTTCTTTATGATGCTCAACTCTTCAACATGCTTTTTCTCAATAGCCATCCACCTGATGTGCAAAGATTTCATTTCCTTGGAGTGATCTGTTACCAATTTTTCTTGATTAAGCTCCATAGTTTTCATCAACTGAGCTTGACTGAACTGCATGTCTTTAAGCCTTTGAGTTAATTGCCTGATAAGATCCCCTTGATCACTTGTTCTTGCCTTTCCACTATCTTGGATTCTGATTGCAAAGGTACAAGTGGATTCATCATGAAAGTGGTCACAAGGCCTACAATATGGCATTTCTAGATCATTATCATGCTGCAATTTATTCTCTTGATACCTTTATACAATATTTGGGTTCTTCATATGACCATTTCATCCTTTTGCTTAGCACTAGAGGCACATGGTGAGCCCCTTTGACTTTCATATTCATCTTTAAAACCATCGATGATGTCTAGTAAATAATCAAGGGAGTCATCTGAAAACTTGCAAAACCAATCTCTAGCATCATCTTTCAAAGACAGGACAAAAAGTCACATCTTGATGTCTTTATGATCATAACATGAAGATCTACAACACATTATCTTGATAGCCTAATTGGTCTAATTGAGCCATAAATGTAGAAATTTCTGTTTTCCCACCCCGGTTTTCAGTTTCTCCTTATTTCTCCCATGTAGTTAAATGCCCATTCCCATAACCATACATTTAACAGACTGAAAAAATAAATATTGCTGAAAACACAAATTCTGGAAATTTTTCAGAATGCTGGAAATTGCAGAATTAAAAATCAGCAATCAAAAACAGCTATTAAAACACATTAAAACACTGATATTTTTGGTCAACTTGACCCTGGAAAAACCCCCTACAACTCTTGGGGAAAACCAGTTTGAGAGCTCTTCTTTATTTCTGAAAATTGCCTTTTTACAGTGAGAATTATTCAGCAAAAAATCAGCAAGCAAATTTACAACTTATCTCCTTTCCCGTGCCTCACAGCAATCTGGAAATTACAGCAAACAGGACAGCAATAAATGCTGTACGACCTCTGTTTTGTGTGCAGAAAAATCAGCAAACTGCTCCTCGATGTTTGTGCAAAAATCTGCCTTTCACTATGTGCTGAATCAGCTGTACAAATCTGCTCAACTGTTGCCTTGGAATGTGTGCCAAGCTGCTGTCTCCTTCTCCTTCCTGCTCAGAAATCTCTCTTGCTCTCTTGCTCTCTTTCTCCCAATCTGCTCATGAAAGAATGAATGACCTTTTCCTCCTTTAATATAACTCCAAGTGACTTTTGGGTGATCCAAGTGACTTTTGGGTGATCTCTAAATCCAATGGCTGAAATAGATTTAGATCAATGGTTGAGATTAAATGCTCATTTAAATCTCACTTTCTATTTTTTAATTCACCCCACTTTAATAAAGACCCACTTAGTCATTTATTTCCAAAGTCACTTTTCCTTTCTAATTTTTCATTGACTTTATAAAAGTCACTTTAAAATTAGACTTAATAACTTTATCACTTAAAGTCACTTTTAAATTAGATTTAACTTTATAAAATTATAAAGTCACTTTAGGAGAAAAATTAAATTCTTTTGGACACTTTTCCCTAGGCCAAAGATCAAAGCCTAAGGGAACCACCTGTCCTCCGGTACCAAATTTCAACAATAAATAATAAAGTAATGTGCGGCAATAACATTCCTTGGTGAGAAGCCCACCAAGATAGTTCAAAATAGTTACCTCTCAAGAGGGTAAAATATTAAACATGATGAGTCGTTGGGCCATTGAGAGGTCCTAGTGGAGTCCAAGGTGTGCTAATGTGTGAGAATAAACTCCAAACATAGTGAAAAAGGGGTTGGCCCCTTGATATCCAAGCATGTCACATGTGGTGTCCCCAAGTGGGTTTGGGGGCACAATGACATCCTCATGGATCTCCAAGTGGATCGATAATGCCTGTAAACCATCTATAAGGGCTAGGATGATGACATACACCCTCCCTTTGTCTCCTGCGATGAGACATCCTCATCTGGACCCTGGAACATCTGCCAAGTGTATGGTGCAATGTGAAGTCGACTGGGCATGGTGATCCAGGTGCATCATCCTCATCCAAAAAGGTGGAGCACGAGCAATCACTAAATGGTACTAGAGATCCATGAAGTGCTCTCTGTTATAGTGGAGGTCCATGGCTCTCTACGCTCACCCTACAAGTGCCAATGTGAGCCTTTGGACTCTAGAGGGCTTGGGCCCCATATCGGGAGACCAAACTCCAAATGGATACTCACCTGCAACCTTGCATAAGATCCAATGCGTCCCTTTGCCCTCCCATACAACAAATCTTTAGAATAATCAAGTAAAGAGTTTACAAATCATGGCATCAAATGGACACTTCATAATGGCATGCCCTTCCATAGTGGGCTTTGGCATGTACATGTGTCTCCAAACTTAATAAGGGGGTTAACCGAGGACACTATTAGGTGGTTTCAACCTTAAAAAGGGGTGACATGTCCATGGTGCATCCATCAAGGGGTAGGTGGCATGTGATATAATGATGGAACATAGTGGGGATCAAGGGAAAGGCTCCAAGCCACATGCCATGGTACAAGAGTAGCTATAATAGGGGAAGCCCTTACTTGTGTATATGAGTGTAGGAGGGAGAAATCGTGGTACATGAATTACCCGACCTTTTTTTTCCACCCTTCTTCATATGCCTTTTTCCTTTAATTGATTTTTCTTCATAACTGCTTGGGGCTCCAGGGAATGAAAACATGATGTGTATGATATATTAGTAAACACCCCTTTTAAGTTGGGACAATTCATTGCCCACTAGGAGTTGGGACAATCATGGGTTCCTTAATGATGGAGGGCGCTCATCTAGGGCCCATAGGAATTAGGGTGATGGTCATGGATAAACAATTAGAGCTCATGTTTGGATTTTTCCCACGTGCTAAATTTGTATGTCTTGACCATCTTTTGCATTTTATGGTACAATTTCCTGTTGAGAGTGGTCAAATATGCTTTTCTTTTTCTTTTTAGTTGCATCAACCTCCAGGGCATTGTTCCAGGCTCGACCCAAAGTGTGGACAAGGTGAGGGGAAGGCTAACCTTTTGTGGACCTAATAGATAAATGTGGACTCGTATGGGAAAAGTGATAGATGGGGTTAAAATGATCCGAGGGGAGTGATGTATATGGTGGCGGGAAGCAGGACCACGCAACCAAAATTTGGATTACCCATGTAGTGTCAACCATAGAGTTAATAGCCAATAAAGGAGGTCCCACGAGACTAGGCTACAAGGCTAACCACCAAATCGGGCAGAGGAAACAAGAGTACAAACCTAGCGCACTCTTTCTGCCAAATCCCTCCACCAATCCATGCCCAAAATTGTCCATGAAATGTAAACAAAAATACTCAATTACATAATGATAAGTCATACCTTTGGGGTTGAGAGGCCCACCTTGAAACATAAGATCATAACAGTTGGGCGAGGGAGCACATCGCTGGCTCAGGTGGCAGAGAAGATGGCACGTCGAGCTATCTGGGGGCTGCTGGGTGTCGACTGAGGCCCATCTAGGAGAAAAAATTTCACCTATGATGCCACCACCCACGAATGGTGGGTAACATCGACCCAATGGACAAATGTGGACCCAGATGGGCAATATAATGAGCGGAGGGGAGTGATGTATATGGTGTAGGGGAGCGGGACCATGCAACCAAAATTGGAGTTTCCTATGTAGTGCCTCCCTTAAAGCTAGTAGCCAATAAAGAAGATCCCACAGGACTAGGATACATGGTTAACCATCCAATTGGACAGAGGAGACAAAAGTACAAACCAAACCCACTCTATTTGCTCAATTCCCCCACTAATCCATACCCAAAAGTGTCCATGATAAGTAAACAAAATTACCCAACCACACAATGAAAAACGATATCTTTGGGTTTGGAAGGCCCACCTTCAAACATACGATCATGACAGATAGGGTAGGGGCATATGGCTGGCTCAGGTGGCAGAGATAGTGGCACATCGAGTTATTTGGTGGCTGCAGGGGCTGTTGGCTGTCGACTGCTGACCATATAGGAGATTTTTTTTCTCCTGTGGATACTACCCATAGGTGGTGGGTAACATGACCTAACGATTAAACACACTATGCAAACAAACAAGCACATCAATGGTAATCGAGATTAGAGTGGAGAAATCCTGAATGGGGTGGAAAACTCCGTTGTGAACCTGTCATTGCGTACTATGTTACATAGCACTGCATTTAATATGTGAGAGCTGTCATTTGAATCCTCATTTAGAGAGGATACAACGAGACATAGTCACTGCCAAAGATGTAACTCCCTCACATTAGTATCACACGTCAACTTGTCCTCACAATATTTATACGTTATCTTTGATAGTTATATACATTATAAATTGTAGATTACAAGCAAAAGGGCTTTATACCATGTCTTTTCTGGATAAATCACCTAGAAATTTTAAGGTCGACGCATTTCAAACCACTTACTGTGGTTGCTAATGTTGTTGGACATTTGGTTACTTTTGTGCTAGTAAGTTCAGGGTTAAAACTGACTTGGGCACAAGTCTATGCTAATAATTTAAATAGGTATGCCATCCATGATTTTGGGAAGCATCCCTTGGGTTTTCTTGGAAAAAAATATTGTGGACTGTTACAAAAATTATTCGTGTCCTTAAATGAAATCATTGTTTAACATTCTAATGATGGTCATGCTCCGCAAATCCTTTTGGCAAAAATTGCATTTGAGTTTCTTCTTTGACTTGCTGTAGAATTTTATTATAGTAGTTTAGCTATAAAAAGCCTTTAGGACTACTACACCAAAATGCTTCTGTATAAGAAGTTACTGGTAAGGGGCTACTACCAATGTCCGTGAATCTTTTCCAAATCCCTCCTAGCATTTTCTTTTACGGAAATGGTGTTTCCTTCATGAGATTCATTCCTTAGATCAAGCATCGGTGATCCTTACTATGTATTCCTTGGGGAAAAGGTTAATGGACAAGTGATTGAACTATTTCTTTTTACTAATGTAGAATGATGACACCCTTTTGATTGCAAATTTTGTTCAAAAGTGAGCTAAATAATGCAATTTTTCTGCTGAAAAAATGGAAAGTTTTAAGGGTGTGTGAATGCAGCCAATGGAGTGTTGGAATTTAATGGTAACCTTCATCCGAATTTCCACGGCCAATGATCGAGAGGCTTTTATGCCAAAAAAAGGAAAGTTTTAAGGGTGCTACTGTGAATGCAACCAGTGGAATGTTGGAATCTAATGGTGGTCCTCATCCAAGTTTCCTTGGCCTCTGATCACGAGGCTTTTATACAAATTGTTAATGTGTGAAGGGAATAAAGTGGGAAGATTGAACAAACTTTGAATGATCTAGCTAAGGAGACAATACAAGGCTTGCATTGTCCAAATCTTTGAATGTACAGGCATACGAGGTTATCTCATCTATACTATGTAAAAGGATATCTTGGTTGTGTACCCATATTGTCTTAGTAGTGAATTGTTTTTAGTTTCCTACATTTTGTTACTTTTTCTGAAATTTACAAATATAGAAGAATTACACACAGACACATTCCTCGTTTCGTGAAGTTTTGAAAAAGCCATTTTCACTACTCATATTTCAAAAATTCATACCCATTACTTCATACTAGGTGTCATAGCTTGAAGCATATTGCCTTTTTCAATTTTTTTGGGGGGCTTATTAGAGGTTATCAAATGCATTTATTCTTTTTATTTGCTCCCTGAGTTAAGCTAAAAGGCAATGGAGTATTATATTACGTTTTGATTTTTAATGAGAAACAAACGATGATTGATGTAAAGTCTCTACAACGTGTTTGACTACAAAGATAAGGCATAGATAATAAAAGTGCTGTGTTATTGTTTGGGTCATTTTCGTTTAATTCATACTTACGAACATTGCTCATTTTCCCTATGACTAATATAAGCATACTGTGTATGATTAATGTCCAAATATTTCAGCAAATACATCCGCATTTTTCCGCATGACTAGTATAAGCATACTGTGTAGGATTAATGTCCAAATATTTCAGTAAATTGCTCTGCATTTTCAGCTCACATGGTTGAGAATTTTTCTGAATAGTAGTATTTACTCATTCGGGGAGAATGTAACTGAAGGCTAATTTCTTCTTATTTAGGGCACCGATTTTGCAAGGATATGGTCTTACAGAAACATGTGCTGGAGCAACATTTTCAGAGTGGGATGATTCAACTGTTGGTCGTGTTGGTCCTCCACTTCCTAATTGCTATGTTAAGGTATGATGACATGGGGGATGCATAAATAACATCACTTGAAAACTTGTAAGATAAAATATTTTTGGAATTGAAATCAATCACTAGTCTATGTGCCCACACACATATATCAGGCTGATTGAGTTGGTCAATTGAGGGAAAGAATCCCTTTTGGTACTATACCTGAATGAATGTTCCATTTTGATATTTCCTTATAAGTAATGCATACTTTTTAAGTTCATTCAAGATTACTGATATGTTTTTCTTCCTTCTATTTATTGATATGTTTATTTGTAATCATGTGTACAAACATGCAAATGTCTATACACAAGTGTATAGGCGTACACACAAAAACGCATACAAACATTTTCCCACAGGCACACAAAAAGACGATTGCACAATCATCCATCTTTGAAACCAATATACAACTATACCTATTTGATGCTAGGAGAATTATATATATATATATATATATATATATAGAGAGAGAGAGAGAGAGAGAGAGCACAACTACAACAAAACTTTGAACTGAAGTGTGTAGTCACTAGTCTATTTCTCAACAAACACTTGAGAAAATCAAATAGAAACTTGAAAGGGTTCACAAACATTTTTACATGTTGGTCCAATAGATTGGGCAACAACTGATCTCGAAATTTTCATTGTTTTGAGAGGTGCATTCTACAATCAAGTATGAGGGCGATGTGTAATTCTTTCCATGCTCAAGTTTGAGTTGACAAAAAAAAAACTACGATGGGTATAATAAAAAACAAACATGATTATATATATTTGATTAGTTTTAATTAAAAGCATTATAAAACATCAATAATCTCACTCTAACTTAACCCAGGATGAAAACGATGTAAAAATATTTCACTCACACTCTGAGCCATAAATAAAATATTTCGATGTCAGTGATAAGTAACATAATTTTATATCATTTTATCCCAGAGATAGAGGAATTAAAAGTAAAAAATATCTTATATTTTCAATTTTGAGTGAGGAAGTTGTATAATTCTTATATTTTTTAAAAATATTTCAATATAGAACTTAAATAAATTATTTCAATATTCATATTAACTAATATATTTCAATATCAACTCCATATACAGAGAAAAATACTTAATGTTGACCATAACAAAATATTCAATGTCCAAAGAAAAAGGTAATTGATTTGCAGTTCCAAATTGTTGCCACCTAATCCGCATCTTGGGTTACATGGAAGAATTTTCAATCCACTAAGTGTGGCCTTGGGGGCAAGTTTCAAATTGAGTTGCCGTCACTCAATCTTGACTCCTCCATTTAGGCTAATTCCTATTGAAGCCAAGGGGGGTAGTCTCTGAAAAATAACTAAGTCTGATTACACTATATCAAATAAGAAATTATTCTAGGAGTTAATTTGGTTACACAAGAGTACATTGACCAACAACATATGATTGACAAACATATAATCAAATGAAAAAAATAAATAACAAGATAGACCACTGCCAAAAGTAAATGCTTGTGTTTGAAAAGAAACTTGGGTAATGTAATCATGGCTCAATGAAATATGTTGTTGAAATGTTTTGGAGAGTTCTCTTGGTAAATTCTAGTAAGTTGAGTTCACTTGAAATTATTAGTGAGTGCAAAATGGAGAGGCGGGTATGTGACTCGTGTGATTGTAGGAAAATGAAGCTAGTCTAATATTTGTTTCCTCTTTCACTTTTATCCTTCGAATGAGATTGAAAAGGTTGCTCGGAGTTCCAATGGGAAGAAGCTTAGCTTCAATGAGTATTCCCTTGGTTTCACAAGTCAACAGTTTCTTTCCCAAACTTACGATAAAGGTTAAGAGGTTTTCCCTAGTTAAACTATCCATCCAACACAAGTCCTCTCTGAATTGTGAAAATTTCAAACACAAAACTCTACTGCAGTCACTGATTTATTTCTCCTACTTATTTTCCACAATAAGTTATTTACAGAATCTTTCAGTAAACATCAAAGTAAATTCTACTGCAGTTGTCACATAATAACATAGAGAAAAGAACAGAGAAATACAAGCACAAGAATCAATCACATCAACACAATTATTTTTGGACAATCGTCCCCGGAAAAACCCAATGCGGGAAAATCGGTGCAGTAGATGAGGGTTTATTTATTATTCTTCAACAACAATCTCTTTACAAGGAATGATTTTGCAGCACATAGAGAAACCTAAAAGAAAACACTTGAGATAATTTTCGTCCTCCCTTTGGAGAAATTCTGACCAATGTGGAAAAATTCGAAGTCGGGATTAATTCGGCAAGGGTCCAAAAGTTGAAAAACTCGGCAAAGTCGGGAGTTTTTCGAAAAAGTCGGCAAAAAGTCGGCAAAATTAAAAAAACACAAAATTATTCATTTTTTAAAATTTTTTTTTAACATCTAGAGTATCCACAACATCAAATAAATGCATTTCCACATAAACATGTAAAAAAAGCTAATATATAATATGTATATGAAGTCTAGTGCTGCATCACATATCAAAATAGTGAATCCACTCCTGAATTTTGAGTCATGTCTGAGTTTCAACTCTCAAGAGTCAAAATATCAACAAAAAATATAATAAATGTACATCATGAGTCATCTAAAAGTCATCAAGTAATCACTAATCAGTCACTGAGATCCTCTTCCCCTTTTACGGGAATAGGGAATGGCTTTGCCTTTTCCTCTAGAGGAAGAAGACCCTGCCCCTAGGGATACAAAAGGAAATGGACTCAATCGTCCTCTAGAAGCTGATGGAAGAGGTGGCCTTTGTGCTACGCTGCCGCTGCTGCTGCCCACCCTAGATGGTGTCACCTCCTCCTCAGCATCCTCATCCAGCTCTGCTACTGCCTCCTGACCCTGATGTTGCTCCGCCTCCTCCTCCTCTATCTCTAGCTCTCCCTCCTCTGCAACTGCTACATCCTCTAGATCCACACCTAACCAATCCGGGATCGTGTCCAAGATTGGCCTCTCAGTCTCGACTCTCCATGCAGCGGTGGTATCAATATTGTCCAATGAGATGGCTTCCACATCAGTAGGTTTCTGAAGCTGTCTCACCCACAATCGAAGATTGTAGTAGACGTATACCATGTCATTGAGGCGTTGGGATTCCAATCTGTATTAGGGTCATAGATTGTAAATTAGTACTTAGAAAATTTAAATATTAAAATTAATCAAATGAATTCAAAAAATTTAATTTGAAATCTTTTTAGTTTTTACCTGTTGCGCTTTTTGGAGTGTATTTTGTCAAATACACTCCAGTTGCACTCACACCCAGAGGAACTGCATGTTTGGCTGAGCACTCGAATGGCAAGCTTTTGGAGATGGGGTACTCTGGCACCATAGCTTGTCCACCAAGCATCTACAAGTTAAAAGAAAAATGAGAAACATAAAAAAAACATTGAAATTCTAAACTTGAAAATTTGAAACAAACTGAAACTTACCTGGCATTTTGGTCGTCCTATTCTTAATAGCCATGTCAAAACCAAATGTGCCACCTCCCATCCTATAGACCTCCATTTCTTTAGAAATCTCCTCACGTTCTTGCTCAGATGACACCATCCTCTCGACACAAGTGAAGAATCCATCCATCACCTCGGCATCAAATCTGAAACCACAAGCATAAGAAAATGCAGGGTTGAGGTAGACACCTGCAGCATGAATGGGGCGATGGAGGGTATTGTTCCATCGCTGATCAATCACTCCCCATATGACCTGTTGTTTCTCTAACCCCTCGTCTCCCTTATCTGCATAATAAGCACGGATGGCTTCTTTGGCCCTATCCATGGCGTCATACAAGTAGCCCATTGCGGGCTTCTCTCCATCAACCAACCGAAGAACCTTTACCAAAGGTTCTGAAATGGCACACACCTCCTCTACTCCTGCCCAAAAGCTCTGATCATATGAAACTAGTCTGCATATGCCCTCTCCCTCCGGTTTGCGGCTAATAGATAAAGAACGCCAATCCGCTGAGAGAAACATGCTCTTCACCTCCCACATAGAATTCAACAGAGACTGAAGAGATATGAAAGAAGTGGCAAATCGTGTAATGGCAGGCCGCACCAACTCTTTGTTGTTGGTGAATTTTCTCATCAAGCTAAGCACAGATGAATGATTATAAATAAATTTTGTTATGCTCTTGGATGATTCAACAATATCCCTCACAGTAGGAATTTTATCTATATCCTCCAACATCAAGTCAATGCAATGAGCAGCACAAGGTGTCCAAAACAAGTTAGGATACCTCTCCATAAGCATCTTGCCAGCTGCAACATAATTTGCAGCGTTGTTCGTTATGACTTGGACAACATTGCTTGGGCCTACTTCCTGAATGAAGAGGTCCAACAACTCACATAATAAACGTGCATCTTTAATGTGGTCAGATGCATCAACAGATTTCATAAACATTGTCCCCTTGGGACAACTAACCAAGAAGTTAAGAAGGGTCCTACCCTTCTGGTCAGTCCAACCATCTGACATGACTGTGCATCCAGTGTGCTCCCATGATGCCCTAAACTCTGCCAATCTAGCAGTGCACTCAGTCTTTTCATCTTGAAGAAGAGGCCCTCTCAACTCTGCAAAGGTGGGGGCTTTGTACCCCGGGCCAACGACAGCAACAACATCAAACATAGGCTGGTAGAATGGGTTTGTCTTGGCAATGTTGAAGGGAACATCACTCCATAGAAGACACCTACTGACCAACTTGTCAGCTTCTGCTTTTTCCTTTTTTTTCATTGATGATCTAATCCCAGGTTGTGAACCAGCTGTTGTTCTAGGAACAAAAAAAGATGAGATAGAAGGATGAGTACCCATGGGTAAGGAAGGTGATGCTGCTGTAGAACTAGAAACATTGCCACTCTCACTTCCCCCCACTCTTGAGCCCCCTACAAGTTGGTTTCTTAGTGTTGCCCTGGTGTCTTTTCCTTCCTCTTTATCCATCAATGATTGAATGGCCCGTCGGATGATTTCTGGAGTTGTCTTTTTGCAAAGTTCAATATTTTGGCCTGGAATTTGCCCCAAATGGAATT
Source organism: Pinus tabuliformis (assembly GCA_031772625.1). Taxonomy (NCBI): domain Eukaryota; kingdom Viridiplantae; phylum Streptophyta; class Pinopsida; order Pinales; family Pinaceae; genus Pinus; species Pinus tabuliformis. Next base: position 1,267,703,759 of record CM062804.1, read on the forward strand.
TTAATCTGTTGATGCCTCCTGACATATGCTTTCCACACAATTTGCAAGTCAAATACATTCTATTGACCCCCCCAGTTTCAGGTATAACATCAGGCTCACCAAACTCCCACATAGAATCCAAAATCATCGGCATTTTGTTTTAAACTTTGAGCTGGAATTTAAAGTTTAAACCTAGGCACAAAAAGAATTGAAACAAATTCAAATAAGAAAATTATAATTAGTAATTTCAATTTGTATTGCACTCAGAATTTAGAAACAAATTAGTAAATATTAAACAATAAATATACATACAGTGAACCTACAGTGAGCGGCCAGCCTACCTACAGTGAACGTTGAGCGGCTGAACAGTTGTATAATATACAAATTACAATGACATAAATATTAAATAATAAATATACATAACAGTAACTATATACTTGGTCGATTTGTTATTTGAATTTTGGATAATGGGCACACTGGCACAGTGAACGCTGAGGCTCTGAGCGGCTGTTTTGAACAGTTATATAAATATTAAATAATAACATACATATTACATAACAGTATTACATAACATACATGGAGAGTCTCAATATATAACATACATATTACATACAGCGGTGGTATCAATATATAACATACATATTACATAAATATTAAATAATAACATACATATTACATATTACATAACAGCCGCTGTTTTGAAGTTGAACAGTTATATAAATAATAACAATGTAACATACAATTACATAACAGTTATAAACTTATATATAATATATATTTTGTCGATTAAAATTTTAAATTGTTATTTGGAATCGATAATGGGCAGTGGGCACAATGAAGTTGTGAACGCTGAGCGGCTGCCGCTGGCGGCTGAACAGTTATAAATTAAAATATATATATAATATACATAAATAATAAATAAACCTAAATGATAACTCATAACAGTGATATATAATATATATTATATATTTTGTCGATTTTATTTGGAATCTGGATAACCGATAATGGGCCATGGATTTAATTTGTAACAGCGTATAGTCTCTGAGGCTCTGAGCAATGCATACCTTGACGACGGATGCTTGCGGGGGCTCCTCTTGAGTCTTGATTCTTGCAAATGCACACCGACAATTTCACAGTCGAAACCCTCGATTCTCCACAGCGGAACAAGCCAAAACACAATGAAAAACTAAAACGAACAATTTCCGGCTTTTTATGCCCGCGGACATAATTTTTTTAATGCCAACCGATTTTTTCGATCGACTCCCGATTTAATCGGGATTAATTCGATTTAATCGCGATTTTTTCGTTTCTTAAAAAGTCGTCAAAAAGTCGGCCGATTTAATCCTTTCGCTGAAAAAATCGCGTTTTTAGGAATAAATCCCGATTTTTTCGGGACTTTTTCCACACTGATTCTGACACCCCAGAGACCAGTTGAAGAAAGTGTAACTAGGTTTGGTCTTCATAATGACACAAGCCAATATAAATGATGTAATTTGTATCTAGCAAATATTTTGTGAATTTGAGTCATGGGTTTTGTTGACCACTACATGTCAACAACCCATAGCAATACACCCCCTTTTTTTCTCAAAAGGGATAGGGTCTGATCGACGTGTCTGTGCCGTCCTGCTATTATGATCAACCTGATCATCATGTTATAATGTAAATCCATTTTGCATATATATGATGTAAATAATCTTAGCAGAACTGTGTCATGTATGTAATGGCCTAAGTAAACCTACTTTTCTAGTGTTGATCTACATTTTAGAAGGTTTTTTGTGTCACCGATCCATTCTCGAATGGTCGATAGAGTTTTCCTATAGTCTTACCCCAAAGCCGGAATGGATTTTGTCACTGGGATCTTAGGCGAGTCCTAGTGTTTTAGATCGAGTCTACGTAAAAGTGATTTGGGAATAATCCTGACTATTTGGTTAGGTTATTTTATTACAAATTGCTTGGTTTGCTAGATTATATTTGTGTCGCAGAAATGGGTAGTTTGTGAGGGTCTATTACAAAGGTTTTCCTCCTTATGATGTAAAAAATATGAAAATCATGATATAAAGTGTCTTGAGGGTTGGAAAAATAATTTATCCCCTCATACGTTACTTAATTAAATTTTCTAGCAAAAAATTAATTAAAATCTTAAGTCAGAAATTTAATTAATTCTAGGTCCTAGGTAAATTTAAACTCTCCAAAGGCAAAATTCGTCGGTTCTTAAAAATTAAATTTTAACAGGCCCAGGGACTAAGTTAAATTAATTATTTTGATAAATTTTAAACCTTTGATCCCTGGGGTTAAGTCAAAGTCAAAATTTTGGGGAAATTAACTCAAAAATTTAATTTTTGAGTTGTTAAAATGCATTTAATTGAAAATTTTGAATTTTCCCAAATATTTTAAATATTTCAATGAATGAGATTAAAAGAAATTTTAATCTTCATTAAAGATCGAGATTGTTTTGACGATGATCACTCAAACTAGATGTTGGAGGATTTATCTTTAAATAGGGGGTCATTTGTCAGTTGATCCATCTGATCTTTGAGTTGTGTGGTAAGCAAAAAGCTCGTGTAATCTTTTTCTGAATAATAAAGAAAAACTTTGGGGATAATTTTTGCCGGTGTTACTTTTCATGGAAATACTATAAGATGTGTCGTTTTCATGCGTAATTTTTTTTAGCCATTGATGATAGCTTCTGAAAGAGTGATTTGAGTACAAGTATCTTTCTCAGTTGATGGGGTTTTCCTGATAATTTTTATTTTGAACGTAATAGCAGGTACCTCTATTTATTTGAATTTTATTATTATTTCTCGCTCTATTTTTATGGCTGAATTGAGTTTTGTAGGAAAGTTTTGATTTTTAGATCCTTAGGCGTTAGGGAAAGTTTTCAGTTGGACTAGCCAACTCCCGATCTGTGTTTTCTGAAGAGCCCAACTAAATTTAATCTCGGGCTTATCATAAGATTTTTATTGGTGATGCATGAAGGGTTTCAAGTTAGGCACCTTCTTTAAAATTAAAAAAAAGAAATTGATGTGGGAAGTTGATAGATCTGGCTGTTGAGAGCCTTATATTATCAGATCTGGGAGCGGATTTGGACTCATACTCCTCAGATCTAATAGATCTACCATTCTTGTGCATAGATCTGTTTTTTTTTTTTTTGGGTTTTCTGACTTGGGTTTCTGGGGTTTTATTTATTTTTCTTGTATATCTGGGTTCTGGGTGTTTTTTTTTTCAGGTACGGGTTGTAGATCTAAAAGAGAAGTTTGATTTGAAGCCATATCTAGGCCCTGGAGGGTAAGATTAGGCCTCAAAACCATTTTTGCAAGGATATTATCCAACTTTTTGCAGTCCAAGGGGTTTTTTTTTTTTTTTTGTTAATCTGGAAATTTTTTACAAGGGTTTCACTGATAAATTTGAAGCAGAATATATCGACTTAATCAAAGATTTCTGGAAATTTTTCTTGGGTTCTTTGGCTACCATTTTGTTTGTTGCCTGGGTTTTTTTGCATTTTTGTTGCAGAAATTTCAATTTTTTTTAGGGAAAGCCTCTATTTTTAACTGCCTACATCTCCATCCTCGTTGCACCATCGCGCTGCTCCTTGCGTTTTTTGCGAACCTTCCTCTCCATCTCTCAGCATCCATCCCTCTTGGCCTGTGTCCCTTCTTCCCTTAACTCCTTGCTGCATGAGTTCTTCAAACCCTGCAAACCCAACTTCACTTTGCTCCTCGGCCCTCATTTCCTAACCTGTGCCCTTCTCTGTCTGCCCGATCTCCTACGCTGCCCCGTTCTTCCTGTCCACAACCCTCAACTCCCCATGCATCTTCTTCTCACTATACCCCGCGTCCCTCATTGTTGCTCTCATTTGACTCACATCCTCTCCTTGTTGCTCCGTCCCTGCTCCTCGCTCCTCGACCTACGTCAAAGTCCTTTGTTGTCGTCAAGCCTTTTTAGACCTGCATACACACAACAAAAAAGCACATTCGACTTTTCTTTTCATTTTTTGTATGGTTATGAGTTACGTTAGGTTTAGGTTTTGTATTTTTCTTTTTTAAATAAAACTTTGATCAAATTTCATTTTAGTTTAAAGTTTGATTTTTTATTTTGGTTATTGTTTTTTAGATTTTGTTTATGTATTTATTTTGATTTGATTTTACGTTTGTTTTACATTTTTATTTGTGTTTTACTTTTTTCATTTTTTGATTTTAATTTATGGCTTAAATTTTTTTTTTTTTAAATTTATTTATCTATTTATTTTTTTATTTTATTTTTTTAATTTGAAAAACATTTCGAAAACATAAAAATTTTAAAAAATTAAAAAATCTAAAAAGTGAAAATGAAGTAAATTAAAGGTGTGTTTGTGCTTTCACCTTAAATATTTTTAATGTGGCCTATGGCCCATTCAAAATTTATTTTCTTGACCCTTTGATTTGTTTTACTTCCTCATTTTTCACATTAAAGCAATTGCCTAAGGAATAATTAAAATACTAATTTAAAGTTCCTTGGTGTTTTTGGTGTTATGTGCAAAATCTTAAATTTTTGTGGTTTCTCTATTGTCAAGGTGCGATAAATGTTTAAAAATCATATTGACTGTTGGAGAAAGATTATTTTGCTAGATTATCCTGTATGTTAAAGTTTTGGGCATTTTACAATCAATTGTTCATGATCGTCACTTTGCCACACTATAAATTTCTCTGGGTGACTTGTTATTTATTTAGTCTCTGGTTAATTCAAATTAAAGGCACTGGTCTGTAGTCATCTTTATCTTGTGATTGTGTCTATCTATCTCAATTGACCGAGACTTACTCTAATTCATCAAGTTGCTCATTTTTAAAATCCCCCAGAGCCTGTGTTCCACAGACTATCCTCATCCATTCACCTTAGGGACTACCCACCTTTACTTTTCTAGGAGAGAGTCTAAACAGAGTGAGTAAGGATTAGAGTGACAATCCTTATTTTGAGTATTGTCACAGTGCCTAGACACTTTGTGCGACAACAGGTTTCATGCTCAAAATATATTTGTTTTAGTAGCTCTCATCATGACCTCTAGGCTAGGTGATAGGTTTGTGTCATTGAAGTAAATGTTTACACTTGAAAATGTATAATGTATGACTCCAAGATCAATGACAGAATCACGTGGAAAGTCTCCTCCAAGTTCAAGATCAAATGGCTAGTGAAAGACTCCTCCAAGCGAAGATAAAAGAAGCAATATATTTTCGGCCTAAATATATTTATATATATCCATTCATGTCGGCTAGATATCATTATGTAAGTCGGCCTAAACTCAAGTTATGTTGGCCTAATGAGCAACGTTAAGGAGACTATAAATATGGGTCTCTCCTCTCTCATTAGGACACAATCACAAGATCAATTCGGTCTCAATCCATGCAAAGAAGTCTGTCCAAGGGTGCGAGGTAAAGGAGAAGATCAAGGAGCCGCAGAGAAGTTTGTTCTGTCATCCATAACCGCAGGAAGCTCTTCCACACGTGCGAGGCTAGGGCATCATTCTATCTGCCCTCATTGTCAAGGAAAATATTCGGTCTTGGGTCTATTCTAAAGGCAGATCTGTGCGAAGAAGATTGACTAGTGGAGCGAAGGTTTAGGAGGGCTAGAAGAGCCCTAAACCTCCCACACGTGCAAAGGTATAGGTCATCATTAGGGCTGTGTTACAGTCCCATGTCATCTTCATGATTAGAGTTGATTTGAGGCCTAAAGGATTCGGTTGTGGGCCTAGAAGGAAACTACTAGCCTAGCGAAGCAAGGAGGAGGTTACTAGACCAAGCAGCTCACTCACACGTGGAAAGATAGAGACATCTTCAGATCTGCTGTAAGGGTTATTGATCAGTCCATATCTATGAAGCAGATCACCTTGTTTCAAGTCTAGCGTTGATGACAACAGCTGGGCAAGTGTACTACTTTGGGCAAGTGGAGTGTGAAGAAAGGAGGAAGGGAGAAGGAAGTTGATCCACAAGTTCCAGATCTGATCCATGTTGCAGCAAATCAGAGGACAACAGTAAGAGAAGATTCTAGCCTTGATCTTGGAGTCAACTTGGTCAAAGGGTCCTTGTATTGATCTTGGAAATTTTGTCAAGAGAAGATTCTATAAGAAGAATTACCGTGGGTTTTTCCTCTAAGTTTTGGAGAGGTTTTTGCCTTGGCTGCTGCCTATATCTTGTGTTACTGTTCTTTTGTTTATTATGCATGGTAGCTGGTTGATGAAGTTAACAATCATTCACATATGAAAAATCTTGTTTGAATAAGTCTAAAGGGTAAATTACTTCACAAGCAGTTGTCTAAGAAAGAGAAATCATTAATATATCAAGCCTTTAGATTTCTCAACAAGACCCTCCAACCTTCACTGCGTCACCTCTGTGTAATCTGCGTGAGGACTGCGTGAGAACTGCATCCCTAGTTGTGTTGTCTCTCAGAGCTCTCCCTTTGTGTTGTTTCTCTGAAGCACTGCATCACATCCTCCTCAGTCTTTGATTGATGCTGATACCCTTCTCTTCCTTCACCCTGCAACTCTCCCTCTGAAATCGAACTCTTATTCCTTGAGAATCGATTTCTCTCGGGTTATGAATATTTGCCCGGTGTATCTCCAAATGACTCTCAAGTCTTCCTTTATACTTTTCTTGTTGACATATCAATGATCGTGATATAATCTCTAATCAACGACTAAGATTAAATGACTTGATTCTTGTCTCTTAGAAGCTTCTCACCCATATTTTCATTAATACCTATTAATATTTATATTTTCCTAAGTTTAGACTTAAGAACCCCATTAAAAATATTAATTATTTTAATGAAATACAATCCAGGTGGAATTTCACCAAATGATTTCTGGGTCTTGAAGATCTCACGTGTTCTAGCCCCTGAACAAAATTTTGGAGCTAGAGCACATCCGATGCTACCCAAAATCAACATGAATCATGCCAAGGGTCAAGTTTTGCTCGCAATGGCCGAGAGCATAATAGGACTTGGAAGGGAAGACTCATTAATTTTGTAGACACAAAAATCTAATCTAAAACATAAAAAAATCTAATTTGTAAATAAATGAAACATAAGCTAGGAAATGAATGTTTTGATGTGCTTGGGTTTATTCTTTTCAGTTAATTTTAACCAAGTTTAGCAAACCATGAAAATGAGACAAAAGCACAGAAGACCCCCGTTGGGTAGGGGGAATGGGATGCCTATGACACTCTCATAGCTCCCTCAAAATTACAATGGTTGTAATATGTTAAATGTCCCTTATGAATAAAGGGAAATGATGTTTTTATCTTCTTTTACAAATATGATAGTTATGAGTTTCCTCAAGATGCTTTGGATGGTCCAAATTGGTGAAAATCCGGGAGCAGCTCCCCTTGTATGTTTGTGAACCTACAAAAAATCAGTGAAAAAATGGTGAAAGATGCCTTAGAACACTTTGGGAACACCTGCAATTGTTAGTAGAGAAAGTACCAAAAATTCCAAGTGAAAATTATTTAGGAAACGAAAGAAATTTATACTCTAAAACAACTAAGAAAAGTAAATATAAATCAACCTTTCCTAGCTGATTTTTTTCTGCTGGGACAGCAGTAAGTTAGCACTTTAAATTACTAGATGCAATCATGAAATCTCATAAAAGAATTGAAAGAACTTTGTGAGAGTTTTTTTTAGAGTTTATAAGCAAGAAGAGAGGGAGAGAAACGAGTGGAATCTTCAAAGAAATGGATACTAGACTTGGTGCTTTAGTGGTAATGTAGCTCATTATATGTTGAAGGGCAATGGATACTCCAGCCAAGGAGGATCCAATCCTTCAATCTTGAGGCACCGACGGCTTTTTAAAATCTTGACAAGAAAGTAGTTAAAATAGGTGAAATCTTGCAAATGAAATTTGGAAAAAACATGACAATCAAAACTAGAAGCACATGCAATTTTCAGTTCCAAATTTCAAGATGACAAGAAGCCAAACAAACAACCAAGTTTTTTTATCTTCTCCTATGGGTAGTAATGCGCCTATAAAAAGCCTATTGTTGTATACCTAGGGGGGATAGTATGGGATACAGAGAGAGGTACCCAAGGGAATAATGTAATAATGGAATGGGCCATAGTAATAAATAAGGTGGTTAACTCATATCATGTAAGAGACTACAAGTAGTTAGCAATAATGTGATAAGCCCATGGTATTAGATAGATGGTATTGAGGGAACCATGGTAATGACCCATGGTATTGTATGTATGAGGCCTATATAGAGGTTAGAGACTCCCCATTGAGAGAGGTCAAAGAATATTGTATTGACAAGCATATGGCTTGTGGAGTGTTCTCCTTCCTTAAGGAGTGATTGTATGGTGTTGCCCTACTTCAAGGGTTTAATCAATAAAGAATCATTTCTATCTATTTATATCTTGTTATTTTTGGGTATATTTGTATTCTCATATATTTCTGGTCAGATCTATTACAAGTGGTATCAGAGAACTTTCTTGGGCAAAGCGAAGAATTTTTTTCTTATTTTTTTGCAGGATTTTTTTGGGCAGGGAGTTTGCAGATTAGATCTGTAAGTTCGTGTGCAAAATTTGTAGAATCTAATTGCAGATCTGGGTTTTTGCAAAAAATACCCAATTTCAAAAAAAAAATCGGCTGAATCGGAGTCCAGATGAGGGAGATATCGTTGATTTAAAAATCAGCTGTGTTGCAGAAAATTTTTGACGAAAATTCATGGACGGTAGATCTCTAGTTAATTTTTGTAGTTTTTGTGGGGAATTTTTAGAAACTGATTGCAGATCTGAGATCCTCTTGAAAAATTGCTCAATTTCAAAAAACAAATCGGTCGAATCGGAGTCTAGATGAGAGAGATATCGCTGATTTAAAATTATTATTATTATTATTTTATTTATTTTTTTTTTTCAGAAATTTTTGTGACGGCGGGACAGTTACATCGCGAATCTGATGTTCTAATGCCTAGATCGGGATTTCTATCACATGGGAAGATGCAGAATGGTTATTCCAATTCCGAAAACAAGTTTTGAGCAATATTGACTGAATTGTGGCCATTTTAAACTTTCGCCAAGTAAGTATGGCTTGGTCTGGAGGATAAGGCTGCCAAATGGTTTAGATCACTTGCCAGCGAGAAGTAGTACAAACTTTCAGATGAAGAGTTTGAAAAAATCTTTTTAGACAAGTGGTCTCATGCTAGAAAACAGGAGAATGAGACATGTAAGGGGTTATTTTCTACTGGTATCACCTTATTACATGTTCATGGATGTATTCAGAAGGAGAAGATCATTGTGTCTATTAATCCTAGTTGCAAATATAATTTTATTAATGCTCATTTGGCTAAAAGATTGCAAGTACTAACCAAACAAATGGAGCACACATAGGTTAATAATGAGGAGGTGCAAGTTTATAAAGATTTGAAGATTTCTATGGACAAGTATGTATTGCATTCTGATTTTTATGCTTCAGATATGGCTAATGTGGATGTTGTTTTGGGATACCTTTGGATGGAATCTGTTGGCACCATCAATATTAATGTGCAAAAGAAATTCCTAAAGCTTTGGTATAAAAAGAAGAAAATTATATTATAGGATATTTCCATCAATAAACAGGGAGAGTCTAAGGAGGATGAAGCAGAGGCTATGGAGGCAGAAGCACAAAGCTCTAATGACACTAACACATCAGATGATGAGCCTTTGATGGTTGACAACCAAACACAAACATCAAATCAGGTATCAGAAAAAGCACCAGACACCACTCATGCACCAATAGTAGAGGAATTCAAGAAATATATTCCATTAGTTAAAGCTTCAGCATATCACCACCCACATCACCCAATGAGACAACAACCTACAAGATGGCAATGAATCAACAACAAGGACAACAATCCCCGCATGACAGATAGAGAGGGGCGACGATCCACCCACAACACACCAACATAGAAGAGCCGCCAGGGTCAACTTCCATCTCAAGCAAGTGAGGCACCAACTAGATCGAGGGTTCACCTTTCTCTTGGATGGCTAGATGCACGTGCATGGTACCAGTGGACTACTCTTTTGAGTAGATCTTATTATTTGTGTTCTTCTTATGTTTCGGGGACAAAACATGTTTAAGGGGGGTGGAATGTAGTATACCGAGGGAGATAGTATGGGGTACAGATGGAGGTACCCAAGGGAATAATGCAATGATGGAATGGGCCATAGTAATAAATAAAATGGTTAACCCGTATCATGTAATGGACCACAAGTAGTTAGGAATAATGTGATAAGCCCATGGTATTAGATAGATGGTATTGAGAGAGACATGGTAATGACCCATGGTATTATATGTATGAGGCCTATATAGAGGCTAGAGACTCCCCATTGAGAGAGGTCAAGGAATATTGTATTGACAAGCATATGGCTTGTGGAGTGTTCCCCTTCCTTAAGGAGTAATTGTATGGTGTTGTCCTACCTCAAAGGTTTGATCAATAAAGAAGCATTTCTATCGATTTCTATCTTGTTATTTCTGGGTATATTTGTATTTTCATATATTTTTGGGTCAAATCTATTACACCTATAATAACAAGATTCAAGACAATCCATAAAAAGAGCAATATTAACTCAAATGAGATTCAAGCCACCATACAAAGCTCAATACACCATGTAGCCTCCAAAGCTCTTTTATTCCAAAATGATAAGCAATTATACTATCACAATAACTTTCTTCCAGTCCTTTGAACTCTCTTCCAATAGTTTGCAATAGAGAAGAATGCTTTAATTTATATAGAGGAGGGAGGAGATCCCAAATAGAAAGACGTGGATCCCAAGAAGGGGCGTGAATCCCAAGAAAGAGTGCGAGTCTCAAGAGCAATGCATAGCCATTAAGGGAGTGCATATCTTTAGAGAAGTGACTTGGCTTGGCCTCTTAACTCAACCCAACTTGAGTCTTAGCTCGACCTCCAACTTCGTCATGCAATTTGTGAGCCTTAGTGAGACTCAACTCGTCCCTTAACTCGTGGGTCGTGATTCTGCCTCTTAGTGAGACTAGAGATAAGTGGAAACCTATCCTTTAACTCCCCCTAACTTTTCTCAAACTCAACATTAACTGATTGTGTGTCCCATTGAGACTAGTGACGAGTAAAAACATGTTTCCTAAAATAGCGAGCTAATTTATTCACCTTTTCGAGTAAATAATTGATTTTCATAAGGAAAAATCAATATTTTCCACTCAAAAGGGGGTATGAAGGTAAAGTGGGTACTCTGAGGATGAAAGACAAGTACCTACATACCATATGAAGCCTCCTAGTACAAATTTTTATTGTTACACGAATTTTAATTAAAAATTCCTATTTTTGTGAGAAATTTTTAATTATTAAAATATCCTACAAAAACTTAATGCAATTTCATAAGACTCCATCCATGTATCCATGAAGAATTTCCATGGTGCTCTCCTAACAAGGTGAAAACACTTTTGGAGGAACCCTTAAAGCTGACATTTACATGGTCGATGATTTATTAGGAGATTCCATCAAAAACCTGTTTGCCAAGAGTGGGCTTTCAAATGGGCTATACTTGGTTTGTCACCGCTTGGAGATGGTGAAGCATATTTTTTGGGAGTGTCCATTTGCCAAATGGTGCTAGCTTTATGTTGAGGATATGTATTCAAATTTTTCAAGATAGGTGGCATTGGCATGTTGTAGTGTTTGGCAATGGTTGTTTTCTTGTTTGTTCTACTTTCTCCTGGGCATAACAACATATTAGAGCTTTATTTTCCTTTTGGAAAGTCAAGTGTAAGTTTGTCTTCAATAGTAAGCCTAGCTCATTTTGGCTTTTTGCTCTCTTTGATAAGATGAGATACACCATTTGCTCCTGGCTAAGGGTGCCTATTTTGATTTTTTTGCATCTTTAGTTGCTTTATAGATGAGGTTATGGTGTCCATTATATATACCATTTTACATTGTTGTTTGTAATATTTTCATTAATAGAAGATGTATTTTTCCCAAAACAAGACAATTGAAAAAGGTTGCCTCCTAATAAACATATGATTGATCTCAAAGGGTTTTGTTATCACTCTATTTGGGAGATTTTTGAATATCTTAGAGCCCACTATGGTTAACACACAAAGGACAGAGGCCTACTGTCGTCTCACCCAAGTCTCCGCCCTTTAATGCCTATTACCCACTAAAATGGGTAACCCCATGGAAGAAATATTCTCCTACATTGGACAACCAACTAGCCAACAACCCTTGATATACGCTTCTTGATGATGATATGCCATGTGCTTTTGCCATCTGCAACAACTACATACCTCTCACCATCTGACATTTCCTCTTGGATAAATTTGGGCTTCTATTCAAAAGGTACTTTGATCATTTTGTAACTGGGTGCTTATACTTGTTTTTCTTAGGAATTTAGTATGGATAGAGGGGTGATTTGGAAAATTGACCAATATTGATTGTAGATATGTTCTCTCACCTTTCCATGGGGGTTAATTCTTTAGTCCTAGTCCAGTGTGACCTCCCTTAAGGCCTTAGGGTTATAGGAGGAGCACTACTTAGAAAACCCAGATTGAGATAACATGTTCATTCCCTCTAAGACATACTTGACACTTTCCATCACACACTACTAGCCCTTTATATACCAGCTCCATTCTTCAGGTCTAACTTGCCATTGGTTCATTAGGATTTGGCACCCTCTTGTTTACAATCCTTGAGTAGGGTTGAGAAACATTTCATTGGAGGTTGATGCAATTGAAAGAATGAAAAAGCATAATATGGCCACAATGAAGGAAAAGGAAGAAAATAAAAATTCTAAAGATGGCTGGGACATAAGATAGCGGATGGGGAAAAGCCTACATAAGCTCTACCCTCCTCATTTGGCCATCACCTAGTTCTTAAGCACTTCACGCTCCATTTTATCGAAAGGAATCCTGGCATGTCCCAACCCTAATGAGAGGTAAATTGTCTCATCTTAAGGGATATAATTAAATTTTATATTTTAAAGAACAAGTTCTAACCCTTGAGCTATGCACCCAAATTAAAAAACATTATAAAAAAGAAGTAAAAGGTGCAGAAAAGTGTGGAAGATGCCAAGCTGAGCAGGGTAACTCTTGCCTCCATAATTTCTTCTATTAATTTGGCAGCTCAGTGACAAATTCTAACCATGAGACTAGATTCCTCTTTTCGAGAGGGCCAATTTTGACTTTTGAAGCACTCAATTTAGATAAGGGAAAGTGTACTTTTGAATTAAAAGCCCACATGTGCATATCTGATCAGGTCTGCCCCAAAGCAAATTGGACCCCCTTGGAAGGTTATAAATACAAGTCAAGTGAACCTCATTTGGATATCATCATGGAGCATTCTTCTATTCTCTTCTTTGGTTTGGCTTGCACAGGTTTGAGGCAAGTTCGCGGAGATTGGTTAGCACAACTCCGAAATTGCAGTGTCCAAAGCTCACATCTCTAGTTTTAGGTTTTTGGGTCTCAATCGTGTTACCCAACATATTGTGGATGATACCCCTAGGAGATTTTTTCTTTTTTCCATGAAGGTCCTCACCCGGAAGCCAACAACCCCTTATAGCCATCAACTAGCTCATTATGTCATTTCTCTGCCACCTGAGCCAGCCATGTGGTCCCTTGCCCATCTGACATGATTGTATGTTTGAAGGTGGGCCTCCCAAACAGTGTTGCAGTAAATGTCCCCCCCGGATCAAAATTCCGAAACACGATCCCTATGGATCCATGGGAAATCTGCCCTCCGAAATGCGGATCGGGCTGAAAAATACGGTTCTTGCCATTTCGGAACCTTACGATTCGTTCCACGTTTCGGTTTTTTCGAAACACATTTCGTACGATGGATTGCCATACAATCCACGACGTTTCGGGGTTGGATCCGTAGGAATCGTGATTGTTTCGTTGGGCAAGCGGTCGTTTCCACTGTGTGGGCCAGAAAGTGGCACTTTTTTTTCTTTTTCTTTGTTGGGGTGGGTCCACCTTGGGTTAGGGTGAGGAGTGGAGGGAGTAAAGACCCTTTCATCTCTCATTTGCTCACTTTTATTTTATGAGAGCTTGGAGAAGAGAGGAGAAGAGAGGAGAAAGAGAGGAGAGCTTGGAGGAGTGAAGGAGGGGGGGGCTAGGAAAAGGAGGAGGAGTTTGGAGGAGTAAAGAAAGACTTCCATCTGCAAGAACTAAAGAGGTAAGTGCAAATCCCAAACTCCCTTATTTTTTGACATTGTTTTTTGTATTTTTCTCCTCCCTCTCCTACTCTTTCCCATTCTTTCTACTTGCTCATTTAACTGCAGGTTGTCCACCACCTATATTCATATTCCAAGATGGTGTTCTTTTGGCTTTTGTGTATCATTGCACTTTTGGTTTTATTGATGGCAAGGGGGAGTAGGATTAGAAGGGAAGAAGAACAAGAGGATAGTGGTTCCCATATGAGTGACCCAATGTATGATGAGGAGGAAGGGTGTGAAGAGGAAGGGGATGAACTTGAAGGGAACACTGAAACACTAGAGGGGAAAGCTGCATTAACACCCTTGTGGAACTATGTGACCAAACTTGAAGGGGGAAAGGGTGGTGGAAGCTACAAATTTTTGTGCCCTCATGGTTGTCATGGAGGAAAACCATTTAGTGGTTCATATACTCGTGTGTGGAGGTATCTTTATGGGGTGATGGACAATGATGATAAAAAGGGTGTTGTGGAGATACAAATTTTCCCAAACATTTCAGTTGAACAAAAAAGAAAATACATCCAAATAGAGGAGGTTGCACAACAAAAAAACAAGAAAAAAACTCATTCTGAATCAAGTGCAACCTCTAGATTTGGTAGTTCATCTTCTCATGGTACTTCTACAAGCTTTGGAGGTAAAAGAACAATAGGGGATTTCTTGAATGTTGCTGGGAGGGATGATGTGGATCGAAAGATAGTTCGATTTCTTTGTGCTTGCGGTGTACCATTCAATGTGCTTCGCTCTCCCTATTGGCATGAAATGGTAAAGGCCATCAATGAAGCCCCAAAAGGATACAAGTCCCCAAACTATGAGAAAGCCAGAACAATGTTATTAGAAAGAGAAGAAGCAAAGGTTCAAACTTTGATGTGACTGTTATCAGATTGCTATCAGATTGTTCTGATATGTATATATTGTAATAAAAGAGGGCCCGATTATGCTTCTGCTTGGGAACTAGCCCCTCCCTTTTAAAAGAAAAAGTTATGGTTAATGGTTTCTAGGAAATAATCAATGGCCTTATGGAACCTGCCTTCTACTGTTGCACTAAGTTCTTCAGCAAATCCTACTTCGAGCATTAGCATTTGGGTATGGCCATTTCCTCTGCTTCGAGGAATTCTTAAATTTTGACCTCAAGCATGAGAACTTTAGTTTCCTAGAGTCTTGAGTCTTTTCTCTACCTTGAGGACTTGCCTACTTAACTATTTGACATTGCGGTTCAAGCATCACTTCTATAGACAAAAGCAATGTTCTTTCAACCTCCATTCAACTCCCATAAAGAATTTTATTTTTTTATACCGGAAAACTTTTTCTTGAGAAGGTTTATAAGGAGAATTCACAAAGGTGTGCTCATGATGGAATCAAACATGTGATCAACGTTTGTGCCTATTATTAATTTTATTATTTTCCTTGATTGTAGAATGGATAGTTCCAGGACCATGAATTTTTTAAGTGTCAGTTCCATTGCGAAAGCTTAGGCAGATTATTTTGACAAAGTCCATCAGCTTTCAATATGTCTTTGCTTGTTTCCCTTTCTTCTATTCTCAAAGAAAATGTTCTGTACATCTAGTGTCTCTTTTCCCTGCATCTCTTCTGTGAATCAACATTATTTTCTTACACAGTTGGAAGTATATCCCAAAAGCAAGACCCTTGCTGTTTGAAAGAAAATGTTCTGTACATCTAGTGTCTCTTTTCCCTGCATCTCTTCTGTGAATCCACATTATTTTCTTACACATTCGGAAGTATCTCCAAAAAGCAAGACCCTTGCTGTTTGAGTATAGTTTTGTTATTTTCTTCAGACAAGGCCCAACATGTTTTAGGTGTTCTACTTGTACAAATATTATTTTCACTATTTTGATTCTCTATGGAAATAAAAAAATCTTGTTTGGTTCTGCAGCTAATTGATTGGGAGGAAGGTGGCTATTTGACAACTGATTCACCAATGCCTCAAGGAGAGATTGTTATTGGTGGTGCGAATGTAACTTTGGGATATTTCAAAAGAAAGACTGAAACTAGTCAGTTCTACAAGGTAAGTTGACTGCTCTAGTACTGCATGCTCATATTGATTGTAGTCTGCAGATGGATTTGAGATTTGATGTTATTTTCTGTGATGGATTTTGTTGGGAAAGATGGACGAGAGAGGAATACGATGGTTTTATTCTGGCGATATAGGGAAATTCCACCCTGATGGCTGTCTTGAGATTGTTGACCGTAAGAAGAACATAGTAAAGCTTCAGCGTGGAGAACAGGTTCCCTTAGGAAAGGTAGCTACTAAATTTCTGTGGAGCATTATTTAATTCTTTGCAGTTGTTTAATAAGACAATCTAAACTTGTATGTTGTACTTAATACAGGTTGAAGCAGTTTTGATAATGAGCCAATATGTAGAACAGATAATGTTGCATGCAGATCATCTCCATAGTTACTGTGTGGCCCTTGTGGTCCCATCCCAAAAAGTTCTTGAAAGTTGGGCCCGAAAAGAAATGCTTATTTACAATGATTTTGAAGATCTGTGCCAAAAGAAAGAAGCAATCAAAGAAATTCACATGTCAATTCTAAAGGTACTTTGTGAGCCATAATTTATGTTTTCAACTTTTATTAATTCACCTGACCATCGCAATTAGACTTTAGCTATTGGCAATAATTTGGAACCTCCTTCTACTAGATTTTTGCTTCACACCTAGTTTAGGAGCTTGGTTAGGAAAATTGGTTTGAACTCTGCACATTTCTCATCAACATGTTAAAAGAGACCTTCATACCACAATGATTATTGACATCTTTAAATGCTCACTAGTGTAAAAGCTAGTCACATCAACCTAACAAGCGTGCTATTTATGAATTTTTGAAACAAAGGGATAGAAAGGAATTATAGGAGACATATGGTAATCAACTAAATAATACGTTGGAAATTGCTGTCTTCTTTCAAGCACAAAATATTGGAGTGACTTATGGTCCACTGTGGTTTTTACATCGAGACGAGGCTTCAAAAGGTTTGTGTGACAACTGCTACATGCATGCTTAGATCTCAAATCATTTGACGAGTGTCCTTTCACTTATATCAAATAAACAGGACATATATATCTGTAAATAACTAGCACAAAGAAAATGTATAGTTGAAAATCAAATCAGGATATTGCACAGTTTTTAGACAGCTGGAACCTTCATTGATATGCTCAAAATGAAGACATCTATATATCATAGCCTTCTCTCAATGCAAGTACAAATCCTCCCATCCCTCCAAACCCTAAGTGGGGCAAGTCAACTAACCCTAGCAACCAAGAAGATCCAATATGCAAGAATCACTCCAAGACATCCTCTCCTCCTCTTCTTCACAATTCCACCTTAGGGTTTTATCACAAAACCTAATCTCTGGTCTCAAAGGAATAAACCCTAGCCCTAGACCACTAAAATACTTCAATATACTCCAAAATTACCAAAACACCCCAGCGATCAAAGAGAGAGAGAGATGCTAGTGCTCACTCTTTTGTAGGTCATATCTTATCAGAAGAGTGAATATACATGAGCGAATGAGCATATATGAATGCAAAGATTTTCTCCTTTCTCTATTTACATGAGAGGTAAGGGAGGCCAACAATACAATGAGGGCCTTATCCCTTACAAGCAACCTGCCATAAGCCCTTATAGACCAACACAAGTGAGGCTACACTCCAAAGTGTGTGTCAAGCTCTAATGTGATATTGTGCATAATAATGGCTCCATCACCTCACTATACAAGGCAAGTCCAAATCCCTTCATAACAAGCCTCCACAATATCCATTAGTCCTCCTAAGCAATGTACGCCATTGGGTCGCCTATCCTTGCAAGAATATTGTCAAAGCCCCAAGCATGCTTGAGCCCTCCCCACTCCTCCAGACAAGAATTAGAGTTGCCCCATGCCATTGAAGGCATGATGACAATCCCCTCTTGTGTCAATTAATTAATTTTTTTGGGAAAAATAAACTTAAATTCTAAGCCTAAAAATTAATTAATTTAGAGTCAAAATTAAAATGTTGGAGAAAATAATTTTTCCAAGTGGAAAAATTCGTGGGTCTAAAAAAAGTTAATTTTTGGAGGTCCCCCACTAAGGGAATATTGGAAGTCAAGAAAATTTGGACCCTTGGACCTTGCTAGTTAAGTCAAAGTCAAAATTTTGAGGAAATTAATTTAAAATAATTATTTTTGAACTCATAAAAAGTGGATTTTATGAGAAATTTGAAAATTCCTTAAAAATAAATATTTTTGATGACAGAGATTAAAAGTTGGTCAAGTATTTGCCAATGGTTGAGATTATTTTGACAAGGATCAAGCCAACTAGCCGTTTTTTTCCACTTGGAGGGATCTCTCTATAAATAGAAGGCATTTTGCTTCTATTCTTCACGATGATAGTGACTAGTCAAAATGTAATTTTGTAACGCTGGTGTGAAGCCACTGTTCTGCTGGGAATGTTTGAAATCTATAATAAAAGACTTTAGGTTCAGTTCATGGTGTCTTTGTTTCATTGATCTGTGGTACATGCTAGATATGTGCTTTCCTGTATTGTATTTCAATATCATATAATTGTTATTTCATTTGTAGATGATAGGAACATTCTATTGGTAAGTTTTGGGCTTATCTTAGGTGATCTGATTCATTGTATGAGTTAACAATTTTCTCTTAAGAAATATATATAGTTTGCAGGTTATCCAACGCTTAGGCTCCCACTGCACAGGATGTGGGCAAAGGCTGCGTTGTTTGGGCACTAGGAATTTTATGTGGGTTTCTTACTTCGCTAAGGCTGTGGTTAACACCTATTTTTTGAAATACATCAAGCTATTGTCATTATCATAAAAAAAATTCTCTTCAAAAATTCTCTTGACCTTTGTACATTTGTATATTTGTAAATATTTTTTTGTAGGATAAGTTTTTGTAAATTATTTTTCTAACCCCCTTTAAATCCTAATCCATTTTAATTTTGTATAGTATTTGGGGTTTTGAAATCTATTTTATTTTTATTTTTATTTGGGTGTTTGGGTTTCTATTCTAAATTTGTTTTAGGATTGTGGAAGAAACTGGCATTGGAGACCTCAGAAACCCTAGACATCTAAGGTTATCAGACTATTTTTGCAGGTTGTTTATTTTCAAATCGGGGAAAAAAACCCATTTTCTGTAGGACCTAGCCATTATCCAACCTAAAATTCTAGTGTTTGGGACCTATTTTGCAAGCATTAAGAAGACCATAAACCCTACAAGGGCTAGATCTCTTTGCAAACAATGGTTTCTTCAAGGGATTGAAATTTTATCTCTAACAATTTGTTTTGCAACGATTTTGGGGTTAACATTGTGTTTTTAGGTGGTCACCTTCATTGGAAGTCTTCCTAGCCATCTACAAGGCCCCAAGGCCTCTTGGTTTGCTCTCTAACCTTCTTATTTCACCTTTGTCCTAAAATTGAATTCTGAAGTAATTTATGACAACAGTATAATTAAGGCCTAAACACACTTTTTATAAGCCTAAGTTCATCAATAAATCACCTAAGGCATTTATAATTAACCTAAAGTTGAATTTGAGTGCATAGAAGTGATTTTTTGTGGACTGTTGGGTAATTTTCAGATCTGATATGTTTGCTACAGCCACCTAAAAACACTTGCAGCAGTCATAAAGGTCTGATCTTTGGGTTTTGAGCTAACATTTTGTGAGTGCAGGTGATTTCTCTCACATCTCCAAACTTGGCATAGGCCATTAGGCCTTGGGGTTTGTTTCTATTGCCTTCATCTCTCATTTTAATTGAGTGCATAATTTATATTAGATCTGGTATATTGATATAACAATGGCATAATCATCATAATACAAGCCTGAAGAACCCACACATTAAGCTAATAGCTCATACAACGCATCAAGAATAAATTACAAGGGTTTGATCTATCAATTTTATTGTTTTATGTTGGCTATCATATAATTTTCAAGGTCTGATTTGAAATTGCAGAGATTTGATCTGAAAGTTTCAGGTTTGATATAATTGTTACAGTAGTGTATTTAGGGCATAAAACACACATAAAATAAGCCTAAATTCATTAACAAGTCACTTAAGGCATTGAACATTAATCTTGTAGTTAAATTGATTGCATATAAGTTATTTTTTGAGGACTATTGAGCAATTTTCAGATCTGATATGTTTGCTACAGCCTACAACCATCTAAAATAAAATAACAATGCCATTATAAATGAATTGCAAGCATATTTCATCATTGGGAAATCATTGGCATTGATTGGGCTTGCATTTACTTGCATACCTTGTCACTTCTTGAGGGCTTTCATAAAAATCAAAGGTCAGATATATGATGCATAAGGTCTGATATAAACATTGCATTGGTGTCAAAAATTGTTGACAATCATCTAATTTCACTTGCCATTTGTTCCTTACATCCTTGCTACTCGAGTCAATTGATAATCATAATCGTTATAATAAATATTCTTGTGGTACTTTGGAAGAATTGCTAATTGCGTGAACCTCTCTGTCTTGTGTATCTAATTGACACATTGACACTTTATTGTTATTGGTTACTATTTAATTGGCATTATTATTTCATGAGAAATTGTCTTGATCTTAACAACATCTTGGCGCTTTCCATCTTATTTCTTTGAGAATTCTCTCTTTTAGTGAAGATCGTCATTACATATTTATTAAGTACTTCATTGTTTCAAATTAAATATTGTTGTGATTGATTGCTGAGTACTTAAGACATTTAACAATATCACTAAAAGTAATCTTATATCTTGCATTTACATTCTAAGATTAGATTGCACTAAATTACCTCCAAGCATAAGCTTGGTTGATAAAGAGATAGGACCACCTTTCTCATCTAACTTGAGGAGTCTAGAAACTCTTTAGTCATTAACACGGTGACCTTACAGTCGTCAGAGTCACAATCTCTGAGTACTAGAGGCACCTGGTGGTTGGAATACAAGGGGATGTATCGCTGATCAAGCTACTTGCATCCTGTTGGTTTTCATCCCACAACCTACTCTAGAGACTAGTTCCAAAACAATTAAGAGGAAGGTTACATTTAGAATAGGCATCTAACTTAAAATCAAGCAAGATTTTGCATTTCACCTAGCTTGTAGGATTTGCCTTTCATCTAGGTTAGTGAAGCATCCAAGCAACAATTGTTCATCTGCTTACTTGGCATTTAATTGGTAACAAGCAAGAAGTGGACTCCATAAGGCATTGGCCTTACATTCAAATATAATCTAATCTTTAAATCCTACTAAAATTAACCAAGTAGCTAGGCTATTCAACCGTATCTCTCAGGCTCGTTTGTTGTCAACTTGTCCTTCATCTTCACATTTCCATAGGGACTACCCCCCATAGCCTTTTGTTGGGAGACAACTAGAATGGAGAGGTCAGGGATCAGAGTGACAACCCCCGACTTGAGTCGTTGTTGCTTTGCCTGTATAATTTGAGTGACAAATTTTCTGGCGTCGTTGTCGAGGACAAGTTTATCTTGTTCTCTACGATTTAACGACATTCTTCCTAATCTTCTAATCATTTTCATCTTTTTAATCTATCAAACACCACATTTTCTAGCGCTTTGATATCTCACTAATCTTCTTATCACCTTGTTCGCCTCTTTGTTTGCACCTTAGCACCTAGACATTTGGGTTAGTTTGTTGTTTGGGTTGCAACTGCACTTATTCATCCATTTTTTCTCAGACAGGAAGTTCTCCCTAATATCCATCTGCTTCTCCCTGACTAACTTTTCGGTTTTTTCCTTTTGGATTTTAGAGCTAGATTCATGTTCAAGTGGCGACTCCACTTCTTTCATTTCTTGTTGGAATTTTTGCTAGAAGCTCACGTCTTGTTTATCTTGAACAAGGTTCTCTCTCTCTGACATCCATTGGCTCATTTTCCCTCTAAACAAGTCATCATGAATGACTTGTTTGCCCCTTGTCGTTTTACTAATATTCCTCATGATAATGCAGTCACCGCTAAAAATCATCTTAGGAAGTTTACTCGTCTTATGGAAATAATATGTGGCTCTGCACGTTATAATCATGAAGATGTCAAAATGCGACTCTTTGTCCTTTCCTTGGAGGGTGAGGCTAAGGATTGGTTTTATGATTTTCCTGACAATTCCTTTGACTCTCTGAAAGATATTATTGATGCTTTTGAAGATAAATATGGAGATCAAAGGGGCTCACCTTGTGCCTCTAGTACTATAAAGAAGAAAGAAAGTGATCCTGTGAAGGACCCAATTATCGTAGAAAGGTGTCAAGAGAATGTGCCACATCAATCTTTGCCATATTGCAAACCTTGTGATCATTTTCACGATGAATCCACTTGTGTCGTTGCAAGAAGAATCCTTGATAGTGGAAAGGCAGGAACGAAGGATCAAATTAATATTGATGATGAAAAAGAAAATGATAAGCATCCGATCAAGGAATTGAAATGGTTAAAGACATGAAATTTAGTCAAGCATAGTTGATGAAAAGCATGGAACTTAATCAAGAAAGATTAATAGCTAGCAGATCATGCCAAGGATATGAGAACCATGTATACCAAATTATTGGCCATATGAGAAAATCGTGATGAGGAGCTAGAAATCATGAAAGTTAATCACTCTAATCAGGTGACCACCATGCAAAATTATTTGATCACTATGGAAGCAAATCATAAGGAAGAAATGAGTTCTATTCAAGTAAATCATGATAAAGTAATAAAGACATGCAAGCTAGTCAGATGGCTCTTTAGAACAAGTTACAGGTTATAGAAGTTATGTAGTATAATTAGACGATCACCTTTCAAGATATGATGGATACCATGGAGGAGAATCATGCCAGCAAAATCAATGCTATGAAGGATGAGCATTCTAATCAAATGAATACCATAAGAAGAAAACAAATCATTCTTCAAAATAAGCTACATATAATGGAAAAATCACAAGTTTAGGAACTCTAGCCAAGACCAAAGGATCCAAAGCACGAGCCTCCCAACTCACATAAGCAACCTTCGTCTTGCTATGAAGAAGTCATTGATCAAGGCAGGAAGGAAATTGATGAGAATTAGGTTGATGCTTGCAAGATTGATCCACCAGTCGTAACAGAGTAGGTTCATGAAAATAAAGAAGAGCAGGTCACAAAAGTCTCGAATGTTCCAAATTTTCCGTATGAACATTGTCCAAATCAGATAAAAAGTTGCACAACGATCAAATCAACATCAGTGTCGCAACCTATGGAAATAAAAATAAAAAGCAGAAAAGAAGGAATAGGTTTGATGCATCTGATGGGTAAGAGAAATGCGATATACGGATAAGTAAACGTCCAAGATATTCAGAATTCAACATGGCACATCTGAAAAGTAACCCATAGACTTGCCAGAAAGTCGACAGATGCTTAGTATGCACTATGTTGAAGACATCTGATGCCATAGGGCATATTTTGTATAGTATATCTAACCCTACACCTTTTATTTATGTCATTAGTTAGTTTTCTTGTTCTGCACTTATGTTTCATATCTCTATATTTCAATTTGTTAGAGTAGATTTTTTCTATTCCAGCAGATAATCTATATATGCATGATGATTTCGATTTTGAATGGATATCTATTTGATGGACTTTTGTTTTCTTGGATACAGGATTTTGGATTCTCACATCAATTCATGGAAGCAACGTGTCCCCATATGGAGGCAGTTGTTGCACACATTTTGTCACAATTCCAAGGAAGCACTTGTGCCAATTTTTTTAAAAAGATCAAAATTATCAACCAACATCTTATTATGTTATTGTAAACCCATTCTGCAAATTTGTAATGTAAATGATGCTAGTACGACCATTTAATTATGTAACAACCTAGGTAAGCCTATGATTTTGGCGATGAGTTTCATCCTAGGAGGTTTTTGTCTCACTCATTATCTGTGTTTTTAAACACCGATGATTAACAGTTTTTCCCTCCAGCCTCAACTCCAAAGCTAGGATGGAATTATTGGCAAGGTCTTAAGCGAGTCCTAACGTTTTAGTCGAGTTTATTGTAAAAGTGATTTTGGAATAATTTAAGCTATTTGGCTAAATTATTTTATTACAAATTACTTGGTCTACCAGATCATATTGTGTCACAAAATTGGGTAAATATTATGAGGGTTTATAACGAATGGTTATTCCTCCTTTGAGGGTTGAATTATTGTAATATCTGATGTAAAAAATACTTTACTGTATCGTCCCTCATACTTAGACAACATGGCTAAAATATTTGAGGATGAAAAAATGGTTAATTTCATTTTGTGTCAATTAATTATTTTTTCTGGCAAAAATAAACTTAAATCCGAAGCTAGAAAATTAAATAATTTAGAGTCAAAATTAAAATGTTAGAGAAATTAATTTCTCCAAGTAGAAAAATTCGTGGGTTTAAAAAAAACTAATTTTTGGAGGTCCCACACCAAGGGAATATTGGAAATTTCAAGAAAATTTGGACCTTTGGACCTTGGTGGTTAAGTCAAAGTCAAATTTTTGAGGAAATTAGCTCAAAATAATTATTTTTGAACTGATAAAAAGTGAATTTTATGAGAAATTCGAAAATTCCTCAAAAATAAATATTTTCGACGACAGAGATTAAAAGTTGATCAAAGATTTATCAACGGTCGAGATTATTTTGACAGGGATCAAGCCAACTAGCTAATATTTCCCACTTGGATGGATTTCTCTATAAATAGAAGACATTTTTCTTTTATTCTTCACAATGATAGTGACTTTGGTCTAAATGTAATTTTTGTAACGCTGGGAACGTTTGAAATCTGTAACAAAAGACTTTGGGGTTTAGTTAATGGCATCTTTGTTTCATTGATCTATGGTACAAGTTGGGTATGTGCGTTCCTATATTGTGCTTCAATATCAGATAATTATTATTTCATTTGTAGATGATAGGAACATTTTATTGGTAAATTTTGGGCTTATCTTAGGTGATCTGATTCATTGTATGAACTAAGAATTTTCTCTTAAGAAATATATAGACTTTGCGAGTTCCCCAGCCCTTGGGCTCCAAGTTCACAGACCGTGGGAAAAGACTCACTTTGTTTGGGCAACATGAATTTTATGTGGGTTTCTTACTTTGCTAAGGTTGTGATTAACGCCTATTTTTCGAAATACATCAAGTTATTGTCATTAATGTAAAAAATTTACTATTCAAAGTTTTTCTCAAGCATTGTACCTTTGTAATTATTTTTTTGTAGAATAATTTTCTAACCCTTGTATGTTGAACCCTAACCCATTTTAACTTTTGTATAGTATTTGGGGTTTTGAAATTTAACTTTTTTATTTTTATTTTATTTGGGTATTTGGGTTTCTATTCTAAATTTGTTTAAGGATTGAGGAAGAAACTGGCATTGGAGACCTCAAAAACCCTAGACATCTAGGGTTATCAGGCTATTTTTTCAAGTTGCTTATTTTTCAAATAGGGGAAAAAGCCTATTTTCCAGAAGGCCCTAGCCCTTACCCAACCTGAAAGGCTAGTGTTTGTGATCTATTTTGCAATCATTAAGAAGGCTATAAGCCCTACAAGGGCTAGGTCTCTTTGCAAACAAGGGTTTCTTCAAGGGATTGACATTTTATCTCTAACAATTTGTTTTGCAATGATTTTGGGGTTAACATTGTGTCTTTAGGTGGTTGCCTTCATTGGAAGTCTTCTTAGCCATCTACAATGCCCCAATGCCTCTTGGTTTGCTCTCTAACCTTCTTATTTCAACTTTGTCCTAAAATTGAATTCTGAAGTAATTTATGACAGTAGTATAATTAAGGCCTAAACACACTTTTTATAAGCCCAATTTCATCAATAAATCACCTAAGGCATTTATAATTAACTTGAAATTGAATTTGAGTGCATAGAAGTGTTTTTTATGAATTGTTGGGTAATTTTCAGATCTTATATGTTTGCTACAACTTAGACCGAACCTAGTTACACCTTTCAACATTCCCTCTTAACTAGGGAGGTATTCATAATGGTTCTTGGTCATTCTCAATCTAAGGAATTCTCATAAGAAGAGTCAGATTGGTAACCCATCTGTTTAGCATCATATCAACCAGCATTGTCACATAACAAGGCCTTGACTAAGAGCTCTATCTCTCCACGATGTTTGAGCACAATGCTGGCGAGACCAATGATGTATAGACACCCTCATCATTGTCTCTCTCGGAACATACCCCACCGGGGTTCTCAGGGTGTTTTCCACCAAGACTATTGTTATCTTGGATTCCCAGTCCTCAGAGAATATCGGTCCTCTATGACTACTCTTATCTTGGATGCCTTCACAGATCCTCAAAAAGCATCGCATGCCAGATGTTTACCCAATCCTCCATTTTGTCTTCCCTAATGAAGACAAGAATGATTTGTCTATCTCTCCCTCTTAATTAGGGAGGACATATCAATTCCAACAAAGGAATGTACTCATTCCTACGGAAGGAATGTGCCTAAGATCCCTCTTGGCTTAGGAATTTTGCTTCCAAGTAAGAAAATTGTTTCCAGGCTCCCTCTTAATTAGGGACCTACAACATCTCCTTCGGTGGAGGTGATGGGACAACCAACTGCTTGAAGAACTCCTCCTCACGATGTCATGAACTTCTTTTCATTATTCAAGAGTCTTCATGTTTTGGGACTTCTTCGTAGGGCACAAATCATCCATCACTTTCATCCGAGTTAGTCATGTCGTCATCGGAAAGTGATCCATCAATTCATATCTGGCCTTCCTTCATGCCATGCTGCGTTCTTTCTTGCCATGTTTCCTTAAGGATATTTCATCCTACTACATGGGTAGCGATCATAGATCTTCCCTTGGCAGACTTGCATAAGCCATCCAGATATTGTTCAAAAAAAAAAAGGAATGAACAGTAAATACAAATTACCTTTGTTATGGTCTTTCATCATGACATCTTCTAGTTTGCATCAACAACCTGCAAACACATCGGCACATCTCCCAAAGATATATATTGTCAAGGGTCTCATTCTTTTTCAGACTCCATCAAAGTCTTCATATCTTTCATGGAGATATCCTAGTCAAATCTTCTTGGTCTTTGGATGTTGATTGCCTTTTCCATGGTTGCATATCCCATGATCTCTTCCTTCCTTTCTTCATACATTTCATTCCCAGGAACTTCCAATTAGAGTTCCTCCAATTAATGTCAACCACCTCATATTTCATATGAGGACATATTATGTTGATTTCATTTAGACAATGTGTGACTCATGCTTTTCTATATCCTTTCAAAGGAGAAGATCCCTTTCTTTTGATCATGCTCTCAAGATAGAGTATTGATCCTTGTTACTGTTGAAAAATGTGTAACTTGGTTTGGTCTTCATTAGTATGAAATGTATTCTTGTAAATGTAAAATGAAAAAGAAATTATTTTTGTTATTGAAGCATGGGTTTCATGCTCAAGTTCTTTTATTTTATAGGTCAAGAACCCATTGAGTGATTCTAGGGTTTTCCTTAGGTATAAGAGTCACTGTCATATATGGAAGACCCTATGGGCACATTGTATATTGTAAAGAAAAAATTATTTTGTCTTAAAAGTGTCAAAATACCTCCAAGATCAAGTCGGCCTAATGAGCTGTCACGTCGGCCTACATGAAGAGCCACGTCCACTTGGATCATTCATTCACTCATCTTTTATGTGAAGAAGGCAGAAGAAGAAATTCGAAGAAGGAAGTGCAAAGAAGAGAAGGATGAAGAAGGCGAAGTGATTGGGTCTCTCTCTATTCTTCTGGAAGTGAAAAGTTAGGGTTTCTGCGTTGGGATAGTTTGAAGTCCGATTTTGAACGCAAGAGAGAAGGGAAAGAAAGCGAAGGTCTCTTAGGGCATCCTACTAGCCCTAGGACTCAAGTCAAGGAAAGCGAAGTCAAGAGGA
This sequence comes from Pinus tabuliformis, assembly GCA_031772625.1. Classification (NCBI taxonomy): domain Eukaryota; kingdom Viridiplantae; phylum Streptophyta; class Pinopsida; order Pinales; family Pinaceae; genus Pinus; species Pinus tabuliformis. Next base: position 1,267,731,765 of record CM062804.1, read on the forward strand.
AGGTTGTTAGAGGGAGATAAAAGTCTCCTAGAGAAGCAACATGAGTTGTAGTAGTTACTAGGGAGAAGAATTTCGAATCCACTGGGAGGTTTAAAATATTGCAATTGGAGGCCAAGGAAGACTTGATCTTGGAGGATATTTGTCTGAGTCTAGGTCATGGTATTAATGCATTCAAAGATTTGAAAGATAAGAAGAGATTTTCGGGTTTTCCCCTCAAGAGGGGTTTTGTCCCTGGCTTCCAGCCTATATATTGTGTCATTGTTCTTACTGTTTTGGTAGTTGCTTGATGTATTACACATTGGAAAAAGGAAGATCAAAGCTAATAAGTAAAAATGTAACACAAACCGTTATCAAGTTAAGAGAATTAACATATACATTTCCCTATTGAATTATCAACATGGTATTAGAGCTTTGGTTCTCTAAGGGCATCATGAAGATCTCCTCTACAATGAAGAAAGTCATCAGGAAGATTGCAATCCATCTCAAGAAAGGGATCAACGAAGTATGGAGTCTCATATTCTCTTCAAAGAAGGTATCACTCAAAGAAAGGGATGAGGGACTCTTCTTGGCTCTCTTTGGGGCATTCCAAGACAAAGATCTGGGTGATTGATAGTGGTGCATCAAGGCACATGATTGATCACTCCCACGAATTGAAGACCTTGTCAAAAGGAAAATTTGCATACTCTATGGAACTTGGAGACAACAAAAGCTATCCAGTGATAGGAATTGGATCATCATCCATAAAGCTCGAAGATGGAAGTAACATCCACCTCAACAACATTCTATTTGTTCCAGGTTTGCGCAAAAATCTACTTTCTTTTTCAAGCTTAGAAGATAAAGGAGATAGAGCAGTCGTCATTGATGATAAAGTAGTTGTATGGGCAAAAGGCTCAAAGATAGAACAACAAAAGTGATTGGTATCCGAGAAGGAAGGCTCTACAAATTAATATCTCCTGTAAACTATGCCCTAGTTCACACTGAGATTAGTCCATGCGAACTTTGGCAACGAAGGTTTGGTCATCTATATTGCAAAATACTTCCGACTCTAAATTCCATAGTAGATGGAATACCAAATCTGAAGGACGATCATGAAGGTGTCTGCAAAGGATGTGCATTGGGCAAGAATACCAGATACCATTTGGAAACAATGCATCACGGTGGAAAGAAATCTTGGATCTCATTCACTCTGATGTGTGTGGCCCTATGACTCCAAAATCACTTGGAGGACATCTTTATTATGTCACATTCATAGATGATCACTCAAGAAAGACCTGGGTTTACTTAATGAAAACCAAGGATGAAGTATTTACTAAATTTCAAGAATTCAAAGCTGAAGTGGAGAACCTTACAAAAAGAAGAATCAAGATATCAAGATCTGATAATGGAGGAGAATATACATCCAAAGAGATTATAACATTCTGTAAGGAATTTGGGATTAAGAGGGAGCTGATAGTTCCATAGAATCTCGAACAAAATGGAGTTGCAGAAAGAAAGAACAAATCCATTGAAGAAAGTGTAAAAGCAATATTACACGATCAGGATCTACCTAAGTTTCTGTGGGGTGAGGCAACAAAGACAACAGTCTACATACAAAATCGATGTCCTCACAAATCTCTAGACAACAAGACTTTGGAAGAAGTTTTCACTAGGAAGAAGCCATCTGTAGATCATCTCCGAATCTTTGGTGTCCTGTGTATATTCATATTTCGAAGGACAAAAGAAAGAGGTTGGATCCTTTCGGTGTGAAGGGCATATTTGTTGGGTATAGTAACTCATCGAAAGCCTATAGAATCTATATGAAAGATGGACATCACATTGAAGTTAGTTGTGATGTCATATTTGATGAGAGCATAACATTCAAGAAATCAAAAGAACTTTCTATAGATTATGATGATGAAGAACTTCCCATATTTGAGGAAGAAGTTGACAAGAAAGGAGAAGGATCTCACCATGAGGAAGGACCTAGTGAACCTGTTCAACCTGTGGTCATTCAAGAAACAAGGAAAAGACCTAATTGGGTGAAGTCTACATTACTTGATGCAGAAGGTCATGGGGCAACTCAAGGATCATTTAGAGAAAGTAAATGACCAAAGAAATATTTTGGGTATGCTGCATACATGACAAAATTAATAAAAGCATAACCATACACCTTTGAAGAGGTTGTAGAACATCGAGAATGGAAGGATGCCATCAACAAAGAATACCAATCTATAATGAAGAATAGAGTCTGCGAGATCGTACCTAGGCCTGAAGACAAATCTGTGGTTACTTCCAAATGGATCTATAAGATCAAGAATGCAGCTGAAGGAAGTATAAATAAGTATAAAGCAAGATTTGTGGCTAGAGGGTTCTCTCAACTTGAAGGCATCGACTATGAAGAAACATTGCTCCAACAGGAAGATATACAACATTTCGATCATTAGTCTCTCTTGCAGCATCGATGGGATGGAACATCCATCAAATGGATGTCAATTTGTGTTTTTGAATGGCAATTTATATGAAGTCTACATAGAACAAACTTTGGGATTTGAAATCAAAGATAGGAAGGCATATGTTTGCAGATTGAAGAAAGCATTATATGGCCTCAAGTAAGCGCCAAGGGCATGGTATGCTAGAATGGATGCATACCTACAAAGATTAGGCTTCACGAAAAGTTATTTTGATTCGAACCTATATATTAAGATTGTAAACAATGAACTTGAAATTATTCTTCTGTATGTAGATGACCTTCTCTTGACGGGTGTAGAAGGTCAAATTGAAGAATGTAAGAAATAATTGGCAACAAAGTTTGACATGAAGGATCTTGGGCTGATGCATTACTATTTGGGACTAGAAGTTTGGCAAGAACCTAATGAAGTCTATTTAGTTCAAGGAAAGTATGTGATCGAGATACTAAAAAAGTTCAACATGATGGATTGTAAATCTATGACCACTCTGATGGTTACAAACTTAAAAATACTAAGGAGTTCTGAATCAAGCCCTGTGGATCCTTCCAGATATAGACAATTTATTGGCTCATTGATGTACTTGGTGAATACTCGACCGAACATATGTTTTGCAGTAAATGTACTCACTCAATTCCAAGTGGAGACGAAGCATCATCATTGGATAAGAACAAAACATATTCTAAGATATCTACAAGGAACCATCAATTACTGCCTGAAATATGATTGAAGGAATGATGTTCAATTGATTGGTTATACAGATTTCAACTGGGGAGGCAGTGAACAGGATGGAAGGAAGCACTACGAGAGAATGTTTTAGTTTAGGATCCTCTATGGTCTCATGGTTGAGCAGAAAGCAAGACACAGTGGTTTTGATTAGTGTTGAAGATGAATATGTTGCAGCATGCGAAGTTAGTAGGGAAGCAGTTTAGTTAAGGAAGTTGCTATCTGACTTGTTTGAAGGACCGATGAACCCTACAGTGATACTTTGCGATAACACCAGTTGTATTCGTTTTTCTAAGGACCCAATATTTCATGGGAAGACAAAGCACATCAACAACAAGTATCACTATATACGAGAGCTAGTACAAAATGGTGTGGTGCGGCTACGATATATCTCCACTGATGAGTAGGTAGCTGACATATTGACGAAATCACTTCCAAACAAGAAGCTTGTATACTTAAGGGACAAACTTGGTTTGGTGGATTTGTCCTCCCTAATTGAGAGGGAGAGATAAACACAACATTCTTGTATTCAGTTGGGAAGAAAGAATGAAGGATTGGGTAACCATATGGCATTCAATACTCTTTGAGAATGTGGTAGGGCATTCAAGACAAGAGTGTTGATTTTTGGTAGAATCAGATGTGTTCTAGCCATGAAATTTGGTGGAGAGGCTAAGGCACATGACATCTCCAAGACCCATAAATCGTTTGGAGAAATTCCACTCAGATGAAGAGATATTAAAATAATTAATATTTTTAATGAGACTCTAAGTCTTAACTTAGGAAAATTAAAATATTAATGTGTATTAATATAATATGGGTGAGAAAGTTCTAAATAACGAGGATCAAGCCAGATCTAATCTTAGTCGTTGATTAGGGACTTAATCTTGGCCGTTGAATCGTCAATAGGAAAAATATAAGAGGTGGTTTGATGGTTAGTTGGAGACACACCAAGAGAGCAAGAATTCGATTTTCTGGGGTAGGGTTTGCCAAGGAAATCAAGTGAGTGATCAGTTGCAGCAAGGGGTAGTTCAGCAAGAGGATTTTGATCCAAGGCTGAAGGATACATATCAGAGAGGCAACAGAGTGTCGGAAGATGTAGCGCCAAGCCTAGGAAGGCTGACGCAGAGGCTAAGGAGGCCAGCATAGAGGACGCAGAGGGCTGAAGAAGTTGATGCCGAGGATGCAGTGAGCTTCAGAGGCTGCGCTAAGGTGATTCAGTGGGACAAACTGAGAGATGATTGGCTGACAAAGAACCAGAGAGGGTGACGTAGTTCCAGAGGAGTGCGTGGAGTAGCTTTCGCTGTCCAGCACAAGGAATAGCCAGAGTCACTGTGGGATTGTTCATCCGACCGCTGATTAGCTGGAATATCTGTCTCCAGATAGAGGTATAGTTGCGGAGGATATTCTTTGAAGGGTGAGCCATTTCTGGCACCCTAGTTGTATTCAGAAATCTACTTAATAATAAAACCCTCATATATGTTGCATTGGTTTTCTTGCATTGGGTTTTTTCGGGGACGATTGTCCAAAAATAACAATGTTCCTTTTGTTGTCTCAGTTTATTCAGTTGTTGATCTATATATTTGTGAAGGTTGCAATTGTGTTTACTTCGATGTTTATGTTATTAAATAACTAGAACAAGTAGGAGATAGTAAACCAGATTTTGCAGTAGGGGTTTCTGATGTGTTAGATTTAGAAATTTTCACAAAGAGTAGTCGTGGACCGATATTTTTTTAGGATTAGCTACCCAAGATAAGAATAGTCCAATGGGAGAGACAATGAAGATGGTGTCTATTGTTGCGCAAAGTGTCTAAGCACTACGACAACGCTTAAACCGAGGGCTGTCACTCTGATCTTTGATCTCTTTGTTTAAGCCGTCTCCTAGGCTAAGGGAGGTAGACCGTATGGGATAAAGGAGAACCAACTGGGAAGCAGCTGGCTTGGGAGACACAGCAAGGCAGAGAAGCGCTTGATTGAAGCTTAGTGACACTTAAAAATTAATTTGCTTTAGAATGCTTAAGATCAGTGCCTTATGGAGTTAATGATTAAATAATTGTTTATCAACTGTTGCAGAAATATGAAATTTGTAATCCCACGATTAACAATCATTTATCATCAAATAACCCAAGCAATGATTAATTTCACCAAATGCAAGATATTCAATAAATGCACAATGCTTTAACAATGTTCCAACAATTAAATTTCAAAAGATCAAATGCATTAAATAACCACGAAACTTAAAAGCTAACCACCTAGAAAAATGATTATGCTTGAAATTCCAGACTTAGGAAAATTTATCGTTTTCCAATAGTTAAACTCCAGATAAAAATTTAAGCACTTTTAACTTGTGGTAGAATGATAAAATACTGATACCATAAGAAGAAAAAGAAAATCTTTTTCTTCAAAGCTCAACCATAGCACAAAAATACATCAAAATAATATACGTGACAATTCCTCAGATGCATACGGTAAGCCTAAATGTGACAAAATATTTCAATTTTTTTTTTTTTGAAGACCGTAAAATAAAAACTAAATTCTAAATAAAACCAAACTAGAACCTAAAAGCCTTTTTTATGATTTTTTTTTTAATTTTAATTTTTTTTTTATTTTTATTATTAAATAGATCTAAATCTAATCAAAACTCAAATCTAAATTAAATATAACCTAAAGACTAACCCTTTTTAACTTTTTTATTTTTTAAAATTTGATTTGAAAAGTTAAAATTAAGATAAACTAATCCTAAAACTAAAAGAAATGAAAAGAGAAATAAAAAATCTAACACCTTGTCTATATATATAACGAAAATGAATGTCTATTAAATCTAAATCCTAAATGAATAAAAATCGAAACTAAATCTAAGTCAAATAAAATCTAACTTATTAAATATACGACTGATTATAACTGACCCTAGCTACCAGCGTTAGAGAGAAAAAAAATGAAATCGTATTTTATTTGTGTAGTTGCAGGTTGAATGGGCAACGGAAGGTAGTTTGACGACGACCACAAGGAATGGATGAAATACGCAGTGAGGAGCACGCAGAGGTTATGGTAGTTCGACGGGTAGAGAGAAAGAGGACGCAGAATGATATGGGAGCTACGGGAGTGAGAAGCGTAGTGGAGCAATCAGAGTGCAAGTGATGAGGATGGTTGCGTGTGGATGGCTGGGCAGGAGTAGCGAGGACATCGTGAGGGATTTCTTTGCCAGCGTAGGTTATGGCAGCGGGAATAGAAGCCTGCGTGAGGTTTTTTCGATGTGTTTTGCAGGGAGAGAAGTAGCGTGAAGCTGGGATGAAGTTGTAGTGGGTTGCTGATGATAAATGAAGAGAACTGGGCAGATTTCGAGAGGGTATGAACACAATTTGTCTTAAAAAATTTGAAATTTCTCTGCAACCAAAATGAAAACCCAGGAACTCAGAAAATCCTGCAAAAATTTCCAAATCTGAAGTAAATATTTCTGCAAGAGTTGATCCTGAGGCCAGATCTTACCCTCCAGGGCCTAGATTTGGCTTCGGACAAAATGTTTTCTTTCGACCTGCAACTTGCAATAACAAAAAAAATCGAACACCCAAAAGAAAAAAAAACCTAAAACCAGCTGAATAATTACAATATTCATGGTTTAAAGGCTCTAAATAGCTAGATTTATCAGTATGCCACAGAAATATTTTTAGAGTTTTAAATTTACTATGAGATGCTTCAGAAAACCCCTCATGCATTTGCAAGAAAAATTCAAATGATAAGCCCAGGATCAAAACTAGCTGGGCTCTTCAGAAAGTGCTTCTCGAGAGTTGGCTGGTTCAGCCGAGAATTTCCCCAAACGTCCGTTATTCGAAATCTAGATTTTCCTACACAGCTTACTTCAATCATTAACAAAGAGGGAGAAAACAATACTAAAATCCAGATTTAATGGAGATACTTGCCATCATATTCAAAAATTTAACTACCATTCAAAGCCTAGCGACTAAACAATATACCTGTGTTTAAAATCACTCTTTATAAAGCTACCATCAATGGCTGAAATTAAAATCATGCACAAAAATGAAACATCTTACAGCAATTCCAGAAGAATAACACTAGCAAGATTTCAACCCCGAAGTCTTTCTTTATTGCATATGAAAAATGACTACAAGAGAGCTTTCTTTAGCACAAGACTCACAGATCCAATCCTCAAGTGACCCCTGACACCCTATTTAATGGAAAATTTCTCAACGGCTAGTTCGAGTGATCCATGTCAAAATGATCTCGACCGTCGACGAGGATCAAAATCTCTTTTAATCTCATCTGTCAAAATTTTAAATGCATTTTAATATATCAAAATGTTGCGTTTATTTCCTCAAAACTTTGACTTATTATTATTTTATTTTATTTTTCAAAATTTTATTTATTTTTTATTTTTTAATTATTTTTTAATTTTATTATTTTTATTGCAGCCTCGAACTTAGTCTTTGGAAAAAATCACCTAGGACCTAGTACTTATGAGGGGATTAATTATTTTCTAACTCTCAAGACACTTTACATCATGACTTTTATAATTTTACATCTCAAGGGGGAAAATCCATTTGACATAGACCCTCATAGAGTACGCAGTCTTGCGACACAAATATAATCTAGCAGAACAAGCAATTTGTAATAACCTAACCAAATAATTAGGATTATTTCCAAGTTACTTTTACATAGACTCGAAGCACACTAAGATTTCCCTAAGATTTTAATGACAAAATCCATTCCAGCTTTGGGGTTAGGCTGAAGGAAAACTTTGCCGACCATGGGTCGGTGCAGTGTTACTTGGGAGCGGGAGCGAAAGCGGAGAGCGGGAGCGAAAACGGGAGCAGGAGCGACATTTTCAGAAGCTCCCGATTTGGGAGCGAATCCCGAAGCATTTTTATATAATATATATATATTTTATATTTTGATACATATATGTCAACAAAAACATGTAGAATAATGAATTAGATATAAAAAACATAAAAAAACATAGATTGAACCATATAACAACAATCATATAGAAGTTATAAGCTTCATCAACCACGTCCACAAGTTAGTAACATAGTAACATACAACATATTGAGTCTCATGATTCATCAATCTTAAAGTTTCAAGCTTTCAAAATTCAATATATAACATTTATCATCATTGATCACCAAAGTTGTACTTGTAAGCTAAGTGTAACCATTACAACAAATAATATCTAACATGAAATGAAATGTTATAAAATGAAATGAAATGAAACTACTTTCAACTTTCATGAAGCATCATATTCATAATTCATTACTAATGAGTTATAATTGCCAACTTCAAACTTAATTGTCATACATTGTTTAAAAAAATATCATAATAAATATGAAAGAGTCAATAGTTATAAAAGCTACTAGAAACTATAAAAGAGAAGTAAATCTATTATCTATTTCTTGTGCTTGGGCCTCTTGCCACCACGAGAAATGCCTAATTTTTTAGTCTTGCTGAAAATCAAGATCTTTGTCATTAATATCACCCTCTAAGCATTAATATCTAGAGGTATCTTTGTCATTACCTTTGTATTTGTATAGGGATCTTTGTCATTAATATCACCCTCTAAGCATTAACATAAGATAGAAAAAGCATAGCATGTCAAGTCAAGATTTTGTTTGAGTGATGCGTACGTTTTTAGGAGGGTCATGATAGAGGAGTTCGACAACCAATGTCACTAACATCAAGGTACATAGAGGGATTGGTGCTCTTGATTAAATACGAGTTCCATACCCTAATACATGACAAAATTCAATGGAAACATTGCAATCCCCTAATCCTAAAATCCTGAAAAACTGATAAGTTTGCTGGATTTTGAATGAAATCTAAAATTCTACTTTCTTCTTATAAAATCCAATGAGGCCGGAACCACTCTCAAACATCCTGAGTCATTTCATGGTAATGTTAAAAATTAAAGTAAAAGGATGAAAATGAAGATTAAGGAGAATGTCACTTTTTCTTTAAGAATTTAAAATTACCATGAATAGCATATCAATACTAGGGCCTAGACTTGATCATTACGCTGCCTCACTCAAAAATTATTTGTTTCTTTCAAATCAAATTGCATTTCGAACATTACTACAAAAAAAAATTGCAAAAAAGGCAAAACGCTCCTGAAAAGGCAGGGAGCGAAATTTTTTTTAGGGAGCGCGCTCCGGGCGGGGGGGGGCCGCGCTCGCCGGCAACATTGGGTCGGTGAGACAAAAAACCTTTCGGAATGTAGATCATCACTAGAAGATTAGGTTTACCTAGGCAAATACATACATGACATAGATCTGCTAAGATTACTTACAATTTATACATATGCAGACTGAGTTTATAACATAACATGATGGGACTGATGACGTCAGTCGAATGGCACGGACACGTCGATCAAGCGCCACCCCATTTGCGAAAAAAGGGGGTGTACTGCTATGGGTAGTTGACACGTAGTGGTCAACAGTGTCTATACATCATTGGTCTCGCCAACATTGTGCTCTAATCCTGTGGAGAGATAGCGCTGTTAGTCAAGGCCTTGCTATGTGACAATGTTGGTTATTATGATGCTAGATAAATGGGTTACCAAATCAACTTTTCTTATGAGATCTCTTCAGATTGAGAATGACCATGTACCTCTAATGAATACCTCCCTATTTAAGAGGGAGTGTTGAAAAATCTGTAACTAGGTTCGGTGTTTATTAGTATGAACTGTAGTCTTGTAAATGTAAATGAAAAAGAAATTATTATTATTATTATTGAAGCATGGGTTTCATGCTCAAGTTCTTTTATTTTATAGGTCAAGCACCCATTAAGTGCTTCTAGCGTTTGTCCTAGGTATAAGAGTCGTTGTCATATATGGAAGACCCTATGGGCACATTGTATATTGTAAAGAAAAACTTATTTTGTCTTCAAAGTGTCGAAATACCTCCAAGATCAAGTCAGCCGACATGAAGACCCATTTCCACCCTCGAGGAAGCCTATATTTAAGAGGAACTCATCCTCCACTTGGATCATTCATTCACTCATCTTTTATGCGAAGAAGGCAGAAGAAGAAAGTCGAAGAAGGAAGTATGAAGAAGAGAAAGACGAAGAAGTCGAAGTGATTGGGTCTCTCTCTATTCTTCTAGAAGTGCGAAGTTAGGGTTTCTGCACTGGGATAGTCTGAAGTTCGACTTTGAATGCAAGAGAGAAGGGAAAGCAAGCCAAAGTCTCTTAGGGCATCCTACTAGCCCTAGGACCCGATTCAAGGCAAGCAAAGTCAAGAGGAAGGATGTTAGAGGGAGATCAAAGTCTCCTAGAGAAGTAGCAGTAGTTGTAGCAATTGTTGGAGAGCAAAATTTAGGATCTACTGGGAGGTCGAAAATATTGCAGCAGGAGGCTAAGGAAGACTTGATCTTGGAGGGTATTTGTCTGTGTCTAGGTCATGGTATTCGTCAATTGAAAGATCTGAAAGATAAGAAGAGATTTTCGGGTTTTCCCCTCAAGAGGAGGGGTTTTGGCCCTGGCTTGCACCCTATATAGTGTATCATTGTTCTTACTGTTTTGGTAGTTGTTTGATGTATTGCACGCTGGAATAAGGAATATCAAAGCTAATAAGTAAAATGGCAACACAAACAATTATCAAGTTAAGAGAATTAACATATGCATTGCCCTATTGAATTATCCACAGTTACCTGCAACCATATGACATGACTCTTCAATATCGAATACAAGCATACATACCTCATTTTCCTTTGTGTCATTCAAACTTTCTTCAATAGCTTCCTTGATTGAAAGAACTTCAATCCCTTGATCTGCTTCATCTCTTATGTCATCATACCATCATCCCATGAATTCCACAAGTTTGGAATTCTTGATGAAACACTTGCTTCCCCTCTTGATCAATGAACCTTTCGATGAAGATTCCATCAGAGAATCTTGAGGATCTAGAGTATCCCCATCCAACAGATGTTTCCTTTTGACAGATGTATGATGAACCTTGTACTAGATGACCTTTTTCTTTCCATAAGTGCCACTTATGTTTCCAATGAGGTTCCCAAGAGCTATATCCTTCATAGTTGACTGCCATAGATTTCAATTTCAACCATCTTTCATGCTTCTCTATGATGATGTCTCGAGCTCTTTCTTTCAATGCTTCTATGATGCCATGATGCATCCCATCATTTTTATTGGTGAATCATGATAGCCATATCTTAGAACAAAAGACTTAGGAACTCGAAAAGAACTTAGGTGAGGAAGACTATCTCAATCATAATAGAGATCTCTTACCTCCTCATTCTTGGACTTCTTCTTAGCGTCCTCCGCTTATTCGGTGATATGAGTTTCTTCTCTTCCTCTTTTGTTATCATCCCCCTCGATCTTACGACAATCTCTTTTGTAGTGCCCATATTCTTGACACCCATAACATTGAATCTTAGCCATGCCCCTTTTCTTTTTATGAGAAACAAATTTTCCCTTCCTTCTTGTCATTGTAGCATAAGCTTCATTTTGCTCGCCTGTTGCCACATCAGATTTGGCATTTAGTCTAGATTCTTCAATCTTGCACAGTGACCATAGATTATGGGATGGAGCAGCTTCTTTCTTCCCATAAATTCTTGAAGTAAAGTTACTCCACTCCTCCAGTAGTGCATTTAGTACAACTGTAGTCATTTCTCTATCAGACATGACTTCTCCTAGATCTTGAAGTTGATCCTTAATTTTAGATATCCTCATAAAGTATGAGGTTATTCCATCTTCCCTTGACATCTTCAGCTTGTAGAGTTCTTGCCTAACAAGATGACTTATCCAACGGTGCTTATGGAAAACAACTCTACCAATTTGTCATAGATCTCTTTTGAAGTTTTGAGTTTTGATACATATGGGATGAGGGGATCTTTGATGGATTCTATGAGAATCCTTTGAGCCCTAACTTCCCCTTTCATATACTTTGCAACAGCTTGAGCATATTCCTTTCCCGGTTTAGTGATAGATCCTTTGACATTGTTCCATAACCTCATTTTCAATGAGATTCAGATCTGTCCTTTTCTTCCATCTAAGATAGTTTGAAGCCCCAACCAATTTGTTGCTTTCCTTGCAAAAAGACATTTTGACAGGTTCAATTGTGGGCATAAATATACTTACTTGACAGGATGCTCCTTCTTCTTGTTGCTTCCCTGATGTTGATAGTGATATAGAGGATAGAAAACTTCTTGTTGATAAAGGTAGTTTTCTTCAAGAATGATCCTTGATCCCACAAAGAGTGAGATCTCTTTGGATCCTTTGATGGTGATGAAGATCAATGATGACTTCTTGGTGATGTCTTCAATGGTAAGGAACTTGCTTCAATGAGAGAGATCACCTTAGAATCTTGATGACAACACCTTTTGATCTAGCTTCCTTTGGATGAATAGTCTTCAAGGCACTTCAACTTCAGACTAATTGAGAATGGATCCCAGGGATGATCTTGATCTTGAAGTGCTTCTCTTGGAAGAATAAACTTCAAGCTACTTTGATTCATAGATCTCTTTGAGTAGATGTAGGGTCTTTGAGGTCTCTTGAGATGACTTGAGGATTCCAAGACTTCTTGTTGGTGTAGACTTTCTTTGATCTAGGGTTATGATGCTTCCTTTGTAGATCTTGACTTCAAGATGATCTTTGTTTTGATGCCTTCCTTGAGATTTGAACCTTGAGTGTCCCTTGATAAGATGCCCTTCCTTGACTTAGTCACCTTGGCTCTGATTCCATGTTGAGAAATCTAGGCCATTAAGATTAAGTGATTTCTCTTTGTTAGATAATTGCTTGTGAATGCTTTTTTATTTTTTAGATTAGGATATTCTTTTACTTAGGTTACTTGTTTTCTTCTTCATCAAACAACTACCAATGCATAAACTATAAAGAGACAAGAGACATAGAATGTAGGTTATCAGCTAGGGCCAAAACCTCTCCCACTTGAGAGGAAAACTTGAACAAATTCGTCTTCTTATAGAGACTTCAATTGATGAATACCAAGACCAAGACCCTTGACCTATTTGCCACTCTAAAACCAAGACACAAGTTCCCTTTAGGGCAAATGCTAGGCCAAGGGCAACAAATGGAGACTTAGCCGACTGTCACCTCAGCTAAGGCTCCCTTCTATTTACGGACTTCCACCGATGGGAGGAGACTCGGTATATTATGCTGTCACCAATGAAGGATAAATCAATAAATGGATATGAGCAACCCAAATAATCCCGTTCCTGGAAGAGCTTGAAGGATGGATCTTGCTTGCTTTCTAAGCAAGGTACAATCTCTTTTAGGGAAAGGAAGTGAAGATTTGAGAGTTAGGTTTATGGGATATGACTTGTGAAGGAGTTTCCCAATCCCTAAAATCCTTATTGAAATTGGTATCCCAGATGGTTCTTGAAGAATTGTCTTTTCAAAGGAACGAGATCACACGAGACCAAGTGGACCCAGTCTAGGGTAGGACGAAAGAGTATGACAACCGATGATGTTCTTACCCTAGACAAGGTGGGGGAAAGATCAAAGAAAGAATTTTCACTTGAATGTGATGAATTGATCCTATAATGTACTAACCTTGGGGATGCTAGGGCAAATTTTGATCTCGGAGGTATGACTTGGCTTTTCTCCCAACTCCCCTGTTGGAATGGCTTCAAAATTGGAGGTCTCAAGGAGACACTGGTGTAGGAGACCCTACGAGATCAAACTTTTTGGAGGGATAGTTTGTCGGGAAAATGATGCCCTAGGTGACCCAACTTGGTTAGACCTGGGAAAAGGTGAAAAAGATGTGATTTTAGGTGACCACCTCTTGGTAGATCAGTGCCTTAGTCTTGGGAGAATGGAGTCTATGATGAATATGAGTGAGGGCCTTTGGTTCTTGGTCAAGGAGGCCTCAAGACTACTTCGCTAGCCTTTTAGGTCAAAGAGAAGCAATCTTGCAACTTTTATACTTCGATGTGCAAAGGAGATGGCTTATGAAGGTCAATTCGTTGATAGAATTACCCCTAGGAGATTTAGTTCACATTACGTGGACCATATATTGAGAGATGCTATAATAGAGACAAAATACCACAATTTAAAGCAGTAAATGCATGTAACAATTAGCCCTAAAAATAGCGAAAATCCCAGTCCAATGTATATGACAAAGTAAAACAAGAATAACATTAAGAGCATGTACTTATATGTAACAAAATATATCCAACCATCCAAAATTGACAAAAGAGAAGCTCCAAGATAAAATAGACCAATATCCACACATCAAAATTCATCCATAAAGCTCCAATTCATCCTCTAGAAAAAGTATGAAATTCTCAAGAGAGAGAAAAGATTCAATCCAAAGTGATGATGAGCAAATGAGCTCATCTCATTTGTATTTATACACAAATTAGGAGTTTGAATTAGTCTCCTTGGCCTACATAAGCCCCAAAAATAAAATAATGTTCTAATAATACAACTTTTGGTGACAAGCCCACCAAACTAGCTCATAAATGGAAAAGTACGTCTGTCAAGAGGTCAAATAATAATCTATGCATGTCGTAGGCCCCTCAAAGAGGCCTAGTGAGGTCCATGGGTGCCATAATGAAGAATAAGACCCTCAAAAGCAGTGGAAAACGGGTTGGCCCCTTGTGATAACTTGTGGTGCTCCAGATGACATGTGGGGCACACAAGTGTCCTCATGGGTCTCCAAACAAATCAGAAATGCATGTAGATCTCCTGCAAGGGCTAGGGTTATGGTGTAGGTGATGCCACATTATCGTGTAAGTCTTGGATCATCTGCCAAGTGTATGGTGTAGATCTGGGCCCAGTTGGGCATGATGGATTAGGTGCATCCTCCTCGTCCAATAAGTGAAACAGAAGCAATATATGAATGGTTGTGGGGATCCATGCAGTGCTATTTGCTGTTGTGGAGGCCCATGGCTCTCAACTCTCACCCTACATGTGGCAAGGCAACCCTCTGGAGAATTAGGACTCCATATAGGGGGACCAAACCCCAAATGGAAACCATCTGCAATCTTGCATAAAATCCAATGCATCCCCTAGCGTTCAAGTACAACAAGTCATTATAGAATTTGAGTAAATGAGGTTAGCTAATCATGGACCACATGTGGGGACTTCATAATGGCCTTCCCTTCCATGATAGGCTTCGGGATGTGCCAATGTCTCTTAAACTCCAAATGGGGTTAACCAATAATCCTATTAGGTGGTTTCTACTTCTAAAGGGGATAATATAGTCAAGGTACATCCTTCAAAAGGTGGTGACATGTGACAAATAGGTGAATGAAGTAGGGAATGAGAAGGGGCAACCCTAGGTCACATGCTGGAGTACAAGGGTAGCTAACAAGAGGGAAGCCCACACTTGGATTTATAATGTGTAGGATGGAGAAATCATGGTACATGAGGTGCCCCGACCTTGATTTTTCCACCTTTATTTATATGCCTTTTTCCTTTTTATGATTTTCTTTGATTAACTACTCGGGGCTCAAGGGGTTAGAGCATGATGTATAAGATGTAGCAGTGAATTCCCCTTTTTAAGTTAGGGCGGTGTTGGGACAATCATGGGTTCCTATATGATGAAGAAGGTTCATAGAACTTGTAGGAACCGAGGCGATGGCCATGATGATGGTGTAGAACTCATGTATTGGCTTTTGCCCACATGTTAAATGTATTTGTCCTGGCCATGTTTTGCATTTTATGGTACATTTTCTTGTTGAATGTGGCAATATATGCTTTTATCTTTCTTTTCAGCTGCATCAACCTTCGGGGTTCATTTTAGGCCATGACCCAAGTTGTGGGCAAGGGGAAGGGGCAAGCTAACCCTATGTGGACCCAATGGAGGAATGTGGACCCAGGTGGGAGAAATGATGGATGGGGTAATAATGAATGGAAAGAGGGTAATATAAGCAGATAAGGGAACAGAACCACGCAACCAAAGTCAGGGTTTCCCGTGAAATACCATCTCTAGAATCAAATGGCCAGTAAAAGAGATCCCACGGGACTAGAATCCGAGGTTAATTACTAAAAGGGGTCTAAGGGATAAAAGCACAGACCTAGCCCTTTCTTTCCGCCAAATCCCCCCATTAATCCATGCCCAGAAGTGTCCATGATAAGCAAACTACAATACAAATTTTCCAAATGACAAGGCATACCTTTAGATTCAGGAGGCCCACCTTCAAAGATACGATCATGGCAGATGGGTGAGGGACCACATAGTTGGCTCAAGTGGTGAAGAAGATGGCACAATGAGCTAGCTGGTGGCTGCAAAGGGTTGCTGGCTGTCAGCTGAAGACCATCTTGGAAAAAAAAATTATCCTAGGGATATTACCCACAAAATGGTGGGTAACAGTGCCCAAAACAACACTTGATCTAATTGCTCGCCTTCTTTGTACTGTCTATACTTCAGATTTTCAGTCCTTGGTTCAACATTGCACTCCTTGTCTTTATTTCAGAAACCCTAGCACATGTGTTTGAGCAACTTTGACCCTTTATCTTCCTCGCACTAGAAGGAGACTTTCTTCCTTCAACTCGGCTACCTGTTGGCTTGACTTCTTCCTGAATTCAGTTGCCTTAGAGGTCTGCAATATTTTCGGTCTTCTTCCTGCAATCTTAAGGTCTGCAATCTCGCATGTGTGGAGGTTATTTGGCCCAAAAACAGTCCCAAAACAAAGCCAAAAGACCTTGCTACTCCTTCCCTTCTCCTCGCTGGTTATAAGGCTTCTTGTTGATGACCTTCACACTTCTTACTAGCTTCAGACCTTGACCGAAATTCATGCTCTGAAATGAGGCCAAGTTGCCTATTTATAGTTGTTGCCCATGATAATAAGCCAACATGACATGTATGTGAGCCGACGTGTCCTTTGGTGAAGATCTTTTATTCTATCTTCAAGCCGACTTGTAGGAGGTGTCTTTGCTTGGTCTTGGAGGGTCTTCTTATACATTTAATGACTCATACAAAAATGTAACATGCCCAAGAAGGGTCCTTCATACATGACATTGACTCAAATTATCTTTTATGACTAGATGACAAAACCTAAAGGTTCACAATGGAAACCTTAACTAAAATAAAATCCCTTGATCATGAACCCATGAATCAAGTACTACAAAAATAATTTTATTTTTCTTCTTTTCATCAATTACATAAATTCACAATTACACATGTCATTATGAAGATCGAACCTAGTTACACTTTTCAAAAGACCTTGGGGTTTGTTTCTATTGCCTTCATCTCTCATTTTAGTTGACTGCATAATTTATATCAGATTTGGTATATTGATACAACAATGGCATAACCATCATAATACAAGCCTAAAGAACCCACATGTTAAGCTAATAACTAATACAAGGCATCAAGAATAAATTACAAGGGTTTGATCTATCAATTTTATTGTTTTATGTTGGCTGTCATATAATTTTCAAGGTCTGATTTGAAATTGCAGAGGCCTGATCTGAAAGTTTCAGGTTTGATATAATTGTTACAACAGTGTATTCAAGGCATAAAACACACATAAAATAAGCCTAAATTCATTAACAAGTCACTTAAGGCATTGAACATTAATCTTGTGGTTAAATTGATTGCATATAAGTTATTTTTTGAGGACTGTTGGACAATTTTCAGATCTGATATGTTTGCTACAGCCATCTAAAATAAAATAACAGTGGCATAATAATTGAATTGCAAGCATATTTCATCATTGAAAAATCATTGGCATTGGTTGGGCTTGCATTTATTTGCATATCTTGTCACTTCTTGAGGGTTGTCATAAAAATCAGAGGTCTGATATATGTTGCATAAGGTCTGATATAAACATTGCAGTGGTGTCAAAAATTGTTGACAGTCATCTAAATTCACTTGGCATTTGTTCCTTACATCCTTGCTACTCAAGTCAATTGATAATCATAATCGTGATAAGAAATATTCTTGTGGTAATTTGGAAGAATTGCTAATTGTGTTTAAGCTCTCTATCTTGTGTATCTAATTGACACATTGGCACACTATTGTTATTGGTCATTATCTAATTGGCATTATTATTTCATGAGAAATTGTCTTGATCTTAACAATATCTTGGCGCTTTCTATCTTGTTTCATTGAGCATTCTCTCTTTTAGTGAAGATCGTCATTACATATTGATTAAGTACTTCATCGTTTCAAATTGAATATCGTTGTGATTTATCGCTAAGTACTTAAGACATTTAACAATATCACTAAAAGTAATCTTACATCTTGCATTTACATTCTAGGATTAGATTGCACTAATTTACCTCCAAGCATAAGCTTGGTTGATAGAGAGAGAGGACCACCTTTCTCATCTAGCTTGAGGAGTCTAGAAACTCTTTAGTGGTTAACACAGTGACCTTGCAGAGGTTAGAGCGACAGTCTCTGCAGCAGTAGAGGCACCGGGTGGTTGGAACACAAGGGGAGGTATCGTTAATCAAGCCTTTGCTTGCCTCCCATTGGTTTTCATCCTACAACCTACTCTAGAGACTAGTCCCAAAACAGTTAAGAGGAAGGTTACATTTAAAATAGACATCTAACTTAAACTCAACCAAGATTTTGCTTTTCACCTAGCTTGTAGGATTTGCATTTCATCTAGGTATGTGAAGCATCTAAGCATCGATTATTCATCTGGCTACTTGGCATTTAATTGGTAACAAGCAAGAAGTTGACTCCTTAAGGCACCGGTCTCACATTCAAATCTAATCTAATCTTTAAATCCTGCTAAAATTAACCATGTATCTAGGCCATTCAATCGTGTCTCTCGAACTCGTCGGTTGCCAACTTGTCCTTCATCTGCACATTTCCATAGGGACTACCCCTCATAGCCTGCTGTTGGGAGACAACTAGAACGAAGAGGTCAAGGATCAGTGTGACAGTCGTCGACTTGAGTCATTGTCGTAGTGCCTGTACAATCTGAGTGACAACAGGGCACTTCAGGGGGAATGCCCTTCCATAATGGCCTTTGGCATGTACAAGTGTCTCCAAGCTCATTAAGAGGTTAATCAAGGACCCTATTAGATGGTTTCATGTTTTAAAGGGGGTGACATGTCCACGCTACATTTTGAAAGTGGTAGGTGGCAAATGATATAATAATGGAATGGAATGGGGATCAGGGAAATCATCCAGACTACATGTCATGGTACAAGGGTAGCTATAATAGGGGAAGCCCACACTTGGGCATGTGAATCTAGGAAGAAGGAAATCGTGGTACAAGAGTTACCTCGACCTTTGTTTTTCCACCCCTCTTCATATGTCTTTTGCTTTTGATCGATTTTTCTTCATAATTGCTCAAGGCTCCAGGGGATGAGAGCATAATGTGTAGTGTATAACAGTGGATACCCCCTTAAGCTAGGGCAGTTCTCCGCCCACCAGGGGTTGGGACAATCATGGGTTCCTTAATGATAGAGGGGTGTCATCTAAAGCGCATAGGAACCAAGATAATGGCCATGGATAAGGGGTAGGGCTCATGTTTGGCTTTTGCCCACAACACTAAATTGTATGTCCCGACCATCTTTTGCATTTTATGGTACATTTCCTGTTGAGAGTGGCCAGATTATGTTTTTTCTTTTCTTTTTAGCTGCATCAACCTCTGGGGCATCATTCCAGGCCCGACCAAAGGTGTGGACAAGGGGAGTGGGAGGTTAACTGCATGTGGACCCAATGGACACATGTGGACCCGAATGGGAAAAGAGATGAATGGGGCTAAAATGAGTGGAAGGGGGTGATGTATGTGGTGTCAGGAAGCGGGACCACGAAACCAAAGTCGAGATTTCCCAAGTAGTGTCAACCCAAAGCTAGTGGCCAGTAAAGGAGATCCCATGGGACTAGGATACAAGGTTAACCACAAAATCAGGCAATGGAGACAAGAATACAGACCTAGCCCACTCTTTTTGCCGAATTCCCCCACCAATCCATGCCCAAAAGTGCTTATGACAAGTAAGAAAATTACTTAATGATACCAATGAAAATCCCTACCTTCGGGGTCAGGAGGCCCACCTTCAAACATACAATTATAACAAGTGGGTGAGTGACCACATGGCTACCTCAGGTGGCGGAGATAATGGCACATCGAGTTATCTGGTGGTTGCAAGGGGCTGCCAGCTGAGGACCGTTGATCCGAATTGGATCCTAAAAACTCTCTAAGTTTTCATGACTGTTTCAAATTATGCTAAAGATTCAAGTCCTAGAAAAGATCGAAGCTATCAGAAGGAATCCTCATAACAATTGCAGTTGTGGCTAGAGCGGAGCAACAAGGACCCTCGGTCGAGTGCGCAGACCGTTGGCCCATGGTAAAGTGCAATGGCACGAAACTGGCAAAACCAGAGGCAAATTCGGGAAACAGAGGTGGATTTTGTAATCGCGTATCGTAAGGCATCCCCCTCAGCGAAGGAAAGCCCTGAAGCGCCCGGACCTGAAATCGCTATAAAATTCAAAAAAGTAACTGTTTCGGTTCCGTAGCGTAGGATTCCCCAAACCGGCAGGATATCGGAAGGCTTCGAGGCGGTAAGCAGTTTTGACTGAGTCTCGCTTGATGCCACACATCGAGCAACATGCGTCTGGCGGATGAGAGAGAAAACCACCCGCATCGGATGGGTAAACACTGTGCGACTTGTTTGCCCAATATGAAGGATGACCGTAGGATCTGGGGGGCCCAAATCGACGACAGAGATACGTCCTGATGACTGATCGGATTTGATAGGTCAAAAAGCAAGATGACAAGGGATTTGACATCTAACGTGGATGATGAGTTGGCAAACGATTCATAATTCGTGGGCGATCTTGAGGCAAACAAATTTAATGGCCATTCGAATATGATTCAAGGAATCTGACACCCAGTTCGTTAGCAAAACAGGTGGCCACCTCCCTGCGAGGCGTTACCCAGTGATGATGATGCAAAGCAGAGGAATTCGAAGAGGTAAAGAAACCAGAAGGTCGGGAAGCGGAAACGAACAGTCAAAAGAACAGACTAGCTTTAAAAGCCATGAACTGACAGAAGCAGAGCAGGCAGAAACCGAGAAGACAAATAGAAAGGTAGTGACAAGAGTTAGTTATACGAAGCTAGCTAAGAGCAGAGAGTAGAAGCCGAGCTGACCTGAAGGCAACATTGAGCCAGACAAAGCTAGAGTAGAGTCAGAGAGTCTGTGTACTCCAGAAGGCTTGAGAGGTTCAAGCAAACTCCTCGACATAGGCCTGTCATACTACTTTGACCCTCAGAGGTCGAGTTCAGTAAGGAGAGTCTGTGTACTCCAGTCCTACTGACTTACATCTGTTTAAGTGAGACTCAATTTGAGTTCACAATTGTAAAACACTGCTTGAAAACATAATAGAGAGGCCACCACTGAAAGGCTGGACCAGGAGACATAGCCCAGGAGCATTGGGTGAACTCCTTATTAAACTTGTTTGTTTACATGTTTGACTATTATGTTTTTCTCTGATTGCCTCAGTGTCTATGTATTCTAGCAATCTTATCGATCCGTTGCATAAGTAACATTGGCACATCCATGCGCATGAGTCTGTAATACCTTTAATTCTTTGTCCTGGATAAATTCCAGATCAACCATATAGGAGAAATTTTTTTCTCCTATATACACTACCCACTGGTGGTGGGTGACATTTGGCTCCAACTAGGACATGATCTCTCGAACAGGTGCATGAAGCTACTCGAACAGGAGGTCTTGACAACACCAACAATCTCTTGGTACCACAAGCCTATTACCTGCACATATCAAAGACCAAGCACACGGGGAAACATGTTTTTGTAGTGTCTTATGATCACCCGTGCTTAGTATTATGCTGTAAAAATAAACAAGAAATTAAAGTGCAAGTTTAATCTAAATGAAACTAATCTATCATGAAAATATCATATGGTTTTAGTTCTAATGAGAAAATTAGCATGCAATGCATCCTACCCTAACATGTGTATAACAAAGCTAATATTAAGTGTAATCATAAAGCCAATGCAATCAACACATCATCAAATCAATATAAATATGCTTTCCTATATGATTATTCATACAACAAATCCCAAAGAGAATTTGAATCCAATCACATGGAGGATGATGCAAGTGGGAGGTGGGAAAATATGATCTTCATTCAAGGCAAAAGGAAACCCTAGGAAAAGGAAAGTAAGTCAATCTAGAGGTGTGGGGATTTCCCTCTAAGTACACAATGGTGGAATGAATGATCACACTCGAGAACTCCCTATCACCATCATTTATTATAATATTATGCTTCGTGGATGCCACAAGGTCATGATGGGAGGGGAAAGGAGGATGAGGGAAGGAAGGAGTGCAACAAATAGGTTTCTCAATGTGATGGTCACATTGGAGAGGGGAGGTCATAGAGTGATCATAATCCTGAGGGTGTGTCCAAGGAGATAAGGTATATTCAATGAGGGGTTCTTCCTTGACACTATACTCAGAAGGGGGAAAGGGCTCATGGTCACTTGAGATCATATGACAAGAGGTGAGGGATTCACTTATGGATGACTCAAAATGATGAACAAGAAGGAAAGGCAATGGGGAAGGTGATGTATTATATTCGATGGGGTTCTTTTCCTGAAAATCATATTCCAAAGGCTCAAGTGATTTAGATATTTCCCAAAATCACAAGGAGGAAGGTAGGAGCAAGGACCCTATCAATTCCCTCATCATTAGTGTTAAAGATAGGGTTTTCGCAAAAAGGAGAATAATTTATTTTCAACTACCCTCTTTCATGCAAGGGAAAACAATGATCCTCCTTCCCAAGGGTATCGATGGATATGTCATCATAAATAATGCCCGAGAGAAAGGGAAGACCAATCTCAACCTCATCCTCCTTATCGGTATCATAAATGGGAGCACCATCAAATTGGGGACCAATAATTTCCCATTTCTCCCTTTCAATGTGGAGGTAATCTCCAATGTCATCTTCCAAGGGGTTAATTCGATCACCTTCCCCAAGGTTCTCAAAAGGAGAGTCATTAGGAGTAATATCCTTGAGAAAATTAAGGTCAGCCTCAATTTTACTTTCCATAGAATCGTCTTCCCAACACGTGTTCACAACACCACAAAGCTTAGACCACAATTCCAATCTTTCCCACAGGGCTTGTTCTTCTTCGAGGCTAATGTCATGGACACTTTATTCAGCCATTTCTCATGATCTTTCTTATAATGCCAAAATGGAGTTGCCAGTGTGAATTAAAATGCCTTGATAGATGCTTGTTTCACCCCACAAACATTTAACTTTGAAGTTCAATGAAGAACTAGGGCTTCGTTCTTTCAATGGAGTCACCAAGAATGGTATGTTAATGATGTCGTAAGGGAAATAAGGCACACGTCTCGTGTCCCCGACAACGATGCCAAAATGTTACCGCTCATACTAGCAAGGGTCATAGGAGGGGATCCTATAGAGAAACTACTAGGTCAAGGGGCAACCATGGAGCAATAACCAACTGTCACGTCAATTAAGGCTCCCTACTCTTTATGAACTTTCACTGATGGGAGGAGACCCGGTATAAGAGGAACCACGAGAACAAGTAGATCAATGAATGGATGGACGGTGATTCCTAGAGCCTATTCGCAAGAGAGACTCAGTTATGTGGCTTACTTGCTTAAGAAGCAAGGTGATGGGTTCTCTAGGAAGGGCTAAGAGGATACTTAAGCCTATGGTTTGCGAATATCTCTTGACAAGAGGCTTCCTAGGTCTAAGGATCTTTGTGGAGAAATGGCTTCTATGTAATAATTGTAGAATATGAGTTACAAAGTTGTGGGACCACAAAGAAGCCAAGTGAACCCAAACTAGGTCAAGGGTATGGACTTGATCACTCAAGGACGGGCTTGACCTAATTGCGGAAGAGGAAAGGATCAAAGGCCTAATTTTCTTGAGATTTGAATGCAATGATCCCAATGAAGACACTAACCCAAAATTAGCCTAGGGCCAGAGCTAGTCTTACGACTAGGGCTTGCTATATCTCAGGATTCCACTACCAGAATTGCTTGAAATTTGGAGGACCTCTAGAGAAAAACCCAATGCAGCAGTGGACCAAAAATCAAGGAGTTTGGATGGATACAATGAAATTATTTTGATGCCCTAGGTGACCTACTAGGGTTAGGCCTAGAATTTGGAGAGCTGAAGGAAAGGGGTAAATTTGACCACCAAATTGATATGAAGATCAGTGCCTTATTGCTTGGGTTTAATGGAGTCAAGATACTCATAGATCATGTGTTTTCATGAGTTAAAGAGCCCAAATTGATCTTTGTTAGCCTCTTCAAGGGCAACAACTAGATCAATAGAGATTTTTACTTCAAATTTATGAAAGAGACAAAGTTTCGAGGTTTGTTACCTAATAGGTACCTCTAGGAACATTCACCCAATCCCCCAAAGGTCAACGCCTGCATTTAATCACTTATTCAAGGTCTTAGAAGAATTTCGCATTACATTTAACCCATACAAGAATAGAGATAAAAACATATAGGCAGTGAACAAGTAAGATAACAAGAATAATGTCAAAATTTCGACTTACATGAGAGAGAGAGTATATGCATTTATCAACTTCACATTAGAGAAGCTCCAAAGACAATAACGAAAATCCAAACATCATAGTGCATCAAGAAAAGCTTCAAAAATTCATCCCAACAAAAAGTGTGAAAAATTCATAAGTGTTAAATTGGCAACTAGGGCCAAACTCCATGTGGGTCAGCCTATTTATGGCAGCTGATATTTTTATTGGATCCCTCTCGTCGAGAGGTGTAGGATTGATCCAAAGATCATCCGATTCCGATAAGTATTTATGGAGATATGAATTTATTTTGTTTATGTAATTATTATCAAGCCGACCAGCACTTATGTAGGCTCTAGAAGCCCAACCGTCGTGTCTATTCATCACCCTCATTTTAGTATAAATATAAGAGGATTTGATGTCATTTAGACACGCTCTTTAGGTGATCTCCTCTCCACGTCTGGGTTTTTGGAGAAGGAGAAAACGCTAAGAGTATTTGTTATGATGCCCTAAGGCTGATATCAAAAGAAGCAAATTGTTGTAGCATGATGAAGCAATGAGAAGGCAGAGGAAGCAACATGATGGGCAGCACTATGAGATCATGTGCATGGCAGGACAATGATACATTAGCAGGGGCAGTAGCGTGATGATGATGCACCTTAGTTTGAACAACATTATGATGGATAAGATCATGGACATGGGCAGCATGATAATCATGATTAGTGCAGCATGATGCAGTATGCAGTGGTGCAGCTTGAGAACCTGATGTAGGATGATGATAGGTGAAGGAGTCACCTTGGAGGATCAGTTGAAGCAGAATGTCTTCAATTGATCTCATCGTTATAGAAGATGATCTATGCTCAGATCTAGACAAGTCAAAGTGTTGACTTATGTTGTAAATGTACTCTCTCTCTCTTTCTCTGCTGAACTTTGAAGATAAAAGAAGAATTGATCAAGGGTTTCCCCACACATTGTGGGGTTTGTCCCTGGCTCGCGCCATATCTTGTGTCCTCTTGTCTTGGCTTGTCTTCTGCGATTTTATATTTATGTTCTATCTGCAGTTTATTGTAATGTTGATGTGATTGCTAACTGTGAAAATTTAAATAAATTGCTCTAGCATAGAACATACCTAAACTTAACAATAAGAGATACTAATCCAATCCAATTCATCATGATGACAATGAATCATCTTACTTCTATTTATACAATCCTCTAAGAGATTTGAATGGGCTAATTTGGAGTAATAATGCTCCTAAAATAAAATAATGTGCATAATAACAATACTTTTCGCAACAACACTGTTACCCACCACTTCGTGGGTGATATCCCCAAGATAAATTTTTCTCCATGATGAGCCTTAGTGGGCAGTCAGTAGCCCCTTGTAGCGTCCTACTAGCTCATTGTTCGATTTCTTTGCCACCTGAGCCAGCCATGTGGTCCCTCACCCATGTGTATTGATCATTTGATTGAAGGTGGGCCTCCCGAATCTAAAGGTGTGTCTTGTCATTTGGTAATTGAGTATTGGGTTTACTTATCATGGACACATCTAGGTATGGACTGATGGGGGGATTTGGCGGAAAGGGCAGGCTTTGTTTGTGCTCTTGTCCCCTTGATCTCTTTTGGTTGCTACCCTTGGATCTTAGTCCCGTGGGATCTCCTTTATTGACCATTTGGTTTTAGGTTAGTACTACTTGGAAACCCCTGACTTTGGGTTCGTGGTCCCGCTCTTTTATTCACATATATTACTCCCTTTCCACTCACTGTACTCCATTCATCATTTCTCCCACTTGGGTCGACATTTCCATTCCGGGTCCACATAGGGCCAACCTCCCTATCCCCTTGCCCCCACCTTGGGTCAGGCCTGGAATGATGCCTTGGAGGTTGAAGCAGTTAAAAGAAAAGAAAAAAGCATAATGGGCCACATTTAATAAGATATTGTACCACAAAATGCAAAAGATGGTCGGGACAAATAATTAGCACATGGGCAAAAGCCAATACATGAGCTCTACCCCAATCCATGGTCATCACCCTTATTCCATAGGCCCTAGATGAGCCTCCTTTATCAATTAGGAACCCATGATTGACCCAACCCCTAGAGGGCAATGAACCACCCTACTTCAAAGGGGGTAATCACTGCTATATCTTATACATCATGCTCTTATCCTTTGAGCCCCGAGCAGTTAATTAAAGAAAATTCATAAAAAGAAAAATGCATATAAAGAAAGGTGGAAAAATCAAGACTAAAACACCTCATGTACCACAATTTCTCCCTCCTTCACATTACATACCCATGTGTGGGCTTCCCTTTATCTAGCTACCCCTATGCCCCAATATGTGGCCCAGGATTCCCCTTCTCATTCCCTACTCCATTCCACTTATTTATCACTTGCAACTCCCATTTAGAGGGATGTACCTTGGACATACTATCCCCTTTAAAGGATGAAGCCACCTAATAAGGTACTTGGATAACCCCCGTTGGAGCTTGGAGACACTAGCACATGCCAAAGCCCACCACAGAAGAGCATGCTATTATGAAGTGCCCACTTTGTTGTCCATGATTTGTAAACTCTTTTACCTGATTATTTTAATGACTGGTTATACTGGAAGCCCAGGAGACACATTGGATCTTATGCAGGATTACAAGTGGTTTCCATTTGGGTTTGGTGTCCCTATATGGGATCCTAACCCCCAAAGATCAACATTGGCACATATAGGGTGTGCATAGAGAGCCATTGGCCTCCACAGTACCCGACAACACTCTATGGATCTTCATCGATGGTCGGAGACTACAAGTGATCCACTTTTGTGATGATGGTGACATGCTTGCTACATTGTGCCTAGCAAACCCCCACAAGAGCCCCACACTCTTGGCAAGTGTCCTAGGACTTGTACGGTGTCATGGCAGCATTCATTCCGCCACTCGGATCCTTGCAGAGGATCTAGAGGCATCTTCGACTCATATGGAGACCCATGGGGTCATTTATGTGCCCTTAGACCCATAGGGAGCACCGCCGATCTACTACTTGGAGAACAAGGGGCCACCCCCGTGTCCATCATATTCCGAGGAATTTATTCCTCAGTATGGCACTTCAGGACATTATTAAGCCTTTGGAGGGCCCCACGACATGTACATATTATTATTTGGCCCCTTGTGAGGCTTATTTTTACACTTGTGAGCTAGTTTGGTGGGCTTGTTACAAATAGGGGTTTTATTTGCACATTATTTTATCATTAGGGGCTAATGTAGGCTCATCGGCTAATCCGCACTCCTTAGGAAGCTATATATCGATGTTAGATACATTCATTTGGATCATCACTTGACTTGGGATCTCTCTAATCATAAATAACTTCTCATTTTTTCTTGGAGGATATTTTTTGGAGATGGATGAATTTTGACTTATGGATTTGGGCTATTTTTCTTGTCTTGGAGCTTTGTCTTGCAAATGAAATACTGGTTGGATATATTCTGTAACATTGTAAGTAAATTATAACGTTGTTATTCTTGTTGTTGCATACTGCTAAAATCAGAGCTAGTTGTGCCATAAATGAAATGTGGAATTAAGCATGTTTTAGCTAATTTAATGTATGGGCTAATGTTATATGAATGAAATGTCTTTGAGATTATTTGTCTCGATAAGCTTGCATCATTTGTGGCAAAGTATAAATGCTTGAAGGTCACTTTTCTTTTCTTTCTCTCAACGTTGGATGAAACTGACTTTCTGGGCCTCCTCGATCAAGAAACCAAGTTCTTACTCATCATTATCATTGACTCCATATCCCCAAGTGAATTAGGCACTAATCCCTTAAGAGGGTGTTCATCTTCTTCACCTTTTTCACCTTTTACCACTTTTTCCCAAGCCTCTTCCTCAAGGGTCACCTAGGGCACCAATTTCCAGGGAATTGACCTAAGGAAAAATTTTGATCTCCTACAGGCTACTACGCTGGTGGGTTCGCTCCCTCTCCTCCAAATTTGAGGCAATTCTAATGGTGGAATCTCTGGGAATCCCAAGCCCTAGCTCTAGGATTGAATTTTGCCTAAGCATCCCCAAGGCTAGACCTCAATGGGATCAATTCAACCTTTTGAAGTAAATATTCTTGTTTGGTCCTTTCCTCCCACCTTGTCTAGGATAGGCGCATCATTGGTTGCTACATTCCATCCCCAAACCTGGATTGGGTCCACTTGGGCCCGTGTGGTCCCACTTCTCAATAAAGATTACTTTTCAAGGACCATTTGGGAATCTAATTTTCCCAAGGATTATATGGATTGAGAACCTTGTCTATAAGCATATTCCTTCTCCCTCAACCCTCCAATCCTCACCCCTTACCCCTGGAGGAATAAGTCCCTTGCTTAAAGAGTAAGCAAGTTCCATTCTTCACTCCATCCTTGGGAAAGGGTTTCCAATGTCACTTCCCACCTATCCATTGACATATACTTTACAAGTGATCCCTACACTACCAAGACTCCTCCCATTGGTGAAAGTCCGTAGAGAGTAGGGAGACTTAGTTGTGGTGAAAGTGGGCTAAGCCTCCACTGTTCCCCTTAACCTAGCAGTTGCCCTCTTAGGAACCCCTTTTAGGTCCCCCACTGGTTTGAGTGGTAACATTCCTGGCATCGTTGTTGGGGACACAAAACATATGTATTGTTCCCCATACGACATATTGACATATTATTCTTGGCTACTCCATTGGAAGAACGAAACCCTAGTTCTTCATTAAACTTTAAAGTCAATGCTTGTAGGGTGAAGCAATTTTTTTTCTAGGCACCATTAATTTCACCCTGGCATCTCCTACATATGTTTCGTGTATACCTCAAATAGGTTGTCATTCTTTTGTAAATTTCTTGTTTTCAACATTGCTAGCATCTCTGGACATCCTAATCATGTTGCAGGAAAGATGGTACATGGCATGCCTATGTTTGATGGTGATCCATTTTCTGCAATTGACCACGTAGAAATATTTAATGCACATGCTTCAAGAGAGAAGGTTGTCCACCAAGATGTCCTCATGTTATTGTTCATGGGATCTCTCGGTGGTCATAACTCATCGCTGCATGATTATGAACCTAGGAGCATCTCATCTATTGAAGATTTCGTTGAGGGCTTTCTTATACATTTTCAAGTACACACCGAATTTAGCATCCAAGGGGTAGATTTCATCAAGCATCATCAAAACATTGAGAGTCTAGGTAATGAGCAAGAAGACGAGTCCTCCTTGGGTCCACTTGATGAAAACGATGATTTTGAGTACACATGTGCTAGGGAGGATGAATTTATGGGAAGTGAAATTGAGACCCACCCTATCTTTCTCAAGGATATTACTGTCGATGAATCCTCTTTTGAAAACCTTGAGAGAGATGATCCCATTAGCCCCTCGAAAGATGACATTGAAAATTATTTCCACATTGAAAAGGGCAAATGGTTGGTCCTAAATTTGATTGTGCTCCCATTTATGACACCGACAAGGAGGATGAGAATGAGATCGGTCTTCCATTCCCCTCGGGCACTATTTATGATGACATACCCATTGATAGCCTTGGGAAGGAGAATCTTCATTTGCCTTTGCATAAAGAGGGGCAATTGGAAGTGATCAATTTTCCTTTTAGGAGAGACCCGATCTTTGATACTAAGGAAATTGATAAGGCTCCCACTGCTCTTGAGTATGATTCTATGTTAAAATCACTTGAGCCTTTAGATTATGATTTTGGGAAAGCACAACTTGTTGAATGCAATATCTCTTTATCCCTTTTTCCTATTGGTCATCATC
This sequence comes from Pinus tabuliformis, assembly GCA_031772625.1. NCBI lineage: Eukaryota > Viridiplantae > Streptophyta > Pinopsida > Pinales > Pinaceae > Pinus > Pinus tabuliformis. Next base: position 1,267,762,123 of record CM062804.1, read on the forward strand.
TTGAGTCTTTGTCAAGTGATTCCCTCACCCCTGGTCATATGATGTCAAGTAACTACGAGCTTTTCCCCTTGCCCGAGTATGGTGTCAAGGAAAAACCTTTCACCGATTATACTTTTCCTCCTTAGACGCACCCTTAGGGTTTTGATCACTCCATAGTCTCCACTCTCCACTCTAATCATCATGTGAAACCTACTTGTGTTTCTACATCTTGCTAGCCTCCCTTTCCCACTAATCATAACCCAATGAAGGCCATAAGCCATGATGTAAATAATAAGGATAATAGTGGAAGTGATATGCCAGAAGTTGCCATCCATCAAACGTTTATGAGCTTGGTTGTTAACATCTCTATATTTTGGTTGCAAGAGAAGATCTCACAGACTAGATCACATCCTTTTCCGACCCCCCACCCACAACATCTTCCATGTGTTTGGGTTTGCATTCGCTTTGGGATTTGCTGCATGAATAGTCATACTGGCAAGCATATGTATATTGATATGACGATATGTTGGTTGCACTTAGCATTAGCATTATTACATACATGTTAGCGTAGGATGCATTGCATGATGATTTTTGCATTAGAACTAACCGCATATGATGTTTCTCATGATAGATTAGATTGTATTTAAGAAAAAGAAATGCATCTTATTTCTTTTTGATTTATGGGCTAACATTAAGCGTGGGTGATCATAAGACATCGTGAAAAACATGTTGCCCCATGGCTTTGATCTTTGAAATGTGCAGATAATAGGTCTCCAATGATCAAGAGATTGTTGGAGTTCCCGTAACCTCCCCTTCGAGTAGCCTTGTCCACTTCTTCGAGAGATCACGTCCTAGTTGGAGCCAGATGTTACCCACCACTTCGTGGGTGATATCCCTAGGAGAATCTTTTCTCCATGATGAGCCTCAGCTGGCAGTCAGCAACCCCTTGCGGCCTCCTACTAGCTCATTGTGCGGTTTCTTTGCCACCTATGCTAGCCATGTGGTCCCTCACCCACATGTATTGATCGTATGTTTGAAGGTAGGCCTCTTGAATCTATAGGTATGTCTTGTCATTTGGTAATTGAGTATTCTGGGTATGGATTGATGGGGGGATTTGGCGGAAAGGGTGGGCTTTGTTTGTGCTCTTGCCCCCTTGATCTCTTTTGGTTGTTACCCTTGGATCTTAGTCCCATGGGATCTTCTTTATTGACCATTGGGTTCTAGGGTGGTACTACTTGGGAAACCCTGACTTTGGGTGCGTGGTCCCGCTCCTTTATCCGCATATATTACTCTCTTTCCATTCACTATGCCCCATTCATCATTTCTCCCACCTAGGTCCACATTTCCGTTTCGGGTCCACATCGAGTCAACTTCCCTATCCCGTTGCCCCCACCTTGGGTTAGGCCTGGAATGATGCCCTAGAGGTTGAAGCAGTTAAAAGAAAAGAAAAAAGCATCGTGGGCCACATTTAACAAGAAATTGTACCACAAAATGCAAAATATGGCTGGGACAAAATAATTAGCATGTGGACAAAAGCTTATTCATGAGCTCTACCCCAATCCATGGTCATCACCTTGGTTCCATTGGCCCTAGATGAACCTCCTTTATCAATTTGGAACCCATGATTGTCCGAACCCCGAGAGGGCAATGAACCGCACTAACTCAAAGGAGGTAATCACTGCTATATCTTATACATCATGCTCTTGTCCTTTGAGCCCAGAGCAGTTAATGAAAGAAAATTCTTAGAAGGCAAAAGGCATATAAAGAAGGGTGGGAAAATCAAGACCAAGGCACCTCATGTACCACGATTTCTCCCTCTTAGACATTACATACCCAGATGTGGGCTTCCCCTTATCTTGCTACCCCTATGCCCCAATATGTGGCCAAGGATTCCCTTCTCATTCCCTACTCTATTCCACTTATTTATCACTTTCCACCCCCACTAGAGAGATGTACCTTGGACATACTATCCCCTTTAAGGACTGAAACCACGTAATAAGGTACTTGGTTAACCCACTTTGGAGCTTGGAGACACTAGCACATGCCAAAGCCCACCACGAAAGGGCATGCCATTATGAAGTGCCCACTTTGTTGTCCATGATTTGTAAACTCTTTTAACCGATTATTTTAATAACTGGTTGTATTAGAAGCCTAGGGGATGCATTGGATCTTATGCAGGATTATAGGCAGTTTCCATTTGGGTTTGGTGTCATTATACGAGATCCTGACTTCAGAGGTCCCAAAGGATTAGGCATTGGTCCTCCATAAATGATCACCTAAAACATACTTTTCTCACCTCTCTCTCTTTCTTTCTAGGTCTAGCATACATAGGTCACCTAGGGAACCAATTATCTCGCGATCTAGCCTTCCAAACACTTCAATTTTTGGTCCACAACTGCACTAGAGTTTGGTATAGAGGCCCTCCAAATTTGAAGCAAATATGACGGTGGGATCTCGAGATAGTGCAAGCCCTAGCTCGAGGATTGTTTCTTGCCCTAGGTTTCCTTTGGCTAATGACCTCATCTGGATCATTGCATTCCATTCCAAGAAGACTTTTCCATTGTTCCTCTTTTCTTCCACAATTAGTTCAAGCCCCTCTTTGAGTGACCAATTCCTCTTACTTGACCTAATTTTGGGTCCACTTGGTCTCGTATGGTCCCACAACTTTTTGAAGATAATTTCACAAAGGCCTTTTTGGAACCAATTTTTCGCAAGAGTTTCTAGGTCTAGGTCCCTCCTTCATAAGTTTTATTTGCAAACTGTAGCCCTTGAAATCCCATTGGCCCTTCTGAGAGAGCCTTACACCTTGCTTCTCAAGTGAGCTATTTATTTGAGTCTCTATTGTGAATAGGCCTCTTCAGGAATCACTGTTTTCCCTTTATTGGCCCATTTATCTAGGTGATTCCCTTCATACCAGGTCTCCTCCCATCGGTGAATGTTCGTAAAGAATAGGGAACTTTAGCTGAGGTGAGAGTAGGCTATTGCTCCGTTGTTTCCCTTGACCTAGTAGTTGTTCCTCTAGGATCCTCTTCTAGGATTGCTGCTAGTTTGAGTGGTAACAAACCCAAAGCTAGTGGCCAGTAAAAGAGATCCCATAGGACTAGGATACATGGTTAACCACAGAATAAGGAAATGGAGAGAAGAATACAGACCTATCCCACTCTTTCTGCCAAATCCCCCCACCAATCCATGCCCAAAAGTACTCATGACAAGTAAGGAAAATTACTTAACTATACCAATGAAAAACCCTACCTTCGAGGCCGAGAGGCCCACCTTCAAACGTACAATCATCACAAGTGGGTGAGGGACCACATGACTGGCTCAGGTGGCGTAAATAATGGCACATCGAGCTATATGGTGGTCGCAAGGGGCTGTTACATGTCCACTGAGGGTCGTCTAGGAGAAAAACATCTCTTATATACACTACCCACAGGTGGTGGGTAATAGTACCATAGTCTTATGGTGAGTTATGTAGACCGTCGTCCATGAGCACCTTTGTAGAGGGAGCACTTAACTGCTTGAGTTATCTTCCTTTTCCTTTGTTTTTCCAAGCCCCCATAATTTCCTTTTTCTTTCTTAGATATGATATGTCTTTCCTAACAAGCTTTATAAATTTATGAAGTGATAATGATCACATAATATCTCTTTAATGGTGGGCAATTTATCACTTTAGCAAGGTTGAGATGTTCATAGAGAATTCCTTTTACTTTGATAGGCATGATCAACATTTGGCTCATCCTTTTTCTTTTTTATAGTTATCTCAATCTTGGGTATATTCAACCACTTTTGCTTATAGGGCAAATCCGACAAGGAACCAATATGAGTGACTGATAACAATCAATAAAAGATGGGATAACAGACATAGAGGAATGATAACAAGTTTTAAATATGAATAAGATGGAGCACTACCACCATTAGAGCCTCCTATTTGTGCCCCTCCTAGACAATGAAAGAAAAGACCCTAAGGAAGGTCACTCTAGACTAGGGATGCATGATAACCATGAAGGTGGAGTAAGGGAACAAGTGCACAACTAATAGTGAGCTATAATCCAATTTCAACCTTTGATCCATGTTAGAGTGCCTCATATATTAATTGTAGGCGTTTGAATGCAAAAATGGTTAAATTTATTGAAGTTTCTAAGTCTACCAGTTATAAACCCTCCATTCACTTTACTGATTTATTCCTACCTACTTGTTTTGTTACATAACAAGTTGTTTACAATGTAAATACTGAAAATAAACACTAGTGCATGCTCAACATATTACAGATCATCAACTGAAGGAAACAGAAACAATCACACCAAATGACATCGTTATTTTTGGACCAATGTCCCCTTAAAAACCCAATGCGAGAAAACCAGCGCAGCTATCTGAGGGTTTTCTTATTAAGAAATTTCAGAGTACAATCTGGGTGCCAAATCCAGCTTACCCAACAGAGAATTTCCTTGGCAGTAGTACCTCTCAGTCTGAGACAAATGTCCCTGCTGAAACCCTGGATAATCCTTTCGGCAACTCCTCAGCTCCATTCAGCCCCAAAAACCCTAGCGTCTGCCTTTCTGGATTGTGTCAGCCTCTCTTTGCCCAGCGCTGGCCCTGCATCACCCTGAATGGGCCTACGTCAGCCTCAGGAGGCCCTACGTCAACCTTCTAGCCCTCTGCGTCAGCAACGCTGGCCTCTCTGAAGCATTGCGCAGCTCTTGGCTGCCTCTGCGTGGCCCTGCGTGAGCCCTAGTTGCTACTGCATCACTCTCTCTAGTCCTTGTGCTGCTCTCCCGACACTATCTATGCCTCTCTGTCTCTCTGTACCCAATGCCCCTCAGTTGCAACTTTGATCACTGATTCTATTTCTCTTAGCAAACCCCGCTCTAGAGAATAGAATGACTAATCACTCAGGTGTACTCTCCAAGTGACTCTCAAGCCTCCTCTTATACTTTTCTCATTGACATATCAACGACCGAAATTAATTCCCTAATCAACGGCTAAGATTAGATCTGGCTTGATCCATGTCTTTTGGACCATTCTAACACAGTTTTATATTAATCCACATTAATATTTTAATTTCCTTAAGTTTAGACTTAGGGACTCCATTAAAAATATTAATTATTTTAATATCTCCTAAACTGTTTAGAATCTGCCCAAACCCTTTCTAGGTATTAGAGATCTCATGTGCCCCAACTTCTCCACCAAATTTCGGGGCTAGAGCACATCGGATGCTACCACAAATCAACACTCCCTCTTAGCGAGGACTGTGCTTTAGCAATACTTCTCACTGAGTATTACTTTGATCATCTGGCATCAGTCCCTGTGCTGATGCTAGACCCACTGCCCACAATCCTCTGCATTGTTGTATCTTGTACTGCTGCCCATGGTTCTGCCATTGCCACTGCTGCATTTGTACGACAGCTCCCTCTGCATCCGTGCTGCTGCTGGTCCTTTCTCCCAACACTGCATCCGCACTGCAACTCCTCTTATCATGCTGCATCGTGCTGCCCATTGTTGCACTGCAACTCATTTACTGAGAAGTAAATAATTGATCTCCCAACTCTGACATCTCTGTTGGGCTAAAGACCCTCCTGATGTTGAAGCTCCCTCTGTCACTGACAAGTGCTCCCTCTCTGACCTCTGCGTTGCTGCAACAACTCCCTGCATCTCGCACCGTTGCACACCTCTCTGTGTCATCCTGCACTGGTGCAACACTCATTTGCCTCGCATTGCTGCAGCCTGCTAGCCTCGCATTTTCTCGAGAATCCTGCACTGTAGCTCTCTCTATCGCACCATTCGCATCCATCTTTATCCACATCAGCGAGTCCTGCTACTTCTACATCATAGCGAAAGAAGTTTTGATGTAGGTGACTGCGTATTCCTACGGCTACAACCATATAAACAAATGTCCCTTAAGCAAGCTAAGAAGGATAGTAAATTATCACCAAAGTATTATGGTCCATACAAGGTGTTGCAAAAGATTGGTACTATGGCATACAAATTTGAGCTTCCTGCAGCTTCCCTAGTGCACCTAGTTTTCCATTTTTCATGTTTAAAGAAGGTTATAGGTGACAAGCTCCGAGTTCAAACAATATTGCCAAAGCTTGATGAGGAAGGAAAAATCATATTGGAACCAGAAGCAGTCACAAAAAAAAAAACTCGACAACTACGAAATCGATCAATTTTGGAGTATCTCATCAAGTGGAAGAACTTATCCGCTGAAGATTCCACATAGGTGGATGAGAATTTTATACAGAAGCATCTAGAACTACTCAAGCGTTGAGGACAACGCTTTTCGGAAAGAGAGAGGCATGTTAGGTCCCTATAATACTAGTGATTCCCCCATTATTATTGTCATTGTATCCCTTATTGTTACTATTGTGCCCCTATTGTCCCCATATTGTTATTAATGTGCCCCATAGAAACCCACTATTGTTATTATTGTGCCCTTATGTTATTACTGTTATGTCGGCTTGATTATATTATGACCCCTTAGACTCCTATATATAGAAGGGAGGTTTAGTCATTTGTATTATCAAAGAATTGTTCATTTGTGTAATGTAAAGGAGGTTGTCCCCTCGAAAACGCTGAATTCTAAGGCATTGATCTATCTTTTCTATCTTTTGTGAGCTGTTTTCCTAACATTTGGTATCAGAGCTTTGGATTCTAGGGTTTTGCTGCTCCAAACAAGTCATCATGGGATTTTCGCTATAATTTCTTTTCTGCGACGTTTCAGAAGCTAAAAAAAAAACCATTTGAGCTGAAATTGTTTTGAATTTTGGGTCTGAATTTCAGAGCTTGTCGCGCTATATTTTTGGAGATATGATCTGAGGAAGCTAGAGTTTTTGCAGACTCCCGAATTACATTCCAAACAGGTGACTTGGGGAAAATTGTCATAACTTTTGTTCTGAGCATCAAATTGAACTTCCATAAGAAGTTTTAGAAAGAGGACGACCTGTAGTTTTCTGTATATCAGTTTCAGGTACTAAGATTGAAACAGTGACACGTAGCACTTTGCACAAGTTCGCTCTACTGAACTAGGCTATAATCAGGTCACCGTGGGAGATTTGGCATAACTCTTCCTTGGAGAATCCAATCTTGATCATACTTGTGGGGTTAGAAAGAGGACTCAAAGGGCTACTGCAAGATGCAATTTCAGATATTCAAGATCCACAGTTACAGAGATACAACAGATTCAATATCGAGCTCTTACAAAGTGAAAAAAAGTTGTGTAGTTTTTTTAAAATTTTGCATAAGATTGGTTTGAAAAATTAGTTTGAAGGAATTCAAAGGGAATAGTGAAGAATTATTAGCATTAATTGATGCCCTGAAAAAAGAAAATGGAAACACCTAGTAAGAAACCTGAAAGCTCTAGCATGACTCGTGAAGAAGAGGAAGAAATGCAACATGATATATCAAAATTACAAGACCAAGTACAACAAATTTCACTCTCACAAAAGGTAACTGAAGCTAAGATGGATGGCATGGAAGCTAAGATGAATGGCATGGATGCTAAGATGGAAGAATTGAAGATAAATTTGAATAAGTTGCTACAAGAAATGGTTACTAATGGTGAAAGGGTAGTAAATGAAACTCATGATGAGAACAAAAGAAATTTTGATCATGATTTCATAGACTCTAATGTTGGATTGAAGACCCACCATGTTCCAAAAATCGATATGAGGAAATTTGATGGCAAGGATCCCGGAACATGGATACTACAGATGGAGCAATTTTTCGATCTCCATAATATGCAAAACACATAAAAGGTACGTATTACAACTTTATATTTGGAACCAAATTAATTTGTATGGTATCGATAGCTTTTCTCTCGTAAACAAATTGTCACTTGCGCAATTTTTACGGAAGAAATGATAGCACATTATGAGAATACAAAAAGCAACACCTTTTTTAGCCAATTGATAAATCTCAAACAAAAGGGTCGAATGATGGAGCACATTGAGGACTTCTAAAAATTGAACATAAGGGTAAAAGATATTCCAGAGGAGCATAGGATTGATGTGTTCATAGGGACTTTAAAGGATAATATTCAACATGAGGTTTGCCTTTGGGAACCTGATTCATTAGAGAAGGCATTTAGGTTAACAAGAAAAATGGAAAACAAAATTATGGCAACCAGGAAGCCTACCACTCAACTATAAAGATGGAAGTGTTGTTGCCCCTAGCCTTCCACAACCTACAAGGTTGACACCATAACAATTGGAAGAAAAAAGAGCAAAAGGGCTTTGTTACAGTTGTGATAGCAAATACACTAAAGGTCATAAATGTGCTGAAAAGAAATTATTCTACATAGATTGTGAAGAGGAACAAGAAATGTCAAAAGAAGAGGATATACTCCAGGAACAAACCCTAGATAAAGAAGAAATGAATCCGATTATATCTTGTAATGCATTGGATAGAATTACCACTCCTCAAACTATCAAGATAGAAAGACATATCAAGAAGAAAATGATAATAGTGTTGATTGATTCAAGAAGTACCCATAATTTTATTCATTGTAAGATAGCCAAGTAATTGAATTGCTTCTTATATCCAGCATCTGAGTGTCAAGTGATGGTTGCAAGTGGAGGAACCATAAATTGCTCTGGAAAGTGTCATAATATCAAGCTATCCATGGGAGAATATGTATTGAATAGACCAATGCTTTCCATTCCAATGGGTGGTGTAGATGTTGTATTTGGAGTCCAGGCTACAATCCTTGGGTATAATAGCTTTTAATTTTCAAGCACTTTTCATAAAATTTTGTGGAAGGAAAGGAAGTTGAATTAAAGGGTATTGCAGAGAAACCAAGAAAGATAATCAACTCTAACGGTATGACAAAGCTTCTAAAGAAGGAACAACGAGGCACAATTGCACAATTATGTTCGCTAGAGGTTCCCACATCGAAATCATCTATTTCTCTAGATCTCCAAAAAGTATTGGACAATCACTCCGAGGTATTTGAGACTTCCAAAAGCCTCCCACCTATTCGTGATCATGATCATGCTATTCATTTGAGTCCAGGAAGGTTCCTCCAAACATCAGGCCGTACAGATATCCTTATGCCCAAAAGAGTGAAATTGAACATATGGTTGCAGAAATGCTAGAAGCTGGTATAATTCAACCTAGTCAAAGTTCTTTCTCTGCTCTAGTAGTATTGGTGCACAAGAAGGATGGATCATGGCACATGTGTCCGGATTATAGGGAGCTCGACAAACTCACTTAAAGATAAATTTCCCATTCTTGTCATTGATGAATTGCATGGATCAATTTACTTCACCAAGTTGGATCTTCGTTCAGGATATCATCAAATCAGAATGAAGACTGAAGACATTCCGAAAACAACATTTAGAACTCATGAGGGTCATTATAATTTTTTGGTCATGCCTTTTGGCCTTACCAATGCACCTTTTACATTTCAAGGTTTGATGAATTCCATTTTCAAACCCTTCCTTAGAAAATTTGTGTTAGTATTTTTTGATGATATACTAATCTACAGCAAGTCTTGGAAGGATCATGTTGAACATGTTGACAGGGTGCTCAAACTATTGGAGGAGAAACAATTATATGCAAAAAGATCCAAATGTTTCTTTGGAGTACAAGAGGTGGAATATCTGAGTCATAAAGTATCTCATGAAGGTGTTAAGGTAGACCCTAGCAAAATTAAAGCCATTAAGAAAATGGAAAATCCCCACATCCATAAAGTATCTGCGAGGATTTCTCGGGTTGACAGGGTATTATCGCAAGTTTGTTAAGAATTATGGGAAAATAGCAGCACCCCTAACAACATTATTGAAGAAAGATGCATTTTGATGGACTCCAGAAGCAACAAAGTCCTTTGAACATCTTAAAGAGGCAATGTGCCAAGCACCGGTCTTAGTTACACCGAACTTCACAAAAACCTTTGTGGAATGTAATGCTTCAAGAAATGGAATTGGTGTTGTTTTAATGCAAGATGAAAGACCCATTGCTTCGAAAGTCGTTCAATCAAAGGAAAGTATTTACACAAAGCTATTTATGAGAAGGAAAATGTTGGTAATACTACATGGACTTAAGAAAAGGCGACCCTACATAATGGGAAGACACTTCAAGGTAAAAACGGATCATGAAAGTCTTAAATACTTTTTAGAACAAAGATTATCCTCTGAAGAGCAACAAAAATGGGTCACACAGATGTTGGGTTATGACTTTGAAATCATCTACAAAAAAGGAAGCAAAATGTTGTGGCAGATGCACTCTCAAGAAAGGATGAGGATGTGGAAGCATTGATGTTTGCCATTTCTATTATCCAACCAAATTGGATAATCAAAGCAAGGGATGAATGGAAGAATGACGAAGAAGTGTGGGCACTCATTCAAAAGTTACAACAATATCCCAGTACATCTGATACATTTAGCTGGAAAATGATTCATTATGGTACAAAGATCGCTTATACCTATGTAAGAATTCCCAACTCAAACAAAAGATTCTTATGGAAATGCACACTTCTCCCTTAGGAGGGCACTCAGGATTTTTAAAAACTTACCATAGGGTTAAGGAATTTTTTTGGGATGGCTTTAAATCGGATATTCAGAAGTTTGTGGCGGAATGTTTGGTTTATAAAATAAAGTTGAAACAATTAAGACCTCAGGTCTATTACAACCTTTATCCATTCCAAGCCAACATTGGGAGGAGGTTTCAATGGATTTTATCAAGGGTTTACCCAAGTCTAAAGGAAAGAGTGTCATCATGGTGGTAGTTGACAGATTTACCAAGTATGCACACTTTTGTGCACTATCGCATCCATTTAAAGCCAGTGCAATTTCTACTGCATTTATGAAAACAATTGAAAAGCTACATGGAAATCCAAAGATTATTATGAGTGACAGAGATCCCATTTTTACTGGAAATTTTTGGTCAAAATTATTTTCTTGTCTCGATACTCAGTTAGCTCATAGCTCATCTTATCATCCTCAATCTGATGGGCAAACTGAGATAGTAAACAAATTTTTGGAAGGATATCTTCGTTGCTTTCTATCGGATAAACAGACATAATGATCAAATGGTTGCCTCTGGTTGAATGGTGGTATAACACTTCCTTCCATACTGCAGCAAAAATGACCCTATTTATGGCACTTTATGGATATCATCTCCCATCCATCACATCATATTTAAGAGAAAATTCTAAGGTTCAAGCAATGGAACATCACATCGAATATCAACAACAAGTTCTCCAACTCTTAAAATATAACCTCACGTTGGCGCAAAATAGAATGAAACAGTAGGCAGATCAACATCGCAGCGAAGGAAGTTTTGATGTAGGTGACTGGGTATTCTTATAGCTACAACCATATAAACAAATGTCCTTCAAGCAAGCTAAGAAGGATAATAAATTATTACCAAAGTATTATGGTCCATACAAGGTGTTGCAAAAGATTGGTACTATGGCATACAAATTGGAGCTTCCTGCAGCTTCTCGAGTGCACCTAGTTTTCCATGTTTCATGTTTAAAGAAGGTTATAGGTGACAAGCTCCCAATTCAAACAATATTGCTAGAACTTGACGAGGAAGGAAAAATCATATTGGAACCGGAAGCAGTTACAGAAACAAGAAATCGACAACTACGAAAGCGATCAATTTCGGAGTATCTCATCAAGTGGAAGAACTTATCCGCTGAAGATTCCACATGGGAGGATAAGAATTTTATACAGAAGCATTCAAAACTACTCAAGCGTTGAGGACAATGCTTTTTGGAAAGAGGAGCATGTTAGGTCCCTATAATATTAGTGATTTCCCCATTACTATTGTCATTGTATCCCTTATTGTTATTATTGTGCATCTATTGTCTCCATATTGTTATTAGTGTGCCCCATAGAAACCCACTATTGTTATTATTGTGCCCTTATGTTATTACTGTTATGTTGGCTTGATTATATTATGACCTCTTGGACTCCTATATATAGAAGGGAGGTTTAGTCATTTGTATCATCCAAGAATTGTTCATTTGTGTAATGTAAAGGAGGTTGCCTCCTCCAAAACGCTGAATTCTAAGGCGTTGATCTATCTTTTTTATCTTTTTGTGAGCTGGTTTCCTAACACTCCTAACACTATCTCTGTCTCTCTGTCTCTCTGTACTCAATGCCCTTTATCAGCAACTTCGATCACTGATTCTATCTCTCTTAGCAAACCCCACTATAGATAATAGAATGATTGATCACTCTGGTGTACTCTCCAAGTGACCCTCAAGCCTCCTCTTATACTTTTCTCATTGACATATCAAAGACCGAGATTAAATCCCTAATCAATTACTAAGATTAGATCTGGCTTGATCCATGTGTTTTGGACCATTCTAACACAGTTTTATATTAATCCACACTAATATTTTAATTTCCCTAAGTTTAGACTTAAGGACTCCAATAAAAATATTAATTATTTAATATCTCCTAAACTGTTTAGAATCTGCCCAATCCTTTCTGGGTATTTGAGATCTCACGTGTCCCAACCTCTCCACCAAATTTTGTCGCTATAGCACATCCGATGCTACCGCAAATCAACAAAATTTCCTCATAATAGATGTCCCACCTTCATCGGATGAGTAGGCTAGATCAATGAATGCATTGATTGGAGAATGGATGAAAGATATCTATGACTTGCTATATGTAGATCATGGTAGGGTTGGTGGTTGGCAAGTTCAAATATAGGAGAATTCTTTTTCCCTAGGATTACCCATGTCACTAAATGGGAAACAAGGATATATACCATCAAATCGAAAGTATCTTCATAACTAACAATATATATCCCAACATATAAGAGACTTCGTTGTTGGGTGCATTGCTGCCAAGTCTCACCATTGATGATATATTACCAACCTCCCAAGTTGCCTTGACACTTGTGAGATGTTTAACATCAGTCTTTGGCTTTTTGTTTAAAACAAAATAGGAAAAAAAAGTAAATGTAATTTAAAGCAACTAGTCAAAGTGACCCCTAAGGAGAAAATACATTTTTTTGCACAAGAGACTATGGGAGAGTGAGTGTAAATATTTAAATGTCGGTTTAATATGGGAGAGATGTTGTATTGTTCGTAAATTGAAATTAATTAAAAAAATAATAATAAAAAAACATTATGTCCATGCAATTTTAAAAAATAATAGAAAGAAAAGAAGTAATAATAATAAAACATTATGTCCATGCAATTAAAAAAATAATAGAAAGAAAGAAAGAAATAAAAATAATAAATTGATTCAATTCAAATTGTTTTACTGTAGTTTTATTTTTATTAATAAAATTACAAACAATTTTTTTGGAAAAAAATAATCATAATATGCATATCACATTAAAATTATTAGTAACCATGATATTAAATTTAAAAAATTATAAACATCTTTATATGTATATATAACTTTATGTATGATAGGATTTTGATAAAATTAAAAATAAAAATATTTCTATATATAGAGAGCTGAAGTTTATATAAATATAAATAATAATATTATTAAGACCCAGTATAGATTCATCTTGAGTTCAGATCTACCTAGAGCCAAGAGTTAAGTTACAGGACACGTCCTCCAAAGTCCCGTGTCCCGTATTTTACGTGTCGGACACGAAAACAGCCCTAAAACGTGTCGAAAACGTTTTTCATCGTGTCCTGTAAAATGTAAAACGTATTCGCCGGTTTTCATCGTGTCCTGCATTTGGAAAACACGTATTCCATTGATAGAAAACATTGCCTGCATAAGCTGCAATTTTTTTTAAAGAAACAAATAATTTTTGAGTGGGGCAACTTAATGATCAAGTCTAGGCCCTAGTATTGATATGCTATTCATGGCAATGTTAAATTCTTAAAGTAAAAGTGACATTCTCCTTAATCTTCATTTTCATCCTTTTACTTAAATTTTTAACATTACCATGAAATGACTCAGGATGTTTGAGATTGGTTCCGGCTTCATTGGATTTCATATGGAGAAAGTAGAATTTTAAATTTCATTCAAATTGCAGCAGACTTATCAGTTTTTCAGGATTGGGAGATTGTAATGTTTCCAGGAGACACCACCTACCCGGGCTACCCCTGCCACTAGTAGAGGACGTGGTCTACCTCCTATAGCTCCTACTTCTAGTTCTTCAGCTTCTAGAGCATAGCAAACTCCACTACCAACTCCATCAGCACCAGCATCTACATCTAGAGGGAAAGGGAAAGCTGTGGCATTTTCTCGCAAGAGGGGCAGAGGAAATCAATAGGATTAGACTTTAGTTATTTTCTTATGTGCTTGTAAGTTGTACATGAACAATGAACATTGAATATTCAAGAATCAAGACCAAGCATATCACATTCTAATTTCTAAATAGTAAATTTTGATTCTATTTATTTTTTTTAAGTGAACTATGAACTTTGAGAAGTAATTATATTTTAATTTGATTAGATAAGCTGCAACCTGCAATTTAATATGGATAAAAAACTATATTTCAGTATATATATATATATATATATATATATATATATATATATTTTATTAAATATATATAAAACGTGTCCCTCGTGTCCTGTTTCCAGGTCACTGTGTTTCGTATTGAATACTCGTATTTACGTGTCCTCGGTGTCTCGTGTCCTCGTGTCATGTGATTTAGGCCAAGAGGAATCAAATCTTCGGAGGTGCAAACCTTTCCTCAAATTTTGTAATAAAAAAAATGCTTGCATCTTAAAAGATTTGATCCCTGTTCGCTCTCCGCCTTTAGTAGATCCCAATTTTAGATGAATCTATAATGATTAACAACCTTAGCCCACTCAACATTTACATTATTGGATAATAAAAGATGCCTTTGAACTACCCAGATAAGATATTGACAGTTTCTCATAATCGGTAAAGGTTGGATTTGATTTTCAGTACATTTTATATGGCTGTACATGATAATGCCTGAAATAAAATGTCTCACAATGTTCATTTTACCAAAAAGATTTGCCTAAATAATCAAAAAAATGTTTGCATCTTAAAAGATTTGATCCCTGTCCGCTCTCCACCTTTAGTAGATCCCGATTTTAGATGAATCTATGATGATTAACAACCTTATCCCACTCAACATTAACATTATTGGATAATAAAAGATGCCTTTGAACCATCCAGATAAGATATTGACAGTTTCTCATAATCAGTAAAAGTTGGATTTGATGTTCAGTACATTTTATATGGCTGTACATGATAATGCCTGAAATAAAATGTCTCACAACGTTCGTTTTACCTAAAAGATTTGCCTAAATCATGACATCGTGAATGACCTAGTTATCTCTACTCGTTTTTAGTTCGTATGAATAGTACTTGCTTTTCAGAATAGTATTTTCACTCAGAAATTAATTTCCTACTATTCCCTGCGAATGAACGTCATATTAGTTGCTTTTGAGAATAGTATATCCTCAATTGCTCTAACTTAGAAATTAATTTTCCTACTATTTCATACTAATGAACACCTTAGATTTTCTATTTTATTTTCTTTTAAATAGGAAAACCCTCTAGCTAATTTCGCTGTTCCTTGAATTTACAAATAATTCACCACTTGATCTCGTTAATGTTTCCACGATATAATGTAAAATCAATTGCCATAATGCCTTCTTAAGAGGACTTATATTGCACGTAAGTCAGTGGTTTGTAACAATTTGCATATCAGTGGTTTACATCTGTTTGCTTTTTCAAAGATTTTGAAGGACTTATGCATGGTTGGCGTAAATATACTTTCTCAACAAAAGATTAACGATGATATGAAAATTCTTTTGCTGGTATAGAAATAAGAAATTGTAGAGCGAACTTTTATATGTCGGACATTTTCTTTGATGACAGGTTGCAAAAGAGGCAAATCTCAACAACTTTGAAATTCCGAAGAAGATTAAATTACTTTCACACCCATGGACGCCTGAAAGCAACCTTGTTACAACAGCACTCAAATTGAAGCGAGAGGCTTTAACGACTACCTTTGAACAAGAACTAAATGAGTTGTACCAGTCAAGTTAGCTGTTTCTTGAGTGGTTGTCTGTAAGTTTAAAGGGAGTGAGATATCCTATTTCGTGCTGTAACTTAGGATAACATTGATTTTATTTTTTACTTCATCTAATCATTTGAAATCGATATGTATGATTTATATGCCTGATAAGTTTAAAGGGTGCTTTGATGCTTCCTTTACTGCTCGAGGCGCGACTTTTCTAAACATTTTTATTTGTAGCAGATTATGTTGTGTTTATTGTACATACAGGTCATAAAACGGCATATGAGAAATGAGACCAGTGTAATAAGAGGGAAAGTAAGAAATAAAATATGCTTGTGCATGCCTCAATTGCGATGTACGCTCAAATGACCATTAAGAATGTTTGTGATATGTTGTAACTAATATTGAACATATGACGATGACAAGAGATATTTTTGGATTCAGTTTCAGTACAGAAAAGCGTTTCGTCAGGCTTCCTACTTTTCAAGTTCAACTAAAGATATGAAATTCATATAGCTGCTAATTTTTTTTCTCTTACAGCTTTCCAGCCAGTCAAACATTTGCCATTAGAATAATAATCTATTGAGAACATTGCAGGGGAGATATGAACTACTCAACTATTGAAAAATTTTGGGCACTGGATCTTCAAGGGAAGATAATATTTGGCATGTAAGAAAGGTGCAACATCCCAGTTGTATGAGTATCTCAACTTCATTAATTGCATCAAACTAGCACGTTTATTGATCTAGTTTTTGTTCGGAGGCGATGCGTGGGTATCTTTGGGCCTAAAACTAATGCAGAAATGAGTTTGAAGGCCAAGTTAGTACAATTGAAGCATCACCATCCAGCAAGTTATAAAGGGGTTCTATATTTTCATATGATGGATCATGTGACTCCTGCAAACTTTAGTACTGTCCATAACTTAAAACAAACAAGGTACTCCCAACCGTCCAAATGATCTAGCGAGTCCCGAATTAAGTCTACCATGAAACCATAATGCATTGGCAAAACAAATTCTCGAGTAGTTGCTTACAAGCTGCTTAATGAAGTAGAGTTGGTTTCTTTTATGGTTTTAGCTTGAGAATAATGATATTCTTAGTTTGTGATAACACACTAGTTACCTACAAGTTCCTTATTAATTCAGCATTGACGATTTTTACAGTTATTCATTGCACTCAACGTCTCTCTTAATTTGAGATTGCACATTGATGAATAGATGTGCATGTTCCTGTAAAATCTAAATATCTTGCACAGATTAAGTTTGTCAACAAATATAAGGGATGTTCCCTACATTTGTGGATGGTATTTTCAGTAAATCTGGTTGGCATAGACTAGTATGCTTAACTCAGGAAGTTTGAACAAGGCACCTACTAGCATGGAACTAGGCAAATGTTTAATAATATTGAAGGAAACTAGTGGAACTAAACCCTTGGATTATTGCCAATCACATCATATATGTAACTAACAATTTCCATTTGTATATGGAATGTGTAAAGCAATGCCTAGACTCCAAAGTGCATTCTTGTTTCTTAGAAGCAAAGATGTTTCTGGATTGTATACCTAATTTTAAATAAAACATTGTTTCTTTGTTTGTACATTCTTTACGAAGCAAATAAAACGACAAGGTAGGCTATGACTTGTCCACGAAGAAGAATGCAATGCCAAATTGCAGCCTTTTTTTTATATAGGCCAAGTTGTTCTCAATTGTAACACAATTTTAAGGGCAACATTGTTTCTATATTTGTATAAGAAAAGAAAACAAGGTGGACAATTATTTGTCCCCATGTAGGAAAGCCTTATTTGTCACTATGTGCTTCTTTGTTATTATTATTCCATTATTTGAATTTCGTAATATCTTTGCATTGCATGTTCTTTATTTGTGGCAAGTTTTCTCAATGTTTTCTATCAGAGGGGTTGTTGATTTCAAAGGGATGCCTTTGTTACCAACCTAAGGAATTTCAGTTTGTCGAATATCAGGGTATTGAGACCTTGTTTTGAGGTTTTGATCAAAGAGCTTGACAAATATGAGTATCTAGGTTAAGGAGCTCAAACTAGATAGAGTTGTGTTGCTAAAATAGTGATTTTGAAATAGCCAACTTCAATGAGACACTAATGGTGTCTAGACATTCAATGATTGGGAAATTTAATCCTCACAACTTCAATTTGTGGAACTTGAAGATGCAATATTTGCATATTATAAGAAAATAGAAAGAAGTTTTCATAAAGGACATGAAGCTTGATAGTACTAAGAGAATTGGGAAAAGATGATTGATAAGGCCATTGCATTAATTGGTCTTAATTTATTTGATTTTGTGTTAACAAATGTGTTAGGGAACTATAGTAAAGAACCTTTAGGATAAGCTTGGATTCCTGTATCAAGCTATATCCCTCATGAGTTTCATATTCTTGTAAATAAGTTGTATGCTTTGAAGATGAAGGATATTGATAGCACTATAGATCACATTAATGCCTACAATGCCTTGATTAATTCGCAATGCCATTGGTGATGAAGTTAGGACAATGAGAGATGTATAGACTTGCTCTATAGTATTTTGGATGCTTTGGAGGATTTGATGGTGGCCATTAGCAAAGCTATAAAGGTGGAAAATCTGAAGTTCGAGATCTTCGATTAGTCGTTGCGGGAAAAAAGAACTAAAAAAACATTTATTTAGAAGCTTTGGTGACTAAGTGTTGCTCCAAGGAGCAAAATGTTGGGAGATATAATGAGTGGAAATCTATATCTAAAGGAAGATATGTAAATAATGGTAGTAAGTGGTAAGAGGTGATTTGTTGGAACTGATATTAGCAAGGGCACAATATAAAAAAATGAAATGCTAAACATTCGAAGCAAAAAAAAAAATGAATAAAGAGGATTCAGTCATTGGTATTTCTAGTTCTGAGGACATGTATCTACTTCTATATGTTAGTTAACCAATGCCCATGAGGAGGCATGGTTGATTGATTCAAAAGCTTCCTTCCATATAACTCCTCACATGGAGTGGTTCATAATTATGAAGAATCTCATGATGGTGAAATCTTTATTGAAGATAATTTCAGTTATGAAATTGTTAGATATGGCAATGTGAAAAAGTCCAATACGAACAACCTTCAATGAAGCATATATCCAATGTGTGATAAGTCCCAGGATAGGAACATAACTTCCAATGAAGCAACTTGATGTAGGTGTTCTTATCTTCCAAATTTGCACTCAAAGCCTTGAAACACAAATGCAACCCTAGTGGAACTTAGGAAGGTCGCCCATTTCTACCACAACAAATTGTCCTCTCTATTTGGGATGTCTCCCCTTCCACACAAGGGGGGAACCCCTATGTGTAAGATGAACTTTAGGAAATGATGGAATGGTGAACAAAGACCGATGTCAATTCAATGTTTAATGGAGTCAAGGTGAAATTCAAGAGGGTTCCAACAATGTGGAGAAGGCATGGTAAGTTTGTTACCAACATGCTTAAATTACACTAAATTATTCAATTCAATACTATATATATATATATATATATATATATATAGAGAGAGAGAGAGAGAGAGAGAGAGAGATGTTCTTCCAAACATGTACAAATTAAACTAAGGAATAGCGAGTAACCATGCATGAAACAATGTTATTAAAAATGGTTGGTCGGATTGGTTGGAGGGAGAAACTAGTTCAAACAAGTGAACCAAACTTTTTTTTGTCATTATTGGAAATACTAAGAGGGGGTGAATCAATATTATCCTTAATTTTCACAATTGGTTAGTTTATTGTTCAAACATTCAGAGCATCAGACAAACATGAAACGTCACCACATCAGTACATGAGATTTTGTTCAACAAGCTTTGGTTATGTATGGTTTACATACAAATTTACTAGTTTAATTAGAAGGAAGTACAAGACTCCCCAAGGGGTTTTACCAGCAAGGTTGGAAGGAATAAAATGCTTCTTGGAAGAGTTTGGGCTCTCGTACCAGGGACAATGGCCCAAATACAAACCACCACTTCAATTGTTGTTGTTGCTGCTAACATTGTCCACTCTTACTGCCACTTCTACTACTGCTCCAACTATCCACTTCTTCGACTGTTGCTACTATTGCCACTGCTCCAACTGTCCACTTGCGTTGCTACTATTGTCATAACATCATTGTCAAGAAGGGAATAAAGACGATTTAGTCATTGGTATTTCTAATTCTGAGGACATGTATCTGCTTCTATATGTTAGTTAGCCAATGGCCATGAGGAGGTATGGTTGATTGATTCAAAAGCTTCCTTCCATATAACTCAAAAGGAGTGATTCATAATTATGAAGAATCTCATGATGGCGAAATCTTTATTGAAGATAATTTCACTTATGAAATTGTTAGATATGGCAATGTGAAAGAGTCCAATACAAACAAGATTCAATGAAGCATATATCCAATGTGTGATAAGTCCCAAGATGGGAACATAACTTCCAGTGAAGCAACTTGATGTAGGTGTTTGATATCTTCCAAATTTGCACTCAAAGGCTTGAAACACAAATGCAACCCTAGTGGAACTTAGGAAGGTCACCCATTTCTGCCACATCAACTTGTCCTCTCTATTTGGGATGTCTCCCCTTCCACACATGTGGGGAACCCCTATGTGTAAGATGAACTTTAGAAAAGAATGGAATGGTGAATAAAGACCAATGCCAATTCAATGTTTAATGGAGTCAAGGTGAAATTCAAGAGGGTTCTAACAATGTGGAGAAGGCATGGTAAGTTTGTTACAAACATGCTTAAATTACCCTAAATTATTCAATTGAATACTATATATATATATATATATATATATATATAGATATAAAGAGAGAGAGAGAGATGTTAATCCAAACATGTACAAAATAAACTAAGGAATAATGGGTAACCGTGCATAGATAAACAACAACCATGCATGAAACCATGTTATCAGAAATGGTTGGTCAGATTGGTTGGAGGGAAAAACCAGTTCGAACAAGTGAACCAAACTTTTTTGGTCATTATTGGAAATACTAAGAAGGGGTGAATCACTATTTACCTTAATTTTCACAATTGGTTAGTTTATCGGTTAAACATTCATACCATCAGACAAACATGAAACATCACCACATTAGTACACGAGATTTTTTTCAACAAGCTTTGGTTATGTATGGTTTACATACAAATTTACTAGTTGGATTAGAAGGAAGTACAAGTCTCCCCAAGGGGTTTTACCAACAAGGTTGGAAGGAAGCAAATGCTTCTTGGAAGAGCTTGGGCTCCCGTACTAGGGACAATGACCCAAATACAAACCACCACTTCAACTGTTTTTGATGATGCTAACATTGTCCACTCTTACTGCCACTATTGCTACTACTGTTCCAACTATCCACTTCTGCCACTATTGCTACTACTGCCACTGCTCTAACTGTCCACTTTCGCTGCTACTATTGTCATAACATCATTGCCATCATCATTGTCAAGAAGGGAATAAAGAGGATTTAGTCATTGGTATTTCTAGTTTTGAGGACATGTATCTACTTCTATATGTTAGTTAACCAATTCCCATGAGGAGGCATGTTTAATTGATTCAAAAGCTTCATTCCATATAACTCCTCACAAGGAGTGGTTCATAATTATGAAGAATCTCATGATGGTGAAATCTTTATTGAAGATAATTTCAGTTATGAAATTGTTAGATATGGCAATGTGAAAGAGTCCAATACAAATAAGATTCAATGAAGCATATATCCAATATGTGATAAGTCTCGGGATGGGAACACAACTTCCAGTGAGCCAACTTGATGTAGGTGTTTGTTATCTTCCAAATTTGCACTTAAAGGCTTAAAACACAAACGCAGCCCTAGTGGAACTTAAGGTCACCCATTTTTGCCACAACATGTCCTCTCTATTTGGGATGTCTCCCCTTCCACACAATGGGGGAAACCCTTATGTGTACGATGAACTTTAGAAAAGGATGGAATGGTGAACAAAGACAAGTGCCAATTCAATTTTTAATGGAGTCGAGGTGAAATTCAAGAGGGTTCCAACAATGTGGAGAAGGCATGGTAAGTTTGTTACAAGCATGCTTAAATTACCCTAAATTATTCAATTCAATACTATATATATATATATATATAGAGAGAGAGAGAGAGAGAGAGAGAGAGAGAGAGAGATGTTCTTCCAAACATGTACAAAATAAACTAAAGGATAATGGTTAACCATGCAGAGATAAACAACAACCATGCATGAAACAATGTTATTAGAAATGGCTGGTCGGATTGGTTGGAGGGAAAAACCGGTTCGAACAAGTGAACCAAACTTTTTTTTGTCATTATTGGAAATACTAAGAGGGGGTGAATCAGTGTTTCCCTTGATTTTCAGAATTTGTTAGTTTATCATTTAAACATTTAGAGTATTAGACAAACATGAAACATCACCGCATCAGTACACAAGAGATTTTGTTCAACAAGCTTTGGTTATGTATGGTTTACATACAAATTTACCAGTTGAATTAGAAGGAAGTACAAGACCCCCCAAGGGGCTTTACCAGCAAAGTTGGAAGGAAGCAAATGTTTCTTGGAAGAGTTTGGGCTCACATACCAGGGACAATGACCCAAATACAAACCACCACTTCAACTGTTGTTGTTGCTGATAACATTTTCCACTCTTATTGCCACTACTGCTACTATTGCTCCAACTATCCACTTTTTCTGTTGTTACTACTACTTCCACTGCTCCAATTGTCCACTTTGGTTGCTTTTATTGTCATAACATCATTGTCAAGAAGGGAATCAAAGATTACTTCCATTAAGAGAATGACATCACTATCATAAAGGTTATTGCATTAATCAACAGATTGTTGTTAGGATATTCCGACACATAGGAAATAGTTAAGTATAACTTGGTCTAGTGTAGAGTTAGGTAAAGTGTGTTTCTTTACTATGTACTTTTGTAACTTACAATCCGACGGTCACAATATGTAGTGATCCAACGGTTCATTCTCTCATCGGTATTATTGACACTTGATCCGTGGCTTAACACTCGATTGGTCCATGATCTCTATTTAAAGAGCATGGAGGGTCATTTGTAGGGTAACCGTTCATGAGAGAAGCTTATCTAAATTTTCATTCTATTATTAATATATTGCCTGAAGTGGCCGCGTTGGCTCAGGTCGTGGACTGTTTCCCTCTTTGAGGGTTTTAACCACGTCAAAAATACTGGTGTATTGATCTGTGATCTGTTTGTGAGCGGTGTCCTTTGGTGTTCTGTCTGAGGAACTTACCCTGTAAATTCCTACATGGTATCAGAGCTATTTGAGGGTCGCGTTCGTTGGTGATCCAAATCTGAAGCCGGTAGAACTGCATCTGACTGTCATTTCCTAGATCTACTGTTTCTGACTACTTTCGGGCCGAGAGGACTGCTCTATTGTGTTAAGAGCATCTGTTCCAGTGAGGAACCCCTTTCGTTTCACGCGAAAAGGTTTCCGGTAGCCCTAGCTACGTCATTTTTAAGATCTGGAGGTATACAGTGTTTATTTGCAGTTTACAATTATTTTCTCTCTGTTTATTTCGGTTTCGGTTTATTTAGCTTTTTGTTTTTTTTATTACCAGATCTATACCTTTCATTTCTGTGTATGCTCTTTGCCCCGCAACTCTGTGCGATCTGGGCAAATCAGAAACAGAAAGGAAGGATTTTTCTCATGCATATGCTCTTTTTTCGCCGCGCCTTAGTGTGATCTCGGAAAATCAGAAACATTGAGGAAAATATTTAGTTTCCGGTTAAAGCTAACTTTGAGCCGCAAGGTTTGTTTTTTTGTATGTCCATGTTGGGTTTTGTGTTTTTTGTTTTGTAGGGAAAAAGAGCTTTCTCAAAGTAAGCACGTAGCCCAAAGCTTCAGTGACTAAAAAAAAACCCTTCCTCTTTTCCAAAAATTACTTAACTTTTAGTTTAGCTCACTTGGTCCAAAGCTACTTTATGAGAGTAGAGGTCTTGAGTTCAAGTCTTCATTTTGTTGAGCTAATTAGATTAAGTTTGGAAAGGGGGCGGATTTTTTTTAGCATTATCATTCGTTTCCACACATTCCCGCATTTCGTTGGCATCTTCATCAACTTTTCTTCAAAAAGCCATAACTTCTTCATCCGGAAGCCGTTTTCAGAGCCGTTTTTTTTTAACCAGCCTAATTTTTCGAGATCTTTCCATTGGAACACTTAGTTTCAGCATCTATAGCTTCAGTTTCTATTAAAATGGAAAGTCCATGCTAAGTTATTCTTGACAACACCAACTACTTCTAATGGTGGTCCTACATTGTGGATTTACTTAGAAGTAAAGGTCTCTACAGAATAGCCTCAGGCCAAAAAACCAAACCAAAAGATGAAGATAAGACAGCTAAATGGGAAAATAGGCAAGATCAAGCACGAGGGTTGATAGGGATGTCTATTTCTCCAGATCTTAGATTCCATATTGCAGAACTTGATACTCCTGATGAAGCAATGAAACAGATTACTAAAGTTTTTGGAATTAAAAATGAACTTAAAGCCCATCAACTCGAAAATGATTTGCTTACATTGGACCCCAATAATTTTTCTTGTATTGAAGATTTTTTGTCCAAGTTCAAGACCCTTAGACTTCTCTTGGAAGTTGTTAAGGTTAAGAAAGAAGATAGTAACCTTATCTATTCCATTCTTACTAAGTTGGGACCAACCTACTCTGTGTTTGTTTCCACCTTCCATTCTACAAGAGAAGCATTCATTTCTCAAGGACAAGCCTACAAGTCCCCTTCCTTTGATTCCTTTTGTGATTCTTTAATAAGAGAACAAGAAAAACTCTTACACCTTGGTCTTCTTAATCTTGGAAACTCTTCTAAGAAAGCGTTAGCCGCCCAGCAACAACCAAATTCAAAGAATCCTAAGAAGTTGTATCCTAAAAGGAATGGTCCTAAACCAAACAAGGGTCCTAAGCAATTTTAGCCTCAAAATGAAAAATCATTTCAACAAAATGATAAGACAAATAAAAACAAAGGGAAGAAGACTGATAGACATTGCAACTTTTGTAATCGATATGGCCACTTAGAATCCAAATGCTTAAGAAGATGGAAGCCTTGGAAGCAGCAATGAAGAAGCATAACATCCATTTGGAGCACTCTTCAACTTCAACTTCATCTTCAGGAATAGCACTTTCTGCATGTGGTTGTCAAGCATCTCGGTCTGGCTATGCACTAAATGTATCTTCTTCTTCTCATTCTCATGAGTGGCTCATTGATTCTAGAGCTTCTTATCACATGGCCAAAAATAAAGCCATGTTTTCTTCTTTAAATGATTGTAACATCAAAAATATATATGTTGGTGATGATAGATCTCTTAGTGTTGTAGGGACTGGAACTGTTCATATAGACAATGGTCAATTTAATGATGTATTATGTGTTCCAACCTTATCATGCAACCTTCTATCTGTATAGCAGATAACTCATTCAGGTGAAGGTAAAATCGTTGAATTTTCACCTCACGATGTTATAATTAAGGATCTAAGAGATCCTAGACAGATTTTAGCTACTAGCATTGCTGATGGTTCTACAAGGTTGTATAAGTTTCACAACTTTGGGTCATCAAATCTTCCCTCAGTATTTGTTGCTCATAACGATGAAGTGAGCAAACTTTGGCATGAGCGATTTGGTCACTTAAACTATCGCTCCCTTCAGAATCTATGTAAAGAAAATATGGTGACAGGTCTTCCAATGGTATCTTGCAGAGATGGTGTTTGTTCCGGATGTGTACTCGGAAAACATCATTGGGATAGTTTTGAAAAACGTGCCTCTTGGCACGCCTCAGCCCCTTTACAACTTGTGCATAGTGATTTATGTGGTCCACTTCCAGTTGTTTCATTCTTTGGCTACAAGTATTTCTTAACTTTCATTGATGATTTCTCCAGACGCACTTGGGTATACTTCTTAAAACTCAAGAGTGAAGTATTTAACATGTTCTTGGCCTTTAAGGCCTTTGTTGAAAAACAATATGGACATCAAATTCTTAAGCTAAGATCTGATAATGGCGGAGAATATGTTAACAACAAATTCATCAACTTTTGCACTAAGAATGGAATTCAAATGCAACATACTGTTCCATATACTCCACAACAAAATGGTGTAGCTGAAAGGAAGAATCGCACCTTAAAGGAAATGGCTAATTGTATGCTTCAATCTAAAGGACTTGGTCTTAATTTTTGGGCAGAAGCAATTAACTGTGCAAATTACATAATAAATCGCACTCCTAAGGTTTTAAAGAATATCACTCCAGAAGAAGCATGGAGCTCAATTAAACCAGATGTAAGTCACTTTCGTGTTTTTGGAAGTGAAGCATGGGCCCATATTCCAGATGAGAAACATAAAGCTTTAGAACCTAAGAGTGAAAAATGTACTTTTGTTGGATATTTTGAAGATGTCAAAGGATATAGACTTATTCCACTTAAGTCCAAGAATGTTATCATTAGAAGAGATGTAAAGTTTGCTGAAAATATATCGGCCTACGAGCCTAGTTCGGCGGATGTGCCACCTCTCCCTATCTCTTCTACTTTTGAAAATATTTCTTCTTCAGATGATGAAAGCGAGGATGAAAATCCTCCCCCACCTTCTCAGGATCCTCCTTCAGCTCCTCAGCTTCCAAAATGGGTTTGTGCTACTTGGGATGCAGCAGGTGATCTTGCCGGTGATCCTACAGATCATCGACGTACACGTTCTCAGTTCGATAGAGCCTCTTCTTTACTGGCTCAAGCTTCAGCAAAATATGATCCTGACACCTTTGCAGAAGCTTCAGGCCATCCAGATTGGGACGCAGCTATGAATGAAGAATATCGTTCATTATTGGAAAATGATACATGGGATCGTGTTCCTTTACCAAAGGGACGAAAACTTGTTAGATGCAAATGGGTTTATAGAACCAAGTATGGACCAGATGGGAACGTTGATAAACATAAAGCTCGTCTTGTTGCTAAGGGTTTTTCACAAGTTGAAGGCATTGACTATACTGAAACCTTCTCCCCTATTGCCAAAATGAACTCTATCTGCCTTGTTCTTTCCCTTGCTGCCTCATTCAACTGGGAAGTCCATCAGATGGATGTTAAATCTGTCTTCTTGCATGGGGACTTGCATGAAGAAATCTATATGGAACAACCTATTGGCTTTATACAAACAGACTCCAGCCTTGTATGTCAACTTAAGAAATCCCTTTATGGTCTCAAGCAAGCTCCTCGGGCTTGGTATGCCAAAATGGATAGCTTTCTTTTAGAATCTGGCTTTTCTAGGTGTCATTCTAACAATACTGTTTACACCAAGAAAGTGGGCAAGTCTCTTATCATTCTTGTTCTTTATGTTGATGATCTTATCCTCACTGGTAGTGATCCCAACCTTATCAACCATGTGAAGTCCAGCCTTAAAAATAAGTTTGAAATGACAAACTTAGGACACTTGCATTATTTTCTTGGTCTTCAAGTTTCACAATCCAAGGAAGGTATTTCCCTTTCCCAGTCCAAGTATGCCTGTGATCTTCTACGCCATTTTCACATGGAAGACTGTAAGCCATCCCCTTCTCCCTTTCTGTCTGGAGTCAAACTTTCAGTCACTTGTACTTCTCCTGAAGTTGATGCTACCTTATACCTTCAACTTGTAGGAAAACTCTTGTATCTAACCCATACTCGTCTTGACCTTTCCTTTGTTGTTGGACTTGTTGCTCGGTTTATGAAAAACCCACATGAAAGTCATTGGAAAGCAGCTAAAAGAATACTTCGTTATGTTCGAGGTACAGTTCAGTTTGGGATTCATTACAGTGTCGAAGCATCTCCTCTATTGGTTGGTTTCACTGATTCCGATTGGGTTGGTGACCCTAATGATCGGAAGTCTACTGCAGGTTATGTGTTCACTCTTGGTTCTGGACCTGTTACATGGGCTTGCAAGAAACAAGGTGCCATTTCTCTTTCTTCAGCAGACGCAGAGTATCGTGGTGCCGTAGAAGCTAGTAAGGAAGCCTTGTGGCTTCGTCAGATCCTATCAGAGTTTGGCTTTCAGCAGCAGCATCCGACTGTACATTGGTGTGATAATCAAAGTGCCATTCAACTATGCAAAGATCCAGTCCAACATCAGCATAGCAAACACATTGAACTGCACATGCACTTCATCAGAAAGCTCATTCATGACCATGTTCTTGAAGTGCAATATTGTTCAACAGATGATCAAGTTGCAGACATCTTTACAAAGGCTCTCATAGAGGCGAAGTTTACTAAACTTCAATTTATGGTTGGAGTTCAGGAAGTTGTCACTAAGGGGGGATAGGCTCTAGTGCGTCCTTCCTTCTCCTATTGTGTCGTATTTGTAAATCCTTCAATCCTATCCCAAGTTGTTCTTAAGGGGGGATGTTAGGATATTCCGACACATAGGAAATAGTTAAGTATAACTTGGTCTAGTGTAGAGTTAGGTAAAGTGTGTTTCTTTACTATGTACTTTTGTAACTTACAATCCGACAGTCATGATATGTAGTGATCCGACGGTTCATTCTCTCCTCAGTATTATTGACACTTGATCCGTGGCTTAACACCCGATTGGTCCATGATCTCTATTTAAAGAGCATGGAGGGTCATTTGTAGGGTAACCGTTCATGAGAGAAGCTTATGTAAATTTTCATTCTTTTATTAATATATTACCTGAAGTGGCCACGTTGACTCAGGCCGTAGACTGTTTCCCTCTTTGAGGGTTTTAACCACGTCAAAAATACTGGTGTATTGATCTGTGATCTGTTTGTGAGCGGTGTCCTTTGGTGTTCTGTCTGAGGAACTTACAATTGTCATATCAGCTCTACCTCTATCAATATTTGTTCCACTATCACAACATTATGAATACCGCCCCTATCCCATACACATTCCATCTATCTATATAAAACCCAAACAATAGTTCAACAATAAGCAATCTATATCGAAGCCCTAGATATATGACCTAGCTACAACAATATGGTTCATTAAGCACAATGAGTTGTCAACAAAACCCTAATCGTCCATTGAATACATTTGTTGTATCAAGTAGACCATTAATAGTTCAATACCTCTCAACAATCATGTGACATTCTATAACACGCCTTATTGACTCAGGAACTATCATCCTTTTCTGTTGAATATAGATTACTCATCTCACAAATATATTTCTTTGTTGACCAAAGACACATTTATACTCAACTCATCAATTACCAGCACATACATGGCATTGACACAAGGTACAAGAAAACAACATACTAACAATACTACAGACCAGATAACGTTTTCTACACAACAACAACATTACTAGATAACCAACTTCAAATAGTTTTGTCACTTGGTACATTCGGTCACACGCTCTATCACATGTAGCTCAATGGTCTGGACCTAATCTTTTGTCTTCAACATAGTTTGCACACATGATGAATAGAAAAACTTTGCATCACATTTTCTCATGCCTTCATACAAGCACTTTGTTATTCACCGATCTCTGTAAAACAATAAGTTTGTTGCTTCATGCGCACAATATGCACATTAAATTCTTCATATCTGATATACACAATATTCAAGTTACAACTAGTACTCCAATATGTTCATGTATGTTCTTGTAGGTCTAATTTCCCTTTATTAATTTTCATCATCGCATAGGCAACTCACGATCCAACCTCCATCATTTGCGCACTTATCTACTTCTAATCAACCTATGTAACCATCCCTCTGATCCTTTGTTATTAAGCATGATTCTCTACATAGAATTTTGGCATTAAATTACTCTACATGCATGTGTTGGTTTGTAGAGGTAT
This sequence comes from Pinus tabuliformis, assembly GCA_031772625.1. Lineage (NCBI taxonomy): Eukaryota > Viridiplantae > Streptophyta > Pinopsida > Pinales > Pinaceae > Pinus > Pinus tabuliformis. The sequence goes on from CM062804.1 coordinate 1,267,791,809, forward strand.
CATTGCTCTCAGGTCATTGGATCACATCTTCAAATTTTGGTTTTTATAGGTGTCATCACTCTTAGGTCACTGGATCACATCTTCAAATTTTAATTGAGCTCTGTAGCATCAATATTGTTCATATTCTCTTCCTTCGCTCAACATGAAACTCTATGTTCATTCTCGAGTTGCTAGTATCTGCTAAAAATCACTCTTAAACAACTTGACATACATCAGATGGGTCATAATAATAATCTTTGCACTATATCGATGTACTCTCCATTGCACAAAATAATACCAGACTTAAAAGGCTCATTTTCTGGAAAGTCCAAATACAGGACATCAAGTCTTGAGCATAATTTTCAGATGTGTAATGTAGTAGAAATTGTGTCTCAACATCAGCCCATCGATATGCAGAGATACACCAAAATGTATGTTAATTGAGGATCTACACCAGACTCCAAGATAGAATTTGAATTTCCTACTTCAACAGTCTTCAAAAATTAAGATGTTCATGGAATTTCCAATGAAAATTAAGACATATCCTCAGTGACATTTTTCTCCAAAACTTTGACTTTGTTGAAGATGACCATAGGGATAAACTGCTTCAGAAATTTCATTCACGGAATCAACATTCAATGGAAGAGCTACTTCAGAGATGTGTTACTTCACTAGAAAAACAGAGCAAAGTAATCCAATGAATTAATTCTTCATCACCTATCATAAAAAAATGAAACCCTAATCCCCAATAAGAAGTTGGCCTAGAAACCCCTGCAAATACCTTAGGTCTGAAATCAAATGTTGAGATTGGACAATGATACTCATTGAATTGATTACATTTGAAGGAGATTTAAGGTGCTTTATATCGTTTTTGGGGGGAATGAGTTGGGAAGCTGACATCCACTTTTAGGAATGAAAATATTTTTGAATTTCAAATTAATTGGAGGGAAAAAACAATTTAAATTGCCTTAGAATTCTTCGCCCAAAATCCGAGCTGAATTATTGTTTCCATAATCTTTAATCTTCCTTAATGAATATCTTTATGACATCGCTGCCATGTCATTTTGCTTCATTTTCCTAAGCCAATTTAATGTTGCCATGTGAGCAACCCCTTGGAGTTTTTTCCCACATCAAGGGGCTTGGACCTTTGACCAAACATATCTCTCCAATTGTGAGGATTGTCTTGACGATCCACATACCGTTGGAATTGGCATGATGAATAGAATCCAATGGCGGGGGTCTCCAAGATAAATTCAGTGATCAAAATCCTCCAGAAGTTCCAGGTATGTCCATTGTCTAGGTAATGCAAACCCTAGTGCTAGGGTTTCACCAATGCATCATCTCATCCATGACAACCAGCGTACCGAGGACATCACTAATGATATCCTGGACCCATTGTGACATCCTACACCCGCTTGACATCATGTACTTTCTTTGACATCAATGACAACATACTCAACAATCTCCCCCTTTTTCATTGATGTCAACACACCAATCATCTTTTGGCATGCTACATAATATCCCCTTGACTTTATGCTTCTTCTCTTCTTTTATTTCCAAGATTCTCTCCCCGTTTTACATCAATGGAAAAGAGTGGTTGACGTGTCCTTAACGATATCTGCATGTGATATGGGTCCTCCTGATAATATGCTTACCTATTGTATTATCTCTATAATCTCCCCCTGACAATGTGTTTTCTTGCTACATCATCTCTTCCATTACATAGGCCCCCCTAATAATATGCTCTCCTACAGGCTCCCCATGTCTCTATGCATCTTCCAATTGTGCAAGAATTCATTATGAAACTCTTTTTCTTTGCCAGACCCTAGTGGTCTTGTCTTCTTCCTTGATGAATGTTTTTCTTTCTCAATTCTGCAAGATCTATGTCAAGTTGCTTCTACAATCTCATGAAAAATGGTCAAATTTATGACATAGGTAGCACTCTACATTTGGTGTGAATAATGGAGCAAATGTGTTGTAACTTCTATTATCATAAAAATATGGGATTTTGTCTTGTCTTCCAGAAAATTTGCCTCTACGGCTTCAAAAAAACCTTCTATCATTACTGTTGCCATATTCTCTACACTCTCTAGCTCTATGTCCATAAAACATATGATAGAAATAACCATGAAATGTGTCTGCATAAATGGTTGTATAAGGTGATGATCTCCTAAAGGTGTCTCATCCTTGAGAGTATCCAAGGCTTTGTTGCTCTCCTCTTTTCACTGATCTTCTATGATTTGGCGTCATGAATGCATCATCTTGACTTCTTGAGGCATTTTTCTTCTAGCTTCCAATGTTGGTTGACTTGTGAAAAACTTTGACTTTAGGCTTCTCTTCATTTATGGCATGAGGCTTCTTTTCTTCTTTGGAGTAAGGCTTATTTTCATCTTTGGAGTGAGGCTTCTTTCCATCTTCGTCACATGAGATCTCTTCCTCTTTGACATTTTCATCCTTCCAGCATGAGCACTCACCAACTTATCCAAGACCTGTCTTGATGAGTGGTGGTCTTTGGAAATTGAGAATGTCATCCAAGACCTGTGAGCTTCTCAATTTTTTATTTAGCTTGTCCACTTCTGCTCTCAAGGTGATGATTTCTTGTTCATGTTTTTCACGCAATCCTCTTCTTTCTACTTCATTTGACTTCTTAAGACTTCCTCAGTCCTTTTGGCCTATTCAAATTCTCTCTTCAAGGTAGTGGTTTTCTTGCCAATTTCTTTATCTTTCTTATTCCACTTATTTGACTTTTCATTTTCCTTGAGTTGGCTTGTCAAGGTGCTTTCCCTATTATTTACATCTTGTAGCATGCTTTTGAGGTGATCCACTTCCTTCTTTCCTTCATCAAGTTCACAATCCTTTTTTGGTGTTTGTTGTTTCTTAATTTGATCTTGAAGTTGGTTGATTTCAACTACAAACCATCTCCAATTATTGTAATGCTTCATATTCTCCTTCTTCAGTTGTTCATGTTCTGAGAAAAGCTTATTATACAAAAATTTGTTCAACTCCCTCTCTTGTTCCACCTTTTGAAGTTTGTCTTTAAGGGAATTAACATATTCTTCGAGATCAACAACCATCTTATCTTCAACTGCAGTCTCCACCAATCAATTTTGAATGCTACGAATCTACCTTCAAGTGGTTAAGCTTCAAAGAAGGACCAACTTTAATACTAATTGTTGGAAATATTGAGGGGCGGTGAATCAATATTTCTCTTAATTTTCACAATTGGTTAGTTTATCTTTTAAACATTTAGATCATCAAACGAACATGAAACATCACCACATCAATACACGAGATTTTGCTCAACAAGCTTTGGTATGTATGGTTTACATACAAATTTACTAGTCGAATAGGAAGGAAGTAGAAAACTCTCTAAGGGATTTTACTAGTAAGGATGGAAGGAAACACATGCTATCTAGAAGATTTTGGGCTCATGTACCTGGTACAATGACCCAAAAACAAATAACGACTTCAAGTATTATTATTGTTGCTACCACTATCACTCTCACTACCATTGTTGCTACTACAACCACTGCTCCAACTGTCCATTATGATTGTTGCTACTACTGTCATAACATCACTGTCATCATCATTGTCAAGAAGGAAATCAAATATTACTGCCATTAAGAGAATGTCATCATTGTCATCAAGGTTACTACATTCATGAAGAGACTATCATATCAACTCTGCCTATGTCAATATATGCTCCGCTATCACAACACTACAAGTATTTCCCCTGTCCCATACAAAAACTCCAGGTATCTACATAAGACCCATACAATAGTTCAAAAATGAGAAATATATATAGGCCCTAGATATCTAACTTAGCTACAACAATCTAGTTCATTAAGCACAATGAGTTGTCAACAAAACCCTAATCCATCATCCAATACATTTTTTGTATCAAGGAGACCATTAACAGTTCAATAACTCTCAACAATGATGTGACATTCTACAACACCTCTTATTGACTCAAGAATTGTCATCATTTTCTGAAGTATATAGGTTGCACATCTCACAAATATATTTCTTTGTTGACCAAAGACACATCTATACTCATAGCTCATCAACTACTAGCACATTACATGGCATTGACACAAGGTACAATACAATAGTATTCGAGCATTACTTCAATTATTAGCCTCCACAACAAACCCAAATAACTTTTGTTATGCAACAACAACATTACTAGAAAACCAACTCAAAATAGTTTTGTCACTTGGCACATCCAACCCCACACTCTATTACTTAGAGCTCAATGTTCTCGACCTAATATTTTGTCTTCAACATAGTTTGTGCACATTATGAATAGATAAACTATGCACCACATTTTCTTTGGCCTTCATACAATCTCTTTGTTATCCATCGATCACTATAAAACAATAGCTCCTTTGCTTCATCTGCACAATATGCACATCAACTTCTTCATATTTGGTATATACAATATTCAAGTTACAAGTACTCCAATCTCTTCATGCATATTCTAGTATGTCTAATTGCCCCTCATTAATTCTCATCGTCGCATAGACAACTCAAGATCCAACCTCTATCCTTTGTGCACTTATTCTACCTCTAATCGACCTCTGCAAACACCCCTCCAATCCTTTGTTATTAAGCATGGTTCTCTACATACAAGTTTGACATTAAATTACTCTTTAGGTGTGTGTTGGTTTCTACAGGTGTCACCGCTCTTAGGTCACTAGATCACATCTTTAGATTTCGGTTTCTACAGATGTCACCGCTCTTAGTTCATTGGATCACATTTTTGTATTTGGATCGAACTTTGTAGCATCAATATTGAATGTTGAGAGATCTTTCAGTGAAAATCACATAAAGAAACTTTAATTCAACTTGTTTTAAACCATCTAGTGTGGTTCATCTTCAGGACAAGACGAATCAGATCATAGCATTAAATTAAATAGATGAAGGGAGATGTTTTCTAGCCATTAGAATATAACAACTAGTTTTGAATAAAGAATTATCATTAATTAATAAACATTTTTTTTAATTAAAATGAAATAATAGATGGAATTAGTTGTAAATGAAGAATTAAATTAATTTTATTATTGTTATTATTTTAATCAAAGCGAAGGTCAATAATAATAAGGTCAAACTTAATTATTCTAAACAATAAAATTGAAAAATAATAATAAGAAAATGAAAAAATAAACAAACAAAATAATAAACAAATAAACAAACAAAATAAAATAATAAGGTCAATTTTAACTATTCTAAACAATAAAACTAAAAATAGTAATAAGAAATTGATAAAACAAAATAAATATAAATATAAATCAAAATAATGAAATTAACTTAGTTTTATTATTTAAATCCAAAAAAATGAAAAGTAAATAAATAAGAAATAAAGGAATACAAGTAAGTAATTCGATTTAAATAAATAAATAAATAAAGACATTCTTATTTACAATATGGATCACAGAATCCTAAGATCTAATATTATAAACTTACTTATTTATTCTAATCGAATTACTGGTATTCATTTATTTCTTATTTATTTACTTTTCATTTTTTTTATTTAAATAATGAAATTGAGTTAATTGATTATTTTGATTTTTTTTTTTCATTTTCTTATTACTATTTTTAGTTTTATTGTTTAGAATAGTTAAATTTGACCTTATTATTTTAATTTTGTTTGTTTATTTATGTATTATTTTCATTTTCATTTTCTTATTACTATTTTTTAGTTTTATTGTTTAGGATAATTAAGTTTGACCTTATTATTACAAACGTTCTTTTTTATTAAAATAATAATAATAAAGTTAATTTAATTCTTCATTTACAACTAGTTTCCATCTATTACTTCATTTTAATTAAAAAAAATTGTTTATTAATTAATGATAATTCTTTAGTCAAAACTAGTTGTTATATTCTAATGGCTAGAAAACATCTCTCTTGATCTATTTAATCTAATGCCATGATCTTATTCTTCATCTTATCTTGAAGATGAACCACAGTAAATGGTTTGAAACGCGTCGACTTAAAGTTTCTTTATGTGATTTTTACCGAAAGATCGCTCAACATTCATAATATGGATCACATAAGCCTAAATTCAGATAGCATCAATATTGTTCATATTCTCTTCCTTCACTCAACATGCAACTCTATGTTCATTCTCTAGTTGCCAGTGTTTGCTAAAAATCACTCTTAAACAAGTTGAGAGACACTAGTTGGGTCATAACATTACACTTTGCACTATAACGTTATACTCTTCATTGCACATAACATTACAGACTTAAAAGGCTCATTTTCTAGAAAAATCAAATAGAGGACATCAAGTCCTGAGCGTAATTTTCAGACGTGTAATGTAGCATCGATATGCAGAGATACACCAAAACTAAGGTGAATTGAGGATTTGCACTAGAACCCAAGAACAAATTTGAATTTCTTGCTTCAACAATGTTCAAAAATTAAGATGTTCATGGAATTTCCAATGAAAATAGCAGATAGATCCTTGGCGATATTTTTCTCCAAAACTTTGAATTTGTTGAAGATGACCATAAGGGTAAACTACTTTAGAAATTGCATTCACAAAATCAACATTCAATGGAAGAGCTACTTCAAAGATGTGTTATTTCACTAAAAAAAGGGAGCAAAGTAACTCAACGAATTAATTCTTCATCACCTATAATAAAACAAATGAAACAATAATCCCCAATAAGCAATTGGCCTAGAAATCCTTGCAAATACCTCAGGTCTAAAATCAAATGAAGAGCTTCACAACGATACTCATTGAATTGATTGCATTTGAAGAAGAGTTGAGGTGCTTTATATATTTTTTTGAGGGATATGAGTTATGCAATCAACATCAACTATTAGGAGGGAGATTTTTTTTTGTATTTCAAATTAATCGGAGGGAAAAAATAATTTAAATTGTCTTAGAATTTTTGGCCCAAAACCCTAGCGGAATTAGGGTTTCCATAATTTTTAATCTTCCTTAGTGAATGACTTTATGCCATGGCTTCCACGTCATTTTGCTTCATTTTCTAGAGTGAATTGAACGCTTCCAGATCAACAAACCTTTGGGGTTTTTTCCCACATCAAGGGACTTGGAACTTTGACCAAGCGTATCTCTCTAATTGTGAGGCCTCTCATGATGATCCACATACCATTGAAATTGTCATGACGGATAGAATCAAATGGCGAGGGACTCCAAGATAAATTTGGTGATCTGCATCATCAAAATCCTCAACCATGACAACCAACATACTGATGACACCACTAATGATATCCTACACCCGTTGTGACATCTTTCACCCGCCTAAGATCCTATACTTGCTTTAAAATAAATGACAACATACTCAACAATCATTTTAGTAACAAACCTGTCAATTCTTGTACAAAATTGGTTGATTTGACTATTTTATTGAATCGGTTGGTTTGGTACCAAACCAACTTGTTTTGTACAATTTTATCAAGGACCCTTTGAACATAGTTTTTTTTTAATTAGTGATTTATGACTAGGAGAGCTTAGTATTTGATCATATTGCTCTATGAATGTTATGCAATTAATGATAATGTTAAGTTTTTAAAGTAAAAGTGGCATTCTCCTTTATCTTTTTTCTTTTCCTTTTTTAAACATTACCATGAAATGACATAGGATGTTTGAGAGTAGCTCTTAATTCATTCGATTTCATATAGAGAAAGTATAATTCTAGATCCCACTCAAAAGCCAGCAAACTTAACAGTTTTTTAGGATTTTAGGATTTTAGGATTGGGGGAATTGCAATGTTTCCATTGGATTTTGTTATGTACAATAGTATGGAACTAACATTTAATCAAGAGCACCAATCCCTCTATGTACCTTGATGTTAGTGGTATCTATTGTTGTACTCCTCTACCATGATCCTACTAAAAATGTATCCATTTCTCAAACAAAATCTTGATTTGACATGCTAAGAATTTTCTATCTTATTTTAATGCTTAGAGTGTGACATTGATGACGAAGATCCTAACATAGGTAAATATTTTGATGATATATAGGTATTTGTTGTAGCATGTTTTTTTTGGATGTTAGAGACCATCTAAAACTTGTTTGTTGATGTATTTTTTATTTTGATATGGAATTCTTTGGGCGTTATTTTGGCTACGTGCATCCTTACATGCTATATAAATGAAAACTTTTTCTTATTTGTAAATAAATGGTTTGGATACATATGGATGCACAAATATACATGTTTTTCTTTAAAATCTAAATATTTTTTGTGTTTTTGGTTGACCATTTTTTGGTCTAGTTATTTTATTGATTTCATTTTGGCTCCTACCGGTCTCTAGTCTGGGGGGTTTACCATTTCAATAATCAATTTGATTCTGACAACATTGGTATGAAACCATAACATACTTTAGAAATAAATGGGAATCTTTATATTGAGATTGAACAACTATTTCTTCAAGTATAATTCCACCACAAGCTCAAGATAACCAAGATGTGGCACACTTAAACTTGTGACCTTAGCTAGGGCAACCGTCAAAGGAGAGTGAATTTTCCTTATTGTGATATAATAGCAAGAACCTTCAGTATGAGACAGATTGTATTAAGACAAAGAGAGGGTTTCATCTCAACCCTACCAATCTCTTTGGATAAAAACTTATATTTTTAAAGCTTAAACTAACATATGTATACCAACAATTTCCAATAAAGATGACCCAAGAAAATACAAAACAATTATGGAGAACCTCACTTAAAATAAGTACTTAATTTCGTCCTCCAAAATTATCTTCAATCCAACCATGAATTATAATGGAAATAGATTCTCTTTGTATAGATTTTCTATCTCAATGATATGTAAAAAGTAGACCTATGTCCTCTTTGTCTCACAAATACAAATCTTATATGGAATTAATAATTCAACTACTGCCTACGACCATTTTTTTAAAATAAATGGGTAGCAATTTTATATAAAAATATGGAAACGGACCAGGTCCCTTACATTAATAAGAAGAGTAGTCTCAAATATTTGTAGATGGATTTTCAATGAGGCATGATTGCTATCTTCCTTATTTTTATTGCCTAATATTACATTACATATACTATAAATTCTCCAAAAAACTCGACAGAGCTTAACTTTTCAACATAACATAAAGATTCAAAGACAAACTACCCGCGACCATCATGCTCCTTGCTATCTTGAGCAACTTCCATTGACTAACTCAAATTTGTAGTTTCCTCGGCATCAGGCTCCTGGTCGTTATTCATAGCATCCCCAACTCCTGCCACCATTAGTCCAAGTGCATCACACAGGCCAAACACATCCTTCAACACTCCCACCATTGTCATTTCGACCTTGAGTTCCATATTTTCCACCAAATACCTCATATTTATCATGCCTACATTCAACGTTTCCATTGCCTTCCGTAGAAGTTCCATATCTTTTCCAAATCCATTCAGATGAGCCAGCAACACCATTATCTAGTCTTGAATCTCTTTTACTACTAGTTTGGTTGAATTATCGATCAACTATGTTACGTTCTCACTACGCCCGTATTTCTCAATTCGTTTTAACTGCCTGAGTTTGTTGATGCCATTGTCTTCGCTATTGTTGCTTGCACCAAGACTATTCTACTCCTAATCTGCCTTGCCCAGCTCTTATTTATAACCAAGAGTTTTGGTTGCGAAGAGACTCCCATCACTTCACAATTAAATGAGCTCTTGACCTACAAACCCATCATGGCACACTCCTCCAGTTGAAGCATCATCACACAACAAGAGAATTGATATGGAAAAGTACTGGAAATAAACTCACCTAAAATACCATTTAATAAACCACTTGGTGAATTCCATTTGTCCTATTTCATAGTTGCTAAACACTGTTGCATCCACTTGTTATTAAATACATTGTTTCCCTTGACAACTACCAACATTCTTGTAACCATCCCCAAGGTGATAATTAAGGAGTTATACCTCTGAACCGCTCTTAACCCGATGTACCACCTATACCCCACTGTAATTTTAATTAATGCGCTCATTAAGGGACGTGACAAGTTGATATCTCGAAATCAATATGAAATTCCTCTTGGGGTAAAGTAGCACCTTGATGGTCTGCCATTTGATTATTCCCTCTTTTTACATGATACAATTTCATATGATCAAGCCTTTTTAACAAAAAAATAATCCTTGTTATTAATGGAGAAGGGTCATCGTCAAAAGGTTGGTCGTTTCTTGATAGCCTTATGCAATTTTGTATCACCACCAATGAGTCGCCAACAATAATCAATTTTTTTATGCCTTTGGATATGCTTATCTTCAGACCTTTCCAAAGAGAGAGAGCTTAGGCTTGGTTATTCAAGGCTTTCCCAAGTCCCCATGCATACTTTGTTTCATATTTTTCTTCGAGGTTAAATATCACCCCTCCCGCTCCTACCTCCCCTATCTACTCCCTACAACTAATTATAAGACTCAAATTATATCAATATCCATAAATGTTTTAACTCTAACTTGTGTCACTGTTCTTTTTTCACTTTCAAATTGATCCGAACTTAAAAAGGAATGCAACAACTTACAAATATAATCATAAACACAGAGATGCAACAGAAAAACACTTCATTTCATTAATAGAAAAACATTGAAATATGCTTACAAACAGAATGGAAATAAGATAGCTCGGGTGATGGTAACTTATATCTGAGAAGAGATGTGGCAGCTACATGTCTCTAAACTGTTTTGCAATGAGGCTCAAGGGCCTATTTATTATTGGAAAACATGAGGAAACTCTAAACAACCAAAACCCTAACCCCAGGAGATGTAACACCAAGAGTTCGTGGGCCACGTTGGGGTTAGTTGGGCAACCAACTTCCTGGGGTCGTAACTTGGTCATATTATCTCTGTTTGGCACGTATGATACCTTGTTGGAAAGGTCTCGCTGAGTACTACAAGTTTCACTACGGTCTGTGTTGATGGCTCTAGGCCTATCGTGGACCCCAAAAAAATGTCGTTTAGAGGGTCAAAACTACTCCAGAAGTTCAGGACCTAAAAAACTACTAAAAATAGTAAATGTTGAAATGAAAAAGGAAACAAATGAAACTGACTAGGGGGTCAAGGTGGAGTAGACGGGTGGCCACCAATATCCACCTGGATCATTCCTTCCTCCTAAGTAAGTAATGGTCCCCATTGCGTGTAGAGCCTCCATGAGGTGAGGAAATTTCTATTGAACCTGGTCCTTGGTGAACCACTTTCCCTAGTGAAGGAGTTGCCCTGCTTTGACAACTCGATATAACTCTATCCTTTATTGGTGAGTGTTCTTGATCTGTGTGTCCATAATCTAATCAGTTGTGGCATGTTCCATGCAATCCAAGTTGAGTTCTATTGGTGTGAATTGTTCTGTAATGTCAAATGTGTCCAACAATGGTGGAAAGTATGGCCAAAGGCGTTCTACATTGAACATTGAGTGCAGAACAAGGAGCGGTGGGATGTTGAGCTCAAAGGCATTGTCACGGACGACCTTGGTGATGGTGTATGACCCATATCAAAGTGGACGAAGCTTGTGTTGCGGTCCAGCAAGGCACTCCTTCTGCAAATGTAGCCAAACTTTGTCACCCACTTGGAACTTGTTCAACACTCGATGATGATCATAGCACTACTTTTACTTAGCATTGGCTTTGTCCAATACATCATGAACCTGTTGGCGGATGTGTTGAATGTGTTCAATGAAGTTGTTAGTCCTTTCAACTTCAGACTAAACGTGAGTTGAATCTACCTGAGTGGTTGCAAATGGTATGGCCATCTCAATGGGACGTAATGGTTGAAATCCCAACCCTACCTGAAGGGGTTGTGGCATGTTGAGTTGTGGAGAGCTTTGTTGTAGCTGTGTTGGACATAGGGGAGACTTTCATCCAACGTGTGTGGATTCTTTGAGTTGTACATGCACATAATATGCATGATCATCCTGTTCGCAACCTCTGTTTCATCAGGGGAGTTTTGAGGTATAAAATGGGCCTCCTGAGGAAATTATAAAATAATAGTGGAAATAATAAAATAATATTAGATTACATCATCAAGTTTTAGAAGAAAAAAATTCAACTTGTATTTTCAACTTATCTCCCTATGGGTTTACTCAAATTTCGAGCAGAAGCACTTTTCGGATGCATAATTTGATTCCTCATTGTTGGAAATAATACTGAGAGGGGGGGGTGAATCAGTATTATCAAATTCTTTTCAATATATCTTCCTTATTTATACTTTGAATAATTCTTCAAATATTGATCATTACTTTGTATGTCAGAATCATAAAATAATGAGCAGGAACAAGAAAATCAAATAGTCACACAAAAGAACACTAGATATAAGGTGGAAACCCAATGTGGGTGAAAACCACCTGCTGCAATATGTCTCTATCTTCTTTTAATAAGAAACTCCTTTTACAATGATTTTGTACTAGTGCAGTCCTTTACCAGTACGCAGGCTACAACCTGCAAAGAGCTACAACTCTCTCTTCCGTTTTTCAGTCTCTCCTGGAAGGGAGCTACAACCCCCTACTTCTTTTCTTTCAAGGACCACTTTTCATAAATTTTAAAACTGGATCCAAGAACATCAAAAACCCATCAACTACACTTGCATCATCAATCTATGATTTCACCAAAGCCAACCCGCATACAGATCTGCAAATATTTCCTTATAACTTTGCAGTTGTTACATCAGACATACCCAGATCATAACATGTGTAAAATAAAACATGCATCAATAATTCAGACCCAGATTATTAGATTTATAGATCAAGCGAATGCCACATATCACAGATCAAAATCATATAGAGATACCACTATTGCAGCCTTAAGATTTTGACCCATCAATAGAACTTATCATTCTCCGTACGCTCAGGTTCTTTCTCCATTCAGATCTAGATCTGCACCAAAACCCAATCACAATATTCCAGATCTAGCACTTTATCAGATATTCGATAATTCAGATGATGCTTTGCCAAATGATCTCCTTCCTCTTTTATAGTCTTAGGCCTTTCACAATACCACGGGCCAAAACCATAGGATCAAAAAACTGTTGGACTAATACCATGAACCAACCATGAAAGTGCGTGAGATCAACACTTTTGGATGCAATACCACGGGCCAAAACCATAGGATCAAAAACTGTCGGACTAATACCATGAACCAACCATGAAAGTGCGTGAGATCAACACTTTTGACGAGGTACCATGGTCCAAAACCATAGGTTCAAATACCAAGGACTAACTACCATGGACCAAAGGTAAGTTCTCCAACATATATGTGCTTTTCCTTGCATGAAAGTGCGTACCATGGTCCAAAACCATAGGTTCAAATACCAAGGACTAACTACCATGGGCCAAAGGTAAGTTCTGCAACATATACGCGCTTTTCCTCATAGGTTCAAATACCAAGGACTAACTACCATGGACCAAAGGTAAGTTCTCCAACATATACGCACTTTTCCTTGCATGAAAGTGTGTGTTATGGTCCAAAACCATAGGTTCAAATACCAAGGACTAACTACCATGGACCAAAGTTAAGTTCTCCAACATGAAAGTGCGTGAACTTTTTCTCTACATGAAATAAACTTTTCTCTGCATAAAAGTGTGTGAACTTTTCTCTACATGAAATAATCTTTTCTCTGCATAAAAGTGCGTGAACTTTTCTCTACATGAAATAAACTTTTCTCTGCATATAAGTGCGTGAAATTTTCTCTACACTATAATTTATTATCTGAGATGAGTGGGTTGCCATAAAGTACAACATATGTATCATAATGCCAACAATCTTCCCCTTTGGACTTGATGGCAACAACAACCAATCACTCTCCCCCTTTGACATCAAGGGCAAAGGGTTATGCCCCCCCTAAGAACATGCTCCCCCTGACTATAAACCAGATCTGCAAAGAAGAACCATAATCCATGACCATGAAAGAGATAGAGATATATTGCAGCAATATTCAGACCAGCATCCATGATCTCCCTCTGTACTTCCTCCATAATGCCAACAATGCATGATATGCTCCCCCTGAACCTGTGCCATTCGATCTTTGACCAATCTGCAACCCAGCACATGTACGCATATACTTCAGATGAACCTTGCGTACAACCAACAATCAGAAGAGATTTAACAACAAGATGATGCATCAACAACCCCCAGCTTTTGCCTGAGGTATTCAAAGGTCTCCCTAGGCAATGGTTTGGTGAGTATATCAGCAACCTGTTCCTTAGTTCAAGGAACATGCTCCAACTTGACCTTTTGTTCAAGCACTTGTTCCCAGAGAAAGTGATACTTGATTGGTATGTGCTTGGTTTTTGAATGCATGACTGGGTTCTTTGAAATGTTGATTGCACTTGTATTATCACATAAGATGGAGATGGGTGGTGTACAAGTGATTTGAAAATCCTGCAAGGTCTGCATCATCCACAGGAGTTGAGTGCAGCAAGATGCAGCAGAAACATATTCTGCTTCAGCTGTAGACAAGGCAATCAAACTCTGTTTCTTGTTGAACCAAGATACTAATCTGGAACCCATAAAGAATGCACCACCACTTGTGCTTTTCCTGTCATCCACGCTTCCGGCCCAATCTGCATCTGTATAAGCATGAAGTGTGAGATCTGTATCTCTAGGATACCATAAGCCATAGTTTTGAGTCCCTTGAAGATATTTGAAGATTCTCTTTACTGCCTAAAGATGAGTTTCCTTTGGATTTGCCTGAAATCTTCCAACTATTCCCACTGCATGCATGATGTCTGGTCGGGTACCTGTCAAATAAAGTAGACTTCCAATCATAGATCTGTAAGTTGGTTGATGCACTGCTGCTGATTCATCATTTGCACTGAGGTTACATCCTGTGACCATGGGTGTACATACTGGTTTTGCTTCTTCCATACCATATTTCTTCAAAATCTGCTTCAGATACTTGGTTTGAGACAAGAAGATCCCTCCTTCATTTTGTTGGATTTGCAAACCAAGAAAATATGTCAATTCTCCAAGCAAGGACATTTTGAATTCTTTCTGCATCACCAAGGCAAAGCTTTGACTCATAGATTCTTCATTGCTGCCAAAGATAATGTCATCTACATACACAACAAGTATTAGCAATTTGTCATTTTCAATTTTTATATAAAGATTGCTATCTGCTGATCCTTTTGAAAAACCTTGTTGATGAAGATATTTGTCCAAACGATAGTACCAAGACCTTGGAGCTTGTTTAAGACCATAGAGAGCCTTTTTCAATCTGCATACAAGATTTGGATCATTTCCAAGAATGAAACCATCTGGCTGCTCAATGTATACTTCTTCTTCTAAGTCTCCATTCAGAAAGGCTGATTTCACGTCCATTTGAAATACTTTGAACTTTTGAAAGCTTGAGAGAGAAAGGAACATTCGAATGGCCTCAAGTCTTGCAACAGGAGCAAAAGTTTCCTCAAAATCTATTCCTTCTTGCTGCGCATACCCTTTACAGACAAGTCTTGCCTTGTTTCTAATTACTTCCCCATTTTCATTCAACTTATTTTTGAAGACCCATTTTGTCCCTATAACATTCTTATCCTTTGGTCTAGGAACCAACTCCCAAGTGTTGTTCTTTTCAATCTGCTCAAGTTCTTCATCCATTGCTTTGACCCAACATTCATCTTTACATGCCTCTTTTACATTTTGTGGTTCAGTGGAGGAGAGTAATGCCAAATAGCTTGAAGCTTCTGCAATTGTTCTTCTTGTTTGTACACCTGCTTCTTTCTGCCCCAAAATCTGAGATTCTGGATAATTCTTCTGAACGTACCGGGATGGAGTCTTCTCCTCTATTCTTATTTGTTCCTCTGGTGCTCCTTGAGGTTCTTCTTCTTCATCATTCTGTCTTTGAGGGTAGTCTTCATCTTCTTTGATATTTTCATGATTTACTTGCCTAGGAATGTATCCCTTTTCATCAACCACTACATCAATGCTGTCAACAATTCTTCCAAGTCTTTTATTGTAGCACTTATATGCTTTGCTGTGTGGAGAATAACCAAGAAGAATGCCTTCATTTGCTCTAGGTTCAAGTTTGCCAAGTTGCTCATCAGTATTCTTAATATAGCATTTGCTCCCAAAGATTTTGAAGTGCTTTACCGAATGAGTCTCACCATACCAGAGCTCATGAGGAGTTTGAGTGTTGTTCACTCGGACATTTGTTTTGTTGAGAATAACAACTGCAGCATATGCGGCTTCACCCTAGAAAGTTGCGGGAGTTCCAGACTCATCCAGCATAGCACGAGCCATTTGTTGGACTGTTCTGTTCATCCTTTCCACCACTCCATTTTGCTGAGGAGTTCTAGTTGTAGAGAATTCTCTTCTTATCCCATGTTCTTCATAGAAATCGAAAAATTCATTTGAGGTAAACTCCCCACCTCTGTCAGACCTGAGGCACTTAATTTTGTAACCTGATTCATTTTCAACCAAGGCTTTGAAGGATTTGAATTTCTCGAATGCTTCATCTTTGTACTTCATAAGTCCTAACGAAACAAACCTGGAGAAATCGTCAATGAATAATATCAAGTATTCTTCTCCTCGAGGTGCCCTTTTCCTAAATGGACCACATACATCTGTATGGACTAGCTCAAGAGGCATGCTAGCTTATCCTTCCTTCTCTGGAAAGTTAGTTCTGGTTTGCTTTCCAAACTGACATGATTTTCATATGGTGTTGTCTGGAATTTTGATATCTGGAAGACCACGAACTGCCTGATATTTGCATGCTTTCCTTATTTGTGAAAAGCTTAGATGCCCCAACCTCTGGTGCCATAACCAGTGCTCATCACCCTTGCTCAAATAGCATTGTTGTTGTCCTTCTTCAAATATGTATAGATTATTTGGAGTTCTTCTACCTTTGATCACTGTTTTCCCTGTATCAAGATCACGAACGCTACATCCATTTGATCGAAATATTACCTCGGTTCCTTGATCGCACATTTGACTGACACTCAAAAGGTTATGCTTCAAGCCATCAACATACAAACATTTCCAGCTTTGACCTTTTCTTTTAACTGAGCTGTGCCTTTTCCTTTTATAGCTGCTGGAGTATCATTTCCAAAAGAAACTTTCTTTCCCTTTTCTAAAGCAGAATATGATTCAAGTTTTTCTTTATCACCTGTCATATGATTCGAACATCCACTGTCGATGTACCATAGATTTTCTTGTCCCTCTGCATAAAATGCTATCCCACATCTTTCTGTTTGTGGTTCCTTTATTCTCCATGTTCTGGTGCTTGAGGCTTGTTCCTTTGTCTGTTGAAACCTGCTCCTGCATTCAGAATCTTCATGACCAAAGTTATTGCAAATAGAACATTCAACTTCATTTTCAAGAGCTGAAAAGTTGTTATAGGTCCTTTTTGTAATCCGGATCATACTTCTTTGTTTTTGAGCTTCTCTAGTCATGATTGTTTTATATGCAACGCATTGAGCTGCTTTGTGACCAAAGTTATGGCAAGAGAAACATTGCCCATTGAAGAAACTTCTGCGATTATCAAATCTACTGGCCAAATGATTGTAATTTCTATTGTCATCCATTCTTGAAGCAAATTGAGAATATTTTACCTGTGGCTGGTTGTAGCTTTTGTTCATCCTTAAGACAGATTGCCCCTGGTTTACCTGATAGTCTTTGTTCGTTCTTGATGTAATTCGTCCCTGCTTTACCTGGTGATCTCCATTGTGCTTTTGCTCATTCCTTCTTGCTGCATCAAGATAACTCTTTGAGGTGGATGCTTGAGATGTTTCTCCATTATACCCCAGACCTGTCTTGTTTAGCGGAGAACGTTGTACATTGATGATCTCATCCAGAGTTTCAGATCCTTTGACAAAATTAAGATTAATAGCCTTTGTTTTCTCAATTTCTTTTCTAAGGCCAACAATTTCACCTTCTAACTTTTCAAGATATTTTTCTTTTTCATCAATTTGAAATTGTAGAGTATCAATGATCATATTCTTTTCTTCCATACATGTCTTAAGTCTAGAAATCTCTTCATGAAAACTATCCACATATATAGCATCCATGTAATCATCATCTTCAAAGGCCATTAAAAGTTTATAGTCATTACCTCGTTCATCTTCATCACTATTTGATAGACCATCACTGTCTTCATGAGTGTAGTAGCTTTTCTTATTTGCATTCTATTTCTTGTTCCATCTAATAGGTTCCTTTCCCTTGTCAATCTTATCCTTATGAGGACATTTGGCAGCATAGTGACCTACTCTTCCACAAGAAAAGCATTTGAAGGGTAACTTACCTCTGAACCGTCCAGCACCCCATTGAAGATTTCTGACAAAATTTGATTATTCTTCTTCTTTTGACCCATGTCCTGATTCATAGTACTCTCCTTTACCTGAAGCCTTGAAGGCAACTTCTTTCCTGTCAGATGGACCTCCTTTTCTCATTTCATAAGCAGTTAGAATTCCATGTAGTTGTGACATTTTAAGATGTTGTAGATTCTCCTTTTCTTCTATAGCAGAAACTTTAGATTCAAACCTAGGTGACAAAGATCTTAGAACTTTTTCAACCACAACAACCTCTTTTATTTCTTCACCCAAATTTTTCATACAATTAACAATCTCATCCACACGAAGAAAATAGTTAGCCACACTTTCATCATTATACATTCTGAGATTCTCATACTGAATCCTGAGGGTTTGAAGTTTTTCACGTTTTACCTGTTCATCTCCTTCGTAGCTCAAAACAATCTTGTCCCATATTTCTTTTGCGGATTTATATTGCATAACCTTCACGAATTCAAATTGAGATAGACATCCTAGAAGAGTATTAACCGCCTTTGCATTTGTTTCATATTTCTTCTTCTCAGCTGAATCTGTAGGAGTAGCTGATGGAAAAGTATACCCTGTTTCTATAATGTCCCATACTTCTGTACCCAAAGATTGAAGATAGGCAGTAACTCTTACCTTCCAATATACGAAGTTTGTCCCATCAAAAATTGGTGGCCTGATTGATGCTTCCCTCTCGTAGTTGCTCATGATGTTAGATCTTCCTTCAAGCGATCAACCTTCTTCAGAAGGACCTGCTCTGATACCAATTGTTGGAAATAATACTGAGAGGGGGGGTGAATCATTATTATCAAATTCTTTTCAATATATCTTCCTTATTTATACTTTGAATAATTCTTCAAATATTGATCATTACTTTGTATGTCAGAATCATAAAATAATGAGCAGGAACAAGAAAAGCAAATAGTCACACAAAAGAACACCAGATATAAGGTGGAAACCCAATGTGGGTGAAAACCACCTGCTGCAATAGGTCTCTATCTTCTTTTAATAAGAAACTCCTTTTACAATGATTTTGTACTGGTGCAGTCCTTTACCAGTACGCAGGCTACAACCTGCAGAGAGCTACAACTCTCTCTTTCGTTTTCCAGTCTCTCCTGGAAGGGAGCTACAACCCCCTACTTCTTTTCTTTCAAGGACCACTTTTCATAAATTTTCAAACTGGATCCAAGAACATCAAAAACCCATCAACTACACTTGCATCATCAATCTCTGATTTCACCAAAGCCAACCCGCATACAGATCTGCAAATATTTCCTTATAACTTTGCAGTTGTTACATCAGACATACCCAGATCATAACATGTGTAAAATAAAACATGCATCAATAATTCAGACCCAGATTATTAGATTTATAGATCAAGCAAATGCCACATATCACAGATCAAAATCATATAGAGATACCACTATTCCAGCCTTAAGATTTTGACCCATCAATAGAACTTATCCTTCTCCTTACACTCAGGTTCTTTCTTCATTCAGATCCAGATCTGCACCAAAACCCAATCACAATATTCCAGATCTAGCACTTTATCAAATATTCGATAATTCAGATGATGCTTTGCCAAATGATCTCCTTCCTC
This sequence comes from Pinus tabuliformis, assembly GCA_031772625.1. NCBI lineage: Eukaryota > Viridiplantae > Streptophyta > Pinopsida > Pinales > Pinaceae > Pinus > Pinus tabuliformis. Next base: position 1,267,811,630 of record CM062804.1, read on the forward strand.
TTTTATAGTCTTAGGCCTTTCACAATACCACGGGCCAAAACCATAGGATCAAAAAACTGTTGGACTAATACCATGAACCAACCATGAAAGTGCGTGAGATCAACACTTTTGGATGCAATACCACAGGCCAAAACCATAGGATCAAAAACTGTCGGACTAATACCATGAACCAACCATGAAAGTGCGTGAGATCAACACTTTTGACGAGGTACTATGGTCCAAAACCATAGGTTCAAATACCAAGGACTAACTACCATGGACCAAAGGTAAGTTCTCCAACATATACGCGCTTTTCCTCATAGGTTCAAATACCAAGGACTAACTACCATGGACCAAAGGTAAGTTCTCCAACATATACGCACTTTTCCTTGCATGAAAGTGCGTACCATGGTCCAAAACCATAGGTTCAAATACCAAGGACTAACTACCATGGACCAAAGGTAAGTTCTCCAACATGAAAGTGCGTGAACTTTTTCTCTACATGAAATAAATTTTTCTCTGCATAAAAGTGCGTGAACTTTTCTCTACATGAAATAATCTTTTCTTTGCATAAAAGTGCGTGAACTTTTCTCTACATGAAATAAACTTTTCTCTGCATATAAGTGCGTGAACTTTTCTCTACACTATAATTTATTATCTGAGATGAGTGGGTTGCCATCAAGTACAACATATGTATCATAATGCCAACACTCATCTAAGGAGTACCCATGTTGCATACTTTCGATGGACATTGCTACACGAAAAATGAGAAATACATGAAAAAACACGATTGCAATCACATTTTTAATATATTTCTCATTTTTTGTGTAGTAGTGTCCATTGAAAGTATGCAACATGGGTACTCCTTGGATGAGGAATCAAATTTCACATACAATGAGTAATCCTGCTCAAAATTTGAATAAAACCTCACGGAGATAAGTTGAAAAAATAGTTTTATTATTTTATTATTTTTTAATATTTTTACCTTTTTACTCCAAAAATGGTGAATCACCCCCCATGGTTGACATCATCATCTTGAATCATATTGGTTCTTATAAAATTTATTTTAGTTGTACATTTTTCTAGGAGGTCCATTTTAGCCCTCAAAATTCCTAATGGGCCATCATTTTGGGGATGGAAAGTTGTGGACTTAGTAAGTTTTGTATCTAGCATCGACCAGAGACTTGACCAAAATGCACTCAAGAATGTTTTGTCCCGATTTGAAACAATGGACTATGGGATCCCAAAGTGTACCCAAACCATAGAAAATTTTAGGGACGAATGTTCGCCCTTTGGCGAAATTAAGGGGTTTTAAATTTTTAGTGGGCGAATATTTTGTATCATAGCACATTTTTACAAATCACCTCAAATAGCCCACCTTATTTTAAGGGAGAGGGTAAAAAAGGTAAATTTAGCCCTTGAAACTAGGAGTTACAACCTTCCATTCGCCCATTTTCAAGAATAGGTTTTATTTAATTGAATCCATTCGCCCGTTTTCAAGAATAAGTTTTATTTAAGTGAATCCTATGGGCCAAATACCATATTTATAAAAGAGGTATGGTAAATTAATAAAAATATAAATAAATGAGGTATGGTAAATAAATAAAACATTTTTTATATTTACTCCATAAGTCACCTTATATACATGCAAGGGTATAAACAAATAAAAATATAAGTAAAGTGGAGGTATGGTAAATAAATAAAACGTCTTTTTATACTTTTTCCGAAGAAAAAAGTGAATTTTTTATTAAAAAAAATAAAAAGTTACATTGCATATGCTTTTAGCATTTCTGATGATTCAGATGCTTGCTGATTTGTCATTCTTTAAAAACACAAAAAATCTCAGTCTTTCTTGACTGATTGAGAAGTTTGAAATATATCCTATACTGCTGTAATAGAAGTCTAATAATAACTATCATGTCTTCCTCCCTTCAGGAGGCTTAGAACAGTTAACAGAAATATTTTAGGGTCTCCTTCAAAGAAGGAAAACAACCCCTTACATGGCTGTAAGTTCACAAAATCATGCTGTTATGAAAAGTATAAAGAGATTTTTCTGATTGCAATACTCGAAATATAACAGAAAAAGATGCTGGAAGTATAAACAGTGGTGCCCATGAACCAGAACAAAAAGAAATATAGAGTCGTGATCACTGAGAAGGAGCAAAAGGAGGCCGAACAGAGGTAAAGGACTGGCCCTATCTTAATTCAATTATTGACCAGCTTCCCAGAGCTTGTTGTAAACCAGTCTTAGAAAGCTGGTCTGCTTCCTCATTTTTATCCCTGTAGACATGGCAGATGATAAAATTGTTGAATGATGAATTTAAATGAAATATTTCTTCTAAAATGATCTTCAGAATTTGATTTTGACATATAGCACTCCCATTAAACCAGTTTATGACATTCAAAGAGTCTCCGAAAATTTGAATTGTGAAGATTTTTCTTTGAAGAAGCCAACAAAGAAGAAGGCGCAAGGCAGACAACTCAGCAAAGTTGTTAGTGCCAGAACCTAGACCTACAGATGCTTTTAGAGAGTGATCAGGATTCAGATGAATGCACAATCCTACACCGGCCTTGTTATTTTGAGATGCTCCATCGAAAAAAGCCCAGGGCATACCCTCCTGGATAATAACAGGCTTGTGATGTGAGTGGGGATTTTTTGCTTCAGGGATAGGGATGACAGAGTAAATGGTTGCACAGTTAATAGCTATGACAGAAGTTGGAGTGTCTTTGTCTTGAAACAGACTTTTATTCCTCGCTATCCACACCCCCCAAAAGAAGATAAGAGGGAGGTTTCTCATGTTCCCCTCCGGGTAGTTCTGCCACCATCTACTCCAAGCTTCTTCCAAGGGTTCAATCCCCCACTGCGCCTTAATGTTGAGCAATCTGATTAACTCCCCCCAGATCTTTTTTGATTCTGCACAGGATATAAAGAGATGACTTATTGATTCCTCTTCTATCTTACACAAGGGGCACCTCCCTGGCCCAACCAAGTATCTGGCTCGCAAAATGTCCCAAGTTGGAACTTTCCTTTTTAGCATACACCAAAAGAAGATCCTGGCCTTTGCTGGGCATTTTAACTTCCAAATGTGTTTTGACCACCATTCTGGGTTTCCCCAACCTTTCTTTTGCATTAAGAAATTATATCCATCTTTTGGGGAGTATTCACCTGTTTCCCCCTGAGCCCAGATCAGCAAGTCTGGTTCATTTTTAAGCCTGACATTGGAGCGATGGAGTTCTTGAATGAAAGAGCACCATTCGTTCTTCCACCTGATGTTTATTCCTAGCTCTTCATCATTTTTCCAAGCTTGTCCCCATATAGTAGAATGGCCTGTTTTCTCCACCTGATTTAGAGTTAAAATGCCCTTACTTCCTAAATGTCTAAGTAAGCTTGGGGATAAGGCAAAGGCTTCATTACAACCTACCCAGGGATCCCTGCCAATCCTTATTTGTCTTATGTCTCCTATCTTCCGCACCAGCCCTTGTTCAATCACTGAGAATGCCTCCACCATGGCTTTCCAAATGACTGAGACATTCTTCTTTATTTTTTCCTGGCTCCTTATCCAATCTTCCAAAGAGACTGGGTCTATGTATTTTCTTTTGACCACCCTTGTCCATAAGTTCTCCAACGAGATTAATCTCCATCCTGATTTAGCTGCCAGAGAGAGACTAAACTCAGGGAGCCTTTTTAACCCCCAACCTCCCCATTCTTTTGGCCTAACCAACTTATCCCATGCCACCCAAGGAAGAACTGAACTTTCTTTTGAGCCTGGCCACAAGAATCTACAGCATATCCTTCTGATTTTCTCCAACACTCCTTTAGGAACCCAAGTTAAGGCTGCCCAGTATACTGGAATGGCTAACAGCAAAGATTTGATGAGGGTCAGTCTACCAGCTCTGGAAAGCCATTTGAAACTCCAATGAGAAATTCTGGCTTCTAACTTGGTTATGAGCCAGTTCCAATCCTCTTTCTTGTATGCTCCCGGTTTTAACCAAAACCCCAAATATTTGAGGGGGGAATCCAGATGTTGATATTGGAAAGGAAATAGATTAAGCAACGTGGTTCTTTCCCTTCTGTCAATATCTGCCACAAAAACCTGAGACTTCATGGAATTTATCTGCATGCCAGTAGCTTTCAGAAAAATATCTAATATGCATTTTAGTTCCTTAAGTTCATTATACGATCCATTTGAGAAAATCAAAATGTCATCAACGAAAAGGAGATGAGTGATGAAAAGATTTATTGCTACCTCGATACCTTTTACCTTCTCATCTCTTCTAGCTTTATGAATCAACCTGCTTAACCCTTCTGCCACTAGAAGAAATAGAAGAGGAGATAAAGGGCAACCTTGCCTTAAGCCTCTTTGACCTCTGAAAAAAGGTGAAGCTGCTCCATTGATAAGAACTGCATAACTGACATTGGAGATGCAACCCATAATCCAACTGATGAAAGAACAATTGAAGCCCATATGAGTTAGAAGCAACAGGAGATAAATCCAATTGATTCGATCATAGGCTTTGGAGAGATCTATTTTAAGAACCACACCCTTCTTTTTCTTTTGTCTGACACTGTGTAATACCTCCTGTGCTACTCCAATGGCTTCGTGGATTTGTCTTCCATTTAAAAACCCAAATTGTTCCATTGAGATGTTTCTTGACAGAATAGGAACTATTCTAATAGCTATCACCTTTGCAATAATCTTATATATACAGTTGCATAAGGAGATCGGCCTGAAGTCTTCAAAATTCTTCGGATCGTCCTTCTTTGGAATGAGAGCTAGAAAAGTTGAATTGAAAGGGCTGTAGACTTCTCCTTTCTATCTTGATTCTTCTACTACATCAGTGATTTCAGAACCAATTAAATCGAAGAAAAAGAGGAAGAGTTCTATAGTCCACCCGTCAGGCCCGGGGCTTTTATCCTTGGCCATAATTTTCATAGAAGCTTCAACCTCCTCCTTGGAAACAGGGTTTGATAATTCTTCTGCTTCTCCCTCTTCGACAAATCTTGGAAAGCATTGCGCAGTTCTAATAACCTATGCTATGGTGGCCTCTCCCGAATCTGAGAATAATCTCTGGAAATGTCTCTGTCCTAAACCAGAGAGGCCTGAAAAAGTACTGACCTCCCTTCCTTCTTCGTCTTTAAGACTCCAGATGGTGTTTGTTGATTTTCTTCCTTTGGCATAATTATGAAAAAAACTGGTGTTTTCATCACCCGCTTTTAGCCATATTGCCCTGCTCTTGAGCCTCCGTTCCTCTTCCTTGTCCAAGAGGATTTGGTTCTGAAGTTTTTCTGGATGGAGGATTCTATCCTTAGAAGCCTGCGAAATATATCCATCCTCCTCAGTACTCTCCAATTTCTTCAGTTCCTCCCTGATCCTAATCAGCTCTTCATTCTGTTTAACCTTCCTGTCCTTTGCCCAGGAGATAATTGCTTTCTTCAATCTCTTAAGATTTTCCATAAACAGGAAACTTGTGTCCTCTCTTGCGCTTCTATCCGGATGAATCCAAGTTTCCTTGAAGAGCTTATTGAAGGAAGGATCTTGTAACCAAGAGGAATTGAATTTAAAGGGGGCAGGAGGCTTTGGGGGGGGGAAGGAGAGATCCAAAAAAATAGGGAAATGATCAGAGTTACCTATCTCATCAACCCACTGTCTGAGAATAGGGACCTTTGAAATTAAATCTTCAGGTAAAAGAAAACGATCCAATCTTTTAGCTACTCGAGCCTCCCCTGCTCTTCTGTTCCTCCAGGTTGGTTTGAGTTTGATCGGGGAGGGGTCAATGAGATTGTTGTCCGAGAGGAGATTGAGGAAAAAATCCGACAAGGGGTCTTCCCTGGCCGATGGACCCCAAGCCTCTGCTCTCCCTACTGAGAAATTTAGGTTGCCTCCCACAATCAACAGAGAAGACTTCATCAAGGATTTGGCCATCAGGTCATTCCAGAATATCTCCCTTCCTTGACAGGGGCCATAAATATTTACAATTGAAATGGGAAGAGCGAGGTTGGGGGAAATAATCTCCAAGCCCATTACATGCTTCGTCCCCCATTGATTTATTACCTTTATTCTCCCTTATTTATACCCAATTGCAAGACCTCCAGAATGGCCCGATGAATCCACTGCTGAGAAATTCCACCCTGGCAGGAGAGCACTTAGCATTGTTTCCACTTCAGTTCCTTTTCCAAGAGTCTCTTGGAGAAAAAGAATTTCAGATTTAGAGTTTTGGATCCAATCTCTAAGGGCCAATTTTTTAGGTTTACTGGCCAAAACCCTACAATTCCAAGAAGACAGAATCATTTGATAACGGATTCAGGGGTCTGCACCGCTCTAAGAACCCCAGGAATTGAGTGTTGTTTTCCATCAGCTACATCCAATTTTGCTTTTAATTTGGCCTTAGATAAATCCGATTTTCTTCCTCTCTTATTTTTGGAGAAACCTTGAGGGACCAACTGCCCTAAACCTCCAACTGATCTTGACAACCCAGGCTTTCCTCCCAAGGATCTAAGGTTATAGGGGCAGGGGGAGTGAGGTACCGGGGGAACAAGAGGAGGCCAAACATCTTCACAATTCAAATCGAGGGAAGGCATGGCAGCCGAAATAGTTTCAATATCAGGTTCACCCATTGAAGTGTCTTTGTTCTCATTTAAGCCTTCGTTTTGATTGTGAGAAAGAGAGGGCATTTTATGCAGAGATTCAGAATTATGTACTGGAAATTGAAGAGGAGAAGGAGGTAGATCTGAACACATACCCTTTTTAGGTTCTTTGGCAGGATTTTGATCAGCGATTGAATCCCTTACGGTCTCCTCCTTTACTTCCGTAGGTTGCAATTCTGTAACCTTGGCCGGTTCTCGGAGCTGAGGATCTTCGAGCGGTGGCTCTTTCTGAGTCCCCTCTGTCTCCATTTCTTCAACTATCTGCTCCACCAAGCCTTCCTTCTCCTGAGGAACATGAGCGTGAGAGAAATCCTGCTCCCTGAAAGCTGAGGTCCTCCGAAACCGCCTCCTTCTCCTGGACAGCTGACAGTCCTTGGCAAGGTGCCCATACTCATGGCACCTATGGCACTGAAAGGGCAAGTGCTCGTAGTCTAAAATCTGCTCGAATACATAATCTTTGTACTGCAAATTTTTTTTTGGGCAAGACCTCTGCTAGGGTTTAGGCTCACCAGAATGCGAGCCATTGCTCTGTTCTTTGTCTCCAGAAATGACATGTCGGCTTCCAAGAAAGAGCCCAATCTATTTCCAATGGCTTTAAACACTGCTTCAGTCCAGAGGAACGAAGGAAGGCCAGGAGCCCTTACCCAGACCGGAAAAACGTCGGTTTTCTCTCTAATAGCGTCAAAGAGGGGACTCCATTTTTTCAACAGAACCGGGATGTTCCCGATGATCCAATTTCTTTCAAGCACCCATTCAGCTGCCTCTCTATCTTCGAACCGGAGCATAAACCATCCCTTAGCTAAGCAGGATGCCTCAAACCCTAGGGGTCTGTCAGAAACAAACTGTTGTTCTCCCCATGCTTGCAAAAACCCTGACGAGAGTTTCTTGCCTCTCGCCCTGCCGACCAGGGTGCATTCTGCTACTCCTAGGGTTTCTTCAATTGAGACCTCCATACCTAGGACCAAATTTCCTTCCAACTCCTGAGATCCAATCGGTCTTTGGGTTTTTCTTTTCTCTCCTTTTTTCCTAATTCCTTCGGCAGAGACCCTGGCTTCCTCGAAAACACCGTTCCATTCTGGTTCTTCCTAGGTCGGAACCGAAGGGATTTCTAACTCCGGCCAAGACTGAACTGGGACTGAGGAATCGAGGAAGGGGTCTTCTGTTGTTTTTTTACCGACCAGCGAACCATCAATTCCTCCCGGCTCACCCGCTTGACTGTCGATATGGCCTTCGAAACCTCCTGCTATGCTTTCTTTAGGAAAGGGAGGGTCTCTTGAAAGAGAAACCCTAGAAAACGAAGAATCCCTTCCAGAGCCCCTTGCTTTGCCAAGCCCTGAAGCAAGCCCTAAATTTACTATATCTTCGATGCCCCCTGAGAGAAAGTTCCGGCCCGAAACAGATTTTCCCCTGTTACCAAGAAAATGAGCAGCATTTGACACCCTCTCCGCCGCATCCTCTCAGACCGGCTGTTGGAAGGATGTCTGGTTTCGAATCCTGAGAGAATTTCTGTCAGTTTCCTTACTGAGCTGCAGGAAAGAGGGTTTAGTCTCCAGAGATACCTGAGGAGGCGGTTCTAGCCTTGATAGCTCGTAACCCCCGAAATACCGTTCAACATTTTGGGTTGTAGGTTCCTTCCCCCAAACTGATAAAATTTCCTCCAATTCCGGGTCCAAATCAACTAGTTCGTTTGGATTAACCATGGTTATGGATGCCGTTCCGAGGATGGCGCCGAAAACAGTCTAGGTGCCAGCGCAAACCCTTGACCTATACTGTCGCAAACGGAAAAAACTCTTTTTATACTTACTCAAAAGGTATGGTAAATAAATAAAAATATAAATAAACTAGACGTATGGTAAATAAATAAAACCTCTTTTTATATTTAGTCCATAACCCTCGTTCTATTTATGAAGGCTCAAGAAAGGTTTTATTTAAGTGAATCCTATGGGCCAAATACCATATTTGTAAAAGAGGTATGGTAAATTAATAAAAATATAAATAAATGAGAGGTATGGTAAACAAATAAAACATTTTTTTATATTTACTCCATAAGTCACCTTATATTTACGAACACTCAAAAAATGCGTTATATTTAGGTGAAACCTATGGGAAAAATACTATGGGACAAATACCATGGACTAGATTTTTATTAATACCGTGCAAAAAAACATTATTAACGCTAATATTAGTATTAATAAAAATAAAAATGGCACATGGTATTGACCCATGGTATTCACCAAAATGGCACATGGTATTGACCCATGGTATTCACCTGGAATGTAGCCTATTTAAATGGGGGAATTAAACCAGCATAGATCCATCTTTACTCTAGATCTACTAACCCTCTTGGGGTTTGGTGGATCAAGAGTAAAAATGGATGTTGTAATTTAATGTATGTTAAACATTTTAGCTTGGTTAAAATAAAAAATAAAATAAAATTCAACTATTAATTTTATTAATTTTTATAAATTACTAATAGTAATTTTTAAGCTCCAGGTTTATGATAACCCATGGTATTGACCCATGGTAATACCATGGTATTCATGTGAGCATAGACTATTTAAAGGGGAAATTCTATCATCTTCGATCCATCTTAATTTTGGGTCTACCAAGTGCTCAGAGGGATAAATAGATTTCATCCCCCTAAGAGTGGTAGATGTGGAGTTAAGATGGATATAGGTTGGTTTTTATGATAATGAAGATATTAAATAGACTTAGGAAATTATATTGTAAAAACATCTTAAGGTGAATGGTTAAAGCATAGACATTGGACAAGTATATTTGTATACTTCTGTTTTAAATTGAAACAAATCCAAGGCTAAAAGGAATGGATTGATTGCACTAGTCATCCTTCTATAACTTTCCAACATATGCTGGAGTTAACAGATTGTAATTTGGGTAATTTTTCTAACTGCAAACAGGAACATACTTGTGTATTGGCAGGGTGGTTACAAGGTCCCTAGAAGTGATGAATTTGAATTTTTCTTGGTTTTATATATAGTATTAGGTTTTTCTCATGCTTTTTATGAATGACACGGGTGAATTTTATCCTACACCCACTAGGTTATCGATATGTAATTTCAGTAATTTTGATTTCAAAATATATTTTAAAGAAATGCAATGATTTCGTTTGTGTATTCAATAAACACAATATTCTAATGGAATTCTGCATTTGTGGTTTACCTATATAGATTCCATGGAGAAGTGTTAGTGGTGTGACATCAATTGTCCTCAAGCAGAGGCTTTAGTTTTACTCTTTTTGGAAGCAAATACTTTCTTCCAACATTTTTGAGTTCCATGAAAAATTTGAAAGTCCTAATAGTATTCAATTATGGGTTCAAGAGAGAAATAGTATTCAACTATGGGTTAAAGAGATCCACACTGAATGATCTATTGGCCTTATCTTCACTTAGTTTAAGACTATTCACTTGGAGAGCCTACATGTGCCCCCACTTCAAGAGCATAGTAAAGTCATGTAGAACTTAGAGAAGCTATCTTTAAGCTTTTAGTGAAGAATGGAAAATTGTCTGGGTTCAATAACAACCAGTCGAGCATTAAGCTTCCAATAATGCTAGATTTTAACCTGGAGCACTTTTGTGATTTGGAGGAGATGCCCCCTCGTATTTGTGACACATCTTCAGTTGTGAATTGGACTATTACTAACTATCATTTCCTTGAAAGTTACCTGATGACTTGGGGAACCTCAACTCTTTAATAATGTTAAGGAAGGAAAAAAAGTACATTATGCTAAGTTCTCTTATGCTTTTCAAGTTTTTCTTGGATATCTACAACGTTTTAGGTAGGAAAGTACATTCTGTTAATGAAAATTTGTCTTGATAGAAAGGCCCAATTTCAAATTCTAATGCTTTCGAAAAACATTGTATAACTGTAATGTTTCTAAAAGGAAAGCATATTTTTTCAATTTAAGTATCATGATCCCATATTCCAACTTATTTTTCAGTAACCCATTAGGCTTTGTAGCTTTGAATAAATCCATGTCTTTTGATAAGATCCTCTTCCAAATTAGAACGCAGTTTCCTTTTGGCAATAACCACATACAATGTCTTGATTTTGTTATTGAGAAAATAGATTTTGTGAAACAAGCTTGTGCCATACAAGGACATGATTCATTGATTATGTATCAATTATGGCTCTTGATGTAACAATGTCTTGATTTTGTTGCTTGAAAATAGAGGTTACACTTTACTATTTCACAGAATTTCTTACAATCTTTCCATAAGTATTGATTTGTAATCTCAGTCACTGAGGGATGACAGTAATGAAAAAGGTAATATTCCATGGTTTGAAGTTACCCTCTTACTAAATATTTAAATATATCACCACAATTTAACTATTAGTTAAAGGAATTGTATTTGATTTGTAAACAATTCATTGCTTGATTTATAGATTTTGATTTTTCCCTTTTTTATTTTTTTCTCAGATTTGGTATGAGATATCTTCCAATATTTGGGTTCCCTAGTTTCCCCACCATAGCTATGAGGTTCAGATGCTATCATTAAATATTATCAGAACGTTATAACTTTTCTAGTAAGTGTACTTTGAAACATTGTTGCTGCTTTTCCATGGTGTTAATGCAAATAGGCACTACAACTAGTGCCATTATTTAGATTAAGTGTTGAAATCTAGGTGGTCTTGTAATGATGGAGTGATTGTTTTCTAGCTATTAAGGCCATATGCATTTTTATCTCTTATGTTGTCCTGAGATATTCAAATTCAGAATAAGAATTGAGGTCTCGTTTCCATTGTAGATTGCAGTCAGTTTCTTGAACATAATATATAGTAGATTATATTTTACTAATCAATTGTGGATGTGATCCCTCGCAGGAAAGGAAATTAAAAGTGACTTTGATTTCACATTGATTTGTCAAAACATCCACACAGGAAAGGAGATTCAAAGTGACACTGATTTCACACTGATTTGTCAAAATGGAGGCAAGAGAAAAGGAAACTTTGTATTCAACAATGTTCTTAATTTCATATGTACATGCACAGACATGTTAGTAGAAAATATTGAAGGGTTGCCTAAATATTATTTTCCATTCCACTACATTCTTTACAGCTTGTAAATAAATAACTCGGAACAATTCATTACACTACTTGTTATTCTTTATTAATCAGTGGTTAAGATTTTGATATTGAACTGGCTAAGATTTTTCTTCCTTTTGTGAAATTGTGTGTTCTATAATGATTCTTTTCCATTCACTATGTATAGCATATAAAGTGTGTCTAGTGGAGTAGGAAGATTGGAAAGTCTTGTGATCCTTGAACTATGTTACAAAGTAGAAACCCAACGGGGCAGGGTAGGTGGATCTCCACAAAGGGGTCACAAATACCAAAGTTGGTATTGGCTAGTGCCTTGAGCTAGAAAATTTCCTTTATCCTTGTATTAACAGTGAATCCGGAGAGGATTCTAATATTATCTTATAAGATTTATATTAGTTAAGATTGATGAATAAAATTCATGAGACATGAGCTAGGATGTCCTTGCAAGGTGGTTGTTGATTATTGGAAGCTATGATGGCCATTATGTCAGGCTAGGTGGTCGCACTCCCTTGATCGTGAGCATGATTGTGATCGGGATGGAAGACTTCATAGTCTGGATTGATTTTTTAACAGTGATAATTAGCGGGCTCATTCACAAAATCTTCTATTTCACTAATCCTTTTTATGGAGTTGTCAGATTCAATTTCCAAAGGTTTTAATTACACTATAGAGTTGAGTTCTGAGAGAGTTGTGATTCACAGTGTTAAGTATAGCAGCTATGACACTTGAATGAAGACAAGCATAGTAGATGTATCAGACTTTGTTATAAGCTTACCTGCATATTACAAGGGACTTGGTTGGCTTTTTTATAATTTTATAAACAAGTTCCATTTCATGGAAATGTGAAAAAAACAGTGATATTGCCACCATGTGGCTCTTGCCATATATGGTTTTATACTTTTTCAAAAAATTCTCTAAGAGTTCACAATGCTAAGATTCACTAGGACCTTACAAAGTTTTATTATTTAGTGAAAGACTCACCAAGATCTTACAAGATTTTATAATTGAGTAAAATATTCGCCATGCCTGGTGAGAGATTCGCCAAAAAATTATATATACGTATTATATTATTGATAAAATCGCCTTCCATTTTTCCTATATACCATGGAGATTCGCCCATTTATTATACATATAAATTTGGGGGGGTTCTTAAAATTTTCCCTGACCCACACTTGCTCAAAGAAGAGCTTAGCAGTGGCCTCTACTGTGATACTCTTCTTGTAGGTTGCAATGTATCCTAGATATTGAACTTGGGATGGGCCAAAGGTGCATTTCTCCAAGTTAACACACAACTTGTGTTGTCATAGGGTTTGAAGGATCCGTCGAATATGGTGGAGGTACTCTTCCCAAATATGGCTAAAGATCAAGATGTCATCTAAATACGCCACCACAAGTGCATTGGTGAAGGGTTAAAAGATGTTGTCTATCAGTCTCATGAAGGTTGCAGGGGCATTCATCAATCCGAACGGCATGACCAACCATTCAAAAAGGCGCTCCTTGGATTTGAAGGAATTCTTCCACACATCGGAGGGTTCGATAGGCACCTAGTGATAACCTGACTTCAAGTCAATCTTGCTGAAATATTTTTCCCCTTTGATTTGGTCTAGAAGGTCATCAATCCATGAGATTAGGTACCTATTTTGGACAGTGATATTGTTCAGCACCTGATAGTCAATACAAAGCCTCCAGGTCCCATCCTTCTTCTATACCAATATAATCGGGCTCCCACAAGGTTATGATCTTGTCCTAATGTGCCCTTTCTGCAATAGTTCTTGAATCTACCTCTTGATCTCATCATTCTCCAGAATAGAGCGTTGATAGATCGGTCCATTGAGAAGTGGCATGCTCGGGGTCAAATCGATGGAGTGCTTGACCTGACAATGCAGAGGTACCCCTGTGGGTGAGGCAAAAATATCCTTGTAATCCTCCACAACCTTTTCCATCTGTTGTTATTGTGTAGAGGAGCCCTACCTGGAAGTTGTGGCCACAACCTTCTTCTTTTCCTGGGGGTGATCATAAGGAAAACAAATTTCCTGGTCTATGAAATGATCTTAATGCATTTCTTTGCAATGATCAAAGAGATGGTGATAGTTGGGGCTACCTCCGGTATCTTGTACAATTTATTAGCCAAAGTAATAATCACAGAGTGAGGTCTAGACTCATATACAACATGTCACTTCTACAAGTATGGTTGTCCTAACAATACATCACAAAATTCAAGAGGAGAAATGTCACACAGTACCTCATCCGTGAAGGGCTTAATATTGTAAGGCAGGTCACACTATTGGATGACACGAAGATATTGTCCTTGGTGAAGCCACTCGATGTTGTACGACTGTGGATGTGTTGTAGTCTTTAGGCCCAGATGCTTCACGACCTCTGTTGACATGAAGTTCTTTTGGCTTTCGTTGTCGACAATGAACTGCAGCGGAGAACCCTTCACCCACATCTATGAGTTGAAGAGGCATTCCCCCTCCTTTGGATCTTCAGGCTCAATCTTCTGGGTCTTGGTGGTGGCCATGGTGGCACTGGGCTCTGTATCAATGATTTGTTTTCGTTTTTCGGTTCCCTTATTAGGTTATGGTTCAGATTCGGAACCTGTGTTTAATTCCAAAGCCTTTAGCTCGGCCACCAGTGATTGCTTGGCCCGACACTCACTTGTATTGTGAATGCAGCGCTTATGGAACTCACACCATTTTCTCGTGTCCTTCTTCATCTTTGTGGTATTGTTTTTTGCTTGCGGCTTCGGCGGGCTATCCTGGGTAGCCTCAGCTTGGCTTGGTCCTTTGTTCTATGGTTTGGGGGTGCCTTTTCCTTGCTTTGGATTTGCAGATCCAAAGTCTTAGTTCTTCTATTTAAACTTTTGCTCGATCTTGACAGTGTATCGATACGCCATACCGAGCGAGGAAATGTCCAAGAACTCCATCTTGTCCTGGATGTACTTGTGCAGACAGTCGCGGTTCTTGAGCACCAAATGTCGCTCAATATCCTTGATACCCAGCTTCGCGCGAAGGGTATGGAAAATATTTGTGAACTTTGGCACATCTTAGTCCCTTCCCTACCATAGCGTGGTCCACTTTATGTATTTGTCTTCATAGCTCTCGATAGGGTAATATTTTTCCTTGATGGCATCTCAGAAATAATTCCAAGTGGGTGCAGCTGAAAACAACAAGGGTTCACTCTTGTCCTTTTTTTCACAGTAGGTTTCCCGCCAGTCCTTGATGTGTGGGGCGGCTTTGAGAAGTGAAAAAGTAATATTTTCCCGATTGCAAAAGTCATGATATGAAAAATACCCTTCCAACAGATTTAACCATTTATCTATGGTGTCTGCATCTATCAAGCCTTCGAATATGGGAATATCGATGTTAAATTGTATCTTAAAAGAAGTGGCAGATCCAGAGTGGTTGTTGTATGAAGATCCATTTCCTATGGGTATCCGTCGAAATATCTGGGCAAATTTATCCATCATAGCGTCCCTCTGTCGCTCGAGGGCTTCCTCGAGCAACATTTTGAAAGGATCTCCTGCCGCCTCATCTTTCTTTTCTTCTGCCATGGGAGGTCGTCGGGTATTGCGAAGATGATCTTGCAATGGTTCAACTAGATCAAGCCCTAACTCCTTATACCCTGACCTTGTTGGGGACACACAAAGAAAAACAGAGAAGGAGCAGACCACTCTGATACCATTGATCCAAACTTAAACAAGAACGCAAAAAAATGCAGATATAATCATAAACACATAGATGCAACATAAAAACCCTTCATTTAATTAATAGACAGATATTGAACTCTGCTTACAAATAGAATGGAAATAAGATAGCTCGAGCTATGGTAGCTTATCTCTGAGAAGAGATGTGGCGGCTACATGCCTCTAAACTGTGTTGCAATGAGGCTCAAAGGTCTATTTATTATTGGAAAACATGAGGAAACCCTAAACAACCAAAACCCTAACCCCAAGAGATGTAACACCAAGTGTTTGTGGGCCCCATTGGGGTTATTTGGGCAGCCAACTTCCCAGGGTTGTAACTTGGTCATATTATCTCTGTTTGGCACATACGATACCTTATTAGAAAGGTCTCGCTAAGTGTTTAGTCAATTTAGTGTTCCTAAATTGATGTCATTAATTGTCAACCCGGGGCTCGTAAGCTGATGAAGTGAGGGTGTACTATATGTACTTAAGTAACTTTCTTAGAGCTTTTGTCGTTTGGGGGTGTTGTTTATGGTTAACATATCTCCCTAAGATGGAGTGATGATTATAAACAGATGAGTGCAAGTGTGTGAAAAGTGAGTTCTAGATGAGTGAAAGTGTGTGTGTGAAGGTGATTTCTAATTACTTGCTGAATTCGTAAAGAAGAAGAACTTGAAAGAAATGAATAAATTAAAATGACTTGAAAGTAAATGACCACGTTCTAATGGCATTAATCTCTATCCATACTGCTGCAAATGAAAGAAACAAGAAAATCACTTCAAGGATTGATGTTAATGATTATCTCCTCCTAACTCCCTGCTTCTACCACATAGTACTGCGTAAAACACGATTAGGAGGTAGCTGAAAACAAATCCAAGAATTGATAAAAACTCTAATCTACTCTAATTGACAAATTGTAACACTACTAAGCCTTCTCCAACATACTGCTTCCTACATATGTGATTATGTGTAACAAGTGGAAAAAGTATTAGTATCACAAGCCAAGACTACTCAAATACAAGCTGCAATTAATTAGTGTTTTGTTCTCTTGAAATATAAGCCATTCATGATAAAGAGAGCATAAATTAGTTAGCATCCAACTTGTAAAACTAAGCTAAAACTAGTCTAGAAAACAGAGTAAAAAGGGCAGCATCATGAACAAGACAACTGCAACTACCATTAGATTTTAAAGCAAACACAACACACTTAATCCCGGGTGAAAACCTGCAAAGAAGTAAACCTGATCAGTGAAAATAAAGGCTGCAGCAACAAAGAGAAATCAAGTTGTACATAACTCAAGAAAAGAAATTATGTTTGTAAAATAAAGAAATTGCAGAAATATGAACATGAAAATACTTTACAAGGTTAATACGAACAGGGGCCCTCCATTCATATTATCCACAGAAAACTCAGATGCTCTTAAGACTTCAAAACAGCGTTTCCATTACTTTATATGCAAAGATACATAATCCAAAAGTGCTGGAACAACTCTTACAAAAACAGAGTTTTGAAAACGTGCCAAAATTCTCACAAATACATACACTACAACATCTGAAAAGGTAACCTTAGCGTACGCAGACGCAAGTATATATAGGCATCTGTAAGATGGCCTAGTGCGTAAACATAAAAACAGAAAATGAACTAACTGTCATGCGTATTAAAGGTGCAATTAACACGTCATAGGCTTCGTGGTCAAGCTGGAGGTCCTGGTCGATATGGGCAATGAATCTAACATTAGATCACGTCCCCCACGGCTTTCAAAACATGGACAGGTCACCTTTTCCACCGACGTGATCAAACGGCTTACGTATCCACGTTGAGCTGTCTTTATTTGACCGAAACTTGACCCCCTTTGACCAGAGGTACAAATGACGTGGTCGGCTGAACTGATGGCACAGGAACCTCGAGCATGTATATTCCAACATGCCCACGTGGCTCATTCTGCAAAATAGCACGTGGAACCTTGAGAACAACAAAATGGCTGCGGATCATCAGATGGCTGCGGAATCAGCAGATGGCTGCAGAATCAGCAGAAAGCTGCGGAATACCTGCAAGTATGTCAAAAACTAAACAAAACAATTATCCATTAGCAAAGCTCACTTGATCATGTTTAATGACAACTAATGTAATGATCTGGGTGGAAAATGAGGTAAAAGAGAGAGGAAAGTGATGAAAACAGTAGGTAATGATGGAGGATAAGGTGTAAAGTAGGGACTCTACATACCCCCACTACGAGGGCATTGCATGTCCTCATGCAAAAACACTGATCAATCAACCTGCTGTGATGCCTCTGCCAAGACATCCAATCTCCTCTTCTTTCTCTGTGTAGACACATTCACCCTTGGCTTCTTTACTAAGCATCTGAACTTTAGGTTGATCAAGGCTCTGTTGAGCTTGTTGCATCTCTTCCTTAACTTCTTGTTATTTCTTTGCCACAGGCCCAAATGTAACATGGTGTTATCATGAATCATCTTATCCAATTTGGCTTGCTCTTTCAATTTCTCATTTTCTTGCGTGATATGTCGATTTAGAACCTCAATCTCAAAAAGTTCCTGTTTCAAGGAGTGGACATGTTGTTCTAAAGGCTGAACATTACTAGGGCCAGCGGCTGCTTGCTCCAATGTTTCCAGATAATTATACACTTTTTGCTGTTCCGGGTCCACTTCAGGTGACTTTTTGGGACTTGGTTCATAATCAAATTCAGATCCATGTTCATGCTCAAGTTCATGTTCAAACGGACTTTCCTCACGTGGAGGAGAAGTCTCAATGTGCTCAGCGTGTGGAGGACTTGCAGTACCTTTTTGAGGTGAGCTTAAATCAATGAAGAATGACTGTTTACCCTTTGTGGCCCCTACTTTTCTATTTTGCAATCTGCTGCTCCTTCTTACAGAGGTAGCACTCTGTTTTTCTTTTGGTACCTTCTGTTGTTTTTCTTTTGGTACTTTTTGCTTTTGTTTTGTCTCCTTTTTGGAAAGAGCAGTTTTGTGAAGTTTGGCCATTCTCTGAGCTAAGGGTTGAGTGTCTTCCTCACTAGCATCTTCAGGAATGAGGGTAGTTTCTTGGACTACAGATTTACCCTTATCTTGCTTACGTTTCTTCTTCCCTTCTTTCCTTTTCTGAGCAATTTCTTAAGCAAGTTCTGAAAGGGTTTCAGAGATAATTCCTTGGGTTGTTTGGTTATCATCTTCAGTAAATCCAGGATCAATATCCTGTCTAGAATGCTGTATATCAGTTTCCTCATCAAACTGGTCTTGAACTGTTTCCTCTTGGGCAGTTGTTTCAGGCATAGTAGTATCAGGAACAATGGTTTCTGTTTGGGCAGTGGTTTCTTGGTTAACCCCCTCTCCTCTTTTCCTTCTACTTCTTTTTGGCACTTGAGGGGATCCTCCAGAAGTTTCTCCTAACTCTTGAAAATGGTTCCTTATGAGAAACCTCTCCCATGAGTCTCTTTTTGATTTTAATTGTTCCTCTACCAACAATTTCACAAGACCGTGATGACATAAATGTGCTTCAACATTTCTAGGGTTCTTTTGGACCATTGCACACATTTTCTTAAGACTTGAAAAGAGAAAGTAAGGGAGATTAATGTCATCACCTAGAAAATGCATCATAACCTTTGCATGATAAACATATAAGACCCCAAATCTGCCTTCACAAGTGAAAAATTTATGCACTAACAAGAGTAAAGTGGTCCACTCTTCTTTAACATAAGAAACCGGAATCCCTTTGGTAAAGATACTTGTGTCCATACCTGGGTTTTTCAAAATTCGTTTCCACTGCTGATCTTGGACTGCCCGGTTCTTAAACCACCTTTCTCCTGTCTGTGGAAGTGAGGTAGCTTGAGCTATGCTGCTTTCATTGACTGTGAATTGTAAGTCTCCTATCTCCACGTGACCATCTTTTTCTCTGAAGGACCTTGCAAAGGCCTTTGTCACCTCCTTATGGTAGCCTTTGAACTTCTGTACACATTGTAACCAATTTGCCTTTTGTAAAGCCTCCTTGACCTGAGGATAACCTTCCAAAAACTTTGAACCTTCCGGTTCTGCCCTCAAGAGCTTTCCCATTTGCTTTTACGGCTCTGTTCTATTTGAAACACGGCTTTAAACGGCTTCACACAGTCAATTCACGGCTTTGGTTTCAGAACACGGCTTCAACAAGGGTTTTACACAGTAAATTCACAACTCTGTTCTGGAACACGGCTTCAACAAGGGTATTATACAGTGAATTCACGGCTTTGTTTGGGAGCTTGGCTTTAAAATGGCCTTACACAGTGAATTTACGGCCTCAACACAGAGGATTATGGGTTCAACTTTGAATACAGCCGTAACAGACCTCCACTGGTGTTTCGAATTAGCGGAGAGGGAAAAAAACAGAGTATGGTGAATGGCAGCGTAGTGAGCCCAACATAACAGAGTGTGGTAGCAGCGTAGATGAAATGAAACATGCGAGTGGAAATGGGAGTGAAATGATATGAGCGTAAGAGGGTAGAAGGGTTAATGAATAAACAACGGCTATGTCCTTAGATCTCGGCTTCGAAATTACACTTGGATGCGTGAGTGGAGACGTAGTACATTAGGTTACGTCACCTAAGTACGAGATCTTAATGGAAGAAGCAGCCGGCAGTGGGATTTAAAATCATGGTAATCAAGGACTGATAGTCGTGGATGATACGTGGATATATGTTCTCATGGCTAGGCAATCATTACACTTAGTGGCAAGAAACATAATTTAGAGAACTTTACATAATGAAATAACTGTTAGCTTAGGATTTGAAACATACCTCAGATTCCCGCTTAGTTTTGTCTCTGATAACTTGCCACTTAACCCTTCACTGATTTTTGCATGACTATTATTGATGACTACTGCTGTAGAGAAATTTCAAACAGACTGTGTTTTTTATTTGTGCAGGTACAGAGAGCTGCAGAATCATTAGATGGCTGCAGAATCCTCAGATGGTTGCGGAATCTGCAGTAGTAGCCTCCAACTGCACAAAAGCACTTTAGTTGTAAAAAAAAATGACTTTATTGATGAGATGGAGTGTAGTGGGTGGATGGATGAATGAAAACAAATGAGGTGGAGTGGAAAATGGATGAAATGGTGGTGATGATGAAATGAAATGAAATAAGGGAAGAAAGGGAATTTTTTTCTTTAGAAAACATGAGGTGTCAGGTGACCCTGATTTTCACCTCAAGTTTTCTGTATGAGACTGCCAATCAGAGATTGGTTTTCAGGCTCATACATTTATTTATTTTTTCTTTTTCTTTTTTTTCTTTTTTTTTTTTCAAAAACCAAAGCTTTAGGCTGATGGAGCAGAAGAATCCTTCTCCACCAGCCTGATTGCAGAATCTCCTTTGAACAATTTGACAAACTCTTCTTTTGAGAATGGCTTCTGATAGATTTTCAAGCGGTGGCCATTCACAATAAGAGGAGTATGAAATTCATCGATAGTTTTTACTCGAACTGCTCCATTGTTAAAGACTTCATCAATCTCATATGGCCCAAGCCAATGAGTTTGAAACTTTCCTTTGAAGTCTTTGAATTTTGAATCAAACAATAGAGCCCAATCTCCTTTCTGAAACTTTCTTTCTTTGATATGACGATCATGCCATTTAGATCTTTGGTGCTGAACTAGATCGGTCCTTAGAATTGCATCTTGTCTCATTTCATCTAGCTCATTTAGCTGGTCCATTCTGTTTCTTTGAGCTTCTGAGAGGCTCATTCCCAATTGGACGGCCATCTTGAAGGTCTTGATTTGGAACTCAATAGGAAGCAGGACTTCCTTCCCATAAACAAGTTCATAGGGGGAATGTCTTGTTGTGTTCTTCCATGTAGTCCTATAGTCCCATAAGGCTTCAGGGAGCCTTTCTGCCCAATCTCTTCTATGAAGATGAACAGTCTTGGTGATAATGCCTTCAAGAACTTTATTGGTAGATTCCACTTGACCATTAGATTGCGGATGGTAGGGAGTAGATGTTCTGTGCTTGATCTTATATTCCTCCATCAGCTTCTCCATCAAATTAGATGTAAACTGGCTGCCTTGATCTGTCACAATTTCCCTTGGGACACCAAAACGAGTGAAGATATCCTCAAAAAGAAATTGAACAACTGAATTTTCAGTGGCAGAAGGCAATGCTTTTGCTTCTACCCACTTAGTAACATAATCAGTACAAACCAGTATATATTTCTTTTGCTTTGATGGTGGATTAATTGGTCCAACGAAATCTAGAGCCCATTTCTCAAAGGGTTCGATGCATACCTGAGGCTGTAGAGGCATTTCATTTGAAGGAGTTGGTTTCCCAACTCTTTGGCAGCTGTCACACCTTTTAACATACTGCTTTGCATCTTTAAAGAGAGAAGGCCAATAATATCCTAGAGAAAGGATTTTATAGGCTGTCCTCTTGTCCACAAAGTGCCCGCCGCATGGTTCATCATGACATGCCTTAAGGATGTCAGGCATTTCACCTTCCCGCACACATCTTCTGATTATACAATCTGGCCCTGTTTTGAACAATTCATTAGAAATCCAAGAATAATGTGAACTCTCCCAAATGATTTTCTTTTTCTCATTAGGAAATAAGTGTAGAGGAAGTTTCCCTGTAACAAGATAATTAGCCATATCTGCATACCAAGGTGTCTTGGTAGTCACTGCAAACAAGTATTCATCTGGGAACTTATCTTCTACTGGAGAATCCTCATTAGTGTTTTGGATTCTAGACAAGAAATCAGCTACTGTGTTTTGCTTTCCAGGTCTATCTAACACAGTAATGTTGAATTCTTGCAAGAGTAAAAGCCATCTTGTAACTCTACCATTAGTGACAGGTTTGTTCATTAAATATCTTATGGCAGAGTGATCAGTATGGACAAAGGTTTCATAGCCGGTTATGTAATGTCTAAACTTGTTGATTGCATGTACCACAGCTAAGAACTCTTTTTCTGTAACAGTATAATTTAACTCAGTAGGAGTCAAATTCTTACTTGTGTAATAAATGGCATAAGGGATCAAATCCTTTTGTCCCAAAACAGCTCCTAGAGCTGTATCTGAAGCATCAGTAGAGATGTGAAAAGGGAGTTTCCAATTTGGCCCCCTTAAGATGGGTGCTTCAGATATTCTAGACTTTAAAGCTTCAAAGGCAGATTGACATTCAGGATCCCACTTAAACTCACAGTCCTTGGTAAGAAATTTGAAAAGAGGGGATGCTATCCTAGTGAAGTTTTCAATAAATCTTCTGTAATACCCAGTAAACCCAAGAAAACTTCTAACATCCTTTTGGCAATTTGGAACAGGTAACTTAGAGATGACTTCAACTTTGGATTTATCAACCTTGATCCCATCTCCTGAAATATGATGTCCTAAAACAATCCCTTCAGTAAACATCATAAAACACTTTTCATGACTTAAAGAAAGATTTGTTTCCTTACATCTTACCAGTACTTTTTCCAAATTTTCCAAAGCTTCTTCAAATGTATTACCATAAACTGTGAAATCGTCCATGTATACCTCTACACAATCATGAATCAGATCTGAAAAGATTCCTAATACAGCCCTTTGAAATGTAGCAGGTGCATTGCACAATCCAAAAGGGAGTACTCGGTAGGCAAAAGTTCCCCAAGGACAAGTAAATGTGGTTTTGTCTTGATCTTCAGGTGCTACCTGAATTTGATTGTACCCACTAAAACCATCCAAGAATGAGAAATACTTTTTACCTGCTAAAGTGTCTAGTAACTGATCAATAAAAGGTAAAGGAAAATGATCCCTTAAGGTTGCCTTGTTCAATTCTCGATAATCAATGCAAACTCTCCATTTACCATTCTTTTTGGGCACTATAACCAAGGGAGAAACCCATTGGCTATCTGAGATGGGGTAAATGAAGTTTACCTTGAGCAATTTCTGCAGTTCTTCTTTCACAATTTCCCTAAGATTTGGATTCATCCTTCTTTGTGGTTGCCTAATAGGTCTGCTATTCTCTTCAATGTAGATATGATGAATACAAGTCTTAGGATCGATTCCTTTCATGTCAGTGTATTCCCATGCAAAGGCAGTGGAATGTTTTTGCAACAGTTTAGTTAATTCTTCTTGTTGTGGTCTTCCCAAGTTTTTGTTAATGTTTAATGTTTTTCCTGGGAGGATTTCAACTGTAGAACTACCAAACTCTTCCATTGAGAAGAGAGACATTTGTCTAGAGGAGAGATATTCAATGTCTGCATCTATCTGAAAATGTTCAGAGTCATATTCTAAAGATACTTCAAAATTTTCTAATGTATTGAGAATTTGACTATCCTCACTGATCTCAGAGATGGTTAGAACTGGTTGTATAGTATCTTCATCCTCTACCCATTCGTCTTCTCCTATTTCTGTTATGGCTTTTGCTGGGGGATACAAGTTGAACTTCTTGGTGGAATTACCATCTGATATATACATGTCTCCAGACCTACAGCTTATGAAAGCATCAGCTGTGGCCAGCCAAGGTCTTCCTAAAATAAGAGGATGTCCTCCTAGATTGTTCTTGGGAGTTAAAATCATAAAATCAACAGGATATTCCCAAGAATCTAGAGAGACTGGAATGTCTTCCAATACACCATCAGGTTTAATGATTGATCTATCTGCAAGCTGCAGTAGAGTGGGTGTAAAGAGAAGGTTAGGAAGCTTTAACTGATCCATGGTCTGTCTACTCATGATGTTGATCGCGGCCCCTAAGTCGATAAGAGTATTTGGGATTTCAACCCCATTAATATGAGTTTTGACAATAGGGCTACCGAGATCTACATACTTTTGCATGGTAATCTTACCCATCATTATGTCTGCAATTTTTCCAACTAGATGTATCCTTTTAGTATCTTTGGTTCTTTTTACTGTTTTCTTCAAACTCAACTCCTTTATTGTCTTCGCTAGAATGGGAATTTCCTTAATGGCCTGTAACAAGGGAATCTTGATACATACATTTTTCAATTCATCTAGGAAGTTATAGTCAGGCACCCATATCTGCTTTTCTACCCTTTATCAATTTGCAATCTTTCAGGAAAGGGAGGTGTAGCTGTAGGTGTAGGTTGCTCAACTAGGGGAGTTGTAGAGATTGATTCTTTTTCTTTTTCTTTTTGGATATTTTGGGTTTGAAGTGATACTTCAGAACCTTTATTGACTTTGAGAGATTCTTCCTCAGAAATGCTTGGTTGTTGAACACTTGTGGAAGGTTGATCTAGGATTCTACCTGATCTAAGTTGTACTTCATTAAGAGGAACAACCATGTAGGTAGGGAATGGTTGACCTTCCATCATATAAGAATTTTGAGGGTTCCTATTATTTGGATTCGGTAATGGCTGAGAGGGAAGTTGGTTAGATTTCTGCTGGGATTGAAGTGCTAATTGAGAATTTTGATTTTGTGGAGGAGTTTGTTGTTGTTGAGGGTATGGCAATGATAGTTGTTGACCTTGGTTTGGAAGTTGTGGAGCTTGCTGATTCTGAAATGATGGAGGATATTGATAGAATTGTGCAAATCTCCCATAAGGATTTTTCATGCTTTGCATCCATGCTTGGAAAGCATTTTGAGGTTGAGGCCAAGGTTGTTGCCAAGGATTCCAACTTGGTTGGGATTGAGAATTCATAGAGTTGTTAAACCCTTGATTCTGTTGTCCTTGCCAAGGTCTCCTTGCAATAAAACAGAGAGATTCGAGTGTATCTAGATCCTCTTGAAAGACTGCTTTGAGGCCAGGGATTGAAGGACAATCCTTGGTCTCATGAGTTTCTGAGCAAATTACACATGTTTCTACAATGTGTGCATCTAAGGGACATTCCCTTAAAGCATGTTTCTTTCTACATTTCGGGCAAAAGATAGCCAAAGCTTCAGCTTCTGCTTTTTGTTTATTGTGAATCTTAAGGGTATCAAGTTGTTCACTAAGACTCCCTAAGATGTCAGTTTTAAACTCATCAAGCATACTGCCGATTTCAGCCCTACTCACTGATCCTATTGCAGATTTATTTGCCCTAAGGAGAGAAGGATCTCTAGGCCCTTTTTGAGTTTTTTATTTGCCCCTTGAGAGATGGATACAAAGTTCTGCTATGTCATTGAGAGAAAGTTGAGAAATATCCCCTTTCCCCATCATGTTTAAGATGTCTATCCATTCATCCCTGATGGCTTTTAATAAGAGGGCTTTTAAGGTCTCTTCATCCAAGGTGTTCATTTTTGCTCTTTTCAAGTTATATTGAAACCTTTCAAGTAAATCTTCTAGACTCTCATCCTCTTTTTGTATCATTTTAAAAACCTCGTCCTTGTGATTAGTAGGCATGCAATAGTCTAAATACCTATCCAAAAATGTCTGTTTCATCTCATCCCAAGTCCTAATGGATTGAGTGAGTAACCCCATAAACCATTTCAAGGCTTGATCCTTCAGTGTTGAAGGGAACAACTTGAGTTTCTGAGAGTCATCCAGGTAGTCATAAGTTCGACACACCACTTCAAACTCAAATAAGAATGTTTCAGGGTCCTCAGTCCTTAACCCATGGAAGTTAGGGAGGACAGATGGTGATATGTTTTTCATAGTGGCTCGGGAATCCTCATTAACAATGGGAAACCCAAATGAATTATCCCCATTTCTATTTCCTCCTCCTATGGGACCTCTACCTCCGTTATTGTTATTGTTGTTTCCTCCTCCTCCTCTACCCCTACCTCTACCTCCTCCTTCTTCCTCTGCCATGATGATTCTCCTAGGGATTTCAAAATCTTCTGGTTCCTCTACAAAAGGTGAATGAGAAGGGATTTCTCCTTCTTCTTCAGATGATTCCAATTCCTCAATTACAATTGGTCTTCCTGTAGGAGAAAGAGAAGAGTCTCCTCCTGGTTCAAACTCAATAGAAGGTGTAGGAGAGTCAACTCTTGGCTCTTGAATTTCAGGAATTCTAGGACTAGGAGTTTCGGTTGGAGATAAGGGGGGTGTCTCTTGTCTTTCCCTTGAAGCAGATGGACTTGTAAAAATTGAACTTCGAGCTCTAGCTAAAAACTGTCCTCTAGAATCTCTAGCTCTATGCATGTCATTTTTTATTTTTTCTTCAAGTCAAGTTAATAGTTCTTTTTCTGATCTTCCAGTTCACTCTAGGTGCAAGAAGAGAGCATACTCAAGAGACTACTAAATCAATAACTTTCTCCTTTCTGATCCTCCAGATCACTTTAAAGTGCAAGAGGAGAGCATACTTGGATAGATTATTAACTTCTTTCCTTGAATTTTTTATGTTTTTTTTTTCTCTAAGTATGGCTACTTAATTTCACTTCCCCGGCAATGGCGCCAAAATGTTTAGTCAATTTAGTGTTCCTAAATTGATGTCATTAATTGTCAACCCGGGGCTCGTACGCTGATGAAGTGAGGGTGTACTATATGTACTTAAGTAACTTTCTTAGAGCTTTTGTCGTTTGGGGGTGTTGTTTATGGTTAACTTATCTCCCTAAGATGGAGTGATGATTATAAACAGATGAGTGCAAGTGTGTGAAAAGTGAGTTCTAGATGAGTGAAAGTGTGTGGGTGAAGGTGATTTCTAATTACTTGCTGAATTCGTAAAGAAGAAGAACTTGAAAGAAATGAATAAATTAAAATGACTTGAAAGTAAATGACCACGTTCTAATGGCATTAGTCTCTATCCATACTGCTGCAAATGAAAGAAACAAGAAAATCACTTCAAGGATTGATGTTAATGATTATCTCCTCCTAACTCCCTGCTTCTACCACATAGTACTGCGTAAAACACGATTAGGAGGTAGCTGAAAACAAATCCAAGAATTGATAAAAACTCTAATCTACTCTAATTGACAAATTGTAACACTACTAAGCCTTCTCCAACATACTGCTTCCTACATATGTGATTATGTGTAACAAGTGGAAAAAGTATTAGTATCACAAGCCAAGACTACTCAAATACAAGTTGCAATTAATTAGTGTTTTGTTCTCTTGAAATATAAGCCATTCATGATAAAGAGAGCATAAATTAGTTAGCATCCAACTTGTAAAACTAAGCTAAAACTAGTCTAGAAAACAGAGTAAAAAGGGCAGCATCATGAACAAGACAACTGCAACTACCATTAGATTTTAAAGCAAACACAACACACTTAATCCCGGGTGAAAACCTGCAAAGAAGTAAACCTGATCAGTGAAAATAAAGGCTGCAGCAACAAAGAGAAATCAAGCTGTACATAACTCAAGAAAAGAAATTCTGTTTGTAAAATAAAGAAATTGCAGAAATATGAACATGAAAATACTTTACAAGGTTAATACGAACAGGGGCCCTCCATTCATATTATCCACGGAAAACTCAGATGCTCTTAAGACTTCAAAACAACGTTTCCATTACTTTATATGCAAAGATACATAATCCAAAAGTGCTGGAACAGCTCTTACAAAAACAGAGTTTTGAAAACGTGCCAAAATTCTCACAAATACATACACTACAGCATCTAAAAAGGTAACCTTAGCGTACGCAGACGCAAGTATATATAGGCATCTGTAAGATGGCCTAGTGCGTAAACATAAAAACAGAAAATGAACTAACTGTCATGCGTATTAAAGGTGCAATTAACACGTCATAGGCTTCGTGGTCAAGCTGGAGGTCCTGGTCGATATGGGCAATGAATCTAACATTAGATCACGTCCCCCACGGCTTTCAAAACATGGACAGGTCACCTTTTCCACCGACGTGATCAAACGGCTTACGTATCCACGTTGAGCTGTCTTTATTTGACCGAAACTTGACCCCCTTTGACCGGAGGTACAAATGACGTGGTCGGCTGAACTGATGGCACAGGAACCTCGAGCATGTATATTCCAACATGCCCACGTGGCTCATTCTGCAAAATAGCACGTGGAACCTTGAGAACAACAAAATGGCTGCGGGATCATCAGATGGCTGCGGAATCAGCAGATGGCTGCGGAATCAGCAGAAAGCTGCGGAATACCTGCAAGTATGTCAAAAACTAAACAAAACAATTATCCATTAGCAAAGCTCACTTGATCATGTTTAATGACAACTAATGTAATGATCTAGGTGGAAAATGAGGTAAAAGAGAGAGGAAAGTGATGAAAACAGTAGGTAATGATGGAGGATAAGGTGTAAAGTAGGGACTCTACACTAAGTACTACAGGTTTCGTCATAGGCTCATGCCTATAACTGTGATATTTTTGCGGACCCAAAAAAAACTTTGTTTAGGAGGTCAAAACTGCTCCAGAAGTTCAAGGCCCGAAAGACTGCTAAAAATAGTAAATGCTGAAATTTAGAACAAGGAAACATATGAAACTAACTTGGGGTGTAGGTGGAATAGGTCGGTAGCCACCAATATCCACCTGGATCACAAATGTTTTATTTATTTATTACATTGCAACTAATGTCCAATGAGTTGGCCTTAGTTCCACTTCCTTTGTTAAATATTCAATTGAGATTCTCCTATGCCAACACGTTCCTAACATTTTTATTCTCCTAAAGCAAAAGAATGAGTAGCTTTTTTTGTCATCTATTAGAGAAGGAAAAACACAACATTCTTCTTCAAGGCAATGTTTCCCTAATTGCAAAGGAAATGGGCATGATAACATTTATGTTCTTTAGAAGATGGTGTCTTGTCACTTAAAAAATTTGTTTATGCTTGAGATATAATCTAGTACCATACCACATCACTTCATTTCACCAACAAAGATATAAATTGCTTCAACAAATATATAGCATGAACATCCTTCCTTAATGGTAAAGTTACCTTAACACTGGTACATGTGAATATTAAAATGAAAAACAACTTAAATGTCATTAGTGATGATATGCTTAATGTGTGAATTATCATGCAATAATTCCCTGTGTTTAACTCATACTCTAAAATGATTTTTTCCTAATGCATAGAAAAATAATGAAATGACAATTCTTTATTAAATAATAGAGATACAAGAGCCACAAATCAAAGGCTAATAATATCACATAGTTATCATCTTAGAGGGGAAGTAGAATAAAATGGATGGATATAGGTGGAAATTCCATGCAAGTCACCAAGTATGAGCAACTCAATCAACCTTTGGACAACATCCAAGCAACGAAAGGAAGGTGTACTACTTTAATTGAGTGCCCAATGGTGTGAATAATTTTATAAATACAGGGAACTCAAAATACCATTAGAGCTAGAAAAATGCAGTAGTTCTCATGTTGGAGCCATATATCTTACTGAACATAAGTAATGCATGGTTCAAGTTTCATAACTATCTATGAGCCATAATGCCATCACATAGAGATCACACAACAATAAAATCAGTGCATAATTGACACATATTTTTCCCTAGAAATACAATTGGGAAAACCAACATTTGAATGGCTTTGGTAATCTTTAATTTCCTAGTAAAGTTGTAGGTCAAAATTCAATATGGCCCTCTAGTTCATTTAAATTTTTTAATGAGAATTCAAACAACATTCCCCTTGCAATATTTGCCAAAAAGGAAACTCTCTACATTGTTCTACCTTAGTTATAGGACAAATTTGCTCCATTGGGTTCAATGGGAAGGTCAAGCATCCCCAACTATTTAAGATTCCTATAGGTCTAGTGCTTCTCTTTCTTTTTCATCTTTTATAGAAGCTTTTTAATGTGTAGTTCACCTATGTTTTATTTTATCATTTGTTTTCTCTCCTTTAATATTTTTTATTATTTCCATGCTTGTTTTGGCATTGCGGAATTAATTGATGAAGTGGATGTGAATTGTGTTAGTGTGGGGCCCTTCACACTATCTACTTAATTCTTGATATCAAAATTTTCCTCTATAACCATATGCATCAATCTCATCACTAAATTGCTAATTTCTTGAGCATGTTTTGTTACCCTGAGCCATACTCCATTTAAATTATTTTGTGGATCTGATTCGGATCGCACCCCTCCATTGGGAGGTCCCCAAAAGCTTCCAAGGACATGTTATGGAACTTGATTTCAACTTGGCTCTTCTCATACCATTTTTTTTGCTTAATATTTGTCCTTTGAGGCCAATTTTCCATATCTCCAGCCATCCTCTATAAGTTACACATTCCTTTCTTTGAAAAATTGTATCCTCCAACTTTTCATGAGCATGTGAAACAAAGTCTTCTATAGTGAGAAGAACCTAATAGTCTTCCTCTCCATCCAGTATGGAAGCTTTGAACAACTTTAGATACTATATATTCACCACAAAACTTATCTACATGTAAGAAGGAAGTCTCAATTTGAAGGCATTCTCATTTACCTATCCAATGATGTCAAAAGGTCCATATTCAAGGAGATTGAATATATATTATTTCTAGCTTCTTTCAATTTATTCTTACACTTTCAAGTGTTTTTTTCGAATCCTTTCCATGAATTTGTTTACCTTCCTCTCTTCTCATTGTGCCTTTGCTTCTTCATTTTTATATCCATATAGAATGTCAAAAGGTGAAGGAAGTATATGGTGGAAGCGAGTCTCAAAAGGTAATTTGTCTATGGAATATTGGAGTGCTTGATTATAAGAGTGTTGAATTTTCACATGATGCTCATCTCATGTTTTTGGATGCTATTTGTGACCCTTCTCAAAATTTGCATTAATCTCCAATTGGAAACTTCAATCTGTTTATCAATCTAGGGATGAAACATAATGGAATACCTCAACTTGGTGTCTCTACTTCCCCTGAGTATTGTCCAAAATGTACCCAATAATCTGCTATCACAATCAAATTTGATGGAGTTTGACAATCCAAAATGTATCCAAACATAAGTGAGGAACAACCAAGTTTTCTTTTGTTTGATGACAATCTTCTTTCATGGAATGAACACGCACATTTTTTGGTGAAATGGTCCTCAACTACAAACAACTTGTCATGACCACTCCATGACATGTGTAAGTTCTAAACCATTACAGTGAGCAATGTTTGCAAAGATTCTTTATAAAACAGAAAATAAAACAATAACATTCACATATAGTGCTAAGATATTTTCCCTTAAAACCCTTAACCAAGAAAACCAACAAATGTTTAGAATTGCACCTCTAACTCTCATTGTATTAACTTCACCATTTACAATACAATATATAATATCTCATGGTATCCAAAAACCTAATCCATTGACCCATATCAAATTACTACTTTAATTCCTTAACAAAAAGTAGAAAACAATGAGCTAAAACTCATGTGTTAAAAACCGCCAAAATTGGAGCAAAAAATTTCCTAATTTATTTATTTATTTTTATTTGTGTTGGATGCTTGTTGTGACCTCTCAAAAATTTCACTGATGGCCAATTAGAAACTTCAATTTGTTTATCGATCTAGGGATCAAACACAATGAAATACCTCAACTTGGTGTCTTTCCTTTCCCCAAGTATTGTCCAAAATATACCCAATAATTGGCTATCATAATCAAATTTGATGGAGTTCGACAATCCAAAATATCTCCAAACATAAGTGAGGAACAACAAAGTTTTTTTTTTTTCGACGACAGTCTTCTTGCATGGAATGAACACATGCATTTTTTGGTGAAATTTTCCTCAACTACAAACAACTTGTCATGACCACTCCATGAAATCTGTAAGTTATAAACCATTATAGTGAGAAATGCTTGCAAAAATTCTTTATAAAATAGAAAAATAAACAATAGTGTTCACATATAGTGCTAAGATATTTTCCTTGAAAACCCTTAACCAATAAAACCAACAAATGTTTAGAATTGCACCTCTAACTCTCATTGTATTAACTTCACCATTTACAACACAATATATAATATCTCATGGTATCCAAAACCTTAATCCATTGACCCATATCAGATTACAACTTTAATTCCTTAACAAAAAGTAGAAAACCATGAGCTAAAAATCATACATTAAAAACCACCAAAATTGGAGCAAAAAATTACCTAATTTATTTTTATTTGTGTTGAAGGGAGTGGGGGAGGGGGGGTTAGATTCCACCCCAAGACAAGTGAGGCCTATTGATACCCCCTAGCACACCCAACACATACATGCATTGTGTGCTAATCATGCAAACATTACAACACTTGCCCAACAATGGGTAGACCTCCAACAAAGTCGAAGGATATACTCTCAAAGGTCTATCTGGTATTGGCTACAAAATGTACGATAGGGACAAGTTAATGCTTTCTTAGATATGTGAAAGAGAATCTTAGGTGTGAATGTGAAAGAGTTTCTTTCGTAAGTGTAAGAATTGCACATAAATGATGAAGGAACCAACTGAATGGGTGATGGTTATTAGAGGGATGAATGTCCTGATATTGTTGAGAGCAAGAGTAAGGCTATCAAAGTTGAATTGGAATTTTATAAGCCCATGGTGAGGATGCAAAAATTAATGTATAGTCATAAATAAATGAAAGAGACATGTTTTTATTATTCAAGAGGTAAAAGGATGAAGTGCAAGATTTACACAAATATTATCCAGTTGAGTAAATGTTGGCCTAGACGAAGAAATTAAGTCTTATTATTGTTCGTTGAGATGTTCTTGGCTTCCTAGGAACTATACTAAGGCACTTCATACCCACTTTATGCGTCAAGCTAGCTCATGGGCTAGAGAGGTTAGCCCCCAGTTATTGATATTCGTAGATTTCTTACTATCACTAAATAGAAGCCTTTAACTTTAGGCTCACATAAACCAAATTTAGAGTGGTAGAAACATATAAAGGGTTGATAAATAGGGTTAATGAGAAATGGAAATAAATTAGGATAAAACACTACCAACCTCTCAAATTAGAGGCCTTTCCATTGGGAATGGAGTCTCAAATAACAAAGCACAAAATTTACAGACGAAAGGTGGAAGAAAGTAAGGAAAACAATAAATCTCAATTATGGTGGCGAGTAAGGAAGTCATAACACACCAGAGATGATGAGAAGTGAAATGTTGGGAATTTAAACATGAATCTAACAAGTGAGAAATGTTTCTTATACTAGGCATGTGTTAAGCACAAAATAGTGAATTGAAGTGATAAACACTTCAACATGTAATTTGCATATTTTAATAATCATATTTCAAAGAAACATAAAAAAGGGTTTGCATAGATTCTTTCATCTGATTTCTCTGTTTCATATGAACATTTCATATAAAATTAGAGAACATAAACAACATATGGACCACAACTACAATTTATCCAATCTTCGAGACATAGAAGTCTGTTGATGCAAATTACAATAAATTTTAGAACAAAGATGAAAATAAAAGAAGCTTAATAGAATAACTAGAAGGAAATAAGGCTCTATATAAATGAGAAGTGAATCCAAAGGATGATTCTAACTCAAAAAATTTATAGAAAATCACCCCTAGGGATTCTTACAAAAAGCACTAAGTCTTAACCACAAAGTTATACCCCAATTCTATCAATCTTTGATGTCTTCCTTTATGCCTTTCATTTAGTGCTTCAATGCCTTGCATCCTCGAACTGCATGCTAAAAATAATATATAAATCAAGCTCTCTTTGTAGGGTTCAACACCTCAACCACTAGATGTACTTATCTTACTAAAATGTAAGGATCTATTATTATTTGTTTGCTACATAGTTCAACAATTTTTTAGATGTCTCTCATACTTTCCAATTCGATCTCTTCAATATTTGTTTCCCCGCCAACTATATGGAAATTATGATCTAACTATTCTATTTAATTTTCAACTTACCATGCTAAGGAGTCACATGTTTTTTTCCACAATAGATGGATGACCTTAAAAACGCATGGACTTCCTCCAAATGTTACAACATTTTACGAAGTTTTGCTAAATCCAGTTTTATTATGTTATGAAGACTTTAGCGTGCCACATGTAAAGTATTTCCATCCTTAGTTTATGTGTTTCCACTAACAAAATGATCTGATTTAGAATATTAGTTTTCAATGCTAAGATCTTCCTCAGATTATAAACAAAATGCTTTCATTGTGCTTAAGGATTCATCAATTTTTGGAAGTAAAATGAAGAGTTTTTATGTTGATTTTATGAAAAATTTAACATAAATCAGAAACTGAACAACATCATAAACATGTACAGAACATCATCAAAAACACATTACAACAAGCACATGATAAAGGAGTTCACCCCTCCTGGACTACGTCTCCTTGGTCCAGCTTCCAATGGCTTGGGCCTCTCTATTATGCTCAAAGTGTAAAAATTTGTGTTTACAATGCTCAAATTATTCTAAAACTTACTCCAATGAGTCCCAAATGTCCAAAAATGGCTATCTAGCCTCTTGTTGCATCCAATTTGGTGAAAAATGAAGAATTTATGACTTTCCCTTGTTTTTCCCATGATTCACTCCACAAATTGCCCCATTTCTCGCATGATCCTACAAATTAGCCTAAAAAATACGCTAACTGGGCGAAAATTTCACCGCACGGCGGGCCATAATCTATCAGCACCGACTGTCTTATTGCAAATAGCAATCAACGGAGTCTTGTGGGCTTGTGGTATGTGACAAAGCGGGCAATATGCAATTGTGATATGGCGGACCTGATGGACCATTAAACTACAACCTATAGTCGCATCACATCCGAGGAACTTATCGTATTTCGCAATCAGCAGAGAACCAGCGAGCAATCATAAAGCAAGACTCTGTTTTCTACGAAGTGCAATTATGATCTGCAATCCATCACATCGCAACTCCAGGGCCATTCCCTTAATGCCTTTCCTCCTGTATTTTGCGAAGTGCGATTGCGATCTGTGATCCATCGCATCACAAATCTAGGTATTCTAGGGCCGAGTTTCCATAATGCCTTCCCTTTGCCGATGTGCGATTGCAATCCATCGAATCACGTCTCCGACCAATTCTTGAAAGCCTTCTTGCGTGCCTTATCACATCGTACCTTGGTTATTCTAGGGCTGATTTTTAATGCCAACCCGCTTGCAATTGTGATTTGCGACATGCAGGGGACATTGGCATCTTAACACTTGGCGCCTCCTCATTCTTTGAAGGACCTTGCCACATCATCCAATCCTGCCATGTGTCCAAGTCAAACCTGAACTTTGACTTTCTCTAACTTTTGCATATGAGCTCAAATTTGAGTGTCGTTTGCACCGTTGGCAACAAAATGATGAGCTCTTTGATCTGAAGCTAAGCGTATAAATATTCTAACACTTTGATTTTTTTAGCCGAATTTTGAGCACCTGATCACTCCTCCCCAGTGGAAGTCTTTTGGACCCCAAAAGATCACTTTCAATTGTCCAACAGGTGAGGGTACAGTTCCCTCACCTTTCCAATATTGATCCATTGAACACTGAATTGGAACTTGTGATCTCCACGATTCTCGTCGTGCCTTGTTGTGTACTTTCCTTTGCCCTTTTCAAGTTGTTCTTGCACTAGTTGATGTACCATTTGGAGTCGTTCAATGAACTATTTTGCCTTGTCCATGTTATTATCAATACCAACATCCTTCTTACCAAGATGATACAATACATTATGATGCAAATGGTAAACAAATTCCTCCACTTGATTCCTTTGACTCAATCTTGAATATATATCTTGAAAGTATGTATTTTTCTGAGCATAACTTTCATGTAAAACAAAATGATGCTTAAGGAAAATAGTTATACAAACTATAGGCCTAGAAAGTACATCAACAAAATTTTCTCTTATACCTTTTGACCGAGTGGAATAGTAAAAGAAAACCCATCCAATGGAAGTTCCTTTGTCACTTCAACTTAAACACTTTATCATTGACAATTTCTGAATGAAAATAAATGGGCTTACCACATTGCAAAAAGACTATGCCCATGGCACAGTCACATACAACAACTTGAAACTTAAATGATTGTCTCAATTATGGAAGTGCAAGTACTGGAACTGTACTCAACTTTTGTTTTAAAGCATCAAATGCCTCTCGTTGTCTTCCTCCACACTGGAAAACCTTTTGCACAATTGCCAATGAATGAAAATGAACTACAATAGAAGAAAAATTAACAAAATTTCTCCTCCAACATTGGGCTGCTCCCAAAAAACATCTTATCTAGACGACTATCTTGAGCCTGCCTGTGTAAATTGCGAGCAGAGAAAAGGCATTTGTGGCTTCACGAGGATGTATGATTCTTCCACCTATGTCTACAGGGATGGAGTCAATACCACCATAGACTGTTACGGCATCACGGGGATGTATTATTCTTTCACATGTGTCTGCAGGGATGGAGTCAATACCACCATAGACTATTACGACATCAATATTGGATAGGTCTAACTTCAACTCACCTTCTCCACGGCCCACGCAGACTTCCAAAAAGCCTTTGGGAACATGAACACGCTTGGAAGAACCAATTTCACGGCCCAAGTACATCAAAGAAGTTTTATCCAACATATACTTTGACATCTTCAAAAACAAATGTTTTTGACATCCGACATTAAGTATTTTTCTCTCACACATGACATGCTCATAATGAAATTTTCTGAAAATGAAAATGTCATCCAAATAGACTATCCTGCCTAGAAATGGCTTCAACACATCTTTCTTCATATGTGTACAAGTAGTAGGAGTATGACAAAGCCAAAAATCATAACAATCCATTCAAACAAACGTTGCCTGGTTTTGAATGCCATCTTCCATATATCTCCTTCAACATCTCTACTTTGATGAAAACCACTTTTTGAATCCCATTCAACGAAATGCTTACCATTCTCCTTGGGCTCCAAAACAAGAGGTGCACCACATGATAAAGGAGTAGGCCAAATGATCCTTTTATTCAAGGATCCTTGGATTTGTGTCTTAATTTCTACGCTTTCCATCACTGACATCCTGTGGTAATGTTAGGAAGAAGACACTTTTGTTGCATTTATAACTCGAGTTGGATTCCCCTCTTGGAAAGTAATCCCTTTTATTCTTGAAACATTTCATCATGTTGGTTAACAACGTCAACCAAATCAGTGTTCAAATTCGAATTACAACCATCAAACGCTTCATAATCAATATCATTCTCGGGTTTGATCATGAGAAGCACAAAATTATTGCTTGAATTCACTAGTCTTTTCATCTGCCCCACATTAACAATCAAAAGATTTGTTTTTTTGTTGTGATCTCTCACAATATATTCTACTCCATTTTTTAATATGTGGTATTTTTTTTCATGTCGATGGAGAATAGCTTTTATGTCATAACGGTATGGGCTTCCCAAAACGATGCCACAGATATCTAATGGCACAACGTCAGGATCCACTTCATCTACGAATTTTGCAGTGATTGCAAATTTCAATTTACACTTTCTTGTAACCTGCAATTTTGCATTGTCACATACCCATCCAAGTGGATACGGTTTATGATGTGGAACATTTTCCATATTTAAACTCTTGACAATGTTTTCTAAGATAAGATTGGCTTGAGAGCTGCTATCAAACAATGTATCAATTTTTTTATGTTTCGATATCACCCTTATGTGAAAAAATTATATTCTCCTCTTGTAATTTGGAGTTTCATTTGTGACCCTGAGGAACTAGTGCTGGCAATGGATTCCTTTCCTTAAAACCCATGGCTGTGATTTTTGTTTCATCCCCTGATTCAGATCCCAAATCCTCTTCTTGAGTGATTGCAACTATATTTTCTTTTCCTTTGTTCTTGAATTTCTTTGGTTTCATTTCGGGACGAAGCTTCGAACAGTGATCTTCAACGTGACGTTCTCGGGAACAATTTTTACAAATTATTTTCTCTCCTTTTTTCTTGATGGATGCATTTTTCTTTCCTTTGAAACCCTTTTCTTTCTCTTTACCCTTAAACAGATTTGTACTACCTTCTTCTGAGATGTTTTTCCCTCTTGCCTCAAGAGGAGTGGCTTTCACACACACATCATCTAGATTATTTGGATTAAACATTAATATAGTATGCCTAAGGTAACTATGTAAATCCCCTATGTATTTCAACAAAGTGTCCTGTGATTGCAAATCTACACCTAACATCAAAGACCTTTTTCTTAATTCTTGGGTGTAATCTTGCACATTTAGACCTTTTAGCTGTCTAAAGTTCTTCCAATTCGTGATGGATTTCTGTATATAAGCTAGAGGGTAGAATTGTCTTCTAATTGCAACAATGAAATCATTCCAAGGAATTGAGATCATACAGTTTTTTTTAATCTCCTCTTGGGTTTTTGATTCCCACCATACTAGTGTTGCACCGTCCATTCTCAAGAAAGCTAACTGAATCTTTATGTCATCCTCTTGAAGGTTTTGAATCCTACAATAGACCTCCAACCGACGAATCCAATTATCAAGCTTCTCTGCATTCACTTCACCATTATACATGGGCAACTCGAATTTAACATCAAGTTTTAAAAAAGGCGATTTACCAATTCCTTTTGAAGAATGATGATGAGTATGAGTAGGGGTAGTGTTAGTGGAAGAGGGTGAAGGTGCTTGTGAATAAAAATATGAAGAATATGGTGGAGAGGGTGGAGGTTTGTCTCCATTCCCTTTACCTCATTTTCCATTACCTCATCCTGAAGAGACTTCTCCTTTGGTAGGTTTGGAACTTTCTCCTTGCAGCATGTCATTCCACTCTTCATAGAGGACCTTCACCATCTTTGTCATATCAAAGGAAGCTTTTCTGAAGGACATCCCATCTTCTGTCATGTTTTTAGGTTCTCCTTCATGAGACATGTTCTCTAGAGTCTCAACTGCAACTTGAGGTTGAATTGGTTGTTTAGTCAATTTAGTATGTCCTAAATTGCTACATTAATTATCAATCCGGGAGTTGTAAACTGATGAAGTGTGGCACACTATATGTGAAAGACAACCTCTTTCTTACTTTTTATTATTTTCAATTTTATTTTGTTTTTGGGGTTTTGTCTTTGTTTGTCTCCTAATGCAAATGGAAATCCTATTCCTAAGTTTTAAGAATACTTTTAGAGGGCAAGTATGGATGTAGATTTAAGACAAGGTTTTATGTCTCTTATGATAACTTCCAGAACTTAGCACTTCAAAAGATCTCAAAACATGCTAGTGATAAAATTAGTACTTGAACAGGAATGTAAATGTGCAGCTATTTAAATCAAACAAAAGATGAAATACTGATCATGAAATCATTGTCTCTACTGCCCATCTAAAAACAGAAATAAAATCTAAACTGTTGCACTCAAACAAACCAAAAATTGTAGACTAGTGAAAGTAAGATCAATTTACTTCACTTATAATCCGATAGCTCACCAAGTAGCTTTTCGGGGTTAATCCATGGCTCCGGAGATAACGTCAAAAACATGAAGAACTTGATATCTAAACTACCTACTTGCAGAATGAAAATATAATCAAATCACTTCACTTATAATCCGATAGCTCGCCAAGTAGCTTTTCATGTTTAAGCCATGGCTCCGGAGATAACGTCAAATAACATGAAGAACTTGATATCTAAACTACCTACTTGCAGAATGAAAGTAAAATCAAATCACTTCACTTATAATCCGATAGCTCGCCAAGTAGCTTTTCGGGTTTAAGCCATGGCTTCGGAGATAACGTCAAATAACATGAAGAATTTGATATCTAAACTAGCTAACAATAGAAAATAAATAAGACTAAAATCAAAGCATAACTGAAATTTAAAGGCTTAAAAAAAACAAAGTTCATCAAAGAGGCAAATCTCATGTCACTATTTGATGCAAAAATGATATGAAGACGCTCGAGCATAACCTATCCTCAAACACACTGATCAGTGTTAGTAAAAGCATACAATGTTGGAAAATCATGTACATGAATGAAAGATTAACACCATAAATGGATCATGAAACATATACAGTTAAACAAGTTATGAAATATATACAATGGAAATAAGAAAACGATGCAGGAAAACTTTATAGAAATGAAAAACAAAACCTCAGCCAGCAGGGGCCCTCTGCATGGCCTTGGTTAATACGCTGTCAACCCAAAATTACGCTTACACAGTCATAAAAAATAGAGTTTTATATTGCAAAACAGAGGAAATGTCTTCTTGTTACAACGACAGAGCTAACGCTACAACAACATAAAGACTAACAGCAAGACTAACTATTTGTGTTTGCAAACACGTTATTTATGGAGGAAATTTTATAATTGTTTCTTCGTGAGGAATCTTTAGTAGAGGACACGTAAAAATACATAAACCATGAGCTCAGCGTCTTGGTTGCCATGATCAATAAATCTACAAAAGGTGGATGTTGGATTTGCATCGTGGAGATGGTCTGCAACTGTCAAGAGGGATCCACGGATCTAGGAACGGTCTCAGACCTTTCACGTGCTAAAAACAGAGACCTAATTGTTGTAGGACTCCTTGTTTGACCGTCCTTTGACCAAGGCTTTCCTTTATGAATTCGACTGAACAGATAGGACCTTTTCCATGTCCAAATAATTCCTGAACTGCCCATGTGCTTTGTATTACTTGTCGGCACCTGTAACATATAGATCAATAAAAATAGCTGCGAAATCGCGAGTCAGCTGCAGAAAGTGGCTGCATTCTGCAACTAATTAACAAAATCTAATTCAAATAGCAAACACAAAAATATAGTTAGAAAACCAATTAAATGCGAATCAATAAGTAATGATCTTTGATAGCTTATGAGGCGCTGGTGTGGGAAAAAGGTCTAGGAAAGTATGTAGAAGAGAGGTAGTTTTAGGGCTCAACATACCCCCACTGTGAAGGTGTTGCATGTCCTCATGCAACCAAAACTGTGACCATCCTCCCTTCAGTTCATTTGTTCTGAGACCTCTGCTAATACATCTAGCCTTCTTTTCTTCTTCCTTGGTATCACTGTCATCCTGGGCTTCCTCATTAGGCACCTGTATTTGAGGTTGATAAGGGCTCTGCTCAACCTCCTGTTCTTTTTCTTCAATTTCCTATTTTTCTTGTGCCACAATCCAAGATGCAACATGGTGTTGTCATGGATAATTTTATCCAACCTGCTCTGTTCTTTCAATGTTTCATTTTCCCTTTTGATGTGTCTATTCAGGACTTCTAGTTCAAAAACTTCTTGTTTTAGTGATTGGATTAAAACTTCCTGGGTTGTATTAGGCTGAGTAGATGAAGTGCCTTGGTCTGTTGCAGTTTTCTCCAATGATTCAATAAAATCATACATTTCTTGCTGAGTTGGATCTATTTCAGGTGTAGCCTTTCTTGGACTGATCTCAAAATCTGGTTGAGAAAAAGGAGAATGTTGTGGGCTATGGTCAGGAGGGATTGCTGGTGATTGTTCTGGTATTTCCCCTCCTAAGTCTATGAAGTGGGCCCCTTTAGTTTGCACTTTCTTCAATTTACCTTTAAGTCTGGAGCTCCTCCTTAGATTCTGTGAGCTGGTGTCTCCTTTCTCTACACTCTGTTTTTCTTTCCCTTTTTCCTTTGCTTTAGCTGATTTTTCTTTAAGGTGGATTAGTCTTTCAGAAAGTATCTGATCCTCTTCTGAGGAAGGTTCTGGGGTTTGATAGACAGCTTCAACATTTCTTTTCCCTTTTAGTTTCACTTGCTTCCTAACCTCAGTCAAAGTTTCAGACAGCTTTTCTTCCTTAATAGTTTCTTTAGCTATGCTAGTAGGAGTATCCTGAATGTTTACACTTGTTTTCCTTCTCCTACTTTTTC
The DNA here is from genome assembly GCA_031772625.1 of Pinus tabuliformis. Lineage (NCBI taxonomy): Eukaryota > Viridiplantae > Streptophyta > Pinopsida > Pinales > Pinaceae > Pinus > Pinus tabuliformis. The sequence continues at coordinate 1,267,853,491 of CM062804.1, forward strand.
TTGCTGAGCTACCTTCAAGTGTTTCAGGTGGGTCCTGAAAGAAGTTTCTAATCAATAACTGTTCTCAAGTGTCCTTTCTTTCCTTCAATTGTTTTTCAATCAGAATTTTAACAAGGTCTTGATGGTAAAGGTGAGGCTCTACGTCATCCAGATTCTTTTGTACAGTTGTGGACATCTTTTTCAGGCTACTCAACAGGGAATAAGGCAAATTGACAGTTTTATTTTCCAGAAAATTCATTCGTAACCTGATGTGGTACATGTACATGGACCCAAACCTTCCTTCACACGTAATAAACCTCTGAATTATCAATAATAAACTAGTCCACTTTTCCTCTAGAGCAGAAACAGGGATTCCATGTTTGAAAATGGTTATATCCATACTTGGGTTACACAAAATAATCCTCCATGCCCTCTCATCGAAGTCTTTGTTTTTGAACCACCGTTCTCCCTCCTATGGGAGCTCTGTTTCTACTGCAATGGATGCCTCTGTGACTGAAAATTTGAGATATCCAACCTCAACTTCCATGCCATCAAAATACCTTGCAAATGTCTTCGTGACTTCTTTATTGTGACCTCTAAAATTCTATATAAATTGCAGCCACTGTGGTTTCCTTAATATTCTTTTTAACTATTGATAACCCTCCATGAATTTAGGCCCATCCAGCTCTATTCTTACCAGAAGGCCCATTCCTTCCTCCTGATTTGAAAATACCTTTGTAAGTGATGGATTGACGGAGGTGGAACAGTTGTGTGAGCAGAAGATGGAGGAGGATCAGTAGTTACAAAAACGGAAAGAATACAGAGTATGTAATGAAAATGAGTTCATGGAGCGGAGGCTTGTATAACAGACCAGTTCTACCAATTGTAAACTCAATGAGCGGGTATGGAAATAGAGTGAGCCTTGGCAGAATTTTGAATTAAAAGGTTGCGGAGTGGACGTTAGCGAATTCATAAATGACTGCGGAGTTGTGCGGCGGAGGAGAGTCGTGGTCAAATAGGATTACATCTTCATAATTAACCGATTCAATAGTTGGAATGCAGATGTATAATTAAGTACAAGTCAGATTCAGAAGCAAATCATGAGGCCGTTGGAAATTGATGCGGAGTTCGTGGTGGAATTATGCAAAGGTCATGGAGGAGTTATGGAAGCTATCAATTCGAATCATAATGGAGCCAGTGGTTTCACAACTATACAGATTATGTGTTTTAAAATTCTATTTGAATTTAATTTTTCTCATACCTTAGAATCTTACCACTTCCGTTCGCTGACCTTTGATTGGTTTCTTCTTATTGGTGCTTTAGGTGCTAACATCTTCAAAATATCTTCCTCTTCCATACTTGCATTTGGTTTTCATAATTATTTGTCTAACATCTGACTATCACTATAGAGTAACAGAGTATTAGCTGTGGAATCAACAATCAGCTACGGAATCAGTATTCAGTTGCGGAATCAGAATTTGGCTCCCAAAACTGACACAGTGAGCATATGACTTGGTGAAGTGAATGGAGATGGATGAAAATGAATGATGACTGAATGAATGATATATGAAAATTGGACATGAAAGGACTTTTATTGCCGAATTGTGATGGTGAAATGGAATGAAATGAAGTGAAGTGGAATGACATGAAATGGAACAATTATGAATGAAGTGAGAGGGATTTCCTTTTTTTTATTGGAAAATATAGGGCGTCAGAAGTTTCTGATTTTCGCCCTGTATTTTCTGTATAAGACTGCCAATCAGTGATTGGTTTTCAAGTTTATAAAGGACTAGGCTGGTGGAGAAGAATGATTCTTCTTCACCAGCATTATTGCAGAATTATCTTGAAAGACTTTGACAAATTCCTCCTTTGAGAGTGGCTTAGGATAGATCTTCAATCTGTGACCATTCACAATGAGAGGAGTTTGATATTCATCAATGGTTTTGATGCTTACCGCTCCATTGCTAAAAACTTTGTCAATCTCTTATGGCCCAAGCCAATGAGTCTGAAATTTACCTTTGAAATCCTTGAACTTGGAATCAAATAGAAATTCCCAATCTCCTTCTTGAAACTTTTTCTCCTTGATGTATTTGTCATGCCACTTAGCTCTTTGATATTGAACTAGATCAGTTCTTAGGATTGCTTCTTATCTGATCTCATCTAGTTCATTCAACTGCTCCATTCTATGCTTTTGAGCTTCTGATAGATCCATTCCCAATTGAACTGCCATCGTGAAGGTCCTAACTTGGAACTCAATGGGGAGCGGAAATTCTTTCCCATAAACAAGTTCATAGGGAGAATGTCCTGTTGTGTTCCTCCATATAGTTCTGTAGGCCCATAAGGCTTCAGGAAGCCTTTCTTCCCAATCTCTTCTGTGTAGATGAACAGTCTTGGTAATGATGCCTTCAATTACTTTGTTTGTGGACTCTACTTGACCATTTTCTTGTGGATGGTAAGGAGTAGATTTTCTGTGCTTGACCTTGTATTCTTCCATCAGCTTCTCCACCAGTTTGGATGTGAATTGACCTCCCTGATCTGTCACAATTTCTCTTGGAACACCAAAGCGAGTAAAAATATCCTCATAAAGAAAACTAACAACTGAATGCTCAGTAGCAGAAAATAATGCTTTGGCTTCTACCCATTTAGTGACATAATCAGTACATACCAATATATACTTTTTCTGTTTAGATGGTGGATTAATAGGTCCAATAAAGTCTAAAGCCCATTTTTCAAAGGGTTCAATGAGTACCTGTGGTTGTAATGGCATCTCATTTGAGAGGGTAGGTTTCCCTACTCTTTGGCAGTTGTCACACCTTTTGACATATTGTTTTGCATCTTTGAAGAGGGACGGCCAATAATATCCTAAAGAAAGGATTTTATAGGCTTTCCTTTTGTCAGCAAAGTGTCCACCACACGGTTCATCATGACATGCTTTGAGAATATCAGGCATTTCATCTTCCCTGACACATCTTCTGATCACAAGATCTGGCCCTGTTTTAAACAATTCGTTAGAAATCCATGAATATTTTGAACTCTCCTGAATAATCTTTCTTCTTTCACTAGGAAATAAATGCGGAGGTAGTTTCCCTGTAACCAAATAGTTAGCTATATCTGCATACCAAGGAGTCTTAGTAGTTACTACAAATAAATATTCATCAGGAAACTTGTCCTCTACAAGAGAATCTTCTTTAGTATTCTGAATCCTAGACAAGAAATCAACTACTGTGTTTTGTTTGCCTGGTCTATCTAACATAGTAATATTGAATTCCTGTAAAAGTAGGAGCCACCTTGTAACTCAGCCATTAGTAATGGGTTTGTTCATTAGATATCTAAATGAAAAATGATTAGTATGAATAAAAGTTTCATAGCCTATTATATAATGTCTGAACTTATTGATTGCATGAACAACGGCTAAGAACTCTTTTTTAGTCACAGTATAATTCAACTTAGTGGGAGTTAAATTTTTACTGGTATAGTAAATGGCATAAGGAACTAAATTTTTTTTTTCCCAACACAGCCTCTAGAGCTGTATCTGAAGCATCTGTAGAAATATGGAAAGGAAGTTTCCAATTTGGTCCTCTCAAGATAGGTGCTTCAGATATTCTTGTTTTCAAAGCTTCAAATGTTGATTGGCAATCAGGACTCCATTTGAATTCACAGTCTTTTGTAAGTAGTTTAAAGAGTGGAGATGTTATTTTGGTGAATTTTTCTATAAATCTTCTATAATATCCCGTAAATCCCAGAAAACTTCTAACATCTTTTTGAAAATTTGGAATAGGTAACTTGGAGATGACTTCAACTTTCGATCTATCAACTTTAATCCCATCCCCTGAAATATGATGTCCTAAAACAATACCTTCAGTAAACATCATAAAGCATTTTTCATGGCTTAATGAAAGGTTTGTTTCTTTACATCTTATAAGGACTTTTTCCAAATTTTCTAATGCCTCTTCAAATGAATTACCATAAACTGTAAAATCATCCATATATACCTCTACACAATCATGGATTAGATCAGAAAAAATTCCTAGTACTACTCTTTGGAATGTTGCAGGTGCATTACATAATCCAAAAGGAAGCACCCGATAAGCAAAATTTCCCCATGGACAGGTAAATGTGGTATTATCCTGATCCTCAAGTGCTACCTAAATTTGATTATAACCACTAAAACCATCCAGAAATGAAAAGTACTTTTTTCCTACTAATGTGTCTAATACTTGATCGATAAAGGGCAAAGGAAAGTGATCCTTCAAAGTTGCTTTATTCAATTCCCTATAATCAATGCACACCCTCCATTTACCATTATTTTTTGGTACTATAACCAAGGGAGAAACCCATCGGCTATCTGAAATTGGGTAAATGAAGTTTATATTGAGTAGTTTTTGGAGCTCTTCTTTCACAATCTCCCTAAGATTTGGATTCATCCTTCTCTGAGGTTGTATGATTGGTCTACTATTTTTCTCAATATAGATATGATGGATGCAAGTCCTAGGGTCAATACCTTTCATATCAGTATACTCCCATGCAAATGCAGCAGAATGTTTTTGCAAAATTCTGGTTAGCTCTTCCTGTTGTAACTTTTCCAAATTTTTGTTGATATTCAATGTTTTACCTGGAAAAATTTCAACTGTAGAACTACCAAACTCTTTCATAGAGTAACGAGACATTTGTCTTGATGACAAATATTCAATATCAGAATCTAACTGAAATTGTGTGTGGTCATATTTTGAAGATGCTTCAAAATTTTCTAATGTGTTCAAAATTTGACTATTTTCACTAACTTCAGAGATAGTAAAGACAGGTTGTATAATATCTTCATCATTGACCCATTCATTGTCTCCTACTTCTGTAATTTCTTTTGCTGGAGGATACAATTTGAATTTCTTTGTTGAACTGCCATCAGAAATGTACATATCCCCAGATCTACAACTAATGAAAGCATCAGTTGTGGCTATCCAAGGTCTTCCTAAGATGAGTGGGTGCCCTCCTAAATTACTCTTGGGAGTCAAAATCATGAAATCTACTGGATATTCCCAAGAATCTACGGAGATTGATATATCTTCTAACACACCATCTGGTTTGATTATTGATCTATCTGCGAGTTGCAGTAAGGTGGGTGTAAAAAGAAGATTATGAAGTTTAAGTTGTTCCATAGTCTGTCTACTCATAATGTTTATAGCAGCCCCTAAGTCAATCAAAGTATTTGGAATTTCTATCTCATTTATGTTTGTCTTGACAATTGGACTACCTGGATCCACATAGTTCTGCATGGTAATCTTTCCCATCATGATATCTGCAAGTTTTCCTACCAGGTGGATTCTTTTTGTATCTCTTGGTTTCCTACCTGGTCTTTTGAAACTCAATCCTTTATTGTTTTTGCTAGAATAGGAATCTCTCTAATGGCTTGTAGCAAGGGAATCTTGATACAGACATTCTTTAATTCATCTAGGAAATCATATTCAAGCAACAAGATTTGTTTTTCCACCCCTTTATCAATCTGTAATCTTTCAAGGAAAGGAGGTGTGGATGAAGATGCAGGTTTCTCAACTATAGGAGTCATGGGGGTTGACTCTTTTTGTTTTTCTTTTTGAATGATTGGGTTTTGAAGGGATGCTTCCTCAGAACCTTTATTGACTTTAAGAGAATCCTCCTCAGAGGCATCTTGCTCTTGAACATCTGTAGAAGGTTTTTCCTTTTCTAAAACTCTGTCGGATCTGAGTTGAACATCATTAAGAGGAACAATCATATAGGTAGGAAATTGTTGTCCTTCTACCATGTAAGCATTCTGAGGATTTTTGTTGTTGGGATTTGGTAATGGCTGGGTTGGTAGTTGATTTGTCTTTTGTTGAAATGGAAGCAAGAGTTGAGAATTTGGATTTTGTTGAGAAGGTTGTTGTTGTGGAAATGGCAATGAAAGTTGTGGGTTTTGATTTGGAAGTTGTGGATTTTTTTGTTGATTTTGAAAAGATGGAGGATATTGATAAAATTGAGCAAATCTCCCATAAGGATTTTGTACCCCTTGTGCCCATGATTGGTATAGATTTTGAAGTTGGGGCCAAGGTTGTTGCCAAGAATTCCAATTTGGTGGGAGTTAAAAATTCATAGGATTGTTAAATCCTTGATTTTGTGTCGTTGCCAAGGTCTTCTTGAAACAAAACAAATGGATTCTACTCAATTTGGATCTTCCTGAAAGACAGCTTTGAGCCCAGGAATTGAGGGACAATCCTTGGTCTTATGAATTTATGAGAAAATCATACATGTTTCTACAACTTTTTCATCCAAGGGGCATTCCCTTAGAGCATGTTTCTTTCTACATTTTGGGCAAAAGATGGCCAAGGCATCAGCTTCTGCTTTCTACTTGTTTTGAATTTTAAGGGTGTCTAGTTGTTCATTAAGGCTCCCTGGAATATTAGTTTTGAACTCATCAATCATATTTCCAATCTCTGCCCTAATTACTGATCTAGTTGTAGATTTGTTTGCTCTAATAAGAGAAGGATCTCTAGGCCCTTTTCCAGTTTTAGATTTTCCCCTTGAGAGATGGACACATAGTTTTGCTATGTCACGTAGTGGAAGTTGAGAAATGTCTCCCTTCCCCATCATGTTTAAAATATCTATCCATTCATCTCTAATGGCTTTCAATAGAAGGTCTTTCAAGGTTTCCTCGTCTAAGTTACTCATTTTCACTCTCTTTAAGTTTTATTGAAATCTTCAAGTAAATCCTCCAAGTTCTCATCTTCTTTTTGCATAATTTTGAATACCTCATCCTTATTATTAGTGGGCATACAATAATCCAGATATCTATCCAAATATGTTTGCTTCATTTCATTCCAAGTTCTAATAGATTGAGTGACTAATCCCATGAACCATTTAAAGCAGCTCCTTTCAATGTTGAAGGAAACAGTTTGAGTTTTTGAGAGTCTTCCATATAGTCATAGGTTCGGCACAAGACTTCAAACTCAAATATAAATGTTTCAGGATCCTCACTTCGCAACCCATAAAAGTTTGGGAGGACAGATGGTGAAATGTTTTTCATTGTTTTATGGGTTTCCTCATCGACTATAGGGAATCCAAATGAGTTATCTCCTTCCCTATTTTCCCCATTATTACCTCTACCTCCTCCATTGTTTCCTCTACCACCACCTCCATTATTAGAACTTGAACAGGAATGTAAATGTGTAGCTATTTAAATAAAACAAAAGATGAAATATTGATCCTAAAATCATTGTCTTTGCTACCATCTAAATACAAAAATAAAATCTAAACTATTGCACTCAAACAAACCAAAAATTGCAGACTAATGAAAGTAAGATCAATTTACTTCACTTATAATCTGATAGCTCGCCAAGTAGCTTAGGTTAAGCCATGGCTCCAGAGATAATGTCAAATAACATGAATAACTTGATATCTAAACTACCTATTAGCAGAATGAAAGTAAAATCAAATCACTTCACTTATAATCCGATAGCTCGCCAAGTAGCTTTTTGGGGTTAAGCCATGGCTCCGGGGTTAAGCTGCACATTTACATTCCTGTTCAAGTTCTAATTTTCCTCTACCTCTACCTCTACCCCCTCCCCCAAATAGAGAATATTCCCCATCTAGTACTTCTTCTGCCATGATAGTTTCCTCAGGGTCTTCTGGTTCTTCTATTAATGATTGATGAGAGAAAGTCTCTTCCTTTCCTTCTTCTCCAGGTGATTCTACTTCTTCAACTGCAATATGTTCCCCTATAGAAGTGAAGAAAGGTTCTTCTCCTAGATCAGATTTAGTAGATAGTGTGGGAGAATCTTCTAATTCAGTTGCTGCCCCTTGAATTCCAGAAATCCTAAGGCTGGGAGTATGAGTCTCGGATGGAGGTGTACCTTGTCTGTGCCTTGAAGTAGCTGGAGTTGTGAAAATCTAACTTTTGGCCCTAGCTATAAACCTTCCCCTAGGATCTCTTGCTCTGTGCATGTCATTTTATTTATTTATTTATTTTTAGTTGTGTTAATAATTCTCTTTCTGATCTTCCAGATCACACTAGGTGCAAGAATAGAGCATACTCAAGAAATTATTGAACTAATAACTCTCTTTTATGATCCTCCAAATCACACTAGGTGCAAGAGGAGAGCATACTTCAAGAAGTTATCAATTTTTCCTTATTTTTCTTTTATGTAAGAGGTCAGTTACCAATTACACTTCCCTGGCAATGGCGCCAAAATGTTTAGTCATTTAGTATGTCCTAAATTGCTACATTAATTATCAATCCGGGACTCGTAAACTGATGAAGTGTGGCGCACTATATGTGCAAGACAACCTCTTTCTTACATTTTATTATTTTCAATTTTATTTTGTTTATGGGGTTTTGTCTTTGTTTGTCTCCTAATGCAAATGGAAATCCTATTCCTAAGTTTTAAGAATACTTTTAGATGGAAAGTATGGATGTAGATTTAAGACAAGGTTTTATGTCTCTTATGATAACTTCCAGAACTTAGCACTTCAAAAGATATCAAAACATGTTAGTGATAAAATTAGAACTTGAACAGGAATGTAAATGTGCAGCTATTTAAATAAAACAAAAGATGAAATATTGATCCTGAAATCATTGTCTCTGCTACCATCTAAATACAAAAATAAAATCTAAACTATTGCACTCAAACAAACCAAAAATTGCAGACTAATGAAAGTAAGATTAGTTTACTTCACTTATAATCTGATAGCTCGCCAAGTAGCTTGGGTTAAGCCATGGCTCCAGAGATAATGTCAAATAACATGAATAACTTGATATCTAAACTACCTACTAGCAGAATGAAAGTAAAATCAAATCACTTCACTTATAATCCGATAGCTCGCCAAGTAGCTTTTCGGGGTTAAGCCATGGCTCCGGAGATAACGTCAAATAACATGAAGAAATTGATATCTAAACTACCTACTTGCAGAATGAAAGTAAAATCAAATCACTTCACTTATAATCCGATAGCTTGCCAAGTAGCTTTTCGGGGTTATGCCATGGCTCCGGAGATAACGTCAAATAACATGAATAATTTGATATCTAAATTAGCTAACAACAGCAAATAAATAAGACTGAAATCAAAGCATAACTAAAATTGAAAGGCTTAAAAAAAACAAATTTCAGCAGAGAGGCAAATCTCATGTCACTATTTGATGCAAAAATCATATGAAAAAGGTTGAGCATAACCTATCATGAAACACATTGATTAGTGTTAGTAAAAGAATACAATGTTGGAAAATCATGTATAGGAATGAAAGATTAACACCATAAATGAATTATGAAACATATACAGTTAAACAAGCTATGAAATATATACAATGGAAATAAGAAAACGATGCATGAAAACTTTACAGAAATGAAAAACAAAACCTCAGCCAGCAGGGGCCCTCTGCACAGCCTTGGTTAATACGCTGTCAACCCAAAATTACGCTTACACAGTCATAAAAATAGAGTTTTATATTGCAAAACAGAGGAAATGTCTTCTTGTTACAACGGCAGAGCTAACGCTACAGCAACAACATAAAAACTAACAGCAAGACTAACTATTTGCATTTGCAAACACATTATTTATAGAGGAAATTGTATAACTGTTTCTCCGTGAGGAATCTTCAGTAGAGGACACGTAAAAAGACAGAACCCGTGAGCTCAGCGTCTTGGTTGCCATGATCATTCAATCTACAAAAGGTGGATGTTGGATTTGCATCATGGAGATGGTTTGCAGCTGTCAAGAGGGATCCATGAATCTAGGAATGGTCTCAGACCTTTCACATGCTGAAAACAGAGACCTAATTGCTGTAGGACTCCTTGTTTGACCATCCTTTGACCAAGGCTTTCCTTTACGAATTCAACTGAACAGATAGGACCTTTTCCATGTCCAAATCATTCCTGAACTTCCCACGTGCCTCGTTTTACTTGCCGACACCTGTAACCTATAGATCAATAAAAATAACTGCGGAATTGCAAGTCAGCTGCGGAAAGTGGTTGCATTCCGCAGCTGATGAACAAAATCTAAGTCAAATAGCAAACACAAAAATGTAGTTAGAAAACCACTTAAATGCACTCCTAGAATCAATATGTAATGATCTTTGATAGCTTATGAGGCGATGGTGTGGGAAAAAGGTCTAGGAAAGTATGTAGAAGAGAGGTAGTTTTAGGGCTCAACACTGATGTTGGAGATTGTGGCAACCTTGCTCTCCTTCCCTTGACCCAACGTCAGGGCTTCCAACCAACTTTCCTTCGCCTCTTTTGAGTTTTAACCTTGTAAGCATGACATAAACTTGCAAACAGTTAAATCCTTCTTTCACAAAAAAATCCTAGTGCTCCGATACCAAATTGATATGATTTAGAAAATTAGTTTGCAATGCTGATATCTTCCTTAGATTATAAACAAAATGCTTTCATTGTGTTTAAGGATTCAGCAATCTTTGCAAGTAAAATGAAGAGAGTTTTTATGTTAATTTTATGAGAAATTTAACATAAGTCAAAAATTGAACAATAGCATAAACATGTACAGAACATCATCAAAAACACATTACAACAAGCACATGATAAAGGAGTTCACCCCTCCTAGGATACGTCTCTTTGGTCCATCTTCCAATGGTTTAGGCTTCACTATTATGCTCAAAAGTGTAAAAATATGTGTTTACAATGATCAAATGCTTCTGAAACCTACTCCAATGAGTCAAGAATGTCCAAAAATGGCTATCTAGCCTCCTTTTTCATCCAATTTGGTGGAAAACTGAAGAAGTTATGACTTTCCCTTGTTTTCCCATTATTCACTCCACAAATTGCCCCATTTCCGGCATGATCCTACAAATTAACCCAAAAAATGCGCTAACTGGGCAAAAATTTCGCCGCACGTGGGCCATAATCTGTCGGCACCGACTATCTTATGGCAAATCGCAATCAGCAGAGTCCTGCGAGCTTATGGTCTATGAACAAGGCGGACAATGCACAATTGCGATATGGCGGACCCAACAAACCATTAAATTGCAGCCTATAGTCGCATCGCATCTGAGGAACCAATCGAATTTTGCAATCAGCGGAGAACCAATGGGAAATCATAAAGCGAGACTCTATTTTCTGCGAATTGCAATTGCGATCTGCGATCCATCGCATCGCAACTCTGAGGAACAAGCACATGATAAAGGAGTTCACCCCTCTTAGGATACGTCTCTTTGGTCCATCTTCCAATGGCTTAGGCCTCTCTATTATGCTCAAAAGTGTAAAAATATGTGTTTACAATGCTCAAATGCTTCTGAAACCTACTCCAATGAGTCAAGAATGTCCAAAAATGGCTATCTAGCCTATTTTTGCATCCAATTTTGTGGAAAACTGAAGAAGTTATGACTTTCCCTTGTTTTCCCATTATTCACTCCACAAATTGCCCCATTTCCGGCATGATCCTACAAATTAGCCCCAAAAATGCGCTAACTGGGCAAAAATTTCGCCACGCATGGACCATAATCTACCGGCACCGACTGTCTTATCACAAATCGCAATCAGCGAAGTCCTGCGAGCTTATGGTCTATGAACAAGGCGGACAATGCGCAATTGTGATACGGCGGACCCAACAAACCATTAAATTTCTGCCTATAGTTGCATCGCATCCGAGGAACCAATCGAATTTTGAAATCGATGAAGAACCAGTGGGAAATCATAAAGTGAGACTCTGTTTTCTGTGAAGTACGATTGCGATCTACGATCCATCACATTGCAACTCTGGGGCCGATCCCTTAATGCCTTAATGCCTGCCTTTTGCGAAATTCCATTGTGATCTACAATCCATTGCATCGCAACTTCGGGTATGTTGGGGTTGATTCTCAGTAATGCTTCCCTTCGCTTATGTTTGATTGTGATCCATCGCACCGTGCCTCCAGCCGATTCTTGAAAGCCTTCCTGCCTACCTTATCGCATCGCACCTTGGTTGTTTTGGGGCCGATTTTTAATGTCGACCCACCTATCATTGTGATTTGTGACATGTGGGGGACAACGATGGCATTCCACTTGGTGCCTCCTCATTTGTTGGACCTTGCCACATCATCCAATCCTGCCATGTGTCCAAGTTAAACTTGAACTTTGACTTGCTCTAACTTCTGCATATGAGATCAAATTTGAGTGTCGTTCACACCGTTGGAATAAGAATGACAATATCTTCGATCTAAAGCTAAGTTTATAAAGATTCTAACACTTTGATTTTTGAGCCTAATTTTGAGCACCTGATCACAAAACCTTTAGGATTTTTAGTGTCATAGGTAGCACTAGAGCTAGACAACTCTTAACCATGTGAGGTAGAAACTATGAGGAGAAGAATGATCATGATCCTTGACGACAAAATAATCTTCTACATATGTCAATGAGAATTTATGTCCTCCATTAGGTGTTTCTTTGTATTAATTACCATTGATGGTATCACAGTCAAACCTCTTATAGAAATAATTTCACAATGCTTACAAACAGACTCTTTACAACACACAACTATGTAGATTTTGAAGCCAAGATTATTCCATGGTTTATAACAATAGAAAAACAAAATTTTCTTGCATTGTTTATAGTGTAATAATTTCTCATCTAAGAAACCATGACATCACCCCTAACTTCCTCTACAAGGTAAAGAGTTTCAGCTCAACCATCTTGAAAAACTGCAAACAAATGAGCTTTGATACTTTCTCACCTAATGAAAAGTTCAAAAATCCATCTCTCTTTGTAGCCCAGTCGATTTTTGAATCAGTTGATTGATCTTCTCTTAATGACCCAAAATATGACATGATGCCATTTGAGTCTTGGTTGAAAATTTGATGACATTTTTTTTGTACAGTTGATTCATCTTCTCTCGATGGCCTCAAATATTCCTTAACTCCATTTGAGCCTTGGTTGGAAATTTAATGAAAATTTTTGTATCAGTTGATTCATCTTCTCTCAATGACCCAAGAGATGCACTAATGCCATTTGAGTCTTGGTTGAAATTTTGATGACTCTTTGTTGCTTGTTCCATTAGATCTAGAACTTATCTCTAGGCAATAATGAGTTCTGAATAGATGAACCACATATGGGTAATGGGGTTGTAAGAGAAGGAGACAATACATATTTGGAGGGGTAAGATCACTGACCCTAATCATTCCTTCTATCACTCTAGTTGTGGATCAAGATGAAGTACATGGGTACGTATCCTTCGAGTTGCTTGATGTTGTGAGGGCTAACCACATATATGGTTGCTCACGAGGTATTATTGAGGGGCATGCATCAAGGGGAGACTTGATCCTCAGTCCCCATGGACCTATCAACAAGGTAAATGATGAGACTATTGAGTTCTCATTCTATCATTATTATTCCCTTGCTTGAACCATAGGTGTTTGAAGGGAAACCCATGGCACTTTTGAAATGTGAGGTTATTGAAGGGAACAAGAGTTGGAACCCTTGGAACTAGATCAAGGATAAGGAAATCTATGATTTGCTTAATTCATAAGAACTTTAGGATTGATATGTTTTAATATCAATATAGAAAAAAGTTTAAATAAATGAAAACTAGAAAACTAAACTAAAATGTGAAAACATAATAACTGAAATAATTGGTTTGACTAATTTTAGTAAATCTAAAAGGTAATTGATGTAAATTAGAGCTAAGTGAATAATAGATACAAAATTAATTATAATATATCATGTTTAAAAGGGGGAATAATCTAAAGTTAATTTGATGTGGACATAAGTGAACTAAAATCTAAATAGATATGTGTAAGATTTGAATTATTTAAATAAGTAATTCTAAGAAATTAAAATCAAGATAATCTCACCTAATTGAGAAAATATTAAAAAAAAAAGATAAATTTGAAGAGGAAAAATTTAAGTAAGTACAACTAACTAAGACTCTTAGCAGGTAACAAAGAGTTAACTAAAACAAATAGAAAAAATTAGAGGGGAAATGGCATAAAGGAACTTCTAAGAGTAAATTTAGGAACATGTGACTCTTGGGTGAGAGAAAATCTTTAGTTTAAATAAAATAATAAGAAATTACATGAGAGCCAAATTATGGATAGGACATGTGGTTAGGTGAATAATCAAATTTATGGAATTTAATAATTAGTTATTTTGCATGTGAAAACAAGTGTCACATCTAATCCTCACAAAAATGACTCTATAAAAGGAACACATTCATATGAAGGGGACATCCTAAAGCTCCCTAAATTTGGATGGGTGTCATAATGAAATTATAAGTTTCTATTGAGAATATATGATTTGTTGTAAATTGGTGATCTTGAGCATTGTTGAGAGTGCGGTGGATAGGAATCATTGATCTAAAGAGATCAGGGCTATAGTCCAAATTCCTATCTTCTAGTGTTATTCTCTCCTCCTACCTACAACCCCATTGTAGCTCTAGGGGCCAAAGGGAAGGAAAGTACCTTGGCATTGGTAGGGTGGAAAACAGAGTGGGTCAGCAAATTCGGTTAAGCATGGTTGGAATTGCAAAATATTAATCATGATCCACGACGAGCAAGGAATGAGGATCGTGACAACTTGAAATTGAAGATTCTACATTCTATTGGTTGAATGGTAACTCTCGTGATTTGTTTTATGGATTATTTAGTACAATACTTGACCATTCTTGATTATATTTCATGCATTATTGTTTTGTAAATTGTTGTAGAATTTAGTAGTGATGATGTGCTTAAGTATTGTTGTAAAGTTTTGAAACTATATTTATAGATGTATTTATCCCTGATAACAAAAAGAATAGTAGGGATTTGGAGTCACATGGAGGGAACATACAAATTCCATACCCTCTACACAATCTTTTGCCTCATGTCCATCATTTTCATAAAAGAAAATGAAAAAGTTTGCCACAATTATAACAATATTCTTACTCTTCTGGTGGATTGAACTAATGAGGCCCAAAAAGAAGCCTTTGCATCATCAATTTTCTACCACCATTTCTCAGGCATAACCTTACTCCCACTTTGTAAAAGCTTTTGCAAAAGGGAAAATTATTTCTTGTGTTGGAGACCTCTTATACTTTCAAGGATAACTTGAAAGTCAACTTTTAGATCTCAGCATAGAGAGACCCTAGTTGTATGTCATGTGCCAATCAATCTTTCCACACATCCACATTCTCAATCTCTCAAATATATGTTTTAGTAGACATATGAGTAAAATTTGGAACTTGGATGTTAAGTGCTTGGGGTGCTAACCATGAACTCCATTAAAAAGTTAAACCCTGCAATTTAAACTATGTGCTTAATCATTTATCCACTAGCCCTAGGACACATATTTTAACTTGATTAAATAAAGGCTTCGTAATAATTATATAGGTGGTCTAGAATATATCTTGGGTTTGCAACTACTATTAGCTTTTGAATTTCAACCCATGGAATGACATTAGTATAGGTATTTTACCATTGGAAGGGAAATTTGACACATGATTTCAACTTATCTCTTGGAAACATTATGCGTGTTTTGAGCACATTTTGTTTAGCATAGAGTTTCAATTTGGTGAAAAAAAAAAATGACTTAAGTTCGAAGAAAACATAAATACGAAAAGGATTCAGACTTCAACAATTAGAATGGATTTGGATTGAAACATTGTTTTTGCAACAAAATCTAAAGAACCTAGGTCAAGAGAAGGCTTTAAATTTTTATTTAACTAGGCATAAGTATATGATAATAATAATTCCTTGGACCAAGGATTAAAATGATTCGAAGGATGGGAAAATAAGCCAAATTTTAAGTAACATTGAAAATTTTAACATAGTCATTAGACGTTACAACACTTATTATGATAGGATCAAGCTAAATGCAATAGGAAAGGTTGCATGGATATATGGCCCCTTGGATTGATTGTGGAAAGACGTTTTTGGGAGGGATAGAATCGTGAAAATAGTAAAAGTAGTGGATGCTTGAATGAAAGAAAGTGTGTCCTAAATTATATAAAAAAATAAAATATAATGTTATAATATATGTGAGGCAACTTATATGCATAGGAGTGCAAAGGAGAGGGACCCTTGGGCTAGTAAAACAAATAATTGGGCCATTGAGCCTATTGAAAATAATAAATAAAACTTTTTATAAAAATTCTTGCATGATATGTTGAAGTTCTAGATGAACTTGGAATTTTTCTCTCCTTGATTGGGCTAATGTGAACAACTAGATTGTAGAGTCCCTAAGCTATGTAAAAGATTGAGAAATGGAAGCTCCCTCAAAAAACTTTGTTTTGTATTGGAAGTTATTACTTCTCTTTATAAAGGTTGAATTGTGAGATGTCTTGAGGTTGAGATTGCTTGATTGATTTTTGATACTTGAATGAACAATGTTGAAAATGAATGAATAAATGCATGTAAATATAATGAATTCGTTGTTGATTTAGAAGTGTTTTAGCACATTTTATATTTAATTGGTTGACTAACAACGGATGTGTGATAAAATTGTGCATCATGAAAATATCAAGATTGTTCTTGGGGATTTGATAGTAAAGGTTCCCTTATTGGAAATGGGATTTGAGGTAGGAAAAATGCCTTCAACAATTGAAAGTCCCAAGGAAAATGACAAGATGGTTCTTGTCAAAAAAAAAAAAAAAAAACGAGCCAAGTGGAATCCTTAAGAAACATCAAATGATTATAATTGGTAAATGTAACTATGAAAACTAGCCATGCTACAATAACAGGGAAGTTGAAAGAATTAGGTAGGAATTCCTTCAAGATAAACTAGAAATTTGATTTTATGCTTTCACTTGAATGCATGTACTGCATGGATACCCAAGAGTGGTATAAATAAGGAAAGAAGTTCCCAATGCATAAAATTTGGCAAAGATCTTAGAAATTTGTGCATGTGTGAACTATCATAATTAATAGTAGTTGGATAAGAAAGTAATACATTCATATTTCAAAGAGATTTATGATTGATAAGGCATTGGGGAGGATGGATGGGTTCATATGATCGCATGAAGTTAATGTTGGGATCCATTATGTGCATGTGGCCATGATCGTTGGGAAAAAGGCAAGCAAATAATTTTAACACCTAGTGATAAGTCTTATAAATGGCACCATGTACCTAATTGTTTGATTGTTTTTTGTTGATGTGAATAACCAAGGAAATGGAAAATTCTAAGAGTGCTAGTAAGGAACATGAACATAAATTGGGATTATCCTTGATATATATGAATAGCCATGGAATGGATAATATGTGAGTGTATGTTTGACGAAATACACTCTAGAGTGTGATAGAGGTATGATCCAACTCTCACCATGAGATAATCTTACTTTGGTATAAACATGATCCATTGAACGTATAAATGAAAAGCAATGGTTGTTAATATTTTTGAAAAAAAAATTATTACTAAAGTGAGTAGTGTGAATCCATCACCTCACAAAAAGTAAAGTGGGAAATTTGATTGTTAATAAATTCTGAGATGGATATCTTAGTCGAGAAACTCTTAACCTTGAGCTAATTTGATTTGATTACATGAAAATTCTGATTTTCGCATGATTTTTATAAAAAAAATTGACATGATATTGAATATCTAATGTGATTATGGTTTCCTTTCAATTAAAAGGGAATGCAACTAAAATGATTAAATGATTGACTATATGAATGGTCCTTAAGACCAATTTAGTAGTCACTGTAATGTTATGTTAAAATGGTTTTACGCATGAGAAAGTAACATTGTTTGGCTAAGTGATAATGTAGATTGCAAGTAGAATTCCTTGGGTATGGCATGGAATTCAAGCCATGATGAAATCTTGGAATATTGACACCAGAAAAAGAGTTAAATTTTATGAGAATATTCTCATCTTTGTGAGACCTAGCTTTTGTATGAAGAAATTCAGAAAATCAATTTGTTTTACTAAAAAAATAATGATAAATCTCACAGGAACTATATGCATATGATACAAGTGATATTTGTATAAATTTAGGAAGGACAAAGGATGATCGTGAAGTTGAAATCCCATTAACAAGGCCTTTTTAGTGACATTGGAACCCTATGACATGTATTCGTCACCATAAGTAATGACATATTGATCTGATTTAGAATATTAGTTTGCAGTGCTAAGGTATTCCTCAAATTATGAAAAAAATGCTTCCATTGTGCTTAAGGATTCATCAATTTTTGCAAGTGAAATGAAGAGTTTTTAGGTTAATTTTATGATCAATTTAACATAAACCAAAAACTGAACAACAGCATAAACATGTACATAACACTATAGAAAACACATTATGAAAAGCACATAATAAAGGAGTTCACCCCTCTTGGGCTACGTCTCCTTGGACCAGCTTCCAATGGCTAGGCCTCTCTATTATGCTCAAAAGTGTAAATATATATGTTTACAATGCTCAAATGCTTCTGAAACTTGCTCCAATGAGTCCAAAATACTCAAAAATGGATATCTAGCCTCTTTTTGCATCCAATTTGGTGGAAAATTGAAGAAGTTATGACTTCTCCTAGTTCTCCCACTATTCGTTCCACAAATTGCTCCAAATCCCACAGAAACCCACATTTTCGCTCTAAAATCCGCTAACCGGACGAGAATTTCTCCACGCAGAGGGCCATAACATGTTGGTTGAGTCTTATCACAAATCGCAATCGGCGAAGTCTGGCAGGCTTAAGGTCTGTGAACACGGCGACAATGTGCGATTGCGATGTCGACGGACCCAACGGGACATTAAACTACGGCTCATAACTTTATCGCATCTGGAACTTATTGCTTTTCGTAATCGCAATTCAGAAGACTATCGGTGGTAATCATGATGTGGGACTTGTTTTCAATTGAAATATGTGATATCGCATCGCAACCTAAACCTGTCGGGGTCGATTATGTAATGTCGATTTGCTTCCCTGTTGCGATGTTCGATATGCGATTTATCGCATCACAACCCTGATCTCGTCGGGGGTTGATTCTGTAACACATTTCCACCTGCGACTTGTGATTTTCAATATGTGGGGGCCACTGGCATCCTGCCACTTAGATCCTCCTCATTCGCTGAAGGAACCTGCCACATCATCCAATCCTGCCATGTGCACAAATCAAACTTGAACTTTGACTTGCTCTAACTTCTGCATACGAGCTCAGATTTGAGTTACATTTGCGCTGTTGGATTTAGAATGACGAGCTCTTTGATCTGAAGCTAATTTTAACAAGATTCTGACACTTTTATTTTTAAGCATAATTTTAAGCACCTGATCACTCCTCCCCGTTAGAAGTCTTTTGGACCCGAAAAGATCACTTTCAATTGACCAACAGGTGAGGGTACAGTTACCTCACCTTTTCAACCTCCATCCATTTGGCTTTTGAAGGATTTGTACCCTTGAGCCCCACTCAAAGATAATCAATACTTCCCCTTTTTGTTGTCCTTGTTCTTCTGTCAAGTATGGTGTCTTGCTAAAGCTCATCAAGAAATTATGGAGAAAAATATTCAATTGATGGAATTTGTACACTTTCTCCTTGATCTTAAATCAAAGGAGGCTCATACAACCTTAAATTCTCAACATTAACAAAAGAATAAATTTTCATATATGAAGGCAAATCAAGCTTGAAATCATTATTGCCAATCTTTTGTAGAATTTTAAATGGACCATAACGGATTGGTTTTAGCTTTTTACCTTCACCTTGAAGCCTTTCCTTAAAAATGTAAAGCCAAACTTCATCACCTACTTTAAACTGTTGATCCACACGATGCTTATCATGCCTTGCCTTATACTTTCCTTGACTTTTTTCTAGTTGTTCTTGAACTGTTTGGTGAATCAACTGAATTTTATCAATGAATTTATTTGCTATGTCTATGTCGCTATGTCCATCTACAGCTAAATATTTCTCAAAGATGAAATTCAAAGGTGATTTAGGCAAATAACCAAGACATGCCTCAAAAGGAGAAGGTAGAGTAGAAGAGTGTTTTTCTTGGTTGTAAGCATGTTGAATATAATGCAATTGTTCATCCCACAACTTAGGATGTCTGCTGCAATATCCTCTTAGAAAATGAATAATTGTCATGTTAACCACTTCAGTTTGAACATATGTTTGTGGATGGAAGGATGTACTTTTCTTCAACTTAGTGTCCATCAAGCTCCATAAATTTGACCAAAATTTCCCAAAAAATCGGGAATCATGATCACTTACAATAGAAGTAGGTAATTCAAAAATGAACCCATACATTTTGAAAGAAAAGTTGAGCTGTTTGTTCAACTGTAATTTGTTTTTTACAAGGTATTAATATGCACATCTTGCTGAACCTATCCACAACTACGTACACATAATCATGACCTTTTCCTGATAAATGAAGACCTCCTACAAAATCCATAGAAACACTCTCCCATGGACGTGAAGGCATTGGGAGTGGTGTGTACAATCCTAGTTTCCTATTACTAGGCTATGACTGCACACAATGAACAACCTCTGATAAAACGTGACACACTTTCAAGCATACGAGGCCAGTAAAAATACCTCTGAAGATTTTCCATTGTTTTACTTACACTGAAATGTCCAGCAATAAGATAATTATGTGCTTCCCTTGTGATATTTACTCTCTCCCTGTGGAACACAAAGTTTTCCCAAATGATACAATAGATTATCATGTACATGGTAGTCTAATTCCTCAACTTGGTGGCCTTGACTCAAGTTTGAATATACCTATTGAAAGTCAAATTTTTATGACCTCTGATGATCATGAGTGTGCCCAACAAGAAGGAAACTAGCCTTTACCTTCTGAAAAATTCTCAATTCAACAAGCATGTTTAGATAGACAACCTAATTATGTTTTCACGGCAAGTGTTGTCCAATTGTAGATACAAAACTTCAAGAAGATTAACAGACCATGAGAAATCACATCATGAATTATGGTTATTGTCAAATTTTCATCATTATGAATATTTGGAGCTGTGAAGTACACCCTTGGCAACATTTTCCCATTGAAGACCATACAACCAACCAAGTGATATTGAATAAAATTTTCCTCCTGTAAATTTTTGGGTGTGCGAACAAAATGTGGTAAAAGTGTTTTCTTTTGGTCCATACCATCAATTATCAAACCCAAATATTTATTTGGATTATCATAACACTTATTTCGATGCTTGTACAACTTTTTCCTTTCACTTGTTTGTTGTTCACGATGCTCCTGAAGTTCTTTGACAATTGAATCTACACAACATAAAAGAAAGCTATTAAGAAATATGTTCTCATAGTTGATGACTATACAATTTTAAAAGTTAAAGTTATGAATGCTTACCTCTTTCTGACCCTTCACATTTGTTCCTTTTTTATTTAAGAGAATCACATGTACTACAAATCCCCATCCTTGTCTTCTTAGGAATACGGACATTGTTGAATTCTTTCTTCCATACCTTCACAAAATATTGATATGTAATAAACTGACCATGTCACTTAGCACCTTCTGCATATTCTTTGTATAAGTCGCAGATTTCTCGTCTTGAAAAATTATCTGGAATATGTATTGTCTCTATATTTGGCATACACTCTCCATGCTTTGAAAAGAAATCTTTCATCCATGACATTGCAGTATTTGATAATGGCCCACACTGTCGTTTATGATGTACTTCTAAATAAAATGTGGGATCCTTTTCCAAATTTTCTTGGATTCTTGAGAGACGAAAATTCCCCATCGAATGAAAAATTTTGAAAGTCTTTCTATATATAAATAAAGACCCAATATGATAATCATAACCTGACAATGTATATTTCATGCACCCAACTAAATATGAATTTTTCATGCTTTTATTCATTAACAAATATCTCTTCATTTTATCTAATGAAAATTTGAAATCCATATGTTTCAAGAAATCTATTTGACAAAATTCATTTGAGATGAGAGCGTTGGTAGAACTTCTTCTCGTTAGATATTCTATTCTACCCCTTGTATAACTAGAACATCTTGCATTGATACAAAAAGGTCTGCTCCAACTCATTGATACAATATTTCTTGGCAACATCTCCATCATTGGATCATCATTTGTATAAGAATTTTCATCATCATTAAGAGGATTGTTATCCACACTATGATCAGATGTGCTTTTCAAATACTGACTTGGAGGATATTCTTCATCTTCCCATTCTTCATTGCTACTATCATAGTCCTTAGAATTGGGACTAAATGGAAAATTTGACTCGATGTTTATTGGATATTCTTCCTCATGTGCATTGTCAGTGCTGCTCTCATAGTCCATAGAATTAGGACTACATAGAAAATGTGATTGTTTTCTTACTGAAAATGCTACATCATGTCCTTTGTCACTGCTACTCTTATAGTCCTTAGGATTAGGACTAAGTGCTTCATCCTATCCTTCATCACTACTACTCTCATAATCCATAGGATTAGGACTAAGAGGGCACTGTGACACTCCATTCTTTTGAAATTCTTCATCATGCTCTTGATCACTACTACTCTCATAGTACATAGGATTAGGACTAAGTGGACACCATGACACTCCATTCTTTTGAAATTTTCCATCATGCTCTTCATCACTGCTGCTCTCATAGTCCATTGGATTAGGACTAAGAGGACACCGTGACACTCCATTCTTTTGAAATTTTTCATCATGCTCTTCATCACTACTGCTCTCATAGTCCATAGGATTAGGACTAAGTGAACCGTGACACTTCATTCTTTTGAAATTCTTCATCATGTTCTTCATCAATGTTGCTTTCATAGTCCCTAAGATTAGGACTGAGTGGACATTGTGACACTCTATTCAGTTGAAATTCTTCATCACTGCTGCTCTCATAGTCCATTGGATTAGGACTAAGAGGACACCATGACACTCCATTCTTTTGAAATTTTTCATCATGCTCTTCATCACTGTTGCTCTCATAGTCCATAGGATTAGGACTAAGTGGACACTGTGACACTCCATTCTTTTGAAATTCGTCATCATGCTCTATATCATTGCTGCTATCATAGTCCATAATATTAGGACTAAGAGGACAACGTGACACTCCATTCTTTTGAAATTCATCATCATGCTCTTCATCACTGCTACTTTCATAGTCCATAGGATTATGACTAAGAGGACATCTTGACACTCCATTCTTTTGAAATTTTTCATCATGCTCTTCATTACTGTTGCTCTCATACTCCTTAGGATTAGGACTAAGTGGACACGATGACACTCCATTCTTTTGAAATTCATCATCATGCTCTTCATCACTACTACTCTCATAGCCCATAGGATTAGGACTAAGAGGACACCATGACACTCCATTATTTTGTAATTTTTCATCATAATTCTCATCACTGTTGCTCTCATAGTCCTTAGGATTATGACTAAGTGGACACCGTGACACTCCATTCTTTTGAAATTCGTCATCATGCTCTTCATCACTGTTGTTGTCATAGTCCATAGGATTAGGACTAGGTGGACATTGTGACACTCCATTCTTTTGAAATTCATCATCATGCTCTTCATCATTGTTGCTCTCATAGTCCATAGGACTAGGACTAAGTGGACATCGTGACACTCCATTCTTTTGAAATTCTTCATCATGCTCCTCATCAATGTTGCTCTCATTATCCTTAGAATTAGGACTAAGTGGAATCCGTGACTCTTTATTTATTTGAAATTTTTCATCCCCTCTTTCATCAGTGTCGCTCTCATAGTCCTCAGGATTAGGACTAAGTGGAAGAATTGACTTTCTATTCATAGTGGAATAATTTCCATTATATTCATCAATGTGATTAGAGTTGTTACGCAACGAAGATGTTATGTTTTACAAAGCGAAACTTCACTATCAGAAGAATCCATCCCTTTCAAATATAAGAGGTTGAATGATACAAATGCAGACTCTCCTAAAGATATTATATAGCTTAGAGAATGGTATTTTCCCTCCAAAAATTTTCGCCCAAATATTTCCCTCCAAAAATTTTGTTTTATGTATTTCCATTCATTATTTTATTCTATAATTTATTGAAAAATTTTAACTAAATTTTTTTATGAAATAAATCTTCAAATTTACAATTGTAAACTAAAAGTTTTACCTAAATTATTTTAATAGTTAAACTATATAATATTTACTAAACAATTGAATGTTTTATTTTTATTTTTATAATACCTTCTAAAACAAATTAATCCCACATTCACCGCACTGTAAAACAATTCCATAATATTCGCTTTATCATAGTTTCCTATATCGCCATAAAAAAATTAACATGTTAATTTATTTTTTAAACAAATTAATCCCACATTAACCATATAGTAAAACATCTCCGTAATTTCACCTATATAATAAATTTCATTATCACTATTACTCACATCACATCAAGGTTTTCTGAGGTTCGTTAAAAGACTTGGAGCGAATTTGTGGAGTAGCTACATTGCTATCAACAACATATTCAATGGAGAATTCTCACATTTGAAAGGTTAGTTAATTTTTCTGCTTTGCAAATTTTAAAATTAAATAAGTTTAATGAAGTTTAATTTTTTTAAATTAAAACTTTTTGTGGACCAAATTTACCCACTACCTCCGTAGTGGGCATGGTGGGCCCGGTAATGCTCACGGCGGCTAAATGGGTTTGTAGGTTAGGGGCGATGGGGATAATTACCCGGCCCTTCGCCTCACCCCGCCAGCTCGTGGGGTGGCGTGCCACCGAGGTGGGGCGGGGGAGCTGCCGACAGCTCCCCCTACCCCACCCCGACAGCCCGCCAACCCGCAGGGTGGCGGGGTGACTCTATTGGGGAGTTGGTGGCATCTCCCCCGCCCTACCCAGGCAGCCTGCGGGGTGGCGGGTGATTCTCAGAATTGCCAGCCACCCCGTCGATCGTTGGGTCAGCGAGGTGGCTGGCGGTTCCGAGAATCGCCCGCCACCCCACGGGCCGTTGGGCCGCTGGGGTGGAGCTGGGAGAGCTAATCGCCCACCACCCCGCGGGCTGTCAGGCTGCCGGGGTGGGATGGGCGGAGCTGGCACCCGAGAATCGCCTCACTACCCCGTGGGCCATTGGTCCGACCAGGTGGGGTGGGGGAGCTGTCACCAACTCCCCTACCCCACCTCGACTGCCCGCGGGCTGGCAAGGCCACCAGGGTTGGGTGGGGGGCAATGGTTGGGCCGCTAGGTTGGGCTAGGGGGCCGGACCCAACGATCAGCTCAGTTGGCTGACCGATTTTCAGGTGCGACAACAGGGCGATGAAGTTTTTAAATTTCTTACTTTTTTTTTTCAAATTGTTATGTAGGCTCTGATTATATTGTGACCTCTCAGACTCCCATATATACCAAGGATGTCTTGTCATTTGTATCTTCCAATAATTGTTCATTTATGTGATGTAAAGGAGGTTCCCCCTCGAAGAGGCTAATTTTCAAGCCGTTGATCTATATTTTCTTACATTTTGTGATATTGTTTCATAATGCCAAAGTGATTGTTGAATGAATATGCTTCGCTCACTAATACCAACTGAAGGATCTGGGAAAAAATGTACATCATCTTGTTCCTCTGTCGCTCAAGGGCCTCTTCAAGCAACATTTTGAAAGGATATCCTACTTCCTCGTCTTTCCTTTCTTCCACTATGGGAGGCCGTCAAGGTCGGCAAGGCTAGGCTTGCAAGGGTTCAACCAGTTCAAGTCTGAACTCCTTATACCCCAACCTTATTGGGGAAATGCACAAAAAAATAGAGAAAGAGTAGACCAATCTGATACCACTGATATAGTTTTATACAAGTATGAAATGAAATACAGATCTAAACAAGAACATAGAGCTACAGCAAAAACTAAACTTCAATTAATTAATAACAAATATTGAAAATTGTTTACATCCAGAATGGAAACAAACTATCCCAAGAAATGGTAGCTTATATATGAGAAGCGATGTGATGGCTACATGCCTTTTAAACTGTGTTACAATGAGGATCAAAGGATGTTTTATTATTGATAAATAATGGAAAACCCTAAACATCCAAAAACCTAACCCTAAGAGATGAAGCACCAAAAGTTTGTGGGCTCTGTTGGGATTATTTGGAATTCCAACTTCCAGGGGTCATAATTCAGGCATATGATCTTCATTTGATGCTCATGATATATCATTAGAAAGATCTATCTGAGGAAAACAAAAATTACTGACTCTGGAAGTTTAGGACCTGAAAATTTTCCAAAATAGAAAGATGTGCTAGAATTAAAGAAACTGAAAGGAAACAATGTTGGGGGTCCAAGTGGAATAGATGGGTGGTCAATTATATCCACTTAGATCAGTTGTTTCATACATGATAATAGGTTCTTATTGGAAATTCAAAGAGCTACTGAGCGGAGAGAACTGAGGGACTAAAGAGAATAGATTGGGGGCTCTCCTATGTAGAATATGTCAGTTGCGAAACCACCTAAACTAATATGCAAGGTCTATGTTAGATGGGTATTTAGGGGAAACTTTTTGAAATTATATTGATGAAGGAGAATGGACTTCATGACTTCACCTTGTAAAAGGAATAGAGATAAGGAGACTTCCTCATGGATTCATGGTCTGACTCAAGGGTGACCAGATACAAAGGATAGAATAGACAGTTGAGCCTATTGTTGGGTGGAAAGTGTCTCACCTTTCATTAGTTGCAAGCAAGTATTGAGCTTAATGAGATAAGTTCCCATGTGGACTTTAAATCTATAATGTAAATAATGTCTAATGAAATAGAAATGATGTGGATGAATTGTGTATTATGTGTCTACCCATTGAAAGGGAATCTTGGTTTATGTGATACTTGATCATGACATGAATTGGTAAATTTAGTTGTGATGGATATGTAATATTCTTATGCCTACATTTTGATCTGTCCTTTTCATGATTATAAGCATAGATGGAATAGTTAACTTTAGCATGGGATTTATAGAATCCTAGTCTTGGTTATTTTAATTTTTATGGCTATAAGAGGTCTTTTGGTAAGAAATATGTAAGACTAAATAGGTAGGGAGTGTTAACCTTTCCGCCTCTTGGAAAACCAATATGGTTGGTTGGTTTTGTAAGATTCTCAGTAAGTCTCAACCATGGGAGCTTGGTATACTCAAAAATATCCAAAGAAACATTGAATGTATCTCTTATAACAAAAGTATCTTATAGATGATGTGATTCTAGATGTAAGAGTAAATGTCTTGGTTCTAAAGTGGATACTTAGAGAAAAGAGTCTTCACGGGATATTCGATGTAAGGTGTTAAATATTTTATTGAAGAAATCTTCAATTAATGGAAATATATTGATAGACATGATTGGGTTCGTATGACCTTTAGAATGATTGTGAATGCTAATGATCAATGTTGGAACAATGATATAGTTGAATAGCTAAGGTATCCTTGCTTTGGGACAAGAGACTTATAGGCCTTCTAGTGTTTGTTCCTTAGAAGGGTCGTGCTCCTTGTGAAAGTAGGCCTTGATGCTAGATTTTGTTTTATAATGTATTGGGAGGTAAGCTTGTGTTTATCTGGTTTGAGAATGGGTGATAGGTTTCACTCAGGTGGGGGAAACTATGAACAATAGCATCATTTTAACTTGTTGGAGGAAAATCCTAGTTAATGGCTATGGAATAAAGGATTTTGATCCCTTTATCAATTTTTGAAGAATTTTTTTATCATAAATTGTTTTTTGGGAAAGTATCTAACTTGTCAAAGTAGGTTTCAATCCTTGGAGGTAAGCTTGAAAATCCTATGACCTTAGATATTCAGGAATTAAAATTTAGGGATTGAATTTTTAAGCCTTAGCTCCTAATCACATTGACCAGTGGGGGTTGTGTTTGGCAGCCTAGATAAAAAGGACTAATGGGTGAAATTCAAGAAAATTTAAATGGTCTAGATGTTATATTATCTATATATCCTAGCATTTAGAATCTATCAAGTGAAAAAGTTTGGGAATCTAGAATTTGCAAAGTGCAAAAGTATATGCACCTGGAATATGTGTGCAAAATTTTAGGGGACATATGGAAGTGTATTAAAGCATGGAGTCCCAAATTAACATAACCCTTCCATGTGGGCACAGATGGAACTAGTTGACAAAGTTATGTGGGATTTGAGAATCTGAAATTTCTAAAAAAGGAAAACTACAGTGAAAGTAAAATCCTGAATATGAGTGCTAGCAAGGTAGGATATGTGGGGATCATGTGGATCCATGTATGAAAACCACAGGCCTTAAAGATATCCTAGGGTATGATGTGCAACACTAATGGGACGAGTGACATCATGGGTTAGCATATCATTTGACATGGAATGAATGAAAAGTCTGGATGATGTGGCATATTAATTCAAAGGTTCTAAGAAGTCTATTTCGCAGTCGATTTGGTTCATGTTGCAATAAGCAACAAAGAGTTTGAAAATATATAATTTTTTAAAATTCCCTTTTTCAACATTTTAGAATGTTGGTTTTTCCATATATCTAAAAATGCTTAGATATCGAGATGAGCATAAGTTTGACCAATACTGAGGTGGCATGGTGCTTATGTGGATCAGAGGCAAAGCAATGCTAAGATGGAAACCTATCAAATCTAAGAGGATTAGCAAATGTTTCAAATCTAAAAATATGGAAATCTATCATTTTGTTAAAAGGGATTTTTGGGTATTTTTGGATAGTGAATGATCTAGATTTCCTGGGATCCAAATGATTGAAAGGTTAACTTGTTGACCATGGAAGGAATATGAAAATCCAAAAGTTTATTTAAAAAAAATGTAAACATCTATATTTGAATATTTGGATGTTTGACCAATTTGACTAAGCATCGATGCTTAGATTTTTAAATCCAAAAAATTGGAAAAGTTGCTAGGGTAGGTAAATAAGAATCTTGGATCTAGATGTGTGTTAGGTAGGATAATGTGTCCAAGCTGCAAATGTGAACCAAGTGGTGGTGACATGTGGATAGTATATATGTCAACATGGCACCAAAAGGAAAATCTTTCAAGGGACATAACTTTGTACCTAGAGCATTTTGAGGAAATTTATACCATTGGTAATATCTCAAGGAGAAAAAGATGATAGTTTCCTGAGAAAAGAGGTTTGAGAAGGTTATAGGTAGGAGAATTTTTATAACACCACTCCTTATGTTGGCCAAGGATGTTGGGTATAGATACATCTTATACATCCCTCTTAGAGCCCTCAAGGGGACGGGGTGTTTTACAAGATAAGATTTAGAAAAGTCTGAAACAATAATCAAAGACAAGTACATATCCAATAAGTAATGGGGTCAAAATAATATTCAAGAGGATTTGAACAATGTGGATAATGCATAGTAAGGTTATTACAAACATGTTCAAACTAACCAAAATGATTAACTTCAATGTGCATAAAATTATAAGAGGTCTCTTCCAAAGTTGCTTCTCCAAACAAGTGCAAATAAACTAAGAAAATATGTGTAACCATGCGTAGATAAAGAGAAAGCACATATGAGACTACAACATAAAGAAAAAACACATATGAGACTATAACATAAAGTAAAAACAAGAGGGAATCCTTGTTCAATTCCATCAAAATCTCAAGAGGGCCAAGACGTGACACACTTAAACTTGTGAATCTTCCTAGGTGGCCCTCAAAGGAGAGGGAACAGCCCTTAATGTGATATTATAGTGGAAATTTCCTTCAATTTGGAACAATAATTAGTGTAAGACAAATATATAGTTTCACCTCAACCTTATTGTATTTTTAGGAACAAATCCATTCTTCTTAAAGCTTGAAGTTAGTGGATTTACATTATATATTTCTAGTGGTTAATATTACCTAAGAAAATATAAGAGAAAGATGAAAAAACCACACATAAAATAATCCCTTAACTTCATTCTCCCAAATGGTCTTCAGCGAGGATTAGAGGGCATCTACAATTAGTCCAACCTTGAATCATAATTAAAAGTATGCATCTTTATATAAATTTTCTAGTTGAACCTATTACAATAGAATATCAATAAGTGGAATCTAGATCCACTTATTTCTACAAAACATTATAGAAATTTTAAAGTCTAAAATGGGTCTCCTAGAGAAAATAATAAAATAGAGATGAATTTTCAAAAGGAAAGAAATAAATCTAGTTTTTTAATTGTATTTTCAACTTATCTCCTTATATGTTTACTTAAATTTCAAGAGTAGGTGTTCATTGGATGTGGAATTAAATTCCACCTCCAAAAGGTATGTTCTCTATAGACCCACAGAGAAAAAAATTGATAATACACAAAAATAATGTGTTCATTGAAAGAAATACAGTGTAGGTATATCGTAAGTACATAAGGTGGGTACTTCTGACAAACACATTTTTCTATCTATTTCCAATTTATCTAACTATGGGTTTACCAAAAGTACATAGAGTGGCTAATTTGGATGTGGAATTTAATTCTACATCCAACAAGTGCCTATACTTGAAAGTTGATTACTATATATTAAAATAATTCTTAAATACTATTTGGAAAATAATTTTTTCATTCCTTTCCTCCAAAAGTATTTACCCTTATGGTTGACATAATCACCTTATGTGGCGGTCACATTTTTTGTTTAAGGCCTATTTTTTAACTCAAAATCTCTTAGTAGCAATAAAAATACATGCATAGATGATCTAATCTGAGTGTATATTAGTGGCCACCCGCCTATTCCACTCGGACCCCAAATTTTGTTTCCTTTCAATTTCATAATTTCCAGCATAGTTTCCTATTTCGGTAGTTTTCTATTTCTTGCAATTTTTTAGGTCTTGGACTTTCAAAGCTATTTTGATTCCCTAAATGGCATTTTTTGGGGTAATAGGAAAATATGAGGCCTATGACATGATGTTTGTAGTCAAAATTTGTTGTCCTCGAATAGAACTTTCTAATGGGATGTCGTTTGTGTCAAATGGAGATTGTATGCCAAAGTTATGACCCTAAGAAGTTGATGTTCCAACTAACCCCAAAGGGGCTCACAAGCTTTGACTATTCATCTCCTAGAGTTATCTTTTGGATGTTTATGGTTTTTCATTGCTTATTGATGATAAAACGGATTGAGATCATATTTGTAACTTAGTTCAAAAGGCATGTATCCATCACATCTCTTCTTAGAGATAAGCTACCATCACCCAAACTAATTTGCTTCCTTTTTGCATGTAAATAGCTTTTAGTAGTTTCTATTTATTAATTGAAGCTCTATATTTTTGTGTCTTTGTGTGTGTGTTTTTTTAAATATGTATTTCATTTCATTCCTTCATAAATTTGGATCAGTGGTATTAAAGTGGTCTTCTTTTTCTCTATTTTTTTGTGCATGTCCCCAATGAGGTAAGGGTACAAGGAGTTGAGACTTGAACTAGTTGAATCATTGCAAGATCGGCCTCACTGACCCCAACGACCTCCCATGGCAAAAGAAAATAAATACAATGGATTAGGATATCCTTTCAAATTGTTGCTCGAAGAGGCCCTCAAGCGACCAAGGAATGCGATGATGGATAATTTTTCCTAGGTCCTTCGACAGGTATCAGTGGATGAAGTATCTTCATCCAACAAACAACTTTGGAGGCATTGGCCCCTTTAAGGTACAATTTAACTTTGAAATTCCTATATTTGAAGGCCAAATAGATGAATATTCTTTAGATAGATGGTTAAATCTACTGGAAGGATATTTTTCGGTCCATAATGTTTCCAATAGGGAAAATATTACTTTTGCACTCCTCAAATCCATCCCCCATGTCAAGGACTGGTGGGAAACTTATTGTCAGAAGAGGGATAAGGAGGAACCCTCACTACTTTTAGTCACACCCTCTTGGAATTTTTTCTGATATGTCGTCAAGGAACAATATCACCTTGTCATGAGATATGAAGATGAGTACATAAAATGGACCACACTATAGCAAGAAAGGAACCAAGACGTGCCAAAGTTCACAAATATTTTTCATATGTTTAAAGTTGGGTATTAAGGATTCTGAGCGACTTATATTTCCCAAGTAATGTGGATGTATGTACAAATGCATCTAGGAAAAAATGGAGTTTCTGGACATCTCCTCACTTGGTTTAGTGTACAGATATGTTGTCAAGATTAAGAATAAATTTAAACAGAAGAAGTGACACTTTTCATCTGCAAATCCAAAGTAGGGAAAAGGCACCTCCAAACTACATAACGAAGGACAAAAGCAAGGTGGAGTGACTCAGGACAACCCATCGAAGCCATAAACAAATAATAACACCACGAAGATGAAGAAGGACACAAGAAAGTGGTGTGACTTTTAGAAGAGCCCCACCCACAACATAAATGAGTGTCACACTAAGCAGTCACTGGTGACTGAGATAAAATATTTAGAGTCAAATGCATGTTTCAACTCTAAGCCATACCCTGAAAAGGGGAATGACAAGAGGAAGCAAATTATTGATGCAATACTTGTGCCACAGTTTCCACCACCAAGGTCCAAAATATCATTAGGGGATTTTTGAGGTCTAAAATGGGCTTCCTAAGGAAATTATAAAATAATAGTTGAAATAATAAAATAATATTAGATTACATCATCAAATTTTAGAGGGAAAAAAGGAAAATCTGTTTTTTCAACTCGTATTTTCAACTTATCTCCTTACATGTTTACTCAAATTTGAGAAAAAAACTCTCATTGGATGTAGAATTTGATTTCTCATCCAAGGAGTACCCATGTTGCATACTTTACATGGACCCTGCTACATGAAAAATGAGAAATACATGAAAAATGTGATTGCAATAACATTTTTTCATGTATTTCTCGTTTTTCTTATAGAAGGGTCCATCGAAAGTATGTGACATGGGCACTCCTTGGACAAGGAATTAAATTTTGCATCGAATGAGTAATCCCCCTCAAAAATTGAGTAAAATATTTGGGAGATAAGTTGAAAATGTAGTTTTATTATTTTATTATTTTTTAATATTTTTACTTTTTACTCAAAAAATGGTGAATCATCCCCCATTGGTTCTTATAAGGTTTATTTTGGTTGTACATTTTTCTTAGGAGGCCCATTTTAGACCTCAAAATTCCCCTAATGTGAGCTCAGAGATCTAGAGGAGGGGGAGCATCTTTTCCACCCACATGTGTGGGTGAAGGGTTCTCTGCTACAATTCATTGTTGACTATGGGCTCCAAAATAAACTCATATTAGTAGAGGTAATTAAGTAGTTGGGTCTCCCAACCACACCACACCTACAACCATACACCATTGGATAGCTCCACCAAGGATGACATCTCTGGGTAAGCTAGCAGTGTTGCTGATCTGGATTTAAACAAGAACGCAACAAACTATAGAGATAACCATAAACATAGAAATGCAATGGAAATAATACTTAATTTCATTAATGTAAAATATTGAAATATGCTTACAGACAGAAATGAAAATAAACCAACTAGGGCGATGGTAGCTTATCTTTGAGAAGAGATGTAGCGGCTACATGCCTCTGAACTACCTTACAATGAGGCTCCAAGGCCTTTTTATTTTTGAACAATAAGAGAAAACCCTAAACAACCAAAACCCTAACCCGAGGAGATGTAACACCAAGCGTTTATGGACCCTATTGGGGTGAGTTGGACAGCCAACTTCCCGGGGTCGCGACATGGTCATATTATCTCTGTTTTACGAGCATGATAGCATGTTGGAAAGATCTCTCCTAGGACTACGATGAAAAAGATGATTTTAGACAATAAATCATTGGAAAAATATTTCCAAAAAAATGTGGTTTAGGGCCTCAAAACGGCTCCAGAAGTTTAGGACCCGACAAACTGCTAAAAATAGTAAATTGTGCTACAATGAAGGAAACTAAAAAAATTAAAGAAGCAATGGTGGGAGTCCAAGTGGAACTGGCGGGTGGCCACTAATATCCACCTGGATCATTCCTCCCCCCTTAGGAAGCAATGGTCCCCATTTTGTTGATTTCCTCCATGAGATGAGGGAACTTCTGTTGAACTTGACCCCTGGTGAGCCACTTGCCCTGGTGAAGGAGTTGGCCTGCTTTGATAACTCGATATAGTTGGATATTCTGTTGGCGAGTGTGCTTGATCTATGTGTCCATGATCTGATCATTTGCAGCTTGTTCCATGCAATCTGGATTTAACTCTGTGGGTGTGAGATGTTATGCAATGTCGAATGTGTCTAGTACTGGTGGAAAGTATAGCCGAAGGCATTCCACATTGAACACTGGGTGCAGGCCAAGGAATGAGGGAATGTTGAGCTCAAATGCATTGTCTCCCACAGCCTTGGTAATGGTGTAAGGACCATATCAGAGAGGTATGAGTTTTCGATAGGCTCCGGTAAGGCGTTCCTTTTTCAAACGCAACCAGACTTTATCGCCCACCGGATATTTATGTGGCACCCGATGTTGATCATGTCGCTGCTTGTACTTGGCATTTGATTTCTCCATAATGTCATGGACCTGCTGGCGAATATGTTTGATGTGCTCAATGAAGTTGTTTGCCTTGTCTGTTTCGGACTGGACATTAGCCGAATCTACGTGAGTAGCTTCAATGGCATGGCCACATCAATGGGACATAGTGGTTGGAATCCCAAGCCCACCTGAACTGGGTTGTGGCCAGTAGAGCTATGGAGAGCCAGGTTGTAGCTGTGCTGAACATAGGGGAGGCTCTCATCCCATGTGCGTGGATGATTTGAGTTGTACATGCGCAAAATGTGTACGATCATCCTGTTGACAACCTCTGTCTGGCCATCAGTTTGAGGATGGAAGGCTGTGGACTTAGTGAGTTTGGGGTCCAACATCGACCAAAGACTAGACCAAAACGTACTTAGAAACCTATTGACCTGATCTAAGACGATAGACTGTGGGATCCCAAAGTGTACCCATACTCGTTCAAAGAAGAGTTTAACAGTGGCTTCTGCTGTGATATTCTTCTTGTAGGCCGCCATAATGGCCATCTTCGAGAACCTGTCGACGACCACAAAAACACAACGATTTCCATGCTTAGTGGAAGGAAGGCCTGACATGTAATCCATGGAGATGGATTCCCAAGGTTGACTAGGGGTAGGAAGCAGGCTATAGAGGCCTTGCTTCTTGATGGTCGGTTTGGCAATGGCTCAGGTAGTGCATGATCTAATGTACTTCCCGACATCTTGTCGAAGATTCAGCCAATAGAAATACTTATGCAGTACTGCCACCGTTTTCTCAACCCGAAATGCCCAGCAACCCGACTGTAGTGTGCTTCCCAAATCATCTTGGCACGCTCGCTTGAAGGAACACAAAGGTGACCCAAGTGGCATAACAGGGCATCCTGGAGGTGAAAATCAGGAACATGCTAACCCTCCAAGAGTGTCTGGTATGTGTGGCCGAGTTCTAGGTCGCTTTTGTAGAGAAGTGTCCAATCAAAAGTCTTGTGCCCACAAGAGTTGATCACAGTGGTTAACACCACGATCAGTGATCGACTGAGGTAATCTGCAACATTATTGGTGTTGCCCTTCTTATACTTGATATTCAAATGGAACTATTGCAGGTATGTGGACCACTTCTGATGGCGATCATTCTGCAATTCCCCTTGGGTCTGTATGAACTACAGGGGTCGGTAGTCTCTGTGTATGACCATTTCCTTCATCAAAATGTAATGCTTCCATTGTTGGTAGGCATGCACAATGGAATGCATCTTTTTTCATAACTGGGATACTTTTGTACTGTGTCTAAAAGTGTCTCACTGTGATATGCCACTGGATGCCCGTGTTGAGTAAGAATTGCCCCAATAGCATAGTCAGAGGCATCTATCTCGAACTCAAATGGTTGTTGCAAGTCTGGTAATGCGAGCACTGGTGCTAAGCAAAGGTGATCTTTCAACTCTGTGAATGCCTTTTTTTGAGATTCAGACCAAAAGAATTTTTCTTTCACTCCTCCCTTGGTGACTTGACTCAAGGGCCAAGTGATATGAGAAAATCCCAACATGAACCTGTGGTAGAAATTGGCAAGACCTAGAAAGTTGCGAAGCTCTGTCAGAGTGATTGGAGATGGCCAATCCCGAATGACTTGGATCTTGGCTAGATCCACATGCACCCCCTATTCATTAATAATGTATCCCAGATACTAAATCTGGGTCATTCCAAAAGTGTATTTCTCAAAATTAGCACATAACCTATGTTGCCACAGTGTTTGGAGAACCTCTCAGATGTGGTGGAGGTGATCTTCCCAACTCTGGCTGAAGTTCAAGATGTCATCCAAGTATACCACTATAAATGAGTTGATGAATGGCGCAAGATGTCATCCATTAGACTCATGAAGGTTGCAGGAGCATTTGTCAATCTGAAAGGCATAACCAACCATTCGAAAAGGCGCTCCTTGGTTTTGAAAGCAGTCCTGCACACATCGAAGGGTTCGATTGGTACCTGGTGATATCCTGACTTCAAATCGATCTTGTTGAAATATTTTTCCCCCTCCAGTTGGTCTAGAAGGTCATCAATCTATGGAATCGGGTACCTATTACAAATAGTGATCTTGTTCAGTGCCCGATAGTCAATACAGAGTCCCCAAGTCCCATCCTTCTTTTGTACCATCACGATCGGGCTCCCACAGGGCGATGAACTCGAGCGAATGTTACCTTTCTGCAGTAGCTCCTAAATCTGCCTCTTGATTTCATCGTTCTCCAGAACGGAGCACCGTTAGATTGGTCCATTTGGCAGTGGTGCACCTAGGGTCATATCGATCCAGTGCTTGATCTGACAGTGTAGAGGAACCCCTACGGGGGAGGTGAAGATATCCTTGTACTCCTCCACGACCTTGTCCATCTGTAGTTGTCATGTGCAGGGGCCCTATCTGGAGGTCGTGGCCATCATCTTCTTCTTTCCTTGAGGGCGTATCATCAGTAAAACAAATTTCCCAGTTTTGGAAATGAGCTTACTGCATTGCTTAGAACTAACCAAAGAGATGGTGGTAGGCAGTGCTACTTCTGGTATCATGTACAACTTATTTCCCAAAGTAACAATAACAGCACGGGGCCTTGATTCATACATAGCATGTCGCTTCCACAAGTATGGTTGTCCTAATAATACATCAAAAACTTCAAGGGGAACAATGTCACACAATACATCATCCATGAAGGGCTTGATGTTGTATGGAAGGCGACACTACTGGCTCATGTGAAGATCTCGTCCTTGGTGAAGCCACCTAATGGTGTATGGTTGTGAATGTGTTGTGGTCAGTAAGCCCAGCCTCTTCACAACCTCTGCCGAAATGAGGTTCTTTTATCTCCCGTTGTCAACAATGAACAATAGCAGGGAGCCCTTTACCCACATTTGGGAGTGGAAGAGGCACTCCTCCTCCTCTAGATCTTTGGGCTCCGCATCGATAATCTGCTTCCCTTTGTCATTCCCCTTTTCGGGTTCTGACGCAGATTCAGAACATGCATCTGATTTTGAAACCTTTAGCTCGGCCACCAGTGACTGCTTGGCCTAACGCTCACTTGTGTTGTGAGTGGAGTTCTTATGGAACTCACACCACTTTCCCGTGTCCTTTTTCATCTTCGTGGCACTGTTCTTTTCTTGCAGCTTTGGCGGGTTGTCCTGGGCCACCCCACCTTGGCTTTGTCCTTTGTTTTGCAATTTGGGGGCACCTTTCCCTTGCTTCGGATTCGCAGATCCAAAGTCTCGCTTCTTCTGTTTAAACTTTTGCTCGACCTTGATGGCATATCGATATGTCGTGCCGAGTGAGGAGATGTTCAAGAATTCTATTTCTTCCTGGATGTACTTGTGTAGTCAGCGGCAGCATTTGAGTACCAAATTCTGCTCCGTATCCTTGATACCCATCTTTGTGTGAAGGGTATGGAAAATATTGGTAAACTCTGACACATCTTGGTCCCTTCCTTGCCACAACGTCGTCCACTTTATGTATTGATCCTCATAGCTTCCGACAAGGTAGTACTGCTCCTTGATGGCATCCCGGAAAGAATTCCAAGTGGGTGCGGCTGAAAATAGTGAACTTGTACTTTCATCCTTCTACTCGCAATAGGTTTCCCACCAATCCTTGACGTGGGGGGCTGCTTTGAGAAGAGCAAAAATAATATTTTCCCGACTGGAAAAATCATGAACAGAAAAATAACCCTCTAGCAGATATAACCATTTATTGATGGCATCTGTGTCTATCTGACCCTCAAATATGGGGATTTGAAAATTATCGTGTACCTTAAACGATGTGGCGTGTCCAGAGTAGCTGTTGGAAGCCGATGCGTCGCCCCTGGGTAGTCGCTAAAGCATCTGGGCAAATTTGTCCATCACTGCATTCCTTTATCACTCGAGGGCTTCCTCAAGAAATATTTTGATAGGATCTCCTGCCCCTTCATCTTTCTTTTCATCCGCCATGGGAGGCCGTCAGGATTTTCGAGGCTGATCTTGCAAAGGTCCGACCAATTGAAGCCCTAAATCCTTATATCCCGACCTCGTTGGGGATATGTAAAGAAAAACAAAGAAAAAAAGCAGACCGCTTTGATACCACTAATCCAGATTTAAATAGGAACGCAACAAATTACAGAGATAACCATAAACACAGAGATGAAGCGGAAATAATACTTCACTTCATTAATGTAAAATATTGAAATATGCTTACAAACAGAATTGGAAAAAAACCAGTTAGGGCGATGGTAGCTTATCTTTGAGAAGAGATGTGGTGGCTACATGCCTCTGAACTACCTTACAATGAGGCTCCAGGGCCTTTTTATTATTGAACAATAAGAGGAAACCATAAACAACCAAAACACTAACCCAAGGAGATGTAACACTAAGAGTTTATGGGCCTGTTGTAGCCAGCAACAACCCCCCTTCTTATTTAGTGTTATTCTTAATACTGAATAAGTGGGAACCCTTAGTTAAAAAATTTAAAAAATCAAATTAGTGTTTAAATTTCCTTTTTCGAATAAAATTACCATCATAAACTTAGGAATCCCCCCCTTCTAAAATCCAAAAAATCTAATTTTTATGATAAGGTAAGACACAAATCTTTCCTTAGGAATATCGCATCAGAAAAAGATAACGGGATACCTCCTTATGAGCTGAATTTTAAACATTGCGAGATTAAGATGTGCGATAATGAAATATCGCATCGCATACAACACAATTTACAACGAAACGCTTTAATTTTTCGATATGTGAAGGCGTTGATTGCAAAATCTCATTTCGCAAAAAATAGGTTAACAAAGATTGTCATACATAATATTCCTGCGATTTGCGATATTGCAATCTCGCGATAAAGCGACAATGCGATAATGCAATATCATGAGCAACCAACTTTGCGATGTTACTATTTTTGCGATATTATCATTTCGCGATGCTGCGATCTGCGATATTACGAAGCAAATCGCAAAATCGCTCCATCGCAGATCTTTCAGGCGCATTATTCAAGAAAATTATTTTCCTTAAGCTGACACCTGGTTATCCGCTTTAATGCTAATAAATGAGTTAGTTTCCAGTTATCAATGGAATATGGGTGCGTGCTTATCAAAAAATCATCTCACGTAAGGTGGTATATTTTATGTTGTCTGCGACATTTAAAACTTTCCCATCACCCTTCCTTGTCATTCATTTTCACTTGTGAATTGCAGGAACGGAGAACTGAGGCCGATACAAAGCAATACGCAGGTTAAAATGGGAAAGAAAAGCAAAGCCCTGAGCTCAGAAGAAAAAGAAATGGCGCCCCTGTATACAGACACGGCATGTAACAGAGATGCGGGAATTGCTACGTGGGAAGGCATGTATAATCTGCTTGAAGAGGAGAATCCCAGAGTAATGGAAGTAGTTGCTACCGCGGGCTCAAATGGTTCTTCTGAAGCATCCCTTACAGAGCTAGCCTGCTCATTCTTACACCGGATAGCAGCAAGACCCAAAATTCTCCCATACACGGACATGGTGAAGTGGATACTGGACAGCGCAGATATCAGAAACAGACAGTTTAAAACTCAAGGTCAAGAGCTTATGGAAATATTATTTTCACAAATGATGAACTTTATATCCGCTAGAAAGAAAAAGCGCAAAAGGCGAAAAACACATCAAGGAAACCCGGATCAAGAAACGGAGGCAGTTTCCGATGCGCGATTAGCACCTAGCGCTAATCACGCATCGCTGAGAAAAAATTTTCGAAAAGGCAAGCTGCTAATTTCCCAGTCATCTGCAAGCTCCGAAAATTGCAAGAAAACAATACTACAGGCAGATTGGAAGCAGAAGGCAAAAGAAAAGGCAGAAGAAATTCAAGGGTTAACCAGGTTAAACTAGGATTATTACTGGGCTTACTTGGTAAAGCCACATAGCCAATGGATGACTCTCAAGTGCATCATCAATGCGGCTGAAAAGATGGCACCAGCTCTTGTCGATTCTGTTTTCTCAGCTCAGCTAAAATCGGAAGTCGGCCAGCCGACTCTTCTCAAACAGATGCTGCATGCATGCGATTTCAAGGACCAAATATAGAAGTAGTTTGATTTTAGATTCAATTTTAGTTTTAATTTTGTTTTATTTTCCTAGAAAGAGGACGGTCATTTAAATCGCACCCTATATTTTTGTAATAATTTATTTTTAGATTTAGTTAGTAGTATTTAAACCCTTCTCATGCATTTAGAGAAGGGTCCTGAAATTTATCAAAAACTTATCCCCAAAACATGCACTTCTGTACCCTCTGAGGAGGTTTTGATGAATGAATGGAACAGGATTTATTGATGTTTGCATTTGATATCTGCTACTGATGTTGTACTTTTGTACTCTTAGTAGATATTTGATCAAGAAGAGATAAATCGTTATCACTTGAAGCTCATGAGTAGGACTAGTTATAAATGGTATTTCTATCTCTTAACTATTTCTGCCTTGTGTTAGAGTGATTTTCATGTTCAGTTATTTATATATGAATGTATGAATGTCTGAGTTATCATTTGGCACTTTTGTATGGTGATAGCTATTTATTTATGCTTAGCATATGAATAGCTTATTATGCGATAAGTTTTTCACAACTGTTTCGTCTAACTTTTCATACGAAGTGGTTCATCTTTATTGAATTCTTTTCTCATAGCAGCTGAATGATCTTTATTACCGGTTATAGTTTGAAATCGTTTTAGATCGCATAAAGGAAATATCACACCCCAGGTTAGTGTAGATTTACATATTTCTATTTATTAGAATATAATTTCCTTATTATTAGATTAGAATTAGAGTAGAAGTATTTCATTTAGAAATTGTTAGAAACAGAAATATTCATCTTTCTCACACACACACATAAATTGGGAAATTGGTCCCATATCCCCAGTCGGACCCGCTATACCAAACGGAAAAGGAGCTGCCAACCAAGGTCTGGACCGGGCGGGTATCCCCCTTGTTGTAGACCTGATTTTCGGGGCTTCAACATATTTGGCGCTAGAAGGAGGGCTTCCCATATCATGAGAAGCTTGAGAGATTACAGCAATTGCTACAAACCCTGATATTTCAGAACAATCTACTATTGAACCTCCTGAAGTTGAATCTTTGATTCACAAACTTCAACGATTTTCAATATCTCCTCAAAATTCTAATAAATCTCAAGGCAGTGTGACTTCGCAATATAATCTTACTCATCCTCTCACCAGGTTAAAGAGCGAAAAGTTTGGTGTTCAGCCAACCGAACTACCTCTACCTACTAGGAAGAGAGCAAGGAAGTCTCCTAAAGGATCCGATAGCGAGACTCTTTCATCCTCATCATCCATCTCAACCTCTTCACCGCGAAGTCAACCATCCACTCCTCCACTTCAGATCATCGTCCATCAGCCTATTGCAACTTCCTCAACTCCTTCTCAACCATCTAGAGTCATAATATCCTCATCTTCTCAACCACAGGGATCATCTTCTACACTTTCCTCTGTTAGTAGTTCAGCAATGGAGCAATCTCCATGGAATAACCCATGGGCAGTCTTAATGCCTGCACCCTTGAGTCAGTTACCGGCCCATCCTGAAAAATGGCTGCCTAAGTTTAACCCTAAGGCAGGCATGCTAGCGGAAGAGCATATAAATAACTTTATGTTATCTATAAATCTCAATGGAGTTGTTAATGAGGATTCTGTTGTTCGTCTTTTCCCTTATACTTTGGAAGGGACAGTCGGGTCATGGTATTTCTCATTACCTTCTGGATCTCTTACTAGTTGGGACATCTTCCAAGAACAATTCCTGACCAAGTTTGGTGATGACAGGTCTACAGCGACACTGATCAATGACTCGTCTAATCTTAGGGCCGATTCAAGAGAACCTATCAAAGAATTCAATTTAAGTTTCAATAAAATTTTAAACAAAATTCCTACTACTTCTCAGCCTAGTGAAGAAGTGCGAAGTGAATGGTACATTACTACTTTACCATCAAACTTAGAAATGTTTGTTGATAGGGCTAACAAAACAACCTTAGTTGAAAACATGAAAGAAGCGATAGCAGTAGAGAAATGTATTACGGCCCTAGAAAAGAAAAACGCGATGGAAGAATGAAAATCTAAGAAGGTCTCTTTCAAAGAAGATCCCAAGAAAAAACAACCCAAAGATCCATTTGATTTAGAAGGATTACAAAAAGTTTTGAAGACCATGTCTAACGAAATGGTCGACATCAAGAAACAAGTGACAGAAACTTCTTCTAAAAATCGATACAGGCCTTTTAAAAGAAATCCTTCAGCTCATCCCAAACCCCCTAACGCTATATCAAATGCTGAGTCAGAAGAAGAAGAAGAGGAAAACACTACCGAAGAACATACCGATGAAGAATAAGTTGTAGAGTTACAAGGTATGTGGGATTTCATTCTCCCAAATGAAGAAGATCAAGAGGCATTTCCGATTAGTACTCGTAGCGGAAATCAGCTTGATCCTCCTCAACCTACACCTAAGCCAAAGAGCGCAAGCTCAATGTCTAAGGATAAAGTCGCAGCCAAGAGAACATCACCTAAAGCGACTCAAACCAGCCCAGTCCAAACAGACACATCTACTCCATCTAAAACGCTAATCATTTCGAATGAAATGGAGTATAACATCATAGAAGATATGAAAAAGACTAGGGCCAATATTACTCTTTTTGAATTGAGCAAGTTAAAACACCAACAGAAAGTACTTTTGAAAGAATTACATGTTGTGCCAGTTGCACCTTTACCAGCTGCTGTAATCTCTCAAGCTTCTCATGATATGGGAAGACCTCCAACTAGTACGATGAATAAAGTTGATCCAAATGATATCGCATTAATTGGAGGAAGATCGAGATCGCATACTCCCCCATTTCTCCTTACTTATGAAATTTTCAATAAAAATGTGCATAATTGCTTAGTTGATTCTGGAGCTTCATCGAATATTTTACCAAGATCAATTTGCGCAAAATTAAACATTCAACCACAGAAATCTGTTGTACGCATAGTCCAATTAGATCGATCACAAGTCGAGGTGATTGGCAAATTAAATCAGGTTACCATAAGGCTGTCATCCAACCCAAAGCTATGTCAAGTTATTGACATTTTAGTTGCTGATATTCCTGAATTTTATGGCTTAATGCTTAGTAGAGACTAGTCAGAAAAGCTTCATGGATACTTTGCAACTGATTGGTCCCACATGTGGCTCCCTTATAATGCTAAACCAAACCAGATAAAAGTTGAACGCGAAAAACATCAGAAATATATAGTAACAGAACTCGAGGGAGAAAATGAACCAGTAGCATACAATTCTAACATCATAGACAAATATTCAGTAGATTATTTCTTAGGGAATTTTAATGCTCATACTTCACCTTACTTAGAACATTCTGTTTTATCTCAAGTAGAAAATTTTTCT
Organism: Pinus tabuliformis; assembly: GCA_031772625.1. Classification (NCBI taxonomy): domain Eukaryota; kingdom Viridiplantae; phylum Streptophyta; class Pinopsida; order Pinales; family Pinaceae; genus Pinus; species Pinus tabuliformis. Next base: position 1,267,897,066 of record CM062804.1, read on the forward strand.
CAAACAGATAGTTCTAAATGCATTAATTTTATAGATAGTCCTGTAAATAAATCTTTGTTTTGGAAACTATTTTTTGATGGTTCTAAGTCTAACGAAGAAGAAGGAGAAGGATGCGTGTTAATAAGCCCAAAGGGAGATAAAACCATGTTAACTTGCAGACTCTAATTCGAGTGCACCAACAATACCGCAGAATACGAAGTTCTAGTCCAAGGGTTGTACAAAGCAATCGGATTAGACGTCAAATAACTACAAGTTTTCAGGGATTCTAAAATTGTAATCAGACAGGTACGTAATACTATACATTGTTTATTAGGTCATTTAAATCATTATCAATATTTAGTTCAAGATCTAACTGAACATTTTATAGCATTTAATATTTCCTCAATTCCCAGACTCCAGAATGCTAGCACAGACCTCTTAGCCAACGTAGCTTCCAAGCTCATTCCTTCAGAAGATTTTAGCCCTGACCGATTTTCAATTGAGTTAATTTTTAGACCATCTATCCCTGATAACATTACCAATTGGAGGATTTTCAATGACGATCCTGATATCGTGAGTTTTCTCACATCTGAAGGACCCTACACCAATCAAATAATCGACGAAGACCAACATGACCAACAATTGCAACAGGATAGTACTAACAATGCTATATCTAAATCAATAATCAAGTTAGAAGACCTTTATGATTTGAAAGATCGATTCAAAAGATCTACCAATTCAAAAAACCAAAGTCCAACTTTGAATTATGAATTAGTAAATCTAGGAACTGATGCCAAACCACAGAATATCAACCTAAGCCTTGGCCTAGCCCCTAAAGAGAAATTAGCATATATCTGTCTCTTGAAACAATACAAAAGTGTCTTTGCTTGGAATTACGATGAACTCAAAACATACGACATCTCTATCATCCAACATACTATCCCAATGATTGATAATGAAAAACATGTCCAACAAAAGTTGAGAAAGATCCATCCAAATTTAGAAAATCAGATCAAAACTGAACTCAACAAGTTATTGAAAGCCAAAATAATCTTTCTCGTTAGACATTCTAAATGGGTTTCCAATATGGTACCTGTTAGAAAGAAAAACGGAGATATCAGAATCTGCATTGACTTTCGAAACCTTAGCAAGGCCTACCAAAAGGATCATTTTCCTTTACCTCCCATGGAACAAATACTGCAGGCAGTTGCGGGCTCAGAATTAATGTCATTCTTGGATGGATTTTAAGGATACAACCAAGTGTTGGTACATCCCGACGATCAATTAAAAGCGACATTCAGAACTAAGTGGGGCACATACGCATATCAAAAGATGCCATTTGGTTTGATAAACGCGGGTGCCACATTTCATAGAGCCATGGACATTGCATTCAAAGGGTTAGTTAATAAGTCAGTGGTAATCTATTTGGATGATATTACTATTTATTCCAAGAAACAAAACAACCATCGCAGGGATATAAAACAAATCTTCCAACGTTGTTTAAGGTATGGAATTTCGCTTAACCCGAAAAAATATTTTTTCGCACTAAGTGAAGGAAAACTTCTAGGATTCATAGTGTCGAAATCTAGAATTCACATTGATCCTAACAGAATCAAGGAAATTTCCGCAGTACCCCTACCTCACAACAAGAAGGCCATGCAATCTTTCCTTGGCCAGATTAACTTTGTGAAAAGATTCGTGCCAGAATTTTCGAGAATCGTATCTCCTTTACAAGCCATGATTAAAAAGAACTCAAATTTTAAATGGGGCCAAGATGAACATGAGGCATTCAATCTGATCAAACAAGAAATTATCAATGCTCCATCGTTAGCAACTCCAAATTTTTCTGATCCTTTTATTTTGTATACATTTGCCTCAAATAAATCATATGTTGCGATACTCACTCAAGCAAATCAAGAAAAGGCGAAAGCCCCAATTTCTTTTTTCAGTTCCAATTTACAAGGTGCTGAATTGAATTATTCAGATGTGGAGAAACAAGCTTATGTTGTTTTTAAAGCAATTAAATATTTCAGACCTTTCTTACTCAAAACACATACCAAGATCATAGTACCATTTCCAGCGGTAAGAAATCTTCTAGTACATAAGGATGTGGGTGAGAAAAGGGAAAATTGGGTTACTGCCTTACAAGAATACGACGTAGAAATCAGACCAGCAAATATTGTAAAAGGTCAAGGCTTTTGCAAAATGCTGGCAGGAGCATCGCTAATGCCCAAAAATCCATCTGAAGAGGTACAAGTGTACGAGGTAAGCCTAAATGATGTTGAGTCATTATATGTTGATATTATTTATTATCTGAATAATGGATATGCCCCTTCAAATCTCGATCATACCAAGAAAAGAGCCCTAAGATTAAAAGCCAAACAATATCAACTTGTGAATCACATTCTTTTTAGAATAAATTATGATTCTATTCTTCTTAGATGTCTTGAGAAAGCTGAAGCTGAAAAGGTCTTGCAGGAACTCCACGATGGGCCAACAGCTGGACACTACGTTGGAGACACCAATGCTCATAAGATCTTACACACAGGCTATTACTGGCCCACATTATTCAAAGACGCACACAACTACGTAAGAAAATGCCAAGTCTGTCAAACCGTTGTTGGGAGACAAAAGAAACCATCCTTGCCACTGCAACCAGTTACCATCAAACAACCATTCGATCAGTGGGGATTGGACATAATATGTGAGATCGTTCCTCACTCTTCTAAACAGCATAGATACATCCTTACAGCAATAGATTACTTTACTAAATGGGTAGAAGCAGTTCCACTCAAGACGGCTAATGCTAAAAATATCATTGAATTCATAGATCAGTTCATAATCACCAGGTTTGGATTGCCTTCCGCTTTAATGTTTAATAATGCATCATACTTTTCTGGAAATGCAATGACTGAATTTGCACTTAAAAGGGGTTTCAAGCTTAAATACTCGACCAATTATTATCCACAAGGGAATGGGTTAGCTGAATCTACAAATAAGAACTTAATTAGAATCATTAAGCGAACCATTGACCAAAATCATAAAAATTGGCATAAGTCTTTAATATACGCTTTATGGGCAGATCGAATAACGCAGAAAGCCTCTATCGGCACTTCTCCCTTTAATTTAGTTTATGGGAAAGAAGTGGTTCTTCCAACACATCTGGAAATTCCCTCTTTAGCCTTGGTTCAATATATTGATGAAGTACCAACTTCCTCTTTACAACTTAGGCAGCTGGAATTAATTAAATTAGAAGAACAACGAGAAAGGGCTAAGATAACTCACGCTCATCATCAAGCATTGGTAAAGGCCTCTTTTGATTCCAATATGATATCCAGAAAAGATTTTCAGATGGGAGATTTAGTTTTAAAATGGGACAAGGCACATGAGGAAAAAGGAAAACATACAAAATTTCAAAGAATGTGGCTTGGTCCTTTTCAGATCATAGAAGTCATAGGTCCATCTACCTTCATGTTACAAGATTTAATAGGAAAAAGAGATTATCTACCTATTAATGGTCAGATTCTTAAGAAATATTTTCCATAGAAGATCATTCTTCTATTTTTGTAGAGTAGTTTTTCTTTTGATAATAAAACCAGTTGTGAATGGTTACAATAGGCATTTACGAAAAAGACACCAATTCTCTTTCAAATTTTGATCTTTCGCTTGTATAAATAGCAAATCTTCTATAAAATTGATCTTTATTATTGAAAGATACAATTAAAAACTCTAGCCTAGATATGATACTAGTTTCAACTTCATAAAATTTGATGGAAACAACCTTTAGCGAGAAATTGTTGTATATCAGTGCAATGAAAGGTATCAATAACAAAATAAAGATTCTCTGTAGAACAACTATCTCCAAAAACTCTATTATTGTCGTCCAGAGATATCTTAAGGAAACAATGACTTCCTCCCTACTAAGGAAATCACAACTTTCAGAGGAACAATCCAAGTATACACTTTATCTTAAAGAGTGAGAGGTCTCAGCACGAGACAACTTATCATAATCACAGATATTATAACTTGCTGACTTTGCCAATACTGCATACCACAACAGGACAATGACTCAAGATTGTTGCAATCAAAAGACAAGGGGTCTCATCATGAGCCAGCTTGTTCAACAAAGTTATAAATCAGTGAATGGTTGTGTCATGAATTGGCTACCAAACCAAGACATTGCTCTTTAAGAATAAAAAAGAAAATGAAAACAATAAGTGTAGATGTGGATTCTTCTTTGAGAATTGTGGGTTTCTTTAAGTAGGATACAGGATCATTGCTGGGTAACAGCTAACCTTGTCGAGGCTATAAACGCCTGCTAGCAGCAGAGGCTCTACCTACGACAAATGAGCATATTTAAAACTGGTTTACAAAGAATACTTTGGTTTATCTTTATAAGCCAAGTAATGACTGATGTAAATACAAGGACTAGCTTGAGGCAGCAAATAATCAAAGTTGAAAATAGTTGAAAAAAAATGTCATTGACAGGTTAAATCATAATGTACTTTATCTTTCTATAATAAAGTTTAACTTTCTAGAAAAAAATTTGTTTTAGAAGTCTTGAAAAATCAAAAAGCAGCAGAGATAACTGGTTCTTCCAAGTGAATCTCCAATTGTTGTGGCCAGCAACAACCCCCCTTCTTATTTAGTGTTATTCTTAATACTAAATAAGTGGGGACCCTTAGTTAAAAATTTTAAAAAATCAAATTAGTGTTTAAATTTGGTTTTTCGAATAAAACTACCATCATAAACTTAGGAAGCCCCCCCTTCTAAAATCCAAAAAATCTAAGTTTTATGATAAGGTAAAACACAAATCTTTCCTTAGGAATATCGCATCGGAAAAAGATAACGAGATACCTCCTTATGAGATGAATTTTAAACATTGCGAGATTACGATGTACGATAATGAAATATCACATCGCATACAGCACAATTTACAACGAAACGCTTTAATTTGCCGATATGCGATGGCGCTAATCGCAAAATCACATTTCACAGAAAACAAGTTAACAAAGATTGTCATACATAATATTCCTACGATTTGCGATATTGTGATCTCGCGATAAAGCAACAATGCGATAATGCGATATCATGAGCAACCAACTTTGCGATGTTACTATTTCTGCGATATTATCATTTCGCGATGCTGTGATCTGCGATATTGTGAAGCAAATTGCAAAATCGCTCCATCGCAGATCTTTCGAGCGCATTATTCAAGGAAAGCATTTTCCTTAAGCTGACACCTGGTTATGCGCTTTAATGCTAATAAATGAGTTAGTTGCCAGTTATTAATGGAATATGGGTGCGTGCTTATCAAAAAATCATCTCACGTAAGGTGGTATATTTTATATTGTCTGCGGCATTTAAAACTTTCCCATCACCCTTCCTTGTCATTCATTTTCACTTGTGAATTGTAGGAATGGAGAACTGAGGCCAATACAAAGCAATACGCAGGTTAAAATGGGAAAGAAAAGCAAAGCCCCGAGCTCAGAAGAAAAAGAAATGGCGCCCCTGTATACAGACACGGCATGTAACAGAGATGCAGGAATTGCTACGTGGGAAGGCATGTATAATCTGCTTGAAGAGGAGAATCCCAGAGTAATGGAAGTAGTTGCTACCACAGGATCAAATGGTTCTTTTGTAGCATCCCTTACAGAGCTAGCCTGCTCATTCTCACACCAGATAGCAGCCAGACCCAAAATTATCCCATACACGGACATGGTGAAGTGGATACTGGATAGCGCAGATATCAGAAACAGACAATTTAAAACTCAAGGTCAAAAGCTTACGGAAATATTATTTTCACAAATGATGAACTTTATATCCGCTAGAAATAAAAAGCACAAAAGGCGAAAAACGCATCAAGGAAACCCGGATCAAGAAACAGAGGCAGTTTCCGATGCGCAATTAGCGCTAATCACGCATCGCTGAGAAAAAATTTTCGAAAAGGCAAGCTGCTAATTGCCTAGTCATCTGCAAGCTCTGAAAATTGCAAGAAAACAATACTACAGGCAGATTGGAAGCAGAAGGCAAAAGAAAAGGCAGAAGAATTTCAAGGGTTAACCAGGTTAAACTGGGATTATTACTGGGCTTACTTGGTAAAGCCACATGGCCAATGAATGAATCTCAAGTGCATCATCGATGTGGCTGAAAAGATGGCACCAGCTCTTGTCGATTCTATTTTCTCAGCTCAGCTAAAATCGGAAGTCGGCTAGCCGACTCTTCTTAAACAGATGCTGCATGCATGCGATTTCAAGGACCAAATACAGAAGTAGTTTAATTTTAGATTCAATTTTAGTTTTAATTTTGTTTTATTTTCCTGGAAATATGATGGTCATTTAAACCGCATCCTATATTTTTGTAATAATTTATTTTTAGATTTAGTTAGTAGTATTTAAACCCTTCTCATGCATTTAGAGAAGGGTCCTGAAATTTATCAAAAACTTATGCCTAGAACATGCACTTATGTACCCTCTGAGGAGGTTTTGATGAATGAATGGAACAAGATTTATTGATGTTTGCATTTGATATCTGCTACTGATGTTGCACTTTTGTACTCTTAGTAGATATTTGATCAAGAAGAGATAAATTGTTATCACTTGAAGCTCATGAGTAGGACTAGTTATAAATGGTATTTATATCTCTTAACTATTTCTGCCTTGTGTTAGAGTGATTTTCATGTTCAGTTATTTATATATGAATGTATGAATGTCTGAGTTATCATTTGGCACTTTTGTACGGTGATAGCTATTTATTTATGCTTAGTGTATGAATAGCTTATTATGCGATAAGTTTTTCACAACTGTTTCGTCTAACTTTTTATACGAAGTGGTTCATCTTTATTGAATTCTTTTCTCATAGCATCTGAATGATCTTTATTACCAGTTGTTGTTTGAAATCGTTTTAGATCGCATAAAGGAAAGATCACACCCCGGGTTAGTGTAGATTTACATATTTCTATTTATTAGAATATAATTTCCTTATTATTATATTAGAATTAGAGTAGAAGTATTTCATTTAGAAATTGTTAGAAACAGAAATATTCATCTTTCTCACACACACACATAAATTGGGAAATTGGTCCCATATCCCCAGTCAGACCCGTTATACCAAACAGAAAAGGAGCTGCCAACCAAGGTCCGGACCGGGCGGGTATCCCCCTTGTTGTAGACGTGATTTTCGGGGCTTCAACAGGGCCTTGTTGGGGTGAGTTGGACAGCCAACTTCCCGGGGTCGCGACTTGGTCATATTATCTCTGTTTGACGCGCATGATAGCCCGTTGGAAAGATCTTTCATAGGACTACGACAAAAATTATGATTTTGGTCAGAAAATCGCTAGCAGTAGATTTCCAAAAAAAATTCGTTTAGGGCCTCAAAATGGCTCTGGAAGTTTAGGACCCAAAAAACTACTCAAAATAGTAAACTGTGTACAATTAAGGAAACTGAAAAAATAGAAAGAAGCAATGGTGGGGGTCAAAGTGGAATTGGCGAGTGGCCACCAATATCCACCTGGATCACTTGCCTTCCCTATAACATCAAGCCCTTCACAAACAAGGTATTATGTGTTGTTTATCCTCATGAAGTTTGTGATGTTTTATTAGGCCAAACATACATGTGGAAGCATCATGTTGTGTATGAGTCTAGACCTTGCATTGTTATTATTACTTTGGGTAGAACACTATAAAGGATATCGGAGGTTTCCCCTCCTACCACCATTTCTTTGATCTTTGATAAGAAATGTAGTAATATCATCTCCAGAATGGGAATTTTCTTTTCTTTCTAATTTACTCTCAAAGTAAGGGGAATATCTTGGCCACATCCATGGCCCCCATAATGGATTCCTCTACGTAGTAAAAGAAAGTTTATAAGGTCGTGGAAGAGTACAGGCACATCTTCTCCTCACCCATAGGGGTACATTTGCACTATCAAGTCAAGCATTCGATTAATATGACTCTCAGAGCACCTCTACCCAATGGGCCAATATACCAGTGCTCTCTCCTGGAAAACAAGGAAATCAAGCGACAGATCCAGGAGTTGCTACAAAAAGGGCATATCTAACCCAGTTTCTCAACTTGTGAGAGCCCAATTATACTCGTACAGAAGAAGGATGGGACCTAGACACACTGCATTGATTATCGGCAACTATATAAAATTATTTTCAGGAAAAAGAATCTGATCCCATTAATTGACGACCTTCTTGACTAGCTCAAGGGAGGGAATACTTCAGCAAGATTGATTTGAAGTCTAGTTATCACCAAGTTCCAATAGAACCCACAAATGTATGAAAGACCATTTTGAGTGGTTGCTCATGCCCTTCAGTTTTAAAAATGCCTTATAACTTTTATGAGGTTGATGGATGACATATTGCGGCCTTTCACCAACTTGTTCGTGGTTGTATATCTGGATGACGTCAACATCTTCAGTGTTGAGTTGGGTAGAGCACTTGCATCATATTTGGCATGTGCTTCAAACCCTGCGGTATCACAATCTATGTTCCAAATTGGAGAAATGCTCCATTGGCATGATCCAAGTCCAATATCTAGGCTACATCATTGATGAACAAGGTGTGCATGTGGATCCAAACAAGATCCAAGTCATTCAGGATTTTCCAACCTCGACAACTCTAACATAGCTTCGTAACATTTTAGGCCTTTTCAATTTCTATCAAAGGTTTGTGTTTGGGTTCTCTCATATCACTTCGAATTTGAGTCAAGTCACCAAGGGTGGATAAAATGCAAAGTCTTTTGGTCTGAATCACAACAAAAGGAAATCATTGAGTTGAAACACCACCTTTGCTCTGCACCATTACCCACATTGCCAAACCTACAACAACCATTTGAAATTGAGACAGGTGCCTTTGACTATGTTATTGGTGAAGTTCTCACCTAACAAGGGCATCTGATGGCCTATCACAGTGAGACGCTCTCTTATACGATTTGGAAATACCCCACCTACCATAAGAAGTATTCCATCATGCATGCTTACCGATAGTGGAAACATTACAATCTGAGGAAGGGGACGGTCATCCACATAGATCACTGACCTCTTAAATTTATATAGACACGAGGGAAGTTACAGAACGATTGAAATCAAAATGGTCCACATATCTATAACAATTCCATTTGAACATTAAATACAAGAAGGGAAACACCAATAAAAATATTTTTGATTGCATTCAACCACTCGTTGTGGCACTGACGATTGTTCTTAACCCTTGTGGGCACGAGAAATTTGGATGGCTACAATTGTACAAAAGTGATCCAAAATTCACCACCACATAACAGATGTTTATGGTTGGAAAGCAAGTGCAAGACTTCCACCTCCAAGATTCATTGTTATGCTACCTAAGGCACCTTTGTGATCCTAAAATCCAATGTGCCAAGATGATTTGGGAGGAAAACTACAATTGGGTGGTTGGACATTTTGGTCTAGACAAAATAGTGGCAGTACTGTAGAAGTATTTTATTGGCCAAAACTTTGACAAAATGTTGGAAAATATATCATATCCTGCACTTCTTGTATTATTTCCAAGCTAACAATTAAGAATAAAGGCTTGCGCACTCCTCTACCAACTCCTAGTCAGCCTTGGAATGCATTTCCATGGATTATATGTCTGGGATTCCTTCTACCAAGCATGGCAATGACTATGTATTTGTGTTCATTGATAGATTTTCTAAGATTGCTATATTGGTTGCTTGCAAGAAGAGTATCAGAACATAAGACACTTCCAGACACTTCACCAAACAAATGTGGGTACATTTTGGGATCCCACAAAGCATTATATCAGATCAGGACAACAGGTTCCTGATTTCATTCTATTCGAGGCGTTGGTCGTTGTTGGACACCAAACTCACCAAATTGATTGCATTCCATTTCCAAACTAATGGCCAGATAAAGGTCATCGAAAGGATGATATTGCACATACTGTGCATGTACAAATCCAAGCATCCACATACATGGGATCAGATTCTTCCCTATGTGAAACAAAATTATAATAAAGCTCTCCATAGCTCGACTTACCATAACCCCTTTCAAGTGGTCCTATGATTTCAACCATTGATTGATGTTTCCATTCCTCTTGCAACTACACAAGCAGAAATTGCACATGTATAGTCTGAAACTAATAAAGCCACCAAGTTTATTGAATGCATCCAACACATCTTCCAATAGGTTCATGATATCCCATATAGATCCAATGCTAAGTATAAACAATTTAATGATCAATGTCAACTTCCACATAAGTTCCAAGTGGGTGACAAGGTGTGTTTTCATCTATAAAGGAACGCCTTGTCAAATCCCATCTGAAGCTTAAATCAGTTTGATATGGGCCTTACACCATCACCAAGGCCATGGGTGACAATTATTTCAAGCTAAGTATCCCTCCATTCCTTGGCCTACACCTAGTATTCATTGTGGACCGCCTTCGACAATACCTTCCACCAATGTTAGACACATCAAACATTTTTGAGTAGTTGACACCAATAGAGCTCAATCCAAATTACATTGAACAAGCGACAATTGATCGGATCATGGACACACAAATTAAAACCACTTGCTAATAGAGGATCCAACTATATTGGGTTGTCAAAGTTAGCCAACTCCTACACAAGGGCAAGTGGCTCATCAGGGATCAAATTTAGTAGAAGTTTCCCCATCTCATAGAGGCACTCGGTGCAGTGGGATCATTGCTTCCTAAGAGGGGAGGATTGATCTAGGTGAATATTGGTGGCCACCTTCCTATTCCACTTTGACCCCCAACATTTTTTCTTTCAATTTCCCAATTTCCAACATAGTTTCCTATTTCGACAGTTTACTATTTTTGTCGAATTTTTGGGTCCTGAACTTCTAGAGTCATTTTGAGGCCCTAAATGGTGTTTTTTGGGGAAATAAGAAAACGTGAGGCTAGTGGCCTAATTTTTGTAGTCAAAATTTGTTGTCGTCAAGTATACCTTTCTAAAAGGCTATCATGTGTGCCAAATGGAGATCTATACCAAATCTACGACCCCATGAAGTTGATGTACCAACTAACCCTAGTGGAGAACATAAGCTATTGGCGCATCATCTCCTAGGGTAAGGTTTTTTATGTTTATAGTTTTCCATTGTTTCTTGATGATAAAAATCCAGAGACCCTCATTGCCCAATTCATCGATAAGATCTATAAATTTCTTCTTTAACCAATTGTGGAGTTCATAAAGTTGAACTCACAATTGGTTTACAAGATTTGATATTCCTAGTCTACCAGGCGTTGATAATCTAAATCTATGACAGGGGGTTATCATCTGAGGCCTTAGATTTTCCTTTAGGAGTCATGATGAAAGAGGAATGAACAAGAGATTTGAATTAACCAGGAAAAATTAGATGAAGACTAGTGGTCGGATGCAGATTAGTGTCTGGATGCACAGTTGCAGTGACAGGTTATGCTGACTGGGCACTGAGATAGTCTATGCTTGGTTTGTTGTGCACTTAAACAATTATGATCACTTGTTACCTTGAAACAGTGAAAGGAGGGCGAAAAAATGAGTTTTAGTTGATATTATAGGAAAACATGGCTTTATCGTTGTAATTACCCATTTAACAGAGCTGGTACGTTATGCTAGGAATGGGTGGCTATTAAATTCTTTAACGGTTTGATGATGGGGTGATGGAGGTGTCAAGTGACAGCGACGCATTGGGTTTAAGTGGGAAGGAGAAGTGATTGTGATGATATATGAGCAAATAGGGGAATGCCATGTGGTAGCGTCATATAGGAGTGAGGTAGGGACAGGAGGTGACAGTGATTTAGCAGAAGGGAAGTGGGGTCTGCTGATGTGAGGTGGATGAAGAAGAGTGGTGCGGGAGCGAGGGGGTCAATGTTCCTAATACACGGGATTCGGAGCGAAGTTGAAAGGTGTTTTTCAGGGGGGGTGGTATATGGTGTTAGGTTGGGGAGGTCTGAAACTCGCTAAGGGAGGACACGTTGCAAGAGCAGTGAGCGGGGAAACAACTTTTCAGACCCCCCACTTGGTTAACTCTCGGAAGGACTAGCGAGGTCTGAATATCCTCACACGTCGTTGATCCGGGTGGGTGAGATCTCAACCATTGAAATGTGTGTGCCTTTTATTACATAGCGACGAGAGTCACCGCATCAACCAAAACTTTATTTAAACTATCTAACAGTGACTTAAACTGTGATTAATAGTAATTGATCTAATTTTAATCCAAATCTATTTTAGATGACGTTGGATATCTGACAACGTGGACATTGGATTATCAGTGCAGTACTTATGTACCACTTTAGCACGTGGTCCTGCAAAGCACTAACCAATTTTTCTTTCTTAATTTGATCATCCGTGCTACCTTGAGCTTCCTGAACAGCCTTCGCAACAAACCAAAACTGGTCTGGATCTTCATTTCCCATGCCCTTGAACACAGATAACTTTACGGAGTTCGCCATATTGAACGGTGGCAAAGGTGGTGGTGGTGTAGGCGAAGGCATATGCGATGGAGGTGAAGTTGTAGGCAGTGTGGGTGGATGGGGTATTTGTGGGAACCCTTGATTTATCAACTGAACAGTGCTCTGCAGAGATGCCTGTGCTACTTCCTCGCCGTCACCCAAAGGGGGTTCAATTAGCAGGCTATATTCAAGGCATGTTCTTCCCTTGTTCCTGAATGTGCTTCCACTTCGCGTAGTCCCAAACATCAAGGCAGCTGCATAACCCACTTTTCACACAAGAGAATATTAATCCAAGTATTTAACTATTTTAAGTACTTACCTCGCGACACCTTGAAGAAGTGGCGCTCTTCTTCGTTATAATTGACCGAGGTATTGACCGAAAACTCTATCACAAACCCTCCTATGATATGATCGAGCCAATGATCGACAACGCGCGTGATCTTATCTTTAGAGGATTCTAATCTCTGCACTAACTCCGGGGTCCAGACTATTGGACCATCAAGCCTCCACCTTCCTTGGTCGTCTGCCAATTTTGCAATCCACTCGTACAACTCGACCGAGAAGGAACAGAAGAAGATCTTGTGTATTTCTATGTATAGGTATCTGTCTAACCACTATTCTTTCGTTAATCGCAGATTCTTGTTCTCTTGTGCCGCAAATTCGTGGATCTTTCTATCCAACCAATATTCGATCTCCTTCTTAGTTGGATTCCAATGATGCGACATCACACATCTCGTTATGCAAATCCTTGTCCTGGCAACGGAACCATTTTTTGCCTTGATGAGCCTTGACCCAAGTTCAACGTTAATTAGCCAAGCAAATCCCTACACTACTGGCCCTTTCAGCATCAATCCGCAGAGCGTGAACTGAAGTCTCACCCGAAGCAGTATGGGGGGATGCAGGAACCAAGTTTCCGCACCCTAAGATGGTTGTGATGTCATTTTTATACCCTAACCCTTCCTTTGCACAGACCTATAAGCCCTTTAGGGCTTATCAAAGTACTTCTCTTATTCGGCTTTGAAACCTTCATGAAAGTCTCTGATCGTCCTTTGCGGACCCTAAATAGTCAATTCAGATGCTTACGCGCCTCTGTAATTACCCTTACTTCTGTGTCTACCCAGATTAGCTTAAGTATTGGTTAACTTCAACATGCATTATGATTATCTTCGCATAAACGGATATTCTTACTTGTGTTCTTATGAAAAAGTAAAACATATATATCCGCACATCAATACAACATTAAATAATCAACCCAGTATTCAACATAACATAACCACAAACATTCATAACAGAAGTAAAATAGCTCATACACAGATATCTTCAGAATAATTCTCTTTATTGATGGTTCAGATCTCTAGTATAGACTCTAAATGCCTTGCGCACACAGTTGCAGGGGTCCGTGCACTCAATTGTGGACTTCTACCCTAGGCCTCCGCACACTCAGCTGCAGAGCCTCTTCCTACGCTAAGACTCTTCGCTCTTAACTCTCAATTTCCAAAAACTTACCTAGAATTGCGCTAAAAACTTCTACCTTAGACTCTTCTAAGACTCCCTTTTTATACATTGCCATGGCCTGTGGACTAAGGGTGGATTTCATCAAACCGACACAAGCTATCTAAAATAAGGGCGCAAACCATTTTTGATTATTTACATATTTGCACTCCGCGACCACAAAACACAGAGATTTTACATTCTTTATACAAAACTTGGACCTTTAGCCCCAAAACTTGGGCTTTTAACCCCAAAATTGACCCGAGGGAACCTATTCCCAATAATTGATTCTCTAAGGAAAAGGTTAGCTAGGTTTTTCCCCTTTAGTGGGTTTTCCTAGGGTAAAATCTTGTTGTCTCTTTGTGCATTGTGATCTCTATTGTTCTATTTTCTATGTGGTTAAATTTCTGAAGTAAAATAACTTAATTATCATCTCGTTTCACTAAGTAAAATCTACATCATTGGAAGTAACTATCATAGTTCAAAAATAAAAGTACTTGTATCTATTGTACTGAAAATCCAACAGTTGGAACTCTCCCTCGAATTCCACCTATATCACAGACCAATCAGTCACGTGATTAGTGTCACATACATACTTTTTTTTAAAGGATTTGTTGAATAAAGCGTGTCCCTTTATAGTGGGAGGTAGGGCTAGTTTATAAGCCACTAGTCCCACTATTTCAAAAATATAAAAGGGTCCACAAAATATAGGTGCTAACTGAGCACAGGGCTCCACTTTTAGCGAGCTCATCCTTGGTTTGATGCAAAGATATGCATGATCCACCACTTGGAATTTTCTATGCATTCTACTAATTTTCATAACTCTTTTGTCTATCTCATATTTCCTTTAATTTCTACCTGATTTTGTTGAATAAATCGTGTTCCTTTATAGTGGGAGGTAGGGCTAGTTTATAACCCACTAGTCCCACTATTTCAAAAATATAAAAGGGTCCACAAAATATAGGTGCTAACTGAGCACAGGGCTCCACTTTTAGTGAGCTCATCCTTGGTTTGATGCAAAGATATGCATGATATGCCACTTGGAATTTTTTGTGCATCCTCTACTAATTTTCATAATTCTTTTGTCTATCTCATATTTCCTTTAATTTCTACCTGATATTAGTTACTTTTGCTCTATTTATTTCATCACATCAGGTCCAAGAACCACTTTTATTATTGGTCTATCATAGCTAATTTGAGTGTTACATTTCCGGCCATACAGAGCCTCGAAAGGGCTCATCTTCAATGACTCTTGATACCCATTGGTGCATACAAATTAAACTAAAGGTAGGAACTCTTCTGACCTCTTTAGTTGATGCACAAAATACATCCTCCCCATGTTTTCTAAAACTTTGTTCACTCTTTCACTTTTTCCATCAGTCTCAGGGTGATAGGTTGTGCTAAATGTTACTTGAGTCCCAAAGCTAGCAAACAATGCTTTCCAAAAAAATGACACGAACTTCGCATCCTGAATGGAGATGATATTATTGGTATGCCATCAAATTTGAATATCTCCTTCATGAAAATCTAATCTATGTCGATGTCCTTGTGGGTGGACTTGGTAGGTATGAAGTTATCTTCCTTGCTTAATTTCTCCCTTACCACCATAATGGCATCATGTTACTTGGGTATATTTGGAAATCTTGTGATGAAGTCCATGGATATTCCTTCCTACTTCCATTTATGATTTAGGATTGATTGTAACAATCCTACTCGGTGTTTGCATTCCACTTTAACCTGTTTACATTCCAGACACCTAGCAATGTATTCAACAACTTCCTTCTTCATGTTCGACCAATGATATATTTTCTTTGTGGTTGTTATCATATTTTGATAACCAGTCTAATCAGAATGAGGTATCTTATGAAACTCATCCAATATGAGTTTCTTCAAGTCACTCATGCAAGGAACATACCACCTATCCTTGAACTTCAACAAGCCTTCATCAATAAGTGTGTAATTCTTTCTCACTGATTCTCCTAGCTCTTGATGCAACCGGTCCTTTGCATGATGAAAATATTCATCGTATTGTAATGCCTCTTTGATTCTTTCCTTGATGTCAACCTCACAAGTTTTTATGGCAACCAAATTAGATTCTTGTATACTTTTGCTAAGTGTGTCTGGTACTCTATTTTCATTACCATTTATATGCTTGATCTCAAATTCAAATTCACTAATAAGATCTAACCATCTAGCCTTTCTTGCATCTAACTTGGTCTAGTCAAACAATTATCTCAACCCTCCATGATCTTACATAAGCACAAATTTTCGTTTGAGCAAGTAGTGCCTCCATATATTTAGTGCATGCACAAATGTTGTGAGTTCCAGGTCATGGGTGACATAGTTCCTTTAATACTCATTTAACTTTCTTTATTCATTACATATCACATGCTCTTCTTGCATTAGGACTCCACCTAGTCCTTACAAGCATCTGTATAAACCAAGAAATCCTTTTTTGGATCATTTATTCTCAAGATAGGTTCATGTGTGAGAAAATGCTTGAGTTGTTCAAAGCTAGTTGTGCACTCTGATTTCCATTCGAATTTAACTGCTTTCATTTGCATGGTTGTGATTGGATGCCCGATTTTTAAAATATCTCAAATGAATCATCTGTAATATCCAACCAATCTCATTGAATATCTAACTTCTATGGCATTTATAAGAGTAGGCCAATCCATTATGGCCTTAATATTCTAGGGATCTATGTCAAAACCTTCCTTTGAGATTACATGGTCAAAATATTGAACTTGTGACTTAAAGAATTCACACTTGCTAAATTTTGCATACAATTTTGTTCTCTCAACAATTACAACACTACCTTCAAGTTCTCGTCATGTTCTTCTCTAGTCTTTGACTAAATTAGAATACCATCCATGAACACTAACATAAATTTTTCCAAGTATGGGATGACACCTTTGTTCATTAGACACGTGAAGGTGGTGGGGGAGTTTATTATGAATGTAAATAATGAATAATTAAGTAACTAATAACTAGTTACTGAAGAGGCATGTCTCTAAGGACATGACCGTTAATGAAAGGGAACTTGCCTAGTATAAACGTGGGCCCTCATTGTAATCTAATATCACTTGTATTCAAATTGTTATCACCAAAAAATGATCACCTAGCCATTTTTAATTAGGTGGATCGAATACACCATGTAGGATTAATTTTACCATAGTAAAATCAATTTCACCATGGGAAATAATTTACTATGCCATTTTTATTAAATTATTTCTGATTAAAATTTTAAAAACCCTTGAGAATAATTGAATAAATCATTATTTATTTAATTTTATATGGGAATAATTATTAAATCATTATTTGACAATTATTCCTTGTCACATTTGACTAAATCACCTAGGAATAATTAAATAAATCACTATTTATTTATTATTCCTTAATTATATTATTGGAATAATTGTTAAAACACTATTTAATAATTATTTCAATTTCACACCATTCTTAATCCTCATGAAATAATTAACAAATCATTTTATTTGTTAATTATTTTTAAATAAAAGATATTTGACGATTTTAAATGTTTGTTACATCTCAAAAAAATATAATAAAGTATTCCTAACAGTTAGATCTTGATTTGGTCAATATTATTTTATTATTCTCCATTTTCAAGATCAACCCAATACTTTGTTATAAATAAGAGGGTTTTCCATTCATTCTTCACCATAATCATTATCATCGTCACCACTATTTTGTTCTTGCATTTGAGCTCCCACTAGAGTTCTACACATTGTTTTGGGTTTTTCACATATTGAGAGAGAAAATCGATTACTGGAGCATCAAGGACATCAAAGGACATGTCCCATGGAGGGGGATTTGAAAACCCTTTTGTAGATCTCCTTCACAAGGTTTTATCAATAAATATTATTATTCATTTAAAACTCTTTCCATAATGGGTTATCACATTAGATTTCTATTGTCATTTGTTAGTTTGGATCCCATATATATTTTTATTGCAGGTTTTTCTCATTTAATTATTTCAGATTTGAAGCGTAAGCAGCCACAAATTATTGTTAGGGTCACTTGTCACCAATGACTTAAGTGAAGTTTTTTATTACACCTTCCAAGGAATTCCATACTAACAAATGGTGACTCCACTGGGTTTTTAGCTACATTTGTCGTCAACAAATGGCGACTCCACTGGTGTAGTAATTCAATTCCTAGATGACTGAAGTTTCAGTAATTTCAGGGTTTTCCTAGAACTATTTATAGCCTCTCAATTTCTATTTATAGTTTTCTTTCATTTTTCTATCAAATTTTTGGATTCTCGTGGTTTTCTAGTTATTTCCGCAAGTCACTAGTACTATTTGAGCAGGAGACGGAAAAATTTGTGCGAGATCTGCTGACTGAGAGTCCCAAGAGAAAAATGAACTTTTCAGCCCTAGATTTGCATTCCATAGCGCACTTTTTGGCCAGATATCTGTGTTTTCCACTATTTTCAAGTCAATACATGCGTTTTGGATTTTTTCTAGAGAATATTTTAGAATTTTTTCAAGATTGTCGAGAGTGTTATGTGTGGACTAGGAAGGGTTTCTTATCTCTGTTTCAATATCCCCTAGGCATATATTCTCTTATTTTTTCTCTTTGAGGAAGGAAAAATCCCCCTAGGATTTAGAGTACACCTCCACCTTTTTAGGAAGAGATTGGTTGGGTGAGGAGTCTAGGGTTTCAGCATTTTCAGCCACTAGTTTTCAGGGTCTAATCCATTATTTTACAACACTTTTGGATAGGTTTATTTCACCTTTTTTCCCTTTATAGTTTGGGTTTTTCCATTCCCCCTTAGGTTCCCCTTGAGAATTATAGGTTTTGGAGCTTCATACCTATCCTTTACAACATTTGTCACCTCTAATTTTTGTTGTGTGTCTACACCATTTACAACATATTAGTGCCTCTAGATCTCAATCCCTTTGACATTAGATATTTTAGGCCTTTTATGTGTCTTTGAGTAGCTTATTAGCCTTCACTTGCTTAGTTTCTTGATAGCCTTTTTGGGTAGGGGTTCGTCTGCTTGATTTTTTGTTTATTTTTTTGTCCTTTTCAACATTATTTACAATATTTCAACACTGTATTTTTAGCAGCGCATGGCATCATAAAAAATTCTCAATTAACTCATCCACTTGACACATAATTTTCACACGCATGCCCTAAGAGAATGTGATTTTGGTTAACACTGCCAAGGCAAGACTTGAAACACTACACCTTAATAATCCAACACACATAGATTAAGCCCACTTGGGCACTAGGGCCAAACAATCTGTGTAGTTTAGGTATAGGATCGGTGGAATAGGCTTCCAATAACACCCATAAATCTCTTACATTAAGACATAGAATTTGACATATTATGGAGCTTAAAATCCTTCACCATCCCACATTCCAAAGATGGAGTGCATCAGAAACTCGATTCAGAAGGGGTTAGGCTAGGTCATCATGCCAGCGGTTCTCCTCGGGGCTACCGAACCCATGGCAGGGAATCTCATACAGTGGTTGATCACCAATGACCACAGGACTCGACTACCCTCGTCAGACGAAGTTAACCACAGTGACCAATCTTAGGAAAACACCCTATAGGATTGACTGTGGGAAGTAGTTTGTTCTCTACCCTAGCTTTCCCTGGACAGCTATACTTGCGGGGATGAGATTTTTTCAAGTAATAATTTATTTGGAAGGCCATATAAAATAGTAGATTTAGGATTTTTTGAGGATTTGGACCACCTATAGGCTAGAGTTATTTTTATTTGATAGAACGTGCTTGCTTTTATTAGAGTAACATCACTAATATAGTTATTTTACACTGGGCACCACTAAACTAGATGTTTGCTTGATGATTGTTGCTCGTTTTCTCCTATCATCACCCTTGAGTCCTTAGAGTCATTATTGGCTTGAAATCATTGTGCCCCTAGGCATTTATTGCAGAGAATTTGAGGCCTTCACCCTTAGTTTATGTTAGTACATATTACTCCTCCCAATCCTCTATTGAGTCCTCATTCTAAATCTAGTTCTACCGGTTCTTCCAGTTCTTCCTTTGATTACATGTATTCTCAACCCTGTACCATCACCATGTCATTCAGAAATGCGGGTATAGGAAACTAAGGTGGTAACCAAGGTACTAACCAAGGTAACCCCACGAGTTGAACCTCCACCAGTATGGTCACTCCTACTCCACTGCTTCCTTTTATGGCTAGTTTGAGTCTCCCTGATTTCAACCAGCTCATTAATGACGCTCTTCTCCATGACCCCAATTGGCTAGATATTCCTACCAAGATTCCTTCTGACATCCCCAAGTTCGAAGGTAATCCTAGAGAATATCCCACGAATCATGTTCACTCATTCCATATGTGGTGTTCATCCAATTTTATCACTGAATACTCCATCTGTCTTCACCTTTTCCAATGCACTCTTATTGGAGCTACTGCTAAGTGGTATGTCGATCAACCTAGAGCCACTCATTCCAATTTCGTGACTCTTTCAAAAGCCTTTCTAGCTTATTTTGAGTTATCTCTCCATTATGGCACTGGTACTTAACTATTGACTTCTTTTTGTCAAACTTTTGCCACTTGCCTATCTGACCATGTTCAGGAATGGCGTAGAAGGAGGAGCATATGTAAAGCTCTTGAATTCGAATATCGCGTCTATATGGATTGGTTCCTTAGATCGCTTTTGGCCCCCATTTCTAAATATGTCGCTTCTCACTTCCCTCAATCTGAGGAAGATGCACTCCAAGTAGCCTTGAAATTTGACCTGATCTACACCCAATTAAGATATGTTTATACTGTCATTCTTGATTTGCCTTAGCTTGGCACTGCTACTACACTAGGGGAATCTCATTCCATTGATGGTATCGTTGGATCCATTTCACACCCTAAACTTCAACCATATGCTCCACCTCCAATGAGTTATGGTCAATCACAGGGGGGACCAGTTCCTCTTACACCTATCCCCCCACAATCTTTCACATGGAAACTCTTATCCAAGTCCCATCACATCATATGCATATCCCCATTTGCATCAGCAGATGTCAAGGCTAGTTTTTGTTCCACCTATCTATCCTAATGTTGCCCCATCTCCTTACTTTTTGTATGCACACATAGTGCTCCATGCTCGCCGACACTAGTGCCCCATCCCCCCATGCCTCCTCCACCTCTACCACAGCAGAAACCTCCCCCACAAGGTCAAGTGTATGCTCAGCAAAGCACAACCAATCCCCCCAACCCTAAGAAATGAAAAAGGGTAAAGATAACTGAAATCAAAGATCTCAAGGTAATGAGAGTAACCATATTCCACCACCTAATTCACCTCCGGTAAACCGACCTAATCTCACAACCCAGCAACAGGGCGGATAGCCCAAGAAAAAAAAGGCTCTTTGTATGGAACAACCTTTTGCCTATTGTGGCATATATGACCATTATACTCATGAGTGTCCCCTTCAACCTCATATGCATCAAGCATGGGAAGCTCGAGCAATTACTTCTAGAGGACAAGATCCCATAGCTCCTCCTCCTCTTCTTGCTTCATCTCAACTAATTGGGCATACCAATCCTTTTCCTCACCAAGGATATCTTGCTGCTCAACCTACACAAGTTCATGCAGCTCCCCAACCCCCACCATCTGGTCACAACGATTATCATATTCTTATGATGAATTCTGTTGAAGTCAACACTGAACAAGTCAACCTTCAGACTCGATCACACCAATATGATAAGCCACCTGCCAAGTCAACGACTGAGTCCCAACCCCAAGTTTCCATCGAGCATCTATCTTCATACAATGGTACCTTACATATCCCTCTGCCTAAGGTAGAGTTTATCCCTAAGATCTCCAAAGGTCCATTATGTCGAAATGTTTCTTCTGCTAAATTTGTCAATACCTATAGCATAATAGATGACTTGGTTCAGTCTCCTACTACCATGTCAACGTTGGAAGTCCTTCAGAAGTTCCCATCCCTATGGAAATATATACTCTCTTATTTTGGTGTTGTAGATCCTTATAATGATCATATGATTATCTTTGACGTTGACAAATTGAAACATCCCCCCTTCCTTCATCCGTTGCATTTCAAATACCAAACTCCATAATAAACGCCATTGTTCAGTGGTGTATCATAGATGAAGGCGCCTCCACCTGTGTGATGGCAGCTAGTGTATGGAAGCAACTTGTTTCACCTGACTTTTCCCCTTTCACCATCACTCTCTGTGCTTGGGACGGTCATCCCTCTCAACCCATTGGATTATATTGCAACTGTCCTATCATTGTTGCTGGAAAGACTATCTGAATTGACATTGAGGTAATCAACACCCCATTACATTATAACATCCTCTTAGGTCATAGTTACACCTATGTTATGTCAATTTCTGCATCTGTGATTTTCCATAAGGTGTGCTTCCCTCATAATGCAAAAATTGTCACTAACGATCTACTGACGTACTATGATCCTAAGTCTCAAACTTCACCTTAGTCCACTATCTCATCGATGACTGGAAATAAGACTGTCTCCTCCCTCACCAATGTCTCTCTTGGAGTCTATAAAGATTCCACCTTGCTTGGTGCTTATTATATTCCATTGCTTATTCTTGTTTAGCCTATCTCGTCTAGTCTTTTCATTTTTCACGCATCACAAGCTGCTCAAAAGCGGTCTAGTATGTCTTCATAACATCTAGCACCTCTGCAACTTCTTGTTCCCAACTCAACCCACCCTTCAAGTATTACTCCTCAAGGTCCTCTTCCTTATGTTGATATGTCTCCCATTCCTTTTCAGCCCATAATCATTCCCCCGAGTCTTAACCATCTCGGAGAAATTCCCCTAGGTCATTTCCCTTATGGTCAAATATTGTTCTTATTTCCACCCCGTGGAGTTTATTCTACACTTGTCATGGCTATGTTGATTTTACCTAACATTACCTTGGGGATCCTAGTCTGGTACATTGATCCTCCCCCAAACACTCCCCCTGATCAACTCAAACCTTACACAACTTTTACCCTTGTTCAACATGTCGTTACTACCGCTTCCTTTTCTTCAGTTCCTTAAAAAAAGATCAAAAAGAACTTATGTTGGAAAATCATCTATTAAGGGGGGGAATGTAATAGCCTTGGTGAAAATTCCATGTAATAAAAGTTAGAATAATAACCACGGTTGGTGGGACACTTATTCCAAGCTAATTGTTGGGAAAGAAATCCTAGAGGGTGTTCATTTGGTTTATTATGGCTAAGGAAATTGGAAAAGCCAATGGTTAAGGCTTTGGAAAGGCTAAATGGCAATTTTGGCACATTTATTTATGAAAATAATGGAAATTAGGAGAAAGGGGAGGTGAAAGGTCACAGGTTGCATGTGAGGAGGAAATTGAATGAAAATAATGGAAAATCAAGAAAATAGAGGCCTCATTAATAAAAAGGCATATGAGGATTAGTTAGTAACCTTTTGTCAGTTCAATTTTGGATCTCTCTCATTATTCTCTCTCTCTCTCACTCTTGGAGACTTAGAATTTTCTTAGAGCACTTAGGAATTGGATAAAGAAAGGCAAAGAAGGAAAGAGGAAGCAAATATCAAGCAAGGAAAAGCGCGATCAAACAACTATAGCAGGATTCCTTGCAGGTATTGATTTGCATGTGTGATTTCCTTGCTAGATTTGGCATGCATGGTATTGCGTGTGGTTCTTTTGTTGTAATGGCATGGGTTTTTCTATGTGTGACAGTGTTTTTCAACCTATCCTTGTCATTTCTTGATAGCCTTGATGAGATGGGTTCTCATACTCGAGTTGAGCTAGATTGTTGGATGGATTCGAAGCTGAGTGGGGTGGATCTCTGAACTGACAAACACATGGCCTAGTGGTCCCTGAACCGGACTGTGGGTCATGGTAAATCCACTAGCCTGGTAACCCTTGAGTGATGCTGTGGATTGCGGTAAAGCTAGGATTGTGTGCCTCGATGGGTTTAGGAATCTTTGTCGGTGAATGGAGAGATATACTGTAAATCCAAGAGGTGGATTTCTCCCCATTGGGCCTAGTAATCCTGGGATGGGATGTATGGTAAAGCCTGGAGAGTGGGTCTCGGTGTAGGGCCTAGTGATCCCTGGATCAGACTGTGGATTACGATAAAGCCTGAGAGACTAGACGGCACTCAAATTCCTCACGGTGTAGGTGGAGAACCCCAGTAGCATCCATGCTTGTTTGGTTCTTTTCAATTGGTTATGAGTCCCACATTAATGCTTGGAATATGGCACGGGGGTGATTGGGTGAAGAGATATTTTGCTCAGCCAATATATGGTTGGGTGGAACATGGTAGTCCCATTCCTGGTTGGTTTCTACATTCATTAATGAGAAATTCATCCCATTTGTTTTCATGTGTAAATGTACTGGTTTATATGTGAATTCTATGGTTGATGTATTTATGGTATTTCTATTGTTACTATGTTGGTTATGTATATGCTTTATGACAAATACTATGTATGACTCTCATCATGTTTTTAATTGTAAATGAATGGACAATGTATCTATGACCTAATAGATGATAATGCAGCAAATGACATGAGGTAAAAATGGTTCTTAGTGATTCTCGGATAAGTACAAGATCCTTATGTTTAAATTTGTTGTTTGCACCTATAGATTACATGTTTGTGATATTTTTTACGAAATGTTTGTCACGACTAGTAGGGCTCTAGTTAAGGACTTATTCAACTAATTGCTTTTGCATCATTATTTCCATGTTATTTTACCGCTTTGAAGATGTCATTCCATTATGGTCAGTTACCTGGGCTCTAGGACTGAAAAAGTGGCTCAAATCTCGGGGACGCTAGCATAGAACTAGACAAAATGGTCCATGGATGTTGGCTTGCAGGCCTGTGAGAGCATCTAGAGGTCCCTAGAAACTGGCATGCCCATAAAATGAGAGCTTCCAGAGGTTAAGTGATCAAAAACTTCAGTGAGACCCAGGGGCAAGCTGTCTAAAGTTTTGGCATGGTTCTCAAGGATCCTTTAGCTGATGTGGAAGTATTAGGTTGTGTTTCCATTGATTCCATTTCCTAAAGGTCACATAGGAGGTTGAATCCAATCACAATAACCTCTCGTCACATATTTACCCTAGTTTGGCAGTTACTTGGGAGGAGGGTGGGAGGAGGGTGTTACAGAGTAGTATTAGAGCACGATTCAACCCTCGGATAGGATGGGTTGTGTGTTGGTCATGCATGCATGTGGAAGTTGATGTTGTCATTGTGGATTTCATCGTCATGGGTGTATCATTGGTTACATGTTTTTATATGTCACTTACATGAATCATTTTGCATGCTTGGTTACATCATCATATGTTTTTTTACATTCTTTTATGTTTGGTTACATGTATCATTCTTGTAGGTTTGGTTAAAAGTATTGTTCGTTTATGCTTGAGTACATGTGTTCATGTGTGTGTGTGATTGATTACACATTGCTTATGCATGTTGATGTTTGTATGTGGCCATGTGTACAATGTCGTAATGGTTATTGTCATGCATGAGGTCATGGTATGTGTAGTAGATATGGTCATGCATTGATAACTAGATTTTAGCTAGAATGATGTTTATTTGTTGATGCACTTATTTGTATATGTCTATATGTTGTTATGATTATGTTATACATGTGTCACACTGATTTGGATGATCTTGCAGATGACGTATCCTCCCCAAATTATACTAAGGTACATTGGTTTATTATGATTTGGTTTATTTGACATGGTATTCCTTGCATGAAAGATATCAAATGGCTAGCAATATCGTAGACTACAAAAACTCTCCCTATGAATCGGATGAGAAGCGTGGTGGGAACTCTTCTGATTTGGAAGACACATTGAGAAGCTTGAAGGAAGAGATAAGGAGTTGTAAGGTAGAAAATGATAGGATCATACAAGCACAAGAGAAACAAGCAGAGGTTAATGCAATACTCCTTCAAATTTTGTCATAATTGCAGCGAAAAGGGCCACTTCGGATCAGCCATGGACAGGAGGACATAACTAATGGGTCATATGGCAGCAGGTCTCCTAGTAGGCACAGGCCGGATAGAGCTAACACGGTGAGAGATGGAATGCTTTTGGACACTCCGTATAGGAAGGGTGATGAGTACAGGTACTATTCTAGTTCTGGTTCCGACACGCATCATATTGTCATCATTATCATCCTTACATGAGGAGTGATAGGGGATACTTTTCAAATGAATTTAAGAAAGCAAAGCCACCTACTTTTGATGAAGATTTGAAGAAGTTGGAAGATGAAGAGGCTTGGATACTTGGTATGAACAAATTATTTGAGTTGCATGAGTACACAGATAACATCAAGGCTAGAGTTGTTATGTTTAGCTTGAAAAATAAAGCAGACATTTGGTGGGAAGACGTGAAGTGGGTCAAAGACATCAGGATGGGTGACTTGAGTTGACATGAGTTCAAGAGGCTTTTTAGGAAGAAATACTTGTCAGAAAGGTACTACAACAGTAAGGCCAAAGAATTCTATGAGCTAAAGATGGGTTCAATGATAGATGAAGAGTACACGACCAAGTTTCCGGAGCTATTGAGGTATGTATTGTATCTTACAGATGAGAAGGGTAAAGTTCAGTGATTTGTCAATGGTTTTCCATTAGAATTTAGAGATCAAGTTGAGTATGATGAGCCTCGGTCACTTGAGGAATTTATTAGGAAATTGAAGCATTTCTATGACTAGTCAAAGCGTAAGAATGAATCTCAGTAAGGATGTAAAGGAAAAGAAAAAGGTAAAGGTAAATGGCATCCTAAGAGAGTAAGGCCTCAAAATGTAGAGGAGAAAGAAAATGTGGCACCTCAGAAGAAGTTTAATGCAGCTAGACAGGGACATGGTTCACAGCAGCAACATAGAGGTAATGGCACTAGATGGTTGGAGTGTCGGACATGTGGCGAGGAACACCTTAGGAGAGATTTTCCACATAATCAAGATCGTAGGCCTAAGATATACAGTGCACAGGAAGCGCATACTATTGCCGATGTGGGGCATATTTTTCCTCATATTTATGTAGTCATGGACAATAGACAGGCAAAGCACTAGGCATCTATCATTGAGATGGATGGTAAGCTTGGTGATTAAGTTATTTTTATTTTTAATGACCCTGGATCTAAGTATAGCAATGTTAGTCCTTACTTGGTGGATAAGTGTGGTTTGAATAAGGAATTGCATGCAAAATCTTGGTTAATGCAGTTGGCTACAGGTACAAATAAGTGAGTTCATCATTGGGTAAGAGATTATGCATTTGATTTGAATGGTATGCCTACCGTAGCACATCTGAATGTATTATCGTTGGGATCATACAGTATGTTGTTGGGTTTAATTGGTTGTATATTCATAGGACCAAAGTGGATTTTTATGACAAATCCATTGAATGTGTTGATGACAATGGGGAACCAAGAGTCTTACAGGGTAATAAGAAATTCACCTCAATTAGGATGGTGACAGCTATGCAGGAAAAGTGTAATAGTAGGAAAGGGTGTCTATTATTTATAGTGCACATTTCTAGTGACAACGGTAAGGAAGTTGAGGATGCAGATGTGTTGAGCAAGTAACCAGTTCTACAACAGTTCAAGGATGTATTTCCTAAGGACATCTCAGAGTTTCCACCTCACAGAGAGGTAGGCTTTTCTATTGGGTTAGTGCTAGGGGCAACTCTAGCATCAAAGGTACCTTACAGGATGAGCGCACTAAAGTTGGTTGATTTGAAGTTGCAATTAAAAGAAATGGTGTACAAGGGATACATTAGGCCAAGTGTATCACCTTGGGGTGCACGATATTGTTTGTGAAGAAGAAAGATGGTACTCTCATATCGTGCATTGATTACATAAACTTGAACAAATTTATCATCAAGAATAGGTATCCATTACCGAGAATTGTTGATTTGCTTGATCAGCTAAAGCGAGAAACAATGTTCTCTAAGATCGACTTGAGGTCAGGATACCACTAGGTACATGTCAATGAGGAGGAAATTTACAAGGAAGTTTTTCGGACCAGTTATGGGTATTACGAGTTTGTTGTAGTTCCATTCAGTTTGACTAATGCTCTAGCTACATTTATGTTCTTGATGAATAATGTGTTGCGTTCGTATTTGGATAAAAAAATTATTGTGATCATTGATGATATATTGGTATATTATAAAAATGAGGAAGAGCATGTTGAGCATTTAGCAACTGTTTTGAGGTTGTTGAGAGAACATCAGTTGTATGCTAATCTCAGCAAGTGCAGCTTCTTTCAGACTAAGTTACACTACTTGGGACATGGTGTTTCCAAGGAGGGAATTGCAGTAGATCCAGAAAATATAAGCGCCATCATGGAGTGGGTAACTCCCAGGAATGTAGAAGAGGTGAAGTCTTTCATTGGGTTGGTAGGATATTATAGGAGGTTCATCAAGAACTTCTCACAAATTTCTTATCCTATCACATCATTATAGAGGAAAGGTAAGAAGTTTGAATGGACGGAGGAGTGTGAGGCCAGTTTTGAGCAGCTTAAGCAGTTGTTGACACATGCTCTAACATTAAAGAATGCAGATCCAGATAGGGAGTTTATAGTATGCATAGATACTTGCAAGAGAGGACTTGGTGGTGTCCTTATGTAGGATGGATGGGTGGTGTGCTATGAGTTGTGAAAACTGAATGAGCATGAGCAGAACTACCCGACGCATGATCTTGAGTTAGCAACGATCATACATGCATTGAAGATGTGGAGGCAATATATTCTTGGCAGGAGGTTTGTACTAATGAGTGATCATATTGGGTTGAGGTATTTGTTTGACCAGTTGAATCTAAATGTCAGGTAGGCTATATGGTTGGCCATGATCAATGAGTTTGATTTCAAGGTCAGGTGCATCAAAGAAAAAGAGAACAGGGTGGCAGATGCTCTTAGCGGACGGATATAGGTAAATCACTTAGCAGCTATGAGCTCCTATGGGATAGACTTACAGGATAAGATCTTGCAGGCAGGTCAACAGGGTGTCAAATATATTGATATTATGCACAAGTTGCAGCAGGGTACTGGTACAGATATAGGTGATAGTACAGGTAGAGGTACATGTAGTGGTACAGGTACAGGTGCACGAGATGTGGACTATTTCCTTACAACATATGGATTGGTTAGATTCAGAGACAGGATATATGTGCCAGATAGCAATGAGCTTAAGAAGGTCATCTTGAGGGAGTTTCATGTGAAACCATATTCGGGTCACCTGGGTTATCTGAAAACACTGATAGCAGTGAAGATATTTTATTATTGGTTGAACTTGAAAAGGGATGTAGCAGAGTTTGTGGCTAGGTGCTTTGATTCTTAGTTGTGAATGCAGAGTGTAAATATCCAAGTGAAATGCTACAGCCGATTATGATTCTTGAATGGAAATGGGAGGTCATTTCCATGGACTTCATCACGGGGTTGTCGAGGACAGTGATATAGCATGATTATGTCATGGTTATTATGGACAGGTTTACAAAGGTTGCACACTTCATCATAGTGAAGTCTACATTCTCATCTAGCGATGTAGCACGGGTATTCATCAGAGATGTGGTTAGATTGCATGGTGTTCCAAAGAAGATTGTGTTAGACAGGGATGCAAATTTCACTTCCAAGTTTTGGAAGGAGTTGTATGCAGGTTTGGGCACAGATTTGGCCTTCAATACAGCTTATCATCTATAGACTGATGGAAAAAGAAAGAAGGTAAACAGAATATTGGAATACATGTTGAGGATGTATGTGATGCATTGGCAGTGGAAGTGGGAGGAGTATATTCCCTTGGTTGAGTTCGCATATGTTGGGTTGTGTTATATTCTTTCCACGACTAGCCCACGTAGTTGGGGGTGGGGGAGGTCACAGGGGGTTTGATGGGTACCCGTAACCCCACTTTATGGGGTCCAGGGCAGCGCCCCGAAGAATTTTGGTTTTGGACCCTATGTTAGGTTGGGCGGACCCACCTATGGTTTTGTGCATGATTTTCGCACATGTTTTTTGGACGCGATGGTTTTCGGTTCATGGTATTGGATGCAATGGTTTTTCGGTCCATGGTATTGGATGCTTCTGCATGTATAAATATGAATTGTAACATTGAAAGGAACATAATGAAAAATGTTATGAAACCAGCTCACAAAAAGATAGAAAAGATAGATCAACGCCTTAGAATTCAACCTCTTCCAGGGGGCAACCTCCTTTACATTACACAAAGGAACAACTCTTGGATGATTCAAATGAAAAAACATCCTTTCTCTATATAGGAGTCTAAGGAGTCACAATATAACCCAGCCGACCTAACAATAATAATATAAAGGCACAAAAATAAAAATAGAGGGATTCTATGGGGCACAGTAATAACAATATGGAGGTAATAGGGGCACAACAATATTAATAAGGGATACTACTACAATAGTAATGGGTAATCACTAGTATTATAGGGACCTAACATGCCCCTCTCCTTCAAAAAATTGTTGTCCTCAACGCTTGAGTAGTTTTGGATGCTTCTATATAAAATTATCATCCTCCCATGTGGAATCTTCAACGGATAAGTTCTTCCACTTGATGAGATACTCTGAAATTGATCGATTTCATAGCTATCGACTTCTTATTTCTGTGACTGCTTCCGGTTCAGATATAATTTTTCCTTCCTCGTCAAGTTCTAGCAATATTGTTTGAACTGAGAGCTTGTCGCCTATAACCTTCTTTAAACATGAAACATGGCAAACTGGGTGCACTAGAGAAGCTACAGGAAGCTCCAATTTGTATGCCATAGTACCAATCTTTTGCAACACCTTGTACGGACCATAATACTTTGGTGATAATTTATTATCCTTCTTAGCTTGCTTGAGGGACATTTTTTTATATGTTTGTAGCTATAGGAATACCCAATCACCTACATCAAAACTTGTTTTGTTGTGATGTTGATCTGTCTGTTGTTTCATTCTATTTTGCGCCAACATGAGGTTATCCTTTAAGAGTTGGAGGACTTGTTGTTGATGCTCGATGTGATGTTCCACTACTTGAACCTTAGAATTTCCTCTTAAATATGATGTAATGGATGGTGGCTGATATCCATAAAGTGCCATAAATGGGGTCATTTTTGTTGCTGTATGGAAGGAAGTGTTATACCACCATTCAGCCAGGGGCAACCATTTGACCCATTGTGTATGTTTATCAGATACAAAGCAACGAAGATATCCTTCCAAACATTTGTTTACTCTCTCAGTTTGCCCATCAAATTGAGGATGATAAGATGAGCTATGAGCTAACTGAGTATCGAGACAAGAAAATAATTATGTCCAAAAATTTCCAGTGAAAATGGGATCTTTGTCACTTACAATAATCTTTGGGTTTCCATGTAGCTTTTGAATTGTTTCCATAAATGTAGTCTAAACTGTATTGGCTTTAAATGGATGTGATAATGCACAAAAGTGTGCATACTTGGTAAGTCTGTCAACTACCACCATGATGACACTCTTTCCCTCATAATTGGGTAAACCTGTGATAAAATCCATTGAAACCTCCTCCCAACGTTGGCTTGGAATGGATAAAGGTTGTAATAGACCCGGGGTCTTAATTGTTTGAACCTTATTTTGTTGGAAAACCAAACATTCTGCCACAAACTTTTGAATATCCGATTTAAGGCCATACCAAAAAAATTCCTTCTTAACCCTGTGGTAAGTTTTTAAAAATCCTGAGTGACCTCCTAAGGGAGAAGTGTGCAATTCCATAAGAATCTTTTGTTTGAGTTGAGAATTCTTACAAAGGTATAAGCGATATTTGTACCATAACGAATCATTTTGCCAGCTAAATGTATCAAATGTACTAGAATCTTGTTGTAACTTTCGAATAAGTGCCGACACTTCTTCATCATTCTTCCATTCCTCCCTTGCCTTGTGTATCCAATCTGGTTGGATAATACAAATGGCGCAAAACAATGCTTCCACATCCTCATCCTTTATTGAGAGTGCATCTGCCACCACATTTTGCTTCCCTTTTTTGTAGATGATTTCAAAGTCATAACCCAACATCTTTGTGACCCACTTTTGTTTCTCTTCAGAGGATAATCTTTGTTCCAAAAATTATTTAAGGCTATCATGATCCGTTTTTACCTTGAAGTGTCTTCCCATTAGGTAGGGTTGCCATTTCTTAAGTGCGTGTAGCATTGCCAACATTTATTTCTCATAAATAGATTTGTGTAAAAACTTTCCCTTGATTTGACGACTTTCAAAAGCAATGGGTCTTTCATCTTGCATTAAAACAGCACCAATTCCATTTCCTGAAGCATCACATTCCACAATAAAGGTTTTTGTGAAGTCTAGTGTAGCTAAGACCGGTGCTTGGCACATTGCCTCTTTAAGATGTTCTAAGCCCTTTGTTGCTTCTGGAGTCCATGAAAATGCATCTTTCTTCAATAATGTTGTTAGATGTGATGCTATTCTCCCATAATTCTTAACAAACTTGCGATAATACCCTATCAACCTGAGAAATCCTCGCAGATCCTTTATGGATGTGTGGATTTTCCATTCCTTAATGGCTTTAATTTTGCTAGGGTCTACCTTAACTCCTTCATGAGATACAATATGACCCAGATATTCCACCTCTTGTACTCCAAAGAAACATTTGGATCTTTTTGCATATAATTGTTTCTCCTCCAATAGTTGTAGCACCCTGTCAACATGTTCAACATGATCCTTCCAAGACTTGATGTAGATTAGTATATCATCAAAAAATACTAACACAAATTTTCTAAGGAAGTGTTTGAAAATGGAATTCATCAAACCTTGAAATGTAGAAGGTGCATTGGTAAGGCCAAAAGGCATGACCAAAAATTCATAATGACCCTCATGAGTTCTAAATGTTGTTTTCGGAATGTCTTCAGTCTTCATTCTGATTTGATGATATCCTGAATGAAGATCCAACTTGGTGAAGTAAATTGATCAATGCAATTCATCCAGTAATTCATCAATGACAGGAATAGGAAACTTATCTTTAATAGTGAGCTTGTTGAGCTCCCTATAATCTGGACACATGCACCATGATCCATCCTTCTTGTGCACCAATACTACTGGAGCAGAGAAAGAACTTTGACTAGGTTGAATTATACCAGCCTCTAGCATTTCTGCAACCATATGTTCAATTTCACTCTTTTGGGCATAAGGATATCTGTACAGCCTAATATTTGGAGCCACACTACCTGGAATCAGATGAATAGCATGATCATGATCACAAATAGGTGGGATACCTTTGGGAGTCTCAAATACCTTGGAATGATTGTCCAAGACTTTTTGGAGATCTGGAGAAATAGATGATTTCGATGTGGAAACATCTAGCGAACATAATTGTGCAATTATGCTTCTTTGTTCCTTTTTTAGAAGCTTTGTCATATCGTTAGAGCTGATTCTTGGTTTCCCTGCAATACCCCTTAATTCAAATTCCTTTCCTTCCGTAGAAAATTTGATGAAAAAATCTTGAAAATTAAAAGCCATTGTACCAAAGGATTGTAGCCATTGGACTCCTAGTACAACATCACCACCTCCCATTGGAATGGAAAGCATTGGGCTAGTCAATACATATTCTCCCATGGATAGCTTGATATTATGGCACTTTCTAGAGAAATTTATCGTTCCTCCATTTTCAACCATCACTTGACACTCTAGTGCTAGATATAGGAAGCAATTCAATTCTTTTGCTATCTTACAATGAATAAAATTGTGGGTACCTCCTGAACCAATCAACACTATTACCTTTTTCTTCTTGATTTGTCCTTCTATCTTAATGGTTTGAGGAGTGGTAATTCTAGCTAATGCATTAAAAGATATGGTCGGATTCATTTCTTCTTTATATAGGCTTTGTTCCTGGAGTATATCCTCTTCTTTTGACCTTTCTTGCTCCTTTTCTTCTTCCTCTTCACAATCTATGTAGAATAATTTCTTCTCAGCACACTTATGACCTTTAGTGTATTTGCTATCACAACTGTAACAAAGCCCTTTTGCTCTTTTTTCTTCCAATTTTTGTGGCATCAACCTTATAGGTTGTGGAAGACTAGCGGCAACGACACTTCCATCTTTATAGTTGTGAGTGATATGCCTCCTGGTTGCCATAATTTTGCTTTCCATTTTTCTTGCTAACCTGAATGCCTTCTCTAATGAATCAGGTTCTCAAAGGTGAACATCATGTTGGATATTATCCTTTAAAGTCCCTATGAACACGTCAATCCTATGCTCCTTTGGAACATTTTTTACCCTTATGTTAAATTTTTGGAACTCCTCAATGGGCTCCATTATTGAACCCTTTTGTTTGAGACTTATCAGTTGTCTAAAAAAAGTGTTGCTTTTTGTATCCTCATAATGTGCTGTCAATTCTTCCATAAAAATTTCCCAAGTGATAATTTGTTTACGAGAGCAAAGCCATTGATACCATAGAAACTGATTTGGTTCCAAATATAAAGTTGCAATACATATCTTTTGTGTGTTTTTCACATTATTGAGATCGAAAAATTGCTCCATCTGTAATATCCATGTTGCGGGATCCTTGCCATCAAACTTCCTCATATCGATTTTTGGAATATGGTGGGTCTTCGATCCAACATTAGAGTCTATGAAATCGTGATTAACATTTATTAGAAAATTATATATTACGGAGCAATGGAACACATAAAATATTGCAGAAATATAAACACAGAAAATACATAAAACAAGAGAGACACAGATATACGTGGTTCACCCAATTTGGGCTATGTCCACCTCGAACAGGCAGTCCTTCATTTCTATTATCCATCAAAATGAAGAGACACAACCTACAGCAGATCCGTTGTAATATCCTCTGTTTTCTCTCACAGTCTCTCCTCTTTGTTTCTCGCTCAGAGAACACACATCTATTACACAGCCTCAAATACAATGCCCTCATACAAAGAGAGGGGGTTGCCTTCTAGGGAAAAAAAACCCTAAACTAAACATAAGTTCTACCGTCAGATCATCTGCCTAATGAACGACCCAGATTGACTAGAAATTACTATACTTTTACAAGGTAATTTTACATCTATTTTTGGCTTCGGGGGCGCTGCCCCTAAGCCCCTGCCAGGGGGGATCGGCCCCCCCGCACCCCCCCACGTGGAGGGGTGTACAAACTTCCTGGGGTATACATCCAGCTGAAACAAAGACCTCTGAACAATCATGCTCGACACACAACAATCTCCCACTTGGAGAATTATTGTAGCAACTCCACCGCTGCTTCATTTGTTGGACAATGACTCCTCTTTGGACCTGGTTGTTTCTCATCTTCATCGTCATCCTTGAAGGCCAATTGAAACTGAGCATATTCTCAGTTTCTCCCTGGTTACAACTTTTGTTAGCATATCTGCAGGATTTTGGCTAGTGTGTATCTTTTCCAGCTTCAACTCTCCATCTTCCAACATTGATCGTATGAAATGGTACTTGAGTTGTATGTGTTTAGTCCTAGAATGAAATGTTGAGTTCTTTGCAAGATGAATGGCACTTTGGCTATCACTGTATAATGTGCCCATATCATGCTCCTTAACCAATTCACCCATAAACCTTTGTAACCAAATCATTTCTTTACTAGCCTCTGTAGCAGCAACATACTCTGCTTCTGTTGTTGAAAGTGCAACAACACTTTGGATTTTTGAAATCCAACTGACAGTTGTTCCACCAACAGTAAATACATATCCTGTAGTGCTCCTCTTGTTATCTCTGTCACCTGCCATATCTGCATCAACATATCCCTGTAGAGAAATGTTTGAACCACCAAAGCATAATTCTTGATTTCTGGTAGCTTTCAAATATCTGAGAATCCATTTCACTACCATCCAGTGTTCCTTTCCTGGATTGTTCATGTACCTGCTTACAACTCCCACTGCATGTGCAATATCAGGCCTTGTGCAGACCATTGCATACATTAAGCTTCCAACTACTCATGCATATGGAACTTTAGACATATAATCCATGTCTTCTTGGGTCTTTGGGCACATTTCCTTACTAAGTTTGAAATGGCTAGAAAAGGGTGTACTAACTGGTTTTTCATTGTGCATATTAAATCTTTTCAACACCTTTTGTGTGTACTCATTCTAAGACAATGTTAATTTGCGACTTTTCCTGTCTCTAGTTATTCTCATACCAAGGATTTGTTTTGCAGCTCCCAAATCATTCATAGCAAATGAATTTGCCAATTTTCTTTTGAGCACATTTATTTCATGCATGTTAGACCCTGCAACAAGCATGTCATCTACATACAACAACAATATAATATAGTTGCCATAATTTTTCTTTTTCAGATAAACACAATGATCAGAGTGACATCTACTATAACCTTGTTCAGACATAAACTTGTCAAATTTTAGATACCAATGCCTTGGATCCTATTTTAAGCCATACAAGCTCTTCTTCAACCTGCACACTAGTTCCTCCTTCCCTTTTACCTCATATCCTTGTGGTTGTTGCATATATATCTCTTCCTCCAAATCTCCATGGAGAAAGGTTGTCTTTACATCTAACTGCTCAAGATGCAAATCTTCAACTGCTACTAGACTTAGAATAGTTCTGATTGAAGTCATTTTAACAACAAGAGAAAATATTTCATCAAAATCAATACCTTTCTTCTGTGCAAACCCCTTCACCACAAGTCTAGCTTTGTACCTCTGTTTTCCTCCATCTTCTTCCTTCAGCCTGTAAACCCATTTATTCTACAATGTAGTTTTACCTGCAGGCAACCTGACTAAGTCCCAAGTCTGGTTATGCATTAAGGAGTCCATCTCTTCTTCCATGGCTAGCTCCCACTTCTTCTTGCTTTCAACCTGCATTGCTTCTTCATAACATTCGGGTTCACCAGAATCAGTCAACAATAAATAATATAATGAAGGAGAGTATCGTTCAGGGGGTCTACTTATCCTGGTAGATCTTCTAACACCACTTTCAGGTGTTTGGGGTGCATGTTGCTGTTGTGGTGGTTGTTGTTGTTGTGGTTGTTGATTATTATTATTTTCAGGCACCTTTACTTTTTCAGTGATTTCATCAAGAACTGCGTATTCCTTGTTTTCTTTTTCCTGTTTCTTTTCCTGCAACTAATTCTTATACAAGACCTTTTCATTGAATATTACATCTCTACTCCTAATGATTTTGTGATTTTCGTAATCATATAAGCGATAACCAAATTCATTAACACCATATCCAATAAAGGTACATTTCTTTGACTTTGCCTCAAGCTTTGTTCTATTTTCTTTATCAATATGGACAAAGGCCTCACAACCAAAAGGCTTTAAAAATGAGTAGTTTACCTTTTTACCTATCCATGCTTCCGCTAGAACACCACCATCCAAGGAACTTGAAGGCCCTCTGTTTATTAGATAAACAGCAGTATCTACATCATCTTCCCAAAACTGTAAAGGCAATCCTACATGCAATCTCATGCACCTTGCACGCTCCATGATTGTTCTGTTCATCCTTTCTGACACACCATTTTCTTGTGGTGTTCTTGGAACTGTCTTCTCTCTGCGAATTCCATGCTCTAAACAGTACCTATCAAACTCTTTGTTGCAATATTCACCTCCATTGTCTGATTTGAGGCACTTCAATTTCTTTCCTGTCTCAATCTCAACTAAAGCTTTCCATTTCTTGAAAGTGTCAAATATATCAGATTTATTCTTAATACAATAAATCCAAGTTTTTCTAGTTGCATCATCAATGAAAGTAACATAATAACAAGAGCCACCGAGAGATGATACCTGAGCAGGTCCCCATATATCTGTATGCACAAGCTCTGATTTTTCGCTCTTCTTTTCTTTCCCAACTCTGAGAAATCTAACTCTCTTCTGTTTTCCATAAATGCAATTCTCACAGAAGTCCAAGTCAACATTCTTCAAACCCGGCAACAAATTCCTTGAGTGAAGAATCTTCATCCCCTTTTCACTCATGTGTCCGAGCCTATGATGCCATAATGCTACATTTTCTCCTTTGGAAGTTAAAGCATTAACAGAGTTAGAAATACCATTGCATAAATACAATGTACCAACCTTTTCGCCTTTTGCTATTACCAGGGCTCCTTTGGTGACCTTCCAAGCTTTATCTGTGAAATTTGTCACACAACCTTCACCGCCTAACTGCCCTGTTGAAATCAGATTTTTCTTCAGATCTGGAACATGCCTTCCCTCCTTTAGTAGCCATTGGTTTCCTTCTGTTGTTTTACAAGAACCTTACCCATTCCAACAATTTTACAGGGTTTATCATCACCCAAACGAACTTGTCCAAAATCTCCTTGAACATAGTAATGAAAGTATTTATTATCAGGTGTGGCATGGAATGAGGCCCCTGAATCTACCACCCAGGAATCAATAATATTTTTGAAAGAAAGAATCAAAGCATCTTGTAACACCTCACCTGTCACATTTGCTTCATGATTGTTTTCTTGTTGTGCAACTCCTTCTTTTCCCTTCCAAGATCTACTATCTTTCTTTAGGTGTCCTTTCTTTCCGCATTTCCAGCACACTATACCCGATCTGGACTT
Source organism: Pinus tabuliformis (assembly GCA_031772625.1). NCBI lineage: Eukaryota > Viridiplantae > Streptophyta > Pinopsida > Pinales > Pinaceae > Pinus > Pinus tabuliformis. Next base: position 1,267,935,465 of record CM062804.1, read on the forward strand.
GGATCTACCTTTCCTTGATTTACTGCGATATCCTGAGCTCTTTCCTCTTTCCATTTTTCTTCCCCTAGACTTTGCACTCAAAGCATTAACCGATGTCTCACTGGAGCTTTTCCGTCGCATTTCTTCGCTAAGGATAGCACCGACAACATCATCAAACTTTAAAGTACTAGATCCAGAGACAGAGTTACTAATGGCCATTACTAAACCATTCCAACTTTCTGGTAATGAGCACAAGAATAACAGAGCTCTAACTTCATCTTCAAAGTTTACCCCTACAGAACTTAACTGACTTGTAACTGTATTAAAATCATTTAAATGATCTGCAACAGATCCACCTTCCGACATCTTCATATTAAATAATCGTTTCATAAGAAATACCTTGTTTGAGGCTGAGGGTTTTTCATATAGTTTCGAAAATGCCTGAATCAAACCCTCTGTCGTTGTTTCCTTCGAAATGTTGAAGGCGACTGACGCAGCGAGGCACAACCGTATTGTTCCAAGTGCCTTTCTATCGGAAAGGTTCCATTCTTCATCTGTCATAGCCATCGGCTTCTTTGTTTTTCCGCTCAATGGTAGGTATAGATCTTTCTGATACAGATAATCTTCCATCTGCATCTTCCATAACGAGAAGTTTTGGTCGTTAAATTTCTCGACCCTAAACTTACCATCTTCCGGCATTGCTCCCACTCGAACAAGGAACCCTTCTTTCCTGCGAGTTTATCAGTCAAATAAACCTTTGGCTCTGATACCAGTTGTTAGAAAATTATATATTATAGAGCAATGGAACACATAAAATATTGCAGAAATATAAACACAGAAAACGCATAAAACAAGAGAGACACAGATATACGTGGTTCACCCAATTTGGGCTACGTCCACCCCGAATAGCCAGTCCTTCCTTTCTATTATTACCAGCAAAATGAAGAGACACAACCTACAGCAAATCCGTTGTAATATCCTCTGTTTTCTCTCACAGTCTCGCCTCTCTGTTTCTCGCTTAGATAACACACATCTATTACACAGCCTCAAATACAATGCCCTCATACAAAGAGAGGGGGTTGCCTTCTAGGGAAAAAAACCATAAACTAAACATAAGTTCTACTGTCAGATCAACTGCCTAATTAATGGCCCAGATTGACTAGAAATTACTATACTTTTACAAGGCAATTTTACATCTATTTTTGGCTTCGGGGGCGCTGCCCCCACCGGGGGACCGCTCGCCCCCGGACCCCCACGAGGGGGACAAGTCCCCCCCCCCACACCCCCCCCCCCCCCCCCCCCCCCCCCGCATAGAGGGGTGTATAAACTTCCTGGGGTATGCATCCGGCTGAAACAAAGACCTCTGAACAATCATGCTCCACACACAACAACATTCTTTTGTTCGCATCATGAGTTTCCTTTACTACCCTTTCACCATTGGTAATTATTTCTTGTAGAAAATTTGTCAAATTTGTCTTCAAATCTATCTTCAAATCTGCAATGCCTGTCTTCAAATCATCCATCTTAGCTTCCATGCCCTTTATCTTAGATTCCACACCATTTATCTTAGCTTCTGTTAGCTCTTGTGAGAGTGACATTTGTTGCACTTGGTCTTGTAATTTTGATATATCATGTAGCATTTCTTCCTCTTCTTCATGAGTCATGCTAGAGCTTTCAGGTTGCTTACTAGGTGTTTTCATTTTCTTTCCTCAGGGCAACAATTACCGATAATAATTCTCTACTATGCCCTTTGAATTCCTTCAAAATAATTTTTCAAACCAATCTTAAGCAAAAATTTAAAAAAATCTACACACCTTTTTTCACTTTGTAGGAGCTCGATATTGCCTCTGATGTATCTCTGTAATTCCAGATCATCCAGTTTTGAAATTACGACCTACAGTAGCTCTCTGTGTCCTCTTTCCAATGCTACCAGTCTGATCCAAATTGGATTCTCCAAGGAAGAGTTATGCCAAATCTCCCACATTAACCTGATTATAGACTAGTTCAGTAGAGCGAACTTGTATGACGTGCCACGTGTCCCTGTTTTGACCTTTGGCTCTGAAAAATATATACAAGAAACTAAAATCCGTCCTCTTTCTGTACCTTCTTACAAAATTTCAATGCGATGCTCAAAGAGAAAGTTATGATGATTTTCCCTAGGTCACCTGTTTGTAATGTAATTCAGGAGTCTGCAAAAAGACCAACTTCCTTAGATCATATCTCCACAAATACAGCGCAAAAGCTATGAAATTTGGGCCCAGGGTTCAGCACGATTTCGTCTCAAATGGGTTTTTTTTTTGCTTCTGAAACATCGCAGAAAAAAAGTTATAGCGAAAATTCCATGATGACCTATTTGGAGCAGCAAAACCCTAGATTCCAAAGCTCTGATACCAAATGTTATGAAACTAAATCACAAAAAGATAGAAAAGATAGATCAACGCCTTAGAATTCAGCCTCTTCGAGGGGGTAACCTCCTTTACATTACACAAATGAACAATTCTTGGATGATTCAAATGACAAAACCTCCTTTCTATATATAGGAGTCTAAGGAGTCACAATATAACCCAACCGACTTAACAATAATAATATAAAGGCACAAAAATAACAATAGAGGGATTCTATGGGGCATAGTAATAACAATATGGGGGCAATAGGGGCACAACAATATTAATAAGGGATACAACTACAACAGTAATGGGGTAATCATTAGTATTATAGGGACCTAACAAAAAATCAAGTTGGTAGTCCTGGTTTGGGATCCAGGGAAAAATCTCCGTGTATATGTGTTTTATCTGTTATGCTCTCGCATTGTTTATTTTTTGTGTTTTAGAATTCATATGCAGGTAATTTTTGTAAGGGGTTAAAACCTACAGCATACAACAATGGTTATCAGGAGTCATTGAGGATGAGCCTTTTCAAGGCATTGAATTGGCAGAGTTGCAATACTCCCATCAATTGGAGTGATCTAGTTAACAGGGTGTTTATTGGACCGAACATGTAGGCAGGCATGGAACAAGATATGCGGGTTATAAACAAGAATCTAAAGGCAACACAACATAGGCAGAAGAGTTATGCAAATTGGAACAGGTTGTTCAAGGAGTTCTAGGCTGGGGAATAGGTGCACTTTCACATCAAACCAAAGAAGATCTCTTTTTAGATTGGATCATGTGCCAAGCTGGCACCACAATTTTGTGGACCCTTCAGTGTTTTTGAGAGGATTGGGCTAGTAGCCTATTGACTTGCATTACCTCTGACAGTGAAATTCCATGATGTTTTCCATGTGTCATTACTTAAGAAATATGTTAAATATGTTGATCATGTGATATAATGGTTTGTATTGCAGGTGGCAACAGCTGGAGAATTCTAGTCGGAGCCTTAGTGTATATTGTAGAAAAAGGTGCTCATGCTCTGGAACCAAGCAATCGAGCAAGTTAAAGTGCAGTGGAATCACTTTGGGCCCGATGAAGCTAGATGGGAGATGGCGGATCAGATGTGGGCTATGTATCCTTCCTTGTTTGTTGGTTGAGGCAAAGTAGTTTTGGTATGGTGTTTTGGTACATGTTGTAGGAAATCTGATGTAGGTTAACCCGATAATGCATTATAAATCAAAGAAGAATACTATAACCTTCTTCTACTATCAATTTGTGGAAGCTTAAAGGTCGAGCTGAATAATATAACCGAAGAAGAAGAATCAATGGCACAATACACATGAAAATACTTTGGGAAAGCCTTAGCTAAAAACCCCACACTATTGTATTATCATACATGGTGGAAATACATAGGAATTACACAAAGCCTTAGCTCTCATAGCTAGCCAAATCTCAGTACAATCCTCATAGATGCTCACAGGAAATCTTGGCTTCTTTCCAGCCTTCCTCTCTGCCCTCCAAGCTCCTATTTCCTTGTGCTATTCCTTGTGGATGATTTCCTTTTACCAAGTGGATGATATCTTCCTCCAAAACTGCACAATCGTCAAGGATTTATACTTGACTGCATGCATGACTTTTCTCCATGAGAAAACACATGCAACTGATAGTACACTGTCCTTGAACATTAATCTCAACTGGGTATTTCTCATAATAGACATGCATGAGTTTCTGATGAGGGAATCTTCAGTTCACTATAGTAGCACTAGTTGAGTGCATTAATGCATCAACTAACTGTTAACTCACTATTAGCTCCTAAAATAGTTTGGAACCAATTTAACTGGACTTAACTCGGAAAACTGAGTTAACAAGTTACAACTCAAATATAACTCAATCTTATCTTCTTAATTTAAGGGATAACTCTTGCATGACTTCAGAAAGACTTCTAACTTGAATTTCTCTAACTAATTAATTTAAAATAAACTAATTAATTATTTCCTAGTAGCTGTTAAGACTAAATTCGATTTTAATTCACAATTTAATTCTAGGACAAATTAAATTGGAATATTCTTGTTGCCATATTTCAACACATGTATTTCGTATATGTTTTGATGATGTTTTTCTATATGTACATATTTATATGGATGTAAATATCGCCATGAGATATGTTATCAAGCTCCAATAAGTGGTATAGGTGTCATTTTTTCATGTTATTATGTTATCATGTTGTTATGTTGTCAGTTGGGTTGGCATTCAGCAGGGTGATCATTGTAAGTATTTCATCGAGCTATGTTATAAAGATCCATGAGAAATATGTCTTCTTTCCAGTGGTTTTGTTGAGGTATCTGTGTGATTGAACATCAAGGACAGTGTCCCTCAAGGGGGAGGGTTTTGTAACAGCACTGGTGGAAATTCCATGTAACAAAAGTTAAAATAATAACCAGGGATGATGGGACACTTATTCCAAGATGAATGTTGGGAAATACATCCTACGAGATGTTCATTTAGTTTATTATGGCTAAGGAAATTGGAAAAGGCAATGGCTAAGGATTTGGAAAGGAAAAATGGCATTTTTGGCACATTTATTTATGAAAATAATGGAAATGAGGAGAAAATGGAGGTGAAAGATCACAGATTGCAGTTAGGAGGAAATTGAAGGAAAATGAAGAAAATAAAGGCCTCATTAATAAAAATGCTTCTGAGGATCAGTTAGTAACCTTTTTTCATTTTAGTTTTGGAGATCTCTCATTATTATATATCTCTCTCTCACTCTTGGACACTGGTTTTCTTGGAGAACATGGGCATTAGATCAAGAAAGGAAAAGAAGGCAAGACGAAGCAAAGATGAAGTAAGGAAAAGTACAATCAAACAGCTACAGTAGGATTCCTTGAAGGTATTGATTTGCATGTGTGATTTCCTTACTAGATTTGGCATGCATGGTATTGCATGTGGTTCTTTCTTTGTTATGGCATGGGTTTTGCCAGGTGTGAGTTTTGTTCAACCTAGCCTTTCCATTTCCTAATAGCCTTGATGAGATGGGTTCTCATACTTCGTTTGAGTTGGATTGTCGAATGGATTCGAATTTGAGTGGGATGGATCTCTGAAATGAAAAACACATGGCCTAGTGGTCCCTGAACTGAACTGTGGATCAAGATAAAGCCACTAGCCTAGTAACCTCTAAGCCAGACTATGGATTGCAGTAAATCCAGTATTGTGTGCCTCGGTGGGCCTAGGAATACTTGTCGGTGAATGGCGGGATATACGGTAAATCCAAGAGGTGGATTGCTCTTCGTTGGGCCTAGTAGTCCGAGGATGGGATGTATGGTAAATCCTAGAGAGTGGGTCTCGGTGTAGGGCCTAGTGATCACTAGATCAAACTGTGGATTACGGTAAAGCCTAAGAGACTATGAGGCACTCAAATTCCTCACGATGTAGGTGGAGAACCCCGGTGGCATCCATGCTTGTTTGTTCTTTTCGGTTGGTTATAAGTCACATATTCATTCTTGGAATATGGAACGGGGGTGATTGGTTGATGAGATATTTGGCTTAGCCAATCTATGGTCATGTGGAACGTGGTAATCGCATCCCTAGTTGGTTTCTACATTCATTAATGAGATATTCATCCCTTTGGTTTTCATGTGTAAATGTAGTAGTTTATATGTGGATTCTATGGTTGTTGTATTGATGGTATTTATGTTTTTACTATGTTAGTTATGTATATGTTTTATGATAGCAGCTATGTATGCCTCTCATCATGTTTTTACTTGTAAATGAATGGAAAATGCATCCATGACCTAATAAATGATAATGTTTAAAATGACATGAGGGAACAATGGTTCTTAATGATTCTCATATAAGTATGAGATCCTTATGCTTAAATATGTCGTTTACACCTGTAGATTACATGTTTTTGATATGTTCGAAGAAATGCTTGTCACGACTACTAGGGGTCTGGATAAGGGCTTGTTCAACTAATTTCTTTTGCATCATTATTTCCCCATTATTTTACTGCTTTGAAGATGTCATTCCATTCACGGCAGTGACCTGGGCTCTAGGCCTGAAAAAGTGGCTCAAATCTTGGGGACGCTGGCACAGAACTTGACAAAATGGTCCCTAGATGTTGGCTTGTAGGCTTGTGAGAATTTCCAGAGGTCCCTAGATGTTGGCATGCCCATAGCATGAGAGCGCCCCGAGGTCAAGTGATCAAAAACTGCATTAGGACCCAAGGGCAAGCTGCCTAAAGTGTTGGTATGGTTCTCAAGGGTCTTGTAGCTGATGTGGAAGTTATTTATGTTGTGTTTTCGTCAATTCCATTTCCATAAGGTCACATAGGAGGTTGAATCCAATCACAGTAGCCTCTCATCACATGTTTAACCCAGTTGGCTAGTTACTTGAGTAGATGTGGGAGGAGGGTGTTACAGGAAAAGCCCAGAAAAATGGAACCAAAGACAAGGCACACCAATCAATGATAGCTCCTCCTAAGTTTCCAAAGCCTACTCCTCCATGTGATTTGTGTGATGTTGTTGATCAAGCCACCAATAATTTTCTTGAACTCCCTCATATCAATAATGTGGTCTCTGATACCTTTCTTGATTCTAACATTTTGGAGGTCTATGTCAGCTAAGAATAACATATAATTATGCATGAATCACCCCTATGCTTTGCGTGATAATTATGGCCATTATTCTCATCATTGTTCCCATCTCAAATAATTTCTTGATACAATTCAAGTGCTTCGTGAATTATAGGTCGCTCATAATTATTTCACCTCTCCTCTACCTTTGGGTTCTGGTCCCACTCCTATTCCAGAGCAAGAGGCCTCTCAACCACCCATCGTGATCCATCCCCCTAATGTCGAGATCACGAATAGTACCGCTCATATTCTCTACCTGTCGTCATCCATGGGATCGATATATTGGGACTCTCTTGACGTATCTTATTGTGATTATGTTGAAACTTCTTCGACAAACACTTCAGTCTCAACCTCAGTAGATGTCACATCTACTATTCATTTGTCTCCCAGCATTGACGATGCGTATGTGAACCCAGTCTCTCATGAATATGCCTCTGGTAGCTCCTCTTCATCATGTGGTCTCTCTTCCTCCAGTCCTCACATATTTTATTTTGATGAAGACATCATGGAAGCCATGACCACCCCTAATTATCCTTGCGATGATATGCACCATCATGCGTACTTCCTTCCACAATAAACCAACGACCAATATGTTGTGGAGTCTAAAGACTGCATTCATGGTGAAGTCGATTGGCTTAAAAATCCCATTCCTGCCCGAAATATTTTTGAAGAAGGAAATATGGGTAACATCTCCCCTACTATCAAAATAAAAATTTCGAGTAAACCATGGATCGAAGAAAATATCATCTTGGGGGAACAATGCACCCCATAATAAATTGATGCTTACACAAAGTTATTCAAAGATTTATGTGATGTTTTCACCTGGTCTTATTCTGAAATTCCCAGACTTGATCCCGCCATTTTTGAACATCACATCGAGACTTGTCCCAATGACATCCCTGTTTGCCAAAAGAAAAGGTCTATCCATCCTTCCAAATGTGAAGCTATCAAAGTTGAAATTGATAAACTCAAGCATACTGGTTTCATCTATCCTATCAAATACACTACATGGGTGTTCAATCATGTTCCCATTCGTTGGGGCCCTAATCCAAGAAGATGGTGTTGGGAATGAGCATGTCATCTATTATGTCAGTGAGAACCTTCACAATTCCCCTATGTCTTATTCACACAAATAAAAGTTAGTGTTCGTTGTTGTGTTCTCTGTTCAAAAGCTTCGTCATTATATCCTTATGTGTACCACCAAAGTTGTGACCAATTCCAACCCCATGGCCTTCATGTTGAGTCGACGGATCATTAACAGGAAGTATACTTGTTGGATCGTTATCCTTCAAAATTTTGATCTTGAATTTGTCACACCCAAGATTAAGAAATGTTTAGGCCTTGTCTAATTCATTTCAAAATTTCCCACTGGTGAGCCTGATCCTCTAGTAAATGATGACCTTCCAGATGAACACTTGTTCTTCATTACCTCGGATGATCCTTGGTATGGCGACATCCTTACCTATCTGCGAACCAAAGAAAAATCCCCACATCTCACTCATGATGATCGACGACATATTCGGCATCAATCCTCTCATTATCTCCTCATTGGTGACTATCTTTATCGTCGTAGTGTTGACACTATCCTCCATCATTGTCTCACCCATGTTGAAGCTAAGAAAGTGCTTAATTCCTTCCATGGTGGTGCTTGTGGTGGTCACCTCTTCAGAATGGCCACTACCTAGAAAATCATGTGCGCTAGTTATTTTTGGCATTATTTTTTAGCGATTACATTAAGGCAGTTAAACATTGTCCCGATTTTCAATTATACGCCCCCAAGGCGTGAGCTCCACCTTCTCCCCTCTATCCTTTCATCATAGTTGTTCCTTTCTATAAGTACGTTATTAATTTTATGGAGTGTCGACCCCCATATGCTAATAACCATAAGTATATTATCGCGGTCGTTGACTATTTCACCAAATGAGCTGAAGCCATGACAACGTTCAATAAGACTACGGCTACTGGAGCCCTCTTTTTCTTTAACCATGTTATCACTCGATTTGGGATTTCGAAACAATTGATCTCCGACCATAGCCAACACTTTGAATATGAAATTTGGCATGAGCTATCCTCTTTGTTGGGCTTCAAACACCAATATTCATTGTCTTACTTCCCCCAAGGAAATGGCCAAGTTGAAGTTGTCAACAAAATCCTTAAAACTATGCTTCAGTGGACGGTGAACAAACATAAGACCAACTAGCATCTTATGGTCTTCCCTACTTTGTGGGCCTATAGAACCTCTGTCAAAATTCCCACTGCACTCACTCCTTTCCACCTCGTTTTCGGAGAGGGGAATTCTTACCAATCGAGCGTGAAATCCCCTCCCTCCACCTTGTTGTCGAATTCCTCCTAGACACCCAACCTCTAGAACAAAAACATATCATGCTTGAGCACACCAATGAATACCATCGTGTTGCATTGCAAACCATTGAAGCGGCCAAAAAGTGCATGAAAGCTCAGTATGATCGAAAATTCAACCCTCGTACTTTCCATGAAGGCGACCTTGTTCTCGTCTATGACCAAGCTCATGATGTTCTGGGGCATGGGAAGTTTGAACCATCATGGTTAGGTCCTTACATCATCCATAAGTGTTTAGTCAAAGGGGAAAACCTTTTAGAGGGTCTAGAAGGAGAAATCCTTCCTAACCCTCGCAATGCACTCTACATCAAGAAATTTTACCCATAGCATTTCCCATTTAAATGCGTATATATTTTTGTTTTTATTGCATTTAGGTAGCTTGCTTCCCCCATAATATCATTCATTGTCTTCCTGTGTCTTTTAGACGGATCCATCATCCACACCTCATATCGGTTATGACAATGGTGTGAGTCGCTTTTCTAGGAATCTAGCCTCGACGGCTTGGGCCATTTTTACCCCCTTGCATTTGATAGTCCACTCCAACGGTGCCTGCATTGGATTTTCCACCAGTAACCATGTCGAATATGATGTTGTGATAGGCTTTTTAGTTGATTTCCTTGATCTTTGCATCCTTTACCTTCATATTTGTCTTGATTTCTTGCTACTTGTCATGCAAATGAACAATGTTTACCATGTTCGTAATCCTACCCTATTTAGAAAATATATACGAGTTAAGCTTTTTGTACATGAATTTGAATCCATTACATTCAGTCATTTTCCTAGAGCCCATAATCATTATGTAGATACCATTGGAAATAAGATTCTAGATTGGCATTTATCACATGCATATACAAGAAGGAATCCATAGCATAAATAAATGGGGAACCACGATCGTCACAAAATATGCATAACCATATTATGTATGATAATATCCAACATATAGTGTTTGGAGGCCACTACTCTAAATACATCCAACATGCTCATCTCATGTTACAACAAAAAAAAAAGTGGACCCAGATGTCCCTATGCCTAATCACTATAATCCAAAGGTTCCTAAGCCAATGGCTCCATCCCACCAGCCTGTAAGTCTATAATTACCTGACCAACCATAGTTATGCACCTCGCGATACCTTGTCATTCCAACAGAAGATCAGTGCACTCATTTTTATACAGATCTTCTAACTCATTCCATCCACGCTTTGTCACCCCAGTTAGTAACATGTTTAACCTATGGTAGAGATCCTCCAATAGAACATCACTACCTGATCTTTGTTGTGATGTCGAACCACCTTGATCTACAGCCCCATACGTTGTGGCTCGTCCTATATATCCTAGCGGCTTCACCGGTGTTGTATCTACATACCAAAAGTTTAGAAATCAGTACCACATACACATATTTCTTAAACTTTAAATGCATCAAATATATAACAACTTTCACTTACCATCTGGACCCCATGCTCATCCAATGGAAGTGGTAAGTTAGGATCTCCATGATAGTTCATTCCACTATACAAATAGTCATCTATGTATAGTGGCATCTGGTCCCAATGTGCTAAGAACTCAGGTCAAAATACCTATATTACTCCCCATCCTCCACCTAATCATAGTAGCTTCCTCTGGCGACGCATCCTAGGCTCTTGTTGGCCACCATCACGGATCTGTGCATGTGGTCGGATGGTTGGGATCTTCTCAAAGAAGAATGACCACAAAACTATCCCAAATAAACAGTTATCATTGGTCCTTCACCTTCATAGTGTCAACTATCATTTCAATGATGAAATAATCATATGGTCCCAGCCATAGTAGGTCCCTGCCAATACACTCTCCACAAGCATCATATTCCCCCAGTGATGTGATGAAATGCATGACTACCCAAGATCTGCAACACCATTGCGGTTGTGTCCCATGTCTCGAGCCTCTCTAGGTCATTGATCTATATGATTGTGACCTTTGCACGAACACCCGATACACAATGACGATCCACAAATTCCCCTATATGCCTCCCATTAGGAAGCACTAGGTGTATCTCCCCCACCACCCTCAAGGGTGGCAATCCTATCAAAATAAATATGTCCTGGATAGTGATTTTGATCATGTGCCCCCATACTACAAAGGCCTCCTAATCTGGGTCCTAATAGATCACAACCCTTGACAATAGGGCCTCATCAACCCTCATTAATGTGTTCTCCAAGAACTTCAGCACCCCATACTGTTCAAAAACCCCTCTGACTGCTTGGTTCCCCTGAATCTCAACACAGAGTTTCCAAATCTCATTCTTTCCATGACACCTTTAGTTTTTCCATACCTACATCATACCATTATGTTTTTTCAGTTCAGAGTCAAAGCCACACATCATTCGCTCAAATCTTCATCTCAATAGAGATCCCCCATCTTGTTTTTCCTCTCAACCCAGAATGCAATATTTTCCTTCAAAATCTCACTTGACACATTTATTGGCCTACTTTCTATGTTCCAGAATGCAAAACAAGGTCCAAAAAGTGTGCTATGACCATGAGTAAGAGAAGGGATTTCTCCCAGTGAGCTGAATCCCTAATTTGAAAATATAATCCACCAAAATTGATGAGTAAGGTTAGGCCACCTACCTCCAACTTGCAGATCCTGATTCTGACAGTCAATTTTTCCGCTATGATATTCACAATATTTAGGGCCTTCTCCTCCTCTCCAAATTCTCCAACATCTCACCATGCAAATGAATTGGATTTGGGGGCAAGAAGCCCTTTTATAGGAAAAACCCTAGTTTTTTTTGTGGCTAATTGCGACCAAACCATAGCTTAGTTTGACAAACCATTAGCATCGTCGGAAAGCTCTCACCAAGTTATATAATGGGTCTCCATTTTTTTTTGGTAATGTGACACTTCACCAGGAAGCCATTTTTTCCATGAGGTCTCACCTTACCACCTAAAATCGAATTTCTTCATTTGAGCAGCATATACACTGATACCACTTTACCTGTGCACTAGTTGACTTAGGTTTCTATTTTCTTCATGAGTAACCATTATTTACTCATATTTTTATGGTCCCCACCGGGCCTCCCCCATGTGGCAGCATCATCAAGTCACCCTTGTTCTGAGCATCCAATATGAGTCACCCTTGTCTGTTTTGATTCCCCTTGAGTCTAGTTACAGTGTTCCATACATATTTGTGTTGCATTCATCCCATCATGCTCATATTTTGGCTCTAGCTTCACTACTCTATCTTTGAAAAGCCTTCGTCTGAGTAATTGACCATACCCTCAGGAATCGAGTCAGTCATTTCAAGGTCAACCATGCATATTATACTCTGAAATTGGAATTCATTAGTTTGCCACTCATCTTGTTTCCTTCCATCATCATCCCTAGTGTCATTCCATCAGTCACTTTACAACGATCCCCCATACCTTTATTGAGGATTCCTCATTACCTTAAATATGGTGGGCCCTCATCCATTGAATTTAGCACATTTACTCTAGAAGTGTGGTCTAAAGGGTGGTGTACCTTGGTTCCAGCCTTCATATTTTTTCAGTGCTTTAGATAAATTAAAGGGAATCATCATTTCCCTTTGATTTGGTTTTTTCTCACGTGCTCGGCTCCATCTCATTATTGCACGTCGATTCTAGAATCGTGCACTTGATGGTTCAGTGATACAGATGATTGTACTAGTGATTTCAGGGGGTGTGTGAGATGTTCCAGACCTCATGAAGGGGTGACCCTTCAGGTAGCCCCCCACATGCTTGGATTTCTGCAGATGTTGATCCAACCTCAGATGTAGTTTCACATTTTTTATGGGTCTAGTTTCAGTCGCTTGCAGCACCCACAGTATGCATGTCTCTTTTATATGATCCATTCAGATATTCATAGCTCCTTCCTATGCAAGAGGGCTTCTTTGGTTTTGATCCCCCATGCACCATGTCAGCGTGAGGGTAATTATGTCTCATGTACTCATATGTTATTTTATATAATCCTGACCTTTGTTTTTCTAAGCACATTATGTATATGGGGTTCATTGTATTATTTTATGGCCCATTGATGCTAGCATATCATGTATCATGTACTTTGTAGCTCAGTCCCACATTTTTGGGCTCATCATTATTGTTTATACTCGGTTATCTCGGCAGTTATGGGTATGCCTCCCCCGCCTCATTTGAGATCATGTACTCCAAAACAAAAGGAGACTTATATCACTTTATTAGCTCTCACCCCCTCCATTTTTGTTCTTCCTTGCATTTGTTTAGCTATATATATATATATATATATATCTATATATATATATATATATATATATATATATATATATATATATATATATATAACTCTCCTTTGGTGTCTCGTCAAAGTGTAACCTACAACGTATTTTGGTCATATGATTTTCTCTTAACACTCATATGTTGGGGGGCAATCTGTTATCACCAAAAAATGATCACCTAGCCATTTCTAACTAGGTGGATCGAAATACACCATGTAAGATTAATTTTACCATAGTAAAATCACTTTCACCATGGGAAATAATTTAGTAAACCATTTTTATTAAATTATTTCTTATTAAAATTTAAAAACCAAATAAAAATAATTGATTAAATCATTATAAATTTAATTTTCTCTAGGAATAATTATTAAATCATTATTTGATAATTATTCCTTGTCACATTTGACTAAATCACCTAGGAATAATTAAATAAATCACTATTTATTTATTATTCCTTAATTCTATTATTGGAATCATTGTTAAATCAGTGTTTAATAATTATTTCAATTTAATACCTTTCTTAATCCTCGCGAAATAATTAAAAAATCATTTTATTTGTTAATTATTTCTAAATAAAGATATTTTACAATTTTAAAAAAAAATACCTCTCCAAAAAATAAAATAAAGTATTTCTAACGGTTAGATATTGATTTGGTCAATATTATTTTATTATTCTCCATTTTTTAGATCAACCCAATACTTTGTTATAAATAAGAGGGTTTTCCATTCATTATTCACCATGATCACTATCATTCTCACCACTGTCATCTTCTTGCATTCTCCCACTAGAGTTCTACACATTGTTTTGGGTTTTTCACATATTGAGAGAAAGAATCGATTACTGAAGCATTAAGGACATCAAAGGACCCGTCCCATGGAGGGGAATTTGCAGACCCTTTTGTAGATATTCTTCACTAGGTGTTACCAAAATAAGATTGTTATTCATTTAAAAGTCCTTCCATATTGGGTAATTCCAATGGATTTCTATTGTTGTTTGTTATTTTGGATCACATCTATATTTTTATTGTAGGTTTTTCTCATTTAATTATTGCAGATCTGAAGTGTAAGTAGCCACAAATTTTTGTTACAAACGCTTGTCACGAGTGACTTAAGTGAAGTGTTTTTGATACACTTTCCAACAAATTTCATACTAACACAAACATTCTTATATAAATATATTATTCGTCCCATGATGGACATTCTTATATTCCATATATTCTAAATATTTTGTTGCGTATATGAACTTTGTTTGCAACATTTGGTATTATAACCCTGTTATCCAATTCCAACCTTTGACTATCAACTCTTTGTCAACTTTGTTACTGTTATGATCGAAGTGTTTCACTACATAGTGTTGGAAATTCTTTGTTTTATTGCCAAGCCTTTGGCAATTAAAAAGATAAAAGAAAATAATATATATAATATATATAAATAGTTCCATGATGGGGGTGAGAACCTCAGAGCATGTTGCAACTGAGTCCCATGAATGACAACATATGGCTCGTCGGTAGGGGACTGTACTCCTAATCCCCTCATCTCAACTGGCGCAATGGAAGGTGTACTAGCAAAGTTTATTGTAATCGTACAAGACTTAATTTCGTCTCGGAGAACGGGGGTGGTGTAAGGTTAACAGGCGGGATGGCGAGGAAGGTTGGCATTTTCATTTGTGTCTTGGTCTGGTGTTGGGATCCTGGGTGGTATCTTATGTGTAAGTGTAAGCAACGATGAAGGACCTTCAACATCAGAGGATGGTATTCGATATTTTTCTATGAATTTTGGTATGGTGAATTTAGTAGATTTTTTTTCGCAAGATATCACGGGCTTTATTGTGCCTACATTGTGAGGATGCTAGTAAACGAGGGAATGTGTTATTTCAATTTTCTATTGTTTTAGCATGTTTGAGTGGTTGGGTTGAGAGAGGAGCCAAGACGTGGTATCATAGGAGGTATATATGGGAGTGGCAGTGTCTCTAGGTAGAATTCTCCATTTCTAAAGCTTGGCCTAGAAATTGGCATGACTGGTGGTTTGGAGGATGGTCCTTGGTGGGCGGCGGTCACAGTAAATTCGTCCACGTGGAATACACAAGGTCGACATCCTGGTATTGGATGTGCAGAGCTTCTTGGGTAGCATCAGCCTAGGGCATGTTCTCCATGCCTTTTCCTTCTCCTATTGCTTGATCTCATGTCGAGGTTTCCATTTGGTGGCAAGGGGGTGGCTGGTGCGTAATGGATGGCCTTCTGAGGCATTTTAAGAGATTTGGGAGCCCTAGCTCTCAGGGGGTGTGCTCGAAGCAAAGTCCAGCGAGCTGAATTTGAAATTTGTTGGTTTTGGCCCTCCTGAGACGATCCAAATGAAATCATTTGCACGACATGGGCGCTCCTCCCTTTCGGCCATGTCAGACTCTGTGGGCTCGGGTGAATTGGCAATAGCGTCATTTGATGCACGTCGGGGTGGCAAGAATGTTAGACGCTCCTAGCGTGCTGGTGTGGGATTGTGTTGTGGTCGTGGTGAAGCCAAGCGGAGCTCCAATGGTGATGGTAGTGTGCAGGCACAACAAACTCAACGTCGAGGTGGTAGACAATGAGGAGGAACAACTAACCGAGGATCTGGGCGATGTGTAGCTATTGTCCTGCAGGAACTTCAACGCTGTTGTTTGGAAAAATTTCGAGAAATAATTCAAACTCTAATGGATTGGGTGGATGCAGTGGAATAGGTTTATCGAGAGGAGCATGTTGATTTGATGGCCACACTGGATATGATGTATTACTTCCAGTGTTAGGTCAGGAAGTGAGTGGTGGTCTGGTGAAACCAAAACCACCTTGCAGAAAAAGTGGAAAAGCTGGAGACTTGGTTGGCGCACTTTGAAGGGAACATCCAATGCAACTTCCGTCCCTCACCTCCTCCAGGAACAGCCCTAGACAACCCAGCTTCCATTACATCAGATGACTAGTATGCCCTCATGTGTTTTTTATGTATTATTTGTCTTCTACTGCCTCTAGCCCTCTCATTTGTGGATGTAGCCTCATTTTCGTATTTTTGTCACTTGCTGCAAACATTGGTCAACAAACTCGGTCGGGGTGAGACCACCTACTTTTTCTTTTGTTGGTTATACATATTTTTTTCCGTACGAATATAATAGTGACTTTTATATATATATATATATATATATATATATAGGTCAAAAAAAATGCATACATAAGGAAATACTATAGAAAATTAAAGACTAAAAATAAGATATTAAAAATAAAACTTGATATATACACACACACACAAAAGTCAAAACACAAACACAGTAGTCGTCAGTCTATCGTCCGCCATCTTCGTCGCCATAGCAGCATCCATTGCATATAGCAAACACAAAATCCTTCCACGCCAAAACCACTACCATGAACACCATCTTCACCTTCTCTAATAACCACTATATATATACTTGAGAAAATTCTTATGTCAATCCACAAGAAAATTATGAGGGATTATTGCTTACCACAATAGTCTACTTTCTACGATTCTCATTTTGAGTACATGCAGTTGTCACGTGACAATTTTTTCTTGTCTATGAAGAAAACCAAAATTTCTCAAGGTCATCATATTATCAATTAAACACCACAACATGTACAGACACAACTTATCCATATGGTATGAACTTAACTTTAGGATAAGCTTAAGTTAGGGTAAATTATAAGTTGGAAATATTCTTTTATAGGTGGTAAAAAATCATTAAAATATATATATATATATATATATATATATATTAAAGGAATATCATAACAAGTGATATTATAAAAATACATTTAGAGGTACTTTTAAAGTTTCAAGTCATTAAAAGTTTCGCAAGTTTTAATCCAAGTTATGTTTTAAAAGGGAATATATATATAAAGAATTTTAACAAAGCTAAGAAAAGGAAAAGATGAATTCAAGGAACATTGGTTTTTTTTTTCAAATTGTACCTTTTTTGAAGAGGAATATCGTAATTGTTGTGAATCATCCATAAACCAAGATGTTGTAAATGTTACAAAACAATTACCTTAGTTGAATATCAAAGAAACACACAAGAATAATCGTTAGAAGAAGATATAAAGTTTCGTGAAGGGATAAACAATTAAGGGCAAAACTTGAGTGACAAAAGGCAGATTTTGATAAAAAAACTTGTGGCTCAAGAATTGAAGAAAATAGAATCCAATTTTCAAGTTGAATGCCCAAAATCGCTCCTACAATAGGATGTAATGCAATGTACCAAGAAATTGCAGTTGGAAGATCAAGAGAATTAACATATTAAAAATTTAGAAGAGAAAATAGTGAAACTTCAGCAAAATAAGAAGGCATAACAACAGAAATATAAAGATATTGAGGATATGCATTATAAGGAATAGAAAAGGACAAGGAAATTTCATGTTTCAGGGATCACAATGAACAATTACTCAAACAAGTCAATAAGGCTAAGGTTACAAAGAAAGAACTCAAGAAGCACCTATTAGAACAAGAAGAGGAAATTTTCACTTAAAGAACCTTAATCAAAGGTTATTAGAACAAATCAAGAATTCAAAAGATGTAGAAAATGATACTAAGAATAAAGTCAATAATTCAGAAAATGAAGAATTGTCTCATCTAAAGAATCGTAATGAAAACCTACTTATGCAAATAAAGAAGTTTAACACTGATAAGAAGTTGTTAAAAGACAAAGCTAGAATAACTTATTCAGGAAGAAGCATCAAAATATTTAGATGTGCAAATTCAAGTTGAATAAAAGGGAACAAATATTGATCCAAATAATACCACATTTCAAAAAGATCTCAATCTAATTGAAGTCAAGACGTGCTTAGAAGTTGCAGTTCAAACAACAGAAATTTAAAGTGAAGATCCAGCAATTAACCAAGCGACTTATGTGCCTAAAGGAAATCAAATACATCCAGTAAACCAAGAAATTGGTACAAGCAGGTTAACGATATATCAAATCACAAGAACTCCTCATCAACACCCAAATCATAAAAGTAGACATCTCAACCAATCTGCAATTCCATATCACTCAAACAAGAAACAAATTACTTATGTTCCCAAGAACATCGATGACACCATAATCCAATCTTATGATAATAATTCATCCCAAGTTTCCAGTAGCCATAAGATACCAAAGAAGATTAATTTGGGATGGCTAAATCATTTTATCGTGCGACAATTTTGTACCATACTCAAAGTCCATATCGTCTTGTATCATTGAAGATGATGGTTCCACAAGTTGAGGAGATGAAGAGACATTACGAAACTAAAAAAGATATCAAGCCTTCTCATTAACAAACTTTGAGGACAATTTTTTTCTAAAGAGGAAGGAAATGTTATGAATGTAAATAATTAATAATTGATTAACTGATAATTAGTTACTAAAGAGGCATGTTGAAATTATACCCCTTCCCAACTAATTCCTCTTTTTTATTATGTTTGGATCTAAATGAGTTGTATTGCACCATTTTGTTTCTCGTTCTTTTCTTTCTCGTTGGAACTTGTGTTTTCTTATGTGTTGTCACACACATACATTTGTTAGTTAATTCTAACGTGGATATAGTAACTTATTGCCTTGGCATGTCAATACTAAACTTTTGATATAAGGCTCGCAAAATGGGAATCCATGTTAGGCACATAGAGTAAAAGACACATAAGCATTTTAGTAGGGTTAGAAACAACCTCGATCCATCTTAATTTTGGAATTGCCAAGTGTCGTGAGGGATCAAATTTCTTTTCACTTTAAAATAGGTTTGTATCTCAAGAGATTTGATCCCTATCGACGTTTTGTAGAACTGGGGTTAAAATGGATCTAGGTTAGTTTTAGAAAAATATAATTTATAGTTTTTTTTTTTTTTTTTGAATTGACCGGAGAATCCATAGTATAAACATTTTTGAACCAACGTTTCGAATCCCAAGTGGGATCCATCATCAGGGTTGAAGAATGATGATAAAAGAAGAGCAAGCAGGGAGAATAAATACTAACGAGGCCAAAATTATTTAAGGAGAAACAAACAGTCGACTAGAATCCTTAATTTTATATTATTTTTATTTTTATTTCATATTAAATATTATTAATAATTATCATTTAAAATAAATTAGTATAATAATAACTTATACATTAATTAACTAATATAATATTAATATGATAATAAACAATTATTATATAATAAATAAATAATTAACTATTACTAAATAATAATAATTAAAAAAATTTAATACTAATTATTAATTAATAACTAAATTAATAAGAACAAAACATATTATAACTGATTAATATTGACAACTAACCTAAATAATAAATTTAATTCATACTTATTGATTAAATCATATTAGAAAATATAAATAATTAATAATTAAAATAGATGAATATAATAATTCATATATTAATTAATAAAATAGCTAATATATAAATTAATATAGAATTTTTATCTACAATTTTATATAATTAAAATAATAATATCAACTATTTGATTTCCAAATAAATTAAATTAATAAATATTTGATCTTATTAATTATTAACTATTAAAAATAATTAATTATTTATACTAGATTAATATAATAATTCATATATTAATAAAATAACTAATGTATAAATCAATATTAATAATAATCAATTATTTTATAATAAATAATTAATTTCTCTTTTTTATTTGAATAATATATAATAATTGATTAATTATTATTATTATTATTATATAATAATAATTAAATATTATATTAATAATTAATTATAAAATTAATGTATTATAATAAATTAATATTTCTTATAATAATTATTATAAAGAATAAATTAATAAATTTTTATAAATTTATTACATTCTATTAGTAAACATAAATAGTTAATATATAGTTAACTAATGTAATGAATAAATTAATTGATAGCTCTATATAGAAAGAAATTAAATTATTATAGAATAACAGAGGACAACATACCTGAGGACGCATTACCTGGGGATGGGATGGCGACTTTTAACTTCTTTGATCAAGGGCAGCCAGCTTCCGCTAATTTCCAAACCATTGTCTCTGTTCAGATTCTGAGGATACTTCATAATTTCAAGAGCTTCTCTGATCTTTCGTCTTTGATGGTGTTCCTCTCTTGCGATAATAGAAGCGTTTTCCAGGCAAATATGGTGCTTAGTCTTCAACGAGTGTTCTGCCAGTGCTGAGGTACGAGATCTTCCATTCTTGATATCGGCGCCATGTTCTTTGAGCCTTGTCTGGAGGGAGCGACCTGTTTCACCTATGTAGCTTTTTCCACAAGAGCAGTCTATCTTATAGACTCCCTTAAGCTGAAGATTGTCAATATCATCTTTAACAGATTTCAAACCTTGTCTGATGGTACCCGGAGCTAAGAAATGAGTGAAAATGTTCTTCTTTCTTAGGATTTTAGCGATTTTGTCTGTAACACCAAGGATATAAGGAAGAAAAATCTTACCCTGAGGTTGATCTTGCGCCTTATGCTCATGAGATGACAACTTTCTTTCAGCTCTCTCTATGGCTTTTTTAATCTCATGCTCTTTGTAGCCTGTATTCTTAAAAACTGAAATCAAATGCCTCTTTTCTTCATTTAGATGCTCTGAGTCGGAAATTCGAAGGGCTCTGATGGCAAGGGTGTTTAGAACACCAAACTTCTGGGCCGGGTGATGGTGGGAATCCGCATGGAGGTAACTTTCTGTGTGGGTTGACTTTCTGAAAACCTTGTGGCCTAGAGAGCCATCTTCCTTTCTGATGATTAGAACGTCCAAAAATGGGATGCTCATATTCTCTTCAAGTTCCATCGTAAATTTTATTTCTGGAGAGATGGAGTTTAAGTGAATGAAAAACTTATCAAGTTCTGCTTTACCATGGGTCCATTTTATGTTGGTATCATCGACAAAACGCTTCCACCACGCCGGCTTTAAAGGATAAGATTCAAGGGCCTTCTTTTCAAAGTGTTCCATATACAAGTTGGCTACGATCGGTGATAGGGGTGATCCCATAGCCACACCTGTTGTCTGCTCATAAAATATTCCTTGGAAGGTGAATACTGTTGACCTTAAGCAGATTTCCGCCAGCTTTGCAGTCCCCGGATCAGTAACATCTTTTATAACCTGAATGGCTTCATCAAGAGGAATCTTTGTGAATAAGGATACCACGTCAAAGCTAACAAGAATGTCATCACGTTCCATCTTTTCATTTTTGATAAGATTCACAAAATCATGGGAGTCTTTGATGAAGGAATCAGTATTTCCGACAAGGGGTTTAAGGATTTTAGCAACATATTTCGCAAGCTCATATGTTGGGGAGCCAATAGTATTGACAATGGGTCTAAGGGGAACCCCTTCCTTATGGATCTTGGGTAATCCATAGATTCTAGGGATGGTTTCACAAGATGGGGTTAATTTCTTCTTTAATTTCTCGTCGAGATTAGAATCTGAGATGATCTTTTTTACATCCTTCATGATTTTGGGGATGGGATTATTGTTCAACTTCTTATAACTGCCACAGTTTAGGTGATCATTCATTTTGCGCACATAGTCTTCTTTATCTAAGATGACTGCTGCTCCTCCTTTATCTGCTTTAAGAACCACCACCTTGTCATTGTTCCGCAAAGATTTGAAAGCTTTTTGTTCCTCCCTACTCAGGTTGCTTTTGGGAGCATTGGCTTTTCTCATGATGAGAGAAATTTCTTGCCTTAATGCTTCTTTTTCATCCAGAGGGAGGTTACTAATCCCATCTTCTATGCTGCATATCATGCTCTCAATGGGGAGGCTTCTAGGAGCAACCGCAAACCCCATACCCTTGCTGAGAACATTGGTTACTAGAGGATCTAATTCTTGGGAAGAAAGGTTGACCACTTTTCTATTAGATCTTGGCTCACCGGTATTTTCTGAAGACATAGCTTTTCCTTCTTTCTGGACATTCATGTCTAAGCCTTGATTTTTATTGCTTCCCATGCCATCACCAGAATTCTGAATGCGCTCACAATTATGCGACCTGAGAGTATTTAATGAATTGTATTCAAAGTTATCCTCTTTTGAATCAACAAGACTGTTTTGACCGAAACCGATAACATTGTCTTTTATTAATAAATTAGGGTTATTATTAATAGCGCAGTTGTTGTCGTTTCTTCCATCTGCATAGTCTCTTGAAACCTTTAAACTATCATCGTTGCTAACTGGTTCAGTTGTGTCTTTGGGAGACTTGACAACGCAATCTGCGCAGTTCCTGGAATAATCAACGAAGTTCACCTTACTATTACTGTCATTAACTGCGCAGCTTCTTGTGACAATAACACCGTTTGCTTCTCCGTGGTTTCCAAGGACTGCGCAGTTGTTTTCAGTTGGATTACCAGCGTAGCAGGCACGGTTTTTAAGGATGGAATCATCTGCGCAGCGTCCATATGTTTCATCGTTTAAATTGCTGGAACTGACAGCGTTTTGTGAATTCACAATGCTGGAACCTTCTGCGAACTGTCTCCCAAATGATTCAACATTCAAACCGCTTACAACTCTGTCCATTAATCTGCTTGTATTACAATCTACGCTATCTCCAGAGCTAACACTGCTTGGACTAATTCCGCTGCCCTCCATTATGTTGATTAATTTTCTCGGATTACATTCACCTGCGTGGTTTATATTGGAATTAACCTTAAAGTTTTTGTTCTGTGCAGAATTGTTGGCGGGCTCCTGACCAGAGATTTGAGAATTTAAAAGCTTGGAGAGCTTCTTGTGCTGCCTGGCCAGAGCCATCTGACCTTCATTTTCTGCTTTCAGGGCAGCCCTGGCATCAATAATGGCCCAGAGACCTTTATCTATGCTGCTGGCTAGCTTGAGGTGGGATGAGAGGGCTAAACGACCAAGATTTTCTAGGGAGGCTCTAACTCTTCTGATTTCTGAACGGATTAGAGAGAAGCTAAGCTGAAAAAACGCCTTACTGTTGTATCCCTGATGATGGATCCCACTTGGGATTCGAAACGTTGGTTCAAAAATGTTTATACTGTGGATTCTCCGGTCAATTCAAAAGATAAAAACCACAAATCTCTCAAATCCATAATTTATAGTTTTTATTTCATGTCTCAAATATACTTAAGTATTAGTGTTTTGTCTGCTAAATATTATTTTTATAAATTAATATGATTTATAATATATCAATAGTAATTTGTGTTGATATTTAAAAAAAATATATTCATTTATTATAAAAAATTTAAAATTATTAATTTTTTGTTGTTAAAATTAAACTTGTAAATTAATAAAAAAATAATTATTGTATACCAAGTCTCTTCTGGAAAAATCACATAGAATTTTTTAGGGCCGACAACTATGGTTCATCATCCGAATGGAGATAGATAGCTTGGCCAAAGGAACAAATAAATATAGTGGAGATGCAATGGTTAAATCCCAAAAAATAATATTATATTCACAAATATCATTAGGGTACCAAAAAAATCACCTTTTTTAGGAAATAAATAAAATGAAAAGTCAACATATATTAAATAACAAGGAAACAAATAAATAAATAAATAAAATGAACCCAAATCTAACTAATAGACGAAACGGCTTTTTGGCCTAATCTAGCAATACAATTTCTAGCAAGGTTGTGATTTCTTATGTTTAAAATACACTTTTGAATGCAAAAATGGATTATGCACCCTAAAAATCCCCTGAGGCTCTAGTTAGATTGTGATTTCTTATTGTTTAAAATATATTTTTGAGTGCATAAATGGATTGTGCACCTCGACAATCCCTTGATGCACTTGATCTTTGCAAATTAAATAACTTAAACATATTATTTTTAAAAATTTGTATTGGATTTTAAATGAAATTGACCAAAAAATGTTTCTAATAAAACCATTTCATCTATTAATTAAACTACACAAAATTCATTCATAATCTTGATAAAAATATGTCATCTTTAATTATTAATCCATTTATAAATGGCATGGTCTAACTTATAGACGAAATAGCCTTTTTCAATGGAATTCACCAAAATCCGACAATACAATTTCAAGATTTGTTGTTGTTTAAAATACATTTTTGAATGCATAAATAGATTTCATACCTTGAAAAACCCTTTGGGCACTCGAATTATGTAGATTAAACAATTTAAACTCGTTTTTTAAAATATCTGTCGGATTTTGATTAAAATTAACCAGAAAAAATGTCATGAAAAAAGTCATTTCGTCTATAAGTTAGACTACACATTTATAAATTATAATGTTTAATTCTTGATTTATTTATTTATAATGTTTGAATTTCACTTATAGATTGAGATGGACATTTTCACTTATATTATTTACTATCATTATTATTAAAGTGTTTGAGAGGTCTCTCATATACAAATGTTTGCTTTTATTAAATCATTAATATATAATTATATTTTTATATTAATCATTTTAATGGACCACGCACATCATTTGTATAATAAATTTATTACTATGTTAAATTTTGATGATCAAATTTAACTACCCTACATTAATATTAGTTATTTTTATTAATATTAATTGATTTAAAAAAATATTATTAAATTATGATTTTTTTAATTTCTATTAAATTAATATTATATATAAATATTACTTGAGCCTATAACTTACTAAACCATTCATTTTAGTTACTATATTTGATTGTGTTAAAGTAGCTTTTGAGAAAAGTGTTAAAGCAGTTTTTTATTGTGTCAAGGGAGCTTTTGAGCAAACAAATCAAGTAGACATTTAGTTTTTTTCCCCCGGAAATTTAAAAATATTGACAAACTTTCTTACATTACATATACATGTCTCCTTTATACTGGGTTGTAGAGCGCCTCTCGGTGCAACCACGTTAGTTGTAAATCTAAAGAAAGTTGCAATAACTAAAAATGTTCTATCAAATTCTAGTCTGGTGTTGAACCTAAATTTTGATACCACTTTGTATATCAGAGCTCCAAATTTTATCTTTCAATGCCCATCTAGTCTGATTTTTTAACCTAGGCTCTAATACCACTCAGCAACACTCCCTCCGACACCCTTGTATTATCTTGGTATGTAGGAGGTGTTACCTATTGCCTTAACCCAACCCTTAAGGTTTGTCATGAAGATGGGAATACAAAAATACTCCTTTTTCAAACTGTGTGGAATTATATTCACATACCGTCATCGCGTCCAGCTCGTTTGAGACCTTTTCAGCGATATAAATTTTGGCTCAATCCAACTCTTGGATTGAAATTTACACTCATATGATGTTAAAGCAATTCTAGAGAGCCATATTAGCATGAATTTGCCATGTGGCATCTATGTTGCTCCAACCTAGCCTGGTGTCACCTACACGTCAACATCATGTAGGGTCCACATCATCTTACGTAAGATCCATTTGCAAGGAAGTCACTCTTGCACAGGGTTTCACCAAAAACTTAATGGTCTTTTTTATCATGGGTGGGTTCTGGTTTCAAACCCGCAACCCCCCCCCCACATTAACTTACAATGGACCAGGGGGGGCGAGGGTGAATGAGGGTTATTTATCAATTCCACACTTAATTGCACCACTCAAACTTGGTGTCTCTTTAATGAGATACTCACGTTGGGAATCCCTATGTCAGAGCCCTCCCTTCGCCCCTACCCCTTGTAAACTCACAGTGGATTCATTAGGGGAATTTTGAGGTCTATAATGGGCCTCCTAAGAAAAATGTACAACCAAAATAAACTTTATAAGAATCAATAGGATTCAAGATGATGATGTCAACCATGGGAGATGATTTGCCATTTTTGGAGTAAAAAAGTAAAAATATTAAAAAATTAAAAAAATTAAAAAAAAAAAAAAAAAAAAAATATATATATATATATATATATATATATATATAGATATAGATATTCAACTCGTATTTTCAACTTATCTCCTTAAGATTTTACTCAAATTTCAAGTGGGAGTACTCGTTGGATGCAAAATTTAATTCCTCATCCAATGATTACCCATGTTGCATACTTTCGATGGAGCCTACTACACGAAAAAATGAGAAATACATGAAAAAAATGTGATTGCAATCACATTTTTCATGTAGCAAGGTCCATCGTAAGTATGAAACATAGGTACTCCTTGGATGAGGAATCAAATTCTACATCCAAATAGTGTTTTCACTTGAAATTTGAGTAAACCCATAGTGATATAAGTTGAAAATATAAGTTGAAAAAATAGTTTTTTTTCTTTTTTCCCTCTAAAATTTGATGATGTAATCTAATCTTATTTTATTATTTCCACCATTATTTTATAATTTCCTTAGGATTCCCATTTTAGACCTCAAAATTCTCCTAATGAGGGGTGTCTTGGGGCGAACAAGTATCGTTTTCGATCCTAGGCTTCAATCGCGTCATTCAAAGGTGAAGCCTTTTCAACCAGCGCCTCCACAAAGGTGAGTGGTCCTATTAGTTGACAGTATTGGCATATGGATATTTTCATGACAATTGTATCCATTTCCTCCACCTGATTGTGAAAGCACAACATGCCTAAGTGTCAATGAGGGACAAGTGGTCCTATCAGTTGAAAATGTTGAATGAAGATAATTTTCACAAAATTTGTTACCATTGCTTCACCACCACTGCCTAATTGTGAAGGAACAAGAGATCATAAGTCTCAATAAGTGGTGAGTGGTCCCATCAATTGACGATACCAACATATGCAACTTTTCAAAACAATTGCCATCGTCACTCTACCATTGTCGTCTGCTCCATGTTACATTACATATGTGTTATGGCAGCGAATGGTGGGTAGTGAACAGTGGAGCATAATTCCATTGGGTCAAGTTTCCATCCTAGACCCACTCTTGGCCCCTTCCACGCCTATGTTCCTAGATCACCGGATGTGACCCACACTTCGTAAAGTAATTTGTTTACATTCTCGTCCATTCACCGAATCCAATCTGGATGAAATTTGAACCTCTTTCAAAATACTAATGGCTAGACCACCTGAATGTTTGGATCACGAGATATATTATATGCTAAGAGAAAGGTATATGATCTAGATAAAGAGTCACTTAAGAAAACAATCCACTCTCGGATAAGATATGGATTCCTACTAAAACATTAAAGGAAGAGAAATTCAAGGAAAATCATTAGTGTTTTTAAAGACCAGGGCATCTACCCAGAACACCAATTGTCTAAGATCATGGCTAGGTCCTAAGAACAACCTTATGAGGAACTTAGCCATGTCCAAAGTGAGGATGAGGGGTATCAACAGAACCTAATTTACTTTAGATCCTAAACAATAAATTCATGGCTCTAACTTAGGGTGATTTGCACAAGTTCAAGCATTTCAA
Source organism: Pinus tabuliformis (assembly GCA_031772625.1). Taxonomy (NCBI): domain Eukaryota; kingdom Viridiplantae; phylum Streptophyta; class Pinopsida; order Pinales; family Pinaceae; genus Pinus; species Pinus tabuliformis. The sequence continues at coordinate 1,267,963,299 of CM062804.1, forward strand.
CTTTACCATCTATTGCAGAGTTAGGAAATTTCTTCAAAGAGATAGTGTACAACGCTTAAGTATGGAAATGAGCCACCCAATTACACGTGTAAGATAACTAAAAACACATGTAATGACATATTAACTAAGTGATCTTAGACAATCATTCATAATCATATAACCCTATGGTTCATGAATATGATAAAGATCACACAATGCTATGAGTTCAACATAACCACATAAACATATGAGACAACTTTTCCACCATGAATCGTGTAGTGGATTCAACAACCTCTCATGAGTAGTATTGAACCATAAATCAGACAATAACATATCAAGCAAATCCATCATCCATAGTTCAAATAGATATAATTCATTATACTTATCTGAATAACTTAAAATGGCTCACAGTTGTAGAGGGACCTCCACTCTTTTCCCAACCACAAGCTAGCTACATTACAATATCTCTTGCAGTTGACCACCCCTAAGTTGGATCCAGAGTGTGAGGGAATGCTTGCACATAGAAAATTTCACACCAATGGCTAGATCCAACACCCAGGATATGTAGTCCATTGTCTACGTGGCTCATCAACTTCTCTCTCACAGTAAGAACCCTAATGGCTCACTCACTCTCTGAGCTTCAAAACACAAAGCTTCAACCAAATTCAAGGGAAAGGCGGGTTGCTCAATTTCTAAGGATTGAATACACTGTGTAGGTGGTTTAACAGCGAATTTGTAAGCACTTAGTGGTTCATCATCCAACAGGGAAACACTAAGTTGTTCATCATCCAAGGCAAGAACCCAGTGGAGTGATTAACTATTCGACAAGAACTTAGTAGTTCATCAGCCAAAGGCAAGCACTAAGTGGTTCATCAACGAAAATGCAAACACTAGGTAGTTCGTCAACCAAAGGCAAGCACTTAGTGGTTAAATTTCAATCCTTAAACAACACACTAGAAACATAGGCTCACACAAAGGTTTCAGTGGCCTCAAACATAGTCACAGTTGTTAACACATAGAGTCACAGGGTGCATGCTCAAGGTAACAAAGCCTAAAAACTCAAAAGGAGAGGAATAGTCTAAATTCACTTGGAACTTAAGACAGTGTATTATTAAGCAACTAACTTCTATTCTAGTCATTGAACCCTAAATTCACTTCTTTTGTGTGTATATGTAGAATTCCTCTTGCATCCCTTGGCATAGTCGAGAGAGCATCGCATTAGCTCTTCAGTGCCTTCCCTAAAGTGTTTTTTCCTCTATATGTGAGATGGAAGGATGGGAATGGAATCACCCAATCTAATCTTTGCTCTTATATTGCCAACAAATTTGCCAACTCTAGTTAAGCCCTAATCACATCATATTAAAACCTTTTAAGTAACAGATTTTCTTTGTTATGAGTGGTTCAATTATTTAATTCGACTAACATGGATTTATAGGGTATGCAATAAAAACAAGAAATGTCCCTCAGACTAAGAATCTATAAGGATATCCCTTCTTCAATAGTGTTAATTAATTTTAAATAATAACTTGCAGGTGTTTAATCAGAGTCCCAACTAGTTATGGTTCTCTATGCTAGTTTGCAGTCACAATTACAAAGAGTAGGGAGTAGAACAGGGGGATTTTACAAACCCTAACCCCTTAAAGGAACACCATCCTCGATGTTCTATAAATGGAGAACAACAACAAAAATTGAGCAGTTTATAGTCACAACTCTTTAGACCCATTTACATATTATAACAAAAATGGGTACAATACCTTCATTTGATCTCCATGTTCCTAGGTTGCTTCATCTAGTCCAAAGTGCTTCCATTGCACCTTAACCTACTATATTTCAGAACACGGTCTGCCTCCAATCTAGGATGCATAGTGGTTATGGTTGGAACTTTCCCTCAGATTTCACTTGTATCACAGACCAATCAATCTCATGATTAATTTCACGTACATACTTTTTAAGAAAGGATATGTGAAATAAATCATGTGAATTTAAAGTTGATGGTAAGTCTAGTCTATGACCCATTAGTCCCACTTTTTCCAATATCTGAAAGGGTCCACAAAATTTGGGTGCTAACTTAGCACATGACCCACTTTTAGAGCTCAACCTTGCTTTAATGCAGAGATACACATGATCTCCCACTTGGAATTATTTGTGAATTCTCTATTGATATGCATAACTCTTTTGTCCATCTTGGGATGCCTTTAATTTCTTCCTTATATTAATTACTTTTTTCTCCATTTCTTTCACCATATCAGGTCCAAGAACCACTTTCGTACTAGGTCATCCCAGTTAATGGGAGGGTTACATGTTCTGCAATATAGAGCATCAAAAGCACTCATTTTCAATTACTCTTGATACCCAGGGCTCATCTTCAATGACTCTTGATACCCAGGGCTCATCTTCAATGATTATTGATACCCATTACTATAGGAAAATTTAACTAAGAGTAGAAACTCTTCCCACCCCTTTCATTGATGTATGACATACATCCTCAGCATGTCTTCCAAAACTTTGTTCACTATTTTAGTTTTTCCATCATTCTCAGGGTGATAGGTTGTGTTAAATGCTAGTTGAGTCCCAAAGACAGCAAACAATACTTTCCAAAAATTTGATGTGAACTTGGAATTTCGGTCTGATATGATCTTCTTAGGTATGCCATGCAATTTGAATATCTCCTTCATGAAAATATGACCTATGTTAATGGCCTTGTGGGTGGATTTGATAGGTATGAAGTGAGCCATCTTGTTCATTTTGTCCACTACCACCATAATGGCATCATGTTGCTTGGATGTCTTTGAAAATCCTATGATGAAGTCCATTGATTTAACTTCCCACTTCCACTCAAGATTTGAGATTGATTGTGACAATCTCGCTAGATGTATGCATTCCACTTGAGATTCCAAACACCTGGAAATTTATTCGGCAACTTCCTTCGTCATGCTCGGCCAATGACATATTTTCTTCATGGTTGTCATAATCTTTTGATAACCAAGATAAGTTGAATAAGATATTTATAAACTCATCCAATATAGGATTTTTCAAGTCACTCATGCAAGGCACATACCACCTATCCTTGAACTTCAACATGCCTTCATCAGTGAGTGTGTAATGTGTTTCCATTGATCCTCTTGGCTCTTGTTGCAAGTGTTCCTTCACATGTTGAAAATATTCATCGTGATGTAATTCCTCTCTGATTATTTCCTTAATTTCAACCTCACAAGTGTTGCTCGGTGCCAAATGTGCTACTTGTAGACTTATGTTAAGCGTGTCTGCTATTATGTTTCCCTTACCCTTGATATGCTTGATCTCAAAGTTAAATTCATTAATGAGAGCTAACCATATGGCATGTTTGGAATTTAACTTGGGATGGTCAAACAAGTATTCCAACCCTCCATAATTTAACATTAGCACAAATTTTATTCTGAAATTTCTAGAGTGAGACATTAGCACAAATTTTATTTTGTCTCAAGTTCACTCTAGAAATTTCGAAGTCTTCTATTTAACAATTTGTCATTGCCTTTATAAGATAAATGAATGATTACACATTCTATATGAATTTAAATGTGTTTGGACTTACATTAAAAACCACCTTCCCTTATTTTATAAACTTTGTTTTCTTTTTTTTAAAGGGAAAACAAAATTGCAAGGAACTTGAAAGGGATTTGAAAATTGGATGTCATGGCAGTGGATAGGGTTGAAAATTGGATGTCATGGCAATGGATAGGGATTGAAGATTGGATGTAATTCCAATGGATTTTTATATTAAAGGCAAAGGAATTGCCAACAATCATTTTCTTAAAAGGGTGTATGAAAATTTCCCATGGGTCATAGAATAGACAGTGATTGGGTGTATTGTTAAGTCACTCTGTGATGTGAAGGTCACGGTTCGCAATAGTTGGAGAATGCAATAGGTCATATATTAATTCAAATTATCCTTAACCTTAATAATTTCTTGTGAAATTTAGTAATATTCTTGTGTTTCTTTATTAGATCTTATCATAAAACAATTATCAAGAACAAAAAACAATAAAGACAATGGACACAGAAATTAGGCTCCAAGCCAAGGCAAAATGCCTCCAAGGGGAAAACCCATAAAATCTCTTCTCTTCTTATAGAATTTTCTTCAAATAAGAAAACCAAGACCCAAACCTCAAGACCAAGCTGACCTACTTCTAGCACCAAGTCATCCCTCCAAGAATTCCTTCCAATTAGGTCAAAGTCAAACCAAGTCAACAAGAGTCAAACCCTCCCAGAAATGCAGCAAACTCAGAATTTTAGCCCCAAACTACTATATATCGGACTTTCAGTAGGTCTGCAACTTCGACCCCTGCAACAGCTCAGAATCTTCACATGTGTGAGAGAAAACTAGGGCAAAACTTGATCAAAGAATCAATTTTCCTTCTTGCCTCAACTTCTTTTCTCCTTTCCTTTCTCAAATTCCTTCTTGAATTTTTCAACTCAGATCGAAATTCTTGATTACAAATCTAATTGGTTTCCAAATGAGTTCGATCAACTTCTATTTATACTCATCAGTGGAGGTCAAATAGCCCTCTCTGGTCGACTTGTCTCTGGCAAGGTCGACTTGTGCTACGAGGCTTATTTTGACTGTGTTGACTCAAAATAAATTATTTTACATAGTACATCTTTCCCATATGGTTCTTATATACATGAAATTGACTCTCTTGTCTCATGACAACAAATCTTATGACATGACCAACCCTAGAAACAAGAAGAACATGCTTTACCTAGAAGACCAATCAAAAGAAGCATGAAACCCATGCTTTAAAATAATATTTGTTTTTCTTCTTTTGATCGTTACATTAGATATCCAAATCGACATGAATACAATGACAATTATCAAGACCGAACTAGTTGCATTTTCCAACACTCCCTCTTAACTAGGGAGGTATTCATAATTGTACAACTCGGTACACAACTATTCTCAAACTGAAGACTTCTCATAAGAAGAGATGGATTGGTAAGCCATTTATAAGCATCAACATCATGACCAGCATTGTCAACATAGTAAGGCCTTAACTTGACAAGTTCTTTCATATACAAGAGCATAACGTTGGAAGGATTTACGTGAGATATCACACTACCTCTACAAGGAACATACCCCATCTAGATGTTCACTAGGTATGTCCTTTTAGGAATATTCTCATCTTGGATTCCCAATCCTCAAAGAATATTGACCCTCTTCGATCACTCTTGTCTTGGATACTTGTCCAATGAAATCACAAATGCTTATCCAATCCTCTATTCACCATTATTTCTCCATGGCCTTCACTTAGACGTACGGTTGTTAGTCCCAGCCTAGTGCATGAAACATTAATAAGAGAATACAAATGTGTTTATCATCACTCCCTCTCAACGAAAGAGGAGATCCCTATTCCCACTTGTTTTAGGGAATAGATCCTTTCTCCTTCAAAAATATTAAGGAGACTTCATACTTCCTCTAAAGCATAGAGGATATTCTTTCACTTCCTTTTAATTGGGAAGTTATAACCACAAACTCTCTAGCTTGTTTCCATAAGTGTATCAACTACCAGTTCTTCATGGATATAGTTGCATGGTTCCCTCTTTCCTTTTGTATCTCATCATATTGAGCTTCTTTTTCCTAGATATTATGGATCCATCCTCTTCCTTCAATCTTGTGGCAGGCTTCGAGTCATCAATCTTGCATATCACTTTCCTCTAGTCATCATTAATGAAGGCATTATATTGAGACTTATCAAACTTCAAGCTATTCATAACTCCATCTAAACATGAAAGTGATTTTTGATGATGTAGGAATATGAACATCAAGTTATCTTCTTATATTGCTACCTTTCAATCTCAAGGTGATGATGTGAACACCTTGACTACATAACCCTTCAAGTATTATCAAAACCATTTTCTCAATCCATATCTTCTTTTAATCGAGCTCAATACCAACAATTGAACTTTGTCTCAATTTCCATTATGTATTCTTGTAGTATCTTCCCAGATAGAAAAGCAATATGTCAACTAGCAAACCAATACAAAATATTAAATATCATATTTACCTTATCATGATGGTCCTTCCATCAAAGTGTTTGCTTACTCGAGTCCTTTCAAATCAACATCCTTTTTGAAAGATCCATCTCCTTATTGTGCAAAAATCCTTCTCCATGCATCCATCTTAATCAAAGTTCCCATGGATCAAACTTGATTACCAAGCTACAATATCTTCCTAGCAGTTGTCATTATTAACTCCCTTTCTTTATTTATACCATGCATTCTTGTGAGAGAGCCTTGATCTCCATTCTTTCCAAAGCATGTCAAATTTATTCTTTTAAGAATCATGTACTTATTAACCAACTCTTTATTGTAAGATTTGTGTAGTTATGAACCTTACCCTAGAGAAGAGTTACTTAAACATATGCATACCTTTTCTTTTCATACAATCATCTAGTCATCACTTCTTGAACGAGCTTGCTTCTTGTACCTGTTGAAGGTAGCTTTCTTTTCCCAAGGAGACTTTCATTATACCTTTCATATTGTAACTTGACCACTAGCATGCCTTCATCCTATAGGAATATTGTTTCCATACTAGATGGAAAATATACCACTCATAATGTTGCTTCCAAGAATCTTCCATAATGATGATTCTTATATGATCTTTAATGATATATTTTGCAAAATGACTACCTCTAACAGTATGCTATAAAATACTTGGATGAGTTATATTATGCAATATGGTCCCAATTTTCTCAGTCTTTTAAACTAGATGATCTTTCCCAAAGCAAATTAATTAAGTAGATTCTAATACATCTACTAACATATGTTTCTAACTATGATGTCATGCTTTTACAAATATCAATACTTCTTGTAGAGAATGCAACAAAGCATGCTACTCTACTTTCTACTTAATAAAATAAAGACAAACTTCATAAAGAACCTGAAGTAGATAGAACTTCCTTTAATAGTAAATATCCTTGGGATATTCCCTTTCGGCTTCCTCTTAGGTTCTCCCTTTTCTTCAGTTGTATGAGCTTCATTTCTTTCCTTTCTTTTCTTATCTTTTTTTTTGGACAATCTCTCTTAAAGTGTCCATACACGTTGCATCCATAGCATTAAATATTGAACATATTTGGCTTATTTTTAGACTTTCCAAACTTTCCTTTCTTCAACTTATTGGTTCTTGCAATAAAAGCTTGAGACCTTTCATTTGATTTACTGTCACCCTTTTACTTGATTCTACATTCTTCCAAGATACATTGAGCCCACAATTCATCAAAAGGCGTAGTATCATTTTTACTGTAGATACTAGTTGCAAAGTTGCTCCAATTATGTGGCAAAGCATTTAATACACAAATGGTCATTTCAAAGTCAAAAACAATTTCGCCAAGCCCTTGCAATTGATCTCTTATTTGTGAGATCTTCATGAGATAGGTAGCCATGTCTTCATCTTTTGAATTATGTATTCTATAAGGTTGATTCCTCAATAATATCTTATATCATGATGTACTTATAGAGTACAACTTTACCAACTATAGCCTTGGATGTCTTTAAATCAGCAACAAAGGGAACAAGATGATCTTTAATGGATTCAATAATTATCCTTTGTGCTCTCACTTCTCCCTTCTTGTACTTTGCTAACTCTTGAGTCTTCTCTTTGTCTAGTACAACTACTTCTCCAAGGACATACTCCATGACTTCATTTTTTGTGAGTGCCAATTCAATCTTCTTCTTCCATGCTGGGAAGTTTGTTGATCCAACGAGCTTGTTGTTTTCCTTGAAAAATGTAGTCATGTTATCTATAGATTGAGACATAGAAGATAATATACTACTTACTTTGTTAACCAAGAATCCTCCTCGATGATGTCTCCAACTATCTTGATGTTTTCAATACCTACAAGAAGACTTCAAAAGATGCCCTAGAATGATGTTTTATAAGATGCCTTCAACAATGATGTCTTTGAACAGCTTCAAAGAGTGAATGATGACCCCAAGACTCCTTGTTACTTCCTTCTTCTTCAAAACGATGCACTAGAGAATCTTCAACAAATACTTGTCCTTCCTTCAATGAGAGCTTCATGATGAGGTCTTCTTGATGTAGTAACCCTCCTTCTAGATTAATGGGTCTTCTTTCCTCTTTTCCTTGTTGTTGGGGAATGCAATAGGGTAGCTATTAATTCAATTTCTCTTTAATCTTAACAATTGTTTGTGAACTTTATTTATCTTCTTATGTTTCTCTTATTAGATCTTATTCATCAAACAATTATCAAGAGAAAAACAGTAAATGCAATGGACATAAAAATTAGGCTCCAAGCCAAGGAAAAACCTCTCCAAGGGGAAAACCCAAAAAAAACTCCTCTTCTTATGGAATTAGATTCAAATGAGAAAACTAAGACCCAAACCACAAGACCAAAGCCTCCTCCAGCGCCAAGTCATCCCTCCAAGAAGACCTTTCAATTATGTCAAATTCAAACCAAGTCAACAAGAGACAATCCCTTCCAAAATTGCACCGAACTCAGAATTTTGGCCCCAAGATTTCAGACCTGTAGTTGTTTTGCAACTTCATCCCATGCAACTACTTATTATCCTCATACATGCAAGAGAAAATTAGGGAAAACCTTGACCAAAACTTCGATTTCCCTTCCTTCCATCTTTTGCTTCCTTATTTCTTGCTTTCCTTAACCTTCTTGAAATTCACACTTCAAGTCAAGCTCCTTGATTGTAGATCAAATTGGTGAGCAAACGAGGTTGAACAACTTCTATTTATACTCTTTTGGGTGGGTCAGATACGCCTTTCTAGGCCAACTTGTCTTTGGCATGGCTAACTTGTGCTAGGAAGCTTGTTTTGACATCTTTGACTCAAAATAAATTCTTTTACAAGGTACATTTTTCCCAGATGGGTCTTATAATCATGATGTTGACTCTCTTGACTCATGACAATAAATCCTATGACCTAACAAACCCTAGAAGCATGAAGAACATGATTTTACCTAGAAGACCATCAATAAGAAGCATGAAACCCATTCTCTAAAATAATATTTTTTCTTTCTTTTATTTGTTACATAAGATATACATATTGACATGAATACAATAACAATTATGAAAACCAACACTAGTTACATTTTTTGACACTCCCTCTTAACTAGAGAGGTATTCATAATTGTACACCTAATACAACATCATTCTCAAACTAAAGAGTTCTCATAAGAAGAGTTGGATTGATAAGCCTTCTTTAAGCATCAACATTATGACCAGGATTGTCAACATAGTAAGGCCTTAATTTTGACGATCTCTTTCATATACAAGAGCATCACGTTGGGAGCCTTGAAGTGAAATACCAAACTACCTCTACGAGGCATATGCCCCATCCAGATGTTCACTAGGGATGTTCCTTTTAGGACTATTCTTATCTTGGATTCCCAAGCCTCAAAGAATATTGGTCCTATTCAACCACTCTTATCTTGGATACTTGTCCAATCCTCAAAGAGTGTCGGTCCACTTCCTATCTTGGATTTACTATCCACAAGGAAGTCAAAGATTCTTACCAATCCTCCCTCCATCATTCTCTTTCCATGGCCTTCACTTAGACTTATGGTTGTTATTCTTGGTCAAATACATGGCACAAGAAGGAGAAAATACAAAAATGTTGTTCAATATCACTCCCTTTCAACTAGAAAGTAGATCCCCATTCCCTCTTGATTAGGGAATAGATCCTTGCTCCTATTTAAGGAAACTTCGTTCCTTCCTCTCAAATATAGAGGATATCCATGACTTCCTTTCAATTTGGGAAGTCAACACTACAAGCCTTATAGCTTGTCTTCATAAATGTATCAGCTATCAGCTCTTCATGGAGATAGCTATATGGCTCCTTCTTTCCTTTGCATCTCATTATATCAAGCTTTGTTCCTTTCCAAGTATCATGGAGCCTTCTTATTCCATCAATCTTGTGACAAGTTTCAAGCCATCATTCTTGCACATCACTTTCCTTCAATCATCATCAATGAAAGCATTATGTCGAGCCTTGAAAATCTTCAAGCTAGTCATAGCTCCCTTTAATCATGAAAGTGATCTTTGTTGACAAACATGTCATGGTTATCTTCTTACATTATTACCTTCCAATCCCAAGGTGATGATGTGAACACCTTCCAAGGATTGTTAATACCATATACTCAATTCATATGTGTATTGAGTTCAGCGTCCGCAGTTGAACTTGCCATCAACTATCATCATGCATTCCTGTGATATCCTCCCAGGTAGAAAAACAATATGTTAACCACATAACCAATATTAAAAGTTAAATATCAAACTTACCTTGTCATGATGGCCCTTCTTATCCAAGTATCAGCTTACTTGAGTCCTTTGAGATCAACATCTTTTTACATGATCCATCTCCATATTAATTTTTCTTCATATAGTCATTAGAGTGGCCATGGATCGAAGCTTGATTACCAAGCTACAATATCTTCCTTGGAGTTGTCATTGTTAACTCCCTTTCATTATTTTGGAGACCATACTTAATGTTGATCAACACGGTCATATGCAATCTTAAAAGAGTTTCAATTTTTCATTCTTTCCAAAGAAAGTCAAATTTATTCTTTTGGAAGACTTACTAAGAACATATTCATAACTACCACTTCTTTCGTGATTCTTATAGATGTGCACCATGCTCTAGGGAAGAATAACTTCAAATATGCATACCTTTGCTTTCATATAATCATCTCGCCATCCTTTGATCAAGCTTGCTTCTTAAACCTATCAAAGATAGGTTTCATATTATAATTTAACCATTAGCATTCCTTCATCCTTATAATGTTTCCAAACTAAATGGAATATATACACCAATCATAATGTTATTTCCAGTAATATTTCATAATGATGATTCTTATAGGAACTTGAGTCTAATCCTTCTTTGCAAAATTACTACCTCTAACATCATGTTAGAAAGGACTTGGATGAACTATTATATGCAACACGGTTCATGTTGTCACTCACTGCATTATGAGTTTTCAGTGGTCCAAAGTGCCAAAGAACGCAGTGAAGTTTGAAGCCATATCCCAAGCCACAGAAGCTCTCAAAGCTTAATCGGACCCCCTTTGTTGAATAGTTCTCAGAATAAGCTTTTCAACGATAGGTGGAATTCCAAAAATGGACTCTTGGATCACAAGTTAAAGCATATTGAAGGTACCCTTTGAAAGCCAAAAAACAAAGAGAAATTGATTAAGGGTCAAGCTCATCGCAAATCGCAATTAGAGCTTTTCTGAAGCAGCGGCAAGGGAAGACAGTGAAATCTGTGATCAGCGGATCACTGATATTGCAAATCGCAAATAGGCGAGTCCAAGGAACAACGTATTGACTTATTGACAATCGGAGGTCCATGGCTCACAGTATATGTCGATGATCAACGATTCTGGACGGCACTACGTTTGAAAAGTGGCGAAATGGAAAAGTCTAGATATAGGGTAAAATCGTCAGGAGGGGCCGAAAACCACTTAACAAAGGATTGGAGTTAAAAACCAAGGGCAGGCGGGCCCTTTTCTCTCTCCTCCACGGGGCCACATTGCAAAATACCATTGGTCCCGATGAATCCACATGGCAGCTGATGTCATCATGTTGTTGCAGTGCGGAGATGACATGGCAATAGAGATGATGTGTCAGTACGAAAGACACGTGGCATGTTGATCTGGCACTTTCAAGGGTCCTATGGGGGCATTTCAGGGTGCCTTGTGTCACCACTCACAAATTGACATGTGGCAATGATGACGTCACTAATCGCTAATTGGCAATTGACGAGACAAGGCATCATTCCGTAGTGAAACCTTCGATAGTGATCATGTGATAAAGGGGCTCTGATAAGGAGGCTAGCCCATGATCAGATGGAGGGCCAAAGAACCAAGGGCCAAGCACTAAAGGGGCTAATCCCGTAGATCGGTGATCGCCCAAATGAAGGCCTTCCTCCGTCGAAGTCCCTTCCGACTTGCGATTGTGAAATGCGAGAACCCTCCCGTATGCGATATTTTATGTATCCTGCCTTTTTGAAGTTTTGCGTCTGAAAAATCGACTGGCTCTACGAAATATGGTAAGAAGGTCCTCTCCTATAATCGTATTTGTGATATCCTAGGTGGGCCCAATCCCGTAGATCGGCAATCGCAAGTGTTAATGGGAGATACCAAAAGCGAGCATTATAAATCATTGATATGCGGGATTCTACATAACAAAGGAAAAAGATCCCCGAAGGGGAGTCCAATGGCCATATCGTCAGAGGACTAAACAATTTGCCATAGCCCCCAGTCACATGAAGTAAAAGGGGCTAAAGTGGACCTGAAGGCCTCGTCCTGTAAAGGCTTTTTAATGGAAAATCCCCATGTGATAACTCCACAACCAAGTCATGCATAACTTTAAAGGCATGGTGGGTCGGCAGCAAGGGCATTTTAAAAAGGAGATGGAGCATTCAAACTCGACAGGGACTAACTCGAAAAGGCCCCTTGTGACACGAAACCAGGGTCGAGGCTGACAAAAGTAAATGAAGACTTGGAAGCTTGGGAGGACTTGATTATCCAGCATGGTGCTCCATACAGAGGGTAGATGAAGTACCGCCCAAGGGTCCTCTGCTTTTGTATTGCGGTATAAAACAAATAGTTGCCCACACCCATCTTTAAAGAACGAATGATTCATGGAGTTAAGGTGAAAGCGACAGAAACCGGCCGAGCAGAAGGAAAAGCACATCATGGCAGAGACGTGGCCTGATCAAGGGATTTCACAGGGGCTGTATAGGGATATTTCTGCCCCTCATCATTAAGTTTTTCTTTTTATTTTATTTTTCAATTGTTGTATTTGAAGAAATGAATCAGATCCTTTGTAATCTTTGAACAGCGAGACATCACTCGCCAAAACAGCGAGTCTAGTAGACAGTTGGATACTTTGGCAAAGATATTTTTGTAACTGTAACCAAGCTCCCCCTCTTCTTATAAATAGGGGGAATAAATACTTACATGAAGTTCCGGTATTTTGCACCACAAGGTCGGAATTCTGTGATTCCATTTTTGGTTCTATTTCCCTGTTGATGGAGGACTTGGGTGATATTTGGCTAAATGTAATGGAATAGTATGTTGTACTCATATCGGATTAATGAAACTCTTTGGTGATTCCAATCAGAGCAATGTGTAGTATGTTTTCCCCTTTGTAAATCTCATTTCATATATGTTTTTCTTCCTACTGAAAATGTGTATTGAAGTTGTCGATCTCATGCTTTCATGGTCGTATATTTTGCTGCTAAATAGATAACAGTACCTGTGTATATTACCTATTTACTTGTGTTATTGAATAGCCTATAGTACTTGTAGTAATTGTCGATTTACTTGTGTTATTAGATTAACCTGCAGTACGTGTATGCGTACAAATTTACTCACATTGTTTGGTGATGGAGGTACCCGTAATGTATATGCATGAAACCTTAATTCGCACTCCACTCTTTCTTCTCTTTCATCTCCTCAGTGTTGCATACTTCTGTCGGAACATTGCTGCTTAGGAATATGTCATATTTATAGCCCTATGCATCAAATTCCCTCCTTCCTTCGCTCCTCTTCACTTTACTACAACTTCAATATAAAGTTCTCTGTTGTTGCGTGTCGGGCACCAAAACCAGAGATTTCTCTTTGAGGTTGGCCTGATTTATCCCCTGAGCATTTGGATCCATGTATTGGCTTGAGTTTACCTGGGTGACAAAGTATTGAACCAAACCCCCTTTATTCTTTCTTAAATTACATGACAGTTGGAGTGCTGCAAAAATCCCCTCACAGATAATCTTCCATGCACTCCTCTATCTAAGATGTCCTAGGCACTCGTCTACAATTAACCCAAAGGTTGTCTCTAGGAATTTTTCCATATCTCACGAGGCACTTGTGCTCCAGGTGTTAGAAAAAGCGAAAACATATTTATTGCGTCATTGTCCGGGAATGGATTATAATATTTTTCCTTGTGTACGGCAAATTTTTACATTCCCTCTGTTAGGTGAGCAAGAGAAGTGTGAGTTGAAGATCTCTCACCTTGGCGACTCCATTGTTTCATTCTACGATAAACATCATGGCGACTCCACTGTTCATTTCTCTATTTGATCGCTTTGGCTTTCAAACAACCTCATACTCGCTTTGATGCTAGAGCAGCCGAAAACTTTCCTTGCCTTGAACTTGAAATCACTCATCTAAGGAGGTTTTCAAAATGGCCATTCCTAAATTCCTAGCCAACCAATTTGCCCCACTGGATATTTCTTCTATTGCTAGTTATCCCAATCATGTCCCTTCGTTTCATGAATGGTATCCCTATTTGCCTTGATTCAGTGGAAGCACCAATAGAAGGCATGACTAGCACCTCAAAGAATTTCATGAATGCATGGAACAAGAAGGTATTTTTCTTGAAGACGTATAAATGAAGTTGTTCAAGTATTCTTTAGATGAGGATGTTAGAGTTTGGTACAAAACAATACCTCGTGGCAACATATCTTTCTTAAAAAGTTTTCATATAGCGTTCAACCACTATTGCAAAAGACTATATCTACCAAATGCTTCGTTTGAAGATTGTTGCGCACATTTTAATGTTGAAAACATTCCCGAGGTTGATGAACCTGCTGAAGATATTTGTGGAGCTCCGCTCCAAGAAAACATCTACTCGCATCAAGAAGCATTACCCGATGAGCAAGAAAGAGATGAAGAAAACATTATCAAGCTACAAATAAACCCTCAGAGGTCTTATTCAGCGAAATTTGATGTTTCTCCTTCCTATGATGTATATGACTCTGATGGAGAGTCAAGCGATGCAGAGCCACAACAATCCTAGTCATGGGACACTGCACAAGAAGAGGAGGCTCATCAAGAGGTCAGCGAAGAGGCTCCAGGTTACAATGCACATCCTTCACCTAGAGAACAAGATCAAGAACCTCCTGTGATTTTATGATGCGTATGATTCTCAGGAGGATGAGATGGTCGAGGATTGTCAAATGGATCTGTTTACCAGCAAGTGGGGAGAAAGCTTCCAGCAACAAGTTTTGCTTAAAAAATCTAAGGCTAAGGAGCTGAACAGTATTTGTAGCTACCCTAACCAAGAAGATATTGGTCAGTGGACTGTCTATGAAAAAGAGGCAGTTGCAATTTTTTCTTGTCAGTTATATGACCTTGTAATTGATTACATGACCACATTCTTAGGTCAGCAACAGGGGTTATTCCTGGAATATGCATCAAGTTCTTTGTTTGAAGATTTTTCATGGTGTGTGCTTATTTTGATTTTTAAGGAGGCATTAGGTCCAGCACCCAAATGTTGGTATGGCTCCATTGGAGGTTTGAACTCACTTAGGTGAATCGAGCCCTATATATGAGTAGGAGTTTATATAAATAAGCTCACTCGCTGAGCATTTACTTTCCAATTGTTACAATTTTTATTTCTGCATTTTAATTTGATGAGCAAAAAGAAGATTCATTATATTTTTTACTCCATGCCCAATGGTGAAGGCTATTGTTCTACAGGTTCTCAACAACTTGCCACAAGGCATTGTCCCCAGTTGGATCCAATGTTGTCACTCACTACATTATGAGTTTTCAGTCGTCCAAAGTGCCAAAGAGAGTAGTGAAATTTGAATCCATCTCCCAAGCCACAAAATCTCCCAAAACTTAATCGGACCCTCTACATTGGATAGTGCTCGGAACAAACTTTCCAACGGTAGGTGGAAGTCCCAAAATGGACTCCTAGATCAGAAGTTAGAGCAGATTGAAGGTACCCTTTGAAAACCAGAAAACAAAGAGAAAATGACTAAGGGTCAGGATCATCGCAAATCGCAATAGAGGCTTTTTTGAAGCAGCAGTAGGGGAAGACAATGAAATCTGGGATCGATCGATCGCTAATTTCGCAAATCGCAAATCGGCAGGTCCAAGGCACAGCATATCAACTTATCGACGATCAGAGGTCCATGGCTCACAGCGCATATCGACGATCGGCGATTCTAGACGGTACTGGGTTTGAAAAGTGGTGAAATGGAAAAGTCTTGATATAGGGTAAAATTGTCAAGAGGGGCCAAAAACCACTTAACAAAGGATTGCAATGAAAAAACCAAGGGCAGGTGGGCCCTTTTCTCTCTCCTCCAAGGGCCACGTGGAAAAATATCATTGGTCCCAATGAATCCACATGGCCACTGACGTCATCATGACATGGCAGTATGGAGATGATGTGGCGATATAGAGGACACATGTCAAGCTAATCTAGCATTTTCAAGGGTCCTATGGGGGCATTTCCAAGTGGCACGTGGCAGTGATGACGTCACCAATCACAAATCAGTAATCAACGAGACAAGGCATCATTCCTTAGTGAAACCTCAAATAGCAATCATGCAATAAAGGGGCTCTGATAAGGGCGTTGGCCCACAATCACATGGAGGGCCAAAGAACCAAGGGCCAAGCACTAAAGGGGCTAATCCTGCAGATTGGCGATCCCCCAAATAAAGGCCCTCCTCTGTCAAAGTCCCTTCTGACTTGCGATTGTGATATGTGAGAACCCTCCCAGATGCGATATTTTATGTATCCTGCTTTCTTGAAGTTTCGTGTCCGAACAATCGACGAGCTCTATGAAATATGGTAGGAAGGCCCTCTCCTATACTTCGATTTGCAATATCACATGTGTTCCCAATCCCACAAATCGGTGATCGCAAGTGTCAATGGGAGATACCAAAGGCAAGCATTATAAACCGCCGATATGCGGGATTATACGTAACAAAAAAAAAACCCCGAAGGGGAGTCTAATGGCCCTATTGCCCAAGGACTAAACACCTGGGCATAGCCCCCAATCACATGAAGTAAAAGGGGCTAAAGTGGATCTGAAAGCCCCATCCTGTAAAGGCTTTTTAATGGAAAATCCCCATGTGATAACTCCGCGACCAGGTAGTGCAAAAGGCGTGGTGGGTTGGCAACTGGGGCATTTAAGAAAGGAGATGGAGCATTCAAACTCAGCATGGACTGACCCAGAAAGGCCCCTTGTGACACAAAACCAAAGTTGACGCTGACAGAAGTAAACAAAGACTTGGAAGCTCGAGAGGACTTGATTGTCCAACATAGTGCTCCATACAAAGGGAAGACGAAGTACCGCCCAAGGGTCCTCAGCTTCTGTATTGCTGCATGAAACTGATAGTTGCCCACTCCCAACATTAAAGAATGAATGATTCAGGCAGTTAAGGCAAAAGCGACAGAAACCGGTCGAGCAGCAAGAAAAGCACATCATGGGAGAGACGTGGCCTGATCAAGGGATTTCACAGGGACAGCAAAGGGATATTTCCGCCCCTCATCATTAAGTTTTTATTTTTATTGTATTCTATAATTGTTGTCTTTGAATAAAGGAATTAGATGCTTGCAATCTTTTGGACAGCAAGACATCGCTCACCGCAACAACTAGTCTAACAGACAGCTGGATACTCTGGGAAAGATATTTTTATAACTGTAACCCAAGCTCCCCCTCTTCTTATAAATAGGGGGGAGAAATACTTCCATGAGGTTCTGGAATTTTGCCCCCACTGGATCTGAATTCTGTGATTCCCTTTTTTATTCTACTTGCCTGTTGAGGGGGGACTTGAGTTATATTTGGCTGAATGTAATGGACTGGTATGTTGTACTCATATTGGATTAATGAAACTCTTTGGTGATTCCAATCAAAGCAAAGTGCAGTATGTTTTCTCCTTTGTAAATCTCATTTCATATATGTTTTTCTTCTTACTGAAATTGTGTAATGAAGTTGTCGGTCTCATGCTTTCATGGTCGTATATTTTGCTTCTAAATAGAGAACAGTACCTGTGTATAATACTGATTTACTTGTGTTATTCAATAGCCTACAGTACATGTAGTAACTACCAATTTACTTGTGTTATTAGATTAACCTGCAGTACCAGTATGCACACAGATTTACTCACATTGTTTGATGATGGAGGTACCCATGATGTATATGCATGAAACCTTAATTTGCACTCCACTCTTTCTGCTCTTTCATCTCCTCAGTGTTCCATACTTCTATTGGAACATTGCTACTTAGGATTTTGTCATGTTTACATCCCTATGCATCGAATTCCCTCCTTCCTTCCCTCCTCTTCACTTTACTACAACTTCAATATAAAGTTGTTTGTTGTTGTGTCAGCCACCAGAACCAGATATTTCTCTGAGGTTGGCCCGATTTATCCCCTGAGCATTTGGATCCATGTATCGGATTGAGTTTACTTGGATGACAGACTATTGAACCAAGCCCCATTTATTCTTTTTTAAATTACGTGACAATTGGAATGTTGCAGAAACCTCCTCACAGATAATCTTTCATGCACTCCTTTATCTAAGATGTCCTAGGCACTGGTCTACAATCAACCCAGAGGTTGTCTCTAAGAAGCTTTCCATATTTCCTGAGGCACTTGTGCTCCAGGTTCTAGAAAAAGCGACAATAGTTCTAAATATTTTACTTTATTCAAACTAGATGATCTTTCCCAAAGCAAATTAAACAAGTCGATTCTATTCTTTCTACTATCATGTGCTTCTATCTAAGACCATGCTTTTTACAAAACCAAGACTACTTTCTACTCTAAAGGAAAGACAAGAACTTGATAGAGATGAGGCTTCCTTCAATAGTAGAGACCCTTGGTATCTTTTCCATTTGGCTTCTTCTCAATTCTCCCCTTTCCTCCACTATGTGAGCTTCACTTCTTTCCATTATTTTGTTGTACGTTTGATGTTTGGACAATCCCTTTTGTAGTGTCCATATTCATTGCATCCAAAGCATTGAATAATGGACATGTTTGTCGTCTTATTGGACTTTTCCAAAATTCCCTTTCTTTGACTTCATGGTTCTTGCAATGAAGGCTTGAGATATTTCATTTGATTCAGTGTTATCCTTTGCCTTGATCCTAAATTCTTCCAAAATACATTCAAAATACATTGAGCCCACAATTCATCCAAGGGTGTAGCATGTTTCATTGAGTAGATGCTAGTTGCAAAACTACTCCAATCAAGAGGCAAAGCAGTCAACACACAAAGAGTCATTTCAAAATCAGAAACAGTCTCCCCAAGCCCTTTTAATTGATCCCTTATTTGAGAGATCTTCATCAAATAGGTGGTCATGTCTTCATCCTTGGATTTCCTTATTCTATATCATTGATCTCTCAAGGAAACATTTTGACCTAACGTACTTGTAGAATACAACTTTACCAACTTATCATACATAGACTTTGTTGTCTTCAAATTCAGAAACAGTCTCCCCAAGCCCTTTTAATTGATCCCTTATTTGAGAGATCTTCAGAAACAGTCTCCCCAAGCCCTTTTAATTGATCCCTTATTTGAGAGATCTTCATCAAATAGGTGGTCATGTCTTCATCCTTGGATTTCCTTATTCTATATCGTTGATCTCTCAAGGAAACATTTTGACCTAATGTACTTGTAGAATACAACTTTACCAACTTATCATACATAAACTTTGTTGTCTTCAAATCAGCAACAAAAGGAGAATTTTCATAAACCTTCTTTTCATAATTCTTATTGTACTCATTTCAATATGTATAGCTTAGATGCCCCTGGCTCACAGTTTCATAAGCCACGGGTTAAGCCTAAATTCAAACTCAAACAACTTGACAAACAAAAAGAAGGCTTATGAAAATTAATTCAAAATAATAATAAGTACAATCGTTCAAGAGGTGATTACAAAGCTTATCAATTCGCTATCCTTGCCTTGATGAGCATTGCTGGGTTTATTATTTAATGAATTAAGCAGTACAATATAACACTTTATTTTCTCCAAATTTAGTTATGTTGTAGCAAAGATTGCTCTAGTCCTTACCACCGAGGCATAAAAATACACTAGGATTTCACAACTCACTTTGGCATGTGTTGATTGCTGTAGTCCTTACCACCGAGGCATAAAAATACACTAGGATTTCACAACTCACTTTGGCATGTGTTGATTACCAATTATATGTATTAAACAGTAGACCTCATCAAGCAGCAATAATAATAATATTGTGATGTCTTCCGCACAACTTCAAGACTATCCAGCAACATTATTGGGCAAACACGGAGGACATGGGCTGCATCCATTGCAAGTTCAATGACTTTGTTTTAAGATTCAGTTTATAAATCTTCGCTTTTACATGTCTGGATAATTCTATGATCTCCCCACTTGCATGAGTGTAAAGTCTTGCTTTGAAATACAATCAAATCTTCACCCTCCCTACCCGTCCATGATCTGACAACTTGCATGAGTGAAAGTCTTGCTTTGAAATATAATGAAACCTTCAACCACCCTACCTACCTCCAGTATAAGACAAGTATGGCCAAATACTAAAGTAAAACAACACAAGTTCTTAGAATGAAAACTATAGTGCGTCTTACCATGGGCAATTTTAAAATATATCACCAACAAAATACTTGAAATCTCATTTCAAGTAAGGTTAAATCAGTTATTATAACATAACACATTGCTTTAATGTCCACTAACCAATATCTTTAGGTATTTCAGATGTATATTCATCATTGTGATGACTATTGTTATTGAAAACATAATTGGATCGACAGATTATTTTTCACAGATTATGTTAAGATACAGTGACTAATATGTGGTATTTGTGTTTCAGCAAAATTGATCAAGCAAACACTGGAAAATGGCTTTGCAAATATAACACAGCAAGACGCCACTTAGTAAACAATCCAGTGAGTTTGAAGGATATGAGTGCATTATCTGTGACGTGCCGGAGATGTCTATTTATATGTCACATTATTTATTGTGTTTACATAAATGAAATAATCATATCCTACATGTAGTTATAAAGATATAGCATATTAGAACAGCCTTTGTTTTTCCAGGAAAGAAAAATCAACATTTGTATTCAAGTGAAACGAAGTTTACATTTATCATCTATCAGCAACCAAATTGATATGATAAACAGGATATCCTTCAGCCACCGCAAAATACAAAATAATGGCACACCATATGCCAATCAGCTAATGAAGGCAGATAACCAGAAATATCAGAAAACATACAAAATAAAACGACCGAAAAAAATGGGATAGAGAACGATATCCGTGAGCACAAAACATTGAGTCCTGCCACCATGAGAGAGGGATCCACCATCTACATGTACCAAAAACCATAGCCCCCAGCACCAACAAAATGTCCCCTGTTGAAGAAGCAACCTTGACACATATTAGAACAGCCTTAATTATAAAAAAGAAGTGTTAAAATGCTTCTCCTAGAGTCTCGTACACTTTGCTTAAAAAAATAGTAAGATAATCATAAGATCTATTTTTTATAGGCCTTTTTTATTTTAAGTTTTCGAGGATAAACACAATTGATTTACAAAAGTTTGTATTTTCCTACTTAAGAAGGAGCCTTGACTGATGCTTGGTAGTTCAAAAAAGACTAACCTTTGATCCATTACTTTAATTTCACATAATGTGACCAATAAACCATATATTAATCTATAATCCAAGGACTTGTGTGCATTGCTAGCTTGCACCATAAATCCGAAACTTGTGAAGTCCAAGCCTTTAATCGAAAGAATACAGTTCTTTTCCCTACACACAAAGCAACTGATTGGTCAACCTCTCATCCATTCTATATTCATAGTACAATACTTATATTACTCGAACAATCTCGAGGACATTAATGCTATGATCTCTCAGCACATAACTCCACTCACCTATAGTTTTAGTGGTTTATGCCTTTCTCTGTGCAACAATCTATTCTTTCACTCCTTACAATTCTAGCTTCTCATGTTTTTTTCTACACTGCAATTTAGTGTTAACCACGTGATGATGGTTCTTCAAACACATTGTTTCTTTTGTTCACCAAACTCAGGTTACAAATAATAAGGTTAATTGCTCACTTGTTTGTCTCCATCCGAACTTTGGTTTCAAGTGTTCCTTTGACGACAACAAATAGAAGTGGAATGTTACCTTCCTAGTATCGGTCGTGCAATGTGGCACAATTCAGACCGGAAGTCTACTTGTACACAACTTTTAGATAAATCAATAAAAACAGAGTTACACAACATTATCATATTCTTTATACTTTAATGTGATTCAACGATGCCCAATGCATTGTTTTATATGTATATTTCTAGTGAGACCCAAAATGGTTTCCCTAATGGATTCTAAAAGGTGAATTTTTTGTACATCTATGCCATCCTCATGCAAAAAAATATTTTCTTCCTAATAATCTAGCTTTTTGTAATTTTCTTTTTTATCTAAAAATGATAGCTGTTTAAGCATGTCATCAGATGCACTATACTGCAATCCACTATTTCACATTTGATGGAGGCACTCCACACTGCCTTTGCCATTTTCTTTTTCAGACTTCTTCTCAAAAATTAATAATCTCCCTCCTCGATTGCCTTTGGCTTAGCTTCCACTTCACCCTTTCTAAATACGGGATGGCATCTATTTTAATTGGGTTCAACCTTGATCTGTCACCAAATAAATGTAGCTTGTTGCCTCTATTTTCATCTTAAAACCAGATGGTTGTCGGATGTTTCCTTTATTTTCATCTTATCATCAGAGACATGTGGGGTGTTGCCTCTACTTTTTCATCAACACCAAAAAGATGTGGAAGATTCCATCTATGTTTAGCTTGCATATGTTACTAATGCATACTAAGGATTTGACACTGGTGTATCTACTGTGAGATGATCACAATTGCAGAACGTATAAACATATAGAAGTTATAAATCTATAGATAAACATAAAGGAGTTATAATAATATCATACTTCGTTAGATTAGACTGTTTATGGAAGACACAATGGGCAAACCAATTTAAAGGATTCATTGGACAAGCATCTATAACAGTTATCATAATTTAAAAGTGATTGCACAAGGCAAAATGCACTCTCCATCCTGAATACAATTTAAGTTTCAGTCATTTCCCATATTGATCCTCCTATTGGATTTTCATAATGAATGAATTGGTTAAATCTTATTTGCAAGCATCTCAACGTCATCACTAACTGATAATACAAATCCCTATCAAAGGGTGTTATATTCTGCAACACCTCTTTGTGGCTTCTGGTTATGCGACTCCCAATTACAGGATGTTGTATTCTGAAGTTCAGGGTGCTGTATTACGCAACGCCTCTTTGTGGGTTTGTCATCTCCAAAATGTCTACTTATAAGCAGTTGAGTTGCACAGTGCAAGGCTATAGCTTACTGCTTTCAGAAAGATAGGTTTACTGTAATCCCATATTCTGCAACTTGAGATTGCAAATCTTCTAAATTCTGTAACATTGGGTTATGCAATTTCTCTAAGGAAACTACTTCAGGGAACCGCTTGGCATCTTTTAATCAACACTAAATAGATGTAGAATTTTGTTGCCTCTATGTTTTCACTTGCATATTTTCCTAACGTAAACTAAGACTTTCGACAATAGTGTATCTACAGTATATTCACAAATGCAGGTGGAATTCTACAGACGAGCACTTTTCAGGAATCATTCAACAAACATATAGTATAATAATATCGTACTTCTTTGGATTATAGTGATTGTACAAGGCACAATGCGCTAGATATCCTAAATACAATTTAAGATTCATCAATTATCCTATTGGAGAATCACGTACATCAGTTACAAGATCTCAGTTATAACTGCAAAGAATATCAATCACCACCCAAATGAATGAATTTGTTAAGCTTCTCAAAGTCATCGCTGACTGATAATGCAACTCTCTATGAAGGATGGGGTATTCTGCAATTCAAAATGTTGCATTCTGTGACACTTCCTTGTGACTTCTGCTTATGCAACTCCCTATTGCTCGTGTTGTATTCTGAAATTCCAGGTGTTGTGTTGTACAATGCCGCTTTGTGGATTTGCCATCTCCACAATATCTGCTTGTGAGCATTTGAAGTCCACAATGCTAGGTTATAGGCTCTCACTGTTTTCAGAAAGATAGGTTGTAATTTCCCTATATTCTGCTACATAAGATTGTAGATCTCTAGATTCTGCAGTATTGGCTTAAGGGGATGTCCATGTTGCCTATACAATTTCTCTACAAAGCTACCAATTCCTGTTGTTGATGCTACCTTGCAGGTATTTGCTTGTATCTTCATTGCTCGACACCAAATAGATGTGGGATGTTGTTACCTCTATTTTTCACTTGCATATTTTACTAATGCATACTAACACTTTTAACACTACCGTATTTATTGTGCTATGCTTACAAACGCAGATAGAAATCCACATGGACAATTTCAAAAAATCATTGGACAAACATATAGCAGTAATAACAATATCATACTTCTTTAGATTATAGTGAATGTCAAGGCACAACGCATTCAATATCCTAAATACAATTTTAGTTTCAGTCATTACCCAAATTAATCCCCTATTGAATATTCCAGTGTTACATGGGGATGCATCCCCCAGATTGGAGAGCACACCCCCAACATTTACCACACACTCCAGAGATGGGGGTTCCTGGAAAAACATTTCGCCACATCACCCTTTTGGGAAAACTCGGGGCAAAATTTCCCTGGTGTGAGAAGCATTTTACCAAAATGGGGATGATGTTTGGTGGCCCCTCCCCCAGAACAGCGATGCCCAGACCCCCTCGCATCAAATTTTTTGTTCAATAAAATGAAGATACGAAAAAAATAGGAGATTGAGCTTTGAGGACTCTGTGACTTTAGTAATTTATAGTAATATTACATTCTTGAAGTAAAGTGAAATTTTTCATGTGACACTCCTTTATCTCTCGGTCTTAAACTGTTTCGAGATGTTTGAGGGTGATTCCAACCTCATCAGACATCATATGGAGAATGTAGAATTTTATATCCCATTCAGAATTCAGCAGACTAAACAGATTTCAGGATTGGCAACATTATAGTGTTTCCACTGGATTGCACAATGATGAATTTGCATGGGATGAATTGTTATTGTTGAGATTTTATCATTATTATTTTTTTTATAATTTTGGAGATGGGGACCCCTATGCTAGGGACCCTAACGTCCCCCTGTCCTCCCTGAATGTCTTTAAAATTTAGGGATGCTCCCACATATCTCCCTTTTAATTCCCCCCACTTCCACACCCCCCATCCTGGAAACTTGGTGGAACATAGAAATATTCATGTGCATCAGTTACACAATATGTCTGTTACTACTGCAAAGAATATCAACTCACCATCCATAATGAATAAATTGGTTAAGCTTCTTTGTAAGATTCTCAAGGTCGTCATTCAATGGTAATACCACTCCCTATTGCAGAGTGTTGTGTTCTACAATTCAGGCTGTTATATTCTGCAATGCCTCTGTGGTCTTTCCATCTCCACAATCTCTGTTTGTAAGCATTTGAATTGCACGATGCTAGATTATAGGGTTACTGCTTTCAG
Source organism: Pinus tabuliformis (assembly GCA_031772625.1). Classification (NCBI taxonomy): domain Eukaryota; kingdom Viridiplantae; phylum Streptophyta; class Pinopsida; order Pinales; family Pinaceae; genus Pinus; species Pinus tabuliformis. The sequence continues at coordinate 1,267,988,626 of CM062804.1, forward strand.
AAATGTAGGTAGCAGTTTTCCTGGATTCTGCAACTTAAGAAAGCAAATCTTCTAAATTCTACAATATCTGGTTATAGGGATGTTCATCGCCTTATGAGCTCTTGTTGTGGATGCTACCTTGCAGGGATTTGCTTGTCATCTTCATTGCTCGATGCCCAATAGATGTGGGATGTTGCCTCTATTTTTCACTTCCATATTTTACTAATGCATAATAAACCTCTGACACTAGTGTACCTATTGTGCTATTTCATAAATGCAGGTAGAAATCTACAGAAACATTTTTAAGAGTCATTAGACAAAAATATAGCAGTTATACTATCATACTTCTTTAGATTATAGTGATTTTACAAGGCATAATGCACACAATATTCTAAATACAATTCAAGTTTCAGTGACTACCAAAAATTAATCCCCTATTGGATGAGTATATACATTGGTGACAAGATCACAGCTGCGAGGAAATTCAATTTGCCTTCTATAGTGAATGATTTGATTAAGCTTATTTCCAAGCTTCTCAAGGCCATCGCTGACTGGCATTGCAAATCCCTAATGAAGGGTGCTGTATTCTGCAATTTAGAATGTTGCATTCTGTGATGCCTGTCTGTGGATTCTGGTTATGCAACACTCCCTAACGCAGGTCATTGTATTCTGCAATTCAGGGTGCTGTGCTTGTGAGCATTTGAATTGCACAATGCTAGGTTATAGGCTTCTTTCAGAAAGATAGGTTTAGCAGTTCTCCCATCTCCTGCAACTTTACAATGCAAAATTTCTAAATTCCGCAATATTGGGTTATGGGCATGTTTTGCAGTTCACCCATCTTCTGCAACTTTAGAATGCAAATTTTCTACATTCCACAATATTGGGTTATGGGCATGTTCCTGTTGCTTATGTGATTTCTCTATGCAACTACAAATTCTTGATGTTGATGCTACCTTGTAGGTGTTTGTCTATATTCTTCATACTAATTCCATATAGCCAACTTTGTACATTTCCTGGTCCCACTGCAAAAGTATTCAATTTCCATGATACAGAAAGCCATGTGCTAAATTGAATACAGAATCAACAGCTAGCCGATTACCAATTAACGTGCAAAAGCAGCAAACTCATGTCCCGATTTCATGACAAGAACCTGATCATATCATGCCTAAAAAATTTCCTTTGTAGTGCCTTTGAACTAATAATAAATGTAAAGGTTCACAAGTCTGTAAAAGGAAATTGTCCACAAGGACACACAAGTCAACATTGGCAGTGACTGTTTTCAGCACATTTTATCCACCTTGCATATAAGAGTATAAATTATCCAAAGCCTTAGTGCATTGAAAAAACATGACGCCAGCCAATTATTTTCTCTTATGATTTGATTAGAGATCGCAAACATTTCTAATTACAGAAGTTTCTTTATAGGAGGAAAATCAAAAACAAACTGGGATTATATCCCTCTCGCTAAGTAACCGGATTCGTTGAAACCCCCTGTCGAATCCGAATCCTGCGAATCAGATACAATTTGCTGGGAATTCGAATCCCAAAATCGGGATTCGACGTGTCCGTACAGGATTCGTACGAATCCCGTACGGGCACATCGAATCCCGATTCTGAAATTCGTATCCCAAAAAACGACTTCTGCAGGTTAAAAAGCATGCTGTTCCTTTATTCATTCACGTTGTTTCTCATTTCATTTGCATAGTTTGAGCTGTGGACAAGGAGCTAAGGGTTTGGAGCAAGGAGCTAAGGGAGTAGAGCGTTTGGCAAGGAGATTCAAGCACCAAGTGCATTTCAATTCCATTTTTTTGCATTTCTTATTCTATTACAGTAATTTGTATATGACTTTTTGTTTACAAATTTGTGCATGTTTTGTTCATTTTTTTTACAGTATTCATGGCTCAATCAAAGGCAACAGTTAGGGGGCAAAGAAAGGGGAAGAATGTCTCCATTGGAGATGCCCCTCCTCCCCCAATATCATCAGAGTCTGCTGCAAGTAATGTTGAGGGAAGAGGAGGACCTAAAGACAACATTGAAAAATATCCCTTGGGGAAATATGTCACAAAAGAGGATGGGACAAGCACCAAGGGGAAGGGAGGAGGCAATGTGCAATGTTGATGCAACTTTTGTCAAATTGCTTTCAAAAGCACATATTTCCGTGTGAAAGGCCATTTGTTGGCTTTACTAGGTTGTGGAATTGGAGCTTGTAAAGACATTCCTTTACAAAAGAGGAAAGAAATGGACAAGGAGTCCAATGTTGGTATGGAAAATGTGGCTACAAAATCAAGAAAAACCAAGAATGAAGACCCCCTTCCATTTTTGAGGAAAGGCACCACAAAATTTCCATTTGAGAGTTCTACTTCTATTGGGGGACAAGCGGCAAAAAGAAGAGCAATTGCACTTGGTCCAATTGACAAGATTTTCCAAAAAGAGAGACAGGAAGAGCTTGATCTCACCATTGCGTTCTTCTTCTATCAAAACTTCATACCATTTAATGTTGCATGCTCACCTCTATTTATTGAGATGTGCCAAGCTCAAGGGGCTCCATTAGGGTATGTGCCCCCTAGGTCAGAGAAGCTGAGAACCACATTGTTGACGAAGGCAAAAAAAGAGGTGCAAAAAATGCTTGAGCCTATTGTAGCATCATGGCCAACATTTGGGGTTAGCATTGTTTCTTATGGATGGACAGATCCAGCACGACACCCAATCATCAACTTCATGGTGTCTTCCTTGAATGGTCCAGTTTTCTTGAAAGCAGTGGATACACTTGGAGAATACAAGGATGCACAATTTATTGGTGAGTTATTTATTAAAGTTATTGAAGATGTAGGTGTTGATTCTTGTGTGCAAATCATTACAAATAATGCACCTGTTTGAAAGGCTGCTGGCATGATTGTGGAAGCTAAATATCCACAAGTGTTTTGGACACCTTGTATTGTCCATTCATTGAACTTAGCATTGAAATCCATTGCTTCTGATGTGCTTTGGATTGGTAACATTATTGAAGATGCACGACATATCTATAACTTTGTGCAAAATCATAAAAATGCCCTCACTATCTACAAGGAGTACACCAATCTATCATTGTTGAAGACTACTGATACACGGTTTGCCTCTTCATTCATGATGTTGAAGAGGTTGAGGGAGGTCAAGACCACTCTTGGGTCCATAGTTATTTCTGAGTTTTGGTCTTTTTGGAGAAAGACAGATCAGGTAGCCTCTAAAAGAGTGAAGGACACAGTGCTAGATGATGCTTGGTGGGAGAGGGTAGATTTAATTATTCGAATCCTGGACCCTATCATTTCTTTGCTTCCATTTGCAGATACAGACAAACCCATCCTAGGAGAGGTTTATGAGGGATGGGATTCCATGATTGAGTCTGTGAGGAGCATTATTCTACAGAGTGAGTGCCCCGAGTATGACACATCACTAGAGGCCTTCTGTGATACAATACAAGATATTCTTGTCAGCAAATGGGACAAGAATTTTACACCTTTACATTGTTTCGCTCACTCACTGAACCCAAAATACTACAGCCATGAGTGGCTGAATGGTGGACCTTCCTGCAGATTCCCTCCTCGCATGGATGGTGAAATCTCACAGGGGAGGAAAGATGCATTCAGGCAGGTTTTTCAGGAAGCATTGCTTGATGAGGTGGAGGATGCCTTTGTAGAGTTTTCCACTGGCACTGGTCGATTTTCAAGATATGATGTGATTAGAGACAGGGGGGCTAAGAAGCCCTATTCTTGGTGGGCAAATCATGGGGCAACAAGCCCTCCTCTTCAGTAGTTAGCCATGAAGCTCCTCTCTCAGGTGACTTCATCCTCTTGTTGTGAGAGGAATTGGAGCACATATGGGAATTTGTATAGTGTGAAGACGAGCAAGCTTGAACAGTCCAAGGCAGAGACAATGGTGTATGTGCACACCAACCTTTGTCTTATTTACAGGCAAAGGGAAGAGTGGTTGAGGGGAAAGACAAAGATGTGGGATGTCTTTCCCGATGATATGGGTCTGGACAGCAGTGTTGAGTTGGCAATGGCCGACATGGATCTCAATGATCCAATGCTAGAGCCTGTTAGATTTGATGACTTAGAGGGGTCATCCTCCACACCAGCAGATGTAGAGGTGACTATGGATACAAGGGAGGAGGATGCAGAGGCGAGCAGTGGTGACCATGATGATGAGGACATTGATGTTGATTCTGATGATGACCCTGAGGATTGATGACTACCTATTGCCTTGAGGCTTGTATTCCTGTAGTTGTTTTATATTTTCTATTTCTATTTGCCATTGGCATTGCACCAGCACTACCTATGTAACACATTTTGATTTGATGACTTAATGAGAAAACTACAGTTGTCAAGGTCTTTATCTTACTATCTTGTAGTTGTAAGTTGTCTTTCATTTATGAATTATGAATCATGATTTATGTGACCACTGACATGTATTTGAATTTTGTATGTACTATGCATGTTATAGATGAAGATCTATGTTTGAAATCAATGAATTTGTATCATTAATTAGAATTTGTGTAAGAAATATCTAATTTTTAATATATATATATATATATATAATGAATCCTACATGTCATGTTCCAGGGGGTCAACATGTCCAAATCCGACACTCGAATCCCAAAATCCTACGAATCTCGAATCCCCATGTCAGATGACTTAAGCCTCTCGTTGATTGAAACAGTCTAGAAAATATTGGAACTACTTTAACAAAGATGATTTTGCACCTACCACCTTGTTCCTGAAGCTTTCTAACTGCAAAAGAAAACATCGAACATCAAGTTGACCTTCACCTTTGAGGCTGAAGCTATAACAAAACACTGCAAATTGATAGAGACAGCACCATAGAATCTGAAATAAATTCAACGGCGTTGCCTGGTACAAGGTCTCTGCAACATAGAGAAAACCAAGACATGTCATTTGATCATTCCGAGGTTACCTCCGTAAATAAGATTCACAATGGACATACATTAATAAAAGTGTTAAGCAATGGAATTTTTTCCCCGAGAGGGGAAGAGATGGAAGAATTTTGATGATTGGAACTGCTGGGATGTTCTTGGGTAATTGTTATATCTTCTGATCATCTTTGAATGTTCGCACTCATAGCCCCTTGAGTCATCTTCTCTGTCTCTTCAGAAGTGTAAATAAAACCATCTGCACAATGCTATAGAACCCCCTGCGATTACAACATAACATACAAATAAATACATCAAATGTCATGGGACATGAAATTGAATCATACTGTTCAAAGTTCAAACAATCAAACAATGTTTTTATCAACAACGATCAGTTGAATATTGAGCTGTTGTACTTGATGTCATGGCATCCCCTACAAGAATCATGTCTCCTTCACTGTCCTTCTGGTTTGGCTGGCACTACCACAAAAATCCATGGTTAAACACCATTGGTTTGAGATGCACAGGCAGATCAATCTTCCATGTGATCAAAAGCAAAATCTGACAAAGGAATGTTCTCTTTGTTTTCCATAGGAGATCAAAACTAGGACTACTCTCATGATCCATAAAAGAAAAGTTGGAGAGGCTATGCCAGATTATCACATTCACCTATTGGATTATTTATCAGAGAAAATTGTTCTGCACTCACACTTTTCGAGACCATACAGAACAGGTTCCTCCAAAGTATCTGACTGACATTGTCCACCGTATTGTAAAAAAAGGTTGTGGACTACCACTGGCCATCAAAACAATAGCGAGATTTGACATTGCATAATCAAAATTGAGAAGATGTCATAAGCTGCCGTACATAAAATTGAAACATATACTGTTGAAACAATCAAACAACTTTTCGATCATCAATAGTGAGTGGAGTATTTCTCCTAAAACGCATCATATCTCCCACATTATCAGTGCACACAACCCACAAGCCCCTGTTAGAATCCCGAAGTTCTCCATCCATATGAAACATTTGAGGGACAGGCGAGTCTGCTTCCTTCTCCCTGGCAATGTTGCAGAAATTTGCTGCTCCTTGAAATGAGATGAGACTATTTACTCTTGTCATATACCCTGTTATTGTTTTGATGGCCAGGCTAGTCTGCATCACTCATCTACAAAACAGTGGAGCACTCTGGTTTGGAAGGTGTAAAAAGCATGATTGCACAGCAATTTTATCCTATAAACATCTCATCGAGTGGATATGATTATGCTGAATAGCCTGTGCACCTCTTTGTTGTGGAACTGCAGAGCTTTATTTTTGCTTTCAAATGGTAAAATTCGTGTCATCAACACCTCTAAAATATGAATAGAGATAACTGATATGTTTGACTCTCCCAAAAACTAATTAACCTCGACTAGCCAACTCCGATAGGCTGATCTTGGGAGGTCAGGAACCTTGTCACAATCAACCTGGACGGATAAGTTATGCGACTGAAAAATCATGCCCCCGTGGAGACAAGCCAGGCCCCACTAGACCATGACAAATCAACCTCGCTTTTGTTAGCCCAAGATGCTAAAAAGACGAAGCACCTTGAGTCTGGTATATTTGCTTCTAGGTCTCAAAGAAAGCCTATTTTCTACAGGCGATTCCTTTTGGTGTACTGATCTACTATTTGCTGCAAAACGAAGACTCAAATAATTGGCTAGCGAAGTTTCTTTGTAATTTCATTTATAATAAATATTCAATAGGATTTACAATAAAGATACAATCATTTGATTACGGTAGTTGTCGACATGCAGAAAATTGCATCCCAAAACAAAAACACATCTACATAAACACAACAAAAAGAAAAGCTCCAGTCAGAAGCCATTTATGACAGAGCAAAAAGAGCATGGACCAACTTACCTCACTAACCAATCCCGAATGGATGAAATTCCAGACTACTGCAGAGATACAGGAGTATCGCACCTCACAGTTACATAATTTTAACCCTGCTTGCCGACCTACCCCATCCATCAACATAACACATTTTCATTCCATAGACGAAAGATTTTCATTCCTTGATTCAACTATGTTATAAAGACAGTTATTCATAATTTTTTTTTCATATGTTTTTATTTTTTTCCAAAACTAGGTTGAGGCTAAGTCGGCATAATATATAGTAGCATTAACATCCACGGGTAGCAGGGAAAAGAATTGGGGAAGAAAACCATAGAATTTTTTTAAATAAATATTTATATTTTTTACTTAAATACTTTATTAGTAATTATTATTATTATTATCTAATTTTAAGGTCACAAGGTCACAGCCAAGCAAGACACCAAACATCCACCTCGATGTATTACACCTTTTCGTTTATGGGACAAAGGACCCACCTCTGCGCAGTGGTTTGTGGGACAAAGGACCCACCTCCGCGCAGCCAAGCAAGACACCAAACATCCACCTCGGTGTATAACACCTTTTTGTTTATGGGACAAAGGACCCACCTCCGCGCAGTGGTTTGTGCAGAGGTTTGACTGACTGCTAAATCTACGAAGACATACATACTCTACCCCTTATTATAATAGCATAGCATATACTATTGGTATGTGCAGAGGTTTGACTGACTGCTAAATTTACGAAGACATACATACTCTACCCCTTATTATAATAGCATAGCATATACTATTGATATATGCTAGCCTAGATCCATCTTAACTCCGGATCTATCAAGCGCAATCTCTTGAGGTGCAAACCTCTTTTTTGAGTGCAAAACTTGAGGAAAGGTTTGCAGCTCTAAAGATTTGATCCCCTCTCGGCTTGATAGATCTAGAGTTAAGATGGATCTAGGTTGGTTTCAGTCGTGTGCAACCAAAGAAAATCTAACAAACAGAAGATTGATTTTATCAATAATATGTAAAATCATCTAATATTAATATAATCATTTTAAATATGCTAAATATGTCTTAAGATTAATATGGTCATTTTAATTTTAAATTTGCTTAGTTACCTTAGTTTGTTGAGATGATAAATATTGTGAATAACTTTAATGATGAAATAAAAATTTGAATGTAAAGTGACAATGTAATAGTGTTGAATGATAGAAAATGTGAATAATAAGAATATAGTGAATTACAAATAGTCTTCATTGTGATTAATGAATAGTTTTCATTGTGATTAATGAAGACTATTTTCTTCAACTATTTTTATTGTAATATTGTTGAATCATTGTGATTAATGAAGACTATTTTCTTCTACTATTTTTATTTTCGCCCTTGTTACTTTTGTCGTCTTTTCATATTGTCTTTTCATATCAATTATATGAAAAGGACAAGTTAAATCATAAACCATTTTAAATATTTAGCTTAAGATATTATATTAAACATCATACCATGTTTCTCTTTCTCTCCAATATTAATAGGTTGAATTACTATAAGACAAAAATCAATGTACATCGTCCATAATTTTTATGCTTACACTGAAATCAATGCATAATATTAATCCAAACACTTTAAAATTAATGTACCATAATACGTCCAATTACGTCAACATTACAAAACAACATTTACACTGAAATCAATTCAAGCAATAAATCAAATAAGATTAGAAAACAACATTAAAGATTGATACTAGGCCTTCTATATAACTTATAGTCTGCCAAGTCATTTCAGTAGAAGTAAATTAAAATAGTTACTTTTCACTGAGGGGTATTATATATCCCCCCTCTCAAGCGAAACATCATCCTCATTGTTTGTTCCTGGCCCTTCAAAATAAGCTAGTTTATGCCTATATAAGATGAAGAAAGCTAGTGGGCTGAAAAGGATGAAGCGCGAGGTTAGAAGACACCATAAGGATTTAGGGTAAAAAACCCTAGTTTTACTGCAGCACGACGCACCTCCTACAAGCACCCGGACCCGGATGAGCGACAGTACTCCATTTCTACTCCGTTAAAACCGCAGTTGTCTCCATCTGCCAGCAGTTAACAGCTATCAGCATGGGCGATGTCATGGAGGTCGAGGAGCTTGATTACTCCGAGGAACCATTTCCCGACCACGTCATTTTTGGAAACCCTAACCTATATTCGCCGGCTTCAAGCACATCTCCCCCGTCCGTCTTTGTTCCATCAAGCACTGCGTCGATGGTTTCCTATCTTGGACACAGTACAGCTCCGCTGGTCTTTGGGTCTCTTTCCATTGATTCCCCCGTCGATTGCCCTCCATTATCTCCGGGCACTCTTTTGATCTAAATCCACCAATTAACCACCTCCATCCATCTAGCTCGACACTGTTCTTGGCTCCGCCTAAGGATCTCTCGGCATCCAATGGACAAAACCCTCCCATCTCTGCAAACTCCCCATTGGGCTGCTTTGAAACTCCTGCAGTGAAGGTCAAATCAGCGACTCATCTACCTCAGGAGGGCTCAGTCACAACAAATCCGTTGTCGGACCATCCATCAGCGCCACGAATTGGGAAACGGAAGACCAAGTGTGAAGGCTACCTCAAAGGACATCACCATATGTTTTGGCGAGAGTACTACTATTGGGGAGGTTGCTTACATGGCTAGTACTGTGCTGGTTGGACATGTTCGAGGCAGAGCATACTCAGCAGACAGGCTCACCTTATGGGTCCGAGAGATTTGGGGAAGTATGCTTAAAGAACTGCCTGAGGTGCAGGTATTGCCCAAGGGTTGGTTTGCTCTTCATTTTGCTAAAGAAAATTACACAGATCTGATCCTCGCTAGATATTGGCATATTGAGATGGCTCCAGTACTCCTCAAGAGATGGAGTCACCTATTCGACCCAGAGAGGGAGCAGATTGGGGCGGGACCTCTATGGGTTCGCTTGCCAGGGCTTCCACTGCAGTATTGGTGCAAGGAGGTTTTCGTTAGAATTGGAAATGCCCTCGGCACTTACCTGAACCACAATAGAATCCTGGTCCATATGGACACTCGCGAAGGATTGGAAGAGAAAATCACTCTTCAATGGGGGAAATACACTTGGATGCAGATCCTGGACTACAAAGGAGTCCCCTTCAGATGTAGAAGATGGCACAGAGTTGGGCACATCTTTAAGGAATGCCCGCTTATCAAAAAAACCAGAGGATCCTCTGAGGGCACCTACTACAACCATAGGGCCAGATGCACCTGCTTAGAATCGCTCTCCTAGTTCGGTTCCACAACCACTAGTCAGCAACACCACAAGGACGGCTGAAGGAGAGTACAGAACGCCATCGCCCCCTCTTACAAGAGCTCATGCAGCAGCCGAGGCTGCAAAATCTTCAAGTATTCCTCTGACCTCTTGCCCTTCCTCATTTGCTTTCAGCTCTTCACTTGATTCATCCACCATTAATACATTTGTGGCTCATTGTACACTGGCTCCTACTTTACCCTCCATTGCCACCATCGCTCCATCTTTGCCCTCTATTTCATCCATTTCCACCTCCCCTTCATCTAAAGGGAGGCTTTCATCTCACAAATACAACCTTCGCTCTCGTTCTCACATTGATAGTCACCCGACTCAATTCTCAAGTTTGGGACTTTCCCAACCTGGTTCGGTCATACTTACGTCCCATAGGAGAAAATCTTATCTATCCAAAGCCATTCAAAGGGTTGGGGCAGAGGTCGCCTCTGGTAGACAATTCACTTTGGAAGAGGTTCTTAGAACACTGAATACCCCAGGCTCTCCTTACTTCCAGGATGGCACTTTTTCGCCATGGATGCTTTGGGACGATCAGGAAGCCTAGCCATTGGTTACAATCCCCGCACCATCAAGGTATTAGCATCCTGGGGAGGCCATGGATTTATCGGCTTAGATCTTTTCTAGGCAGAGCTCGGCCTAAACCTGAGGATCATTAATATATATGGTCCCTGCCATCAGAGAGAAAACTTCTGGCAACATCTGTTAAATCTATCGATCTTTTCTCCTGATCACATCATTCTTGGGGGAGATCTCAATTTCTCCATGGGATTTGGGGAATCATGGGGGTCACAAGCTCAAGTGGACTCTATTACTGGCTTCATGAAAAACCTTTTGGAACAGCACAACTTGGTGGATATCCCCATGAATAAGCCACTCCCTACTTGGCGAAACAGAAGGGTGGGAGATGCTGCTCTGGCCAGAAGATTAGATTGTTTTATGATAAAGGTTCCCCTTATGAATCAGTTGCACAATTACAAACAATGGGTGGATTCTGGGGTGTCTCGGATCACTCTTCCATTTATCTGGAAGTCTTCGGTCCCCATCCCAAACCCAAAGCTCCATTCAAATTTAATCATGTCTGGCTTCAGGACTCCAGTTACATTAACTGGGTCTCGGATTATTGGAAAGCCAACCCTATTGACAGACATGAATCCTTAACAAAGGGTTTTTGCCATAACCTGTCCTAGCTCAAGCATCTATCCATCAAATGGGCCAAAGAGAAAAATCAGAGGGAGGAGCTACAATTATCCCTAATCGAGGCTGAATTGAGTACAATGCTCGATGACCGCAACCTGGGGTTTACTTTAGTTGATGACAAAGCTCACCTAATCGAGCTGGAAAACCGAAAGGCAAGGATCCTGAAGGAGAGAGAGGAATCTTGGCGTCTCAGAAGCAGAGCTATATGGTTACAAGCGGGAGATGACAACACAAGATTCTTCTAGAACTATGCTAAAGGTAGAAAAGTTTCCAACACAATATGGAACTTACCCCTACCTGATGGAGGAGTAGCGAACACCTTCAACAAACTCCCCAATCTTGGCACCTCTCATTTCAAGAATCTCTTTACAAACCCTCCTGGGTAAAACCTAGCTGATATCATCAATGTGGTTGGACATTTCCCTCGTTTTGTAAATGATGACGAGGCCGAGGAGCTAATCGCTCATGTTACTGCTGGCGAACTAGAAGGAACGTTGAAGTGGTTCAAAAAGGACAAAAGTCCTGGCCCGAATGGGTGGACGATAGAATTCTATCTTGCCTTCTATGAACTCCTAGGGAATGATCTATTAAAAGTAGTGGAAGAGTGTAGAATATCTGGATCCATTTACAATGCTATCAATACTACATTCATTGCCCTTATTCTGAAAACCGATTCCCCCTCCTCTTTCAATGACTTTAGGCCCATCTAATTATGCAATTGTCTATATAAAATTATTTCCAAGGTCATTGTGAATCGTCTTCGGCCCATTCTTTCTCGCCATATCGCCCCCCAGCAGTTCGCTTTCCTTGAGCATCGCCAAATCCACGAAGCCATTGGCACAGCCCATGAGGCCATCCACTCGATATGGACGAAACACATAAAAGGAATCATCTTAAAGATCGACCTAGCAAAAGCTTTTGACTGAGTCAATTGGCTCTACATCAAGATGCTCCTTATTCACCTGGGCTTTCCTCATGATTTCATTACTTGGATTATGGCATGCATCACCACCCCTACCTTTAGTGTGCTCAACAATGGATCTGCCTCCCACTTCTTTCATACTGAGCGTGGTCTCAAACAAGGCTGCCCCCTCTCCCCCTTACTCTTTCTGATTGTTATGGATGCGCTTAGCAGACTACTAGCCAAAGCTAAAAGAGATGGTGGCCTTTGTGGCCTCAAGATAATTGAGTCCTTCTTCTTCACTCATCTCCTTTTTGTGGATGATGTTCTCATTTTCCTTGATGGGAGCATCCGAGACTCTCTTACTTTCTCCAAAATCCTCTCCCTCTTCTCGAAGGCTACTAGCATGCAGGGTAATCAAGGGAAATCCACCATTACCTTAGCCCTCACTTCCATCCAGGAGTCTCAACTTGCTCAGCAACACTTCCCTTATTGTATTATCCCCCTTGACAGGGATTTCAAATATTTGGGATTTTGGATAAAGCCTCTCAGCCAGAAAATAGCAAATTGGGTCTGGCTTGTCCCCAAGTTGGAAAAAAGGCTTTCTAATTGGAGTCATAGATACTTATCCAGAGCAGGCAAATTAGTGCTCATCAAATCTGTTCTTGAGGCCACCCTTGTTTTCTGGATGGCTTTAGCATGGATTCCCAGGAACATTCTGGCATGTCTGCAACAACTTTGTAGTAGATATCTCTGGAATGGCCATCAAGACAAAAATATTTTTGCCTGGGTCAATTGGAACAAGATTTCTTTGCCCAAAAAATTGGGAGGATGGTGTCTAAAAGACATAGCCCTATTTGCACAAGCCCTGGCTGCAAAAATGCGCTGGACATTTTTGACCGGGTGGAATCTATGGATTACAGTCTCATATTACAAGTACATTTGGCCTCCCCAAATTATGGATTGGGTTCACATGCCAAGTTGGTCTAGATCAGGTATATCTTCAGTTTGGAAGGCTCTTCTACACTCTCTGCCTAGCATCAGAAAGTTAACAATCTCACTTGGAGAATAAATGATGGATCAAAGGCTTGCATTGGACTGGATCCCTGCACTGGGGAGGAGGTAGATTCCAGCTATCAAGAGAACTCATCCAACACCTTAATACACATGAGATAAAGGTATTGGCTCACATAGCGAATCAAATGAATACCAACATATTCTCTCAGGGATGGAAATCTGCCCAACAGCTTGATATTCCTCCACAGTGTCACCGGGAATGGCAAGATTACATAAATGCACTAAGTGAATCACACATCAAGATTAAAGAAGGACCAGACAAACTTGTTTGGAGCCTTGCTGAGAATGGAATTTATACCCCAAAGGCTGGATACCTCAACCTGATTTCACACAAACAGCCGGAGCAGACAAAAGTATGGTGGAAGAGTATCTAGAAGCTTGTATCGCCCCCAAGAACAAGACTGTTCTTTTGGTGTATCCTCAAAAATAAAGTCCCCACGGGAGAATCACTATCACACCGCTCCTTCCATGGCCCTCACTGGTGCATCTTATGCAAGAATTCTTCTAAATCGACAGTGCACTTATTCCTTCAATGTGATACTCTGAGCAATCTCTGGCAGATTATCTCTTCATCAATTCATTTATCTGGGAAATGGGAGGGTGATAACATATGTCGTACCTGGGAAAATTGGTGCAATCTGTGCCATGGCACAAAACTAATATGTCTTCCCTTACTTATCTGTTGGCACCTATGGTTGGCCTAGAATCGAATCATATTTGTGGCTCAGCACCATGGATGTGGTGGTGGATTCATATTATATATTAATGAACAACATTTCTACAAAGTCAAGATGGGGCTTGGTGAGGGAGCGAATAATTATGCAGAGCTTATTACACTCCGTCATTCGCTGCATTTTTCTTTGGGTCATAATTGCATGGATTTAAACATATATGGTGACTCAAAAAACATAGTAAATTGGTTCAATAATATTACTGTCTGTCACTCACACACACTTGGTAATATTCTGGATGAAGTGAACTTGTTCAAAGCACAGTTTAATTCTATTTCATGTCAACACATTTACAGGGAACATAATTGTAGTGCTGACGGGCTTTCCAAGGAGGCCACAGTACTTCCTCGAGGAGAGTGGATGATTCAAGAGCATAGAGGCTCAAATGAGTACCACTACTATCACAGGCCTTACAATGATCAGATTTACCACAGGGCAGATAGCCCCCAATTTTGAGTCTTTTTTGGTTTTCACTTGATGGATATGCAAGGCTTATATATTGTATATTTCTTACACAAACTATATTTTCTTGTTCATATATACAGACCTACAAAAAGGACATCACCCTACGTGGTGTATGTGGAATATTGTAGATAGCAGACATATATATAGTTTCTATTTATATCAGACAGTGACTGAGCACCCTGCGTGGTGATGGATGCTATATGCATCCTATTTTTGATAAACTGAGCAACATTTGTGGTGATGGATACTATATGCATCCTATTTTTGATAAACTGAGCAACATTTTTTAAAGATGTCCACAGAGATGGCAAAGGGCCAATACAGCATATGCTGAAAAGCATCTACAACATGTAATTTTTCAATCATAATGAAAGATTACGATTTTTCCAGTGGAAAAAACATAAAAGATTCATCTAATATAATAAATCAAATAATATTATAAAACAACATTTACATTGAAATCAATGCATCTAATGCAAGAAATCAAATATGATTAGAACACACTATAAAAGATTCTAAAATGTCCTATATATGACAATAGAAAATGGAAAAGATAGGTTGGGGATTGAGGTTGAGATTGAATGTTATAATTGTGAAAGTGACAAAGAACATAAGTGTGTGTGTTTTTTTAAGGCGAATAACGGTGTTATTCACATTTTTTTTTATAGTAGTGTGTAACATAAATGTAAAAGCTTACGTTTATTGTTACCAATGTCAATAATATACCTTGTTAAGGTCATTTCTTGCAATTTATGTATAATCAATGCACAAGCCATTTTAAGAGGGCTTTTATTTCTCGTTACTTCCTTTTATGAGTGGAATTTGTATATGCATTGGTTGGGTTTGGTCCTATAAAGAACTAATGTATTTATCAAATACCACGGGTTTGGTCCTATAAAAAACTAATGTATTTATCAAATAGCACAATGGTTGGGTTTGGTCCTATAAAGAACTAATGTATTTATCAAATACTACGGGTTTGGTCCTATAAAAAAAATTAATGTATTTATCAAATACCACAATGGAAGGCTCCATCCTAATGGATATGGATATAAAATAACTTGCATGACTAATCTGGGAGCACCTTTTACTAATCCTACTCAGACCCATAAATTGACCCATAAATTGCATAATAGCATAAGCCAAACTGATGTATTTATCAAATAGCATAAGCCAAATTAACGTATTTATCAAATACCACAATAAAACTAGTGTATTTATCAAATTAACAAATACCCATAAATTGCATAATAGCATAAGCCAAACGAATGTATTTATCAAAAACCACAATAAAACTAATGTATTTATCAAATACCACAATAACATGTTGGAGCACCTTTGACTAATCCTACTCAGACCCATAAATTGGGTAATAGCATAAGTCATTGGCGTACATATAACAATACATGTTTTTTCAGTTGTTCAATCACTTTGTTGGTGTGCTTTTGAGCTACTCATTAATTATGTGACACATCACACAATTAGCATTAAGGGTTATCAAAAGCATACACTTGTTATGGTTGTGGAGAGAATGTTTGTTGTAAAGAGTTAGATTGAATTATCATATCTTTGACGAATACATGTTTTTTCAGTTGTTCAATCACTTTGTTGGTGTGCTTTTGAGCTACTCATTAATTATGTGACACATCACACAATTAGCATTAAGGGTTATCAAAAGCATACACTTGTTATGGTTGTGGAGAGAATGTTTGTTGTAAAGAGTTAGATTGAATTATCATATCTTTGACGACTTTTGGTGACGGTCTTCAGCACATTTTATCCACCTTGCATATAAGAGTATAAATCATTCAAAGCCCTAATATATTAAAAAAACATAAAGCCAGACAACTATTTCCTATTTCCTCTTATGGTTTGATTAAAGATCGCAAACATTTCTAATTACAGAAGTCTTAAGTCTCTTTTGTAGGAGGAAAATCAAAAACAAAACTCGGATTATACACCTTTCCTAGATCGAAACAGTCTAGAAAATACTGGAACTACTTTAACAAGGATGATTTTGCACTAAGCACCTTATTCCTACTTTAACAAGGATGATTTTGCGCTAAGCACCTTATTCCTGAAGCTTTCTAACTGCAAAATAAAACATCGATCATTAGGTTGACCTTCATCATTGAGGCTGAATTGCAAAATGATAGAGACAGCATCATCGAATCTGAAATGAATTCAACGTTGTTGCCCCGTACAACGTCTCTGCAACATAAAACAAACCAAAACATGTCATTTGATCATTCCGAGGTTGCCTCCGTAAATAAGAGGCATAATGGACATACATTAGTAAAAGTGTTCGGCACTGGAACATTTTTCCCCGAGGGATGTAGAGATGGATGAATTTTGATGATTGGAACTACTTGGATGTTTCTTGGGTAATTGTTATATCTTCTGATAATACTTGAATCTTCGCGCTCACAACCCCTTGAGTCATCTTCTCTGTCTCTTCAGAAGTGTAAATAAAACCTTCTGCACAATGCTACAGAATCCCCTGCGATTACAAGATAGCATACAAATAAATACACCAAATATCATGGTAAATGAAATTGAATCATACTGTTCAAACAATCAAACAATGTTTTCATCAACAATGATCAGTTGAATATTGGGCTGTTGTATTTGATGTAATGGCATCTCCTACAGGAATCTTGTCTCCTTCACTGTCCATCTGGTTTGGCTGGCACTATCGCAGAAATCCATGGTTAAACACAACTGGTCTGAGAAGCACAGGCGAATCAACCTTCCATGTGATCAAAAACAAAATCTGACAAAGATATGTTCTCTTTGTTTTCCATGGAAGATCAAAAATTGGATTACTCACATGATCAATAATATGATCAATAATAGAAAATTGGAGAGGCTATGCCAGATCATCACATTCACCTAATGGGTTAGCTTTTAGAAAAAATTGTTCTGCATTCACACTTTTCGAGACCATACAGAACAGGTTCCTCCAAATTATCTGACCGACATTGTCCATCATATTGTAAAAAATTGTTGCGGACTACCACTGGCCATCAAAACAATAGCGAGATTTGACATTGCATATCAAAATAGAGAAGACGTCATAAGCTGCCGCAGATAAAATTGAAACATACTGTCTGAAACAATCAAAACACTTTCTCGATCATCGATGATGAGTGGAGTATTTCTCCTACAAGGATCATATCTCCCACATTATCAGTGCACAAGCCACTGCTAGGATCCTGAAGTTCTCCATCGATATGAAACACCATATGAAACATTTGAGGGAAAGGCGAGTCGGCGTCATTCTCACTGGCAATGTTGCAGAAATTTGCTGTTCCTTGAATTGAGATGAGACTATTTACTCTTGCCATATACCCTGTTATTGTTTTGATGGCCAGGCTAGTCTGCATCATTCAGCTGTAAAACAATGGGGCACGATCATATGGAGTACTCTGGTTTGGAAGGTGCAAAATGCATGAATGCAGAACAATTTTATCTAATAAACATCTCATCGAGTGGATATGATTATGCTGCATAGCCTGTGCACTTCTGGTATGTTGAACTACAGAGCTTTATTTTTGCTTTCAAATGTGAAAATTCATGCCATCAACACATCTAAAATATGAATAGAGATAACTGATCTGTTTGACTCTTCCAAAATTTGATTAACCTCAACTAGCCAATCCCAATAGGCTGATCTTGGGAGGGTTAGGAACCTTGTCCCAAGCAGCCTGGACGGATAAGTTATGCAACTGAAAATTTGTGCCTTATTTTGTACTCCCCCATGGAGAAAAGCCAGGCACCACTAGGCCACGACAAATCAGCCTCGCTTTTGTTAGCCCGAGATGTTAAAAACATCAAGCACCTTGATTCTAGGTCTCAAAGAAAGCCTCTTTCTACAGGCGATTATTTTTGGCGTACTGATCTGCTATTTGCTGCAAAACGAAGAGTTAAACAATTAGCTAGTGAAATTTCTTTGTAATTTTATTAATAATGAACATTGAATCAGGACTCACAATAAAGATGCATTCATTTGAATACTGTAGTTGTCTACTTTCAGAAAATTGCATACCAAAAGAAGAACGCATCTACATAAACACAACAAAAAGAAGAGCTCCGGTCAGAAGCCATTTATGACAGAGCAAAGAGCATGGAGCAACTTACCTCACTAACCAATCCCGAATGGAAGAAATTCCACGTATTATGACAGCCGCGTCGCGCCTAACGCACAGAGGCGATGGAATTTCGCACCTCACGGTTACATAATTTTAACCCTCCTTACCGGCCTGCCCCATCCCGCAACATAACATTTTCATTCCTCGATATAAGTCCTGTAAGATTAGTACCCAGCCGTCGGCGTGCCATGTTTCTACAGGCGCCGCAGTCATTACACCAAGGTCAAATACACAGGAAAGCACGTGACTCTGGAACATGGATTCATGAACTATAAAATAAATCACAACGCCAAGAGGAAATTTGTGGAAATTTGCAAAACAAGAGAAAAACCTTGTTCGACGAAAATCCGTAACATCGATTCATAAACTCACTCAAATACCCGAATAAATAAATAAAAGTCACAACCCAAGATGAAATTTTTGGAAATTTGCAAAAGAAAGAAAAAAAAACCTTAGTCCACGTTACTCTGGAACATGAATTTCATCCGAGAGTTCTTTGTACAAATGATTCTTCGTCATCGTTCTCTGCAATTCATTTTTCGAGAGAGAGTGGAATTCCCGATGGGCTTACTGGAGGAAAATAAATAGGATAGACCAAAAATTCCACCTTTCGATCCCTTTTTGCTCCTCGTGCACCAAGGCACATTCAAACAAAACTCACCCTGACATTTGCAGAGTAAGACATTTCGAACCCCTTATATCTGTAGTGAGCATCCCTCTTTCTCATATGAAGCCGCTTGGGTTGCTGCATTGTCTCCCCAAACCCTTGACCACGATCCATCCAGAAGCATTACTCCATCGACTTTAGGAGAATCTCTTGGGACTTGTTTTCCAAACATATGACCTCTAGATCCTCACTTTCTAGTATTTATTATTCATTTGTCGCGCTATTGAGGGGTTGATATTAACCCTGAAGGGTTTTCAGAGAATCAAGTCTTTGCTAATGGAATCCACAGAGTAGCACGGCAGTTTGTCCAAATCAGGATCTAGACAGTGGACCAAAAATCAAGCCGATGCGCAGTCGATGACGGAGTCGCAAAGCAGTAACAACCGCTGCAACGACGAGGCTGGGGGTTTGATCCCTGTAGATAGTGGGTTTTTGAGAGATTGCGGTTCTTGGAAGGCTTTGGAGCGGTGATCGAGGTCTGGGATTTCTTGAGGCCGAGCTTCCATCTGCCAGAAGAAAACTCGGGCGACTTCGGAGACGGATCCTTGGCAACAACATTGGAGTTCACAAGAACCGAACTCAGAACCACAGGACTGTTATCAGGAATCATGGGCTTCGGAAACTGGAAAGGAAGAAGCTCGTCCTGATAAAACAATTAAATCTGTCTATATAAGTTGCACCCATTCCCGTGGCTGGGAATTCTGGCATGCACAACGAACGGAAGATATAACAGAGGAGCCAAGGCTACGTTAGGCAAAGGCACAACCGTAACCTAATAAACGATGCCAAAACGTCACACAAGCTTGATCAGCCTCCTGTTCATGGAATAACTGCTCCGTAAGCCTTATCCGAGATACTGCTCATAGCCCATCACAGGGACAGCCTTATCCGAAACACTGCTCCTTGCACATCACAGGGGTGCTGTGCAGCAACATTTATGCAATTTAAAATTAACTAACTTGCCACGTGGCTTTTCTCACGCCACTTGTCATTTATTAGATGCGTACAACATAGGATGAAAATTCCTCAAAGCGCCTTTCGCTTAATATGTATTTACATAGTCACATAAATCAAATGGTCAAATTTAAATGGCTTTGTTCACAACATTTTCCATAGTCGATGTCGATTTTAACATTGATTTCTGAAAATTTGAATTTTAGTGGTTTAATTCATAGAATTGAGTGTAATGAAAAACTTCAGTGTATCGAATTTAGAATTTATTTATGTATTTAAAAAAAAGGCAATATTTTTGTTTGAAATGGTATATAATTTCATGAAAAAAAAAAGTTAATTAAGAATTTAGAATTTTAGATATCATTTTTGGGATTCAACTGCGTTAAGTAAGTCATTCAAAGTATGACCATTTCCATGAGAGGTAGTCGTAAAGTGACTAATTTCTCATGATTTTTGAATAGTTCACTTAGCACTCATTGCATCAGTTGATGCTCACAAGGGTGAAGAAGTGGGATTGAAACTAGTGAAATGTGGAGAACGAATCACATAGCATCAATCATCACTTCCGGGGCTTGCACCCGGTAACCAGGACTTCCCAGGAGGTCACCCATCCCAGAACTCCTCTGGCTCAAGCGCGCTTAACTGTGGAGTTTTTTCCCACAATCAAGCCCACTTAGCTTGCTACCCCATTTGCAAAAACCTTAGCAAGTATTGTGCCTCATGAACCATTCAGGTAGAGATCCCTTGACCGCGCGCTTGAGCCAGAGGAGTTCTGGGATGGGTGACCTCCTGGGAAGTCCTGGTTACCGGGTGCAAGCCCCGGAAGTGATGATTGATGCTATGTGATTCGTTCTCCACATTTCACTAGTTTCAATCCCACTTCTTCACCCTTGTGAGCATCAACTGATGCAATGAGTGCTAAGTGAACTATTCAAAAATCATGAGAAATTAGTCACTTTACGACTACCTCTCATGGAAATGGTCATACTTTGAATGACTTACTTAACGCAGTTGAATCCCAAAAATGATATCTAATATAATGCACTGCGAAAATCCCCCATACTTAAATTTAGAATTTATTTATATATTTAAAAAATAATTAAACAATAAAAAAAAATTCTTTTTCCTTCCTTTAAAATTGTATAGGTTTTTATGAAAAAATATTTTTTTTAAACTGTACTAAAATATTCAAATACTTATTTTATGATATATCTTATATTGCTAAAATTAATAATAAAATTTACAGTGGAAAATATAAAAAAAATTTAACTATGAAAAATTATCTCAATCTTACGATGAAGATTTTTAATATGTAAATAGGTTTTGTTGCAATATTATGGACCAATATTATGATTTATCAATACAACATGCCAAAAGTCATATAGCATTTTTTTTAATTAATATATAGCATCTTTTTAATTAATTAATTAATTAAAAAGTCAAAAAAAACATAATTACTTTGGAGATAAATCTCAACTTTTGATTTGTGTATACTACTAAAAATATTGCATGAAAATTAAACAGCTATCATCCACATAATAATTATTGATAATTAAATTAGAATTGTTGAAACTTTATTCCAAAATAGACACGTACCATAATCATTAATTACTCTAATAAATGTGGTCTATTTTAGAATAAGATTTCTAGAAATTCCATTTTTTTAAATAAAAAATTATGGATAGTATAGATTGTCTTAGGCTAAAAATTATGCTTTTTTGCCTTGAAAGTTGTGGAAATTCCGGTCATATTTTGAAAAAATCAGGCAGGACATTTTTGATGGTGTTGAATCCATTTTCACTCTTAAAAACATGATTCAAACTCTGCTTCTACAAGATTTTTTGAAATTTTTTTGCCCAAAATCCACTTTTAACCGCATGTATACACAATTTATGAAACAAAATTAAAAATTTTGTCCAACTCACTCTTATTTTGGTTTTACAAATTTTCAACATTATAAATAATACATAAATATTTTGCTTACTAATAATATTTATCAACCATTTAGTTTTTATAATTGTAATTAGGTTAAAAAAAACAAATACATAAACATAAAACATAAAATAAAATGGGCAATACCACATTTATAAAAAAATAATAATAAAAATATAATTTTGTTACAGGTATTGATATTTATGTTCTTTTAAGGTTATACAATATTATCATAATTCCTTATACTTTTAATGTGATTCAACCATGTCCAATGCATTAATTTATACGTATATTTTTAGTGAGACCCAAAATTGATTTCCCCATTGGATTCTAACACGCAATTTTTATTTGTATATCTATGTCATCCTCGTGCAAACGATTATTTTCTTCCAAATATTCTAGCTTTTTGTATTTTCCTTTTTTATCTAAAAATGATGGCTGTTTAAGCATGTCATCAGATGCGCTATAATGCAATCCATTATTTAACATTTGATGGAGGCAATTCACACTGGCTTTGCCATTTTGTTTTTCAGTCTTCGTCTCAAAAATAATAATCACCATTACCCTCCTCTATCGCCTTTAGCTTAGCTTCCACTTCACCCTTTCTAAATATGGGATGGCATCTCTTTTAATTGGTTTCAACCTTGATTTGTCACCAAATAAATGTAGGATGTTGCCTCTAACACCAGATGGTTGTCGGATGTTACCTTTATTTTCATCTTATCACCAGAGAGATGTGGGGGTGTTGCCTCTATTTTTTATCAACTCCAAAAAGGTGTGGAAGATTCTATCTATTTTTTCCTTGCATATGTTACTAATGCATACTAAGGGTTTGACACTAGTGTATCTATTGTGCTATGATCACAACTGCAGAACGTAGAAATCTATAGATAAACTTATAGCAGTTATAATAATATCATACTTCTTTAGATTGAAGTGTTTATAGAAGAAACAATGGGCAAACCTTTTTAAGGATTCATTGGGCAAACATCTATAGCAGTTATAATATCATAACTCTTTAGATTAGAGTGATTGCACAAGGCAAAATGCACTCTCCATCCTAAATACAATTTAACTTTCAATCATACTCATTTCCCATATTGATCCTCCTATTGGATTTTCATAATGAATGAATTGGTTAAAGCTTATTTGCAAGCATCTCAACGTCATCACTAACTGATAACACAAATCCCTATCGAAGGGTATTATATTCTGCAATGCCTCTTTGTCGCGTCTGGTTATGCAACTCCAAATTACAGGATGTTGTATTCTGAAATTCAGGGTGCTGTATTATGCAATGACTCTTTGTGGGTTTGCCATCTCCACAATGTCTACTTATGAGCATTTGAGTTGCACAATGCAAGGCTATAGCTTACTGCTTTCAGAAAGATAGGTTTGCTGTAATCCCATAATCTGCAACTTGAGATTGCAAATCTTCTAAATTCTGTAACATTGGCTTATGCAATTTCTCTACGGAACTACCTTCCACGGATTCGCTTGACATCCTTTAATCAACACTAAATAGATGTGGAATGTTGTTGCCTCGTGTTTTCACTTGCATATTTTCCTAACGCATACTAAGACTTTTGACACTAGTGTATCTATGTTGTATTCACAAATGCAGGTGGAAATCTGCAGACAAGCGCTTTTCAGGAATCATTCAACAAACATATAGCATCTATAATAATATCTACTTCCTTCGATTATAGTGATTGTACAAGGCACAATGCACTAGATATCCAAAATACAATTTAAGTTTCATTGATTATCCTATTGGATAATCACGTACATCAGTTACAAGATCTCAGTTATAACTGCAAAGAATATCAATCATCACCCAAATGAATGAATTCGTTAAGTTTCTCCAAGTCATCGCTGACTGAAAATGCACCTCTCTATTAAGGATGGGGTATTCTGCAATTCAAAATGTTGCATTCTCTGACACTTCTGAATTTTGTTCATGCAACTTCCTATTGTTCGTGTTGTATTCTCAAATTCCGAGTGTTATGTTGTACAATGCCGCTTTGTGGATTTGCCATCTCCACAATATCTACTTGTGGGCATTTGAAGTCCGCAATGCTAGGTTATAGGCTCTCATTTTTTTCAGAAAGATAGGTTGCAATTTCCTATATTCTGCTATATAAGATTGTAAATCTCTAGATTATGCAGGATTGGCTTGAGGGGATGTCCATGTTGCCTTATAAAATTTCTCTACAAAACTTAAGTTCTTGTTGTTGATGCTAGCTTGCAGGTATTTGCTTGGCTCTTCATTGCTCGACACCAGATAGATGTGGGATGTTGTTATCTCTATTTTTCACTTGCATGTTTTACTAATGCATACCAACACTCTAACATTACTGTATTTATTGTGCTATGCTTACAAAAGCATAGTAGAAATCTAGATGCACACTTTGAAAGAATCATTGGACAAACATATAGCAGTAATAACAATATCATACTTCAATCATTGGACAACCATGTAGCAGTAACAACAATATTATACTTCTTTAGATTATAGCAAATGTAAAGGCACAATGCATCCAATATCCTAAATACAATTTAAGTTTCAGTCATTACGCAAATTAATCTCCCTATTTATATAGCAGTAATAACAATATCATACTTCTTTAGATTAAAGCGAATGTAAAGGCACAATGCATTCAATATCCTAAATACAATTTAAGTTTCAGTCATTACCCAAATTAATCTCCCTATTTAATATTCATGTGTCACATGGGGATGCGTACCCCAGATTCGAAAGCACACCCTCACGTTTACCCCACACTCCAGGGATGGGAGGTCCCAAGGAGACATTTCCCCACATCCCCCTTTTGGGGAAACTTGGGAAACGTTTCCATGGTGTGAGAGATGCATTTTACCAAACGGGGCTGTCTGGTGCCCCCTCCCCCAGAACATGGATGCCCGGACCCCTATGCACCAAATTTTTTGTTCAACAAATGAAGATAGAAAAAAAAAATAGGAGATTGAGCTTTGGGAGCCTATGACTTTAGTAATTAATTATAATATTAAATTTTTAAAGTAAAGTGACATTTTTCAACTGACAATCTCCTTTATTTTACATTCTAATTTAAACTGTTTCAAGATGTTTGAGAGTGGTTCCAACCTCATCATATGGAGAAAGTAGAATTTTATATCCATTCAAAATTCAACAGACTAAACAGTTTTAAGAATTGGCAAGATTATAGTGTTTCCACTGTATTGCACAATGATGGATTTGTATGGGATGACTTGTTATTGTTGAGATTTTATCATTATTTTTATTTTTATAATTTTGGAGATGGGGACCCCTATGTTAGGCCCCAACGTCCCCCTGTCCTCCCTGAATTTCTTTAAAATTTAGGGATACTCCCACGTGTCTCATTTTTTAGTCTCCCCGCATCCACACTTCCCCATCTTATTTTTGAGCCTCCCCATTCTGGAAACTTGGTGGAACATAGATATATTCATGTGCATCAGTTTCAAGATATGTCTGTTACAACTGCAAGGATATCAACTCACCATCCATAATGAAAAAAATTGGTTAAGCTTCTTTGCAAGATTCTCAAGGTCGACGCTCAATGGCAATACTACTCCCTATTGCAGTATGTTGTGTTCTGCAATTTAGGGTGTTATATTCTGCAATGCCTCTTTGTGGCCTTGCCATTTCCACAATCTCTGCTTGTTGGCATTTGAATTGCACGATACTAGGTTATAGGGTTACTGCTTTCAGAAATATAGGTAGCAGTTTTCCTGGATTCTGCAACTTATGACAGCAAATCTTCTAAATTCTAATTTCTCTGGTTATAGGGATGTTCATCGCCTTACGAATCCTTGTTGTGGTAACTACCTTGCACGGATTTGCTTGTCATCTTCATTGCTCGATGCCCAATGGATGTGGGGTGTTGTTGCCTCTATTTTTCACTTCCATATTTTACTAATGCATAATAAACCTTTGACACTAGCGTACCGATTGTGCTATGTTCATAAATGCAGGTGGAAATCTACAAAAACATTTTTAAGAGTCATTAGACAAAAATATAGCAGTTATAATATCATAATTCTTTAGATTGTAGTGATTATACAAGGCATAATGCATACGATATTCTAAATACAATTCAAGTTTCAGTGACTACCCAAAATTAATCCCCTATTGGATGAGTATGTACATTGCTAACAAGATCACAATTACAAGGAACATCAATTTACCTTCTATAGTGAATGACTTGGTTAAGCTTCTTTCCAAGCTTCTCAAGGCCGTCGCTGAATGGCAATGCAGTTGGCTACTGAAGGGTGCGTATTCTGCAATTTAGAATGTTGCATTTTGTGATGCCGGTTTGTGGATTCTGGTTATGCAACTCCCTAACGCAAGTTATTTTATTCTGCAATTCAGGGTGCTGTAATTGTGAGCATTTGAATTGCACAATGCTAGGTTATGGGCTTACTTCTTTCAGAAACATAGGTTTTGCAGTTCTCCCATCTTCTGCAACTTTAGAATGCAAATTGTCTAAATTCCACAATATTGGGTTGTGGGCATGTTTTGCAGTTCTCCCATCTTCTGCAACTTTAGAATGCAAACTTTCTACATTCCACAATATTGGGTTATTTCCACAATATTGGGTTATGGGCATGTTCATGTTGCTTATGTGATTTCCCTGTGCAACTACAAATTCTTGATGTGGATGCTACCTTGTAGGGGTTTGTTTATATTCTTCATATTCATTCTATATAGCCAACTTTGTACAATATGTAAAACACTTGAGATGATCCATAAAATGAGAAAGAACAAAAGCAATAACCATAAGGATTAGCCTTTTAAAATGTTGCATTTTCTATTTTCTTGACATGAGGCTGCTTCTTGTAATTTTACAATTGAAAATACAATATCTAAATCACCAGAAATCGAATTTGTACAAAAGCTTTAGATTCAATGCATTACAAAAATAACAGATGGAAAAAATTATCATATTGTTCAAGCATCAATGTCCATGATTCTCAAAATTGAAGTTTTATGCCTAAGTCACCGGATTTGCACTTTCAAATCTATAATCCTATTGCAACAACTGAAATTTATTTTTCTAATTGTTAATTATTTTAACAATTTATCTGCTACAACAAATATCAAATCAATCACACTGCAACCTTCACAAATAAATATTGCGGAAAAAAAATAGCGTTGGAAACTGAGAAAATGTAGCATACATATAAAAATGACACTATTATTTTTGGACGAATGTCCCTGGAAAAACCCAACTTGGGAAAACCGGTGCAGCAGCTAAAGGTTTGCATTATCAAGCAACAGAGAAATTTGAATACAATCTATGGATGTCCAACTGACAATCCAAACAATAAGTAAATCTGGCCAAAATTACCTTAAGGGAATTTGCCTTCCTCCACAAGCAACCTCGACACAACTTTCCTTCAGAAAACTCGTCTTCCTGGACCATCTGCGTCAGCTTCTGCGTTGTGCTTGCGCAAACCCTTGGATGTCTAAGCCCAAAACTACCTCTAATGAAGTCATTTTGCCTATCTCTGTTGAGGAAACTGATTCTCTGGCCCTCTAGAATCCTAATCGAATTTTCCTCCAGCCAAATCAAACTGCTCTTCTGAAGCAACTACGCAGTCCTTTGTGCTGCTTCACTGGGAATAACTCGGCCCCTTGTTGTTGTTGCCTCCAGATCTAGAAAACTTCCTCGGGATCACTGTCTCGGCCCCTTACTAACTCTGCTTTGATTTTTGGCTCTCTGACAACCGTTGTTGCTCTCTTGAAATTGATCTGCCAAGGAAATTGAATTGTTGAAGTGTCTTCTCCAAGTGACCATCGACTTCTTCCTATAATCCTCTGTTGGGACTCCAACGGCCAAGATTAAATCTTAATCAAGGGCTAAGATTTTCTTGAAGTCGATCCATATGAGTTTCTAAACTATTCTCACCTTGATTTAATTAATTATGATTAATTAACCATATTCCCCAAGTTTAGACTTAAGAAACATTAAAAAATAGGTTAATAATCTAATTAAGTCATCTCTAAGTGGAATTTCCATAAACGATTCTGGGTTATGGAGATCTCGTGTATTCTAGCCTCTCCACCAAGTTTCATGGCTAGAACACATCTGATGCTACAAAAACTAACACTCCCTCTTAGCGAGGACTATGTTCTAGTGCTGCTTACCTTGCTACAACACTTTGTCTTTGTCTCATCCCTCTGTCACGTTGTTGATGTCTCACTGTTGCTGCGCACCAACCACTAGGCAACTCTAATGTTGCATCCATGTCGCTGCTGACACTGCATAATGTTGTCAACCCTGAAATTGTATTGGGACTCCTTCTTGCAATTGTACTGCAAATCCCTCTTAGATTTATGGGTTATGGAGATCTCGTGTATTCTAGTCTCTCCACCAAGTTTCGTGGCTAGAACACATCCGATGTTACAAAAACTAACACCCCCTCTTAGCGAGGATTGTGTTCTAGTGTTGCACACCCTGCTACAACACTTTGTCCTTGTATCATCCCTTTATCACGCTGTTGTTGCCTACCAACCACTGCGCAACTCTGATAATGCATTTGTGTTGCTGCTGACATTGAATATTGTTGTCAACCCTGCAATTGTACCGCAACTCCCTCTCATATGTTGTTGTTGCAACTACAAAAATTGCAACCAAGAAACATTTGAAATACTGAATCATCTGTGTTCAGTATGATGCATCTGTCTCCCAAGTCTTTGACTGCTACTAGCCTTTGCACTGTCTCTGAAGGTGTTGTTGACTCTGCACTAGGCCACTTTGCACTACACTCTCCAGCATCTTACTGCAACTAGTCTGTAACTATCACTCTGAAATCTGACTACATCTATAGTGTTGATCCATCCTGCTATTGAATATTGTGGGCCCCCATAGCAAGGTAATGATACATGAAGTGGACTCCTCAAGGACCCTACCAAATCTCTGTAGTTCTGTGGGGCTATAGCACCAATTCACCCCACCTCACTCCTGGAGGTATGTCTGCGAACATCACAAAATCTTCCTCCAACCTGGAGGACAACCTATCTATCTCTTTTCAAGCCTAGTTCCTAGCTAGGACCCTTCCTTTCTTTGCAACTCGCACTAGACAACTCGCACTTCCGTTGGCACTTATTTCTGACAACTGGAAGTCGAATTGCTGCCCAGATCTGCATTCTTGCTAACTCGCACAGCCTCCTCAGGGAATCTCGTATGGTCATCCCTGCAAAACTACAAAAATCTATGAAACTCAAAACTGAAGAAAATAAACCCAAAAATCTTCCTCTTCCCTGTTGCTCTACTACTCGCACTCCCTCTTGGAATGTGCAGTTCTATTGGCTGTTATGCCAATCTACAACTAGGAAAATCAGATTTCGTGGCTAGAAACCCACTGAGAGAAATCTCCCTCTGTGTGTGCAATTTCTCTTCCAACCGACGTTGGTTCTACTGCTGCAAAACCTTGCGCGTCCAACCAAGGAATTTGCTCAATGAAAATCTAAGTTGCAGCTGCTCCATTTCGCTGCTGGAATCATTAACTCGGGCAACTCAACTTTTCTGCAACTCTGTAACTGAAAATTGAATTCCTGCCCCAGCAATTCGGCATTCCTGTCTGAGCACTACACTGCCTCTAAGAATTTCAACCTGCTGCTCTCGCTGAGCAACGAAATTCTTTCCTCCACTTCTAAGCTTCTTGGATGATCACTCATGCTCTGATACCATGTGAAAATTTCAAATCTGAAACCCTACTACAACAACTGGATTTTATTTTTCTAATTGTTAATTATTTTAACAATTTATCTCCTACAACAAATATGAAATAAATCACACTGCAATTTTAGCAAATAAATACTGCAAAAGAAAAATAGCGTTGGAAACTGAGAATCTAGCACACATTGTTATGTAATCAACTCACAAAATAGAAGAAAAGATAGATCAACGACTTCAAAATCAGCCTCTTCGAGGAGGCAACCTCCTTTACATTACACAAATGAACAATTCTTGGATGATACAAATGACAAGACATCCTTTCTATATATAGGAGTCTAAGGGGTCACAATATAATCAGAGTCGACATAACAATAATAATGTAAGGGCACAACAATAACAATAGTGGGCTTCTATGGGGCACAATAATAACAATATGGGGACAACATGGACACAACAATAACAAAAAGGGCTACAATGACAATACTAATAAGGAAATACACTAGTATTATAGGGACCTAACATGCCCCTCTCCTTCAGAAAAGTGTTGTCCTCAACATTTGAGTGGTTCTGGATGCTTCTGTATAAAATTCTCATCCTCCCATGTGGAATATTCAGCGGGTAAGTTCTTCCACTTGATGAGATACTCTGAAATTGATCGATTCCGTCGTTGTCGAGTTCTTGTTTTTGTTACTGCTTCAAGTTCCAATATGATTTTTCCTTCCTCATCAAGTTCTAGCAATATTGTATGAACTAGGAGCTTCTTTAAGCATGAAACATGGAAAACTGAGTGCACTTGGAAAGCTGCAAGAAGCTCCAATTTGTAGGCCATAGTACCAATCTTTTGCAACACCTTGTACGGACCATAATACTTTGGTGATAATTTATTATCCTTCTTAGCTTGCTTGAGGGACATTTGTTTATATGGTTGTAGCCATAGAAATACCAAGTCACCTACATCAAAACTTCTTTCGCTGCGATGTTGATCTCTGTGTTGTTTCATTCTATTCTGTGCCAAAGTGAGGTTATCCTTTAAGATTTGGGGAACTTCTTGTTGATGCTCGACGCGATCTTCCACTACTTGAACCTTAGAATTTTCTCTTAAATATGATGTGATGGACGGTGGATGATATCCATAAAGTGCCATAAATGGGGTCATTTTCGCTGCAGTATGGAAGGAAGTATTATACCGCCATTCAGCCAAAGGCAGCCATTTGACCCATTATGTTTGTTTATCAGATAAAAAGCAACAAAAATATCCTTCAAAACATTTGTTTACTATCTCGGTTTGCCCATCAGATTGAGGATGATAAGATGATCTATGAGATAACTGAGTACCTAGACAAGAAAATAATTATGTCCAAAAATTTCCAATGAAAATGGGATCTTTGTCACTTACAATAATGTTTGGGTTTCCATGTAGCTTTTGAATTGTTTCCATAAATGCAGTAGCAACTGTACTGGCTTTAAATGGATGAGATAATGCACAAAAGTGTGCATACGTGGTAAGTCTATCAACTACCACCATGATGACACTCTTTCCTTCGGACTTGGGTAAACCTGTGATAAAATCCATTGAAACCTCCTCCCAACATTAACTTGGAATGGATAAAGGTTGCAATAGACCTGGGGTCTTAATTGTTTCAACTTTATTTTGTTGGCAAACCAAACATTCCACCACAAACTTTTGAATATCAGATTTAAAGTCATCCCAAAAAAATTCTTTCTTAACCTTGTGGTAAGTTTTTAGAAATTCTAAGTGCCCTCCTAAGGGAGGTGTGCAACTTCATAAGAATCTTTTGTTTGAGTTGGGAATTCTTACAAGATGTATAAGCGATCTGTGTACCATAACGAATCATTTTTCCATCTAAATGTATCAGATGTACTGGAATCTTGTTGTAACTTTTGAATGAGTGCCCACACTTCTTCGTCATTCTTCCATTCATCCCTTGCTTCGTTTATCCAATCTAGTTGGATAATTGAAATGGCACAAAGCAATGCTTCCACATCCTCATCCTTTCTTGAGAGTGCATCCATAAGAACATTTTGCTTCCCTTTTTTGTAGATGATTTCAAAGTCATAACCCAACATCTTTGTGACCCATTTATGTTGCTCTTCTAAAAATAATCTTTGTTCTAAAAAATATTTAAGACTATCATGATCCGTTTTTACCTTGAAGTGTCTTCCCATTAGGTGATATCGCCATTTCTTAAGTGCATGTAGCATTGTCAACATTTCTTTCTCATAAATAGCTTTGTGTAAATGCTTTCCTTTGATTTAACAACTTTCGAAAGCAATGGGTCTTTCTTCTTGCAGTAAAACAACACCAATTCCATTTCCCAAGGCATCACATTCCACAATAAAGGTCTTTTATGAAGTCTAGCGTAGCTAAGACCGGTGCTTGGCACATTGCCTCTTTAAGATGTTCAAAGGCCTTCGTTGCTTCTGGAGTCCATGAAAATGCATCTTTCTTCAATAATGTTGTTAGAGGTGTTGTTATTCTCCCATAATTCTTAACAAACTTGCAATAATACCCTATCAACCCAAGAAATCACTGCAAATGCTTTATGGATGTGGGGATTTTCCATTCCTTAATGGATTTAATTTTGTTAGGGTCTACCTTAACACCTTCATGAGATACAATATGGCCCAGATATTCCACAGCTTGTACTCCAAAGAAACATTTGGAGGTTTTTGCATATAATTGTTTCTCCTCCAATAGTTTAAGTGTCAACATGTTGAACGTGATCCTTCCAAGACTTGTAGATTAGTATAGCATCAAAAAATACTAACACAACTTTTTTAAGACAGGGTTTGAGAATGGAATTTATCAAACCTTGAAATGTAAAAGATGCATTAGTAAGGCCAAAGGCATGACCAAAAATTCATAGTGACCCTCATGAGTTCTAAATGTTGTTTTTGGAATGTCTTCAGTCTTCATTCTGATTTGATGATATCCTGAACGAAGATCCAACTTGGTGAAGTAAATTGATCCATGCAATTCATCACTCACAGGAATGGGAAATTTATCTTTACTAGTGAGCGTGTTAAGCTCCCTATAATTCAGACACATGCGCCATGGTCCATCCTTCTTGTGCACCAATACTACTAGAGCAGAGAAAAAACTTTGACTAGGCTGACTTATACCATCCTCTAACATTTCTGCAACTATACATTCAATTTCACTCTTTTGGGCATAAGCATATATGTAAGACCTGATGTTTGGAGGAACACTTATTGGAATCAAATGAATAGCATGATCATGATCCCAAATAGGTGGGAGGCCTTTGGGAGTCTCAAATACCTTGGAATGATTGTCCAAGACTTTTTGGAGATCTGGAGAAATAATGATTTCGATGTGAAAACCTCTAGCGAACATAATTGTGCAATTACACCTCGTTGTTTTTTCTTTAGAAGCTTTGTCATGCCATTAGAGCTAATTATCTTTCCCAATTTCCCTGCAATACCCCTTAATGCAACTTCCTTTCCTTCCGACAAAAAAAAAAATCGTGAAAATTAAAAGTTATCGTACCCAAAGGTTGTAGCCATTGGACTCCTAGTACAACACCAGTACCACCCACTGGAATGGAAAACATTGGACTATTCAATACATATTCTCCCATGGATAGCTTGATATTATGGCACTTTCCAGAGCAATTTATGGTTCCTCCATTTGCAACCATCACTTGACACTCTGGTGCTAGATATAGGAAGCAATTCAATTCCTTCGCTATCTTACAATGAATAAAATTATGGGTACTGCCTGAATCAATCAACATTATTACTTTTTTCTTCTTGATGTGTCCTTCTATCTTGAGAGTTTGAGGAGTGGTAATTCCAGCCAATGCATTACAAGATATGGTCGGATTCATTTCTTCCTTCTCTAGGATTTGTTCCTGGTGTATATCCTCTTCTTTTGACAATTCTTGTTCATTTTCTTCCTCCTCACAATCTATGTAAAATAATTTTTTCTCAGCACACTTATGACCTTTAGTGTATTTGTTATCACAACTATAACAAAGTTCTTTTTCTCTTTTTTCTTCCAATTGTTGTGGTGTCAACCTTGTAAGTTGTGGAAGACTAAGGGCAACAACACTTCCCTATTTATAGTTGTGAGTGGTAGGCTTCCATGTTGCCATAATTTTTCTTTCAATTTTTCTTGCCAACCTGAATGTCTTCTCCAATGAATCAGGGTCCCAAAGGCAAACTTCATGTTGGATGTTATTCCCTATGAACACATCAATCCTATGTTCCTCTGGAATATCTTTTACCCTTATATTCAATTTTTAGAAGTCCTCAATGTGCTCCACCATTGAATCTTTTTATTTAAGATTTATCAATTGGCTAAAAAAAGTGTTGCTTTTTGTATCCTCATAATGTGCTATCATTTCTTCCGTAAAAATTGCCCAAGTGACAATTTATTTACGATAGCAAAGCCACCGATACCATACAAACTGATTGGGTTCCAAATATAAAGTTGCAATGCATACATTTTGTGTGTTTTGCATATTATGGAAATCGAAATATTGCTCCATCTATAGTATCCATGTTACGGGATCTTTGCCATCAAACTTCCTCATATCGATCTTTGGAACATAGTGGGTTTTCAATCCAACGTTAAGAGTCTATGAAATCATGATTAACATTCCTTTTGTTCTCATCATGAGTTTCTTTTACTACCATTTCGCCATTAGTAAGCATTTCTTATAGCAACTTTGTCAAATCTATCTTCAAATCTTCCATGTTGCCTTTAAGTTTTGCTTTTATACCATCCATTTTAGCTTCTACACCATCCGTCTTAAGCTTCCGCGTCATTCATCTTAACTTCCTTGCCTTTCTTGAAACCATCCATCTTAGCTTCTGTTATTTTTTGTGAGAGTGAATATTGTTGCACTTGGTCTCGTAATTTTGATATATCATGTTGCATTTCTTCCTCTTCTTCATTAGTCATGGTAAAGCTTTCAGGTTGCTTACTAGCTAAGTAACTGGATTCGTCCAAACCCCTCTGCGAATCCGAATCCTGTGAATCGGATACGATTTGCTAGGAATTCGAATCCTAGAACAGGATTCGACATGTTCGTACGGGTTTCGTACGAATCCTGTACGAACACATCGAATCCCGATTATGGGATTCGAATCCCCTAAATATGCCTTCCGCGGGCTTAAAAACGCTCTGTTCTTTTTTGTTTTCGCCTTATTTCTCATTCATTTTTGCATAGTTTGAGTTGTGGGCAAGGAGCTAAGGGTTTGGAGCAAGGAGCTAAGGGAGTAGAGCGTTCAGCAAGGAGATTCAAGCACCAGGTAAGTGCATTTCAGCTCCATTTTTTTGCATTTCTTATTTTATTACAGCAATTTGTATATGATTTTTTTTACAAATTTGTGCATGTTTTGTTCATTTTTTTTACAGTATTAATGGCTCAATCAAAGGCAGCAGTTAGGGGGCAAAGGAAGGGGAAGAATGTCTCCATTGGAGATGCCCCTCCTCCCCCACTACCATAAAAGTCTACTGCAAGTAATGTTGAGGGAAGAGGAGGACCTAAAGACAACATTGAGAAATATCCCTTGTGGAAATATGTCACAAGAGAGGATGGGACAAGCACCAAGGGGAAGGGAGGAGGAAATGTGCAATGGAGATGCAACTTTTGTCACATTGCTTTCAAAAGCACATATTTCCGTGTGGAAGGCCATTTGTTGGCTTTACCAGGTTCTGGAATTGGAGCTTGTAAAGCTATTCCTTTACAAAAGAGGAAAGAAATGGAAAAGGAGTCCACTGTTGGTATGGAAAATGTGGCTGCAAAATCAAGAAAAACCAAGAATGAAGACCCCGTTCCATTTTTTAGGAAAGGCACCACCAAATTTCCATTTGAGAGTTCTATTGGGGGACAAGCGGAAAAAAGAAGAGCAATTACACTTGGTCCAATGGACAAGATTTTTCAAAAAGAGAAACGAGAAGAGCTTGATCTCACCATTGCCTTCTTTTTATACCAAAACTTCATATCATTTAATGTTGCACGCTCACCTTTATTTATTGAAATGTGTCGAGCTCTAACTCACGGGTCTCCATCATGGTATGTGCCTCCTGGTTCAGAGAAGCTTAGAACCACATTGTTGATGAAGGCAAAAAAAGAGGTGCAAAAAATGCTTGAGCCTATTGTAGCATCATGGCCAACATCTAGGGTTAGCATTGTTTCTGATGGATGGATAGATCTGGCACGACACCCAATCATCAACTTCATGGTGTCTTCCTTGAATGGTCCAGTTTTCTTGAAAGCAGTGGATACACTTGGAGAATACAAGGATGCACAATTTATTGGTGAGTTATTTATTAAAGTTATTGAAGATGTAGGTGTTGATTCTTGTGTGCAAATCATTACAGATAATGCACCTGTTTGCAAGGCTACTAGCATGATTATGGAAGCTAAATATCCACAAGTGTTTTGGACACCTTGCATTGTCCATTCATTGAACTTAGCACTGAAATCCATTGCTTCTGATGTGCTTTGGATTGGTAACATTATTGAGGATGCACGACATATCCGTAACTTTGTGCAAAATCATACAAATGCCCTCACTATCTACAAGGAGTACACCAATCTATCATTGTTTAAGATTGTTGATACACGGTTTGCCTCTTCATTCATGATGTTGAAGAGGTTGAGGGAGGTGAAGACCGCTCTTAGGTCCATGGTTATTTCTGAGTTTTGTTCTTTTTGGAGAAAGACAAATCAGGTAGCCTCTAAAAGAGTGAAGGACACAATGCTAGATGATGCTTGGTGGGAGAGGGTAGATCTAATTATTCAGATCATGGACCCTATCATTTCTTTGCTTCGATTTGCAAATACAGACAAACCCATCCTAGGAGAGGTTTATGAGGGATGGGATTCCATGATTGAGTCTGTGAGGAGCATTATTCTACAGAGTGAGTGCCCCGAGTATGAGACATCACCAGAGGCCTTTCACGATACTATACAGGATATTCTTGTCAGTAGATGGGACAAGAATTGTACACCTTTACATTGTTTGGCTCACTCATTGAACCCAAAATACTACAACCATGAGTGGCTGAATGGTGGACCTTCTTGCAAATTCTCTCCTCACATGGATGGTGAGATCTCACAGGGGAGGAAAGGGGCATTCAGGTGGGTTTTTCAGGATAGTGCACTGCTTGATGAGGTGAAGGATCCCTTTGCAGAGTTTTCCACTAGCACTGGTCAATTTGCAGGATATGATGTGATTAGAGACAGGGGGGCTAAGAAGCCCTATTCTTGGTGGGCAAATCATAGGGCAACAAGCCCTCCTCTTCAACAATTAGCCATGAGGCTCCTCTCTCGGGTGACTTCATCCTCTTGTTGTGAGAGGAATTGGAGCACATATGGGAATTTGTATAGTGTGAAGAAGAGCAGGCTTGAGCAGTCCAGGGCAGAGACAATGGTGTATGTGCACACTAACCTTTGTCTTATTTACAAGCAGAGGGAAGAGTGGTTGAGGGGAAGGACAAAGATGTGGGATGTCTTTCTTGATGATATGGATCTGGACAACAGTGTTGAGTTGGCATTGGCCAACATGGATCTCAATGATCCAGTGCTAGAGCCTGTTAGATTTGATGACGGTGATATTTTTGAGGGGTCATCCACACCAGCAGTTGCAGAGGCGACTATGGATACAGGGGAGGAGGAGGATGTAGAGGAGAGCAGTGGTGACCATGATGATGAGGACATTGATGATGACTCTGAGGATTGATGACTACCTATTTCCTTAAGGCTTGTATACCTGTAGTTGTTTTATATTTTTTACTTATATTTGCCATTGGCATTGCACCAGCACTACCTATGTAACACATTTTGATTTGATGACTTAATGAGAAAACTACAGTTGTCAGTGTCTTTATCTTACTATCTTGTAGTTGTAAGTTGTCTTTCATTTATGAATTATGAATCATGATTTATGTGACCACTGACATGTATTTGAATTTTATATGTACTATGCATGCTATAGATGAAGATCTATGTTTGAAATCAATGAATTTGTATCATTAATTAGAATTTGTGTAAGAAATATCTAATTTTTAATATATATATATATATATATATATATATATATATATATATATATATATATATATATATATATATATATATATATATATATATATATATAATATAACGAATCCTACGTGTCCTGTTCTGGGGGGTCAACGTGTCCGAATTCGACACTCGAATCCCCGAATCCCAAATCCCTGAGTCAGGTGACTTAGCTTACTAGGTGTTTCCATTTCTTTCTTCGGGGCATCAATTAATGATAATTATGCCTCACTATGCCCTTTGAATCACTTCAAACTAATTTTTCAAACCAAACTTATACAAATTAAAAAAAAAAAAACTACACACATTTTTTCGCTTAGTAAGAGCTCGATATTGAATCTATTGTATATCTGTAATTTCAGATCTCCAAGGTTTGAAATTGTGTCCTATGCTAGCCCTCTGTGTCCTCTTTTTAACCCCACCAGTCTTATCAATATTGGATTCTTCAAGAAAGAGTTAGGCCAAATCTCCCACGGTGACCTAATTATAGATTGGTTCAGTAAAGTAGACTTGTACGACCTGCCATGTGTCAATATTTCAACCTTCAGACCTAAAAACAATACACAGAAAACTACAGTCTGTCCTCTTTCTGTAACTTCTTACGAAATTTCAATCTGATGCTCAGAGAGAAAGTTATGACGATTTTCCCAAGATCACCTGTTTGGGATGTAATTCGAGAGCCTGCAAAAACCTTAACTTCCTTGGATCATATCTCCGAAAATATAGCGAGCAAAGCTCTGAAATTTGGACCCGAGGTTCATCAAAATTTCAGCTCAAATCCGTTTTAATTTCAGCTTCTGAAACGTCGTAGAAAAAAAGTTATAGCGAAAATTCCACAATGACTTGTTTGGAGCAGTGAAACCCTAGAATTCAAAAATCTTTGATACCAAATGTTATGCAACCAGCTCACAAAATAGAAGAAAAGATAGATCAACAACTTCAAAATCAGTCTCTTCGAGGGGGAAACCTTATTTACATTACACAAATGAACAATTCTTGGATGATACAAATGACAAAACCTCCTTTTTATATATAGGAGTCTAAGGGGTCACAATATAATTAGAGCCGACAAAACAATAATAATGTAAAGGCGCGACAATAACAATAGTTGGCTTCTATGGGGCACAATAATAACAATATGGGGACAACATGGGCACAACAATAATAATAAGGGATACAATGACAATACTAATAAGGGAATATACTAGTATTATATGGACTTCAAAATTAGATTTCTTGGCTAGAAACCCTTTGAGAGAAATCTCCCTCTGTGTGTGCAATTTGTCTTCTACCTGACGCTGGTTCTACCGCTGTAAAACCTTGTGCGTTCAACCAAGGAATTTTCTCAACGAAAATCTGAGTTGCAGCTGCTCCCTTTGACTACTGGAATCATTAACCTAGGCACCTCAACTTTTCTGCAACTCTGTAACTAAAAATCGAATTCCTGCCCCAACAATTCGGCCTGCTTGTCTGAGCACGGCGTTGTCTCTCAGAATTTCGGCCTGCTGAGCAACGAAATTCTTTCCTCTGCTTCTGAGCTTCCTGGATGATCACTCACACTCTGATACCACGTGAAAATTTCAAATCTGAAATCCTACTACATCTACTGGAATTTATTTTCTAATTGTTAATTATTTTAACAATTTATCTGCTACAACAAATATCAAATAAATCACACTGCAATTTTCACAAATAAATAGTAGAAGAAAAATAGCGCTAGAAATTGAGAAAATCTAGCACACACACACACACAAGAACGACACTATTATTTTTGGAAAAATGTCCCCGAAAAAACCCAACTTGGGAAAACCGGTGGAGCAACGAAGGGGTTTTATTAATAAGCAACATTGAAATCTTAGTACAATCTATGGATGCCCAATTGGCAATCCAAACAGTGAGTAAATCTGGCCAAAATTACCTAAGGGTATCTCCCTTCCTCCACAAGCAAACCCAACACAACTTTCCTTCAGAAAACTCGTCCTCCTAGATCCGTTGTGTCATCTTCTGCGCTATGCTTGCGCAAAGCCTTGGACATCTAAGCTCGAAACTGCCTCTGATGAAGTCGTATTATCTGTCTCTACTAAGGAAACTAATCCTTCGGCCCTTTGGAAGCTTAATCGATTTTTCCTCCAGCCAAATTGAATTACTCTTCTGAAGCAACTATGCAGTCCTCTACGCTATCTCACTGGGAATAACTCAGCCCCTTGTTGTTGCCTCTCCGGATCTAGAAAACTTCCTCTGGATCACTGTCTTTGCCTCTCATTGACTCTGTTTTGATCTCTGGCTCTTCGACAACTGTTGTTGCTCTCTAAAAATCAATCTGCCAAGGAAATCAAACTGCTAAAGTGTCGTCTCCAAGTGCCCATCGACGACTTCTTATAATCCTCTATTGGGACTCCAATGGGCAAGATTAAATGTTAATCAAGGGCTAGGATCTTCTTGAAGTCGATCCATGTGAGTTTCTAGACTATTATCACCTTGACTTAATTAATTTTTATTAATTAACCATATTCCCTAAAAGTGTAGACTTAGGAAACATTAGAAAATAGGTTAATAATTGAATTAAGTCATCTGTATGTGGAATTTCCATAAATGATTTCAGGGTTATGGAGATCTCATGCATTCTAACCTTTCCACCAAGTTTTGTAGCTAAAACACATTCGATGCTACAAAAACTAAGACCCTCCCACCCCACGTGTCGTGAATCCAATGTGTTGGACATGATTTGTTGCTGACATGTGTCTAATTTGCGATTTTCGAACATGTGTCTACCAAAAAGCGGCTCACATGTTTGATAAAAGCTAGAATTACGCCGCATTTGTCCATTTGCATTTGTTGTCTGGGTGTTGTGGGAATGTGGGAGTGACTAGCAAAGAAGATGGGAGTGTTTCAGAGGTGATTCAAGGTATAGGTAAGTGCATTACCCTTCCATTTTTTCCTAGTTTTGCTACAACAGCCTACCTGTCCATTTTGTTTACATGCACAACCTTACAACAATGCATTTTTTCTTTATTTTTACAGCATTCATGGCTCAATCAAGGGTAACAGGGAAGGGGCAAAAGAAGGGGAAGAATTTCCGCATTTGTAATGCCTCCTCTTTCAATTTCATAAGGGTCTACCAATCCAAGGCAAAGACAATGGCATATGTGCACACCAACCTTCATCTTATTTACAAGCAAAGGGAGGAATGGTCTAAGGGAAAGACAATGATGTGGGATGTATTTCCTGATGATATGGGTTTCGATAACAATGTTGAGTTGGCATTGGCCAACTTGGATCTTAATGAGTCAGTGCTAGTGCCTATCATTTTTTATGGCGGTGTTACTCTTGAGGGGTCATCCTCCACACTAACAACTGTAAAAATTACATTGGATACAAAGGTGGAGGATGCAAAAGAAGAGCAGTGGTGGTATCAATATTGATTTTGATGTTGATGAGTTATAAGCATAACCTATAGTCTGTTGGCAGCGTCTTATGAGGTTCTTCCTACCTGTTCTACAACTCCAGGCTCTAGTGTCTGCCTTGTTTTGTATTTGCTATTTTCCATTAGCATTCTTAGTCAAGATTCCACATGGCTCTGTACCTATGTAATATATTTTGATTTTAATGACTTAATGGGAAAACTGCAGTTTATGGTTAATTTCTTGTGTTTGTCCAATGTCAATTTATCATATTCGTCATTGATGTAGTGGTAAGTGCTAGTTGTAAACTCATATCATTGATAGATCATGATTGTATGCATAATGTTTCCTACATGTCATGTTCCAAGGGGTCTCCTTGTCCCATGTAGAGCTCTCATATTTGTGTCTCGTGTCCCCATGTCAAGTGACTTAGCTTTATGCTTGGGTTATCCCTAAAATCTGCGCAAAAAATCTTTAAAATTTTGCCTGAAAAATCCTTGAAATCTACCAAAAACATCCCTGAAATTTGTCCAAAACATCCCTGCAATCTATCCAAAATGTCTTGGGGATGGCCAGAAAGTCCCCAAGTCTCTAATGAAGTCCCCAACAGTTTGGAGAAAGCAAAGATGCAAGGTACATCGGTTTTTTGGGGGGATGGGTCCCAATGCAACATAGATATTCATCTACATAGGTTAAAAGATATGTTGAGTACAACTACAAAGAATAACAATTCATCATCCATAATTCATGAATTGATTAAGCTTTTTGCAACCTTCTAAAGGTCATCACTCACTTTTAATCAATGTTCCATGGGGACCCACCCTCCATGCTCCCACACACCCCAGGACGAGGGAACTTCTAAGGAAACGTTTCCCTCACGTCCACTTTTTGGGGAAACTCTGGGGGGTGGGGGGGTTCTAGCCATGAAATGTGACTCCTTTGTGCATCCCCCCGTTTTTTTTGCCTAAGAATTTTTTTAAACATTAAAAAATATATATTATATTAAAAAAAAAATTATATATATATATAACTTTAAAAGTTGAGTCTTTGGCTCTTCTAGTATTTATTAAAATTATTTAGTACATTTTGAGAAATTTACTAGTATTTCAATGTTTTCTATGTTTATTTTTAGTTTTTAGTTTAGTATTCTACAACTATTTTAAACTTCAACATAACGCCATTGTCATTATCATATGATGAATTTACTCTTCATCATTTTCTATGAGCATTACATAATTTCAATTTTCAAAAGATGAATTTAATTTAGATGCACCTTACATCATGATGCCAGTATCATTAGCATATGATGAATTTACTTTTCATCGTTTTCTATATGATAATTTCAATTTTCAAATGATGAATTTAATTTAAATATACCTTGCATAATGCCAAATGATGAATTTAGATTGAACGTTGCATTATGTCAAATGATGGATTCAATTTAGTAATTTACTTTCAGATTCACATTGCAGAAATATCAAACGACAATTCATAAATAATAATAGTCTAATAAAAAATGATGATCATATTTAGTCTTTGAATATCTATTTCATAATTATTAACATTTTCTATTTAGTTATTGACATGTTGTTGGGATTTTATTTTTTACTTTTATATATTAATTTTTTAATAATATATAACTTTTAAGACTCTAAAGTCCCCATTTCTCTGAAATTTCCTTAAATTTAAGGATTGTTTATACATGTCCCCTCCTTTGTGCGTATCCCCAGCTCCTGTGCTTCCCTGTCCCTTCCCTGCCCCGGAAACTCCATGGAACATTGCTAGTAATGCAACTCCTATTGCAAAGTGTTGTATATTGCAATTTTGGGTGTTAGTATCTGCAACACCTCTTTGTAGATTTGTCGTTTCCACAATCTCTTCTTGTGAACATTTAAATTGCACAATGCTAGGCTATAAGGTTACTGCTTTCAAAAGGATTAGGTAATAGTTCTCCCAGATTCTGCAACTTAGGATTGCAAATCTTCTAAATTCCGCAGTATTGGGTTATGGGAATGTTCATGTGGCCTATGCAATTTCTCTGTGGAACAAGTTCTTATTGTGGATGCTACCCTGTAGGCATTTGCTTGTCATCTTCATTGCTCCACACCAAATAGATGCGTGATGTTGTTGCCTCTATTTTTCACTTCCGTATTACTAATGAACAATAAGACTTTGCCGCTAGCATACCCATTGTGCTACGTTCACAAATGCAGGAGGAAATCTAGAGGCAAACACTTTTAAAGAATCATTGGACAAACATATAGCAGTTATAATTATATCCTATTTCCTTGTATTATAGTGATTATGCACTTGACATCCTAAATACAATTCAAGTTTTACTCAGAACCCATAGTTAATCCCCTATTGGGTACTCGTGTACATCAGTGACAAGATCTGTAAGTTACAACTCCAAAGACCATAAATTTTCCTTCCATACTGAATGAATTGGTTAACCTTCTTTGCAAGCTTCACTAGGCAATCCCTGACTGGGAATGCCTCTTTGTGGCTTTTGGTTATGCAACTCCCTATTGCAGGTTATTGTAGTCTGCAATTCAGGTTGCTGTGCTTGTCAGCATTTGAAGAGCACAAAGCTAGCTTATAGGCTTACTTCTTTCAGAAAGATAGGTTTTTCAGTTCTCCCATCTGCAACTTTAAAATGCAAATTTTCTACATTCCACAACATTGGGTTATGTGTATGTTCCTGTTGCTTATGCGATTTTTCTATTCAGCTACAATTCCTTGATGTCAATGCTCCCATCTTCTGCAACTTTAGAATGCAAATTTTCTAATTCCACAACATTGGGTTATGGGCATGTTCCTATTGCTTATGTGATTTCTCTATTCAGCTACAATTTCTTGATGTGAATGCTGCCTTGTAGGTATTTGCGTGTCATCTTCATACTCATTCCATATTGCAAATTCGGTACGTTTCTTATTCAATTTCCATGACATAAAAAGCCATGTGTGCATCAAATTTTATTGCTGGGAAAAGAAAGGATGCAGTGTAACAAGAGAACTGTAACCTGAATACAGAAACAACAGCTAGCCAATGAGCAAGGAATGTGCAAAAGCAACCAGCAACTCATGTCACAATTCCATGACAAGAACTTTATCAGTTCACGCCCGAAAGTTTTCCTTTCCAATGCCTTTGAACTAACAATAAATGTATAGGTTCACAATTAAGTGATTCGCAATTACGTCATGTAGATCTTGCTAAAACATCAAAGGAAATATGGGAACATTTGGCTCAATTGTTTGGTGTAAAATCTACAAATGCAAAATTTTCCATAAAGCTGCAATTATTTAGTCTGAAAATGAATGAGGAGACATCTATGTCCAGTCATATAAATAATTTAATGTCTCTTTTAAGACAATTAAGTGAAGCTGGGACTAAGGTGGAGGATGAAGATGTTAAAGCTATATTATTAAATAGTCTTCCTTCAAGTTATAGTAATGTTGTTTTCACTTTGAGTCAAATGTCTACACAAACATTGCAAGAGACAATTGCAGCACTTCTGGGGGAGGAAAAGCGACTGAAACCAGAGGATGCCGAAGAGAACTCTCATGTAGAAAATACCTTGTGGACAAAGTCAAGGATGAGAAAGAAAAATGCA
Source organism: Pinus tabuliformis (assembly GCA_031772625.1). NCBI lineage: Eukaryota > Viridiplantae > Streptophyta > Pinopsida > Pinales > Pinaceae > Pinus > Pinus tabuliformis. Next base: position 1,268,033,556 of record CM062804.1, read on the forward strand.
AACAAAGGTGACATTGAATGCTACTATTGCAGGAAAATTGGGAATACAACGTGGAATTGCAGAAGTCGTGCTAGTGATGTGTTAAAAGGGAAAGAATCAACAAATATAACCACGGATGAATACCAATTGAATTCTGATGATGAATTCAATGAAGAGAGTGAACCTATTAAACTCTTTTAAAAATAACCAGCAGTTCAACTATGTGTCTAATGCCAGTACTTAAAGATCAAGTAGCAGTAAGGCTCAATATGGATGGTTGTCCAGATAGTATGGCAGTTGCGGATCTAAGGAAGGATCCCTCATTAGTGGTAGACATGGAAGTGGTTTCCTAATGAGGTTATGCGACAGATTGGGATGCTATCCAGTAATTGACTTCGGGAGGTCCTTGATTCAGGAGTTGAGGAAGGGAACTCGGGAATCCAACTTGCCAACTACACCTTTCCGAGGGTTATGAGGCAACTTGATGGAGCATCTACTGATAAGCTTGATTATTTTTGTTATTTTCATGTAATGTAATCATTAAGGGGGGATGTTGGAGTTAATGCTTACATTCCATATTTAAGAAGTTGGTTTGTGATGGTTGAGAAATCCTCTCAACCTCTCTATCTAATTTAGGAATAAGTTGGATCTCAGAAACTCTATTTAAAAGAGTAATCTGAATGTAATCGTGTGTGAGTGTGTATACACATACACCATTGGTGCATAATATGATTGTGTTTCTGTAATTGTGTATGATTTAACGATTTCTATCTAAAGACTGCAAAAGGAAACTGTCAACAAGGACACACAAGTCAACACAAGTACGTCTTCAGCATATATATATATATATATATGAGTGTAAATTATCCAAAGACTTGAAGCATCAAAAAAACATAAAGCTCCAGCCAACTATTCTCTTTAAATTTCATTAGAGATCACAAACATTTCTACTTATAAAAGTTTCTTTTGGAGGAGATACAAAAACAAAACTGGGATTATATCCCTTTTCTTGATCAAAACGGTTTAGAAAAGACTGGAACTACTTTAACAAGGATAATTTTACACAAAGCACCTTGTTCTTGAAGCTTTCTAACTGCAAAACAAAGCCCTGGGATGGCCTTCATCATTGAGGCTGAAGTTATAACAAATCATTTACAAAATCATAGAGATAGCACCATGGAAATTAGAATCTGAAATGAGTTCAACGTTGTTGCCCAGTATAACGCCTCTGCAACATCAAGCCTCTTCAGAAGTGTAAATAAAACCTTCTACATAATGCTACAGAACCCCTACAATTACATCATAACATACAAATAAATAGACCAAATGTCATGGAACATGAAATTGAATAATAATTTTGAAATAATCAATGTTTTTATCAACAATGATCAGTGGAAAATTGGGCTGTTGTACTTGTTGTCATGGTACATCTCCTACAAGAATCGTGTCTCCTTCATTATCCATCTGGTTTGGCTGGAAGTATAATAGAAATATGTGGTTAAGAACAGCTGGCCTCAGATACACAGGCAGATCAATCTTCAATGTGATCAAAATCAAAATCCGACGAGGAAAAGCTCTCTTTGTTTTCCATCAGAGATCAAAAATAAGATTACCATCATGACCCATTATAGAAGAGTTAGAGAGACTATGCCAGATCATTACATTCACCTAATGGGTCATTAATCAGAGGAAACTATTCTGCATTCATGCTTTTCCAGAAAAGATAACAAGTTTTGCCAGAGCATCTGACCGCACGTATTGTAAAATATGGTGCGGACTACCACTGGCCATCAAAACAATAGCGAGATTCGACATTGCATAATAAAAATAGAGCTGTCATAAGTTGCCCTAGATGAAATTGAATCATACTGTTCAAACAATCAAGCGAGATCATCAATGATCAGTGGAATATTTATATGGATCATTTCCTACCAGCATCATATATCCCACGTTATCAGTGCACACAACCCACAAGCCCCTCCTAGGATCCAGAAGTTCTCCATCCATATTACACATTTAAGGGACATGCGAATCTGCTTCATTTTGACCGGCAGTGTTGCAGAAATTTGCTGCTCATTGAGATGTGATGGTAGACTATTTACTCTCGCCATATGCCCCGTTATTATTTTGATGGCCAGGCTAGTCTGCAACGTTCATCTACAATAATATAGGCCTAGTCATATGGAGGACTTTCATCTGGATGTTGAAGGTGAAAGTTGAAGCATGAATGCATAACAATTTCATCTAATAAACAACTCATCCTGTGGATATGATTATATAGCAAAGTCTATGCACTTCTTCTATGTTGCATCATAACTGTAACCATATTTTTGCTTTCAAGTGGTAAAATTGATGTCACTGACACCCGTAACAGATGTATAAAGACAACTCAATCCTGAAAAAGAAATTTCGTGTAGCCAATCCCTATAGGCTGAGGGTTAGGAACCTTGGCCTGAACGGACAACTTATGTGGCTGAGATTTGATGTCTTACTCTTTAAGTTCCCCATGGAAACAAGCCAAGCCCCAGTGCACCGCGCACATCAACTTGCCTTTCGTTAAATAACTGAGTCTGATATATTTCCTACTAGATCTCAGTGAAAACCTTTTTTCTACAAGCGATTCCTTTCGGTATACTGATATCCTATTTGCTGCAAAAAATACAGCCTCAAACAATAAGAGAGTGAAATTAATTATTAGTAGTGAACACTGAATAGCGTTTACAATAAAGATCCAAGCATTCTGATTATCATCTACATGAACAAACACAACAATAAAGAAAAGCTCCGATCTGACACCACTAATGGCAGATCAAAGATCATTTGATTAACTCACCTCACCAACTGATCTCGAGTAGATGAAGTTCTGCTTATTATGACAACCGCACCTTTTGCACAGAGGCGATGGATTATCGCACCTCATCGATACATAAATTTAACCCCAAGTGCCTTTCCAGCCATCAACATAAACATTAAGTGTTTTTCCTATATTAAAATCCTATAAATCTTGTAAGATTAGTAACCGGCCCTCGACATAGGAAACCGATGATGTCACCACTGAAACCCTAAAAACCGGAAACCGATCATGTCACCACCGAAACCCTAAAAACCCAAAACAACTGAAGCTAAGAACCCTGCTCGCCATTAAATGGGATAAGGGAATAATTCACAACATCCATAGATATTATTTATAATAAAAAATTAAATTATCAATAAATATTTAAATATTTATTAATGAGTGTTATATGTGAAATAAATAAATAAAAAACAAAAACAAAAAACTCATACTTTGCCTGAATATATGCTATGCGATGATTCTTATATGGTAAGTTTATGGCTACTCAGTATAAAAATAAAATGGAGTGCTTTATTTCTCCTTTTTTCTCCTAGGAAAAGAAGTAGTTTTGTTTTTTTGGTTATTCAAAAAAAAGCAAAAATATATGTAGGTTTTATGAAGTAGAGATCGTTACAATAGTCTCTCAAATGACAACTTTTGGGAAAGGAGCAAAATGCTAATAATCCCAAAAAAAAATAAAAATGACTATATTCAAAACAAGGTATAGTACCAAAATATATCCAAAATAAGGTATAGCCAAATTTTTGTTACTATATCCAAATAAGGCATAGTTTAAACTAGATGAGAAAATAAATAAAACGTATATATCTTTGGAAAGAGCTTTTTTATAAGAGTTTTGTTGTATGGGCTAATATTGGCCGATAGTTAAATTTTTATGTTTGAGTTAATATTGGAACATAAGCTAAATTTCTATGTTTTTTTCAAAATAAAAATGGTTAATTTTCATTTTTAGTTTTGCCCAAACTTTATATTATAAAATTATTTAACCTTAAAATTCACTAAATTTTTATATAGAGACTATAAAATTATTAAAAATTTGAATATTTCTACAAGATATAGTCAAACATCTTGCGAATTGCATATCATAGACTAGTGAGATTTACCAATGTTTCTAAAGATTAAGATAATTTTTCATCCTTGAAAATTTATATGTTGTCAACCAATCAATTAGGCATTTGGAATCTCTAAAAATTTGAATGCATTTTATATTTTTCAAATATGCAAGAACCATAAGAGCCCATCAAACAATTAACTCTACTTTTGTGTTTGTTCCTCTCCCTATACCATTTTTTGAACTATAAAGACTCATTTCAGTGATTTTAACCATTCCCTTAGCATGTGTCTCTTTGAGCAACTCCATCTAGAAAACCATCCGGAAGACATTAAGATATAATTGGGAAATTGATCCTTCTTATATTTTTCCTTTTTTTTGCTTCACGTTATATTCCCTGAAGTGTGACACAATCTTCAAGGATTGATGAATCATATCAATTTTTGAGTTTTTAAAAGTAACCATGTTTCTTAGTAATCAAATTCCCAAGCAACAATTTTTTTTTTAATTTTTCGATCCAATGTCGAAGGGATCCTCAAAAGAGATCTGATTTATCTTCTCTTTTATACCAAAACTTGTAAAATTGATTGCCATATTTCCTTGGCAATATTACAACATACAAACAGATGGTCAACTGATTCTTTCTAGATCATACAGAGGCAACACAAATTGGGCCCTAAAAATCTTTTTTATGGGATTTTTCCAAGCTAAAATTCTATTTTGCAAAATTACCCAAATAAAGCATTTCATCTTGTTTGGGATGTTCCATCTCCAAATTGTATTATTCCACCAGCAAACTCTCTGATCTACAATTGAATGAGCAATGGCTTCATATGCATATTTTGCTCTCACCTTACCAGAATAATTGTCTGAGCTCTAGACAAACAAATCATTGGAGTTATTTAAACGTATACCATTGTTGTATAACTCCTTATGAAGGAGTCCATTCACCACCCAAATATCAAACCAAACCCAAATTACCATAAAAATAATAATTCTAAATTTGTTCATTCTTTTAATTAATTGCTCTACAAGTTTTTTTTCAATAATTTGATGCTTTTTTTCTATGTTGAGGGGACTTGAATAGCTATATGTATAGTTGTATGGTATGAGTACTTGTTATCCATGCTGCAAGGCGGATAATAACATATTGCGTTGACTATGTATTAATTTTATTTTGACCAATAATTAAACTAGTAATTTATAAAGTCTAATTTATATTTATTTTTTTTAATTCTATTTATTTAAAATATGATTGGCTTACAAGGCTAGAGTCTTATTATGTAATCATAACTAAGGTACAATTGTCTTCAATTCATTCTGCTACTGGAATTCCTTGTTGAGTACGAAATTGTACAACATTGATCTCATCAATCCCCTGCATGTGGATTCAGCTCATTCTACCGGACGTGCCCCGTCATCCAACGATGTTGTACAACCTCCCCTCTCATAATACAATAAATGAGACAACTTTTCGACAATCCTGCAGTTGGTAGATTGCTCCACTGTGACTCCCGAAGGGATTGTGGAAGATGTCTTGGTCTCTGTTGACTCTTGGGAGTACCCTGCGGACTTCTTGGTCCTTCAGCCAAAGGCAAAGCTCACTGGATACCCCCTCATTTTGGGAAGGCCTTGGTTAGCCACTACGGATGCTTACATCAATTGTCGAGCTGGAAGCATGACCATCAAAAATGGGCCCATGTCCAAGTAGCTAGTCCTATATCCTCCTGCCCAACCTCTGCTAGAACATGACTTACCACTCTGGTTGGAAGAAAGAGATGAGGATGAGGTCTACTCTGCACCATTGTACACAGTAGAAACCACTAGGGGAGGCCCTCAAATCGAGGATGATTTGATTGAGAATTTGATTCAAAATCCACCTCCCAGTGCACTGTCCTTAGAGGAATTGGTGGAAGATACCCAAGCCAGCACCTTAGTGGACCTCTGTGTGACTGATCTGACCTCTCCCAGAGTTAAGAATGTGGAGTTTGGTCCCGAAAGAACTTTAAAGATCAGCTCCTCCCTATCTCCCTCCTAGGAGAAGGAGCTGTGTAGCTTACTGAACAATCATTTAGATGCTTTCGCTTGGAGCTATAAGGAGATGAAAGGAGTCCATCCTTTGGTCTGTACCCATCACATTTACATTAAAGAAGATTGTAAACCAGTCAGGCAGCCTCAGAGGAGAATGAATCTAGCCCTTAAAGACATTGTCAAAGAAGAATTGCAAAAATTGTTGGACGCAGGATTCATCTACCCTATCTTTGATAGTGAGTGGGTCTCACCTCTAGTGCTTGTGCCCAAGAAGAACGGGAAGTGGAGAATCTGTGTAGATTACCGAGAACTTAACAAAGCCACCAAGAAAGACCATTTCCCTTTGCCTTTCATAGATCAAGTGTTGGATGGACTGGCAGGGAAGAAGTTCTTCTCTTTCCTAGATGGGTTCAGCGAGTATAACCAGATCCAAATAAGCCCGGAGGACCAAGATAAAACCACCTTCACTTGTCCATGGGATACCTTTGCCTACCGAGTCCTTCCCTTTGGGCTATGCAACGCTCCTGCTACTTTCCAGAGAGCAGTATTGAGCATATTTTCTGAGTTGGTACATGATTCGATAGAAATCTATATGGATGACTTTACTCCTTATGGGTCCAACTTCCAAGAAGCATTGACTAATCTGGGAAAAGTCCTAACTAAGTGCATTGAGATGAACCTGTCCCTCAGTCCCGAAAAATGTGAATTCCTGATGATTGAAGGGACCATGCTAGGTCATACCATTTCTCAGCAAGGATTACAGGTGGATCCTAGTAAGATTGCTATCATCCAAAAGGTCCCACCTCCTCAAAAGGTAAGAGATGTTCGGAGTTTCCTAGGCTTAGCAGGTTATTATCGAAGATTCATTAAAGATTTCAATAAGCTAGCCTCACCATTGTTTGGCCTCTTAGGGAAAGATGTTGAGTTTAAATGGACTGACAACTATCAAGGGGCTCTGGAAGAGTTGAAAGATACGCTGGTGTCCGCCCCGATCTTGAGAGGTCCAAACTAGGCCCTACCTTTCCACATCCACACTAATGTCTCGAACAAAGCCATAGGGGCAGCCTTAGGACAAGTTGAGGAGACACTGCCATATGCCATATATTTCGTCAGCAAAAACCTGTCCAAGGCAGAAATGAACTATACTGTAACCGAGAAAGAGTTCCTAGTTGTAGTCCATTCCCTAAACAAGTTCAGACACTACATCATTGGTTATCAAACATTTGTACACATTGATCATGCTACGATTATATATTTAATAAATAAGCTTGATGTAAATGCTTGTATCATTAGATGGTTACTTTTGTTGCATCAATTTGATTTGACTATTGTCAACAAGCCAGGTAAGGAAAATGTTGTTGATGACTCCTTGTCTAGATTGGATTTGCCTACAGGTGAAGAAGGAACAGTGGATGACCAGATGCCAGATGAACATCTGTTTGCTATCTTAGTACTCTCTCCATGGTTTGATGATATAGCAAATTACTTGGTTTCAGCACAATTCCCTCCGCATCTATCCTCAAAGGAGAAGAGCAGAATCGTAAGGAAGAGCGCCCCATTCACTTGGATCGGGGGCAACCTGTTTAAACTTGGCCTAGATCAAATCTTGAGGCGTCGTGTTAGGGAGGAGGAAGTCTTTGACATCCTCCTAACCTGTCATGACGGACCTTGTGGAGGCCACTTTGCAGCAAAAAGGACTGCCTTCAAAATTCTACAGGCAGGTTACTATTGGCCTACTCTTCATCAAGATGTTAGAAGATACATCAACCAGTGTGACCAATGTCAGAGGAAGGGGAAACCGACTCCAAGGGATGAAATGCCTCTCCAACCTCAAGTGACCTTCGAGCCATTTGAGAAATGGGGCATGGATTTTATGGGTCCTATCAACCCTCCTTCAAAGCAAAGGTCTTACATCATTGTGTACACCGACTATCTGACAAAGTGGGCAGAAACAAAGGCAATCAAAGCAGCAACAGAAGAAAAGGTGGCTGAGTTTTTAAGGGAAAATATCTTCTACAAGTTTGGCTACCCAAGAGAGTTAGTCACCGATCAAGGAAGCCAATTCACCTCCAACCCGATTGAAGACTTGCTCGCTCATCACAAGATCAAGCACATGACTTCCACCCCATATCATCCTCAAGCAAATGGGCAAGTGGAAGTCACTAATAGAGCATTGGAAGGGATTTTGACTAAGGTGGTGAGCAATAGCAGAAAGGATTGGGCAGATTGCCTGGTTGAGGCCACCTGGACCTACAACACCACTTGGAAGACTACAACAGGTTTCACACCTTATGAGCTAGTCTACGGGAAGAAAGCTTTGTTGTCCATAGAGTTCGAGTACAATACATTGAGGGTGGCAGCTCAGCTGGACCTAGATCTCAGCCATGCTCAACGTGAGAGATTACTGCAGCTGAATGGATTAGATGAACAGTGAATGCAGGCCCTCCTCCACTCAGAAGTAGTTCAACTCTAGAGTAAGATATGGCATGACCAGCGCCTTAATGAAAAGCAATTCCAGCCGAGAGATTGGGCACTGCTGTATGACTCAAGATACAAGGATTTCAAAGGAAAGCTGAGGACAAGATGGTTAGGACCATATATAGTGGAGAAATGCAATGAAAATGGTTTAGTCCTTATCAGGACCATTGACGAAGAAGCCATCCCCATGCTTGTCAATGGGCATCGATTTAAAATCTACTGGAAACCCCTTTCGAGGCAGGAGTTCATTGAAACTGTGGAAAAATCAGTGCTGGTAGTAGAGCAGGGTTCGGCCTCTATTCCGCCCACACCTTGATCATTGAAAAAAAAAAGGGAATAAAAAGATCCCTGTGTGAAAACCTCTCTGAGGCGCCCAGGGCAGACAGTGAGGGTGAAAACCTCATGGAGGCACCCCAGCTGTCTCTCAGAAAATAAAGAAATGGAATAATAAAAAAAAAATATCCTTGGATGAAAACCTCTCTGAGGCGCCCAGGGCAGATAGTGGAGGTGAAAACCTCATGGAGGCACCCTTGCTATCTCTAAAAAAAAAAGGGAGAAAGAAGAAAAAAAGGAAAAAAGAGAAAAGGTAAAAGAAACAGGTCTAATCTTTGGAATTCTTGCAAGTTGCAGGGAATACAACGCAGATAAAGAAGGTCGCGCAAAACGAGGACAGGGGTCCGCACCAAGCTACCAGACATCCTCACAGACACTCCCTCCATGGCCATTCACTTTTTCCAAGATTTGAACACATTCGGGTCGAGATTCAACCTCCTACAGGAAGTTCTGAACTTTCTACAGGAAGTTTTGGGGCTTTCTACAAGAAGTTCTGCATTTCTACAGGAAACATCCTATAGAGACTTCGGGCAGGCCAAATTCGGTTTTGGAAGGGGATTTGAAGCTTGAAGTTTTTTGATTAGGCCTGCAGCCACCCCTCTCTTCCACCCATCACCTGTTTCATCTCTTTCCACCGCCATTGCAACAATCTGGTTATGTATTCCTGCACAGTCATGCAAAGAGTCCTGTTTTCCTCAGATTGAATTTTTTTTTTCCCAAGTGACAAATCAAGCACACAAAGGCTCGCACACTCTACCTGTCAAAGCTCCATCAGGACCCTTCATCTGCGAATACAACCTTGCTCGTTTCAGCATGCATCCCAGGAGGAGAAGCAACTACAGGATGTCCTACAGGAATCCTGTAGCAGCTGATCCGTCTGGAGCACATACTCTGGAGTCAGTAGCAGCTGAAATCGACACAGGGGACATGTAAAAACAAACTCTGCTTGGACGTGAACACCTCCTCGACAGCTGAGAAAAGACAGAGCCGTGCATGCAACGTTTACAACCAGAGGATCGGGTCCCGAAGCCTTGCATACAGCATCAACCAATGAAAGAAGGAGTTCCAGCACCTGTGCACGAAGCAGCAGTGAGCAAAGCCATCGTTCCACATCCCGAAGCCTGCAGAACACATCCACGGCCACACAGGTAAGTGTCTAACCTTATTCGTCAAATTGCATAGACTGTACTCTGAAAATTGCATGTCTGTGAAATGGTGCGGGTTGAACGAATTCGGTGGCCAGTCAACTGGCCACCCACAGTCAGTCGAATGACCTCGTGGGATCCGAACGAGCTCGGTTACGCCAAAGAGACATGCAGCTGATACGTGGGAAGTGTCCAGTCGGGGAGAATCGGCGGGATTGGCGGGCTGGCGGCGGTTAATGGCAGAGAAAGGAAATGGTTGTCAGAGACACGCAGAGGAATGATGGTCGTGACGTTGGCTAACAGATCAGCCTGGACACCTCACCCCCTCGCCATGAATTGCGCCGTAATTCAAAATTGCTCGGCCGAAGAACTCATGATGAACCGCTGTCATTTACACTTGCAACCGTTCTCAGCAAAGTACGCGTCCTCCTCCTCTGCAGTTTGTTAGCCCGAGCTTCTCGGCCCGTTTCAAAATCCTCCCGCGTCCCAGGCTCATTCAGAAGCACCGTGACGTCCTCCAGAAGCCGACAAAGCTCTCTACAGGAAGGAGCTCTATAGGAAACACGGCATAGCCTCCCGGAGCAGAGAAACCTGGACTTTTTGCGTCAAAATTGGAGTTTCGAAGAGAGGTAGGCTCGAAAACACCATTCCCATGCATGATATTTGAAAGGTGGTGAATTAAACTATCTGGAGTAGGAGAATTAGAAGAAAGTCTGCCTGTGGGTCAAGAATAGTAGTTTGCCTGTGTGATACACGGAATCCTTCAGTTGGTTCTGCGTCAAATTCTCCTCCACGGTTCCTGTTAAGAAATTCCTCCTATAGAAACGATAAACCACTATGAGGGCTAACTGTGCATGAAGAATGTGACTTTTTATGTGGTTGTATGCATGCTGGGGATGAAAATTAAGCTCTGCACTCTGTCTATGGGAGCCTAATTCCCTTTTGACAGTCGAGTTGTGGGCAACAACAACATTATAACCTGGGAATGAGAAACCTTGTCCTGAGAATCAAAAGAGGAACCCATAAAACAATAGTCCCTTTTTGCTCGGAGTATTGAAACAGGGCATTCTCACCATGCCAGGAGGGTTTATCAGGAAGGAACCCTCGGATTCCAGGAAATTGCGAGAAACTCCCGAGGTGGTGGACCTATTCACCCGTGCCAATTGGATGACCTTCTGTGACAGAATTCAAGGTCATGACGATGAGGTAACAGAAGAGTTCTTAATGTCCCTGCAGCCTAAATCCAAGACACTGGCCACTGTAAATTTCAGAGGGTTGACCTTAAAGCTTACCCCACAACTCATTAGTTGAGTCACTGATCTGCCATTGGGGATACCCTAGAGCAAAGAGGAGAGGGCATTGGGCCAAAAAGCCAAGAAAGAATTCTTCCTACCAGAGGAACAATTTTCAGAAGATAAGAATGGGGTCCGGAGAGCCAGCCTACACCCTTTTTGGAGCGAGGTTAGCCTTCAGATCATGAAATACATTACCTGTGAGGGGCGGTTTAATATTGTTTACAGTTATCACTTCCGGTTGCTAAGTGAACTCAAACATAGGATGGATTTACCCCCAGAACAAAAGTTAAGCATCCCCTATTTCCTCCTACAATCATTAATTGAGTGTGGCACAAAATTGAAGGAAGGGACACCGGACCAGCTGGCCCATCATGGGCTTATCAAGCTTCTAGTGGAAGATGCCCTCCATACCTACACTGTCCCTCTCTCCTGGGAGATTTTCCGCAATATGTCCAAGGATGATGATATTCGGATTCTGGCCGAGGAACTCACTTCATCCAGTAGTGAGGAAATGGAGCATATTGAGGCAGAAGAGAAATCCAAGGGTAAGGAAACCCGAGACAGACCACCACAGAAGGAACAAGAAGAGAAACGAGGGAAAGGCCAAGCTGCTGAGCCCAAGACTATGGGTGGAATAAAGGCACAAACACCAAGGGAGAAACGATTGCAAATCAGGGCAGAGAGGACTGAAAAAGTCCAAGCAAGTGAGGACACAACCAAGGCAACCACAACAAAATTAAAAGGGAAGGCACCCCCAGCCAAGCAGACCAAAACAGTGAAGACAGTTTCTACAGGAAGCCAAAAAACTGTTTCTACAGGAAGCCAGAAAATAGTCAGCACAGGACTTTCTACAGGAAGTCTGGAAAAAGGGCAACAGAAGGAAAAATCGCCTGAGATTTTAGCCAGGGAGGCAGCAGCTGTGTTGGCCACCCTAAGCACATCTCCAAAGCAAACAGGGAAGCGGAAGAGGGAGACTTCCATGTATTTTAAGGCAAGAAGGAGCATAAGGATAAAGACTGGTAGACCCCAGTCACCATTAAAAGAACCAATCACGATTGTAGACACCCTAGCTACACAAAAGGAGAGGTCTCCCTCCAAGGCATCCATCACTTATGAACGGGGAAGCCCGAAGACATCCACCTGGAGAGAAAGAATGAAAATGTTGGACACAAAGGCCTCTCTACAAGATGCTGAGACTGTTCTACAGGAAACACTGGCTAGGCTAAAGGAGATCGAAGAAATGGAAGGAGAGGCAGCTAAATCACCACAGGAGGAAGAAAAGGTGGAGAAAATTGTGGAACCTAGCCCCCAGCCCAGTTTGGGCTCCTACTATAACTTCTTAGAGGCCGGAAAGATCATTCCCCAAAAATTCATAGTGCCACTTTTCCTTGCACTAGAAGAAGAGAGAGTGACGACCCACACTTGGATGAAGATCGCTAAGTCCAAGGGTGTGGCAGATATAGGTCCTCTAGAGGAACAACTCAAAGAGGCAAGAAGGGAATTGGCTATGGTACGACATGTGGAGAGCAGACAGCGGGTCAAGCTACAGGAAGAAAATGAGTTGCTGTCAAGGACAGAAGAAGGAAGACAGGCCTCACATATTGGGAGAACAACAACAACAGGAGGAGCCCACAACAGCCAAAGATACCCCTGATGAACAGCAGAGAAGGGAAGGGATGTAGGCTGAAATTAAGACACTGAATCGACAGCTACAGGAAAAGGAATTGCAAGCAGGCTTGGAGATACAGTCTCTGAAACAACAGGTACAAGAAAAGGAGGCCCAACTGGCCTGCATGGCCAGCTGGGCAATGGAAGCTCTGCAGTGTAGGCAGCCTGCCAAATCGTACGCCCTATACCTTAAGGATCAGTGGTTACAGTTTCAGATCAACACCTTGGCCCAAAGGGGCATCACCCCATTCCAAAATTATCATCAATTTGCAGCTCTATGTGGCAGTAGTTCATCAAAGGACAGGGCCAAATTATCAGAGTTTTACTTGCACAACTTCGCCCTTCCAAACATGAATGCATGGGATCCCAACACTGTGATAGGAGATGTCCAACTTATGGCCATGGCCTCTTGGATGAATCATGAGGAAAAGAGAGCAGCAGAGGTCCGCAGTAACATAGGTAGAGAACTCAGTGAGCCATTAATGATCATAGCAGAGCCGGATGACCTCTCAGCAGTGATAAGCGCCCACCAGCACTTGGCCAACAACCCTCAGGATTTACCAGAATACATTGAGCAACAGGCTCAAGCTATTGCCCACTTTGAGGACATGGAGAGACTGTTGGGAGAAAACTGCCTGCATGCCTTCACAAGGCGGTGGAACACATTGCCTCACAGCTGGAAGATAAGGGAATACCACTCTCCCACCAAGATGAGGGAGGCCTTGGCAAGGGTACCTCTCTACAAACAGTTGATGCAGAATCTGTAGGCCAATTGGATTGCCCTGAAATTCAGTCCTCCTCTGCTTTTGGGATTGCTAGAAGGAGTTAAGGAGGAGGAGGAAGACAGACAGTGGGAGGAAGTGGAAAGGAAAGCAGGATTCCACGACCAGGAAGAAGATATCACCGCAGAGGCCTAGAACGTGAGGGAGGCGATCAAAGCTATAAAGGATGATGAGCTGGACTAGTTGCTTAGAGGATGAGCAACCCATTTAGCAGGGGGTGATGATGAGCCCCGAATTGGGTAACTTATTCGGCTCATTTTTCCTAATTGTCCTTGATCAATCCACCATTTTCATAGATTATGCATGTTTTTTAGTATGTTTATGTTATTTGAACGAATAAAGGTGGTCACTCTACCAAGGAGGCTAATACGTGGTTATTTCAGGTTTTTTAGACAAATTTTGGAGCAAAACCAAGCAATTATGGGCCAGGTGACAGCCAAGCTTGAGGTGAGGATTCGTAGGGAGGTTGTCTCTTGCATTAAATGGCCCTTCCTTGAAATCTCCACCCTCAACTCCGAGCACAACAGGCCACCAAAACGAATCCTGAAGGCAACCGAGCAGCTTTGGAAGGAGTGATTGTTTACTGGCAGAACTGCCTAGTCCCTTGAATTAAGGAGGGCTGCTAGGCCCCTCGTAGTGTATAAATAGGAAGGCCTCAGCCTTCGTAGTTTACTTTGGGAGCTGTTGGTATTTGCACTATAGTGCTGTCATTTTCTCAACTCGTTTTCTTGTATCTACTGTTGTATAACTTTCTCGTGATGATTATTTTTGAGTAATGAAAAGCAGCTTTACTTGGCATCAGATCTGAGTTCTTTATAGGAGCCGGCAGCTCTCAGGGTTGGGCCCAACCCGAGTGCCAAGGCCTCCTTTATGTATTGTTATTTGTTCTTTATGTCTTTGCAAAATAATTTCTGTTAAGTAGATTAAAATCTTGCTGATTAACTAGGTCACTGTTGATGATTAGAAAGATTTTTGATGTTCATATTGAGTTGATAGGTTATTAACAGGGATAAGCTTCAGAAAAGGGCCATCAGGCACCTCTGATTTCACCTCTCCCTCAGTGGGATCAGGAGCTGGGATCAAGGTGACCTTGCTGCCAACAAAAACACTGGCTTTGCTTCGCCATGCAATCATTAGTGTTTGATTTTTATTTGCAGAAGTTGGTTACATGTTCAGATTCTTGATTACTTTGTTGCATAGTTAGTATACATGGTTTCATTGCAATTAAAACTTATGTTCATTCTCTTTACTGTTAGTTAGATCAGATTAGGTCAACGTAACTAGGTCTCTGATTTTACAAGTCTTCGTTGGTTCAGTTGGGAAAACCAATTGCAGAGCACCTGTACCACTCCTCTATCTGCCCATACTCCATCAATCCCATCTGCTCCATCCCCTAACTCGGATTCTTGCCTCACGTTTGCCATTTGCTCACATAACCCTAATTTTTGTGCAACATTGCTTCATTCCTTCTTGAACAAATCCAGCCATCTTCATCTTTCCTCAACTCCATCCACTAAGTCCTGGACCTCCTCACACCCCTGTCCTACCTCCATACTCACTCCTTCACCTTTCTCTCTCCATCCATCCTCCAAAATCCCATTTCTGAACAACCTGTAGAAAATTACAGACATCCTGTAGAAATTCCAGAACATCCTGTAGAACCCCTGCAGACTTCCTGTAGAGGCTCACGAATGAGGTTTCTTGATAGCCAAACTCTGTGAAACTCTCTGGAAGGGTGTTAGGGACCCCTTAGGCCCTCTCTGAACCTTCCCGACCTCCTCCAAACATTTCCTCTCGCCAATCCATTTCCGCACAGTCAAAAACAGTTAAATCACATGCATGATAATTCTGACAACTTATTCAAAAATACAAAAAGATGTTTTTTTTTTTTCAGATGTTACTGTAGAAGTAGCTTAGACACATGTATTTTACCTTCCTAGAAGTCAATGGCATCTCTTTCAGTAGCTTGCATCCTCTTTCTTGCATTAGTAGGGCTAGCTGGTAAAATTAGGGTTTGCTAGGGTTTACGTTTCCTTTCAGCTTTCCAGTTTCTTTCTGCAAGTAGATCAGTCTTCTTTGAGTTAGCTTTCGTCCATCAGTTAAAAAGCTTCTTCTGAGAGCTCATAGAAGTTGGCTTAAGCCCCTAGCGGACTTGTGCCAGCTGACCAAGTGACAGCTGCGGCAAGAGCTAGTACTTGTGCATACAACACTGTCTCTTCCAAGTTTGTTACGAACTACTGGGTTAATAAAAGTAAAGAAGGGAGTCCCAGGAGTTGCAGCATTATTGCTGAAATACTGGAGCCCACCACATGTCATGTTCCAAGGGGTCTCCTTGTCCCATGTAGAGCTCTCGTATTTGTGTCTCGTGTCCCCATGTCAAGTGACTTAGCTTTATGCTTGGGTTATCCCTAAAATCTGTGCAAAAAATCTTTAAAATTTTGCCTGAAAAATCCTTGAAATCTACCAAAAATATCCCTGAAATTTGCCCAAAACATCCTTGCAATCTATCCAAAATGTCTTGGGGATGGCCAGAAAGTCCCCAAGTCTCTAATGAAGTCCCCAACGGTTTGGAGAAAGCGGGGATGCAAGGCACATTGGTTTTTTGGGGGGATGGGTCCCAATGCAACATAGATATTCATCTACATAGGTTAAAAGATATGTTGAGTACAACTACAAAGAATAACAATTCATCATCCATAATTCATGAATTGATTAAGCTTTTTGCAACCTTCTAAAGGTCATCACTCACTTGTAATCAATGTTCCACGGGGACCCACCCTCCATGCTCCCACACACCCCAGGACGAGGGAACTTCTAAGGAAATGTTTCCCTCACGTCCACTTTTTGGGGAAACTCCGCGGAGGGGGTGGGGGGGGGGGGGGCGTTTTTCTAGCCATGAAATGTGACTCCTTTGTGCATCCCCCCGTCTTTTTTGCCTAAGAATTTTTATAAACATTAAAAAAATTATATTATATTAAAACTTAATATATATATATATATATATATATATATATATATATATAATATATATATATATATCTATATATATATATATATATAACTTTAAAAGTTGAGTCTTTGGCTCTTCTAGTGTTTATTAATATTATTTAGTACATTTTGAGAAATTTACTAGTATTTCAATGTTTTCTATGTTTATTTTTAGTTTAGTATTCTACAACTATTTTAGACTTCAACATAACGCCATTGTCATTATCATATGATGAATTTACTCTTCATCATTTTCTATGGGCATTACATAATTTCAATTTTCAAATGATGAATTTAATTTAGATGCACCTTACATCATGATGCCATTATCATTAGCGTATGATGAATTTACTTTTCATCGTTTTCTATGTGATAATTTCAATTTTCAAATGATGAATTTAATTTACATATACCTTGCATAATGCCAAATGATGAATTTAGATTGAACATTGCAATATGTCAAATGATGGATTCAATTTAGTAATTTACTTTCAGATTCACATTACAGAAATATCAAATGACAATTCATAAATAATAATAGCCTAATAAAAAATATGATCATATTTAGTCTTTGAATATCTATTTCATAATTATTAACATTTTCTATTTAGTTATTGACATGTTGATGGGATTTTATTTTTTACTTTTATATATTAAATTTTTAATAATATATAACGTTTAGGACTCTAAAGTCCCCGTTTCTCTGAAATTTCCTTAAATTTAAGGATTGTTTATATATGTCCCCTCCTTTGTGCGTATCCCCAGCTCCCGTGCTTCCCTGTCCCTTCCCTGCCCCGGAAACTCCATGGAACATTGCTAGTAATGCAACTCCTATTGCAGAGTGTTGTATATTGAAATTTTGGGTGTTAGTATCTGCAACACCTCTTTGTAGATTTGCCGTCTCCACAATCTCTGCTTGTGAACGTTTAAATTGCACAAAGCTAGGCTATAAGGTTACTGCTTTCAAAAGGATTAGGTAATAGTTCTCCCAGATTCTGCAACTTAGGATTGCAAATCTTCTAAATTCCGCAGTATTGGGTTATGGGAATGTTCATGTGGCCTATGCAATTTCTCTGTGGAACAAGTTCTTATTATGGGTGCTACCCTGTAGGGATTTGCTTGTCATCTTCATTGCTCCACACTAAATAGATGCGGGATGTTGTTGCCTCTATTTTTCACTTCCATATTACTAATGAACAATAAGACTTTGCCGCTAGCATACCCATTGTGCTACGTTCACAAATGCAGGAGGAAATCTACAGGCAAACACTTTTAGAGAATCATTGGACAAACATATAGCAGTTATAATAATATCCTATTTCCTTGTATTATAGTGATTATGCACTCGACATCCTAAATACAATTCAAGTTTCACTCAGAACCCGAAGTTAATCCCCTATTGGGTACTCGTGTACATCAGTGACAAGATCTGTAAGTTACAACTCCAAAGACCATAAATTTTCCTTCCATACTGAATGAATTGGTTAACCTTCTTTGCAAGCTTCACTAGGCGATCCCTGACTGGGAATGCCTCTTTGTGGCTTTTGGTTATGCAACTCCCTATTGCAGGTTATTGTAGTCTGCAATTCAGGTTGTTGTGCTTGTCAGCATTTGAAGAGCACAAAGCTAGGTTATAGGCTTACTTCTTTCAGAAAGATAGGTTTTTCAGTTCTCCCATCTGCAACTTTAAAATGCCAATTTTCTACATTCCACAACATTGGGTTATGTGTATGTTCCTGTTGCTTATGCGATTTTTCTATTCAGCTACAATTGCTTGATGTGAATGCTCCCATCTTCTGCAACTTTAGAATTCAAATTTTCTAATTCCACAACATTGGGTTATGGGTATGTTCCTATTGCTTATGTGATTTCTCTATTCAGCTACAATTTCTTGATGTGAATGCTGCCTTGTAGGTATTTGCGTGTCATCTTCATACTCATTCGAGTCATTTCATATTGCAAATTCGGTACGTTTCTTATTCAATTTCCATGACATAAAAAGCCATGTGTGCATCAATTTTATTGCTGGGAAAAGAAAGGATGCATTGTAACAAGAGAACTGTAACCTGAATACAGAAACAACAGCTAGCCAATGAGCAAGTAATGTGCAAAAGCAACCAGCAACTCATGTCACAATTCCATGACAATAACTTTATCAGTTCACGCCCGAAAATTTTCCTTTCCAGTGCCTTTGAACTAACAATAAATGTATAGGTTCATAAAAGACTGCAAAAGGAAATTGTTAACAAGGACACACAAGTCAACACAAGTATGTCTTCAGCATATATATATATATGAGCGTAAATTATCCAAAGACTTGAAGCATCAAAAAATCAAAAAGCTCCAGCCAACTATTCTCTTTAAATTTCATTAGAGATCACAAACATTTCTACTTATAAAAGTTTCTTTTGGAGGAGATACAAAAACAAAACTGGGATTATATCCCTTTTCTTGATCAAAACGGTTTAGAAAAGACTGGAACTACTTTAACAAGGATAATTTTACACAAAGCACCTTGTTCTTGAAGCTTTCTAACTGCAAAACAAAGCCCTAGGACGACCTTCATCATTGAGGCTGAAGTTATAACAAATCATTTACAAAATCATAGAGATAGCACCATGGAAATTAGAATCTGAAATGAGTTCAACGTTGTTGCCCAGTATAACGCCTCTGCAACATCAAGCCTCTTCAGAAGTGTAAATAAAACCTTCTACATAATGCTACAAAACCCCTGCAATTACATCATAACATACAAATAAATAGACCAAATGTCATGGAACGTGAAATTGAATAATAGTTTTGAAATAATCAATGTTTTTATCAACAATGATCAGTGGAAAATTGGGCCGTTGTAATTGTTGTCATGCACATCTCCTACAAGAATCATGTCTCCTTGATTATCCATCTGGTTTGGTTGGAAGTATAGTAGAAATCTGTGGTTAAGAACAGCTGGCCTCAGATACACAGGCAGATCAATCTTCAATGTGATCAAAATCAAAATCTGACGAGGAAAAGCTCTCTTTGTTTTCCATCAGAGATCAAAAATAAGATTACCATCATGACCCATTATAGAAGAGTTAGAGAGACTATGCCAGATCATTACATTCACCTAATGGGTCATTAATCAGAGGAAACTATTCTGCATTCATGCTTTTCCAGACAAGATAACAAGTTTCGCCAGAGCATCTAACCGCACGTATTGTAAAATATGGTGCAGACTACCACTGGCCATCAAAACAATAGCGAGATTCGACATTGCATAATAAAAATAGAGCTGTCATAAGTTGCCCTAGATGAAATTGAATCATACTTTTCAAACAATCAAGCGAGATCATCAATGATCAGAGGAATATTTATATGGATCATTTCCTACAAGCATCATATATCCCACGTTATCAGTGCACACAACCCACAAGCCCCTCCTAGGATCCAGAAGTTCTCCATCCATATTACACATTTAAGGGACATGCGAGTCTGCTTCATTTTGACCGGCAGTATTGCAGAAATTTGCTGCTCATTGAGATGTGATGGTTACTCTCGCCATATACCCTGTTATTATTTTGATGGCCAGGCTAGTCTGCAACGTTCATCTACAATAAAATAGGCCTAGTCATATGGAGGACTTTCATCTGGATGTTGAAGGTGAAAGTTGAAGCATGAATGCAGAACAATTTCATCTAATAAACAACTCATCCTGTGGATATGATTATATAGCAAAGTCTATGCACTTCTTCTATGTTGCGTCATAACTGTAACCTTATTTTTGCTTTCAAGTGGTAAAATTGATGTCACCGACACCCGTAACAGATGTATAAAGATAACTCAATCTTGAAAAAGAAATTTCGTGTAGCCAATCCCTATAGGCTGAGGGTTAGGAACCTTGGCCTGAACGGACAACTTATGTGGCTGAGATTTGATGTCTTACTCTTTAAGTTCCCCATGGAAACAAGCCAAGCCCCACTGCACCGCGCACATCAACTTGCCTTTCGTTAGCGTGAAAGCCTAAATTGATAAAATAACTGAGTCTGATATATTTCCTACTAGATCTCAGTGAAAACCTTTTTTCTACAGGCGATTCCTTTCGGTATACTGATATGCTATTTGCTGCAAAAAATACAGCCTCAAACAATAAGAGAGTGAAATTACTTTATAATTTTATTAGTAGTGAACACTGAATAGCGTTTACAATAAAGATCCAAGCATTCTGATTATTATAGTGATCTACTTTCAGAAGATTACAAACCAAACCAAAAAACACATCTACATGAACAAACACAACAATAAAGAAAAGCTCCGATCTGACACCACTAATGGCAGATCAAAGATCATTGATTAACTCACCTCACCAACTAATCCAGAGTAGATGAAGTTCTACTTATTATGACAACCGCGCCTTTTGCACAGAGGCGATGGATTATCGCACCTCATCGATACATAAATTTAACCCCAAGTGCATTTCCAGCCATCTGTAAAAATTTCTGTTTTCCCACCCCGGTTTTCAGTTTCTCCTTATTTCTCCCATGTAGTTAAATGCCCATTCCCATAACCATACATTTAACAGACTGAAAAAAATAAATATTGCTGAAAACACAAATTCTGGAAATTTTTCAGAATGCTGGAAATTGCAGAATTAAAAATCAGCAATCAAAAAACAGCCATTAAAACACTGATATTTTTGGTCAACTTGACCCTGGAAAAACCCCCTACAACTCTTGGGGAAAACCAGTTTGAGAGCTCTTCTTTATTTCTGAAAATTGCCTTTTTACAGTGAGAATAATTCAGCAAAATATCAGCAAGCAAATTTACAACTTATCTCCTTTCCCATGCCTCACATCAATCTGGAAATTACAGCAAACATGACAACAATAAATGTTGTACGACCTCCGTTTTGTGTGCAGAAAAATCAGCAAACTGCTCCTTGATTTTTGTGCAAAAATCTGTCTTTCACTATGTGTTGAATCAGCTGTACAAATCTGCTCAACTGCTGCCTTGGAATGTGTGCCAAGCTGCTGTCTCCTTCTCCTCCCTGCTCAGAAATCTCTCTTGCTCTCCTTCTCCCAATCTGCTCATGAAAGAATGAATGACCTTTTCCTCCTTTTCCTTCTTTAATATAACTCCAAGTGACTTTTGGGTGATCAAAGTGACTTTTGGGTGATCTCTAAATCCAATGTCTGAAATATATTTAGATCAATGGCTGAGATTAAATGCTCATTTAAATCTCACTTTCTATTTTTTAATTCACCCCACTTCAATAAAGACCCACTTAGTCATTTATTTCCAAAGTCACTTTTCCTTTCTAATTTTTCATTTACTTTATAAAAGTTACTTTAAAATTAGACTTAGTAACTTTATCACTTAAAGTCACTTTTAAATTAGATTTAACTTTATAAAATTATAAAGTCACTTTAGGAGAAAAATTAAATTCTTTTGGACACTTTTCCCTAGGCCAAAGATCAAAGCCTAAGGGAACCAC
This sequence comes from Pinus tabuliformis, assembly GCA_031772625.1. NCBI lineage: Eukaryota > Viridiplantae > Streptophyta > Pinopsida > Pinales > Pinaceae > Pinus > Pinus tabuliformis. The sequence goes on from CM062804.1 coordinate 1,268,055,633, forward strand.
CTGTCCTCCGGTACCAAATTTCAACACTCCCTCTTACCGAGGAAGGTGTTCCTCACCACACCCATCTTGTCTCTGAAGTAGACATGCTTGCCCCGTGGTAAGGCTTTGGTAAGAATATCTGCAACCTGCTCATAAGTGGAAATATACTCAAGTTTCACAACTCCCTTCTGAACATAGTCTCTGATGAAATGATATCTGATCCCGATATGCTTTGACCTGTCATGAAATACTGGATTCTCCGTGAGTTTAATGCAACTCTGATTATCACAGTAAATCACTGAAGGTCTCAACGGCTGACCAAATAAGCCAAACAACATCTTGCGAAGCCAGATGGCCTCACAACTAGCTAGACTGGCTGCCATATACTCTGCTTCCGCTGAACTTAGTGCTACTGACTGCTGCTTCCGGCTGAACCATGACACTACTGCTGAACCCAACCCAAAACAACACCCTGAAGTGCTCTTCCTATCAGAAGCACAACCTGCCCAATCAGAATCAGTGTATCTTGCCAATCTCTCTCCATCTCCCTGCCTGTAGTCCAGACCATAATCCACTGTCCCCTGCAAGTACCGCAAAATGTGTTTTGCAGCCACCCAGTGAACCTTCCTAGGCTCACACATAAACTGACTCATCGTGTTGACTGCAAAACATATATCTGGTCTAGTGTTGACCAAATACCTCAAGGAACCAATCAGCTGCCTGTACAATGTGGGATCCACCAACTCGGAATCCGAAGCATGAAGCTTCTTCCAGTTGGTGATCATCGGTGTCGACATGGGTCTACAATCCTCCATGTGGAATCTGCTAAGGATGTCCACAATATACTTCCCCTGCCCCAAGAAGAAATGCCCCTCCTCCTGCCACACCTCCAAACCCAAAAAGTAATGCATCAGGCCGATGTCCTTCATCTCAAACTCCGCCGCAAGATCTCTCTTGCAGTGCTCTATGAGTCTCTCTGCACCTGTAATGATCAAGTCATCCACATACAACATCAGAATGAAAGGCTCCTCACCAATCACAATAAAGTAAAGGTTCAGATCTGCGTCACTCTTTGTGAAACCCATCCCTTGCAAGTATGTATCTATCTTGGAGTACCAAGCTTTGGGAGCTTGCTTTAGGCCATAAAGGGCCTTCTTCAGTCTGCACACATGGGACTCCTTCCCATGCACCTCAAAGCCCTGTGGTTGCTCAATGTACACCTCCTCCTGTATGAAGCCATTGAGAAATGCGGTCTTCACATCCATCTGGTGGATCTTCCAACCCATCTCTGCTGCTATCGATATAATGGAGCGGATCGAAGTATATCGAGCCATGGGAGCGAAGGTCTCCTCATAATCAACTCCCTCTACCTGGGAGAACCCTCTAGCCACAAACCTCGCTTTGAATTTCTCAATGCTGCCATCTGCAGCATGCTTTACCTTGTAAAGCCATCTGGAAGTAACCACAGATTTTCCCTCAGGCCTCGGCACCACCTCCCAAACATCATTCTTCATGATAGAAGAATACTCCTCCTGCATGGCCTCTCTCCAGACCTGCTGGCTAGCTGCCTCCTCATAGCTAGAAGGCTCAGAGTCAAGGATGCTGGTAACCATCGCCATATAGCTACAAAACCTCTCAGGTGGTCTACTCTCTCTGACCGGCCTCTTCGGCTCAGTAACAGATGTGGCATCTCTCAAGGTGTCCTGAAGCCACTTGGGCTTCCTCTTCCCTGAGCGCACTTCTCCCACCGGAGAATGAAACTCCTCCTCCTCATCATCATCAGTAGCCTGAACTCCTGACTGTCTGTCTGCTGTCCTCTTGCTTGCACCTGAACCTGTAGAAGTTGAGGTACCGTGTGAACTGTCCATCAGTGGACTCCCTAGTGAACTGCTCTGTGAACTGCTCTGCATGCTGTCCGGAGCAACACCCCTCTGGCTCGATGAGCCACTGCTCACTGACGGACCTGACATCCTCATAGATGTACCTCCTGATCCTCCTGATCCCTGCCCACTGGATCCCTGCGACTGACTCAACTGCTGCTGAGGGTCTGACTGATCCAGATACTCTAACTCCCGTGACCTCCTAAAGGCCCTGTCCTCCTCGAACTTCACATCCCGTCTGACAACAACTCTCCTCTGTGCAGGAATGTAAATCCGAAAGGCCTTTGAGGTCTCACTATAGCCCACAAAGATACCTTTCTCTGCGGTGGGCTCTAGTTTGGTCCTCTTCTCCTTGGGTATATAGGAATATGTAATGCATCCAAAGATATGAAGATGACCAATATCAGGCTTCTTCCCAGAGAAAGCCTCCTCCGGAGTCATGTGCCCCAAGGCACGATGCAGACTCCTGTTCTGCAAGTAAACATCTGTGTTGCAGGCCTCTGCCCACAAGAACAATGGCAACCCCTGATCATGTAACATGGCTTTGGCGGCCCCTATGATGGATCTGTTCTTCCTCTTCGCAACCCCGTTCTGCTGGGGGTTGTAAGGAACAATGAACTCCCTCCTAATGCCTGCCTCCGCACAATAGTCAACAAACTCTCCAAGGGTGTACTCTCCTCCATTGTCCGACCTCAGGGACTTGATCTTCCGACCTGTCTGTGTCTCCACAAGAGTTTTGAACTCCTGAAACCGCTTGAAGACCTCACTCTTGGTCTTCAAGAAATAAATCCAGGTCCTCCTGGAGTGATCATCAATGAATAAAACATAGCACTCATATCCACTCAAGGAAACATGAGACATCCGACCGCTCACATCAGAATGAATCAAATCAAGTATCCCCGTCGCTCTGCTGTCACTGCTGGGAAAAAGGGATTTGGCAAACTTGCCCATCGCACAACCTCTGCAAGTATCAAAGTGATAAGTACTGAAATCTGGCACACCTGTAGTGATCTCCCGCAATGTCCTCAAGGCTCCATGATACATATGTCCCATCCTGCGGTGCCAAATCTCACACAACTCAGAACTGCTAGCTCTGCTGTCGGTACTACTGCTCAATATCAAAAGGGGCTGAAATGCAAACTTGTACACCTTTGCATGGCATACACCTATCACTCTAGCTGAATCAGCTGGAGTGCCCCTGGGATACATCAACACCTGTCCTCCCCTGAACAGTACCTCATATCTTCTGTCCTCCAAAGCTGAGACGGATATGAGGTTCTTCCTCATCCCTGGCACATAAAGAACCTCTGACACCTTCAAGGGAGGTTTGGACTCCCTTTGAAATGTCACTGTCCCCACCCCGACTGCTCTAACAACTCTGTCATCACCGAGTACTACCTCGATATCAGTGCCACTCTCTGAAAGCTCTGAGAAGTACTCACGGACTCCTGTCATGTGACGTGAAGCCCCACTGTCCACATACCAGATACCTGTAGATGCTCCGCTAATCGAGGGAAAAACATGCTCCCTCTGAACTTGTGTGGCAGGTGATCCTGCACTAGAGGACTCACACGTAGTGAACGCAAACTCTCGGTCAAAACGACCTGCAAAGTCCTCAATCTCTGCTGAAGCTGCCACGTCCTGGTTCTTCCCCTTCTTCTTCTTCTTCTCCGGACACACAACTGCATAGTGTCCCATCTTTTGACAATTCCAACACTTCACCTTGGAATAGTCCTTATGTGTGTTCCCCTGTTTACCTTTACCTTTGCCTTTGCCCCCACCACTGCTTGTGGAAGCCTGCTTCTTCCCTTTGACTTTCTTGCCTCCTGCCACCAGTGCTACGTCCTCATCCTGCTCAACTGGCTTGGCTGCCCCAAGCTGTCCTTTCCTGATCTCTGTCTGAATGCAATCATCCCAAAACCTCTCCCATGTGGGAAGGGTCTCACGTGCACAAACCCCATCAGCAAAGTTCAACCATGAACGGGGGAGGCCATTCACTGCAATACGCACCCACTCAGTGGATGGAATGGCCTCTCCGATCGCTGCCAATTCATCTCTCACATTGGTAATCTTTGTGAGATATCCAGCTGCACTATCATTCCCCATCTTAATGTTCTTCAGCTTCTCCTTCAGGACCATCTTCCGGTTCTCATTGGTACTCTGGTAGAGATTGGACAATGCTGTCCACATCTCATGGGCATTGCTCTTTCCTCTCACATGAGGAATGCAATGGTCTTGGATTCCGTCTAGAATCAGCCTCTTACCCTTATTGTTCTTCTTTTTATACTCAGCCAACTGAGTAACATCAGTGGGTACAACAACAGGGTTCTGTGCGGTATGCACCATGATATCCCAGACTTCTGCCTCCTCAAAGATACTCTGCATTCTCTCCTTCCAAACGCTGTAATTTATATGCCCATCCAACCTATCCTCCACCCTCAATCCCAATGACATCCTGCTGTCATAAAACTGAAAAATAACACTGCTGTAGTAAAGATAAAACTGTTGTTTATGAAAAAATCAGCTTGCTGGAATTTTCTGAGTGAAAAATCAACAACTGTAATTTTTTCTTTTGCTATCCCAAACTGCGCTTCAGCACTCAAGCTCTGATACCATGTAAAAATTTCTGTTTTCCCACCCCGGTTTTCAGTTTCTCCTTATTTCTCCCATGTAGTTAAATGCCCATTCCCATAACCATACATTTAACAGACTGAAAAAAATAAATATTGCTGAAAACACAAATTCTGGAAATTTTTCAGAATGCTGGAAATTGCAGAATTAAAAATCAGCAATAAAAAAACAACCATTAAAACACATTAAAACACTGATATTTTTGGTCAACTTGACCCTGGAAAAACCCCCTACAACTCTTGGGGGAAACCAGTTTGAGAGCTCTTCTTTATTTCTGAAAATTGCCTTTTTACAGTGAGAATTATTCAGCAAAAAATCAGCAAGCAAATTTACAACTTATCTCCTTTCCTGTGCCTCACAGCAATCTGGAAATTACAACAAACAGGACAGCAATAAATGCTGTACGGCCTCCGTTTTGTGTGCAGAAAAATCAGCAAACTGCTCCTCGATTTTTGTGCAAAAATATGCCTTTCACTATGTGCTGAATCAGCTGTACAAATTTGCTCAACCGTTGCCTTGGAATGTGTGCCAAACTGCTGTCTCCTTCTCCTCCCTGCTCAAAAATCTCTCTTGCTATCTTGCTCTCCTTCTCCCAATCTGCTCATGAAAGAATAAATGACTTTTTCCTCCTTTTCCTTCTTTAATATAACTCCAAGTGACTTTTGGGTGATCCAAGTGACTTTTGGGTGATCTCTAAATCCAATGGCTGAAATAGATTTAGATCAATGGCTGAGATTAAATGCTCATTTAAATCTCACTTTCTATTTTTTAATTCACCCCACTTTAATAAAGACCCACTTAGTCATTTATTTCCAAAGTCACTTTTCCTTTCTAATTTTTCATTTACTTTATAAAAGTTACTTTAAAATTAGACTTAGTAACTTTATCACTTAAAGTCACTTTTAAATTAGATTTAACTTTATAAAATTATAAAGTCATTTTAGGAGAAAAATTAAATTCTTTTGGACACTTTTCCCTAGGCCAAAGATCAAAGCCTAAGGGAACCACCTGCCCTCCGGTACCAAATTTCAACAACATAACATTAAGTGGTTTTCCTATATTAAAATCCTATAAATCTTATAAGATTAGTAACCGGCCCTCGACATAAGGAAAGCGATGATGTCACCACCGAAACCCTAAAAACCCAAAACAACTGAAGCTAAGAACCCTGCTCGCCATTAAATGGGATAAGGGAATAATTCACAACATCCATAGATATTATTTATAATTAAAAATTAAATTATCAATAAATATTTAAATATTTATTAATGAGTGTTATATGTGAAATAAATAAATAAAAAACAAAAACAAAAAACTCATACTTTGCCTGAATATATGCTATGCGATGATTCTTATATGGTAAGTTTATGGCTACTCAGCATAAAAATAAAATGAAGTGCTTTCCTTGTTTTTCCCTTACGAAAAGAAGTAGTTTTGTTTTTTTGGTTATCAAAAAAGGAAGCACAAATATATGTAGGTTTTATGCAGTAGAGATCATTACAATAGTCTCTCAAATGACAAAACTTTTGGGAAAGGAACAAAATGCTAATAAGCCCAAAAAAATGACTATATCCCAACAAGGTATGGTACCAAAATTAGAGGAAAAATAAATGAAACTTATATATCCAAGTAAGGTATAGTTTAAACTAGAGGAGAAAATAAATGAAACTTATATTTTTGGAAAGAGTTTTTTTATAAGAGGTTTGTTGTATGGGCTAATATTGGCGGATAGGTTAAATTTTTATGTTTGAGTTAATATTGGAACATAAGCTAAATTTCTATGTTTTTTTCAAAAAAAATGGTTAATTTTCATTTTTAGTTTTGCCCAAATTTTATATTATAAAATTATTTAACCTTAAAATTCGCTAAATTTTTATATGGAGACTATAAAATTACGAAAAATTTGAATATTTCTACAAAAATATAGTCAAACATCTTGCGAATTGCATATCATAAACTAGTGAGATTTACTAATGTTGCTAAAGATTAAGATAATTTTTCATCTTTGAAAATTTATATGTTGTCAACCAATCAATTAGGCATTTGGAATCTCTAAAAATTTGAATGCATTTTATATTTTTCAAATATGCAAGAATCATAAGAGCCCATCAAACAATTAACTCTATTTTTGTGTTTGTTCCTCTCCCTATACCAATTTTTGAACTATAAAGACTCATTTCATGTAATTTTAACCATTCCCTTAGCATGTGTCTCTTTGAGCAACTCCATCTAGAAAACCATCCGGAAGACATTAAGATATAATTGGGAAATTGATCCTTCTTATATTTTTCTTTTTTTTTTGCTTCAGGTTATATTCCCTGAAGTGTGATACAATCTTCAAGGATTGATGAATCATATCGATTTTTGAGTTTTTAAAAGTAACCATGTTTCTTAGTAATCAAATTCCCAAGCAACAATTTTTTTTAATTTTTCGATCCAATGTCAGAGGGATCCTCAAAAGAGATCTGATTTATCTTCTCTTTTATACCAAAACTTGTAAAATTGATTGCCATATTTCCTTGGCAATCTTACAACATACAAACAGATGGTCAACTGATTCTTTTTGGAGCTAAAATTCTATTTTGCAAAATTACCCAAATAAAGCATTTCGGCTTGTTTGGGATGTTCCATCTCCAAATTGTATTATTCCACCAGCAAACTCTCTGATCTACAATTGAATGAGCAATGGCTTCATATGCATATTTTGCTCTCACCTTACCAGAATAATTGTCTGAGCTCTAGACAAACAAATCATTGGAGTTATTTAAACGTATACCATTGTTGTATAACTCCTTATGAAGGAGTCCATTCACCACCCAAATATCAAACCAAACCCAAATTACCATAAAAAATAATAATTCTAAATTTGTTCATTCTTTTAATTAATTGCTCTACAAGTTTTTTTCCAATAATTTGATGCTTTTTTTCTATGTTGAGGGGACTTGAATAACTATATGTATAGTTGTATGGTATGAGTACTTGTTATCCCTGCTGCAAGGCGGATAATAACATATTGCGTTGACTATGTATTAATTTTATTTTGACCAATAATTAAACTAGTAATTTATAAAGTCTATTTTATATTTATTTTTTTAATTCTATTTATTTAAAATATGATTGGCTTACAAGGCTAGAGTCTTATTATGTAATCATAACTAAGGTACAATTGTCTTCAATTCATTCTGCTACTGGCATTCGTTGTTGAGTACGAAATTGTACAACATTGATCTCATCAATCCCCTGCATGTGGATTCAGCTCATTCTACCGGACGTGCCCCATCATCCAACGATGTTGTACAACCTCCCCTTTCATCATACAATAAATGAGACAACTTGCCTACTAATATTCTTTCTACTTTCTCTTCAAATAAGAAACAACCTTCCAACAGCGAGCGGCCACATGTATTGCAATCACAAAAAGCAACTCAACATTTATTAATATGCATTCCTTCCACCACTCAACCATGAAAAGGACTTTCGGTGCCTTACTTGCTGGTGCAGTCTCCAGTTTTCTCCTCTTAGAAATGTAAGAGAAACAACGAGCATTTTCTATCGATTTAAAGTAATGCAGGGCACAAACTCGTATGAAGTAAGTGGTATGCATAAAGAAATTTTATACGTTATGAAGACGATGCCTTTTACGTCAATAATTCTAATTCTAAGTAATTTGGCACAAAATGCATGTTTAAAATTATGAATTTAAAAAAACAATAAAGGCATGTACTTCATTACTATAATTTTATATTTTATATAAAAAGGTAATATTTAACTTTAAAAATAACCAATATGTTTTTTAACATAATAAACTAAAGGCACCACTTTTGTTAAACACATACATGGCAGCAACAGAAGATGAATGATAAGCATGAGAGTGTACGTCTATATTGACAAGATATACATTTATAGTACATGGTGTGACCCCTTGGATTCATATTCCAAGTGGTCTCTTGGACTCCCTTTGTATGTTCAACTTCCACACCAACCCTTAGAGGATTAGGTGTCTAACATTCCCCCCCTTAATCCGAAGGGTTATGTATGAGTCCAAGAAGAGAGTTGTAATACAAAATATGCAAAAATACATGGAAGCACTAGGTTGAATGTGCTCTCTGAAATGTTGGTATAAAGGGGTGGTTTAAAGATGCCCACCAACACTAGAACGCTTAGTGCAGTTCCCGGAACTCTTCCAAGTCTGGCATGAAGCTCAGGTATTCTACTAGAGGAAGTGCTCCTAATGTTTTGAAGAGGGAAACCTTCAACCCTGAAAGGGAGGTCTCACCCCGCATAAAAGGGATAACCTCAACCTAAAGAGGGAGGTCTCAACCTGTGATGGTTTAAGGATTACCACCAACTCTGGAATGCTTAATGTAATTCCTGGAACTCTTTCAAAACTGGCAAGAAGCTGAAGTCTTCTACTAGAGGAAGTGTCCCCAATTCTTTGAAGAGGTATCACCAACTGAAGGCATGCTCAGGGGCATTTTTGTCTCTGGCTACAACTCTGAATCTAGTATGGCAGGCTGTGGCTTAGGCTCGCTTGATGTGGCTTTGAATGTTGTAGATGACCATCACTTCCCCCCCCCGGTCAAATACAAGGTGAGATGATAGAGAAAATTCAACTGCAAGAATGTTCAATATTCATGAACAAATCATGTTATATGAGCGAAATATCTTTTTGGTTGTTGAAGCCCATTCTCAAGAAGCGATCCATCCAAGATGAAGCTTTGTTCTTGCAGGAGGTTTGTTTCTGAAGCATCTGTTTGAAGAATGACTAGTTTTATGAAAATGCTTACATGGATGAAGATCAAAACAATGATTTTTCACATGGCCAACTCGGTCACAATGTTGGCATTTAACAATCTGTTGTTGTTGTTGTGGAAGAGGAGCAGAATCTGGAACAGCTGAAGATGAACTGTCATGAAGGAATCCAACACTCTGAAACTGAATGGCCTTTGAGTAATCTGGAATACGAAAGGGAACCTCCTTATCATATCCAAGACCTGTTATGTGCTTGTTGTGGACAAGCCCTTCCCAAGGCCTGATGATTGGCTTGGGAAGTGTAGACTGAACTTCTGCATCTTTCTGCACATCTACTCCTGAAATGGGTACTTTATCTACCATTTCTTGTCGCTGATGGAAGTCTGTCTCAATGTTATTGATTTGATCACTTGTTGGTTGTTGATGGGTGTCATGATGCTTATGTTGTTGTAACTCATCTCGCTGGAATTTAGATTCAAGTTGCAGAAACTCAATCATTTCCTATGCATCTTATAGACATATTTGAATATCGACAAGATTGGATTTGCTATTGTTTACCATATCATGAATAGTGTAATGAATGAGGGTGTTCAATAATTCTATTGTATTATTAATTTTAACCATTTTCCAAAAAATTCAAGCTGAGCAAAAGCAACCTTCTAGCTGTGTTGGGCAACTTGAGGAGGCACAAAGCTTTATTGATAAAATGTCAGTTAAGCCCAATGTTGGTATATGGGTATCTCTACTTGCTGCCTATAGAGTCTATGCAAATATGAAGTTAGGAGAACACACAACAAAAAAACTTATAGAATTGCACCCTATGAATTTATGCAACCACAGGTAGATGGGAGGACATGGAAAAAGTGAGAAAAATGATGGAAGACAAGGGAGTGAAAAAAGTTATTGCAGACGGGAGTTCCTTTTGGCATTTCATGAAGTACTAGGCGGAATGTAGCAGAGGGCTTCCTACTTCCAATAAACCTGAGAACATGCGAGAAATCTTCAAACATGACGAGAAGATTTGTGTACTGCCCAATGTTTCTTGGAGAGCTGAAGAAGTTGTGACTGATTGTATCAAGGAAGCGCAAATTTTGAAGTTTGTGCGAGAAGATTCACCATCCTTGAATCATTCAGAAATTAACGTCAGCACTGACAATGCGAGGATGGAGAACATAAATGAAGGCAGTGCTCAGATAATCAAATCCATGAAAGATGAAACAGATGTCGAATTGAATTCTTTTCGATTCAACGAACAAATGGTTAGAAAGTTGAAAGAAAGAGCACAGGCTTCAAGTTCCTTTGTGGCAGTCATTGCACATTTTTGGAGATGCTTGACCAAAGCTCGAGAGGTTCCAGACTATGATCCCGTTGATATTTCAGTGCTTGTCGATCAGAGAGGCTGAATAAAACCTCTCTTAACCCCCAACGTATTTTGGGAACTGCTTGTCCACGAGCATTGGACAGTTCGCTAAGGGAGCCAAAGAGGCAGACAAGTTTAGGAATTCAGTGATGAAGTTTGTGGATGATCGGAAAAAGAAGTGTCCTGTGTTGTTGTACAGGACCATGATTGCAACGAGAGGCTACGCGAGAACAATGTGGTACAATCCACACAAAATGGAGACCTCGAATTTTTATTTGCTCGTTTTGGGCTTTTCATCTCAAACCCCTTCTAACTGTCAACTTCTCCATCAACAACAAGAAATGGTTTCCCTCCCTAAAACAATGCAGGGTTGAGGTATAGATTGTAGGTGAATGTGGGAGGCGATGGGAGCTAACAGAGTATGGAGGGGGGTCGTGGAATATAACCTGCGAGCAGCGTTCAAAACCGAGAGGTATCGACGAGCAGTCGTATGGGAGCAGTGAGAGGAGTATGGGAGCAACATATGGGAAATGGCTTTCTCAAGCCCTCATTAGTAGTGCGTTTCAATAGCCCACCACGCTAGAGAATCGAATACCTGGCGAATTTATTTCAGCGCTAGAGAATCCACAAATATCGACTTTTTTTTCAAATAAAATTCATGCAATGTGGTGACTGCATACAACTCTATTATCCAAAAGGTTTAAATGTGAACCCTAACAAAAGTAACAATAAATGTGATGCTCCATGGGATCGTAGGATTCAGCCACAGTCTTGAGAATAATTTGATTTACCTCAACATTCTCAACCATACAGATACTTTTGCATACACTACAAACAGGAAATCTATTGAGAACTTTAGCTGCTTCAAATGCAGTTTCGTCTCCCTTAATACCACACCATGGTGGTGGAGAATGACGGTGATTTAGTTCAATTGCTTGTCTATCCGTCCGTCTCACAAGCGACCTTCACAAGCGTTTAGACAGTGGTAAGAGCGGCAACGAAGCAACATCAATATTCAATGGAGCCATTCATTCATGCATAGAGAATCACCATCGTTCAGAGTCAGGAATTTGTGCTAGCAGAAGGCAGATGTGTCAAGCTATAGAAATGCAGAACATGGGTAGAATAGGAAAGAGTGCAGGTGCTTTTTTTTCTATTTGAGACAGTGGATAGAGAACCCAACACAAATCTAGCTGAGAGAGGTCAGCCGGACAGTGTGCAACATGAAATAGGCATGCACACAATAATGACAGTTCTACCCGCAAGAATGCAGAACTGACATGCACAGAGAGGCCACAACTAGTGGCTCAAATTTGAGCAGGGCAGAAATTCGCCTGCAGCTCTAATACCATGTTAAACACATACATGGCAGCAACGGAAGATGAATGATAATCATGAGAGTGTACGTTTATTATTGACAAAATATACATTTATATTACATGGTGTGACCCTTGGATCCATATTCCAAGTGGTCTCTTGGACTCCCTTTGTATATTCAGCTTCCACACCAACCCTCAGAGGATTAGGTGTCCAACAACTTTATTATTATTAAGATAGAAATAGAATTATGGTAATGGATTTATTTATTTTTTACACTATTTTTATCTTAAATTTATATGAAATATAATAAACTTAAATCTCTAAAACCTTTATGGAGTGAATCACGTACATGTCACAAAGAGATTAAAGAGATTAAATGGAATATGGACTTTGTATTATTTTAATAACTATAAATAATTACAATGTTTCTATCGCATCAAATCATAGGAAGTAATTTAGATGGTTGCTAATCACATCCCCTATTTAACATTGTATTTTAACATGTCATACTCATTCCTAAATGTAATGGTTGATATATATATAAAACTTACAATTTTATTACAATACATTATGACATTAAAATATTTTATTTAAACTAAGTGGCACAAATCGCTAGTTGTGCGACCTTGTTAATTATCAAATTAATTAGTGACACATAATATGGTGTACTCAACGTAAATTAATAAATTAATAAATTGACAAAATAACCCACAATATAAATTGTGAAAATAAATAACTAATATAACAATATTATAATCAAACAAGAATTTTCAATGTTGTAGGGAACAAAATGTATGATTGTAAGTAGGCATTTAACAAATGGCTAGTGTCGGTGCTTTGATGGATGTATCAAAACAATAGGTTTTGATGGATGTATCAAACGATAAATTATTTTATGGTAGAGATTAAATGAATTGGCGAATTTATTCAACAATGAAGTAGGAAATTGAGGTAACTTTGGAGTAATTTTTGTGGTTTAGATATATTTAAATAATAATAAAAAATTAAAAATAAATTTATAAATATTTAATTACTTAAGATAAGATTACATTAAAAATAAAATTAAAAATAAATAAAAATTACATTAAAAAAAATTAAAAATAAATAAAAATAAAAATCCTTTAGATCTCAAAGGGAAAATCAAATAGGGTAGAGATTTATTAAATAGGAAAATTATTACGAAATGGTGAACAATACATTGATTTAGTGTATTGTTACTCATTGTAAGAAACTTGCAGATGGCCATGGCTCAACAACAATCTTTCCCATCTAGGTATAGACTCATTGTCTTATGCTCCTCTAATCATGAATCAAATTGCTTCCTTGAACTCTCATTTATGCTACCACCTTTCTTCATTTCATCATCTCTATTACAGTGATGTCAGTGATCATCGCAGTCATTTCATTCATCATCACAATGCTCATTTTTATGGGGTCACTTAAAAAGTCAACCATTACAATGTTTTGTTCCAACTTTCAAGGGAGTTTTGAACATGTTCTCTACTTTACCAAAAACGATTAAATGCTTCCTACAAAGGTTAAAAGAGACTTACTTTTGCAAGGATCCAATTCGGATCATGTAATAACTGATAGAAAAAATAAAAAAAGGTGTTATTATGTTATATGTGTGTGTGCACATGCGTATGTGCAAGCACCATTTGCCACAAGGCCAACCACATTGCCTGTGTTTGCCACTGGGCTCCCCTACATCGCCCCCACAAGCAATACAACCAATTACCTGACTAACCTTATGATAGACGAACATCACCCTCCACACACAAAACAAGTTTTTTATATATATATTTCTCCTTATTTTTAATTTATATTTTTTTAAAATATATCAATGAATTTTTTAAAATTATTTATTTTATTTTTTTAAATGTTTTGTTAAAAAAATTGCTCTAATTTTATTTTAAATGTTTTTTTTAAATCTTTAAAAAAATTATTTTTAATTTTTAATTTTTTTCATTAAGTTTTTTCAATATTTTTTTGGGAGTAAAAAGTGTTTTTTTTTTATTGATTTCTCTTTATTTATTTTTTTATTTTTTTTTAATATTAAAAAGGTGTTTTTTTTTAATCTTTAAAAATAATTGTTTTAATTTTATATTTTAATTTTTTTTTCAATTTTTTTTAAGTAAAAAGTGTTTTTTTAATTGATTTCTCCCATAGGAAATAAATAAATAAATAAATAAATTATAATATTTTTCTTTATTTTTTAATGTAAATTATTGGAAAAATAAATAACTAAATAAAAATTATGTATTGTGATTCATTTTTTTTTTTTTTTTTTTTTAAGTACCAATGGTCAAGGTTATAATGTCAATTAATTAAATATTTTTAGGCCTAAAAATAAATAAATTAAAAGTTAGACAAATTTGAAATAACAAACATTTCAAAAAACAAAAAAAATAGATATATTTTCCATAGTCATGGCATTTAGTTTTTAATGTCATGGTTGAAAATTGTTTGATTTTTAACCCTAAAAAAGGGGATAATGTTGCATAACCATTTGTGCATTTCAATTTGTGTTTTCATGCCTTTCATAGTCATGATATTTGGTCTTTAATGTCATGATTAAAAAATATGTGAATTTTAACACTAAAAAAAGAGAGGTGATGTTGCATCACCACTTTTGCATTTCAACATGGCTTTTCATGTTTTTCATAATCATGATATATAGTTTTTAATACCATGGTTAAAAAATGTTGGAGTTTTCTCACTAAAATGAAAAAAAAGTGATGTTGCATCACCACTGTCAAGTCACGAATTGGGATAAATAAATTAACATTTGTTTGTCAATCCGGGTAGGTCAACTTCAAGGTGAAACACAGTGTGTGTAAATTGGTTTTTAATATTTTCCTATAAAATCAATCACAAAGCATATACAAGTAGATCCCAAAGTTGATTCACCTTATACTAATTTTCAGATTCTTACATTGCAATTTGACTTCTTGAAACAAAGTTACAAATTCAACGAAAGATATCACACATTCTCGCTAGATACTCCATCTAAATTAATTGTTCATCAAAATCAATTAAGACTGTTTTGAAAATAAATTTAAATAAAATCAGTGTTTTGAGTTTCAAAAGAAAATTCTAATTACAATCGCTCTTTTTATTCTAGACACAAATCAATGAAAATCTAATTAATTAAATAATTCGAAAGCACCCACATCTAAAGATAATTCAAATAAAATTACTCAGAAACACAGAATATGTAACTACAACAAACGAGTAGGATCCTGCCTTATTACAAAATCACTACAAGAAATTTTGTAATTACTACAGAAATTCTTCTGTGATTACAAGATCACTACAGGAAATTTAGATTTATCATGGGAATTCCTGTTATGATTACAGGATCACTATAGGGAGCCTTAGCACGTAGCTACATGAAATTCCAACATACAATTACAAGAACAGTAAGTAGTTACAGGAAAACAAAGCATGTCGTTTATCATATACATTTTATGAATTTCAAAATAACAGTCACACCAAAACCATATCTAAACTTTAAAACATGTAGCAAAAATATAAGCGACACATACCAAGGGGCCCTCCAGGTAAGTGATGCTATAAAAAATATGAGCAGTTACTGCAAAACTATATCATAAATCTGATCTTGCATTACTGGAAAAACAGAGTTTGATACAAAAGAGTGTATATGGTTTTTAAGTCTCTTCCTCTCTAACCACTCCATGTATCATCTCTCTATTTTTATATAAAGGATAATTGCTTAACAAAGTTGCCCAAAATTAGGGTCAATTTGATTATTTTCATGCTAAAAACGACTTAACACAAGAGCTCTAAATCTGCATTTATGCTTTTTAGAAATTTGTTGCAGATAATGATGGTAGTCCCATGATATTCAACTCAATTTCGATGATTTGACACACCTTGCCTTCATTTGGATCAATCTTCTAGTATAAAATCCTTCTTGCTGGCATGGAACAAATTTGGTAGCTCAATTCCCGTATTAACAAATTTCGTACCTTACATCCTTATTAGTAACAAAAATAATTTGTTTACAAACATTTAAAGAATAAGAAGAAAAGAATAATTTTGAAATAATTTTTACCTGAAAGGCATCCTTTAAACACCAAAAATTGGTAAAAAGGTGTGAAATGAAGGTATTATTTCAAAAATGGGATGGTCATGGATATGGAAATTAAAGCCCAGCATTTCGTCCAAGCTAATCTTTTTGCATGACTCTACGCAACAAAAATTTAAGACCCTTCTGCCAGTGCATTGATCATCAACCAAAATTGTTTTTCTTTCTTGCATGTCTGTCAAAATTTGACTTCCATGTTGTCTTGAACTTCCCTAACTTCTTGAATAAGAAGATTCAAATTGGTGTTCAAGGGCTTTGCTCTGTCAACTCTTTCTTTCAATTTTTGCCTTCAATCCCTTGATCATTATTCAATTAATCTTTTATTCATTTGAATGTTGTGGAGATTTTCTCGATACACATCTTTACATTTTATTTTGAGGCCTTGGCATTTTTCTTTGCTTTTGCAAGCCCTATCATTCAAAATTTCATTTTTTGATTTATTGTTTCATTGACCATTTCTTCCTTATTTAAATTGTGTTCAACTTCTTAATGGTCTTATTCTTCTTCTTCAGTTTATTCAATGGAATGGTTATCTAACTTTCAGGACTTTCTTGTTTTTGAACTTGGTCAATTGATTATCCTTCGTATCCCTCTTGTTCCTGTTGTGGTGATTGACTTTGAAGCGAGTATTCTTCTCGATCCTATTGAGATAATTGGTTTGGTTCTACATAGGCCTCTTTAGTATAATCTCCCCCAATATATACTTCCTGTTCCTCTTGACATTTTTCTGTTTGTTCAACTTGCACCTTCTTGAGAATTTCCTCTTGAAGCTCTTTAGTTTGTTTAGCATTTACCTCCTTGAGAGCTTCCTCATACAAAATCTAGGCTTTAATTTTAGGTTTCTTAGAAATTTTCTGTGATTTAACAAGGGTGTATTTTTCTCCATAGGTCTCCTTTAGCAACTACATTTGTCTCCTAATAAGCTTGCTATCCGTTGTTTGCACTCAACTAGAATTGCTTCTTGATTTCTTTCCATTAGATGAGAAACCAATAACCTCTAGGGATGGTGGAGATTCTTTTCTTTCTGTTTTCCATGTAACCCTTATTCCTTGAGCTCTTCATGTGTCTCTTTTTCTTTGACCTTTTCTTTCTCAATTTGATTTTGGCCCTGATGTTCTAAACTCCCTTGTTGTTGCGGAATTGGGTTCTCTGGTTTCTTCGACACCTCCCCTTCAATTTGTTCCTCATTATGATCTAGATTAATTTCATTAGGGTTTTGAGGAGGCTTTGCCTCTTCAATTCCAAAGAGATTTCTTTGCAGAAAGTCATTCCATGTTTTATTTAGTCCATCCAATCTGTATAGCACGAGTAATTTAACTAAATCATGATGAAAGAAACTTTTCCTTGTCTCCTCGACATTTTTGAAATTTGACTTCCATTTTCGACAAACTTTTATGCAAGAAAAAGGGAAAATTTATCCTCCTAGTATTGTTTTTAATATGCTCCATTAATTGTATATGGTAGAGGAAAGTAATATTGTACTTTCCCTCGCAGGTCATGTATTGCTACAGGAAATAAACGATGTCGCCCCATGGATCTTTTAGGCATAGTATTGATACTCCTTTGGCTCAGTTTAGGTTCCCCTGCGTTCTATTCAAAAACTGTGTAGCTGCTTCTTTCATTATCCTCTTCCCTTTAAACCACTTTTCACATGTTTGTGGTAGACCTGTAACCCTAGCTAGGGTTTCCTCCAAGACTATTAATGAAATGTCGCAAACCCTTGTTGTTTCTCCATTGAATGTACCAACAAATTACTCTGTGATTGTAACGTTATGGCCTTGAAACCTTTCAAAAATTGGAATAGTCCAGCTTAGTGAAAATGTATCCTGCAAGCTGGAAAAGGTTTTAGGATACTAATTCCATAAGGTTTAGTACATACCTCTCCTAGGGCCTCCATTCTTACTCTTGTCTCTAGTCATAAGGCTTAGACTTGGTTTTAGGGATACATGGTATGTGTTGGGCTTCAAAATGTCATACAAATATCACTCATTACCATACATTTTTCACCTATGCTTCCATTATATCACTCATTATTCACTACCATGTCACTTCATTTTTCCCTATTGTTCATCATTAATGGGTCTCATTTATATCTTCCAAATATTATTTATTTTCAAGCATTTTTAAGAGAAATTCTTGATTAAATATTAGAAAATAATATATTTTACTTCATATATGGAAAGTGGATTGTTTTTGTGACATGTGTAGGTACAAAGGAAGCTTCCAAGACACCTTTATGTGGCCTTGAATGATCAAATTCGAATTTGATAAGATAAGCCTCGTGGAGAAGATCAAGGACAAAAGGGGGTTATGTGTCTAGATGGTTGAGAGATGTATGGAACTAAAGAGAGATTAGTGGATCATCATTATGAGTTTGTTATCTCATCCCATTGTATAAATAGGAGTACAATCTCCTCCATTTGTAATCTTAGAATCTTCATTTGTAATCTTAGAGTTCCATTTGTAATCTTAAAGTTGGTTTGTACATCATGATGGAGATTTTGAAATAAAGAATCATACTTTGATTTTGTTGCTTCTACATTTGAGTCTCCTTTGAAGTGGTGTGCTTGTGGAGTTATGGAGGGCCCCCATGGCCTCACTTGCATGCTTATTTTAGGTATAATTTAATTTATGTTTTTATTTCATTTCAACTTTTAAGTTCTTGTTAGATATTCTAATATTGGAAGAGATCTTAAAATTCATGTGTTCTTGTAAGGGAACCTTAAGATCTCAGATAATTATTAGATCTAGGTTTGTTTAGTTGTTGGAAGAGATCTTAAAATTCATGTGTTCTTGTAAGGGAACCTTAAGACCTCCAACAAATTAGGAACCTCTCTAGTTTGTTTAGTTATTGGAAGAGATCTTGGCAAATGTGTTCTTGTAAGGGAACCAATAGATCTCAGACAAATTAGAAATCTTTCTAGACCTATAGGTGGTACTTCTAAGTTTACCTTCCCGGGTTGACATTAATTGAACTCTGATTTGCATCCGCATTTTAGACCAAACATTTTGGCGCTGTTGCCAGGGAAGTGCAACTAGAAGGATTTAGTAATTATTTTATGGACTAATTTGTGGAACTTGGTGACAGCAGGTTCATAAAGGAGTTCAAAGTTTGGAGCAATTTTTTTATTTTTGCACATAGTTAATTTAAATTCAGTTTTTATTTTAAACCCCCCATTTCTCACTAATCCATCTACGGATGAAGAATTTGATTATGTTGAATAGGTACTTCTTGGAGAGCAAGGACAATAACCTTGAGCCAACTCTAAGACAAGTTACTCACATACTTGCAAATCATAAGGTAAAAATTTTAAATCGTGATGTGAGCATGTTCAAACTTTTAATCTGTAGGTGGCTTCACTGGAAGCATTCTTTTACCTAAGAAATAAATAAACCTTTCAAACAAGATAGATAGAATAGATTAGAAAAATAAAAATGAGATGTCATTAGAAGTCATTCTCATTAAAAGTTTTTAGTCTTAATCTTATTATAAGTTTTTAGTCTTATTTTCGAAAAATAAAAATAAAACATCATGAATAAATTCAGTGGCACACTAAGAGCTGCTTCATCTTCGCATTTCTATATCTTGTTTCTGTATCACAGGTAAGCCAAGAGCTTGTTTATCGGAAAGCTTTGTCTTCCGAGAGTCTAAACACCCCCGTGACATTGCAGAAAGAGTGTAGATAATGCGAGGTTTGATCGCAAATATTGATTGCGTTTATTATCCATCCACGCTAACCTGCATAAATAAAAATAAATCAAAAGATTAGTATGCTCTCTTCCTGCGATCAGGAAGATCAGAAAATCTATCGATTTATTTCAGATAAAAATACTCTCGCTGGAAAATTGATCTAAGATATGCCAATAAAGAATTTTGTGAATGTGAAAAAGATCATCTTAAAAAAATTTAGATCAACTTTAGTTTTTTTAAAAAAACTTTCCACATAATATATATAAATATATATATATATATAAAACTTCTTGAAAAACTAACCATTTTTTAATAGATAGATTCAATTTCATTTTTATTTTTATATTTTTTTAAATTAAAAAAATTATTAAAAAATAAAAAATATATAGAAAATAACAATTCAAACTAATAAAACAAATAAAACACAACAAAGATGAACAAGAGCCAAAGAAATGAGTCTTTGAAAATTTCTATCTGATACACGCATTAGATAAAATATATTATCCTCAGCGAATAATGTTACATGTCAAAACAGGGACCCATTACAGCAAATTGGGAAAGCTACAAAGAGAGAGATTCACAATTCAAACATGTTGTTTCAAAACCAACAATCATCTCACAAACCCTGCAGGGATAAATAACAAGCTTACAAAACCATCTGATTTAGAGAACAAAATCTACTTGAATGATTCCTACAGCGGATTGAATCGATGAGTTAGCCACGTGTGCTATAAGCATACTGTAAACCCAACCTAATTTTGAATTCCGCCCCTAAAAAAAACAAGAAGCAGTCAGTCAAAAAACGCAGCAGAGAAATGCAACCTCTGCAAAAACGTCAGTTTTAAAAATAGGTTTCTGATCGAACCAGGGTGAAATTGAAAAAACAAAGACATGGGTTTTTTCTGGAATAAAATAAATTACATAACTCAAAAATCGTTTGCCTAGATTCCTAACGATTTGAGAGGAAATAGTGGTTCTTTGGGACCCTGTTTTGGTAACTGCGTGAAGAAAAAAATGGTTTTTAAAATTAATGCACAGAGAATTACAAGTTTCGCTAGCAATGAAGCAGATTTTTATGGCCATTAAATCCTTTGCTATCAACCACCATCTACTCCAACCTAATTTTCAAACTTATCTTTCTACTTTCCAGGAGCTGTCAGGCATTAATCACGATCGGCGCCGCTCACTGTTCAGATGGCGCCGATCACTATTCAGTAGATGGCTAATCCGGCGCAGTTAATGTGTATCCGTAGCTAAAATGTGTATAAATTGCCAAGCCCAGTAATGAACCGATCAATTTTTGGAGTGTTTTTGTTCTCTGATATGGTATCAAGCTGTGAGGAGACTGAACTGTGTATTGAGTTTAGCTCCGTGTAAGGAATAAGGCGTTGAGGAGCCAAGAGGGATCTGCAGTAGTGAAGATTCTTGCTTAAGAGCCCCCGTTGTGTAGAGAAGCAGTAGATTTTAGCGTAGTGGAGTGTGGTGGAGCAGTGTGCTCAGTGAGTTGCAACTTTCAAATGGAGTTGAAATTATCTGCGTGTGGTGGAGCTGTGTGCTCATTGAGTTGGGAGCTATGTGCTCAGCTAGTTGTTGGCTCAGCAAGTTGAAATTTTACTCTTGCTGCATGTGGAAATTAAGCTGTGGAGGTGAAAGCTGCAAGTATCAGGCTTGCTGTAAGTGTTGTAAGTGAAATATTTGATGTGTTACAAATTTCATTTGAAGCAAAGTATTTTCATGCTATTTGAAAAAAATGAATGTCATTTGAGTGAAAAGATTTTGTTGGGAGAAGTTTTAAAAGATTTGCTTTATTTCAAGTGTTGAGACTAAATTTAAAAAGGGGGTGTTTATTTTTAATGAGAAGATTATAATGGAGTGATAAGGTATTTAGTATTTGTTTAATGTGGTGAAAGTTTTCTGAGATTTAGTGAAATTTGGTGTATTTGGATTTAGATTTGGTGGCATTTTGGTGATTGGAGAAAGTTTTTTTCATCATGGAAAATTTATTGCCTGATACTTATTTGAATGAATCCACCAAACTTGATGGAGGAAATTATGTGAATTGGAAATTCAAATTACTGACTATTTTAGAAGGTTATAATTTGTGGTCCATTGTGAGTGGGAATGAGCCCAAACCCACTGTTGCAGGTTCTATTCTAGATTGGGAGAGAAGGGAGATGAAAGCAAAGGTGTTGCTGCGTATGTCTGTAAAGGACAACATTATTCCTCACATCAGAGATTGCAAGACATCAAAAGAAACATGGGATACGTTGAAGGGTTTGTATGAAACAACAAATACAAACCGGATCTTGTTTTTGAAGACTAAGCTTTTATCTCTAAAAATGGAAGCAAATGAAAATATAAGCAATTTCATATCTCGTGTCAAATATTTAAGTGATAAGTTAGGAGATATTGGTGAAAAGGTGTCTAGTACTGACTTAGTCACCATCACATTAAATGGCTTAGTGAAAGATTATCAAATTTTTGTTTCAAGTCTTTTAGCTAGAGAGAAACCCCCTACATTTGATGAATTGACAGGAATTCTTCTACAAGAGGAGGAGAGGATGAAGAGATTTAATTTGGGCTCTAGTAGTTCAGATTTGGCGTTGGTAGCCAAGGGTAAATATCCATATAGAGGCAAGCCATGGGACAAGAACAAAGGAGGCAAGTTTCAAGCAAAACAAAAAGGTATGACACAATCTAAATTTCCAATCCATGATAAGAGAAATGATGATTGTTATTATTGTGGCAAACCTGAGCATCATTCTAAAGATTGTTATAAAAGGAAATATAATGAGTCTAGGCAAAGAAACAGAAGGCATAATGGAAATTTTGTGGACAAAGATACGTCAATCAGTGATGGATTTAAAAATCTTAAATTGTTTGTTTCTGATGCTGCATTGTCTGTGGAAAATGATGATGTGAATTCTTGGTTCATTGATTCTGGTTCATCACTCCATATGTCTTGTAATAAGGAGTGGTTTGATGAATATTATGAAAACATTGATGGAACATATGTTTACCTAGGAGATAACAGATCACTTAAAGTTCAAGGTTATGGAGTAATAGGTGTGAATTTGCCTAATGGACAAGAGAGACAGATCCATAATGTGATGTATGTTCCTGGTATCAAAAAGAATTTAATTTATGTTTCTACTATTGCTGATCAAGATTTGAAGGTGGAATTTTTTAAATCACAGTGTGTAGTGAAAGACATTCAAGATCAATACAAGGTTATTGCCACAGGAACCAGAGTTGGAGGCTTGTATAAGTTGGATGTGACAAGGAAAAGTCATCAAGTGTTGGCATCTACAACAATATCAACAGTAGATTTATGGCATCAAAGGTATGGACATCTAAATCACAAAGATTTAATGCTACTTCAAAAAAGCACAATGGTTGAAGGTCTTCCTGTCATGAAGAATGATCATGTTGAATGTGAAGCATGTGTACTTGGCAAGCAACATAGGGAGGAATTTCCTATACATAAAGAAAAAATGCAAAGGGAAATACTTGAATTAATTCATATTGATGTATGTGGACCTATGCAAACTAGATCTATTGGTGGAGCATGGTATTTCTTATTTTTGTGGATGATAGATCTAGGTATACATGGGTTTATGTCATAAGAAAGAAGAGTGATGTTTTTGAGTACTTTATAAAATTTAAGAGTATGGTGGAAAAACAAACTGGTAATTACATCAAAATTTTGAGATCTGATCAGGGGAGAGACTTCAAATCAAGAGAATTTAATCAATATTGTAAGAGCAATGGGATTCTGCAACAATTTATAGTGCCACATACACCTCAGCAAAATGGAGTTGCTGAGAGGAAAAACAAAACACTAGTTGAATGTGCACGTAGTATGCTTCAAGGTAAAAATATCTCTAATGGTTTTTGGGCTGAAGCCATTAATACTACTGTTTATTTGAAAAATAGGAGTCCAACCAAAACTTTAGAGCTTACAACACCTTTTGAAGCATTTTATGGGTACAAACCAAAAGTGAGTCATTTAAGAGTTTTTGGTTGCAAGGCATTTGCTCATATTCCAAAAGATGAAAGAAGAAAACTTGATGCAAAGTCAATTAAGTGCATCTTTATTGGTTATTGTGATAATCAGAAAGCATACAAGTTGTTTGATCCTAATACTCATAGACTGCTTGCAAGTAGGGATGTGGTGTTTCATGAGAATGCAAATGAAGGTGATAAAATAAATAATACTAGTGTATGGCATGATATTGATGATTATGTCAAATTAGATACAAGTGTTGAACAAGAACAGGAACAAGCACAAGAACAGATACAAGCTCAAGAGCAAGGAGCATCAAGCAATCATGATACTCCAAGAAGAGGAGAGGAGACTCCGCAAAGCAAAAAGAAAGATGAAAGCAGTAAAACTCCAAGAAGGTCATCACGTCAAAGTCAGGTACCTGTAAAGTATAAAGATTATGCATTAATGTCTCATGTTATGAATGTTGTAGAACCTTCAAGCTATGATGAAGCTAAAGAATATGAAGAATGGAGAGATGCAATGAATGAAGAATATAACTCTATAATGAAGAATGACACATGGGAATTAACATAATTGCCTAAAAACAAAGTTCCCATAGGATGCAAATGGCTTTATAAATCTAAATTTAATGTTGATGGAAGTATTGATAAACATAAAGCTAGATTGGTTGCAAAAGGATATTCACAAAAGGAGGGAATTGATTATGAAGATACTTTTGCACCTGTAGCTAAGTTGAACACAATTAGAATCATGATTGCATTAGCTACAAAATATAATTGAAAAATGCATCATTTAGATGTCAAATCTGCATTTTTGAATGGTGATTTAAAAGAAGAAGTTTATTT
This sequence comes from Pinus tabuliformis, assembly GCA_031772625.1. Taxonomy (NCBI): domain Eukaryota; kingdom Viridiplantae; phylum Streptophyta; class Pinopsida; order Pinales; family Pinaceae; genus Pinus; species Pinus tabuliformis. The sequence goes on from CM062804.1 coordinate 1,268,080,211, forward strand.
AGTTCAGCCTGAAGGGTTTGTAAAACAGGGACAGGAGCATTTGGTTTGCAGGTTAAAGAAAGCTTTATATGGTTTGAAACAAGCACCAAGATCATGGTATGTGAAAATTGATTCTTTCTTTTATGAGAAGCAAAAATGATCCTAACTTGTACATCAAGGAAGATGAAGGCAAGAATGTTGCTTTAATATATGTATATGTTGATGATCTTATCATAACAGGAAATGCATGCAAGTTGATTGAAGAAATTAAAAATTAGTTGTCACATGTATTTGAGATGAAGGATCTTGGTGAATTGCATTATTGTTTAGGTCTTGAAGTTTGGAGGGAATATGGTAAGACACTAATCACACAAAGCAAATATACAAGGGAAATCCTTAAAAGATTCAATATGATTGAATGCAAGGCAACATCTACTCCTTTAGAACAGAATGTCAAATTGTGCAGTGATGATGGAACCAAAGAGGTGAATGGAACTATGTACCGTCAACTGGTGGGAAGTCTGAACTATCTCACCACTACCAGGCCAGATATAGCATATTCTGTCAGCATACTTAGTCAGTTCATGGCTAAGCCTTGTGAAAGCCATTGGAAAGCAGCAAAGAAAGTCCTTCGATATCTGAAAGGAACACTTAATTTTGGTATTATGTATACTGATGAATTTGATGTTGAATTGGCAGGTTATTCTGATTCTGACTGGGCTGGAAATCTAGATGATAGGAAATCTACTACTGGATATGTGTTCAATATTGGTTCAGGACCAATATCATGGAGCAGTAAGAAACAACCAACTGTTTCATTGTCATCCACTGAAGCTGAGTATAAAGCATTATGCAGTGCTACCTGTGAAGCAATATGGCTTAGGAGGATACTTGAAGATGTTGGAGAAACACAACAAGCACCTATAGTAATCAGATGTGACAATCAAAGCACTATCAAATTGGCAAACAATCCTATATATCATGCAAGGACAAAACACATTGACACACAACATCATTTTGTAAGAGAAAAATTGCAATCAAAAGAAATTGACTTATCATATTGTAATACAAATGAAAATGTGGCTGACATATTCACCAAGCCTCTTGGAAAGGCTAAATTTGAAATGTGTAGAAGTAAGTTGTGCGTTGTAGAAAATCCAAATTATGTTGTAAGCCTAGTTGAGACTTAGACTAGCAGGCAAGTTAACATGTAGATCGTGATTAAGGGGAGGTGTCAAGCATTAATCACGATCGGCGCCGCTCATTGTTTAGACGATGCCGATCACTATTCAGTAGACGGCTAATCCGGCGCAGTTAATGTGTATCCGTAGCTAAAATGTGTATAAATTGCCAAGCCCAGTAATGAACCGATCAAGTTTTGGAGTGTTTTTGTTCTCTGATAGGAGCCTAAAATGGATATCTCTGTGGATGACATATGTGATGCATTGAATATTTTACTTGATATAAGAAACCATCCTCTATTAATTCATTGCAAAACAGGGAAAGTGTATATAACTGCATTAGCCAATAGACCTTTCTCTCTTTTTCTTTGTGATCGAGAAGAACCTGCGCTATCGTGTCGGGTAGAGAATTGTGAATTGTGTGTGAGAGCAAGTGTTGCTACATAGAGTTGCATGCAATAGTCATGTTGTCCCTTCTATCTACATAGTGTTTGTGAAATTGTGCACCACTGATTCAAAAACTGAAACCATTGTGGAATTGTTGTGAACCCTGGTGTATAAATTATCGTACCGTGGAGGTTGCATTTTCAGGTCAATTACTTGTGATCTAGGTTTGCATTGTCAAATGAAACTTGGAAGTGGAAAGTAAGGTAGCATGACAAAGAGATGCATATCGTTGTTAAACAATCTGGAATGGATGGATGAATGTATAGTTTTGGATGCACACAGAGATTAGTAGTGCTATAAAGAGACATATTGATGTTGGTGCACTGCCAATCAGATAAATCTAAGCTAGAACGAGTGATCGGGAAGGTTCAGCATTTGAAGTCACAACGCAGCAGAGAAATACATTTTTCTTGAAAGGTTTTGGTGTGTTCGTCAAGTGTTCACCCAGCCACACGAAAAACTTTATTTTCCATCTAAAGGTAAAGGTAGGAGAGGATAAACGTGCTCTTAAAGTGGCAAATTTGTTGAGAAGAGACAACGACTACGAAAAAGGAAAGATAGGCGTTGCTGGTGCCTTAAAATGAAAAGGTAATTCTTTTCTTTGGGCGTTGAATGTTTTTAAAAAACGTTGATGAGTTTGGAAGTTTTTTTAGTGTTAGTTTTTTTAAATTAGTTTTTTAGAAAATAAATAAATATATTTTTGTTGATTTGTTTATTAAAAAATAAATTAAAAAATTTCAAAATAAGTTTAAAATAAATTGTTTTTATTTTTATTTTTGTTATTTAAAAAAAAAAATAATTAAAAATAGACACTACAACATTTTTGAAAATCATTCACTATTGTCATTTTCAAAATACCCTTTAACTACAGATCTTTTTACTCCTTCACTTGAAAGATACTTCGAAGTCTTAGAAGGAAATCTTACACAGATTTGATATTTCATTGATTTGAAAACATATAATGGAACATTTGGAAGATTAATTTAAAGAAAAATTGTTGGATTATTTAAACGTTGATTAACTTGCTTAAGAGTCGACAATTTCATATTGTTGTATGCTTTTATAACATACTAATCTGCAAGACACAACAAGTCAATAATGCCAAGCTTTTTGCCATGCACAAAAGTTAGCTGACAAAAAGAGAGAGTAAATTTACTTTTCATGGTTATTTCTGTATGAATGGATTGATATTAATATCATGATTGAGTCAATTTCAACAATTTGATTGTCCTTAATCTATTTTATTTGGTACGAAATTTTTGCATAAGAATCATGAAGGAAATGGCCATTTCTTCTTGAACACACTTATGTTTTCTTTCTGCCAAGTCTTTTTGACAGGTTACAGGATAATCAAGTGATCATTAAGGAGATTACATTGTGACGACAATTGGTCTTCCAAAGACTAAATTCATAAAAAATTCTAAAGACAAATCCAACTCCACAACCACTACCTTGCACCTCCCTTTTTGAAACAAATTTTGAATTCCACCAATTGCAAATCCATAAAGCATGACATTTCCAGGTCAATTTTTCACAACAAGAGTTCTTATTCATACACCATGCATTTCCTTACATCCATTCCTTACAAGCTTATTGTCATTTTCCTTGTCATTACCATTCCCCTTCATTTCCGCCAATAAAACCCTGCTTCTATGGATATCATTGAGTCAAAGTCCTAGAGTCTAATTATCTTTGTAAAAACACCTAGAGGCTTGCATGCCTTAATGGCAAGTACTCTTGCCAACGAACAATGGGAGTACATTAATATCCCTTGATCGTTGGATCTTGTAGGTGACTCGACCACGAAAAATTTATTCGTACCTACAAAGATGTGTTAAGCATCTTGACTCCCATTGGAATCAATGGTGGGAGCTCTTGTGTTGGCTAGGGGCATTCATTAACGGCCACTAAGTCAACAACTTCTTGCTATGTTCGACACCGACACATTTATTCACATAGTAAGATTTGTGCCATTGAGCGTTGAAGACTTGAAGACCCATATTTTTTAGCAGATGAAGCAGAGTTCCTTTTATTATTTTTCAATTTCTAAATGACTTGAGGACAAGTCAATAAATAAGGCTAGGGGAGAATGTAATTTCTATATTTTATATACCTTCCAATCCTTATACATTTTCAAACATATTCAGCAGACTCATCAGATTCATCAAACTATCTAGCAGAAAATCCAGCAGCAGATATGACAATACAGATCCATATTTCATCCACAACTTGCAGCAGAAGCTTCAAATTAGAATTGCAGTAGTTGAACATACATGATTCATCCACTTCTTTAGGTAAGTAAGGTATGATGTTTTCTAACCTTTAATCTTGAAATTCTTTTTAGATGCTAAAATGATTATATTTGGAAAATATTACACTATTTCAGTATTCCCTTTCTCATTAAAAATTGCCAAAAACCATCAATTTTGGGGGGGGGGGGGGGGGGGGGTTGGGGTTTGGGGCGTGGGCGGGGAATTGCACACTTCATTTATTTCTCTCATTCATATTACATCTTAACCCACATAGTCTTCCCACAATAAAAACCACTACAAAATGATGAGCATATTAAATGACTTCTTAAAAATGAGAGATCTCAACAAAGTAAATAATGATTGTAACACAAGAACCAATCATTAAAAAGAGATTTCAACAAAGGAAATAATGATTGTAACACAAGAACCAATCATTCAAAGATGCAAATGATTTGCAAAAATAAAAGTTAATCAAAAGATGTGCAAAGCTAAAATGAAGTCCATGATTGAAAGATGGTTGTTACACAAGAAACAAACATCTTGTAAAAGGAAGCTCATCTAAGAATCAAATCAAATAACTCATTGCAGTAGCTTGCATGAGGACATGCAAGAGCTTTAGTTGGGGGGTATGTTGGGCTTCAAAATGTCATACAAATATCACTCATTACCATACATTTTTCACCTATGCTTCCATTATATCACTCATTATTCACTACCATGTCACTTCATTTTTCCCTATTGTTCATCATTATTGGGTCTCATTTATATCTTCCAAATATTATTTATTTTCAAGCATTTTTAAGAGAAATTCTTGATTAAATATTAAAAAATAATATATTTTACTTCATATATGGAGAGTGATTGTTTTTGTGACATGGGTAGGTACAAAGGAAGCTTCCAAGACCCCTTTATGTGACCTTGAATGATCAAATTCGAATTTGATAAGATAAGCCTCATGGAGAAGATCAAGGACAAAAGGGGGTTATGTGTCTAGATGGTTGAGAGATGTATGGAACTAAATAGAGATTAGTGGATCATCATTATGAGTTTGTTATCTCATCCCATTGTATAAATAGGAGCACAATCTCCTCCATTGTAATCTTAGAATCTTCATTTGTAATCTTAGAGTTCCATTTGTAATCTTAAAGTTGGTTTGTACATCATGATGGAGATTTTGAAATAAAGAATCATACTTTGATTTTGTTGCTTCTACATTTGAGTCTCCTTTGAAGTGGTGTGCTTGTGGAGTTATGGAGGGCCCCCATGGCCTCACTTGCATGCTTATTTTAGGTATAATTTAATTTATGTTTTTATTTCATTTCAGCTTTTAAGTTCTTGTTAGATATTCTAATATTGGAAGAGATCTTAAAATTCATGTGTTCTTGTAAGGGAACCTTAAGATCTCAGATAATTATTGGATCTAGGTTTGATTAGTTGTTGGAAGAGATCTTAAAATTCATGTGTTCTTGTAAGGAAACCTTAAGACCTCCAACAAATTAGGAACCTCTCTAGTTTTTTTAGTTATTGGAAGAGATCTTGGCGAATGTGTTCTTGTAAGGGAACCAATAGATCTCAGACAAATTAGAAATCTTTCTAGACCTATAGGTGGTACTTCTAAGTTTACCTTCCCGGGCTGACATTAATTGAACTCTGATTTGCATCCGCATTTTAGACCAAACGATATGATACAAAGTAGTGACACTAAGATTTATGGGACTTTGAAATTGGAAATTGTTGTGGATTATATCGTGTAAAACAAGAATAATTTGATTTTGAATAGAAGTGATATTTGTAACCAAAGGTACAAATGTCACTTTTCATAATCATTAGCTATAACAAATTTATCATAACAAGGAGAAAGTTGACACTTAGACATTACAGGATAATAATTCACAACGAACAAATGGTCATTTTAACATTAATTACATAAAAATATATGAATCATGGATATGATGGTAGGTTTTGGAGAGTGGTGTAGAATTTATTTATAAATAAAATCACTTGTTTTTAAAATTCTTTCCAATTTAGTAAATAAATGTAAATAAACTAGTTACTTTTTCATTACCTTGTAAGGAAGTGCAAAACGTGATCTTGTTGGTACATCCACTATTGCTGCCATGATGGAGTAAAAGGTCTTTTTGATGCAATCATCTTCTTTCTATTGGGACTGATTTTACAGGAAATCACTACTTAATTGTAGAGATTTGAACTTTACTTGCAGGAGTCTGAACTTCACTTATAACAATTTGAATTTTGCTTGCAAGAATTTGGACTTTATTTACAGGAAGAATTTGAACTCATTGCTTAATATTACATAAATATGTCCATATTTACATGAATCTGAAAAGAGATATTTCTCTGGCTAATACTGCTTGAAATTTTCACAACTTATATCAAATGTAAATTCTCTTCAATTAAACTTTCTAACAGAGATGGTAAGTCATAAAATGGTCTTTCTTCCAATAAATATTGAAAGAACTTTAAGCTCATAAATCCTTGTAATTAAAGGCTTTTGTAGGAAAACTTTTATGATTATTTTTTTACAGGGAATGATAATATATGTCTCCATAAATGCTTATATCTCCAGGAATGTACATAAATGTTTGTTTTAATCCTACATTTACATGAGACAATTTTCATATTGTTTTTGAAAGTGAGAGGCTCTTTCTCTGAATAGGTTGTCATTTATTACCAAAATATATTACTTATATCTTTAGAACACCATCTTATGGATTTTTATTGACCCTAGGATAGTTAATTTTCTCTGGTATTTTCAATTTTAAAGAGTCTGAAAAACTTAAAGAAAACTCAACTACTATCTTGTGGATTTTTCTTGAGCCCAAAATGGTTGATGCTCGACAATATTTTCAATTTTAGATAGTTTGGAAAACTTAAATAAAAATCTAAATGGTTCCCTTTCTGTTATTTAATCTATCAAATCCGAATAACGGAATAAACCTAAAATTGATAGATGTCCTTCTCATTGTTTAATGAGCACAAGAAGGAACATAGTTAGCTCATTATTTCATAAATATAAATTCAGGATGAAAGTGGATGAGGGGTATTACCCCCTTTATCCACAATGTCCATCTTTGCATGCTGAAAATTTGAAACAAAATCATCCCTAGAAACTGGTTGATGATATAACTTTAGCCTATGGTCATTGACTATAAATGAAATGTTTGATTCATCAATTGTTTTTATTTATACAACACCATTATCAAACGCATTTTGAATTTCATATGGTCCCAATAAGTTAGAAGTAAAATTACTCTTAAAATCTTTAAACTTTGAGTCAAATAATAGGGCCCAAACTCTAGTCTTGAATTCTTTCTCCTTTATGAATTTTTCATGCCATTTAGCTCTATGTTGTTGTATAAGAGTGGTTTTTTGTAGAGCATCTAATCACATTTCATCTAATTCATTTAATTGTAGGACTCTTTTTTGTTGAGCCCTAGGCATGTTTAATCCCAATTCAGCTGCAATTTTAAAAGTTTTAACTTGAAATTCAATGGGAAAAAGTATTTGTTTTATGTACACTAGTTCGTATGGAGTATGACTGATTGTACTCTTCCATGTTGTTTTATATGCCCATAAGGCCTCAGGAAGCCTTTCTGCCCAATCTGTTCGATGAAGTCAAATAGTCTTTGTTAAGATGTCTTCCAAAACCTTATTTGTATATTCCTCTTGGCCATTGGTCTGTGGGTGATAAGGAGTTGATTTTTGGTTTTTAATTTTGTATTCCTTCATGATTGACTCAACTAGATTTTATGTAAATTAAGCCTCCTAATAAGTAAATATCTCTTTAGGTACCCCAAAACAAACAAAAATATCTTCAAAAAGAAAATCCACCACTGATTGTTCATTATCTTTTACCAAGGCCTTTTCCTCTGCCCACTTTGTCACAGTTTATATAGACTAATATGCATCTCTTCTTCTTTGATGATGGACTAATGGGCCCCACAAAGTCTAAGGCCCATTTCTTGAATGGTTATATAAGAACTTGCGGATGAAGAGGGGTTTAATCGGCTACAACTGGATGACACATTCTTTGGAAACTGTCACAACTTTTCACATACTTTCAGGGCATCCTTGAAGAGACTTGGCCAATAGTATCTTAGCTAGATAATTTTGTAGGTTGTCTTTTTATTTGAGAAGTGTCCTCCATATGGCTCATCATGCCATGCTTTCAAGATATCTAACATGTTATCTTCTCTAACACATCTACGGATGACCATATCTACTCATGTATAGAAAATATCTCCTTGAATCCAAGAGTATCTAGCACTTTGCCTTATCACTTTTTGCTTTTCTTTTGATGAAAAGTGTGGTGGAAATTTTCCTATAGACAAATAATTGGAAATGTCAGCAAACCAAGGTGTTATAACAGAAACTGCAAATAATTTTTCATTAGGAAATCTATCTACTACAAGAATTATCTCACCAGAATCGTTGATTCGAGAAACAAAATATGTTATGTGGTTTTCCCTTCCCGACCTATCTAGCACTATGATATTAAATTCTTGTAACAATAGCAACCATCTTGTGATTATGCCATGTGTTATTGGTTTGTTCATTAGATATTGAATAACATAATGGTTAGTATGCACAAAGAATTCATAACCTATAATGTAATGACGAAACTTGTTAATTGCATAAACAATTGCCAAAAAATTCATTTTCTGTAACAGTGTAATTAATTTCAGTCGGAGTCAAGTTTTACTAATATAGTAAATTGCATATGTTCTTTGTTGTTCTTTTTGCCCCAAAATTGATCCTATGGCTGAATTAGAAGCATTTATAGATATATGGAAAGGTAATGTCAAATAAGGTATTCTTAACATAGGAGTTGTGGAAATTTTTTCTTTTAGCACATCAAAAGCAATTTGACAATCATCAGTTTAATAAAACTCAATCTCTTTTGCAATAAGTTTAAACAATGACAAGATCATTTGTTATTTATTTTTAATAAAACATCTATAATACCCCGCATGTCCCAAAAATATTCTTACATCTCTATGAGAAGATGGAATGGGCAAGTTAACAATTACTTCAAATTTTTGTGGATCTACCTTGATACCCAAGAAAGAGACATGGTGTCCAAGGACAACACCTTCGTTAAACATTAAAAAACATTTTTCATTGTTTAAAGAAAGATTTGACTCTTGGCATATTTTAAAGATTTTTTCTAGGTTATCAAGGGCTTCCTCAAAATTATTTTCGTAAACAGTGAAATCATCCACATATACCTCTACACAATCATGAATTAAGTCAGCAAAAATAGCCAAGGCTTCCCTTTGAAATGTAGTAGGTGCATTACAAAGTCCAAAATGTAGTAGTTTATAAGCATAGGTTCCCCATGGGCAGGTAAAGGTTGTCTTATCTTGGTCTTCCAAGGCTATTTGTATCTGGTTGTAGCCATTAAAACCATCAATGAAAGAAAAATACTTTTTTCCAGCTAATTTATCCAAGGCTTGATCTATGAAAGGTATAGGAAAATGATATTTTAGAGTGGACTTATTAAGTTCCCTATAGTTTATACATACCCTCTATTTACCATTCTTTTTAGGAACAATAACCAAGGGTGAGACCCATTGGCTATCAGATATTAGGTAGATAAAATCTACATCTAATAGTTTTTGGAGTTCCTTTTGATAATTTCCTTCAATGCAAGGTTCATTCTTCTTTGTGGTTGTCTAATAGGTCTAACATTTTCTTGAATGTAAATATGATGTGTGCATGTATAAGGATGTATTCCTAGCATATCAGTGTATTCCCAAGCAAAGTATTTGGAAATTTTATGCAATAACGTAATCAATTGATCCTACTGGAACTTTTCTAATTTAGAATTGATATTTAAAGTCTTTCCAGGAGATATTTCAATAACTTTATTGCAAGGATTTAATATTGAATGTACAGGAAAACTTATAAATATGTTGATTTTAAACCATCCTCAGTACAAGTTTCTTGAAAATGTTGTCCTAAAAGAGAATGCAAAGAAAAATTCGGGGTTCTCAACAAAGCTACTTCAAAATTTTCAGGAAATTTTTTAGGATTTACAGAAATTTCAACATTTACAAGAAAATTTACAGGGTTTGCAATAATCTTTTAGTGTAACAAAATTTTAGAACTTACAGGAAAATTTACAGGGTTTATAAGAATTTTTGAGTGTAACGAAATTTCAGAATTCTGAGAGATTATAGGAATTTCAGATTGTTGAAATATATCATATTGATCGTAATTTATAGGAATAACAATATGTTTAGAAATTGCAAAATTTTCAAATGTTTCACAATCTTCTGTTGTAGTTGATGTTCTAGATGATTGCCCCCTAAAAGGCTGTATAAAATCAGGATGAAAAATAAAATGATCAATTTGATTTTCATCAATATTTTCTTTTAGATTAAATTATTGTTAAATGGTTAACAAAGGTTGAATTATTTCATCATCTGCTTCATTTTCGTCAAACCAATGAACTTTCTTTAATTGTCCTTTTGTTTTGCCAAGGGGGTACAAAGTAATGTTTTTAATTTCATCATCATTTGTTATTATCATATTTCTAGAATGACAAATAATGTAAGTGTTAGAAGTTGCCAACCATGGTCTTCCCAAAATTAGAGGATGTCTTCCTAATGTGGATTTGGCTTGAAAGATCATAAAATCAATCATAAAATCAACTGGATATGCCCAAGAGTCAATAGAAACAATGATGTCTTCTACAATTCCCTCAAGTTTAATTTTTGATCTATCAGCCAATTCTAACATTGTTGGAGTTGGTCTAATGTTGTCTATTTCTAGGATATCCATGGTTTCTTTGGTCATAACATTTATAACAACGACCAAATCAATAAGCGTATTAGGAATAGAGAAACGGTAACTGCTATTGTTACAACATGAATACCTGTATCGACATATTTTTTTGCAACAATTTTTGTAGCCATTAGACTTGCCAATCTACCTATGACTTGTATTGTTGATGGATCTTGTTTCCTTTTTCTAGTTCTTTTAGTGCATAATTCCCTTATTGTTTTGGTGTATATTGGTATATCTTTTATTTCTCTAAGTAAGGGAATCTTTATAGTAATGTAATCCAAGTGGATCTTCAGACACAATAGCATGGAAATGCTCGAAAATCAAAGTGTTCAGAATGATGTTGACCTAGGACCAGAGTGTAGATCTCGTCTTCCTGATCCCAACGGTGCGAATGACACTCCAATCCGAGTCCGGATGCTAAAGTTATCGCAAAAAGAGTTCGCCTTTGTTCCTTTGAAAATAAGGCATTTTCTCCTAAATATGGCTCTAAAAGCCTTATAAGGCAAATTGCATCGGAAGAAGTGCAAAGGACGGACTTAAGGCTGGGCTTTTGCAACCCCCGATCAGCGATCTCCAATTAATCAGAATCGGGGGGCAGGCAATCGGCGATATCGGGACTTTAGAACTAGCGACATGCGATTGCCAATATCGGTGATCGGCGTTGGCGTATGCCAAAGGTAGGACCCCTGGGCCGCAGCGATTACGATTTGTGATAGGGATCAACGACATGCGATCTCAGCTGTTGGATCAGAATAGATCAACAGCCAGGATTAAATCGGTAGTCGGGAGATCGACAATCCCAATACCAAGGGGCGATGCAATATGGACCGTTCGATCAGGGAACAGATCAACGGTCTTGATCTACTTAGCATATCAACGATTGGCGGATCGGTGGATCGATGATCGACAATCAAAGATTACCTGATATACAGGGCCACTAAGAGAGCGATATGCGATTTGCGATCAATGCAAACCCGATAGGCAAATAAAGCCTGATTTGATGAAATTTGAAGTCTGGATTATCAGATTTTTCAATGTTTTATGTGTATTTTGTGTTTCTGTGTATATTTTTTTGTTTTAACAGAAAAAGGAATTCCTGTGGTTTTTTTGCACCGACCGAACCTTCTGTTCAAACAACTTCTATTTTAACTTAACAGACTCCACATTTTAAGTGGCCTTGTCACGAAAACATGTTATAAAACACGATGGATGTAGAGAGTCGAAGCTAGAGAAAGGGCCAGAGAGCCTGTGTGAGAGAGCCAGAGAGCCTGTGCTAGAGTGCCCGAGAGCCTAAAGTGCTAGAGATCTAATGAGGAGTTTTTGCCTGATGGAGAGCCACAACACGAGAGGGCCAGATAGCCAGAGATAGCTGGACAATGCCGCAGGTTTACTTAGGGAAGCCTGAGTGCTAGAGAGCTTGAAAGCGAGAGCACCGAGAGCCGTAGAGCCACAGAGATTTATCGAGGCAGCACAAGAAGGTGAGCCAAAGAACCAATGGGTCAGGCAGAGCCTTAGAACTGTAGCGACATAGCCAAAGCGCTATAAAGCCGGATAGCCAGAGAGCTACATTGCAGATAGCCAGAGCAGTTTTCTTCTTGTATGATCGATGTTGTGAGATCGAAGGAAGCTTTAGCACGTTGACAGTTTATGTTTTAGATGCGCTTGATGGCGAAAGCCAGAAAATAATCGATGCAAGGGGAGCCGAAGTCCAGATTGGTAACGGGCTGTGCCTGCGCATCGACGATGTGAACAACGCATTCACGGTGGATTGTTTCGCTAAGGATATGAACATCTGCTTCTTCATATAGCCCCCTTGTTACAAGGTATATAATTATTGTTTATATACTTCTTCTTTGCACATTATGCTGCACAAATCCTTGATTGATGTTGATGTAGGATCTTCTTTATTACATGTTGTCATGATTCCTTGCGTGATTTGATGTGGGATATCCTATATGATGTACTTGTTGTCATAACTCATCATGTTATGTTTTGAGATCCCTTGTAGTATGTTGCTAGGATACTCTTGTTTATTACATGTTGTCATGCATGTGTTTTGTTTTGACATCCCTTTTGTGCCATGTTGGCGGGATGCTCACCATGCATGTGTTTTGTTTTGACATCCCTTTTGTGCCATGTTGGCGGGATGCTCACCATGCATGTTTCTGTGTCATACTGATAGGAGTCTTTTGATTGAGAGTTCTAGTTGTGGAATATCTCTTAGAGCCACTCTTGTGTGAGGGAATTTTTCCTTGTATGATTGCGACATCATCTCTTGTGTACATCATCTTTATTAACAACACTTAATGCAACTGCCTACACCATCTTGACACCGGGGCCCACAGGCATAGTCCCTCCTGGACGAACTCCATTATCAACGCTTATCTTTTCATGTGTTGATGATTATTATGTCCCTCTTATTTTCTGCATGCAGATGTATGCATTAATGTTCTTTTAAAATGCAATTTTAACACATCACCAAAGTAAAAAGTCTTGGAAGGGTCCTTCGTTACACCCAGACCTAGATCAAGTGGTATCAGAGTGGTCTTTGTGTTGATGTGATTTGCAGTGTGAACAATGACAAAGGATGAAAGAGCAATGTACGAGACAATGCTCAATATTTCCAAGAAAGTGGAAATTGTGTATGAAACTCTACAGAAAGAAACATAGGAAAAGGAGTGATTACAACTTTAGTTGCAAGCCATAGAAGAGGCCATGGATGAATTGAATCAAAACAAACATAATCTTAAAACAAAGAATGATGAATTGAGGATGCGCCTACATGAAGAGAAAGAGGAAAAACAGAGTTTGCTACGACAACTGCAAGCAAAGGACAAGGCCTTGGAAAAGCTGCAGCGAGACCCATGAGAGGTAAAAAGTAGTTCTCCATCTTCACATATGTTTCCTGATGATGATTTCGCTGTGTTTGAAAATCACACCACAAGAATTGGCTCCAAATTACTGAAGAGAATGGGGTATGAAGGAAAAGGCTTGGGCATTAATGGCCAAGGCATTGTCAACCCCATCAAAGTAAAGGAATTACCCCGCCATGTAGGACTTGGGTATGTCATGAAAGAAGTTGGGGAATGCGCTGAGACAATTAGCGAACCACCAACAACGGATGATGAGAAACCCTCATCAAATCTTTCCAAATCGAAAGAAAAGGTAAAAGATGTTGATTTCCTTTCGATTTCATCTTCTCATAGTATGATGTCTGTTGGAGATTTGGAGATCCCAATTACAGGGACAAACATGAGGCTCCTTACAAGGATGAGGCATGAGGAGAAAAAAGAACTTGGTGCTAATAACCAAGGCATAACTCAACCTTTGGAGGTTGTGCATGAACATCGATTTGCAGGCTCGAATTACACTAAAGGAGAGTGCTCAAAGGTGTCAGATTCGTCCGAGACATCGTCGAGGAAAGAGAATGATGGGAAAACATCCCCATCATCCCATGGCAGTTTCCATTGCAGGGAGAGAGCGGATGCAAGCTCTCATTGCCATACTGATATCAGAAACAACAAAGGAAGGTATAACCACTTTCAATCTTCGAATGTTCATTTTGATTATGATCATGTTGGTAATAATGAACGAAGATCAAGACATTGAAAAATATGTACCTTTTATGGTTTACCTAACCATACCTTTTCTAAGTGTTGGAAAAGAATTGCAGCACTCATGAGGCGTGAAATCCCCTCTCAACAACATGAAAAGAAACAGGTTAAGTAGATATGGAGGAAGAAAGCCTATTGCAGCCATTGTGACAGAAATGGCCATCAAAGAGCCACTTGTTGGAGGCTCCATCCAAAGCAACGCCTTAAAGACAAATCGTCAGTGCGTGAACCAGGTAAAGCAGTTGTTCGACAAGCAAAATCACCTCAAGGAGGTGACCCATTCACATTGATAATTGAGAAATGGTTTCTAGACATGTTGTTGTTTCATGGTCATTCTTTTGTAAATCATTGGTTGCATTTTAAAGTGTAAAAGTGATGATGTGTTTCCACCACTTGGTCAGCAACAATGATGTCTGGTCATGTTTTGAGTTGCATGTTAAAACTCTGAAAGTGATATTATGTTTCCATCACTTGTCAAAACAATAGTGTTTGGCCTTATGTATGGAAATCATGTGTTGCAGTGATGATGTGTTTTCCGTCACTTTTTGAAGCAACCATGATATATTGGCCTTGTTGTCATAGTTGGGGTATTGCGTCCATCGTGTTGTAAACTTGACCTCTGAGTATGTGTTATAAACTCGTGGCAAGTGTGGGATGTTTGGGTCTTTAGTTGGTTATGTCATTCAAGCATGTAATGTGCAAACAATGTACTACAGGTTGCAGAGGTAGCAGGTGTTGGCTCGTGGCTTAAGGCTCCGAAGAAAAAAGGTGAAGGAGATGGAAGCAAGACCTTTTCAAGACACTTGTGATGCAGACATGGTATAAAGGAAGTTGCAGATTATTTTTTTTATGCTTTTGGAGGACCAAAAACTCCTCAGTGGTGTTGGGTTATGTTATATTCTTTCCACGACTAGCCCACGTAGTTAACCAGGGGGTTAGAGGAGGGCGGAGCACCCCTTTTGTTGCACTGATTATGTAGCGGAGGGGGGTCACATGGGGTTTTGAAGGGCACCCATAACCCCACTTTATGGGGTCCGGGGCAGCGCCCTGGAAAATTTTGGTTTTGGACCCTATGTTAGGTTGGGTGGACCCACCTATGGTTTTGTGCATGATTTTCGCACATGTTTTTTGGACGCGATGGTTTTCGGTCCATGGTATTGGACGCGATGGTTTTCAGTCCATGGTATTGGATACTTCGGCATGTATAAATACGTATTGTAACATTGAAAGGAACATAATGAAAAATGTCAAGCTTGTATTCCTAGTTTTGGGATCCAGGGGAAAATCTCTGTGTATATGTGTTTTATGTGTTATGATCTCTCATTGTTTAGTTTCTATGTTTTAGAATTCGTATGCAGGTAATTTCTGTACGGGGTTAAAACCTATATTTGGTATCAGAGCTGTTTTGGCTTCAAGGGGACGCCTTTGTTGCTGAGGGGTTTCGCTCGAGCCTGTGGTAGACCCTGTTCAGTGGGAGATCTGCGAGATCGATTCTGTTGGTGAAAGAAGATGGCGAGCAATGGAAAGATAGAGATCGAGAAATTTAATGGTCAAAGTTTTGAGTTGTGGAAACTCAAGATGGAGGATTTGTTGGTGGATAAAGATCAGTGGATCGCGGTAGATCCAGGTACTAAACCAATGGGAGTGTCCGATGAAGAATGGAAGAAGTTGGATCGGAAGGCAAAGAGCACAATACGATTGTGTGTCTCAGATTCAGTATTGCTGAATGTATCAGGGGAAGCTACGACGAAGGCTTTGTGGGACAAGTTAGGGACTTTGTACCAATCTAAGTCTCTGGTGAATAAACTGTTCCTGCGGAAAAAGCTGTATAACCTAAGGATGAAAGATGGAGACTCGACGACAAAACATCTGAACGCATTTAATACTGTGGTAAGTCAGTTATTATCTGTTGATATTAAAATTTCAGATGAAGATAAGTGCATCAGTTTGTTGTGTTCTCTACCAAATTTGTGGGATAGTCTGGTTATTGCAATAGGTAGTAATGCAACTGCCTTGAAGTTTGATAAAATAGTCTCATCCTTGCTGACAGAGGAAATGAGACGGAAAAATACGGAGAGCCAAAATGGTGATGCCTTGTCTGTACAAGGACGGTCCCAGAACAGAAACAAAAATAAGTCATTGAGTGCGAGATCTAAATCTCCAGGAAAACCTGTAAAGGTGGTGTGCTGGAAATGCGTAAAGGAAGCTACAAAAGGGACTATAAATCTAAAGCTCCTGATAAAGTAAAGGGATCTGATGATGCTCCTTCTGCAGAGGCAAAAACCACCTCAAATGAAGGTGGTGATGTGTACTTGCCCTCTTCAAGTACACATGTAGATCATGAGGCATGGTTGATTGACTCAAGTGCATCCTTTCACTTCACTCCCCATAGAGAGTGGTTCTATGAGTATGAGAAATATGATGGTGGTGATGTCTTCTTGGGGGATGACAGGAAGGCTAGAATCATTGGTCGTGGAAAAGTAAAGTTGAAGCTGCAAGGTGGAAGGGTTAGAACACTTCCGGGTGTTCTGCATATTCCTGCATTAGCTAGAAATCTGATCTCTGTTAGCAAGCTGGATGATGCAGGTGTAAAAACAGTGTTCGAGAAGGATACTTGCAATATGGTTCGGGGAGCATTAGTATTGATGCGGGGAGTTCGGATTGGAACTCTGTACAAGCTACAAGGTAGCACTGTTATTGATGGGTGCAATAGTTTTGTGGTTTCTGAAAGTGGAGCAGAAAATCTAGTGGTTTCTGGAGAGAAGACCATGTTGTGGCATCAAAGGCTTGGACATATTGGAGAAAAGGGCCTTCAGATACTTCATGGTAAAGGTGTGGTAGAAGGTATGAGTAATAGCTCTCTGGATTTTGATTTCTGTGAAAATTGTGTATATGGGAAGCAGAATCGGGTGAGTTTCCCCTCTGGTAGTAAGAGGGCGAAACAGATATTAGAACTTGTGCACAGTGATGTGTTTGGACCTGTGAAGGTTCCATCACTGGGTAACTCTGTGTACTATGTATCAATTATAGATGACTTCTCAAGGAATACATGGATATATTTCTTTAAGAAGAAATCTGAAGTCTTTGACAGGTTTAAAGAATTTAAGGCTCTGGTGGAAAACCAGACACAAAAGAAGATAAAGCTGTTGAGGACAGATAACGGTGGAGAGTTTTGTAGTAAGGAAATTGAAGAATTCTGTAAGAAGTGTGGTATAGCACAACAGAAGACTACTCCATATACACCTCAGCAAAATGGAGTTGTAGAAAGAATGAATAATACATTGATGGAAAGGGCAAGAAGCATGCTCAGTGGTGCCGGGTTAGGACATGAATTCTGGGTAGAGGCGGTGGATATTGCATGTTACCTGGTCAACAGGTCACCTTCATCAGCGTTGGAGGATAAGACTCCACAAGAGGTATGGACTGGTAAGAAACCCTCTATTTCACATTTGAGGGTATTTGGATGTGATGCATACGTACATGTTCCAAAGGAGAAACGAACCAAGTTGGATAGTAAATTTGAAAAGTGCATCCTTATTGGGTATAAGGATGGTTTAAAGGGTTATAAGCTTTGGAACCCAGTAACAAGGAAGGTTGTGTACAACTGAGATGTGGTGTTCAGAGAGGTGAAAGATGTTATTAAACATGAAGTCCAACCAAAGGAACCTGAGAAGATAGAGTTTGAGCTAAAGGAGGAAGAATCAGACTCTACAGTAGAGGAGGAATCAGAAGATGAAGAGCCACAAACTCTGGTTGTGAGAAGATTAGTTCGAGAAAGAAGTCAGCCAGAAAGGTATAGTCCATCTGCTTTCTGTTCAAATTTTGCTTTGTCTGTTACTGATGATGATCCCAGAACTGTGAAGGAAGCAGTAGATTCAGAGGATGGAAAACTCTGGAAAGAGGCCATGGTTGATGAAATGGCATCTTTGCACAAAAATGAGGCTTGGGATCTGGTGGAGTTGCCGGTTGGAAGGAAACCCATTGGCAGCAAATGGGTGTTCAAGAAGAAGACAAATGCAGAAGGAAAGGTGGAGAAATACAAAGCTCGGTTGGTAGCAAAAGGTTATTCCCAGGTGCTGAGAATTGATTTTGGTGATGTTTTTTCTCCTGTTGCCAAGGTAACTTCTATTAGATTACTTTTATCTGTTGCTGCTGCTTTTGATTTTGAGGTAGAACAGATGGATGTGAAGAAATCATTTCTTCACGGGGATCTGGAAGAGGAAATATACATGAAGCAACCTGAAGGCTTTGTGGTGAAGGGTAAGAAAGAACTGGTATGCAAGTTAAAGAAGTCTCTATATGGGTTAAAACAGTAACCAAGGATGTGGTATCAGAAATTTGATACATTTATACGGGGACTTGGCTTCACTAGAAGCAAAGCAGATCACTGTGTGTATTTTAAATTAATTGGTGACCGTGTTATTTATCTGGTCTTGTATGTGGATGATATGTTGCTGGTTGGAAATGACAAAGAAATTATCCAGGATTTGAGGACCCAGTTGTCCTCCAAATTTGACTTGAAAGATCTTGGTGCTGCAAACTATATTTTGGGCATGGAAATTAAAAGAGATTGGGAAAAGAGGAAGCTCTGATTAAACCAGAGGAAGTATGTCGAGACAATACTGCAGAGGTTTAATATGCAGGATAGTAAACCGGTGAAGGTTCCTATTCCTGTAGGTGTGATGTTATCTGCTGAACAGTGTCCCAAGACACAAGAAGAGGAAGAGGACATGTCCCGTGTTCCATATGCAAGTGCAGTCGGTAGCCTGATGTATGCAATGGTCTGTACTAGACTAGACATAGCACATGCAGTGGGAGTATTGAGCAGGTTTATGTCAAAACCAGGGAAGGAGAATTGAACAACAATGAAGTGGGTTTTCAGGTATTTGCGTGGCACTAGTGATTATGGTTTGTGCTACCAAGGAAGACCAGGATTGGACAGAATGTTGGATATTCATGGCTTTGTTGATGCAGACTGGGCAGGAGATCTGGATCATAGAAGATCTACAAGTGGGCATGTGTTTAACCTATTTGGAGGTGCAATCAGTTGGATGAGTAAGAAACAATCTGTAGTGGCACTATCAACTATAGAGGCAGAATACATGGCAGCCACTCATGCAAGCAAGGAAGCAGTTTGGTTGCAGAGATTGTGTTCAAGTATGGGGTTAGTACAGGGAGCTATAAGGATAGACTGTGACAGCCAAAGTGCAATTTTCTTAGCAAAGAACCTCGCATATCATTCAAAGACAAAGCAAATTGATGTTCAATATCACTTTGTGAGGGATATGATAGAAGACAAAAAGGTGTCGCTGGTAAAGGTGGAAACTTTGAAGAATACTATAGATGCATTAACAAAATTTGTGAGCTCTGAGAAGTTCTCTTGGTGTAGAGAGATAATGGGCGTTTCAGGGCTGGAATGACTAAGCTCTCTTGTGGTCCCCTGTGGAAAAAAAAAAAACAAGTGGGAGAATGTTGGGTTATGTTATATTCTTTTCACGACTAGCCCACTTAGTTAACCAAGGGGTTAGAGGAGGGTAGAGCCCCCCTTTAGTTGTGTTGATTGTGTAGCGGAGGGGTGTCACATGGGGTTTTGAAGGGCACCCATAACCCCACTTTATGGGGTCTAGGGCAGCACCCCGGAAAATTTTGGTTTTGGACCCTATGTTAAGTTGGGTGGACCCACCTATGGTTTTGTGCATGATTTTCGCACAGGTTTTTTGGACACGATG
Source organism: Pinus tabuliformis (assembly GCA_031772625.1). Taxonomy (NCBI): domain Eukaryota; kingdom Viridiplantae; phylum Streptophyta; class Pinopsida; order Pinales; family Pinaceae; genus Pinus; species Pinus tabuliformis. Next base: position 1,268,100,226 of record CM062804.1, read on the forward strand.
GTTTTCGGTCCATGGTATTGGACGCGATGGTTTTCGGTCCATGGTATTGGACGCGATGGTTTTCGGTCCATGGTATTGGACGCAATGGTTTTCTATCCATGGTATTGGATGCTTCGGCATGTATAAATATGTATTGTAACATTGAAAGGAACATAATGAAAAAATCAAGCTAGTAGTCTCGATTTTGAGATCCAGGGGAAAATCTCTGTGTATATGTGTTTTATGTGTTATGATCTCACATTGTTTATTTTTTGTGTTTTAGAATTCGTATGTAGGTAATTTCTGTACGGGGTTAAAACCTACAAGTGGGGAGGATTGATCCAAGTGGATCTTCAGACACAATGGCATGGAAACGCTCGAAAATCAAAGTGTTCAGAATGATGCCGACCTAGGACCAGAGCGTAGATCTCGTCGTCCTGATCCCAACGGTGTGAACGACACTCCAATCCGAGTCCGGATGCTGAAGTTATCACGAAAAGAGTTCGCCTTTGTTCCTTTGAAAATAAGGCATTTTCTCCTAAAAATGGCTCTAAAAGCCTTATAAGGCAAATCGCATCAGAAGAAGTGCAAAGGGCAGACTTAAGGTCGGGCTTTTGGAACCCTGATCACCAATCCGATTAATCGGAGTCAGGGGCAGGCAATCGGCGATATCGGGACTTTAGAACCAGCGACATGCGATTTGCGATTGCCGATATCGGCGATCGGAACGATTGGCGATCAGCGTCGGTGAATGCCAAAGGTAGGACCCTTAGGCCGCAACAATTGCGATATGCGATGGCAACCAGTGACCTGAAATCCCAGCCGTCGAATCGGAACAAATCAACAACCATGATTAAATTGGCAGTCGGGAGATCGACGATCCCGATACCAAGGGGTGATGCGATAGCGACATACGATGCAATTTGGACCGTCCGATCAGGGAACAAATCAACGGTCCAAATCTAATCGACATATCAGCGATTGGTGGATCGACGAATCAACGATTGGCGATTGACAATCCCCCGATATACAAGGCCATTGACAGAACGATATGCGATTTGCGATCAGCGCGGACCCGATAGGCAAATAAAACCCGATTTGATGAAATTTGAAGTCTGGATTATCGGATTTTTCAATGTTTTCTGTGTATTTTGTGTTTCTGCGTGTATTTGTCCATTTTAACAGAAAAAAGGCATTTCTGTGGTTTTGTTGCGCCAACCGAACCTTCTGTTCAAATGACTTCTATTTTAACTTAACAAACTCCACATTTTAAGTGGCCTTTGTCACGAAAACGTGTTATAAAACACGATGGATGCAAAGAGCCAATGCTAGAGACAGGGCCAGAGAGCCAGAGAACCTGTGCTAGAGTGCCCGAGAGCCTGAAGTGCCAAAGAGCCAATGAGGAGGCTGTACCTGATGGAGAGCCGCAGCATGAGAGGGCCAGATAGCCGAAGATAGCTGGACAATGCTGCAAGTTTACTTAGGGAAGCTTGAGTTCCAGAGAGCTTGAAAGCGAGAGTGCCGAGAGCCGCAGAACCACAAAGCTTTATCGAGGTAGCGCAGGAAGGTGAGACAAAGAACCAATGGGTCAGGCAGAGCCGCAGAACTACAACGACATAGCCAGAGCGCTATAAAGCCGGATAGCCAGAGAGCTACATTGCAGATAGCCAGAGCAATTTTCTTCTTGTATGATCGATGTTGTGAGATCGAAGCAAGCTTCAGCACGTTGACAGTTTCTGTTTCAGATGCCCCTAATGGTGAAAGCCAGAAAACAATTGATGCAAGGGGAGTCGAAGTCCAGATTGGTAACGGGCTGTGCCTGCGCATCGACAATGTGAACATCGCATTCATAGTGGATTGTTTCACTAAGGATATGAACATCCGCTTCTTCATATAGCCCCTTTGTTACGACGTATATGATTATTGTTTATATACTTCTTCTTTGCACATTATGCTGCATGGATCCTTGCTTGATGTTGATGCAAGATCTTGTTTATTACATGTTGTCATGATTCCTTGCGTGATTTGATGTGGAATATTATATATGATGTACTTGCTGTCATAACTCATCATGTTATGTTTTTAGATCCCTTGTAGTATGTCGCTGGGATACTCTTGTTTATTACATTTCGTCATGCATGTGTTTTGTTTTGACATCCCTCTTGTGCCATGTTGGCGGGATGCTCACCATGCATGTTTTTGTTTCATACTGATAGGAGTCTTTTGATTGAGAGTTCTAGTTGTGGAACATCTCTTAGAGCCACTCCTGCGTGAGGGCATTTTTCCTTGTATGATCGCGGCATCATCTCTTGTGTACATTATCTTTATTGACAACACTTAATGTAGCGGCCTACACCATCTTGACATCGGGGGCCCGGAGACGTAATCCCTCCTGGATGAACTCCATTATGTCCCTCTTCTTTTCCGTATGTAAATGTATTCATTAATGTTCTTTTAAAATGCAATTTTAACACATCACCAAAGTAAAAGGTCTTGGAAGGGTCCTTCGTTACACTTGGACCTGGATCATAATGTTTTTCAATTCATTAATAATCTCAAATTCAAGTATGATTTTTGGCACATCTTGTTTTTCAGAAATCAATCTTTCATGAAATGGAGTTGTCCCATATGTTTGAGGTTGCTCTTGCAAAGGGATAATTTGTTTCATTGTTGTTTTCAATTTTTCTTGTAAAGGGTATGTTTTTGTTTTTTTTTCTATTTTATCTACAGTTGTTTCAGGTTGTTCTTAAATTATGATTGTAGATTTTGGGTTTACAACTTTACCAGATCACAAATTAATCTCTTGTATTTCTACAAGACTATAAGTTACTATTACAACAAATTCATGTAATTTCCCCTGATTTTCCTGTAACTATACAAAAAATTCCCGTAATTTTACTAGTTCTTCCTGTAAATGTATAGAAAATTCCTGTAATTTTACTAGAGATATAAGATATGTAAGGAATGATTCAGATTCAACATTATAAACAGGTTTTTTTATCTTATTATTTGGGTTTGCAACTGGTTGAGAAGGAAGTTGTGTAGGTCATGGAGGTGGTTGATTGGATGGAAGTTTTAATTGTTGAGGTTGGGTTAATTGAGGTTGTTGTGAAGGATGTGTTTGTTGTGTCATTTGTGGAATTTGGAGATATGCCCGATATGGTTGTTGGTGATATGGAGGTTGAGGTTGTTAATATGATTGTTGTTGATATGGAGCTTGAAATTGTGGAGGATAAGATTGAGGAGGTATATTTTTGTAAGGAAATCCCCTCCAGGTTTGTTGATAGGGTTGATTTTGTGCTTGTTGTGGAGGCCATGCTTGCCATGGCATTGGTGTATTCCATTTATTCCGAGGAGCATTATAATAAGGAATACCTTATTGATTAGGATCTTGATACATACCTGTTCCACGTGGTTTCCATGGTCTCCAGAGTGCAATATTGTAAATTGATTCTGCGTTTCCAGAGTCTCCTTTGTAAGTTGTCTTTAGCTCAAATAGTGTAGGACTTTCTTTAGTTTTGTGTAAATCTGCACAAATCAAACAAACTTGAATATTATCAAGAGGACATCCTCTTACTGGATGTTTTTTCTGACATATAGTGAAAAATATAAATAAGTTTGATTCTTGTTTTTCTTTCTTTTTCCTAATTTTCAAATCATCTATTTGAGAAGTAAGAGTATTTAAAAGATCAGCCTTAAAACCCTTTAATAAGTTTCCTAATTTTGCCCTAATGACACCTCTAGTGGCTGATTTAGTAACTTTAGAAAGTGGATTTCTTATGCTTGCACCATTTTTAGCTTTTCCTCTTGAATATTTCCTGCACAAATCACTAATTATGTTGAATGAAATATGTGAAATATCACCAACACCCATTAGATTAAGTATATATCTATATTCATCACGAATTCCTTTTAGAAATATAGTACGAACTATGTAAGGACTCAAATCATGTTGCTTACATTTATGCAAATTATATAAAAATATTTTTAAATCATTTTCTAAGCTTTCATCTTCTTATTGCATCATTCTAAAAGTATCCTCCTGAGAATCTCTAGGTCTGCAATAGGGTTGATATTTATTAAGAAAAGCCTTTTTTCATACGATCCCAATATGCAATAGCACCTTCACCTAAACCCATGAACCAATGTAGAGCATCTCCTTTTAATGTTGTAGGAAATAATCACTCTTTTTGTGCATAAATGTTATAAGCATAACTGTGTGATCTAGGTGGCTCCAGAAAGGCTCAAAAATCAAAGTATTCATATTTTGTTGAAACTAATACTAGAGCGTAGATCTCATCTTCCTGATTCCAACAACACAAACAACGCCTCAATCTAATTTCGTATGTGAAAGTTATGCTCAGTCAAAGTTTTAGTTAAATTGGGAAAAAGTCAAAGTCAAAGTCAACATTTTTCCTCGTGGCATCAAAGTCAGCAAGCCTAGTGGGACCCATAAAGCTAATGTGGAAACCCAATCAACAAAACAGGCGGACCCACAAGTAGATGATGTGGCAGCACCACAAGTCGACACATGGCAAGTAGGTGATAGAAGTGGCATATGATGTTGACCAATGAGAGACTACCACATGGTCTAGTCACATGGTGCCACATGGCATCTCAAATTAGGCCCAAGTGACCTTGGGATGGTGCAATCTCCATTTTTTTCTTATTCTCATGGTTTGGGGAGTCGTTACAATATGGACAAACATTCACCATATATTATACAGTTTGAAAACTATATTAAAACCAAATTTGGGTTTTTAAACCATATTAAAGAAAAAATGAGAGTCCATGGGTTTTGAACCCAAAACCAACCCAAAAACAAGTAACTTAATATGACTATGCCAACCATTGTTGTTACGGGCAAATTTAGTGTTTCTTCAAATGACTAACCCCTAGACCTAGTAGCAAGTCTAGAACAACAGTTAAAGTAATTCCATTGCTTTTCCTATAGCTAACAGATAAAAGAAAGAGGAACAAAAGTACCAACCTGTATCTCTCGCTCGATCCTTCTTCCCTTTGACCACTTTCGCCACTCCCTTCCGTACTTTACTCACTTGGAAGGTACCTGCACACAAGCCGAGACAGAAAACCATCAAAGCATACATATCGATCTGTTAACTAAACATATTATAGAATCGAAAATACAATACACATCACATAACACATGAATGGGAAAAAGCATAGAACTCTTTATTCATAGAAGGAAAGGTTACAACCCATGTAGATGCATGTCCGATTCAACGTCATCCTCCTAGCTTCAAACCCTTCTCTCCTCATGGAAACAACAATTTGACATGATAACATTACTCTCTACTAATCTCATCCAAGCAGCATTTCCTTAGCTTAAGAAGTCTCAACCTAGACCAACCTTTGAGAGCTTGGTCCTTTTATAGCTGAAAAGAGGAGGTTAGGCCATTAATGGCCCTCATGAATGCTTTGCCATAATTGGGAAGTGGTTCCATGGAGGAAGGGATAATGGATTAAGGTTCATTCATCTCCTTCCTCATCCAAAAGCGAGCCCAATCCTTCTAGAAACCTCCAGAAGCATCCATTGGATGAGGAATCCAATGGATTCATTTAAAAAATTTGATGGATCTCGCTCATCGCAGGTGAAACAAAGGCTAGGTGCTATGCATAGCACCCAAACAGTGTAGTTCCTGCAATGCATTGCAGCCAGATAGAAGGCCACCTACGATGATCTCCTTAGTGACATTTTTTGGATGAATGATGTCATGAAACTCTTAGAAGGCAAGCATGATGTAGGTTAACTTCATTAGGGAATGAAAACAACTGGAGTAGGGTTTGATGGACCCTAATAATACGGATCTAGAAGCTGGGGTTGATGTGCCCAAATTTTCCTGTAACAGTTGCCCCCTAAAGCATGAATTCGAAAATAACCATGTCGAGTGAGATGCTTTACCACTTGGAGAGAAGGTTTCGAAATGGAAGGTGACCTGCATCAGTTATAATACAATATCATGATACTTTGATTTTTTCTCACAATTTAGCCGAGGGAAGGCATACCCATGCTCAACTTATAAACTCTCATTACATGTACAAATATAGTCATCTACAGATGTAGACCTATGAATGTAAGGCCTTTGTACATTTGATATACTACTCCTGAAAAATATATCGCAGCCCGAATGGATGAAACTAGATCTAGGGTCTTCAATCTCGTACAATCTTTCACTCAAGTACAAGTCTAACTATGTGAATAAATGATCTGAAGTTGAACATGGAGAGACATCGTCTGATTACCAGCCAATGATGTAAGCTGTTAACAGATGCGAGAGGAATCACCGATAATGATAATGACCCTCAAGGTACTGCAGTACATTTCGCATGGTGTGAATAAATGATTTGATGTCGAACACCATACAAAGTCTTTCAGTTGAAGGCTAGTGATGTCAACCTATCGCTGAAAGCGAGAAACCTGCCATTGATGTATGCAAGCTTCAAGGTACTGAAGGGGTGTTTCTAAGTGAACTTCTTGGATGATGTGCTGATGTCGACAAGAAGAGACTCATCGCAAGAGAGCCTTGATGTATCCCACATCAACGACACGAAACGAGGTAAATGATTTTGGAGATGAAACATTGACTGACGACACAAGGTTCAGGAATGGCGAGCATGAAAATGAAGGTTTACTGTATTGTAAAGGATGAAGTTTTGAACTGAATGACTTCTCTTGAACATATCGGAGACACTGAAGCGAATTGGTAGCATTGACCCAAAACAAAGTCATGTTTTTACTTGTAAATGAATGGACAATGCATCCATGACCTAATAAATGATAATGTTGAAAATGACATGAGGGAAGAATGGTTCTTAATGATTCTCATATAAGTACGAGATCCTTATGCTTAAATATGTTGTTTACACCTGTAGATTACATGTTTTTGATATGTTCAAAGAAATGCCTGTCACGACTACTAGGGGTCTGGATAAGGGCTTGTTCAACTAATTTATTTTGCATCATTATTTCCCCATTATTTTACTGCTTTGAAGATGTCATTCCATTCACGACAGTGACCTAGGCTCTAGGCCTGAAAAAGTGGCTCAAATCTTGGGGACACTGGCACAGAACTTGACAAAATGGTCCCTGGATGTTGGCTTGTAAGCTTGTGCGAATTTCCAGAGGTCCCTAGATGTTGGCATGCCCATAACATGAGAGTGCCCCGAGGTCAAGTGATCAAAAACTGCAGTAGGACCCAAGGGCAAGTTTCCTAAAGTGTTGGCATGGTTCTCAAGGGTCTTGTAGCTGATGTGGAAGTTATTTATGTTGTGTTTTCGTCAATTCCATTTCCATAAGGTCACATTGGAGGTTGAATCCAATCACAGTAGCCTTTCATCACATGTTTACCCCAGTTGGCCAGTTACTTGAGTAGATGTGGGAGGAGGGTGTTACAGGAAAAGCCCAGAAAAATGGAACCAAAGACAAGGCACACCAATCAATGATAGCTCCCCCTAAGTTTCCAAAGCCTACTCCTCCATGTGATTTGTGTGATGTTGTTGATCAAGCCACCAATAATTTTCTTGAACTCCCTCATATCAATAATGTGGTCTCTGATACCTTTCTTGATTCTAACATTTTGGAGGTCTATGTCAGCTAGGAATAACATATAATTATGCATGAATCACCCCTATGCTTTGTGTGATAATTATGGCCATTATTCTCATCATTGTCCCCATCTCAAATACTTTCTTGATACACTTCAAGTGCTTCGTGAATTATAGGTCGCTCATAATTATTTCACCTCTCCTCTACCTTTGGGTTTTGGTCCCACTCCTATTCCAGAGCAAGAGGTCTCTCAACCACCCATCGTGATCCATTCCCCTGATGTCGAGATCACGAATAGTACCGCTCATATTCTCTACCTGTCGTCATCCATGGGATCGATATATTGGGACTCTCTTGACGTATCTTATTGTGATTATGTTGAAACTTCTTCGACAAACACTTCAGTCTCAACATCAGTAGATGTCACATCTACTATTCATTTGTCTCCTAGCATTGACGATGCGTATGTGAACCCAGTCTCTCATGAATATGCCTCTGGTAGCTCCTCTTCTTCGTGTGGTCTCTCTTCCTCCAGTCCTCCCATATTTTATTTCGATGAAGACATCATGGAAGCCATGACCACCCCTAATTATCCTTGCGATGATATGCACCATCATGCGTACTTCCTTCCACAATAAACCAACGACCAATATGTTGTGGAGTCTAAAGACTGCATTCATGGTGAAGTCGATTGGCTTAAAAATCCCATTCCTGCCCGAAATATTTTTGAAGAAGGAAATATGGGTAAAATCTCCCCTATTATCAAAATAAAATTTTTGAGTAAACCATGGATCGAAGAAAATATCATCTTGGGGGAACAATTCACCCCATAATAAATTGATGCTTACACGAAGTTATTCAAAGATTTATGTGATGTTTTCACCTGGTCTTATTCTGAAATTCCCAGACTTGATCCCGCCATTGTTGAACATCACATCGAGACTTGTCCCAATGACATCCCTGTTTGCCAAAAGAAAAGGTCTATCCATCCTTCCAAACGTGAAGCTATCAAAGTTGAAATTGATAAACTCAAGCATACTGGTTTCATCTATCCTATCAAATACACTACATGGGTGTCCAATCATGTTCCCATTCGTTGGGGCCCTAATCCAAGAAGATGGTGTTGGGAATGAGCATGTCATCTATTATGTCAGTAAGAACCTTCACAATTCCCCTATGTCTTATTCACACAAATAAAAGTTAGTGTTCGTTGTTGTGTTCTCTGTTCAAAAGCTTTGTCATTATATCCTTATGTGTACCACCAAAGTTGTGACCAATTCCAACCCCATGGCCTTCATGTTGAGTTGACGGATCATTAATGGGAAGTATACTTGTTGGATCGTTATCCTTCAAAAATTTGATCTTGAATTTGTCACACCCAAGATTAAGAAATGTTTAGCCCTTGTCTAATTCATTTCAAAATTTCCCACTGGTGAGCCTGATCCGCCAGTAAATGATGACCTTCCAAATGAACACTTGTTCTTCATTACCTCGGATAATCCTTGGTATGGTGACATCCTTACCTATCTACGAACCAAAAAAAAATCCCCACATCTCACTCATGATGATCGACGACATATTCGGCATCAATCCCCTCATTATCTCCTCATTGGTGACTATCTTTATCGTCGTGGTGTCGACACTATCCTCCATCATTGTCTCACCCATGTTGAAGCTAAGAAAGTGCTTAATTCCTTCCATGGTGGTGCTTGTGATGGTCACCTCTTCAGAATGGCCACTACCCAGAAAATCATGTGCGCTAGTTATTTTTGGCATTATTTTTTAGCGATTACATTAAGGCAGTTAAACATTGTCCCAATTTTCAAATATACGCCCCTAAGGCGTGAGCTCCACCTTCTCCCCTCTATCCTGTCATCGTAGTCGTTCCTTTCTATAAGTACGTTATTAATTTTATGGAGTGTCGACCCCCATATGCTAATAACCATAAGTATATTATTGTGGTCGTTGACTATTTCACCAAATGAGTTGAAGCCATGCCAACGTTCAATAACACTACGGCTACTGGAGCCCTCTTTTTCTTTAACCATGTTATCACTCGATTTGGGGTTTCAAAACAATTGATCTCCGACCATAGCCAACACTTTGAAGTTTAAATTTGGCATGAGCTATCCTCTTTGTTTGGCTTCAAACACCAATATTCATTGTCTTACTGCCCCAAGGAAATGGCCAAGTTGAAGTTGTCAAAAAAATCCTTAAAACTATGCTTCAGTGGACGGTGAACAAACATAAGACCAACTAGCATCTTATGATCTTCCCTACTTTGTGGGCCTATAGAACCTCTGTCAAAATTCCCACTGCACTCACTCCTTTCCACCTCGTTTTCGGAGAGGAGGAATTCTTACCAATCGAGTGTGAAATCCCCTCCCTCCACCTTGTTGTCGAACTCCTCCTAGACACCCAACCTCTAGAACAACAACTTATCATGCTTGAGCACACCAATGAATACCATCGTGTTGCATTGCAAACCATTGAAGCGGCCAAAAAGTGCACCAAAGCTCAGTATGATCGAAAATTCCACCCTCGTACCTTCCATGAAGGCGACCTTGTTCTCGTCTATGACCAAGCTCATGATGTCCTGGGGCATGGGAAGTTTGAACCATTATGGCTAGGTCCTTACATCATCCATAAGTGTTTAGGCAAAGGGGAATACCTTTTAGAGGGTCTAGAAGGAGAAATCCTTCCTAACCCTCGCAATGCACTCTACCTCAAGAAATTTTACCCATAGCATTTCCCATTTAAATGCGTATATATTTTTCTTTTTCTTGCATTTAGGTAGCTTGCATCCCCCATAATATGATTCATTGTCTTCTTGTGTCTTTTAGACGGATCCATCATCCACACCTCATATCGGTTATGCCGATGGTGTGAGTCGCTTTTCTAGGAATCTAGCCTCGACAGGTTGGGCCATTTTTACCCCCTTGCATTCGATAGTCCACTCCAACGGTGCCTGCATTGGATTTTCCACCAGTAACCATGTCGAATATGATGTTGTGATAGGTTTTTTAGTTGATTTCCTTGATCGTTGCATCCTTTACCTTCATCTTTGTCTTGATTCCTTGCTACTTGTCATGCAAATGAACAATGTTTACCATGTTCGTAATCCTACCCTATTTAGAAAATATATACGAGTTAATCTTTTTGCACATGAATTTGAATCCATTACATTCATTCATTTTCCTAGAGCCCATAATCATTATGTAGATACCATTGGAAATAACATTCTAGATTGGCATTTATCACATGCATTTACAAGAAGGAATCCATAGCATAAATAAATGGGGAACCATGATCGTCACAAAATATGCATAACCATATTATGTATGATAATATCCAACATATAGTGTTTGGAGGCCACTACTCTAAATACATCCAACACGCTCATCTCATATTACAACAAAAAAAAAAATGTGGACCCAGATGTCCCTATGCCTAATCACTATAATCCATAGGTTCCTAAGCCAATGGCTCCATCCCACCAGCCTGTAAGTCTATAATTACCTGACCAACCATAGTTATGCACCTCGCGATACCTTGTCATTCCAACAGAAGATCAGTGCACTCATTTTTATACAGATATTCTAACTCATTCCATCCACGCTTTTTCACCCCAGTCAGTAACATGTTTAACCTATGGTAGAGATCCTCCAATAGAACATCACTACCTGATCTTTGTTGTGATGTCGAACCACCTTGATCTGCAGCCCCATACGTTGTGGCTCGTCCTATATATCCTAGTGGCTTCACCGGTGTTGTATCTACATACCAAAAGTTTAGAAATCAGTACCACATACACATATTTCTTAAACTTTAAATGCATGAAATATATAACAACTTTCACTTACCGTCTGGACCCCATGCTCATCCAACGGAAGTGGTAAGTTAGGATCTCCATGATAGTTCATTCCACTATACAAATAGTCATCTATGTATAGTGGCATCTGGTCCCAATGTGCCAAGAAATCAGTTCAAAATACCTATATTACTCCCCATCCTCCACCTAATCATAGTAGCTTCCTCTGGTGACACATCCTAGGCTCTTGTTGGCCCCCATCACGGATCTGTTCATGTGGTCAGATGGTTGGGATCTTCTCAAAGAAGAATGACCACAAAACTATCCCAAATAAACAGTTATCATTGGTCCTTCACCTTCATAGTGTCAACTATCATTTCAATGATGAAATAATCATATGGGCCCACCCATAGTAGGTCCCTGCCAATACACTCTCCACAAGCATCATATTCCCCCCAGTGATGTGATGAAATGCATGACTACCCAAGCTCTGCAACACCATTGTGGTTGTGTCCCATGTCTCGGGCCTCTCTAAGTCATTGATCTATATGGTTGTGACCTTTGCACGAACACCCGATACACAATGACGATCCACAAATTCCCCTATATGCCTCCCATTAGGAAGCACTAGATGTATCTCCCCCACCACCCTCAAGGGTGGCAATCCTGTCAAAATAAATATGTCTTGGATAGTGATTTTGATCATGTGCCCCCATACTACAAAGACCTCCTAATCTGGGTCCCAATAGATCACAACCCTTGACAATAGGGCCTCATCAGCCCTCATTAATGTGTTCTCCAAGAACTTCAGCACCCCATACCGTTCAAAAACCCCTCTGACTGCTTGGTTCCCCTGAATCTCAACACATAGTTTCCAAATCTCATTCTTTCCATGACACCTTTAGTTTTTCCATACCTGCATCATACCATTATGTTTTTTCAGTTCAGAGTCAAAGCCACACATTATTCGTTCAAATCTTCATCTCAATAGAGATCTCCCATCTTGTTTTTCCTCTCAACCCAGAATGCAATATTTTCCTTCAAAATTTCACTTGACACATTTATTGGCCTAGTTTCTATGTTCCAGAATGCAAAACAAGGTCCAAAAAGCGTGCTATGACCATGAGTAAGAGAAGGGATTTCCCCCAGTGAGCTGAATCCCTAATTTGAAAATCTAATCCACCAAAATTGATGAGTAAGGTTAGGCCACCTACCTCCAACTTGCAGATCCTGATTCTGATCCTGATTCTGACAGTCAATTTTTCCTCTATGATATTCACAATATTTAGGGCCTTCTCCTCCTCTCCAAATTCTCCAACATCTCACCATGCAAATGAATTGGATTTGGGGGCAATAAGCCCTTTTATAGGAAAAACCCTAGTTTTTTTGTGGCTAATTGCGACCAAACCATAGCTTAGTTTGACAAACCATTAACATCGTCGGAAAGCTCTCACCAAGTTATATAATGGGTCTCCATTTTTTTTTGGTAATGTGACACTTCACCAGGAAGCCATTTTTTCCATGAGGTCTCACTTTACCACCTAAAATCGAATTTCTTCATTTGAGCGACATATACACTGATACCACTTTACCTGTGCACTAGTTGACTTAGGTTTCTATTTTCTTCATGAGTAACCATTATTTACTCATATTTTTATGGTCCCCACCGGGCCTCCCCCATGTGGCAGCATCATCAAGTCACCCTTGTTCTGAGCATCCAATATGAGTCACCCTTGTCTGTTTTGATTCCCCTTGAGTCTAGTTACAGTGTTCCATACATATTTGTGTTGCATTCATCTCATCATGCTCATATTTGGGCTCTAGCTTCACTACTCTATCTTTGAAAAGCCTTCGTCTGAGTAATTGACCATCCCCTCAGGAATCGAGTCAGTCATTTCAAGGTCAACCATGCATATTATACTCTGAAAATGGAATTCATTAGTTTGCCACTCATCTTGTTTCCTTCCATCATCATCCCTAGTGTCATTCCATCAGTCACTTTACAACGATCCCCCATACCTTTATTGAGGATTCCTCATTACCTTAAATCCGGTGGGCCCTCTTCCATTGAATTTAGCACATTTACTCTAGAAGTGTGGTCTAGAGGGTGGTGTACCATGGTTCCAGCCTTCATATTTTTTCGGTGCTTTAGATAAATTAAAGGGAATCATCATTTCCCTTTGATTTGGTTGTTTCTCACGTGCTCGGCTCCATCTCATTATTGCACGTCTAAGAATCGTGCACTTGATGGTTCAGTGATACAGATGATTGTACTAGTGATTTCAGGGGGTGTGTGAGATGTTCCAGACCTCATGAAGCGATGACCCTTCAGGTAGCCCCCCACATGCTTTGATGTCCGCAGATGTTGATCCAACCTCAGATGTAGTTTCACATTTTTTATGGGTCCAGTTTCAGTCGCTTGCAGCACCCACAGTATGCATGTCTCTTTTATATGATCCATTCAGATATTCATAGCTCCTTCCTATTCAAGAGGGCTTCTTTGGTTTTGATCCCCCGTGCACCATGTCAGCGTGAGGGGAATTATGTCTCATGTACTCATATGTTATTGTATATAATCCTGGCCTTTGTTTTTCTAAGCACATTATGTATATGGGGTTCATTGTATTATTTTATGGCCCATTGATGCTAGCATATCATGTATCATGTACTTTGTAGCTCAGTCCCACATTGTTGGGCTCATTATTATTGTTTATACTCGGTTATCTCGGCAGTTATGGGTATGCCTCCCCCGCCTCATTTGAGATCATGTACTCCAAAACAAAAGGAGACTTATATCAGTTTATTAGGTCTCACCCCCTCCATTTTTGTTCTTCCTTGCATTTCTTTAGCTATATATATATATATATATATATATATATATATATATATCTCTCTCTCTCTCTCTCTCTAACTCTCCTTTGGTGTCTCGTCAAAGTGTAACCTACAACGTATTTTGGTCATATGATTTTCTCTTTACACTCATATGTTGGGGGGCAATCTGTTATCACCAAAAAATGATCACCTAGCCATTTCTAACTAGGTGGATCGGAATACACCATGTAAGATTAATTTTACCATAGTAAAATCACTTTCACCATGGGAAATAATTTACTAAACCATTTTTATTAAATTATCTCTGATTAAAATTTAAAAACCCAATGAAAATAATTGATTAAATCATTATAAATTTAATTCTCTCTAGGAATAATTATTAAATCATTATTTGATAATTATTCCTTGTCACATTTGACTAAATCACCTAGGAATAATTAAATAAATCACTATTTATTTATTATTCCTTAATTCTATTATTGGAATCATTGTTAAATCGGTATTTAATAATTATTTCAATTTAATACCTTTCTTAATCCTCGCGAAATAATTAAAAAATCATTTTATTTGTTAATTATTTCTAAATAAAGATATTTTACAATTTAAAAAAAAATACCTCTCCAAAAAATAAAATAAAGTATTTCTAACGGTTAGATATTGATTTGGTCAATATTATTTTATTATTCTCCATTTTCGAGATCAACCCAATACTTTGTTATAAATAAGAGGGTTTTCCATTCATTCTTCACCATGATCACTATCATTCTCACCACTGTCATCTTCTTGCATTCTCCCACTAGAGTTCTACACATTGTTTTGTGTTTTTCACATATTGAGAGAAAGAATCGATTATTGAAGCATTAAGGACATCAAAGGACCCATCCCACGGAGGGGAATTTGCAGACCCTTTTGTAGATATTCTTCACTAGGTGTTACCAATAAAGATTGTTATTCATTTAAAAGCCCTTCCATATTGGGTAATTCCAATGGATTTCTATTGTTGTTTGTTATTTTGGATCGCATCTATATTTTTATTGTAGGTTTTTCTCATTTAATTATTGCAGATCTGAAGTGTAAGTAGCCACAAGTTGTTGTTACAAACGCTTGTCACGAGTGACTTAAGTGAAGTGTTTTTGATACACTTTCCAACAAATTTCATACTAACACAAACATTCTTATATAGATATATAATTCGTCCCATGATGGACATTCTTATATTCCATATATTCTAAATATTTTGTTGCGTATATGAACTTTGTTTGCAACATTTGGTATTATAACCCTGTTATCCAATTCCAACCTTTGACTATCAACTCTTTGTCAACTTTGTTACTGTTATGATCAAAGTGTTTCACTACATAGTGTTGGAAATTCTTCGTTTTATTGCCAAGCCTTTCGCCATTAAAAAGATAAAAGAAAATAATATATATAATATATATAAATAGTTCCATGATGGAGGTGAGAACCTCAGAGCATGTTGCAACTGAGTCCCATGAATGACAACATATGGCTCATCGGTAGGGGACTGTACTCCTGATCCCCTCATCTCAACCGGCGCAATGGAAGGTGTACTAGCAAAGTTTATTGTAATCGTACAAGACTTTATTTCGTCTCGGAGAACGGGGGTGGTGTAAGGTTAACAGGCGGGATGGCGAGGAAGGTTGGCATTTTCATTTGTGTCTTGGTCTGGTGTTGGGATCTTGGGTGGTATCTTGTGCGTAAGTGTAAGCAACGATGAAGGACCTTCAGCGTCGGAGGATGGTATTCGATATTTTTCTATGACTTTTGGTATGGTGAATTTAGTAGATTTTTTTTCGCAAGATATCACGGGCCTTATTGTGCCTACATTGTGAGGATGCTAGTAAACGAGGGAATTTGTTATTTCAATTTTCTATTGTTTTAGCATGTTTGAGTTGTTGGGTTGAGAGAGGAGCCAAGACGTGGTATCATAGGAGGTATATATGGGAGTGGCAGTGTCTCTAGGTAGAATTCTCCATTTCTAAAGCTTGGCCCGGAAATTGGCATGACTGGTGGTTTGGAGGATGGTCCTTGGTGGGTGGTGGTCACAGTAAATTCGTCCACATGGAATACACAAGGTCGACATCCTGGTGTTGGCTGTGCAGAGCTTCTTGGGCAGCATCAACCTAGGGCATGTTCTCCATGCCTTTTCCTTCTCCTATTGCTTGATCTCATGTTGAGGTTTCCATTTGGTGGCAAGGGGGTGGCTGGTGCGTAATGGATGGCCTTCTGAGGCATCTTAAGAGATTTGGGAGCCCTGGCTCTCAGGGGGTGTGCCCGAGGCAAAGTCCAGCGAGCCGAATTTGAAATTTGTTGGTTTTGGCCCTCCTGACATGAGCCAAATGAAATCATTTGCACGACATGGGCGCTCCTCCCTTTCGGCCATGTCAGACTCTGTGGGCTCGGGTGAATTGGCAATAGCATCATTTGGTGCATGTCGGGGTGGCAAGAATGTTAGACGCTCCTAGCGTGCTGGTGTGGGATCGTGTGGTGGTCGTGGTGAAGCCAAGCGGAGCTCCAATGGTGATGGTAGTGTGCAGGCACAACAAACTCAACGTCGAGGTGGCAGATAATGAGGAGGAACAACTAACCGAGGATCTGGGCGATGTGCAGCTCTTGTCCTGCAAGAACTTCAACGTTGTTGTTTGGAAAATTTCCGGGAAATAATTCAAACTCTAATGGATTGGGTGGATGCAGCAGAATAGGTTTATCGAGAGGAGCATGTTGAGTTGATGGCCACACTGGATATGATGCAGTACTTCCAGTGTTAGGTCAGGAAGCGAGTGGTGGTCTAGTGAAACCAAAACCACCTTGCAGAAAAAGTGGAAAAGATGGAGACTTGGTTGGCGCACTTTGAAGGGAACGTCCAATGCAACTTCCGTCCCCCACCTCCTCCAGGAACAACCCTAGACAACCCAACTTCCATTACATCAGATGACTAGTATGCCCTCGTGTTTTTTATGTATTATTTGTCTTCTATTGCCTCTAGCCCTCTCGTTTGTGGACGTAGCCTCCTTTTCGTATTTTTTTCACTTGTTGCAAACATTGGTCAACAAACCTGGTCGGGGTGAGACCACCTACTTTTTTCTTTGTTGGTTATACATATTTGTTTCCATACGAATATAATATCGACTTATATATATATATAGGTCAAAAAAATGCATACATAAGGAAATACTATAGAAAATTAAAGACTAAAAATAAGATATTAAAAATAAAACTTGATATATACACACACACACACACACACAAAAGTCAAAACACAAACACAGTAGTCGTCAGTCTGTCGTCCGCCATCTTCGTCGCCATAGCAGCATCCATTGCATATAGAAAACACAAAATCCTTCCACGCCAAAACCACTACCATGAACACCATCTTCACCTTCTCTAATAGCCACTATATATATACTTGAGAAAATTCTTATGTCATTCCACAAGAAAATTATGAGGGATTATTGCTTGCCACAATAGTCTGCTTTCTACGATTCTCATTTTGAGTACATGCAGTTGTCACGTGACAATTTTTTCTTGTCTATGAAGAAAACCAAAATTTCTCAAGGTCATCATATTATCAATTAAACACCACAACATGTACAGACACAACTTATCCATATGGTATGAACTTAACTTGAGGATAAGCTTAAGTTAGGGTAAATTATAAGGTGGGAATATTATTTTATAGGTGGTAAAAAATCATTAAAATATATATATAAATATATTAAAGGAATATCATAACAAGTGATATTATAAAAATACATTTAGAGGTACTTTTAAAGTTTAAAGTCATTAAAAGTTTCGCAAGTTTTAATCCAAGTTATTTTATAAAAGGGAATATATATATATATATATATATATATATATATATATATATATATATATATATAACAAAGCTAAGAAAAGGAAAAGATGAATTCAAGGAACATTGGTTTTTTTTTTCAAATTGTACCTTTTTTGAAGAGGAATATCGTAATTGTTGTGAATCATCCATAAACCAAGATGTTGTAAATGTTACAAAACGATTACCTTAGTTGAATATCAAAGAAACACACAAGAATAATCGTTAGAAGAAGATATAAAGTTTCGTGAAGGGATAAACAATTAAGGGAAAAACTTGAGTGACAAAAGGCAGATTTTGATAAAAAAACTCGTGGCTCAAGAAGTGAAGAAAATAGAATCCAATTTTCAAGTTGAACGCCCAAAATCACTCCTAAAATAGAATGTAATCCAATGTACCAAGAAATTGTAGTTGGAAGATCAAGAGAATTAACATATTAAAAATTTAGAAGAGAAAATAGTGAAACTTCAGCAAAATAAGAAGGCATAGCAACAGAAATATAAAGATATTGAGGATATGCATTATAAGGAATAGAAAAGGACAAGGAAATTTCATGTTTCAGGGATCACAATGAACAATTACTCAAACAAGTCAATAAGGCTAAGGTTACAAAGAAAGAACTCAAGAAGCACCTATTAGAACAAGAAGAGGAAATTTTCACTTAAAGAACCTTAATCAAAGGTTATTAGAACAAATCAAGAATTCAAAAGATGTAGAAAATGATACTAAGAATAAAGTCAATAATTCAGAAAATGAAGAATTGTCTCATCTAAAGAATCGTAATGAAAACCTACTTATGCAAATAAAGAAGTTTAAGACTGATAAGAAGTTGTTAAAAGATAAAGCTAGAATAACTTATTCAAGAAGAAGCATCAAAATCTTTAGATGTGCAAATTCAAGTTGAATAAAAGGGAACAAAGATTGATCCAAATAATACCACATTTCAAAAAGATCTCAATCTAATTGAAGTCAAGACGTGCTTAGAAGTTGCAGTTCAAACAACAAAAATTTAAAGTGAAGATCCAACAATTAACCAAGTGACTTATGTGCCTAAAGGAAATCAAATACATCCAGTAAACCAAGAAATTGGTACAAATAGGTTAATGATATATCAAATCACAAGAACTCCTCATCAACACCCAATCATAAAAGTAGACATCTCAACCAATCTGCAATTCCATATCACTCAAACAAGAAACAAATTACTTATGTTCCCAAGAACATCGATGACACCATAATCCAATCTTATGATAATAGTTCATCCCAAGTTTCCAGTAGCCATAAGATATCAAAGAAGATTAATTTGGGATGGCTAAATCATTTTATCGTGCGACAATTTTGTACCATACTCAAAGTCCATATCGTCTTGTATCATTGAAGATGATAGTTCCACAAGTTGAGGAGATGAAGAGACATTACGAAACTAAAAAAGATATCAAGCCTTCTCATTAACAAACTTTGAGGACAATTTTTTTCTAAAGAGGAAGGAAATGTTATGAATGTAAATAACTAATAATTGATTAACTGATAATTAGTTACTAAAGAGGCATGTTGAAATTATACCCCTTCCCAACTAATTCCTCTTTTTTATTATGTTTGGATCTAAATGAGTTGTATTGCACCATTTTGTTTCTCGTTCTTTTCTTTCTCGTTGGAACTTGTGTTTTCTTATGTGTTGTCACACACATACCTTTGTTAGTTAATTCTAACGTGGATATAGTAACTTATTGCCTTGGCATGTCAATACTAAACTTGTTGATATAAGGCTCGCAAAATCGGAATCCATGTTAGTCACATAGAGTAAAAGACACATAAGCATTTTAGTAGGGTTAGAAACAGCCTCGATCCATCTTAATTTTGGAATTGCCAAGTGTCGTGAGGGATCAAATTTCTTTTCACTTTAAAACAGGTTTGTATCTCAAGAGATTTGATCCCTCTCGACGTTTGGTAGAACTGGGGTTAAAATGGATCAAGGTTAGTTTTAGAAAAATATAATTTATAGTTTTTATTTCATGTCTCAAATATACTTAAGTATTAGTGTCTTGTCTGCTAAATATTATTTTTATAAATTAATATGATTTATAATATATCAATAGTAATTTGTGTTGATATTTTTGAAAAACAAATATTCATTTATTATAAAAAATTTAAAATTATTAATTTTTTGTTGTTAAAATTAAACTTGTAAATTAATAAAAAATAATTATTGTATACCAAGTCTCTTCCGGAAAAATCACATAGAATTTTTTAGGGCCGACAACTATGGTTCATCATCCGAATGGAGATAGATAGCTTGGCCAAAGGAACAAATAAATATAGTGGAGATGCAATGGTTAAATCCCAAAAAATAATATTATATTCACAAATATCATTAGGGTACCAAAAAAATCACCTTCTTTGGGAAATAAATAAAATGAAAAGTCAACATATATTAAATAACAAGGAAACAAATAAATAAATAAATAAAATGAACCCAAATCTAACTAATAGATGAAACGGCTTTTTGGCCTAATCTGGCAATACAATTTCTAGCAAGGTTGTGATTTCTTATGTTTAAAATATACTTTTGAATGCAAAAATGGATTATGCACCCTAAAAATCCCTTGAGGCTCTAGTTAGATTGTGATTTCTTATTGTTTAAAATATACTTTTGAGTGCATAAATGGATTCTGCACCTCGACAATCCCTTGATGCACTTCATCTTTGCAAATTAAATAACTTAAACATATGATTTTTAAATATCTGTATTGGATTTTAAATGAAATTGACCAAAAAATGTTTCTAATAAAACCATTTCATCTATTAATTAAACTACACAAAATTCATTCATAATCTTGATAAAAATATGTCATCTTTAATTATTAATCCATTTATAAATGGCATGGTTTAACTTATAGATGAAATAGCCTTTTTCAATGGAATTCACCAAAATCCGACAATACAATTTCAAGATTTGTTGTTGTTTAAAATACATTTTTGAATGCATAAATAGATTTCATACCCTGAAAAACCCTTGGGGCACTCGAATTATGTAGATTAAACAATTTAAACTCGTTTTTTTTAAATATCTGTCGGATTTTGATTAAAATTAACCAGAAAAAATGTCATGAAAAAGGTCATTTCGTCTATAAGTTAGACTACACATTTATAAATTATAATGTTTAATTCTTGATTTATTTATTTATAATGTTTGAATTTCACTTATAGATTGAGATGGACATTTTCACATATATTATTTACTATCATTATTATTAAAGTGTTTGAGAGGTCTCTCATATACAAATGTTTGCATTTATTAAATCATTAATATATAATTATATTTTTATATTAATCATTTTAATGGACCACGCACATAATTTGTATAATAAATTTATTACTATGATAAATTTTGATGATCAAATTTAACTACCCTACATTAATATTAGTTATTTTTATTAATATTAATTGATTTAAAAAATATTATTAAATTATGAATTTTTTAATTTCTATTAAATTAATATTATATATAAATATTACTTGAGCCCATAACTTACTAAACCATTCATTTTAGTTACTGTATTTGATCGTGTTAAAGTAGATTTTGGGAAAAGTGTTAAAGTAGTTTTTTATTGTGTCAAGGGAGCTTTTGAGCAAACAAATCAAGTAGACATTTAGTTCTTTTCCCACGGAAATTTAAAAATATTGACAAACTTTCTTACATTACATCTACACGTCTCCTTTATACTGGGTTGTAGAGCGCCTCTCGGTGCAACCACATTAGTTGTAAATCTAAAGAAAGTTGCAATAACTAAAAATGTACTATCAAATTCTAGTCAGGTGTTGAACCTAAATTTTGATACCACTTTGTATATCAGAGCTCCAAATTTTATCTTTCAAGGCCCATCTAGTCTGATTTTTGAACCTGGGCTCTAATACCACTCAGCAACACTCCCTGCGACCCCCTTGTATTATCTTGGTATGTAGGAGGTGTTACCTATTGCCTTAACCCAACCCTTAAGGTTTGTCATGAAGATGGGAATACAAAAATACTCCTTTTTCAAACTGTGTGGAATTATATTCACATACTGTCATCACGTCCAGCTCGTTTGAGACCTTTTCAGCGATATAAATTTTGGCTCAATCCAACTCTTGGATTGAAATTTACACTCATATGATGTTAAAGCAATTCTAGAGAGCCATATCAGCATGAAGTTGCCACGTGGCATCTACGTTGCTCCAACCTAGCCTTGGTGTCACCTACACGTCAACATCATGTAGGGTCCACATCATCTTACGTAAGATCCATTTGCAAGGAAGTCACCCTTGCACAGGGTTTCACCAAAAACTGAATGGTCTTTTTTATCATGGGTGGGTTCTGGTTTCAGACCCACAACCACCCCCCCCCCCCCCCCCCCCCCCAATTAACTCACAATGGACCAAGGGGGGCGAGGGTGAATGAGGGTTATTTATCAATTCCACACTTAATTGCACCACTCAAACTTGGTGTCTCTTTAATGAGATACTCATGTTGGGAATCCCTATGTCAGAGCCCTCCCTTCACCCCTACCAAAATAAACTTTATAAGAATCAATAGGATTCAAGATGATGATATCAACCATGGGAGATGATTTGCCATTTTTGGAGTAAAAAAGTAAAAATATTAAAAAAAAAAAAAAAAAAAAAACAAAAAACAAAAAACAAATATATATATCTATATATATATATATATATATATATATATATTCAACTCGTATTTTCAACTTATCTCCTTAAGGTTTTACTCAAATTTCATGTGGGAGTACTCGTTGGATGCAAAATTTAATTCCTCATCCAATGATTACCCATGTTGCATACTTTCGATGGAGCCTACTACACGAAAAAAATGAAAAATACATGAAAAAAACGTGATTGCAATCACATTTTTCGTGTAGCAAGGTCCATCGTAAGTATGAAACATGGGTACTTCTTGGATGAGGAATCAAATTCTACATCCAAATAGTGTTTTCACTTGAAATTTGAGTAAACCCATAGTGATATAAGTTGAAAATATAAGTTGAAAAAATAGTTTTTTTATTTTTTCCCTCTAAAATTTGATGATGTAATCTAATCTTATTTTATTATTTCCACCATTATTTTATAATTTCCTTAGGATGCCCATTTTAGACCTCAAAATTCCCCTAATGAGGGGTGCCTTGGGGCGAATAAGGATCGTTTTCGATCCTAGGCTTCAATCGCGTCATTCAAAGGTGAAGCCTTTTCAACCAGCGCCTCCACAAAGGTGAGTGGTCCTATTAGTTGACGGTATTGGCATATGGATATTTTCATGACAATTGTATCCATTTCCTCCACCTGATTGTGAAAGCACAACATGCCTAAGTGTCAATGAGGGACAAGTGGTCCTATCAGTTGAAAATGTTGACTGAAGATAATTTTCACAAAATTTGTTACCATTGCTTCACCACCACTGCCTAATTGTGAAGGAACAAGAGATCATAAGTCTCAATAAGTGGTGAGTGGTCCCATCAATTGACGATACCAACATATGCAAATTTTCAAAACAATTGTCATCATCACTCTACCATTGTCTTCTACTCCATGTTACATTACATATGTGTTATGGCAGCGAATGGTGGGTAGTGAACAGTGGAGCATAATTCCATTGGGTCAAGGTTCCATCCTAGACCCACTCTTGGCCCCTTCCATGCCTGTGTTCCTAGATCACTTGATGTGACCCACACATCGCAAAGTAATTTGTTTACATTCTCATCCATTCACCGAATCCAATCTGGATGAAATTTGAACCTCTTTCAAAAGACTAATGGCTAGACCACCTGAATGTTTGGATCACGAGATATATTATATGCTAAGAGAAAGGTATATGATCTAGATAAAGAGTCACTTAAGCAAACAATCCACTCTCGGATAAGATATGGATTCCTACTAAAACATTGAAGGAAGAGAAATTCAAGGAAAATCATTAGTGTTTTTAAAGACCAGGGCATCTACCCAGAACACCAATTGTCTAAGATCATGGCTAGGTCCTAAGAACAACCTTATGAGGAACTTAGCCATGTCCAAAGTGAGGATGAGGGGTATCAACAAAACCTAATTTACTTTAGATCCTAAACAATAAATTCATGGCTCTAACTTAGGGTGATTTGCACAAGTTCAAGCATTTCAACTTTACCATCTATTGCAGAGTTAGGAAATTTCTTCAAAGAGATAGTGTACAACGCTTAAGTATGGAAATGAGCCACCCAATTACACATGTAAGATAACTAAAAACACATGTAATGACATATTAACTAAGTGATCTTAGACAATCATATAACCCTATGGTTCATGAATATGATAAAGATCACACAATGCCATGAGTTCAACATAACCACATAAACATATGAGACAACTTTTTCACCATGAATCGTGTAGTGGATTCAACAACCTCTCATGAGTAGTATTGAACCATAAATCAGCCAGTAACATATCAAGCAAATCCATCATCCATAGTTCAAATAGATATAATTCATTATACTTATCTGAATAACTTAAAATGGCTCACAGTTGTAGAGGGACCTCCACTCTTTTCCCAACCACAAGCTAGCTACATTACAATATCTCTTGCAGTTGACCACCCCTAAGTTGGATCCAGAGTGTGAGGGAATGCTTGCACATAGAAAATTTCACACCAATGGCTAGATCCAACACTCAGGATATGTAGTCCATTGTCTACGTGGCTCATCAACTTCTCTCTCACAGTAAGAACCCTAATGGCTCACTCACTCTCTGAGCTTCAAAACACAAAGCTTCAACCAAATTCAAGGGAAAGGCGAGTTGCTCAATTTCTAAGGATTGAATACATTATGTAGGTGTTTTAATAGCGAATTTGTAAGCACTTAGTGGTTCATCATCCAACAGGCGAACACTAAGTTGTTCATCATCCAAGGCAAGAACCCAGTGGTGTGGTTAACTATTCGACAAGAACTTAGTAGTTCATCAGCCAAAGGCAAGGACTAAGTGGTTCATCAACGAAAATGCAAACACTAGGTAGTTCGTCAACCAAAGGCAAGCACTTAGTGGTTAAATTTCAATCCTTAAACAACACACTAGAAACATAGGCTCACACAAAGGTTTCAGTGGCCTCAAACATAGTCACAGTTGTTAACACCTAGAATCACAGGGTGCATGCTCAAGGTAACAAAGCCTCAAAACTCAAAAGGAGAGGAATAGTCTAAATTCACTTGAAACTTAAGACAATGTATTATTAAGCAACTAACTTCTATTCTAGTCATTGAACCCTAAATTCACTTCTTTTGTGTGTATATGTAGAATTCCTCTTGCATCCCTTGGCACAGTCGAGGGAGCATCGCATTAGCTCTTCAGTGCCTTCCCGAAAGTGTTTTTTCCTCTATATGTGAGATGGAAGGATGGGAATGGCATCACCCAGTCCAATCTTTGTTCTTATATTGCCAGCAAATCTGCCAACTCTAGTTAAGCCCTAATCACATCATATTAAAACCTTTTAAGTAACAGATTTTCTTTTTTATGAGTGGTTCAATTATTTGACATGGATTTATAGGGTATGCAATAAAAACAAGAAACGTCCCTCAGACTAAGAATCTATAAGGATATCCCTTCTTCAATAGTGTTAATTAATTTTAAATAATAACTTGCAGGTGTTTAATCAGAGTCCCAACTAGTTATGGTTCTCTATGCTAGTTTGCAGTCACAATTACAAAGAGTAGGGAGTAGAACAGGGGATTTTACAAACCCTACCCCCTTAAAGGAACACCATCCTCGATGTTCTATAAATGGAGAACAACAACAAAAATTGAGTAGTTTATAGTCACAACTCTTTAGACCCATTTACATATTATAACAAAAATGGGTACAATACATTCATTTGATCTCCATGTTCCTAGGTTGCTTCATCTAGTCCAAAGTGCTTCCATTGCACCTTAACCTACTATATTTCAGAACACGGTCTGCCTCCAATCTAGGATGCATAGTGGTTATGGTTGGAACTTTCCCTCAGATTTCACTTGTATCACAGACCAATCAATCTCGTGATTAATTTCACGTACATACTTTTTAAGAAAGGATATGTGAAATAAATCATGTGCATTTAAAGTTGATGTTAAGGCTAGTCTATGACCCATTAGTCCCACTTTTTCCAATATCTGAAAGGGTCCACAAAATTTGGGTGCTAATTTAGCACATGACCCACTTTTAGAGCTCAACCTTGCTTTAATGCAGAGATACACATGATCTCCCACTTGGAATTATTTGTGCATTCTCTATTGATATGCATAATTCTTTTGTCCATCTTGGGATGCCTTTAATTTCTTCCTTATATTAATTACTTTTTTCTCCATTTCTTTCACCATATCAGGTCCAAGAACCACTTTGGTACTAGGTCATCCCAATTAATGGGAGGGTTACATGTTCTGCAATATAGAGCATCAAAAGCGCTCATTTTCAATTACTCTTGATACCCAGGGCTCATCTTCAATGACTCTTGATACCCAGGGCTCATCTTCAATGACTATTGATACCCATTACTATAGGAAAATTTAACTAAGAGTAGAAACTCTTCCCACCCCTTTCATTGATGTATGACATACATCCTCAGCATGTCTTCCAAAACTTTGTTCACTATTTTAGTTTTTCCATCATTCTCAGGGTGATAGGTTGTGTTAAATGCTAGTTGAGTCCCAAAGACAACAAACAATACTTTCCAAAAATTTGATGTGAACTTGGAATCTCGGTCTGAGATGATCTTCTTAGGTATGCCATGCAATTTGAATATCTCCTTCCTGAAAATATGACCTATGTTAATGGCCTTGTGGGTGGATTTGATAGGTATGAAGTGAGCCATCTTGTTCATTTTGTCCACTACCACCACAATGGCATCAGGTTGATGTCTTTGAAAATCCTATGATGAAGTCCATTGATCTAACTTCCCACTTCCACTCAAGATTTGAGATTGATTGTGACAATCTCGCTAGATGTATGCATTCCACTTGAGATTCCAAACACCTGGAAATTTATTCAGCAACTTCCTTCTTCATGCTTGGCCAATGACATATTTTCTTCATGGTTGTCATAATCTTTTGATAACCAAGATAAGCTGAATAAGATATTTATAAACTCATCCAATATAGGATTTTTCAAGTCACTCATGCAAGGCACATACCACCTATCCTTGAACTTCAACATGCCTTCATCAGTGAGTGTGTAATGTGTGTTCATTGATCCTTTTGGCTCTTGTTGCAAGTGTTCCTTCACATGTTGAAAATGTTCATCGTGTTGTAATTCCTCTCTGATTATTTCCTTAATTTCAACCTCACAAGTGTTGATCAGTGCCAAATGTGCTACTTGTAGACTTATGTTAAGCGTGTCTGCTACTATGTTTCCCTTACCCTTGATATGCTTGATCTCAAAGTTAAATTCATTAATGAGAGCTAACCATATGGCATGTTTGGCATTTAACTTGGGATGGTCAAACAAGTATTCCAACCCTCCATAATTTAAAATTAGCACAAATTTTATTCTGAAATTTCTAGAGTGAGACATTAGCACAAATTTTATTTTGTCTCAAGTTCACTCTAGAAATTTCGAAGTCTTCTATTTAACAATTTGTCATTGCCTTTATAAGATAAATGAATGATTACACATTCTATATGAATTTAAATGTGTTTGGACTTACATTAAAAACCACATTCCCTTCTTTTATAAACTTTGTTTTCTTTTTTTTAAAGGGAAAACAAAATTGCAAGGAACTTGAAAGGGATTTGAAAATTGGATGTCATGGCAGTGGATAGGGTTGAAAATTGGATGTCATGGCAATGGATAGGGATTGAAGATTGGATGTAATGCCAATGGATTTTTATATTAAGGGCAAAGGAATTGCCAACAATCATTTTCTTAAAAGGGTGTATGAAAATTTCCCATGGGTCATAGAATAGACAGTGATGGGGTGTATTGTTAAGTCACTCTGTGATGTGAAGGTCACGGTTCGCAATAGTTGGAGAATGCAATAGGTCATATATTAATTCAAATTATCCTTAACCTTAAAAATTTCTTGTGAATTTAGTAATATTCTTGTGTTTCTTTATTAGATCTTATCATAAAACAATTATCAAGAACAGAAAAACAATAAAGACAATGGATACAGAAATTAGGCTCCAAGCCAAGGCAAAACGCCTCCAAGGGGAAAACCCATAAAATCTCTTCTCTTCTTATAGAATTTGCTTCAAATAAGAAAACCAAGACCCAAACCTCAAGACCAAGCTGACCTCCTTCTAGCACCAAGTCATCCCTCCAAGAATTCCTTCCAATTAGGTCAAAGTCAAACCAAGTCAACAAGAGTCAAACCCTCCCAAAAATGCAGCAAACTCAGAATTTTAGCCCCCAACTACTATATATCAGACTTTCAGTAGGTCTGCAACTTCGACCCCTGCAACAGCTCAGAATCTTCACATGTGTGGGAGAAAACTAGGGCAAAACTTGATCAAAGAATCAATTTTCCTTCTTGCCTCAACTTCTTTTCTCTTTTCCTTTCTCAAATTCCTTCTTGAATTTTTCAACTCAGATCGAAATTCTTGATTGCAAATCTAATTGGTTTCCAAATGAGTTCGATCAACTTCTATTTATACTCATCAGTGGAGGTCAAATAGCCCTCTCTGGTCGACTTGTCTCTGGCAAGGTCGACTTGTGCTACGAGGCTTATTTTAACTGTGTTGACTCAAAATAAATTATTTTACATAGTACATCTTTCCCATATGGTTCTTATATACATGAAATTGACTCTCTTGTCTCATGACAACAAATCTTATGACATGACCAACCCTAGAAACACGAAGAACATGATTTACCTAGAAGACCAATCAAAAGAAGCATGAAACCCATGCTTTAAAATAATATTTGTTTTTCTTCTTTTGATCGTTACATTAGATATCCAAATCGACATGAATACAATGACAATTATCAAGACCGAACTAGTTGCATTTTCCAACACTCCCTCTTAACTAGGGAGGTATTCATAATTGTACAACTCGGTACACAACTATTCTCAAACTGAAGACTTCTCATAAGAAGAGATGGATTGGTAAGCCATTTATAAGCATCAACATCATGACCAGCATTGTCAACATAGTAAGGCCTTAACTTGACAAGTTCTTTCATATACAAGAGCATAACGTTGGAAGGATTTACGTGAGATATCACACTACCTCTACAAGGAACATACCCCATCCAGATGTTCACTAGGTATGTCCTTTTAGGAATATTCTCATCTTGGATTCCCAATCCTCAAAGAATATTGACCCTCTTCGATCACTCTTGTCTTGGATACTTGTCCAATGAAATCACAAATGCTTATCCAATCCTCTATTCACCATTATTTCTCCATGGCCTTCACTTAGATGTACGATTGTTAGTCCCAGCCTAGTGCATGACACATTAATAAGAGAATACAAATGTGTTTATCATCACTCCCTCTCAACGAAAGAGGAGATCCCTATTCCTACTTGTTTTATGGAATAGACCTTTCTCCTTCAAAAATATTAAGGAGACTTCATACTTCCTCTAAAGCATAGAGGATATTCTTTCACTTCCTTTTAATTGGGAATTTATAACCACAAACTCTCTAGCTTGTTTCCATAAGTGTATAAACTACCAGTTCTTCATGGATATAGTTGCATGGCTCCCTCTTTCCTTTTGTATCTCATCATATTGAGCTTCTTTTTCCTAGATATTATGGATCCATCCTCTTCCTTCAATCTTGTGGCAGGGTTTGAGTCATCAATCTTGCATATCACTTTCCTCTAGTCATCATTAATGAAGGCATTATATTGAGACTTATCAAACTTCAAGCTATTCATAACTCCATCTAAACATGAAAGTGATTTTTGTTGATGTAGGAATATGAACATCAAGTTATCTTCTTACATTGCTACCTTTCAATCTCAAGGTGATGATGTGAACACCTTGACTACATAACCCTTCAAGTATTATCAAAACCATTTTCTCAATCCATATCTTCTTTTAATCGAGCTCAATACGAACAATTGAACTTTGTCTCAATTTCCATTATGTATTCTTGTAGTATCTTCCCAGATAGAAAAGCAATATGTCAACTAGCAAACCAATACAAAATATTAAATATCATATTTACCTTATCATGATGGTCCTTCCATCAAAGTGTTTGCTTACTAGAGTCCTTTCAAATAAACATCCTTTTTGAAAGATCCATCTCCTTATTGTGCAAAAATCCTTCTCCATGCATCCATCTTAATCATGTTCCCATGGATCAAACTTGATTACCAAGCTACAATATCTTCCTAGCAGTTGTCATTATTAACTCCCTTTCTTTATTTATACCATGCATTCTTGTGAGAGAGCCTTGATCTCCATTCTTTCCAAAGCATGTCAAATTTATTCTTTTAAGAATCATGTACTTATTAACCAACTCTTTATTGTAAGATTTTTGTAGTTATGAACCTTACCCTAGAGAAGAGTTATTTAAACATATGCATACCTTTTCTTTTCATACAATCATCTAGTCATCACTTCTTGAATGAGCTTGCTTCTTGTACCTGTTGAAGATAGCTTTCTTTTCCCAAGGAGACTTTCATTATACCTTTCATATTGTAACTTGACCACTAGCATGCCTTCATCCTATAGGAATATTGTTTCCATACTAGATGGAAAATATACCACTCATAATGTTGCTTCCAAGAATCTTCCATAATGATGATTCTTATATGATCTTTAATGATATATTTTGCAAAATGACTACCTCTAACAGTATGCTAGAAAATACTTGGATGAGTTATATTATGCAATATGGTCCCAATTTTCTCAGTCTTTTAAACTAGATGATCTTTCCCAAAGCAAATTAATCAAGTAGATTCTAATATATCTACTAATATATGTTTCTAACTATGATGTCATGCTTTTACAAATATCAATACTTCTTCTAGAGAATGAAACAAAGCATGCTACTCTACTTTCTACTTAATAAAAGAAAGACAAACTTCATAAAGAACCTGAAGTAGATAGAACTTCCTTTAATAGTAAATATCCTTGGGATATTCCCTTTCGGCTTCCTCTTAGGTTCTCCCTTTTCTTCAGTTGTATGAGCTTCATTTCTTTCCTTTCTTTTCTTATCTTTTTTTTTGGACAATCTCTCTTAAAGTGTCCATACACGTTGCATCCATAGCATTAAATATTGAACATATTTGGCCTCTTTTTAGAATTTCCAAACTTTCCTTTCTTCAACTTATTGGTTCTTGCAATAAAAGCTTGAGACCTTTCATTTGATTTACTGTCACCCTTTTACTTGATTCTACATTCTTCCAAGATACATTGAGCCCACAATTCATCAAAAGGCGTAGTATCATTTTTAGTGTAGATACTAGTTGCAAAGTTGCTCCAATTAGGTGGCAAAGCATTTAATACACAAATGGTCATTTCAAAGTCAAAAACAATTTCACCAAGCCCTTGCAATTGATCTCTTATTTGTGAGATCTTCATCAGATAGGTATCCATGTCTTCATCTTTTGAATTATGTATTCTATAAGGTTGATTCCTCAATGATATCTTATATCCTGATGCACTTATAGAGTACAACTTTACCAACTATAGCCTTGGATGTCTTTAAATCAGCAACAAAGGGAAAAAGATGATCTTTAATGGATTCAATAATTATCCTTTGTGCTCTCACTTCTCCCTTCTTGTACTTTGCTAACTCTTGAGTCTTTTCTTTGTCTAGTACAACTACTTCTCCAAGGACATACTCCGTGACTTCATTTTTTGTGAGTGCCAATTCAATCTTATTCTTCCATGCTGGGAAGTTTGTTGATCCAACGAGCTTGTTGTTTTCCTTGAAAAATGTAGTCATGTTATCTATAGATTGAGACATAGAAGATAATATACTACTTACTTTGTTAACCAAGAATCCTCCTCGATGATGTCTCCAACTATCTTGATGTTTTTAATACCTACAAGAAGACTTCAAAAGATGCCCTAGAATGATGTTTTCTAAGATGCCTTCAACAATGATGTCTTTGAATAGCTTCAAAGAGTGAATGATGATCCCAAGACTCCTTGTTACTTCCTTCTTCTTCAAAACGATGCACTAGAGAATCTTCAACAAATACTTGTCCTTCCTTCAATGAGAGCTTCATGATGAGGTCTTCTTGATGTAGTAACCCTCCTTCTAGATTAATGGGTCTTCTTTCCTCTTTTCCTTGTTGTTGGGGAATGCAATAGGGTAGCTATTAATTCAATTTCTCTTTAATCTTAACAATTGTTTGTGAACTTTATTTATCTTCTTATGTTTCTCTTATTAGATCTTATTCATCAAACAATTATCAAGAGAAAAACAGTGAATGCAATGGACATAAAAATTAGGCTCCAAGCCAAGGAAAAACCTCTCCAAGGGGAAAACCCAAAAAAAACTCCTCTTCTTATGGAATCAGATTCAAATGAGAAAACTAAGACCCAAACCACAAGACCAAAGCCTCCTCCAGCGCCAAGTCATCCCTCCAAGAAGACCTTTCAATTATGTCAAATTCAAACCAAGTCAACAAGAGACAATCACTTCCAAAATTGCACCGAACTCATAATTTTGGCCCCAAGATTTCAGACCTGTAGTTGTTTTGCAACTTCATCCCATGCAACTACTTAGTATCCTCATACATGCAAGAGAAAATTAGGGAAAACCTTGACCAAAACTTCGATTTCTCTTCCTTCCATCTTTTGCTTCCTTATTTCTTGCTTTCCTTAACCTTCTTCTTGAAATTCACACTTCAAGTCAAGCTCCTTGATTGTAGATCGAATTGGTGAGCAAATGAGGTTGAACAACTTCTATTTATACTCTTTTGGGTGGGTCAGATACGCCTTTCTAGGCCAACTTGTCTTTGGCATGGCTAACTTGTGCTAGGAGGCTTGTTTTGACATCTTTGACTCAAAATAAATTCTTTTACAAGGTACATTTTTCCCAGATAGGTCTTATAACCATGATGTTGACTCTCTTGACTCATGACAATAAATCCTATGACCTAAAAAACCCTAGAAGCATGAAGAACATGATTTTACCTAGAAGACCATCAATAAGAAGCATGAAACCCATTCTCTAAAATAATATTTTTTCTTTCTTTTATTTGTTACATAAGATATACATATTGACATGAATACAATAAAAATTATGAAAACCAACACTAGTTACATTTTCTGACACTCCCTCTTAACTAGGGAGGTATTCATAATTGTACACCTAATACAACATCATTCTCAAACTAAAGAGTTCTCATAAGAAGAGTTGGATTGATAAGCATTCTTTAAGCATCAACATTATGACCAAGATTGTCAACATAGTAAGGCCTTAATTTTGACGATCTCTTTCATATACAAGAGCATCACGTTGGGAGCCTTGAAGTGAAATACCAGACTACCTCTACGAGGCATATGCCCCATCCAAATGTTCACTAGGGATGTTCCTTTTAGGACTATTCTTATCTTGGATTCCCAAGCCTCAAAGAATATTGGTCCTATACGACCACTCTTATCTTGGATACTTGTCCAATCCTAAAAGAGTGTCGGTCCACTTCCTATCTTGGATTTACTATCCACAAGGAAGTCAAAGATGCTTATCAATCCTCCCTCCATCATTCTCTTTCCATGGCCTTCACTTAGACTTATGGTTGTTATTCTTGGTCAAGTACATGGCACAAGAAGGAGAAAATACAAAAATGTTGTTCAATATCACTCCCTTTCAACTAGAAAGTAGATCCCCATTCCCTCTTGATTAGGGAATAGATCCTTGCTCCTATTTAAGGAAACTTCGTTCCTTCCTCTCAAATATAGAGGATATCCATGACTTCCTTTCAATTTGGGAAGTCAACACTACAAGCCTTATAGCTTGTCTTCATAAATGTATCAGCGATCAGCTCTTCATGGAGATAGCTATATGGCTCCTTCTTTCCTTTGCATCTCATTATATCAAGCTTTGTTCCTTTCCAAGTATCATGGAGCCTTCTTATTCCATCAATCTTGTGACGTTTTCAAGCCATCATTCTTGCACATCACTTTCCTTCAATCATCATCAATGAAAGCATTATGTCGAGCCTTGAAAATCTTCAAGCTAGTCATAGCTCCCTTTAATCATGAAAGTGATCTTTGTTGACAAACATGTCATGGTTATCTTCTTACATTATTACCTTCCAATCCCAAGGTGATGATGTGAACACCTTCCAAGGATTGTTAAGACCATATACTCAATTCATATGTGTATTGAGTTCAGCGTCCACAGTTGAACTTGCCATCAACTATCATCATGCATTCTTGTGATATCCTCCCAGGTAGAAAAACAATATGTTAACCACATAACCAATATTAAAAGTTAAATATCAAACTTACCTTGTCATGATGGCCCTTCTTATCCAAGTATCAGCTTACTTGAGTCCTTCGAGATCAACATCTTTTTACATGATCCATCTCCATATTAATTTTTCTTCATATAGTCATCAGAGTGGCCATGGATCGAAGCTTGATTACCAAGCTACAATATCTTCCTTGGAGTTGTCATTGTTAACTCCCTTTCATTATTTCGGAGACCATACTTAATGTTGATCAACATGGTCATATGCAATCTTAAAAGAGTTTCGATTTTTCATTCTTTCCAAAGAAAGTCAAATTTATTCTTTTGGAAGACTTACTAAGAACATATTCATAACTACCACTTCTTTCGTGATTCTTTTAGATGTGCACCATGCTCTAAGGAAGAATAACTTCAAATATGCATACCTTTGCTTTCATATAATCATCTCGCCATCCTTTGATCAAGCTTGCTTCTTAAACCTATCAAAGATAGGTTTCATATTATAATTTAACCATTAGCATTCCTTCATCCTTATAATGTTTCCAAACTAAATGGAATATATACACCAATCATAATGTTATTTCCAGTAATATTTCATAATGATGATTCTTATAGGAACTTGAGTCTAATCCTTCTTTGCAAAATTACTACCTCTAACATCATGTTAGAAAGGACTTGGATGAACTATTATATGCAACACGGTTCATGTTGTCACTCACTGCATTATGAGTTTTCAGTGGTCCAAAGTGCCAAAGAACGCAATGAAGTTTGAAGCCATATCCCAAGCCATAGAAGCTCTCAAAGCTTAATTGGACCCCCTTTGTTTAATAGTGCTCAGAACAAGCTTTCCAACGATAGGTGGAATTCCAAAAATGGACTCCTGGATCACAAGTTAAAGCATATTGAAGGCACCCTTTGAAAGCCAAAAAAACAAAGAGAAATTGATTAAAGGTCAAGCTCATCGCAAATCGCAATTAGAGCTTTTCTGAAGCAGTAGCAAGGGAAGACAGTGAAATCTGTGATCAGCGGATCATTGATATCGCAAATCGCAAATAGGCGAGTCCAAAGAACAACGTATTGACTTATTGACAATCGGAGGTCCATGGCTCACAGTATATATCGATGATCAACGATTCTGGACGGCACTACGTTTGAAAAGTGGTGAAATGGAAAAGTCTGGATATAGGGTAAAATCGTCAGGAGGGGCCGAAAACCACTTAACAAAGGATTGGAGTTAAAAACCAAGGGCATGCGGGGCCTTTTCTCTCTCCTCCACGGGGCCACATTGCAGAGTACCATTGGTCCCGATGAATCCACATGGCAGTTGACGTCATCATGTTGTTGCAGTGCTGAGATGACGTGGTAGTACGAAAGACACATGGCATGTTGATCTAGCACTTTCAAGGGTCCTATGGGGGCATTTCAAGGTGACTTGTGTCACCACTCACAAAGTGACACATGGCAATGATGACGTCACTAATCGCTAATTGGCAATTGACGAGACAAGGCATCATTTCGTAGTGAAACCTTCGATAGTAATCATGTGATAAAGGGACTCTGATAAGGAGGCTAGCCCACGATCAGATGGAGGGCCAAAGAACCAAGGGCCAAGCACTAAAGGGGCTAATCCCGCAGAGCGGTTATCGCCCAAATGAAGGCCTTCCTCCGTCGAAGTCCCTTCTGACTTGCGATTGTGAAATGCGAGAACCCTCCCGTATGCGATATTTTATGTATCCTGCTTTTTTGAAGTTTTGCGTTCGAAAAATCGACTGGCTTTACGAAATATGGTAAGAAGGTCCTCTCCTATACTCCTATTTTGATATCCTAGGTGGGCCCAATCCCGTAGATCGGCAATCGCAAGTGTTAATGGGAGATACCAAAAGCGAGCATTATAAATCATTGATATGCGGGATTCTACATAACAAAGGAAAAAGATCCCCGAAAGGGAGTCCAATGGCCATATCGTCAGAGGACTAAACACTTGGTCATAGCCCCCAGTCACATGAAGTAAAAGGGGCTAAAGTGGATCTGAAGGCCTCGTCTTGTGAAGGCTTTTTAATGGAAAATCCCCATGTGATAACTCCACGACCAAGTAGTGCATAACTTTAAAGGCATGGTGGGTCGGCAGCGGGGGCATTTAAAAAAGGAGATGGAGCATTCAAACTCGACAAGGACTAACTCGAAAAGGCCCCTTGTGACACGAAACTAGGGTCGACGCTAACAAAAGTAAATGAAGACTTGGAAGCTTGGGAGGACTTGATTATCCAGCATGGTGCTCCATACAGAGGGTAGATGAAGTACCGCCCAAGGGTCCTCTGTGTTTGTACTGCGGTATAAAACAAATAGTTGCCCACACCCATCTTTAAAGAACGAATGATTCATGGAGTTAAGGTGAAAGCGACAGAAACCGGCCGAGCAGAAGGAAAAGCACATCATGGCAGAGACGTGGCCTGATCAAGGGATTTCACAGGGTCTGTATAGGGATATTTCTGCCCCTCATCATTAAGTTTTTCTTTTTATTTTATTTTGCAATTGTTGTATTTGAAGAAATGAATCAGATCCTTTGTAATCTTTGAACAGCAAGACATCACTCGCCAAGACAGCGAGTCTAGCAGACAGCTGGATACTTTGGCAAAGATATTTTTGTAACTGTAACCCAAGTTCCCCCTCTTCTTATAAATAGGGGGAAGAAATACTTACATGAAGTTCCGGTATTTTGCACCACAAGGTCTGAATTCTGTGATTCCATTTTTGGTTCTATTTGCCTGTTGATGGAGGACTTGAGTGATATTTGGCTAAATGTAATGGACTAGTATTTTGTACTCATATCGGATTAATGAAACTCTTTGGTGATTCCAATCAGAGTAATGTGTAGTATGTTTTCCCCTTTGTAAATCTCATTTCATATATGTTTTTCTTCCTACTGAAAATGTGTATTGAAGTTGTCGGTCTCATGCTTTCATGGTCGTATATTTTGCTGCTAAGTAGATAACAGTACCTGTGTATATTACCGATTTACTTGTGTTATTGAATAGCCTATAATACATGTACTAATTGTCGATTTACTTGTGTTATTAGATTAACCTGCAGTACGTGTATGCATACAGATTTACTCACATTGTTTGGTGATGGAGGTACCCATAATGTATATGCATGAAACCTTAATTCGCGCTCCACTCTTTCTTCTCTTTCATCTCCTCAGTGTTCCATACTTCTGTCAGAACATCGCTGCTTAGGATTATGTCATATTTATAGCCCTATGCATCAAATTCCCTCCTTCCTTCCCTCCTCTTCACTTTACTACAACTTCAATATAAAGTTCTCTGTTGTTGTGTGTCGGGCACCAAAACCAGACATTTCTCTTTGAAGTTGGCCCGATTTATCCCCTGAGCATTTGGATCCATGTATTGGCTTGAGTTTACCTGGGTGACAAAGTATTGAACCAAACCCCCTTTATTCTTTCTTAAATTACATGACAGTTGGAGTGCTCCAAAAATCCCCTCTCAGATAATCTTCCACGCACTCCTCTATCTAAGATGTCCTAGGCACTCGTCTACAATTAACCCAGAGGTTGTCTCTAGGAATTTTTCCATATCTCACGAGGCACTTGTGCTCCAGGTGTTAGAAAAAGCGAAAACATATTTATTGCGTTGTTGTCGGGGAACGGATTAGAATATTTTTCCCTGTGTACGGCAAATTTTTACATTCCCTCTGTTAAGTGAGCAAGAGAAGTGTGAGTTGAAGATCTCTCACCTTGGCGACTCCTCTATTTAATTCTACGGTAAACATCATGGCGACTCCACTGTTCATTTCTCTATTTGATCGCTTTGGCTTTCAAACAACCTCATACTCGCTTTGATGCTAGAGCAGGGGAAAACTTTCCTTGCCTTGAACTCGAAATCACTCATCTAGGGAGGTTTTCAAAATGGCCATTCCTAAATTCCTAGCCAACAAATTTGCCCCACAGGATATTTCTTCTGTTGCTAGTTATCCCAATCATGTCCCTTCGTTTCATGAATGGTATCCCTATTTTCCTTGATTCAGTGGAAGCACAAATAGAAGGCATGACTAGCACCTCAAAGAATTTCATGGATGCATGGAACAAGAAGGTATTTTTCTTGAAGACGTATAAATGAAGCTGTTCAAGTATCCTTTACATGAGGATGTTAGAGTTTGGTACAAAACAATACCTCGTGGCAACATATCTTTCTTAACAAATTTTCATATAGCGTTCAACCACTATTGCAAAAGACTATATCTACCGAATGCTTCGTTTCAAGATTGTTGCGCACATTTTAATGTTGAAAACATTCCTGAGGTTGATGAACCCGCTGAAGATATTTGTGGAGCTCCGCTCCAAGAAAACATCTACTCGCATCAAGAAGCATTACCCGATGAGCAAGAAAGAGATGAAGAAAACATTATCGAGCTACAAATAAACCCTCAGAGGTCTTATTCGGCGAAATTTGATGTTTCTCCTTCCTATGATGTATATGACTCTGATGGAGAGTCAAGTGATGCAGAGCCACAACAATCCCAGTCATGGGAAGCTGCACAAGAAGAGGAGGCTCATCAAGAGGTCAGCGAAGAGGCTCCAGGTTACAATGCACATCCTTCACCTGGAGAACAAGATCAAGAACCTCCTCTGATTTTATGATGCGTATGATTCTCAGGAGGATGAGATGGTCGAGGATTGTCAAATGGATCAGTTTACCACCAAGTGAGGATAAAGCTTCCAGCAACAAGTTTTGCTTAAAAAATCTAACGCTGAGGAGCTGAACAGTGTTTGTAGCTACCCTAACCAAGAAGATATTGGTCAGTGGACTGTCTATGAAAAAGAGGCAGTTGCAATTTTTTCTTGTCAGTTATATGACCTTGTAATTGATTACATGACCACATTCTTAGGTTAGCAACAAGGGTTATTCCTGGAATATGCATCAAGTTCTTTGTTTGAAGATTTTTCATGGTGTGTGCTTATTTTAATTTTTAAGGAGGCATTAGGTCCAGCACCCAAATGTTGGTATGGCTCCATTGGAGGTTTGAACTCACTTAGGTGAATCGAGCCCTATATAAGTAGGAGTTTATATAAATAAGCTCACTAACTGAGCATTTACTTTCCAATTGTTACAATTTTTATTTCTGCATTTTAATTTGATGAGCAAAAAGAAGATTTATTATATTTTTTACTCCATGCCCAATGGTGAAGGCTATTGTTCTACAGGTTCCCAACAACTTGCCAACAAGGCGTTGTCCCCAGTTGGATCCAATGTTGTCACTCACTACATTATGAGTTTTCAGTCGTCCAAAGTGCCAAAGAGAGTAATGAAATTTGAATCAATCTCCCAAGCCACAAAATCTCCCAAAACTTAATCGGACCCTCTACATTGGATAGTGCTCAGAACAAACTTTCCAACGGTAGGTGGAAGTCCCAAAATGGACTCCCAGATCAGAAATTAGAGCAGATTGAAGGTACCCTTTGAAAGCCAGAAAACAAAGAGAAAATGACTAAGGGTCAGGATCATCGCAAATCGCAATCAAGGCTTTTCTGAAGCAGCAGTAGGGGAAGACAATGAAATCTGGGATCGATCGATCGCTAATTTCGCAAATCGGCGGGTCCAAGGCACAGCGTATCGACTTATCGACGATCGGAGGTCCATGGCTCACAGCACATATTGACGATCGGCGATTCTAGACGGCACTGGGTTTGAAAAGTGGTGAAATGGAAAAGTCTTGATATAGGGTAAAATTGTCAAGAGGGGCCAAAAACCACTTAACAAAGAATTGCAATGAAAAAACCAAGGGCATGTGGGCCCTTTTCTCTCTCCTCCAAGGGCCACGTGGCAAAATATCATTGGTCCCGATGAATCCACATGGCAATTGACGTCATCATGACATGGCAGTATGGAGATGATGTGGCGATATAGAGGACACATGTCAAGCTAATCTAGCATTTTCAGGGGTCCTATGGGGGCATTTCCAAGTGACACGTGGCAGTGATGATGTCACCAATCACAAATCAGTAATCAACGAGACAAGGCATCATTCCTTAGTGAAACCTCAAATAGCAATCATGCAATAAAGGGGCTCTGATAAGGGCGTTGGCCCACAATCACATGGAGGGCCAAAGAACCAAGGGCCAAGCACTAAAGGGGCTAATCCTACAAATTGGTGATCCCCCAAATAAAGGCCCTCCTCTGTCAAAGTCCCCTCTGGCTTGCGATTATGATATGCAAGAACCCTCCCAGATGCGATATTTTATGTATCCTGCTTTCTTGAAGTTTTGTGTCCGAACAATCGACGAGCTCTATGAAATATGGTAGGAAGGCCCTCTCCTATACTTCGATTTGCAATATCCCAATGTGGTCCCAATCCCACAGATCGGTGATCGCAAGTGTCAATGGGAGATACCAAAGGCAAGCATTATAAACCGCCGATATGCGGGATATACGTAACAAAAGAAAAAAAGCCCCGAAGGGGAGTCTAATGGCCCTATTGCCCGAGGACTAAACACATGGGCATAGCCCCCAATCACATGAAGTAAAAGGGGCTAAAGTGGATCTGAAAGCCCCATCTTGTAAAGGTTTTTTAATGGAAAATCCCCATGTGATAACTCCGCGACCAGGTAGTGCAGAAGGCGTGGTGGGTCGGCAACTGGGGCATTTAAGAAAGGAGATGGAGCATTCAAACTCAGCATGGACTGACCCAGAAAGGCCCCTTGTGACACAAAACCAAAGTTGACACTGACAGAAGTAAACAAAGACTTGGAAGCTCGAGAGGACTTGATTGTCCAACATAGTGCTCCATACATAGGGAAGACGAAGTATCGCCCAGGGGTCCTTTGCTTCTGTATTGCTGCATGAAACTGATAGTTGCCCACTCCCAGTGTTAAAGAATGAATGATTCAAGCAGTTAAGGCAAAAGCGATAGAAACCGGTCGAGCAGCAAGAAAAGCACATCATGGGAGAGACGTGGCCTGATCAAGGGATTTCACAGGGACATCAAAGGGATATTTCCGCCCCTCATCATTAAGTTTTTATTTTCATTGTATTCTACAATTGTTGTCTTTCAATAAAGGAATTAGATGCTTGCAATCTTTTGGACAACAAGACATCGCTCACCGCGACAACTAGTCTAGCAGACAGCTGGATACTCTGGGAAAGATATTTTTGTAACTGTAACCCAAGCTCCCCCTCTTCTTATAAATAGGGGGGAGAAATACTTACATGAGGTTCCGGAATTTTGCCCCCACTGGGTCTGAATTCTGTGATTCCCTTTTTGATTCTATTTCCCTGTTGAGGGGGGACTTGAGTTATATTTGGCTGAATGTAATGGACTGGTATGTTCTACTCATATCGGATTAATGAAACTCTTTGGTGATTCCAATCAAAGCAAAGTGCAGTATGTTTTCTCCTTTGTAAATCTCATTTCATATATGTTTTTCTTCTTACTGAAATTGTGTAATGAAGTTGTCGGTCTCATGCTTTCATGGTCGTATATTTTGCTTCTAAATAGAGAACAGTACCTGTGTATAATACTTATTTACTTGTGTTATTCAATAGCCTAGAGTACATGTAGTAACTACCAATTTACTTGTGTTATTAGATGAACCTGCAGTACCAGTATGCACACAGATTTACTCACATTGTTTGCTGATGGAGGTACCCATGATGTATATGCATGAAACCTTAATTCACACTCCACTCTTTCTGCTCTTTCATCTCCTCAGTGTTCCATACTTCTACTGGAACATTGCTACTTAGGATTTTGCCCTGTTTACATCCCTATGCATCGAATTCCCTCCTTCCTTCCCTCCTCTTCACTTTACTACAACTTCAATATAAAGTTGTTTGTTGTTGTGTCAGCCACCAAAACCAGATATTTCTCTGAGTTTGGCCCAATTTATCCCCTGAGCATTTGGATCCATGTATCGGATTGAGTTTACTTGGATGACAGACTATTGAACCAAGCCCCATTTATTCTTTTTTAAATTACGTGACAATTGGAATGTTGCAGAAACCTCCTCACAGATAATCTTTCATGCACTCCTTTATCTAAGATGTCCTAGGCACTGGTCTACAATCAACCCAGAGGTTGTCTCTAGGAAGCTTTCCATATTTCCTGAGTCACTTGTGCTCCAGGTTCTAGAAAAAGCGACAATAGTTCTAAACATTTTACTTTATTCAAACTAGATGATCTTTCCCAAAGCAAATTAAACAAGTAGATTCTAATCTTTCTACTATCATGTGCTTCTATCTAAGACCATGCTTTTTACAAAACCAAGACTACTTTCTACTCTAAAAGAAAGACAAGAACTTGATAGAGATGAGGCTTCCTTCAATAGTAGAGACCCTTGGTATCTTTTCCATTTGGCTTCTTCTCAATTCTCCCCTTTCCTCCACTATGTGAGCTTCACTTCTTTCCATTATTTTGTTGCTACGTTTGATGTTTGGACAATCCCTTTTGTAGTGTCCATATTCATTGCATCCAAAGCATTGAATAATGGACATGTTTGTCTTCTTATTGGACTTTTCCAAAATTCCCTTTCTTTGACTTCATGGTTCTTGCAATGAAGGCTTGAGATATTTCATTTGATTCAGTATTATCCTTTGCCTTGATCCTAAATTCTTCCAAAATACATTGAGCCCACAATTCATCAAAGGGTGTAGCATGTTTCATTGAGTAGATGCTAGTTGCAAAACTACTCCAATCAAGAGGCAAAGCAGTCAACACAAACACAGTCATTTCAAAATCAGAAACAGTCTCCCCAAGCCCTTTTAATTGATCCCTTATTTGAGAGATCTTCATCGAATAGGTGGTCATGTCTTCATCCTTGGATTTCCCTATTCTATATCGTTGATCTCTCAAGGAAACATTTTGACCTAATGTACTTGTAGAATACAACTTTACCAACTTATCATACATAGACTTTGTTGTCTTCAAATTCAGAAACAGTGTCCCCAAGCCCTTTTAATTGATCCCTTATTTGAGAGATCTTCATCAAATAGGTGGTCTTGTCTTCATCCTTGGATTTCCTTATTCTATATCGTTGATCTCTCAAGGAAACATTTTGACCTAATATACTTGTAGAATACAACTTTACCAACTTATCATACATAGACTTTGTTGTCTTCAAATCAGCAACAAAAGGAGAATTTTCATAAACCTTCTTTTCATAATTCTTATTGTACTCATGTCAATATGTATAGCTTCGATGCCCCTGGCTCACAGTTTCATAAGCCACGGGTTAAGCCTAAATTCAAACTCAAACAACTTGACAAACAAAAAGAAGGCTTATGAAAATTAATTCAAAATAATAATAAGTACAATCGTTCAAGAGGTGATTACAAAGCTTATCAATTCGCTATCCTTGCCTTGATGAGCATTGCTGGGTTTATTATTTAATGAATTACGCAGTACAATATAACACTTTATTTTCTCCAAATTTAGTTATGTTGTAGCAAAGATTGCTCTAGTCCTTACCACCAAGGCATAAAAATACATTACGATTTCACAACTCACTTTGGCATGTGTTGATTACCAATTATATGTATTAAACAGTAGACCTCATCAAGCAGCAATAATAATAATATTGTGATGTCTTCCGCACAACTTCAAGACTATCCAGCAACATTATTGGGCAAACACGGAG
This sequence comes from Pinus tabuliformis, assembly GCA_031772625.1. Taxonomy (NCBI): domain Eukaryota; kingdom Viridiplantae; phylum Streptophyta; class Pinopsida; order Pinales; family Pinaceae; genus Pinus; species Pinus tabuliformis. Next base: position 1,268,144,280 of record CM062804.1, read on the forward strand.
GACATGGGCTGCATCCATTGCAAGTTCAATGACTTTGTTTTAAGATTCAGTTTATAAATCTTCGCTTTTACATGTCTGGATAATTCTATGATCTCCCCACTTGCATGAGTGTAAAGTCTTGCTTTGAAATACAAGCAAATCTTCACCCTCCCTACACGTCCATGATCTGACAACTTGCATGAGTGAAAGTCTTGCTTTGAAATATAATGAAACCTTCAACCACCCTACCTACCTCCAGTGTAAGACAAGTATGGCCAAATACTAAAGTAAAACAACACAAGTTCTTAGAATGAAAAATATAGTGCGTCTTACCATGGGCAATTTTAAAATATATCACCAACAAAATACTTGAAATCTCATTTCAAATAAGGTTAAATCAGTTATTATAACATAACACATTGCTTTAATGTCCACTAACCAATATCTTTAGGTATTTCAGATGTATATTCATCATTGTGATGAATATTGTTATTGAAAACATAATTGGATCGACAGATTATGTTAAGATACAGTGACTAATATGTGGTATTTGTGTTTCAGCAAAATTGATCAAGCAAACACTGGAAAATGGCTTTGCAAATATAACACAACAAGACGCCACTTAGTAAACAATCCAGTGAGTTTGAAGGATATGAGTGCATTATCTGTGACGTGCCCGAGATGTCTATTTATATGTCACATTATTTATTGTGTTTACATAAATGAAATAATCATATCCTACATGTAGTTATAAAGATATAGCATATTTAGAACAGCCTTAGTTTTTCCAGGAAAGAAAAATCAACATTTGTATTCAAGTGAAACGAAGTTTACATTTATCACCTATCAGCAACCAAATTGATATGATAAACAGGATATCCTTCAGCCACCGCAAAATACAAAATAATGGCACACCATATGCCAATCAGCTAATGAAGGCAGATAACCAGAAATATCAGAAAACATACAAAATAAAACGGCCGAAAAAGATGGGATAGAGAACGCTATCCGTGAGCACAAAACATTGAGTCCTGCCACCATGAGAGAGGGATGCACCATCTACATGTACCAAAAACCATAGCCCCCAGCACCAACGAAATGTCCCCTGTTGAAGAAGCACACCTTGACACATATTAGAACAGCCTTAATTATAAAAAAGAAGTGTTAAAATGCTTCTCCTAGAGTCTCGTACACTTTGCTTAAAAAAATAGTAAGATAATCATAAGATCTATTTTTTATAGGCCTTTTTTATTTTAAGTTTTCGAGGATAAACACAATTGATTTACAAAAGTTTGTATTTTCCTACTTTAGAAGGAGCCTTGACTGATGCTTGGTAGTTCAAAAAAGACTAACCTTTGATCCATTACTTTAATTTCACTTAATGTGACCAATCAACCATATATTAATCTATAATCCAAGGACTTGTGTGCATTGCTAGCTTGCACCATAAATCCGAAACTTGTGAAGTCCAAGCCTTTAATCGAAAGAATACAGTTCTTTTCCCTACACACAAAGCAACTGATTGGTCAACCTCTCATCCATTCTATATTCATAGTACAATACTTATATTACTCGAACAATCTCGAGGACATTAATGCTATGATCTCTCAGCACATAACTCCACTCACCTATAGTTCTAGTGGTTTATGCCTTTCTCTATGCAACAATCTATTCTTTCACTCCTTACAATTCTAGCTTCTCATGTTTTTTTCTACACTGCAATTTAGTGTTAACCACGTGATGATGGTTCTTCAAACACATTGTTTCTTTTGTTCACCAAACTCAGGTTACAAATAAGGTTAATTGCTCACTTGTTTGTCTCCATCCGAACTTTGGTTTCAAGTGTTCCTTTGACGACAACAAATAGAAGTGGAATGTTACCTTCCTAGTATCGGTCGTGCAATGTGGCACAATTCAGACCGGAAGTCTACTTGTACACAACTTTTAGATAATCAATAAAAACAGAGTTACACAACATTATCATATTCTTTATACTTTAATGTGATTCAACGATGCCCAATGCATTGTTTTATATGTATATTTCTAGTGAGACCCAAAATGGTTTCCCTAATGGATTCTAAAAGGTGATTTTTTTGTACATCTATGCCATCCTCATGCAAAAAATTATTTTCTTCCTAATAATCTAGCTTTTTGTAATTTTCTTTTTTATCTAAAAATGATAGCTGTTTAAGCATGTCATCAGATGCACTATACTGCAATCCACTATTTCACATTTGATGGAGGCACTCCACACTGCCTTTGCCATTTTCTTTTTCAGTCTTCTTCTCAAAAAATAATAATCTCCCTCCTCGATTGCCTTTGGCTTAGCTTCCACTTCACCCTTTCTAAATACGGGATGGCATCTATTTTAATTGGGTTCAACCTTGATCTGTCACCAAATAAATGTGGGTTGTTGCCTCTATTTTCATCTTAAAACCAGATGGTTGTCGGATGTTTCCTTTATTTTCATCTTATCAGAGACATGTGGGGTGTTGCCTCTACTTTTTCATCAACACCAAAAAGATGTGGAAGATTCCATCTATGTTTAGCTTGCATATGTTACTAATGCATACTAAGGGTTTGACACTGGTGTATCTACTGTGAGATGATCACAATTGCAGAACGTATAAACATATAGAAGTTATAAATCTATAGATAAACATAAAGGAGTTATAATAATATCATACTTCTTTAGATTAGATTGTTTATAGAAGACACAATGGGCAAACCAATTTAAAGGATTCATTGGACAAGCATCTATAACAGTTATCATAATTTAAAAGTGATTGCACAAGGCAAAATGCACTTTCCATCCTGAATACAATTTAAGTTTCAGTCATTTCCCATATTGATCCTCCTATTGGATTTTCATAATGAATGAATTGGTTAAATCTTATTTGCAAGCATCTCAACGTCATCACTAACTGATAATACAAATCCCTATCAAAGGGTGTTATATTCTGCAACACCTCTTTGTGGCTTCTGGTTATGCAACTCCCAATTACAGGATGTTGTATTCTGAAGTTCAGGGTGCTGTATTACGCAACGCCTCTTTGTGAGTTTGTCATCTCCACAATGTCTACTTATAAGCAGTTGAGTTGCACAGTGCAAGGCTATAGCTTACTGCTTTCAGAAAGATAGGTTTACTGTAATCCCATATTCTGCAACTTGAGATTGCAAATCTTCTAAATTCTGTAACATTGGGTTATGCAATTTCTCTAAGGAAACTACCTTCAGGGAACCGCTTGGCATCTTTTAATCAACACTAAATAGATGTAGAATTTTGTTGCCTCTATGTTTTCACTTGCATATTTTCCTAACGTAAACTAATACTTTCGACAATAGTGTATCTACAGTATATTCACAAATGCAGGTGGAATTCTACAGACGAGCACTTTTCAGGAATCATTCAACAAACATATAGTATAATAATATCGTACTTCTTTGGATTATAGTGATTGTACAAGGCACAATGCGCTAGATATCCTAAATACAATTTAAGATTCATCAATTATCCTATTGGAGAATCACGTACATCAGTTACAAGATCTCAGTTATAACTGCAAAGAATATCAATCACCACCCAAATGAATGAATTTGTTAAGCTTCTCAAAGTCATCGCTGACTGATAATGCAACTCTCTATCAAGGATGGGGTATTCTGCAATTCAAAATGTTGCATTCTGTGACACTTCCTTGTGACTTCTGCTTATGCAACTCCCTATTGCTCGTGTTGTATTCTGAAATTCCAGGTGTTGTGTTGTACAATGCCGCTTTGTGGATTTGCCATCTCCACAATATCTGCTTGTGAGCATTTGAAGTCCACAATGCTAGGTTATAGGCTCTCACTGTTTTCAGAAAGATAGGTTGTAATTTCCCTATATTCTGCTACATAAGATTGTAGATCTCTAGATTCTGCAGTATTGGCTTAAGGGGATGTCCATGTTGCCTATACAATTTCTCTACAAAGCTACCAATTCCTGTTGTTGATGCTACCTTGCAGGTATTTGCTTGTATCTTCATTGCTCGACACCAAATAGATGTGGGATGTTGTTACCTCTATTTTTCACTTGCATATTTTACTAATGCATACTAACACTTTTAACACTACCGTATTTATTGTGCTATGCTTACAAACGCAGGTAGAAATCCACATGGACAATTTCAAAAAATCATTGGACAAACATATAGCAGTAATAACAATATCATACTTCTTTAGATTATAGTGAATGTCAAGGCACAACGCATTCAATATCCTAAATACAATTTAAGTTTCAGTCATTACCCAAATTAATCCCCCTATTGAATATTCCAGTGTTACATGGGGATGCATCCCCCAGATTGGAGAGCACACCCCCAACATTTACCACACACTCTAGAGATGGGGGTTCCTGGAAAAACATTTCGCCACATCCCCCTTTTGGGGAAACTCGGGGCAACATTTCCCTGGTGTGAGAAGCATTTTACCAAAAAGGGGATGTTTGGTGGCCCCTCCCCTAGAACAGGGATGCCCAAGACCCCCTCGCATCAAATTTTTTGTTCAATAAAATGAAGATACGAAAAAAGAAATAGGAGATTGAGCTTTGAGTCTATTTTTTGTTCAATAAAATGAAGATATGAAAAAAATAGGAGATTGAGCTTTGAGGACTCTGTGACTTTAGTAATTTATAGTAATATTACATTCTTGAAGTAAAGTAAAAATTTTCATGTGACACTCCTTTATCTCTCGGTCTTAAACTGTTTCGAGATGTTTGAGGGTGATTCCAACCTCATCAAACATCATATGGAGAATGTAGAATTTCATATCCCATTCAGAATTCAGCAGACTAAACAGATTTCAGGATTGGCAACATTATAGTGCTTCCACTGGCTTGCACAATGATGAATTTGCATGGGATGAATTGTTATTGTTGAGATTTTATCATTATTATTTTTTTTATAATTTTGGAGATGGGGACCCCTATGCTAGGGACCCCAACGTCCCCCTGTCCTCCCTGAAGATCTTTAAAATTTAGGGATGCTCCCACATATCTCCCTTTTAGTTCCCCCCACTTCCACACCCCCCCATCCTGGAAACTTGGTGGAACATAGAATTATTCATGTGCACCAGTTACACAATATGTCTGTTACTACTGCAAAGAATATCAACTCACTATCCATAATGAATAAATTGGTTAAGCTCCTTTGTAAGATTCTCAAGGTCGTCATTTAATGGTTATACCACTCCCTATTGCAGAGTGTTGTGTTCTACAATTCAGGCTGTTATATTCTGCAATGCCTCTGTGGTCTTTCCATCTCCACAATCTCTGTTTGTAAGCATTTGAATTGCGCGATGCTAGATTATAGGGTTACTGCTTTCAGAAATGTAGGTAGCAGTTTTCCTGGATTCTGCAACTTAAGAAAGCAAATCTTCTAAGTTCTACAATATCTGGTTATAGGGATGTTCATCGCCTTATGAGCTCTTGTTGTGGATGCTACCTTGCAGGGATTTGCTTGTCATCTTCATTGCTCAATGCCCAAAAGATGTGGGATGTTGCCTCTATTTTTCACTTCCATATTTTACTAATGCATAATAAACCTCTGACACTAGTGTACCTATTGTGCTATTTCATAAATGCAGGTAGAAATCTACAGAAACATTTTTAAGAGTCATTAGACAAAAATATAGCAGTTATACTATCATACTTCTTTAGATTATAGTGATTTTACAAGGCATAATGCACACAATATTCTAAATACAATTCAAGTTTCAGTGACTACCCAAAATTAATCCCCTATTGGATGAGTATATACATTGGTGACAAGATCACAACTGCGAGGAATTTCAATTTGCCTTCTATAGTGAATGACTTGGTTAAGCTTATTTCCAAGCTTCTCAAGGCCATCGCTGACTGGCAATGCAAATCCCTATTGAAGGGTGTTGTATTCTGCAATTTAGAATGTTGCATTCTGTGATGCCTGTCTGTGGATTCTGGTTATGCAACTCCCTAACGCAGGTCATTGTATTCTGCAATTCAGGGTGCTGTGCTTGTGAGCATTTGAATTGCACAATGCTAGGTTATAGGCTTCTTTCAGAAAGATAGGTTTAGCAGTTCTCCCATCTCCTGCAACTTTACAATGCAAAATTTCTAAATTCCACAATATTGGGTTATGGGCATGTTTTGCAGTTCTCCCATCTTCTGCAACTTTAGAATGAAAATTTTCTACATTCCACAATATTGGGTTATGGGCATGTTCCTGTTGCTTATGTGATTTCTCTATGCAACTACAAATTCTTGATGTTGATGCTACCTTGTAGGTGTTTGTCTATATTCTTCATACTAATTCCATATAGCCAACTTTGTACATTTCCTGGTCCCACAGCAAAAGTATTCAATTTCCATGATACAGAAAGCCATGTGCTAAATTGAATACAGAATCAACAGCTAGCCGATTACCAATTAATGTGCAAAAGCAGCAAACTCATGTCCCGATTTCATGACAAGAACCTGATCATATCATGCCTAAAAAATTTCCTTTGTAGTGCCTTTGAACTAATAATAAATGTAAAGGTTCACAAGTCTGTAAAAGGAAATTGTCCACAAGGACACACAAGTCAACATTGGCAGTGACTGTTTTCAGCACATTTTACCCACCTTGCATATAAGAGTATAAATTATCCAAAGCCTTAGTGCATTGAAAAAACATGACGCCAGCGATTTGATTAGAGATCGCAAACATTTCTAATTACAGAAGTTTCTTTTATAGGAGGAAAATCAAAAACAAACTGGGATTATATCCCTCTCGCTAAGTAACCGGATTCGTTGAAACCCCCTGGCGAATCCGAATCCTGCGAATCAGATACAATTTGCTGGGAATTCGAATCCCAGAATCAGGATTTGATGTGTCCGTCCAGGATTCGTACGAATCCCGTACGGGCACATTGAATCCTGATTCTGGGATTCGTATCCCAAAAAACGACTTCTGCAGGTTAAAAAGCACGCTGTTCCTTTATTCATTCACGTTGTTTCTCATTTCATTTGCATAGTTTGAGCTGTGGACAAGGAGCTAAGGGTTTGGAGCAAGGAGCTAGGGGAGTAGAGCGTTTGGCAAGGAAATTCAAGCACCAAGTTCATTTCAGCTCCATTTTTTTGCATTTCTTATTCTATTACAGTAATTTGTATACGATTTTTTGTTTACAAATTTGTGCATGTTTTGTTCATTTTTTTTTACAGTATTCATGGCTCAATCAAAGGCAACAGTTAGGGGGAAAAGGAAGGGGAAGAATGTCTCCATTGGAGATGCCCCTCCTCCCCCAATATCATCAGAGTCTGCTGCAAGTAATGTTGAGGGAAGAGGAGGACCTAAAGACAACATTGAAAAATATCCCTTGTGGAAATATGTCACAAAAGAGGATGGGACAAGCACCAAAGGGAAGGGAATTGGAGCTTGTAAAGCTATTCCTTTACAAAAGAGAAAAGATATGGACAAGGAGTCCAATGTTGGTATGGAAAATGTGGCTGCAAAATCAAGAAAAACCAAGAATGAAGACCCCCTTCCGTTTTAGAGGAAAGGCACCACAAAATTTCCATTTGAGAGTTCTACTTCTATTGGGGGACAAGCGACAAAAAGAAGAGCAATTGCACTTGGTCCAATGGACAAGATTTTCCAAAAAGAGAGACAAGAAGAGCTTGATCTCACCATTGCCTTCTTCTTCTATCAAAACTTCATACCATTTAATGTTGCATGCTCACCTCTATTTATTGAGATGTGCCAAGCTCAAGGGGCTCCATCAGGGTATGTGCCCCTAGGTCAGAGAAGCTGAGAACCACATTGTTGACGAAGGCAAAAAAAGAGGTGCAAAAAATGCTTGAGCCTATTGTAGCATCATGGCCAACATTTGGGGTTAGCATTGTTTCTTATGGATGGACAGATCCAGCACGACACTCAATCATCAACTTCATGGTGTCTTCCTTGAATGGTCCAGTTTTCTTGAAAGCAGTGGATACACTTGGAGAATACAAGGATGCACAATTTATTGGTGAGTTATTTATTAAAGTTATTGAAGATGTAGGTGTTGATTCTTATGTGCAAATCATTACAAATAATGCACCTGTTTGAAAGGCTGCTGGCATGATTGTGGAAGCTAAATATCCACAAGTGTTTTGGACACCTTGTATTGTCCATTCATTGAACTTAGCACTGAAATCCATTGCTTCTGATGTGCTTTGGATTGGTAACATTATTGAGGATGCACGACATATCCGTAACTTTGTGCAAAATCATAAAAATGCCCTCACTATCTACAAGGAGTATACCAATCTATCATTGTTGAAGATTGCTGATACACGGTTTGCCTCTTCATTCATGATGTTGAAGAGGTTGAGGGAGGTCAAGACCACTCTTGGGTCCATGGTTATTTCTGAGTTTTGGTCTTTTTGGAGAAAGACAAATCAGGTAGCCTCTAAAAGAGTGAAGGACACAGTGCTAGATGATGCTTGGTGGGAGGGTAGATTTAATTATTCGAATCCTGGACCCTAGCATTTCTTTGCTTCAATTTGCAGATACAAACAAACCCATCCTAGGAGAGGTTTATGAGGGATGGGATTCCATGATTGAGTCTGTGAGGAGCATTATTCTACAGAGTGAGTGCCCCGAGTATGACACATCACTAGAGGCCTTCTATGATACTATACAAGATATTCTTGTCAGCAGATGGGACAAGAATTGTACACCTTTACATTGTTTCGCTCACTCACTGAACCCAAAATACTACAACCATGAGTGGCTGAATGGTGGACCTTCCTGCAGATTCCCTCCTCGCATGGATAGTGAAATCTCACAGGGGAGGAAAGATGCATTCAGGCAAGTTTTTCAGGAAGCATTGCTTGATGAGGTGGAGGATGCCTTTGTAGAGTTTTCCACCGGCACTGGTCGATTTTCAAGATATGATGTGATTAGAGACAGGGGGGCTAAGAAGCCCTATTCTTGGTGGGCAAATCATGGGGCAACAAGCCCTCCTCTTCAGCAGTTAGCCATGAAGCTCCTCTCTCAGGTGACTTCATCCTCTTGTTGTGAGAGGAATTGGAGCACATATGGGAATTTGTATAGTGTGAAGATGAGCAAGCTTGAGCAGTCCAGGGCAGAGACAATGGTGTATGTGCACACCAACCTTTGTCTTATTTACAGGCAAAGGGAAGAGTGGTTGAGGAGAAAGACAAAGATGTGGGATGTCTTTCCCGATGATATGGGTCTGGACAGCAGTGTTGAATTGGCATTGGCCAACATGGATCTCAATGATCCAGTGCTAGAGCTTGTTAGATTTGATGATTTAGAGGGGTCATCCTCCACACCAGCAAATGTAGAGGCGCCTATGGATATAAGGGAGGAGGAGGATGCAGAGGCGAGCAGTGGTGACCATGATGATGAGGACATTGATGTTGATTCTAATGATGACTCTGAGGATTGATGACTACCTATTGCCTTGAGGCTTGTATACCTGTAGTTGTTTTATATTTTCTATTTCTATTTGCCATTGGCATTGCACCAGCACTACCTATGTAACACATTTTGATTTGATGACTTAATGAGAAAACTACAGTTGTCAAGGTCTTTATCTTACTATCTTGTAGTTGTAAGTTGTCTTTCATTTATGAATTATGAATCATGATTTATGTGACCACTGACATGTATTTGAATTTTGTATGTACTATGCATGCTATAGATGAAGATCTATGTTTGCAATCAATGAATTTGTATCCTTAATTAGAATTTGTGTAAGAAATATCTAATTTTTAATATATATATATATATATATATATATATATATAACGAATCCTACATGTCCTGTTCCAGGGGGTCCACATGTCCGAATCCGACACTCGAATCCCAAAATCCTACGAATCCTGAATCCCCGTGTCAGATGACTTAGCCCTCTCATTGATTGAAACAGTCTAGAAAATATTGGAACTACTTTAACAAAGATGATTTTGCACCGACCACCTTGTTCTTGAAGCTTTCTAACTGCAAAAGAAAACATTGAACATCAAGTTGACATTCACCTTTGAGGCTGAAGCTATAACAAAACACTGCAAATTGATAGAGACAGCACCATAGAATCTGAAATAAATTCAACGGCGTTGCCCGGTACAAGGTCTCTGCAACATAGAGCAAACCAAGACATGTCATTTGATCATTCCGAGGTTACCTCCGTAAATAAGATCCACAATGGACATACATTAATAAAAGTGTTAAACAATGGAATTTTTTTCCCCAAGAGGGGAAGAGATGGAAGAATTTTGATGATTGGAACTGCTGGGATGTTCTTGGGTAATTGTTATATCTTCTGATCATCTTTGAATGTTCGCACTCATAGCCCCTTGAGTCATCTTCTCTGTCTCTTCAGAAGTGCAAATAAAACCATCTGCACAATGCTATAGAACGCCCTGCGATTACAACATAACATACAAATAAATACATCAAATGTCATGGGACATGAAATTGAATCATACTGTTCAAAGTTCAAACAATCAAACAATGTTTTTATCAACAACGATCAGTTGAATATTGAGCTGTTGTACTTGATGTCATGGCATCCCCTACAAGAATCATGTCTCCTTCACTGTCCTTCTGGTTTGGCTGGCACTACCGCAAAAATCCATGGTTAAACACAATTGGTTTGAGATGCACAGGCAGATCAATCTTCCATGTTATCAAAAGCAAAATCTGACAAAGGAATGTTCTCTTTGTTTTCCATAGGACATCAAAACTAGGACTACTCTCATGATCCATAAAAGAAAAATTGGAGAGGCTATGCCAGATTATCACATTCACCTATTGGATTATTTATCAGAGAAAATTGTTCTGCACGCACACTTTTCGAGACCACACAGAACAGGTTCCTCCAAAGTATCTGACTGACATTGTCCACCGTATTGTAAAAAAGGTTGTGGACTACCACTGGCCATCAAAACAATAGCGAGATTTGACATTGCATAATCAAAATTGAGAAGATGTCATAAGCTGCCGTACATAAAATTGAAACATATACTGTTGAAACAATCAAACAACTTTTCGATCATCAATGGTGAGTGAAGTATTTCTCCTAAAACGCATCATATCTCCCACATTATCAGTGCACACAACCCACAAGCCCCTGTTAGGATCCCGAAGTTCTCCATCCATATGAAACATTTGAGGGACAGGCGAGTCTGCTTCATTCTCCCTGGCAATGTTGCAGAAATTTGCTGCTCCTTGAAATGAGATGAGACTATTTACTCTTGTCATATACCCTGTTATTGTTTTGATGGCCAGGCTAGTCTGAATCACTCATCTACAAAACAGTGGAGCACTCTGGTTTGGAAGGTGTAAAAAGCATGATAGCACAGCAATTTTATCCTATAAACATCTCATCGAGTGGATATGATTATGCTGAATAGCCTGTGCACCTCTTTGTTGTGGAACTGCAGAGCTTTATTTTTGCTTTCAAATGGTAAAATTCGTGTCATCAACACCTCTAAAATATGAATAGAGATAACTGATATGTTTGACTCTCCCAAAAACTAATTAACCTCGACTAGCCAACTCCGATAGGCTGATCTTGGGAGGGTCAGGAACCTTGTCACGATCAGCCTGGACGGATAAGTTATGCGACTGAAAAATCATGCCTTATTATTTACTCCCCCGTGGAGACAAGCCAGGCCCCACTAGACCATGACAAATCAACCTCGCTTTTGTTAGCCCGAGATGCTAAAAAGACGAAGCACCTTGAGTCTGGTATATTTGCTTCTAGGTCTCAAAGAAAGCCTATTTTCTACAGGCGATTCTTTTTGGTGTACTGATCTACTATTTGCTGCAAAACGAAGACTCAAATAATTGGCTAGCGAAGTTTCTTTGTAATTTTATTTATAATAAATATTCAATAGGATTTACAATAAAGATACAATCATTTGATTACGGTAGTTGTCGACTTGCAGAAAATTGCATCCCAAAACAAAAACACATCTACATAAACACAACAAAAAGAAAAGCTCCAGTCAGAAGCCATTTATGACAGAGCAAAAAGAGCATGGACCAACTTACCTCACTAACCAATCCCGAATGGATGAAATTCCAGACTGCTGCAGAGATGGAGGAGTATCGCACCTCACAGTTACATAATTTTAACCCTGCTTGCCGACCTACCCCATCCATCAACATAACACATTTTCATTCCATAGACGAGGGAATTTCATTCCTCGATTCAACTATGTTATAAAGACAGTTATTCATAAAAAAAAATTTCATATGTTTTTATTTTTTTCCAAAACTAGGTTGAGGCTAAGTCGGCATAATATATAGTAGCATTAACATCCACGGGTGGCAGGGAAAAGAATTGGGGAAGAAAACCATAGAATTTTTTTAAATAAATATTTATAATTTTTTACTTAAATATTTTATTAGTAATTATTATTATTAATATCTAATTTTAAGGTCACAAGGTCACAGCCAAGCAAAACACCAAACATCCACCTCGGTGTATTACACTTTTTCGTTTATGGGACAAAGGACCCACCTCTGCGCAGTGGTTTGTGGGACAAAGGACCCACCTCCGCGCAGCCAAGCAAGACACCAAACATCCACCTCGGTGTATAAGTTTATAACACCTTTTTGTTTATGGGACAAAGGACCCACCTCCGCGCAGTGGTTTGTGCAGAGGTTTGACTCACTGCTAAATCTACGAAGACATACATACTCTACCCCTTATTATAATAGCATAGCATATACTATTGGTATGTGCAGAGGTTTGACTGACTGCTAAATTTACGAAGACATACATACTCTACCCCTTATTATAATAGCATAGCATATACTATTGGTATATGCTAGCCTAGATCCATCTTAACTCCGGATCTATCAAGCGCAATCTCTTGAGGTGCAAACCTCTTTTTTGAGTGCAAAACTTGATGAAAGGTTTGCAGCTCTAAAGATTTGATCCCCTCTCGGCTTGATAGATCTGGAGATAAGCTTGATAGATCTGGAGTTAAGATGGATCTAGGTTGGTTTCAGTCGTGTGCAGCCAAAGAAAATCTAACAAACAGAAGATTGATTTTATCAATAATATGTAAAATCATCTAATATTAATATAATCATTTTAAATATGCTAAATATGTCTTAAGATTAATCTGGTCATTTTAATTTTAAATTTGCTTAGTTACCTTAGTTTGTTGAGATGATAAATATTGTGAATAACTTTAATGATGAAATAAAAATTTGAATGTAAAGTGACAATGTAATATTGTTGAATGATAGAAAATGTGAATAATAAGAATATAGTGAATTACAAATAGTCTTCATTGTGATTAATGAAGACTATTTTCTTCTACTATTTTTATTGTAATAGTGTTGAATCATTGTGATTAATGAAGACTGTTTTCTTCTAGAATTTTTATTTACGCCCTTGTTACTTTTGGCGTCTTTTCATATCGTCTTTTCATATCAATTATATGAAAAGGACAGGTTAAATCATAAACCATTTTAAATATTTAGCTCAAGATATTATATTAAACATCATACCATGTTTCTCTTTCTCTCCAATATTAATAGGTTGAATTACTATAAGACAAAAATCAATGTACATCGTCAATAATTTTTATGCTTACACTGAAATCAATGCATAATAGTAATCCAAACACTTTAAAATTAATGTACCATAATACGTCCAATTACGTCAACATTAGAAAACAACATTTACACTGAAATCAATGCAAGCAATAAATCAAATAAGATTAGAAAACAACATTAAAGATTGATATTAGGCCTTCTATATAACTTATAGTCTGCCAAGTCATTTCAGTAGAAGTAAATTAAAATAGTTACTTTTCACTGAGGGGTATTATATATCCCCCCTCTCAAGCAAAACATCATCCTCATTGTTTGTTCCTGGCCCTTCAAAATAAGCTAGTTTATGCCTATATAAGATGAAGAAAGCTAGTGGGCTGAAAAGGATGAAGCGCGAGGTTAGAAGACACCATAAGGATTTAGGGTAAAAAACCCTAGTTTTACTGCAGCACGACGCACCTCCTACAAGCACCCGGACCCGGACGACCGACAGTACTCCATTTCTCCTCTGTTACAACCGCAGATGTCTCCATCTGTCGCGGTTAACAGCTATCAGCGTGGGCGATGTCATGGAGGTCGAGGAGCTTGATTACTCCGAGGAACCATTTCCCGACCACGTCATTTTTGGAAACCCTAACCTATATTCGCCGGCTTCAGGCACATCTCCCCCGTCCGTCTCTGTTCCATCAAGCACTGCGTCGGTGGTTTCCTATCCTGGACACAGTACAGCTCCGCTGGTCTTTGGGTCTCTTTCCATTGATTCCCCCGCCCTCGATTGCCCTCCATTATCTCCAGGCACTCTACACATTCTCTCTGCTATCACTCCACCATCGCCCTCTTTTGATCTAAATCCGCCAATTAACCACCTCCATCCATCTAGCTCGACACTATTCTTGGCTCCGCCTAAGGATCTCTCGGCATCCAATGGACAAAACCCTCCCATCTCTGCAAACTCCCCATCGGGTTGCTTTGAAACTCCTGCAGTGAAGGTCAAATCAGCGGCTCATCTACCTCAGGAGGGCTCGGTCACACCAGATTCGTTGTCGGACCATCCATCAGCGCCACGAATTGGGAAACGGAAGACCAAGTGTGAAGGCTACCTCAAAGGACATCACCATATGTTTTGGCGAGAGTACTACTATTGGGGAGGTTGCTTACATGGCTAGTACCATGCTAGTTGGACATGTTCGAGGCAGAGCATACTCAGCAAACAGGCTCACCTTATGGGTCCGAGAGATTTGGGGAAGCATGCTTAAAGAACTGCCTAAGGTGCAGGTATTGCACAGGGGTTGGTTTGCTCTTCATTTTGCTAAAGCAAATTACACAGATCTGATCCTCGCTAGATATTGGCATATTGAGATGGTTCCAATACTCCTCAAGAGATGGAGTTCCCTATTCGACCCAGAGAGGGAGCAGATTGGGGCGGGACCCCTATGGGTTCGTTTGCCAGGGCTTCCACTGCATTATTGGTGCGAGAAGGTTTTCATTAGAATTGGAAATGCGCTCGACACTTACCTGGACCACGATAGAACTTTCGTTCAATCGAAGAACCAAACCCTAGCTCGCATCCTGGTCCATATGGACACTCGCGAAGGATTGGATGAGAAAATCACTCTTCAATGGGCGAAATACACTTGGGTGCAGATCCTAGACTATGAAGGAGTCCCCTTCAGAAGTAGAAGATGTCACAGAGTTGGGCACATCTTTAAGGAATGCCCGCTTATCAAAAAAACCAGAGGATCCTCTGAGGGCACCTACTACAACCATAGGGCCAGATGCACCTGCTCAGAATCGCTCTCCTAGTTCGGTTCCACAGCCACTGGTCAGCAACACCACGAGGACGGCTGAAGGAGAGTACAAAACGCCATCGCCCCCTCTTACAAGAGCTCATGCAGCAGCCGAGGCTGCAAAATCTTCGAGTATTCCTTTGACCTCTTGCCCTTCCTCATTTGCTTTCAGCTCTTCACTTGATTCATCCACCATTAATACATTTGTGGCTCATTGTACACTGGCTCCTCCTTTACCCTCCATTGCCACCACCACTCCATCTTTGCCCTCTATTTCATCCATTTCCACCTCCCCTTCATCTAACGGGAGGCTTTCATCTCACAATTACAACCTTCGATCTCGTTCTCACATTGATAGTCACCCGACTCAATTCTCAAGTTTGGGACTTTCCCAACCTGGTTCGGTCATACTTACATCCCATAGGAGAAAATCTTATCTATCCAAAGCCATTCAAAGGGTTGGGGCAGAGGTCGCCTCTGGTAGACAATTCACTTTGGAAGAGGTTCTTAGAGCACTGAATACCCCAGGCAGGGTTCCCCCATGAAGTGTCTCTCATTCAATTGCAGAGGCATGGCTAGTGCCTCCAAAAAACTAGCCCTATGTCGACTATTTAAAGTTGAGCCTTTTGATATCATCATGCTGCAAGAAACCCTTGGTGAGGCCGATCTCATCACCTGCTCATTAGTCTCCTTACTTCCAGAATGGCACTTTTTCACCATGGATGCTTTGGGACGATCAAGAGGCCTAGCCATTGGTTACAATCCCTGCACCATCAAGGTATTAGCATCCTGGGGAGGCCATGGATTTATCGGCTTAGATCTTTTCTAGGCAGAGCTCGGCCTAAACCTGAGGATCATTAATATATATGGTCCCTGCCATTAGAGAGAAAACTTCTGGCAACATCTGTTAAATCTATCGATCTTTTCTCCTGATCACATCATTCTTGGGGGAGATCTCAATTTCTCCATGGGATTTGGGGAATCATGGGGGTCACAAGCTCAAGTGGACTCTATTACTGGCTTCATGACAAACCTTTTGGAACAGCACAACTTGGTGGATATCCCCATGAATAAGCCACTCCCTACTTGGTGAAACAAAAGGGTGGGAGATGCTGCTCTTGCCAGAAGATTAGATCGTTTTATGATAAAGGTTCCCCTTATGAATCAGTTGCACCATTACAAACAATGGGTGGATTCTGGGGGTGTCTCGGATCACTCTCCCATTTATCTGGAAGTCTTCGGTCCCCATCCCAAACCCAAAGCTCCATTCAAATTTAATCATGTCTGGCTTCAGGACCCCAGTTACATTAACCTGGTCTCGGATTATTGGAAAGCCAACCATATTGACAGACATGAATCCTTAACAAAGGGTTTTTGCCATAACCTGTCCTAGCTCAAGCATCTATCCATCAAATGGGCCAAAGAGAAAAATCAGAGGGAGGAGCTACAATTATCCCTAATCAAGGATGAATTGAGTACAATGCTCGATGACCGCAACCTGGGGTTTACTTCAGTTGATGACAAAGCTCACCTAATCGAGCTGGAAACCGAAAGGCAAGGATCCTGAAGGAGAGAGAGGAATCTTGGCGTCTCAGAAGCAGAGCTATATGGTTACAAGCGGGAGATGACAACACAAGATTCTTCCAGAACTATGCTAAAGGTAGAAAAGTTTCCAACACAATATGGAACTTACCCCTACCTGATGGGGGAGTAGCGAACACCTTCAACAAACTCTCCCATCTTGGCACCTCTTATTTCAAGAATCTCTTTACAAACCTTCCTGGGTCAAACCCGGCTGATATCATCAATGTGGCTGGACATTTCCCTCGTTTTGTGAATGATGACAAGGCCGAGGAGCTAATCGCTCCTGTTACTGCTAGCGAACTAGAAGGAATGTTGAAGTGGTTCAAAAAGGACAAAAGTCCTGGCCCGGATGGGTGGACGATAGAATTCTATCTTGCCTTCTATGAACTCCTAGGGAATGATCTATTAAAAGTAGTGGAAGAGTGTAGAATATCTGGATCCATTTACAATGCTGTCAATACTACATTCATTGCCCTTATTCCGAAAACTGATTCCCCCTCCTCTTTCAATGACTTTAGGCCCATCTAATTATGCAATTGTCTGTATAAAATTATTTCCAAGGTCATTGTGAATCGTCTTCGGCCCATTCTTTCTCGCCATATCGCCCCCCAGCAGTTCGCTTTCCTTGAGCATCGCCAGATCCACGAAGCCATTGGCACAGCCCATGAGGCCATCCACTCGATCTGGACTAAACACATAAAAGGAATCATCTTAAAGATCGACCTGGCAAAAGCTTTTGACTGAGTCAGTTGGCTCTACATCAAGATGCTCCTTATTCACCTGGGCTTTCCTCATGATTTCATTACTTGGATTATGGCATGCATCACCACCCCTACCTTCAGTGTGCTCATCAATGGATCTGCCTCCCACTTCTTTCATGCTGAGCGTGGTCTCAGACAAGGCTGCCCCCTCTCCCCCTTACTCTTTCTGATTGTTATGGATGGGCTTAGCAGACTACTAGCCAAAGCTAAAAGAGATGGCGGCCTTTGTGGCCTCAAGATAACTGAATCCTGCTTCCTCACTCATCTCCTTTTTGTGGATGATGTTCTCATTTTCCTTGATGGGAGCATCCGAGACTCTCTTACTTTCTCCAAAATCCTCTCCCTCTTCTCGAAGGCTACTAGCATGCAGGCTAATCAAGGGAAATCCACCATTACCTTAGCCCTCACTTCCATCCAGGAGTCTCAACTTGCTCAGCAACACTTCCCTTATTGTATCATCCCCCTTGACAGGGATTTCAAATATTTGGGATTTTGGATAAAGCCTCTCAGCCAGAAAATAGCAGATTGGGTCTGGCTTGTCACCAAGTTGGAAAAAAGGCTTTCTAATTGGAGTCATAGATACTTATCCAGAGCAGGCAGATTAGTGCTCATCAAATCTGTTCTTGAGGCCACCCCTGTTTTCTGGATGGCTTTAGCATGGATTCCCAGGAACATTCTGGCCCGTCTGCAACAACTTTGTAGCAGATATCTCTGGAATGGCCATCAAGACAAAAATATTTTTGCCTGGGTCAATTGGAACAAGATTTCTTTGCCCAAAAAATGGGGAGGATGGGGTCTAAAAGACCTAGCCCTATTTGCACAAGCCCTGGCTGCAAAAATGGGCTGGACATTATTGACCGGGCAGAATCTATGGACTACAGTCTCATATTACAAGTACATTTGGCCTCACCAAATTATGGATTGGGTTCACATGCCAAGTTGGTCTAGATCAGGTATATCTTCAGTTTGGAAGGCTCTTCTACACTCCCTGCCTAGCATCAGAAACAATCTCGCTTGGAGAATAAATGATGGATCAAAGGCTTGCATTGGACTGGATCCCTGGACTAGGGAGGAGGTGGATTCCAACTATCAAGAGAACTCATCCAACACCTTAATACACATGAGATAAAGGTATTGGCTCACATAGCGAATCAAATGAATACCAACATATTCTCTCAGGGATGGAAATCTGCCCAACAGCTTGATCTTCCTCCACAGTGGCACCGGGAATGGCAAGATTACATAAATGCACTAAGTGAATCACACATCAGGATTAAAGAAGGACCAGACGAACTTGTTTGGAGCCTTGCTGAGAATGGCATTTATACCCCAAAGGCCGAATACCTCAACCTGATTTCACACAAACAGCCGGAGCAGACAAAAGTATGGTGGAAGAGTATCTGGAAGCTTGTATCGCCCCCAAAGACTGCTCTTTTGGTGTATCCTCAAAAACAAATTCCCCACGGGAGAATCACTATCACACCGCTCCTTCCATGG
This sequence comes from Pinus tabuliformis, assembly GCA_031772625.1. NCBI lineage: Eukaryota > Viridiplantae > Streptophyta > Pinopsida > Pinales > Pinaceae > Pinus > Pinus tabuliformis. Next base: position 1,268,163,465 of record CM062804.1, read on the forward strand.
CCCTCACTGGTGCATCTTATGCAAGAATTCTTCTGAATCGACAGTGCACTTATTCCTTCAATGTGATACTCTGAGCAATCTCTGGCAGATTATCTCTTCATCAATTCATTTATCTGGGAAATGGGAGGGGTGATAACATATGTTGTACCTGGGAAAATTGGTGCAATCTGCACCATGGCACAAAACTAATATGTCTTCCCTTACTTATCTGTTGGCACCTATGGTTGGCCCGGAATCGAATCATATTTGTGGCTCGGCACCATGGATGTGGTGGTGGATTCATATTATATATTAATGAACAGCATTTCTACAAAGTCAAGATGGGGCTTGGCGAGGGAGCGAATAATTATGCAGAGCTTATTACACTCCGTCATTCGCTGCATTTTTCTTTGGGTCATAATTGCATGGATTTAAACATATATGGTGACTCAAAAAACATAGTAAATTGGTTCAATAATATCACTGTCTGTCACTCACACACACTTAGTAATATTCTGGATGAAGTGAACTTGTTCAAAGCACAGTTTAATTCTATTTCATGTCAACACATTTACAGGGAACATAATTGTAGTGCTGACGGGCTTTCCAAGGAGGCCACGGTACTTCCTCGAGGAGAGTGGATGATTCAAGAGCATAGAGGCTCAAATGAGTACCGCTACTATCACAGGCCTTACAATGATCAGATTTACCACAGGGCAGATAGCCCCCAATTTTGAGTCTTTTTTGGTTTTCACTTGATGGATATGCAAGGCTTATATATTGGATATTTCTTACACAAACTATATTTTCTTGTTCATATCTACAAACCTACAAAAAGGACATCACCCTACATGGTGTATGTGGAATATTGTAGATAGCAGACATATATATAGTTTCTATTTATATCAGACAGTGGCTGAGCAGCCTGCGTGGTGATGGATACTATATGCATCCTATTTTTGTTAAACTGGGCAACATTTTTTAAAGATGTCCGCAGAGATGGCAAAGGACCAATAAAACATATGCTGAAAAGCATCTACAACATGTAATTTTTCAATCATAATGAAAGATTACGATTTTTCCAGTGGAAAAAACATAAAAGATTCATCTAATGTAATAAATCAAATAAGATTAGAAAACAACATTTACACTGCAATCAATGCATCTAATGCAAGAAATCAAATATGATTAGAACACAACATAAAAGATTCTAAAATGTCCTATATATGACAATAGAAAATGAAAAAGATAGATTGGGGATTGAGATTGAGATTGAATGTTATAATTGTGAAAGTGACAGAGAACATAAGTGTGTGTGTGTTTTTTTAAGGCAAATAATGGTGTTATTCACATTTTTTTTTATAGTAGTGTGTAACATTGTCATAAATGTAAAAGCTTACGTTTATTGTTACCCATGTCAATAATAGACCTTGTTAAGGTCATTTCTTGCAATTTATGTATAATCAATGCACAAGTTATGTATAATCAATGCACAAGCCATTTTAAGAGGGCTTTTATTTCTCGTTACTTCCTTTTATGAGTGGAATTTGTATATGCATTGGTTGGGTTTGGTCCTATAAAGAACTAATGTATTTATCAAATACCACGGGTTTGGTCCTATAAAAAACTAATGTATTTATCAAATACCACAATGGTTTGGTTTGGTCCTATAAAGAACTAATGTATTTATCAAATACCATGGGTTTGGTCCTATAAAAAAAAAATTAATGTATTTATCAAATACCACAATGGAAGGCTCCATCCTAATGGATATGAGATATAAAATAACTTGCATGACTAATCTGGGAGCACCTTTTACTAATCCTACTCAGACCCATAAATTGCATAATAGCATAAGCCAAACTAATGTATTTATCAAATAGCATAAGCCAAACTAATGTATTTATCAAATACCACAATAAAACTAGCGTATTTATCAAATTAACAAATACCCATAAATTGCATAATAGCATAAGCCAAACTAATGTATTTATCAAAAACCACAATAAAACTAATGTATTTATCAAATACCACAATAACATGTTGGAGCACCTTTGACTAATCCTACTCAGACCCATAAATTGCATAATAGCATAAGTCATTGGCGTACATATAACAATACATGTTTTTTCAGTTGTTCAATCACTTTGTTGGTGTGCTTTTGAGCTACTCATTAATTATGTGACACATCACACAATTAGCATTAAGCATTAAGGGTTATCAAAAGCATGCACTTGTTATGGTTGTGGAGAGAATGTTTGTTGTAAAGAGTTGGATTGAATTATCATATCTTTGACGACTTTTGGTGACGGTCTTCAGCACATTTTATCCACCTTGCATATAAGAGTATAAATCATTCAAAGCCCTAATACATTAAAAAAACATAAAGCCAGACAACTATTTCCTATTTCCTCTTATGGTTTGATTAAAGATCGCAAACATTTCTAACTACAGAAGTCTTAAGTCTCTTTTGTAGGAGGAAAATCAAAAACAAAACTCGGATTATACACCTCTCCTAGATCGAAACAGTCTAGAAAATGCTGGATCGAAACAGTCTAGAAAATGCTGGAACTACTTTAACAAGGATGATTTTGCACTAAGCACCTTATTCCTACTTTAACAAGGATGATTTTGCGCTAAGCACCTTATTCCTGAAGCTTTCTAACTGCAAAACAAAACATCGATCATTAGGTTGACCTTCATCATTGAGGCTGAATTGCAAAATCGAATCATCATCGAATCTGAAATAAATTCAACGTTGTTGCCCCGTACAACGTCTCTGCAACATAAAACAAACCAAAACATGTCATTTGATCATTCCGAGGTTACCTCCGTAAATAAGAGGCATAATGGACATACATTAGTAAAAGTGTTAGGCACTGGAACATTTTTCCCCGAGGGATGTAGAGATGGATGAATTTTGATGATTGGAACTACTTGGATGTTTCTTGGGTAATTGTTATATCTTCTGATCATACTTGAATCTTCGCGCTCACAACCCCTTGAGTCATCTTCTCTGTCTCTTCAGAAGTGTAAATAAAACCTTCTGCACAATGCTACAGAATCCCCTGCGATTACAAGATAGCATACAAATAAATACACCAAATATCATGGGAAATGAAATTGAATCATACTGTTCAAACAATCAAACAATGTTTTCATCATTGAACAATCAAACAATGTTTTCATCAACAATGATCAGTTGAATATTGGGCTGTTGTATTTGATGTAATGGCATCTCCTACAGGAATCTTGTCTCCTTCACTGTCCATCTGGTTTGGCTGGCACTATCGCAGAAATCCATGGTTAAACACAACTGGTCTGAGAAGCACAGGCGAATCAACCTTCCATGGATCAGAAACAAAATCTGACAAAGATATGTTCTCTTTGTTTTCCACGGAAGATCAAAAATAGGATTACTCACATGATCCATAATAGAAAAGTTGGAGAGGCTATGCAAGATCATCACATTCACCTAATGGGTTAGCTTTTAGAAAAAATTGTTTTGCATTCACACTTTTCGAGACCATACAGAACAGGTTCCTCCAAATTATCTGACGACATTGTCCATCATATTGTAAAAAATTGTTGCGGACTACCACTGGCCATCAAAACAATAGCGAGATTTGACATTGCATATCAAAATAGAGAAGACGTCATAAGCTGCCGTAGATAAAATTGAAACATACTGTCTGAAACAATCAAAACACTTTCTCGATCATCGATGATGAGTGGAGTATTTCTCCTACAAGGATCATATCTCCCACATTATCAGTGCACAAGCCACTGCTAGGATCCTCAAGTTCTCCATCGATATGAAACACCATATGAAACATTTGAGGGAAAGGCGAGTCGGCGTCATTCTCACTGGCAATGTTGCAGAAATTTGCTGTTCCTTGAATTGAGATGAGACTATTTATTCTTGCCATATACCCTGTTATTGTTTTGATGGCCAGGCTAGTCTGCATCATTCAGCTGTAAAACAATGGGGCACGATCATATGGAGTACTCTGGTTTGGAAGGTGCAAAATGCATGAATGCAGAACAATTTTATCTAATAAACATCTCATCGAGTGGATATGATTATGCTGCATAGCCTGTGCACTTCTGGTATGTTGAACTACAGAGCTTTATTTTTGCTTTCAAATGTGAAAATTCATGCCATCAACACATCTAAAATATGAAGAGAGATAACTGATCTGTTTGACTCTTCCAAAATTTGATTAACCTCGACTAGCCAATCCCAATCGGCTGGATCTTGGGAGGGTTAGGAACCTTGTCCCAAGCAGCCTGGACGGATAAGTTATGCAACTGAAAATTTGTGCCTTATTTTGTACTCCCCCATGGAGAAAAGCCAGGCACCACTAGGCCACGACAAATCAGCCTCGCTTTTGTTAGCCCGAGATGTTAAAAACATCAAGCACCTTGATTCTAGGTCTCAAAGAAAGCCTATTTCTACAGGCGATTATTTTTGGCGTACTGATCTGCTATTTGCTGCAAAACGAAGAGTCAAACAATTAGCGAGTGAAATTTCTTTGTAATTTTATTAATAATGAACATTGAATCAGGACTTAGAATAAAGATGCATTCATTTGAATACTGTAGTTGTCTACTTTCAGAAAATTGCATACCAAAAGAAAAACGCATCTACATAAACACAACAAAAAGAAGAGCTCCGGTCAGAAGCCATTTATGACAGAGCAAAGAGCATGGAGCAACTTACCTCACTAACCAATCCCGAAAGGATGAAATTCCACTTATTATGACAGCCGAGCCGCGCCTAACGCACAGAGGCTATGGAATTTCGCACCTCACGGTTACATAATTTTAACCCTCCTTACCGGCCTGCCCCATCCAGCAACATAACATTTTCATTCCGTAGACGAGGGATTTTCATTCCTCGATATAAGTCCTGTAAGATTAGTACCCAGCCGTCGGCGTGCCATGTTTCTAAAGGCGCCGCAGTCATTACACCAAGGTCAAATACACAGGAAAGCACGTGACTCTGGAACATGGATTCATGAACTATAAAATAAATCACAACGCCAAGAGGAAATTTGTGGAAATTTGCAAAACAAGAGAAAAACCTTGTTCGACGAAAATCCGTAACATCGATTCATAAACTCACTCAAATACCCGAATAAATAAATAAAAATCACAACCCAAGATGAAATTTTTGGAAATTTGCAAAAGAAAGAATAAAAAAAAACCTTAGTCCACGTTACTCTGGAACATGAATTTCATCCGAGAGTTCTTTGTACAAATGATTCTTCGTCATCGTTCTCTGCAACTTCGTTTTTCGAGAGAGATTGGAATTCCCGATGGGCTTACTGGAGGAAAATAAATAGGATAGACCAAAAATTCCACCTTTCGATCCCTTTTTGCTCCTCGAAATTCCGTTCTATCCCTTTCTGGCCGATCTGACCATTTGGATTATACGGCCGTCTATCTATTTTGGACTAAAGGAAAGATTTGTTTACACAGCCAATCTCCAAGGCTGATCTATCTTTCAGGTTCTGAAGCCTACTATCTAATATAGAATTTGAAAAGAATTCTTATGAGAAGGAAGTATTGGCCAAACTGCCCTTTCAGATTCATACAGTCATCTGCACCAAGGCACATTCAAACAAAACTCACCCTGACATTTGCAGAGTAAGACCTTTCGAACCCCTTATATCTGTAGTGAGCATCCCTCTTTCTCATATGAAGCCGCTTGGGTTGCTGCATCGTCTCCCCAAACCGTTGACCACGATCCTTCCAGAAGCATTACTCCATCGACTTCAGGAGAATCTCTTGGGACTTGTTTTCCAAACATATGACCTCTAGATCCTCACTTTCGAGTATTTATTATTCATTTGTCGCGCTATTGAGGGGTTGATATTAACCCTGAAGGGTTTGCAGAGAATCAAGTCTTTGCTAATGGAATCCACAGAGCAGCACGGCAGTTTGTCCAAATCAGGATCTAGACAGTGGACCAAAAATCAAGCCGATGCGCAGTCGATGACGGAGTCGCAAAGCAGTAACAACCGCTGCAACGACGAGGTCGAGGGTTTGATCCCTGTAGATAGTGGGTTTTTGAGAGATTGCGGTTCTTGGAAGGCTTGGGAGCGGTGATCGAGGTTTGGGATTTCTTGAGGCCGAGCTTCCATCTGCCAGAAGAAAACTCGGGCGACTTCGGAGACGGATCCTTGGCAACAACATTGGAGTTCACAAGAACCGAACTCAGAACCACAGGACTGTTATCAGGAATCATGGGCTTCGGAAACTGGAAAGGAAGAAGCTCGTCCTGATAAAACAATTAAACCTGTCTATATAAGTTGCACCCATTCCCGTGGCTGGGAATTCTGGCATGCACAACGAACGGAAGATATAACAGAGGAGCCAAGGCTACGTTAGGCAAAGGCACAACCGTAACCTGATGGACGATGCCAAAACGTCACACAAGCTTGCTCAGCCTCCTGTTCATGGAATAACTGCTCCGCAAGCCTTATCCGAGACACTGCTCATAGCACATCACAGGGACAGCCTTGTCCGAAACACTGGTCCTCGCACATCACAGGGGTGCTGTGCAGCAACATTTATGCAATTTAAAATTAACTAATTTACCACGTGGCTTTTCTCACGCCACTTGTCATTTATTAGATGCGTACAACATAGGATGAAAATTCCTCAAAGCGCCTTTCGCTTAATATGTATTTACATAGTCACATAAATCAAATGGTCAAACTTAAATGGCTTTGTTCACAACATTTTCCATAGTCACATAAATCAAATGGTCAAATTTAAATGGCTTTGTTCACAACATTTTCCATAGTCGATGTCGATTTTAACATTAATTTCTGAAAATTTGAATTTTAGTGGTTTAATTCCTAGAAGTGAGTGTAATGAAAAACTTCAGTGTATCGAAGTTTAGAATTTATTTATGTATTAAAAAAAAAAAAAAAAAAAAACCTATTTTTGTTTGAAATGGTATATAATTTCATGAAAAAAAAAGAGAAGTTAATTAGTTATTTAGAATTTATTTATATATTTAAAAAATAATTAAATAATAAAAAAATTCATTTTTTTGGTTTATAATTGTATATGATTTTATGAAAAAATTATTTTTTTTAACTGTACTAAAATATTCAAACACTTATTTTATGATATATCTTATATTGCTTAAATTAATAATAAAAAATTTCTCATAATTTTAATAAAAGAACATAAAAAAAATTAATTATGAAATCTCAATCTTACCATGAAGATTTTTAATATGTAAATAGGTTTTGTTACAATATTATGGACCAATATTATGATTTATCAATACAACATGCCCAAAAGTCATATAACATTTTTTTTAGTTAATATATAGCATCTTTTTAATTAATTAATTAATTAAAAAGTCAAAAAAAAACATAATTACTTTGGAGATAAATCTCAACTTTTGATGTGTGTATACTACTAAAAATATTACAAAATATTGCAAGAAAATTAAATACCTATCATCCACATAATAATTATTGATAATTAAATTAGAATTGTTGAAACCTTATTCCAAAATAGACACGTACCATAATCATTAATTACTCTAATAAATGTGGTCTATTTTAGAATAAGATTTCTAGAAATTCCATTTTTTTAAATAAAAAATTATGGATAGTATAGATTGTCTTAGGCTAAAAATTATGCTTTTTTGCCTTGAAAGTTGTGGAAATTTCGGTCATATTTTGAAAAAATCCCGAAGGGATTTTTGTAAATCTAAGTAAAAGCTGTCAAAATTATAATTTTAGGTGCCCTAAACATTTTTGATGGTGTTGAATCCATTTTCACCCTCAAAAACATGATTCAAACACTGCTTCTACAAGATTTTTTGAAATTTTTTTGCCCAAAATCCACTTTTAGCCACCGTGGCAATTTTCCACGTATACACAATTTATGGAATAAAATTAAAGATTTTGTCCAACTCACTCTTATTTTGGTTTTACAAATTTTCAACATTATAAATAATACATAAATATTTTAATTACTAATAATATTTATCAACCATTTAGTTTTTATAATTGTAATTAGGTTAAAAAACAAATACATAAACATAATGGCCAGTACCACTTTTATTAAAAAAATAATAATAAAAATATAATTTTGTTACTGGTATTGATATTTATGTTCTTTTAAGGTTATACAATATTATCATAATTCCTTATACTTTTAATGTGATTCAACCATGTCCAATGCATTAATTTATACGTATATTTTTAGTGAGACCCCAAATTGATTTCCCCATTGGATTCTAACACGCAATTTTTATTTGTATATCTATGTCATCCTCGTGCAAACGATTATTTTCTTCCAAAAATTCTAGCTTTTTGTATTTTCCTTTTTTATCCAAAAATGATGGCTGTTTAAGCATGTCATCAGATGCGCTATAATGCAATCCATTATTTAACATTTGATGGAGGCAATTCACACTGGCTTTGCCATTTTGTTTTTCAGTCTTCGTCTCAAAAATAATAATCACCATTACCCTCCTCTATTGCCTTTAGCTTAGCTTCCACTTCACCCTTTCTAAATATGGGATGGCATCTATTTTAATTGGTTTCAACCTTGATCTGTCACCAAATAAATGTAGGATGTTGCCTCTAACACCAGATGGTTGTCGGATGTTACCTTTATTTTCATCTTATCACCAGAGAGATGTGGGGGGTGTTGCCTCTATTTTTTATCAACTCCAAAAAGGTGTGGAAGATTCTATCTATTTTTTCCTTGCATATGTTACTAATGCATACTAAGGGTTTGACACTAGTGTATCTATTGTGCTATGATCACAACTGCAGAACGTAGAAATCTATAGATAAACTTATAGCAGTTATAATAATATCATACTTCAATAGATTGAAGTGTTTATAGAAGAAACAATGGGCAAACCTTTTTAAAGGATTCATTGGGCAAACATCTATAGCAGTTATAATATCATAACTCTTTAGATTAGAGTGATTGCACAAGGCAAAATGCACTCTCCATCCTAAATACAATTTAACTTTCAGTCATACTCATTTCCCATATTGATCCTCCTATTGGATTTTCATAATGAATGAATTGGTTAAAGCTTATTTGCAAGCATCTCAACGCCATCACTAACTGATAACACAAATCCCTATCGAAGGGTATTATATTCTGCAATGCCTCTTTGTCGCTTCTGGTTATGCAACTCCAAATTACAGGATGTTGTATTCTGAAATTCAGGGTGCTGTATTATGCAATGACTCTTTGTGGGTTTTGCCATCTCCACAATGTCTACTTATGAGCATTTGAGTTGCACAATGCAAGGCTATAACTTACTGCTTTCAGAAAGATAGGTTTGCTGTAATCCCATAATCTGCAACTTGAGATTGCAAATCTTCTAAATTCTGTAACATTGGCTTATGCAATTTCTCTACGGAACTATCTTCCAGGGATTCGCTTGACATCCTTTAATCAACACTAAATAGATGTGGAATGTTGTTGCCTCAATGTTTTCACTTGCATATTTTCCTAACGTATACTAAGACTTTTGACACTAGTGTATCTATGTTGTATTCACAAATGCAGGTGGAAATCTACAGACAAGCACTTTTCAGGAATCATTCAACAAACATATAGCATCTATAATAATATCTACTTCCTTCGATTATAGTGATTGTACAAGGCACAAAGCACTAGATATCCTAAATACAATTTAAGTTTCATTGATTATCCTATTGGATAATCACGTACATCAGTTACAAGATCTCAGTTATAACTGCAAGGAATATCGATCATCACCCAAATGAATGAATTCGTTAAGCTTCTCCAAGTCATCGCTGACTGAAATGCACCTCTCTATTAAGGATGGGGTATTCTGCAATTCAAAATGTTGCATTCTCTGACACTTTTGACTTTTGTTCATGCAACCCCCTATTGTTCGTGTTGTATTCTCAAATTCCGAGTGTTATGTTGTACAATGCCGCTTTGTGGATTTGCCATCTCCACAATATCTACTTGTGGGCATTTGAAGTCCGCAATGCTAGGTTATAGGCTCTCATTTTTTTCAGAAAGATAGGTTGCAATTTCCTATATTCTGCTATATAAGATTGTAAATCTCTAGATTCTGTAGTATTGGCTTGAGGGGATGTCCATGTTGCTTTATAAAATTTCCCTACAAAACTTAAGTTCTTGTTGTTGATGCTACCTTGCAGGTATTTGCTTGGCTCTTCATTGCTCGACACCAGATAGATGTGGGATGTTGTTATCTCTATTTTTCACTTGCATGTTTTACTAATGCATACCAACACTCTAACATTACTGTATTTATTGTGCTATGCTTACAAAAGCATAGTAGAAACCTAGATGCACACTTTGAAAGAATAATTGGACAAACATATAGCAGTAATAACAATATTATACTTCTTTAGATTATAGCAAATGTAAAGGTAAAATGCATTCAATATACTAAATACAATTTAAGTTTCAGTCATTACCCAAATTAATCTCCCTATTTATATAGCAGTACTAACAATATCATACTTCTTTAGATTAAAGCGAATGTAAAGGCACAATGCATTCAATATCCTAAATACAATTTAAGTTTCAGTCATTACCCAAATTAATCTCGCTATTTAATATTCATGTGTCACATGGGGATGCGTACCCCAGATTGGAAAGCACACCCCCACATTTACCCCACACTCCAGGGATGGGAGGTCCCAAGGAGACATTTCCCCACATCCCCTTTTGGGAAAACTTGGGAAACATTTCCATGGTGTGAGATATGCATTTTACCAAAGGGGGCTGTCTGGTGCCCCCTCCCCCAGAACATGGATGCCCGAACCCCTATGCACCAAATTTTTTGTTCAACAAATGAAGATAGAAACAAAAAAATAGGAGATTGAGCTTTGGGGACCCTGTGACTTTAGTAATTAATCATAATATTAAATTTTTGAAGTAAAGTGAAATTTTTCAGCTGGCAATCTCCTTTATTTTTACGCCGTAAGGCGTTTCCTTCTTAAATGAACTCCCCCAAATGCCCTTCTGTCCTAATTGTAGCCGTTAGATCTTTTGTTAGACGATTGAACAAAAATCAGCCGTCTAATTTAATAAAAAAAATGTTTTAAAACATTAAAATACCCTTAAAAAAATTCCGTTCGACATCTGTACTCTTTTTACGGAGGAGTTACAGGTAGAGTCCATTTGAATCCTTAGTGGAGTTTATGGCTCTCCTTACATCTTCGATAGCATCCAGACTGCCTTAGTTAGCTACAGGACTCAGGGAGTCCATTACAGAAACAAAACTAGCTACATAGCAACTACAAGAACAATGCTCTCCGCTCCACATCTGTGCGCAGGGCAGTTTATTGATTGTCTTGGCATCTCACGGCGATGAACAACGAGGCTTGGTGGTGTATGCAGCTTGATTTACATGTTTTTCTCTCTTCTGGTGATTTTCTGAAAGGTTTTTGTTTCGGTGGCACAGATCTTTTGTAGTAATTGTTTGGAGTGGGAACGGGCGGAGAAAAAATTCTCATGATTATTTTCATGCACAGCATATGTCCTTCTAGGCTTTACTGAGGTCCTAGGGCATGTTTTGCTTGTGGTGTATATGGAGTTCATTTGAGAGATCATTTTATTTTCTTTATAAATGTTAATCAGTTACCGCTCATGCTTGACATTGCTTAATCTTCTGAGTTTTTCACTTTGGCTCAGGTGTGACATATTTGCCAAAACTAGACCGTCCACACCTTCAAAGACTGGATTTTCCCAGAACTGGATTTCGAACGGATGGAGTGACTGAGCTTGGGAGTTTAGTGAAGCTGAAGAATGTTCCCTTATGGGCAATTTTTCTGGCAGTCATTCCTGGATCATTGCTTGCATCCATGATTTTTGTAGACCACAATGCTGCTTCCATTTTGATACAAGTAATCCTTCTGGCATCCCCAATTTACTTTTTAGTTTCATTGAGCAAAGGTTACTATTATTGCTTTTAACTTTCTAGAATTTATTAGGGTGCCATTTATTGTCATCTCTTTCTCTACTCTCAGTCCATATTGACTGGAATACAGGACAGGGTCACTATTAGACTGAATCAGACCCAAGTTTAGCCTAAATGAAATCAATAATTCCCTTTCGCTGCAGAATAAAGTTGGCCCCAATGCAAGAAGGACCATGTCAAGAAACTGGGATATATCAATTATAGCCATCCTTGTATTTATGTGTGGCATATTTGGGTTGCCTTTCTGCTACGGTCTTTTCTTTCAGGTAAAAGTGTGCTGAACATATCAGAGATGAAACCTGCTTCTACTGCAATCAACAACTTGACAGTCAAAATTATTGGTAGACTTCAATTATTTCAAATATAATTCAAGTATCTCAAATATTCCTCTTGTCATGTACACTTAACAGAGCCTGAAGCATGACCAAGCTCTTACACATGAGAAACATTCGGATCTGGAGAGCCAGGAGTCCCAGAATGATATTAGAGTCCAGCGCATTTCAGGCCTGATTGCTTCCTTGCTGTCAGGCCTTCCGCTTGCTCCAGGATTAAGTTGGGTCACTGCAAAAATTCCTCTTGCTGTGGTTGTTGGCTTATTCATAGAGGTAAGTTGAGATCATGACCTAAAAACCTGTTTGCAGAGTTCCATTTAAATCATTTTCACTAACTACAGGAAATTGCAATACCATGTTGGCTCATCTCATTTTCATCATCTCTTTGAATCCACATAGGAAGCTATATTGTAATATTATGTTTTGTCACAACATTTTCGTCATCTATTCAAATATGCATTGGAAGGGTTTTTTTTTTTTTTTTTTGAGCCAGCAAAGCTGACCCATGTGTATAAGCACCAATATTCTCACCAGGGCTCCAGAGATCTGAACCAGCCATTTGAGAGGTCTGCATCAGCCAAAACATAAAGCCTTTGTTATAAATAAAACATGTATACATAGTCTGCCTGCTCTTACTTTCTTCGATTTCCTTCGAATATTCATATGGGCATGAAAAGTTTTGTTGAAAGAAGTCCCCTTTTAACAAACATGCACCACCATAGTGTATCTATTCTACTTGAACCCTCTTAAAAGAGTTGTCCAATACTCCTATAATTGATTTTGTTGACCTTATTGTTATGGATTCTTGTGATGAGAGAAATGTGGTGCATTCTATAGCTTGGCTAGGGTTGTAAGTGATCTATCAACTCTTGATTTTGTTAACCTTGTTGTCATGGATTCTTGTAATGAGAGAAATGGGGTGCATTCTATAGCTTGGGTATGGTTGTAAGTTTTCTATCAACTCTTCTGTTTATGTCTTTGAAGTTTGTACGAGAGAAATGGGTTCATTATATAGCCTGGTAAGATTGTAAATGATCTATCAACTCTAGTTTTTGTGTGTGTGTGTGTCCGTGTAATAATTCATTTAATGATACATTTTGATTTAATCTAAATAATATATAAAGTACATTGAATCCAAATACTTGCACGAGCCCATCTAAACTCAGGTCCAATATAGACCTAAAGTTTGTGTAGCTCAAAATTGCATGTGTCTAGTTCACACAGATCTAAGTCAAGGTACTTAGCAGACCACTTAGTACATGTCCAGCTTCCTAGTTGAAAACTTGCTGATTATAGTTACTAGTAAGCTAATTATTTCAAGGGTGACTATCGATTGCTGTGGTTATAATCCTCTTTGCTAATAAGGTATATAATCGGAAATTTGCATAAATGTCAAGTGCATGCATAACAAGAAGGCTAGATAATTCTGTGAATGTATGTCTTCATAGATAGTTGGTCTTCTGGCTGCATTGTCGTTGTAATCCTCTCTGCTCATCAGGTATATAGTTAGAAAATTTGCATAAATGTCAAGTGCATGCATAATAACAAAGGCTAGAGAATTCTGTGAATGTATGTCTATTGTGTGAGTGTATGTTTATATAGATAGTTGGTATTCTGGCTGCATTGTTCCAACAAATTGCTCCAAGTTATCATTTCCCTGACAATATGGACATGTATGAATTTCTGTTGATGGGACAGAGAACGGTGTGTTTTTGGATGCTTGTAAACCAATGTATATTTATATCAACCCTGAATTTGTCAACTGTTGAAAGGGATCAGATCTTTCTGATATGTAAACCCTTTTGATAGTGCAAAAAATTGGGAAAAGATTGCTATCTTGAAAGACCTGATACCTCTGCGTTCTTCACAGATTTTCAGTAAACATATATCTAGGCTTATATATATGTTAAAAAAAGCTGATTAGATTTTCTTTTCTATTGTTTGGGACACTGTTATAATCTTTTCATACTGAACTGTACAGTGTCATCTGGGTGCAATGATAAGCCTCAACTTAATTATTTCAGAGTATTGATTTCTTTTGGTTGTAAGTGCCAAGGTTACACACTTACTCCTAAAAATATGTGTCTTCATTGTAATTCAACAAGTGCATGATTAACAGAACAGGCTGCACAGTCTTATCAATGTATATCAAAATAGATGGTTAGTCTTCTGATTGCGCTGTCCCAACAGAGCCAACCAACTTACTGCTACACAGCATCAAAGAATATATAGAAATGGATGTATTCTCTCTAAATTTGCCGGTGAATCCATATCCACAGGTAGTTGGTTTTGAGTTTGATCCATGTGCCCTGCATTGCTATAACCTTGCATATAGCTCCATGATGTGGGTACGTTGCCAAATGCCCTTATTGAATGTTTTGATTTAGTATTTTAGTTAAGAATCACAGGTGGTTGGTTTTGAATTTGATCCCGATGCCCTGCATTGCTATAACCTTGCATACAACTCCATGATATGGGTACCTTCCCAAATGCCCTTATTGAATGTTTCAGTTTGTTATTTTAGTTAAGAATCCATGTTGACCCTAAATGCTTTAGTTTGTCATATTGGCTGTACAGTGTAAACCCATGTCATCATTTAGTTGGTTTTGAGTTCTATAAGAATTTACCCCGTTTATAATTGATCGAATTTTACATAGAATCTGAATAGACTTGCGAATTGGGTTACTCTAGGTGGTTGAGAATGTCCTCCCACCCATAATTAAAGAATCTGAATGGACTTGCCAATTGGGTCTAACCTAGGTGGTTGGGTTTAGCCTAGAATGTTGTCCTTCCCAAGAATTAATTTTCACTCAGTGAATTGATGATTGTGCTTTTAATATCCAGTAATGGTACACAACTTATAATGACTCACTGTGTTGGGTATTTTCTGCAGATGGCCTTTCAGACCTTGTCACCGTTGCGTTTTGTTGACAACGCAAGGCTAATATTGGTAGACCCATCACTGCGTTCAGTCCCATCAAGGCAGTTCAGTTCGATAAAAGAAGTGGTACAGTACACCTCTATCTAGATCGCTTGCACCCTTGTAATCTTCGCAACAAGCAAGACCCCAGCTGCAATTATTTTCCCATTGTTCATCCTGCTCATGATATGGGCTCGCCATTGCCCATTACGCAGCCTTTTCATAAAAAAGGCCTTGATAAGCTCGATAGCAAGCTGCCCAACAAGCAACCCAAAATTCAAACCCTAGGCATGAAAATATTCAATAACCCCCATGCCAGGGGCCGCAGTATCCATCGTCGTGCTTCACAAAATCGACAAAATCGACAGAATAACAAAGTGGGTCGCAGAAAAACCATGGAAGTTGATCAAACACCTGATCAGTCTCCGCTGCTATGGAACAATAATAACCCTAACTCAGCTGTTCTCCCACCTGCAACCAAGCGGAGGCTGAACGAGCGGAGGAGAAGGCGGAATAAACGAATGAAAAAGACATTAGCTCTGGATTCATCACATCATTGTGATGTGAATCCTCCTCTCCATACAGTTATTTTACCTCTTCCGTGCAGATACAAATTGAAAAACCCACAAGAGCAAGAAGAAGAAGAATCCTTTTCTTTTACTGCATCAAGATCAATAATGAAGCAGATGTCAACCCAATTGATCCTCAAGCCCAAAAATAGTTTTGAACTACAAAATCCTATAGAAATGCACTCAAATATACTGTATGATCCAGGACCCAATGATCCACCCAATACAGATCCTATTATAAACCTCAGTCCTGCAAGATCAGCAAGCAAACCCAAGAGAGGAGATTACGTGGATTACACCATAAATGATGAGACTATGATAAAAGTGGTGAATAGCCAAAGCTCACCATATCCCAGAGCACAAACACAGCAAAATAATGTATTGAACCAGAGAAAAGAAGGCAGCACTGCCTGTGCTCCTGCTGTTATTCCTGAGATTAGGCCATTGCCAAAGCCCATAAAGCATGACATTTTTCCAATGGAAGGGAGGATACAACCCAAGAAAAAGATCAGCAATGTGATTGATGAGACCAGCAGGAGGACGAGGATGATTTTAAACCAGAGAAGATGGCCATCCAACAAGCCTATGCCATCTGCAAGTAAAGGCCCTGATGGTGGGTGAACTTTTCCAATGTCGCTGGTGGATTGGATTGTACTGGATACTTGTAAAAATTTTGAATGTTCAATTTTGCAAAAGAGACAACTTTTCATAAGGCTTGATCTATTCAAATTCTTCATCCTCTACTGTCAAAATGTAATCATGTTATCTTTATTTGTTGATATAAAATAAGCTTGTTTAATTTAAAGGTTATAGTTTGCAGAGATATTCATGATTTATTCTATAAAGATAAACCTTACAAACCTTATGTATCAACCGGTAAAGTATTATTAATATTGCATATGGTAGAGTATATATTATATGATTTAAATTCAGAATAATATATTAATTGATTTGCTATTCAATACTATAGATAATCTACGGATACTAAAATTAATATTGATAATCTACGGATACTAAAATGTTTATGGCCTTTAACATAAACATTTCATTTCTCATATCCTTAAACTCATTGAAAATTTACAATATTATTTGTATATTTATTAGTTTGACAAGTCAAGTAAATGTGTCCATATAAGCTTATCGGGCTTATATCAATTACATTTAATAATCTAATTGTCCTAGTAAAGAACACAATTATTATATCAATTACATTTAATAATCTAATTGTACTAGTAAAGAACACAATTATTATATGATAGTTAGTTTTATAAACGATAAGATAATAATCAATATCAATAATAATTTGAAAAATGAATTTAGCAACTTTATCCTTATATGTAAAAAGAAATTTAAAAATTAAGTTAAATTTTTAGGTTTTTAAAAATATTTATCTATATCAACATATTTGATATAAAAATAGTTGGTTAGTTTTTTCTAAAATTATATTAATTTTTATAAATTTAAGCATCTTTATAAAAACGTAAAACGTCATGCACTAATCAATCAATGTTTTACAAATTTATTTATTTTTCATAAAAATATCTCAGTGGTTACGATTTTAAAACTAACATTGATTCTCCCAGATCTTTACTCTTTAATAAGCATGGATGCTTGAATTTTTTCGGTTGAACCTTATATATAAATTACGTTTAAGGTACAGCCAAAACCAAAACATGATTCAAGCTTTCATAAATTCAGATCCAATCTGATATTGCTCCAACTGCAAACACTGGGCAGATCAAAGGGGGTCAATTTAAGGAATTTAACTTGTGATATGGCCTTCAAACTATCTGCCTCTATCACTGGAGCAGCATGGATTTTATTAGCTTCTTTGGTTTTTGTGTTGTTGCAGGCCTCTGTGTGTTCTTCAGCTAGCAACAACCCCGTTGACAACTGCTGGAACAATGGAAATTGGAAACAAAATCGACAGAAGCTGGCAGATTGCGCCTTAGGCTTCAGAAGCGCAGCCAAAGGAGGAAAAGCAGGACAGATATGCACAGTGACCACCCCAGAGGACGATGCCGCAAATCCACGAGCTGGCAGTTTGAGATATGGGGTGACACGTAAGAATCCATTGTGGATTGTTTTTGCTAAGGAATGCATTGCTTAATAGTCTCTGGTTATCCGCAGAAGGCACACCCATCAGAGATGATCAGTCATGAATATATCAGTATAGTTGACCAGCATGAAATGTTTCTTGGTTTAGGCTTTCTTAGGGTTTTTCATTTTCCTGGTTTAGGTATGGAACTTGAAAAGTTTCAGGGCTTTTCTAGTTTATGATCTCGAAAAGGAATGCATTGCTTGATAGTCTCTGGTTATCCGCAAAAGGCATACCCATCAGAGATGATCAGTCATGAATATATCAGTAAAGCTGACCAACATGAAATGTTTCTTGGTTTAGGGTTTCTTAGGGTTTTTCATTTTCTTGGTTTAGGTATGGAACTCGAAAAGTTTCGGGGCTTTTCCAGTTTATGATCTCGAAAAAAATCAGTTTAAGTCAGTTTATTTAAGTCGTAGAGAGAGTCGGGGATAGTATGCTTGTATTGCCTTTCGCAACAACTTTTAAAAACTCCTCCTTCACGGAGGTTGACTGCTCCAGCTATTTTTTTCTTTGTTGATTTTGGATGATGCGAATTTTGTGGCGTTTCCTTGTGTTGAGGCAGTTAGGATTTTTCTTGAAAATAAATTGGTGAATATTGTCATTTTCATTCCTCGATGAAGTTTTGTATGGAGACTCGGGGATAATATGCTTGTAGGCTTTTGCATCTTTTAAAAACATCAGTTGATCTTGTCATCCCTGGAATTTTTAGAATACACATAACTAAATATTACAATTGTAACTCATTATCATCCACCCTTGCTTTCAACAACGTCCATTCACATGTCCCTATTCTTCCCCACTCTATGCTATTCTTCCCCACTCTATACATGTCTCTATTCTTCCCCATTCTATGCTATTCTTCCCCACTCTATGCCTTACGGCGTTTCCTTTGTAACATAAGGTGCAAATGCTAGTACATTCTAATTTAAACTGTTTCAAGATGTTTGAGAGTGGTTCCAACCTCATCAGACATCATATGGAGAAAGTAGAATTTTATATCCCATTCAAAATTCAACAGACTAAACAGTTTTAAGAATTGGCAACATTATAGTGTTTCCACTGTATTGCACAATGATGGATTTGTATGGGATGACTTGTTATTGTTGAGATTTTATCATTATTTTTATTTTTATAATTTTGGAGATGGGGACCCCTATGTTAGGGCCCCCAACGTCCCCCCTGTCCTCCCTGAATTTCTTTAAAATTTACGGATACTCCCACATGTCTCATTTTTTAGTCTCCCCACATCCACACTCCCCCATCTTATTTTTGAGTCTCCCCATTCTGGAAACTTGGTGGAACATAGATATATTCATGTGCATCAGTTTCAAGATATGTCTGTTACAACTGCAAAGGATATCAACTCACCATCCATAATGAAAAAAATTGGTTAAGCTTCTTAGCAAGATTCTCAAGGTCGACGCTTAATGGCAATACTACTCCCTATTGCAGTGTGTTGTGTTCTGCAATTTAGGGTGTTATATTCTGCAATGCCTCTTTGTGGCCTTGCCATTTCCACAATCTCTGCTTGTTGGCATTTGAATTGCACGATACTAGGTTATAGGGTTACTGCTTTCAGAAATATAGGTAGCAGTTTTCCTGGATTCTGCAACTTATGACAGCAAATCTTCTAAATTCTAATTTCTCTGGTTATAGGGATGTTCATCGCCTTACAAATCCTTGTTGTGGTAACTACCTTGCACGGATTTGCTTGTCATCTTCATTGCTCTATGCCCAATGGATGTGGGATGTTGTTGCCTCTATTTTTCACTTCCATATTTTACTAATGCATAATAAACCTTTGACACTAGCGTACCGATTGTGCTATGTTCATAAATGCAGGTGGAAATCTACAAAAACATTTTTAAGAGTCATTAGACAAAAATATAGCAGTTATAATATCATAATTCTTTAGATTGTAGTGATTATACAAGGCATAATGCATACGATATTCTAAATACAATTCAAGTTTCAGTGACTACCCAAAATTAATCCCCTATTGGATGAGTATCTACATTGCTAACAAGATCACAATTACAAGGAACATCAATTTACCTTCTATAGTGAATGACTTGGTTAAGCTTCTTTCCAAGCTTCTCAAGGCCGTCGGTGAATGGCAATGCAGTTGGCTACTGAAGGGTGCGTATTCTGCAATTTATAATGTTGCATTTTGTGATGCCGGTTTGTGGATTCTGGTTATGCAACTCCCTAACACAGGTTATTTTATTCTGCAATTCAGGGTGCTGTAATTGTGAGCATCTGAATTGCACAATGCTAGGTTATGGGCTTACTTCTTTCAGAAAGATAAGTTTTGCAGTTCTCCCATCTTCTGCAACTTTAGAATGCAAATTGTCTAAATTCCACAATATTGGGTTATGGGCATGTTTTGCAGTTCTCCCATCTTCTGCAAATTTAGAATGCAAACTTTCTACGTTCCACAATATTGGGCTATGGGCATGTTCCTGTTGCTTATGTGATTTCCCTGTGCAACTACAAATTCTTGATGTGGATGCTACGTTGTAGGGGTTTGTTTATATTCTTCATACTCATTCTATATAGCCAACTTTGTACAATATGTAAAACACTTGAGATGATCCATAAAATGAGAAAGAACAAAAGCAATAACCACAAGGATTAGCCTTTTAAAATGTTGCATTTTCTATTTTCTGGACATGAGGCTGCTTGTTGTACTTTTACAATTGAAAATACAATATCTAAATCACCAGAAATCCAATTTGTACAAAAGCTTTAGATTCAATGCATTACAAAAATAACGGATGGGAAAAATTATCATATTGTTCAAGCATCAATGTCCATGATTCTCAAAATTGAAGTTTTATGCCTAAGTCACCGGATTTGCACCCCTCTCCTACTGTGAAAATTTCAAATATATAATCCTATTGCAACAACTGAAATTTATTTTTCTAATTGTTGATTACTTTAACAATTTATCTACTACAACAAATATCAAATCAATCACACTGCAACCTTCACAAATAAATACTGCGGAAAAAAAAATAGCGTTGGAAACTGAGAAAATATAGCACACACATAAAAATGACACTATTATTTTTGGACAAATGTCCCCAGAAAAACCCAACTTGGGAAAACCGGTGCAGCAGCAAAAGGTTTTCATTATTAAGCAACAGCGAAATTTGAGTACAATCTATGGATGTCCAACTGACAATCCAAACAATAAGTAAATCTGGCCAAAATTACCTTAAGGGAATTTGCCTTCCTCCACAAGCAACCTCGACACAACTTTCCTTCAGAGAACTCGTCTTCCTAGACCATCTGCGTCAGCGTCTGCGTTGTGCTTGCGCAAACCCTTGGATGTCTAAGCCCGAAACTACCTCTAATGAAGTCATTTTGCCTATCTCTGTTGAGGAAACTGATTCTCTGGCCCTCTAGAATCCTAATTGAATTTTCCTCCAACCAAATCAAACTGCTCTTCTGAAGCAACTACGCAGTCCTCTGTGCTGCCTCACTGGGAATAACTCAGCCCCTTGCTGCTACTGCCTCTCTAGATCTAGAAAACTTCCTCAGGGTCACTATCTCTGCCACTTACTAACTCTGCTTTGATTTTTGGCTCTCTGGCAACTGTTGCTGCTCTCTCAAAATTGATCTGCCAAGGAAATTCAACTGTTGAAGTGTCTTCTCCAGGTGACCATCGACTTCTTCCTATAATCCTCTATTGGGACTTCAACGGCCAAGATTAAATCTTAATCAAGGGCTAAGATCTTCTTGAAGTCAATCCATATGAGTTTCTAGACTACTCTCACCTTGATTTAATTAATTATGATTAATTAACCATATTCCCCAAGTTTAAACTTAAGAAACATTAAAAAATAGGTTAATAATCTAATTAAGTCATCTCTAGGTGGAATTTCTAGCCTCTCCACCAAGTTTCGTGGCTAGAACACATCTGATGCTACAAAAACTAACACTCCCTCTTAGCGAGGGTTGTGTTCTAGTGTTGCTTACCTTGCTACAACACTTTGTCTTTGTATCATCCCTCTGTCATGTTGTTGATGTCTCGTTGTTGCTGCCCACCAACCACTGGGCAACTCTAATGTTGCATCCATGTTGCTCCTGACACTGCATAATGTTGTCAACCCTGCAATTGTACTGCAACTCCATCTTGCAATTTTACTGCAAATCCCTCTTAGGTAACCTCGTGTATTCTAGTCTCTGCACAAGGTTTCGTGGCTAGAACACACCCGACGTTACAAAAACTAACACTCCCTCTTTACGAAGATTGTGTTCTAGTGTTGCACACCTTGCTACAACACTTTGTCCTTGTATCGTCCCTTTGTCACGTTGTTGTTGCCTACCAACCACTACGCAACTCTGATGTTGCATCTGTGTTGCTGCTGACATTGAATATTGTTGCCACCCCTGCAATTGTACTGCAACTCCCTCTCATATGTTGTTGTTGCAACTACAACAACTGCAACCAAGAAACATCTGAAATACTGAATCATCTGTGTTCAGTATGATGCATCTGTCTCCTAAGACTTTGACTGCTACTAGCCTTTGCACTGTCTCTGAAGAATCTGCGGTGTTGTTGACTCTGCACCGGGCCACTCTGCACTACACTCTCCAGCATCTTACTGCAACTTGTCTGTAACTGTCACACTGGAATCTGACTACATCTATAGTGTTGATTCATCCTGCTACCGGAATATTGTGGGCCCCCATAGCAAGGTAATGATACATGAAGTGGACTCCTCGAGGACCCTGCCCAATCTCTGTAGTTCTCCGGGGCTACAACACCAATTCACCCCACCTCACTCCTAAGGGTATGTCTACGAACATCGCAAAATATCATCCAACCTAGAGGACAGCCTATCTATCTCTTTTCAAGCCTATTCCCTAGTTGGGACCCTTTCTTTCTTTGCAACTCGCACTTCCGCCGGCACTTATTTCTGACAACTAGAAGTCGAATTGCTGCCCAGATCTGCATTCTTGCTAACTCGCACAACCTCCTCTGGCAATCTCGTATCTGTGAAAATCAAAATTGAAGAAAATAAACCCAAAAATCTCCCTCTTTCTTGTTGCTCTGCTACTCACACTCCCTCTTGGAATGTGCAGTTCTATTGGCTGCTACTGCCAATCTACAACTAGGAAAATCAGATTTCTTGGCTGGAAACCCACTGAGAGAAATCTCCCTCTGTGTGTGTAATTTCTCTTCCAACCGACGTTGGTTTTACTGCAGCAAAACCTTGTGCGTCCAACCAAGGAATTTGCTCAACGAAAATATGAGTTGCAACTGCTCCCTTTGGTTGTTGGAATCATTAACTCGGGCAACTCAACTTTTCTGCAACTCTGTAACTGAAAATTGAATTCCTGCCCCAGCAATTCAGCCTACCTGTTTGAGCACTGCGCTGCCTCTAAGAATTTCAACCTGCTGCTCCCGTCGAGCAACGAAAATCTTTCCTTTGTTTCTGAGCTTCCTGGATGATCACTCACGCTCTAATACCATGTGAAAATTTCAAATCTGAAATCCTACTACAACAACTGGAGTTTATTTTTCATAATTGTTAATTATTTTAACAATTTATCTCCTACAACAAATATCAAATAAATCACAATACAATTTTCACAAATAAATCATACTTCAATCATTGGACAACCATATAGCAGTAATAACAATATCATACTTCTTTAGATTATAGTGAATGTAAAGGCATAATGCATTCAATATCCTAAATACAATTTAAGTTTCAGTCATTACCCAAATTAATCTCCCTATTTATATAGCAGTAATAACAATATCATACTTCTTTATATTATAGCGAATGTAAAGGCACAATGCATTCAATACCTAAATACAATTTAAGTTTCAATCATTACCCAAATTAATCTCCCTATTTATATAGCAGTAATAACAATATCATACTTCTTTAGATTATAGCGATTGTAAAGGCACAATGCATTCAATATCCTAAATAAAATTTAAGTTTCAGTCATAACCCAAATTAATCTCCCTATTTAATATTCCTGTGTCAAATGGGGATGCGTACCCCAGATTGGAGAGCACACCCCCACGTTTACCCCACACTCCAGGGATGGGAGGTCCCAGGGAGACATTTCCCCACATCCCCCTTTTGGGGAAACTTGGGAAACGTTTCCATGGTGTGAGAGATGCATTTTACCAAAGGGGGTTGTCTGGTGCCCCCTCCCTAGAACAGGGATTCCTGGACCCCTATGCACCAAATTTTTTGTTCAACAAATGAAGATAGAAAAAAAAAATAGAAGATTGAGCTTTGGGGAGCCTATGACTTTAGAAATTAATCATAATATTAAGTTTTTAAAGTAAAGTGATATTTTTCAACTGACAATCTCCTTTATTTTACTTTCTAATTTAAATTGTTTCAAGATGTTTGAGAGTGGTTCCAACCTCATCAGACATCATATGGAGAAAGTAGAATTTTATATCCCATTCAGAATACAACATACAAAACAGTTTTAAGAATTGGCAAGATTATAGTGTTTCCATTGTATTGCACAATGATGGATTTGCATGGGATGACTTGTTATTGTTGAGATTTTATCATTATTTTTATTTTTATAATTTTGGAGATGGGGACCCCTATGTTAGGGCCCCCAACATCCCCCCTGTCCTCCCTGAATTTCTTTAAAATTTACGGATACTCCGACATGTCTCATTTTTTAGTCTCCCCACATCCACACTCCCCCATCTTATTTTTGAGTCTCCCCATTCTGGAAACTTGGTGGAACATAGATATATTCATGTGCATCAGTTTCAAGATATGTCTGTTACAACTGCAAAGTATATCAACTCACCATCCATAATGAAAAAAATTGGTTAAGCTTCTTTGCAAGATTCTCAAGGTCGACGCTCAATGGCAATACTACTCCCTATTGCAGTGTGTTGTGTTCTGCAATTTAGGGTGTTATATTCTGCAATGCCTCTTTGTGGCCTTGCCATTTCCACAATCTCTGCTTGTTGGCATTTGAATTGCAAGATACTAGGTTATAGGGTTACTGCTTTCAGAAAAATAGGTAGCAGTTTTCCTGGATTCTGCAACTTATGACGGCAAATCTTCTAAATTCTAATTTCTCTGGTTATAGGGATGTTCATCGCCTTACAAATCCTTCTTGTGGTAACTACCTTGCACGAATTTGCTTGTCATCTTCATTGCTCTATGCCCAATGGATGTGGGATGTTGTTGCCTCTATTTTTCACTTCCATATTTTACTAATGCATAATAAACCTTTGACACTAGCGTACCCACTGTGCTATGTTCATAAATGCAGGTGGAAATCTACAAAAACATTTTTAAGAGTCATTAGACAAAAATATAGCAGTTATAATATCATAATTCTTTAGATTGTAGTGATTATACAAGGCATAATGCATACGATATTCTAAATACAATTCAAGTTTCAGTGACTACCCAAAATTAATCCCCTATTGGATGAGTATGTACATTGCTAACAAGATCACAATTACAAGGAACATCAATTTACCTTCTATAGTGAATGACTTGGTTAAGCTTCTTTCCAAGCTTCTCAAGGCCGTCGTTGAATGGCAATGCAGTTGGCTACTGAAGGGTGCGTATTCTGCAATTTAGAATGTTGCATTTTGTGATGCCGGTTTGTGGATTCTGGTTATGCAACTCCCTAACGCAGGTTATTTTATTCTGCAATTCAGGGTGCTGTAATTGTGAGCATTTGAATTGCACAATGCTAGGTTATGGGCTTACTTCTTTCAGAAAGATAAGTTTTGCAGTTCTCCCATCTTCTGCAACTTTAGAATGCAAATTGTCTAAATTCCACAATATTGGGTTATGGGCATGTTTTGCAGTTCTCCCATCTTCTGCCACTTTAGAATGCAAACTTTCTACGGCATGTTCCTGTTGCTTATGTGATTTCCCTGTGCAACTACAAATTCTTGATGTGGATGCTACGTTATAGGGGTTTGTTTATATTCTTCATACTCATTATATATAGCCAACTTTGTACAATATGTAAAACACTTGAGATGATCCATAAAATGAGAAAGAACAAAAGCAATAACCGCAAGGATTAGCCTTTTAAAATGTTGCATTTTCTATTTTCTTGACATGATGCTGCTTGTAATTTTACAATTGAAAATACAATATCTAAATCACCAGAAATCCAATTTGTGCAAAAGCTTTAGATTCAATGCATTACAAAAATAACGGATGGGAAAAATTATCATATTGTTCAAGCATCAATGTCCATGATTCTCAAAATTGAAGTTTTATGACTAAGTCTCCAGATTTGCACCCCTCTCCTACTGTGAAAATTTCAAATCTATAATCCTATTGCAACAACTAAAATTTATTTTTCTAATTGTTGATTATTTTAACAATTTATCTGCTACAACAAATATCAAATCAATCACACTGCAACCTTCATAAATAAATACTGCGGAAAAAAAATAGCGTTGGAAACTGAGAAAATATAGCACACACATAAAAATGACACTATTATTTTTGGACAAATGTCCCCGGAAAAACCCAACTTGGGAAAACCGGTGCAGCAGCTAAAGGTTTTCATTATTAAGCAATAGTGAAATTTGAGTACAATCTATGGATGTCCAACTGACAATCCAAACAATAAGTAAATCTGGCCAAAATTACCTTAAGGGAATTTGCCTTCCTCCACAAGCAACCTCGACACAACTTTCCTTCAGAGAACTCGTCTTCCTAGACCATCTGCATCAGCTTCTGCATTGTGCTTGCGCAAACCCTTGGATGTCTAAGCCCGAAACTACCTCTAATGAAGTCATTTTGCCTATCTCTGTTGAGGAAACTGATTCTCTGGCCCTCTAAAATCCTAATCGAATTTTCCTCCAGCCAAATCAAACTACTCTTCTGAAGCAACTACGCAGTCCTCTGTGCTGCCTCACTGGGAATAACTCAGCCCCTTGCTGCTACTGCCTCTCTAGATCTAAAAAACTTCCTCGGGATCACTATCTCTGCCACTTACTAACTCTGCTTTGATTTTGGCTCTCTAGCAATTATTGCTGCTCTCTCGAAATTGATCTGCCAAGGAAATTCAACTGTTGAAGTGTCTTCTCCAAGTGACCATCGACTTCTTCCTATAATCCTCTATTGGGACTTCAACGGCCAAGATTAAATCTTAATCAAGGGCTAAGATCTTCTTGAAGTCAATCGATATGAGTTTCTAGACTATTCTCACCTTGATTTAATTAATTATGATTAGTTAACCATATTCCCCAAGTTTAAACTTAAGAAACATTAAAAAATAGGTTAATAATCTAATTAAGTCATCTCTAGGTGGAATTTCTAGCCTCTCCACCAAGTTTCGTGGCTAGAACACATCTGATGCTACAAAAACTAACACCCCCTCTTAGTGAGGACTGTGTTCTAGTGTTGCTTACCTTGCTACAACACTTTGTCTTTGTATCATCCCTTTGTCATGTTGTTGATGTCTCGTTGTTGCTACCCACCAACCACTAGGCAACTCTAATGTTGCATCCATGTTACTGTTGACACTGCATAATGTTGTCAACCCTGCAATTGTACTGCAACTCCATCTTGCAATTTCACTGCAAATCCCTCTTAGGTAACCTCGTGTATTCTAGTCTCTCCACCAAGTTCGGTGGCTAGAACACATCCGATGTTACAAAAACTAACCCTCCCTCTTAGCGAAGATTGTGTTCTAGTGTTGCACATGCTGCTACAACACTTTGTCCTTGTATCGTCCCTTTGTCACGTTGTTGTTGCCTACCAACCACTACGCAACTCTGATGTTGCATCTGTGTTGCTGCTGACATTGAATATTGTTGCCAACCCTGCAATTGTACTGCAAGTCCCTCTCATATGTTGTTGTTGCAACTACAACAACTGCAACCAAGAAACATCTGAAATATTGAATCATCTGTGTTCAGTATGATGCATCTGTCTCCTAAGACTTTGACTGCTACTAGCCTTTGCAGTGTCTCTGAAGAATCTGCGGTGTTGTTTGACTCTGCACTGGGCCACTCTGCACTACACTATCCAGCATCTTACTGCAACTAGTCTGTAACTGCCACACTTGAATCTGACTACATCTATAGTGTTTATCCATCCTGCTACCGAATATTGTGGGCCCCCATAGTAAGGTAATGATACATGAAGTGGACTCCTCAAGGACCCTGCCCAATCTTTGTAGTTCTCTAGGGCTACAACACCAATTCACCCCACCTCACTCCTAAAGGTATGTCTGCGAACATCGCAAAATATCATCCAACCTAGAGGATAGCCTATCTATCTCTTTTCAAGCCTATTCCCTAGCTGGGACCCTTTCTTTCTTTGCAACTCGCACTTCCGTCGGCACTTATTTCTGACAACTAGAAGTCGAATTGTTGCCCAGATCTTCATTCTTGATAACTCGCACAACCTCCTCTGGCAATCTCGTATGGTCATCCCTGCAAAACTACAAAAATCTGTGAAACTTAAAACTGAAGAAAATAAACCCAAAAATCTCCCTCTTTCTTGTTGCTCTGCTACTCGCACTCCTTCTTGGAATGTGCAGTTCTATTGGCTGCTACTGCCAATCTACAACTAGGAAAATCAGATTTCTTGGCTAGAAACCCACTAAGAGAAATCTCCCTCTGTGTGTAATTTCTCTTCCAACCGACGTTGGTTTTACTGCTGCAAAACCTTGTGCGTCCAACCAAGGAATTTGCTCAACGAAAATCTGAGTTGCAGCTGCTCCCTTTGGTTGTTGAAATCATTAACTCGGGCAACTCAGCTTTTCTGCAACTCTGTAACTGAAAATTGAATTCCTGCCCCAGCAATTCAGCCTACCTGTTTGAGCACTGCGCTGCCTCTAAGAATTTCAACCTGTTGCTCCCGTCGAGCAACGAAATTCTTTCCTTTGCTTTTGAGCTTCCTGGATGATCACTCACGCTCTGATACCATGTGAAAATTTCAAATCTGAAATCCTACTACAACAACTGGAATTTATTTTTCTAATTGTTAATTATTTTAACAATTTATCTCCTACAACAAATATCAAATAAATCACACTGCAATTTTCACAAATAAATCATACTTCAATCATTGGACAACCATATAGCAGTAATAACAATATCATACTTCTTTAGATTATAGCGAATGTAAAGGCACAATGCATTCAATACCTAAATACAATTTAAGTTTGAGTCATTACCCAAATTAATCTCCCTATTTATATAGCAGTAATAACAATATCATACTTCTTTAGATTATAGCGAATGTAAAGGCACAATGCATTCAATATCCTAAATACAATTTAAGTTTTAGTCATTACCCAAATTAATCTCCCTATTTAATATTCTTGTGTCAAATGGGGATGCGTACCCCAGATTGGAGAGCACACCCCCACGTTTACCCCACACTCCAGGGATGGGAGGTCCCAGGGAAACATTTCCCCACATCCCCCTTTTGGGGAAACTTGGGAAACGTTTCCATGGTGTGAGAGATGCATTTTACCAAAGGGCGTTGTCTGGTGCCCCCTCCCCTAGAATAGGGATGCTCGGACGCCTATGCACCAAATTTTTTGTTCAACAAATGAAAATAGAAAAAAAAATAGAAGATTGAGCTTTGGGGAGCCTATGACTTTAGTAATTAATCATAATATTAAATTTTTAAAGTAAAGTGATATTTTTCAACTAACAATCTCCTTTATTTTACATTCTAATTTAAATTGTTTCACGATGTTTGAGAGTGGTTCCAACCTCATCAGACATCATATGGAGAAAGTAGAATTTTATATCCCATTCAGAATACAACATAGTAAACAGTTTTAAGAATTGGCAAGATTATAGTGTTTCCATTGTATTGCACAATGATGGATTTGCATGGGATGACTTGTTATTGTTGAGATTTTATCATTATTTTTATTTTTATAATTTTGGAGATGGGGACCTATGTTAGGGCCCCCAACGTCCCCCCTGTCCTCCCTGAATTTCTTTAAAATTTACGGATACTCCCACATGTCTCATTTTTTAGTCTCCCCACATCCACACTCCCCCATCTTATTTTTGAGTCTCCCCATTCTGGAAACTTGGTGGAACATAGATATATTCATGTGCATCAGTTTCAAGATATGTCTGTTACAACTGCAAAGGATATCAACTCACCATCCATAATGAAAAAAATTGGTTAAGCTTCTTTGCAAGATTCTCAAGGTCGACGCTCAATGACAATACTACTCCCTATTGCAGTGTGTTGTGTTCTGCAATTTAGGGTGTTATATTCTGCAATGCCTCTTTGTGGCCTTGCCATTTCCACAATCTCTGCTTGTTGGCATTTGAATTGCACGATACTAGGTTATAGGGTTACTGCTTTCAGAAATATAGGTAGCAGTTTTCCTGGATTCTGCAACTTATGACAGCAAATCTTCTAAATTCTAATTTCTCTGGTTATAGGGATGTTCATCGCCTTACATATCCTTGTTGTGGTAACTACCTTGCACGGATTTGCTTGTCATCTTCATTGCTCTATACCCAATGGATGTGGGATGTTGTTGCCTCTATTTTTCACTTCCATATTTTACTAATGCATAATAAACCTTTGACACTAGCGTACTGATTGTGCTATGTTCATAAATGCAGGTGGAAATCTACAAAAACATCTTTAAGAGTCATTAGACAAAAATATAGCAGTTATAATATTATAATTCTTTAGATTGTAGTGATTATACAAGGCATAATGCATACGATATTCTAAATACAATTCAAGTTTCAGTGACTACCCAAAATTAATCCCCTCTTGGATGAGTATGTACATTGCTAACAAGATCACAATTACAAGGAACATCACTTTACCTTCTATAGTGAATGACTTGGTTAAGCTTCTTTCCAAGCTTCTCAAGGCCGTCGCTGAATGGCAATGCAGTTGGCTACTGAAGGGTGCGTATTCTGCAATTTAGAATGTTGCATTTTGTGATGTCGGTGTGTGGATTCTGGTTATGCAACTCCCTAACGCAGGTTATTTTATTCTGCAATTCAGGATGCTGTAATTGTGAGCATTTGAATTGCACAATGCTAGGTTATGGGCTTACTTCTTTCAGAAAGATAAGTTTTGCAGTTCTCCCATCTTCTGCAACTTTAGAATGCAAATTGTCTAAATTCCACAATATTGGGTTATAGGCATGTTTTGCAGTTCTCCCATCGTATGCAACTTTAGAATGCAAACTTTCTACGTTCCACAATATTGGGTTATGGGCATGTTCCTGTTGCTTATGTGATTTCCCTGTGCAACTACAAATTCTTGATGTGGATGCTACGTTGTAGGGGTTCGTTTATATTCTTCATACTCATTCTATATATCCAACTTTGTACAATATGTAAAACACTTGAGATGATCGATAAAATGAGAAAGAACAAAAGCAATAACCACAAGGGCCTTTTAAAATGTTGCATTTTCTATTTTCTTGACATGAGGCTGCTTGTTGTAATTTTACAATGGAAAATACAATATCTAAATCACCAGAAACCCAATTTGTACCAAAGCTTTAGATTCAATGCATTACAAAAATAACGGAACGGAAAAATTATCATATTGTTCAAGCATCAATGTCCATGATTCTCAAAATTGAAGTTTTATGCCTAAGTCACCGGATTTGCACTCCTCTCCTACTGTGAAAATTTCAAATCTATAATCCTATTGCAACAACTTAAATTTATTTTTCTAATCACTTAAATTTATTTTTCTAATTGTTGATTATTTTAACAATTTATCTGCTACAGCAAATATCAAATCAATCACACTGCAACCTTCACAAATAAATACTGCGGAAAAAAAAAATAGCGTTGGAAACTGAGAAAATATAGCACACACATAAAAATGACACTATTATTTTTGGACAAATGTCCCCGGAAACCCAACTTGGGAAAACCAGTGCAGCAGCAAAAGGTTTTCATTATTAAGCAACAGTGAAATTTGAGTACAATCTATGGATGTCCAACTGAAAATCCAAACAATAAGTAAATCTGGCCAAAATTACCTTAAGGGAATTTGCCTTACTCCACAAGCAACCTCGACACAACTTTCCTTCAGAGAACTTGTCTTCCTAGACCATTTGCGTTAGCTTCTGTGTTGTGCTTGCGCAAACCCTTGGATGTCTTAGCCCGAAACTACCTCTAATGAAGTCATTTTGCCTATCTCTGTTGAGGAAATTGATTCTCTGGCCCTCTAGAATCCTAATCGAATTTTCCTCCAGCCAAATCAAACTGCTCTTCTGAAGCAACTATGCAGTCCTCTGTGCTGCCTCACTGGGAATAACTCAGCCCAATGTTACTTGGGAGCGGGAGCGGGA
The DNA here is from genome assembly GCA_031772625.1 of Pinus tabuliformis. NCBI lineage: Eukaryota > Viridiplantae > Streptophyta > Pinopsida > Pinales > Pinaceae > Pinus > Pinus tabuliformis. Next base: position 1,268,195,659 of record CM062804.1, read on the forward strand.
GCGACCATTTTCAGAAGCTCCCGGTTTGGGAGCGAATCCCGGAGCGATTTTTTAAAAATATATATATATTTTATATTTTTTTATTTTTGATACATATATGTCAACAAAAACATGTAGAATGATGAATTAGATATAAAAAACATAAAAAAGCATAGATTGAACCATATAACAACAATCATCTAGAAGTTATAATCTTCATCAACCACGTCCGCAAGTTAGTAACATAGTAACATACAACATATTGAGTCTCATGATTCATCAATCTTAAAGTTTCAAGCTTTCAAAATTCAATATATAACATTTATCATCATTGATCACCAAAGTTGTACTTGTAAGCTAAGTGTAACCATTACAACAAATAATATCTAACATGAAATGAAATGTTATAAAATGAAATGAAATGAAACAACTTTCAACTTTCATGAAGCATCATATTCATAATTCATTACTAATGAGTTATAATTGCCAACTTCAAACTTAAATTGTCATATATTGTTTAAAAAAATATCATAAATATGAAAGAGTCAATAGTTATAAAAGCTACTAGAAACTAGAAAAGAGAAGTAAATCTATTATCTATTTCTTATGCTTGGGCCTCTTGCCACCACGAGAAATGTCTAATTTTTTAGTCTTGTTGCAAAATCAGGATCTTTGTCATTAATATCACCCTCCAAGCATTAATATCCAGAGGTATCTTTGTCATTACCTTTGTATCTGTATAGGGATTTTTGTCATTAATATCACCCTCTAAGCATTAACATAAGATAGAAAAAGCATAGCATGTCAAGTCAAGATTTTGTTTGAGTGATGCGTACATTTTTAGAAGGGTCATGATAGAGGAGTTCGACAACCAATGTCACTAACATCAAGGTACATAGAGGGATTGGTACTCTTGATTAAATATGAGTTCCATACCCTAATACATGACAAAATTCAATGGAAACATTGCAATCCCCCAATCCTGAAATCCTGAAAAACTGATAAGTCTGCAGGATTTTGAATGAAATCTAAAATTCTACTTTCTCCATATGAAATCCAATGAGGACGAAACCACTCTCAAACATCCTGAGTCATTTCATGGTAATGTTAAAAATTTAAGTAAAAGGATGAAAATGAAAATTAAAGAAAATGTCACTTTTACTTTAAGAATTTAACATTACCATGAATAGCATATCAATACTAGGGCCTAGACTTGATCATTAAGTTGCCCCACTCAAAAACTATTTGTTTCTTTCAAAAAAAATTGCATTTCGAACATTACTACAAAAAAAAAAATGCAAAAAAGGCAAAACGCTCCCGAAAAGGCAGGGAGCGAAATTTTTTTTAGGGAGCGCGCTCCCGAAATCGCTCCCTTTTCGGGAGCGCGCTCCCGACCCGCTCCCGAGTCGCTCCCGCCCGGAGCGCGGATCGGGAGCGGGAGCGAGGGGAGGGGGGGGGGCGCTCCCCCGACCCACTGACTCAGCCCCTTGCTGCTACTGCCTCTCTAGATCTAGAAAACTTCCTCGGGATTACTATCTCTGCCACTTACTAACTCTGCTTTGATTTTTGGCTCTCTGGCAACTGTTGCTGCTCTCTCGAAATTGATCTGCCAAGGAAATTCAACTGTTGAAGTGTCTTCTCCAAGTGACCATCGACTTGTTCCTATAATCCTCTATTGGGACTTCAACGGCCAAGATTAAATCTTAATCAAGGGCTAAGATCTTCTTGAAGTCAATCCATATGAGTTTCTAGACTATTCTCACCTTGATTTAATTAATTATGATTAATTAACCATATTCCCAAAGTTTAAACTTAAGAAACATTAAAAAATAGGTTAATAATCTAATTAAGTCATCTTTAGGTGGAATTTCTAGCCTCTCCACCAAGTTTCGTGGCTAAAACACATCTGATGCTACAAAAACTAACACTCCCTCTTAGCGAGGATTGTGTTCTAGTGTTGCTTACCTTGCTACAACACTTTGTCTTTGTATCATCCCTCTGTCATGTTGTTGATGTCTCGTTGTTGCTGCCCACCAACCACTGGGCAACTCTAATGTTGCATCCATGTTGCTGCTGACACTGCATAATGTTGTCAACCCTGCAATTGTACTACAACTCCATCTTGCAATTTTACTGCAAATCCCTCTTAGGTAACCTCGTGTATTCTAGTCTCTGCACAAGGTTTCGTGGCTAGAACACATCCGACGTTACAAAAACTAACACTCCCTCTTTGCGAAGATTGTGTTCTAGTGTTGCACACCTTGCTACAACACTTTGTCCTTGTATCGTCCCTTTGTCACGTTGTTGTTGCCTACCAACCACTACGCAACTCTGATGTTGCATCTGTGTTGCTGCTGACATTGAATATTGTTGCCACCCCTTCAATTGTACAGCAACTCCCTCTCATATGTTGTTGTTGCAACTACAACAACTGCAACCAAGAAACATCTGAAATACTGAATCATCTGTGTTCAGTATGATGCATCTGTCTCCTAAGACTTTGACTGCTACTAGCCTTTGCACTGTCTCTGAAGAATCTGCGGTGTTGTTGACTCTGCACCGGGCCACTCTGCACTACACTCTCCAGCATCTTACTGCAACTTGTCTGTAACTGTCACACTGGAATCTAACTACATCTATAGTGTTGATTCATCCTGCTACCGGAATATTGTGGGCCCCCATAGCAAGGTAATGATACATGAAGTGGACTCCTCGAGGACCCTGCCCAATCTCTGTAGTTCTCTGGGGCTACAACACCAATTCACCCCACCTCACTCCTAAGGGTATGTCTGCGAACATCGCAAAATATCATTCAACCTAGAGGACAGCCTATCTATCTCTTTTCAAGCCTATTCCCTAGCTGGGACCCTTTCTTTCTTTGCAACTCGCACTTCTGCCGGCACCTATTTCTGACAACTAGAAGTCGAATTGCTAACCAGATCTTCATTCTTGCTAACTCGCACAACCTCCTTTGGCAATCTCGTATGGTCATCCCTACAAAACTACAAAATCTGTGAAACTCAAAACTGAAGAAAATAAAACCAAAAATCTCCCTCTTTCTTGTTGCTCTGCTACTCGCACTCCTTGGAATGTGCAGTTCTATTGGCTGCTACTGCCAATCTGCAACTAGGAAAATCAGATTTCTTGGCTGGAAACCTACTGAGAGAAATCTCCCTCTGTGTGTGTAATTTTTCTTCCAACCGACGTTGGTTTTACTGCTGCAAAACCTTGTGCGTCCAACCAAGGAAATTGCTCAACGAAAATTTGAGTTGCAGCTACTCCCTTTAGTTGTTGGAATCATTAACTCGGGCAACTCAACTTTTCTGCAACTCTGTAACTGAAAATTGAATTCCTACCCCAGCAATTCAACCTACCTGTTTGAGCATTGCGCTACCTCTAAGAATTTCAACCCGCTGCTCCCGCCGAGCAACGAAATTCTTTCTTTTGCTTCTAAGCTTCCTGGATGATCACTCACGCTCTGATACCATGTGAAAATTTCAAATCTGAAATCCTACTACAACAACTGGAATTTATTTTTCTAATTGTTAATTATTTTAACAATTTATCTCCTACAACAAATATCAAATAAATCAAACTGCAATTTTCACAAATAAATCATACTTCAATCATTGGATAACCATATAGCAGTAATAACACTATCATACTTCTTTAGATTATAGCGAATGTAAAGGCACAATGCATTCAATATCCTAAATACAATTTAAGTTTCAGTCATTACCCAAATTAATCTCCCTATTTATATAGCAGTAATAACAATATCATACTTCTTTTGATTATAGCGAATGTAAAGGCACAATGCATTCAATACCTAAATACAATTTAAGTTTCCGTCGTTACCCAAATTAATCTCCCTATTTATATAGTAGCAATAACAATATCATACTTCTTTAGATTATAGCGAATGTAAAGGCACAATGCATTCAATATCCTAAATATAATTTAAGTTTCAGTCATTACCCAAATTAATCTCCCTATTTAATATTCCTGTGTCAAATGGGGATGCGTACCCCAGATTGGAGAGCACACCCCCACGTTTACCCCACACTCCAGGGATGGGAGGTCCCAGGTGACATTTCCCTACATCCCCCTTTTGGGGAAACTTGGGAAACGTTTCCATGGTGTGAGAGATGCATTTTACCAAAGGGGGTTGTCTGGTGCCCCCTCCCCTAGAACAGGGATGCCCGGACCCCTATGCACCAAATTTTTTGTTCAACAAATGAAGATAGAAAAAAAAAAAAATAGAAGATTGAGCTTTGGGGAGCCTATGACTTTAGTAATTAATCATAATATTAAATTTTTAAAGTAAAGTGATATTTTTCAACTAACAATCTCCTTTATTTTACATTCTAATTTAAATTGTTTCAAGATGTTTGAGAGTGGTTCCAACCTCATCAGACATCATATGGAGAAAGTAGAATTTTATATCCCATTCAGAATACAACATTCTAAACAGTTTTAAGAATTGGCAAGATTATAGTGTTTCCATTGTATTGCACAATGATGGATTTGCATGGGATGACTTGTTATTGTTGAGATTTTATCATTATTTTTATTTTTATAATTTTGGAGATGGGGACCCCTATGCTAGGGTCCCCAACGTCCCCCCTGTCCTCCCTGAATTTCTTTAAAATTTAGGGATACTCCCACATGTCTCATTATTTAGTCTCCCCACATCCACACTCCCTCATTTTATTTTTGAGTCTCCCCATCCTGGAAACTTGGTGGAACATAGATATATATTATATTCATGTGCATCAGTTTTAAGATATTTCTGTTACAACTGCAAAGGACATTAACTCACCATCCATAATGAAAAAAAATTGGTTAAGCTTCTTTGCAAGATTCTCAATGTCGACGCTCAATGGCAATACTACTCCCTATCACAGTGTGTTGTGTTTTGCAATTTAGGGTGTTATATTCTGCAATGCCTTTTGTGGCCTTGCCATTTCCACAATCTCTGCTTGTTGGCATTTGAATTGCACGATACTAGGTTATAGGGTTACTGCTTTCAGAAATATAGGTAGCAGTTTTCCTGGATTCTGCAACTTATGATAGCAAATCTTCTAAATTCTAATTTCTCTAATTATAGGGATGTTCATCGCCTTACGAGTCCTTGTTGTGGAAGCTACCTTGCACAGATTTGCTTGTCATCTTCATTGCTCGATGCCCAATGGATGTAGGATGTTGTTGCCTCTATTTTTCACTTCCATATTTTACGAATGCATAATAGACCTTTGACACTAGCGTACCAATTGTGTTATGTTCATAAATGCAGGTGGAAATCTACAAAAACATTTTTAAGAGTCATTAGACAAAAATATAGTATTTATAATATCATAATTCTTTAGATTGTAGTGATTATACAAGGCATAATGCATACGATATTCTAAACACAATTCAAGTTTCAGTGACTACCCAAAATTAATCCCCTATTGGATGAGTATGTACATTGCTAACAAGATCACAATTACAAGGAACATCAATTTACCTTCTATAGTGAATGACTTGGTTAAGCTTCTTTCCAAGCTTCTCAAGGCCGTCGCTAAATAGCAATGCAGTCGGCTACTGAAGGGTGCGTATTCTGCAATTTAAAATGTTGCATTTTGTGATGCCGGTTTGTGGATTCTGGTTATGCAACTCCCTAACACAGGTTATTTTATTCTGCAATTCAGGGTGTTGTAATTGTCAGCATTTGAATTGCACAATGCTAGGTTATGGGCTTACTTCTTTCAGAAAGATAGGTTTTGCAGTTCTCCCATCTTCTGCAACTTTAGAATGCAAATTGTCTAAATTCCACAATATTGGGTTATGGGCATGTTTTGCAGCTCTCCCATCTTCTGCAACTTTAGAATGCAAACTTTCTACGTTCCACAATATTGGGTTATGGGCATGTTCTTGTTGCTTATGTGATTTCCCTGTGCAACTACAAAATCTTGATGCGGATGCTACCTTGTAGGGGTTTGTTTATATTCTTCATACTCATTCTATATAGCCAACTTTGTACAATATGTAAAACACTTGAGATGATCCATAAAATGAGAAAGAACAAAAGCAATAAACACAGGGATTAGCCTTTTAAAATGTTGCATTTTCTATTTTCTTGACATGAGGCTGCTTGTTGTAATTTTCAATTGAAAATACAATATCTAAATCACCAGAAATCCAATTTGTACAAAAGCTTTAGATTCAATGCATTACAAAAATAACGGATGGGAAAAATTATCATATTGTTCAAGCATCAATGTCCATGATTCTCAAAATTGAAGTTTTATGCCTAAGTCACCGGATTTTCACCCCCCTCCTACTGTGAGAAATTGAAATCTATAATCCTATTGCAACAACTGAAATTTATTTTTCTAATTGTTAATTATTTTAACAATTTATCTGCTACAAAAAATATCAAATCAATCACATTGCAACCTTTACAAATAAATACTGCGGAAAAAAAAATAGCGTTGGAAACTGAGAAAATATAGCACACACATAAAAATGACACTATTATTTTTGGACAAATGTCCCTGGAAAAACCCAACTTGGGAAAATCGGTGTAGCAGCTAAAGGTTTTCATTATTAAGCAACAATGAAATTTGAGTACAATCTATGGATGTCCAACTGACAATCCAAACAATAAGTAAATCTGGCCAAAATTACCCTAAGGGAATTTGCCTTCCTCCACAAGCAACCTCGACACAACTTTCCTTCAGAAAACTTGTCTTCGTGGACCATCTGTGTCAGCTTTTGTGTTGTGCTTGCACAAACCCTTAGACTTCTAAGCCCGAAACTACCTGTAATGAAGTCATTTTGCCTATCTCTATTGAGGAAACTGATTCTCTGGCCCTCTAGAATCCTAATCGAATTTTCCTCCAGCCAAATCAAACTACTCTTCTGAAGCAACTACGCAATCCTCTGTGCTGCCTCACTGGGAATAACTCGGCCCCTTGCTGTTGTTGCCTCCAGATCTAGAAAACTTCCTCAGGATCACTGTCTCTACCCCTTACTAACTCTGCTTTGATTTTTGGCTCTCTGGCAACTGTTGTTGCTCTCTTGAAATTGATCTGCCAAGGAAATTGAATTGTTGAAGTGTCTTCTCCAAGTGACCATCGACTTCTTCCTATAATCCTATGTTGGGACTCCAACGGCCAAGATTTAATCTTAATCAAGGGCTAAGATTTTCTTGAATTCAATCCATATGAGTTTCTAAACTATTCTCACCTTGATTTAATTAATTATGATTAATTAACCATATTCCCCAAGTTTAGACTTAAGAAACATTAAAAAATAGGTTAATAATATAATTAAGTCATCTCTAGGTGGAATTTCCATAAACGATTTTGGGTTATGGAGATCTCATGTATTCTAGCCTCTCCATCAAGTTTCATGGCTAGAACACATTTGATGCTACAAAAACTAACACTTCCTCTTAGCGAGGACTGTGTTCTAGTGTTGCTTACTTTGTTACAACACTTTGTCTTTGTGTCATCCCTTTGTCACGTTGTTGATGTCTCACTGTTGCTGCCCACCAACCACTGGGCAACTCTAATGTTGCATCCATGCTGCTGCTGACATTGCATAATGTTGTCAACCTTGCAATTGTTCTGCAACTCCATCTTGCAATTGTACTACAAATCCCTCTTAGATTTATGGGTTATGGAGATCTCATGTATTCTAGTCTCTCCACCAAGTTTCGTGGCTAGAACACATCCGATGTTACAAAAACTAACACTCCCTCTTAGCGAGGATTTTGTTCTAGTGTTGCACACCCTGCTACAACACTTTGTCCTTGTATCATCCCTCTATCACGTTGTTGTTGCCTACCAACCACTGCGCAACTCTGATAATGCATTTGTGTTGCTGCTGACATTGAATATTGTTGTCAAACCTGCAATTGTACCACAACTCCCTCTCATCTGTTGTTGTTGCAACTACAAAAACTGCAACCGAGAAACATCTGAATCACTGAATCATCTGTGTTCAGTATGATGCATCTGTCTCCCTAATCTTTGACTGCTACTAGCCTTTGCACTGTCTCTGAAGAATCTGTGGTGTTGTTGACTCTGCACTGGGCCACTTTGCACTACACTCTCCAGCATCTTACTGCAACTAGTCTGTAACTATCACTCTGAAATCTGACTACATCTATAGTGTTGATCCATCCTGCTATTGAATATTGTGGGCCCCCATAGCAAGGTAATGATACATGAAGTGGACTCCTCAAGGACCCTACCAAATCTCTATAGTTCTGTGGGGCTACAGCACCAATTCACCCCACCTTACTCCTGGAGGTATGTCTGCGAACATCACAAAATCTTCCTCCAACCTGGAGGACAGCCTATCTATCTCTTTTCAAGCCTAGTCCCTAGCTAGGACCCTTCCTTTCTTTGCAACTCGCACTTCCGCCGGCACTTATTTCTGACAACTGGAAGTCGAATTGCTGCCCAAATCTACATTGTTGCTAACTCGTATGGTCATACCTGCAAAACTACAAAAACCTGTGAAACTCAAAACTGAAGAAAATAAACCCAAAAATCTCCCTCTTTCTTGTTGCTCTGCTACTCGCACTCCCTCTTGGAATGTGCAGTTCTATTGGCTGCTACTGCCAATCTACAACTAGGAAAATCAGATTTCTTGGCTAGAAACCCACTGAGAGAAATCTCCCTCTGTGTATGCAATTTCTCTTCCAATCGACGTTGGTTCTCCCGCTGCAAAACCTTGCGCGTCCAACCAAGGAATTTGCTCAATGAAAATCTGAGTTGCAGCTGCTCCATTTGGCTACTGGAATCATTAACTCGGGCAACTCAACTTTTTGCAACTCTGTAACTGAAAATTGAATTCCTGCCCCAGCAATTCGGCCTGCCTATCTAAGCACTGCGCTGCCTCTAATAATTTCAACCTGCTGCTCTCACTGAGCAACGAAATTCTTTCCTCCGCTTCTAAGCTTCTTGGGTGATCACTCATGCTCTGATACCATGTGAAAATTTCAAATTTGAAACCCTACTACAACAACTAGAATTTATTTTTCTAATTATTAATTATTTGAACAATTTATCTCCTACAACAAATATCAAATAAATCACACTACAATTTTCGCAAATAAATACTGCAGAAGAAAAATAGCGCTAGAAACTGAGAAAATCTAGCACACATTGTTATGCAATCAACTCACAAAATAGAAGAAAAGATAGATCAACGACTTCAAAATCAGTGTGTTCGGGGGCAACCTCCTTTACATTACACAAATGAACAATCCTTGGATGATACAAATGACAAGACCTCCTTTCTATATATAGGAGTCTAAGGGGTCACAATATAATCAGAGTCGACATAACAATAATAATGTAAGGGCACAACAATAACAATAAGGGCTACAATGACAATACTAATAAGGAAATACAATAGTATTACAGGGACCTAACATGCCCCTCTCCTTCAGAAAAGTGTTGTCCTCAACGCTTGAGTGGTTCTCGATGCTTTTGTGTAAAATTCTCATCCTCCCATGTGGAATCTTCAGCGGGTAAGTTCTTCCACTTGATGAGATACTCTGAAATTGATCGATTTCATAGCTGTCGAGTTCTTGTTTTTGTTACTACTTCAAGTTCCAATATGATTTTTTTTCTTCCTCATCAAGTTCTGGCAATATTGTTTGAACTAAGAGCTTCTTTAAGCATGAAACATGGAAAACTAAGTGCACTCGGGAAGCTGCAGGAAGCTCCAATTTGTAGGCCATAGTACCAATCTTTTGCAACACCTTGTATGTACCATAATACTTTGGTGATAATTTATTATCATTCTTAGCTTGCTTGAGGGACATTTGTTTATATGGTTGTAGCCATAGAAATACCCAGTCACCTACATCAAAACTTCTTTCGCTGCGATGTTGATCTGCGTGTTGTTTCATTTTATTCTGTGCCAAAGTGAGGTTATCCTTTAAGAGTTGGGGAACTTCTTGTTGATGCTCGATGCGATCTTCCACTACTTGAACCTTAGAATTTTCTCTTAAATATGATGTGATGGACGGTGGATGATATCCATAAAGTGCCATAAATGGGGTCGTTTTCGCTGCAGTATGGAAAGAAGTATTATACCATCATTCAGCCAAAGGCAACCATTTGACCCATTATGTTTGTTTATCAGATACAAAGCAACGAAAATATCCTTCAAAACATTTGTTTACTATCTCGATTTGCCCATCAAATTGAGGATGATAAGATGAGCTATGAGATAACTGAGTACCTAGACAAGAAAATAATTATGTCCAAAAATTTCCAATGAAAATGGGATCTTTGTCACTTACAATAATGTTTGGGTTTCCATGTAGCTTTTGAATTGTTTCCATAAATGCAGTAGCAACTGTACTGGCTTTATGGATGAGATAATGCACAAAAGTGTGCATACTTGGTAAGTCTATCAACTACCACCATGATGACACTCTTTCCTTCAGACTTGGGTAAACCTGTGATAAAATCCATTCAAACCTCCTCACAATGTTAACTTGGAATGGATAAAGGTTGTAATAGACCTAGGGTCTTAATTGTTTCAACTTTATTTTGTTGGCAAACCAAACATTCTGCCACAAACTTTTGAATATCAGATTTAAGGTCATCCCAAAAAAATTCTTTCTTAACCTTGTGGTAAGTTTTTAGAAATTCTAAGTGCCCTCCTAAGGGAGGTGTGCAATTTCATAAGAATATTTTGTTTGAGTTGGGAATTCTTACAAGATGTATAAGCAATCTTTGTACCATAACGAATCATTTTTCCATCTAAATGTATCAGATGTACTGGAATCTTGTTGTAACTTTTGAATGAGTGCCCACACTTCTTCGTCATTCTTCCATTCATCCCTTGTTTCGTTTATCCAATCTAGTTGGATAATAGAAATGGCACAAAGCAATGCTTCCACATCCTCATCTTTTCTTGAGAGTGCATCCACAACAACATTTTGCTTCCCTTTTTTGTAGATGATTTCAAAGTCATAACCCAACATCTTTGTGACCCATTTATGCTGCTCTTCTGAAAATAATCTTTGTTCTAAAAAATATTTAAGACTATCATGATCCGTTTTTACCTTGAAGTGTCTTCCCATTAGGTAAGATCGCCATTTCTTAAGTGCATGTAGCATTGTCAACATTTCTTTCTCATAAATAGCTTTGCGTAAATGCTTTCCTTTGATTTAACGACTTTCAAAAGCAATGGGTCTTTCTTCTTGCAGTAAAACAACACCAATTCCATTTCCCGAGGCATCACATTCCACAATAAAGGCCTTTTGTGAAGTCTGGCGTAGCTAAGACCAGTGCTTGGCACATTGCCTCTTTACGATGTTCAAAGACCTTTGTTGCTTCTGGAGTCCATGAAAATGCATCTTTCTTCAATAATGTTGTTAGAGGTGTTGTTATTCTCCCATAATTCTTAACAAACTTGCAATAATACCCTATCAACCCAAGAAATCACTGCAAATGCTTTATGGATGTGGGGATTTTCCATTCCTTAATGGCTTTAATTTTGCTAGGGTCTACCTTAACACCTTTATGAGATACAATATGGCCCAGATATTCCACATCTTGTACTCCAAAGAAACATTTGAAGGTTTTTGCATATAATTGTTTCTCCTCCAATAGTTTAAGTGTCAACATGTTGAACGTGATCTTTCCAAGACTTGTTGTAGATTAGTATATCATCAAAAAATACTAACACAAATTTTTTAAGACAGGGTTTGAGAATGGAATTCATCAAACCTTGAAATGTAGAAGGTGCATTAGTAAGGCCAAAGGCATGACCAAAAATTCATAATGACCCTCATGAGTTCTAAATGTTGTTTTTGGAATGTCTTCAGTCTTCATTCTAATTTGATGATATCCTGAACGAAGATCCAACTTGGTGAAGTAAATTGATCCATGCAATTCATCAATGACAAGAATGGGAAATTTATCTTTACTAGTGAGCGTGTTAAGCTCCCTATAATTCGGACACATGCGCCATGATCCATCCTTCTTGTGCACCAACACTACTGGAGCAGAGAAAGAACTTTGACTAGGCTGACTTATACCATCCTCTAGCATTTCTGCAACTATACATTCAATTTCACTCTTTTGGGCATAGGCATATCTGTAAGACCTGATGTTTGGAGGAACACTTCCTGGAATCAAATGAATAGCATGATCATGATCCCAAATAGGTGGGAGGCCTTTGGGAGTCTCAAATACCTTGGAATGATTGTCCAAGACTTTTTGGAGATCTGGAAAAATAATGATTTTGATGTGAAAACCTCTAGCGAACATAATTGTGCAATTACGCCTCGTTGTTCTTTCTGTAGAAGCTTTGTCATGCCATTAGAGCTAATTATCTTTCACGGTTTCCCTGCAATACCCCTTAATTCAACTTCCTTTCCTTCCGACAAAAAAAAATAAAAAAATCGTGGAAATTAAAAGCTATCGTACCCAAAGGTTGTAGCCATTGGACTCCTAGTACAACATCAGTACCACCCACTAGAATGGAAAGCATTGGACTATTCAATACATATTCTCCCATGGATAGCTTGATATTATGGCACTTTCCAGAGCAATTTATGGTTCCTCCATTTGCAACCATCACTTGACACTTTGGTGCTGGATATAGGAAGCAATTCAATTCCTTCGCTATCTTACAATGAATAAGATTAAGGGTACTGCCTGAATCAATCAACATTATTACTTTTTTCTTCTTGATGTGTCCTTCTATCTTGAGAGTTTGAGGAGTGGTAATTCTGGCCAATGCATTACAAGATATGGTCGGATTCATTTCTTCCTTCTCTAGGATTTGTTCCTAGTGTATATCCTCTTCTTTTGACAATTCTTGTTCATTTTCTTCCTCCTCACAATCTATGTAGAATATTTTTTTCTCAGCATACTTATGACCTTTAGCGTATTTGTTATCACAACTATAACAAAGCTCTTTTTCTCCTTTTTCTTCCAATTGTTGTGGTGTCAACCTTGTAAGTTGTGGAAGGCTAAGGGCAACAACACTTCCATATTTATAGTTGTGAGTGGTAGGCTTCCATGTTGCCATAATTTTTCTTTCAATTTTTCTTGCCAACCTGAATGTCTTCTCCAATGAATCAGGTTCCCAAAGGCAAACTTCATGTTAGATGTTATCCTTTAAAGTCCCTATGAACACATCAATCCTATGTTCCTCTAGAATATCTTTTACCCTTATATTCAATTTTTAGAAGTCTTCAAAGTGCTCCACCATTGAATCTTTTTATTTAAGATTTATCAATTGGCTAAAAAAGGTGTTGCTTTTTGTATCCTCATAATGTGCTATCATTTCTTCCGTAAAAATTGCCCAAGTGACAATTTGTTTACGATAGCAAAGCCATCGATACCATACAAACTGATTGGGTTCCAAATATAAAGTTGCAATGCGTACCTTTTTGTGTGTTTTGCATATTATGGAGATCGAAATATTGCTCCATCTGTAGTATCCATGTTACAGGATCTTTGCCATCAAACTTCCTCATATCGATCTTTGGAACATAGTGGGTTTTTAATCCAACGTTAGAGTCTATGAAATCATGATTAACATTCCTTTTGTTCTCATCATGAGTTTCCTTTACTACCATTTCGCCATTAGTAAGCATTTCTTATAGCAACTTTGTCAGATATATCTTCAAATCTTCCATGTTGCCTTTAAGTTTTGCTTCTATACCATCCATTTTAGCTTCTACGCCATCCGTCTTAAGCTTCCACGCCATTCATCTTAGCTTCCTTGCCTTTCTTGAAACCATTCATCTTAGCTTCTGTTATTTTTTGTGAGAGTGAATATTGTTGCACTTGGTCTCGTAATTTTGATATATCATGTTGCATTTCTTCCTCTTCTTCATGAGCCATGGTAAAGCTTTCAGGTTGCTTACTAGCTAAGTAACCGGATTCGTCCAAACCCCTCTACGAATCTGAATCCTATGAATCGGATATGATTCGCTAGGAATTCGAATCCTAGAACAGGATTCGACATGTTCGTACGGGTTTCATACGAATCCCGTACGGACACATCGAATCTCGATTCTGGGATTCGAATCCCCTAAATATGCCTTCCGCGGACTTAAAAACGCTCTGTTCTTTTTTGTTTTCACCTTATTTCTCATTCACTTTTGCATAGTTTGAGTTGTGGGAAAGGAGCTAAGGGTTTGGAGCAAGGAGCTAAGGGAGTAGAGCGTTCAGCTCCATTTTTTTGCATTTCTTATTCTATTACCGTAGTTTGTATATGATTTTTTTTTACAAATTTGTGCATGTTTTGTTCATTTTTTTTACAGTATTAATGGCTCAATCAAAGACAGCAGTTAGGGGGCAAAGGAAGGGGAAGAATGTCTCCATTGGAGATGCCCCTCCTCCCCCACTATCATTAAAGTCTACTACAAGTAATGTTGAGGGAAGAGGAGGACCTAAAGACAACATTGAGAAATATCCCTTGTGGAAATATGTCACAAGAGAGGATGAGATAAGCACCAAGGGGAAGGGAGGAGGCAATGTGCAATGGAGATGCAACTTTTGTCACATTGCTTTCAAAAGCGCATATTTCCGTGTGGAAGGCCATTTGTTGGCTTTACCGGGTTGTGGAATTGGAGCTTGTAAAGCTATTCCTTTACAAAAGAAGAAAGAAATGGAAAAGGAGTCCATTGTTGGTATGGAAAATGTGGCTGCAAAATCAAGAAAAACCAAGCATGAAGACCCCCTTCCATTTTTTAGGAAAGGCACCACCAAATTTCCATTTAAGAGTTCTATTAGGGGACAAGCAGCAAAAAGAAGAGCAATTACACTTGGTCCAATGGACAAGATTTTTCAAAAAGAGAAACAAGAAGAGCTTGATCTCACCATTGCCTTCTTTTTCTACCAAAACTTCATATCATTTAATGTTGCACGCTCACCTTTATTTATTGAAATGTGTCGAGCTCTAACTCATGGGGGTCTCCATCATGGTATGTGCCTCCTGGTTCAGAGAAGCTTAGAACCACATTGTTGACGAAGGCAAAAAAAGAGGTGCAAAAAATGTTTGAGCCTATTGTAGCATCATGGCCAACATCTGGGCTTAGCATTGTTTCTGATGGATGGATAGATCCGGCACGACACCCAATCATCAACTTCATGGTGTCTTCCTTGAATGGTCCAGTTTTCTTGAAAGTAGTGGATACACTTGGAGAATACAAGGATGCACAATTTATTGGTGAGTTATTTATTAAAGTTATTGAAGATGTAGGTGTTGATTCTTGTGTGCAAATCATTACAGATAATGCACCTATTTGCAAGGCTACTAGCATGATTATGGAAGCTAAATATCCACAAGTGTTTTGGACACCTTGCATTGTCCATTCATTGAACTTAGCATTGAAATCCATTGCTTCTGATGTGCTTTGATTGTAAACATTATTGAGGATGCACGACATATCCGTAACTTTGTGCAAAATCATACAAATGCCCTCACTATCTACAAGGAGTACACCAATCTATCATTGTTGAAGATTGTTAATACACGGTTTGCCTCTTCATTCATGATGTTGAAGAGGTTGAGGGAGGTGAAGACCAATCTTAGGTCCATGGTTATTTCTGAGTTTTTGTCTTTTTGGAGAAAGACAGATCAGGTAGCCTCTAAAAGAGTGAAGGACACAATGCTAGATGATGCTTGGTGGGAGAGGGTAGATCTAATTATTCAGATCATGGACCCTGTCATTTCTTTGCTTCGATTTGCAGATACAGACAAACCCATCCTAGGAGAGGTTTATGAGGGATGGGATTCCATGATTGAGTCTGTGAGGAGCATTATTCTACAGAGTGAGTGCCCCAAGTATGAGACATCACCAGAGGCCTTCTGTGATACTATACAGGATATTCTTGTCAGTATATGGGACAAGAATTGTACACCTTTACATTGTTTGGCTCACTCATTGAACCCAAAATACTACAACCATGAGTGGCTGAATGGTGGACCTTCTTGCAGATTCCCTCCTCACATGGATGGTGAGATCTCACAGGGGAGGAAAGAGGCATTCAAGTGGGTTTTTCAGGATAGTGCATTGCTTGATGAGGTGGAGGATGCCTTTGCAGAGTTTTCCACTGGCACTAGTCGATTTGCAGGATATGATGTGATTAGAGACAGGGGGGCTAAGAAGCCCTATTCTTGGTGGGAAAATCATGGGGCAACAAGCCCTCCTCTTTAGCAATTAGCCATGAGGCTCCTCTCTCAGGTGACTTCATCCTCTTGTTGCGAGAGGAATTGGAGCACATATGGGAATTTGTATAGTGTGAAAAAGAGCAGGCTTGAGCAGTCCAGGGCAGAGACAATGGTGTATGTGCACACCAACCTTCGTCCTATTTACAGGCAGAGGGAAGAGTGGTTGAGGGGAAGGACAAATATGTGGGATGTCTTTCTTGATGATATGGATCTGGACAGCAGTGTTGAGTTGGCATTGGCCAACATGGATCTCAATGATCCAGTGCTAGAGCCTGTTAGATTTGATGACGGTGATATTTTTGAGGGGTCATCCTCCGCACCAGCAGATGCAGAGGCGACTATGGATACAGGGGAGGAGGAGGATGTAGAGGAGAGCAGTGGTGACCATGATGACGAGGAAATTGATGCTGATCCCGATGATGACTCTAAGGATTGATGACTAACTATTTCCTTGAAGCTTGTATACATGTAGTTGTTTTATATTTTTTATTTCTATTTGCCATTGGCATTGCACCAGCACTACCTATGTAACACATTTTGATTTGATGACTTAATGAAAAACTACAACTGTCAGTGTCTTTATCTTACTATCTTGTAGTTGTAAGTTGTCTTTCATTTATGAATTATGAATCATGATTTATGTGACCACTGACATGTATTTGAATTTTGTATGTACTATGCATGCTATAGATGAAGATCTATGTTTGAAATCAATGAATTTGTATCATTAATTAGAATTTGTGTAAGAAATATCTATTTTTTAATAAGATAATATATAACGAATCCTACGTGTCCTGTTCCGGGGGGTCAACGTGTCCGAATCCGACACTCGAATCCCCGAATCTCGAATCCCCGTGTCAGGTGACTTAGCTTACTAGGTGTTTCCATTTCTTTCTTCGGGGCATTAATTAATGATAATTATGTCTCACTATGCCCTTTGAATCACTTCAAACTAATTTTTCAAACGAAACTTATACAAATTTTTAAAAAAACTACACACATTTTTTTCGCTTTGTAAGAGCTCGATATTGAATCTATTGTATCACTGTAATTTCGGATCTCCAAGGTTTGAAATTGTGTCCTATGGTAGCCCTCTGTGTCCTCTTTTTAACCCCACCAATCTTATCAATATTGGATTCTTCAAGAAAGAGTTATGCCAAATCTCCCACGGTGACCTAATTATAGATTGGTTCAGTAGAGTAGACTTGTACGACTTGCCATGTGTCATTGTTTCAACCTTCAGACCTAAAAACAATACACAGAAAACTACAATCTGTCCTCTTTCTGTAACTTCTTACAAAATTTCAATCCGATGCTCAGAGAGACAGTTATGACGATTTTCCCAAGATCACCTGTTTGGGATGTAATTTGAGAGCCTGCAAAAACCCTAAATTCCTTGGATCATATCTCCGAAAATATCGCGAGCAAAGGTTTGAAATTTGGACCCGAGGTTCATCAAAATTTCAGCTCAAATTGGTTTTCATTTCAGCTTCTGAAATGTCGTAGAAAAAAAGTTATGGCGAAAATTCCACGATGACTTGTTTGGAGCAGTGAAACCCTAGAATTCAAAAAGCTCTGATACCAAATGTTATGCAACCAGCTCACAAAATAGAAAAAAAGATAGATCAACAACTTCAAAATCAGTCTCTTCGAGGGGGAAACCTTATTTACATTACACAGATGAACAATTCTTGGATGATACAAATGACAAGACCTCCTTTTTATATACAAGAGTCTAAGGGGTCACAATATAATCAGAGCCGACAAAACAATAATAATGTAAAGGCATGACAATAACAATAGTTGGCTTCTATGGGGCACAATAATAACAATATGGCGACAACATGGGCACAACAATAACAATAAGGGCTACAATGATAATACTAATAAGGGAATACACTAGTATTATATGGACTTCAAAATCAGATTTCTTGGCTAGAAACCCTTTGAGAGAAATCTCCCTCTGTGTGTGCAATTTGTCTTCTACCTGATGCCGGTTCTACTGTTGCAAAACCTTGTGCGTCCAACCAAGGAATTTTCTCAACGAAAATCTGAGTTGCAGCTGCTCCTTTTGACTACTGGAATCATTAACCTAGGCACCTCAACTTTTCTGCAACTCTGTAACTGAAAATCGAAATCCTGCCCCAGCAATTCGCCCTGCTTGTCTGAGCACTACGCTGTCTCTCAGAATTTCGGCCTGCTGCTCTTGCTGAGCAACGAAATTCTTTCCTCCGCTTCTGAGCTTCCTAGATGATCACTCACGCTCTGATACCATGTGAAAATTTCAAATCTGAAATCCTACTACATCTACTGGAATTTATTTTCTAATTGTTAATTATTTTAACAATTTATCTGCTACAACAAATATCAAATAAATCACACTGCAATTTTCACAAATAAATATTGTGGAAGAAAAATAGCGCTAGAAACTGAGAAAATATAGCACACACACACACATAAGAATGACGCTATTATTTTTGGAAAAATGTCCTTGAAAAAACCCAACTTGGGAAAACTGGTGGAGCAGCGAAGGGGTTTTATTATTAAGCAACAGTGAAATCTTAGTACAATCTATGGATGCCCAATTGGCAATCCAAACAGTAAGTAAATCTGGACAAAATTACCTAAGGGAATCTCCCTTCCTCCACAAGCAAACCCAACACGACTTTCCTTCAGAAAACTCATCCTCCTAGACCGGCTGTGTCATCTTCTGCGCTATGCTTGCGCAGACCCTTGGACATCTAAGCTCGAAACTGCCTCTGATGAAGTCGTATTATCTGTCTCTACTAAGGAAAATGATCCTTCGGACCTCTGGAAGCTTAATCGATTTTTCCTCCAGCCAAATTGAATTGCTCTTCTGAAGCAACTATGCAGTCCTCTACGCTATCTCACTGGGAATAACTCAGCCCCTTGTTTTTGCCTCTCCGGATCTAGAAAACTTCCTCTAGATCACTGTCTTTGCCTCTCATTGACTCTGTTTTGATCTTTGGCTCTTCAACAACTGTTGTTGCTCTCTAAAAATCAATCTGCCAAGGAAATCAAACTGCTAAAGTGTCATCTCCAAGTTCCCATCGATGACTTCTTATAATCCTCTGTTGGGACTCCAATGGACAAGATTAAATGTTAATCAAGGGCTAGGATCTTCTTGAAGTCGATCCATGTGAGTTTCTAGACTATTATCACCTTGACTTAATTAATTCTGATTAATTAACCATATTCCCTAAAAGTTTAGACTTAGGGAACATTAAAAAATAGGTTAATAATCTAATTAAGTCATCTCTATGTGGAATTTCCATAAATGATTTCTGGTTATGGAGATCTCATGCATTCTAACCTTTCCACCAAGTTTCATAGCTAGAACACATTCGATGCTACAAAAACTAACACCCTCCCACCCCACGTGTCGTGAATCCAACGTGTTCGACATGATCTGTCGCTGACATGTGTCCAATTTGTGATTTTCGAACATGTGTTTGCCAAAAAGCGGCTTGCATGCTTGATAAAAGCAAGAATTAAGCCGCATTTGTCCATTTGCATTTGTTGTTTGGGTGTTGTGGGAATGTTGGAAGTGACTAGCAAAGAAGATGGGAGTGTTTTGGAGGTGATTCAAGGTATAGGTAAGTGCATTTCCCTTCCATTTTTTCCTAGTTTTGCTACAACAGTCTACCTGTCCATTTTGTTTACATGCACAGCCTTACAACAGTGCATTTTTTCTTTATTTTTACAACATTCATGGCTCAATCAAGGGTAACAGGGAAGGGGCAAAAGAAGGGGAAGAATTTCCGCATTTGTAATGCCTCCTCTTTCAATTTCATCAGGGTCTACGAATCCAAGGCAAAGACAATGGCGTATGTGCACACCAACCTTCATATTATTTACAAGCAAAGGGAGGAATGGTCTAAGGGAAAGACAATGATGTGGGATGTATTTCCTGATGATATGGGTTTGGATAACAATGTTGAGTTGGCATTGGCCAACTTGGATCTTAATGAGTTAGTGCTAGTGCCTATAATTTTTTATGGCGGTGATACTCTTGAGGGGTCATCCTCAACACTAGCAACTGCAAAAATTACATTGGATACAAAGGTGGAGGATGCAAAAGAGAGTAGTGGTGGTATCAATATTGATTTTGATGTTGATGAGTTAAAAGCATAACCTATAGTCTGTTGGCAGCATCTTATGAGGTTCTTCCTACCTGTTCTACAACTCCAGGCTCTAGTGTCTGCCTTGTTTTGTATTTGCTATTTTCCATTACCATTCTTAGTCAAGATTCCACATGGCTCTGTACCTATGTAATATATTTTGATTTTAATGACTTAATGGGAAACTGCAGTTTATGGTTAATTTCTTGTGTTTGTCCAATGTCAATTTATCATATTCATCATTGATGTAGTGGTAAGTGCTAGTTGTAAACTCATATCATTGATGGATCATGATTGTATGCTTAATGTTTCCTACATGTCGTGTTCCATGGGGTCTCCTTGTCCCATGTAGAGCTCTCGTATTTGTGTCTCGTGTCCCCATGTCAAGTGACTTAGCTTTATGCTTGGGTTATCCCTAAAATCTGCGCAAAAAATCTTTAAAATTTTGCCTGAAAAATCCTTGAAATCTACCAAAAACATCCCTGAAATTTGTCCAAAACATCCCTGCAATCTATCCAAAATGTCTTGGGGATGGCCAGAAAGTCCCCAAGTCTCTAATGAAGTCCCCAGCAGTTTGGAGAAAGCGGGGATGCAAGGTACATCGGTTTTTTGGGGGGATGGGTCCCAATGCAACATAGATATTCATCTACATAGGTTAAAGATATGTTGAGTACAACTACAAAGAATAACAATTCATCATCCATAATTCATGAATTGATTAAGCTTTTTGCAACCTTCTAAAGGTCATCACTCACTTTTAATCAATGTTCCACGAGGACCCACCCTCCATGCTCCCACACACCCCAGGACGAGGGAACTTCTAAGGAAACATTTCCCTCACGTCCACTTTTTGGGGAAACTCTGGGGGGGGGCGTTTTTCTAGCCATGAAATGTGACTCCTTTGTGCATACCCCCGTTTTTTTTGCCTAAGAATTTTTATAAACATTAAAAAATATTATATTATATTAAAACTTAAAAAAAAAATTATATATATATAACTTTAAAAGTTGAGTCTTTGGCTCTTCTAGTATTTATTAATATTATTTAGTACATTTTGAGAAATTTACTAGTATTACAATGTTTTCTATGTTTATTTTTAGTTTAATATTCTACAACTATTTTAGACTTCAACATAACGCCATTGTCATTAGCATATGATGAATTTACTCTTCATCATTTTCTATGAACATTACATAATTTCAATTTTCAAATGATGAATTTCATTTAGATGCACCTTACATCATGATGCCATTATCATTAGCATATGATGAATTTACTTTTCATCGTTTTCTATGTGATAATTTCAATTTTCAAATGATGAATTTAATTTAAATATACCTTGCATAATGCCAAATGATGAATTTAGATTGAACGTTGCATTATGTCAAATGATGGATTCAATTTAGTAATTTACTTTCAGATTCACATCGCAGAAATATCAAATGACAATTCATAAATAAAAATAGTCTAATAAAAAATGATGATCATATTTAGTCTTTGAATATCTATTTCATAATTATTAACATTTTCTATTTAGTTATTGACATATTGTTGGGATTTTATATTTTACTTTTATATATTAAATTTTTAATAATATATAACTTTTAAGACTCTAAAGTCCCCGTTTCTCTCAAATTTCCTTAAATTTAAGGATTGTTTATATATGTCCCCTCCTTTGTGCGTATCCCCAGCTCCCGTGCTTCCCTGTCCCTTCCCTGCCCCGGAAACTCCATGGAACATTGCTAGTAATGCAACTCCTATTGCAGAGTGTTGTATATTGCAATTTTGGGTGTTAGTATCTGCAACACCTCTTTGTAGATTTGCTGTCTCCACAATCTCTGCTTGTGAACATTTAAATTGCACAATGCTAGGCTATAAGGTTACTGCTTTCAAAAGGATTACGTATTGGGTTATTGCTTTCAAATCTTCTAAATTCCGCAGTATTGGGTTATGGGAATGTTCATGTGGCCTATGCAATTTCTCTGTGGAACAAGTTCTTATTGTGGATGCTACCCTGTAGGGATTTGCTTGTCCTCTTCATTGCTCCACACCAAATAGATGCGGGATGTTGTTGCCTCTATTTTTCACTTCCATATTACTAATGAACAATAAGACTTTGCCGCTAGCATACCCATTGTGCTACGTTCACAAACGCAGGAGGAAATCTACAGGCAAACACTTTTAAAGAATCATTGGACAAACATATAGCAGTTATAATAATATCCTATTTCCTTGTATTATAGTGATTATGCACTTGACATCCTAAATACAATTCAAGTTTCACTCAGAACCCGAAGTTAATCCCCTATTGGGTACTCGTGTACATCAGTGACAAGATCTGTAAGTTACAACTCCAAAGACCATAAATTTTCCTTCCATACTGAATGAATTGGTTAACCTTCTTTGCAAGTTTCACTAGGCGATCCCTGACTGGGAATGCCTCTTTGTGGCTTTTGGTTATGCAACTCCCTATTAGAGGTTATTGTAGTCTGCAATTCGGGTTGCTGTGCTTGTCAGCATTTGAAGAGCACAAAGCTAGGTTATAGGCTTACTTCTTTCAGAAAGATAGGTTTTTCAGTTCTCCCATCTGCAACTTTAAAATGCAAATTTTCTACATTCCACAACATTGGGTTATGGGTATGTTCCTGTTGCTTATGCGATTTTTCTATTCAGCTACAATTTCTTGATGTGAATGCTCCCATCTTCTGCAACTTTAGAATGCAAATTTTCCAATTCCACAACATTGGGTTATGGGCATGTTCCTATTGCTTATGTGATTTCTCTATTCAGCTACAATTTTCTTGATGTGAATGCTGCCTTGTAGGTATTTGTGTGTCATCTTCATACTCATTCCATATTGCAAATTCGGTACGTTTCTTATTCAATTTCCATGACATAAAAAGCCATGTGTGCATCAAATTTTATTGCTGGGAAAAGAAAGGATGCATTGTAACAAGAGAACTGTAACCTGAATACAGAAACAACAGCTAGCCAATGAGCAAGTAATGTGCAAAAGCAACCAGCAACTCATGTCACAATTCCATGACAAGAACTTTATCAGTTCACGCCCGAAAGTTTTCCTTTCCAGTGCCTTTGAACTAACAATAAATGTATAGGTTCACAAAAGACTGCAAAAGGAAACTGTCAACAAGGACACACAAGTCAACACAAGTATGTCTTCAGCGTATATATCTATATATATATATATGAGCGTAACTTATCCAAAGACTTGAAGCATCAAAAAAACATAAAGCTCCAGCCAACTATTCTCTTTAAATTTCATTAGAGATTACAAACATTTCTACTTATAAAAGTTTCTTTTGAAGGAGATACAAAAACAAAACTGGGATTATATCCCTTTTCTTGATCAAAAGGGTTTAGAAAAGACTGGAACTACTTTAACAAGGATAATTTTACACAAAGCACCTTGTTCTTGAAGCTTTCTAACTGCAAAACAAAGCCCTGGGATGGCCTTCATCGTTGAGGCTGAAGTTATAACAAATCATTTACAAATCATAGAGATAGCACCATGGAAATTAGAATCTGAAATAAGTTCAACGTTGTTGCCAAGTATAACGCCTCTGCAACATCAAGCCTCTTCAGAAGTGTAAATAAAACCTTCTACATAATGCTACAGAACCCCTGCAATTACATCATAACATACAAATAAATAGACCAAATGTCATGGAACATGAAATTGAATAATAATTTTGAAATAATCAATGTTTTTATCAACAATGATCAGTGGAAAATTGGGCCGTTGTACTTGTTGTCATGGCACATCTCCTACAAGAATCATGTCTCCTTCATTATCCATCTGGTTTGGCTGGAAGATAGTAGAAATCTGTGGTTAAGAACAGCTGGCCTCAGATACACAGGCAGATCAATCTTCAATGTGATCAAAATCAAAATCTGGCGAGGAAAAGCTCTCTTTGTTTTCCATCAGAGATCAAAAATAATATTACCATCATGACCCATTATAGAAGAGTTAGAGAGACTATGCCAGATCATTACATTCACCTAATGGGTCATTAATCAGAGGAAACTATTCTGCATTCATGCTTTTCCAGACAAGATAACAAGTTTCGCCAGAGCATCTGACCGCACGTATTGTAAAATATGGTGCAGACTACCACTGGCCATAAAAACAATAGCGAGATTCGACATTGCATAATAAATATAGAGCTGTCATAAGCTGCCATAGATGAAATTGAATCATACTGTTCAAACAATCAAGCGAGATCATCAATGATCAGTGGAATATTTATATGGATCATTTCCTACAAGCATCATATATCCCACGTTATCAGTGCACACAACCCACAAGCCCCTCCTAGGATCCAGAAGTTCTCCATCCATATTACACATTTAAGGGACATGCGAGTCTGCTTCATTTTGACCGCCAGTATTGCAGAAACTCATTGAGATGTGATGGTAGACTATTTACTCTCGCCATATACCCCGTTATTATTTTGATGGCCAGGCTAGTCTGCAACGTTCATCTACAATAAAATAGGCCTAGTCATATGGAGGACTTTCATCTGGATGTTGAAGGTAATAAACAACTCATCCTGTGGATATGATTATATAGCAAAGTCTATGCACTTCTTCTATGTTGCGTCATAACTGTAACCTTATTTTTGCTTTCAAGTGGTAAAATTGATGTCACCGACACCCGTAACAGATGTATAAAGATAACTCAATCTTGAAAAAGAAATTTCGTGTAGCCAATCCCTATAGGCTGAGGGTTAGGAACCTTGGCCTGAACGGACAACTTATGTGGCTGAGATTTGATGTCTTACTCTTTAAGTTCCCCATGGAAACAAGCCAACCCCCACTGCACCGCGCACATCAGCTTGCCTTTCGTTAGCGTGAAAGCCTAAATTGATAAAATAACTGAGTCTGATATATTTCCTACTAGATCTCAGTGAAAACCTTTTTTCTACATGCGATTCCTTTCGGTATACTGATATGCTATTTGCTGCAAAAAATACAGCCTCAACAATAAGAGAGTAAAATTACTTTATAATTTTATTAGTAGTGAACACTGAATAGCGTTTACAATAAAGATCCAAGCATTCTGACTATTATGGTGATCTACTTTCAGAAGATTACAAACCAAACCAAAAAACACATCTACATGAACAAACACAACAATAAAGAAAAGCTCCGATCTGACACCACTAATGGCAGATCAAAGATCATTGATTAACTCACCTCACCAACTAATCCCGAGTAGATGAAGTTCTACTTATTATGACAACCGCGCCTTTTGCACAGAGGCGATGGATTATCGCACCTCATCGATACATAAATTTAACCCCAAGTGCCTTTCCAGCCATCAACATAACATTAAGTTGCTTTCCTATATTAAAATCCTATAAATCTTGTAAGATTAGTAACCGGCCCTCGACATAAGGAAACCGATGATGACACCACCGAAACCCTAAAAACCCAAAACAACTGAAGCTGAGAACCCTGCTCGCCATTAAATGGGATAAGGGAATAATTCACAACATCCATAGATATTATTTATAATTAAAAATTAAATTATCAATAAATATTTAAATATTTATTAATGAGTGTTATATGTGAAATAAATAAATAAATAACAAAAACAAAAAACTCATACTTTGCCTGAATATATGCTATGCGATGATTCTTATAGGGTAAGTTTATGGCTACTCAGTGTAAAAATAAAATGAAGTGCTTTATTTCTTTTTTTATCCTTAGGAAAATAAGTAGTTTTGTTTTTTTGGTTATTCAAAAAAAGCACAAATATAAGTAGGTTTTATGCACTAGAGATTGTTACAATAGTCTCTCAAATGACAAAACAGTTGGGAAAGGAGCAAAATGTTAATAAGTCCAAAAAAAATGACTATATCCAAAACAAGGTATAGTCCAAAAAAAAATGACTATACCCAAATAAGGTATAGTTAAAAAAAAATGATTATATCTAAATAAGGTATAGTTTAAATTAGACGAGAAAATAAATGAAACGTATATATATTTGGAAAGAGCTTTTTTTTATAAGAAGTTTGTTGTATAGGTTAATATTGGTGGATAGGTTAAATTTTTATGTTTGAGTTAATATTGGAACATAAGCTAAATTTCTATGTTTTTTTTAAATAAAAATGGTTAATTTTCATTTTTAGTTTTGCCCAAATTTTATATTATAAAATTATTTAACCTTAAAATTCACTAAATTTCTATATCGAGACTTTAGAATTACTAAAAATTTGAATATTTCTACAAAAATATAGTCAAACATCTTGCGAATTGCATATCATAGACTAGTGAGATTTACCAATGTTTCTAAAGATTAAGATAATTTTTCATCCTTGGAAATTTTTATGTTGTCAGCCAATCAATTAGGCATTTGGAATCTCTAAAAATTTGAATGCATTTTATATTTTTCAAATATGCAAGAATCATAAGGGCCCATCAAACAATTAACTCTACTTTTGTGTTTGTTCCTCTCCCTATACCAATTTTTGAACTATAAAGACTCATTTCATGTAATTTTAACCATTCCCTTAGCATGTGTCTCTTTGAGCAACTCCATCTAGAAAACCATCCGGAAGACATTAAGATATAATTGGGAAATTGATCCTTCTTATATTTTTCCTTTTTTTTGCTTCAGGTTATATTCCCTGAAGTGTGACACAATCTTCAAGGATTGATGAATCATATAGATTTTTGAGTTTTTAAAAGTAACCATGTTTCTTAGTAATCAAATTCCCAAGCAACAATTTTTTATTTATTTTTCGATCTAATGTCAGAAGGATCCTCAAAAGAGATCTGATTTATCTTCTCTTTTATACCAAAACTTGTAAAATTGATTGCCATATTTCCTTGGCAATCTTACAACATACAAACAGATGGTCAACTGATTCTTTCTGGATCATACAGAGGCAACACAAATTGGGCCCTAAAAATCTTTTTTCTGGGATTTTCCCAAGCTAAAATTCTATTTTGCAAAATTACCCAAATAAAGCATTTTGGCTTGTTTGGGATGTTCCATCTCCAAATTGTATTATTCCACCAGCAAACTCTGTGATCTACAATTGAATGAGCAATGGCTTCATATGCATATTTTGCTCTCACCTTACCAGAATAATTGTCTGAGCTCTAGACAAACAAATCATTGGAGTTATTTAAACGTATACCATTGTTGTATAACTCCTTATGAAGGAGTCCATTCACCACCCAAATATCAAACCAAACCCAAATTACCATAAAAAATAATAATTCTAAATTTGTTCATTCTTTTAATTAATTGCTCTACAAGTTTTTTTTCAATAATTTGATGCTTTTTTTCTATGTTGAGGGGACTTGAATAGCTATATGTATAGTTGTATGGTATGAGTACTTGTTATCCCTGCTGCAAGGCGGATAATAACATATTGTGTTGACTATGTATTAATTTTATTTTGACCAATAATTAAACTAGTAATTTATAAAGTCTAATTTATATTTATTTTTTTAATTCTATTTATTTAAAATATGATTGGCTTACAAGGCTAGAGTCTTATTATGTAATCATAACTAAGGTACAATTGTCTTCAATTCATTCTGCTACTGGCATTCATTGTTGAGTATGAAATTGTACAACATTGATCTCATCAATCCCCTGCATGTGGATTCAGCTCATTCTATCGGACGTGCCCCGTCATCCAACGATGTTGTACAACCTCCCCTCTCATCATACAATAAATGAGACAACTTGCCGACAGTCCTGCAGTTGGCAGATTGCTCCACCGTGACTCCCGAAGGGATTGTGGAAGATGTCTTGGTCTTTGTTGACTCTTGGGAGTACCCTGCGGACTTCTTGGTCCTTCAGCCAAAGGCAAAGCTCACTGGATACCCCCTCATTTTGGGAAGGCCTTGGTTAGCCACTGCGGATGCTTACATCAGTTGTCGAGCTGGAGGCATGACCATCAAGAATGGGCCCATGTCCAAGTAGCTAGTCCTATATTCTCCTGCCCAACCTCTGCTAGAACATGACTTACCACTCTGGTTGGAAGAAAGAGATGAGGATGAGGTCTACTCTGCAACATTGTGCACAGTAGAAACCACTAGGGGAGGCCCTCAAACCGAGGATGATTTGATTGAGAATTTGATTCAAAATCCACCTCCTAGTGCACTGTCCTTAGAGGAATTGGTGGAAGATACCCAAGCCAGCACCTTAGTGGACCTCTGTGTGACTGATCCGACCTCTCCCAGAGTTAAGAATGTGGAGTTTGGTCCCGAAAGAACTTTAAAGATCAGTTCCTCCCTATCTCCCTCCTAGGAGAAGGAGCTGCGTAGCTTACTGAACAATCATTTAGATGCTTTCGCTTGGAGCTATAAGGAGATGAAAGGAGTCCATCCTTCGGTCTGTACCCATCACATTTACATTAAAGAAGATTGTAAAGCAGTAAAGCAGCCTCAGAGGAGAATGAATCCAACCCTTAAAGACATTGTCAAAGAAGAATTGCAAAAATTGTTGGACGCAGGATTCATCTACCCTATCTCTGATAGTGAGTGGGTCTCACCTCTAGTGATTGTGCCCAAGAAGAACGGGAAGTGGAGAATCTGTGTAGATTACCGAGAACTTAACAAAGCCACCAAGAAAGACCATTTCCCTTTGCCTTTCATAGATCAAGTGTTGGATGGACTGACAGGGAAGAAGTTCTTTTCTTTCCTAGATGGGTTCAGCGGGTATAACCAGATCCAAATAAGCCCGGAGGACCAAGATAAAACCACCTTCACTTATCCATGGGATACCTTTGCCTACCGAGTCCTTCCCTTTGGGCTATGCAACGCTCCTGCCACTTTCCAGAGAGCAGTATTGAGCATATTTTCTGAGTTGGTCCATGATTCGGTAGAAATCTATATGGATGACTTTACTCCTTATGGGTCCAACTTCCAAGAAGCATTGACTAATCTGGGAAAAGTCCTAACTAAGTGCATTGAGATGAACCTGTCCCTTAGTCCCGAAAAATGTGAATTCCTGATGATTGAAGGAACCGTGCTAGGTCATACCATTTCTCAGCAAGGATTACAGGTGGATCATAATAAGATTTCTATCATCCAAAAGGTCCCACCTCCTCAAAAGGTAAAAGATG
Source organism: Pinus tabuliformis (assembly GCA_031772625.1). Classification (NCBI taxonomy): domain Eukaryota; kingdom Viridiplantae; phylum Streptophyta; class Pinopsida; order Pinales; family Pinaceae; genus Pinus; species Pinus tabuliformis. The sequence goes on from CM062804.1 coordinate 1,268,225,105, forward strand.
TTCGGAGTTTCCTAGGCTTAGCAGGATATTATCGAAGATTCATTAAAGATTTCAGTAAGCTAGCCTCGCCATTGTTTAGCCTCTTAGGGAAAGATGTTGTGTTTAAATGGACTGACGACTGTCAAGGGGCTCTGGAAGAGTTGAAAGATAAGTTGGTGTCCGCCTCGATCTTGAGATATCCAAACTGGGCGCTACGTTTCCACATCCACACTGACGCCTCGAACAAAGCCATAGGGGCAACCTTAGGACAAGTTGAGGAGACACTGCCATATGCCATATATTTCGTCAGCAAAAACCTGTCCAAGGCAAAAGTGAACTATACTGTAACCAAGAAAGAGTTCCTGGCTGTAGTCCATTCCCTAAACAAGTTCAGACACTACATCACTGGTTATCAAACATTTGTACACATTGATCATGCTGCGATTATATATTTAATGAATAAGCCTGATGTAAATGCTCGTATCATTAGATGGTTACTTTTGTTGCAGCAATTTGATTTGACTATTGTTGACAAGCCAGGTAAGGAAAATGGTGTTGCTGACTTCTTGTCTAGATTGGATTTGCCTGCAGGTGAAGAAGGAACAGTGGATGACCAGATGCCAAATGAACATCTGTTTGCTATCTCAATACTCTCTCCATGGTTTGCTGATATAGCAAATTACTTGGTCTCAGCACAGTTCCCTCTGCATCTATCCTCAAAGGAGAAGAGCAAAATCGTAAGGAAGAGCGCCCCATTCACTTGGATCGGGGGCAACCTATTTAAACTTGGCCCAGATCAAATCTTGAGGCGTTGTGTTAGGGAGGAGGAAGTATTTGACATCCTCCTAACCTGTCATGACGGACCTTGTGGAGGCCACTTTGTAGCAAAAAGGACTGCCTTCAAAATTCTACAGGCAGGCTACTATTGGCCTACTCTTCATCAAGATGTCAGAAGATACATCAGCCAGTGTGACCGATGTCAGAGGATGGGGAAACCAACTCCAAGGGATGAAATGCCTCTCCAACCTCAAGTGACCTTCGAGCCATTTGAGAAGTGGGGCATGGATTTTGTGGGTCCTATCAACCCTCCTTCAAAGCAAAGGTCTTACATCATTGTGTGCACCGACTATCTGACAAAGTGGGCAGAAACAAAGGCAATCAAAGCAACAACAGAAGAAAAGGTGGCTGAGTTTTTAAGGGAAAATATCTTCTACAAGTTTGGCTACCCAAGAGAGTTAGTCACCGATCAAGGAAGCCAGTTCACCTCCAACCTGATTGAAGACTTGCTCGCTCATCACAAGATCAAGCACAGGACTTCCACCCCATATCATCCTCAAGCAAATGGGCAGGTGGAAGTCACTAATAGAGCATTGGAAGGGATTTTGACTAAGGTGGTGAGCAGCAGCAGAAAGGATTGGGCAGATCGCCTGGTTGAGGCCACCTGGGCCTACAACACCACTTGGAAGACTACAACAGGTTTCACACCTTATGAGCTAGTCTATGGGAAGAAAGCTTTGCTGTCCATAGAGTTCGAGTACAATACATTGAGGGTGGCAGCTCAGCTGGACCTAGATCTCAGCCATGCTCAACGTGAGAGATTACTGCAACTGAATGGATTAGATGAACAGCGAATGCAGGCCCTCCTCCACTCAGAAGTAATTCAACTCCAGAGGAAGATATGGCATGACCAGCACCTTAATGAAAAGCAATTCCAGCAGGGAGATTGGGCGCTGCTGTATGACTCAAGATACAAGGATTTCAAAGGAAAGTTGAGGACAAGATGGTTAGGACCATATATAGTGGAGAAATGCAATGACAATGGTTCAGTCCTTATCAGAACCATTGATGAAGAAGCCATCCCCATGCTTTTCAATGGGCATCGATTGAAAATCTACAGGAAACCCCTTTCGAGGCAGGAGTTCATTGAAACTTTGGAAAAATCAGTGCTGGTAGTAGAGCAGGGTTCTGTCTCTATTCCGCCCACACCTTGATCATCAAAAAAAAAAAAGGGAATCCCTGGGTGAAAACCTCTCTGAGGCGCTCAGGGCAGAGATAGTGGGGGTGAAAACCTCATGGAGGCGCCCCTGCTATCTCTCAAAAAAAAAAAAGGCAGAAAGAAGAAAAAAAGAGAAAAAGTAAAAGAAACAGGTCTAATCTCTGGAATTATTGCAGGTTGCAGGGAATACAACGCATATAAAGAAGGTCGCACAAAACGAGGACAGGGGTCCGTACCAAGCTACCAGACATCCTCACAGAAACTCCCTCCATGGCTACTCATTTTTTCCAAGATTTGAACACATTCGGGTCGAGATTCAACCTCCTACATGAAGCTCTGAGCTTTCTACAGGAAGTTTTGGGGCTTTCTACAAGAAGTTCTGCATTTCTACAGGAAACATCCTGTAGAGCCTTCGAGCAGGCCAAATTCAGTTTTGGAAGGGGATTTGAAGTTTGAAGTCTGTTGATTAGGCCTGCAGCCACCCCTCTTTTCCACCCATCACCTGTTTCATCTCTTTCCACCGCCATTGCAACAATCTGGTTATGTATTCCTGCACAGTCATACAAAGAGTTCTGTTTTCCTCAGATTGAATTTTTTTTTCCCAAGTGACAACTCAAGCACACAAAGGCTCGCACACTCTACCTGTCAAAGCTCCCTCAGGACCCTTCATCCGCGAATACAACCTTACTCGTTTCAGCATGCATCCCAGGAGGAGAAGCAACTACAAGATGTCCTACAGGAATCCTGTAGCAGCTGATCCGTCTGGAGCACATACTCTGGAGTCAGTAGCAGCTGAAATTGACACAGGGGACATGTAAAAACAAACTCCGCTTGGACGTGAACACCTCCTCGACAGCTGAGAAAAGACAGAGCCGTGCATGCAGCGTTTACAACCAGAGGATCGGGTCCCGAAGCCTTGCATACAGCATCAGCCAATGAAAGAAGGAGTTCCAGCGCCTGTGCACGAAGAAGTAGTGAGCAAAGCCATCGTTCCACGTCCCAAAGCCTGCAGAACACGTCCACGGCCACACAGGTAAGTGTCTAACCTTATTCGTCAAATTTCATAGACTATACTCTGAAAACTGCAACTCTGTGAAATGGTGCGGGTTGAACGAATTCGGTGGCCAGTCAACTGGCCACCCACAGTCAGTCGAATGGCCTCGTGGGATCCGAACGAGCTCGGTTACGCCAAAGAGACATGCAACCGACACGTGGGAAGTGTCCAGTCGGGGAGAATCGGCGGGATTGGTAGGGTGGCGGCGGTTAATGGCAGAGAAAGGAAATGGCGGTCAGAGACACGCCGAGGAATGATGGCCGTGACGTTGGCTAACAGATCGGCCTGGACACCTCACCCCCTCGCCATGAATTGCGCCATAATTCAAAATTGCTCGGCCGAAGAACTCACGATGAACCGTTGTCATTTACACTTGCAACCGTTCTCAGCAAAGTAAACGTCCTCCTCCTCTACAGTTTGTTAGCCTGAGCGTCTCGACCCATTTCAAAATCCTCCCGCGTCCCAGGCTCGTTCAGAAGCACCGTGACGTCCTCCAGAAGCCGGCAAAGCTCTCTACAGGAAGGAGCTCTACAGGAAACACATCATAGCCTCCCGGAGCAGAGAACTTGGACTTTCTGCGTCGAGATTGGAGTTTCGAAGAGAGGTAGGCTCGAAAACACCATTCCCATGCATGATATTTCGAAAGGTGGTGAATTAAACTGTCTGGAGTAGGAGAATTAGAAGCAAGTCTGCCTGTGGGTCAAGAATAGTAGTTTTCTTGTGTGATACACGGAATCCTTCAGTTGGTTCTGCGTCAAATTCTCCTCCATGGTTCCTGTTAAGAAATTCCTCCTATAGAAACGATAAACCACTGTGAGGGCTAACCTGTGCATGAAGAATGTGACTTTTTATGTGGTTGTATGCATGTTGGGGATGAAAATTAAGCTCTGCACTCTGTCTATGGGAGCCTATTTCCCTTTTCACAGTCGAGTTGTGGGCAGCAACAGCATTATAACCCGAGAATTGGTGCAAAGTGAGATACAAACACCTGAGAAACCCTGTCCTGAGAATCAAAAGAGGAACCCATAAAACAACAGTCCCTTTTTGCTCAGAGTATTGAAACAGGGCACTCTCACCATGCCATGAGGGTTTATCAGGAAGGAACCCTCGGATTCCAGGAAATTGCGAGAAACTCCCGAGGTGGTGGACCTATTCACCCGTCCCAATTGGATGACCTTCTGTGACAGAATTCAAGGTCATGACGATGAGGTAACAGAAGAGTTATTAATGTCCCTACAGCCTAAATCCAAGACACTGGCCACTGTAAATTTTAGAGGGTTGACCTTAAAGCTTACCCCACAACTCATTAGTTGAGTCACTGATCTGCCATTGGGGATACCCTGGAGTAAAGAGGAGAGGACATTGGGCCAAAAAGCCAAGAAAGAATTCTTCCTACCAGAGGAACAATTTTCAGAAGATAAGAATGGGGTCCGGAGAGCCAGCCTACACCCTTTTTGGAGCGAGGTCAGCCTTCAGATCATGAAATACATTACCTGTGAGGGGCGGTTTAGTATTGTTTACGGTTATCACTTCCGGTTGCTAAGTGAACTCAGACATAGGATGGATTTACCCCCAGAACAAAAGTTAAGCATCCCCTATTTCCTCCTACAATCATTAATTGAGTGTGGCACAAAATTGAAGGAAGGGACACCGGACCAGCTGGCCCATCATGGGCTTATCAAGCTTCTAGTGGAAGATGCCCTCCATACCTACACTGTCCCTCTCTCCTGGGAGATTTTCCGCAATATGTCCAAGGATGATGATATTCAGATTTTGGCCGAGGAACTCACTTCATCCAGTAGTGAGGAAAGGGAGCATATTGAGGCAGAAGAGAAAGCCAAGGGTAAGGAAACCCAGGACAGACCACCACAGAAGGAACAAGAAGAGAAACGAGGGAAAGGCCAAGCTGCTAAGCCCAAGACTGTGGGTGGAATAAAGGCACAAACACCAAGGGAGAAATGATTGCAAATCAGGGCAGAGAGGACTGAAAAAGTCCAAGCAAGTGAGGACACAACCAAGGCAACCACAGCAAAATTAAAAGGGAAGGCACCCCCAGCCAAGCAGACCAAAACAATGAAGACAGTTTCTACAGGAAGCCAGAAAATTGTTTCTATAGGAAGCCAGAAAATAGTCAGCACAGGACTTTCTACAGGAAGTCTGGAAAAAGGGCAACAGAAGGAAAAATCGCCTAAGATTTTAACCAGGGAGGCAGCAGCTGTGCTGGCCACCCTAAGCACATCTCCAAAGCAAACAGGGAAGCAAAAGAGGGAGCCTTCCATGTATTTTAAGGCAAGAAGGAGCATGAGGATAAAGACTGGCAGACCCCAGCCACCATCAAAAGAACCAATCACGATTGTAGACACCCCAGCGACACAAAAGGAGAGGTCTCCCTCCAAGGCATCCATCACTTATGAACGGGGAAGCCCGAAGACATCCACCTAGAGAGAAAGAATGAAAATGTTGGACACAAAGGCCTTTCTACAAGATGTTGAAACTGTTCTACAGGAAACACTGGCTAGGCTAAAGGAGATCGAAGAAATGGAAGGAGAGGCAACTAAATCACCACAGGAGGAAAAAAGGTGGAGAAAATTGTGGAACCTAGCCCCCAGCCCAGTTTGGGCTCCTACTATAACTTCTTAAAGGCCGGAAAGATCATTCCCCAAAAATTCACAGTGCCACTTTTCCTTGCACTAGAAGAAGAGAGAGTGAGGACCCACACTTGGATGAAGATCGCTAAGTCCAAGGATGTGGCAGATATAGGTCCTCTGGAGGAACAACTCAAAGAGGCAAGAAGGGAATTGGCTATGGTACGACATGTGGAGAGCAGTCGCGGGTCAAGCTTAAGGAAGAAAATGAACTGCTTAGACAGCAGCTACAGTTACAAGGATAGAAGAAGGAAGACAGGCCTCACATCTTGGGAGAACAACAACAATAGGAGGAGCCCACAACAGCCAAAGATACCCCTAATGAACAGCAGAGAAGGGAAGGGATGCAGGCTGAAATTGAGACACTGAATCGACAGCTACAGGAAAAGGAATTGCAAGCAGGCCTGGAGATACAGTCTCTGAAATAGCAGGTACAAGAAAAGGAGGCCCAACTGGCCTGCATGGCCAGCTGGGCAATGGAAGCTCTGCAGTGTAGGCAGCCTACCAAATCGTACGCCCTATACCTTAAGGATCAGTGGTTACAGTTTCAGATCAACACCTTGGCCCAAAGGGGCATCACCCCATTCCAAAATTATCATCAATTTGCAGCTCTATGTGGCAGTAGTTCATCAAAGGACAGGGCCAAATTATCAGAGTTTTACTTGCACAACTTCGCCCTTCCGAACATGAATGCATGGGATCCCAACATTGTGATAGGAGATGTCCAACTTATGGCCATGGCCTCTTGGATGAATCATGAGGAAAAGAGAGCAGCAGAGGTCCACAGTATCATAGGCAAAGAACTCAGTGAGCCATTAATGATCAGAGCAGAGTCGGATGACCCCTCAGCAGCGATAAGCACCCACCAGCACTTTGCCAACAGCCCTCAGGATTAACTAGAATACATTGAGCAACAGGCTCAAGCTATTGCCCACTTTGAGGACATGGAGAGGCTGTTGGGAAAAAACTGCCTGCATGCCTGCACAAGGCGGTGGAACACACTGCCTCACAGCTGGAAGATAAGGGAATACCACTCTCCCACCAGGATGAGGGAGGCCTTGGCAAGGGTATCTCTCTACAAACAGTTGATGCAGAATCTGCAGGCCAATTGGATTGCCCTGAAATTTAGTCCTCCTTTGCTTTTGGGATTGCTAGAAGGAGTTAAGGAGGAGGAGGAAGACAGACAGTGGGAGGAAGTGGAAAGGAAAGCAGGATTCCACGACCAGGAAGAAGATATCACCGCAGAGGCCTGGGACGTGAGGGAGGCGATCAAAGCTATAAAGGATGATGAGCTGGACTAGTTGCTCAGAGGATGAGCAACCCATTTAGCAGGGGGGTGATGATGAGCCCCGAATTGGGTAACTTATTGGGCTCATTTTGCCTAATTGTCCTTGATCAATCCACCATTTTTCATAGATTATGCATGTTTTTTAGTATGTTTATGTTATTTGAACGAATAAGGGTGGTCACTCTACTAAGGAGGTTAATACGTGGTTATTTCAGGTTTTTTGGACAAATTTTGGAGCAAAACTAAGTAATTATGGGCCAGGTGACAGCCAAGCTTGAGGTGAGGATTCATAGGGAGGTTGTCTCTTGCATTAAATGGCCCTTCCTCGAAATCTCCACCCTCAACTCCGAGCTCAACAGGCCACCAAAACGAATCCTGAAGGCAGCCGAGCAGCTTTGGAAGGAGTGACTGTTTACTGGCAGTTTGAACAGCCGAGTCCCTTGAATTAAGGAGGGCTGCTAGGCCCCTCGTTGTGTATAAATAGGAAGGCCTTAGCCTTCGTAGTTTACTTTGGGAACTGTTGGTATTTACACTATAGTGCTGTCATTTTCTCAGCTCGTTTTCTTGTATCAACTGCTGTATAACTTTCTTGTGATGATTATTTTTGAGTAATGAAAAGCAGCTTTACTTGGCATGAGATATGAGTTCTTTATAGGAGTTGGCAACTCTCGGGGTTGGGTCCAACTCGAGTGCCAAGGCCTCCTTTATGTATTGTTATTTGTTCTTTATGTCTTTGCAAAATAATTTCTGTTAAGTAGATTAAAATCTTGCTGATTAACTAGGGCACTGTTGATGATTAGAAAGATTTTTGATGTTCAGATTGAGTTGATAGGTTATTAACAGGGACAAGCTTCAGAAAAGGGCCATCAAGCACCTCTGATTTCACCTCTCCCTCAGTGGGATCAGGAGCTGGGATCAAGGTGACCTTGCTGCCAACAAAAACACTGACTTTGCTTCGCCATGCAATCATTAGTGTTTGATTTTTATTTGCAGAAGTTGGTTACATGTTCAGATTCTTGATTACTTCGTTGCATAGTTAGTATACATGGTTTCATTGCAATTAAAACTTCTGTTCATTCTCTTTACTGTTAGCTAGATCAGATTAGGTCAACGTAACTAGGTCTCTGATTTTACAAGTCTTCGTTGGTTCAGTTGGAAAAACAACTTGCAGAGCACCTGTACCACTTCTCTATCTGCCCATACTCCATCAATCCCATCTGCTCCATCCCCTAACTCGGATTCTTGCCTCACGTTTGCCATTTGCTCACATAACCCTAATTTTTGTGCAACATTGCTTCATTCCTTCTTGAACAAATCCAGCCATCTTCATCTTTCCTCAACTCCATCCACTAAGTCCTGGACCTCCTCACACCCCTGTCCTACCTCCATACTCACTCCTTCACCTTTCTCTCTCCATCCATCCTCCAAAATCCCATTTCTGAACAACCTGTAGAAAATTACAGACATCCTATAGAAATTCTAGAACATCCTGTAGAACCCCTGCAGGCTTCCTGTAGAGGCTCACGAATGAGGTTTCTTGATAGCCAAACTCTGTGAAACTCTCTGGAAGGGTGTTAGGGACCCCTTAGGCCCTCTCTAAACCTTCCCGACCTCCTCCAAACATTTCCTCTCGCTAATCCATTTCTGCACAGTCAAAAACAGTTAAATCGCATGCATGATAATTCTGGCAACTTATTCAAAAATACAAAAAGATGGTTTTTTTTTTTTTTTTTCCAGATGTTACTGTAGAAGTAGCTTAGACACATGTATTTTACCTTCCTAGAAGTCAATGGCATCTCTTTCAGTAGCTTGCATCCTCTTTCTTGCATTAGTAGGGCTAGCTGGTAAAATTAGGGTTTGCTAGGGTTTACGTTTCCTTTCAGCTTTCCAGTTTCTTTCTGCAAGTAGATCAGCCTTCTTTGAGTTAGTTTTCGTCAGTTTTCGTCCATCAGTTAAAAAGCTTCCTCTCAGAGCTCATAGAAGTTGGCTTAAGCCCCTAGCGGACTTGTGCCAGCTGACCAAGTGACCGCTGCGGCAAGAGCTAGTACTTGTGCATACAGCATCGTCGCTTCCAAGTTTGTTACGAACTACTGGGTTAATAAAAGTAAAGAAGGGAGTCCCAGGAGTTGCAGCATTATTGCTGCAATACTGAAGCCCACCACATGTCATGTTCCAAGGGGTCTCCTTGTCCCATGTAGAGCTCTTGTATTTGTGTCTCGTGTCCCCATGTCAAGTGACTTAGCTTTATGCTTGGGTTATCCCTAAAATTTGTGCAAAAAATCTTTAAAATTTTGCCTGAAAAATCCTTGAAATCTACCAAAAACATCCCTGAAATTTGCCCAAAACATCCCTGCAACCTATCTAAAATGTCTTGGGGATGGCCAGAAAGTCCCCAAGTCTCTAATGAAGTCCCCAACGGCCTGGAGAAAGCGGGGATGCAAGGTACATCGGTTTTTTGGGGGGATGGGTCCCAATGCAACATAGATATTCATCTACATAGGTTAAAAGATATGTTGAGCACAACTACAAAGAATAACAATTCATCATCCATAATTCATGAATTGATTAAGCTTTTTGCAACCTTCTAAAGGTCATCACTCACTTGTAATTAATGTTCCATGGGGACCCACCCTCCATGCTCCCACACACCCCAGGACGAGGGAACTTCTAAGGAAACATTTCCCTCACATCCACTTTTTGGGGAAACTCCGCAGAGGCGGGGGGCATTTTTCTAGCCATGAAATGTGACTCCTTTGTGCATCCCCCCGTCTTTTTCGCCTAAGAATTTTTATAAACATTAAATATATATATATATATATATATATATATAACTTTAAAAGTTGAGTCTTTGGCTCTTCTAGTGTTTATTAATATTATTTAGTACATTTTGAGAAATTTACTAGTATTTCAATGTTTTCTATGTTTATTTTTAGTTTAGTATTCAACAACTATTTTAGACTTCAACATAACGCCATTGTCATTATCATATGATGAATTTACTCTTCACCATTTCTATGGGCATTACATAATTTCAATTTTCAAATGATGAATTTAATTTAGATGCACCTTACATCATGATGCCATTGTCATTATCATACGATGAATTTACTCTTCATCATTTCTATGGGCATTACATAATTTCAATTTTCAAATGATGAATTTAATTTAGATGCACCTTACATCATGATGCCATTATCATTAGCGTATGATGAATTTACTTTTCATCGTTTTCTATGTGATAATATCAATTTTCAAATGATGAAATTAATTTAAATATACTTTTCATAATGCCAAATGATGAATTTAGATTGAACATTGCATTATGTCAAATGATGGATTCAATTTAGTAATTTACTTTCAGATTCACATTGCAGAAATATCAAATGACAATTCATAAATAATAATAGTCTAATAAAAAAATATGATCATATTTAGTCTTTGAATATCTATTTCATAATTATTAACATTTTCTATTTAGTTATTGACATGTTGTTGGAATTTTATTTTTTACTTTTATATATTAAATTTTTAATAATATATAACTTTTAAGACTCTAAAGTCCCCGTTTCTCTGAAATTTCCTTAAATTTGAGGATTGTTTATATATGTCCCTTCCTTTGTGCGTATCCCCAGCTCCCGTGCTTCCCTGTCCCTTCCCTGGCCCGGAAACTCCGTGGAACATTGCTAGTAATGCAACTCCTATTGCAGAGTGTTGTATATTGCAATTTTGGGTGTTAGTATCTGCAACACCTCTTTGTAGATTTGCCGTCTCCACAATCTCTGCTTGTGAACATTTAAATTGTGCGTATCCCCAGCTCCCGTGCTTCCCTGTCCCTTCCCTGGCCCGGAAACTCCGTGGAACATTGCTAGTAATGCAACTCCTATTGCAGAGTGTTGTATGTTGCAATTTTGGGTGTTAGTATCTGCAACACCTCTTTGTAGATTTGCCGTCTCCACAATCTCTGCTTGTGAACATTTAAATTGCACAATGCTAGGCTATAAGGTTACTGCTTTCAAAAGGATTAGGTAATAGTTCTCCCAGATTCTGCAACTTAGGATTGCAAATCTTCTAAATTCCGCAGTATTGGGTTATGGGAATGTTCATGTGGCCTATGCAATTTCTCTGTGGAACAAGTTCTTATTGTGGATGCTACCCTGTAGGGATTTGCTTGTCATCTTCATTGCTCCACACCAAATAGATGCGGGATGTTGTTGCCTCTATTTTTCACTTCCATATTACTAATGAACAATAAGACTTTGCCGCTAGCATACCCATTGTGCTACGTTCACAAATGCAGGAGGAAATCTACAGGCAAACACTTTTAAAGAATCATTGGACAAACATATAGCAGTTATAATAATATCCTATTTCCTTGTATTATAGTGATTATGCACTCGACATCCTAAATACAATTCGAGTTTCACTCAGAACCCGAAGTTAATCCCCTATTGGGTACTCGTGTACATCAGTGACAAGATCTGTAAGTTACAACTCCAAAGACCATAAATTTTCCTTCCATACTGAATGAATTGGTTAACCTTCTTTGCAAGCTTCACTAGGCGATCCCTGACTGGGAATGCCTCTTTGTGGCTTTTGGTTATGCAACTCCCTATTGCAGATTATTGTAGTCTGCAATTCAGTTTGCTGTGCTTGTCAGCATTTGAAGAGCACAAAGCTAGGTTATCGGCTTACTTCTTTCAGAAAGATAGGTTTTTCAGTTCTCCCATCTGCAACTTTAAAATGCAAATTTTCTACATTCCACAACATTGGGTTATGTGTATGTTCCTGTTGCTTATGCGATTTTTCTATTCAGCTACAATTTCTTGATGTGAATGCTCCCATCTTCTGCAACTTTAGAATGCAAATTTTCTAATTCCACAACATTGGGTTATGGGCATGTTCCTATTGCTTATGTGATTTCTCTATTCAGCTACAATTTCTTGATGTGAATGCTGCCTTGTAGGTATTTGCGTGTCATCTTCATACTCATTCGAGTCATTCCATATTGCAAATTCGGTACGTTTCTTATTCAATTTCCATGACATAAAAAGCCATGTGTGCATCAATTTTATTGCTGGGAAAAGAAAGGATGCATTGTAACAAGAGAACTGTAACCTGAATACAGAAACAACAGCTAGCCAATGAGCAAGTAATGTGCAAAAGCAACCAGCAACTCATGTCACAATTCCATGACAAGAACTTTATCAGTTCACGCCCGAAAGTTTTCCTTTCCAGTGACTTTGAACTAACAATAAATGTATAGGTTCACAAAAGACTGCAAAAGGAAACTGTCAACAAGGACACACAAGTCAACACAAGTATGTCTTCAGCATATATATATATGAGCGTAAATTATCCAAAGACTTGAAGCATCAAAAAAACATAAAGCTCCAGCCAACTATTCTCTTTAAATTTCATTAGAGATCACAAACATTTCTACTTATAAAAGTTTCTTTTGGAGGAGATACAAAAACAAAACTGGGATTATATCCCTTTTCTTGATCAAAACGGTTTAGAAAAGACTGGAACTACTTTAACAAGGATAATTTTACACAAAGCACCTTGTTCTTGAAGCTTTCTAACTGCAAAACAAAGCCCTGGGATGGCCTTCATCATTGAGGCTGAAGTTATAACAAATCATTTACAAAATCATAGAGATAGCACCATGGAAATTAGAATCTGAAATGAGTTCAACGTTGTTGCCCAGTATAACGCCTCTGCAACATCAAGCCTCTTCAGAAGTGTAAATAAAACCTTCTACATAATGCTACAGAACCCCTGCAATTACATCATAACATACAAATAAATAGACCAAATGTCATGGAACATGAAATTGAATAATAATTTTGAAATAATCAATGTTTTTATCAACAATGATCAGTGGAAAATTGGGCCGTTGTACTTGTTGTCATGGCACATCTCCTACAAGAATTATGTCTCCTTCATTATCCATCTGGTTTGGCTGGAAGTATAGTAGAAATCTGTGGTTAAGAACAGCTGGCCTCAGATACACAGGCAGATCAATCTTCAATGTGATCAAAATCAAAATCTGACGAGGAAAAGCTCTCTTTGTTTTCCATCAGAGATCAAAAATAAGATTACCATCATGACCCATTATAGAAGAGTTAGAGAGACTATGCCAGATCATTACATTCACCTAATGGGTCATTAATCAGAGGAAACTATTCTGCATTCATGCTTTTCCAGACAAGATAACAAGTTTCGCCAGAGCATCTGACCGCACGTATTGTAAAATATGGTGCAGACTACCACTGGCCATCAAAACAATAGCGAGATTCGACATTGCATAATAAAAATAGAGCTGTCATAAGTTGCCCTCGATGAAATTGAATCATACTGTTCAAACAATCAAGCGAGATCATCAATGATCAGAGGAATATTTATATGGATCATTTCCTACAAGCATCATATATCCCACGTTATCAGTGCACACAACCCACAAGCCCCCCCTAGGATCCAGAAGTTCTCCATCCATATTACACATTTAAGGGACATGCGAGTCTACTTCATTTTGACCGGCAGTATTGCAGAAATTTGCTGCTCATTGAGATGTGATGGTAGACTATTTACTCTCGCCATATACCCCGTTATTATTTTGATGGCCAGGCTAGTCTGCAACGTTCATCTACAATAAAGTAGGCCTAGTCATATGGAGGACTTTCATCTGGATGTTGAAGGTGAAAGTTGAAGCATGAATGCAGAACAATTTCATCTAATAAACAACTCATCCTGTGGATATGATTATATAGCAAAGTCTATGCACTTCTTCTATGTTGCGTCATAACTGTAACATTATTTTTGCTTTCAAGTGGTAAAATTGATGTCACCGAAACCCGTAACAGATGTATAAAGATAACTCAATCTTGAAAAAAGAAATTTCGTGTAGCCAATCCCTATAGGCTGAGGGTTAGGAACCTTGGCCTGAACTGACAACTTATGTGGCTGAGATTTGATGTCTTACTCTTTAAGTTCCCCATGGAAACAAGCCAAGCCCCACTGCACCGCGCACATCAACTTGCCTTTCGTTAGCGTGAAAGCCTAAATTGATAAAATAACTGAGTCTGATATATTTCCTACTAGATCTCAGTGAAAACCTTTTTTCTACAGGCGACTCCTTTCGGTATACTGATATGCTATTTGCTGCAAAAAATACAGCCTCAAACAATAAGAGAGTGAAATTACTTTATAATTTTATTAGTAGTGAACACTGAATAGCGTTTACAATAAAGATCCAAGCATTCTGATTATTACAGTGATCTACTTTCAGAAGATTACAAACCAAACCAAAAAACACATCTACATGAACAAACACAACAATAAAGAAAAGCTCCGATCTGACACCACTAATGGCAGATCAAAGATCATTGATTAACTCACCTCACCAACTGATCCCGAGTAGATGAAGTTCTGCTTATTATGACAACCGCGCCTTTTGCACAGAGGCGATGGATTATCGCACCTCATCGATACCTAAATTTAAGTGGTTTTCCTATATTAAAATCCTATAAATCTTGTAAGATTAGTAACCGGCCCTCGACATAAGGAAACCGATGATGTCACCACCGAAACCCTAAAAACCCAAAACAACTGAAGCTAAGAACCCTGCTCGCCATTAAATGGGATAAGGGAATAATTCACAACATCCATAGATATTATTTATAATTAAAAATTAAATTATCAATAAATATTTAAATATTTATTAAATAGTGTTATATGTGAAATAAATAAATAAAAAACAAAAACAAAACACTCATACTTTGCCTGAATATATGCTATGCGATGATTCTTATATGGTAAGTTTATGGCTACTCAGTATAAAAATAAAATGAAGTGCTTTATTTCTCTATGCTATGCGATGATTCTTATATGGTAAGTTTATGGCTACTCAGTGTAAAAATAAAATGAAGTGCTTTATTTCTCCTTTTTTCCTAGGAAAAGAAGTAGTTTTGTTTTTTTTGTTCATTCAAAAAAGGAAGCACAAATATATGTAGGTTTTATGCAATAGAGATCGTTACAATAGTCTCTCAAATAACAAAACTTTTGGGAAAGGAGCAAAATGCTAATAAGCCAAAAAAAAATGACTATATTCAAAACAAGGTATAGTACCAAAATATATCCAAAACAAGGTATAGTACCAAAATAAGGTATAGCCCCAAAAAAAGACTATCCAAATAAGGTATAGTTTAAACTAGATGAGAAAATAAATGAAACGTATATATCTTTGGAAAGAGCTTTTTTTATAAGAGGTTTGTTGTATGGGTTAATATTGGCGGATAGGTTAAATTTTTATGTTTAAGTTAATATTGGAACATAAGCTAAATGTCTATGTTTAAAAAAAAAAATGGTTCATTTTCATTTTTAGTTTTGCCCAAATTTTATATTATAAAATTATTTAACCTTAAAATTTACTAAATTTTTATATAGAGACTATAAAATTACTAAAAATTTGAATATTTCTACAAAAATATAGTCAAACATCTTGCGATTTGCATATCATAGACTAGTGAGATTTACCAATGTTTCTAAAGATTAAGATAATTTTTCATCCTTGAAAATTTATATGTTGTCAGCCAATCAATTAGGCATTTGGAATCTCTAAAAATTTGAATGCATTTTATATTTTTCAAATATGCAAGAATCATAAGAGCCCATCAAACAATTAACTCTACTTTTGTGTTTGTTCCTCTCCCTATACCAATTTTTGAACTATAAAGACTCATTTCATGTAATTTTAACCATTCCCTTAGCATGTGTCTCTTTGAGCAACTCCATCTAGAAAACCATCCGGAAGACATTAAGATATAATTGGGAAATTGATCCTTCTTATATTTTTCTTTTTTTTGCTTCAGGTTATATTCCCTGAAGTGTGACACAATCTTCAAGGATTGATGAATCATATCGATTTTTGAGTTTTTAAAAGTAACCATGTTTCTTAGTAATCAAATTCCCAAGCAACAATTTTTTTTTAATTTTTTGATCCAGTGTTGGAGGGATCCTCAAAAGAGATCTGATTTATCTTCTCTTTTATACCAAAACTTGTAAAATTGATTGCCATATTTCCTTGGCAACCTTACAACATACAAATAGATGGTCAACTAATTCTTTCTAGATCATACAGAGGCAACACAAATTGGGCCCTATAAATCTTTTTTCTGGAGATTTTCCCAAGCTAAAATTCTATTTTGCAAAATTACCCAAATAAAGCATTTTGGCTTGTTTGGGATGTTCCATCTCCAAATTGTATTATTCCACGAGCAAACTCTCTGATCTACAATTGAATGAGCAATGGCTACATATGCATATTTTGTTGTCACCTTACCAGACAAATTGTCCGAGCTCTAGACAAACAAATCATTGGAGTTATTTAAACGTATACCATTGTTGTATAACTCCTTATGAAGGAGTCCATTCACCACCCAAATATCAAACCAAACCCAAATTACCATTAAAAATAATAATTCTAAATTTGTTCATTCTTTTTAATTGATTGCTCTACAAGTTTTTTTTTCAATAATTTGATGCTTTTTTCCTATGTTGAGGGGACTTGAATAGCTATATGTATAGTTGTATGGTATGAGTACTTGTTATCCCTGCTGCAAGGCAGATATTGCATTGACTATGTATTAATTTTATTTTGACCAATAATTTATAAAGTCTATTTAAGAAAAAAAAAATCTATTTATTTAAAATACGATTGGCTTACAAAGCTAGAGTCTTATTATGTAATCATAACTAAGGTACAATTGTCTTCAATTCATTCTGCTACTGGCATTCATTGTTGAGTATGAAATTGTACATCTCATCAATCCCCTACATGTGGATTCAGCTCATTCTACCGGACGTGCCCCATCATCCAATGATGTTGTACAACCTCCCTTCTCATCATACAATAAATGAGACAACTTGCCTACTAATATTCTTTCTACTTTCTCTTCAAATAAGAAACAACCTTCCAGCAGCAAGCGGCCACATGTAATGCAATCACAAAAAGCAACTCAACATTTATTAATATGCATTCCTTCCACCACTCAACCACAAAAAGGACTTTCGGTGCCTTACCTGCTGGTGCAGTCTCCAGTTTTCTCCTGTTAGAAATGTAAGAGAAACAACGAGTATTTTCTATCGATTTAAAGTAATGCAGGGCAGAAACTCGTATGAAGTAAGTGGTATGCATAAAGATATTTTATACGTTATGAAGGCGATGCCTTTTACGTCAATAATTCTAATTCTAAGTAATTTGGCACAGAATGCATGTTTAAAATTATGAATTTAAAAAGATAATAATGGCATGTACTTCATTACTATAATTTTATATTTTATATAAAAGGTAATATTTAACTTTAAAAATAAGCAATATGTTTTTTAACATAATAAAATAAAGGCACCACTTTTGTTAAACACATACATAGCAGCAACAGAAGATGAATTAAAAGCATGAGAGTGTATGTCTATTATTGACAAGATATACATTTATAGTACATGGTGTGACCCTTGGATTCATATTCCAAGTGGTCTCTTCAACTTTGTCTGTTCAGCTTCCACACCAACCCTTAGAGGATTAGGTGTCCAACATTCCCCCCCTTAATCCAAAGGTTATGTATGAGTCCAAGAAGAGAGTTGTAATACAAAATATGCAAAAATGCATGGAAGCATTAGGTTGAATGTGTTCTCTGAAATGTTGGTATAAGGGGGTGGTTTAAAGATGACCACCAACACTGGAACGCTTAGTGCAGTTCCCGGAACTCTTCCAATTCTGGCATGAAGCTCAGGTATTCTACTAGAGGAAGTGCTCCTGATGTTTTCAAGAGGGAAACCTTCAACCATGAAAGGGAGGTCTCACCCTGCATAAAAGGGATAACCTCAACCTGAAAAGGGAGGTCTCAACCTGTGATGGTTTAAGGATTACCACCAACTCTGGAATGCTTAATGAAATTCCTAGAACTCTTCCAAAACTGGCAAGAAGTTGAAGTCTTCTACTAGAGGAAGTGTCCCCAATTCTTTGAAGAGGCATCACCAACTGAAGGCATGCTCAGGGGCATCTTTGTCTCTGGCTACAACTCTGAATCTAGTATGGCAGGTTGTGGCTCAGGCTCGCTTGATGTGGCTTTGAAGCTTGTAGATGACCATCACTTCCCCCCCTGTCAGATACAAGGTGAGATGATGGAGAAAATTCAACTACAAGACTGTTCAATATTCGTGAACAAATCCTGTTGTATGAGTGAAATATCTTCTTGGTTGTTGAAGCCCATTGCCAAGAAGCGATCCATCCAAGATGAATCTTTGTTCTTGCAAGAGGTTTGTTTCTGAAGCATCTGTTTGAAGAATGACTGGTTTTATGACATCGCTTACATGGATGAAGATCAAAGCAATGATTTTTCACATGGCCAACTCGGTCACAATGTTGGCATTTAACAATCTGTTGTTGTTGTTGTGGAAGAGGAGTAGAATCTGGAACAACTGAAGATGAACTGTCATGAAGGAATGAAGCACTCTAAAACTGAATGGGCTTTGAGTAATCTGGAATACGAAGGGGAACCTCCCTATCATATCCAAGACCTGTTATATGCTTGTTGTGAACAAGCCCTTCCCAAGGTCTGATGATTGGCTTGGGAAGTGTAGACTGAACTTCTGCATCTTTCTACACATCTACTCCTGAAATGGGTACTGTATCTGCCATTTCTTGTCGTTGATGGGAGTCTGTCTCAATGTTATTGATTTGATCACTTGTTGGTTGTTGATGGGTGTCATGATGCTTATGTTGTTGTAACTCATCTCGCTGGAAATTAGATTCAAGTTGCAGAAACTCGATCATTTCCTGTGCATCTTATAGACATATTTGAATATCGACAACACTGGATTTGCTATTTTTACCATATCATGAATAGTGTAATGAATGAGGGTGTTCAATAATTCTATTGTATTATTAATTTTAGCCATTTTCCAAAAAATTCAAGCTGAGCAAAAGCAACCTTCTAGCTATGTTGGGTACCTTGAGGAGGCATAAAGCTTTATTGATAAAATGCCAGTTAAGCCCAATATTCGTATATGGGTATCCCTGCTTGCTGCTTATAGAGTCTATGCAAATATGAAGTTAGGAGAACACACAACAAAGAACCTTATAGAATTGTACCCTATGAATTTATGCAACCACAGTTAGATGGGAGGACATGGAAAAAGTGATAAAAATGATGGAAGACAAGGGAGTGAAAAAAGTTATTGCAGACGGGAGTTCCTTTTGGCATTTCATGAAGTGCTAGGCGGAATGTAGCAGAGGGCTTCCTATTTCCAATAAGCCTGAGCACATGCGAGAAATCTTCAAACATGACGAGAAGATTTGTGCACTGCCCAATGTTTCTTGGAGAGCTGAAGAAGTTGTGACTGATTGTATCAAGGAAGCGCAGATTTTGAAGTTTGTGCGAGAAGATTCACCGCCCTTGAATCATTCAGAAATTAACGTCAGCACTGACAATGCCAGGATGGAGAACACAAATGAAGGCAGTGCTCAGATAATCAAATCCATGAAAGATGAAACAGATGTCGAATTGTATACTTTTCGATTCAGCGAACAAATGGTTCGAAAGTTGAAAGAAAGAGCGCAGGCTTCAAGTTCCTTTGTGGCAGTCATCGCACATTTTTGGAGATGCTTAACCAAAGCTCGAGAGGTTCCAGACAATGAGCCTGTTGATATTTCAGTTCTTGTCGATCAGAGAGGCCGAATAAAACCTCCCTTAACCCCCAACGTATTTTGGGAACTGCTTGTCCACGAGCGTTGGACAGTTCACTAAGGGAGCCGAAGAGGCGGATGAGTTCAGGAATTCAGTGATGAAGTTTGTGGACGATCGGAAAAAGAAGTGTCCCGTGTTGTTGTACAGGACCATGATTACAACGAGAGGCTACGCGAGAACAATGTGGTACAATCCACACAAAATGGAGACCTCGAATTTTTATTTGCTCGTTTTGGAGAAGACTAGAAGATAATCAAACCAGCGCAATTTCATCATCAAATCACTTATTTCTACCTTGAGAATCCATGATGTCGGAGAGCTTTTCATCTCAAACCTCTGCTAACTGTCAACTTCTCCATCAACAACAAGAAATGGCTGCCCTCCCTAAAACAATGCAGGGTTGAGGTATAGATTGTAGGTGAATGCGGGAGGCGATGGGAGCTGACAGAGTATGGAGGAGGGTCGTGGAATATAACCTGCGAGCAGCGTTCAAAACCGAGAGGTATCGACGAGCAGTCATATGGGAGCAGCGAGAGGAGTATGGGAGCAACGTATGGGAAATGGCTTTCTCAAGCCCTCATCAGTAGTGCGTTTCGATAGCCCACCACGCTAGAGAATCAAATACCTGGCGAATTTATTTCAGCGCTAGAGAATCCACGAATATCAACTTTTTTTTCAAATAAAATTCATGCAATGTGGTGACTGCATACAACTCTGTTATCCAGAAGGTTTAAATGTGAACCCTAACAAAAGTAACAACAAATGTAATGCTCCGTGGGATCGTAGGATGCAACCACAGTCTTGGGAATAATTTGATTTACCTCAACATGCTCAACCATACAGATACTTCTGCATACACTACAAACAGGAAATTCGCTGATAACTTTAGCTGCTTCAAATGCAGTTTCGTCTCCCTCAATACCACACCATGGTGGTGGAGAATGATGGTGATTTAGCTCAATTGCTTGTCTGTCCGTCCGTCTCACAAGCGGCCTTCACAAGTGTTTAGACAGTGGTAAGAGCGACAACGAAGCAACATCAATGTTCAATGGAGCCATTCATTCATGCATAGAGAATCACCATCATTCAGAGTCAGGAATTTGTGCTGGTAGAAGGCAGATGTGTCAAGCTACAAAAATGCAAAACATGGGCAGAATAGGCAAGAGTGCAGGTGCTTTTTTTTCTATTTGAGATAGTGGATAGAGAACCCAACACAAATCTAGTTGAGAGAGGTCAGCCGGACAGTGTGCAACATGAAATAGGCATGCACACAATAATGACAGTTCTACCGCAAGAATGCATAACTGACATGCACAGAGAGGCCACAACTAGTGGCTCAAATTTGAGCAGGGCAGAAATTCGCCTACAGCTCTAATACCATGTTAAACACATACATGGCAGCAACGGAAGATGAATGATAATCATGAGAGTGTACGTTTATTATTGACAAGATATACATTTATAGTACATGGTGTGACCCTTAGATCCATATTCCAAGTGGTCTCTTGGACTCCCTTTGTCTTTTCAGCTTCCACACCAACCCTTAGAGGATTAGGTGTCCAACAACTTTATTATTATTAAGATAGAAATAGAAATATGGTAATAGATTTACTTTTTATTTACATTATTTTTATCTTAAATTTATATAAAATATAATAAACTTAAATATCTAAAAACTTTATGGAGTGAATCATGTACATTTCACAAAGAGATTAAAGAGATTAAATGGAATATGGACTTTGTATAATAACTATAAATAACTACAATGTTTCTATTGCATCAAATCATAGGAAGTAATTTAGATAGTTGCTAATCACATCGCCTATTTAACATTGTATTTTAACATGTCATACTCATTCCTAAATGTAATGGTATGTATGTATATATATATATATATATATATATATATATATATATATATATATATATATATATATATATATATATATATATATATATAACTTACAATTTTATTATTGTTAGAGCATTTTTTACAATACATTATGACATTAAAATATTTTATTTAAACTAAGTGACACAAATCGCTAGTTGTACGACCTTGTTAATTATCAAATTAATTAGTGACATATAATATGGCGTACTCAACGGAAATTAATAAATTAACAAAATAACCCACAATATAAATTGTGAAAATAATTAACTAATATAACAATATTATAATCAAACAAGAATTTTCAATGTTGTAGGGAACAAAATGTATGATTGTAAGTAGGCATTTAACAAATGGCTAGTGTCGATGCTTTGATGGATGTATCAAACGATAAATTATTTTATGGTAGAGATTAAATGAATTGGCGAATTTATTCAATAATGAAGTAGGAAATTGAGGTAACGTTGGAGTAATTTTTGTGGTTTAGATATATTTAAATAATAACTAAAAATTAAAAATAAATTTATAAATATTTAATTACTTAAGATAAGATTACATTAAAAAAAAAATAAAAAAAATAAAAAAAATAAAAAAAATCCTTTAGATCTCAAAGGGAAAATCAAATAGAGTGGAGATTTATTAAGTAGGAAAATTATTACGAAATGGTGAACAATACATCGATTTAGTGTATTGTTACTCATTGTAAGAAACTTGCAGATGGCCATGGCTCAACAACAATCTTTCCCATCTAGGTATAGACTCATTGTCTTATGCTCCTCTACTCATGAATCAAATTGCTTCCTTGAACTCTCATTTATGCTACCACCTTTCTTCATTTCATCATCTCTATTATAGTGAATGTCAGTGATCATCGCAGTCATTTCATTCA
Organism: Pinus tabuliformis; assembly: GCA_031772625.1. Lineage (NCBI taxonomy): Eukaryota > Viridiplantae > Streptophyta > Pinopsida > Pinales > Pinaceae > Pinus > Pinus tabuliformis. The sequence continues at coordinate 1,268,247,593 of CM062804.1, forward strand.
TCATCACAATGCTCATTTTTATGGGGTCACTTAAAAAGTCAACCATTACAATGTTTTGTTCCAACTTTCAAGGGAGTTTTGAACATGTTCTCTACTTCACCAAAAATGATTAAATGCTTACTACAAAGGTTAAAAAGAGACTTATTTTTGCAAGGATCCAATTCGGATAATGTAATCACCGATAGAAAAAATCAAAAAAGATGTTATTATGTTATATGTGTGTGTGCACATGCGTATGTGCAAGCACCATTTGCCACAAGGCCAACCACATTGCCTATGTTTGCCACTGGGCTCCCCTACATCGCCCCCACAAGCAATACAACCAATTACCTGACTGACCTTATGGTAGATGAACATCACCCTCCACACACAAAACAAGTTTTTTTTTATATATATTTTTCCTTCATTTTTAATTTATATTTTAATTTCTTATTTTTAATTTTTATTTAATTTTTTTTAAATATATTAATGAATTTTTAAAAATTATTTTAATTATTTATTTTATTTTTTTAAATGTTTTGTTAAAAAATTTGCTCTAATTTTATTTTAAATGTTTTTTTTTTTAATCTAAAAAAAATATTTTTAATTTTTACTTTTTTCATTAAGTTTTTTCAATATTTTTTTTTTCTATATTTTTTTTTTTATTAAAAAGAGTATTTTTTTTAAATCTTTAAAAATATATATTTTTTTTTAATTTTATATTTTAATTTGTTTTTTTTTTTCAATATTTTTTTTGGAGTAAAGAGTGTTTGTTTGTTTGCTTGTTTTTTTTGTTTTGTTTTTTAAATTGATTTTTCTTTTTTTTATTAAAAAGGTGTTTTTTTAAAGCTTTAAAAATAATTGTTTTAATTTTATATTTTAATTTTTTTTTTCAATATTTTTTCTTTGAGTAAAAAATGTATTTTTAATTGATTTTTCACATTATATATATATATATATATATATATATATATATATATTTCCTTTATTTTTTTAATGTAAATTATTAGAAAAATAAATAACTAAATAAAAATTGTGTATTGTGATTCATTTTTTTTTATTAGTACTAGTGGTCAAGGTTATAATGTCAATTAATTAAATATTTTTCAACCTAAAAATAAATTAAAAGTTAGACAAATTTGAAATAACAAGCATTTCAAAAAACAAAAAAAATAGACATATTTTCCATAATCATGGCATTTAGTTTTTAATGTCATGGTTGAAAATTGTTTGATTTTTAACCCTAAAAAAGGGGGTAATGTTGCATAGCCACTTGTGCATTTCAATGTGTGTTTTCATGCCTTTCATGGTCATGATATTTGGTCTTTAATGCCATGATTAAAAGATATGTGAATTTAACACTAAAAAGAGAGAGGTGATGTTGCATCACCACTTTTGCATTTCAACATGACTTTTCATGTTTTTCATAATCATGATATATAGTTTTTAATACCATGGTTAAAAAATGTTGGAGTTTTCTCACTAAAATGAAAAAAAAATGATGTTGCATCACCACTGTCAAGTCACGAATTGGGATAAATAAATTAGCATTTGTTTGTCAATCGGGGTAGGTCAACTTCAAGGTGAAACACAGTGTGTGTTAATTGGTTTTTAATATTTTCCTATAAAATCAATCACAAAGCATATACAAGTAGATCCCAAAGTTGATTCACCTTATACTAATTTTCAGATTCTTAAATTGAAATTTGACTTTTTGAAACAAAGTTACAAATTCAGCGAGAGATATCACACTTCCTCACCAGATACTCCATCTAAATTAATTGTTCATCAAAATCAATTAAGACTGTTTTGAAAATAAATTTAAATAAAATCAATGTTTTGAGTTTCAAAAGAAAATTCTAATTACAATCACTTTTTTTTATTCTAGACACAAACCAATGAAAATCTAATTAATTAAATAATTCGAAAACATCCACATCTAAAGAGAATTCAAATAAAATTACTCAGAAACACAGAATATGTAACTACAGCAAACAAGTAGGATTCTCCCTTATTACAAAATCACTACAAGAAATTTTGTAATTACTACAGAAATTCTTGTGTGATTACAAGATCACTATAGGAAATTTAGATTTATCATGGGAATTCCTGTTATGATTACAAGATCACTATAGGAAGCCTTAGCACGTAGCTACATGAAATTCCAACATACAATTACAAGAACAGTAAGTAGTTACAGGAAAACAAAGCATGTTGTTTATCATATACATTTTATGAATTTTAAATAACAGTCACACCAAACCATATCTAAACTTTAAAACATGTAGCAAAAATATAAGCGACACATACCAAGGGGCCCTCCTGGTAAGTGATGCTATAAAAAATATGAGCAGTTACCGCAAAACTATATCATAAATATGATCTTGCATTACTGGAAAAACAGAGTTTGATACAAAAGAGTGTATATGGTTTTTAAGTCTCTTCCTCTCTAACCACTCAATGTATCATCTCTCTATTTTTATATAAAGGATAATTGCTTAACAAAGTTGCCCAAAATTAGGGTCAATTTGATTATTTTCATGCTAAAAACAACTTAACACAAGAGCTCTAAATCTACATTTCTGCTTTTTACAATTTGTTGCAGATAATGATGGTAGTCCCATGATATTCAACTCAATTTCGATGATTTGACACACCTTGCCTTCACTTGGATCAATCTTCCAGTGTAAAATCCTTCTTACTAGTGTGGAACAAATTTGGTAGCTCAATTCCTATATTAACAAATTTCGTACCTTACATCCTTATTAGTAACAAAAATAATTTTTTTACAAACATTTAAAGAATAAGAAGAAAAGAATAATTTTGAAATAATTTTTACCTTAAACGCATCCTTTAAACACCAAAAATTGGTAAAATGGTGTGAAATGAAGGTTCAAATGAAGGTATTATGTCAAAAATGGGATGGTCATGGATATGGAAATTAAAGCCCAACATTTCGTCCAAGCTAATCTTTTTGCATGACCCTATGCAACAAAAATTTAAGACCCTTCTATTAGTGCATTGATCATCGGCCAAAATTGTTTTTCTTTCTTGCATGTTTGTCAAAATTTGACTTCCATGTTGTCTTGAACTTCCCTAACTTCTTGAATAAGAAGATTCAGATTGGTGTTCAAGGGCTCTGCTCTGTCAATTCTTTCTTTCAATTTACCTTCAATCCCTTGATCATTATTCAATTAATCTTTTATTCATTTGAATGTTGTGGAGATTTTCTCAATACAGATCTTTACATTTTGTTTTGAGACCTTGGCATTTTTCTTTGTTTTTGTAAGCCCTATCCTTCAACATTTCATTCTCTGATTTTATTGTTTCATTGACCATTTCTTTCTTATTTAAATTGTGTTTCAACTTCTTAATGGTCTTATTCTTTTTCTTCAGTTTATTCAATGGAATGGTTATCTGACTTTCAAGGCTTTCTTGTTTTTGAACTTGTTCAGTTGATTATCCTTCATATGCCTCTTGTTCCTGTTGTGGTGATTGACTTTGAAGCAAGTATTCTTCTCGATCCTATTAAGATAATTGGCTTGGTTCTACATAGGCCTCTTTAGTATAATCTCCCCCAATATATACTTCCTATTCCTCTTGAAATTTTTCTGTTTGTTCAACTTGCACCTTCTTGAGAATTTCCTCTTGAAGCTCTTTAGTTTGTTCAACTTGTACCTCCTTGAGAGCTTCCTCATACAAAATCTAGGCTTTAGTTTTAGGTTTCTTAGAAAGTATCTGTGATTTAACAAGGGTGTATTCTTCTCCATAGGTTTCCTTTAGCAACTACATTTGTCTCCTAATAAGCTTGCTACCCGTTGTTTGCATTCAACTAGAATTGCTTCTTGATTTCTTTCCATTAGATGAGAAGCCAATAACCTCTAGGGATGGTGGAGATTCTTTCCTTCTATTTTCCATGTAACCCTTATTCCTTGAGCTCTTCATGTGTCTCTTTTTCTCTGACCTTTTCTTTATCAATTTGATTTTGGCCCTGAGGTTATAAATTCCCTTGTTGTTGGGGAATTGGGTTTTCTGGTTCCTTTGGCACCTCCCCTTCAATTTGTCTCTCATTATGGTCTGGATTGATTTCATTAGGGTTTTCAGGAGGCTTTGCCTCTTCAATTCCAAATTGGTTTCTTTGCAGAAAGTCATTCCATGTTTGATTTAGTCTATCCAATCTGTCTAGCACGAGTAATTTAACTAAATCATGATGAGAGAAACCTTTCCTTGTCTCCTCGACATTTTTGAAAATTGACTTCCATTTTCGACAAACTTTTATGCAAGAAAAAAGGGAAAAATTATCCTCCTAGCATTGTTTTTAATATGCTCCATCAATCGTATATGGTAGAGGAAAATAATATTGTACCTTCCCTCACAGGTCATATATTTCTGCAGGAAATAAACGATGTCGCCCCATGGATCTTTTAGGCATAGTCTTGATACTCCTTTGGCTCATTTTACGTTCCCTTGCGTTTTATTCAAAAACTGTGTCGTTGCTTCTTTTGTTATCCTCTTCCCTTTAAACCACTTTTCACATGTTTGTGGTAGTCCTGTAACCCTAGCTAGGGTTTCCTCCAAGACTGTTAATGTAATGTCGCCAACCCTTGTTGTTTCTCCATTGAATGTACCAACAAATTACTCTGTGATTGTAACATTATGCCCTTGAAACCTTTCAAAAATTGGAATAGTCCAGCTCAGTGAAAATGTATCCTGCAAGCTGGAAAAGGTTTTAGGATACCAATTCCATAAGGTTTTGTACATACCTCTCCTGGGGCCTCCATTCTTACTCTTGTCTCTGGTCATAAGGCTTAGACTTGGTTTTAGGGATACATGGTATGTGTTGGGCTTCAAAATGTCATACAAATATCACTCATTACCATACATTTTTCACCTATGCTTCCATTATATCACTCATTATTCACTACCATGTCACTTCATTTTTCCCTATTGTTCATCATTAATGGGTTTCATTTATATCTTCCAAATATTATTTATTTTTAAGCATTTTTAAGAGAAATTCTTGATTAAATATTAGAAAATAATATATTTTACTTCATATATGGAAAGTGGATTTTTTTTGTGACATGTGTAGGTACAAAGGAAGCTTCCAAGACAACTTTATGTGGCCTTGAATGATCGAATTCGAATTTGATAAGATAAGCCTCATGGAGAAGATCAAGGACAAAAGGGGGTTATGTGTCTAGATGGTTGAGAGATGTATGGAACTAAAGAGAGATCATTGGATCATCATTATGAGTTTGTTATCTCATCCCATTGTATAAATAGCAGTACAATCTCCTCCATTTGTAATCTTAGAATCTTCATTTGTAATCTTAGAGTTCCATTTGTAATCTTAAAGTTGGTTTGTACATCACGATGGAGATTTTGAAATAAAGAATCATACTTTGATTTTGTTGCTTCTACATTTGAGTCTCCTTTGAAGTGGTGTGCTTGTGGAGTTATGGAGGGCCCCCATGGCCTCACTTGCATGCTTATTTTAGGTAGAATTTAATTTATGTTTTTATTTCATTTCAGCTTTTAAGTTCTTGTTAGATATTCTAATATTGGAAGAGATCTTAAAATTCATGTATTCTTGTAAGGGAACCTTAAGATCTCAGATAAATATTAGATCTAGGTTTGTTTAGTTGTTGGAAGAGATATTAAAATTCATGTGTTCTTGTAAGGGAATCTTAAGACCTCCAACAAATTAGGAACCTCTCTAGTTTGTTTAGTTATTGGAAGAGATCTTTGCGAATGTGTTCTTGTAAGGGAACCAATAGATCTCAGACAAATTAGAAATATTTCTAGACCTATAGGTGGTACTTCTAAGTTTACCTTCCCAGGTTGACATTAATTGAACTCTGATTTGCATCCGCATTTTAGACCAAACATTTTGGTGCCGTTGTCGGGGAGTGCAACTAGAAGGATTTAGTAATTATTTTATGCATTTGTTTTTATGGACTAACTTGTGGAACTTGGTGACATCAGGTTCATAAATGAGTTTAAAGTTTGGAACAATTTTTTTTTATTTTTGCACATAGTTAATTTAAATTCAGTTTTTATTTTAAACCCCCCATTTCTCACTAATCCATCTATGGATGAAGAATTTGATTATGTTGAATAGGTACTTCTTGGAGAGCAAGGACAATAACCTTGAGCCAACTCTAAGACAAGTTACTCACATACTTGCAAATCATAAGGTAAAAATTTTAAATCATGACGTGAGCATGTTCAAACTTTTAATCCATAGGTGGCTTCACTGGAAGCATTCTTTTACCTAAGAAATAAATAAACCTTTCAAACAAGATAGATAGAATATATTAGAAAAATAAAAATGAGATCTCATTAGAAGTCATTCTCATTAAAAGTTTTTTGTTTTAATCTTATTAGAAGTTTTTATAAAACATCATGAATAAATTCAGTGGCACACTAAGAGCTGCTTCATCTTCGCATTTCTATATCTTGTTTTTGTATCGCGGGTAAGCCAGGAACTTGATTATTGGAAAGCTTTGTCTTCCGAAAGTCTAAATGCCCCTGTGACATTGCAAAAGGAGTGCAGATAATGCGAGGTTTGATCGCAGATCTTGATTGTGTTAATTATCCATCCACGCTAACCTTCATAAATAAAAATAAATCAAAAGATTAATATGCTCTCTTCTTGCGCTTCGTTCGATCAGGAAGATCAGAAAATCTATCGATTTATTTCAAATAAAAATACTCTCGCTGGAAAATTGATCTGAGATATGACAATAAAAATTTTTGTGAATGTGCAAAAGATCATCTTAAAAAAATTTAGATCAAGTCTAGTTTTTTTTTTGAATTTTAGTATTTTTAAAAAAAATTCTCACATAATAATAATAATAATAATAATATATATATATATTATTTAAAAAAAAAAAAAAAAAACCTTTTTTAAAACTAACCATTTTTTTAGAGATAGATTCAATTTCATTTATTTTTTAATTAAAAAATATATAAAAAATAACAATTCAAACTAATGAAACAAATAAAACACAACAAAGATGAACAAGAGCCAAAGCCATGAGTCTTTGAAATTTTTTATCTATACACGCATTAAATAAAATATATTATCCTCAGCGAATAACATTACATGTCAAAACATGGACCCATTACAGCAAATTAGGAAAGCTACAAAGAGAGAGATTCACAATTCAAACATGTTGTTTCAAAACCAACAATCGTCTCACAAAGCCTGCAGGTATAAATAGCAAGCTTACAAAACCATCTGATTTAGAGAACAAAATCTACTTGAATGATTCCTACCGCGGATTGAATCGATGAGTCAGCCACGTGTGCTATAACCATACTGTAAACCCAACCTAACTCTGAATTCGCCCCTGAAAAAACGAGAAGCAGTGAATCAAAAAAACGCAGCAGAGAAACACAACTTCTACAAAACGTCAGTTTTAAAAATAGGTTTCTGATCGAACTGGGGTGAAATTGAAAAAAAAGAGACACAGGTTTTTCTGGAATAGAATAAATTACATAACCAAGAAATCGTTTGCTTGGATTCCTAACGATTTGAAAGGAAATTGTGGTTCTTTGGGACCCTGTTTTGGTAACTGCGTGAAGAAAAACGGTTTTTAAAATTAATGACAGACAATTACGGGTTTTGCTAGCAGCGAAGCAGATTTTTATGGCCATTAAATTCCTTGCTATCAACCACCATCTATTTCAGCGTAATTTTCAAACTTATCTTTCTACTTTCCAAGAGCCCAAAATGGATATCTCTGTGGATGACATATGTGATGCATTGAATATTTTACTTGATATAAGAAACCCTCCTCTATTAATTCATTGCAAAACAGGGAAGGTGTATATAACTACATTAGCCAATAGACCTTTCCCTCTTTTGCTTTGTGATCGAGAAGAACTTGTTCGGTAGAGAATTGTGCATTGTGTGTGAGAGCAAGTGTTGCTACATAGAGTTGCATGCAATAGTCATGTTGTCCCTTCTATCTACATAGCGTTTGTGAAACTGTGCACCGCTGATTCAAAAACTAAAACCATTGTGGAATTGTTGTGAACCCTGGTGTATAAATTATCGTACCGTGGAGGTTGCATTTTTAGGTCAATTACTTGTGATCTGGGTTTGCATTGTCAAATGAAAGTTGGAAGTTGAAAGTAGGGTAGCATGACAAAGAGATGCAGATCGTTGTTAAACAATCTGGAACGGATGGATGAATGTATAGTTTTGGATGCACACAGAGATTAGTAGTGCTATAAAGAGACATATTGATGTTGGTGCACTACCAATTAGATAAATCTGAGCTAGAACGAGTGATCGGGAAGGCTCAGTTTTTGAAGTCACAGCGCAGCAGAGAAATACATTTTTCCTGAAAGGTTTTGGTGTGTTCGTCAAGTGTTCACCCAACCACACAAAAAACTTTATGTTCCATCTAAAGGTAGGAGAGGATAAACATGCTCTTAAAGTGGCAAATTTGTTGAGAAGAGACAATGACTGTGAAAGAGGAAAGATAGGCACTGCTGGTGCCTTTAACTTAAAATGAAAAGGTAATTCTTTTCTTTGGGCGTGAACGTTTTTAAAAAACGTTGATGAGTTTGGAAGTTTTTTTAGTGTTAGTTTTTTTAAATTAGTTTTTTAGAAAATAAATAAATATATTTTTGTTGATTTCTTTATTAAAAAATAAATTAAAAATTTTCAAAATAAAAAATAAATTTAAAATAAATTGCTTTTATTTTTATTTTTGTTATTTAAAAAAAAAACAAGAAAAATTTAAACACAAACACTACAACATTTTTGAAAATCATTCATTATTGTCATTTTCAAAATATCCTTTAATTGCAGATCTTTTAACTCCTTCACTTGAAAGATACTTTGAAGTCTTCCAAGGAAATCTTACACAGATTTGATATTTCATTGATTTGAAAACATATAATGGAACATTTGGAAGATTAATTTAAAGAACATTTAGTGGATTATTTAAACGCTGATTAACTTGCTTAAGAGTCGACAATTTCATATTGTTGTATGCTTTTATAACGTACTAATCTGCATGACACAACAAATCAATAATGCCAAGCTTTTTGCCATGCACAAAAGTTAGCTGACAAAAACAGGGAGTAAATTTACTTTTCATGGTTATTTCTTTACGAATGGATTGATATTAATATCATGATTGAGTCAATTTCAACACTTTGATTGTCCTTAATCTATTTTATTTGGTACGAAATTTAAGCGTTGATTGTCAATTTCAACGCTTATGTTTTCATGTATTGACGATTGTTATGTCCCTCTTATTTTCTGCATGCAGATGTATGCATTAATGTCCTTTTAAAATGAAATTTTAACACATCACCAAAGTAAAAAGTCTTGGAAGGGTCCTTCGTTACACCCGAACCTGGATCAAGTGGTATTAGAGCGGTCTTTGCGTTGATGTGATTTGCAGTGTGAACAATGACAGAGGATGAAAGAACAATGTACGAGACCATGCTCAATATTTCCAAGAAAGTGTATGAAACTCTAGAGAAAGAAATAGAGGAAAATGAGTGATTACAACTTCAGTTGCAAGCCACAAAAGAGGCCATGGATGAATTGAAACAAAACAAGAATAATCTTCAAACAGGGAATGATGAATTGAATATGCGCGTACATGAAGATAAAGAGGAAAAACAGAGTTTGCTACGACAACTGCAAGCAAAGGACAAGGCCTTGGAAAAGCTGCAGCGAGACCCATTCGAGGTAAAAAGTAGTTCTCCATCTTCACGTATGTTTCCTGATGATGATTTCACTGTGTTTGAAAATCACACGACAGGAATTGGCTCCAAACTACTTAAGAGAATGGGGTATGAAGGAAAAGGCTTGGGCATTAATGGCCAAGGCATTGTCAACCCCATCAAAGTAAAGGAATTACCCCGTCAGGTAGGACTTGGGTATGTGATGAAAGAAGTTGGGGAATGCGCTGAGACAGTTAGCAAACCACCAACAACGGATGATGAGAAACCCTCATCAAATCTTTCCAAATCGAAAGAAAAAGGTAAAAGATGTTGATTTCCTTTCAATTTCATCTTCTCATAGTATGATGTATGTTGGAGATTTGGAGATCCCAATTACACGGACAAACGTGAGGCTTCTTACAAGGATGAGGCATGAGGAGAAAAAAGAACTTGGTGCTAATAACCAAGGCATAACTCAACTTTTGGAGGTTGTGCATGAACATCGATTTGCAGGCTCGAATTACACTAGAGGAGAGTGCTCAAAGGTGTCAGATTCGTCCGAGACATCGTCGAGGAAAGAGAATGATTGGAAAGCATCCCCATCATCCCATGGCAGTTTCCATTGCAGGGAGAGAGCGGAGGCAAGCTCTCATTGCCATACTGACATCAGAAACAAGAAAAGAAGGTATAACCACTTTCAATCTTCGAATGTCATTTTGATTATGATCATGTTGGTAATAATGAATGAAGATCAAGACATCGAAAAATATGTACCTTTTATGGTTTACCTAACCATACATTTTCTAAGTGTTGGAAAAGAATGGCAACACTCATGAGGCGTGAAAGACCCTCTCAACAACATGAAAAGAAACAGGTTAAGCAGATACGGAGGAAGAAAGCCTACTGCAGCCATTGCGATAGAAATGGCCATCAAAGAGCCACTTGTTGGAGGTTCCATCCAGAGCAACGCCTTAAAGACAAATCGTTGGTGCGTGAACCAGGTAAAGCAGTTGTTTGACAAGCAAAACCACCTCAAGGAGGTGACCCATTCACATTGATAATTGAGAAATGGTTTCTAGACATGTTTTTGTTTCATGGTCATTCTTTTGTAAATCATTTGTTACATTTTAAAGTGTAAAAGTGATGATGTGTTTCCATCACTTGGTCAACAATAATGATGTCTGGTCATGTTTTGAGTCGTATTTTGAGTTGCATGTTAAAACTATGAAAGTGATGTTATGTTTTCATCACTTGTCAAAACAATAGTGTTTGGCCTTATGTATGGAAATCATGTGTTGCAGTGATGATGTGTTTTCCGTCACTTTTTGAAGCAACCATGATAGATTGGCCTTGTTGTGGGCGAACGACTCCACCCACATGCATGTTGATCTGTTTGCTAAATATTTCATTCATGTTTTGCATACACTGTTAATCACTTATGCTATCACTTATTGTCACCATGCATTCATTGTCTTATTTGCTTTCAGTTGCCCATCAGCGAGTTGAGCCAACCTTGGCCCGGACTCTGCCTCACTGAGACTACTTTGCACAATCTGGGGAAGGAAGGCTCTGCCTTCCTCTCCAGAAATGCACATTTTTTCCTAGCACTGGCCTCCAAGACTATTTTGCGCATTTTTGGAGGACAGTGACTGTTGGCCCAGGAAATTGTGCAAATCTGTCCCTGGGCCTGCAGTCCTTCCCAGCTGGAATTGCACATTGCGCAATCCCAACAACCAACAACCAGTCTGGATTGCGCATTACGTAGATCCAGCAGCCAATCCTGCCTCCCAGACAACCCAAACTTCCTTTTGCACAGTTCTGGCAGCCAGTCACCCAACCTCCTAGAAGAAATTGTGCAATCTTGCTCATCATTTTCCCAGGTATGTGATGTGTCATTCCCTAGAATTTTCTTTGTTTTCACTAACAGATTTCTTGCCATGCATGTTTCTTGTCTCCAGATATTTCAGGTGTTCATCTGTCTCAATGGCTTCCAAGAGAACAGGGTCTCAAGACACTGATGGAAATGTCGTTGGAGCAGTATCTAAGTAAGTGTCCTCTAGTTTGTCGATCTATGAAGATACAAAACTGTATCTAGACAAGGACTTCAAATTGAAGTGGCAATAAGTCAATGAAACATTCATAAGCATTTTTGGGGAACACCTCACAGACCGTTAGTTGTACGTGAACATTCACAAGTCTGGCTTGTACCAGATTGCATACAGATATCCCAAGTTCCCATACGCGGACATGATACACTAAATCGTCTCTCACACTGATCTCGAGACGATGACCTTGAGCAATGTTAGTGGGACAAAGTTTGCAACCTTCTGGGAACAAGATTATGATGAGATGTATCAGATGTCAAGGCCTGTGACTATCATGGAGACTCCATTCAGCTTACCCAACAACAGTGATAACTCCAGAGACATTCTGAAGGATTAGGTAAAGGAGCCAGCTCATTTCAAGATGACACCCAACTAGGTCTAAAAGACAAAGATACTGAGAAAGGCTTACCAATACTTGATCATACTTTCTTGTCGACTGTGTGGCCAAGAAAGCACATAAACCTTCCCACAGAGTTGGGTAGTTGCACTGGACCAAGTGGCTAGAGAAGGAAAACCATGTAACTGGTCCAACATACTGGCTCATTAGCTGAAGGAGCAAGTCACGAAGGCTCGACAGTCACTCGAAGGTATGCATGCAAATATTTACATGTCCACCTACATCTTGGATGCAGTCTGTGCCTGACATTAGTTCCCGGGCTACAGGAAGACTTCAAGTAACTATTTCAAACCAATCTTTTAGCTAAGGCTTAGCCTCCTTAGCCTGAGAGGGCTCTCTCAAAGGGTTAATGATATTGATTAAAGATATGGATAGATGGCTAACTCTATGGTTTGTGATTTTATATGTTTGTAGATTGGAAGATGAAGACTTGCTACCATTGGGCTATGGAGTCAGTGACAGGGATAAGGATAACAAATAGCTCTTCTTATAAAACTGAGGCTTGTATATACTTCAATGAAAGAGTGACACATTCAAGAAATCTCAATAACTTGAAGTTCATAGGAGTCAGAGCATGTGGGCATGAATTCTGAGTAATGATACATCAAGGTATTTAAAAGGACAGAATTTAAAGTGATATCAGAGTTTAATACCTAAAGGAAGGCAGAGCATGAGTAACCAAGAATTCTGAGTAATAAGTATTAAAACATTGAAGAAAAACATCCAAAGATAGGACTCAAAAACTCAATTCACCATATTTTAACACTTAAAGGAAGTCAGAGCATGTTCCTCCATGAATTCTGAGTAATAAGCATTAAGACTATGGAAGTAAAGCATATCAAAGATAAAAGATGAAGCTCACTGAAGTACACTAAGAATCTCAGCTTCAGAAAAGTCCAACTGCTTTTGTATATATCAATCTCTACATAGCATTTACAAAAGTAGTCTTTTTCTCTAACATTTTCCAACCCTTTATACATCAGTTCTTCTCCCATATATAGAGTTCATGTAGATTCCTTTCTCCAGCATGAGGGGAATTCGAATTCCTCCTGACCTGACACCTAATGACACTCAAAACTAACTATTAAATGCAAGTGACAGCTAACTAGGAGTCCTAGAGACCTAATACAACTAGGAGTGTAACTCCTTATTATGACTAAAACAACCTTATCTAAACATTTAAAACATTCTTTGACACCTAAGACTCCATGAAGTCGAACTTGATGAAGCCTCCCACGTGGTCACCCAACTGCTGATGACAAACCCTAGAAATTAGGGAACATGTTTCCCTGTTTTTAGGTTTAGATCCTTGAACATTGCAGAGCCTTTATCTCTTCATCGATAACACATTTTACGAAACTGAAGGAGGTTTTTGTAGCCCATGTTGTCTAGAACAAAAATCTCTCCTGGTTTTTTAAAACATTCCTCCAGCTGTTCAGAATCTGTCCTTGAAAAACACGTGGCAAACAGGAAAAAATCCGTTTTCTGAAAGTAGGGTCTCAATGAAAGCTTAGTATCTCCCAACTGAAAACACTTATGAAGAAATTGAGATAGGTTATTGTAGTAGGAGAGTTGATGAAGATAAACCTCCTTCAGAATTCCAAAATAGCCTTTCATGTGACCAGAAACGGATTTTGAAAAACACTGCTAAAACCAGTAGACAAAGCTTGACTTTCTGCAGTTTCGTAGCGCAAGTTTAACCATAAATTCCTCCCACCTCAGAACGAATTTGAAGAAACTGAAAGAGGTTTTTGTAGTGCAGCATGTTAGGAAGAAAAGCCTCTTTCAGTTTGCAAAATTAAGTTCTCAGCTGCTCATGAAAGCTTTTAGAAATTGACTAGTAAAAGCAGAAAACAGAGTTTTTCTGCTAAAACAGGCTGCTACAGGGGTTTCGCAGCGCGCTACGAAATCACCTAAAAGATGTTGCGCTGCGAAACTGCTAAAAAGGATTTATGTGCTTTACCATCAAACAAATGTAAGACATTTGGCATTGAAATTTTGTCAGTGATAACAGTGGCTCCACTTGGGATAGTGTGCCCTTGTGGTACACTAAGAACCTGCAGTTCCAGTGCCTTGTAAAATTTATTTGACAAACATCTTCTTTCAGCTTCTTGAGCCTTCACCTCGGGCTTAAGCTTGATGATGACTGTGGGAAAAAGAAATCTACCACTACTGAAAAAATGCTCAGTCAACCTTGAGCTTATTTGCATATTCCTACCTACCCTATCAGCTGCATTCTCCAATTGTAGCTCAAGGAACATGAAACTTCCAATGAAGCCAATCATCAATCTGATTTGAAACTTGGATCTCCTTACTGTGCTTGAAGCATAAATAAACCAGATACTGAAATAACCAAGGAAGCATGAGGTGCAACTGTTCTTCAAGATGAACATATAATTGGAAGCCTGAACAGTAAATCTTTTCCATGTAGTCAGCTATAGGGTCAAAAAACACATGGTTAGTTTGATAATCATCATAACATTCTATCTCTTTAGACAACTGATCCTTAGCCACACAAAATTCCTTTGATGTGCTATCCAACTGCCTTTCTGCATGATGCCCACAAACAATGGAATTTTCCTCATTATTATCATCATTCTTTGGTGTAAGCTGCTGCAAGAAATTACAAAAATGAACAATCTTTTCCTCTGCCTGAGGGTCATAAAAAATTTCTTCCAACATTTCTTCTTGGTGTTTGTAATCATGTTCATTTTGATAATGATCCGAAGACTGACAAGTCTGCTGCATCTCTACATCAATATCAGAGGATTGAACATGGTTTTCATAAGTAAACCCTTGCTGATCTTCATGCTGCATTTCATGAGATGTTGTACTTTCTTCTTGGTGCTGAAATGCATTGTTGTGAAGAGCCTCTAAAATTTCTTCATCCATAAACTCATCATCATCATAACAATCCTCCAAGTACTGAATAAGACTTAAAGAATGTCTACAACAATCTTTGAGCAACAATAAGGAAGGATGACACTCTTTATACATGTCATAGAACACATCATGGAAATCAGCAAGAGAAGATAATGAACCATTTTCCAAACTTTTATACCAAGACCATGCTTTTCCTTCTAAAGTGGCCATAAACATCCTCATGAGACAATCCTCAGGAAAGTGAACCTTAAGACTGCGTACATGCATATGAAACCTAACCAAATGAAGAGCAGCATTGTCTTTCTTTTCATCTTTGAATATCGGAAGATCCTCTAACCAATCAACCTTTGGCATAGGATTTGGAAAACTAGGGATATGAGACCGATCCATAGGAGCATACCTGGCATTCATTCTTGCAGTGGAACTCATTTTGAAACTTCATCAAGCTACTGATCTTCTAGCAGTGGAGTCACCTTCTAATTTGTTATTTGATGTGTGGAGTCGCCAAGGTAGTTTTGCAGCCTCAAAAAGATGTCTGAGCTCCTGCTACCTTCAGAAGTTCAACCATTGATTTCGGGAATGAATAGACTTCAGGCTCCCGGCAGACGCACCAAAATG
Organism: Pinus tabuliformis; assembly: GCA_031772625.1. Taxonomy (NCBI): domain Eukaryota; kingdom Viridiplantae; phylum Streptophyta; class Pinopsida; order Pinales; family Pinaceae; genus Pinus; species Pinus tabuliformis. The sequence continues at coordinate 1,268,263,274 of CM062804.1, forward strand.
TTATCTCAAAATCAAGCACTGGAAGGCTACAGACCAGGAAGACTTCAAGTAACTATTTCAAACCAATCTTTTAGCTAAGGCTTAGCCTCCTTAGCCTGAGAGGGGTCTCTCAAAGGGTTAATGATATTGATTAAAGATATGGATAGATGGCTAACTCTATGGTTTGTGATTTTATATGTTTGTAGATTGGAAGATGAAGACTTGCTACCATTGGGCTATGGAGTCAGTGACAGGGATAAGGATAACAAATAGCTCTTCTTATAAAACTGAGGCTTGTATATACTTCAATGAAAGAGTGACACATTCAAGAAATCTCAATAACTTGAAGTTCATAGGAGTCAGAGCATGTGGGCATGAATTCTGAGTAATGATACATCAAGGTATTTAAAAGGACAGAATTTAAAGTGATATCAGAGTTTAATACCTAAAGGAAGTCAGAGCATGAGTAACCATGAATTCTGAGTAATAAGTATTAAAACATTGAAGAAAAACATCCAAAGATAGGACTCAAAAACTCAATTCACCATAGTTTAACACTTAAAGGAAGTCAGAGCATGTTCCTCCATGAATTCTGAGTAATAAGCATTAAGACTATGGAAGTAAAGCATATCAAAGATAAAAGATGAAGCTCACTGAAGTACACTAAGAATCTCAGCTTCAGAAAAGTCCAACTGCTTCTGTATATATCAATCCCTGCATAGCATTTACAAAAGTAGTCTTTTTCTCTAACATTTTCCAACCCTTTGTACATCAGTTCTTCTCCCATATATAGAGTTCATGTAGATTCCTTCCTCCAGCATGAGGGGAATTCGAATTCCTCCTGACCTGACACCTAATGACACTCAAAACTAACTATTAAATGCAAAGGACAGCTAACTAGGAGTCCTAGAGACCTAATACAACTAGGAGTGTAACTCCTTATTATGACTAAACCAACCTTATCTAAACATTTAAAACATTCTTTGACACCTAAGACTCCATGAAGTCGAACTTGATGAAGCCTCCCACGTGGTCACCCAACTGCTGATGACAAACCCTAGAAATTAGGGAACATGTTTCCCTGTTTTTAGGTTTAGATCCTTGAACATTGCAGAGCCTTTATCTCTTCATCCATGACACATTTTACGAAACTGAAGGAGGTTTTTGTAGCCCATGTTGTCTAGAACAAAAACCTCTCCTGGTTTTTTAAAACATTCCTCCAGCTGTTCAGAATCTGTCCTTGAAAAACACATGGCAAACAGGAAAAAATCCGTTTTCTGAAAGTAGGGTCTCAATGAAAGCTTAGTATCTCCCAACTGAAAACACTTATGAAGAAATTGAGATAGGTTATTGTAGTAAGAGAGTTGATGAAGATAAACCTCCTTCAGAATTCCAAAATAGCCTTTCATGTGACCAGAAACTGACTTTGAAAAACACTGCTAAAACCAGTAGACAAAGCTTGACTTTCTGCAGTTTCGTAGCGCAAGTTTAACCATAAATTCCTCCCACCTCAGAACGAATTTGAAGAAACTGAAAGAGGTTTTTGTAGTGCAGCATGTTAGGAAGAAAAGCCTCTTTCAGTTTGCAAAATTAAGTTCTCAGCTGGTCAGGAAAGCTTTTAGAAATTGACTAGTAAAAGCAGAAAACAGAGTTTTTCTGCTAAAACAGGCTGCTACAGGGGTTTCGCAGCGCGCTACGAAATCACCTAAAAGATGTTGCACTGCGAAACTGCTAAAAAGGATTTATGTGCTTTACCATCAAACAAATGTAAGACATTTGGCATTGAAATTTTGTCAGTGATAACAATAGCTAAGAATGAGTGAATGGCGAAGGAACTATAGGTTTCAAAGCAAGGAGGAGACTTGGTGACAAAATCCACCTGAGCTAAACTAAAGAAGGCAATACTAGATGAAGTATTGTCCCTTGACATAATTATGTGAGCATTGTACTCCAAGTTTGGTACTGTGTACAAGGCGGTTGTCCATATCAATGGATGGCAGAAACGATGTGCTAGGAGAGCACACATCTTGACAAACATACATGATATTGTTGATGACATGCAAACATGGGCAATGAAGTATAAGGGAGCCCCACTTCACTTGCCAAAGGTGATGAGGCCAAATGCGGTCACGCTGAAAGCACGTATCCAGAGTCAGATCCGAAACTATGAGGACCTATCGCAAATCATCACTAGCATACATCCTTCCCATGCATGAGTATTCAAGAGCATGGATGTTGTGCTGCGCACACATGCAATTCCATCACTTGGGACTCTCACCCAGGCGAAAACCAAGAAGCAAGTCTGACTAGAGCTTGACTCGTACTTCGACGAGTTGATGCACATCGCCACCAACCCAAACTTTCCTATTAGTGCAGACACCATGCACAAGTATGTTGCTAGTCCGGCCACATTAAAGACAATGATGCACATGCTTTCAGACGAGTTGGATAGAGGAGCCCGAACAATGTACCCGAATGCTATGGAGGCGAAGGTCAGGTTTTAGACGGATGTCACCGCGGAACACACGAACATTATTGGAGACTACAGATCTTGGCATCAATATGTTACTGTTGATCAGCATGAGGATGTTGAGTAGTTGGACTTCTATAATTTTCTAAGTCAAAGTGATGTCTAGTTTGGCTTGCTCAAGCCATTGTGTTCACATGGGTACATGTGCATTGTTATGTTGAGTCATGTCAAGTTTAAGTCAAGTGTCAATAGTGAATGTAACAGTCATAGAGTCGGTGAAGAGTCATGAGGGTAGTTGAACGGTCACAAAGGGGAATGTCAAGGGCCACTTGTTATCGGGAAATCTAGTGTCCACTCGAAGCTGCTAGTCCCACTAAGACTAGTAGCTATCTTAGAAACAAACAAACTAAAACTACTTTCGTTTTCCTTTATGAGAAGTAGATAAGATAGGAATGAAGGACACCAACCTCAGCCTTGCGCTTAGTTCCTTGCTCGGTTCCTCTTCCTTCTGAGAGATCCTTGCCGCTTCTCCTTCGTCTACCCAGCTTCAAAGAGCACCTGTGGAATCAAAATAGCATAATACTATCGAAGAACAGAGATCTACAATCATAAACAATATAGGACCAGATATATATTGACCACACAAATGCATATATCATCAAACATACAAGAATGTGGAGGAAAACTTGAATAGCTTTATTAATATCAAGAATAAGCAAGGAGGATTACAACCAATTGTTCTGACCCAGCGTCATCCTACAACATGAAAGCCGTTCTTTCACCTCAAGAAAAGCTTAGATCACCCAACACTATGATGTTCCACCAAGAAACCAACAACACTTCCTTACAAAATACAAAATTCCAGCCTCTGGATCTCTGGGATGAGGGATCCATATATAGATAATTGCAAGGGGGTGAGTCAGCTTCTGGGATTTTGTTTAGTGCCTTCTCTCTGATAGTTCTTGATTCCACTTGGAGATTGATGATCTCTTACTCATCTCTGGGCGAATTCAAAGAGACAAGTGTCCTGGGGAAATTTCTAGAAGATTCCAAGATCATCCACTTAGCAAGCTGCCTCCGCCATTTGTCTACTCTCGTCCATCGCACCCTATAGAAGGACTTTTCAGTATGCATCGCACCCCCCGTGTGTAATAGGTGCGATGCATCTCACCCTCAGCACTGAGCAATCAGTATGGTCCAGTTTTGACCATTTCTGAGCAGTTTTTCATGGAGAACTTCTGGGAGATGATGTAATCTGCTGACCTTGTTCCTTTAGGGCATGAGACAACACTTTTAGGGACTTAGAAGCCCTTGGTTTAAGGACATATATGACTGGGGTTGCAATGCCCAAAAATGTCTATAACACCACCCCACCCTTTGCTATAAATAGTCCCTCATAACTCATTGCATAGGCTTTTGGTCAGCCAAGCTTATGTTAAGACTATCTTCAAGAAAGCTTCGATAGTATTGTAACGCGCCTTGGCTTCTCCACTGCACGAAGCTAGTTCATCTCTTTAGAGGAGCATGCAGATGTGGCTATAACGTTTCACTGTTGGGGCTAGTAGGTTTACATGGATATATTGTATGATTGGAACTTACACTTTTTTATATAATAAGAGCCAACACATTTTCATGCATATGTTGTTATTGTAGTTGGACTGCTCTAATTGCTTTAATGATGTATGTTGTTTAACTTATGTATTTGTGTATGAACTGCTTCATATGAAATTATATGAATCTTGTTGCAGATGTGTTGTTGGTTTAACCATCACTTTGGATTGTCGACAGATCTACTTTCTAGCTTGTGATGCATCTTCGCTTGTGTGTTCCCTTCCCAGCTGAACACTGATATAGGTTGTCAAGAGGTGCACTCATCCCAACCCACTTGTGTTAGAGCCTTTCATTCACCTTCCTTGACTCACTGCAACAGTCACACCTTGCTACTGACAAAGTTACACCCTTGCTACTGACAAAGTTATCTTACTAGCCTTTGTTCGACGGCGTGGTCAAGGCATTACCTTACGACCCACTGCTAGGACTTCTACACCAAAGAGGTCTAATTGGGACTTCTTACCGGGGAGATCCCCTTGACTTGTTGGCGAGTCCAACACCGTCAACACACAATGAAAGGGCCTTCTTAAGCAAAGCACAAGACAGGTCACCCTCTGCATAAAGGAAAGGAGGACTCTGAGCCATAATAGGTCAATGTCTAGCTGAAATGTAATATGGTCACACCAAGGGGTGATAGGTGTATAGGGTGTGAAATTAAATGTTGATATGTGGCAATAATGAAAGAGGCCTAAAAGGTTATTTCCTTAGATGAAAGTGTCCATAAAAATATATGGAATTCATTTTTCCTTTGGAAAAATGGAAGAATATATGGAGGCTTGTGAGCTAGATGGTCGAGCTTCCATAACAACTTTTAGGATTCATTTGCCCTTCCATTGGTTGGAGATAAAAAGGGAGTATGATGAACATAGAAAGGGTTTTTCTAAGGGTAACAAGTTTCATGTGACTTTAACTATAGAACATTGAGAAGGGCACTATGCAGTGAGAGGAAGAGGAGACTATCATACATGCTCTTTGTGCAATCTCAATGGTCCTAATTATCTTAGTGAGTTTCCATTAGCAATGAGAGAGATAATTCAAACTATCACAGAGCTTGAACTCTTGAATCATCGATATATGGCTCATTAAGGCATTGAAGATCGTTTCGAGAAGTTGGCCGTGTTGCAATAATGAAGGAGATAACATTCCAATTGACCATGAAGTAGATCAAATGTTCATGGAAAGAGGAAGAAGTCATCCAAACTTTTAAACCTACTACAAAATCCAGAATTCTAGAGAAAAAGAAAAACAAACTTCTTCTTGTGCCTACAACAAGAGATCGCCTACAATTTGGTTGTAGGCCCTCCTTTGAAATAAGAGAAAGCCATAATTGATGCTACTTGGTCATAATCTAGAGAGAGCCAGATCGCCTACAATTTGGTTGTAGGCCCTCCTTTGAAATAAGAGAAAGCCATAATTGATACTACTTGGTCATAATCTAGAGAGAGCAATAATCTATATTGTACATATTGGTTTTCCCTAAGTTAGTGTATCAATAATGAATTAAGGGCATTTCCATTTCCTTTAAGGCTTGAGTCATTAATGTAGGAATAATATAACTTTAGTTAAGCGTGACTTGTAGTCTATTATTATGTGAGATCATTTAGAGTTGGGCACGCCTACTCTTCTATGTTGATTTTCTCATTTTGGTTTCCAAGGGAAAATTTCTATTTCTATGATGTGTTTGAATTTATTATTTTGTATTCATTGTCTTAATGCACAACAAAATATGAAAATAACAATTGCATTATATATTAAGAATTAATCACTAGTTGTATGAAATAAAGCACAAGAAGATTTAATAGACCAACGCAATAACTTACATACTAGTGAATTGACTTGGCCATAGACTTAGCAATTATAGATTGGTGTGCATGTGCATCTATGCGCGCACACACACACACTCACTACATGACAAGGTGTGTGATGGCCTCCTAAGGGAGGATGTCCAGTGGTGTGCATACAAATGAGATGCATGTTACAATTGTTTTTCTTTAAATTCGTAAAAGTAAACTTTAAAAAGTATTTTGAAAGAGACGTGACAATTAAACCGTGTTATTTCATTTGAATAAACAATGTCAATATTTTAATTATTTGAATTTAGAGTTTTTGAAGCTTAAGAGTTGAGTGTAACTTTGTGTTTTTTATCCACTCATGTTCTCCCCTAAGTTAGGAAGATCATACTAGTTCCTTATGAATATTCAACCACCATGGTTCACCCACTTACAATTTGATTAATATGAATATTAACAAACTAGGGCATCCTCCAAGCCGTGTCTACCTACCCAAGGGGGTACAATAACCATATTTATATACAAAGTAATGCATTCATGTTTAAGGTAGAAGAAACTAGAGAAACAATGAAGCATGATCCCATATCCAATGCAATGTTGTGTATTAGAGTGGCCCTAAAGTGATTTACTTAGTGCGCAAAAATCGAAGTGTAATACTATATGACAACTTGTAATCTTTCATTTGGCTATCGCATAATGTTATGATAAAATCTAGCATCACTTTGCCATTGGAATAATATTGTGGAAGTTCTATATTGAGTTGGCCTATACTTTGTCTTCTTTAGTGATGATGAATGAGCATTGTGATTAGGTCAATTAATGTAAATAGCCATGATTAAAAAAATTTCATATCTTTATAGAATATAGAAAAAAAACCAAAAAACTTATTACAAATATTATGAGTTGTATTTAATCAAACTATTGCAAGAACTATTAATTGTAATTCAATCAAATAATTAAAACTAAATTTAATTGAAACAATTAACAATATAATCACTCATAATTAAATTATTAAAATCCTTCCTTAAATAAAATACAACCAAATTATATATATATATATATATATATAGATATATATAAAAACAAATTATTAACGCTATTTTAAATATACATTATTTTAAAATATAGTCTATTTATAGATAAAGATCTAAAATTTTATATCCTCTAAAATTTGTATAGAAAAGCAAATACATACAAGATATGAAATATATGAAAGGCTTGGCCCCAATTAATTGAGATCTTGTAACATGCCCCCTACTATCCCCAACCCAAATCAAGGTTAGCAAGACGCAGTTACTATGAACGTGACCCACATAGTCACATTATGGAAACATAGTCTAATTTTTTCACTTCCTTTTACCCTTTCGAAATTCAAAACATATAGTACCATTTTGTTTGTCTCGTCAAGATGATTCGAGTGATATAAATTTTGGTCTCAATCATACTCCAGGATTTGAAATCATAATCTTTTTAAAGCCTTATTAGTGCAAAAATAACATCTCTCTTTTCCCGCCATGTGGTTCCCCCGTGACATACCTTGTTGTCTTACTCTTTATTATTATTATGATATATAACTGGTCAAATTGAATCAGACCCTCAGAACCATTGCAACCAACACTGGGAACCAAGTCCCAAATATGCCAATCCCAACCTTTGCGGTAGAGGGTCTCATATATATATATATATATATATATATATATATATATATATATATATAGTCAAGGAGGGGGCTTATTTTTAATATAATAATTGGCTCGAGCCTTTCCTCGTAGCAACCGAAGCCAACACACATTTATGGACATATTTGTAATTCTTCTCAAGGAGTGTTCAATCTCCTTTACTTATTGGAAACATTTATCCTTTAGGATTATATCATATCATTAGGCCATTTGTTCTTAGTTGTAGTCATTTTTTTCTAAATTCATTCAAGCCATTCTCAAAAGGAGGTTGCTAATTTGTAACTCATTTAGACACTTGGAAGAGGTATCCTATCCCTTTGGGGTAACATTTTGTAATCTTCTCCAAGGAACCTTCTACATCCCTCATCCAACAAGAGGGACTCAACTCTAATAAAATAATATTTTCTCTTGGGAGCTTGGGAACTTTTTCCCCTTGGCATCCCACTCTTCCTAATTTGGGAAAGATCCTCATGGTTTAATTGATCGGTTTGTCCATTGCTTTAACACTAAAATAGATTAGATTAACATTAATCACTTTCAAATTTCATTCTCTTTTTCTTTCATTTCATGCAAAGTGATTCACATTTTCCAAGCTTTACATTCTAAATATTTGGATGATTTTTGTGAATTAGTCTAATTTATTTCAAACATTTCGTCTTCATAACATTTAGCCATTGCTAATAGCTTGTTTCTTTTTTTGGTAGGTAAGTACCTACGATGGATTTGAACCAGTGACCTATTGCAAGGAGTGCCTTAATAGTGCACCCATTCACCGTCAATCCAAAGCCCCATGGGCTTTGCTAATGGCTTGTTTCATTTGCAATTCCATTTGCTTATTTTCCTCATAAGTTGTTATTTGTTCTTTTTCAAGGCATCTTTTATTTATTGAGCCATTGTTATCACTAACTGGGCAATTGAAAATCATTTATAATTTTTTTTTATAAAGCTCATCAATAAAAATAAAAGTAATTTATTAAAATTAAATTAAATCAATAAATATTCCAGCCGACAGTTTGTTGTTTCCTTAAAAAAAAAAATTCCTCATTATTATTTATTCCTTCTATGAAGCTCTTCTTTTATCATCATTCTTAAGTCCTGATGATGGATCCCATTTGGGATTTGAAACGTTGGCATAAAAATGTTCATACTGTGGATTCTCCGGTCACTGATTCAAAAGATACAAACCACAGATCTCTTAAATCCAAAATCATTTATTTTCTTTGAATAATTAATTTGGTTTAGTTTCTTAACTTGTTTTTTTTTTTTAATTAAGACTAATCTAAGTATCCACAGGGGATTTGAACCGGTGACCTATCGCAAAGAGTGCCTTAACAGCGCACTCATTCACCGTCAATTCAAGGCCCCGTGGACTAGTTTCTTAACTTGTTAGTCTTTATTTAGATTTGAATTATTTTGTTCTTAGAGGAAATTAACCTCCAACTTAACTGGTTGTATAGTTTAAAATACCTCCCTCTTCATCCATTCATTTTTTCCAAGTTAGGAGAAGATAAACACTCTACTTGTTAAGTCAAGTTGGGCATGCCCAATGTTGGATCTACTTGTAAGTGGGTTGACTTGAGAAATCAGGTGGATACTCATTAATGAAGCTAAAGGGACTTGTCCCCCCCGCGGGGGGTTCGAGGGGCCGATCCCCCGTGGCTGGGGGGTCTGGGGGCCAACGGTCCCCCCGCGGGGGTTTCAGGGGCAACGTCCCCAAAGCTAAAAACAAATGTAAAATTGCCTTGTAAGAGTATAGTAATTTCTAGTCAATTTGGGCCATTCATTAGGTGGATGATCTGACAGTAGAACTTATGTTTAGTTTAGGGTTTTTTTCCCTAGAAGGCACCCCCTCTCTTTATATGAGAGCATTGTATTAAGGCTGTGTAATAGATGTGTATTCTTCGAGCGAGAAACAGAGAGGTGAGACTGTGAGAGAAAACATAGGATATTACAACGGATCTGCTGTAGGTTGTGTCTCTTCATTTTGTTGGATCATAGAAAGGAAGGATTGGTTGTTCATGGTGGACGTAGCCCAAAATGGGTGAACCACGTATATCTATGCCTCTCTGGTTTTATGCGTTTTCTGTGTTTATATTTATGTAATATTTTATGTGATCCATTGCTCTGTAATATATAATTTTCTAACACTTCTCCACTTTGATTTCTTTGCAACCATTCTTATCTTACCTTAGATAAAGTTTTATAGGTCCGAGTTTCACATTATATTAGGTATAATCAATTAAATTTACATTAACTCGAGATAACATAATTAATTTTAAAATCAACCAAGAAGCACTCCATTACATTTATTTTCCAACATTTTGTACTTGATCTATCTACTTATTGCCACTTTACTTTTTAAAGCATTGTTAACTTGTGGGCAATTGTTATTTCAATTTCAAGTACATTATGTCTTCAAATCCGTTTACATTTTCAAGTACTTCCTTTTGAGCATCTATCAAACACACTTTGGCATTGGACTTATTATCCATATCTTTTATTTTTCAAGTATATTATTCATTTTCTTATAATCATTTTATCTTATGGTTTATGAATGAGTATGATGCTTAATGATTAATGATTATCGTTATCATCTATATGCTTTGAAGTTCTTGATATGATTTATATTGTGAATGGTGGATTGTTTAATGTAATTCCATTTAACTCGTAGAACTTGCTTCATGAAGAATTCAACAAGCCTCAGTTTCCTTTAGGGTCTACCCCCCTTAGCTTTAACTAAGAGCGAACCTAGAGGAAGGAGTTGGGAATTAGGTGACAACCCCAACTCATAGCTTGCCCCCAAAGGCACACTAAATGGAGTTAGGGATTTTCTCCATTCTAACCTTAGGTGCAGATTTAGTCAACAACATTTTTGGCACTGTAGTCAGGGATAAGTAATCTTAAACTCAAAATACGACTAAATTTTGCTTTAAGCTTTTGGAATATTTAGAGAGATTTTTATCCAAGGGGCAACTCCACTTGATCAACTTTATGTAAGAATTTCTAAAAGAAGAAGTCTAAGTGGTCTAGTTAGACCCATTCTTGAGCCTGAAAGGGTTTATAAAGGGTTTATAGAGCAAGGTTAAACATACTCTCTTCTCACACATTTCTTGCAAATCTTGGGCATGAAGCTCTTTCTAATATCCACTTGTCTTTTGGGGCTCAATTTGAACAAGATGCCATGGATAACTTGTTTGCCCCTTGTGACTTTTCTAATATCAATGGATACCCCAATAACAATCCAGATAAGGCCATTAAGGAATTGCTTTCTTTTCAAGGCAATAATGCAATAAGTGCCAACACTCACTTGAGGAATTTCAACTTGTGTGTTAGCAAATGGTGCAACAATGATAACTTTGAAGATGTTAAAATGAGACTATTTGTACTTTCCTTGGATGAAGATGCACTTGATTGGTTTACTGAGCAACCTGCTAACACATTTGATACTTTGAGAAAGATGATAACTTCTTTCACCGAGATAAGAGGGAAGAAAGGCATCTGCTCAAAGCCATCAGCCATATCAAGAAACAAGAGAATGAAACAATGGAAGAGTTCAACAAGAGATTCAATTATATAATGAAAAGTCTTCCCAATGACATTAAGCCACAAGATAAGCTTTTGGGAAATATGAAATCGTAGATTTTAATAGGGGTCATGCAAAATCACATGAGTCTAAGGGAAACGCAGAGGCTAAAGAATTTGAAAGTGATTCCATCAAAGAATTGACTCAAATAATTAAGACCATGGAGGTAAATCACACCAATCAAATGAATTCCATCCAAAATAGGATGGTGGCCATGAAAAGATCTCAAATAGGGAAATTTCATAATAGAGGAAATGATAGGTGGCATGAAAACAAGGGTTATTCATATAATCAAAGACCACCCAACCCCTTTGAATCAACCAACATGGTGGATCAAGCCCCTCCAAACTGAAGACCATGTAACAAATTTCATGATGAGGCCACATGCCCTATTATTAGAAGAATTGTTGAAAGCAACATGGTTGGAGGAAGTTGCATTGGAACTAGTGAACAAATTAATATGCTCACCCTTTCCATGGAGGATTGGATGGAAACAATTGAAAGAAGTCAAAGTGTTAAAACCATGGAATTGATTCAGGTTGTTGATAATGTGGCTAATGCTTGCGGGGTTGATGGCCTGATTTGCATAAACGATGATGTCACCAAGCTTTTTAGTGAGGAGCCCACACCAAAACAATTGCTTGTCATAACTAGGTAAAAAGGGGTGACTTAGCAAAAAAGGAATGACAAAGATCGAAGTACTCCTAAAGTTTTTGCTCCTCCCACTTATGGTTTAAATTTTGATTTGGGTGATTAGATAAACAACACAAAGGTTTCCATCCTAGTATCAGAGCTTTTGAAGATACCAGCTTAGAGGGCAAAGTTGTTGAATTCCATTAAAGCGACTCAAGGGGAAGTTAATATGCAAATGCCTAATGATGTACCAAAAGAAGCTCCAATTATACGACAAAATATGGATAGTTATGTGGGAATGGACATCATCAAACTTTCTTCATTACTTTGATGGTAAATGACCACCTCCTAAACAATTGCATGTTAGATTCAGGGGCTTCATCTAATGTCATGCCTAAGAAAGTCATGGAGCAACTGAACTTAAGGGTATCTAGGCCCTATCACAATATATGTGCCATGGACTAAAAAATAATTGAAGTGTGTGGGTTAATCAAGGATTTACAAGTTCACCTAGCAACATACCTAGACATAATGATTACTATGGATATTGTTGTGATAGTTGTACCTGACGCATGTGGCATGCTCTTATCAGGGAAATGGGCTGCAAATTTAGGTGGCAGCTTTTAGATGAACCTATCCTATGCCACCATTCCCATGCTAGATAACGCCTTGTTTGGTTGGGAGCTAGAATGAAGATATCATGTTGAGAATCCAAGGGAACCCAACAACGAAATTGTTTGCGAATCATTCAAGTCATGAAGTTATGCAATGTTAACGAACTTTCCAACAACCTTGATAGAGCATATTAAGAATAAAGAGGATGGGCATACTACAGAACACTTAGGTACTTCAAAATTTCCATCAACACATTTTGAAAACAAGGCAGAAGGATCAGTAGTAGTTGTGTTATCATCACCATCACAACTTATCGAGAAGAAAACAAAAAAAGAAAAAAAAGAAAAAATATGTCAAAAATAGATCGCCAACTTTGAGCAAGGTCAAGCCTAAGTAAGTCAATAGTCAAAAAAGAAGAAGGAAGAGGTAGATAAATTTGATGGCCATAAACAAGTTGACAGTGGGACAAGTCAAAGTCCCACGATGGTCAAGATTAGACAAGGCACATCAAAAAAAGAGCCTATGGATTTCCCTGTAAGTAATGTATTTATAACCCTTCTTACATTTCATTTCTTGCTTTTGGTTTTAGCATTTTATTTATGTATTTCCTTTCAATATATTTCCTCCTTGCTCAATTGATTTTTGAAATATTCTGACATATATGGTGCAGGTATTATTAATGTGCTTCATTGAGTTGTCTTGCTTGCAGACTCTAGGTCTTCGCATCCTTTCCTGAAGATCAAACACATGTCCCCATGTGGAGTCAAATGTTATCGATTAGGTTGCACTAAGCAGAATATGAAGACCCCATGGCCCAATGTACAAGGAACTTATCAAATTTTTTTCCAGAAGTTCAGAAGTCAACAGACACTTGTTGACCTTTTCTCTCTCCTCTCTCTAATTTTCTTCTCTTACAAATTTCACAACCCTGTAGGTAATCATATTAAATATCGCTAGTATGATGACCTATTGTAAAAGGTTCAGGCAACTTAGGACTCAATCGTCGAGTGAGTACACTCTAGAGTGTTTTTTTTACTTAGCTAATTATTCTTGGTTTTCAAAGATGAATAATTCGTTGAGTTTTTTCACTCACCTACCTCCAAAGCTAAAGTGACAACTTGATGACTGAGGCCCGAGTCTATCCTGGTGCCTTCAATTGATATATATTACCATATTAGGACATATCTAAAGTGTTGCACAATTGGACTAGGTCTTCATAAGATTTTTTAATTAATTAAAATTTTCCGTGGGATGGGATTTTTAATTAATTCCCTATGTAAAGTGTAAATAAGTGGTTCTAGGAAATGTTAGGGGCATGTGAATACCTAAAATTCATCCTTAGAGCCCTGACATTATCCTAAGACACATTTTGAGAGCCAAAAAATGTCTTATAAACCCTCAAAACCCACTTTTCCTATATTAGTAGCAAAAAGTGGCATTAAAAAAAAAATAAAAAATAAAAAATAAAAAAAATGTGCAAACATATTAAATATGTTTTTCCAAGTCAAAAAGACAAGCAAGTGACATGACATCCAAGTAAGTCAAAATTTAGTTCACAGATGAGTTGGAAGGCCACATAAGAGGGTCAAATGTCCCCCCGGGTAGGAGGGGCAAATTAGTGTTTGCTACAACAGTTAGGGTGACCGAATCCCATAAAATGAGGTTCATCTTCAATTAAAGAGAAGGCTGAATCCATCATTTTGATGGTTGGCAGTCAAAGGGAAGTTAACTCCCACATTCTACACATTTAAACCCGTGCACAAGAAAGGATACATTAGCAGATTTCTTAGTAAATGCGCAGGCCCGTTGTCATGGCAGTCAACACATAATTTTGGATGGTTAGCCTCACAAATTTTGATATCAGATTTAGTGGAGACAACTTTGACACTTGTGTCAGAGTTTGTCCCACCCATTAGCACACACAATATTCGGTAACAACCAGTCAAAAAGGTCAGAGTTTGTCCCACCCATTAGCACACAAAATATTCGGTAACAACCAGTCAAAAAGGTCAGAGTTTGTCCCACCCATTAGCACACACAATATTCGGTAACAACCAGTCAAAAAGGCAATTTGAAATACTAGTTTGGCGTTTCTTTGAGGCAGATTTAAATGCAATTTAAAGTGGGGCAACACTGCCACATGGGGTAGACCTTGTCCCCCACCTTCTCCACTGTCGGCCAATCATATCACTCACTACACACAACAAAGAGGAGAATACGTACAACACCATTGACTGATTTAATTGGATAACAGAGGTTACTCTTGGCACTCGATGGGTTGATTAATTTAGTTTTGTGGGAGATTTGTCCCCAACCAAGCCACACATATATCCACTTATTCTACGTATGCTAGTAGCCAAAACATTCGACCAACTAGTTAAAGATATGTACAGGCCAGCAGAGATAATTCACTACAATAGTTTGAGGATTTGTCGTTGCCACTTGTAATTTGACCTTGGCATTGGTATTATCAAGTAGTTCACCACTTATTGCTTTTGTTTTTCTTGGGATCAGCTCTCCAATTTTGTATAAATAAATCCTATGAGCTCCTATTTGCTTATGGTTGGAAGCTAGAAGCTTGTTGTAACTCTATCATATTTTTTATTCAATTAATAAGAAGTATAGTCGGTCATCAAGTTGGGTTTTATGTTGTTATTCTTGTAGCATGAGGTAACATGGTATTTCTTCATTGATTTCTTCTTTGCATTGCAACCATTTCTTCATTGATTTCTTCTTTGCATTGCAACCATTTTTGTATTATAGCTTGAGGGTATTCTTGTTTAGGGAAGGAAAGTTAAAATTACTTTTTTTTTGGGCTTGCACATATCCTAGTCCTAGTTGGGGTTTGTATGTTTCGGTTGAACTACAAATCCAACTTTGTCATTATCTGGCGAGTTCCCATTGACATTAATATTTGCCTTTGCAAGGTGGTTGTTGTATTGAAATAGGTTACCAATTACATTGGAGTTGGGGACATCCTTTGCTAGACTAGCCATCTCCACTGACTTAAGAAGCACATAACTCAAAGAGCCAAAGACCCTCTAGAGCGATTCAAAGAAGAAAGATCAAAGGGGGTTTCCATTAGTCTTTATATCTTCTTCCTTCCATCACTTAAAATCTAAAACTTTATTGGTCACTTATTGTGCTTTCAACTACAAATCAAGTAAAAGGCTTTTTAGATTGTTGGTCACAACAATGATCCCTTTTGTCTAGGGAGGAACCAAGTTCACTTAGTCTCCTTAGCCAAGATAGAGTAAACTTTGGTTGGACTTAGTAGTTTTACTTACACTTGAAACTAACGAATGATCGCCTTTGAATATTTGTTTAAAGGCATTCCTTAATCCATTTCTAACTGCTATTCTTGAATGTCTTCTTTGGGAAAATTCAAGAACAAGGATTAGTTCAATGTTGGTTGACTTTAAAGTAGCCCCAATTTTTCTCTTGGAAGCCAACTTTCAGTTCAACCTTATTTGACAAAATGTGTCCATTGAAAAGGGCCAAATTTCATCATTGGCAAAATTGGTCTCTTTTGGGACTAATATTTGTGTTTTTTGGACAGACTTGAAGGGTGAAAGTCTTTTCATTTAAGGACATACTTGTAATTCTTCTAGAGTGTTCAATCCCCTTTATTTATTGGAAACATTCATCCTTTGGGATTGTATCATATCATTAAGTCATTTGTTCTTACTTGTTCTTTTTTTCGAAATTAATTTGAACCCTTCTCAAAAGAAGGTTGTTAATTTATAACTCATTTAGACACTTGGAAGAGGTGTCCTTTCCCCTTGGGGGAACATTTTATAAACCTATCCAAGGCACCTTCTACATCCCTCATCCCACAAATGGGACTCAACTCTAATAAAATAATATTTTCTCTTGGGAGCTTAGGGACTTTTTCCCCTTGGCATCCTATTCTTCCCAATTTGGTGAAGACCCTCATGGTTTGATTGATTGGTTTGTTCATTGCTTTAACACTAAAATAGATTAGATTAACATTAATCACTTTCAAATTTCATTCCCTTTTGCTTTCATTTCATGCAAAGTGGTTCACATTTCCCAAGCTTTACATGCTAAATATTTGGATGAGTTTTGTGAACTAGTCTAATTTATTTCAAGCATTTCCTTTTCCTAACATCTAGCCATTGATCATAGCCATCTAACCTAAACAGATGAGTTGGGAATTGGGTGACAGTCCCAACTCATAGCATGCCCCCAAGGCCACACCAAGTGGAGTTAGGGATTTTCTCCATGCTAGCTTGTGGATTTAGGTGGCAAAAACTCTAACAGAATAGTTAATATTGCACCCATCTTCACTAACAAATTATTAATCTTCATATTGAGCGTTGCAAGTTATCTGGTGCCAAAATTGTAGACAATTTGTTTTCCATATGATCTATCTTGTCCTCTCTTAGATGTCATTATTCCAATTGTTGGGGCTCTAAGAGAAAGACAACCTCACAGAATATAGATAGGGACTTGAACAATGAATAGAAGAGACACAGGGCTTTGACAACAATCAGAGACAAGTGACCAAGAAAAAAACAAAACCAACTACCAAATCTAGAGAGTGGCCAATGATAAATAATAAGCATTTTTGGAGACTCCCTCAAGCCATTATTACCTTGTGTTGTAATGAGTGACCATGAATTGCATCAACCATCAACAAGATATGGTGTCACCATCCTTTGCATTGTCGAGGAATTGAGTTGACAACAAGGCCATGCACATCACTTCACATGAGGGATACACTCATCTGAAGATTAATCATCAAATAGAGGGAGAGTGCTGACATTGAGAAGTTGAATGAGTATTTATGTGAATGTGAGTGGGATCATCACTAAATTTGAGGGTGTGTACAACATTCCTAAAAATTATTTTACATGGGCAAAGGAGTAATAACTTTAAGTTTTTAAATTCCATCAATTCTCAATGTTATGTGATGTGTACCTCTGTGATTGTTCCATTTACAAAGAGTTCAAGGCACCAAGAGGATTTTGCGCTTGGTCAATGAATCTACTAGAGCATTGAAATCTCATAGATCATGTTTGGCTCAAATTCTATGAAATGGAGACATCTAGTCCATAACTCTTTGATATACAGAATTTAACAAATGTTGTACCAAGATTAATGTCTAATAATATTATTAGAACCTCCAACAATGATAAGTGAACCAATCTACAGAGAAATGACCAAGATTGATCCTTGAAGCAACCCGTACAGCACAAGTTGATTGTAGAAGCTAATCCCAATCCCCAAGAGTAAGTTATTTTTATGTCTTTTGAAAACACAAAAAGCTTTTCTTCTAATACATTTTTCTTTTGGATGCCTTTCCATTTAACAAATAGACATAGACATGTTCATAATATAGGTTGTCAATACCTTGCATCTTTTAAACTAATGAAATAACCAATTCACTTATGGGTTTTAGCTGCTTAAATCATAATGTTTATTAATTTCACACAAGATTAACTAGAATTCCTTGCACTAAAGAAGAAGACCCTCAACTCATACTCGTGTCAAAATCCTCAAAGGGGGGTGAGCACGTAACAAATATCGTAGATGTCAATTAATCTAAATGGTTTTTTGAAGTCGCCTCGTTGTTCCTTAGAGCCATTGGGGTTATCAGTGATTAATATGGCTACATATCTTACATTGTACTCTCATAATCCAAGTACTAGAGCTAGTAGTGGTCTCCAAATTGTAGTATGATATAATTAAGGAGATCTTACTCATGCCAACATTTGCACATATTTTGGCAGATGTATCAATTCATTTTATCAACCTAGCTAATGTCACAATTGAGAAATATATAAAGAATTATAGTTATCTTTGTCAAAACTCTTATTTGCCACATGCAAATAGAGTGATATGGTGGTGTCACCCAAATTGAGGTTGCAAAGACATTTTACTCAAGTTAATCTTTAACAAACATGATTTGACAAAAAGACTACTATTCTATTTGGGGCTAGATCTTTGTTCATGCTTCCAACATCAACATTCATTCTTACAAACTATTAAAAATGATCATTCAAAACTTTGAAAGAAAGGTCCACCATCTCTTTTTGTGGTATTTATTACCACAATCTATTCAATATGTTATTGATATTTTGATACATGTAATATTTAATTGTTTCATTATTCAATAACAACTCCACATTCAACTTTGGGATTACTTCCTAACTCTCAACAATAAAAATCATTAATTAAAGAGGCTTGAAATCCAAAGAGGTGGGGATTTACACTAGATTGCTTCTTTGAAAGAATGGAGGTTGGGGAAGTGACAACATAATGGCTTTAAAAACCCAAAGAACAAAAAAAAAGTGAAGCTGCATGAAAAGTTTCTAAATGTTATCTTCAATTAAGCGATACATGGCTTCTAATTATTAACCAAAAAATCAACTTATAATAGAAAATCAAAATCCCCTCCTTGTATTTTCTCAACATTAAATAAACTTGGAAAAAAAATTGTTAAACACACATGGGCAACCACAAATAGGAAAGATAAAACATGAGAATACTATTTTTATTAACATATGATTTACATTTATAGTACACAGTTTGACCGTTGGGTTTCACATCCCAAGGTCTCTTGGATTCCTTTTGTCCATCCGGCTTCCACATTAACCCATTAAGAATTAGGTGTCCAACATTCCCCCCCTTAATCCGAAGGGTTATGTATGAGTCCAAGAAGAGCGTTGCAATACAAAATGTGCAAAAATGCATGGCAACACTACGCTGAATGTGCTCTCTGAAATGTTGGTATAAAGGGCGGTGGTTTAAAGATGACCACCAACACTGGAATGCTTAGTGCAGTTCCCGGAACTCTTCCAAAACAGACAAGAAACTGAAGTCTTCTGCTAGAGGAAGTGCTCCTATTGTTTTGAAGAGGGAAACCTTCAACCATGAAAAGGAGGTCTCACCCCGCATAAAAGGGAGAACTTCAACCTGAAAAGGGAAGTCTCAACCTGTGATGGTTTAAGGATGACCAACAACTCTGGAATGCTTAATGCAATTCCTGGAACTCTTCCAAAACTGGCAAGAAGCTAGAGGCTTCTGCTAGAGGAAGTGTTCTCAATTTTGTTTCTGGAATTCTTCCAAAACTGGCAAGAAGCTGAAGTCTTCTGCTAGAGGAAGTGTCCCGGATTGCCAACTGAAGGGATGCTCAACGGCATCTTTGTTTCTGGCTACAACTCTGAAACTGGTGTGGCAGATTGTGGTTCAAACTCACTTGAGGTGGCTTTGAAGCCTATAGATGACCGTCATTTCCCCCCTGTCAGATGCAAGGTGAGATGATGGAGAAAACTCAACTGCAAGACTATTCAATACTCTGGAACAAGTTCTGACATGTGTTTGGAATATCTTCTTGGCTTTTGATGCCCATTGCCAAGAAGCGATCCATCCAAGATGAATCTTTGTTCTTGCAGGATGTTTATTTCTGAAGCATCTGTGTGAAGAATTACTGGTTTTATGACAGTGCTTACATGGATGAAGATCAAAACAGTGATCTTTCAAATGGCCAACTCGGTCACAGTGTTGGCATTTTACAAATTGTTGTTGTTGTTGTGGAAGTGGGGCAGAGTCCGGAACAGCTGGAGGTGAACTATCATGAGGAGCAGGTGAACTGTCATGAATGAATCCAGCACTTTGAAACTGAATGGGCTTGGTGTAGTCTGGAATATGAAAGGACAAGTCCTTGTCATATCCAAGACCAATTCTGTGCTTGTTGTGGACAAGCTGTTCCCAAGGCCTGATGATGGGCTTGGGAAGTGCAGACCGAGTTTCTACATCTGCATGCAAATCTGTTGTTGTATTAGGCACTGAATTTGCAACATTAATGTCTCACTGTTTATGGGAGTCTATTTCAATTTTCTGAACAGAAACAGGTTCAGAATGATGACTCCACTGCTGTAATTCTTCTTGCTAGAATTGAGATTCAAGCTGTAAAAAATCAATCTTTTCATGTACATCTTGTAAACAACTATGAATATCGGTGAGAAAATCTTTGCTGATTTTGACTGTATTATCTATAGTAGAGAGTATTAGATTGTCCAGTAACTCTAATATTTCATCAATTGGAACCATTTTTCTTCAGCAAAATTTTACTCCCTTTTGCGAAATGACTTTCTTGTCCAACAAATATCTTTGCCCAAATATGCTCCTTGTAGAGCTTTCAAAACCTTTAAAAGAATTCTAGCTCTCCTCTGCGAGGATCTCAAAACAATATCAATAAAGACAATAAAGACTCCAAACAATATCACTATCAATTACTCTTGTTACTCAACCCTCCAATTGTTTGAGACGCATGGAAAGTCGATAAGCATAAAATGATTCGACTAAGGAAATGGTTATTGAAAAGGCAATACCCTTGACTGAGCTCCAAAAGCCGAACTTTGACCAAAAAGAGATGGAGTGCTTCCAAATGTTGTGCTGCTCCCAAATGCTGGAGTAGATGCAACACCAAATGCTGGAGTCGATTGACCAAAAGCTGTAGTGCTCCCAAAACCAAAGGAAGTAGTGCAAGCCCCAAAAACTGGAGTACTGGAAGCCCCAAAGGCAGGTGTAGTTGTTGACCCAAATGTACGCGTTGAAGTAGATCCAACTACAGGTGTTGAAGTAGATCCAAATGCAGGTGTGCGAATTGACCCAAAAGCAGGTTGACTGCTTGCACCACAAGTTGACTCCCAAACGCTGGCTGCGTTTGTCCAAAAGTGCTTCCAAAAGGACTTGATTGAGCGGGACTTGGTGATCCAAATCCTCCAAATGCAATCTTTTGTTCAAATGCAGATGTTCCACCAAATGGAGTAGACGTCGTAGAACCAAATGCGGGTGTCGAAGTTGCACCAAAAGCTGGTGTCGAAGAGGTGCCAAACACTAGAGAAGAGGTGCCAAACGCTGGAGCAAAAGAAGCCAGTGGCAAGGGACATATGGACGTAGAGTGAAGTGGTATTTAAACACGCATAAGAGCAGCGTTCAATATATGATGAGAACTGGTCCTCCCCTGAGTTTGAACTCCTGAGCAGCGACTGCTACAGTCTTCTTCTAAGACATCATATACCTTGTAGCATTTATGAACTCTGAAGCAGAAGTCGTAGACCTTTAATGGTATCTCTCGGCCTAACTGGCTTTCAAAGACTATTATTGAATGCCTAAAGTTTCAGGTTTAAAACTCATTAATTCTTGTTGCATCAATAGTTCACAGGCTACACTTGCCAACTTTAAAAACTCTGCTTCCCATCGTCATCATATGGCTTAAAAGAGAAGCATTTTTTATTTTTTTTTTAAGAAAAACATATGGTTTAGTTGCAATAAATATAAAACCTTATATATTGCAAACAGTGCGAATAGTTTGTTATCAGGTGGGAAACTTGAGGGCCACACAAAGTCTGAACTTCCAGTAGATTTTCGTTGACAGAAACCTGTTTATCATTATCAGAGACTTTGAAGCATTCACAAACGAAATATCTGGTCAGCTCGTGTTCTCGAATCCTGTTTTCCAGATTGTCGAGGCTTTTGCAACACAGGTTCTCAGTGTTCAAAAAATAAGTTCCAGACTGTAAAGAAATATAACACGATTCGAAGAACCTCGAAACTGCGGTGCAATCATTTGTAGAGGAATGAACATTATATGCAAACTGCCCCCATATGCTGAAGAAAACCGTGGCAATGGTAAGACAGAAATGGCCACGTCAGGAGGCCGACGGTTTGAACGCAAGACGTTTCGTACACAACTCAACAGCCTCCAAGCAACTTTACGTCCCGTCTCGAGAATCATTCATACTGTAAAATGCCTGACTCCACGACAAAGGTGAATCTCTCCATATATCGGGTTATAAATTTATTTAAAAAAAAGATCTAATCGACTCCACAGAATGTAAACAGGAGCCAACGTATACAGCGTGACAACGTTTTAAATGTATCGGTGTTGCTTTCAACTATTTGAAAAAATATTAGAACAGACCAGCGTTAAAAACTTTGCTGTAATGACCGACGGCTTTCAGAAAGTATTTCCGCACCGTGGAGGCACCAGAACAAACGGCCACTCGTCTATCCGCAGTGAAATCCGCCGGATCCTTTCTCTGCCTGGGCTAATCATAAACAACTGCAATGGCGTTGTTTACAAGCAAAATCTGCCCTGGAATTACACGTTAGGTGGCATAAAGTCTCAAGCCCTCGGTCGCCGATCTGGAGCAGGTATAACGCATCAAAAAGAGAATATATGACAGAGAGTGGCAGGTAAAGAAGGGCACAAATAGCGCTGAGTGAGTCGTATTGTGGAATGGCGCACACAATGGTATAAAAAACTAGATATAATAGGTGTTACTACACAGTAGCACAGAAGCGTTTTGTTAGACCAACACACAAATTGATAGATAAATCGCTCTTCAAGGGGAATTCCTTTGAATGAATATTTCCAGGGGATTAAACAGAGGAAATGCTTCTGATAGGAGCGTAAATGTCATAGCTATCATGCAAAAAGGCCACAAAATAGAGCGAAGGGGCGTTTAAACACAGGCTTAAGGGCAGCCTTCACAAGCGTTTAGACAGTGGACAATGGTATATAACCAAACACTGAGGGAGCCATTCATTCATGCGCAGAGAATCACCATTGTTCAAAGTCAGGAATTTGTGCTGGCTGAAGGCTGATGTGTCAGGCTGCAGAAATGCAGAACATGGGCAGAATACGCAGGAGTGCAGGTGCGTTTTTTTTTTTGTTTGAGACAGAGGATAGAGAAACCTAGCACAAATTTAGCTAAGAGAGGTCAGCCAGACCGTTTACAGCATGCACACAATAATGACAGTTCTATTGCAGGAATGCAAAACTGACATGCACAGAAAGGCCACAACTAGTGGCTCAAATTTGAGCAGGGCAAAAATTCGCCTGCAGCTCTGATACCATGTTAAACACACATGGGCAACCACAAATAGGAAAGATAAAACATGAGAATACTATTTTTATTAACATATGATTTACATTTATAGTACACAATTTGACCGTTGGGTTTCACATCCCAAGGTCTCTTGGTGTCCAACAAAAACAAAAAAAACAGCTTTGTGATAAACAACCAAAATCCCCTCATCTTGTATTTTCACCTAACATTCAACATGCAATACAAGCTCTTAATTACAGTGATAAGATCGAAAAAATTATTCACATATTTACCTAAAAATTACCTACTACAAATTATCTAACATCGTGATTAATAAGATATATAAAATGACAACCATGTATACTAATTTAATTATAAAACATAAAATCCAAAATGGAAAAAACCCATTAAAACAAATGTGGTGAAAAGGGCCCACTAAAATGACGTGGTAAAGCCAAAGTCCCAATAAAATAGATGTTGCCTATACAATGCAAATTAAAAGAAAAGGTAAATTAAATAATAAAATATAATTTTAAAGAATAAATTTCGTTATGATTCATTCAAAAAAAATTAAATATAACTTATTCATATTATTAAAAAATTGAAGGCAAAGCATTTTTATTCGCAAAGAAAAATTAAAAGCACAATAAACTTAATTCACTTCGAATGAATATATTTTGGAATCAAATGTCATCAATTGCTATAAGAATTAACATAATTAAAAATACAATAAAAATAATTAATCATATTAAAAATCATTTTTATTCACAAAGAAAAATTAGGAGCACAATAAACTTAATTCAGAGGTTTTTTTTAAGGGGTTAATGAAAATAATATAAAACATTTTAGTTAGTCAAAGATCATTTATAATTAAAATAAAGATATATAAGTAATATTTTACAAAAGGAAAAACATATATTATCGGCTATCTTTTTTGTTTATACCTATTTTTAGTTAACATGTTGTATTTGCACAACTCTTCATGAAAAAGAACCATCATGTTTAATTAAATCTTAAATGATTCATTAAACTAACTGAGAATAGCTAAAGTATTTCACAAAAATAAATATACAATCGAAAAAACCTCCAATTTAAAACTGGGCTGTTTATGAAGGATTATCTTTTATGGCTATCTACTTGTAAATTCCATGGGCTTCCCTGAAATGTTGTATTAGTACAACTGTTTGTGAAAAAAGCCAATCACGATTTTTTATCTAAAATGCTGCATTGCCAGAGCTGAAGTAAAAAGACTTACTCCCAGAAAAGGATCCGAAATATCAATAGCGCTTAATCAAACCAAATTACAAAACATCCACCTAAAATCTCATACTTAGTTTGCATGTGCAGTACTGTGCAACATCTCCTTTTATCTACATTTTAATGGAAAATGAACATCATTACTCTTTCTAGAGTGAAGAAATTAAACCCATGGCATGGCATAAACTATTCCAAGTAAAATTGCTACCATTGGACATTCTTACTCTCAAATTCAATGCAAAAGCATACAATTTCCATGGTAGAGAGGTCATAGATGCATCGAGTTTTATTGCTGGATAACAAAGAATAAAACTGATAAATACAGAATCAAGCATCTAGCCAATGACCATTTGATATGGAAATGCAACCATCAACTCAAGTCCCTCAATGTCTTTGTTTCATGACATCAATTGTCACTCGATGCCTTGCTTCCATGACAAGAATTTGATCGGCACCCATGCCTTTTACCAGTACTCATGCCTGTGAAATTTCCTTTGCAGTGATTTTGACACCAATACTAAATATAAAGGCTCACAAAAACTGTAAAGGTAACCTGTCAACAAGAACATACAAGCCACACTAGCAATGTCTGTTTTAACACATGTTCTACAAAATCAGCTTGCATCTCAGAACCTAAATTAGTCAAACCCTAAGGCACTAAAAGAACATAAAACTACAGCAGATTAGTTTCTCTTAGTTTGATTAGATATAGAAAATATTCCTAACTATAAAAGTGTTTCTTGTATAAGGATATACAACAAAAAAACTGGGATGAAACACCTTCCCTTTCTCGAAACAGTATAGAAAATTCTGGAACTGATACAACATTAACAGGGATAATTTTGCACCGAGCAACTTGTTCTTGAATCTTCCTAACTGCTTCCTAACTGCAAAACAAGGCAGTGGAGAGACCTCCATCATTGAGGTTGATCCACCATAACAAATCAATTACTTAGTGATAAAGACAACACGATAGAATCTCAAATTAATTCAACCTAGTTGCCCTGTATAACCCCTCTACAAGATAGAGACAAACAGCACATGTCGTCTAATTATTCATAGGCTCCCTCCAAAAACATGAAGCACAATGCACATAGACTAGTTAAAAGTGTTGAGAAGTGGATTTTTTATCCCCAAGGGATGTAGGGATAGGGGCGAGTTTTGATGATTACAACCACTTGGATGTTTCTCTGGTAACTTCTATAATTCTGAAAATCCTTAAATTGTCATGGTCGCAACACCTTGATTCATTTTTTATACCTCTACAGAAGCATATATCAAATTCTTTTGCACAATGCTACAGAACTGCCTATGACTACAAATAAATACACCCAAAGTCATAAGACATGAAATTTTATCATATTGTATATCTACAATGTTTTCGTCGACAATGATGAGTGGAATATTTAACCTCTGTACTTAGATACCATGGATCATCTCCTACAAGCATCGAATCCCCTTCATTATCCTCGTACACAACCCACCAGCGCCTCCATATCAGATATATGACCATGACTGTTTTGACCATCTAGTTTGGCTGGCAGTATCGCAGAAATCCATGATTAAACACAACTGGTCCTTGAGATGTGCAGACAAATCAAACTTCCAATTGATAAAATCAAAATCTGGGAAGGAACACATCCTCTATTGTTTGCCATAAAAAATCAAAAATAAGATTGTGGTCACAACCCGTGATGAAAAAGTCGCAGAAGCTATGTCAGATCATTACCACCTGATGAGTTGTTTTCTCAAATTGTTATGCATTCATGCTTTTCTAGTTCCAAACCAGGAGCTGACCCAGCCTCGCCCACCATTACATAGAAAAATCAATCAAATGATGTTTTTCCTTAACAACGATCGGTGTAGTATTAACCGTGGATCAAATCCTACAAGCATCACATCTCATGAGAGGGAAGACTCTATCTATTGATCATTTGTACACAAGGGGCCAGCCCTTGCTAGAATACTAACTTTTGTTCCCATATACAGTAAGGAATTTATTAGATTTGGCTGATAATATTGCAGAATTAGTCATTAGAAGGGCAGATCAGCGGGTTGTGAAAGGGAACACTCCTTAATCTACTTGTTTTGATGACCAGAGCCAGTTATATTCAATAAAAGGCGGGTGAGACTCGTCAGCTCTAGTCTGCAGAGTTGGGAAAAGCACGAATCTAGATCTGGGAAAAGTATGAACCGGAACACTCTTTTAGCCTTATTTGTTTTGATGGCCAAAGCTAATCTTCTATAATATAGATGGAAAAGACTCGTCGGCTCTGGCCTGCACAGTTGGCAAAAGAATGAACCCAAACAATTTAGAGATCTGATGATTTGGCATAGCCTTTGCGCCTCTTTTATCACGATTGTGACTACGATTTTATTTTTGCTTTCACATGGCAAACCGCACGCCTCTTAATCTTGATTTCCGATTGCAAGCCGCACATCGTTCGGACTCATCTGTAACACAGTGTTATAGACAGCGTTCTCTGCATCTAAACTCCTCAGGGTCAGCATTAAAATTTGTTCTCTCGGAACCCCTCCGCGGTCATATCTTTTATTTTGATTTTATCACTTAGAAATTTGATATACCTTCCCATCTCAATGATCACTTGTTTGAGCATATTTTTTGCCACACTTCCAGCCAACCAGATGGTCACAACGTTGCTGGAAAATTCTTTCTGCCCTCAGATTTAGTGCCTTGTCTTTTATTATTCCCCACGGAGAGAAGCCATGTTAGAGAAGCGGCAGCACATCAAACCTGGCTTTTTCTCAAGAAAAATGTTAAAAATGAGCACCTGAATCGCTTATAATCCCTACCATATGTCGAACAGAGAGACTTTTCTACAGGCAATTCCTTCTGGTATACCGATATGCCAACAAAGATTGAAACAATTAGCCGATGAAAAATCGCTTGGTAATGCTAATAGAGGTGAACAGTGAATAGGGATGATAAGAATGCTCTAAACATTTGATTACTGTAGTTGTTTATTGTCACAGATAGCAGATCCGAGCAGAAAAAACATAAACAAACGCATTAATAAAGAAAAGCCTCGACCAGAAACCATGGAAGGCAGAGCAAAGAGTTTTGTTAACTTACCTCATCAGCCAGTCCCGGCTAAATGAACCGCCAAATATTGTGCCATCCCCGACTCTGAACAGAGGGGATGGATTCTCATGACCGATCCACAGATCCATTACCTTAACCCTCCCTATCTACCCGTCCTGTCCATCATGACATTTTATCTTGTACGCAGGAGAATCGATATAACCTAAAAGCAGTGGCTATGTAATAACTACCGGAACCCTAGAAACCCTAAGAGAATCCACATGCAAAAAAGGAAGGAATGCCTATGTAAATAACCCTAGAAACCCAAAGAGAATCGACATACAAAAAAGGGGGAGTAGTGGCTATGTAATAATCACAGAAACCCTAATGGCTATGTAATAACTACCGGAACCCTAGAAACCCTAAGAGAATCCACATGCCAAAAAGGAAGGAACGCCTATGTAAATAACCCTAGAAACCCAAAGAGAATCGACATACAAAAAAGGGGGAGTAGTGGCTATGTAATAATCACAGAAACCCTAATCAGGGATTAGGTAATTGTCAGGGTCACTGTTGTAATTTACCTGCATTCCTAACAGTCAACTGTTCTTTTAAGACTCTCTTTAAGTTTGGATAAGTCTTCACAGAAGCATCTTGTTTAAAACTCCGTGCGCCACAAATGACGCTTTGGTTTCAATAATTATGTTCCGTAAAAGAAATACATGTGAGAGTGGGAATGAGAATCTTTAATTTCTATATGACTATTTTGGCAGGTTGCGTTTAAACTCTACTGCTCTGCCACCAATGATAGCAAGGTGGAAAGTAGTTAGTGAAAGTGAAGTTGTTTGGTTTCCCAATCTGATCAACGCCATACTAATAAAAATTTTACATCTCGATCAACCATCAAGTTGATCAAGGTCATACTAATTAAAATTTTACATCAGTTCAAGTTGCCCGTTGCAATCATGCTTCAACATTAAATGAATTTCGCAGTACATCCGAGCGTCACATCCCGGCAGTACGTCTTGACATTTACATTAATACGGTTGCTCTAAAATATTGCAGTATTTTGGTAATATTTTGATAAAATTTAGCAGAGATTTTTGTAAATCTAGATTATAGCTGTTTAACTTTAATATTTTAGATGTATCAGAAATTTTGATATTGCTGAATCCATTTCCACCATCAAAAATATGATTCAATCACTATCACTACAAAAAATTTTAAAATTGTTTGCCAAAATTCTAACATTTTCCTCCAAATACGTAAACTATTTGAAATATTAGTTTAGCAACAGGGACATAGAACGCTGGTTCAGAAAATTATTAAAAGCTCCGTGTGGTGCTCCCGTTGTCTGCATCAACTGTATATTGTTCTTAAACAACCATAGAGGATCCAGATTCAGTTAGACAACATAACAGTAACAGTGTATTGTTACAGGTTTTAGAGGGTATTTGGCATATTTTCTAGTTTAATTAGTACAAGAGTTTAGTGGAAATTGGAACGAAAAGTTTGACTTGTGAACTCTGTAATCTCAATAGGGCATGGACTTGCTTTTTTGGGTATTGAATTTATATATAAAGTTAAAACAACAATTTAAACAACAAAAACAAATATAAAGTCAAATAAATTTCTACTAAACTGTCATCAAAACTTCTAGTAGTTGGACAACACATATATTAGTATTAATACATTGGACTTTACACTCTACATTAGACTCTAGGTTAGATTTTGAAAGTTTGAGATATAAAAACATTTTGAATAATGTTTTCTAATTAAAATAAAATTTGGTAGATGTTGAATTCCAATTTTTTTTTCACCAATAACCATTTCATGTGAATAGGATTAAATCAAAAATACATCTTAGTATAGAAACAATGGATTCTCAATTAATAACACTAACTCTAAGCACTTCCCTTTTAGAAAAGAAAGTAATGAGGTTATTAATGTTTTTATATTCCAGTATAGAAATAATGGATTCTCAATTAATAAGATTGACTCAACTAAGGACACAACTAAAATGTATAGATTGTATAAAGGAGACAAATTCAAAGTCTAAAGAAAGAATAATAAAATATGCATAGATCTACTCCTTAGTAAAGAGAAATGATATATTCTTTCATTAAGATGATAAATACATTTCTATTGAGGAGAAAGAATAATCTAATATTTGTCCTTTAAAACTATTTGAAATGAGCATTAGGTATAGGAATATGTGATTGTTGATATACATTTTTTGACATGTTAGAAAGCTCTTAACAATGACATTGCCACTTAGCTTAAAGAGCTCAATTATTACATGTTTGCATCATAATGTTGATGATATCATTAGACACATATTAGTTGTGAAAAAAAGTTAATCGTTCATTCAAAATTAGTCACCTCAAAATTGTTTAGTGTAGTGAGATCACATTGTTCATTGCTATCGGCCATAATATCTAAAATAGATCATATTGAAAACATTTTATATAAAGTAAAAGAATCGTTTGATTCCTCCTTTTTCTACACATTTTGAATATAAAGCAAAAGAACATGGACCATTTATATGGATTCAATAAAGTAATGATAATGAAGTAAGAATAATTATTTTGAAGCAATCAGAAGTAGCATAGAGAGTTATAATATCTAGAATAGATTATATTGAAAATATTTTAGACTAGTACAATCACATTAAAAATATTAATGTAATTGATATAGCTTAAAGCTTTATAAATATAACAGAAAAAAATATTGCAACACAAATACTGCCTTACCAATGTACATATTTACCTTATTAACCAAGTATAAAAAGGTTACGAGTCAACTTTAACTTGAGAAAAAAAATGAATTACACATTTTATTGTAAAATGAACCACTCGCTAAATAAAATTTGCTTGTATATTAATTTCCTCATGTAATTAGAATATGAACTTATTATAATTGGAATAATCTCAAATCCCTAGAAAATTGGTAGGCAGGGAGCCATGTGACACACATCTTATTGTAAAATGAACCATTTTGGTAAATAAAATTTGCTTCTATGTTAATTTCCCCGTCTAATTAGAATATGAACTTATTAGAATTGGAATAAGTGCCACGAATATAATTTTTTTAATTTATTAAAATTCAATACAACCTAACAAACTTTGTAACACATTACAACCATTGATAAGCATTAAGACTAAGCATATGTTGAGCATATTCCTTGAAAATCAATCTAGGTTGTCACTTAAAAAGATAAAAATAAATAAAAGTCAGCATATCATCATCCACCTTAAGTTGAAATAAGAAGTATTAGGCAATAAAGTAAAAGAATCCTTATATAAAGGAAAATAACACAGACCAATATTTATATGGACTCAATAAAGTAATGACAATGAAGTAAGAATAATCATTTTCAAACAATTAGAAGTAGCGGAGATTATTTTGCATTTCTTAAAAAAGAAAAAAGATCATGTCATTACAAAAACAAATGTATGAAAAATAGTTTTAAATGAAGTAATAGATCCCTGAAATAAAAATAGTAAAAAGAGAAGAAGAATATAGTTATAAAGCACATAAAGGAGAATACATGGGTGTGTAGTTTAAAGATTCATTTATACCCAAAGAAGATTGTTAAGATATTTAGATACTTAGGAGTTAGTTAAATTCAATTTGGTCTAATGTGTCTATTAGGTAAAAATGGGTTTCTTTGTGTGTTTCTTTAGCATGTATTAGTTGTTGTTAAAATCTGAAAGTTCTATGGGGAAATTTAAAAATTCTTTGTAGAAACTTGAAAGTTCTATGCAGAAAATTGAATGTACCTACATAAAATCGAATGTACTTAGCAGAAAACTGAATAGAATTGAATGTACTTTGCAAAAAGTTGAATGTACTTTGTAGAAAATTGAATGTATTTTGCAGAAAGTTGAATGTACTTTGCAGAAAATTGAATGTACTTTGTAGAAAGTTGAATGTACCTTGCAGAAAATTGAATGTACTATGTTGTTACAATTACTTAGAATGCAAGTTTCTTCTTCACAACCTTTTATCAACAACAATTGTAGATAGAACATAAACTTAAGGATCATATAAAGACAACCAAGCACAAATATGAGACTCTGAGAGTTAGGTCCAATGACCAGGGCAAAACCCACAAGGGGAAAACCCAAATGATTCTTCTTCTATTAGATTTCTTCAATTGTTCAATAGAGTATAGAGAGAGAGAGAAATGAGAATGAATAAATTCACCAGTGTTTTGTCAACTTACAGTTCAAGTGCTCTTTCTCTTTGCTGGAAAATCTCCTCCTCCTCTTGATTAGATCTTTTCCTACACACTTGCTCCAACTCTTCCCTTGCTTTTACTCTTCACTTGCTCTCACACTTTTCTTGCACACACTTAACTCTAGCTCTCCTTCTTCACAATGAACATGTTACACTCAACGCTCACTTGCACTTGCTTAAATAGATGAGAAATGAGAGTTACAAAATGAATTCATTCCTTGAGCCAATAATAGGATAATTGAATTCCATGAGGAAGGAGTTACTTGAGGAGAAGTGTAACTCATCCAAAGAATAGAGAGAGATACACTTGTCTTAAGGAGTTACAATTCGAATTAAAGAGAGAGAGAGTATTTGGTGCGAGTTACAAATCGAATTGAATGAGGGAGTTACAAGTGCATTTAATGAGTTACACTTTTGTCATACATTCAATTAGTGAGGGAGAGTTACATTTTCTTAAGTGTGGAGTTACTATTTTATTCCAAGGGAGAGGTTCAATTTGCCAGGTAAGAGATTCTCAATTTCATTTACTTATTTCATGAGAGAATTCATTTTTATTAATTCATTAAAGGTGAATGACTTTAGACTATTTTATAAATAATAATATCATAATAATAATAATACTAGTAAGGATAAAAATATTAATTCTTGACTTGTATAATCATGATTGATTTGATTTTAAATTGGATTCCATATGTTGAGATTATCCTTGATCATTTAAACATGACTTTCTATTTTTGGAAAATCGCTTCCAAATTGAGATGTGACTTACTATTTTTGGAAAGTCATATTAGAATTGTTAGAAATGAAATTTTATTATAGGTGGTTCAAACGAGACTGAAAGATATGATTTCTTCTAGGATAAATTCATCCATGAGCTTTCAAATTTTAACAGTTGCATTGTAATTCAACAATCATGATATATTATAGACCTAGAGTGATCTTATGACTTGTATTCTCTTTGATACTAACAATTATTCTATTATCTCTATTCAAAGAGCATGGAGGGTCATGACTAATGATTGACTGTGACAGCTCTCTTATATAAAAGCTTTTCTTTTGCATTTATAAAATTGCCTCAAATG
The DNA here is from genome assembly GCA_031772625.1 of Pinus tabuliformis. Classification (NCBI taxonomy): domain Eukaryota; kingdom Viridiplantae; phylum Streptophyta; class Pinopsida; order Pinales; family Pinaceae; genus Pinus; species Pinus tabuliformis. The sequence continues at coordinate 1,268,296,123 of CM062804.1, forward strand.
TCCACATTGGTTGGGGTCGTAGACTGTTTCCCTCGTAGAGGGATTTAACCATGTAAAAATATTGGTGTTATGATATTTGATTTGGTTGTGTGAGTGGTTACTGAAGGCTTTCATCTTGTATGGAATACCATGTTTTCCCAAACATGGTATCAAAACCAATTTTACGAGATACTCCAATTGTTGATTGAGAACTTTATCGCATTTGCAAGATTTGTTATTTTTGTACATTTCGGCCCAAACAAGATATTCAACTATATATGGAGCATTGTTACATGTTAAGAACATCTTTCATTTCATCCAAAGAAGTGTTTGTTTGCCCCAAAAATGGTTTTTTTGTCAAATCTAGAGGTATACAATCTGAATACACCATTAAAAAAAACACACAAAGTTCATTTTTCAATTTTCTGTTTATATTCCCAGTGTGCTACTATTTTTGGTATGCATATAACCTTTTCTCTGCGCTCTATACCATTCAACAAATCGATAACATAGCAAAAAGTGTTTTCATGACTACATATGCTCTTTGTTGTGCACTCTATGCAATATCAACAAAACATAAACACAAAGAAACTTGTGCTATCCATGTAAGCTCACCGAGATCTAACCCATTGTCGTTGATTTTTGTTTTTTTTATCCAAATTGTTATTTGATCTTAGATGAAAAATTTTCTTGGTAAGCACATTTTTGAAACAAAGTTGTAACAACACCAATGACATCCCCATCCTCCTTCACTATTAGTGTTATGTGTTTTGCATTAACTTACTTGGTTGCCCCCAGATGCGGGTGATTAATGCCGCCTGTACAGCGACGATCCTTTGGGCGGGCAAGTGCTATAGACACATGGCCTCCCGCACTGCCAACGCAAAGCCCACCGCCAACATTTATGGTCATTTAATGAAGCGTGATTTAATGAAGCATGATTACCAAAAATCATTAATGAAGGGAGAGAGCCGAGGCCACCTACTTCTAGTTCTGGACCTCAATATGGAGAATAACCTGCGACCTCCCCTTGCTCTGCCTCCTCTCGCCTGCAATTGCCTTCCCGCAGCGGCACAACAGAGCTCCAGAATAGCGTTAGGAGACGTTGTTAACTTCTATGCTGCATTGAGTTCATTGAAGGTGCTCATTTCTCCCATAACTCGCTTTGCCATTACCAATTTGTTGTCTCTGGTCTCAATTCTGCCTCTGGCACTTGTATTCCCCACTCCCCCACCTTCTCAAGCTGCTCCACCCCATCTCCAACTCCTACCCACACCCAGCGTACTGGTATCTACCCTGTCAACATGCCCTGCCTCAGGCACAGAATGAGAAGCCGCAGGCGAAGTAGTCATGGGAGAGAAATACACCCGCCCTCGCTTTCCTCGTCTGTTGAGAATGCAACAAGATGATGGAGCTTAGTGGAAAGAAGTCCCCTTCACTAAGTGGGCTCACAGGCTATTTTTGGCGCAAAGTCTATTTTTAGACATATGGATCATGGTCTATGAGTTGCAGGATGCTATTTGTGGATGATTGGTCATGTTGGTAAAAATAGATGGACTTCTATTTTTAGACATATGGGCGGTTTCTATTTTTAGACTGCCAGGCTAAAAATAGAATAGTCGAATATTATTAGCTCATAATAATATTTGGACTATAAACATTATCTTATCCTCTTGGAGCACTTCAGTTTGAGCTACAAATGTGGCACATGCAGCTGTCAGAAGGAAATACGCTTTTCTTGTGGGTCAGTTGAGCTATTGCATGCAGGACTTCAGTTAGAACTCATGTGGTTGAGTTTCGGTGGAGTTGATTGTGGAGTTGATGGAGTTGTGTTCAGTTTGACTTGGTTAAACTAGTTGTATTTAGTCTAACTGCAGAATACACTAGTGATGAGTGATGTGAATTGATTGTTAATTAATTCACTAATTATTAACTCATAAAGCAACTGAAGAATACATCAGTTAACTCAGTGCATGGACAGTTCAGTGGAGGCAGGTGTTAGAGGTTGAGATTGCTATTAGTTGTGACTATAGTTGTGCATGAGATCTTGCACAATTAGTGGGATTGAGTAATGCCAATGAGGATTGCATGGTTCAGCGAAGGAAATACGAGTTTGCTTCAGCCATTCATCATTATTCTCTTGCAGGATTGCGCAGTGGAGGCAAGCAAACAGTGGAGGAGATTTGAGGCATCAGATCTGAGCTAGTTTGTGTGTAATAGGTGGAGATAGTACTGAGTACTTGTGAGGAGTATTGTACTATGTATTGTTACATGTTCTCAATCATTATAATATACAGACAGTGTGGGGTTTTCAGCTATATGCTTTCCCCGGGTTACATATTGTGTTAATGTGTGCATGCGATTGATGTTTCATTGTTTTTAATACTGCAAAATTGATGATCAACGTAGAGGAGGTTATGTATTATGCATGTATTCCGCAATCGTGTATAATTGGGATAATCTCTGTGAATAAGTGTCATATTATTCAAAATTTCTACATGGTATCAGAGCAGTTGATCATCAGATCTATTATTCAGAAAGTGTTTACATTTTATTTCTTCAGGCAGAGTCTGTGATCGGGCCAGGTAGCCTCTGGATTCATCCTTCCTTTGGAAGGTGAGATATCTGGTAAATGCCCATACAGTCAAATCTCTGTACGAGAAATACTTTTTTCTCACGAATTTTAGATCAAAGGCGGTTGAGTTTTGAGCTGGTGGAATTCGAATTTGTAGCAATGTTTTCTTGGTGTCAATGTTGCAATGTCTTTCAACAGATTGCGATTGGAGTATGCTCTTGAGGGCAGCTCGAACTATATTTCATGGAAGGACAGGATGGAGGCGGTGTTAGATGACAATGGGCTGAAGGAGTTTATAGAGGCTGAGGTCCCAAAGCCTACTGATACTGCTCAAGTTGATGCTTGGCAAAAGAAGACAGCAAAGTGTTGAAGGATTCTGTTGGAGGGCGTGAAGGATCACATTGTGTCCAGCCTGCATGGAAAGGCTTCTCCATACTTGATGTGGAAAGCGTTGACAGATCTATTCCAAAGCAAGAGCGATCAGAGGAAGCTGGCACTCAAGGATAAACTCAGAAACATTAAATGCGAGAAGGGAGACAATATGCCCAAGTATCTCACGAAGTTCACTCAGTGTAGGGATGAGCTGGGAAGTGTGGGGGTGACTGTCGATGATGAGGACTTGGTGAGCTTGGCTCTCCTTGGTCTTCCGAAGAGTTGGCATTCCTATCAGGACTCTGTCAATGGTCGGGAGAAATTGCCAGGATGGGAGAGACTTTGGTCAGATCATATGCAGGAGGAGATCAGGCGGAATACCAGGGACGAATCTTCATCAAAGGCAACTGATGAAGAAAATTGCGCTTTGGCTGCCAAAGCAAAGAAGGGAAAGAATAAGAAAGCTTCTCATTCCGGTGCGAAAGGCAAGAAGCAGGACATGTCCAAGGTGAAGTGCTTTCACTGTCACCAGCACGGACATTATGCCACAAATTGTCCGCAGAAGAAGAAAAATAAGCAAGCTGTTGGATCTGCAGCAGGAGAGGCCTTAGCCTCACAGTTTGAGCTTGATTTTTCATTGATCGCATGCTTGGTATCAAGTGTGATGGGATCGGTATGGTTCTTGGACAGTGGTGTGTCTTTTCACATGACAGGAGATCGAGATTTGTTTTCTGATCTGGAGGAGAAAGATCTTGGAGTGCACATCGAGATGGGCGATGATGGTAGATACAGTGCGACCGGTATCGGTACCATTTCCTTTGAGAGGGAGTCTGGTAAACCCTTCGTATTGAAGGAAGTGATGCATGTTCCAGGATTGAAGAAGAATCTTATCTTTGTGGCGATGTTAGAAGACAAGGGATATGATGTTGTTTTCAGCGAGGGAAAGGCTTTCCTGCGCAGCAAGACAACTGGAGAAACCCGGAAGATAGGGGTTCGAGTGAGGAACCTTTATCAATTGCATGTAGATGGTTGCGCAGCAATGGCATGCAAGGTAGAAGGATTGGTGAGCCGGGATGATGGCGAGCTGTGGCACAGGAGATTGGGCCACCTTCACCATGGAGCCTTGAAGATACTGCAGCAGATCACTACTGAGCTTCCTAAAGGCACTCTTGCGCAGTCAGATCAGTGCAAGGGGTGTACTTTGGGTAAATTTGTGATATCCACCTTTCACGAGAAGGATACTCACGCCACGATGATCCTTGAGAGAATTCACACAGACGTGTGTGGACCTTTCTCAGTAGCTTCAACAACAAAGCACAGGTATTATGTGATCTTTGTTGATGATTTCTCTCAAAAGTGTTGGATCTTCTTCATGCAGAAGAAGAGCGAGACATACTCAAAGTTCTGTGAGTTCAAAGCACTGGTCGAGAAGGAGACGGGGAAGAAGTTGAAGGCTCTTAGGAGCGACAATGGTGGCGAATACATCTCTGGCGAGTTCAAGGACTTCTACATCGTAGAAGGGATTCGAAGAGAGCTCATAGCTCCCCATAACCCACAATAGAACGGGGTTGTTGAGCGGAAGAACAGAACAATCGTGGGTGTTGCACGGGCGATGTTGCATGACCAGAGCCTACCCCTTCACTTGTGGGCGGAAGCATGCAATACTATAGTATATGTGTAGAACTGTTTTCCTCACATGATACTTGGCATGAGTACACCCGAGGAGGCTTATTCTGGTAAGAGGCCTGATATTTCTCATTTGAGGATTTTTGGTTCTAACGTTTACATGCATGTGACGAAGGATGCTAGGAAGAAGTTGGAGCCGACCGCAGAGGTTGGGATATTTGTGGGGTACACTGATACGCCCCACAACTATCGTGTGTATTTTCTAGACAGTGGCAAGACTGTTGTGCGACGGGATATAAAATTTCAGGAGGAGAAAGCCATGAAGTGTTCGCTTGAGAGGGAGCCACATTTTCATGCAGATGAGGAGCTATTAGTTCCTAAGGATGAGCTTCAGGACGTGGATCAGCCACAGGACGAAGTTCATGGAGTGGAAGAGACCACTCATGCAGCGCCAACCATCAGAGGGCGAAAGCGCTTGACAGAAGTTGAGCGACTAGCTCAAGATGCAGAGAAGGTTGTAGGACCACCTACATCCCAACGTAGACAGAGACAGTCACCTGATCGGTACACTGGATACATGGCTCTTGTGAGAAAATGTGTTGTGACTGAGCCATCCTCTTTCGAGGAAGCTGTGGAGGATCCCGCATGGGTAGATGCCATGGTGGAAGAGTATGATTCGATTATCAGAAACAGTGCATGGGAGATTGTCCCAAGATCGGAAGGGAAATCAATGGTGGGTTCGAGATGGATCTACAAAGTTAAGCAGGCAGCTGACGGGAGTGTGGAGAAGTACAAGGCAAGATTTGTTGCCCGAGGCTTCTCACAGATAGAGGGGATCGATTATGAGGAGACCTTTGCACCTGTCACAAGGTATTCTTCCATACGGACAATTATTGCTCTCTCAGCGCAAATGGGGTGGCACATTCATCAGATGGATGTGACGACTGCGTTCCTCTACGGAGTCATTGAGGAGGAGGTGTACATAGAGCAGCCCGAGGGTTTCGAGATCTTCAGTAGCGAGTTGCATGTGTGCAGGCTCAAGAGAGCGTTGTATGGGTTGAAGCAAGCACCACGTGCTTGGTACACACAGATAGACAGTTATTTCACCGGACTTGGATTCTCCAAGAGTGAGGCGGATCCTAACCTATACCAGATTGTGGTGGAGGGTAAGTTGCTTATCATTGTACTTTATGTAGATGATTTGATTTTAACGGGTGATGAGTTGTTGATACTTTCATGCAAGGATGATCTTGCTAAGGAGTTTGAGATGAAGGATTTGGGCCTCGTTCATTATTTCCTGGGATTGGAAATCTTGCAGCGCAATGATGGACTATTTGTTTCTTAGGGTAAGTATGCTCGGGAGATACTAGAGAAGTTCAACATGCATGGCTGCAAGCGTGTTGATACTCCTCTTCCTGGAGGTTGGAGGAAGGAGGATGCCACTTCGGCGAAGGTAGTGGATGCCACTGTTTATCGACAGTTGGTGGGGTTGCTTATGTATCTGGTCAATACACGACCCAAAATATGCTATGCTGTTAACCAGCTTTCACAAGCTATGGTTAAGCCAACCAAGCTCTTCTGGAAGGCAGGCAAGCATGTATTGTGTTATCTTAGAGGCACATCGGGATATGGATTGTGGTACAAACAGGAGGATGGGGTGAAGCTATGTGGCTTCATGGATGCAGATTGGGCAGGGAGCCCAACGGAAAGAAAGAGCACATCTGGAGGGGTCTTCAGTATCAGGTCGACAGCAGTTTCTTGGTACAGTAGGAAGCAGAGATCCGTGGCACTCAGTTCAGCAGAGGCCGAGTATATGGCAGCAAGTTTGGCTGCATGCGAGGCTATATGGATGAGGAAGATCCTGGTCGGGTTGTTCGGTTCATACTTGGAGCCTACTGTGATTTACTGTGATAACCAGAGTTGGATTAAACTCTCGGCTAATCCAGTATTTCGTGATAGATCTAAGCACATTGACATCAGGTACCATCATATCAAAGATTGTGTGTAGCAGAGAATCATGTTACTTTCATACATTCCAACGGAGGATCAGGATGTTGATATCTTGACGAAGGCGCTCACCAGGAGCAAATTAGAATACCACTGAGGCAGGATAGGGGTTGCTGATAATCCATATCTTGTTGAGAGGGAGTGTTGAGAATGCAACAAGATGTGGAGCTTAGTGGAAAGAAGTCGCCTTCACTAAGTGGGCCCGCTGGCTATTTTTGGCGCAAAGTCTATTTTTAGACTATGTCTATTTTTAGACATATGGATCATGGTCTATGAGTTGCAGGATGCTATTTGTGGATGATTGGTCATGTTGGTAAAAATAGATGGACTTCTATTTTTAGACATATGGGTGGTTTCTATTTTTATACTGCCAGGCTAAAAATAGAACAGTCGAATATTATTAGCTCATAATAATATTTGGACTATAAACATTATCTTATCCTCTTGGAGCACTTCAGTTTGAGCTACAAATGTGGCACATGCAGCTGTCAAAAGGAAATACGCTTTTCTGGTGGGTCAGTTCAGCGATTGCATGCAGGACTTCAGTTAGAACTCATGTGGTTGAGTTTCGGTGGAGTTGATTGTGGAGTTGATGGAGTTGTGTTCAGTTTGACTTGGTTAAACTAGTTGTATTTAGTCTAAATGTAGAATACACTAGTGATGAGTGATGTGAATTGATTGTTAATTAATTCACTAATTATTAACTCATAAAGCAACTGAAGAATACATCAGTTAACTCAGTGCATGGACAGTTCAGTGGAGGCAGGTGTTAGAGGTTGAGATTGCTATTAGTTGTGACTATAGTTGTGCATGAGGTCTTGCACAATCAGTGGGATTGAGTAATGCCAATGAGGATTATGTGGTTCAGCCAAGGAAATACGAGTTTTCTTCAGCCATTCATCATTATTCTCTTACAGGATTGCGCAGTGGAGGTAGGCAAACAGTGGAGGAGATTTGAGGCATCAGATCTGAGCTAGTTTGTGTGTAACAGGTGGAGATAGTACTGAGTACTTGTGAGGAGTATTGTACTATGTATTGTTACATGTTCTCAATCATTATAATATACAGATAGTGTGGGGTTTTCAGTTGTATGCTTTCCCCGGGTTACACACTGTGTTAATGTGTGCATGCGATTGATGTTTCATTGTTTTTAATACTGCAAAATTGATGATCAACGTAGAGGAGGTTATGTATTATGCATGTATTCCACAATAGTGTATAATCGAGATAATCTCTATGAATAAGTGTCATATTATTCAAAATTTCTACATCGTCTAATTAAGCTCAGGTAGACTCCTCCTCGCCTATGTTTGCGGCTCCAAGCAGGGGTCGTTATCCTAATACTCGCAGTGGAAGGGGAAGGGGACAAGGCCAGAGAGCTAGACAAAGTCATATAGCGGAAACCTAGTACCCTCAAACCAGCTTTGAGCCATCGCTGAACCCCTCACACTCCACTCAATTCCAATTCAGATGCACCCTGAACCGCCCCTGTATCATTGCCATAGTCTCTATTGCCTTCAGGGAGGAGCCTCAACGCAATATTGTCCAGGCCAGTAACATTAGGAACAGGAATGGCGACAGCAATAGGAGCGGCTCGTAGGAGGAGGTTCGAAACAGACCGGAAGCAGCTCACCCCAACCAGGAAGCAAGGAACCCGACGAGTGAATTCTCAGGAGGACATGGGAAGGAGACAGCAGGAACAAGCATTCCAGATGGCACTGGGAAGCGGGATGCCACGACCAGTGGCCAGCAGCATACCGACGATGACCCATCTGATTATGGGTGTCCAATCGTGGAGGAGACACCGCCCGAGGATGATCCTTATGCTTAAGGGTGTCGCTATGTGGAGGAGACACCGCCACCTGCTGACACCTAGCCAGCTCTTCTTCCTTCTCCAGGTTCTGTGTCATCAAGTTTTTCTGATGGATGTTTCATGTGATGGTTGTTACGTGGAGTTTGGTTTTGTCTGGTTATTTTCTGTTATGCTGGAAAACTCTCAAACTTGGTTTTTTTATAAGCTGGTTTCCCCTGATTGGGCAGCTCAAACCTTCTTGAGATTGGTTTCCTCGAGTGGGCAGTCCAAATTTTCAGTCACTGATGGCTAAAGCTTAGTTAATTCTCTGTTACAGTTTCTGCAGAGGCCGGAGCCTCCTTGTAACACTATTTTTGTATCTTTAATAGAATCAATCTTATTCAAAAAAAAAAAAAAAACTTCTGTGATCCATAATCTGTTTGATAGAAATCAAGAAGTGTTGAGTTCAAATCATTTTTCTTTTCTTTTTTTCTTTTTGAAAAAATTCATGCAAACTTAAATTATTTCATACTTTTATTGTAAAGTGTATTTCATTTATATTATAGAAGTAACCATAAAATAACTTTATTTTATTTAGTTATTTTTGCTTGCAACTCTCACTTATAAAGTAATTTCGTCATAAAAGTGGTTCTCACTTGTTTTATAAAAGTTGATCACTTTATAAAGTAACTTATCCGTAAAGGTTAGCTTATATGCAAGACTAGTCAGAGATTTTTTTTTTTTAGTTATTTTCGACAATCTCACTTGCCATGTGACCTAACTTCTACTTGCCACACAATTTTTTGTTATTGTTAATGTCTTTTATTAAAAATGACATAACTTTAACATCTGAAATTCGTTTTCAGTACTTTTTTTTAAACATCCTATTTTTTTAGGAGTTTTCTATCAAGATAGTTAGTTTCAGCTTTTGAAACCATATTATCTGCATATTTTGTTGACATTCAGATAGATGATAGAATTTCTTATCATGGTAATTACTTGTGACTAATATACATATTTTTCTTAGCATTTACTTTGATTAGTTATGTCATCAAACGATTACACATTAATGAAATGGAGATCATAATGCATAAGAGACATAAGAGATTAGGCCAGAGGCCAGGGAAAAACCCACAAGAGGAAAACCCATCAATCCTTTCCTTATAGCTTCTTCATCAACAAGAGAAATCCAAGTCAAACTCACTAGTGACCTAAGTGCCAAGTCAACCCTCCAAACTTTGTTTTGTCACATACCCCAAACCTCCTTCTATTTCACATCATTACATTTGTTACATGCTCACATTATAAAGAGATTTCATATCATATAGAGTTCCATCACAGGCTCGCTTCACATAGTATCATATAGATTTGTTATAGGTTCGTATCACAGAGAAAGAGAGAGACTCGACATCGCAGAGAGGTCTATCATAGGGAACTCACATACTTCAGAGAGTTTTTCACAAGTAGCTTGCATACTTCAAAGATAGTCTTCCACAGGTAGCTCACATATTTCAAATTGTATGTGCCTTAGATTCCATTCCACATACCCGAATTTCTTTGTCACATAAGATCACTGAATTTCTTGCCAAATAGTGGAGGATATGTGCCAATATATAGTTGTTTCTTCATGTGAAGGGTCACATCCTTTGGGCAAGTCGACTTATCTGTTGGGAGGGGCGACTTGGCAGATTCAAGGTACAAATGACATTTACAAAATTTGATTTTTTCTTCTTTTCATAGGGTTAAGAAGAACATGCCCTTTTACTTTTTCTTTTGACCAAAATAAAACATGAATAACATGTTTGACAATAAAAAATAATAATAATATTTTTTCTTCTTTTTGCTTTTACATAAAGTACATATTGATGCAAGTACAACAATTATGAAGGTCGAACTTAATTACAATTTCAACACTCCCTCTTAACTAGGGAGGTATTCATAATGACATCAGGATATTCTCAAGTTGAGAATTTCTATAAGAAAGGATCCTTATTGATAAGCATCAATGATGATTATATCACCATAACTAGCATTGTCTAACTACCAAGTCCTTGGGAAGTACACTCTATCTCTCTACAAGATCAATGCACAATATAGGGAGGCATTAATTTGGACATTACCGCCTCTCAAGGCACATGCCCTATCAAGGTGTTCTGAAGGTATGTCCTCACAAGACCATTTCCTAATCCTAAGGAAAAGTTCGTCCTTTGGACCATTCATAACCAAGTCCATGTACTTGACACTTACGACTGTTAGTCCTGGTCAGAATACATGACTCAAGAATGTACATCCCTAATACTTATCCAACCCACCATTCTCCCTTCCCATGTTCATGCACTAGACTTACAAAAGTTAGTCTTGACCATAGTACATGACACATGGAGAATACAGTGTCCATCCTCACACCCTCTCAACCAAGGAGGAGTATACATCCTCAATCCCTCTCAAACAGGGAGGAGATCACTACAAGCCCAAGCTTGTGTCAGAAGTACTCATACTTCCCTTACATTATCTACATGTTCATCCGTAGAGATATTGATTGTAGCTTCTTGGCTCCTATTTGCACCATACTCTTGAATCATAAATTGCTTCAACCTTCCGTGAAAAACTAGGTTCTGATAATATTTATAGAGCATCATGGTTGAATCCAACATGTTGTCAAATAGTCCATCAAACATTTTATAGAGCTAAACTGCTTCACAGTCAATTGTACCAACTGCCACATCTTTTTCCTTTGCAGTGCAACAAATTTTTGCTTCATGTTCTTCCAAGAAGCTATACCAATTCCCAACCATCAGTAGTATATCTCTATCATTAGCATTGTCATCCCAATAAATGTATCCTCAAGTCCCAAGTTGTAGTTTAAGATCCTTTATGTCAAATTCTACTATTAGCTCTCTCTAAGGTCAATGTTTCTACTGTGACTCAAGAGTCCTTCTTTCCCAAAGCACAAGGTCTTTTTTAATCAAGAGACTTATTCAAAATCAGGGATGACTCTTCTAATTGAGGCGATCATCTTAACATGTACATCTCCCTCTTAATGGGAGAACCTTATTGCTTGAATGTTGTCATTTTATTCATTATAAAAATTAGGGCTTACTCTAAGTTTGCAAGATCCTTGGTTCTTCAAGACTACTTTGGGAAAACCTTCTTGGTTATGCTTCATTCACTCTTCTGCTGCTAAAGCCTAGGCCATCTAAGTTATTTGCCTACAAAACTCACTAGGAGGATATGAGAGAACAATTATAACCAAAAAGAGAATACATAGATAAGAGACTAACCAAAACTTAAAGACAATAACAACAGCCTTAATCGAAAAGAAAAGGTATAAAATACTTATCTTTGTCCTTTTGTAATTTTCATCATTCTTGTCTTCTCATTAGTATGATGTCATATCTGTCATTTCCCAGAGCTAGAACTTCTACCTACAACGAAAACAATTAGTCTTAGGGTTTTCTTAGTTAATACTTTTGCCAGGGTTTTCAAACCCTAGCAGTCTCATAATCTAAAAACCTCAAAACTTGCAATCTTTCAAATTTGTAAGATGTATACTAATATTTTAGCCATAAACCCTATAAATGCCATTGATAGGTATTCTATACATGAGACATAGTTCATCGATGTCTTGATCACAAAACATAGTTTTCATATGCAAGGAAATGATCTAAATGCTAATGAGATCAATACCTAACATATTGATTATGTCTTTATCCTTAAAACAAGAGATGCATGCATTGTAGAACAAAACCATGCAACATGATAGACTTATAAACTTATAAATATTTAAGATAATGTTCTAGATGAACTTACATTCTAGATCTATGCCTAGTTTTCGAGATATGATAACAAGATATTATACATACCTTTTTCAACCATACCTGATCAACCTTACTTTTTCTTCATTCTTGCCTTTGAGTATCATAACTTCCTTGTGCTATTTCGGTCTTCTCATCATCGTATATCAAGTCAATTCTTCAATTCTTCACATAAGTGTCACAATCCTTTATATGAGTCAAGAATACAAAACTTTGGTAATCAATTGCTTCAGATTAAACTTTCAGCTTCTCAGAATTTAGACTTTAGATATGGTGTTTTTCATCTTTGTGGAAAGAAATGCCTCAATGGTACATAACATATCGAGTCATTGTTCTCTAATTTGGATAGTGTTCATAGACTTGACCATTGTTAAAATTCTGATGTTCTATGATGTAACAATTACTTATTACGAAACTTATTTAAGTTGCAATATTAGTTAAGCAATCTTAGATAGAACATAAACCAAATGCACAACAGAAGACAACCAAAAACATAACGAGACAAAGAATTTAGGTCCAATGACCAGGGCAAAACCCACAAGGGGAAAACCCAACTATATTCTTATTCCATTAGACATCAATTGTTCAACAAAGATACAAAGGACAATAAGAGATCAAGAGATTGAGTAAGTTCACCCAAATCTGAACAACTTGTAATATGAAGATCATTGGTAGTAGCAGCTGATGTAAACACTAAATCAACCTTCAAGTTCTACTCTTACTCTAAAAGTCTCTCTCTATCACAATCTTCTTCAAGTCTCTCCAACTTTCTGTTGGGTCCCTATAATACTAGTGATTACCCCATTACTATTGTAGTAATACCCCTTATTTATATTGTTGTGCCCCTATTACCCCCATATTGTTATTTCTGTGCCCCATAGAATCCCTCTATTGTTATTTTTGTGGCTTTATATTATTATTGTTAGGTCGGTTGGATTATATTGTGACTCCTTAGACTCCTATATATAGAAAGGAGGTTTTGTCATTTGTATCATCCAAGAATTGTTCATTTATGTAATGTAAAGGAGGTTGCCCCCTCGAAGAGGCTGAATTCTAAGGCGTTGATCTATCTTTTCTATCTTTTCTTGAGCTGGTTTCATAACATTTGGTATCAGAGCTTTGGATTCTAGGGTTTCGCTGCTCCAAACAGGTCATCGTGGAATTTTCGCTATAACTTTTTTTCTGTGACGTTTCAGAAGTCGCAAAAAAAACCCATTTGAGAAGAAATCGCGCTGAACCTTGGGTCCGAATTTCAGAGCTTTTCGCGCAATATTTGCGGAGATATGATCTGAGGAAGTTGGTCTTTTTGTAGATTCCTGAATTACATTCAAAACAGGTGACCTGGGGAAAATCGTCATAACTTTCTCTCTGGGGATCGGATTGAAATTTCGTAAGAAGGTATAGAAAGAGGACGGACTGTAGTTTCTTGTATGTGTGTTTTAGATTCAAAGGCTGAACTACTCAAGCGTTGAGGACAACACTTTTTTGAAGGAGAGGGGCATGTTGGGTCCCTATAATACTAGTGATTACCCCATTACTATTGTAGTTATACCCCTTATTTATATTGTTGTGCCCCTATTACCCCCATATTGTTATTTCTATGCCCCATAGAATCCCTCTATTGTTATTTTTGTGGCTTTATATTATTATTGTTAGGTCGGCTGGATTATATTGTGACTCCTTAGACTCCTATATATAGAAAGGAGGTTTTGTCATTTGTATCATCCAAGAATTGTTCATTTATGTAATGTAAAGGAGGTTGCCCCCTCAAAGAGGCTGAATTCTAAGGCGTTGATCTATCTTTTCTATCTTTTCTTGAGCTGGTTTCATAACATTATAGCTGGGGAAAACCCAACTATATTCTTATTCCATTAGACATCAATTGTTCAACAGAGATACAAAGGACAATAAGAGATCAAGAGATTGAGTAAGTTCACCCAAATCTGAACAACTTGTAATATGAAGATCATTGGTAGTAGCAGCTGATGTAAACACTAAATCAACCTTCAAGTTCTACTCTTACTCTAAAAGTCTCTCTCTATCACAATCTTCTTCAAGTCTCTCCAACTTTCTCTCTCAAGTTTGAATCCTTCTTTCACAATGCACAAGTAGTGAGGGAAGAAGATATGAGGTACATGCACACACACACACACATATATATAGGAGGAGCAACGAATTCATGCCATAAAGGAGGATCATGCCTTAGAGTAACTTGTATGCCAAATAGGGAAAAGTAACTTAAGACATTATGGAGAGAGGCAACACATTCCTTCAATGGAGGAATCTCGCATGCCTTGAGGAGTGTGACTTGCGTCATTAAGGAGAGAGGGTAACAAATGTCATTAAGGAGAAGTATCCATGCCATTGTAACTTATTTAAGAGAAAGTGTAACATATGCTTTAAAGAGTGCGTAAGAGGAATATTCATGACATGCCTTCAATGAGTGTAAGAGGAATATGCCATGTCTTTAATGAGTGTGTAATAGAGAGTGAAACGTATCCATTAAGAGAAAGAAACATATGCATTAATTGAGGGGAGTTACATATGACATGATTGAGTCCCATGATTGAGTGTCATGATGGAGTGACTCGAATTTATTTTTAATAATAATATAATAATATCATAAAGATAATAATCGCAATAATAATTGATGATTAAGTCGAGATTGAACTATTAGGATTGATTAATGATAAGTTAAGTCATTTTCCATCAACTATATTTGATTACTAATTGATGCAAGGTGATTTACTATTTTTGGAGAGTCATGCTTGAAATGATAAACATGGCTTTCTATTTCTAGAAAGTCACTCTAGAATAGAAATGAGATTTTATTCAAGGCAATTCATCCCTTAGCTGCCAAATTTCAACACACCCTCTTAGCTAGGGATGAATTTCTTTCTGAAACAAGGATCTCTACTTTGGAACAATGATGTTACAATCTAATGAAGAAGAATCATCATAGGGGAAATTCATCCAATATCCTATGTTCACTTGGGGGGATTACCAGTTGCCAACAAATGACAAGGATCATGCACAACCAAGTTTCATCTCTGCTTGGGGGGGGATTACCACTTGCCAAGGATCACGCAAAACCAAGTATTCTTGGGGGGGATTACCAATTGACAAGGATCATGCACAACCAAGTCTCATCTCTTCTTGGGGGGTTACCATTTGTCAAGGATCATGCACAACCAATCCTTTGCTTGGGGGGATTACCACTTGACAAGGATAATGCACAACCAAGTATCATCTCTGCTTTGGGGGGTTACCACTTGTCAAGGGTCACGCACAAGTAAGTCTTTGCTTGGGGGGATTACCACTTGATAAGGATCACGCACAACCAAATCTTATCTCTGCTATCCATGATCGTCCCCTCTAGGAAGGGTCACCTCCATCATTCCAGGATACTCTCTGTAAACCAAGAACTCCCCTTTCGAAAAAGGCTTGGTAAGTATGTCAATTATTTGATCATCAGTAGCAACATGACAAAGTCTCACTGCTCCTCTTTTCACCATATCTCGGATATAGTGATATTTGATCTCAATGTGCTTGGACTTGTCATGGAACACGAGATTTTCAGCAAGTCAAATCCCACTCTTATTGTCACAGTAAATTACTGTTGTATCCAATACATGCTCTAACAACTCTCCAAAGAGCTTCCTTAGCCATACTGCCTCACAACTAGCCATGCTAGCAACAATGTATTCGACTTCAATCGTGCTAAGGGCTGTAAACTTTTGCTTTCTGCTCATCCAAGATATCATGGTAGATCCCAAACTGAAGCAACACCCAAATGTGCTCTTTCTATCAATAGAGTTACCAACCCAATCAACACCAGAGTACCCATGTAGTCTTATAGCTTTGACAATATAACTCAATCCAAGATTGATGGTCCTATGCAGGTATCTCAACACATGCTTTGCAACAATCCAATGTGAATGTGATGGCTTAATCATATATTGGCTCAGAGTATTGACCGCAAAACATATGTCCGGTCTAACATTCACTAAGAACAACATTGCCCCAATCAGTTGTTGATACTTAGAAGGATTAGCCAAATCAGGTCTTGCAACTTCACCACATAGCTTCTTGAAATTCATCTTCATTGGAGTATTCATGGACTTACATTTTTTCATGCCAAATCTTTCTAGTAGCTTGACAACATATTTACCTTGAGAAAGGGGAATTTCACTAGGTCTTTGCTATACTTCTAGACCCAGAAAGAAGTGCATCAAATGAAGATATTTCATTTCAAATTCAGAAGTTAACTCCCACTTACACTAGAGGATAAAAGGTTCACCACCGGTCAAAAATAAATCATCAACATATAATACCAATGTAATGTTCTGTTGTGACCACCAACAACCCCCCTCCTTATTTAGTATTAGCAATAACACTAGATAAGTGGGGACCCTTAGTAAAAAATTCAAAAAATTCAATTAAAACTCATGTATTTTACTCCTTAAGAAAACAACGCATCGCGCGAAGAATGATAGGACATTTCCTTATGAGTAAAAATGATAAACTACGAAAGTGCGACGCGAACTCCATCGCATCACATGCATTAAGAAACGCTCACATTGGAAAACCTTAAAAAATCGCCGATATCCGATATGTGATATCGCAAATCGCAATGTCGCATGAAAAACACATAACTATTTAACGATTGTAGCGATCCGCGATCTTGCGATTTGCGATTTTGCGATAGCGCGATACTGCAATTTGCAATTTTGCGATAGTGTGATACTGTGATCCGCGATCTTGCGATAGCGCGATCGAGCAACCTTGCAATAGAACATCTTAATGAAATTTGCGATAATGCGATATGCGATGCGAATCACAGAAACGTTCCATCACAGATTTTCCCCGGCTCAACATTCAAGAAAAACTTTTCATAAACCAAGAACTGGATACGCGCTTTAATGATAATTAATGAATGATACGCCAGTTGTTAATGAAAGACAGTTTTGTGTTTTTCGAAGAGTCAGTTCACGTCAGGTGGCATGTTTTTGTACATCTGTAGAGTTTAAAGCTTTCCTGTTGATTTTTATTATCATTACTCTCTCCTCATGTGTGAACTGCAGGAACGAAAAACAGAAGTAACACGAAGCAATGTGCAGGAAGCCATGGGGGAAAAGGGTAAAGCTCCAATGCTCAGAGACAGAGAAAAGATGCCCTCATAAGCGGATACCGCATGCAACAGAGCCGCAGATTCATAGAACGCTGCTGAGCTATCCATTACAGATCTTTCATTCACAGCCATGGTTGAATGAGTAGTTGAACAATGTTGATATCAACAGGCGGTTTAACGCTCAAGGTCAGAAGCTCACGAAAACAGTATGTTTACAAATTTTGAAAGCTTATACCTGGTGAAGGAAAAGGCGTTAAAGGCGAAAAACACATCAGAGAGGCTCGGATCAAAGAACGGAGGCAGTTTCTGATGCGCGATTAGCACCTAGTGCTAATCGTGCATCGCTGAGAAAATTGCTCAAAAAGCAAAGCCTCTAACTGCTCAGTCACTTGTAAGCCCGGAAAACGCAAGAAAGCAATGGTAAAGAACAACTGGAAACATAAAGCTGAAAGAAGAAGCAATTCGAGGATTAACCAAGTGGAACTTGGATTATTACTGGGCATACACAATAAATCCACATAGCCAGAGGATAACTCTCGAGTATATCATTGATTTTGCTGAAAATATGGTGCCAGATCTTACCATTTCTGTTTGCTTAGCTCAACCAAAAGCAGAAGATAGTCAGCCAACTCTACCCAGGCAAATATTGAATGCTCGCAACATTAAGGAGCAAATGCAGAAATAGTTAGATATTAGATTTAATTTTTAGAAATAGGTTTGCTTAGAAAAAGGGCGGTCATTTAAACCGTATCCTGAATCTGTGTAATTAAGTTATTTAGTTAGTAGTATTTAAACCCTTCTCATGCATTTAGAGAAGGGTCCAGAAATTTATCAAAAACTTGTCCTCAGAACATGCACTTTTGCACCCTCAGAGGAGGTTTTGGTGAATGAATGGATCAAGATTTGTTGATGTTTGCATTTGATATCTGCTACTGATGTTGCACTTCTATACTCTTAGTGGATGTTAGAGCAAGGAGAGATAAATCATTGTTGCTTGAAGCTTATGAGTAGGAACAGTCATAAATGGTACTTTTATCTCTTGACCATTTCTGCTTATATGTTAAAGTGATATACAATTTTTAGTTGTTTATGTATTATTGCATGAATGCTTGAGTTATCATTTGGCACTTTTGTACGGTGATAGCTATTTATTTATGCCTAATGTATGAATAGCATATTATGCGATATGTTGTTCACAACTGTTTCATCTAACTTTTTATGCGAAGTGGTTCATCTTGATTGATTTCCTTTCTTATAATTGATGAATGATCTTTATTACCAATTGTTATTTGAAATCTCTTTAGATCGCATAATAGAAGAATTACATCCCGGGTTAGTATAGATTTAGATGTGTTGTTTATTAGATTACAATAGCATAGAATTAGATTAAAAGTTTAAATTAGAATAGCTTAGATAGAAACCTTTAGATCAGCAACATCAAATTCTACACACACACTCATAGATTGGGAAATTGGTCCCATTATCCCTAGTCGGACCCGCTATACCAAACGGATAAGGAGATGCCAACCAAGGTCCGGACCGGGCGGGTATCCCCCTTGTTGTCGACTCGATTTTCGGGGCTTCAACATATTTGGCGCTAGAAGGAGGGCCTGAACTATGAATGGCAAGTAAATCCAAATCTGAATACCATTCTGAGAGTAAATCGCCCTCATCATCTCCCCCAACTTCTCCATTACATTTAAATCCAGAGTCAGAAGTCGCTCGAGTATCAACCGCTGCTACACACCCTGATATTTCAGAACAATCTACCGTAGAACTTCCTGAAGTCGAATCCCTGATTCACAAACTTCAACGATTTTCCATTTCTCCTCAGAGGTCTGATAAATCTCAAGGCAGCGTGACTTCGCAGTACAACCCTGCTCATCCCCTGACTAGGCTAAAGAGTGAAAAGTTTGGCGTCCAGCCAACCGAATTACCTCTTCCCACCAAGAAAAGAGCGAGGAAATCATCGCAAGAGTCCGACAGTGAGACTCTTTCTTCAACATCGTCCATCTCAACCACTTCATCGTGAAGTCAACCATCCACACCTCCACTCCATATCATCGTCCATCCATCCACTGGAACCCCCACAACCCCTCTTCAATCATCTACAATCGTAGTATCCTCATCCTCCCAGCCGCAGGGATCATCTTCTGCACTTTCCTCTGTTAGCAGTTCAACAATGGCCCAGTCTCCATGGAATAACCCTGGGGCAGTATTAATGCCTGCACCCTTGAGTCAAATATCGGCCCATCCTGAAAAATGGCTGCCTAAATTCAATCCCGAGGTAGGCATGCTAGCAGAAGAGCACATAAACAACTTCATGCTTTCCATTAATCTCAATGGGGTTACTAATGAAGATGTTGTTGTTCAACTTTTTCCTTATACACTATAAGGAACAGCAGGGTCATGGTACTTTTCATTACCCTCCGGATCCATCACAAGTTGGGACATCTTCCAGGACCAATTCCTAACCAAGTTTGGTGATGACAGGTCTACGGCAACGTTAATCAATGACCTATCTAATCTTAAAGCCGAAACTAGAGAGCCTATCAAGGATTTCAATTTACGGTTCAACAAAATTTTCAACAAAATTCCTACTGCTTCCCAGCCCAGCGAAGAAGTACGATGTGAATGGTATATCACCGCTCTACCATCAAACATAGCAATCTTCGTGGACAGGGCAAATAAAATAACCTTAGCTGATAACATGAAAGAGGCGATAGTAGTAGAGAAACGAATAATAGCCCTGGAAAAGAGATCCGCGATAGAGGAACGTAAATCCAAAAAGGTCACCTTCAAGGAAGACTCCAAGAAGAAACAAGAAAAATATCCATTTGATTTGGAAGGATTGCAGAAAGTTCTAAAGACCATGTCCAATGAAATGGTCGACATAAAAAAGCAAGTAGCAGAAACTTCTTCAAAAAAGCCCTACAGAGCTTTTAAAAGAGGTCCTTTAACGGATGCAAAGCCACCCAATGCCATTTCAAATGCTGAATCCGAGGAAAAAGAAGAGGAAATTGCCACTGAAGGTCAGACTAATGACGAAGAAGTTGTGGAATTACAAGGAATGTGGGATTTCATCCTCCCACAAGAAGAAGATCAAGAAGTATTTCCAGTTAGCACACAAAGCAAAAATCAGCTTGATCCTCCCCAAACTACCACTAAGCCGAAGAGCGCAAGCTCTGCAACAAAGGATAAAGTCGCAACAAAGAAAACAATATCTAAAGCGACTCAAACTAGCCCAGTCCAAACAGATGAAACAACTCCATTGAAAACACTGATAGTGTCGGATGAAATGGAGTACAATATTATTGAAGACATGAAGAAGACTAGGGCTAACATCACCCTTTACGAACTGAGCAAGTTGAAACATCAATAGAAGATAATGATGAAAGAATTACATGCCGTGCCAGTTGCACCTTTGCCTGTCGTTGTACTTTCTCAATCTTCCCATAACATGGGAAGACCTTCGACTAACGCGATCAATAAGATTGATCCAAATGACATCGCCTTAATTGGAGGAAGATCAAGATCTCACACTCCCCCGTTTCTCCTTACTTATGAAATCTTCAATAAAAATGTGCACAATTGTTTGGTAGATTCCGGTGCTTCATCAAATATTTTACCCAAATCTATATGTGCCAAGTTAAATGTTCAACCACAGAAATCCGCAGTGCGCATAGTTTAGCTAGATCGATCTCAAGTCGAAGTGCTTGGCGAACTAAATCAAGTAACCATAAGGTTGTCATCCAACCCGAAGGTATGCCAGGTTATTGACATTCTAGTTGCCGATATCCCAGAATTCTATGGCTTAATTCTTAGCAGGGATTGGTCAGAAAAACTCCATGGATACTTCGCAACCGACTGGTCGCACATGTGGCTGCCCTACAACGGTAAACCGAATCAAATAAAAGTTGAATGAGAGCTACACCAAAAGTACATAGTAATGGAGTTAGAGGGAGAAAATGAACCAGTAGCGTATAACAACAACATTATTGGCAATTACTCGGTAGATTGTTTCCTCGGCAATTTCAATGCTCATGCGTCACCCTATTTAGAACAATCTATTTTGTCCCAAGTCGAAAAATTTTCTCGAACTGATAGTTCGAAATTTATTAATTTTTTAGATAAACCTGTAAATAAATCTTTGTTTTGGAAATTATTTTTTGATGGTTCTAGATCTAACGAAGGAGCAGGAGCAGGATGCGTTCTGATTAGTCCAGAAGGAGATAAGATCATGCTCACATGCAGACTCGAATTCGATTGCACAAACAATACAGCAGAATACGAGGCTTTGGTTCAAGGCTTGTACAAAGCAATCGGGTTAGACGTCAAGTATCTTCAAGTTTTTGGAGACTCTGAGATTGTGGTTAAACATGTACGTAACACTATACATTGCTTATCAGGTCATTTAAAACACTATCAATCCTTAGTACAAGATCTGACTGAGCATTTCATAGTGTTTAATATTTCTTCAATCCCCAGGCTCCAAAACGCAAGTGCAGACCTTTTGGCTAACATAGCTTCTAAGGTTATTCCGTCCGAAGATTTTAGTCCAGATAGATTCTCAATAGAATTAATCTTTAGACCATCCATTCCTGACAACATCACAAATTGGAGAGTATTCAAGACGATCCTGATATCGTAAATTTCCTCACGTATGAAGGATCCTACTCCAATTAAATAATTGACGAAGACCAGCACGATCAACAATTGCAACAAAATAGCACTAATAATGCTATACCTAAGTCAGTGGTCAAGTTAGAAGACTTGTACGATTTGAAAGATCGGTTTAAGAGATCTACCAATTCAAAACTCCAAAGTTCAACCTTGAACTACGAATTAGTAAACCTAGGGACCGATACTAAACCACAAAACATTAATCTAGGCCTCGGCCTAGCCCCTGAAGAGAAACTAGCGTATATTCGCCTTTTGAGACAATATAAAAATGTTTTTGCCTGGAATTATGATGAGCTGAAAACATACGACACTTCCATCATCCAGCATACTATTCCCATGATCAATAATGAAAAAGCTGTCCAACAAAAGCTGAGAAAGCTCCACCCCAATTTAGAAAACCAGATAAAAATTGAGCTCAATAAGTTATTGAAAGCCAGGATAATCTTTCCCATCAGACATTCCAAATGGGTCTCCAATATGGTACCTGTTAGAAAGAAAAACGGAGATATTAGGATTTGCATTGACTTTCGGAACCTTAACAAATCCTGTCAAAAAGATAATTTTCCTCTACCACCTATGGAACAAATATTGCAGGCGGTGGCAGGCTCAGAATTAATGTCTTTCTTGGATGGATTTTCAGGATACAATCAAGTGTTGGTACATCTTGATGATCAGTTGAAAACCACATTCATGACTAAATGGGGCACATACGCATATTGAAAGATGCCATTTGGTTTGATTAATGCTGGTGCCACATTTCAGAGAGCCATGGACATCACATTCAAAGGTTTAGTCAATAAATCTGTAGTAATTTATTTGGATGATATAACAGTGTACTGGAAGAAGTGAAACAACCATCTAAAAGACTTGAAACAAATCTTTCAACGGTGTTTAAGGTATGGAATTTCACTTAATCCAAAGAAATCTTTTTTCGTGCTAAGTGAAGGAAAACTTCTAGGATTCATAGTGTCAAAATCCGGTATTCACATTGATCCCGACAGAATCAAAGAGATTTATGAAATATCCCTACCTCATAACAAAAAAGCCATGCAATCTTTCCTTGGTCAGATCAATTTTGTAAAGAGATTCGTTCCAGATTTCTCACGAATCGTATCTCCTTGGCAAACCATGATTAAAAAGAATTCAAATTTTAGATGGGGTCAAGATGAACATGAAGCATTCAACCTGATCAAACAAGCTATTATTAATGCTCCATCTTTAGCAACCCCAAATTTTTTAGAGCCTTTTATTTTATACACATTTGCCTCATATAAGTCATATGCTGCGATTCTAACTCAAGCAAATCAAGAGAAAGCAGAAGCTCCAATTGCGTTTTTTTAGCTCAAATTTACAAGGTGCTGAACTAAATTATTCAGATGTGGAGAAACAGGCTTATGCTGTTTTCAAAGCGGTCAAATACTTCAGACATTTCTTACTTAAAACCCATACTAAGATCATAGTACCGTTTCCAGCAGTAAGGAATCTTCTAGTACAGAAGGATGTGGGTGAGAAAAGGGCCAATTGGGTTACTGCCTTACAGGAATATGATATTGAGATCAAACCAGCAAACATTGTAAGAGGTCAAGGCTTCTGCAAAATGCTGGTTGGAGCATCGCAAATTTCTGAAATTCCATCTGAAGAGGTACAAATGTGTGAGGTAAGCCTAAACGATGCAGAATCATTATATGTTGATATCATTTATTATTTCAAGAACGGGTCTGCTCCTTCACACCTTGATCATACTAAGAAAAGAGCCCTAAGGTTGAAAGCTAAGCAATATCAGCTCATAAATGATATTCCTTTTAGAAAAAATTATGATTCTGTTCTTCTTAGGTGTCTTGAGAAAGCTGAAGCTGAAATTTTTTTGCAGGAACTCCACGATGGGCCGGCAGGCGGACACTACGCTGGAGATGCTACTGCACATAAAATCTTACGCGCAAGATATTACTGGCCCACGCTGTTTAAAGACTCGCACAATTACGTGAGAAGATGTCAAGTCTGCCAAACTACTGCTGGAAGACAAAAGAAGTCGTCCCTGCCACTACAGCCGGTAAACATCGAGCAACCTTTCAGTCAGTGGGGCTTGGACATAATAGGTGAGATCGTTCCTCACTCTTCTAAGCAGCATAGATACATCCTCACAACAGCAGATTATTTTACTAAGTGGGTAGAAGCAGTTCCACTCAAGACGGCTAATTATGAAAATATCATTCAGTTCATAGATCAATTTATAATCACCAGGTTTGGATTGCCATCCGCTTTAATATTTGATAATGCATCATACTTTTCTGGAAATGCAATGACTGAATTTGCACTTGAAAGAGGATTCAAACTTAAATATTCGGCCAATTACTACCCACAAGGTAATGGGTTAGCTGAGTCAGCAAATAAAAACCTAATTAGGATTATTAAAAGAACAGTTGACCAAAATCAAAAGAATTGGCACAAGGCTTTGATATATGCTTTATGGGCAGATCGGATAACGCAAAAAGCTTCTATCGGCACTTCTCCCTTTAATTTAGTTTATGGGAAAGAAGTGGTTCTTCCGACTCACTCAGCAATTCCCTCTTTGTCTTTAGTACAATACATTGATGAAGTACCCACTTCCTCCTTACAGCTAAGACAAATGGAAATAACTAGCAATTGCAACAGATGCAGCAATGCAAACGCCGTAAGGCAATAGCATATAACATTAATTAATGTTTTTTTGACAATTTTTGAAAGGCAAAAAAATATAATAATAAAAAAAGGCAAGGATCATGCTACAGTGACATCTTGCTGCCTCCAAGTAGGGCCAAGCTCTAATCGTCGAACTCTACGGGAATCTTACATCCTGCTGCCTCCGTGTAGGACCAAGCTCTAATCCTCGAACTCTACAGGAAAAGTTCAGTGAGCACAGAGTTTCTCCCATGTCGTTTTCATGGGGACTAATTTGTACAAACAAAGTCTTTACATGTAACATTAATTAATGCTTCTTTGACAATTTTTGAAAGGAAGAAAAATATTAAAAAAAAAAAAGGCAAGGACCATGCTAAAGTGACATCTTGCTACCTCCAAGTAGGACCAAGCTCTAATCCTCGAACTGTACTGGAATCTTACATCTTGTTGCCTCCTTGAACTCTATTGGAATCTTACATCTTGTTGCCTTCGAGTACGACCAAGCTCTAATCCTCGAACTCTATTGGAATCTTACATCTTGCTGCATCCGAGTAGGACCAAGCTTTAATCCTTGAACTCTACTGGAAAAGTTCAGTGAGCACAGAGTTTCTCCCATGTCATTTTCATGGGACTAATTTGTACAAACAAAGTCTTTGAGTATAAGACCTGGCCTAATCCTCGAACTCTACTGGAATCTTACATCTTGCTGCCTCCAAGTAGGACCAAGCTCTAATCCTCGAACTCTACAGGAATCTTACATCTTGCTGTGTCCGAGTAGGACCAAGCTCTAATCCTCGAACTCTACTGGAAAAGTACTGTAAAAGTTCAATGAGCACAGAGTTTCTCCAATGTCATTTTCATGGGGACAAATGTGTACAAAGAAAGTCTTTTGGAGTATATGACCTGGCCTCGGTATTTGTATGCCAGAAGGAAATTCAGCAATGATGGCATACTTTCTTTCCCATGGAATAGTCGTAGTCGGAGGACAAATGTCAATTCAAAAATTGAACTCCACTACCAAAAGAAGATGGCCGTGTTGGGAGATAAAAGGATGCATCGAAGGGCTCAAGGCCTAGCTCCAATACATAGTTGTTCTTGAAACTGCAAAATACAAAATTTTCAACATTTTCTTATCAGAGTAAAAAGAAGAGTGAATCTGTATTTGGCACCTATAACAAGATATAGAGAAAATAAAGGAGAGCACAATATAGTTGAATTTACAGTTTATATCATATATATAGCATATACTTCCTAGGCATGTAAAGAGCTTAGAGGCTGATGCAGTTCCAAGTATTCATTGACAATGTTTATTACCTTCCTCTTCTAAATTTTGCAATTTAGGAAAAGTGTAGAGAAAAATTAAAATATATATGATAGAAGACATCTACTAGCTTCAACAACATTACAATTCATATCTAGGCATGAGACTTCTAATATATCATTGACTATATCTGCACTTACAGCATTTGCCATCTTTATTTTCATGCACTATGGGTCCACAATGCAAATAAGTACCTTCCATCCACAAGGTGTTCCTTGAATTCTAAATATTCAGCGACAGAGAGTTGTTCAACAGCAAGTTCATCAACATTGACACGAACATATTCCTACATAGTAGGCCTTGGCTGTACCGCAAGAACAACCCATGGTGTAAGAATGATGGCCTCCTGAAACAGACATCATATTGTCATGAGAACCAAATAAATATGCAAACATTTTAAGACAGCTACATTTATTTTGAAATAAATTGCTCCAGAATTTGCAGAATGTTCCTTTTCTTTTAAATAGTGGAAAAATCTGATGATACCTGGCTTGACTTCAACACATCTCCAAATAGCCGAAAAATATGGAGATTTTGACGTTCATCATTCTGGCCTATTACCTCTACTAATCCATCTAACAGTTGATGGGATTCTTGCCATGTGATACATATCTACAACCATTTGGAAAAAAAGAAAGAGTCATTCTTCATAGAAGCATGGGACTAAAGGTTCAGTAGGTGTATTTAAACATCTTAAATGCCTAGATTATGTAAACTGTTCTTCTTGGTTTCCTCAATTTAAAGATCATACTTTCAGATAAAAATATTCGTCAGGGAACAGAGGTGGGAATCACCGTGAAAGCAAAGAAACTGTTTCATTGCGGTGCTCAGAGAGCGTGTCCTCGACACGCTCAAGTGAACTCAGAGCACGGTGCAATGCAGCACGGTTCAGCATTGCAGTAACCATATCTTCTTCCTTTAACTGCCAAGGCCAACAACGCCAAATAAAAAAAAAAGATTTAACTGTTGATTTCTCTCCGGCACAAGCCTTACTAGAATTCTGACTAATCCTCTGATGACAGAATTCAATTCTATCCTCACTGAAATAACAAATACAGACACCTGAAACTTTGGAGAAATGTAAAAGCAGGGAAGTTCCAGAGAGTTTGACGAAGTAATAGAGATGCCTTCAATGACAATACATTGGAAGACAAGAAACAACTCGAGAAAAAATCGTGGAAGAACAAGATTAGAGTGGTTATAACTTACATGTAAACGAAACATGCTAGTAAAATTTATTGGAGCGCCCATTAAAAAAATGGAAGTCCTTGAAGTGTTGACACAAGGTCTTCTGATAATGGGGTTTTTAAGCAAGATGAGAAAAATCAAGAGAAAAAACCAGAAGCTCTGAATTATAACTAATGACTTTAAACTCAAATCAAATTTTAAAATAATAATCTTAACATCAAGAATACTAACAAATAAAAATAGCATGGAAAGTTGGCCATATAATGGAAGATGGTGACAAGTTCCTTTCTTAGAGTAGTTAATCTTTATGTAGGTTAATTTTTGGTTACTTTTAATTGGATGGATTAATGGGTGTTATGTAAAGATTAAAATTTCTGCAGGTAAAAATAATTTTGGAACTGGATGGTTGGTCTATTCATGGTAAGGTTAAGACTTACTAAGTAATTGGATGAATTAATTTCCGTAAAAGTAATTTTGCCCACTTCTTATAGAGGTAAATATTTTTTCGGTAGATATAACTGTCTAATTTGATGATTCTTATTTAGGTACACAATTATATAAAACAAATTACAAGAGTTTAAGATAATATTACGCTTTCTGATAATGGGGTTTTTAAGTAAGATGAGAAAAATCAAGAGAACCCAATATAAAGCCAAGAAAAAGCCCATGGATTTACAAAAAAAACTAATGCATCATACTTTTCTGGAAATGCATCATACTTTTCTGGAAATGCAATGATTGAATTTGCACTTAAAAGAGGATTCAAACTTAAATATTCGGCCAATTACTACCCACAAGGTAATGGGTTAGCTGAGTCAGCAAATAAAAACCTAATCAGGATTATTAAAAGAACAGTTGACCAAAATCAAAAGAATTGGCACAAGGCTTTGATATATGCTTTATGGGCAGATTGGATAACGCAAAAAGCTTCTATCGGCACTTCTCCCTTTAATTTAGTTTATGGGAAAGAAGTGGTTCTTCCGACTCACTCAGCAATTCCCTCTTTGTCTTTAGTACAATACATTGATGAAGTACCCACTTCCTCCTTACAGCTAAGACAAATGGAAATAATTAAATTAGAAGAACAGCGAGAACAAGCTAGGAAAACGCATGCTCATCATCAAGCACTAGTAAAATCCTCTTTTGATTCAAACATAATGACCAGAAAAGATTTTCAGATGGGAGATTTAGTTTTAAAGTTGGACAAGGCTCATGAAGAAAAGGGAAAGCATACAAAATTTCAAAGGATGTGGCTTGGTACTTTTCAGATTGTAGAAGTCGTAGGTCCATCAACTTTTGTGTTACAGGATTTAGCAGGTAAGAGGGATCCTTTGCCTGTTAACGGACAAATTCTCAAGAAATATTTTCCATAGAAGATTATCTTCTATTTTTGTAGAATAGTTGTTTTTCTTTTTCATAATAAAACCAGTTGTGAGTGGTTACATTAGGCATTTACGAAAAAGATACCAATTCTCTTTTGAACTTTTCACTTGTATAAATAGCAATTTTTTTGGAAAACTGATCTTTATTATTGATAGATACAGTTAAAAACTTTAGCCTAGATATGATACTAATTTCAACTTCAAAATTTTGATGAAAGCAACCTTTAGTGAAGAAATTGTTTTATCTCAGTACAATGAAAGGTATCAATAACAAAATAAAGATTCTCTGTAGAACAGTTGTTTCCAAAAACTCTATTATTGTCGTCCAGAGCTATCTTAAGGAAACAATGACTTCCTCCCTGCTAAGGAAAATCGCAGCTTTCAGAGGAATAACCCAAGGATACACTTTATCTTGAAGAATAAGAGGTCTCATCACGAGCCGGCTTATCATTATCACATATATTATAACTTGCTGACTTTGCCAATACTGTACACCACAACAGGGCAATGACTCAAGATTGTTGCAATCAAAAGACAAGGGGTCTCATCACGAGCCAGCTTGTTCAGCAAAGTTATAAATCAAGTGAATGACTGTGTCATAATTTGGCTACCAAACCAAGACATTGTTCTTTAAGAATAAAAAAGAAAATCAAAGCAATAAGAGTGGATATGGATTCTTTTTTGAAAGTTGTAGGTCACCTTAAGTAGGATACAGGATCATTGTTGGGTAACAGGTAACCCTGTCGAGGCTATAAACGCCGGCTGGCAGCAGAGGCTCTACCTACGACAAATGAGCATATTTAAAACTGGTTTATAGAGGAGACTTTGTTTTATCTTTACAAAACCAAGTAATGGCTGATGTAAATACAAGGACTAGCCTGAGGAAGCAAATAGTCAAAGTAGAAAGTGGTTGAAACAAAATATCATTGACGGTTTAGAGCGTAATGTACTCTATCTTTCCATAACAAAGTTTAATTTTCTGAAAAATTTTCTATTTTGGAAGTTTGAAAAAGTTCAATAGATAAACAGAGATAACTGGTTCTTCCAAGTGAATCGCCAATTGTTGTGACCACCAACAACCCCTCTCCTTATTTAGTATTAGCAATAACACTAGATAAGTGGGGACCCTTAGTAAAAATTCAAAAAATACAATTATAACTCATGTATTTTACTCCTTAAGAAAACATCGCATCGCGCGAATAATGATAGGACATTTCCTTATAAGTAAAAATGATAAACTGCGAAAGTGTGACGCGAACTCCATCACATCGCATACATTAAGAAACGCTCACATTGGAAAACCTTAAAAAATCGTTGATATCCGATATGCGATATCGCAAATCGCAATGTCGCATGAAAAACACATAACTATTTAACGATTGTAGCGATCCGCGATCTTGCGATCTGTGATTTTGCGATAGCGCGATACTGCGATCTGCGATTTTGCGATAGCGCCATATTGCGATCCGCGATCTTGCGATAGCGCGATCGAGCAACCTTGCGATAGCACATCTTAATGAAATTTGCGATAATGCGATATGCGATGCGAATCGCAGAAACGTTCCATCGCAGATTTTCCCTAGCTCAACATTCAAGAAAAGATTTTCATAAACCAAGAACTGGATACGCGCTTTAATGATAATTAATGAATGATATGCCAGTTGTTAATGAAAGACAGTTTTGTGTTTTTCGAAGAGTCAGTTCACGTCAGGTGGCATGTTTTTGTGCATCCGTAGAGTTTAAAGCTTTCCTGTCGATTTTTATTATCATTACTCTCTCCTCATGTGTGAACTGCAGGAATGAAAAATAGAAGTAACGCGAAGCAATGTGCAGGAAACCATGGGGGAAAAGGGTAAAGCTCCAATGCTCAGAGACAGAGAAAAGATGCCCTCATAATCGGATACCGCATGCAACAGAGCCGCAGATTCACAGAACGCTGTTGTGCTATCCATTACAGATCTTTCATTCACAGCCATGGCTGAATGAGTAGTTGAACAATGCTGATATCAACAGGCGGTTTAACGCTCAAGGTCAGAAGCTCACGAAAACAGTATGTTTACAAATTTTGAAAGCTTATACCCGGTGAAGGAAAAGGCACTAAAGGCGAAAAACGCATCAGAGAGGCCCGGATCAAAGAACGGAGGCAGTTTCTGATGCGCGATAGCGCTAATCGCGCATCGCTGAGAAAATTGCTCAAAAAGCAAAGCCTCTAACTGCTCAGTCACTTGTAAGCCCGGAAAACGTAAGAAAGCAATGGTAAAGAACAACTGGAAACATAAAGCTGAAAGAAGAAGCAATTCGAGGATTAACCAAGTGGAACTTGGATTATTACTGGGCATACACAGTAAATCCACATAGCGAGAGGATGACTCTCGAGTATATCATTGATTTTGCTGAAAATATGGTGCCAGCTCTTACCATTTCTGTTTGCTTAGCTCAACCAAAAGCGGAAGACAGTCAGCCGACTCTACCCAGGCAAATATTGAATGCTCGCAACATTAAGGAGCAAATGCAGAAATAGTTAGATATTAGATTTAATTTTTAGAAATAGATTTGCTTAGAAAAAGGGCGGTCATTTAAACCGTATCCTGAATCTGTGTAATTAAGTTATTTAGTTAGTAGTATTTAAACCCTTCTCATGCATTTAGAGAAGGGTCCAGAAATTTATCAAAAACTTGTCCTCAGAACATGCACTTTTGCACCCTCAGAGGAGGTTTTGGTGAATGAATGGATCAAGATTTGTTGATGTTTGCATTGATATCTACTACTGATGTTGCACTTCTGTACTCTTAGTGGATGTTAGAGCAAGGAGAGATAAATCATTGTTGCTTGAAGCTTATGAGTAGGACCAGTCATAAATGGTACTTTTATCTCTTGACCATTTCTGATTATATGTTAAAGTGATATACAGTTTTTAGTTGTTTATGTATTATTGCATGAATGCTTGAGTTATCATTTGGCACTTTTGTACGGTGATAGCTATTTATTTATGCCTAATGTATGAATAGCTTATTATGCAATATGTTGTTCACAACTGTTTCGTCTAACTTTTTATGCGAAGTGGTTCATCTTGATTGATTTCCTTTCTTATAATTGCTAAATGATCTTTATTACCAGTTGTTATTTGAAATCTCTTTAGATCGCATAATAGAAGAATTACATCCCGGGTTAGTATAGATTTAGATGTGCTGTTTATTAGATTACAATAGCATAGAATTAGATTAAAAGTTTAAATTAGAATAGCTTAGATAGAAACCTTTAGATCAGCAACATCAAATTCTACACACACACACTCATAGACTAGGAAACTAGTCCCATTATCCCCAGTCGGACCCGCTATACCAAACGGATAAGGAGCTGCCAACCAAGGTCCAGACCGGGCGGGTATCCCCCTTGTTGTCGACTCGATTTTCAGGGCTTCAACATGTTCCAAAAGTAGAAATTTGGAGATTTCTTGAAATTTAACTAAAAAATACTTCAAATAAAATTTCCATTCATAAACAAAAGATTGGATTGTAAAATTTAGCAACATATAACTGAAAATAACAATATAATGAGAATAAATATCTTAGCTTTATTTATAATATATAAACTGAGGTTTACATGGTTAAACAATTGATATAGCTGAGATAGAATTCGCCTCAGGAATCTACTCCAATGTTGTGTTGGCCCTCCAAAACTAACTGAAATGTCACTACTAAGCTCTCTTGTGAATTATGGATGAATTCACCAAGGGGAGATGGGTACTCACCTAGTCTCACTAAATCACTCGAGGGTTTTCGTCTTGGGCTATAAATGAAGTAGAAAATTGGGTTCTCAAACCTCTCATACAAGAAGAAACGTTGAATCCATGATGTCTTCTAATGGCCTCTTCCTCCTCTTTTTATAGATTTGATGGAGCCCTCTAGAAGCTCCTATTTTATTATTATTTTAAACATTGAGCACATTTCCCTCAATTAAAATATCTTTTTAATGTGGAAAAATGGTAAATTGGCCATCATGCCTCCTCAGGCCACTGAAAATCACCACTAACCATCCCATCATGTAGATATTCTCATTTGGCTCCAACGAGCTATTACACTAAGATGTTTCGTTAAGTTTTCCTCTCATAATGCTACCTTAAGCGTAATTAGTTGAGTTAGGCACAATAATAACCTCATTTTATGGGAATTATCAGAATGCAATGGAACAAGAAATGAGTTATGCAGAATCAATCCTGATGATGGAAGATGGTAAGTGAACTCCTCCAAGCCCCATAAAACATCTCCAAAATCCCTTGGGCTCATTGATGACATAAACCTGCACCTGTGACCTGTCTACCTCCAACTCTAAAAGTCCATCCTAGCCATGCCATAAGGAACACCTGAAAAAGGAACATCACAAATCCTCCTACCCCAAGATTACTTTCCCTCAAGCAATCCAAACCTGTGGACCAGTCTGGTGGCCAATGTGAAAATTCCTTAACTAGAATCCTATTGCAACAACTGGTATTATTTCTCCTAATTGTTAGTTAATTTAATAATTTATCTGCTACAACAAATATCGAAATAAACACACTGCAACCTTCACAAATAAAATACAATGGAAATAATATCGTTGGAAACTGAGAAATGCTAGGACACACACATAAAATATGAGACAATTATGTTTGGACAAATGTCCCCGAAAAAAGCCCAACTTGGCAAAACTTGTGCGACAATGATGGATTTTATTATTATGCAGTAGTGAAAATATGAGTACAATTTGGATACCTGAAATTGGCAATCCACAACAAGAAAATCTGGGCAAAACTATTGAAGGGAATTACCCTTCCTCCACAAGCAATCTTGGCACAACTTGCCTACATAGAACTTGGCCTCTTGAAGCCTCTGCATTAGCCTCTGTGCTACACTGCACAGTTTCTATGACGTCAAGCCTCTGACTAGTCTCTAATGAATTAATTTTGCCTTCTGTTGCTGAGGAAATCATCTCTCCGACCTTATGGAACCTCTGCCTGGTCACTGGAGATGAGAACGAATTTTCTTCTCAGCAAATTGAACTACCCTCTCTGAAGCAACTGTGTAGTCCTTTACGCTGCCTCACCGGGAAAACTCGACCCTATTGCTACTGTCTCTTTGAATCTGGAAAAACTTCCTCTGGATCGTTGTCCCTGCCTCTCACTCACTGCTTCGATCTATGGATCTATCTCCAGCAACTGACTGCTGCTACTCAGGGAATCGATCTGCCAAGGAAACCAAATTGCTCAAGTGTGTTTTCATCACCACATCGATCTCTTCTTATAATCCACTGTTGGAGCACCAACGACCAAGATTAAAACTTAATCAATGGCTAGGATCATCTCTGGATCAACCTGTGTGAGTTTCTAGAAGATTACCACCTTAACTTAATTAATATTGATTAATTAACCATATTCCCTAAGTTTAGACTTATGAAATATTTAAAAATCAGTTAATAATCTAATTGAGACATTTCTAAGTGGAATTTCCATAAACGATTTCTGGGTTTTGGAGATCTCATGTATTCTAGGCTCTCCACCAAATTTCGTGGCTAGAACACATTCGATGCTACAAAAAATAACACTCCCTATTGGAGAGGAATGTGTTCTAGTGTTGCACATCCTGCTACAACACCCTGTCTCTATATCACCTCTTGTTTGGTTGTTGTTGCCCACCAACTACTACACAACTCTGATGATGCATTTGTGTTGCTACTGACACTGCCATACTACTTCCAGCTTTACTTCTGCACTGCAACTACCTCTCACCTGTTATTGTTGCAACTACAACATCTGCAACTAAAAAACACCCAAAATACTGAATCAATTGTATTCAATATGATGCATCTGTCTCCCATGTCTCTGACTGCTACTAGTATCTTCATTGTCACTGAATAATCTGCGTTGTTGTTGACTCTGCACTGTGCCTTTTGCAGTTCTACCAACTTTGCACTACGCTCCCAGCATCTAACTGCTACTAGTCTCTACAACTATCACTCGGTCTCTGACTGCATCAACTGCCACTGATCCATCTAGCCACTCAATATTGTGGTCCCCTATATCCAGGTATTGATCTGAGAGGTGGATTCCTCAAGGACCCTACCCATTTGTGGCTCTCTAGAGCCACAACTCCAAATCACCCCACCTCACTCCTGGAGGTATATGGGAAATCATAGAAAAGTCTTCCTCTAACCTAGAGGACAGCTTGTTGATCCCTACTGAAGCTGCTTGTTGGTCTTGCTTCTCCTCCTTGTCCTTCTTCCTAAGAGGACATTGGGTACTGTAGTGACCAAGCTCACCACACCTAAATCACTTGACCTTTGATAGGTCCTTCTTCTTTCTTTCCTCCCCCTGCCCCTGATTAAGACCCTTAGATGTGAGGGCCACATTCTCCTCCTCCTTCATCGTCTTTGATCCATTGATGTTGTTTCCACTTATGGATCTCTTTAACATAGCTCGTCTCAACTCCTCCTACTACAAATTGGCCCACATCATGTCCCACTATGGTAGCCTATCTCTGCCCAATATGCTTTTGACAAATACCTGCCAATCCTCAGAGACACTGTTGAGTGCCAATCGCACTAGCTTTGTGGGTTGAGTTGTTGCCCCAACAACTGACAGCTAGTCTCAGACCTCCTAAATCCTAGTAAGGAAGGGATCTATGCCTTCCCCCTTTTGCATCCAGATGCATCTAAGCTTCTCCTCAAGAAACATCTTCTGTTGCTTGGAAGTTCCTAGTATAACGTGGAGAGAACATCTCACATCTGTTTGGTAGTATCTTTTCCAGTTATATGTGAGACTATATGATCCTTGACTACATCTAAGATCAACCGCTTCGCCTGCGCCATCTCCTTCTTGTATTCTTTTTTTTGATCTACATCCTAGGGAACTTCCACTACATTGTCAATGAAGGCTTTCAAGCCATATTCATATAGAAGGAAGGACATCCTAGCCTACCAAATGACATAGTTGGAAACTCCATCTAACCTATCCTGGTCTCTAAGCTCTGCAATGGCCATCTCCGAAAATGTCTAAAACTCCCTCTTTCCTTTATGCTTGGTTATTTATCTACTTACTCACACTCCCTTCTAGAATATAGTGATCCTGCAAGTTGTTACTGCCAATATGTAGCTAGAAATTCGAACTTCCGAAACTCGAAGTTCCCTAAGGAAAATTTCCCCTCTTCTATGTGTGCTTTTCTCTTCCACCCAACTTTGGTTTTTCCCTAGCGAACTGCTGCAAAACCCTCTGCGTCCAACCAAAAATCTTCCAAACGAAAAATTTGAGCTGATACTCTACCTCTGGAATCACTTGATCTGGAAAGTCGAATTTTTCTGCCTCTCTGCTCAGAAAAATCGAACTTCCCCATGCAACTTGACCTGCCTGGCAAAGAACCGTGTTACTCATGGGAATTTTGTGTTGCTTCCCTTATTGAACAGTGAAATTCCTTTTTTCACCTTTGAGCCCCCTGGCTAATCAACTATGCTC
The DNA here is from genome assembly GCA_031772625.1 of Pinus tabuliformis. Classification (NCBI taxonomy): domain Eukaryota; kingdom Viridiplantae; phylum Streptophyta; class Pinopsida; order Pinales; family Pinaceae; genus Pinus; species Pinus tabuliformis. The sequence goes on from CM062804.1 coordinate 1,268,332,135, forward strand.
TGATACCATGTGAAATTTCCTTAACTAGAATCCTATTGCAACATCTCGTATTATTTCTCCTAATTGTTAATTAATTTAACAATTTATTTGTTATGACAAATATCGAAATAAACACACTGCAAACTTCACAAATAAAATATTGTGGTAATAATAGCACTGGAAACTGAGAATTACTAGCACACACACTTAAAATATGAGACAATTATTTTTGGACAAATGTCCACAGAAAAACCCAACTTGGGAAAATCGGTGCAACAATGAGGGTTTTTATTATTATGCCACAGTGAAAATATGAGTACAATTTAGATGCCTGAAACTGGAAATCCACAACAAGAAAATTTGGGAAAAATTATTGAAGGAATTACGCTTCCTCCACGAGCAATCCCGACATAACTTGCCTACAGATAACTTGGTCTTATGAAGCTTCTATGTCAGCGTCTGCGCGGCACTGCGCAATCTCTATGAAGTCGAGCCTCCGACTGGTCTCTGGAACTGAGAATGAATTTTCTCCTCAGCAAATCGAATTGCCCTCTCTGAAGCAACTGTGTAGTCCTCTGTGCTACCTCACTCGGAAAACTAGACCCTCTTGTTGTTGCCTCTCTGGATCTGGAAAAAGTTCCTCTGAACCACTATCCCTGCCCCTCACTCAGTACTTCGATCTTTGGCTCTCTCTCCAGCAACTGAATGTTTCTACTCAGCGAATCGATCTGCTAAGGAAACCGAATTGCTCAAGCGTGTTCTCCATCACCACGCTGATCTCTTCTTATAATTCATTGTTGGAGCACCAACAACCAAGATTAAAACTTAATCAATAGCTAAGATCATCTCTGGATCGATCCTTGTGAGCTTCTGCATTATTCTCACCTTATCTCAATTAATATTGATTAATTAACCATATCCCCTAAGTTTAGACTTAGGAAATATTTAAAAATCAATTACTAATCTAATTGAGACACTTCTAGGAAAAATTTCCAGAAATGATTTCCGGGTTTTGTAGATCTCATGTATTCTAGCCTCTCCACTAAATTGCATGGGTAGAAAACATTTGATGCTACAAAAACTAATAGCCCAATGCAACTAAGACCCAATGTTCGGATCCCATACAAACCACTAAGTGATGTTATGCCTTTGTCTCAACCCACCATGAACGAGCCCCTCAATGCCCAGATCCCAGACCAATCCCTGACTATCATCAACAAATCCTCTTGGATCCCAATGCCACTCAGAACAAGCATTAATGCTCCATGCCTCTCATTGTACTATAGCTCCAACTATGATTGTTGCTCCATTAACTGCGTACCAACTCATCACCTCTCTCTAGTCCAACCCTTGGCATAGGCTAAGGTCAGTCCCACTATGTAGATGCAGGCTTGAAGGGATGGAAAGTTGTTGGCATGCCACCCAATTCCAATTGGAATATGTATTACTCCTCATATCTATGTGCCCCTGCCGCAATATGATTCTAATTGAGGATATCGTGCCACCAACAAGATACCAACCCATGTCTCCTTCCAATCCATCCTGTGGGAAGGGTCAGATGCATGTGCAACTGTATATGGTACGAGTCCATTGTGATGCACCATGCTCAAATCATGTGGCTCTGCCCAACCAATCAACCATATATGTCTAGGAATTTGTGCCTCTCTCCCTATAAGTGGGAAACTAATGTTGCACACCTTGTCTATGTGCTCCTAGATAGGCTTGTTGCTTGGAAATACTACAACTTTGCTAGCTTCTACTGCATCTACCTACACCTCGTTAATGGGTAGAACCAAATTTGTATGCACCATTGTCTCCAAAATATCCTCCCTCATCTGGCCAGAAACTCCATGCTCCATCGGTGTCCATCGGTTCATTCATCACCTGCAAAACTATGATGTCGGGTCCCAACACCTCCTGATAACCAATGTCTGCAAATACTACCTCCATGTTGGCAGCCTACACATCTGTATGCCCCTCATCAATGGTTGGCCCTAGGGACTGTTGACCATACTCCTCCACCATGGGCTCAATATGACCCACTAGTTGACTCTCCAAAAATGACCCATCACGCATAATGTGCTCCATTGTGTGCTACACATGCTGACTCATCGAACATGGCATTTGGGGAATTTTGAGGTCTAAAATGGGCCTCCTAAGAAAAATGTAGAACAAAAATATACTTTATAAGAACCAATAGGATTAAAGATGATGATGTCAACCATGGGGGATGATTCACCAGTTTTGGAGTAAAAAAGTAAAAAGTTTAAAAAATAATAAAACTACTTTTTCAACTTATATCCCTAAGGTTTTACTGAAATTTCGAGCAGGAGTATTTTTTGGATGCAAAATTTGATTCCTCATCCAAGGAGTACCCATGTTGCATACTTTCGATGGACCCTGCTACATGAAAAATGAGAAATACATGAAAAAACATGATTGTAATCATGTTTTTTCATGTATTTCTCATTTTTCATGTAGCATGGTTCATCAAAAGTATGCAACATGGGTACTCCTTGGATGAGGAATCAAATTCTGCATCTAACTAGTGTTGCTATTTGAAATTTGAATAAACCCATAAGGAGATAAGTTGAAAATACGAGTTAAAAAAATAGTTTTTCTCTTTTTTTCCCTCTAAATTTGATGATGTAATCTAATCTTATTTTATTATTTCCACTATTATTTTATAATTTCCTTAGGAAGCCCATTTTAGACCTCAAAATTCCCCTAATGACGCATATCTGGGTTGTTGTCAGCATCTCTCTAGGTCTGCTCAAACTCCTTTATGTGTTGACTATTCTGAATCGCCACTTATAGCTCATATCCCTAGTCTCCTCCCCGCATAGGAATAATCTGTTGCTCGTCAAACCTATCCACCAGATAGTTATGCATATCACGGCTACTGTCATCATCCCCACATGTTTGTTGATTCTCTTCAGAACGATCCTCATCTGGAAGGTTTGAATGAGTTTACCCTTGATCTACCTATGCCATACCCTCTTTGTCACTCAAGCATGAGTGGTTAAGTCCCCAAGGTTCCTTGCAGATGAAGCAAAGACCCTTTCTCATTAACTCGTTCTTGTTGCATGTCCCACCAACTCTCATATGCTCCTCCCTGGTCAACTACCTCATGAGTAGATTTATGTTCTGCTCAACCAACCTTTCAGCTATCTCATATGTAGTAGGTGAGACTATAACCTCCTGCAAATGGCATCATGGCCTCCCATACATGAGGACAAAATGGATTGCATGTGTGTTATGATTGTGTCAGGATGATGTTTCCTAACGCTGAAGAAGCATTGGAACATTTGCAGGATCAAGTCATCACATTTTAGCTCAAACATGAGGTCATAATATCTAACCAAGGCCATGACTTCTAGAATCTCTAACCTCTTCCCAAAGGTAGGTCCCTCGCTATTATCCAAATCCTGAAAAGTCTCCACTATTAGTCTGAAGACTCTCCTCATTAGGTCATCATTGTAAGGAGGTATAGGTGTGGTCAGCATCATGATACTACTAAGACAATAAGAAACTGGAAGTATGACCCCTACACAAGGATGCTCCAAAAATTTATGTTGTATGAGAGCAAGCATGGATGGTTTTAAAGCCCAAATCAAGCTCTTCCAATCTGACCGATGCACCCTGGAGAGGAGTGAAGAAAGTTCTTCTAGTTTGAGAAGGGCTTTTGTTGTAACCCCCATTCATCTCAAATCTAATCCAAGTGCATAAATTTTGGGCCCCACTTCATGTTCTTCTTGTTGCTGATCTTGATGTAGCATAGAAATTATTCCCTTGGACAAGGATTTATTGATTGTTGCTGCTAATTTATTAAGGGAGTTTATGAAGGTTCTATCCATGTTTGGCTTAATGATGACAAGAACAATTGTGATGGGCCATTTTCTCTGAGTTTGTTGAGTTTCCCGGTGAGGTGTTTTGACAAACAATTTCATGACAACTATTGTTGGTATATATTGTGGGTTATAATTGAAAAAATAATGCCCAGAGTGCTAGCATGATGGCATTTTCTGGGTAAGGAGATCCTAGAGGTAGTAGAAGAATCCCGCATGAAACAAAAGGTATGGCCAGCTATAAACTCGACTTTTTTTACTCTGATCCCTAAAAATGCTAACTCTGAAAATGCCCAGGGTTTTCGCCCAATTGCCTTGTGTAATGTAATATACAAAATAATAGCCACTCTGATAGCAAAAAGATTAAAACCCCTTCTCTCTAGCTTAATTTCTCCAGAACAAACAGGATTTGTAGAGGGAAGACAAATTCTTGATGGTTTAGTAGTAACACAAGAAGTGATACACTCTCTAAAAAAGAAGAAGCAGAAAGGAATGATGATAAAGCTTGATTTGTCAAAAGCCTATGATCGTTTGAGTTGGAAATATCTCAAGAAAGTCCTGGAGACCTTCGGTTTCAGTAACAGATGGATAGAATGGGTGTACAGCATGATATCAACTCCTAATTTTTCAATTCTAATAAATGGGGTACCTACGACAACTTTCAATGCTACTAGAGGAATAAGGCAAGGGGACCCTTTATCTCCTTTCTTATTCATAATGGCAGCAGAGGGTCTAGGAAGATACTTTAAAAAGGAGCTGAGGGAAAGGAGAATTAAGGGCTTAAGGTTATGGGGAAACAATCTGCCCATAACCCATCAACAGTTTGTAGACGACATTATGCTATTCTGTGAGGTCTCAATAAAAGAAGTAAGGAATATTAAAAGAATCCTGGACCTGTTTATGGAGGCATCGGGTATGGAAGTTAATAAGGAGAAATCATGTACTTTCGTATTTAACACTATGGATTCAATCAAGACTCATCTAACCAGAACGCTAGGGTTCAGGCAGGGAGAACTTCCAACAAAATACTTGGGGAATCAGTTAGATACAAATCCCACAAGAATGGTAAACTGGCAGAAGATTATAGAAAAACTCAAGAACAAATTGGCAAGTTGGTCTTTTAGATCTCTGAATATAGCAGGCATAATAGTTCTTCTGAAGTCAGTCCTCCAAGCAATACCTATTTACCCCTTATCTATCATGGCTACTCCCAAAGGGGCGTGTACAAAAATAAAATAAATTTTTGGAAAATTCATTTGGGGCGGGCCAAATCAACAAAGGAAATGGGCTTTCGTCTCATGGAAAAGTTTAATGAAAAGAAAAGAGGAAGGGGGCCTTGGATCGAGAGACCCGGAGGTGCTAAACAAGGTGCTAGGAGCAAAACTGTGGTGGCGGTGGATGAGGGGAGGAAATGACCTATGGAAGAAAATATGGACCCACAAGTATAATATGCCTGCAACAATGGATGAAATCCTCAGAATGGAAGATACCCCGAAAGGCTCTACAATTTGGGAACTTGCAAGCCAGAACAAGAATATTATAAACAACAATGCCTTCGGGGAAATAAGAGGAGGAAGGAATGCCAGATTTTGGGAAGAGGGGTGGCAACAAAGAAACAAATTGATCAATATTCAAGCTCTGCAAAGTATACAACAAAAAGCACTCAGGGAGGAGAGAAAATATGTAAGGGACTATTGGATAGAAGGAGAGACAGATGGAATATGGAGAATATGGAGAAAGCCAGAAGAATGGGATGAAAACATCAATCAAGAACAACAAGGAATATATTTAAAAGAATTAGAATCAAGAAAAATAAAAGCCAGAACAGGGGAAGATATTCTCAGATGGGGAAAATCAACGAAAGGAACCTTTACAGTTAAGGAGGCCTACTATTTGACAAGGCATCAAGAGAGGGTGGAGGAAATCACAGAATGGAAAGCTATTTGGGACAGCAAATGGTGGCCAAAGATAGCCATATTTGCATGGCTAGTTGGAAGAGAAAGAATCTTAACATGGGATAAAATCCAAAAGAGAGGCTTCCTTGGGCCATCGAGGTGTAGTCTCTGCAATATAGAAACTGAAACCCAGGAACACATTTTGAACAACTGCCCGTTTGCTCGGCATATATGGGAAGAGGTTAGAAATCTTTTTGGTAAATTAAATAGAGACCCCAGTGACATAAAAAAGACCATTTTTCAATGGAGTAAAGAACAATTCCTCTGTAAAGTGGTCAAGAGAGCTTGGAATCTGACAGTGGGTTTTGTGATATGGCTCCTATGGAAGGAACGAAATCGAAGGATTTTCTTAGACAAAAATAATAAACCAGAAGGAATATGGAAAAGAATTCTAAACTCTATTAGAGAAACGGTTCTGGCCGAAGACTGGGATGAGGAAGATTGGAAAGCAAACCAGGAAGAAGGACAAATCCTAACAAAATTAAATCTGAAATTTGATATGCTATACCCCAAGAAAGAAAGACGGCAAAGTACTCAGGTTCATAGCCCAGAGCAGTTCAGATACCCTAGAGAAAAATTCATCAAGTTGAATTTTGACGGGGCCTCCAAAGGGAACCCAGGGAATGCAGGCTTTGGGGGCATCTTTAGAGACAGTGAGAAACACACCAGATGGGTGTATGCGGAATGGGGAGGTGAAATGACTAACAATGAAGCAGAACTATGGGCGGTGCATCAAGGGTTAAGGATAGCTGTAAGGAATAGCTACATGAACCTGGAGATAGAAGGGGATTCACAGGTGGTAGTAGAGATGCTCCGGAAACTCAATAATGGGAGAAACTGGGAGCAGATAGCTGGAGGACAGTCGGGATTGTTCAAGATTTGGCGGAATTATTAAAGAGAATAGACTATAAAATTATCAATCATGTCAGAAGGAAGGGCAATAAGGCTGCAGACTTCCTTGCCAACTGGGGGAGTAACGAACAGGAAAGGAAAATTGATAACAGATGGCCTACAATAATGAATAATCCGAGATGGGAGGAACTTGCAACCATAATCAATCAAGACCATGATGAATCCACAAACCAATAAAAATGATTGCAAGAGATCCCCGATCGGGGTGATTTCGACGGTGTACAGAACAATTAATTCAAATCAGGTGAGAAGGAAGGACAGGACAGAGGAGGGTCAGGTAATTATGAATAGGGATAGAGGGATCATCAGAAGAGATCGCATCTCAAGGAGGAACGCTGATGGAGTGGTGACGGAGGGAGGTGGGAATGACAGAATGTCAGAAATCAAGCATGAGTATGACAATACGAAGGAAGAACGAAAGGACGCAGGCGGTGAAGGAGGTAACAAGTGGCAAGTAGAACGGGCAAAGGAAGCAACGAGAAATCGGAAGAGACGAAGACATAAAAAAGGAAAGCGGGATAAAGGAAGGCAAACGCGAAAGGAAACAATAGAGAATTGGCGAAGAGGTAGGGTGGCGAGGGCTCGGACCAAGATAACAGGAGGACAGAGGAGCTGGAAAATTCAAACAGACAGTGCAGAAGGTAAGGGTCGAATGGCGACAAGAAGGAGGTCGAGAAACGATGGGAGTGAAGCCAATAGAGAACGAAGCAGCCAGGAAAAGAGAGGAAAAGGAATAGCGGAAGAAGAAACGGCTGAGGAAATCTTAATTGTCCAGGAAGATTCAGAGGATGACATAGAGATGTTTGATTCGGACCAGGACAGAGGGGAGCAGGCATGAGAGAAGGTTAGGAGGGTAGTAAAGCCCGGGACGAATGACAAGCAGGAGACCAGGGAAGATGACGAATGGAGAGGTCAAGGGCGAGAAGGAGGTCGTGACTTCGGCAGTGCCTCGGGCACGAAGAGTCGGGGAGGCAGAGGAAATTACAGGAATAGAGGAGGCACAGGAGGGAGACGGGGACAATGCGGAAGGGGAAGGGGAAGAGCAGGAGGCTACCGGGAAGAACATGCAACTACATCTGCTAGAAAATCCAGAAGATCTATAGGAAAAAAGATTCAGTTCGCGGAGAGAGCCTATTGTGAGAACACCAACAAGGACATTAGAAGGATAATACAGCAACTGGAAGAGGAAGCAACTCAGGGACAATTAGAATCTGAAATGGACGACTGGGAATATCTCCTCCCGGATCCAGGGAACACGAGAGGTCGTATGACTCTGTATAAGCAGACTCTACATGTATACTGGGTAATGAAAAGACTGCTAGCTAAGGCAATGGAGCAAGTAGCTATGGAAATGGCAGAGCTTTCTCAAGGAATTCCAAATCTAAGGAAAGAACTGAAGAACATCCAGATCACTCTGTTAATGCAGGACAAAAAAATGGATGAAATACAGCAGCAGATAAAGGACTGCTACCCAGACATCAAGAAAGAAGTGGAGCAGCAGACAGGCATGGCGGCGCAATAATGGAAGATATGTATATATGCTGGTTTCAAGAAGTTGTTAGATAGTAGAGTGGCATCTTTAGTTCCTTTTTGAAGTTTAGAATGCAGACATGAAACAATAGAAGTCTTTATGATTGTTTAGTATATTTAGCTTGGACAAGAAGAATTAGGACTTTCTATTTTTGGATGGCTGTTAAGAATTTAAGGTGGCCAATAAACCCGGTTTCCCCTTGGGGCGGGTTGAGGCCACCACGAACATGTAGTGGTTTTGATTCGCAGTAATAGAAAAAGAAAGGTCCCTCCGCAGTTTACAAAAAAAAATAATGCCCAGAGTGCTATAAATGATCTTATATGACACCCAAAACTACAAATGATACTGCTACGAAATTGTGAAGTAAGAAATATTCATCAAGCAACCATGCATTAATTGAAAACAACAGTGGCACAAAAATAAGGAACTTGATATACAAGTCTACAAGGCATTCTTCAAGATGTTAACCGAATTCCCAAATGATTTTAGCAATGCTTTTCTAGGTGTGCGTCCCTAACAGTACTATGGATTCTCCCACTCAGTGTTGAAAATATCAGTATCGACAAAATATCAGCAAGGGTCTTGAAAACATCTTTTTGGCAATATCAGCGAAAATATCGGCAAACATACAAAATGCATAATATATTCTTTTTTTCATATTTGTAAACATATAAAGAAATAACAACATGAAATAAATACATTGGCACATAAATATGAAGAAAGCGCTAATATATATGATATAGTGGATGTAAAATAAAAATGATACATCAAAAGCGATACCAAATCCTGTTGATCCCTGATAATTGTCCAATCAAGGACTCAAATGTGGAGAACCAATACAAAATAACATCACATATATAAAAGTATCTCATCATCATGAGTTATATGTAGCAAAACAAATAAAACTAGCAGCTAGCTATCTGAGATCAGTTCCCTCTCCCCCTTTTATTGGAAAACATTATGGGTTGTTTGCAAGGCCTACCCTTAGCAATAGAAGGCCCTGGCCCTACACCTAATGTCAAATAATGATTGTTGGGTATTGAGTTGTGCTCTCCTATATCTATAGCAAATGGTGCTAACATTGACGCTCCCACAGTCTCCTCCTCCTCCTCCTCCTCCTCCTCATGTTTCTCATCCCCTGAGTCCTCCTCTTGTTGCCCCTGTACTAATGGTTCCTCTAACCATGTAGGTCACTCCTCCAAGATGGCACCTCAAACTCCATCCTCCACTAAAACAATACATCAATATTCTTCTAAGGAAATGGAATATGTATCCATTAGTTTTTCTGTTTTCTTCACTCGAAGTTAGAGATCGTAATGCACATACACTAAATCATTAAGGCGCGAAAACTCCAACCTATAAGAGTGTCAAAAAAACTAATGAGTTTTGACTCTTGATACTTGAGGGTCATAAATTAAAATCACAATAAATGTAATTTGTTAGGTCCCTATAATACTAGTGTATTCCCTTATTATTATTGTCATTGTATCCCCTTATTGTTATTGTTGTGCCCATGTTGTACCCATATTGTTATTATTGTGCCCCATAGAAGCCCACTATTGTTATTGTTGTGCCCTTACATTATTATTGTTATGTCGGCTTTGACTATATTGTGACCCCTTAGACTCCTATATATAGAAAGGAGGTCTTGTCATTTGTATCATCCAAGAATTGTTCAGTTATGTAATGTAAAGGAGGTTACCCCTAGAAGAGGCTGATTTTGAATTCTTTGATCTATCTTTTCTTCTATTTTGTGAGTTGGTTGCATAAAAATTTGTATCAGAGCTTTGGATTCTAGGGTTTCGCTGCTTCAAACAGGTCATCATGGAATTTTCGCTATAACGTTTTTTTCTATGACTTTTCAGACACTAAAATTAAAACCCATTTGATTTGAAATCTTGATGAACCTCGGGTACAAAGTTCAGATTTTGGATCGTTATATTTTCGGATATATGATCAAAGGAAGTTAGAGTTTTTGCAGGCTCCCTAATTATATCTCAAACAGTTGACCTAGGGAAAATCATCATAACTTTCTCTCTGAGAATCAGATTAAATTTCATAAAAAGGTACAAAAAGAGGGCAAATTATAGTTTTATGTATATCAGTTTCAGGTCCGAAGGTCGAAACAATGACACATGGCACTTCATACAATTTCGCTCTACTTAACTAGTCTATAATCAGGTCATCATGGAATATTTGGAATAACTCTTTCTTGGAGAATCCAATCTTGATCATACTTGCAGGGTTGGAATGAGGACTCAAAGGGCTACCACAAGATGAAATTTCAGACCTTGGAGATCCGAAATTACAAAGATATAATAGATTCAATATCGAGCTCCTACAAAGCCAAAAAAGGTGTAGTCTTTTTAAAATTTTGCATAAGTTTGGTTTGAAAAATTAGTTTGAAGGAATTCAAAGGACATAGTGAAGCATAATTATCATTAATTGATGCCCCGAAGAAATAAAATGGAAACACCTAGTAAGCAACCTGAAATATCTAGCATGACTCATGAAGAAGAGGAAGAAATGCAACATGATATATCAAAATTACGAGACCAAGTGCAACAAATTTCACTCTCACAAAAAGTAGCAGAAGCTAAGATGGATGGTTTAAAGAAATGCGTGGAAGCTAATATGGATGGTTTAAATAATGGCGTGGAAGATAAGATGGATGATTTATAAGTAAACGTTGAAGATTTGAAGAAATACATGGAAGGTTTGAAAGGAGGTTTGACAAAGTTGCTACAAGAAATGCTTCCTAATAGCGAAAAGGTAGTAGAGGAAACTCATGATGAGAACAAAATAAATGTTATTCATGATTTCATAGACTCTAACGTTGGATTGAAGACCCACCATGTTCCAAAGATCGATATGAAGAAGTTTGATGGCAAGGATCCCGTAACATGGATACTATAAATGGAGCAATATTTCGATCTACATAATGTGCAAAACACACAAAAGGTACGCATTGCAACTGTATATTTGGAACACAATCGATTTATATGGTATCGATGGCTTTGCTCTCGTACGCAAATTGTGACTTGTGAAATTTTTACGGAAGAAATGATAGCACATTATGAGGATACAAAAAGCAACACCTTTTTTAGCCAACTGATAAATCTCAAACAAAAAGGTTCAATGGTGGAGCACATTGAGGACTTCCAAAAATAGAATATAAGGGTAAAATATATTCCAGAGGAACATAGGATTGATGTGTTCATAGGGACATTAAATGATAACATCCAATATGAGGTTCGCCTTTGAGAAACTAATTCATTGGAGAAGGCATTCAGGTTGGCAAGAAAAATTGAAAGCTAGAATATGGCAACAAAGAAGCCTACCAATCACAACTACAAAGATGGAAGTGTTGTTGCTCCTAGCCTTCCACAACCTACAAGGTTGACAACACAACAATTAGAAGAAAAAAGAGAAAAAGGGCTTTGTTACAGATGTGATAGCAAATACACTAAAGGTCATAAGTGTGCTGAGAATAAATTATTTTACATAGATTGTGAAGAGGAAGAAGAAAAGGAACAAAAAACATCAAAAGAAGAGGATACACACCAGAAACAAAGCCTAGAGAAAGAAGAAATGAATCCAACCATATCTTGTAATGCATTGGCTAGAATAACCACTCCTAAAACTATCAAGATAGAAGGACGTATCAAGAAGAAAAAGGTAATATTGTTGATTGATTCAGGCAATACCCATAATTTTATTCATTGTAATATTGTGAAGGAATTGAATTTCTTCCTATATCCAGCACCAGAGTGTCAAGTGATGGTTGCAAATGGAAGAACCATAAATTGCTCTGGAAAGTGCCATAATATCAAGCTATCCATGGGAGAATATTTTTTGAATAGTCCAATGCTTTCCATTCCAATGGGTGGTACTGATGTTGTACTAGGAGTCCAATGGCTACAATCTTTGGGTATGATAGCTTTTAATTTTCAAGAATTTTTCTTGAATTTTTTTCAAAATGAAAGGAAGTTCAATTAAGGGGTATTGCAAGGAAACTGGAAATATAATCAGCTCTAATGGCACGACAAAGCTTCTAAAGAAAGAAAAACGGGGCGTAATTGCACAATTATGTTCGCTAGAGGTTCCCACGTCAAAATCATTTACTTCTTCAGATCTCCAAAAAGTCTTGGAAAATCATTCTAAGGTATTTGAGACTCCCAAAGGCCTCCCACCTATTCATGATAATGGTCATGGTATTCATTTGATTCCAAGAAGTGTTCCTCCAAACATCAGGCCTTACAAATATCCCTATGCCCAAAATAGTGAAATTGAATGTATGGTTGCATAAATGCTAGATGCTAGTATAATTCAATCTAGTCAAAATTCTTTCTCTGCTCCAATAGTATTGGTGCACAAGAAGGATGGATCATGGCACATATGTCTGGATTATAGGGAGCTCAAAAATCTCACTATTAAAGATAAATTTCACATTCAGGTCATTGATGAATTATTGGATGAATTGCATGGAGCAATTTACTTCACCAAGTTGGACCTTCGTTCAAGATATCATCAAATCAAAATGAAGACTGAAGACATTTCGAAACATCATTTAGAACTCATGAGGATCATTATGAATTTTTGGTCATGCCTTTTGGCCTTACCAATGGACCTTCTACATTTCAAGGTTTGATGAATTCCATTTTCAAACCCTTCCTTGGAAAAATTTTGTTAGTATTTTTTGATGATATACTAATCTACAACAAGCCTTGGAAGGATCATGTTCAACATGTTGATAGAGTGCTCAAACTATTGGAGGAGAAACAATTATATGCAAAAACTTCCAAATGTTTCTTTGGAGTACAAGAGGTGGAATATTTGGGTCATATTGTATCTCACGAAGGTGTTAAGGTAAACCCTAGCAAAATTAAAGCCATTAAGGAATGGAAAATCTCCACATCCATAAAGAATCTGTGAGGATTTCTTGGGTTGAAAGGGTATTATCACAAGTTTGTTAAGAATTATGGGAGAATGGCAGCACCTCTAACAACATTACTGAAGAAAGATGTGTTTTCTTGGACTCTAGAAGCAACGAAAGCCTTTGAACATCTTAAAGAGGCAATTTTCCAAGCACCGGTCTTAGCTACACTAGACTTCACAAAAACCTTTATTGTGGAATGTGATGCCTCAGGAAATGGAATTGGTGTTATTTTAATGCAAGAAGAAAGACCCATTGCTTTCGAAAGTCATCGAATCAAAGGAAAGTATTTACACAAAGCTATTTATGAGAAGAAAATGTTGGTAATACTACATGCACTTAAGAAATGGCGACCTTACCTAATGGGAAGACACTTCAAGGTAAAAACAGATCATGATAGTCTTAAACACTTTTTAGAACAAAGATTATCTTCAGAAGAGCAGCAAAAATGGGTCACAAAGATGTTGGGTTATGACTTTGAAATCATCTACAAAAAAGGGAAGCAAAACGTTGTTGCAGATGCACTCTCAAGAAAGGATGAGGATGTGGAAGCATTATTTTGTGTCATTTCTATTATCTAACCAGATTGGATAAACAAAGCAAGAGATGAATGGAAGAATGATGAAGAAGTGTGGGCACTCATTCAAAAGTTACAACAAGACCCCAGTACATCTGATACATTTAGCCGGAAAAATGATTCGTTGTGGTACAAAGATCACTTGTACCTCTGTAAGAATTCCCAACTCAAACAAAAGATTCTTACAGAATTGTGCACCTCTCCCTTAGGAGGGCACTCAGAATTTTTAAAAACTTACCATAGGGTTAAGAAGGAATTTTTTTGGGATGGCCTTAAATATGATATTTAAAAGTTTGTGGCAGAATGTTTGGTTTGCCAACAAAATAAAGTTGAAAGAATTAAAACCCTAGGTATATTACAACCTTTATCCATTCCAAGTCAATGTTGGGAGGAGATTTCAATGGATTTTATCACAGGTTTACCCAAGTCCGAAGGAAAGAGTGTCATCATGGTGACAGTTGATAGACTTACCAAGTATGCACACTTTTGTGCATTACCTCATCCCTTTAAAGCAAGTACAGTTGCTATTGCATTTATGGAAACAATTCAAAAGCTACATGGAAACCCAAATATTATTGTAAGCGACAAAGATCCCATTTTCACTGGAAATTTTTGGACAGAATTATGTTCTTGTCTGGGTACTGAGTTAGGTCATAGCTCATCTTATCATCCTCAATCTAATGGGAAAACTGAGATAGTGAACAAATTTTTGGAAGATATCTTCGTTGCTTTGTATCTGATAAACAGACACAATGGGTCAAATGGTTGCCTCTGGCTGAATGGTGGTATAACACTTGCTTCCATAACGCAGCAAAAATGACCCCATTTATGACACTTTATGGATACCATCCACTGTAACAACCCAGCGATAAAACAATTGAATTTTTTTTAAATCATTTAGATCGAAGTTTTCTACTTTAAAATGTCTATAGGCCCTAAGAGTTGAACTTCCTCTGATACCATATGTAACAGCCCCGAATTAACTATATGTAATTAATTATCATTAAATTACGGAAGAAAAGAGACAACTTACCTGTGGAACGTTAGTTGAACGCTAGTTGAATTCTGCTACCTGCAACAAAGTCTTAGGGACGACTCTCATGCTAGTTGAATTCTACTACCTGCAACAAAGTCTTGGGGACGACTTTCCACCCAACCGTAGGCTCAATTGCACAAAATCTTGCTACAACTAGCCACCCCCGAGCCCTCAATCAACGTACTACTGCCAGGGCATCCTTGTCTCACAACACTATTCTCTCAAGAAAATGGATGGTGGAATCATGGAATGATGGAATTCCTCTCATCTTCCTTACCATCTATTAAATAGAGCAAACATTGGAAGGGGAACCACATGCACACACTCCATGTGTCTACATGCAACTTTATTGTTTTCTTGTTTTATTTCTTTTGTAAGAAGAGACAACCTATTTTAGAACATAATGGAAGAGTTTGGTATAATCATAGCTTGGTACTCTAAAGTTATCACTATAAGGTCTATCTAAGGATGATGCACATAAAGAAGAAAATATTGGCAACCAACTAATGAAGTTGAATAATCATGGTAATAATGAAGGTCATTTTGAAGAAACTTCGAAGATATGATGACATCATTAAAGAAGTAAATCCGTAATAAAATTGATCAATTTGAGGAGATAAGTTCTGTGCATGACAACATCTATAATAGTTTTCCCTCTAATGGGAGAGCCACATTGTAAAGTTTTCCATAGGCGACTAACTATATGCATGAATTATGGATAACAAGATGTATGATCAGGCAATTTTATTATGTTGATGTCTTAAAACAGGAAATGATAAGCGGATTATGTTTGATAGCCATTTTAATGAATTTATTTATAGGGTATTACCCAAGTTGGGGAATAGTAACAACATTTCCAAAGTGTATCAATGCTATGCTTTTAAGAGAGGAGGAAAAGAAACCACAATGGCTGGAGGTGAGAAATTAAAGTCAATTTAATAAAATAGAATGAAGTGAAGAAGTTTCCATTTTTGAAACTAGTAGACATGGAATATTAGGAGATTAAGACTAGGAGAAAAATAAAAATATATCTATGAATATCTACTAGGAGGAAATGAAGGGATGTTCTATCAAGAAATTCGTTCTTTTAAGGGTATTGATCATAGTGATGATCTACATAGTTTAAAACTGTGAAGATATGAAGTTGAGAATTTTCATAATGACCAGTGATGATAAACGAGGAAGATGTTTAAAGGTTTAAATGGTAAAAAAAAAAAAAAATAGTTGAAGTATAGGAAAGAAGTGTTGCTAAAATTTTTATAAGGATACCTTGAGAAGGATTGTGTACATATTGACAAAAGAAGTGAGAGTCAATTAATAGAGGTTGATTTGCACTCATTGTTTCATGAGTAGGACTTCACATAGAGAAAAGTATCAAGTTTTGTTCCCATAGCGTTAAAAGAGGTTGTTTCCACAAAACACCGCACTTTTAAAATTTTTCTTGGACAATGATGGTAGTAGTGTCTCCAACTGTGTCAAAATCTAAAAAAAGATATTATTTAATGAGCAAGAATCTCTTGTCCAACTTGAAGAAGGGTGAATTTATGATAAAGCAATCAAGTGGTATTGAGACAGGAACTTGACGAGATAATAAAATATTTTTTGTCGATGAAAATGATAATTGTTAAGTGATGTATGTTGGTATCTTGATGAAAACATAACACTGATAAGACTGATGAGATAACATAGATCCTAGATGGATGTTGAATAATCTTAGTTCATAGTTGAATGATTGTAAAGTAAATGAAATTGATTTCTCTAATGAATCATGATAAGAATGCTTGTAGAGTATTACTCTATATTTGATAAGTATTGAGATGTTCTCATATTGATGATGTTTCATTATATGATGGTATGAGGGTGATCATGCACATGTGGTTCATATTTATATAGTTGTTACAATAGTGATGATGTATCCTTATGATGATGATGATATGCAGAGGCATTATGATGTTATGTCAAGTATTTAATGTTGAATACTCATGATGGATATGATATGCATGACGTGGCATAGGAATTATGATGCTATAATATGAGATATATTGACATGTGGTTCATTTATTTTTTTTTGTAAACAACGGAGGCACCTTTCTTTTTCTATTACTGCGAATCAAAACCACTACATGTTCGTGGTGGCCTCAACCCACCCCAAGGGGAAACCGGGTTTATTGGCCACCTTAAATTCTTAACAACCATCCAAAAATAGAAAGTCCTAATTCTTCTTGTCCAAGCTAAATATACTAAACAATCATAAAGACTTCTATTGTTTCGTGTCTGCATTCTAAACTTCAAAAAGGAACTAAAGATGCCAATCTACTATCTAACAACTTCTTGAAAACAACATATATACATATCTTCCATTATTGCGCCGCCATGCCTGTCTGCTGCTCCACTTCTTTCTTGATGTCTGGGTAGCAGTCCTTTATCTGCTGCTGTATTTCATCCATTTTTTTGTCCTGCATTAACAGAGTGATCTGGATGTTCTTCAGTTCTTTCCTTAGATTTGGAATTCCTTGAGAAAGCTCTGCCATTTCCATAGCTACTTGCTCCATTGCCTTAGCTAGCAGTCTTTTCATTACCCAGTATACGTGTAGAGTCTGCTTATACAGAGTCATACGGCCTCTCGTGTTTCCTGGATCCGGGAGGAGATATTCCCAGTCTTCCATTTCAGAGTCTGATTGTCCCTGAGTTGCTTCCTCTTCCAGTTGTTGTATTATCCTTCTAATGTCCTTGTTGGTGTTCTCACAATAGGCTCTCTCTGCGAACTGAATCTTTTTTCCTATAGATCTTCTGGATTTTCTAGCAGATGTAGTTGCATGTTCTTCCTGGTAGCCTCCTGCTCTTCCCCTTCCCCTTCCGCGTTGTCCCCGTCTCCCTCATGTGCCTCCTCTATTCCTGTAATTTCCTCTGCCTCCCCGACTCTTCATGCCCGAGGCACTGCCGAAGTCACGACCTCCTTCTCGCCCTTGACCTCTCCATTTGTCATCTTCCCTGGTCTCCTGCTTGTCATTCGTCCCGGGCTTTACTACCCTCCTAACCTTCTCTCGTGCCTGCTCCCCTCTGTCCTGGTCCGAATCAAACATCTCTATGTCATCCTCTGAATCTTCCTGGACAATTAAGATTTCCTCAGCCGTTTCTTCTTCCGCTATTCCTTTTCCTCTCTTTTCCTGGCTGCTTCGTTCTCTATTGGCTTCACTCCCATCGTTTCTCGACCTCCTTCTTGTCGCCATTCGACCCTTACCTTCTGCACTGTCTGTTTGAATTTTCCAGCTCCTCTGTCCTCCTGTTATCTTGGTCCGATCCCTCGCCACCCTACCTCTTCGCCAATCCTGCTTTCCTTTTTTATGTCTTCGTCTCTTCCGATTTCTCGTTGCTTCCTTTGCCCATTCTACTTGCCACTTGTTACCTCCTTCACCGCCTGCGCCCTTTCGTTCTTCCTTCGTACTGTCATACTCATGTTTGATTTCTGACATTCTGTCATTCCCACCTCCCTCTGTCACCACTCCATCAGCGTTCCTCCTTGAGATGCGATCTCTTCTGATGATCCCTCTATCCCTATTCATAATTACCTGACCCTCCTCTATCCTGTCCTTCCTTCTCACCTGATTTGAATTAATTGTTCTGTACACCGTCGAAATCACCCCGATCGGGGAGACATGTGGTTCATTTATTATGTCAAGTCATGATATGTCTTTGATGCAAATATGTTGATGTTATAACTTATGATGGCATTTCATGAGGTGAAGCATGTGATAGTTGTGTACAAATTTATGACATGCATGGGCATGCAGTTTGTTATTATTCATAATGTTGCGATTAACAATGATGAATGTTACATGATAACATGCAAGACTTGGCATGTGAATTATTTTCATGATATTATGATGGTATAGCTAATGCATTGGTTGCATGTTGAGATGTGATGATTGACAGGACTCCAAAAATGGGATGAGAGGGCCGGTTTATTTGATGATCTCGTGCGAGCCCATACGCACGAGGGAGAATAAGTAACACCATATGGGCTGGGGACAAACTCAATCAACACTACATATGCCAGTGGTTCCTTTGTCTTGTGTAGCTCTTGATGGATAGCTCTTGAAGGGCTATGGGACCATCTTGAGGAGGCCAAGTGCTTGATGTTCTAGGCTAGGTGCCTGTTATTGGATTGGGATGTCGAAGTTTGGTGGGGGTGTAAGGACTTCGATGCCTAGGGCTGTGCGCCTTAGTAGTTGTGGAGGGAGTGGGCCAGCCTTGCGAGATGCCCGGAGTCATTGAGTACTGTACCAGATGCCTGCCTTGGGGCAGATGAGGTCTGAGTCAGGCACAAGCCTTGGGGCCAGCCTTGGACTAGGATACAGACCGGGGCAGGCTTATGCCTGGTTCCGAAAGTGGAAAAAAGGACAGAGATTCCTTGAGATTTCCCAGGTGTTGTGAAAACTTTCGATGCCTACTGTTTATACTAGTTCAGCAGAGGGTGTAGGGCAAACATGAAGTAATAAATAACTAAATAAATAAAATGTTAAATAATTCAACTTAACTTCGGGACAAAGTTTCGTAAAGTGGGGAAGTATGTAATGTCCCTTAATAATAAATAATAAATAATAAATAATATAATATAATATTAAAATAGAGGAAAATAAATAATAAACAATAAATAAAAAAATAGCAATAGTAAATAATAATAAATAACAATACTAAGCTCTAAATAAAAATAAACAGAAAAGTAGTAAAAATCAGTCAAGCTATCAAAAAGTAAAAACAAAAGAAATAAAACAAGAAAGGAATAAAGTTGCATGTAGACACATGGAGTGTGTGCATGTGGCTCTCCTTCCAATGTTTGCTCTATTTAGTAGATGGTAAGGAAGATGAGAGGAATTCCATTATTCCATGATTCCACCATCCATTCTCTTGGGAGAATAGTGTTGTGAGACAAGGATACCTTTGTAGTAGTATGTTGATTAAGGGCTCGAGGGTGGTCAGTTGTAGCAAGATTTTGTGCAACTGAGCCTACAGTTGGGTGCAGAATCGTTCCCAAGACTTTGTTGCAGGTGGCAGAATTCAACTAGCGTTCCACAGGTAAGTTGTCTCTTCACTCACATTTTCTTTTGTAATTTAATGATAACTAGTTGATAAATTGCTTGTTGAGTATAAATCGCTTGATTAATCTAATTAATTACGTATAGTTATATCGGGGATGTTACATCCACCATCCATCACATCATATTTAAGAGAAAATTCTAAGGTTCAAGCAGTGGAAGATCGCATCGAGCATCAACAACAAGTTCTCCAACTCTTAAAGGATAACCTCATTTTGGTGGAGAATAGAATGAAACAACAGGCAAACCAACATCGCAGCGAAAGAAGTTTTGATGTAGGTGACTGGGTATTTCTACAACTACAACCATACAAACAAATGTCCCTCAAGCAAGCTAAGAAGGATAAGAGGATGAGAATTTTATACAGAGGCATCCAGAACTACTCAAGCATTGAGGACAACACTTTTCTGAAGGAGAGAGGCATGTTAGGTCCCTACAATACTAGTGTATTCGCTTATTATTATTGTCATTGCATCCCCTTATTGTTATTGTTGTGCCCATTTTGTACCCATATTGTTATTATTGTGCCCTTAAATTATTATTGTTATGTCGGCTTTGACTATATTGTGACCCCTTAGACTCCTATATATAGAAAGGAGATCTTGTCATTTGTATCATCCAAGAATTGTTCATTTGTGTAATGAAAAGGAGGTTACCCCCTCGAAGAGGTTGATTTTGAAGTCGTTGATCTATCTTTTATTTTATTTTGTGAGCTATTTTCATAACATAATTTCTCAACTGAAGGTTGAAGTTATACCTATTGTTCCTTTTTTAGTGTATTTTCTCAAATACACTATAATTGCGCTCAGACCGTGAAGAGCTACATGTTTGAGTCAGGATTCTTATGGCCAATTTTTTGCAAATTTGGTGCCCTTGCACCATAGCTTCGCCACCAGATATCTACAAAAAAATGAAGAAATAAAATACTTAAAAACTTAAAACTTAATTAAACTTTCAAATAAAACATAATTGAATGTAAACATTCTAGAATTATAAATAAGTAAATTCTATATTGAAAATTCTAATGAGTCATGACTTGTCACTTACGTGGCATGAAGAGGGTCCTTTTCCTAATAGCATCATCAAATCCAAATAGGCCAACACAATCCGGAAAAAATTGTATCTTGTGATTGATTTTGCTACAAAACTCAAGATCAGGTACCATCCTACGAATACAAGAATGGAGCACTTCCATCAACTTGCCATCAAAATCAAAGTCGCATTTGTATGAAAATGTGGGGTTGAGGAAGAGTATTGTTGCATGAATGGATCGATGAAGCATCCCCATCTAGTGACTATCAATCACTTCCGATAACATCATTGTCTATTAAGCCCAACAGAACCTTTGTCTGCATAATAAGCACAAATGGCCTGCTTGGCTCTATCCATGGGCTCATACAAATGAGCCATTGCAGGCTTCTCCCCATCTACCAATCTCAGAACCTTTACTATAGGTTCACTAAATGAGCGCACTTCTTCTACTACTTGCCAAAATGTGTTAGTATAACACCATTTTTGCAATGGCTCTCCCATCCTGTCTCCTGTTGTATCTACAATCACACCACTTATCAGAAACAAACATTTGCTTCAACTAAAACTGGCATCAAATTAAATATCGAAGAGTAATAAAGTTGGTGGCAAAACATGTGATTGCAGGACGTTGCAACTCCTTGTTTCTATTGTATCTCCTCATGAAGCTAAGAAAAAAAACATGGTTATATATAAACTTGGGGATGCTCCTAGCCATATCAATCACCTCCTTGATGAAGGAGAGTTTCCCCGTATCCTCAAGCAACAAATCAGTACAATGTGTTGCACATGGAGTCCAGAATAATGTGTGGTGCCTCTCCATAAGCATCTTGCCAGTAGACACATAATTAGCAACATTATATGTTATGACTTGCACCACATTTTGCACACCAATCTCCGGGACGAACCCATCTAACAACTCACATATCAATATTGCATCTTTTATGTGTTGATGCATCCATTGATTTAATAAACATTGTACCTTTAGGACAATGTACCAAAAATTTAGAAGGGTGCTACCCTTCCTATCTTTCCAACCATCAAACATCACTATGCATTCAAACACGTCCCATGTTTGTTTCAACTCCGCCAATATAGATATGATGTATTGCTTTCTGCTTGAAGGATTGGTCCCCACAACTCCTCATATGTAGCACTTTTGTACGTTGGGCCAACAATAGCAATAACATCACACATTTGCTACCAAAATGGATTGGTTTTGGTGATGTTGAGAGGTAAGTTGCTCTAGATAAGACAACTCCCCATAACTCTATCTTCTTCTTGCTTCTTCTTTTTTAACAATTGATTTTATGGAAGGTTGTACTCCATGTTTGGTTCGTGGAACAAAAAAGGATGACCTCCAACTCCCAATAACATTAGCACTAGCTAGTGACATTGTGGAGCCCCTCCCACTACCCTCAGCCTCATAAACATAAGAAGATATCCCAAATTATTTACCTGCATGTTCAGCCTTGTTTCTTTCTGCCCCTTCTTTCTTTTTGTCTTTTTCATCAATTGCTTGAAGAGGTTTTTGTATAAGCTTCACACTAGATTATGAACAAATCCAAACTTCATGTCCAGGGAGTCTAGCCAAATGGTATTTCAATCACGTAACCCCTCCTGTCATCTTGTCCCCACACAATCTGCATGTTAGATATGCCCAATTTGTCCCACCATCTGGTTCACCATACTCCCAAAATGGGGCCAAGGGATTTGGAATATTTGTTGTGGATTAGTTCAAACCTAGGGCACCAAAAAAACAAAAAATTGGCATTAAAGCCCCATACACAAAAAATAATAGCCACCTCATTAAAAAAAAAAATAAAAATAAATAAATAAATAAATAAATTACTACATTACTTGCAATGAAAAATGGCAATAAGAGGGTGCATAAGAAATTTATAAAAGAAAAATGAAGCTTGTTGTCCAAATATGGAGAAAACCTTTGCATTGGCTCATGGGCATAAAAATCATAGCAAACGGAAAAAAACAAAGAAGAAACATGTTGGTGAACAAAGAGGCAAGAAAGCATAACCCTAAATCTATGAAAAAACTCTTTAACATAGATGTTTTTAAGAACATACTTGTTAATGGAAGAAATGGAGTTTGTCTCACTGTCCCTGAATCTTTGATCCACAAAAAAAATTGGTTGGTGATGATAATGGTTGTTTGATCCTCGATCCCTCCTTGAAAACCACCACAAAGCTCTTTCCCTCCCTTCTCCAAGACTAACAAAGCAAAATGAGCAAATAAAATTCAAAAAATTGCTTTTGTTGTTGTGACCCAGCTTGCCCGTCAATATTTTAGGTTGTCACGTGATATTTTGTCAAGATATCTTCGATATTTCGGAAATATCGTGATATTTACTCGGCGATATATTTTAGGTTGTCACGTGATATTTTGTCAAGATACCTTCGATATTTCGGAAATCATTTTTCCAAAAATGTCACGATGTTTCCAAATATCAACGACATTATCAACACTGCTCCCACTGTCATGGTCTCCAAATAAGCAGTCAATATATATATATATATATATATATATATATATATATATATATATATATATATATATATACATATACAACCTATGAAGCTCAAGTTTGATAGAAAGAAGCTCTACATGTTGCTCCTTATGCTAACTTCAACCCTCAAGTTCATAACCTCTTCTATTGCAGCCATGCTTAGCAGTGGATGGAACACTGCCTTGATAATGATGGTTTCATCTCGTGGTGGAAGGAATAATAAACTCAACAACATGTATGACTAAGATTCCAACTTCCGGTGAATATGGTCCCCAAATATAAAGTTTTGCAGACACACGAAGTGCACTTTCAGATCTGGGACAATAGTGATCCCCTAAGAAAACCTCACACGACCTCTTCGAAGAAATCGACTGCTACAAAAAAGTTACAGGGGCCTGCTACTGTGCAAAGGTATGGCTCAGTCAAGTCTAGAATGAAAAAATATTTGGCCCACTTAGATCATACAACAATTTGTCTTGTTGATGCCAAAACAAATTCGGCTCCCTCTCTAAATATGATTCAATTTCTGTGGATGGAACCCTTTGAGAAAACAATGGAGGATTTGGCATATGTCTTAGTCTGCTACATGATAGACATAACCCTTTTTGTTTTGGCACAGTATAAATGTTTTTGGAAATTAATACCCGCACCAGTTTTGGGCACACACCCCACAAGCTTTTGTAAATTGGAAATGGTGGTGACTCCCTGCGATTAATAATCATCCCTTTCACAATAATTTTCCCCTGCAAACAATAATCGACCCCTTTGTTAGTCAAAAGTCAGCCTTTACTTCTAAGAGGAAAATCTTTTGGAGCAATATATTGAGACCCTCTTCATTGGATGTGTGAGTTTCCCTTGCAGAGGCAGGTACTCCCTATTCATTGGTTCAAATCCTTTTAAAAGACTCTGCTACACCTTGAAAATTGCGGCCGAACGGTGAATCACTGGTGGAGAATTTCGACTGGCTGCTTAAATGATTCGACCCTCTATCAATTTATTAGTGACCAAAAATTGTATTCACATGCACTGGATCTGGGATTGCAAACTCAATCTTGGCATCCTGCAAATTTGAACATAATTAGGTCTGAAATGTAGTAAATAATGCAGCCCTCAAAGAGCCTGTCTAAGGTTGGGCTCAGATTATCTACAACATTAATGAAATCGACATATAACATTAAGATATTGAACTTTGATCAAGAAATAATTCGGTTCCCAACAAACAATTAACCGTCAAGATGAATCCTTCAACAAATTCGACTTTTGAAAAATTGTGGCACATCAACTATAGCTTGATTGACTTGGAGCCTCTCCCATAATTCTTCCGTAAATAATAAAACCCTGACTGTATTGCTCACAAACTTTTTAATGCTCGTCCTTCTCTTGGCGCCCAAAACAGAGGGTCTCGGTCCTGAAGATTTGATGCTTGGGGCAAAAAAAAACCTAATTCTAGAAATAACTTTGTACTTCGGCCTCTTGTCTGAATAAGCCCTAACCAACCAAATTCGGTTTAATTTTCATACAACCTTCTAAATAAAAAATTTATTCCACAACTTCACAAAAGAGTGTGCCTTTTTCATTAATATTTGTCTTATAAAATTTCAACCTTTAGTTTTATAAAATAATTGGGCCCACCAAATAAACTTTCACCCCACAAAATAATTTGGCCCACTAAATAATCTTCGCTCCACAAAAAATGAATGAGATGAACCTTTTGAATAAAATAAGATAATTGGCCAAATTCGTAAAAAATCTTTGAGGGCCTTCAACAAACACTTGATATGAAACTTTGATGGAGATGATAATTTGATCATGGTCTAAATTAAATAAACCCTCGAACTTCCTCTAAAGTTGATATGCAATAAAACCCTTACACTCGTAGGAAAACTAACCCTGATACCACTATAATGTTCCAAATGCAAAAGTTTGGAGATTTCTTGAAATTTAACTCAAAAACACTTTAGATAAAATTTACATTCATAAACAAAAGATTGCCATGTAAAATTTAGCAACATAGACCTGCAAATAGCAGTATAATGAGCAGAAATAATCTGAGCTTTATTTATAATATATAAACTGGGGTTTAGATGGTGAAACAATTGATATAGTTGAGATAGAACTGGCCTCAAGAATCTGCTCCAATGTTGTGCTGGCCCTACAAAATTGAACTAAAATGTCACTGCTAAGATCTCTTGTGAATTTTGGATGAATCCACCAAGGGGGGGATTGGTACTCGCCCAATCTCACTAAATCACCTGAGGGTTTTCGTCATAGGGCTACAAATGAAGTAGAGAATCGGGTTCTCAAACCTCTCATACAAGAAGAAAGATTGAATCCAAAATGTCCTCTAATGGCCTCCTCCTCCTCTTTTTATAGATCTGATGGACCCCTCTAGAAGATCCTATTTTATTAGGAATTTATTAGATATAGTTTTTTTTTACATAATCGGTTGCTATTTATATTCCAAAAAAAAAAGTTTGGGAGACTGAGCTCCTGAAATACAAGGCTTTCTGCCCAGGGAGCAAAGATAGGAATTGTTAGAGGGACAAAATTCCCCTTTGCTCCTGTCATTTTTTACTTTTGTAAAACATGAGTAAGTAAAAATTCTAATAAACTGAAACAACAAGAGGCAAAACTTGCAATACATGCTTAGTCTATGCTTATATGGTTGATCTGACGAGCTGTTGATTCTTCAGGCTTACTGTCTGCTGTTGCATTCCCGAGGCTTGAAGAACTGGTACTAGGAGCTTTCATTTTCTCCATCATGTACTTCAGTATATCAATTGAATCCTGTGCATGGCTGCATCTATTGGACAGATCATTAAACTGCTCCTGAAGAGAGGAGACTCTGTGAAGGAAGAGGTTGAGATCAACTTCATACTTCTCGCTGGTGATTCGAGCATGAGAGTCGATTTTAGCATCCAAAAGCCTCTGGTGTGCACGAATTTGCTCCAACTCTGCTTGCAGATCAGCGCAGTGAAGACAGTTCTCGTTCCTCACCATTGTAGGAGAACAAGATGTGATCCTGCTGTTCTGGAAGCAAAAAACCTGAGATACCGCTGGATGAAGGAAGCACTGCGATGCTGTTGGTGGAGAGCAGGGGGATGAAGGATTATCACGTGGGGACGAAGGAGAGCAGGGGGATGAGGAATAATCACACGAGAACAAAGGAAAGCAGGGGATAGAGGGATAGGCACTGCAGAGCAGAAGGAGGGAGGGAGCGTAAAACTCAGAGGGCTGAGGGAGGAGGGCTTTGCAAAGTAGATCCGTCGAGCCTGAGCGAAGGAGGCTAAGAGGAGTAGCGGAGAAATGAATCGGAGGGGGCCAATGACTCAGCGCAGCGGAGGAACAAGCTAGCGCAGAGGGGCGAAAGCTGCCAAGAAAAAACCAGGATGCTGGAATGAGGGGGGAATGCCACAGTTAAGAAGGCGGGGTCTGACAGGAGGCCAAGGGAGAGGAGGGGCGAGATCACGGGAAGAGTGAGGAGAAGATCACGGGGGAGGGAAGGTCGGGACAGGGCAGCATGGGCGACGGGACTGAAGGGAGGAATGCAGATTGCATTTGGATATTCTGCAGGGAAGTTATGATTCTGAGGACTGACAGGATATTTCTTGAAGTCACTGCGAAGGACAAAGCCAATTGAGTTTCCGCAGTCCATGATGAGGAATTTTAAGTCAAGGAAGATAATATTGGGATTCTATTGTATTGCAGAGGAGATTGCCTATGGGTCTGCAACATGCTCTATTGGCACAAGTGTCCGCTTCCTTGTTGAGAGAGTGTAGAACATGGAAGAAGCGAAGATCATCAATTTGATGGGCTAGAGTTTGACACCTGTTAATAGTTTGATGGAGGAGAACATTGGATGCCTTTCGACTGTGGACCATGAGACTAATGATGGTAGCTGAGTCTCCAAAGATCATTGCTTTGTTAATTCCAAGTTTTTGAAGTTGGACTAGCCCTTGATAAAGAGCTAGAGCTTCAGCCTAGGAATTTATTAGATATAGTTACTATAACTTTAAGGGGGTAGTTAGGAATTTATTAGATATCTCTCCTAAATTATTTTTTAACATTACGATATTTTCACTAAGGTATCAAACCTTTTGAGTATAAAGGGGTTCGATCAGATAATGAGGGGTGAGAAATCTTTACTATTAGGCAAGATTTAATTCTCATAAAGGTTTTTCCTAAAGCTATGGGTTACCATGAGATAGTGATTGAATGTATTGTTGCACATTGTAGTATACCTAGGGGGATAATATGGGGTACAAAGGGAGGTACCCAAAGGAATAATGTAATAATGGGATGGGCCATAGTAATAAATAAGGTGTTTAACCCGAATCATATAAGGGACCACAAGTAGTTAACAATAATGTAATAAGCCCATGGTATTAGATAGATGGTATTGAAGGAACCATGGTATTGTATGTATGAGGCCTATATAAAGGCTAGAGACTCCCCATTAAGAGATGTCAAGGATTATTGTATGAACAAACATATGGCTTGTGGAGTGTTCTCTTTCCTTAAGGAGTGAATGTATGGTCTTGCCCTACCTTAAGGGTTTAATCAATAAAGAAGCATTTCTATCATTTTCTATCTTATTATTTCTGGGTATATTTGCATTATCTTATATTTTTGGATCAGATCTATCTATCTTCAGTTCTTGTTATTTTTGGGTTTATTTCTATTATCATATATTTTTGGATCAGATCTATAACAAGTGGTATCAGAGCTATAACAAGTGGTATCAGAGCACTTTCTTGGGCAAAGCAGAGAATTTTTAAATTTTTTTTTGCAGGAAATTTTTGGGCAGCGAGTTTGTAGATCAGATATGTATGTTCTGGTGCAAAATCTGCAGAATCTAATTGCAGATCTGAGTTGTTGACTCAAAAATACTCAATTAAAAAAAAAATTAAATAAATAAATAAATAAAAAATCAGCCGAATCGGAGTCCGAATGAAGGAGATATCGCTGATCTAAAAATCAGTGGTGTTGCAGACATTTTTTCAGGGCGGCGAATTTGCGGCGCAGATCTGTACATTCTGGTGCAAAATCTGCAAAATCTAATTGCAAATATGGATTGTTTGTGAAAAAATACCCAAGTTAAAAAAAAAAAAACAGTAAAATCGGAGTCCGGATGAGGGAGATATCGCTGATTTAAAATCAACGCTTTTTTCAAAAAAAAAAGTGACAGCGGGACAGTTGTAGCGCGGATCTGAAATTCCAGTGCCTAGATCGGGATTTCTACCACATGGGAAGATGCAGAATGGTTGTTCCATTTCCGAAAACAGGTCATAATAGGGATTCTGAGCAATATTGATAGAATTGTGGCCATTTAAAATTTTCGCCAAGTAAGTGAGTTTTTCCCAAACCCTCTTCATGGAGATGCTATATTTTACAGGAAAAGATGATAGCCCTACTATTGAAGAATTCATACAGAGACAAAAGTTCAAATATGGGAAATTTTGGAGGGCTATGGTACCGCTTAATTTCCAAGATGAGGCGTCCAAATGGTTGCGCTCATTTGACAACAAGCAGTGGACCAAACTGTCAGATGAAGAATTTGAAAGAGTCCTTTTAGACAAATGGTCTCATGCTAGAAAACAGAAGAATGAGACATGTAAGGGGTTATTTTCTACTGGTATATCATTATTGCAGGTTCATGGATTCATTTAGAAGGAGAAGATCATTGTGTCTATAAATCCTAGTTGTCAGCATAATTTTATCAATGTTAATTTGGCAAAAAAATTGCAAGTTCCAGCAAAACACATTGAAAACACACAGGTTGATGATGAGGATGTTCAAGTTTATAAGGATTTGAAGATTTCTATGGATAAGTATGTGTTGCATGGTGATTTTTATACTTCAGATATGGATAACATGGATGTTGTTTTAGAATATCCTTGGATGGAATCTGTGGGTACTGTCAATATTAATGTGCAAAAGAAATCCCTGAAGCTCTAGTATAAAAAGAAAAAAATTACATTGCAGGATATTTCCTTTAAGACCCAAGCAGAGACTATGGAGACAGAAGCACAAAGCGCTAATGACACTTACACATCAGATGATGAGCCTTTGATGATCAACAATCAAACACAAATAGAGGTTGAAGCAGAAAAGGGTACAGGTATTGATACATCAGATGAGGACTCAGTGGTTGAAGTAATATTGGAAGATAAGAAACAACAGCAGGCATCACAACATGTACCAGATACCACTCAGGCTCCATTAGGTGGTGAATTAAAGAAAGATACATTGTTGGTTAAAACTTCAGCATATCACCACCCACATCACCCCACAAGAAAACAACCAACAAGATGGCAACGAATTAGCCACAAAGACAACCCCCACACGATAGATAGAGAGGGGCGACGATCCACCTACTACACATCAACACAGAAGAGCTGCCACAGTCAACTTCCATCTCAAGCGAGCGAGGCACTAGCTGGATCGAGGGTTCACCTTTCTCTGGGATGGCTAGATGCACTTGCATGGTACCAGTGGACTACTCTTTTGAGTAGATCTTATTATTTGTGTTCTTCCTATGTTTCGGGGACGAAACATGTTAAGGGGGGTGGAATGTAGTATACCTAGGGGGATAATATGGGGTACAAAGGGAGGTACCCAAGGGAATAATGTAATAATGGGATGAACCATAGTAATAATTAAGGTGGTTAGCCCGTATCATGTAAGGGACCACAAGTAGTTATCAATAATGTAATAAGCCCATGGTATTAGATAGATGGTATTGAGGGAACCATGGTAATGACCCATGGTATTGTATGTATGAGGCCTATATAGAGGCTAGAGACTCCCCATTGAGAGATGTCAAGGAATATGGTATGAATAAGCATATGGCTTGTGGAGTGTTCTCCTTCCTTAAGGAGTGAATGTATGGTGTTGCCCTACCTTAAGGGTTTGATCAATAAAAAGACATTTTTATCTATCTTCAGTTCTTGTTATTCTTGGGTTTATTTCTATTATCATATATTTTTGGATCAGATCTATAACAAGTGGGATTAGAGCTATAACACACACACATGGATTACAAAATGGTGTTATAACTCATGTGATGTAAAATCCCCTCTTTCTAGAGAAGCAACTCAAAGCAATATACCCAAAACAAAATATCAAAGAAAATAAATTCAACCAATATAATAGATATATTTATTAATACCACTATAAAATCCCTCCTTGTTAAACAAATAACTCGTCCATCATACCACAAGAAAAAGTACAATAGCAAACAAACTCAACCAATATATTCTGATTAGTTTTATTAATCTATCCTAGAATTGCATGTTGGAGCAGCATTTTGAGTTACAAAAATATATTTCTAGAAGCCCATAAACAGTCATGGCTAATGGCATGATTTGTTGGTAAAGTAGGAAATGATGACAATGTTGGAATGTCCCCTTACACAACTATAAATTACCATGTTGGAGCAGATTTGATGGATGGTTCTACCCTCCCTTTTGGTGCCACGACCCAGCAAATGATGGCTCGAACTGTTGAAAAATACGAACTACAGATGGAAAATGCAACCTCACAAAATTCCCATGATCTCTAGTTGTAGCCATGACCTGTAATAAGATGAATCTTCAACAATAAATACCTATGAAATATGAGTTATCTTTCCTTATGATTAGCTAGGGTGGTTTTGCTTCACCACTAAAACCAATTCTTTCAAGGGTTTCACCCTTAGCATTC
Organism: Pinus tabuliformis; assembly: GCA_031772625.1. Taxonomy (NCBI): domain Eukaryota; kingdom Viridiplantae; phylum Streptophyta; class Pinopsida; order Pinales; family Pinaceae; genus Pinus; species Pinus tabuliformis. The sequence goes on from CM062804.1 coordinate 1,268,363,262, forward strand.
CAAATACACAAGATATCTCCAAATCGATTTGAGGAAAATGATTATGCATGCCTAAAGAGTGAACTCCAATCTCTTTTTTTAAATCAAAATACCATGGATCAGATAGAATGGGTCATCAAAATGCCATAGGTCTCTCTCTCTCTTTTCTATTGGGGTGATAATTTGGAGAGAGACATTACATGTGCACATAAGTGGAACAAATCCCACCCCACCCCATGTCATTCAATTAAAAAGAGGGTGATGGGTATCATACTCTTTTCATGGGGGCTTGGTGTTTCTTTGAACAACATAGTTGAAGCATTAGCAATATGACAAGGCCTTCATTCCATCACACAATAATATATTTTAATTCTAGGTGACTTGTTGATAATCATAGAGGATCTAAAAAGACTCAAAGTCATATCTTACCCTATCCATCTTTTATATCCTCCATAGAGTTATCCTCCCAACTTAAGAATTTCTAGAAAGCATACCTCTTCCATGTCCTATGAGATATATGAAAAGGTGAACCAAGGAGCTATCATTGATAGAGAAACTGTTATGGTGAGCAAGGATGAGTTTCTCCACGCCCTTTTATGGTCTTGTCAATTTAAGGTACAAGGGAGACAAAATAACTCTCAGCATTCTTGCTAAAAACTTTCATCCTTTTGCATGTGCCAGAAGGAAAATAAGGTCAACAACACTACTTGCATTTCCATGTATTAACACCTCTCTTTCCATGGCTCTCCAAACTCTATTCCACAAGCACCTTGGTTATGAATTCTACCATGCCTCTATCCTACCAGTGTTGCCTCTATCGTTTTCTTGAGGAATTTTATACTCTCCACCCCATGATGAAGAAGTTTAAGACACATGCAAGGATGCAAAAGGATCTACCTCATATATTTGTTTCATCATTGTTGGGTGCAGGTTTAGGTAAGACACTCGTATCCACATAAGAAGAGAATTTCCAACCCATTAGAGATATTCAAGGCCACCTCAAACAATTCCAATGCTAGGAGTCCATCAATCAATTAGATGCCAGGTAATTAAACATCTTATTTCTTTTGAAAAGGCCCTCTAGGAAATCGAAGAACTTAATCTTCACTTGGGCTCTCCACTACCCACTTGTGTTGTGTAAAATGAACCTCCAACATTATTAGATGGCATTGTCTTGACCAGCACTGATTTGAGAATGGGCACTATAAAATTGATAGTTTTTCTCCTTTTCTAGATGCTTCATAGATTTTGCAATTTTTGTCACTGACTTGAAAATTGGCATAATAATTTAAATTCATCATTTAAAACTAAAATTAACTAATAAGAAAATGAAACAATATTCAAACCATTCCGATAATAGACTTCACCAATCTCAATTAGTGACATGATGAGCTATAATTCCTTGATAATTTCTGTTGTAATGCCAAGTTTGTGCCTATGAACATTATTATATTGGCTTTGAGCCTTGTAAAATCTTAAGTGAGTATACCTGTGAGCTGGCCTGGAACTAGCAACCTCATTCTAGCCCTCAATATGAGAGAGAGGTTTATTTCTTTCCCAGTTGTGTAATTTAATTCCTCATTTACTTATTTATGTGGAATTTATTTCATTTACTTCTATAATTAATTTCTGGTTGCGTGATTTTATCAACTCATGTAATTAACTATTCACATATCATTTTACTTATGCAATTGATTATTCATTTGACATGCTTATATCTCAGATAGGTTTGCATCCATTTATGTTTTTGAATAAATATGTCCAATGCAATGATTACAATTGTCGGTTGCAGTAAAAATAGGTATAATCCTGGTAAGGATTGGTTTTTCCTGAAAGTGTGTTTACTTTTCTTGCAAGCGTGTTTGCTCACTTGCAAGTGTGTTTACTTTTCCTGCAAGTGTGTTTACTTTCCCACGGGTGCATTTACTTTCCAACAAGTTTTTCATTGCTTCCTATGTGTTTACTTTCCTACCAATGTGTTTACTTTTCTGCAAGTGTGTTTACTTTCCTGCAAGTAGCTTTAGTCGCTTTACTTCTAAACTTGTAAAACCTTTCCAAGTTTGTGAACGATCCATACTCCATCAACAAAAGTAATCATTGATACTAGAACTACAAAACAAACCAATGAAAGTTAAAGTGTGACCTGCATATATAGAGCACGGTAACTTGCAAGTTCCATACGATCCCTAAGTTGACAATTAAATGCACAATCTTTGGTTGTATTTCTGAGCAATTAGAAGTGTAAATAAAAGGCCCGTCATTTTTGGGGTTGTTTCCATGGAGTTACAAAGGCACACTTTTCTTGCATTAGTTTGAATTCCACATTTTTGCATGCATAAGAGATTGTTTTCTTTTATTTCTTTTAGAAGGCATGATATAGGTCATTTAGATACATTGATTGAATTGTTGATAATTTTCGTGATGTAATAAGATATCTCATAGTACTAACCTCTCTTTTGCAGGAAGCTTGGAAGAAGGAGATAAAAGCATTGATGAATGTAGAAGAATAGAGGGAATGTCAAAGCCTTCAAGCTTGAACATGCATACATTATTAAAGTATGAAATGAACTATTGATTTCATGAATTTGGTACTTTTCATATCACAATTTTGTTGTTGGAAATTCTCTTCATTCTTCTTCTCACTCCTTCCTCCCTCATTCCTTCTTCCATAGTTTTTTGCCATACACTTTGTCTCTTTGTTTTTGTGTAAATTTACACTAAATCAATGAATCAATGTTTAAGAAATTTATTATTGGAAATAGTACTTGAGTTTGTTTGGTAAAGTTCCATTACATGCCTTATCTCTTCCATTTTCTTGGTAAAATCTTATTGTAGGATTTGCATTATTACATCTAGTATCTAGGCCACTCTCTTATAGAACTGGAAAGCAACATGGTTTGGTAACTAGGTGTCTCAGTATATGGGAATGTGTTCATAGGATGACCAATGGTTTAATGCTTGCATTAAAGTTGATGTTTGGCTTGGAGTACCACTCGTTCCGAGTCAACTTATACTAGTGTTTGGCCCAAAGGTACGGTTGGTTCCTAGGTAGTATATTGTTTTAATCAAAGTCTTACCAGTCAATAATATCAAAGTCATCATTCCAAAACATATTATGTACTCAAAATTTTCTACAACATTGTTCCTTTTCAAATTCCCTACAAACAAATTTCAATGGTGTCATATTCCATGTAATGTGGCACTTCATGGATTTCCATGATGGATATGTCAAGATCACATTGCTACCATACCATATTTTGAAGAAAAAAATGATTAATCATATTTTTCTAGCATGTTGGGTTGACAAATTTACTAAAACGGACTTGGAGTAGTCTTGTTTTGAGAGACCATAAGGGCATGCTTTGAAAACTTGTTGCTACCTAAAATAGCCCTTTAACTCTAGTTTTTAGCTCAATTTGGATATCAAACAAATAATTTATCGTCATAACGCTCAGTCATTGTCAAAACAAGAAATTCAGGACCGTTGTGACATTCAATTTTTGGATTCCCAAATTGATAGATATTTCAAGCTTACTTCTATAGTATGTTCTCCTATGAATCTAGTTTACAACACAATTTGAATCACTCAATTTTGTTATGATAAGAAAACATTATGACAAAAATATTAATTGTTTGTCCTAAATCTACATTTAACATAGTCACTGATCAAACGAGAAAGTGAACTGGTCCCTGTTTTTTTGAGGTAGCAAAAAAATCACCCGATTTTGAAAAGTGGTGATGCGAGAAGAAACTTTTTTTGAAGCATATTTTTGGCACTTTACATTATGTATCAAGTATGAACATTTTTTTCGATGTTAGTGATTTTCATGTTGATTTTGAAAAGGATGCAGCATCAACCCCTTCCCCTTTCTTTAGAGGGTTGATTGTTTTTATGTAGCAAGTATGAACACCTTTTTTAAATGTTAGTGATTTTCATCTTGATTTTGAAAAGGGTTGATACAGCGACAACCCTTTTTATTTAGAGGGCTTATTTTTTACACTTTAAATTTTGTAATGCATTAAGTGTGGATTTTTTTTTAATGTTTGTGATTTTCATATTCAAAAAAACACATGACCAAAAAATTCAAATAATAAAAAAATAATAAAAATAATTAATATTTAAATTTAAAAAATTAAAAAAAAAAAAATATATATATATATATTAAAAAACTAAAAAAATCATAAAAATTATAAAATTAAAATAAAAAACATTAAAACAAAAACCTAAAAAAGAAGAAGAAGAAGAAAGAGTGTTTAAAAAAAATATTTAAAACAAACAAATTGAAAAATAAAAATTTAAAACAAAGAAAATTAAAAAACAAAAATTTAAAACAAAGAAAATTAAAAAACAAAAGTTAATTTTTTTTTTTAATTCAATTTAATTTTTTAGTTATGTATTTTTTTATTTAAAAAAAATGTTTTGTATTTAAAAAAAATGATTTTTATTTCAAAAAAAAATGTTTTGTTTTTGTTTTTCTTTTGTTTTTGTTTTTGTTTTTTTTTTTTGAATTGAGGCTTCTGTGATCTATATTAAGTTTACGATAGATTTTTTTGGCATAAATCACATGGTATTTCATTTGTCGAGGCATTTCGAACTGTCATTCATTGTCAGGACAAGTTGAGGAGCAAATAGACATAGCAGAGCTCCAACGGTTATAATTCAAAACCAGGCAACGGCTATAACGACTAAATTTGATTGGGGAGTGATTGGAGAGTAGTTAGATGGACTAAGACCAAGGGGATAAAAATAAATAAATTTATTTTATCAAATCAAAAGTTATATTATCATAAAAAGTCAAAGGGGCATATGTATGTATGTATATATATATATATATATATGCCCCTTTGACTTTTTATGATATTAAGTTATTAGTTAGTTATAAAAGGTATTAAATAAATAAATATATAAAATATAAAAGTCCAAAAAACGCATAATATTTACTAATTTCATGTTTTTTTTGGTCTAATTTTTTATATTTATAAGTTAATTTTATGTTATTTTTACATGTTTTTAGGTTTTTAGTTAATTTTATGTTATTTTTTTAAATGTTTTTAGGTTTTTATACATGTTTTTTTTGTGTTTTTGTATTATTTTTTGGAGTTGTCTATAGTGCGACTTTTTGGAGAGTCCGGTGACGGAATCCGGCGGAAGAAATTGAGATTAAATCATGATTTGTTGCAGTTAAAATGGTTTTTTAACTGCATATTTGGATTCAGCACCCTGAAAAACCCCTGGGACGCTTTGATTGTGCAGAAACTAGCTATCAAACTTGCGATTCCAATAAATTGCTGCCGGATTTTCACCGGAAAAACCCGCCGAAAAGACTTTCAAAAAGTCGCGTTATAGACAACTGCTTATTTTTTGTGTTTTATTTACTGTTTTTAATTTTTTATAATATTTTAATTTTTTTTTCCTTATGTTTTTCTTTTTCAATAGTTGAATTTTTGTTTTCTTTTATTTTTTGTGTGTTTTTTTATTGTTTTTATTTTTTTCAATTAAAAAATAAACTACTCTTGAGTGTTCATTTTTAAAGTTTTTTGTCATAAAAAAATTTCATGTCATGCTTGAAAACTTGAAATTTTTTTGTAGTCATAATCTTTGGTTTTAATATGGTTGAAAAATTGTCAAGATTTTAATGTTTTTCTAAGTCATGATATTTTACAATTTCAAAGTTTTTTAGAGTCAAGATATTTTATCTTTAACAACATGGATTCGAGACATGATATTTTTGGAATTTTACAGTTTCAGATATTTTCTCTTTAACTCCATTGCTAAAAAATGTCAAAATTGTAACCTAGCTTTTTTTTGTTATTCCAGAATAAACAAAAAAAATTCAGGGTGTTTTTTCATCCATTTAAAAAAAAATGGTTTTTACTTCCATTTAAAAAAAAATGTTGAAAATTTCAATCGATTCATTGCAATGGGAAGTGAAGTCGAAAGCAGCTTCTAAGAGTCATGGTGGCAGCACCCTAAAAAAAAAAAAGCATCGTTATGGAATAAACAATTTTCATTTTTGGGTTTTCTTTCAAGTTTTTTTTGGGATTTTGAGCTCGAGTACCTGTTTTGAGGTAATAGTTCTCGTTTCATATGTAAATATGTTATTTCTTAAACTATGTTTCCTATTTTATTAACTGACATATTTGACTCATCAATTTTTCTTGTACTTGAAACCTTTTTCTACTAGAGATACCTACATGAATCTAATTTCATATCCAGTTAATCATATCAATCAATCATCAAATGAAAAAGTTACCCATAGATTAGTAGTTTTTGGTCTAAGACAAAACAAAAACGGTTATGTCGTGCGGATTGTTACTAAGCATATTTGACATGGCATCTGATGGAATTTACAAAAAAAAAAAAATTAATGAAGATAAAAATATGAATATACTTTATTTTGGATTTGGAATCACTTTGATTCGACATCATACAAAGAATTTATTAACAAAACACTATCGGGTAGTCTAGTTGGCACTCCTCAGCAAGTATTAAAATTGAATTTCTTTGTTCATCCTTCTTTCAATCAATTTATGAGCACTTTTTGTGGTTTTTTTCCATATGAATTCAATGAAGAAGGATTGATCACCTTTCTTCTCCTAAGATCTCATGCTTTATTGCAGATAGTGTTTCCAGATCCTTAGAAGAACAAGGTCAATCCATGCATAAAGTGGTTATTGAAGATAATGTTGCAGCTCTAAATGTTGTTGCTACAACTCTGAAGCGTTTTTGTTGCAATTTTGTAACATTGTCGTTATGACTATGAACATTGTTGTTGCAACTCTAGAGCGTTGTCGCTGTAAACCCACTACATCCAGCAAAGACATTTTTTATTCCTTATGGGCACCATGAATCGAAGTTCAAAATCATGAAATCTTGGCCCAATAGTATCTCAACTAAAAGTAGAGACAAAAATACTTTTTCATCAAATTCATAGATGGATCAAGAACAAGAGACATAGTTGCACAGGTACCTTTAGATAGGAGCATGACACAAGTATTGCAATTCTCGAAGTCAAGTGTTGAAACTCCCTGTTTCTAGTTGCTGCAATTCACCATTCCAAGTGTAGGTGTTGCAACTCTCTCAACATTTGTTGCAACTCCCTATAAAGACACAAGTATTGCAACTCTCTCAACATTTGTTGCAACTCCCTATAAAGACACAGGTATTGCAACTCTCTCGACAACTACTGCAACTCCCTACGAAGACACAGGTGTTGCAACTCTCGAGTGTACTTGTGAAAATTCTACCCGAACATAGATGTTGCAACTCTAAGCTCCAATAATATGTGTTGCAACTCGTTGCTATCAATGTTGTTGCAACTTTGGGATAGCCCATAAGAATGAATTAAAACCCAATGTTTCATAAATTAAGTCCCATCACTACATTATCAATTCCCTTACTACATATGAATCTCTTCAATGAGACTTACTATTCATCATGTTCATTCATCAAAACCATGGTATGCCCATGCATTTCCTTCTTCCCAGTTCAAAATAATTGCATGTTGAAGTTTATGAAGTTATTGTGTTTATGTGGTTTCCCTTAAAGCTTAATCTTTTTAGTACCACTCATTCACAACTTCAACCTCATCATTTCCTACCCCCTACTCCAACCATCCCCAATCCTTCTTCCCTGTTCAAAATAATTGCATGTTGAAGTTTATGAAGTTCTTGTGTTTATGTCGTTCCCCTTAAAGCTTAATCTTTTTAGTACCACTCATTCACAACTTCAACCTCATCATTTCCTACCCCCTACTCCAACCATCCCTAACCCATGCAATAAAGTTATTCAACTCACTTACAATATTGAGTCACATTGTTATCATATGTTCTTCCATAATAAATTTGAGTGAAAACATGTCTCGGACATGATCATGCCATGGAATGTTTGAAAACTAGTTGTTGGCAGGCATTTCATTATAAAAAAAATTAAAATATAAAATACAACAATAATCCTAACTCTGAAAGCCCTCTGGCATAGTTAGACAAATATTGTTTAACAAACAAGATCTTGCCAATAAAAATAAAAGTTCATCTTCAAGTTTCAACTACTCTTTGAATAAGGATTCACAAGTTTCACACAGAATATTGTCCCACATCTAAGTATACAACTCACATGATGATCTAATATCTCAAGCTCCACATTGTTCTTCGTGTAGAATTTTACATCATTATGGACCAGCGCATGCTATTATATACTTACTGCAATATTCCAGTCAGGTTGTTACAAGAGTTGGTGTTGTTATAGGGGAAATCATGGTGCTACTTTAGTTGTTGCAAGTCCAATCAACCAATTGTTGTTAGAAAAACAACAAATTAGTTGTTGCAACACCTCTTGGGTAGGTGCAGGCATGCTTTTTTTTTTTATTTAATATAAGTTCATTGGATGCTTTGGATTTGTATTTGGAAATACACTTAGGCTTATGTTTTGCTTCCTCATCTTTTCCCATTTCATGAGGGTGGACAATATCTTTAGTTTGGGAAGTACCATCACCTTTGCATTCCATAACATTACCTTACCATTCTTATCCATCTCCACTCAATATCCATGCATGAAGGATTCAAAGTTGCCAATAGTAAAAATGCTCATTGCTACCGCACAAAAACCAACAGTAAGAACAAAAGAAGGCCTTGTTGTTGCCACACAAGAATCAACAACCAAAGAAAATAGTTATTGCTCCCCGAGAACCAACAATGGAAAAATAAGTAGTTGAAAGCGGTCAACAATTATTAATGTCATATATCTCTTTTTTATTTGTGAGCATTTTAGGTCCACTGCATTAAAATATGGTTTTGAACAGCATAGTCTTCAGTACATCATCGCCCATATACGGACTTTAGAAAGAATTAAGATAGCCCACAAGAACCTACAATAGAAGAAGTTGTTGTATAAATGATTCCCATAAAAAATTATGAATTGTTATCATTTGTTTTAACATTAAGAAGGTTTGATAACAACAATGACACAAGGAAACCCTCATTAGGAGAATTTTTAGATTATTGAATGTGCCTCAAACCAAAAAATGTATACTTTAAAAGAACCAATAAGATTCAAAATGATGATGTCCCCTAGGGATAAATATTTTTGAAGGGAAAAGAGTAAAACTAATTTTTATTATATTTTTGTTTATCTCCTTATAGTTTTACTTGAATGTCAAGTATATACATCTGTTGGATGTGGAATTGAATTCCAAATCCAAAGAGTACCCAATATGCATACTTTTGAGTAGACCCAAACCGAAAAAAAATTGTATATACATGAAAAACATGTTTTTCGTGTATTTTCAATTTTTCAATGTTCGTCTACTCAAAAGTATGTAGAGTGGGTACTCATCGGATGTAGAATTCAATTACATGATATTTGAGTAAAACCTATAACGAGATAAGATGAAAATAAAATAAAAAATAGTTTTCTTTTTTTCTTTTTTCTTTTTTCTTTTAAAAATTCATAACTTTTATTTTATTATTTTTCTTAGGAGACTCATTTTAGACCTAAAAATTTCCCTAATAATTATTGTAACACGAGAACCAATAATAAGAAGTATTGTTGCTTCTACACAATGACCAATAGTAGGATATTCACCATATCATGAGTTATGATTTACTGTTGCTACTACTCAAATTTTAGATGCAGAAAATGATAACTTGAAATACATGCATCAAATGCTCATAATGTTCTTAAGAAAAAAGAATGAAATAAACAAGTATGCTTGTGGAAGTTCAATAAAAATCAATTTGCAGCAAACAAATAAAAAAAGGTTGTTGCTACTCTTACAACACTCTCGCTAAAACTCATTGTACAAGGTCGTTGCAACTCCACTAGATTTGTTGCAAGTTCATTAAAATTGTTTTAGGATGCTAATTTTGAAATTTCGAGGATGCTTTATGACAATTCATAGCAAGCATTAGAGAAAAATGAAAACTATTAACAATCAAAAGAGTTATGCAGTGGAAAAAAGATGGGTACCTACAGTATGGCTAATACAAAGGTAGGTTGCATGAGGACATGCAACATTTTTGGTTGGGGAGACATGACAAGCCTCAAAAAGGCATGTTTTTATACCTTCTTTTCCTTGTTATTAATTTATTTTCACTAGCATATAACCCAGTATCAATCCTTTCCAATATTTATATGAAAGACTTAGACATAAAGTGTTTTCCATTGCATTTTTTTAGTATTTAGCATAAATTTATGATTAAACATTAAAAAAAGATCAATATTTGTATTTATATTTTAGTTAATATTCAAAGATAATGCATTGAATTTTTTAGTAATTAGTATAAATTTATGATTAAGCATTAAAAAAAGATCAATATTTGTATTTATATTTTAGTTAATATTCAAAGGCAATTTGGCAAAGTATAGGTTGTGATGTTCCATAAGGGATATTTTGTTTACAGTTGTGGCAACTTGAGACTCGAAACTCCATTGCTCTGACTCATGTTGCTACAACTTCAAACTCTGTTGCAACTCTCGTTGCTACAACTCTAAACTCTGTTGTTGCAACTCCAAACTTTGTTGTTGCAACTCCTGCCACTACACTCGAATTCACGTCATTGTTGCAACTAAAAAACTCCATTGCAACTTTCGTGGTATAACTCTTATTGCCGCAACTCCAGTTCATGTCATTGTTGCAACTTTGAAACCATGAGCCATTGAAACCTTAAGTCAATAGTGTTACATAGTTATTCTATTATTTCAATTGAGATCAATATTAGACATGATTAATTGAGTTGTTGACAATTATTTTGGAATTACAAAGTACATGAAAGACTTGTGGAGACATATTTATTGTTTGTATAAAAAGCTTGTGGTTCTCATTTATCGATTGTTATTTTATTTTTAAACAAATGTTATGTATAAAAGGAGTTTCTTTTTTATTTCACAATGGACTCTTAGAGCATTGTCCAAATAATAATGAAATATTTTAATTTTTTAACTTTTATTTTAATTGTAGTTTATAATTTTATTGTTTATGATTTGATTACTTAATTTAATTTATTTCTTTTTTGAGTATTTTTGAATAATTAGTTTGACTTATTTCTTTTTCCATCTTTATTTTCTTTGAATATTATGAATTATTAATTTATTTTAACTAGATTAGTTAACTAAATTAGTTCGTGATGTTAATGTGACAAGTTTTGGTAAATATCAGTCATTTGTTCTATAATAAAACATATAGTGTTGTATAATTTAAGTTGTTCCTATTTCCAATTGGTACTTTAATTTCTTAGTTATTTATTTATGTAGAAATTATTTAATTGCTTAGCTATTTATTTAAGTAGAATTTATTTAATTTACTTTTGTAATTAATTTCTAGTTGTGTAATTTTATTTACTCATTAATTAATTATTCACGCACCAATTTACTTATGTAATTGATTATTCATTAAACATACTTAGACTTCAAATTCATTTGCATTCATTTATGTTGTTGAATAAATGTGCTCAACACAATGATTACAATTATTGGCTACAGAAAAACAAAGATTTTCTTGGCAAGGATTTCCTTCATTTTATTTACTTTTCTTGCAAACTTATTTACTTTCTTGCAAGTGTTATGTAATTGATTATTCATTAAACATACTTAGACTTTAAATTGGTTTGCATTCATTTATGTTGTTGACGCTCAACACAATGATTACAATTATTGGCTACATAAAAACAAAGATTTTCTTGGCAAGGATTTCCTTCATTTTATTTACTTTTCTTGCAAACTTATTTACTTTCTTGCAAGTGTGTTTGCTTTTGCATATTTACTTCCCTACTAGTGTGTTACTTTTTAGCAAGCATGTTACCTACAAGCATATTTGGTTTCCTACCACTGTGTTACTTTTTAGCAAACATGTTTACTTTGCAACAAGTAGCTTTAGTTGTTTTACTTCTAAACTTGAAAAACCTTGCCAAGCTTTTGAACTATATATACTCCATATGCAAAAGTAATCATTGATACTGCAAGTAAAAGTCATGTACCTGCCTATATAGTACACATTAACTCAAGTTCCAAACAAGCCTCGAGTTGACAATTAAATGCACAATTTTTTTGTTGTTTTTCTAAAGCAATTATAAGGGTAATTAAAAGGCTCATCAATTATATTGGAGGACCCTCTACTCACAAACCTCGATACTGACAAATTTGAGTATCTCTAGTAATAAACAAAGATCTACCCATCAATTAGCATATCATTATTGAGCATCAATTAGCATATCATTATTGAGCATCAAGTTTTCAACTACCTGGCATTGGGAGCGCAAGAGGAAACTATCGAGTTAATCCTCTCGATACTACCAAGCCCAATATTGATTGAACATGGCAAACTACAGTGGCTTGTGGAAATGGAAGTTGATAGGGCCAACTCACATGTATAGGTTACCACAAGGCAACCTCATGGCACCCTAAGGGACCATATAATAGTGACACATGGACCAATTAGGTAAAAACATGTGGCATGCACTAATACAATCTAAAGAAGTGAATTTTCAACTAGGCATAACATTGTGCCTAAAAATTGGTTTTCAACAAAATTTATATCGTTGAAAAGCACTAGAAGAGCATAATATAATGGAAATGTCAAAAATGATTTTTGAGGTGGTTACAAAAAGAGGAAATTTTGTTAAACCCTATCTCCATAACTTATCCTACATGGTTGGTCTAGACATCCCAAAGCCATGATCAAGCATTGGGTGGGGCTAGGTATGTTACACCCAAACCAATTCATGTGCACCCCATACTCTTCGTATAGAAATTCCCCTCATTCAACCTACTTGGTTGGTCTGAACATCCCAGAGCCATAATCAAGCATTAGGTGGAGCTAGGTATGGTACACCCAAAACTATTCATGTGCATCTCGTACTCTTGGTATACAAATTCCCCTCATTCAACCTACATGGTTGGTCTCATGATCAAGCATTAGGTGGAGCTAGGTATGTTACACCCAAACCTATTCATGTGCATCTCATACTCTTGTATACAAATTCTCCTCATTCAACCTACATGGTTGGTCTGATAATCAAGCATTAGGTGGAGCTAGGTATGTTATATTCAAAACTATTCATGTGCATCCCATACTCTTCGTATACAAATTCCCCTCATTCTTTACCTCTCCACATTAGATTTCATGGGTCAACAAAATAATTCTTTACCTCCCAACATTAGATTTCATGGGTCAACAAAACATTCTTACCTCCTAGTGAACCTGGAGCTCACTTGGCAAGACCATGAAAATGCAAAAGGTAAATGTAAATACAAGCTTCCATGTTCAAATCCCCTAGCCAACTAACCCATGACCATGGTTGCCTACTAGGGCAAACATTTTACATAAATATATTTACCACACTTCTTTGTATATTGTTTAGCACAAGGTAGGCAAGCAAGCCCATGAAATTATAAAGTAAATGTGGATACCACACTTATTTGTATATTGTGTAGCACAAGGTAAGCAAGCCCATGAAATTGTAAAGTATATGTGTATACAAGGTTCCATGTTCAAATTGCCTAGAGCAACATGAAAGATTGGACAAAACACTTATGCAATATTCTTATAAATAACAAAATTAACATTTTACATAAAAGTATAGACAAAAATAAAACAAAATTGAAAATAAAAAATGAACTTTATTTTATAAATATGAATATTATTTACAAAAATCAATGTTAACATATTGTTTTAATTAATTCTTAAACTTTATGAAATTGTAAAGTATATATAGATACAAGGTTCCATGTTCAAATCCCCTAGAGAAACATGAAAAATTGGACAAAACACTTACACAATACTCTTATAAATGAACCACACTAAATTATAGACAGAAGTAAAGCCAAATTGAAAAATAAAAATAAACTTTATTTTATAAATATGAATATTATTTAAAAAATCAATGTTTATATATTGTTTTAATTAATTCTTAGATTTTTACATCCAATAATTATTAAATATATTTACAACTTTTACCTCCAATTATCATTAAACATATTTACCACACTTTAGTATATTGCTTAAAAAGCAAATAATATAAAAACGATTAAATAATACTTTTTAAATATATTTAAAACACTTAGTATATCACTTAAAAAGCAAATAGTATAAAAAAGATTAAGTAATACTTTTTAAATATATTTACCCCTTTATATTGTTTAGAAAGCAAATAAGTAATGCTTTTGTAAATAAAAACAGTTACCTTTTACATAAAATTCTTAAAAAAGACAAAGAAAAATAGATTTATAAATCCAAGAAAAAAAAGAAGGGAAAACGAATACACTCAATCTATTTTATAAATATAAAAATTATACATTTCGAATTGGAAATATATATATATATATATATATATTCAATCTATTTTATAAATATGAAAATTATACATTCCAAAATTGAAAAAAAAAAAAATATATATATATATATATATATATATATTATAAATATATATTATAAATATGAAAATTATACATTTCAAATGAAATATATATATATATTTTTTTCAGAAGGAAAAAACGGCATGGTATTATATTAAGAATATATAATAGGCAAAATACAAATGACGGACCATATGAAAAATCATTGGCCAGGAATAGAACAGATTCTGAGCGTAATGGGAAGAAAATGAGCCACGCTGGCTGATAAATACACCAATGAGCCACGCCATTCCAAAATTTGTTATAATATATATATATATTTCATACAAAATTCAAATGAAATATATATATATATATATATTATAACAAATTTTGATTATCAACTCGTATCTCATACATACTAATTATTAATCTTTATAAAATATTTCATTATGCAAAAGAACTTTTAATAAATTATTAACATATTTCTTTTTTTTTTAATTCATTAAATTTTATAATTTTATTTCTGTGTTGAACACACAACGATATCAAAATATCGTTATAAAAGCCATTTATCCTTGCAAAACACTATTAAAAAGTCCTCTTTACATAAACTCGTAGCCCAATTCCAATTAGTATTTCTTTAATATCGTAGTTCTGCCAATATCTTTATTTCCTTGAACATGTTGTCATCCAGTCACAATTAGTACTTTCACGATATAGAAGTTCTTGCACCATTGACAATATGTACGAACTTGAAAAAATATTTAGTCTCAGATCAGTCCATTTGAGGAAAATATTTAGTTTCAGATCAGTCCATTTGTTAACTTTTACTCGAAGACCAATGTTCAGAAACATTTCCTTGCCCCCAATATAATATTCAGTTTTGAATCAGATATTTAGTTTCAGATCAGTCCATTTGTTAACTTTTAAAAGACTCGGAAGACCAGTGCTTAGAAAAATTTCCTTGCCCCCATACAATATTCAGTTTTGAATCAGTCCAACCATTTACAAAGGCAGAAAGTCCCTGTATTAGACTCGTGGAGCCATCTAAATATGCAATTGCATGTTTTAGACTGATAAAAGTCAACTTCAAACAAATGAGATAGTACAGAGATTTGTAGGATTTTCAAATATTACATCGAAGAAAGAAAAACGTGAAAAAATCCTGCAAAGACCCTAAAAGATGAGCTTGTACAAGTTTGATGTCGGTGCCTTGCCTAACAGATGCAGAATATAAGCACTAAGTGCTCACATGCACCAGTGGCTTCCTGAAACAAAATAGAAGGATATGCACTATGATACATTGCCTTCAGACTGTGGTTCAAAAACTGAGAGAATATTAAGGGCAGAGGATCCAAGATTAATTCCTCGAACCATCCGACCATGAGCCACCTTGATTCTGTGGCAAAAAAGTAAAATTGCATCCCAAAGAGCAGTCCGTCCCTGATTATAACACAAGTAGTAACATGTTAGTTCACAAGGCTAGAGTGTGCTGGAATATTAGAGTCCACTAACAATAATGTTCATCTAATGCTGCAAGGAATGCACAGTTGAATTTGATGTTAAAGGATTGGGTAAAAGTTTAATGTTCTCTACAGCTTAGTATGGGAGAGATGAAAAGTGCTCTACAGCTAGTATAGTATGGGAGAGATCTTAGTATTGCAGAGATATAGTATGGGAGAGATCTTAATATGGCAGAGATGAGAAGCGCTCTACAACTTAGTATGGGAGAGATGGGAGACATGTTGTAGAGTGTATGAAAGAGATGTAGTGTCATTAAAATAATGCATTAGATCAAAAAAAAGTTAAAAAACGCATGATATAAGCTCTATTAAAAAGGTAGTAAAAATAAAAATAAGAAATCATTCAATTCAATATGTTATTAGTGTAATTTTGTTTTTATTAATAAAATTATAAACACAATTTATGCCAAAAAAATATCATAATATGCATTTCACAATGAAATTAATTTAAACAAAAATGATTCATATTATTTAAGAACATATAAAAACTTAATAAATTTAATTAATAAATATATAATTAAAAATTATATATTTATAAATATAGATATGTGGACTATCTATAATATAAATAGTAGCTATACATCCCAGGGGTAGTTGAATTGCTGATCAAGTGATAAGAAATCATGGAAAGTAGAGATCCAAGGTTCTACAGAGAGGACAAGTTGTAGGCCCCAAAAGTAGTGATAGCGACCCCATATCACACCAGTACGAGACTAACCCAATTGTCAAATCCTCTAGTTATATATATAATGATCCATAATTATATAAATTAAAATAATAATTCATATTGATAACCATTATATTTATCTTCATATTTAAATTTAATTAATAAGCATATTAAAATTTAATTTTTATAATAAATATTTTTCATATATATATATATATATATATATATAGGTACAAGTACGAGACTAACCCAATTGTCAATTCCTCTAGTTATATATATAATGATCCATAATTATATAAAATAAAATAAAAATTCATATTGATAACCATTATATTTATCTTCATATTTAAATTTAATTAATAAGCGTATTAAAATTTAAATTTTACAATAAATATTTTTCATCTATATATGTATATATATATTGCACTGGAGTATGCCCTAAAATTGTGTTTAGTACAAGTATGAGACTAACCCAATTGTCAATTCCTCTAGTTATATATATGATGATCCATTATTATATAAATTAAAATAATAATTCATATTGATAACCATTATATTTATCTTCATATTTAAATTTAATTAATAAGCGTATTAAAATTTAATTTTTACAATAAATATTTTTCATATATATATATGCCCTAAAATTGTTTTTGCTTGACTAAGAGCTTGTCTTCCACGTACATAAAGAAACATGTCAACGGCCCAAGACCCATAGGCATCTGGTGGGAGTTAAACCTTGCCCCCTTACAAACCACCAACGTAATCCCAAGTGACGTGGTTTTCCTTGAATAACAATGATGAGTCAGCCTGGATTTGTGGATTTTGTGGATAGCAATCAGTGATGGTTGTCATGGTTGTCCCCACTGTTTGGATTGACAACAAAGTTATGATAAGATTTTTTGACTTGCTCTATATATATATATATATATATTGTCAAGCCAAGGAATCACAATCAAAACTTAGAGGTCATTGCATTAATGAGAGCAAAATTATATAACAAAGAGTGACCTTTGGGATTCATCTTCCAAGGTCGGTTACTATTCTAACGATTCAAATTTCATTTTATTTACAATTCATTCACCCAATCCTTAAGGATTAGGTGTCTAACATCCCTTGCCTCCTCCCCCTCTCCCTCCCCCAAGGATTAGGTGTCTAACATCTCCTGCCCCCTCCCCCTCTCCCTCCCTTAATCAAAGGGGTTGTTTGTAAGTCCAAGCATCATTTTGAATCTTTAAAACTTCTCTCTTCCAAGTGCTTTAGTGAAGACGTCTGCAATTTGTTCATTTGTGGAACAATGTCGTAGATGTCAATCAAAAAGGGGGTACAAGAAGCACCACCCGTATAAGACCCACGAGTCTTGGCAAGTTCTATAGCGAGTCGGGTCACTTGCATAGACCCTGTGCTTAAGACCCGGACTTGACGGGTATTTTATTAAATGCGGCTACCCATATAAGACCCGCGGGTTCGCCATAAGACCCGCATCAGACCCTCAAAAGGCAATTTTTTTTATTTTTCTGTTCTTTTTTGGAAATGAGGTGGAGGGAAAGGGAAATTGGAGGGAAGAAAATGCTTTATTATTGTTGTAATAGCTCTTTGAAGGGATCAAGAATAACACACATATTAGGTGCCAAACTAGGATCTTGGGATCTTTTATTTTAAATAAAAATTGGGAAAGGCAATTTTTTTTATTTTTCTTTTTTTTGGAAAGGAGGTGAAGGGAAAGGGAAATTGGAGGGAAGAAAATGATTTATTGTTGTTGTAATAGGTCTTTGAAGGGGATTCATCTTCAAAGGTTACGATTCTAACGGTTCAAATTTCATTTTATTTACATATTTACAATTCATTCACCCAATCCTCAAGGATTAGGTGTCTAACATCCCCCCTCATCTAAGGGGTTGTTTGTGAATCCAAGCATCATTTTGAATCTTTAATTTTTTTCTCTTCCAAGTGCTTTAGTGAAGATGTCTGCAATTTGTTCATTTGTGGAACAATGTCGTAGATGTCAATCAAAAAGGGGGGTAGAATCAGTGAAGCACCACCCGTATAAAACTTGCGAGTAACCGTGGGCCTTGGCAAGTTCTATAGTGAGCCAGGTCACTCGCATAAAACCTGCGCTTAAGACCTGGACTCTGCAAGTATTTTATTAAACCTGGCTACTCGTAAAAGACCCGCAAGTTTGCCATAAGACCCGCATCAGACCCTTATAAGACCCGTCGACCCTCAAAAGGCAATTTTTTAATTTAATTTAATTTAATTTTCTTTTCTTTTCTTTTTTGGAAATGAGGTGGAGGGAAAGGGAAATTGGAGGGAAGAAAATGCTTTATTATTGTTGTAATAGGCCTTTGAAAGTGGAATAATATCGTAGATGTCAATCAAAAGGAGGGTAGAATCAATGAAGCATCACCCGTATAAGACCTGCAAATAACCGCGGGCCTTGGTAGGTTCTATAGCACGCCGGGTCACTCGCATAGAACCCGCACTTAAGACCCGGACTCGGCGGGTATTTTACTAAACCCGGCTACCTTTATAAGACTCGCAGGTTTGCCATAAAACCCGCATCAGACCCTTATAAGACCCGTCGACCCTCAAAAGGCAAATTTTTTTATTTTTTTCTTTTCTTTTCTGGAAATGAGGTGGAGGGAAAGGGAAATTCGAAGGAAGAAAATGCTTTATTATTGTTGTAATAGGCCTTTGAAGGGGTGTTGTCACTTAGTAAGAATAGACTCTTCAAATTTGGTTATTTGATTAATCTATTTCTTTTTCTTACACTTTGAAATCCTAAATTATATGTTCATCTCGGTTGGCTCACTTATTTTCAAGGTTTCATGTGTAGGGGGCACCTATCTACTAATAATTTTTCTTCGCAAAGATCTTAAGGAATAGCAAGTGCATCAAAATTTGAAGTCTTGGGATCCTCCTCAATTGGAATACCCATCTTCAAATACAAAAGAAGCTCATTCCCACCTTGCACCAAGTTTCACCTCCAATTCTTTGAAGATTTCTCCAAGATATTTCCTTCTTTTCTTGCACATAAAATTCTCTTCAATATCTCGTGGTTTGATTTTGAACATTTTCATTACTAAATTTAGTATTTGAAGGTTAAATTGGTTGTTGTCCTAACAACAATAAAATCAGCTATGAAAAAGTTAAGTTACCTTGGCTTTTCCTTAGTTGCATAGTGTAGAAATTGATCTCTCATTCTATCATTTCACATGGTGTTTTTTGGGTTTTGTACACTAACAATTTTGAGTGTTCCAAAAGCATTTTGGAAACTTTCCACATTGATTTGTTTGCTGGTTTTTAGATGGCTAGTGATTCTAAATGCTGAAAAGATTGTTATCAAACAATCATTTATAATTTATGACATTTGTATTTGAATTTTGAACTTGTTGACATTTTTTATTTTAATCATGGAATCATGAGTCATTTTCTTATTCAGTAACAATCATTTATCATTTATGACATGTATTTGAATTTTGAACTTGCTGACATTTTTTATTTTAATCATGGAATCATGAGTCATTTTCTTATTTAGTATCTAAATGTTTTGCTTACAAAAATCGAATATGTTATGCTGTACTTTTATAGATATGAGATGATGTTATGAATTATTGCATATATTGTGGTTTTTATAAGGATTGGAGTTGTCATTAATTTCTTTTTTGTGCTTAAAATTTACCATATTTTAACCTTTTTTTTGTATTTTGACGAGTCTTATGCAGGTCGATCCCGAGTCTTATCAGGTCATTCAGAGTCTTATACAAATCTTATACAGGTCGTCCCCGAGTCTTATACGAGTCGACGAGTCAATAGCATGACGAGTTTTATACGAGTACGAGTCGTGCAACACTAGGTAGAATTTACTTAGAATTTAATTGTTTTTCCTGCAAACCTTAAGAATTTTCCTGAACCACACAACCTCCTTTGTTGCTTGTACAACCGCCACATATGAGTGAATTAGACACTCCATTTTCCTTATCTCCATCAAAGTTTGAATCAAAATATCCAATGAAGTTGGACTCACCCACCTGTGAATATTTGAGTCCAAAGTTTTGAGTTCTATTTAAGTACTTCAAAACTCTTTTTGCAACAAAGCGATGTCGTTCACAAAGTTGTTCACAAAGCTTTTGCATAAGCCTGGAAAGGATTCCAACAACAAATGAAATATATATATATATATATATGGATATGGTTTGATAGCAATTGTTGTCAATACTTTTAGTTGCATTATGTGAGCTTCAAATTTTGTTCCATTGGAGTGGACAAAGGATTGCATTCAACCATGCCAAACTTGTTCAACAATTATCCAATGTACTTCTTTTGATAGGGGAATATATAACTTGGATGTTGGGTCACTTCAATGCCCAAGTGGTAATGGTGTCCCAAATTTGTCACCTCAAATCCTTTCTTCGACTCTTCCTTTATGATGCAATATAGTTTTCATTATTCCTTGTTATCAACAGATCATCTACATATACCACAAGATAAACAACAATTTTGCAACTTTTCTTGACAAATAGAATTGCATCATCTAGATTGTAGTGTTTGGAATTTAATTTTGAAAGATGCTCAGTCAATTTTTCAAGTCTCCATTCAAGAAAGCAATCTCCACATCCATCTGATGGACTTACCATCCATTTTGAGCTGTCAATGCAAAGAAAATATGGATGGTGGCCTATTTTGTTGTGGGGGCAAAGGTCTTTTCATAATCAAGACCTTCTTTCTATGCAAACTCTTTTGCCACAACCCTTGCTCTGTGCTTGTCAAGTGAGCCATCTAATTTCTACTTATGTAGACCCACTTGTAGCCAATTCGTTCAGCTCCAAATGGAGGGTCCACCAATGTCCATGTTCCATATTTTTATGAGAACATCATACTCCTACATTGCTTCTTTCCATTCATCATGAGAAGCAGTTTCTTAAAATAAAGTTGGTTCAAAATTAGTAGACTATTGACAGCTAATCCGAAAGGATTATTGTAAATATTGTCAGTTACGCATTTGAGCAAACCAAGAGACCTTGGAATTGGAATCCCAACAGTGTCTCCACCCAAGTATAAATTCATGATATGGCTAATGTAATAAACAATTCAATTCGTGGAGTTACCCCCTGGCATAACATCGTACCAGAGCCAGCCTCTATTTCTAGTTTTATGCTCCTTGTAACTCATCTCTCCCTTCACAAAAAAATTGTCTTTGATTCCCTGCATTGTAGATTGATTGCTCTGTCGATTATCTGTCTCAAACCTACACATTTTCTCTGCTCTTTGCAGTGAAGTTGCATTGAAACACCATAGTCGATCATTTCACTCTTATTCTGCGTTAAAGAATGTGTTGAAGTATTGGACCGTTTTGATGTTGCATGCGAAGCCTTGCAAACCGTGACTCTTGGTGTTGTGTTTAATCGAACGTTGATTTGCACTACCGTGGAATTGGACACTATTGCTAGAGATGGAGTGAGTCTGTGTGTTTGTTGGATTGTGGATTTGATTGAAAATTGTGCGTTGATGAATGAACGTTGTGAATACTGCGCTGCAGCTCTGATATATATTGGGAAGTGAATGTGTTGTGATGGATCATATGGTTGAATAGTGTAATTGTCTATGCAATGGAGCGTTGAATTTGGTATGACATCTTATGCTGAATGCTTTTATCGTTGGTCATTTTGGTCGTACGTATAGTGTTATGTTAAAACAAAAAGAGTTGAAGTTTTATGTTGCATTGAAAAGGTCAGAGTCCATACATGCGTTGAAGTTTCTTTTATGGCATGTGTTGAATAAACTTTTTATGAAGGTCGTGAGGTTCATATGGTTATCCACACTCATAAGTGCATGAGATGACATATAATAAGTTTTGAAAAGGCATGATTTATGATACATGATACATTGAATTCTTATGGGGGTATATGTAATATGAGAGTGCATATGAGGGTTTGTTTTAAAAGGCATGTAAAGGCATATATGGTGATGTTTATATTATGAAGTGCATTATATGATATGGCTTAATATATGGTGATGATTAATATTTGGTATAGTGGTATATTATGTCTGGTGGAGAACTTCGGAAGATAAAACCCACCCTCATTTTCAATGAGTTGTGGAAAGGGGTTTGTGAAGGAGAACGAGACAATGCACTCGAGAAGCCTACTTCAAATAAGGAGCTTGTCATTTGGGAAAACAAGAACAGCAAGGCCTATGCCCAGATTGCAACGTTAGTAAATGAAGAGGTGAGTCGACATATTTCTCCATTTTCAAATGCCTTTGAAGACTTAGAGAAGTTGAAGGAATTGCATGAATCACACTCTAAACTTGAAGTTGTTCAACCTTGAGTTGAAAAATGATGACCCTTTTGCCTTAGCATCAGAAGTAAGATCCATTATGCATGACATAAAAGCCATTGGTGTTGAAATAGATATTCCTCTCATAGCTTATGTCAAGGCACTATATCTAACCTATTCACATTTTCTTGAGTCATTACAAGCAAGTGGTACCTTAAAGAGAATACCTTAGACTCCCTTGAGAAGAATTTTGCTAAAAGAGAGAAGGTTTTTGGGAATAAAACAACTCCTCAGTCTATTGAAGAAGTTGTGTGTCTTGCACAAAAGGAGAAGAATCATGCACAAGATTCTTTTAAAGGAAGAGGTAGCCAAAGAGAAAGAGGAAGAGGAAGGAGGAATTTTAGATGAAAGGGGGCAGATAATTCCAAGGAGAAAAGTTTGATCTACATTGTATACCATGCAATAAGGATGGACATGATGCTTCCACTTGTAAGTTGCCTTGGAACCATATTGAGCAAGAAAAAAATGAAGGAAAAGGTAAAACACCTGAGAAAGGGAAAGGTAAAGCACCTGAGTCCGCTCATTATGTTGTCGCACATTGCAACATTAGAGTAATTGAAAACTTATTCAATGCTTCACTTGCTTCACAGAAAGATGATTGGTTGCTTGATTCAAGAGCAACTTGCCACATGACTTTCAGAAGAGATTTATTTGAGGAATCCACTGACAATGTTGATGGAGCAGTATACTTTGTAAACAAGTCAAAACTCAAGCCATCAAGGATTGGCACCATCAGGCTCAAACTGCCTGGACTTCTAGACATTCTTCTACATGATGTTTTATACCTACTGACGTTGAGGAGAAACTTGTTGTCTTTGGTCCACATCCACCAGCAAGCACACTCCATTCACATATTTGATGGCAAGGTCGAGGTCAAAAATGCATTAGATCACTCACTTGCCGTGATTGGGATAGAAGAAGAAAGACTTCTGAAGCTGCAAGGAAACTCTGCTGGTGCACATAACTTTTCATACAGTGCTCACTATGATGAAGGTATGTTTCTATCAAGTCTTTTATGGCATGCTAGCTTTAGACACTTGAACTATGACAACCTTCGTTTGTTGAAGAGAAAAATGGTGTTACTAGTTTGCCTACTATTCCTAGGAAACTTAAGCAATGTGATGCTTGTATCTTAGGAAAGCAAAACGAATAGTCTTTTCATAATTCTCGTTCTAGAGCACAAAGAAAACGTGAACTCATTCATTCTGATTTATGTGGCCCAATGCTTGTTCCTTCTACAATGGTAATAAATATATGATGACATTTATTGATGACTACACCAAAATGTGTTGGGTTTATTTATTGAAGAACAAATCTGAAGCTTTTGAAACATTCAAGAAATTTCATGCATGGATTGAAAATGATGCACAATCTCATATTGAATCTATTTGTACTAATAATGGAAAAGAATACACTTCAAATGAATTTGAAAACTATCTTCGCCAACATGGGATCAAACATCAAACAACCATGCCTCATAATCCCCAACAGAACGAAGTAGCTAAAAAAATAAACAGGACAATCTTAAATATGGTACGTTCCATGATGCTTTTCAAGAATGTTAAACTGACTGATGCAGTTCTACATGCTATGTATATAAAGAATGGGTGTCCATCTAATGCTATCAAAGACAAGACTCCCTATGAAATGTGTATGGCCACATTCCTTCGATAAAACATCTCAAAGTTTTTGGTACCACCTATTATGCCTTGATACCCAAGAAGGACCAGAGAAACAAACTTGGTGCAAGGAGTCGCAAGTGTATCTTCTTGGGGTACTCAAATACCTCCAAAGCATATCGTCTCTATGATGAAGTGAACAAGAAGTTTATAATATCTAGAGATGTGATCTTTCTTGAATCTTCCAAGACTGGCAATGTTGTTGAGCATCAGTTTATAATATTCTAAAGATGTGATCTTTCTTGAATCTTCCAAGACTGACAATGTTGTTGAGCATTAGCTTGATCGCTTGGATAGATTCGGACATGCAAAATCTTTTCAAGAATTTGATAATGAAATTCCACATCTTGAAGGGGGGATTCCTATATTGGATCAATTTGTGGAATTTTCTTCTGAAGCACTCTCTCCCCCGCATGAAGCTCCAACCACTGATGACACTTTGAGTGATGTGATTGACAAAATTGGGAGACTAAATCTTGATTCAGCCCCAACTCAGTCAACTGAGCAGCCTAGGCCATCTCAGAAAGGTCCTCCAAAATGGTTGACAAAGACACTTGAAAGTGTTCGTCCTAATGAGGTTGGAAAGACAACAAGAAGCTCAACCAGACATAATGGAGGTGATGTAGACAATCTCGATTCACTGGTTGATATGGATGTTTCTTATGATAGTGAATTGAATTTGTCTACAGATTTCGAACCAACTTCCTTCAAAGAAGTCGCTTCTCATGATGAATGGAAAGAAGCGATCCAGAGAGAATATGATGCTTAGAGAAAGAATGGCAGTGGATTGATCCTCCATTGGGAACCAAACCAATAGGCTACGAGTGGGCTTCAAGAACAAGTATAAAGCAGATAGCTCAATTGACAAGCACAAAGTCAGGCTTGTGGCAAAAGGTTTTGCACAGAAGGAAGGGGTCGACTATGAGGAGACTTTTGCCCCCACAGCAAACTGGACCACCCAGACACTCTTTGCCTTTGCAGCACAGAACGGTTGGAAAGTCCATCAAATGGATGTAAAAATTGTTTTCTTGAATGGAGATCTGAAAGAGTGATTTTATGTCCCAACAAGAAGGATTTGTTGTGAAGGGTCACGAACTTAAAGTATGCAAGCTTGTAAAACCCTTGTATGGCCTCAAGCAAGCCTGATACGAGAAGTTAACAGAGCATCTTCTGAAACTCAACTTCAAACATTATGATCTTGATGATGCAACTTTGTTTTTCAAGAAAGTTGGCAAAACGATTGTATATCTTCAATGAAAGCTACATTGCATCCATAAAGAAGGAATTGAGAAAAGGTTTTGAAATGACGTATTTGGGATATGTTCACTACTATCTTGGTATTGAAGTAACTCAACATTCAAAGTTTATATTCCTCTCTCAGAAGAAGTACATTGGAGATCTATTGAACAGGTTTGGCATGGATGAGTGTAATCATTTGACTACTCCAATGGAACAGAAATAAAGCTCACATCCACTGAAGGAAAAGAATTTGAGGATGCAACAAAGTATAGACAGCTCGTAGAAAGTCTCAACTACCTGACTACTACCAGACCAAACATTTCATTTGTTGTTGGAATCCTCTCCGGGTTTATGCAAAAGCTTTGTGAGGGTCATTGGTCTGCTGCAAAAAGATTTCTAAAGTACTTAAGGGAACTCAAGACTTTGGACTTAAGTATACACATGTGGGTGACTTCAGCTTGATTGGATACTCTAATTCAGACTTCGACAGAGATAAAGAAACTAGGGTATCTACTTCAAGGTATGTTATGAGTCTTGGATCAAGAGTGGTCTCCTGGAGGTCAGGCAAACAGTTAGTTCCAACAGATTCCATAACTGAGGCAGAATATGTGGCAACAGTTGAAGCAACAAAAGAAATTGTGTGGCTCAAGAAAATTCTAGAAGATTTGCAGGAGAAACAAGAACATTCAACTCTTCTTTTGATTAACAACACTTCTGCAATAAAGTTGGTCAAGAACCCAAATTTCCATGATCGAACAAAGCACATCAATATAAAATACCATTTGATTCAACATCATGTTGAGGCCAAGACAATCCACTTATGCCATTGTTCCACAAATGAGCAAATTGCAAACATCTTCACCAAAGCGCTTGGAAGAGAAAAGTTCGAAAGATTCAAAATGATGCTTGGACTCACCAACATCCCTTCAGATTAAGGGGGGTAATGTTGACACCTAATCCGAAAGGATTATTATAAATATTGTAAATATTGTTAGTTATGCATTTGAGCAAACCAAGAGACCTTGGAATTGGAATCCCAAGAGTCTCTCAACTCGTGTATAAATTCATGATATGACTAATTAATAAACAATTCAATTCATGGAGTTACCTCCTAGCTTGACATAGACAAATTCAATTCACAATCATATGAAACATCCATATCATCAATAGAACCATAATCATCTATATCACCTCCATTTTGTTTGGTGGCACTTTTAGTTCCTATCTTTCCAATCTCATCAGGGTGAACCACTTTTAAGTGTTTTGGTGAGCCATTTTAAGTGTTTTGGTGAGCCATTACTTCAGTTTTCTTGGAATAGTTGGAAAACTATAAACACCATTTATTTTCAATAAATGAAGACTGTCATAATTAAGATGTCCAAATCTTGCATGCCATAGAAGACTGGATAGCAATGCACTTTCATTGCAAAAAGAATTGTATGCAAAGATTTGTGCACGAGCAAATGTTCCTTGTAGCTTCAACATTCATGATAATCGTGTTGTTTGGTGCTTTTCTTATCTCAACTTTGCCATCAAACATATGAATGGAGTGTCCTTGCTAGTGAATGTGAACAAGGGGAAGCAAGTTTCTCCGCAACTCTAGAAGGTAGAATACATCATGCAAAAGAAAGCCAAGTAGTCCAGGCAGTTTAAGCCTGATGGTGCTTACTCTAGATGGCTTGAGACTTGTCTGTAGAGTAAATTGCTTCAAAGAAGTCTTCAAAAGGTCATATGGCAGCAACTTTGCCATCAAGCATATGAATGGAGTGTCCTTGCTAGCGAATGTGAACAAGGGGCAACAAGTTTCTCCGCAACTCTAGAAGGTAGAGTACATCATGCAGAAGAAAGTCAAGAAGTCCAAGCAATTTAAGCCTGATGGTGCCAAGTCCAGATGGCTTGAGACTTGACTTGTCTGCAAAGTAAACTACTCCATCTACATTGTCACTGAGGTCTTCAAAGAAGTCTTTCCAAAAGGTTAGATGGCAGTATGTACCTATATCAAGAAGCCATGCATCTTTCTACGAAGCAAATGAAATATGAAATATATCTTCAATTACTGCAATATTGCAATGGGAAACAATGTAATGAGCAAATGCAAGAGCTTTACCTTTAACTAGATCTGGTGTTTTACCTTTGTCTTCTTGGCATTCTTGCTTTTAGCACTTTTGTGGAGAAGTTTGCAAGATAGGAGAAAGATTTTGGGAAGGGGAAGACAGTTTCTCAATCCCCTAAAGAAGCAGTGTGCCTTGCACAGAAAGAGAAAAATCAATCACGAGATTCTCCTAAAGGAAGAGGCAATAGAAAAGGACGTGGAAGAAAGAATCACAGAAGCAAAGGGAGTAAACACCATCAACAAGGTCGGTCTGATCTCCACTACATTCACTGTATAGAATGGACCTGATTCTTTCCCAAGGGATTCTACATGTGGATGCATCATATCCATTTCTATTACAACAAATGTGTTAGAGATCAGACCTTTCTTCTTGATGGTGTTTACCCCCCTACCTTAGTGATTCTTTCTTCCACCAGCTCTTCCTTTAGGAGAACCGCATGACTAAGTCTTCTCTTTCTGAGCAAGGCACACTGCTTCTCCAAGTGATTGAGAAGTTGTCTTACTCCCCCAAAAGGCTTTCTCCCATTCTACAAACTTCTCCACAAGAGTGTCAAAAGTAATGTCCTTGCATTGGGCATAGCATGTAAGGATTCAAGATAGTAGCAGTGTGTAGAGGATTGAGGGCCTTGACAAAGTCTATGAGGAATGCCCATTTCAACTCCAGTAACTTTCAGATCATGCATGATAGCTCTAATCTCTAAGGCTAGGGCCAAGGGATCATCGTCCTTCAACTCCAAGGTTGGAAAGCTTAATCATCATCTAAGTGTGAGACATATAAATATTTTAACTTCTTCAATGCATCATAAGCATTTGTCATTGGAATAATATGAAAACTCACCTCTTCACTTACAGAAGCAGCAATTAAGACATAGGCCTTGTTCTCCTTGTTCTCCCAGATGGCTAGTTCTTTGTCTGATGTGGGCTTGTAGGGGCATTGTCACCTTCTCCTTCACAGCGGGTGTATCTGATTTTTCTAGACCATTCTCTATAGTTCTCATTTCTAGTCAACACTATGTCCACAATGGAGATGATAAAGTGCATCCTTACAATGCCTCTTACTTCCTCGAAATTTGTGGTTGTTTTGTCAAAAATCTTCTAGAGGAAATAGGTCAGAACAATATAATCCACACTATCTACAAACTATTGCAAAATAATGGATGAAATATGTACAAGTTTTCCCTCCAAGAATGTTAAATTTCCATATTTCCATAAAACTCGCCACTACTTAGTGAATAAGTGAAAACAAGTCAACCAATACTGAAACCAAATTTACTTTCACCGAGATACGGAGTTTATTAACTGATATGCAACGGAATATAAATACAAAGATAAAAACGCAATCACACATATTGGCACACTTGATTTCTCAGAAAATCCAACTCGAAAACCCTGCGTCTTTGTTGTGGTATTATATTGATAGAGCTTGAGCAATTGAATCTCTTACAAGGCAATCTTTCACATTGAGAACACATTTATTCTCTTGTTGAAATAGTTTCAACTCACCCTACAAATACCTGATCCCCTGCTCCTACTTCCTTGTGTAGATCCTGGCCCTATTTCTTAGCGCACTAGGCCTCCTATTTCCTAGCACAATAGTGGCCCTATTTCCTAGGGCAGATTTTCCTCCTATTTATTAGCGCAAATCTACCTGATTCTTTAGCACAAGAAATCCTCCTCCATACTACGCACTAGCTCCTCCAAGATACACACCCACAAGCAAGATGATCTCACACAAACTTGTACACCCAAAAATGAATTATATGTGTGCCTTCGTCCTTCCTTTATAGATTCGATCCAAGCTAAATTAGGTGAGTACAAATTTAGAACTCGAATTGTGATTGACATGTTAACTTAGTCAAACTAATTCTCTCTCCAATCATCACTAGAGTCATAACTCGTTCTTTCTTCAATCAATCACCGAAGTCCCAACTTGTCCTGAACTAAACTCGTAACTGCCACTTGATCTTATAGTCAAATTGAAGAAGGTTCCACATAATTCATCCTCCAACACTACGCATGAACTAAAGTCTAACCCATGATTTGCAGCATGCTAAGAGAAAGACAACTCGTGGTCTTTCTGGATAAGGCACAAGCTAGAGAAAACCTTCCACGCTACAATTTTCAACACTCCCTCTTAGCAAGGAAGGGATTTTGTACAACTCCCAACTTGTCTTTGAAATAGACGAAGTTGCTTCTTGCCAATCCCTTGGTCAAGATATTTGTTGTCTACTCCTTTGTTGGAATGTACATTAGCTTCACTATCCCTTTCTGCACACAATCTATGGGATGATGATACCTGATCTCGATACGCTTGGAGCGATCATGAAACACTGGATTCTCAAAGAACTTAATGCAACTCTGATTGTCACAATGTATCACAGTAGGCTCCATCCCCTGTCTGAAAAGTTCCATAAGCAACTTCCTCATCCAAATAGCTTCGCACGCTGCCAAATTGGCATCCATGTACTCTGTGTCTACTGAACTGAGTGCTAATGATCTCTACTTCTTGCTAAACCAGAAAATAGTTGTTGACCCAATACTAAAGATGTAACCTGAAGTACTCTTCTAATTTGTAGAGCACCCTGCCCAATCTGCATCTGTGAAGCCCTCAAGCCTCACTCCATCAACCTATCTATACCACAATCCATAATCTACTATGCCTCTAAAATATCTCAAAACATGCTTTGCAGCGACCCAATGAACTTTGGTCGATTCCATTATGAATTGACTCAATTGGTTTACTGCAAAACAAATATCAGGTCATGTTTTGACCAAATACATCAACGACTCAATGAGTTGCCTGTATAATGTAGCATCTACTCGCTCTGCTCTGCTAGCATCCACATTCCTCCAATTTGTGACTAGATGTGTGGCCATGGGCCTACAATCCTACATATGGAACCTCCTAAAAATCTCTGGTGTGTACTTGCCCTGTCCCAAGAAGATCTCACTAGACCCCTACCAAACCTCCAATCCAAGGAAATAGTGCATAAGCCCTATATCCTTCATCTCAAACTCCCTTGAAAGGTTTTCCTTGCAATCCCGAATCAAGATATCAGTTCCAATCAGTAGGATCGTCAACATAGAGCACTAACATGAGCGGAAGCCCTCCAACCATGATGTAGTATAGGTTGGGATCTGCCTCTCTCTAAGTGAAGCTCAATCCTCGAAGGTAGTTGTCAATATGAGTGTACCATGCTCTCGAAGTCTGCTTGAGCCCATAAAAATATATCTTCAGCCTGCACACATATGTGTCTTTGTTGCATTTCTCAAACACCCTGGCTGCTCCACGTAGATCTCATCCTCAACCAGTCTGTTGAGGAATGTTGTCTTCACATCCATCTAGTGGATCTTCCACCCCATCTGTGTTGCAAGTGCCATAATCGTCCTAATGGATGAATATTGTGTTACTTGGGAAAACGTCTCATCATAGTCTATGCCCTCAACCTGTGAGAAGCACTTCACCACAAACCTGGCCTTGTACTTCTCCACTCTCCCATCTACTATATGCTTCACCTTGTACACCCAACGTGAGCCTACTATTGATTTGCACTTTGGTCGTGGCACAATCTCCCAAACATCGTTCTTCATGATGGAGGAATATTCCTCCACCATGGCATCCTACCAAACCTGCTGAGAGGTTGCCTCCTCATAACAAGAAGGCTCTGTGTCCAACAACTTTGTCATCAATGCCATATACCCAGTGTACCTTTGTGGTTGCTTGCTCTACCTGAACATAGAGCTAGGAGCTTCAACATGCTCCTGGGCCTCCTGAATCAACCTGTCGGGCCACTTGGCTCTCTTCCTCCTTGTGCTAGGAGTCTCTGACTGAGTAGCTGTCTGCTCTCATCCTGGTCTTTCCTCATCATCTTGTTGGTCATCTTATTGTGCAACTACTCAAACTGTGATCCTGGTTAAGGCTTCTCCTTATGAGCAAGTAGCTCCTCCTCAGGTACTCTAACTTCCTCTCGCTCTAAGGATTCCCTCAAAGCTTTGTCCTCCTCAAATCTCACGTCCCGCGTGATAATTGTATTCTTGAGTGATGGAATATACACCTTGTACGCCTGAGATGTCTCACTGTAACCCACGAAAATACCATTTTCAGTTGTGGGCTCTAGCTTCTTCCTACTATCTTTGGACACATGACAGTAAACTTTTGTGCCAAAGATGCAGAAGTGTGACACATCAAGCTTCTTGCCTATGAACGCCTCCTCTGGTGTAACTCGTCCAAGCACCCTATGCAGACTTCTATTCTACAAAAATATTGGAGTGTCACACGCCTCTGCCCACAAGAACATAGGCAATCCCGGATGATGCAGCATGGCCTAGGCCGCTCCAACTATGTTATGGTTCTTCCTCTCAACCACCCCATTCTACTAAGGGTTATGGGGTGTTGCCAGCTCTCTCATAATGCTCTCCTTGGGTGTATGCTCTCCTTGGCACACCCATCCCTGCAGGCATTGGAGATATATTCCCCGCCATTGTCACTTCGACAGTGACAGTTTGATCATCTTCTTTGTCTAGTTCTCTACCAAGGCCTTAAACTCCATGAGCTCGGAGAAGACATCCTCCTCCTTCATAAAGAAGATCTATGCCTTTCGAGAATAATCATCTAAAATACTTGTCTCATAAATGATGGAGAAGAAAAGGGCCCAGATACATTTGAATGCACCAGCTCCAAAATCCCTTGGACTGTTGTATCCCTTGGACTATTGTCTCAGCCCTGGAAAGATGACTTGGCATACCCACCAAGTGTGCATCCCTTGCACACTCCATTCCTCTCAAGACTATACTATGGTAGCCCTGTGGCTATTTGTTGTAGGATCTTCAGCGCCCCATGATGCAAGTGCCCCATGTGCCTGTGCCAAAGTTCTCCTACATCTCTCCTCTGCCCACCTACTGGCTTGCTGCTCAAGGCTATGCATGTCTCAACTTGCAACCTGTAGAGATTCTTCATCCTCACACATATTTGCTTCATTGATTGAGAAGCTAGATAATTGAGGTAAGCCTTACCTCTGCTGAAGATGACATCATAACCCTTGTCCTCTAGGGTTGCCATTGAAACAAGGTTCTTCTTCAAGCTTGGAACATAGAGAACATCTTTGAGATGGAGAGAGCTCCCAGAGTCCCTCTCAAAGCTGAGGGTACCAATTTGTCCTCTAGTGTTTCCATTGAAACAAGGTTCTTCTTCAGGCCTAGAACATAGAGAACATCTCTGAGATGGAGAGAGCTCTTAGAGTCAATCTCAAAGCTTATGGTACGAACTCCCCTAATCGCGTACTTGCCATTATCTCCTAGCTCAATATGAACCTGCATGTCCTCCTCCAGCTCACTGAAATGCTCCTTGTTCCCAATCATGTGGAAGGACACTCCATAATCAATATACAACGTGTTGTTGCCTACTAAGCTTGCCATGCAAGCTATCAATGAGAGTCTTTCTCGAACTAAGAAGCAAACCCATCTACCTTAGTCGATGTAGCCACATGATCCTTACTAGACCCCTTCTTCCTGTTAGGACACTTTGTAGCATAGTGCCTAAACTCATGGCAATGGAAGCACTTGATCCTGCTTAGATCATTCTTCTTCTCGCCCTTCTGACTAGTCTCAACCTTGCCTTTTCCCTTCTTTCCCTTGGCTTTGCTGCTTTTGCCTGCCAATGCAAAGCTCTCCTCGTCCGTTGTCTTCGTTGATCTACCATCTCTCATCCCTCTTTGGATTTCTTCTTGAACACAGTCACTCCAAAACCTTTCCCAACTGGGAATTTTTTTCTACCACTCATTGCATCCTAGAAACCATACCAAGACTTACGGAGTCCTAGAAGCTCAAGACTCACAAGGTCTTTTTCTGCTACTATCTCGCACACACCACTTAGCTCATCCCGAACCTGAGTGAACTTTGAAAGATATGTGACATGGGCTCTCCTTAGCTCATCTGAATACTTCTTAGCTTCTCCTTGAGAGCTAGCTTCCTAACATCACCAAAACCCTGCTACAAATATAAGATGGATTTAAACATCTCATATGTTGTTTTCTTCCCATGGAGAAGAGGGATAATATGGTCTCTAACCCCCTCTAAAATGATCCTCCTCACCTTGGTATCATTCTTGTTATGTTGGGCCAACCACTGGGGATCTTGATCCCCCTCTAAACAGTGATTTTCCCTCAGTCCATGGAACACCATACTGCTCATCCAAAGAATTTCTCTTAAAACTCTAGTGCTATCCTTCCTGACTGATCTGCACTCTTCACTAACTCATCAACTTGGTGTTGGTCTTTATGATGATCTCTGCTCTAATACCATGTTAAATTTCCATAAAACTCTGCAACTACTTAGTGAATAACTGAAAACAAGGCAACCAATATTGAAACCAAATTTACTTTCACCAAGATACAAAGTTTCTTAACTAATAAGCAATGAAATATAAACATAGAGATAAAAACACAATCACACAAATTGACACACTTGATTTCTCAGGAAACCCAACTGGGAAAACCTGCTTCTTTGTTGTGGTATTTTATTGATAGAGCTTGAGCAATTGAATCTTTTACAAGGCAATATGTCACATTGAGAACACACTTGTTCTCTTGCAAATACTTGATCCCCTACTCCTACTTCCTTGCGCAGATCCTGGCCCTATTCCTTAGAGCACTAGGCCTCCTACTTCCTAGCACAATAGTGGCCATATTTCCTAACACATATTTGCCTCCTATTTCTTAACGCAAACCTACCTATTCTTTAGAACAAGAAAGCCTCCTCAATACTATGCACTAGCTCCTCCAAATTACGCACCCCTAGGCAAAGATGATCTCAAACAAACTTGTGCACTCAACAATGAATAATACTTGTGCCTTCGTCCTTCTTTTATAGATTCGATCCATGCTAAATTAGGCGAGTACAAATTTAGAACTCAAGTTGTGATTGACAAGTTAATTGAGTCGAACTAGTTCTCTCTCCAATCATCATTTGAGTCATAACTCATCCTTTCTTCAATTAATGACAAAAGTCCTAACTCATCTTGAACTAAACTCGTAACTACCACTCGATCCTATAGTCAAATTGAACAAGGCTCCATGTAACTGATCCGGATGCCAAATGCTTACCCAATCCTTCATTTTGTCTTCCCGAGTGAAGACAAGAATGATGTGCCTATCTCTTCCTCTCAACCAAGGAGGATATATCAACCAAACCAAGCTTGTCTCTCAAATACACAAGCTTCTTATTAAAAAGAGATTTTGTCAATATGTCAGCTACCTGCTCATCGCTGGAGATATATTGTAGCCGCAGCACACCATCTTGTACTAGCGTCCAAATGTAGTGATACTTGTTTATATGCTTTGTCTCCCATGAAACATCAGGTATTTAGACAATCTTATACAACTAGTGTTATCATAATGTATGACCGTAAGGTCCATTGGTCCTTTGAATAAGTCGAACGGCAACTTCCTCAACCAGACATCTTCTTTGCTCACTTCACAAGTTGCAATATATTCAGCCTCAGCACTACTCAAAGCAATCGTATCTTGCTTTCTGCGCATCCATGAGATCATGGAGGATCCCAAACTAAAACATCCTCCTATAGTGCTCCTTCCATCTTGCTCACTGCTTCTACAATCAGAATATGTATATCCAATCAAGTGGACATCATTCCTCCTATCATATTTTAAGCAGTAGTGGCTTGTTCCTTGCATATATCTCAATATGTGCTTGGCTGTTATCCAATGATCATGCTTCGGCTCTACTTGGAACTGACTAAGAATATTCACTGCAAAACATATGTCTGGTCGAGTATTCACCAAGTAGTGAGCTAATCAAATGCCTATACCTGGTAGGATCCACTGCACTAGATTCGAAACTCCTTAGTCTCTTCAAGTTTGTGATCATCGGGGTTTTCATTAATTTGCAATTCATCATGTCAAACCTCTTCGACATCTTGATCATACTTCCCTTGACCTAGGTAGATCTCATCAGGTCCCTGCCAGCATTCTAGTCCCAAATAATAGTGCATCAGCCCAAGATCCTTCATATCGAATTTTGCTGCTAGTTACTTATTACATTCTTCAATTTGACCTTCCACCCCTGTCAAGAAAAGATCATCCACATACAGAAGAATAATTACAAATGCACCTTTTACAACCTTGAAATAAAGGTTCAGATCAACAGAACTTTTTGTGAGCTCAATCTTTGAAGGTATGCATCCATCCTTGTATACCATGTCCTTGGTGCCTGCTTAAGGCCATAAATGCCTTCATCAACTTGCAAACATATGCCTCTCTATTTGACTTCAAATCCCAAGGGTTGCTCTATAAAGACTTCCTCATCAATTGTGTCATTCAAGAATGTAGTCTTAACATCCATTTGATGTATATTCTGTCTCATCAATGTTACCAAAGAGACCAATGATCGAATAGTTGTATACCTTGTTGTTGGAGCAAATGTCTCTTCATAATCGATGCCTTCTTGTTGAGAGAAGCCCCTAGCCACAAATCTTGCCTTATACTTGTCAATACTTCCATCTGCCGCATGTTTAATTTTGTAAGTTACCACAAACTTGTCTTTAGGCCTAGGTACGATCTCCCATACCCCATTCTTCATTATCGATTGGTATTCTTCATTCATAGCATCTTTCCATTCTTGATGATTGACAACTTCCTCAAAAGTGGATGGTTCTGCTTCTATTAACTTTGTCATATATGTTGTGTACCCTAAATATCTTTTGGGCTTCTTGCTTTCTCTAAATGTGCCTTTAGCTGCTCCATGACCCTCTGCATCTAATAGGGTGGATTTCAACCAATTAGGTCTCTTTCTAGTCTCGGGGATTACCACAAGTTGTATAGGTTCACTGGGACCTTCATCTTCATGATTTGATTCTTCTTCCTCCCAAGCAACTTCTTCAAATACCATAAGTTCTTCATCATCAAAGTCCATAAGGGATCTTTTGATTTCTTGAATGCAATACTTTTGTCGAATATCACATCTCGACTGACTTCTATTTGGTGTCCTTTTATGTAGATCTTATAGGCCTTTGAAGAATTATTATAGCCAACAAATGTTCCCTTCATGCGTGATGGATCCAACTTCTTTCTCTTGTCCTTTGATATATGAATATAAACAGGACAACCAAAAATTCAAAGATGACCTACGCTTGGTTTCTTCCAAGTGAATACTTCTTTAGGAGACAAGTGATTTAGTGACCTATGGGGACTTTGATTTTGCATTTATACATTTGTCTTTGTTGCTTCACCCACAGGAATTTCAGAAAATCTTCATCATGTAGCATTGCTTTCACACTTTCTTCAATGGATCGATTCTTTTGTTCTGCAACTCCATTTTTCTCAGGATTATATAGGACTATCAACTCCCTCTTGTTAAAATTGGCAACTAAGGCCAAATTCCACCTTGGGTCAACTCATTTGATGAAGATGATGATTGCATTAAATTCCTTTTTTCGAGAGGACCAAAATAGACCTAAAGATCATCAAATTTGGATAAGGAAAAATGTATTTTTGAATTTATGAAACACCCATGGGTAACTCGTCAAGGTCGACTTGGGGTTAACTAACTAAGTTAAACCCCTCTCCATCTCCTATAAAAGGAAGGGCCCTCCAACCTCATTAGACACATCTGAGAGACATCAAAGGGCTTCATTTCATAGCAAGTTTATGTCTGAGGGCCCTCCAACCTCATTAGACACATCTGAGAGACATCAAAGGGCTTCATTTCATAGCAAGTTTATGTCTGAGGTCGTTGAGTTCTTGGAGGACACAGTGTTGTTTGTTTGTTAAAATTGGCAACTAGGGCCAAACTCCATGTGGGTCATCTTATTAATGACAGTTGATATTTTTCTTGGATCCCTTTCATCGAGAGGGTGTAGGATTGATCTAAAGATCATCCGATTCCAATAAGTATTCATGGAGATATGAATTTATTTGCCAGCGACCAAATAAACCCCTCGTGCTCAAAATTTTAGTATAAATAGAAGAGGTCCTCAAGTCATTTGAACTCACTCCCACACTCTTGTGATCTCTCTCTTCATTCTGTTTTGGGTTTTGATGAAAGAGAGATCTAGAGGGAGTGCCCTAGTCTAATACGCTGTCCTAATGAAGATCAAATAACAGCCATGGAAGTAAAAAGGCTATACGCTGCCCTAGAAGAGATGCCCTAGACCCTAACGCTATCATGGAGGAGTCCTATACACAGCTTCTTATACGCTGCCATGGAAAGCCCTAATTACAGTCAGGGAACAGCCCTAGACGTGGAGGAGAAAGGGTCTTCTAGGAGTATCTACGCTGCCCTAATTTACGGTCAAATGCAGTCACGAAAACGCAACAAGGAGAGGCTGAACACAGGTCTATAAGATACCCTAAGATGCTGCCCTTAAATGCCCTAAACGCTGTCCTAGGGGATGTCATCTAGGCACAAAGGAAGGAGGGTTTTTGTTATGCCCTAGCCACAGAAAATAGGAGGACTATTGCATCCCACTAAACGCAGTTGAATGACTGTATAGAGGAGACCTAACTCTATGGAAGAGAGGCCTTAAAAGCTGTCAAGAAAGGGCTCCTATATGCAGTCAATGTATGATCTAATATGCACTTATGGAGAGCACAGATCCGCTGATGTATGAGGCTCTAAACTGCAGTCTTAAGAGGTCTCTATGGTGCCCTAGGACGCAGTCATATATGCTGCAACAGGAGGCACATATATGCAATAAAGGGGAGGCCTTAATCCGCAGTAAAAGGGAGCATCTAGCCACTATCAAGGAGACCTAAGAAGAGGCTCCTATCCGCTGTCCTGAAAGTGCCCTTAATGCTGGCCAAGGTGAAACCATCGTAGAAAAGAGAAACCTTAGCAGCAATGAGGAGGTCTGGCTGCAGGCTTATGGAAGACTCGTGAACTGTCTCTCATCCACTGCTAGAAGGGTTGCTAAGTCACAGCGAAAGGAAGCTTCAGCATAGTTGTAGGTGTCAGCTCACTGCTGTAGATGTTAGTACTATGATAAAGGCTGTTCCAGGTATGGGAATACTTGCAAGTGGAAGTCACAGTCATAAGGTAAACTTGTGTGGTGAAGGAGTCTGCACTCAGACTTATCTCAGACCATGTAGGGTTGGCTTCAAATGATTGGATGCTAACATTCTGAAGCACTGATGATTATAAAGACAGTTACTTCTGTGTTGCTATGTGCTAGGCCATAGGCCATAGCATCATAGCATGGGTCTCTTAGAGCTGCTCTATTGGTCAGAGATTATGAAGGAAGATTAATACAGCCACAGGTGCCCTCATCAGATCAGCAACTCTTCACTGTCAAGGGACATGCTACAGTTCTATCATTGATTGAAGACTGTCATGGAAATTCAGGATTGCATCTTAGATTAGTCATCATTAACAGAATGATGGACTTACTGCTGTTGTCATAAAATCTCAGATTTATGTATATGTACTATCTCTCTCTGCTGAACTATTGAAGAACATATAAGAAGAATTGATCAAGGGTTTCCCCACATTGGGGTTTGTCCCTGGCTAGCACCACATCTTGTGTCCTCTTGTCTTGGCTTGTCTTCAGCGATTTATGTTTATGTTCTATCTGCAGTTTACTTTAATGCTGATGTGATTGCTAATCTGGAAAAGATATTGAGCTAACTGTGAAAATTTAAATAAATTGCTCTAAGCATAGAACATACCTAAACTTAACAGGTTTGCGTCTTTCTTCTCAGACAGGGCTGAGAGACTCCGGATGGGCAGCCGCAGGCTTTGAGGAATCTTCTGGAAAGTTTGTATGGGTTAAATTTGTCCTTGCAGGTTCAAATTCAAGAACAGAAAGGCAGGTCGAATTTATGTATTGCTTCTGGGTTAACTTGTGGACGTTTTGATGAAGAATTTTTTATTGCACTTCAGATCTACTACTCAAAGCAGGCCGCAGGTCTGCACCATCATAGTCAAGGGGGCGACAGTCCTATCATTGGTCCAGATTAGCCCTAAGGGCCAACGAAGGATAACTTCTTGCATGCCAGGGAAAGCCGCAGTTGAAAGGAGGGTTTTGGATCAATTGAATGAAACAACAGTGGACAGTAAGCAACCCTAACCAGACCTTAATTGACTGTTGTTGACAAAATGTTGGTATTACAGTTTTGAGCCATCCATTTGTTTAAGATATTGTATCTTCAAATTAGCAAAGTCATTTTGACTTTGAATTATTATACTCTCTCTCTTTGCTGAACATTCGTTATTAATAATAAGAAGAATTGATATAGGGTTTTTCCCTGGCTTGAGCCATATCCTTGTGTACTCTTGTCTTGGCTTGTCTTTTGCATCTATCGTTTATGTTCTTTCTTCAGTGACTGTCAATTTGATAATGAATCATGTGATTGCTAATGGAAATGAATTGGACTAGTAAATGGGCTAATATGGAATTTTGAAGTGACTGTTCTAAGCAAAGAACATTTTAACCTAAAATTAACATGGTATTAGAGGTCAGGTGAGGAAAAGCCCAAGCTCGAGTAAAAGAGAAAGACAATACTGTAGACTTGATTCGCTCTGCCACAATCTTGGACAAAACCAATCTGGTATAAGGTCTCAACTCTCTGTTATCCTTCAATGAAAGAACAGAGGTGCAATTATGAAACAATTTTCGGTGTTTAAAAGTCAAGAAGTCTGACATTAGATACAGTCCTAAATCTCTATGAATAGCCATCTATAAGCAGCAAAGTGTTACAGTCCAAGTCTGAGGGAAACTCAAATATGAAGTATGTAAGCTATTATATTCAGTCGACAGGGGTCTATTCATACACTACGGTTAATCATCCCGAAGTATGTATATATGTAGAATTACAGTCTCTGTGGGAATAAAGAACTAAATTGAAAATCTCTGAACCTTGGTTACCCTACAGAAGCATCAACGCAAGAACTTGAAGTGTTAGGGTTCGACATTTGTGTGTTTTCCAGATCTAAGCAAAATCCGCAATCACGATTAGGAAAATCGGTCGAGAAGGAGAATGTCATAGATCTGTGATTTATATCCATCTGAAGCCAATGTTGGGTGACATTGAGCTATGTCGAATATATTCTTTAAGTATCATTAAGAGAAGCAGAAAAGATGGACCTTGCAAAGTTGTTGGATCAAGTACCAATTCTGGTTAAGGAGAGTTTGGAAGAGCCCAGTACAAAGATCAATGTTTTGCTTCAAAGCATGCATTTCACAGATTAAGCTTGAAGGACTTTCTTTCACATATGACATGGTACCATATTGTGACACACAACCCCCCTAATTGGCCAAAGTCCAAGGTTGATATAGCAGGCAAATCAAGAAAACTCAAGAAATTATTCAATTGAAGGGATTGTCTGCAACACTTCAAAATTATGAGGATGTGGCCTTGTTGTTGAGGGTTAAGTCAAATGGGCTATTCTATTTTAACAGTTACAGGTCTTGCCCGTTGGCTCAGCAATATATTGGAATCACTGTCAAGAAGCCACTCCAGAAGTCTCAGTTAATGAATGATGTGTGTTACGAAAAGGTGATGGCTATTTCCAGCAAAGACAACTCATGCTATATGAGATGCAGACCTTGCAAATGACACTCTTGGACGTTTTTCTGAAGACAAAGCTAACCAGGAGATTCTCCAAACAGAGACCGAATCAGTGAAAAAACAATGATCTATTGCCATATGGTTTTGCATTCCAGAGCAGATCGAACTTTAGTAGAAGACATTTTTGCTGATGGCCATATTAAAGTTTTAATGTCCACTGCTACTCTTGCATGGGAGTAAATCTTCCTGCTCATACTATTACAAAAGAGAAAGGTGCATAAACTAAACCCCAGTGAACCCCGGTGTAGAAATCACGGAGGCTATGAGAATACTGATCAATTATGTAAACAATACTTTGTAGAGTTGAATTCTCGATGGAGATTTGCATTACAAAGAGATGATACTTTAAGATTGAGGTCATTTTCTTTGCCACCGAGCAGTTTGGTTGTGCCTGCTACATGAGGCCTTTGTACAGGTTTATATTATAAGCTTTCAGTTATTGGCCAATAGGTGCTTGTAAGAAAAAGGCTATATATATTGATATATGGTTGGATTATTTACAGTCTCGGAATATTGGTACGGAAGGCGAATCAAGCCCGTTCTCGAAGAGGATCATTATTTGAAGGCAGAGAATAAGATGCTCAGGGATTAGAATCAACGATTATCTACTGACACAATGGGATCATTAGTTGTTATGGATCTAATGATCAGTGGTAAATCTATGTTCTGGCTAATTATCCTTTTTACAGCTCTCTTGTTGATTCACTTTCTTGTTTTTGTCCATAAGTTTGTGCACATCAATACCAAGGCACTTCTTCAGATGATTCACGAGGTATTAGGTGTTTTGGTATCTTCAAAAGAGCTAATTCTGTCTTGTTCGAAGCATAGATTTGACATACAATAATGTGAATTCGGGAAGTGCACCATGTTGTTTGACAGTTTGCATAAGGTAGTGCCTGCCATCTGAGAGTAGCTACAGGACCAGGAGGATGATTTATCAAATTTTGAAGAAGGCAGGGAAATTACTCACTATCCTTTGCAAAAGGAATCTTCAATTTTGCAACTGTTCAGCACCAGTAATAGTAGAGGCCATCAATTGTACTCATGTCAAGAGTCCTTGATGAAGGTTAATAATCTCTCGGAATAATATTCCAGTGATGCTTATGGACAGTGAGACAGTACGCCTGCATATTTTATGTGGTCTATTGTCAATAAAACAAAGACCTTACTAACAATGAATCTTGCAATCAAGTGAATCAGTGACATTGTTGATGATGAAGGGAGTGACCTAGTAAAGTGTGACCTGTGATTGAACATGGGTTATATGGTTGTGGTCTTACATTGATCTTACTGACATCAATCTTGTAACATGAAGCATAGTTGGTAAAGATTGCAATGAACTTGTAGCAATAGAGAGAGAGCATAATAATTCAAGGTCCAAAATTAACCTGAATCTCTTAAGGAGGAATAGTCTTCCAGGAAGTATGAAGACCTAGAGCTATTAGTCCAAGATAGAGCTGTGTTGTAAAGATTCTCGGTTACCTCTACTATGTGTAGATCTGTGTTGTAAAGATTCTCGGTTACCTCTACTATGTGTAGATCTATCCTATGTATGGTATCAGCATCATTTATACTCTCCTTTCATTCCAGCATTATGAACAATTTCGTTACAATCCTGTAGCTATGGTCTTGTTCACAATCAAAGTTGTGAACAAGACAGATGTAAAATTGGATAGCTTATCTTTTGGAAGGTTGCCTATTAAGAAGAAGCTACAGTGATCTGCCAGAAAAAAAGAAATTGCAGCACCTTTGATAAGAGGTGCAGCTCTCCTGAAGTTGTAGCCTCATGCTAAGTCTCATCTCTCATATGGGAAGATCATCAGAGGATCAACTTAAGAGGGAGTTATAAAGTCCCTGGATTAATATCAGATGGTTACATTCTCAATATTCAAAGGAGCTATACAACTATTGATGTTGTCTCTCATTTGTAAATTATATGCCTTGATTCGAAGACAATTTATGGACAACTGCTCATTAAAATAATATGATTCGTAGTTCATCGCAGAAAGTTGTTGGGCTGACAGTATGGTAGATGGTAAAAGCACATCTAAGTGTTGTATCTCTTAAGGTCCACCTTTATATCTACAAAGTAGATGGATCTCATGATGAGCAGGTTGCCAGATGGACACTTTGCACTTTGGAAAGACAAGCTTAGGCTTGTGATCTCCCTAAGCAAGAGGGAGTAAGAACAGTTAAATATTTTCTTCATTTAGATATGCGAGAAGCAGAGGATTACTAATTGTTGCTAAAATGGCTAATTATAAATCAATATGTTTATTAAAAGGTTGTATATTAATATATATGTTGTTG
Organism: Pinus tabuliformis; assembly: GCA_031772625.1. Classification (NCBI taxonomy): domain Eukaryota; kingdom Viridiplantae; phylum Streptophyta; class Pinopsida; order Pinales; family Pinaceae; genus Pinus; species Pinus tabuliformis. The sequence continues at coordinate 1,268,407,016 of CM062804.1, forward strand.
GGTGGAGCTATGAGGCTTCCACTGACGATTCGGTCAGCAATATCATCACCTAGATCTAGTCTTGATTTTCAGAAAGCAGCCTGGCTCTATCCCCTATATGAAGGGATCTTTGGTTAAGATGGAACATTGAGCTCTGGGAGCTCCTGAAGGCTTGGGGTACTTATTGAGCTATGAGCGACCATAGGGTGAGTGGTTCACCTTCCCCTATAGGTGCACAGTGTACAGGCTGAATGGTTCACCTTCCCCTATGACGGATGACATGAGTGTAAGGTGAGTGGTTCACCTTCCCCTACGATTGATAACAAGTGTCGGGTAAGTGGTTCACCTTCCCCTACTATTGATGACATATGCGTAAGATGAGTGGTTCACCTTCTCCTATGGCATATGAGCAAGATGAGTGGTTCACCTTCCCCTGTGAATACCCCAGTGAGATGTGCATTTGGGACGTGGTTCATCCTTTCCCCACATGTAGCATGTTCGTTCCCTACAATTGATGGTTGACATGTCAGTGTGACATGGTTCACCCTTTCCCCACATGTAGGATTCTTCCTACGATTATTGATTGGCATGCATGTACGACGTAGTTCATCATTTCCCTACTCCTGGTTTGCATGCGTCTAGGATGTGATTTATCCTTTCCCTACGCATGGTTGTGACACGTATTTGTAGGATGTGGTTTCTCCTTTCCCTACATATGGTTGTGAGTAGGATGTGATATATTCTTTCCCTACTAGTGTTCTTGCATCATCCTACTCATGTAGTTCGAGACACATGGGAACTATCTCTCATCTGGACAATGAGTTTGGAAAAATGGTTTAGGACCATAGCACTACCGATGAATGCATTGTGTACTGTCGTACTCCCTATGTCTAGGATGAACGATGTTCAACAAACTTGATCACTTGGGATCAGGTCTTATTGCAGTTTTACATCTATTTATGTGGATTGACTTTAGTCACTGGAGAGTGGTAAGGTTTTGTGACTCACTCTCGATCAATTCTTCTTCATTATCTATATCGGTGTTCAACATAGTTGTGATGAGATACAGAGATGGTACATGACATATGATGATCGATAATGATGAATGGATTGGCAAGTGGAATTCTCCCTAGTTGAAAGGGAGTGTTAAAATTAGCAACTAGAGCCAAATTCCAACTTCGGTCAACTCATTTGATGAAGATGATGATTGCATTAAATTCCTCTTTTCGAGAGGACAAAAATCAACCTAAATATAATCAATTTTGGATAAGGAAAAATGTGTTTTGGAATTTATGAAACACCCATGGGTAACTCATCAAGGTCAGCTTGGTGTTAACTAACCAAGTTAAACCCCTCTCCATCACCTCTAAAAAGAAGGGCCCTCCAACCTCATTAGACACATCTTAGAGACATCAAAGGGCTTCATTTCATAGCAAGTTTATGTATGAGGTAGCTGAGTTCTTGGAGGAGGGCATAGTGTTGTTTGTTTTGGGTCTTTCTTCTCAGACAGGGTCGAGATACTCCAAATGGGCAGCCGCAGGGTTTGAGGGATAGAAGGTCACTTACTCATCGAAGCTATTCCAAGCTATAAAGTCAAGGTCGTTGTGCTCAACCAATCTCACATGTTACTGGAAGGAACAATATTATTTATTCACACTGCCTCACCTTGTCGCAAAGCTCTTCAACCCTCATCAACCCTTGGCGCAAAGCTCATCAACCAGTAGTCGCGTCTTTCAGGGGTTCAGTCCTTCCTCGGAATCTTCTGGAATTAAATTTGTCCTTGCAGGTTCGAATTCAAGAACAAGAAAGTGGGTCAAATTTATGTATTGCTTCTGGGTTAGCTTGTGGACGTTTTGATGAAGAATTTTAGACCGCACTTCAGATCTACTACTCTACACCATCATAGTCAAGGGGGCAAGGGTCCTATCATTGATCCACATCAGCCCTAAGGGCCAACGAAGGATAACTTCTTGCATGCTAGGAAAAGCCGCAATTGAAAGGAGGGTTTTTGGATCAATTGAATGAAACAACAGTGGACAATAAGCAACCCTAACTAAACCTTAATTGACTATGGTTGACAAAATGTCGGTATTACAGTTTTGAGCCATCCACTTGTTTAAGATATTGTATCTTCAAATTAGCAAAGTCATTTTGACTTTGAATTATTGTACTCTCTCTCTTTGTTGAACATTCGATATTAATAATAAGAAGAATTGATATAGGGTTTTACCCATCTTGGGGTTTTCCCCTGGCTTGAGCCATATCCTTGTGTACTCTTGTCTTGGCTTGTCTTCTGCATCTATTGTTTATGTTCTTTTTTCAGTTACTACCAATGTGATAATGACTCGTGTGATTGCCAATGGAAATGAAATGGACTAACAAATGGGCTAATATGGAGTTTTGAAGTGATTGTCCTAAGCAAAGAACATGTTAACCTAAAATTAACACCTCTTAATCCCAAACTCCTTACAAAAAGTTATAAGTTCTTTTGAAGTATATTCTCCTCCATTATCAGATCTCAACATCTTGATTCTCCTTTTTGTAAGGTTCTCTACTTCAACTTTGAATTCTTGAAATTTGGTAAAGACTTCATCCTTGGATTTCATTAAGTAAACCCAAGTTTTCCTGGAGTGGTCATCTATAAATGTGACATAATATAGATGACCTCCAAGTGACTTTGGAGTCATAGGACCACAAACATCGGAATGAATAAGATCCAAGATTTCTTTTGACCTTGAAGCATTGCTTCCAAATGGTCTCTTGGTGTTCTTACCCAATGCACATCCCTTGTAAACTCCGTCATGATCTTCTTTCAGTTTGGGGATGCCATTTACTATGGTATTTAGGGTTGGTATGATTTTGTAGTGGAGATGACCAAATCTTCTATGCCAAAGTTGACATGGGTTAACTTTAATGTGAACCAAAGCTTGAGTGGGGAGTTATCAATCTATAGAGTCTTCTTCCATGAATCCCAATCATTCTAGCATCTTCTATGCTTGATTTTTTGCCCCATACTACAACCTTTCCATTAATGAATGCAACTTGATCACCTTTGTCTTCTAAGCATGAAATGGAAAGTAAATTCTTGTGCAAACCTGGAACAAATAAGATATTGTTGAGATGAATGTTTCCTCCATTTTCCAGCTCAATCGAAGTTGATCCAATTCCTTTCACAGGATAGCTTTTATTATCACCAAGTTCTACAGAGTAAGAGGACTTCCCTTTTGATAATGTCTTCAATTGCTTATGTTGATCAATCATATGCCTTGATGCTCCATTGTCGATCACCCAAATATTCTCATCTTGAAATGTGCCAGTGAGTGCTGAGAATAATCCTTCATCCTTTGTAGATGTCTTGGTCACTTCCTTCTTAAGAGAAAATAGCTATGTTACCGGATCCGGCTCAGGCAAGTGGAGTATTGCCGGATCCACGGATCTGAACCGGATCCGGATCCGGATACTCCCAAATACGGGTAAAATACGTATATTTTTAACAACGCGGGTTTTCGAAACGGAAAGCAGATTTTGGATACGGATCCGGACGGTGGCTGCCGGAAGCGGTTACAGGTGGCCGAAAAAGTTAAAACGCAGATATTTTCACGGTTTTAAGAGTAGATATTTTGTGGTCCCGAGATTAAAACATTACTTTTAGTTTTGAACTTTTGTCGGACTCTGCGTAGCTCTGTCTGCTTTGACCATTCGTAGTTTTGTTTTGTCGCCATTCGTTCCGGGCTCAGTGCTCACCGCCGGCCCCTCCTGCACAAGACTTTTGCTTGCGGGCTTACCGCCGGCCCCACTGCACGTGTGCTGCACCATTCACTGCTGCTGGTTCCCGTGCACGCAGCACACATTGTGGGCACAGTCCGTCACGCCGAGGGTTTCAGGCTTCCGCGTTAACCAGGTAAACGTTTACGGTTCGGTTAATGTTATATGTTATTTAATATTATGTTTACGGTTATATTATGTTTAATGTTATATGTTATTTAACATAATATTATTATTTAATATTATGTTATTTAATATTATGTTTATGTTTATATATATTATTTAATATTTATATATATATTAAACAGTTATATATATTATTTAATATTTATATATATATTAAACAGTTATATATATTATACGGTTATATATATTATTTAATATTTAACAGTTATATATATTAAATAACAGTTATATATATTATACAGTTATATATATAAACATGAGAAACTAAATAATTATAAACCGGTATAATTGTAAATAATTATAATGGTAAATAATTATATTTATAACAGTTATATATATTATACAGTTATATATATTATTTAATATTTAACAGTTATATATATTATTTAATATTTATATATATATATATATATATATATATATATATATGTTATATAATATAATTATATATGTTATAACTTATAACTTATAACTTATATAACATAATAAATTATAATAACAGTTAATAGTTATATTAATATTTAATATATGTTATTCAAATTTTTAAAATGTATTTAAAATTTAAATTTACTTTTTTTTAATGTATTTAATTTTACAATTTAATTTTTAATTGTTTATGGATAATCATAATATTAATATATTATAACTTGACTTTTAAATGCAGTGGCAACTTGCAAGTAACCAATAGAGTCTATATTATTATCATAATGGAACCATCACAAGATTCACATCATGAGCATAGTGAAGGGGAAATCATCAAAACAGATCCAAAATCTCCTCTATGGCAGTATGTGGAGATTATTGGAAAAAATCCCGGAGGTGGTTCATTTAAATGGAAGTGCAATGAATGCCAAGATATAAAAAATAGCTCATATACTAGAGTGAAGGCCCATCTCACCGGTCAAACTAACACAGGGGTGCAAGTATGCACTGGGCCAAAAGATGCAAATGGCAAACCTGGCCAAGGTTTGAGTCCTGGAAAAATGAAATTCTATGCATCTTTGCAAGAAGCTGCTGATAGGAAACTTGCTAAGGGAAAACACCCTGTGCAAAGTTCTACAACTAGGCCTCCATTGCCATCTAGGCCTGCTGCTACATCTAATAAAAGGGTCACTCTAGGCCCTCTTGAAGCATGTTTCAATAATCAAGGTAGAGACATCGCTGATGAACACGTAGCTCGTTGCATCTATGCAAATGGGCTAGCATTCAATTTGGTGCGTTCCCCTTACTGGCAACAAATGATTAAGGCAGTTAATGAAGCGCCGAAAGGGTACAAAAGCCCTGGATATGAAAAGGTCCGCACTACCTTGTTGGCATCAGAAAGGCAATCCGTGGATAGGCAGCTACAGGCAATCCGGGATACATGGGCAGAAACAGGGGTGTCCATCATTTCTGATGGATGGAGAGACCAAAGAAACCGCCCATTAATTAATGTTGTTGCAGTATGCCCCCAAGGGGCAATGTTTTTGAAGGCTGTTGATTGCAGTGGAATAGAGAAAGATGCATCTTTCATATCCACAATTCTTATTGATGCAATAGAAAGTGTGGGGCCACATAATGTTGTCCAAGTCATTACGGACAACGCACAGGTTTGTAAAGCTGCAGGTTTAATTGTGGAGGGTCGATAATAGATATGATCACATCTTTTGGACTCCATGTGCAGTCCATTCATTGAACCTTATGCTTGCCAAGATTGGTGAGATTGAATGGATTAATGAAATATATGTAGCATCAAAAAAAATCCAAATGTTCATAACAAATCATTCAATGTCCCAAGCCATTTATCGGGGTTTTGCAAAGTTGGAGCTACTGAAGGTAATTTTTTTTATCATTACTATTTGTATTAGAAATAATGAAATTCTTATTTTTAATTACAAATTTATATATGGTTTATCATTTGAGATTTGGCCTTTTGAAACTTATAGGTTGCTGAAACTCGTTTTGCCTCCCACACTCTTGTCATAAAGAGACTTGTGGAGGTGAGACAAGCACTACAAGCAATGGTCATTGACCCTCTTTGGGAATCATGGAGGACTTCCACTTCTGATAGAGGGCAAAAAATCAAGTCCATCATTCTTGATGATGCATGGTGGGACAAGGTTCAATATCTTCTACGGTTCACTGAACCAATCTTGACCTTGATCAGGGTATTTGATACATATACACCTTGCTTGGGGGAAGTTTATGAAAACATTGATAGTATGTTGGAGAGGATAAGGGAAATTATCAGGGCAAGTGAAAATGACCCTCATGAAACATTCTATTATTTAGTGAAGGACATAGTTACAGAAAGGTGGAACAAAATGACCACGCCATTACACCTTCTGGCATATGCATTGCACCCTAAATACTATCATTCTAAAATTTTGTCTTTACCTGGTAGAGCAGCACCAAACAAAGATTCTGAAGTGGTACAAGGATACAAGACAGCCTTGAAGAAAATTTATAGAGATATGGGAGTTGCAATGAAAGTCCGCCAAGAATTTGGAGGGTTTGTACAGTCTACTGGTAGCTTTTCAGATCCAGTAGCTATGGATGATCGAGGACATCTTGATCCTATTACTTGGTGGGGCTTCCATGGTGGGGATAGCATTCATCTGTCTACTCTAGCCACTAGGTTGTTATCACAGGTTGCTAGTTCCTCATCAGCTGAGAGGAATTGGAGTACATATGGCTTCATCCATTCAGTGAAGCGAAACAGGTTGGGAGCGGCAAAGGCTGAGGACCTTGTTTATGTTCATTCCAACCTTCGTCTTCTATCACATGTTGAACCAGAGTATAAAAAAGGTCCGAGCAGGATGTGGGATGTGGAGCCTGAGATCTCTGACTTGAACCTGACACTGAATGCCATGACTCACCTCAACCTACTTGAGGATATTGTTCCACCACCAGTCCAGCCTCCTGATGCAACTTCCTACATTCCAGGACCCCCATCATCTATTCATGATGTAGAGTTGCAATATGCAGAAGATATAGATCCATTTGAGGATATGTCAATGTATTTACTATTATCATTCATGATATTATGAATCATGATCCTTGGACCTTTTTGTTACTTTAGTCTTTGTATGAGGGACGATGCACCATTTCAATGTTTTAATCTTCATATTTATGATTTTATCATTCAATGTTCTAAAAATGTTTGATGGTTTCATGGAGTATTTGATTTTTTAGCTTTAAGGTGTTTTTTAAAAGTTTAAATATAAATATATATATATATATATATATTGTACGTGACGTATCCTTGCCGTATCCGGATCTTAGATTTTCAAAAAACTAGCGGATCCGGATCCGGATCCGGATCCGTATCCGTATTCGTATCCGAATCCTGGTAACTTAGGAAAATAGGAGATTCCATACTTCTTTGATGCCCTTCTTGAGTTAACTTGCCACCTTCATACACTTCTTTAGGAACTTCTTCAATGTCGTAAAGATCTTCATTATGCCCTTAGCCAACCTTAGGTCTGATCCCATTTTGAGAAATCTATAAGTCAATAGTTAGGATGATTTCTCTTTTCTTGATAACTGCTTCTGATGTCTTTTTATTTTTTCTTCTTGTTAGCTTCTTCACTTATTATTATGTTTGTATATCATCAAACAGCGACCAAAACAAGAACAACAATAGTACACAAGAACACAGGATGTAGGTTGCAAGGTAGGGCCAAAACCTCTCCACTTGAGAGGAAAACCTGCAAATATCTTCTCTTCGTATAGATTCTTCAATTGACAAATTCCAACCCTTCCAGATGATGTGCTTCCTTTGTCCAAGTCAAACCCAATCAAATTCGACTTCCAGCTTCAGAATTTCGGCCTGTACTGCAGGTCCGAAATTTTCAGCCCTCCCAACAGCAGTTGTTACCACACGTGTGAGTTTATTCTGGCCTCCCTAGGCTTCTTCAGACCTTCAATTGGCTTTCTCCTTCTTCTAGTGCTTAAGAATGACCTAATGTGAACTTCGCTAACTTCCTCTTTCTTCTTTCTTCAAGATCGAACCTGTAGAAGAAAAACCTAGTCCAGCAGTAGAACCCTAGCCTTCCTTCGCACGTGTGAGGGAGAAATAGCGCCAAAACACTTCTTCTTTGTCCTTCTCCTTCTTCGATGTCTTCCTTCTTCACTTGAATGATTGAGTGATGAATATCTTCCAAGGAGGTCGAGTTCCCTCATTTATATTGGCTTCTAAAAGTGGACGTGGCTCCTCAAAATAGGCCGACTCGGTCTTGAAGGGTATTTTGACATTTCTAATGACAAATATTTCTCTATACAAGTTACAATGTGCCCGATGGGGTCTTCAACTTATGACAATGACTCTTTTGACTTCTTGACCTAGGACAAACCCTAGAAGCACTCAATCGGTGTTTGACCTCTAAAATAAAAGACCTTGAGCATGAAACTCATGCTCCAAAAATAATACTAATAATTTTCTTTTATTTTACAATATACAAGAATCAAAAGTACATTTCATATTTATGAAGACCAAACCTAGTTACACATTTTTCAACACATAAAGCGTTAAGCATTTAAGCATTAGGGAGTAATGTTTGTGAGAGGAGCACTGACAAGGTTGACGGGACAAAAACATTTGGTGAACTGAGAGGCAGGAGCATAATTAACAGACTAAATACTGAGTGGAGGGCAGATGACTAAGGAGTTATGCTAGCAAATATATCTAAAATTGGCTCTAATACCATGTCAAACCAAGGAATCACACCCAAAACTCAGATGTCATTGCATTAATGAGAGAAATTATATAACAACAAAGTAACCTTTTGGTGAACTGAGAGGCAGGAGCATAATTAACAGACTAAATACTGAGTGGAGGGCAGATGACTGAGGAGTTATGCTAGCAAATATATCTAAAATTGGCTCTAATACCATGTCAAACCAAGGAATCACACCCAAAACTCAGATGTCATTGCATTAATGAGAGAAATTATATAACAACAAAGTAACCTTTGGGATTCACCTTCCAAGGTCAGTTCCTATTCTAATGGTCCAAAATTCTTTTTATTTACATATTTACAATTCATTCACCTAATGTCCAAAGATTAGGTGTGTCACACACACACACATCAATGTTATGCATATCACATTAAAAAATTAAATTGAAAAAAAATGTATAAAACATGTCGGAGAAAATGCCACATATATAGAGGCAGGAGAAATTTCTAGGCAACTGCCACTTTAAGAGCTCAGCTTGCCCTCGAGCATAATCGTAGAAACTCAAGCATAATCGTAGAAGCTCAGGAGCAGGCTAGACAAAAGCGAAGGTTTATATCTAACATTGATGTAATAGAACACATGGGTGGGAGAAAGTGGTTAGCAAATATCTTCAAGCGATGGACATCTACTGGCAAATTAAAACAATCATACAATTGGAAAGGTCAGGCAATATACTTTTATCACTGGAAGCGATGGATATCTACTCGCAAATTAAAACAATCACAGGGAAAGGTCAAAAGAACAACAAGAAATACTTTTACAACCGGATGAAACACAGAGAGATCAGTAGGATTGAAGAAGATCAATATTCTGACGAAACACCTGGCAGGCATTGAATTTACAAACACAGAAGAAGAGGATAATCCACATTGAATTTACAAACACAAAAGAGGATAATCCACCTAAAACCATTGAGGTGGACTCCCGCACACCCGACCACAAGTTTCATTTGAATTATTTTTTATATTTTTCCCTTTTTGTTATAGTCATCGACAATTAAATCAGTTAGGAAAGTCTATGATAGGCAATAGCAAAGTAACTATTTTTAGATATCTTTGTTAGATTACCAATTATATTGTTTGGTGGATTTATTTTGATATTTTGGTTTCCCTAATGGGAGTGAAGAAGATCAATATTCTGACGAAACACCTGGCAGGGATTGAATTTACAAACACAGAAGAAGAGAATAATCCACATTGAATTTACAAACATAGAAGAAGAGGATAATCCACCTGAAACCATTCAGGTGGACTCCCGCACACCCAAGCACAGGTTTCATTTGAAATTTTTTTATATTTTTCACTTTTTGTTATAGTCATCGATAGTTAAATCAGTTAGGAAAGGCTATGATAGGCAATAGCAAAGTAACTATTTTTTGATATATTTGTTAGATTACCAATTATATTGTTTGGTGGATTTATTTTGATATTTTGGTTTCCCTAATGGGAGTCCTATAATAGCAGCAATATGCTATCTAAATGTACTTTTTTGACATGATATAATATAATATATGTTGCCCAACTTACAAAAAATAATGTTGCATATATATGTAACTATATGTATTATCAGGGTTTTCATAAAATTAAAACTAAAAATATTTCTATATATAAAGACGTGAAATTTATATAAGTATCAATAATATCATTAGGAAACAACATAAATACATGTTAACTTCGGATATACCATGTGTCAAGAGGAATCAAACCTCTCGAGTTGCAAACCTTTCTTAATGTTTTGCACTCAAAAAGAGGTTTGCATCTTGAGAGATTTGATCTATCTCGGCACTTGGTAATGTAATGACTCCAGTCATCTTGCAAAGTATGTACATATTGTTACAGTCATGGTACATTCTTGTACATAATGTAAATATTGTCCTGGCCACCTTGCACTTGTAGGGTCATTATGAGTACTTCCCTAGTTACTCATGTATACATGTTGAAGATAATAAATATACCTAAGCATACATGATTTAAATGTGTAATTGTATTTGGAAATAATGTAAAAAGGCATGTATATGGCCTTTATGAACCCTATATGGCTATGCATTTGTTATTTTAGACTTTACTAGGCCATTGTGAGTATATAAAAATTGTGTGTGGCTATTGTAAATTTCAAAGGATGTACGCACATTAGGCTATTGAAGACCTTAATTGGCTATTGTGACACAATAATATTTATAAAGACTAATTAATCTAGACATATTGTTACAAGCCCTAAATTGTTCTCTAGCTAAGGTTGAATGTACTTACCATAACTTCATTGAAAGGTATAACTAACAAATAAGTTAGGGTAAAGTATAAAAAGGATAAAGCATATAAAGCAAGGATGTGTTCCTTCCCCTTCTATGCATTTGACAACCTTTGATGGCCAGAAGCCCCCTCAGAGCTCGAACCCATGACCTGTCAACATTCAATCAGGGTCGTTGCAAAAAAGTCAGTTTTAGAGGGATCAATGGCTGAGTTGTATAGCTATTAAATTTAGAACATATACATATACCTACAGGTATATTGCAAATTTTTTTCTTCCCACACATTGTTGATTCTAGAATCAGGGGAAGAAGACAGATGGTGGGTAGTGAAGGAGAAAGGAGGCCAAATCACACAACATTGATTGGCCTACAAGGTTGATCAGCAATGACTGAGCCAGGAGGCATAGGTGTGACATCTTTGTTAGCCCAGAGATGTTGAAATCTAACAAACCAGGAGTAGAATTCGAACATTAATAAAGAGGGAGAAGCCAGTGGAGAAGGAAAAGGAGTTCGCAGCAGAGGGTTGAACGAGTTGTAGAAAGAAAAGGCTTCATTTGACTTGTGCCTTAGTCAAATGGAGAAATTCAAATTTCCTCTTCAGCAAGATGACTCGAGTTATAATTAGCAGGAGAGACACAGCCAAGTCACTCAGTTAAGTCAATCAATTCAAGTTTGTGGGAAAGAAATAGAGTTATGCAATAGTTGATTGCTATAATCTAACAATCTAGTGGAGTTATAGTTAGTAAAACCCAGTCATTTAAGCTCTAGTCGTGAATAGAGTCGGTATGAGTTCAGTTGAGTAGTTGTAATTGTTGTTAACTCATTGATCTCTCAATTAACTAGTCAATTTACTAAAAATAGCCCTAATCATACACGCAATTCGAATTGCCTAGTTGAGTGGAGGGAAAAGGCATAATTGTATTTATTATTGCATACTAGTGAGTGTAAAGAGTTTTGGATGTAGCAAATGAGCTAATTTCCTCAAAATTACATAATGAAATAAGAGAAGTGTAGGAACGCGAGTGCAGGCAGAGGGACTTCAGGGTTAGTGTTTTCTAAAGCGGACTCAAGAGGAGATTAGTATGGCAGTGCAAATTGAGCTTCAAGGATTGAAGTTGTCATTGTAATAGATCATTTTTATCATCTGATATAATACAAACAAAGGAGAGGTTTTTCATAGTTGGGTTCCCGAGTAAAAAATTGTGTTCCTTGTGATTGAATGATTGCATGTGTTTCTATTGTCAGTTTTCCTTCCGCAAAATGTAGCAAAAAAAAATTGTCTATTGATTTCAGTGTGATTTCATTAGCAACTACAAATTTCGAGTTATTTCTACATGGTACCAGATCTATTGAAAACTATATAGAAACCATGTTAATTTTAGTTAGCAATGGTATGTTCTATGCTTAGCACAATTAGTTCAATGTCCTTTTAGGAACCCAATGACAATTTCAAATTTAGTTTTCCAATAGCAATCACATTAACAGTAACTGTAGATAAAACATGAACAATAGAATGCAAAAGACAAGCCAAGACAAGAGGACACCAGATTTGGCAGATGCCAAAGAAAAACCCCAAGATGGGGAAAAACCTTTGATCAATTCTTCTTATTATTATATCAAATGTTCAGCAAGGAGAGAGAGAGGGTACAAAAGCCAAAATTGACTTGCCAAAACAGCCCTGTCAAATCTACAATCAACTGCAGTCAAATTCAGCGCCACCCAAAAAGTCGATCAACACAACAATAAAACATCCTCAAAGTAGCTCGGTCATACCCAGTCAAACTCAACCTGAATAGATGGTCAAAATCAACCCAAAACAGTCCCAAAGTCAGTGGTGAAACTTCGTCAAATTCAACCCTGACCTCTGTAGTCAACCTGCAATTATCTCTGCGGTCAAAGTGCTCAAATCACCTCAATTTGAAAACTGTGCGGCCTCCCAAAAACGAAATTTACCCACAAAAAACACAGTCAAAGGATGAGTCAAAGTGTCTAGTCAACGTTGGTCAAACCTGTAACAAAATTCTGAAATTTCAGCCCTGTAATCTGTCCTGAAATTCGCCCTTCTTGCCACACTTGTGAGAATAGATATGCTCAATAAGTTGTACGAACCAATCAAAGAAGGAGAGAGAAGAATGTGAGATGAGGTGGTGCCAAACGAGGTGAGAGGTCACTTATATCTGTACAAGTCATTGAGGGTGAAGCGACACGTCCATTGGGCTTCATGAGCCTACATGATGATGTGGTCGACCTTGAGAATTTGCACATGTGTGGATTTGACCTCAAAAACATATTTTCCCTTGTCCAAATTTGATGATCTTTAGGTCAATTTTGGTCCTCTCGAAAAGAGGAATTTAATGCAATCATCATCTCCATCAAATGAGTTGTCTAAAGTGGAATTTGGCCCTAGTTTCCAGTTTTAACACTCCCTCTCAACTAGGGAGAATTCCACCTGCCAATCCATCCATCATCATAGACCATCATGTCATCCTATCATCATGAACCATCTTCGTATCTCGTCTCTGCTCTGCTGAACACTAATATAGATAATGAAGAAGAATTGATCGAAGGTGAGTCACAAGACCTTACCACTCTCCACTGACAAAAGTCAACCCAGAGGTAGATCCTCAATCAAACTTGATCCTAGATCAAGTTGTTGAACACCATGCATCCTAGACATAGGGAGTATGGCAATACACGATGCATCCATTTGTAGTGCTATGGTCCCTATCGACTTTTCCCAACTCATTGGCCAAATGAGAGGTACTGCCCATGAGTCTCGGACTACATGGGTAGGATGTATGTTGGGGCATCTACAAGAGAAGGTGAACCACGCATCCTATACATATGTCAATCATAGGGGAAGGTGAACCACTCACCCTACACGTGTGTTATCAATCAAAGGGAAGGTGAATCACTCACCCTACAAACATGTCAACCATCATGGGGTATCACAGGGGAAGGTGAACCACTCACCCTGTACACAGCACACCAATAGGGGAAGGTGAACCACTCACCCTATGGTCACTCATAGCTCCAAGAAGCTCCCAGAGCTCAATGTCCAACTCAAGCAGGACCCTCGTGGGAGAGTCTTTCCACGACTCCAAGTCTTTCTGACAAGTATAAGAATTTGACCTTCCCTAAGGGCTTCGTGAGGATGTTTGTGACCTACTCATCAGCCCTAATGTGTTGGAGCCATATTGCTCTCAATTGTACCATATCCCGGATAAAGTGGTACCCGATATCAATGTGCTTGGAGCAATCGTGGCTCACGAGATATTCTGAAAAGCGAATCTAACTCTGGTTGTCACAATAGATCAGGGTGGTATCCAAGACGTGCTCAAATAGCTCACTAAAGAGATTCCTCAACCAAATAGCCTCACAACAAACCATACTAGTTGCAATATATTAGAGCAACCAATTTATGCTTCTTACTCATCCAAGAAATTGACGCAAACCCTAATGAGATGCAACATCCAGACATTCTTTTCTGATCCACCACACTACCAGCCTAGTCAACATCAGTATATCCATATACCCTCAAATTCCCGACAATGTATCTTGATTCTTAGTCCATAGTTGATTGTGCCACAAAGATATCCCAAGAGATTCTTAGCAACAATCCAATGAATGTGATGAGGCTCAACCATATACTGACTCAAATTATTCACAACAAAGCATATGTCTACTCGAGAGTTTACTAAGAACATCAGGGCCCCCACAAGTTGTCGATACTGGGAAGGGTTTGCCAATTCGGGCCCAACAACACTTCCACATGGCTTCTTGAAGTTGAGTTCCATCGGAGTAGACACAAACTTGCAATCCACCATCCCACATCTCTCGAGCATCTTCACAATGTATTTTCTTTGAGAAAGGAAAATCCCACCCGTCTTTTTCCAGACCTCCAGGCTTAGGAAGTAGTGCATCAGACCTAAGTCCTTTGTCTCGAACTCAAAAGTCAACTCCATCTTGCATTGATAAATGAGAGGGTCGACACCTATCAAAAAAGAGATCATCAACATAAAGGACCAAAACGAGAGGCATATCCTTTTCAACCTTGAAGTATAGGTGTGGATCAACATAACTCCTCGTAAATCCCAACTTCATAAGATAGCTATCAATCCTCTCTTACCAAAGGGGCTTGCTTCAACCCATAGAGGGGTTGCTTTAACCTGCATATGTGTGTCCTTCGATCATATACTTCAAACCCCTAGGGTTGTTCGAAGTAGACTTCCTCCTTAAGCGAGCCATGCAAGAAATCAGTCTTAACATCCATTTGATGTAGGCTCCATTCTTGAGAGGCAACAAGAGTAATAATAGATCGAATAGCGATATGTCGGGCAACTGTTGCAAATATCTCGTCATAGTCCACTCCTTCCTTTTGAGAGAAGACTTGAGCAACAAATCTGGCCTTATATTTTTCAACAATCCCATTAGCTCCATGTTTAATTTTGTATAGCCATTTTGAGGTGACTATGGTCTTGTCCTCAAGTCTAGGCACCACTTCCCAGACATCATTCTTCATGATAGATTCATATTCCTAATTCATTGAATCCTTCCAGACTTTGTGCTTTACAGCTTCCTTGAATGTACATGGATCGGTTTGAACAATAGTACTCATAGCAGCTAAGTACCCTTGATACCTGTTCGACTTCCTACTTTCGCGAAATGTCCCTCTTGGAGCAATGTGTTTTTTAGCATCTTCGAGAGTATCTTTGAGCCACAAAGATCTTTTCCTTGAGGTAGAGGGATCACTAGGAGGTAGATCAATGAGATCCATCGGGCATATGTTCATTCGTTGGAGGTTCATCTTGTTTTTCTGCAGCATCATCATTGTCCTTCCTTGGGATATGGAGATTTTTGGCTTTCCCAAGGGCAATATCTTCATCGAAGGTGACATCATGGCTTACTTCCACATCTCTTTGACTAGGCACATAAATTCTATATGCCTTTGAATTCTCACTGTAGCCCACAAATATACTTTTCTTCCCAAAAGCTTCCAACTTATTCCTCCTCTTTATGCACATGAAAATACATAGAACAACCAAATATTCTAAAATGAGAAACAACAGGTTTCTTACCAATGAAGACCTCCTCAAGTGTCTTGAAAGTCAATGCTTGATGCAGGCTCCTATTTTGAACATACACGACAGTGTTGGCAGCTTCTCCCCGTAGGAACTTTGGTAGGCCTTGATCATGGAGCATGGCACGGGTGGCTTCCATGATTGTTCGATTCTTCCTTTCAGCAATGCCATTCTGCTTAGGAGTGTATGAGACAGTTGTCTCCCTCTTAATGTCAACCTCTCTGCAAAAGTCATTGAATTCATTTGATTCATATTCGGTTCCATTATCGGTCCTTGATATTTTGATTTTCTTCCCTGTTTGATTTTCCACCAATGCTTTGAAAGAACGAAACCATTTGAACAGTTCATCCTTCCTTTTAAAAAAATAGATCCATGTTTTATGAGAATAGTCATCCACAAAGATTGCATAATATGAGTATCCCCCAATGATGTTACGAGCAACATATCAGACAGGTCAAAATGGACCAAGTGAAGAATATCGGTTGTCTTGATTTCACTAGAAGGCAATGGTCCCTTTGTCAGTTTCCCAACTGCACAACCCTGACAAACACCTTCATGGTTCATATTAAACTCGGCCATACTGTGACCATCTTCCTTACTCCAGGTAAGGCTTTGTAATGCAAGTGGGCAAAACCTCTGTGCCATAGCTCAGATTGAAGAGAAGTATCGTTTGCCAAATCTCCCAAAGGACTTCCACCAACTTGATAGAGATCATCAACCCTAAATCCAAGAGTAAATGCATCTTTAGGATTTCCTTGCCAAATACATATATTTCCATCACTAAATGCTACCTTGAAGCCTTTATCTTCCATCGCAAAAATACACACTAGGTTCTTCTTCACATTGGGCACACGAAATACTTCTTGTAGATGAATGGTTTGACCCTGATTCAAGTGAAGAGTGACAATACCTTTCCCTTTCACCGAGTAGGTAGCATTATCTCCAAATATGATCTCCAAATTAGTCTTCTTTTCAATCAAATTTGAAAGGGCCTCCTTGTATCTAGGGTAGTGCCTATAGGCTCCACTATCAATCAACCAATGATCCAAAATATCCGAAGGAAAAGCAGTAGATAGAGTAAAAAATAAGATCAAGCTCATCTTGTTTTTCTACAACATTACTTTCATTATACTTGAAATTTCTTGCCCTTTTAGGAGGTCGACCATTTCCATTTTGAGCAACGGGAGCATTTCTCTTCCCTTTGTTGTTGAGCCCGTTGTTCCTTTGATTGTCATTGCCTTTGAAATCGTTGTGGTTGTTGTCATCATCCCTTGGAGAATCCTTCTTGTGAGGACACTCTCTAGCATATTGGCCCAACCTATTACGATTGTAGCACCTTCCTTTTCTTCCTTCTTTGAATCCCTAATTGAATCCTTGACCCTGTCTCCTTGTACCAACATTATTTTTCCTTTTAACTTGAGTGGAGAAAGCAATAGGTTCATTTCCATTTGAATGCTTGTCTCTCTCCATCTTCCTCGTCTCCTCTTGAGTTCATCTAGCCAATAATTCATCGAAACTAGGAATCCTGTCATTGTTGAGAATGGTGGTGGTAAACACATCACATGCTCTTAAAAGACCTAAGTGCAATGAGAGTGAGTACTTTGTCACCAACAACTTCTCCGATAAATAGCAAGTCATTCTTACATGCATGATAATCAGATTTGCCCTTGAGCTTATCCTCATATTTGAAATAAGATGTAGTACCCATTGAGGCTAGTCCAATGACCTTGTCTAACAAATTTCCCTTAGTGATTGCTTTTCTCTCTCTTGCTTGGGCTTTGTCTTCACCAGTGCTACCATGTTAATTTTAGTTAACAATGGTATGTTTTATGCTTAGCACAATTACTTCAAAGTCCTTTTAGGACCCCAGTGACAATTTCCAATTTAGTTTTCCAATAGCAATCACATTAACCATAAATCACATTGATAGTAACTGTAGATAGAACACGAACAATAAAATGCAGAAGACAAGCCAAGACAAGAGGACACCAGATTTGGCAAATGCCAAGGAAAAACCCCAAGATGGGAAAAACCCTTTGATCAATTCATATTATTATTAGATCAAATGTTCAGGAAAGAGAGAGAGAGAGTACAAAAGTCAAAATTGACTTACCAAATCAAAGCCAAACAGCCCTGTCAAATCTGCAGGCAAATTCAGCCCCACCCAAAAATTCAAAGATGGTTAATGCAGCAATAAAACATCCATGCAACAATAAAGCATCCTCAAAGTAGCTCGATCATACCCAGTCAAACTTAGCCTGAATAGATGGTCAAAATCATCCCAAAACAGTCCCAAAGTCAACAATCAAACTTGGTCAAATTCAACCCTAAAACCTACAGTCAACCTATAATTATCTCTGCGATTAAAGTGCTCAGATCACCTCAATTTTTGTGCCAAATTGTACGGCCTGGCAAAAACAAAATTTTCCCACAAAAAACACAGTCAAAGGATAAGTCAAAGTGTCTAGTCAACGTTGGTCAAACCTAAAACATAATTCTGAAATTTCGTCCCTGAAATTCATCCTTCTTTCCACGCGTGTGAGAGAATAGATATGCCCAATAAGTTGTACGAACCAATCAGAGAAGGAGAGAGAAGAATGTGTGAGATGAAGTGATGCCAAATGAGGTGAGAGGTCACTTATATTTATACAAGTCATTGAGGGTGAAGTAACACGTCCATTGGCTACATGATGATGTGGTCAACCTTGACAATTTGCACATGTGTGGGCTTGACCTCAAAAACATATTTTCCCTTGTCCAAATTTGATGATCTTTAGGTCGATTTTGGTCCTCTCGAAAGGAGGAATTTAATGCAATCATCATCTCTATCAAATGAGTTGTCTAAAGTGGAATTTGGCCCTAGTTGCCAATTTTAACAAACCTTGTTCCTAATCTTCTTTCAGAGAAATTTCCAATAGCAGATTTGTGGTGCAAGAATTTCTCCAATGCAGGAGGACAATGTGAGTTGCTAGAAGGAAGCAGAGAGATTTCTCACAAGGAGATCGAGACTCAGAGGGAGTCTAGTTTCAAAGGGAGCAACCCTATGGAAGCTAGTACTTTAGGTTGTAAGGAGATCATACTCATTATTTCAGTGGTTGCAGCAGCAATGCAAAAGCAGTAGCAACAACAGTATGAGTAGATTAGAGTTCACTTTGTATGCAGCTATACCTCCAAGAGTGAGGTGGGGCAATGTAGAGCCTTAGTCCCAGAGTAACAAAGATTTGGGTAGGGTCCATAAGAAAGCAACAACAGTTGCAATATACTCTTCTCGTGGATCAATACCCTTGCTACAAGGGCCCACAGTATTCAGTAGCAAAAGGATCAGTGTCAGTTGATGCAGTGAGATCTTAGGTGACAGTTGCAGGCTAATAGCAGTCAGAGACTCAAGAGATAGTTGCAACTCAAAGACATAGTTGATAGTAGATACAGTATTTTGGATGCTCTCAGTCGCAATTGTTGCAGTAACAACAACAATAGTGAGAGGCAACAGCAACAGTGAGAGGGAGTGTTAGTTGTGTTAGAGTACATTCCCCCAAAGGAGCAAGATTGGGGTTGTTTAGAACCCTTTTCTTGCTAAGAGGGAGTGTTAAATTGTAGCACGAAAATGATTCATTTGACTTGTGTCTAAGTCAAATGGAGAAATTCGAATTCCCTCTTCAACGAGATGAATTGAGTTACAGTTAACAAGAGCGACAAGGCCAAGTCACTCAGTTATGTCAGTCAATTTGAGTTTGTGGGAAAGAAGTAGAGTTGTGAATGAATTGATTGCTAAGGTCTAGCAATCTAGTGGAATTATAGTTAGTGAAACTCAGTTATTTGAGCTCAAGTCATGAATTGAGTCAGTATGAGTTCAGCTGAGTAGTTGTAATTGTTGTTAAATAACTATCTCTCAGTTAACTAGTCAATTTACTAAAAATAGCCCTAGTCATGCATGCAATTCAAAATGCCTAGTTGAGTGGAGGGAAAAGGCATATTGTATTTACTATTGTATACTAGTGAGTGTACAGAGTTTTGGATATAACAAATGTGCTAATTTCCTCATAATTGTGCAAAGAAATAAGAGCAAGTGTAGGAACGTGAGTGCAGGCAGAGCAAGTGTAGGAACGTGAGTGCAAGAACACGAGTGCAAGTAGAGCGACTACAAGAACGCGAATGAATGTAGAGCGAGTGTAAGCTCAATGTTTTCTAGAGCAAACTCAAGGGGAGATCAATATTGCAGTGCAGATAGAGCTTCAAGGATTGAAGTTTTCATTATAATAGATTATTTTTCTTATCTAATATAATATAAACAAAGGAGGGGTTTTTCCTAGTTGGGTTCCCCTATAAAAATTGTGTTCCTTGTGATTAAATGATTGCATGCATTTCTATTGTCAGTTTTCCTTTCGCAGAATGTAGTAGAAGAAATTTGTGTTTATTGATTTCAATGTGATTTCATTAGCAAATGCCAATTTCGAGTTATTTCTACAAGGGATAATGTTCAATGTATAATTTACAACAAAGGGTTAAATGCACAAGCCACCGAATTGTGCACTCATCTCACCCTTCCGCTCAATAGTTGTTGCCATGGTTCATGCTCTAGATATCAACTCCATTCTTACTCCAACTACGGTATGCACTCAACTCCTAGGTTGTGGTCGCCTAGCTCCATCGTGCTATTCCTCTGTCCTTTTACTGAATTGTTGTCATGTTACCATTATCATAGTGCAAAGTATGTAGCTCATTTCTCTTAGCTAACTATTTTTGCACGGTTCTTTTGGAATGATCATTTTTGTTGCTAATAAGAGAAGGGTTTCATTGAAATGATAGTCGGTTGAGCTAAAACTTTTGAACTTATTAATGCCTGGATTTATAAAAACCATCTGGACTACTCATGACCTGATTTATACAATGCTCCGTGTGGTTTAAAAACATCTGAACTAGTGTAATATCTAGACTTATTACAAACATATAGACTGCTTGAGACTTCAAAAGTAATCTAGAAGTATTTATGAAAGTTGCAAGAGACTTCAAACCATGGATGGGACTTAAAGCCCAAAGAATATGCGGTCTTCAATCACAACAGATGTGGATGCATCATTGTAAGAGCATTACTTAATATCAAGGGCAATAGAAAGTAGTTGTTGGCCATTGTTGCAAAAGTGGGTGGAGGCTTTTGCCTCTGGATCCCTTAATGGCTAGTGGGTGGAGGTTCACGACCTCTAGCTACCCTAGACTAGTCTGCTTGCTAGGTACTCAAACTGCAGTAGACTCTAGACTCCCTATATTGGGTGGAGCTACAGAGGCAGCAAACACAAGGTGGAGGAAAACCTCAAACCTCTGGAGTCCCTAAACTAAGTGAAGGTGGAGCCCCTAATTGGCTGGGGGTGGTGGGTGGAGGTGGCTTGCCTTTGGGGTCCCTAGACCAGCCTACAACGGAGTATCTTTTTCCAAAAGGGTGGAGATCGGATTAGACCTTTGGAATCCCTGAAGGTCTGGACATTGGGATAGGTTTCACAAGCTAGGGGGTGGCAACTGCAGTGTTGGAAATGGATGGGAGGAAAATTATGAACTTTACCCCAATGCCCCCCTGTAGGCTATAGTCTTCAATAAAGGGAAAAGCCCCAAAATATCCATTACAGGGCAAGTATCTTTTTCCAAAAGGGTGGAGATTGGATTAGACCTCTGGAATCCCTGAAGGTCTGGACATTGGGATAGGTTTCACAAGCTAGTGGGTGGCAGCTGCACTGTTGGCAGTTTGTCAATGGTTCGAAGGAAAATTATGAACTTTACCCCAATGCCCATTCTGAAGTACATTATTGATTGAAATTGTCTAGACAGTTCACCATATATCAGTGTAATGTTCCCGAGAAATTAATTGCCCAAGGGACAAAATAGCCTATCGATCCTCGTAGGCTATAGTCTTCAATAAAGGGGAAAACCCCAAAATAGCCATTACAGGGCAAGTTTTGGGGTAGTTGGGCTTCAAAAACCCAAAGTCGGGGTTTCGAGTAAGGATTACTCAAGGAAGATGAATCCCCTCTATAAGTCTATAAATGAAGATGGATTAAAGTCATTTTGGATCATCATTATGGATCATCTCATTGTGTTTTTCAGCATTAGCTCTTGAGGGTTTTAAGACCTTTTTTGTCTTGTCAATTTCGGTGGTGAAAGATTCCACCCTAGTTGACATCTCTCTTCTCTTTACCCTATTTTTTTGGTTGGCTCAAGGGTTTATGGCTGGGATATCAAATTCTGTGGACATTGGGTTGATTAAGAAACAGGAGGCACTGCAAGAAGCAAAATTTCCTTGTGCTGCTATACTCCCAGGAGGAGCGAAGTCTGTTCTGGTCTAAATATCTCCTGAAGAAGGCAGTGAGTCTATTAATGTTTGACTGGCACAGGAAACTCCATTCGTAGAGAAGCGGAAGGTTGTTTTGGGCACAAGACCCTTGCTGAAGAAGGCACGAAAAATCTGAGTGGAATTCGCCTGGTTTCTTGGCACAGGTTAGAAGGCCACAGATCCTGTTAGGGTTTCTGGCCTCGTCACAGAGGCATCATTGGAGGGATAGCGAGGGTTCCTAGCTGGTCCATAAACACGGTTCTAGCACAGGTGCATTAAAGCGAATTTGCCTAGAGATAACAGATCCTCCAAGCTATTCAAAGGCTGGAAAAAGGTACTCAAACCCTAGTCCTGTAACAGGGTCAATGAAGGTACAGTAATGTTCTGGTTGTGAAGTTGGAGGTCTCTGAATCATCCGAATCCAGAGAATACAGTGCACAGACAGCGAGGGTTACTTCTAGTAGTAGTGTGGCTTTACTCTACAGGTTGGCTTGCAGTGGAGTTGACAATTGAACCAAGTAGCAATAAGGAAACGAGGACCTAGAAGAATCATAGCTAGAATTTATATTGGTGAAATTTTGTACTGGATCTTGGAACTCAGTATTTGTGGTTATTATGTATGGATTTTAGCTGTATCTTTTGTGAATTGTATCCGTCAGACTTGAGTCATGCACTGAAACATTCCACAGCTGGGTATTATGCATTGAATAATTTATGCTCCTGTTCTATTGCTGCTTGCTTGTTGTATCATTGAGAGAAGAGGTAGACAAATTGATAATTGTACCTAACTGCAGTACTGTATAAGTAACATCAGTGCTACAGAGAAAACTAGGGCACAAAATTACCCTAGCACACTACAGCGGTATCAGAGCCACAGTTATTTTACCTGGAGAAACCAGGTAGGGCATCCAGTTTTGTTGCTCAGCAATCTATACATGAGTATCTGGATCATTTCTGTCTTGCGGAGCTGAAATTTTATATTATTGATTACACAGAGTTCGTTATTCCATTGAAAGGCAATTTGAATATTCAAAGAATATACTAAATTTGATCACTGTACTGAAAAATTAAAATTTAAGAACTACTATGTAAACCCTACATAGTCTACTACAATCAGGGTTACAAGTTTGCAAAGTTTATTAAATTCCACGGTAGGGGGTAATCAATACCCTTAGGCACTGTTATTAACCCATATGCCAAAGGTACTTCAAGCTATATGGTTTACATGACCCCTGGGATAGTATTGCCCTTAGGGAACAATTAACATCATGCAAGTCTCTGGTCCCCTTAAGATTGGGCCACCAGGCACTAAGATTTGGCACCACCAGACCTTATATTGTCAGGATGGAATTTCCCTTCTTGCTTCAAACACAATGTGAGGTTCATATGAGGAATGCCTAGAAAATCAAAGCCATATAGAGGGAAATTGCTTGCTTTATGCAAAATTTAACATATACCAATTACTGTGGCTTATTAGAATTTTGTTTCTGGTAATATCTTGTATAAGCTACTGTGGCTAAACATAAATCTGCTCCTGGTGTTTCATCATATAAGATTTGCTGTTACTATCAATGTTCCTAGTAAATTTCCCTATGTCCTCATTAAGAACTGTGCAATTGTTAGATGTCTCTGTTGTCACTAGAATTTATTTGTTCCATTTATGTATGCCCACATTAAGGGCTGAGCAACTGATAGTTTACTCTGTTGACATCAGTATTTATTTTGTTTTATTCATGAGGACTGTGCAACTGATAGTGTGCTCTGTTGACACTAGTATTTATTTTGTTTTATTCATGAGGACTATGCAACTGATGGTTTGCTCATGCCCTCCTCAAGGATGGTGCAATTGTTAGTATACAGCAGGATAAAGAAGCTCGTACCAAATTAGTGATTGTAACCATACTTGTATAGACAGCAAGGGGAACTCTAGATTGTATATTTTTGTAGCTTCAGATTGCATTGTCATCTTGCACAGTGGTAACATTTTACCATAACCTATGTATGATCGTCCCAATTCGAGCCTAATGTTTTGGGTAATTGTTGTGTGTTGTTAAATTAGAAATTAGAAGTTATAAATTTTACTAAATTGATAAATTAGAGATTAGAAACTAAGAATTAGAAATGTTAATAAAACAGAAATTAGAAATATTACTAAATTAGAAATTTTAGAAATATTACTAGATTAGAAATTATAAAAGTTACTAAATTACAAATTACAAATGTTACTGAGTTACTAAATTAGAAATTAAATGTAAACTCCATATGCCTGGGCATGAAATCAAGTGTGATAGCTTATCTAAACCCTGGGCAGTACATGTTGCTTATTCATGGTTGGACATTGATGTTAAGGGTGATCGTAACACTACGTACAATATAAAATAATGTGCTGTCATTAATTGTTCATGAATGGGCATAGAGTCATTATTCCAACACAGGGCCTGATGTAACAAAAGTGAGCAGCCTTTATTTCCTTACTGGGTAGAAGGTATTAGTGTGTTCTATTGCTTACAAAACCCTGTTTTGCAATGGTTCGTCACCTCTGTTCCTAGTTTTTTTTGTTAAGTTCATTGATCAATGCTCACACTAACTGAATGTACAGCTGTTAAGTTTTCTTATATATGCATATTCTGAGTCCTGCAAGTATATTTGGTACTCTTACTGTTAAAATTGGCAACTAAGGCCAAACTCCATGTGGGTCACCTTATTTATGGCAGCTGATATTTTTCTTGGATTCCTCTCTCCGAGAGGAGTAGGATTGATCTAATGATCATCCGATTCCGACATGTATTCATGGAGATATGAATTTATTTGTATTCTTGACAATTTGTCAAGGTCAGCCAGCAAGCAAAACAGTGACTTTTCGCCCCCACTTTATCCTCATCGTTTCATATAAAAGGAGGAGACCTTGTGGCATTATTCCACTCATCTCATCACTCATTCTTCTCTCTCCCCTACGCATTAGAGAAACAGATCTCTCACACGTGTGGCTGGAAGGAGGAGGATGCAGATTAGGGCAGCGTTGACTTGGGTTGACCGCGGTGCAGGACGGCTGATTCTTGGCAGCGTTGACCAGCGCGGGGACATCTTTGAGTGCAGTTTGGGTTGGGCAGCCTCTCCTAGGCTAGCCGCATTTCTGATCAGCAATTCAGACCTCTGTTTGACCACCCTTTGCCAGTGTTGACTGTCAAGGGTTGACCGCAGACCTGTCCCTGCGTTGACCGCAGTTCGACCATCATTTCAGACTGTTTTGGGCTTTATATTCTTGCTGTTGGAGGCTGAGTTGACTAAGGTTGCCTTGAGGTCAATTCTGACCTGTTTGACCAGCCTTGACTTTGTTGATTAGGGTTTTGTTGCCGCTGTCATAAAATTACAGATTTGTGTAATTGTACTATCTCTCTCTCTACTGAATTATTGAAGAATATAAGAAGAATTGATCAAGGGTTTCCCCGCATTGGGGTTTGTCCCTGGCTGGTGCCACATCTTGTGTCTTGTCTTGGCTTGTCTTCTACTGTTTACATTTATGTTCTATCTACATTTTACTATCATGCTGATGTGATTGCTATTTTGGAAATTGATATTAGGCTAATAAGAAAATTTGAAGTAAATTGCTCTTAAGCATAGAACATACCATAATTTAACATGGTATCAGAGGTGAGGTGAAGACAAAGCCCAAGCAAGAGTGAAAGAGCAATCACCAAAGACAAAAGGAAAGGACAAAAAGCTCAATGGGTTCCTCATCCCACTTCCCAACCGAAGACAAGCTTCGTGAGAACTCTGACTATCACAGATGGAAGATGTCCCTTGATCTGACATTGGAAGAGCAAGAAGTGTTGGACTATGTAAGGGGTAAAATTCCAGAACCTCCATCAAATACACCAACTGCTACAAAGAACAAGTACACTAAGTGTGAAGTCAAAGCGAAGAAGATTATCCGAGATTTAATTGACAAGCGTCTGGTGGCCTGCATTTCCGAGTTGAAGTCCAAGGAGATCTACGACAGATTGGTAAGCTTGTTTAAAGTTAGTGATGCAAATCAAGTTTTGTTCCTCAAAAATAAGTTGAAAGATATTAAGAAAGGCAAGGACGAGGATATTCAGTCCTACTTCTTAAGGATCATTGAGATCAAGAATGATCTTCTATCGATTGGAGAAGTCATTCCTGACAGGGAACTAACTATCACTACCCTTGGAGGGCTCCCATCCGAATGGTATATATTTAAAACCACTCTTCTCAACAATGATCAAATTTCGAGGTTTGAAGAATTGATGTCAAGATGCATTCAAGAAGAGACAAGGATGGTGGAGCAAGAACTGCCTTCAAACAAAGGCAATCCCACTGCTTTCTCCTCTCATGCCAAAAGGAGAAATAATTCTGGGTCTAAAGGTCATTTCAAAGGAAAGCCCAGATCGAAGGGTGGAAGGAAAGGAATATGCTTTGTTTGCAATAAATTTGGCCACTATGCAAGGGAGTGTCCAAATGGAAAGGACACATCACATGATGATGATCAAAATCACTCCAAGGGCAACTTCAACAACAACAATCAAAGGAATGGCAAGTTCAATGGCAAAGGAAAGAAGAATGCGAGAAATCAAGGAAATGGTCAACCCTCCAAGAAAGCAAGAAACTCCAAGTATGAATCAAATGTTGTTAACAATAAGCAAGATGAGTATTATCTGATATCGGACCACTCCACTACCTCTCCTCCGGGCTCGTTGGGAAATTGGCTTATTAATAGTGGTGCCTCAAGGCACTTCATTGGTTACAAGGAAGCTCTCTCTAATCTTATAGAGAAGGAGACAAACTTGGAGATTATTCTTGGACACAATTCCACCTATCCCGTAAATGGTGTAGGGAAAGTTACCCTTCAATTGAATCAGGGTAACACAATCCATTTACAAGAAGTCTTATATGTACATGATCTCAAGAAGAACCTGGTGTCCATTTCGGCAATGGAAGACAAAGGCTACAAGGTGGCATTTATCGATGGAAAGGTACGTCTTTGGAAAAAGAATTTTAAAGGTGCTTTTACTCTTGGATTCCGGGTTGACTCTTTATATCAAGTTGGAGGAAGTCCACTAGGGGTCATGTCTTGTGACACATCTCTACAATCCGAACTATGGCACCGAAGGTTTGCCCACCTTCATTGTAAGGCTCTACCCGATGTGAGACAGATGGTAACAGGGATGCCCGAGTTCAAAGTAGAGCATGAAGGTGTACGACCGAGATGTGCCGAAGGAAAGCTTAAAAGGGGACCATTCCCCTCAAGCCATAACAAGTCTACAGATATATCGCAGTTGGTCCACTCCAACATATCTGGTAAGATGCCCATAAACTCTTTGGGAGGATATCTATATTATCTCACTTTTACATATGATTATTCTCACAAGACTTGGACCTACTTCTTGAAAAAGAAGGATGAAGTGTTCACCTGGTTCTGTCACTTCAAAGCCTTGCTCGAAAATCAAACCGAGAAGAGAATTAAGATCTTAAGGACTGATAATGGGGCCGAGTATGAATCCAATGAGTTCCGTGACTTTTGCAAAGAAGTTGGCATTAAGAGGGAGACCACAACACCATACACTCCTGAGCAGAATGGTGTGGCTGAAAGAAAGAATAGTAGGATTGTGGAAGTTGTCCATGCCATGCTCCATGATCAAAGGCTTTTGAAGTTTCTATGGGCCAAAGCTGCGAATACCGCCTGTATATGTTCAAAATCGATGCCCTCATCAGCATTGAACTCAGACTCCCGAATAAATGTTCACTGTTAAGAAACCTGATGTCTCTCACTTTAGAATTTTTGGAAGTCCCGTATATTTTCATGTGCCGAAAGAGAAAAGAAACAAATTGGGTGCATCCGGAAAGAAATGAATCTTTGTGGGCTATAGCGAAAATACTAAGGGCTATAGAATTTATGTGGCTGGTCAAAGGGAAGTCGAGATAAGTCATGATGTCACCTTTGATGAAGATATGGATCTTAGCAAGGTTAACAATCTTCCTATTCCAAGGAAGGATAAAGAAGCTGACACCAGGAATCTAGATGAAAAAGAAGATGAAACGATGTCAGATGTTGAATAACCTATGGATCCTATTGATCCTCCTCCTCAAGAACCCTCCTCCTCTAAAAAGAGGCCCTCATGGCTTAGGGAGACTCTTGAAGATCCCAAGAGATATATTGCACCCAGAGGGACTTTCCGTGAAAGCAAGAAGCCGACCAGAGATCAGGGATACTTGACCATTATGAGCACCATCATTCAGAACGAGCCTACATCGTTCGAAGAAGCTATGAAGCATCAAGTATGGAAGGATGCTATGAATGAAGAATACGAGTCCATCATGAAGAATGATGTCTGGGATGTGGTTCCTAGACCCCAGGAAAAATCATTTGTCACCTCGAAATGGCTTTACAAAATCAAGCATGGAGCTTATGGGAGTGTTGAACAGTACAAAGCTCACTTTATTGCTCGAGGCTTCTCTCAAAAGGAAGGTGTGGATTACAATGAGATATCTACACCAGTTGCCCGATACACCACCATTCGCTTGATCATAGCCCTTGCTGCTTCACAAGGATGGAACCTACATCAGATGGATGTCAAGACCGCATTCTTGCATGGTTCGATTAAAGAGGAAGTCTATGTGGAACAACCCGAGGGGTTTGAGATTCATAATCGTGAATCTCATGTATGCAAGTTGAAGAAAGCTCTCTATGGGTTGAGGCAAGCACCCCGAGCTTGGTATGAGAGGATCGATAGCTATTTGATGATGTTGGGATTAAGTAGGATTGAAGCCGATCCGAACCTTTACTTTAGAGTTGAAGATGATAAGCCTCTCATACTGGTGATGTATGTTGATGACTTCTTTCTGATTGGTACAAGCCCTCTCATTCACAAATGCAAGAGGGAGTTGGCTTCTGAATTTGAGATGAAGGACCTAGGACTGATGCACTACTTCCTAGGGTTGGAGGTCTAGCAAAAGCCAGGAGATATTTTCCTATCTCAAGAAAAATATATGGTGAAGATATTGGAAAGATTTGGGATGGTGGACTGCAAGCCCGTGACTACCCCGATGGAGCTTAACTTCAAGAAGTTATGCGGTAGCGCTACCGGACCTATATTGGGAAATGCTTCTAAGTATCATCAACTCATAGGAGCACTGATATTCTTGGTGAACTCCTGTCCAGATATATGTTTTGCAGTCAACACATTGATCCAATATATGGTTGAGCCTCATCACTCACATTAGATTGGTGCCAAGAATCTTCTAAGATGTCTTCGAGGCACAATCACTCATGGACTAAGATACACTACCGGAGATGTGAGGCTACATGGTTATTCCGATGTTGATTGGGCAGGCAGTGTGGTGGACCGAAAGAGCACTTTTGGGTGTTGTTTCTCTTTGGGTTCTGCTTCGATATCCTGGATGAGTAGGAAGCAAAAGTTGGTGGCTTTGAGCACCACTGAGGCCGAATATATCGTTGTGAGTATGATCTCCTGTGAAGTTGTCTGGTTGAGGAAGCTCTTTAGTGAGCTGTTTGGACATACACTGGATACTACCGTGATCTTCTGCGACAACCAAAGTGGGATTCGTTTATCAGAGAATCTCGTATTTAAAGATTGCTCCAAGCACATCAATATCAAGTACCACTTTATGCGAGATATGGTACAACGAGGAGAAATAAGGCTCCATCATATTGGGACTAATGAGCAGGTCACTGACATTCTGACAAAGCCCCTGGGAAAGGTAAAATTCTTGACTTTCCGAGAACGACTAGGAGTCGTGGGGAGACCCTCTTGTGAGGGTCTTGTATGATATGTACATTGAGCTCTGGGAGCTCCGGGGGGCTTGGTGTACTTCTTGGAGCAATGAGCAACCAGAGGGTGAGTGGTTTAGCCTTCCCCTAGTGGTTTGTTGTGTACGAGGTGAGTGGTTCAACCTTCCCTTGTGTTACCCCGTGGCGACATATAGGCAAGATGAGTGGTTCATCCTTCTCCTGCTGAGACATGCTACCCATGTAGTCTGGGACTCATAGGAAGTACCTCTCATTTGGCCAATGAGTAGGGAAATGAGGATAGGGACCATAGTAGTACCGATGGACGCATCGTGTAACTACCGTACTCCCTATGCTAGGATGATATTGATCTGGGATCAATTGGAACTGACTTCGGGTCAGTAAGAGTGATATGAGACACTCTCTCTATTTGGGACTGACTTCAAGTCAATAAGAGTGCTATTAGACACTCTCTTTTATCTAGGACTGACTTCGCGTCAATAGAGGATGGTATGATACATTCTCGATCACTTCTTCTTCTTCATAGTTCAGCAGAGCAGAGCAATGCAGAGCACTGCATTGATGGCAGAGATAGTACCGACAGTCAAGTGGATTAGCAAATGGAGTTCTCCCTAGTTGAGAGGGAGTGTTAAAATTGTCAACTAGGGCCAAACTACATGTGGGTCACCTTATTTATGGCAGCTGATATTTTTCTTGGATTCCTCTCTCCGAGAGGTGTAGGATTGATCTAACGATCATCCGATTGCAAAATGTATTCATGGAGATATGAATTTCTTTGTATTCTTGACAAGGTCGGCCAGCAAGCAAAACAGTGACTTTTCGCCCCCAACTTATCCTCATCATTTCATATAAAAGGATGAGACCTTGTGGGATTATTCCACTCATCTCATCACTCATTCTTTTCTCTCTCCTACGCATGAGAGAAGCAGATCTCTCACACGTGTGGCTGGAAGAAGGAGGACGCAGATTAGGGCAGCATTGACTTGGGTTGACCGAGGTGCAGGAAGACTGATTCTTGGCAGCATTGACCAGCATGGGGACATCTTTGACTGCGCTTTGGGTTGGGCAGCCTCTCCTAGGCTAGCCGCATTTCTGATCAGCAATTCGGACCTCTGTTTGACCACCCTTTGACCAGCGTTGACTGTCAAGGGTTGACCACAGACCTGTCCCTGCGTTGACTGCAGTTTGACCATCATTTCGGACTGTTTTGGGCTGTATATTCTTGTTGTTGGAGGCCGAGTTGACTGAGGTTGACTTGAGGTCAATTCTGACCTGTTTGACCAGCCTTGACTTTGCTGGTTAGGGTTTTGTTGCAGCTGTCATAAAATTACAGATTTGTGTAATTGTACTCTCTCTCTGCTGAATTATTGAAGAATATAAGAAGAATTGATCAAGGGTTTCCCCGCATTGGGGTTTGTCCCTGGCTGGTGCCACATCTTGTGTCCTCTTGTCTTGGCTTGTCTTCTACTGTTTACATTTATGTTCTATCTGCATTTTACTATCATGCTGATGTGATTGCTATTCTGGAAATTGATATTGGACTAATAAGAAAATTTGAAGTAAATTGCTCTTAAGCATAGAACATACCATAATTTAACACTTACACATACAAGAAATCCATCTGAAGCCTATGGCAGTTGACAATTACTCCAGCTCCATGTTCAATAACAAGCTAATAATGTGTTGTGCATATTATCTCATCACAGGGCATGCAATTGGTTTAATTCTACTCTGTTTCAACTTATCCTATCTATGATTATAACACAATCTATAGCAACTTGTGAACCTCATTTTCTAGCCATAAAATATGCAAATGGTAAATCTCTTAAGTTCAAGTCCAGTTGCACTGGTAATATGAATGTCGTTCATAAGAAATGCGACCCTTTGAATAGGAAAGATAGCTGGTTAATGATGCATATATTGCTGATGTTTCACATTCCTTCAGAAATCAAATTGTTCATGTATTAGAGGTGAAGTCTGTGGCATAGTCTCTTCCAATAAGGAGGGGGTTTGGTCGATGTTTTAGCCATATCCACAATGTGGATGCTAGAAACCAAATTTTTACAAACAAACTAACTCCACCGTCATCATAATTGAGCCTACAAAGTTAGGTTGCCACAAAAGGGGCTCTGCCATTAGCAAATAGAGTCATCACAACAGATTGAGTAGTTAGAGTCTGAGGATGATGAGGTTATGAAGAACAATTCTACAATGATGGTGTATAAGATGGACCACCACACTGATAGAATTGCTGAATAGATACACTTGGAGACCGGAGAGAAACTCATAGCAAAGGTTTTAGATTACAGGGGAGGGCTTGCCATACAGCCCTGTTAGACCCAGAAAAGGGTTCCTAAGGCCATGCTCAAGAGTTTCAGTGCTGCTACACAAAACATATACACACTAGGAAACAAATTATACTTCACATAGATTTCAGAGCAGTCCCCGTGACATCATATGAAAATGAATGGCATCCATAATGACCAACTACGATCTGCGTTATAAACCAATCTCCTTGCTTAAAGAACGTCTCTGTTCAGTATACAGAGGGAGAGCTGATAATACCTCTCTGTAGGTGGGGGGAAAGTTGTTAGTATGCAGTGTGCCCTCCACAGATTAAACAAGGTCATCACTATTTGACATTCAGTGCCATTACCTATGGGACAGGAAGGCACCCATGGCACATCACACTGGCTCACTAGCTCAGTCTTCACAGACTCAGAATGTTTAACACCTCTAGTCCTTCAAGGAATGGTGTGGCAGGGTGAGCACCCCAGGTAGAGAGGACTAAGCCATTCGATACACCTAGACTTAAATAAAAAAGGGGGGAGGTGTTACAGGTAGATCCGGAGTTAAGATGGATATATGCTGGTTTATCAAATGTCCATGGCAATTAAAGGACCATAGACATGAAACCATACTCTGTATTCAGGTAGACATAAAACATGCAATATGCCACTACCAACAGTGCTAATCAATTAAATAAACACGATCTTAGTCACAGGATTGATGGACAAATCCAAGTACAATTGACTAATCCTGCTATAGGGGTGTTATTGAACTGCATTCAAGGGCCTGTATCCTGTTTAACTCTTTCATTATCATACCAGATTAAATATTTCTATAGTATTAAAGCTGTCCCAGCACTTTATCTGCTAACTAGTGCTTTTCTGTAATTGTAACTAGATTTCTTTCATACGTGAAAACTTTCCTGTATCTTCTAGATAATGATTCCAATTATATGCGAGCTAAATGATCTCATTCAAAGCAGATAAATCAGTTTTGGTCAACGTACCTGAAGAGAAAACTGCAGCTTTTTATCCCAGTAGAGTGCAAAAACAGGGGGACTCTGCTTTCCCACTACTAGTACACATGCTCCAGGGTGCAAAACAGTAGGAACAGAGGACAAAACCGCAACATACTTCTCCGGAAATCTTTCTCTGGGGGGCAGGATACCAACAAATAAAGGATTATTGCTCGACTGTGTACTCGGATAAGAAGTAGGTTCCACATGCAGCATCCACTGCGGATGCTCCAAAAGTGCACAAAAAAGATACAGTAGAAGATGTGAATCTGTAGGCAGTTCCAGAGTCCATCTTTTGTTTACTTTGTCATAAAATTCCCCTCTTCCCTCAAACTCGTACTTCTTCACACACGTTCCTTCTGCAAGTTCTGCACATTTCCCCATACAAATTAGAACTATACTTTGGAAGTTACCACTTGATTGAGCAAGTCAGCAAGCCAGACTGGTATTACTCAAAATCACTCCTAAATATGTTTTACCTTTGATCCGTTGTACTGTGTAATCTGCACGAACACTGCTCTGGGGTAACAACCCCTTAACCCACTCTCCTTTCATCAATGCACGCAGCCTCTGATGCTCAGTCACGACATCCAAACATTCTTGAATAAGAGGATTGAAAGGTTTCTCTTTCGGAGGTTGAAGGCCCAGCAAAGATGGCTGTGGAGCTACATTCAAGATAGAAGGCAACAAACAATAATTATAGATACGAAGAATACAATTTGTTCAGGAAGCCTTCAAATATGTCAAACAGAAAACTTGTTAAAAGGCAGAGCACTGCATTATTTCTTTGAAACCTCAACATTTTAAGCCCAAAAATGGCCCAACATCAGGGAATGAAATGTTGAGCTTCTAAAGAACTCATCAGAGATAGAAACGTTGAGGTTTTAAATAACTTATAGTTATAACGCAGTGCTCAACCTTTTAACAACATAAAATCTGCACCAAACACTTTTAAGTAATGGAACTTACTAGGAGGAGCATCCCGTGCTTGTATGAGAGTAGCACGCAACTGATGAAGAACTCCATCCTCATCAAGGGTAAATGTTGTCTGCCACTCGTTAGCAGCATTATCAGATGAAGTGGCAGAAGAGACTCCAGAATCTGGTACATTACTACCTACTTGTGTTATGGTGATAGAAATCCCAAGCTTTGCTGCTGCTTGCATGACCTATCTTGGAAAGAACACAAATCAATATTCAAAATCAAATTTGATATGTAAAAAATTAAAATCTTACACATTTGGGACTAAGTCTATTTTGAGCAATCTATTACCTGGATATGACTAGTTTCAATTTTTTGAACAAGAGGATTAAGCAAAACTTCAGAGAACCACTGCCTTAGCCGATCGCTCCATTGTTCAATATGAGGGTAAACACCCAAGTTTTGAAAGGCTTCCATGGATTGCTCCAATGACATTGGAGGGGGGAGGTCACCGTCTCCCTTTTTAGGTGGTGTACTAAACTTTTGTGAGCTTGGAGACATCCTAACTGTCCGCAGGGAGGTGTTTCTTGGAGTGCCAGAGAAAGATCCTGAATTTGGAACAGGACTTGGAGTGCTGCCACCTATTCCATGAAGGCTTGGTGATGGCGTTGTAAGACCTTGGTTTGAAGGTGTTGTTGCCTTTGACGCAGACTCTGACATTTTTTCTTCCACATCTGCCAGAAACTCTTCAAGCTTTTCTTCCGTCGGTATTTCCTCCTTTGTAAGACTAGGCCTTGGTTTAGACCATGGTGTTGAAAATTGCCTGTCCCAAGGGGATGTGTTTTGGCCTGGTACTTGCGATCCTGGAAGGGATGGAGTACCTTGAGACCCTGGCGACCTATTTGCAACTGGAATAGTGAATGGGGAAATGTTGCTGACACCCACATCTCGCCTCTCCAATCCAGACCATTGAGATTGACCAGGCCCCGGTCCACGAGAACTTTTAGAAGCCAATTGATGTACAGGTGCTAATAGAGGTGAGGGAGATGGAGTTGATGATTTCTTTGATCTTTGTGGCTGCTGTCTACTACCAATATTTGAAGGGGTGTCTGTATTTCCCTGCTCAACATTCCTCTTCCGTAAACCCAGAAGTTCTTGTTGATGTTCTGTGAAACCAGATGTTGGTGTAGGTTTGTTTGGTGTTGATCTTGTTGCAGGTTTGTTTGGTGTTGATCTTGTTGCTGAATCTCGAGGAGGGGTTTGAAAAACATCCAAACCATTTAAATCTGCCATTCGCTGCAAGGACAACGCTTTTAAGAGAGCCAAAATACCTGCCAGGAACACCAACCCTACTATTATCTGTAGCACCTTGACAACCCCATCTGCACTTAGAACAACGAACAATACTAGTCATATTCCAACTTACAATCCAGTCTATTAACCCCGAAAAAGTTTAAAAGCTAGAAGATAGGAAGCCCAAACAGTAAACTTACAAGCAATGTA
Source organism: Pinus tabuliformis (assembly GCA_031772625.1). Taxonomy (NCBI): domain Eukaryota; kingdom Viridiplantae; phylum Streptophyta; class Pinopsida; order Pinales; family Pinaceae; genus Pinus; species Pinus tabuliformis. The sequence goes on from CM062804.1 coordinate 1,268,442,827, forward strand.
TTGTAGGATTCCTATAGCTGCTACCAGTTCAACAACCGTTTGTTCCCTGCAACAATTTATGAAAAGCACTTTGTCACAGAAACACTTGAAAACTTACCAACATTTAAGAACAGTCTATAGGCAACAGGAGCTTTGTTCACATGCAGAGTTCTCCCTGGATGTAACCTAGGAACTAAAAATAGAAAAACTTTCTCAATTACGTGGTTTGGGCTCATGTGTAAGTAGATACTGAGTCCTACAGTAGTATGGTCCTTGGTCATCAGATTATGCTACCAATCTAAAATTTAAACTACTCTATCATGAATTGTTTTTGGAAACAGAAGCACAAGATTAATATTTAATGCCATGGTAAGCTGGCATTACTACAAAAACAAAATGAAAATGATCCAGGTCATCAGGACCGGTATGAGAATAACTCTTAACGTATAGACCATGATGACTGGATGCGGCCTCTGCTGTCACAACAACCTGGGCCTGATCGAGCCCCAGATACACGATACACTTTGGGACCGATTATTTCATATCCGGCTGGTTACTTTGATGGAGCGGAACAACATGGTGGTATTTGCGGCTGCAGTTTCTGGATCTGTGTAGATGCAGATCAACAATACAAGATACAATAGGGGTTTTAGTGGAACCAACATGAAAACGGAGGCGATGGCCCTCTAGGGATTATTTCGGTTTGCAAATTTCTTGAACATGCCTACACTGAACATATATGGGGACTCACAAGCCATTATTAACCATGTGCTGGGAAAATCATTCATACAACAAGCACACCTACATGGATGGCTTGGGAACATTGGGCATCTCATGACCACCTTTCAGGATATTTCTATATAACACATCCGCCGCATTCACAACTCCACATGAAAGCGGAGGCGATGGCCCTCTAGGGATTATTACGGTTTGGAAATTTCTTGAACATGTCTACACTGAACATATATGGGGACACAAGCCATTATTAACCATGTGCTGGGAAAATCATTCATACAACAAGCACACCTACATGGATGGCTTGGGAACATTGGGCATCTCATGACCACCTTTCAGGATATTTCTATACAACACATCCACGCATTCACAACTCCACCGCGGATGCTTTGTCCAAACTTGGCCTCATGGCTCCACAAGATGGTTTTCAAATATTGCTGGAGATTGACCATATCACACTCCCATTTCCATGATGGGAAGTCTCATCGGCTTTGTGTCTTTCTCAGCACAGTCAAAGTTCTCTATGCTGCACTATTTTGATTCTCCTACTACATATTTTCTGAACCTGAATCATATGTATTTGGGTCTCTAATTTCGTGTTTTGTCCTCTCACTATGATGCTTAAATTGTTACTATGTGTGGATACACATGTCTGATTACTGGGATGCTATGGATCATTTTGACATTCTCGCTGTCTATGACACTGGGCTGATTTTCTGGATGAACATATTGCCCAAATATTTTGAAAGATGTAATGGTTTTATTTTACATTAGTACCAACACTTATTTCATTCTGAAAAACAAATTAGAAAACAGTGAACTTCCTAACTGATTTCCTAAACCACGGTGAGAATGGTGCTTATGGTGCAGAACTCCCAAGTCACGGTAAAAACTTAGGTGCCTAATGAGATTTGCAGAATTTTAAAAACCAGACATCATTTTAATTGTCTTTTAAATGTTGAAATAGGATTAAAATTGTTATTGATATTGTTTGGATCACCAATAGGTCATTTTAAGTGGTATGGTTTTATAACTCGCATCACTCTGTCCATTGAGTAATGATAACAACATAATTATGCAACAAGTCATTTAAAATGGTATGGTACTGTCCATTGAGTGATAATTAACAAGCAACAAGTCATTTCAAGTGGTATGGTTTCACTAATAACTAACATCACTGTCGCAAGATAACAACATAATTATGCAACAAGTCATTTCAAATGGTATGGTACCGTCCATTGAGTGATAATTAACAATATAGTTATGCAACAAGTCATTTCAATTGGTATGGTTTCACTAATAACTAACATCACTGTCGCTTTACTGAGGATTAACAACATGGTTATGATCTGTGTGAGGTGTTTCCTCAAAATAAAATAAAATCACCATCGAGTTACTGACGATTAACAAGATGATTATGATAGGTGTTGCCTCAAAATAAAATAAAAGACAAAGAAACGGCAGACTCAATATCTGAGAAGCAATTCTTGCCCGCTGCATCTCGTCCAAAGAACCTATCTACGGTTTAGAACTGGGATAAATCCTTGTCTAAAGTTTCATGAAGAAAACATCGTATTACTTACTCTTCGCATAGTTTCATAGATCTCATTCTTGGTTTTCTAGGCTTTAAATTCAAAACCAAGCACAAGAAAGGCATTTTACAGGAAGTGTATAAGGCATATAAAAAAATACAAATATAAAAATAACAGAGATTAAAACTTGCAACTCGGCAATAGTTTGAACTACTGAAAACTTAACAGCGAAATTAAGCCAAATCTGAAACTCAAACAAACATCAAATGCTCTGTTTATGAATTTATTTTTAACGTAGAGCTTACCATACAAAAAGGCCCAACATAGCGACTGCAGAAGCAAGACATACGGTGATAATGATAGCAAAGGCAAACATGGAGGGTCGGAGACTTCTGGCTGATAATGCGGAGGAAATGGCTGGGTTCACATAGACTGAAAACTTCGACTGATTTTTCGGCGGGGTTTTGGGATTCGCCATGGCTCTGCAAGTCTGGAACTCTGAATTGAATAGTATGGTGTTTGTGTTAGGAAACGGTGAAGATGAGCATCCCTGCCATTACCATGCCAGGGAGCTTCAATCCCGTTTGAATTCGAATGATCTCTAGGGTTTTATTTGTTTTCCAAATGTGGGAGCCTTTCTGTTTGGCCTGTAGTCATGTGGGATTGAGGAGCTGGACTTGGACACGGGGTTTAAGGGTTTAAGAGGAAAGTAGTTATGGAACGAAATTTCATTAAAAGAAAATATCTTAGTAAAAAGAATTTCAAATTTTCTATATTATAATATAGTTTATTAAGTTAGTTGTGGAAATTGAATCTGATAACAATCATATCTTTTTAATTACATATCATAACTCAATTAACAATTTTTTAACACATTGATGTAAATATTAAATCACGAATATGCATCAATCAATATATTGGTTAAAATTTTAAAAAATTAATAAAATTATAATTTACATGAAATAAGATTTTGAATTATGAAAATTTATTTTTACTTTGGAAAATTATCAAAATTAAGTAAATTATAATTTTATATGAAATAAGATTTTGAATTATGGAAAGTTATTTTTATTTTATTAAGGATATTTTCAATTTTTAAATAGTTTTTGTGACAATATTATAGGGTAATGTCGTGGCTTATCAATAACACGTGCAAAAAATTATAACTTATTTCATATGACATTTTTTAAATTAATCAATTTAATTAAAAAGACATAATTACTCATCAATGGGGTGTCATATCAGATCAGATCAATCTTGCGACATATGGCTTTAACGGCCCACCCACGTGACATTTGTAATGTTGGAACGTGGCTTGTACATAGGTGGGAAAGAAACGTGGCGGAAGTTTTGCAATGCTCTCCAGGGTACTATAGCAGCGTTGATGGCCATCGTGCACTATGTTTGCACCTGGGAGATGAGAATCGGGGTTTTGCGAGGTAATTCTTGCTTAGTTCCCTTGGAGGGCCAAACTGGGGCATTGATAAAGTAGAAGAGATGGTTTTGGCAGCTTGGTGGCATGTGTGGGGAGAATTCACTTCAAGCGTTCAATCAGAAGTCTGGGACCCGAGGCCAACCTGTAACAGCCCCAAGTTAAAAGTTCATGTAATAAAGTTAACAAAGGCAAAAATAAGACCAAGGTCGTGGGACACATATTCCAAGCTTAATGTTGGGCAAGACATGCTGGTGGGTGTTCATTTGGTTTATTGTGGCTAAGGGAAATTGGTAAAGGCAATGGCAAAGACTTTGAAAAGGCAAAGAGGCATTAATTGGCATTTTATTTATGAAATAATGGAAAATATGATAAAAGGAAGGTGAAATGTCACATGTTGCATGTGAGGGAGAAATTGAAGAAAATTTGAGAAAATTGAAGGAAAATAGAGAAAATTGAAGAAAATAGAGGTCTCATTAATAAAAAGGCTTATGAGAATCAATTCACAGCTTCTGTGAGTAGAAGCTTTTGTCAGTTCAGTTTTGGAGCTCTCTCTCTATTCTCTCTCACTCATACTCTTGCACACTTAGAGCATTCTTGGAGCACTGTAGCAATGGAGAAAGGAATGACAAGGAAGCAACAGGAAGCAAAGATCAAGCAAGGAAGAGTTGGATCAAGTGGCTACAGCGGGATTACTTGCAAGTATCGAGTTGCATGTATGATTTCCTTGCTAGTTTTGGCATGCATGGTACATGCATGTGTGTATTTGGTTCTCTTGTTGTCATTGGCATGGGTTTTGCCAAGTGTGACAGTGGTTTCAGCCTTGCCTTGCCATTTCCGGATAGCCATGGTGTGATGGGGTTCTTTCATTTGGTTTAGCTTTGGATTGCTGGATGGTTTTGGAATCGAGTGAGGTGGTCTCAAGAAAATTCCCAAAGGCCTAGGAATCCCTTGACTGGTAATGGTGGGATACACGGTAAAGCCTAAGGGTGGAGATGGGAAAATTCCTCATGGTATTGATGAAGAAATCTGGAGGCATCCAAGCTTGTTCAGACCTAGTAATCCCTTGATTAGTTTTGGCGGGATTGTAGTAAATCCTGGTAGTGTATGTTTCTTTTTTTGGGCCTATGAATCCCTTAACCAGTAATGGTGGGATTGTGGTAAAGCCTAGTTGTATAGATGAGGGTTTCATGCCTAGAAATCTCTTGACTGGTAATGGCAAGATATGCAGTAAAGTCTAAGGAAGCCCTAGTTGTTTTGTTGTGAGTGCCCTAGTTGTTTTGTTGTGAGTCTCGCATTCATGCTTGGAATATGGCACTAGGGTGATTAGCTAAAAGAAAGATTTGGTTCAATCCAATCTATGGTCGGGTGGTACGTGGAAGTCCCCGACTTGGTTGGATTTGCATATGTTAATAAGAGCTCGCTTTTCCCCTTATATTTCATGAGTATTTATACTTGTTATTATGTGGCCTTGATGGTTGTTCTGTGATTGTTATTATTATGGTTATGTATTGGTTATAAGCATGATTTTATGAGAAATTTAGTTGTGGATCTCTTCATGTTTTGATTAGTAAATGAATGGTTACTGAATGCATGACCTATTAGATGATAATGCAGCTATGGTGAGAGGCATCGGGCCTTCTTGACGATTCTCAAATAAGTGTGAGACCCTTATGTTCAGATATGTAATTGTAACCTATAGATTACATGTTCATGATGTGTTTGACGAAATGGTTGTCATGGTTGGGCCTCGTGAGGTGAAGTGCTTGATTAAATTTTGTATACCTATCTCTGTCTTGATGTGTTTTATCATTTTGGAAAGTTCTATCAACTTCTAGGTAGAGGTTTAGATCCTAGCCCTGAAAAAATGGCTCAGATCTCGAGGTCGTTGGCACAGAACTGAGTAATTAAGTCTACAGTCATTTGGAAGCAAGCTCATGGGAGCAACTAGAGGGTTATAGTCATTGGCTTTGCCTTGTCATGGGAGCGACCAAGAGTCTAGATCATTAAAAAGTCAAGTTAACTCAGGGGTTGGGTACTTGGAGTGGTTGGTCAGCTCCCGAGGGTCATGTAGTCCATGAGGGTGGTCAATAAAGTTTTGGTTGGACTATTCCACTTCCTTAACTGTATCTAGGAGGTTGAGTCATATCATAGTAACACTTCATCACATATTTACCCCAGTGGAATGATGAACTTGAGTAAGTGTGGGAGGAGGGTGTTACAGAGTGGTATCAGAGTAGGTTTCGCTCTATTTGGGTAATATCTGATACCATAGAGTGGTATCAGAGCATGGTTCAACCCTTGGACTAGATGGGTAGAATGTGTTTGTCATGCATGTATGTAGGTTGTATATGTGCTTGTTATGTATGCATGGTGGTAGTCATTGTTACAATTGTGTTGTCATGTAGAAGTTGATGATGTTGTTGTTGGAATGTGTTTGTCATGAATTCATGTCAGTTGTATATGCATTTGTTATGCATGTCAGTGTTTATGTGTTGTTATGAATGTATTGTTATGGCCATGGTTGTCGTGCATGAGGCCATGGTATGCAGTTGTTATTGTCATGCATGATGTCAATATATTGTTATGATTATGATTATACATGTATCATGCCAATCTGGTTGATCTTGCAGACGAGATATCCTCCCTTGAACTATACTGAGGTATGTTGGTTATGTTTATGTTTGGTTATCTGACATGGTATACTTGCAGGAAGAAGAGGATCAAATATGACTAGCAAAATGGTGGATTATAGTTCACGAGACTCTCCTTACAGATTAGATGAGAAGCATGGTGATAAGTACTCCCCTCACATAGCGAACACTTTAAGAAGTTTGAAGGCATAAATAAGAAGTTGCAAGGCATATAATGACAAAACCATTCAGTCACAAGAGAGTCTTGCCAGGGCACAAGATAAACAAGTAGAGGTCAATGTAGTTATCCTTCAGAGTTTGTCAGACTTGCGGAGACAAGTATCACTTAGGATCAGTCATGGACAAAAGGACAGAATTAATGGAGCCTATGGTAACAGATCTCATGATGGGCACAGGTCGGACATGGATGATACAGTCAAAGATGGCAAATTCTTGGATACACCTGATAGGAGAGGCAGTGGACATGGGCTTTATTCTAGTTCTAGTTTAGACATGTATCATGGTCATCATCGCTATCATCCTTACACGAGGAGTGACAAGGGATATTTTTCAAATGAGTTCAAGAAAGCCAAGCCACCTACATTTTATGGAGAGTTGAAGAAACCGGGAGATGCAGAGGCATGGTTGCTTGGGATGGAGAAATTCTTTGAGTTGCATGACTACACAGAAAACATGAAGGTTAGGATAGTTATTTTCAGCCTCAAAGGGAAAGCAAACATTTGGTGGGAATATGTGAAGTGGGTCAGAGACATCAGGACAGAGGAGTTGAGTTGGCATGAATTCAAGAGACTTTTCAGGAAGAAGTACTTGTCAAAGAGGTACTATGACAATAAAGCTAAGGAGTTTTATGAGCTAAAGATGGGATCAATGACAAATGACAAGTACAAAACTAAGTTCCTGGAGTTATTGGGGTATGTACCATATCTTAAAAATGAGAAGGCCAAAGTTCAAAGATTTGTTAGTGGATTACCATTAACATTTAAAGATCGGATTGAGTATGATGAGCCTCAGTTGCTTAAAGAAGCAGCTGGGAAGTTGAAACAATGTTATGAGCAATCAAAGCGTAAGACATAGTCTCAACAAGGTTGGAAAGGGAAAGACAAGGCTAAAGGTAAATGGCCACTGAAGCAAACAAGACCTCAGGATGCAGGTGAGAAAGAGAATGTTGTTCCTTACAAGAAGTTTAATGTAGTTGGAAAGGGACATGGGTCACAGCCTAGAGGGTAGCAGAACAAAGGTGATGGTAAAGGACAATTGCAGTGTTGGATATGTGGCAAGGAGCATCTCAAGAAGGATTTCCCATCATATCAGGGTGGTAGGCCTCATATCTAAAGTGCATAGGAAGTGCAGACAGTTGGGGATGTTGGACAAAGCATTCCTCAGATCTTTGTAGCATTGGATAATAGACAAGCAGATCACCAGGCATCTATTATCAAGATGGACAGTAAGCTTTGTGATCAAATTGTTTCTATTTTGATTGACCCTTGATCTAATTATAGTTTTGTTAACACTAACCTGATGGATAAGTTTGGTTTGAGAAAAGAAGTGCATGCAGAGTCTTGGTTAGTGCAATTGGCTGTAAGTACTAAGAAAAGAGTTCATCATTGGGTAAGAGCTTGTGCATTTGAGTTGAATGGTATGCCTATGTTAGTGCATCTGAATGTACTTCCATTGGGACATACAATATGCTTATGGGTATGGGTTGGTTGTATCTTCACAAGACTAAGGTGGATTGTTATGAAAAGGATATTGAGTGCATATATGATAATGGAGAACAAAGAACTTTGTAGGGTAAGAAGAAGGATACATCAGTTAGAATGGTTACAGTTATGCAGGCAAAGCCCAGTCGCGGGAAAGGGTGTGGGTTTTTTACAGTGCATATTTCTAGTGATAAAGGTAAAGATGTTGAGGATGTTGAAGTATTGAAGAGACACCCAATCTTGCAACAGTTTCAGGATGTATTCCCAACAAATATCTTAGAGTTGCCTCCTCACAGGGAAGTGGAATTTTCTATTGAGTTGGTGTTGGGGGCAACACCAACATCAAAGGCACCATACAAGATGAGCACTCCAGAGTCAGTGGAATTGAAGTTGCAGTTGAAGGAAATGCTTGATAGGGGATACATTAGGCCAAGTGTATCACCTTGGGGTGCACCGGTGTTCTTTGTGAAGAAGAAGGGTTGTACTCTCAAGTTGTGCATCGATTACAGGGCAGTTGAACAAGGTGACGATTAAGAACAGGTATTCGTTGCCATGGATTAATGATTTGTTTGACTAGTTGAAGGGAGCAACATTGTTCTCAAAGATTGATTTGAGATCAGGATATCATCAAGTACGCATTAAAGAAGAAGACATCTACAAGACTACTTTCCGGACCAGGTATGGGCATTATGATTTTGTTGTAGTTCCTTTTGGTTTGACTAATGCTCCAATTACTTTCATGTGCTTAATGAATATTGTGTTGTGTCCTTATCTAGACAAGTTTGTGATTGTAGTCATTGATGATATATTGATATATTCTAAGAATTAGGAAGAGCATGTTGAAAACTTAGCAGTAATATTGGGACTGCTAAGAGAGCATTAGTTGTATGCCAAGCTTAGTAAATGTAGTTTATTTCAGACAGAGGTACATTACTTGGGACATGTTGTTTCCAAGGAAGGCATATCAATGAATCTAGAAAATATAAGAGCTATTTTGGAATGGACAACTATTAGGAATGTGGATGAGGTCAGATCATTCATGGGGTTAGCAAGTTACTATAGGAGGTTCATCAAGAACTTCTCATAGATTGCCTATCCTATTACATCAATGTAGAGGAAATGAAATAAATTTGAATGGAAAAAGGAATGTGCAACAAGTTTTGAGCAGTTAAAGCAGTTGCTGACAAATGCTCCAGTTTTAAAGATTACAGATCCAGATAAAGAGTTTGTGGTATGTATAGATACTTGCAAGAGAATACTTGGTGGAGTTTTGATGTAGGAGGGACATCTGGTATGCTACAAATCAAGGAAATTGAATGAGCATGAGCAGAACTATGTGACACATGATCTTGAGTTGGTAATGATCGTCCATGCATTGAAGATGTGGAGGCATTATCTTCTTGGCAGGAGATTCATTCTGATGAGTGATCATAGTGGGCTGAGGTACTTGTTTGACCAACCAAATCTGAATGCCAGGCAAGCAAGATGGTTCCCAGGATCAATGAGTTTGACTTTAAGATCAAGTACATTAAAGGAAAAGAGAACATGGTTGCAGACGCTCTTAGTAGAAGAGAACATGTGAATCACATTACGACTATGAGTTCATATGGGACGTATTTACAATATCAGATCTTATAGGATGAAAAGTATAGGGAGCTTAGGCACATGTTACAACAGTTGGGTACAAGTGATCAGGATGTGGACTATTGTCTCACAGGGGATGGTTTGGTCAAATTTAGGGACATGATATATGTGTTGAACAACAGTGAGCTCAAGAAGCTTATCTTGAGGGAATTTAATGTTAAGGCATATTAACGTCACCCTAGATATCAAAAGACATTGACAATTGTGACAAAGTTCTACTATTGGCCGAATTTGAAGAAGAAAGTGGCAGGGTTTGTGGCTAGATGTTTGGAATGTCAACAATGTAGATTTTTACTTGTATATTCAATAGCTTATGTGATATGCTAAAACACAAGACAAGAATCTACTCTACTCTTCAACATAAACCAAAATTGATTGATGAAAACAATAAGCACAAAAAGAAGAATTTCAATCGCACATACCACAATATTTCTCTGGGGAAAGCAACTACTCAAAACCCTGACTATCTATATTACATTAACCAGAGGATCTGAGAAGAAAATATAATGCTTGTTCAACCTTGAAAAATTCCTACACAAGAACAATCTATCTCTCTACTTCACAAACTAGCTCAAGCCAACACTTAGTCAAATTTGTTGCCTACCAAGCCCCTACTTCCTTGCGCAATTCCTGAGAGAATTATCCCATATTTAATTTGGAAATTCCCCACTCATAACTGCATAATACATCCATATTCCCTCAAATGATTGCATTCACCATCTATACAACTTGGAAAATTATACAACCGATAGTGCATTGTCCCTGAACTCTAATCTCAACTGGGTCTTCCTCTGAACTGACATGCATGAATTATTTATGAGTGAATCTTCAATTAACTGGTGGAGCAGTGAAGTTGCTCCCCACTACTAGACCTCCTACTAGTTCCTCCAACTATTTGAACTAGTTTAACTGACTATAACTTAGTTAGGCTGAGTTAATTAATTATAACTCAAAAGAACTCAACTTGGGCCCCTAAAATTTAGGGATCACTCTACATGACACTAGATAGAATTCCACCTCGAATTTCCTAAGCCAACTAAGTCAAATTAACTTAGTTAACTGCTACAAGTTGTTATGAGAATAAAATTACAATTTAATTCCCAATTTAATCAAGGAAAAATTAAATTAAAATTTCTAGATGTTATTTTTAACAGTTCTTGTTGCTATTTTCAACGGTCTCTCTCAACAAGAAAGGAATTCAACTCTATCCCGATCTGGTACCTTTGGAATGTTCTACATGCAACACTTCTCTCTAGTGTTGTTGTTGCTGCAACTTCTGAAACTGAAAAAGCATCCAAACTGAATCAGTATGATGCATCTGTCAGCAGAGTCTATGACTGCTATTAGTTATTGCACTATCTATTGGAAACTCTGTGTTGTTGTTGACTCTGCATTATGCCATCTGCACTACTGCCAACTTTGCTCTGTGCTCCCCAGTATCTGACTGCTGCTAGTCTCTACCTCTGTCACTCTGACATCTGATTGCATCAACTGCCATTGATCCATCCTACTACTGTGTATTGTGGGCTCCCGTAGCAAGGTAATGATCCATGAGACAAAACATCTCAATGGACCCTGCCCAAATTTTTGCACTCTTGGGACTATTACTTCACATCGTCGGACCACCTCATATTAGGAGGTATGGTTGCATGTGCTCCCTCTACCCACTTGGCTCAAAATTCCCCCCTATTGAAGGTGTCTACTTGAGTGGATATCTACACTCGGTCTCCTCTCTGCTTCTCCAATCGTGGCTGCTCCACAACTTGTTGAGGCTACTTCTCGAGCTGCATTTGAGGCTGCATGTTGAAAGGTAATTCACGCTTGCTCTCAACCACCAAGTCTCTAACATTTGCCTTGCTCCTCAAGGCTTTTTATGCATCTTTTACCTCAAATGCATATAGGTTCTTGACTCACACACCGATCTGTTTCACTTGTCCCGTGGCGATGTGTCTAAGGAAAACATTTCCTTTGCTAAAAATCACATTGTAGCCATGGTCTTCCAATACCGTGATGGAAACAAGATTCTTCTTTAGTCCTGGAACATACATCACATTTGTGATTCTGAGAGGGGAGCCAAATTCCCTCTGAAAGGTAATTGTATTGATGTCGGTTGCGTTATACCTCCCATCATCTCTAAACTCTATGTTCTGCTTGAGGTTTTTCTCCTCCAAATCACTAAAGAGATCTCTATTCCCCGTTATATGAAACGAGGCATCGTTGTTGAGATTCAACATGCTTCCCATTATAGTGTTGGCCATGCATGCAATGAGAGTGAAATCAAGTTTGAATTGTGAAGCTAGATATTCCCCTGTTGCTGCTATTGCACACTCCTTCTTACGTGCTTTCTTCTGTGGGCAATTCGTGGCATAGTGCCCATACTCGTGATAGTGAAAACACTTGATGTTCGAAAAGTCCTTCTTCTTACCTCCTTCCTTGCCTTGGGACTTATTTACCTTGGTTTTGTTTTCTCTGCTGACTAATGAAAAGTCTTCTTCCACTTCTTTGGATGAGGTCCCATCTCTGGTGTTCCGCTGAAACTCTCCTTGTACCAAGTCAGACCACAACCACTCCCACTCTGGTAGCTTCTCCCTCCCATTAACTGGATCCTGGTAATTGTGCCAACTCTTGGGAAGTCCTAGAAGTGCTAGGCTCACCAAATCATCTTCGACAACAGTAATCCTGACACTTCCAAGCTCATCCCGACATTGAGTGAACTTGGTTAAGTACTTCGAAATTGAGTCACCCTTCTCCATCTTGATCTTTTTGAGTTTGTCCTTCAGTGCCAACTTCCTATGGTCATTGTTGTTTTGAAATAGGTCTGTCAATGCCTTCCAAATTGCAAATGGAGTTTCCTTGCCGTGGAGATTCGAGACAATATGATCTCGAACTCCTTCTAGGATAATCCTTCTCGCCTTTGCCACTCACTTTCTCCATTCAGCCAGAACTTTAGCATTCAACATTGGAGGCTTTAGAATATCATTATCTATGAATTCCTTTAGCCTCTTATCTTCCAACATTGCCTCCATCCTATTTTTGCAAGCTATGTAATTCGAGGTTCCCTCTAGGGCATACTCAAAGTCTCAAACCGTAGAATGACATTTTGCTGACTCTGAAGTATGAATTGCAAATTCGATTTCACCTGCACAACAAACTCGAATTCTCCTCTTCTATATTGTCTTCAACTCTAATACCATGTAGATTTTCACTTGTAGATTCAACAACTTATGTGATATGCTAAGACACAAGAGAAGAATCTACTCTACTCTTCAACATAAACCAAAATTGATCGATGAAAACAATAAGCAAAAAAGGAATACTTTCAATCGCAAATAACACAATATTTCTTTGGAAAAAGAAACTACTCAAAACCTCGACTATCTATATTGCATTAACCAAAATATCTGAGAAGAAAATGCAATGCTTGTTCAACCCCGAACAATTCCTACACAAGTATAGTCTATCTCTCTGCTCCACAAACCAGCTCAAGCCAACACTTAGCCAAATCTGCTACTTGTCAAGCCGCTACTTCCTTGCACAGTTCTTGAGAGAATTAGCCCATATTTAATTATGGAATTCCCCACTCATAACTGTGCAATCCATCCATAGGCCCTCAATTGATTGCATGCACCATTTGTACAACTCAGAAAATTATACAACTAATAGTGCACTGTCCCTGAACTCTAACCTCAACTGGGTCTTCCTCTCAACTGAAATGCATGAGTTATTTATGAGTGAATCTTCAGTTAACTGGTGGAGCACTGAAGCTGCTCCCCACTACTAAACCTCCTACTAGTTCCTCCAACTGTTTGAACTAGTTTAATTGACTATAACTTAGTTAGACTTAGTTAATTAATTACAACTCAAAAGAACTCAACCCAGGCCCCTCAAATTTACGGATCACTCTACATGAATCTAGATAGACTTCCATATCGAATTTCCTAAGCCAACTAAGTCAAATTAAATTAGTTAACTACTACAAGCTGCTATGAGATTAGAATTACAATTTAATTAAGAACAATTTAAATTAGAAATTATAGATGTTATTTTTAACATTTCTTGTTGTTATTTTCGACAAACAGGTAAAAGTAGAGTGTAAGCATCTAGGTGGTCTACTACAGCCGATTCTGATTCCAGAGTGGAAATGGGAGGTCATTTCCATGGATTTCATTGCAGGTTTGTCGAGGACATCTAGACAACATGATTATATTATGGTTGTGGTTGACAAGTTGACCATAGTAGCACACTTCATTCCAATGAAGTCTACTTATTCAACTAGTGATGTAGCACAGGTCTTCATTAGGTAGATAGTGAGGTTGCATGGTGTTCCAAAGAAGATTATTTTAGACAAAGATTCTAAGTTCATTTCCAAGTTTTGGAACGAGTTATTTGCAGGTTTAGGTATAAGGTTGGCCTTCAGTACAACTTATCATCCACAAACAGATGGAAAAACAAAGAGGGTTAATAGGATTTTGGAGGACACGTTGAGAATGTATGTTATGCATCAACAACAAAAGTGGGAAGAGTACCTTCCACTGGTAGAGTTTTCTTACAACAATGGGTATCAAGAATCACTGAGGATGACTTTGTTTGAGGCATTTTATGGACGAAGTTGTAATACTCCCATCAGTTGGAGTGATCTAGTGAATAGAGTGTTGATAGGACCAGATATGTTGGTAGAGATGGAACAAGAAATGTAAGTTATCTAGCAGAATCTGAAGGCAACATAGGACAGGAAGAAAAGTTATGCAAATCAGCACATGACATTTAAGGAGTTTTAGGTTGGGGAACATGTGTAGTTTCTCATCAAGCCTAAGAAGAGCTCCTTGAGGATTGGTCATGTGCGAAGTTGGCACCTCGGTATTGCAAGCCTTTCGAGATCCTTGAGAGGATTGGACCAGTGGCCCACAAACTTGCATTGCCTCCGACAGTGAAATTCCATGATGTTTTCCATGTTTCATTGCTTAAGAGATATGTAAAAGATGTTGATCATGTTATTGATTAGTCTTTATTACAAGTGGAACTAGAAGGAGAATTCCAACCAGAACCTTAGCGCATTTTGCAGCAGAAAGAACTCATGCTCTAGAATTGATAAATCGAGTAAGTTAAAGTGCAGTGGAAGCACTTTGGGCCTGATGATGCTACATGGGAGATGGTTGATCAGATGTTGGCTATGTATCCTTCATTATTTGTTGGTGAAGGAAAATGAATTTTGGTATATGTACATATTTATGTATGGTTGTTATTGTAAATACCTCAACGAATTGTGTTATAAAGCTCCAATAAGTGGTATGGGTGTCATGTTGTTATGCTTGTCATGTTGCTTTGCTTTTCAATAGGTTGATCATTGTAAATATTTCATCGAGCTAAGTTATAAGCTCCATGGGAAATATGTTTTGCTTTTCAGCGGCCTTATTGATTGTATGTGTCATAGAACACTGAGGACGGTGTTCCCCTAAGGGGGGGGGGATTTGTAATAGCCTCGGGTTAAAATTGTTAAATTTTCATATTGTTCAATTTTGTATCAATACTTTAGCTCAATTTATCTTTTCATTAACAGTGCATCCAATTATTATCAATATAACCAATCATAAATGTAATTGAAGAAAGAACAATATATACAATGATATAGAAGACAACAACACAACCTTAAGAGATAGAATATTGGTCCAAGACCAGGGAAAAACCCCATAAGAGGGAAACCCTTTCAAATTTTGTTCTTTAGTAGATTGTCATAAAAAAAGATTTCAACAGTGAGTACAATGAACCCAATACATATGATTTGCAAAGAGAACAATAAATCAGATATACAGATCTGTTATAACAACGGAGAAACCCAGATCTACCAAATCACTGAAGATAGTAAAGCCAAGATGTTAAAATCCTAGATCTGAATTGAGTCGCCCTCATTAACACCGTCTGCGGGCGACTAAAACTTCACGGTCGCTCTCATGAATACATTATGCGGGCGACTGTAACTGCAGAGTCACTCGTAGGACGTCTCTGTGCGTGCGACCTCGGCACCGAACTGCAAAAACCCACAGTTGCTTTCTTGACAAACTGTGCAAGTGGCCAGAGGACTAAAGTCGCACTCTGACTAAGCTATGCCAACAATTGCACTGTCAGGGTCACTCCCAGGGACCAGATCCTTCTGATCTGCCTCTGAACCCAAAGTCGCTCTCTCTGAAATGTCTCTAAGCGACTAGAGAGCCAAAGTCGCTCTCTTGCCTACTCTATGCCTACAACCAAGGAGAAAAAACTTATTTTCTATGACAACGACTAAGATCTAGAAAACCCTAACCCATAGCGAACCTTTCGCCTATACTTTCAGACCCAATGTGAACTTCTTTTGATGAACCTGTGCGAGCCAAATAGAAGAATAGAAACATGCCTTGATTGAGTGTGTTCAAATGAGCTTGAGGTCGCTTCCTTTTATAAGCTTTCTTGAGAGTTTACTTGGGGTTGAGGTTGACCCAAGCAGTTACCGAAGTGGTAAGGGCTGACCCATTCCATAATGATTGAATGAATAAAATAATTCAAAACTTAACTTCCGCTTAACCGAATCGAGTAATATTTAGGTCGATTTTGGTCCTATTGTAAAGAGAAATTTAATGCAAGCATCATCTTGGTCATCTTAGTTGTTCAATGTGAAATTTGACCCTAGTTGTAAAATTAACACTCCCTCTCAACTAGGAAGAATTCCATTTGACAATATTTGTCAGTTGATCTTTACATCATCCTGTCAAGTTGTTGTAATGCTTGACTCTCTCTACTCAACTTTAACTACTAAAACTTTCTCGGATCTAGAAGAAGAATTTGTTACTGTAGGGGAGCTCAAGCTGCCACCCTCTATCCATCATATCGTTGTCTGGGATCTCTACTAACGGGCTACTACCTGGAATATCATCATCAATCGTCATCGGAGAGCGTATCATCAGGGAGCACATCACAATCTGGAACCATATCTGGGAGCAATATCTTCCACCCATACCAAGCAATAGGATAACACATCTCACATGGGAGTGCACCCTCGACCCTGGAATCTCATCGGGAGCTTACCCTTTACCCGGAATCATATCGGGTTATCTCAACCCATCCTACTACCTATTGACCTTCCCATCAATGACCTAGAATAGTCATGTGGTAGAACACTTGCATCATAAACGACTTGGGTTGTACACCTCGAGTACACTCTTAACTCATTGGGCACAATGAGGAGAGTTATTCCTGTCAAGCTGGCATGCTTGAGGGTATGATGCCAACTGGGGTATACTCTGCAAAGACCAAGAGGGGAGCAATATTCTCCGACCCTATAAAGATAAGGGAGCAACATTCTTCAACCCTAGGTAATAGATAGGGTAACACCCTATTGTCCAGAGTTCCCTCAACCCCAAGAGCCCTCTATCTCAATTCCTCACCCTGGGAGCTCAAGCAGGGTAGGAAGAGTATGCTCAGTGTCCTCGATCAGTGTTGCCCCTTATCCGGAGGGGCTACATCCATCAGTCCAAGTTGTTCTCTAAAAATCGAGAACTTTCTCTTTGGTAATGCCTTGGTGAGAATATCTGCAATATGTTCATCTGTCGATATGTGATGGAGCTTGACAACTCCTCTCTGCACCATATCTCGAATGAAGTGATATCGAATTTCAATATGCTTGGACTTGTCATGAAACATAGGATTTTTCTGCCAAACGGATCCCACTCTTGTTGTCACAATATATAATTGTGGTGTCTAGGACCTACTCAAACAACTCTCCAAAGAGTTTTCTCAGCTATACTACCTCGCAACTAGTCATGCTAGCGATAATATATTCTGCTTCGACTGTGCTCAATGCTACAGACTTTTGTTTCTTGCTCATCTAGGATATCATGGCAGATCTAAGGCTAAAACAACATCTAGATGTACTTTTCTTGTCGATAAAATTTTCGGCCCAATCAGCATCAATGTATCTATGGAGTTGAACATTTCCTACAAAATATCTCAGACCAAGTGTAATCGACCCATGCCAATATCTCAATACATGTCTGGTAGCTATCCAATGTGAGTGGTGGGGCTCGGTCATGGATTGACTCAAAGTGTTTACTGCATAGCATATGTTTGGAGGGGGGTTCACAAGGAATATCAGAGCCCCAATTAGTTGTTTATATTGAGATGGATTCTCTAAGTATGGTCCTGCAACATCTACACATAATTTCTTGAAGTTTATTTCCACTGGAGTGACCATGGATTTACATTCAGTCATTCCAAATATTTCCAGCAACTTTACAATGTATTTTCCTTGTGATAGGAAAATCTCACCAGACTTTTGCCACACTTCAAGGCCCAAAAAGTAGTGCATGAGACCAAGGTCTTTCATCTCAAACTCAGAGGCTAGCTTCCTCTTACATTCGATCATCAGAGGCTCACTACCTATCAAAAATAGATCGTCAACATACAAAACCAAAATCAATGGCATACCTTGGACTACCTTGAAGTAGAGGTTGGGATCAACATTGCTTCTTGTGAATCCCAACTTCACTAAGTAACTGTCAATACGTGCATACCAAGCTCGGGGAGCTTGCTTCAAACCATACAATGCCTTCTTCAACCTGCAAACATGTGTTCTTCGATCTTCCACTTCAAATCCTTGTGGTTGTTCAACATATACCTCTTCATGTAACATGCCATGGAGGAAAGTGGTCTTTACATCCATCTGATGAAGAGTCCATCCCTGACTTGCAGCAAGGGAAACTATAGAACGGATGGTTGTATATCGAGCTACGAGAGAAAATATGTCATCATAATCTTCTCCCTCTTTCTAAGAGAAGCCTCGAGCCATGAACCTTGCTTTATATTTCTCAATGTTGCCATCAATTCCATGTTTGATTTTAAATAACCATTTTGAAGTCACAACAGACTTCCCTTTTGGTCTAGGTACAATATCCCATACATAATTTTTCATAATTGATTCATATTCTTCAACCATAACATCCTTCCAAACTTGTTCTTTTACTGCTTCTTCGAATGTGGATGGTTCGGTGTGAATCATAGTACTCATAGCAGCAACATATCCCTGATACCTGCATGGTTGTTTCCTTTTTCTAAATGATATGTGGAGGGGGACGTTTCTTTTAGTATCCTGTAAAGTATCGCGAAGCCAAAGTCGTCTCTTCTTGGAGAGAAGATCACTTGGAGGAGGATCTAACAAATCCATGGGCTCTATGGGATCATCAACCATATCAGGCTCAGGTGCACACAGACCATCCAGAATATCCTAGTCATCATTCTCTTCCTTTGGAGGAGGAGGTGGAGGAAGATCTCTTTATTTTCCAAGAGCTGCATCTTCATCGAATATTACATCCCTACTAATTTCAACCTTCCTCTGACTAGGAATATAAATTCTATATGCTTTAGAATTTTCACAATTACCCACAAACGTACCTTTTTTGCCAGTGGCTTCCAGTTTGTTCCTTTTGTCTTTCGGCACATGGAAATACATTGGGTATCCAAATACACGAAGATGGTTGATATCAGCTTAGTGCTAGTGAATATTTCTTCAAGAGTCTTGTTTTCCAATGCTTGATGAGGCACTTTGTTCTGAACATATACTGCAGTAGATGTGGCTTCAGTCCAAAGGAATTTTGGCACCTTTTGATCATGGAGCATAGCACATGCAACTTCTAATATAGACTTGTTCTTTCTTTCGGCTAGACCAATCTGTTCAGGAGTATATGGCACAATCGTTTCCTTCTTGATTCCATCTTTCTTGCAAAATGCTATGAATTATTTTTACATGTTTTCTCCTCCATTATGAGACCTGAAGACTTTGATTCTCTTTCCTGATTGATTTTTGATCAATGCTTTGAATTCCTTGAATGTTTCAAAGGATTCATCAATGTGCTTAAGATAATTTATCCATGTATTTCTTGAGAAGTCATCAATAAAAGTTATGTAGTAGAGATGACCACCAACAGAATGTATAGGCATTAGACCACACATATCATAATGAATGAGATGAAGGATGTCATGAGTTTTGTTCTTACTGGAGGGAAATGGTCCCCTTGTTTTTTATCTACTTGCACAACCTGAACAAACACCATCATGATGAGCATGAAAATCGAGAATACCAGATACCAATTTCTTTAATTTTGGAAGTACATCATAGTGAAGATGAGCTCGTCTATGGTGCCATAATTCGCTCAACTGATTGGTATTATGAACCAATGCAAAGAGAGGTCTTCCAGTGACCCTATAGAGACCTTCAAATCTCGATCCTAATGTGAAGGCATCTTGCATAGATGAATCAGTAGGCCAAGTTAGAATTTGACCTTTGATGAAGGCAACCTTCATCCATTTGTCTTCCAATGCAGATACAGATACCAAATTCTTCATTAATCCTGGTATATACATGGCATCATGCAGCAGAACTGATTCCCCAGAATTTAGCTGAAATTTGATAGACCCAAAACCTTTCATGGGATGAGTAGAATTGTCTCCAAGAATGATCTTTAGCTTAGTCTCCCTCTCTACCAGATCAGAGAGGACTTATTTATAACCAGAGAAATGATAAGTGGCCCCACTATCAACCAACCAACTATCCCACGAATCCGATGGAGAAGAACTACTAAGAGCATAAATGAGAATGTATTCAGATTTATTTACAACTTACATTCATACCTGGGATCCCTTGGCTTCTTTTGAGGAGGAATATTTTCTTCACGGTCGCTTGAGGAGTCTCTTCTTCTTCTATCATCTCTTCTATCATGGTTATTTCTTTGATTTTATTTTCTTCTTTTATTATTGTAGTTGCCTCTAGTGTTGTAGCGTGGCCTCTTTCCTTTTTCAGGACAATCTCGTGCATAATGACCTTTCTTATGACAATTGAAGCATTCAATATGAGATGTTGATCTGTCATTCCTTATTTTTGTATTTTGAGAAGAAGGCTTCCTTGATGAACCTCCTCTTGTCTTCTTTCTTTTGCCATGAGTGATGTATGTAGCGGGTTCTCCCTCTTCATGCTTTTGAATCCTTCCTCTTACTATCATTTTGGATTCTTCTTGAGTGAGTTTTCCAATGATCTCATCATATGACGGAAGGACATTGTTGTTGCTGATAGTGGTAATGAAGGTTTCCCAAATAGAGGGGAAACCTCTAAGAGTCACACTACTAGTTCCCTGTCAGGTACATTTTCTCCAACCCTCTGCAATTGATCTCTAAGACAAGAGATCCTCATAATGTAAGATTGAACAACTTCCCCTTTGTTCATATTGACTTCCTTGAGTTGATCTTTCAAGGTGATGATCTCGTTTAGGTTGTTGACTTCATACATGTCAATTATCTTGTCATACATGTCTTTAGAATTTCTTAAATTCCCAACATAAGCAAGTAAGTGATCTTGTAAACCATCAGATATAATTTGATTTGCTTTAGACTCAGCTTTCTTGTACCTGTTCTTGAGAGAAACAGAAGCATTTTATGGAGGCTCAGGCACCCTTCCTTGAATGTATTCTAGCACATCATTGTTGTTGTCTATGATCTCCAATCCGACTTTCCATGCAGCAAAGTTTGATGCATCACCCAACTTTTCAAGCTCCTGAAGGTAGAGGAAGACATCTTGACCTTGAATAGGCGGTCTGCTTTCTAAAGGAGAGGGCTTCAAATCTTATCTTCTCTTGGGCTTGACTTTCACCTTAGATCTGAAACCATGTTAAATTTTCAGATTGTTCAATGTTGTATGAGTTACTTTAGCTCAATTTATCTTTTCATTGACAATGCATCCAATTATTAGTAGTATAACTAATCATAAACGTAACTGAAGAAAGAACAATATATGCAATGATATAGAAAATAACAACATAATCATAAGAGACAGCAGATTGGTCCAAGACCTGGGAAAAACCCCACAAGGGGGAAACCCTTTCAAATATTCTTCTTTAGTAGATCGTCATAAAAATATTTCAACAGTGAGTACAATGAGCCCAATACATATGATTTGCAGCGGAGAACAATAAATCAGATCTACAGATCTATTATAACATAAGAGAAACCCAAATATACTAGATCACTGAAGATGACTGAAGCAAAGATGTTAAAATCCTAGATCTGAACTGAGCCGCCTTCATCAATATTGTCTGCATGCAACTGAAACTTCAGGGTCACTCTCATGAATATAGTATGCGGGTGACTGTAACTGCAGAGTCACTCCTAGGAGGTCTATGTGTGTGCGACCTCAGCACCGAACTGCAAAAACCAATAGTTACTCTCTTGACGAACTGTGCGAGTGGCCAGAGGACCAAAGTCACACTCTAACTAAGCTGTGCCAGTGAATGCACTGTCAGGGTCACTCCCAGGGCTACCTGGTGTAAGCAACCAGGGATCGGATCCTTCCGATTTGCCTCTGAACCCAGAGTCGCTCTCTTTGAACTGTCTTTGAGAGACTAGAGAGCCAAAGTCGCTCTCTTTCCTACTCTGTGCCTATGACCAAGGATGAAAAACTTTTGTTTTGTGCCAACGACTAAGATCCAGAAAACCCTAACTTAGAGCGAACCTTTCGCCTGTACTTTCAGACCTGATGCAAATTTTTTTCGATGAACTTGTGCAAGCCAAAAAAAATAAATAGAAGAATAGAAACGTGCCTTGATTTAGTGTGTTCTAATGAGCTTGAGGTCGCTTCCTTTTATAGGCTTTCTTAAGGGTTTACTTAGGCTTGAGGTTGACCCAAGTAGTTACCCAAGTGGTTAGGGCCGACCCATTCCATAAAGACTGAATGAATAAAATAATTCAAAACTTAACTTGCGCTTAACCAAGTCGCGTAATCTTTAGGTCGATTTTGGTCCTCCAGAAAAGGGTAATTTAATGCAAGCATCATCTTGGTCATCTGAGCTGTTCAATGTGGAATTTGACCCTACTTGCAAAATTAACAAAAAAATTCATGTAATAAAGTTAATAAAGGCAAAAATAGGACCAAGGTCAAGGGGCACGTATTCCAAGTTGAATGTTGGAAGACATCCTAGTGGGTGTTCTTTTGGTTTATTATGGATATGGGAATTTGGAAAAGGATTTGAAAAAGAAAAGAGACATTAATTGACTTATGAAATAATGGAAAATAAGAGAAAATGAAGGTGAAAGGTCACTGGTTGCATGTGAGACTAAAATTGAAGGAAAATAGAGAAAATTAAAGAAATTAAAGTGTTGAAAAGTGTGCAACAAGAAATGATAAATTTAGAATGTGCTAAAAATATACCTGCTAAAAGTAGTAGTTTGGCCAGTGAGGTCATTGGCCACATTGGGTGAGAGGTGAAACTGCTAAAAATAGAAAGTTCTAAAATAGCATTTCTGGGTCCCTTCCTATTTATAGCAGTCCCTAGTCTATCTATAGGAAGTAAAATTAATTTTGGTCTTAACAACAATTTAAAATATTAATTAATTAATCTCCATGAGTTAATTAATTATGGAAAATTAAACTTGAAGTCTTTGTGAGATCATGCAATTATTTTCTCCCTTGATTAAAGGAGATAAGGTTCAACTCTATAATGAGAGAATCAGTTGACTTAGTTTAACTTAGTCAAGTCCAGTTAGATTATTTTAACAAGTTGTTAAAATAATAAAATATAGTTTGTTAATGTTTGCATGCATGTGACAACTATTATTTTAGATAACTGAGAATTCACTCATGAATAACTGATGCATGTCAGTTCAGACAGAGACCCAGTTGAGATCAGATGAGGGACAATGTACTATCAGATGCTTGGATATTTCTAGTAAGTATTCCTTGCATGGAGAAGGATCTATTATAGGAGATTGGAGGACTTGTTGCCTATATATTGAGGCCTAGATAGTCTATGATCTTCATCTTCTGATTGAAGATTATCAGGATCTTTTGATTACAGAGAGAGCAGGATAGCCTGAGAGCTGATTCTTTTTGTATTGTGAAGAGGATTTCCACTTGATTGATAATACATGGTTGGGGTTTTATGCTGGTGTTTTCCCATGGATATATCTTGTGTTATGTGTGATGATTTCTCATTCTCAGTTATATGTGTTCTTATTGATGTTGCTCATGGTTGATTAAGCTTCTGCTAAATTGTTTGTAGAAGTAGATCAAGTGTTTTGCTTTAATACATTGCATTACCAGGTGATCTACAGGTGGGAAATTTCTACATGGTATCAAAGCTAGCTGATTTGTGGAAAAATTCTACAAAATTCTACATGGTATCAGAGCTAGCTAATTTGTAGAAAAATTCTACATGGTATCGGAGCACAGGTGATCAAGCAAGAACAGTATACTGAGAGGAGATTTCAAAGTTTTGAGTTTTGGGCCGAGAGTTTGCAGAGCAGATATGAAAAATTTTGTACAAAATTTTTAGAAATAAATAGCATATTTGGATTCCTTGCGGAAAAATACCCAAAATCAAAAAACAAATCGGCTGAATCGGAGTTCGGATGAGGGAGATATCGCTGATTTAAAATCAGCTCATTTTCTAGAAAATTTCGTGACGGCGGGAAAGTGGAAATAGATTGGTGTGCTAGCCAAGAACCTGTATGCACTTGAGGTACAAGATGCATGCAAAGCCTTGAGGAGCAAGGAAAATGTTAGAGACTTGGTGGTTGAGAGGGAGGGTATATTACCTCTCAACATGCAGAGCCAGAAGAAGTCTCAGACGATTGTGGAGGAGCCACGATTGGTGTAGCAGCTTCAGGAGGTTGTGGAGAAGCCACAACAGAGGAAGTTGAGTGGAGATCGAGTAGAGACATCTACTCATGCAGAGACCTCCAGTAGGGGGAAACTTCGAGCCAGGTGGGAAGAGGGATCACATGCAGCCATACCTCCAAGTAGGAGGTGGGGCGATATAGAGTGATTGTCCCAAGGAGGAGGGGTGGGATCCTTGAGGTACCCAACCTCTTGGATGAGACCTTGCTATGGGAGCCCTGATGTGGAGTAGCAGGAACTGACTGATTGGGTAGAGACAGATGCAGATGGAGCGGTAGAGAGAGCGACAGTGCAGGGAATCCAAGGACAGTGCATAGCTAGCAGGTTGTAGCAATGCGAGAGGCACAAGTGTTTTGCACAGTGCTAGGTGGCACAGAGAGGCGTGCAATGGTACGAGATGCATGGAGATGTTGTAGTAGCGCAGATGTTAGAGAGGGAGCACTTGTCAGTAGCAGGTAGAGCTTCAGCATCAAAGTATGTTCCTAGCCCAACAGAGTGGTTAGTTGGGAGTGATTTTATTCCAAGTGTTGTTGGAGCAAGTGGACCGGGTAGATGTGTTGCATGCAAAACATTCCAGAGTTATAGGATCGGGTTCGAGAGGAAGCCTTTCTTGTTGAGAGGGAGTGTTGAAAAGTGTGCAACAAGAAATGCTAAATTTAGAATGTGCTAAAAATAGACCTGCTAAAAATAGTAGTTTGGCTAGTGAGGTCATTGGCCACATTGGGTGAGAGGTGAAACAACTAAAAATAGAAAGTTCTAAAAATAGCATTTCTGGGTCCCTTCCTATTTATAGCAGTCCCTAGTCTATCTATAGGAAGTAAAATTAATTTTGGTCTTAACAGCAGTTTAAAATATTAATTAATTAATCTCCATGAGTTAATTAATTATGGAAAATTAAACTTGAAGTCTTTGTGAGATCATGCAATTATTTTCTCCCTTGATTTAGGAATTTATCCCTTGATTAAAGGAGATAAGGTTCAGTTCTATAATGAGAGAATCAGTTGACTTAGTTTAACTTAGTCAAGTCCAGTTAGATTATTTTAACAAGTTGTTAAAATAATAAAATATAGTTTGTTAATGTTTGCATGCATGTGACAACTATTATTTTAGATAACTGAGAATTCACTCGTGGATAATTGATGCATGTCAGTTCAGACAGAGACCCAGTTGATATCAGATGAGGGACAATGTACTATCAGATGCTTGGATATTTCTAGTAAGTATTCTTTGCATGGAGAAGGATCTATTATAGGAGATTGGAGGACTTGTGGCCTATATATTGAGGCCTAGGTAGTCTATGATCTTCATATTCTGATTGAAGATCATTAGGATCTTCTGATTACAGAGAGAGCAGGATAGCTTGAGAGCTGATTCTTTTTGTATTGTGAAGAGGATTTCCACTTGATTGATAATACATGGTTGGGGTTAAATGCTGGTGCTTTCCTATGGATATATCTTGTGTTATGTGTGATGATTTCTCATTCTCAGTTATATGTGTTCTTATTGATGTTGCTCATGGTTGATTAAGCTTCTGCTAAATTGTTTGTAGAAGTAGATCAAGTGTTTTGCTTTAGTACATTGCATTACCAGGTGATCTACAGGTGGCAAATTTCTACATGGTATCAGAGCTAGCTGATTTGTGGAAAAATTCTACAAAATTATACAGAAAAGAGTAATTTAATGTAAGCATCATGTTGGTTATCTGAGCTGTTCAATGTGGAATTTGACCCTACTTGCAAAATTAACAAAAAAATTCATGTAATAAAGTTAATAAAGGCAAAAATAAGACCAAGGTCAAGGGACACGTATTCCAGTTGAACGTTGGAAGACATCCTAGTAGGTGTTCATTTGGTTTATTATGGATAAGGGAATTTGGCAAAGGATTTGAAAAAGAAAAAGACATTAATTGACTTATGAAATAATGGAAAATAAGAGAAGATGAAGGTGAAAGGTCACAGGTTGTATGTGAGACGAAAATTGAAGGAAAATAGAGAAAATTAAAGAAATTAGAGAACCCATTAATACAAAGGCTTTTGAGGACCAGTTCATAGTTTTTGTCAGCATAAGGTTTTATCAGTTAAGTTTTAGAGCTCTCTCTCTATTCTCTCTTTCTCATACTCTTGCACACTTAGAGAATTCTTGGAGCACTTTACCATTGGAGAAAGGAAGGACAAGGAAACAAAGAGAAGAAAAAATCAAGCGATGAAGAGTTAGATCAAGTGACTACAATGGGATTACTTGTAGGTATCGAGTTGCATGTATGATTTCCTTGCTAGTTTTGGCATGCATGTTACATGCATGTGTGTATTTAGTTCTATTGATGTCATTGACATGGGGTTTTTTAGGTGTGGTAGTGGTTTCAACCTTTCCTTTCTATTTTGGGATAGCCATGGTGTGATGGGGTTCTTTCATTTGGTTTAGCTTTGGATTATCGGATGGTTTTGGAATAAGGTGAGGTGGTCTCAGGAAAATTCCCAAGGGCCTAGGAATCCCTTGACTGGTAATGGCGGGATACATGGTAAAGCCTGAAGGTGGAGTCATGAAAATTCCTCAAGGTATTGGTGAAGAAATTTGGAGGCATCCAAGCTTGTTTAGGCCTAGTAATCCTTGACCGATTTTGGCAAGATTGCGGTAAAGCCTCTTAGTGTATGTTTCTTTGTTTGGTTCTGGGAATCCCTTGGCTAGTAATGGTGGGATTGTGGTAAAGTTGGTTGTATAGATGAGGGTCTCAATCATAGAAATCCCTTGATCGGTAATGGCGGGACATGTGGTAAAGCCTGAGGAAGCCCTAGTTGTTTTGCTGTGAGTCCCACATTCATGCTTGGAATATGGCATGAGGGTGACTGGTTGAAAGAAAGATTTGGTTCAGCCTAATCTATGGTCGGTTGGTACGTGGAAGTCCCTGATTTAGTTGGATTTTCATATGTTAATAAGAGCTCTCTTTCCCCTTGTAATTCATAAGTATTTGTACTTGTTATTATGTGTCTTTGATGGTTGTTTATCATTGTTATTATTCTGGTCATGTGTTGGTTATAAGCATGGTTTTATGACATATTTAGTTGTGGCTCTCATCATGTTTTGATTAGTAAATGAATGGTTAATGAATGCATAACCTATTAGATGACAATGCAGCTATTGTGAGAGGGCATCAGACCTTCTTGATGATTATCAGATAAGTATGAGACCCCTATGTTTAGATATGTAATTATGACCTGAAGATTACATGTTCATGATGTGTTTAACGAAATGACTGTCATGGTTGGCCCCGGTTAGGTCAAGGGCTTGATTAAGTTTTGTATATCTATATTTTTCTTGATGTGTTTTATCATTTTGGAAAGTTCTATCAAGTTTTGGGTAGATGTCTAGATCCCAACGCTAAAAAAGTGGCTCAGATCCTCAGGGCCCTTAGCACAGAACTGAGTAATTTAGTCTACAATCATTGGGAAGTAGGCTCATGGGAATGACTGGAGGGTTACAATTGTTGTTTTTCCTTATCATGGGAGCAACCGAGAGTTTAGATCGTTAAAAAGTAAAGTTAACTCATGGGTTGGGTACCTGGAGTGGTTGGTTAGCTCTTGTGGCTCTTGTAGTCCCTGAGGGTGGTTAGTGATGTTTTGGTTAGATGATTCCACTTCCTTAACTGTACGTAGAAGGTTGAGTCATATCATAGTAACACGTCGTCACATATTTACCCTAGTGGACCGATGAACTTGGTTAAGTGTGGGAGAAGGCTATTACACGACCTTTTTAACGAAACTGGAAGAAATGGTCTCCTCTAATTTTAGGCGTTGGCGGTTCAAATAGATGGAAGATGTCGCGACTCTAGTTTAGCATAATGGTGGAGCGTAGAGACAGGGGTTGTTTGGTCCTCAGGTAATCTCACTTTCATTGTCTCCTATTGCGTTCTCAATGTTAGTTCATGAGGGTTGACTTGGTGTCCAAAGAGCTAGTCTCTCGGGTCGAGAAATACATTGGTCTATTGTTAATTATATTGTTCTTGGAGTGGTTAGTCTGTGGGTGGACTCTAAGGTGAGTGGCCTTTCTCAAGAGTGTGTTGTTCAATACAACACCTCCATTTAGGGGATTGAGTGGGATAGGGTCAGGCGGGTTCTGAACCCTTCAAGCCTAAAGGCCTTACCTCAGTGCTCTGTCCCTTTTTAGGTCCATGGGGGGCCATCTGTGATGTGGGGTTCCTATGAAAAGTGGGATGTGTTTATTTTACTTATGGGTAAAATTTTCAGGGCAAGAGGGGCGAGAATGTCTTCAGTTTGGTGTTAGGACCACTCGTGGAAGGTAATGAAGATGTTGAGGCAACATGGAAGGGACAGAAGGGGTGTTGACCCATGTGGCCAACTAGGTGAGCGAGTGGCCAGGGTGGAAGTGTTGTTGGAAGAAGAAAGGATAGTAAAGAAGTGGAGGGTGAGTTCACCCATGACAAGGGCTAGTCCCCAGATCATGTAGAACGGTCATCGTCGTTGGGCATGATTGCAGAACAATTGTGTGGCATCTCGGTGCACCTAGATGTTATTCGCTAATAAATATATGATGATTGAAATGAAGTAATTGCTTATATAAACGATGTGCAGTTTAGCCAGGGTGAAATCCTGGATTACCTTGCCTCGATAAGGCACAATCAACGTCACTACCGTGAAAGATTGGATGAAATTGAGGCCCGCGTAGCAGACATTGAATATCATGTGCATGAAGGGAATGACCCTCAAGTGGTTATAGGCGAAGGTCATAGCCAAAACTCCCCCCCTCACTACAACAAAAAAGGTCATTGGTGAGGATCATGCTTGTGACGAACCTTTAAGGTTCATCACTAATGTTGCATATGGTGACGGTCCTTAAAAAAGTGTTGTTATAAGTGCACATAGTGACGGTCCTTTAAGGTTTGTCACCAAAGCAATTTTCAGTGACACTTTTGGTGAGGGTTGTTAAAGACCCATCACTAATTCTCTCTTTGGTGACACTTCTAGTGACAATATTTTATTGACCATCACCAATGCTCTTTTTGGTTACTTTTGGTGACGGTCAAAAAATGTCTGTCATCATTCATAATTCCAATGATTTTTTTATGACGCTATGTGCATGTTACTATATTTTTTTGTCAAAAGATAACGATTTAATACCATATTTGTGGAGTCTTTTTCCTTGTGTGTCCAAGGCCATAGTGGTTAGATTCAGTCAATTTGTTAAGAAGTAATTAGTGTGTATCATTTCCCTCAAGTAATGAGAATATAATTTTCCTACGAGTCAACACATGATTCATCTCTATTAGGTTTATTATACAACAAATTCCCTTTAGATAAAGTTCCACTAATGTGTGTAGGAACTATATTATCTAAAACATAATCAAGATGTGTCAATTCTATTAATGAGAGAGACCTATCACTCCTCAACAATCTTGGCACACACTAAAATTCCTTGGCACCTCGCATGTCTTGGAATATATTTGTACCTTGAACATCATGGCATGACTAGGACACCCAAGCACATGTTGGCAATCCCTAACATAACATAGCACTATCCTAGAATGTGTTGGCATGCCTTCTAGTCCCCAGAATTCCCTGCAACACTTTGGCATGCATTAACATACAATATCACTTGGAACACATTGGCACTTGGCATGTGTTGGAACCTATTATTAGTGTGCCTAGCATTCCCCTTTTGAAAAATATAAAGTTCTAACTTATTAACCCTCTTATGTGTTCATTTCCTTGCATTTGAGCTTGGATCTTCCTTTTGTTTCCTTAACACTCCTTGCCACATATTGGCATACCCTGGCACCCTCCACATCCTAGCATGCCTTAGCATATGGCATGCCTTGGCACTATTTGGCACATGTTAACACACACTGGGACTCCCTAGCACACTCTAGCACTTCTTGACATGCCCTGATATTACCTAGCATGCCTTACCAATGCTTAGCATACCTTTTTACTCCCTCCTTGGCATGCTAACTAACACTCATTCACACTCCCTAGCACACCCTCATATTCATTCACTTCCATGCATTTTGTAGAATTTTTCACTGTAGATTAACCTGATAATGCAATATAACTAAAGCAAAATACTTTAATCTACTTCTACAATTAAACTTGCGGAAGCTTAATAGATTTGAGCAAGATCAAGCAGAACACATATAACTAGAAGAAGAATCAATGCACATGAAACACAAAAGAATACTCTGGGGAAAGCCTCAGCTAAAAACCCCGCTATATGTATTATCATACAAGTGGAAATATATCAGGATTACACACAGCTTTAGCTCTCACAGCTAGCCAACTCTCAGTACAATCCTCTCTGATGCTCACAAACAAAATAGATTCTTCATATGCCTTCTCCTCTGCCCTCCAAGCTCCTATTTCCTTGTGTTGTTTCTCCTGGGTGATCTTACTGTTACCAAGTGTAACACTAATCACTCACACTGATCTCACACCCTATAAAACTGCGCAATCTCAAAGAATTAATTCCTTCTGCATGCAAGAGTTTTCCTTATAGGAAAATTCTTGCAACTGATAGTACATTGTCCCTATCTTTAATCTCAACTGGGTCTTTCTCTGAATAGGCATGCACGAGTTATTTATGAGAGAATCTTCAGTTATCTGGAGTACACTAGTTTGATGCATGCATGCATTAACTGACTGAACTCACAATTAGTTCCTCAAACTGTTTGGAACTAATTTAACTAGACATAACTCAGTTAATTGAGCTAACTAATTACAACTCAATTATAACTCATCCTTATCTCCTTAATTAAGGGATAATCTCCTTAATTTAAGTGATAACTGTTGCATGACTTCACAAAGACTTCTAGCTTGAATTTCTCCAACTAATTAACTCAAGATGAATTAATTAATTATTTTTCAAGCAGTTGGTGAGACTAAATTCGAATTTTAATTCAAGGACAAATTAAAATTGGAATATTCTTGTTGCCACATTTCAACTCTCCCTCTCAACAAGAAATGGATTATCTACCACCCCGATCCTGTCTCTATGGAACTCGAATTTACACTTTGACAATGCCTTAGTCAAAATGTCAGCATCTTGCTCCTTGGTCGAAATATACTGCAACAACATGATCCTCCTCGCCACACAGTCTCTGAGATGATGATACCGAATGTCGATGTGTTTGGACCTGTCATGAAATAGTGGATTCTCAGAGAGTTTGATACAACTCTGATTATCACAATAGATCACAGTTGGATCCATCATCTAATCAAACAAACCAACTAAATTTTTCCGCATCCAGATGGCCTCACATGCTGCTTGACTTGTAGCCATGTATTCGGCCTCTGCCATGGTGAGTGTAACTGACCTCTGTTTCCTGTTGTACCAAGAAACTGCATCTGACCCAAGGTTAAAAATTCCTCCTGATGTGCTCTTCCGATCTAATGGACTCCCTGCCCAATCTGCAACCGTGAAGCCCTGTAGCTTCACTCCCTCTGTATGTCTGTACCATAATCCATAGTGAGATGTGCCTCTGAGGTATCTCAATACATGATTTGCTGTCTTCCAAAACATCTTGGTAGGCTGTCTTAGCATGTCTAGCATTCATTGAGATGCCTTGGTATTCTTTGGCATGGTTTAATATTAAAGTTATTTGAGATCAATTATTAGAAAGTAGATTAGAAGTAACATGAAGATTTGGCACTTAAAATGCACTATCACTTGGCATTTGGCACCTATTGGCACCTGGTGTTTGTGTGCCTAGCATGCCGCTATTGGAAAAGGTAAAGTGATGACTTATTAACCCTTTTATGTGTTCATTTCCTTGTAGTTTAACTTGTTTCTCATTTTTGTTGCCTTGACAGTCCCTAGCACGTATTGTCACATGCTTTCACATCTTGGCATGCCTTAGCACTTGGTACATATTATAATATTTGACATGCCTTCGCACTATCTGCCACATGTTGGCATTCCCTAGCATGCCTTGGAACTAATTCCCTCACAACTAGCTTTACATTTTTTCACGACTTGGGAACAAAATGAAGTCCTTATCTATAGCAGTTCATGTGACATTGGCCTGCTTCACGCGCACCAACTTGACCAATTTCACCTAATACAAGTAGATTGTGCCTTGTTCACCTAAGAACTGCCTATAACTCATATTAGGCCACTCATGTCCAAGCTCAACTTGTCCCACTTAAGAACTTACCAAGACAAGGATCACATCTAGCCATGGCCATAAAATAACTAAGCAACATAACTTACACAAGCAATATTTCACATGTATGTCTAGTTCATATAAACAATACAACATTAACTGAGAGTTTGCAAGAACCACAAGATGCACAAGACACACAAGATATAAGCTAGCACAAGTCGAGTGGCCCAAAACTTATACACAATAATGTACAATATGCAATTGTCTAAAATAGTTAAAAACGTGAGCGTTCGACCAAATTGTGCCACATGTCATATAAAAATAATAGCTAAAGGAAAAACAATTTTGTTCCTAGCACAAAGTCTCCCTTTGTCTAAAACTCCTCTATCGAGCCCCTTATTGCAACCGTAGGCTTGCCTCCTACAAATCCTATTATGAACTTCTCCTAACACACTTTGTCCTTGGCACACTTGAATTCACTTACAGTCCCCGACACACTCTTATTTTTTCATTTCCATGCATTTTGACCTAGTTCTTCCTTGTGATGCCTCAACACTCCCTAACACTCCTCAACATGCATTGACATTGTTCGACATTTGTTAGCATGCCTTTTCATTCCATGGCATGCCCTGACCCTTCCTAGCTATCATGCCCTCACAACTACCCATACCTAATTTGCAACTTGGGAACCCAACCAGGTCCTCGCTTGACTACAAGAGCTTGACCAAGTTATGGTTACCTCAACTAGACCATGTTGTTGAATTGTGTAGCTTGGGAGGTACTCCATAACCCTAGTGAGATGGTTTTGTGTGAATTTGGTCACAAAAGACTTTGTGAGAAAGAACCCAAGCAAATGGGTTTTGAACCCAATATGGGGTTTAAAATCTAAAAGAAAATTAATATTTCCTAAGGTCTAAGTGGATAAAACCTGTAAGTTCTAGAGGGTTCCTAAGAGGCCTAGCTAGGAAAATTTATTTAAGGAGGCCTTAGTATGAAGGAAAGAACACCAAGTGAGAAGGAGCTCATTTGATCAAGGAGGCCAGGAGAGATGTAGTCCTAAAGTAGGCTGAGTTAGAGGGTTGAGTAAGGGTTTCTAAAGGGAGTCCATGATCATCCACCAAGAGCAAGATCATCATGTGAGGGTTCACAATAATTTCTCACACCTTAAGTGGTTCGAGCTAGGAAGTAGGATGACATATTGTTGGTTCTCTTTTAGTAGATCGACCTCAAGGGAGGTGTCTCATGAGAATTTGGACATGTGATTTATGTGGTGTTTCTATGTGAAGGCCACATCAAATTCTGAAATAGCAGAGAGGGTTGAGACCCTGTCTTGTGGTGGTTAGTAGGTTACAAGGTCTGTGATAAAGACCAACACAAATGGAGGAGGGCATGCACTAGAATTTAGGGCCAAAACAAAAGTAATTGCAGGTGTAATATTGACTGAGGTAACCATAGTTTGAGGGTCGTAGATATATGAAGTTCATGTAAAGATTCAATCAAAGAAATTCCCAAAATCTATGGATTTGTATGAGCTAGGTCGAGTCTCTTATGGAGGCAAGAGTTGTTGTTTTTTCTATGGGTGGATAGGCTTTTTTTCTAAAGCAATTAGAACAAAAGTATAATGCCCTAGTTAGGGCAGTTTCCTAGCATGTTCAATCCATAAGGTATTCCCTTAAGACTGTGACAAATCTGTGTATAACAAGGGGGGTCGTGACCCTTAGAGCGAGGTTTATCTCTACAATATAGACCACGGATCTAGGAGATGGTTTGCAGAAGTATGTGTGGAGATAACAGATCCATAGGAGGGTGGAACTTGAGTAGAAAATCGAGCAGAAGAAATGTGCCATATGAGGAATGGATTGACATGAACAACAATTGTTTTTAGTGGAATGTACATAGAGTTTTGGACGGAGATCTAAAGCAACCTATAAACAATTAATCAATGGGAGTGGATGATTTGTGACCCTAAAGTAGTCATCTACAGATTCTTAGAAGGATGATAAGAGGAGTAGTTTAGATTTGTTCATAGATTGGACAACAAAGAAATTGGTGCACAAGAATATTGATTTTGCGAGGACTAAAATCACTATTAGGTGGCAGATATGAAGAGCCCTAGTTGAGGGTAGTGTTGTGGGCCATAGATGAGTAAAATAATTGATTGTGGTTGGGTAAATTGATGGTAGTCCAAGTACAATTGGAGGATTGTTAGGTGATTGTCAAAGAAGAGTCGTAAATCCTGTAGTTGTGAAGGACAACAAGACTGGTAGAAGGGTAGGTGTATTGAGCCTAAGGACATGCAAACTTTGAAGGACTAAAGTAGCAGTTAAGTGGGCTAGCCAGCTAGCCATAGTTCACTGTATTTTAGAGGATTGAATCAGTGAGAAGAAGGGAAACCTCCATAGCCCTGTACTTGTCATCTTGGAGCAACAGTATGGCAAAAGTGGGTAGACCAAAGAGGTGTTCACAAACAGAGTTATGAACAGTTGATTGAAGACCCTAAGCATTGCAGACCTTGAAGGAAAAAGGAGGTAGCTAGAGGGAAAAGTTTGTTGAGCTGAATTGAATAACCTAAAGGAGTTTAGTTCATTGATATAGGCATATTGAGGAGTTGCATAATGGGAGGAAAGAGGACCTACCAGATGTGTTCAAGACATGTGGACTGAAAGGGTTGTGTGTGGCCACCATCCGCAAGTAGGTCAAGTGTTGTCTTGTTCAAGGTATATCGGTTGTCAAAGGACTAACACCGAGCCCTAGTTGTATTCCTTGTATCAGTGTGATTGTAAAGGGCCATGATCCTTGGTACAAGAGCTCTAGCCTATTCTATTATAGTTTATAATATAACGAAGAAGGGTTTGAAAAAGTTAAAAATTTTCATGTGCACTAGTTGATTCCATGATGTGTGTATATTTTATTGTGCAAATGATCTAGGTGGATATTGGTGGCCACCAACCTATTCCTCATGGACCCTCACCATTGTTTCTTTCAGTTTTTCAGTTTCCTTAATTATAGCACAATTTACTATTTTTGGTAGTTTTTCGGGTCCTGAAATTATAGAGTTGTTTTAAGTCCCTAAACGATGTTTTTTTTTTGGAAGAATTGCTTGATGATTTCTATGGAAATCGTATCGGTTGCTGCAGTCCTTAGAGAGATCTTTCTAGCGAGGTATCATACGCGTCAAACAGAGATAATATGACCAAGTTACGACCCTGGGAATTTGGCTACCCAACTAACCCCAACAAAGCCCATAAACTCTTGGTGTTACATCTCCTCGGGTTAGGGTTTTGGTTGTTTAGGGTTTTCTCTTATTGTTCAATAATAAAAAGGCCCTTGAGCCTCATTCTAACTCAGTTCAGAGGCATGTAGCCACCACATCTCTCCTCATAGATAAGCTACCATCGCCCGAGCTAGTCTTATTTCCATTATGTTTGTAAGCATATTTCAATATTTGATATTAATGAAATAAAGTGTTATTTCTGCTGCATCTCTGTATTTATGGTTATATTTGTAATTTGTTGCGTTCCTGTTTAAATCTGGATCAGTAGTATCAGAGCAGTCTGCTCTTTCTTTGTTTTTCTTTGCATGTCCCCAACGAGGTCGGGGTATAAGGAGTTAGGGCTTGAACTGGTCGAACCTTTGCAAGGCTAGCCTCACAAATCCCGATGACCTCACTTGGCAGATGAAAAGAAAGATGAGGGGGTAGTAGATCCTATCAAAATCTTGCTCGAAGAAGCCCTCAAGCGAAAAAGGACCGTGATGATGGACAACTTTGCCCAGATCCTTCTGCAGCTACCCAGGGGTGACGCATCTACTTCCAACAGCTACTCTAGAAGCGCTACACCTTTTAAGGTACAAGTTAACTTTGACATTCCCATATTTGAGGGTTAGATAGATGTGGATGCTATAGATAAATGGTTAAATCTGCTAGAAGGATATTTTTTTGTTCATGATATTTCTATTCGGGAAAAGATCACTCTTTCACTTCTCAAAGTCGCCCCCACATCAAGGACTGGTGGAAAACCTACTGTGAGCAAAAGGATGACAGTACGTCCTCACTGTTTTCAACCACAGCCACTTGTAATTCATTCCGAGATGCCATCAAGGAGCAGTACTACCCTTTCAGAAGCAATGAGGATAAATACATAAAGTGGACCACGTTGCGGCAAGGAAGGGACCAAGACGTGCCAGAGTTTACCAATATTTTTCATACACTTCGCACAAAGTTGGGTATCAAGGATTCTGAGCGGCATTTGGTACTCAAATATCGCGACTTCCTACACAGGTATATCGAGGACGAGATGGAGTTCCTAGACATCTCCTCGCTTGGCACGACATACCGATATGCTGTTAAGATCGAGTAGAAGTTTAAACAAAAGAAGCGAGACTTTGGATCTGCGAATCCGAAGAATAAAGGACAAAGCCAAGGTGAGGTGACCCAAGACAACCTATCGAAGCTGCAAGAAAAGTAAACCACCACGAAGTCAAAGAAGGACATAGGAAAGTGGTATGAGTTCCATAAGAACCCCACTCACAACACAAGTGAGTGTCTGACGAAGCAGTCGTTGGTGGTTGAGTTGAAGGCTTCAGAATCAGATGCATGTTCTAACCCTGAGTCAAAGCTCAACCAGGGGAATAACAAAGGGAAGCAGCTTATTGATGCGGAGCCCAACACCATTGTTGCCACCACCAAGATCTAGAAGAATGATCTCGAAGATCCAGAGGAGGGGGAGAGTCTTTTCCACTCACAAATGTAGGTGAAGGGTTCGCCGCTACAATTCATTGTCGATAGTGGCAGCCAAAAATACCTTTTTTTAGCAGAGGCCGTGAAGCGGCTGGGCCTACTAACCATACAACACCCACAGTCGTACATCATCAGGTGGCTTCACCAATGACGAGTTCTCCGAGTCAGCCAACAATGCCGTCTTCCCTACAACATCAAACCCTTCATAGATGAGGTATTGTGTGATGTTGCTCCTCTTGACGTTTGTGATGTATTATTAGGACAACCATACTTGTGGAAGACATGTTGTATATGAGTCTAGACCTTTCTCTGTGATTATTTCTTTGGGTAATACGTTATACAGGATACCGGAGGTAGCCCCACCTACCACCACCTCTTTGATCTCTGCTAAGAAATGCAATAAGCTCATCTCCTAGACTAGGGAATTTTTATTTTTTATTTTTTTATTTTTATTTTATTTTATTTATTTATTTTTAATATTTTAATTTTTAAATTTTTTTTTTTTTTTTTCTGGTTTTCTCTCAAAGTAAGGGGAAGATTGTAGCCACATCCATGGCCCCTAGGAAGGGTTCCTCCATGTAGTAGAAGTAGGTGGATACGATCACAAAAGAATACAGGGACATCTTTTCCTCACCCACAGGGGTATCATTGCACTGTCAGGTCAAGCATTCAAACGATCTGACTCCCGGAGCACCTATACCCAATGCGATGATATATCAACGCTCCATTGTGGAAAATTCCAAGTACAAGCAACAACGTGATCAGGTGCCACACAAGTTTCAAGTGGGCGACAAATTCTAGTTGCATTTACATAAAGAACGCCTTACAAGAACCCATCGGAAGCTCAGACAACTCCGATATGGTCCTTACACCATTACCAAGGCTGTGGGAAATAATGCTTTGGAGCACAACATTCCCCCATTCCTTGGCTTGCACCCATTATTTAATGTAGATCACCTTTGGCCTTACTGTCCACCATTGTTGGACACATTTGACATTGCAGAACAACTCACACCAACAAAGCTCAGCCCGGACTGCATGGAACAAGCCAAAATTAATCAGATCATGGACACATAAATTAAGAACACTCGGTAATAGAGGATACAACTATATCAATTTGTCAAAGCAGGCCAACTCCTTCACCAAGGAAAATGGCTCACCAGGGACCAAGTTCAACATAAGTTTCCTCATCTCATGGAGGAACTCAATGTAATGGGGACCATTGCTTCCTAAGGGGGGATGACTGATCCAGGTGGATATTGGTGGCCACCCGCCTATTCCACTTGGCTCACCATTGTTTCTTTTAGTTTTTTCAGTTTCCTTAATTGTAGCACATTGTTGGGTCCCTATAATACTAGTGATTACCCCATTACTATTGTAGTTATACCCCCTATTTATATTGTTGTGCCCCTATTACCCCCATATTGTTATTTCTGTGCCCCATAGAATCCCTCTATTGTTATTTTTGTGGCTTTATATTATTATTGTTAGGTCGGCTGGATTATATTGTGACTCCTTAGACTCCTATATATAGAAAGGAGGTTTTGTCATTTGTATCATCCAAGAATTGTTCATTTATGTAATGTAAAGGAGGTTGCCCCCTCGAAGAGGCTGAATTCTAAGGCGTGGATTTATCTTTTCTATCTTTTCTTGAGCTGGTTTCATAACATTTGGTATCAGAGCTTTGGATTCTAGGGTTTCGCTGCTCCAAACAGGTCATCGTGGCATTTTCGCTATAACTTTTTTCCTGTGACGTTTCAGAAGTCACAAAAAAAACCCATTTGAGAAGAATTGGCGCTGAACCTTGGGTTGGAATTTCAGAGCTTTTCGCGCGATATTTTCGGAGATATGATCTGAGGAAGTTGGCCTTTTTGCAGACTCCTGAATTACATTCAAAACAGGTGACCTGGGGAAAATCGTCATAACTCCCTCTCTGAGGATCGGATTGAAATTTCGTAAAAAGGTACAGAAAGAGGATGGACTGTAGTTTCTTGTATGTGTGTTTCAGATTCAAAGGTTGAAACAGTGACTTGTGGCACGTCGTACAAGTTCGCTCTACTGAACCAGTCTAAAAGCAAGTCACTGTGGGAGATTTCACATAACTCTTCCTTGGAGAATCCAATTTGGCTCAGACTTGTGGCATTGGAAAGAGGACGCAGAAGGATACTACAGGTAGAAATTTCAGAATTGGATGATCCGAAATTACAGAGATACATCAGATTCAATATCAGGCTTCTATAAAGTGAAAAAAGGTGTGTAGTTATTTTTTAATTTTTGTGTAAGCTTGGTTTAACGGAATTCAAAGGGCATAGTAAAACATTATTATTGGTAACTGATGCCCCGAGGAAAGAAAATGCAAACACCTAGTAAGGAACCTGAAAGCTCTAGCATGACTCATGAAGAAGAGGAAGAAATGCTACATGATATATCAAAATTACAAGAACAAGTGCAACAAATGTCACGCTCACAAAAGCTAACAGAAGCTAAGATAAGTGGCATGGAATCTAAGATAAATGGCGTGGAATCTAAGGTAAATGGCGTGGAATCTAAGATAAA
Organism: Pinus tabuliformis; assembly: GCA_031772625.1. Taxonomy (NCBI): domain Eukaryota; kingdom Viridiplantae; phylum Streptophyta; class Pinopsida; order Pinales; family Pinaceae; genus Pinus; species Pinus tabuliformis. Next base: position 1,268,482,593 of record CM062804.1, read on the forward strand.
GGGCATGGAAGCTAAGGTGAATGGCATGGACGCTAAAATTGATGGCATGGATGATAAGATGGATGAATTGAAGAAGTTGCTACAAGAAAGGGTCACTAATGGTGAAAAGGTAGTAAAGGAAACTCATGATGAGAATAAAAGAAATGTTAATCATGATTCCATAGACTCTAATGTTGGATCGAAGACTCACCATGTTCAAAAAATCGATATGAGGAAGTTTGATGGCAAGGATCCCGCCACATGGATATTACAGATGGAGCAATTCTTCGATCTCAATAATGTGCAAAACACACAAAAGGTACGTATGGCAACTTTATATTTGGAACCAAATCAGTTTGTATGGTATCAATGGCTTTGTTCTCGTAAACAATTTATCACTTGGGCAATTTTTACGGAAGAATTGATAGCACATTATGAGGATACAAAAAGCAACACTTTTTTTAGCCAATTGATAAGTCTCAAACAAAAGGGTTCAATAATGGAGCACATTGAGGAGTTCCAAAAATTGAACATAAGGGTAAAAGATATTCCAGAGGAGCATAGGATTGATGTGTTCATAGGGTCTTTAAAGGATAATATCCAACATGATGTGCGCCTTTGGGAACCTGATTCATTAGAGAAGGCATTCAGGTTAGCAAGAAAAATGGAAAGCAAAATTATGGCAACTAGGAAGCATACCGTTCACAACTATAAAGACGGAAGTGTTGTTGCCCATAGTCTTCCACAACCTACAAGGTTGACACCACAACAATTGGAAGAAAAAAGAGCAAAAGGGCTTTGTTACAATTGTGATAGCAAATACACAAAAGGTCATAAGTGTGCTGAGAAGAAATTATTCTACATAGATTGTGAAGAGGAAGAAGAAAAGGAGCAAGAAAGGTCAAAAGAAGAGGATATATTCCAGGAACAAAGCCTAGATGAAGAACAAATAAATCCGACCATATCTTGTAATGCATTGGCGGGAATTACCACTCCTCAAACCATCAAGATAGAAGGACAAATCAAGAAGAAAAAGGTAATAGTGTTGATTGATTCAGGAAGCACCCACAATTTTATTCATTGTAGGGTAGCAAAAGAATTGAATTGCTTCCTATATCCAGCACCAGAGTGTCAAGTGATGATTGCAAATGGAGGAACAATAAATTGTTCTGGAAAGTGCCATAATATCAAGCTATCCATGGGAGAATATGTATTGACTAGCCCAATGCTTTCCATTCCAATGGGAGGTGCTGATGTTGTACTAGGAGTCCAATGGCTACAATCCTTGGGTACAATAGCTTTTAATTTTCAAGAACTTTTCATGAAATTTTCTGTGGAAGGAAAGGAAGTTGAATTAAGGGGTATTGCAGGGAAACCAGGAAAGATAATCAGCTCTAATGGCATGACAAAGCTTCTAAAAAAGGAGCAAAGAGGTGTAATTGCACAATTATGTTCGCTAGATGTTTCCACATTGGAATCATCTATTTCTCCAGATCTCCAAAAAGTCCTGGACAATCATTCCAAGGTATTTGAGACTCCCAAAGGTCTCCCACCTATGCGTGATCATGATCATGCTATTCATCTGATTCCAGGAAGTGTTCCTCCAAACATCAGGCCGTACAGATATCCATATGTCCAAAAAAGTGAAATTGAACGTATGGTTGCAGAAATGCTAGAGGCTGGTATAATTCAACCGAGTCAAAGTTCTTTCTCAGCTCCAGTAGTATTGGTGCACAAGAAGGATGGATCATGGCGCATGTGTCCAGATTATAGGGAGCTCAACAAGCTCACTATTAAAGATAAGTTCCCCATTCCTGTTATTGATGAATTACTGGATGAATTGCATGGATCAATTTACTTCACCAAGTTGGATCTTCGTTCGGGATATCATCAAATCAGAATGAAGATTGAAGACATTCCGAAAACAACATTTAGAACTCATGAGGGTCATTATGAATTTTTGGTCATGCCTTTTGGCCTTACCAATGCACCTTCAACATTTCAAGGTTTGATGAATTCAATTTTCAAACCATTCCTTAGAAAATTTGTGTTAGTATTTTTTGATGATATACTAATCTACAGCAAGTCTTGGAAGGATCATGTTGAACATGTTGACAGGGTGCTACAACTATTGGAGGAGAAACAATTATATGCAAAAAGATCCAAATGTTTCTTTGGAGTCCAGGAGGTGGAATATTTGGGTCATATTGTATCTCATGAAGGAGTTAAGGTAGACCCTAGCAAAATTAAAGCCATTAAGGAATGGAAAATCCCCACATCCATAAAGCATCTGCGAGGATTTCTTGGGTTGACAGGGTATTATCGCAAGTTTGTTAAGAATTATGGGAGAATAGCAGCACCTCTAACAACATTATTGAAGAAAGATTCATTTTCATGGACTTCGGAAGCAACAAAGGCCTTTGAACATCTTAAAGAGGCAATGTGCCAAGCACCGGTCTTAGCTACACCGGACTTCACAAAAACCTTTATTGTGGAATGTGATGCTTCAGGAAATGGAATTGGTGCTGTTCTAATGCAAGATGAAAGACCCATTGCTTTTGAAAGTCGTCCAATCAAGGGAAAGTTTTTAAACAAAGCTATTTATGAGAAGGAAATGTTGGCAATACTCCATGCACTTAAGAAATGGCGACCCTACCTAATGGGAAGACACTTCAAGGTAAAAACGGATCATGATAGCCTTAAATACTTTTTAGAACAAAGATTATCCTCTGAAGAGCAACAAAAGTGGGTCACAAAGATGTTGGGTTATGACTTTGAAATCATCTACAAAAAAGGGAAGCAAAATGTGGTGGCAGATGCACTCTCAAGAAAGGATGAGGATGTGGAAGCATTGTTGTGTGCCATTTCTATTATCCAACCAGATTGGATAAACGAAGCAAGGGAGGAATGGAAGAATGACGAAGAAGTGTGGGCACTTATTCGAAAGCTACAACAAGATTCCAGTACTTCTGATACATTTAGCTGGCAAAATGATTCGTTATGGTACAAAGATCGCTTATACCTCTGTAAGAATTCCCAGCTAAAACAAAAGATTCTTATGGAATTGCACACTTCTCCCTTAGGAGGGCACTCAGGATTTTTAAAAACTTACCACAGGGTTAAGAAGGAATTTTTTTGGGATGGCCTTAAATCAGATATTCAAAAGTTTGTGGCGGAATGTTTGGTTTGCCAACAAAATAAAGTTGAAACAATTAAGACACCAGGTCTATTACAACCTTTATCCATTCCAAGCCAACGTTGGGAGGAGGTTTCAATGGATTTTATCACAGGTTTACCCAAGTCTGAGGGAAAGAGTGTCATCATGGTGGTAGTTGACAGACTTACCAAGTATGCACACTTTTGTGCATTATCACATCCATTTAAAGCCAGTACAGTTTCTACTGCATTTATGGAAACAGTTCAAAAGCTACATGGAAACCCAAAGATTATTGTAAGTGACAGAGATCCCATTTTCACTGGAAATTTTTGGACAGAATTATTTTCTTGTCTTGGTACTCAGTTAGCTCATAGCTCATCTTATCATCCTCAATCTGATGGGAAAACTGAGATAGTAAACAAATGTTTGGAAGGATATCTTCGTTGCTTTGTATCTGATAAACAGACACAATGGGTCAAATGGTTGCCTCTGGCTGAATGGTGGTATAACACTTCCTTCCATACAGCAACAAAAATGACCCCATTTATGGCACTTTATGGGTATCAACCACCATCCATCACATCATATTTAAGAGAAAATTCTAAGGTTCAGGCAGTGGAACATCACATCGAACATCAACAACAAGTCCTCCAACTCTTAAAGGATAACCTCGTGTTGGCACAAAATAGAATGAAACAACAGGCAGATCAACATCGCAGTGAAAGAAGTTTTGATGTAGGTGATTGGGTATTCCTACGGCTACAACCATATAAGCAAATGTCCCTAAAGCAAGCTAAGAAGGATAATAAATTATCACCAAAGTATTATGGTCCGTACAAGGTGTTGCAAAAGATTGGTACTATGGCATACAAATTGGAGCTTCCTGCAGCTTCTCGATTGCACCCAGTTTTCCATGTTTCATGTTTAAAGAAGGTTATAGGTGACAAGCTCCCAATTCAAACAATATTGCCAAAACTTGACGAGGAAGGAAAAATTATATTGGAACCGGAAGCAGTCACAGAAACAAGAACTCGACAGCTACGAAATCGATCAATTTCAGAGTATCTTATCAAGTGGAAGAACTTATCCGCTGAAGATTCCACATGGGAGGATGAGAATTTTATGCAGAAGTATCCAGAACTACTCAAGCGTTGAGGACAACACTTTTTTGAAGGAGAGGGGCATGTTGGGTCCCTATAATACTAGTGATTACCCCATTACTATTGTAGTTATACCCCTTATTTATATTGTTGTGCCCCTATTACCCCCATATTGTTATTTCTGTGCCCCATAGAATCCCTCTATTGTTATTTTTGTGGCTTTATATTATTATTGTTAGGTCGGCTGGATTATATTGTGACTCCTTAGACTCCTATATATAGAAAGGAGGTTTTGTCATTTGTATCATCCAAGAATTGTTCATTTATGTAATGTAAAGGAGGTTGCCCCCTCGAAGAGGCTGAATTCTAAGGCGTGGATTTATCTTTTCTATCTTTTCTTGAGCTGGTTTCATAACACACATTTTACTATTTCTAGCAGTTTTTCAAGTCCTGAACTTCTACAGTCATTTTGAGGCCCTAAACGACATTTTTTTTGGCAAAATTGTTTGGCGATTGTTAAGAAATTGCATCGGCATTTGTAGTCCTCGAAGATATCTTTCCAATGAGGTATCATACACGTCAAACATAGATAATATGACCAAGTTACGACCCTAGGAAGTTGGCTGCCCAACTAACCCCAACGAGGCCCATAAACTCTTGGTGTTACATCTCCTCGGGTTAGAGTTTTGGTTGTTTAGGGTTTTCTCTTATTGTTCAATAATAAAAATGCCCTTGAGCCTCATTCTAACTCAGTTCAGAGGCATGTAGCTGCCACATATCTCCTCAGAGATAAGCTACCATCGCCCGAGCTAGTCTTATTTCCATTTTGTTTGTAAGCATATTTCAGTATTTGATATTAATGAAATGAAGTGTTATTTCTGCTGCATCTTTGTATTTATAGTTATATCTATAATTTTTTGCATTCCTATTTAAATCAAATCAACGAAGTAGATGCGTTGTGACACTTGAGTGTGTTTGCATCAAAGATTCTAAGACCAAACCTAGATTCTCAACTGCTGTGGAAATTCAACATATGCCTTGTTCACCTAAGAACTACCTGTAACTCATCTTAGGCTACTCATTTCCAATCTCAACTCATCCCACTTAACAAGTTACCAAGACAAGGCTCATCACATCCAACTGTGGTTGTAAAACAACTAAGCAACATGATTTACATCTTGACATGCCATAGAACCTGATATGTCTTAGAATGCATTGGAACTATGTGGCATGTGTTAGCATCCCTTGCATTCCTTGGCATGCTTTGACACTCCCTATCACACCCTGGCACTTCTTAACACACCTAAGTAGTTTGGCATATCTTGGAACTACCTAGCATGTAACCTTGTAACTCCCTCCTTAACACACCTAGAACTCATTGACACTCCCTGTCACACACTCTTATTCATTCATTTCCATGAATTTTGACCTAGTGCTTCCTTATATTTACCTGACACTCCTTAACACTCCCTAGCACGCATTGGAACACCCTTGCACCTGACACATCTTGGCATGTCGCCCTAGCACTCTAGAATTCCTTGGCACTACCTATCATACCTTGTCACTCTCTCCTTAGCACACTTAGAGCTCGCTGACATTCCCAATCACAAACTCTTATTCATTCATTTCCATGCATTTTGACCTGGTGTCCCCTTGTGTTTCCCTAGCATTCCTTAACACTCCTTGGCACGTGTTGGTATACCCTATCACCTAGGACATCTTGGCATGTTTCCCTTGCCTCTACCATGCCTTAACACTGCCTAGCATACCTTGTCACTCCCTCCTTAGCACACCTAGAACTCACTGACACTTCCAATCACAAACTCTTATTTGTTCATTTCCATTCATTTTGACGTAGTTCTCCCTTGTGTTTCCTTGGAACTCCTAGCTAACACTTCCTTGCACGCATTGGCACATCTTCGTCGCATGCCACCCTAACACTCTAGCATTTCTTAGCATTGCAAGCATGCCTTGTCACTCCTCCTTAGCACACTTGTAACTCATTGACACTCCCTGTCACACACTCTTATTCATTCATTTCCATGAATTATGACCTAATGCTCCCTTGTGTTTCCATAGCACTCCCTAACACTCCTTGGAACACCTAAAACTCTTTAACACTCCCTGCCACACATTCTTAGTCATTCATTTTCATGCATTTGAAACTAGTGCTCCCTTATGTTTCCCTAGCACTCCATAACACTCCCTGACATGCATTGGCACACCCTAACACCTGACACATCTTGGCATGTTTCCCTGGCCTCTAGCATGCCTTAACACTGTCTAACATACCTTGTCACTCCCTCCTTAGCACACATGGATCTCACTGACACTTCCTGTCATAAACTCTTAATTGTTCATTTGCATGCATTATTTTGACCTAGTGCTCCCTTGTGTTTCCTTGACACTCCCTAACACTTCCTAGCATGTGTTGTGACACCCTGGCACTTGGCACATCTTGGCCACATGCTGCTTTGGAACTCTAGCATGACTTAGTGATGCCTAACATACAATGTCACTCCCTCCTTAGCACACCTGGAACTCACTGACACTCCTTGTCACACACTCTTATTCATTCATTTCCATGCATTTTGACCTAGTTCTCCCTTGTGTTTCCTTGGCACTCCCTAACACTCGACACACATTGGCACACCTTGGCACTTGGGACATCTTGGTATGCTTCCCTAGCACTCTAGCATGCCTTGTAATTGTCTAGCATATCTTGTCACTCCCTCCTTAGCACACTTGGAACTCATTGACACTTCATTTCCATCAATTTGAAACTAGTACTCCCTTGTGTTTCCCTGGCACCTAGCCCGAACACTCCCTAACATGCGTTCACGCCACACCCTGGCACTTGGAGCATCTAGGCAGGCCTTATCACTTGGCATTTCTTGGCATGCCTAACATGCCTTGGAGCTGTCTAGCATGTGTTAGCACTTCTTGTCATTCCTTGGCACACCTTGGCACTCCGTAGTTGTCATGCCCTCATAGATAACCTTACTTTTTTTGCGGCTTGGGAACCCAACAAGGAATTGGAAAATAAATATTGTTCCAACCCAAAGTCTCCCTTTGTTTGAAACTACTTTGTCTAGCCCCTTATCACAACCATAGGCTTGCCTCCTGCAAGTCCTATTATGAACTTCTCCTCGCACACTTCATCCTTGGGACACCCATGGTGGCAATGGAGATTGGTTGGAGATGGGAAAACAAGGTACACCTTTTATTATATTGAATCAAAACCAAGACCATATGGAAAGACGAATCACATCTTATATTTGGAGGAAGTCTAACATGGTATGTGTAGATTATGTATATTGGTCATTGATGTTTTTGAGCTTGATCTTAGCTAGAGTTGGTACTTGGAAGGAGTATTGTAATAACATGTAATATTATAAAAGCTTGTACTTATTGCCTCCATGCAATGGAGCATGTAAACAACATGTAACCATATCCATCTATGTATTATGTAAAGGGCATATCATTGTATGACTCTTGTAAGAAGGCATGCCCATTATCCATGTGTCCTTGACGATCTTTATAAATTTTTTAATATAGTGCACAACCTCTGATAGAGTATGGGGCATGTGTTAGTTGAATTCTCTATGAGTGGATTATGTTGGTTTTAAACTCTAGGGGGCATGATAGGCCTAAAAACCTGAAGTTTCCTATACATTTAGGTGGAGTTCATGGAGATCTTAGTGGGTTAGTAGTTGCAATAGTTAGGTACCCATGTATTTTGGTGGATTGGCACTCCTTTATGTGGATGTTGACAATTTGGTAATGTCTACATGATTGAGGAATGAGACACAAATGCCAAGTTAGATCATATATATACTTTATTGATCAAGAGTGTCTTTGATGCATTGAACCAATGGAAGATGATGATGAAGACTTACCTAACAAAGATAAATACATGTCCAACTCACTAATGGTGAAATTTGGGATTATTAACTCCTACCTATCATATATAATATTATGTGATGCTTATGATCATGCATGAAAAGGTTGTGGTTTGTTAATGTAATGATCATTGTGATGTAGAGTTGGTCTCAACATGTGTATTATTCTTATGTGTTTTTAGGAGGTTGTTGGATCATGGCTTGATGAAAGATTTTGGTCAACAAGATTTTTTAAGTTAGTGCATAATTGAAATTTCCTCAACAAGTTTTTAATGTGCCAAGATAGCACGTCCATCTCAAAACAAGCTACTATTTATTTATATATGTACTATTACATTGTTAAATAAATTGAAGACACACAATTTTGGTGTATAAAATATGTTCACTCTCTTATTATTTAGATTAAAATTTCAAAGATATATATATATACATATAAAGTAAAAAAAGACAAATTAATCTTACATGAATTGCATTCTATCACATGCATCCATAGGTTATTCATCCATTAGTACCTATGTGAACCCATGAAAAGAGAACTTTATGGTTAGGTATATCATGATCCAGACAATTTTCCTCGTTACTGCTCAAACAAGCCATGTCAGGAGAAATAAATGGGAAACAATTGGGGTAGGCCCACAATCCACATGGATCCATATGTTTATCGAGCAGGTTCACTTTAACATATTGATGTCACTTTTAGAGATGGTGTACCAATTACCCTCTATATAATAGAGATTAAAAATTTAACCACACAGGTTTTTTATTGCTTTATTTGGATGGGAAAAGAGAAAAATGTCATGAATGAAAAATAGTATGTAGGTCTCTCCGCCGTGAAGGAGAAATGTGTGGACGAAAAGTAGTAAAAGAAAACACAAGTGCAGGTGATATATGGTTGCTTCTAATGGTGCAAAGGCCAAGAGTAGAGGTGATATATGCATTATTTTCACCTGCAACATTTCCTCCATCTACTCTTATTGGCTTTCCTTTGCACCTTTTGATGCAATTGCTAGTTATAATAAGTTAAAATATTAGAAAGGTGAGTGTTATAACAACTATTTTGACATTGAATCACATTAGGAGGAAAAAGGTTTATATCCCATTAGGAGGGAAAATCATCCCTTTATCTTTCCTTTTTAATGAACTATCTCACTTTTTGAAACCTTAACATCTTTGGTTCAATTCATGGCAGTCGACATTTTTTCCCTCCTGTTACCTACTTTCAAACCCTTTGTGTATACAATTATAGTTTTTATCTACCCTCACTTTTAGGGAAACTACAAGTCATGCATTCCTTTTTATCTAAACCCAACAACTAAAAATTCGTCGCTCTATATTCACCATTTACTCAACTGGTCTCGCATTTGATTACAAAGGAGCCTAACAGAGAAGGTGCACCTTCTCTGTGTCCTCAACAACAAAGATGATGCATATGATTGGGTTCCAAACACCCACAACGCCATTTAAGTAGAATGAATTTGATCTCTCTCATGCAAGTCCTTCAACTCCTTCAGTCGCGGGTTCAACTAGCCCGGTTAGGCATCTAAGGTAGATGTATTGCGATGAGAAGGGTAAGTTTAGAATTGACTTGAGGCCTCACTACTCTTTATCTAGTCAAAGGGTCTATTGGCGTTGTTTCTATCTACGTCTGGGTGTGTCAAGGGAAGAGCTTCATTTTAAATCAGGTTCATGGAGAAAATATTTTATGGAAGATATTTGTTTTCTGTCAAGGATGACATAGTAATATTTTTTTATTAAATTTGAATAACAATATACTATGTATCTCCCCTATCTCATACTATGTATCTCTTGCAACTTATATATAAAGTGGGGTAATAGTGGGCATGTAGCATCAAGCTCCACTCCTTTTAATCCAAAGTTTTGCATGCAAAGCTTTGTGTCACTTGCACCACAAAGCCTTCGTTGTAGAGTGTGGAGTTAACACCTACCTCTGGATGACAAAATCTACACATACCTTTTGACATGGATTTTTCACCTTTTGTCCATTCTTTGTGTGGAGTATGGGACAACAAGCTTCACATACTTTATGTCCATACCTTTGTGTGAGTGTAGCTTTACACATTTTCTTTGCCTCAACCAATATCAAAAGCATTTGTGAATTTCTCTCAAGGGATGAATACTTGCTTCAAGAATGGAAATTAGCAAAGTTTCTAAAGCATAAAATAACCATGGAATTAACATCTGCCATTTCAAATCTTTTAGGATTCTATTGATATTTTTTTAGAGATAATTATTAACTAGTCCTCTTTTTTTCCCTTTTACTTAATATAAAGTGCATCTCTTATTACATTGTTAATCAAGAGATATACATCAAACACTGGTTCAAAAGGCCAAGCACTCTGCATAAATGCTTCCTTGTCTAATAGAAGAATAAATGGTTGACATGTCAGCGTGGCTCCAATGTCCTGGGAATTAATAACTATTCTAAAAATTGACTACTCTTATTTGAATCTAGAACTTTGTTTAAGATTTGAAAATGGATTTTCCTATAAAATGATCTTGGACAGGTCCTTATTAAAGGATTCTCTATATATCCTCCACTATAATGAATGGTTTGTATGTTGAAAAGTATAGTAGATCTCCCTTTTGTGAAGCCTGGTCATCACATTGTCACCAAGAGCTCTTCCTTTTCCCCAAATTGGACCTAAAACAACATTGAGTACTCAATTATGATCCAACTTGAGAAATCTTGAGTGACACTACAACTCAAGAAGGCATCCTCCATCATCTTTTCCTTTCAAGTCTTAGCAAGTCACACAAATTCCTGACCATCCTGCATTGTGTAAACTATCTTTATCTTCTAAACTCTAATTGAATGTCTTCCATACAAAAACTTGGAATTTGAAGGAAGCTCTAGTTTTCTATTTAGACTTTCTTCGTTGTTTGAAACTTTGAAAATGTTAAAACTGGACAAATGTAGTGTTACCTAGTGAACAAATATGTGTGAAATGGTTGTCTAACAACAACTTGAAGAAGCAAAGTGGGAGTTATTTATTTTTTGAATTGTCAGGAAGGAGGAGAATAGTTGTGTAGATGATAATAACAATTGAAGAGCTAATTGAATTCATGCAAATCAATTCCTAAATTTGATAGTGGTAGTGCATGTTGTTTGATGAGTTATTTGTTACAAGATTTATTTATGAAATTATTCAAATAGTGGAAGGAATGTAATTATTTGCAAGGAATGTCAAAAGTTTCTTCTAGGATTTTTTTTTTGTTTTTGTTTTTTGCTTTTTTAGAAGAACTAAAAATACAATCTTCAAGTGCACAATGCACAATCAAAATATAGTGTTTCATCACTAACTGTCTACTTGATTTTAGTTTACTTGTTCATATGCCCTAGAAAAAAATATGACTCTTCTGCTAAAGGGAGATCATTGCCATTGTCCATGACTTAACTTCAGTTCATTGCTCAACCTTACATAAATCATATGACTAGTCTAAGAACAACAATGATACCACAAAGTAAAAATTCCATGAAATTGACATATTATGTATAAGTTCAACAAGAATATAACAATTAGAAATGACTTTAGACCAACTGCCTCGAGGTCACTAAATGACCACCAAGGTATTCCTTCTCCAGAACTTAGTTCTCCTACAGTTGAAGTCCTTCCTTCGAGAGAGAATTTGCTATCCTATTAAGTTCTTTGAACACATGAGAGATTATGATCATCTAGAACTACCTAGATATCTCTTTCAGTTGAGCAACTAAGGGAGATAAGGAAGTATTATGAATATAAGCCTGTGCATTCATCCAATTAATTGCCAGCGTTGGGCCTCAATGACTCGTAGATGACCAATATCCTTGTCAAAGCTAGATGTTAATAAGGAAAACAAAGCCTTTAATAAACAAATTCATGACTACAAATCTTATGAGGGTCTTGGCAAGCAATTCTACATGTAGTAAAATTTGTGTTTGTGTTTCAACTATATTTCCTTTAAGTTATGAATAGTGTTATCAAAAGACAATGGATACATTTTGATGATAATGATAACAATTGTAAGATATTCAACATTAAAAGTTTAAAACCATTGTATGAGGATTGTGTTCATTTAGTCTCATTTGTGTTTTTGTTTTCTATCATATGATAGTTATCTTTGTAGGGAGAGAGACTATGGCTACACATATTTGCGAAAATCTATTACAAGAGGCTAAAAGAATGACCTTTTAACATTAAAAAAAGAACCCTAGAGGTCTAAAACCCTAACCCTATAATCAACTTTCCGCAAGTGCAATTTTTGCATACAATGTTTGTTTGGGGCACACAATAGTCCATTTGAAAAAAAACTATATGAGTATTACAACTTTTGGTTGGTCCTAGGGAATTATAGGGAAACCTTTGGACCCCTAAGTGGCCAAAAACATCATTTAGGGCCTAAAAATGACCCTAGAAGTTTGAGACCCAAAAAACCATAGAAAAACTTATAAGATAGAGAACCATTGAGTTAATGGAAGAGGTGGGTGGCCATCGATATCCATCTGGATTAGAGTGCCACATAAGTTTAGAGTGGGAGATAAGGTATGGTTGTATTTGTATGAATAACACCTCTTAAGATCCCATTAGAAGGTCCCCCCCCCTTCCCCCCCCCCCCCCCCCCAACCTCTCCATTTTGATATAGGTCGTACACCAACACAAGGGTTGTGGTTGAATATGCTTCTAAATAAAATATTCCCTTTTCTTTGGCTTGAACCCTATATCTAATGTTGAGCTACTTCAACCAAATTTTCCACCTCTCATAGGCACCTCATGTTCCTACTTTGGCACAAGTGTCTGACTAGGAGTCATATTCAACACAAGTTTCCCCACTTGATGGAGGAACTTGACACAAAATTGACCACTTATTCATAAGGGGGGACAATTGATTCAAGAGAATACTAATGACCACGCTCTTGTTTCATTGATTCAACCTTATTCCACATCTTTGTAGTTCTATTATAGTTTTTTTACATCTCAAACTTTCAGTGCCTTTTTTGGCATTTAACATAGGCTAAAGACACATAGTATGGATTGTAATGGTCCAAGAAATGTCCTAAATGGAGTTTCAAAGCAAAAGTTGTAGCCTCAGGAAATTGACATATCAATTAGCCTCTTTTGGGCCCACATTATTTTTGGCACATCCTTTCCCAAGGTTAGGGTTTTGGATTTTAAGATTTTTGCATCTTAGGGCATCATACTTTATGTTCAAAGGTAGTTTTTGTTATATACCTAGGGGGGGATAATATGGGGTACAAAGGGAGGTACCCAAGGGAATAATGTAATAATTGGATGGGCCATAGTAATAAATAAGGTGGTTAACTCGTATCATGTAAGGGACCACAAGTAGTTAGTAATAAAGTAATGGGCCCATGGTATTAGTTCGATGGTATGAGGAAACCATGGTAATGACCCATGGTATTGTATGTATGAGGCCTATATAGAGGTTAGAGACTCCACATGGAGAGATGTAAAGGATTATTGTATGAACATGGATATGGCTTGTGGAGTGTTCTCCTTCCTCAAGGAGTGAATGTATGGTGTTGCCCTACCTTAAGGGTTTTGATATCAATAAAGTAAATCATTTCTATCTATATTCAGATCTTGTTATTCTTGGGTTTATTTATATTATCATATATTTCTGGGTTAGATCTATAACAAGTGGTATCAGAGCATTTTCTTGGGCAAAAGTGGAGATTTTTTTTTTTTTTTTTTTTTTTTGTAGGATTTCTGGGGCGGCTAGTTTGTAGATCAGATCTGTAAATTTTGGGGAAAAATCTAAAAAATATAATTGCATATCTGGATTCTTTGGGGAAAAATACCTGATTTCAAAAAAAAATCGGCCAAATCGGAGTCCGGATGAAGGAGATATCGCTGATCTAAAAATCAGTGGTGTTGCAGACATTTTTTCGGGGCAGCAAGTTTGCGGTGCAGATCTGTACATTTTGGGGGAAAATATGCAAAATATAATTGCAGATCTAAATTCTTTGTGAAAAAATACCCGATTTCAAAAAAAAAATTAGTCGAATCGGAGTCCGGATGAGGGAGATATCGCTGATTTAAAATCAGCTCTTTTTTCAGAAATTTTGGTGACGGCGGGAGAGTTGCAGCGCAGATCTGAAATTCCAGTGCCTGGATCAAGATTTCTATCACATGGGCAGATGCAGAATGGTTGTTCCATTTCCAAAAATAGGTCATAATAGAGATTCTGAGCAATATTGACGGAATTGTGGCCATTTCAAATTTTCGCCAAGTAAGTGAATTTTTCTCAAACCCTCTTCATGGAAAATTTTACAGGAAAAGATGATAGCCCTACTATTGAAGAATTCATACAAAAACTAAAGAGCATATATGGGGTATTTTGGAAGTCTATAGTACCAATTGGTTTGAAAGAAGAGGCCGCCATATGGTGGAACTCACTTGGCATCAAAGACTTGTCCAAATTTTCGAATGAAGAATTGGAAAAACTCCTTATGGACAAATGGTCTCAGGCTAGAAAACAAGATAAGGGGAAACATGTGGGGTTATTTCCTACTGGTATATCCTTATTGCAGGTTCATGGATTGATTCAGAAAGAGAAGATCATTGTTTCTATAAATCCTAGTTGCAAGCATAATTTTATCAATGTTAATTTGGCAAAAAAATTGCAAGTTCCAGCAAAACACATTGAAAACACACAGGTGGATGATGAGGATGTTCAAGTGTATAGGGATTTGAATATTTCTATGGATAAGTATGTGTTGCATGGTGATTTTTATACTTCAGAGATGGATAATATGGATGTTGTTTTGGGATACCCGTGGATGGAATCGGTGGGTACTATAAATATTAACGTGCAGAAGAAATTCCTAAAGCTCTGGTATAAAAAGAAGAAAATTACATTACAGGATATTTCCATTAATAAATAGGTAGAGTCCAAGGAGGCTGAAGCAGAAGATTTTCTAGGGACTGACATATCAGATGATGAGCCAATGATGATTGACAATCAAACACAAACAGAGGCTGAAGCAGAAAATGTTACAGGTGTTGATACACCAGATGAGGGCTCAGTGGTTGAAGTAATAATGGAAGATAAGACACCACAGCAGGCACCATATTATAACATTCAGGCTCCAGTAAGAGGTGAATTAAAGAAAAAGACACCGTGGGTTAAAACTTCAACATATCATCACCCACATCACCCTGTAAGACAACAACCCACAAGATGGCAACCAATTAGCCACAAGGACAATAACCCCCACAGGACAGATAGAGAGGAGTGAAGATCCACCTACTACACATCAACATAGAAGAGCTACCACGGTCAACTTCCATCTCAAGCGAGCGAGGCACTAGCGAGATCGAGGGTTCACCTTTCTCTTGGATGGCTAGATGCACGTGCATGCTACCAGTGGACTACTCTTTTGAGTAGATCTTATTATTTGTGTTCTTCCCATGTTTCGGGGATGAAACATGCTAAGGGGGGTGGAATGTTATATACCTAGGGGGGATATATGGGGTACAAAGGGAGGTACCCAAGGTAATAATGTAATAATGAGATGGGCCATAGTAATAAATAAGGTGGTTAACCCATATCATGTAAGGGACCACAAGTAGTTAGTAATAATGTAATGGGCCCATGGTATTAGTTTGATGGTATGAGGGAACCACGGTAATAACCCATGGTATTGTATGTATGAGGCCTATATAGAGGCTAGAGACTCCACATGGAGAGATGTCAAGGATTATTGTATGAACAGACATATGGCTTGTGGAGTGTTCTCCTTCCTTAAGGAGTGAATGTATCGTGTTGCCCTACCTTAAGGGTTTGATCAATAAAGTGAATCATTTCTATCTCTATTCGATCTTGTTATTCTTGGGTTTATTTCTATTATCATATATTTTCATATCAGAGCCATAACAGCTTTGGCCTCCTGTAATGTTTTCTTGTGATTGAGAATAGTTGACAGATCTCTCTTCATAGACAAGCTACTACCATTCCAATTAGTTTTTATCACTTTGCATTTTTTTTTTCATTAACAAAATTTGGATTTTGTTGTATTACTGTACTCTTTGCAATATCTTTCTATGTTTCCATTTATGTATTTGCATAATAAGATCCCCTTCAAACCTCAGGTCTATCTATGATATTTTTTTAGTAGAAGCTTCTACCTTTGGATGATCATGGGTCCTAAAATTTGAATATTGGAGCAAATTACCAACTTTTTATATCTTTATAATGATTAAGAACATGTGCTTCCTCATAAGAGGTCACATGTTCAAATCTAAAGGGCGTAGAGTATGTACACCTTTGTAGACTTTAGTAGTCAAATCACTATGCAAACACATGTACCTTGTCCTACAAATAATGAGGTCTCATACACCAATTTGAAAGTCTATTATCCTACAAATAATAAGGTCTCATCGTCTTGCTTAGCCATGTCCTTAAAAATAGATTATTACTACTACGTTACATATATAACTGTCCCTTGTCCTACAAACAATGAGGCCTCATATACCAATTTGAAAGTCCATTATCCTACAAACAATAAGGTCTCATTGCTTCACTTAGCCATAGCCTTAAAAATAAATTATTACTACTATATTACATATATAACTCTATTTAACTAAGATTAAATTCAATCACTATTTTTCCAATGAAGAAAAGTTATGTTTAAAAAATCTATTAAATTCATATGATAAAGTAGTTTTCAACAAAATGTTTGTTTATTTTATGTAATTTTTTTTAGTGTATTTGTTGTGAGTTTGTTCCCTAATATCATATTAAACACTTACACATTAGACACTTATGCATTGGACTTATGGACTATTTTTCAACATTTTTTATATATACTTATTTGAAGTAATAAAATTTTACAACTACTTGTTTACCCTTACCTTTTTTTTTTTTTTTTTTAATATGTCAAAACATATGTTAAAAAATTGGGAGGCAAGTTAGATGTATGTTAAACATTTTAATTTTCGTGGGTTATCAATTGGAGGGAAAGCTAAGGCACGAGCCCAGGAGACTTGAACAGGAAAAACTACGCAGCCTGCGATTCCTGGAGATTTGAGGGTTGAGCAATTTTGGCTATTAAACATTTTTGCTAAAGAAAAGCTTTGAAAAATTCTGTGCGGTGATGGTTTCCGCGGCCTTTTAAACGGGGCAGAATTGAGGGATTCTAGGTTGCTGTAAGTGCGATTTTAGGCATTCTGCCGCGCTTCCTCTTATTGAAGTTAACAGAGAGTTTCTTCAATGGCTACTACTTTCAGAACCATCAATACTGCTACAAGTCCTCACAATCCTAACAAATCTTTCGAGGTATGCATTTCTTTTGCCAGTTTTTTCCTCTTGTAAATATGGAGCATGTCACATCCTCTAGAAATATGCCTAATGTATAATTTCATGGTTTTGAGTCTATTACTGACTATCCCTATTACATTCAATGCTGCTCCATGTTTCAGTGTAGTTGATTTAGGCTGGCTTCACTTTCTTAAAGTAAATGGTCCATTTTATAGCATAAGACTTTAATTAAGATCACAATTTGGTTGTAAGTCCTTCAATGATGTTTGCCAAGAGACAATTTACTCGCATTCGAAATAGCATATAATTTCTAAATTATTTTTTGGTAGGTGTCTGGAAAAGCTTTATGCCCTATCTTATATATGTATATATATATATATATATATATATATATATATATATATATATATATATATATATATATATATATATGTATATATAGAGTTATACAAATGGAACTTTATCAAGGAAGGGGGCTTTGTTTCTGACCTATAAAGAACATTGTATTCTCCTGGATACATATGATAATATAGCACAAAAATTGGTTGCATTAACATGTTTTTTTTGGGACAATTGAACTGTGCACTTGATTTACCATTTCATGAAAAACCACAACATGGAGGTGGGCTTGAATCTTTAATATAAACACGTGGCCTGATACCCAGGTGCCACGGGTTTGTTCCCTACCTCAAGATGCCCTAGGGCTACCCTAAGGGGCTGGATAAATCCCTTGGGAATGGAACCTATGTCGATGGTGTCAAGCTCCCACTCCGCAGGCCTTAAGGGAACATTGGGGTGGGCTTGGGTACGTAATATGAAATATGTGCCTTAAGTTTAACTCCTACCTCCATGTGCCCTCATGATTGTCAAGTAAAGCATTTGGGAATGGAACTTTGGCTAATGGTGTTGAGCTCTTTTCTTCCCAAGCTTTAAGGAGAAGTTAGGATTCAGAAGTGGGCTTGGGCTTGTAATACATGCACTCTGTATTCATCTCCAGGTGCCATAATTTCAACATCTACCTCTAGGTGCCCTAGGTGCCTCCGCAGATGTTTGGGAAAGCCCTTGAGAATGGAACCTTGGTAAATTGTTTAAAATCACTGCTTCCGAGGCCTTAAGAGAACATGGGTTGGGTTTGGTTTGTAATACAAGCACTAAATATTCATCTCTGGGAGCCACAAGTCCAACACCTACCTCCATGTGCCCCATGGCTATTTCAGGATGGCAGGCAAGGGCCATCAACCATAGGCCCATAGGGCTACTTGGCATTCATATTTTATATAACAACCAATTTCGTTATGTCCGTGTGATTTATTGTAAGTAAGCATGAGAAAATGTCTTTGACCTCCTAGAGTCTAGAAATTGTATTTCTTTTTGTTGTTATATGTGGGTATTTTATGCATGGGTCATGTTATATTGTTTTATTGGTAAACTGTTACAGAATAGTGTTAAGTCATCTTCATGAATCAGGTAACACAATAAGATGATTATCTTCGTAATTTTTTTATTTTTCAGATCGTGAAACCCCCAAATGATAGTATCTTAAGCCTCTCTTTCAGTCCAAAAGCTAACTATTTGGTGGCCACATCTTGGGATAATCAAGTTTGTTTTCAATTGTCTCCATTTACTGAAATGATGACTCGTTCATATGAGATTTTGGGGATAATGATATTATTGTAATGATTTTGGACTGGTGTTTTGTTTTGATCTTCTGTTATATTTTGGAACGTGGATTACCAGGTTAGATGCTGGGAGGTCCTTCAAACTGGGGCTAGCATGCCAAAAGCAGCAATGTCACATGGCCAACCGATGAGGTGCTTCAGATTGTGGTTGGAATTCTAGTACCTGTTCTTTTTTCTTGTGAAGTTTATTCAAAAGTTGTAATATGCTTGCAGGAACTAGGGTTGTGGTTTACTTATGGCAAGAACCATTAATGAAGTTTCAGAGTATGCTTCTAAGTTTTTATATTATGTAATGCTTCGTATGCAGGTTCTCCACTCGACATGGAAGGATGATGGCACTGCTGTTTTCTAACTTTTCTCTGCTAGTTGTGATAAACAAGCAAAATTGTGGCCACCGCTGACTGGAGTTCAGCTAATGACTGTGGCCATGCATGATACACCTTTTAAGGAAATTGTATGGATTCCAGAAATGAACTTGCTTGCAACTGGAAGCTGGGACAAGACACTTCAGTATGTAAATGATGGTTTTCTTTGATTCTGTCTCTCTTTACTTATATATGTTATGAGGTTGCTTGTAAATGTTAGTGGAGTTGTGACCTTATGAATTTTAAAGCCATTGGAGCATAGTGCCAAAACGTTAATATCTTTTAAGCTTTGAGTCAAATAGAAACTTCTCATCTCGCTAAAATCTCTATAAAATTATATGAGATTAAAGGGAAAAATATGTTATATTAACTACTCAAAATTTTTCTTATATACCTAGTACTTGTATGTTGCTTACTACCATAGCCTTGTACCTATGCAAACTTGTTAGAAACAGACACACCTTCCTTTTAATTTGCATCAGCATTGTATTTTGCAAATCTTCATATAAATTGTGTTGTATGCTCATTTTATTTCAAACTGTGATTCTTTCTCGTTATAATACATTTTGATATGTACCATGTTATGTATTACTACTAGATAATCCCTTTAGCTATCATGATTGAATGTACCATTTGCTAGCAAAGCCCTTGAAAGCTAAAATCCCATTAATATTTTTTGTGTTGGTTGATAGTTGCTTAACATAGTCCCATCTAACAAGTTTTTAGAACTAAGATAAACTAGATAAGAAGTTATGTAATCTAAGCAGACATGATACTCCTTTCAACTTATCATATACATATACCTTATTATCCCAATATAGAACCATGTGCTCCATGGCACTGTCTTTGTTTGCACTGGCTTAATCAATCTCTAATCTTGATGGCATGCATATTTATCTAGTAACTGTCATTCTTTTATGCTCCAACACAGTTGAAGAATGCAAGAAAAGCAACAACTTTTAGTGTAGTTCACCCATTATTTTTGTTGTTGTTGTCAAAATATCTCTTATATTTACGAAAAAGTATTTACAAACAAAAAATCAAAAGGTGGAAGTGTATATACAATGGAGCTTATATCAATATCCTCTTCTGTAAGACTAGCAATGCAGAAATAAAGTTTGTATACGTTACTAAATCTAATTATTGAGCATCTCTTATCAATAATTCACCCTCAGTTAATAGCTAGTGATGTACCTCATTACACAACATGGAATAAAAAGTAGACAAATAACTAACTTCTTGCTCAAAAACAAACTTACACTTAATCTTCCTAGGGAAAACAAAGCAGAGACTCTCAATCACTGCCAAATCCCAATGAATGAAGAGTGGACCAGATAGCTAAAATTTCCAAACAAGGTAGCACACTAGTGAGACCTGCATTGAAGGAGAACTAAATACTGGTCCTAATTATCCTCCCAAACAGATTAGAAACAGTGTAATTTGTGTGCTCATTTGTCTTCTAGATCAACCGACACCCCATCTTGCATTGAGAGTTGGGAGTTAATAAATTATGCTAAAGCAACATAGGTTAAATCCTTTGTGGTTGATACTATTGCAAGGACTGACCAAAGCTCCACCCCGCATCCCTACAAAATAGCCTCAATGTCACAAAATAGCTTTGAGTCAAATAGAAACTTCTAATCTGACTAAAATATTTATGAAATTATATGAGATTAAAGGGGAAAATATGTTATATTAACTACTCAACATTTTTCTTATATACCTAATACTTGTATGTCGCTTACTGCCATAGCCTCGTACCTATGCAAACTTGTTAGAAACAGACACACCTGCCTTTTAATTTGCATCAACATTTTATTCTACAAATCTTCATATAAATTGTGTTGCATGCTCATTTTATTTCAAAATGTGATTCTTTCTTGTTATCATACATTTTGATATGTACCATGTTATGTATTACTACTAGATAATCCCTTTAGCTATCATTATCGAATGTATCATCTTCTAGCAAAGCGCTTGAAAGCTGAAATCCCATTAATATATATATATATATATTATTTTATTATTTTTTTTTTATTTTTTTTTTTGTGTTGGTTGATAGTTGCTTATCATAGTCCCATATAATAAGTTTTTAAAGCTAAGATAAACTAGATCAGAAGTATGTAATAGAAGAAGACATGATACTCCTTTCAACTTATCATATACATATACCTTAGTATCCCAATACAGAACCATGTGCTCCATGGCACTGTCTTTGTTTACACTGGCTCAACCAATCTCTAATCCTGATGGCATGCATATTTATCTAGTAACTGTCATTCTTTTATGCTCCAACACAGTTGAAGAATGTAAGAAAAGCAACAACTTTTAGTGTAGTTCACCCATTATTTTTGTTGTTGTCAAATATCTCTTATATTTACGAAAAAGTATTTACAAACAACAAATCAAAAGGTGGAAATGTATATACAATGGAGCTTATATCAATATCCTCTTTTGTAAGACTAGCAATGCAGAAATAAAGTCTGTATAGGTTATTGAATCTAAAGATTAAGCATCTCTTATCAATAATTCACCCTCAGTTAATAGCTAGTGATGTACCTCATTACACAACATGGAATAAAAAGTAGACAAATAACTAACTTCTTGCTAAAAAACAAACTTACACTTAATCTTCCTAGGGAAAACAGAGCAGAGACTCTCAATCACTGCCAAATCCCAATGAAGGAAGAGTGGACCAGATAGCTACAATTTGCAAACAAGGCAACACACTAGTGAGACCTGCATTGAAGGAGAACTAAATACTGGTCCTGATTATCCTCCCAAATAGATTAAAAACAATGTCATTTGTGTGCTCACCTGTCTTCTAGATCAACCGACACCCCATCTTGCATTGAGAGTTGGGAGTTAATAGATTCTGCTAAAGCAACATAGGTTAATTCCTTTGTGGTTGATACTAATGCAAGGACTGACCAAAGCCCCACCCCACATCCCTGCAAAATAGCCTCGATGTCGCAATGTTATTGTTCAACATGTTGGGTAAGGGATGAGCTCCCCAACCCTTATGGAAGGTTGTTTTTCCCACCATACTTTGACCATAGGTATGATTGCATGATCTGCTCTAGATGTTGAAATTGAGTTTTACTAGGCAACCAACAAGATACATAATAAATGTGTGAGGCATAGAGGATCTATCTAACCCTTGTCAACTCCCCATCTAATGAGAGGTCTTTATGATGCCAAAATCAAGGCTTACTCTAAAATTGTCGAAGACATAGTACACCAATCCTAGATAGCCACCGGTGAAAGCCCTACTTCAAAATTTCAAATGCAATGCCTAGATACCTCACATTTACCCTGGGTTGAACATAAGTCCGAGCTGTGGGAATCTATTAGGCTGAGAGTCTAACTCAGACAACCAAAAAAAATGTCTTGTGGTCACTAACCACAACATCTAATGTAGAGCCAAAGATGTGCAAATAAGTATGAGCACCATCAACCAAGCTCTGCTTAACACTCATAGAAATAAAGGATCCATTAGCAAAATGATTGTTGACCATGTTTGACCCATAAGGACGTAATATGTCCTTCACTTGCCCCTCAATGCTAGCAACTTCAAATAGGTGAGCCAAGGCATCCACTGCCAAATATACAAATCTGGGGCAAAGGGGCACCCTTGACAAATAGACTGATTCAACAAAATTTGAGGGGATAATGAGTTACTAGCAAGGAGAAATGTTGATGCATTAGAGAATATTGTGTTCACCATGGCCACACATCGTGGTCCAAAGGCCAAGCAAAACCAACATGTCTATGATGAAGCTCCAATCTGCAGAAAACGAGGCTGCTAGCCACTATCTTGAGCCCATTCCAAGGCCTCTCAAGTCTAGATTATGTGTCTAGAATAATTGTACCCTGTACAAAACCTGTCTTCTCTTGTTGAACTACCTTCCATGCAATTGAGTGTATTTGCAGAGCCATTGCTTTAGCCATGATCTTGTATGAGACACCGAGGAAAGTAATGAGCCTCCAACCTCCAATGGTGCCCTTAACTACATTCTTGGTAATGAGTTTACTAAGGCATTGATTGAGAGATTTAGATAGCCTTCTAGAAGAGAATTCTTCAGCAGTTAAACGATAGAAATCATCTTGTATTGTTTCCAACATGGCCTTGTAGAAATCAGAACGAAGGCCATCCATTCCTGATGAAAAAATCACAACAAAGACCATCCATTCTCGATGACTTGCTATTCTTCATAGAACTAAGAGCTAAAAAAACCCTCTTTCGAGACATCACTATCCAATTTGACTCAATCACTACACCAATAGATAGAAACCTTGCATGGAATGGCTCTACAATGAGCGTTCCTGACATCCACCACATGATCCGTCAAAGCATAAAGAGAAAATATTTTGAAAATGCAATTGGAACATGCCTTTGACGTTTATTTGATCCTCTGCAAGAGATTCATCCTGTTGATGCAAACCATGAATCTTGTAACTGCCACTTTTCTTTTCAGGTAGTCAAAGTAGACTTTGGAATTTGGATCCCTCATCCTCTTCAAAAATCCACTATAGTCAAGAATTCACCTTGGTACCCCTTGTAATGCAACCCCTTTCCTTACAAACTGTCATTTCTCCTTGAAGGACCACATTGTGGAGATCCCTCTCAAGGAAAATGTGTATCTCCTTAAGTGTAAGCAGAGCATCCTGCAACTCTTTTTTCCTTTTGTGGGCCATCATTCTGTCTCACCCATTCTATTACAAAGAAGACATTTCTCATACCCATCCTTATTTTGCCTTTGCTTTTCAAGATGATGTCATATGATTTGAAAGATCACATCCATGCAGTGTGGTCATTTGTTTTCTTTGAATTTACCCCATTAAAGCACTGGTATCACAAATTGTTAAAATGGACCTATGGTAATGACGAAACTGTAAACCAAAAATAAAGCACAAGCTCTAATATTTTAAAAGATTGAAGGGGTGAATCCACAACTACTATCTTGAGTTGTTTTTTTCATCTAACATAAAGACTGCTTGTTTCTTGTTTCTAACTAAGTCAATGCCCAACATTGACATCTATAAAATGCTAAGATACACTGATGATTCTTGTTATGTCACAAACCTGCACTTTAAGTGGTAAAGCCTTGAAACACATGTACAAGCTTTAGGGGAGCTAAGAGGGTTTATTTGTTGTCACTACAATATTGTACTCTCTCGCTTTCGATCGTCTATTGCCTGGAACAAGGCAGGTTTCCTTAAGAAAAATATGAGATATACTTAGAAATAAATTGTGATGGAAGACTGAGATTAGTGGGGATTAGTGCCTATCCAATTAGGGAAAATGGAGTCAAGTGGAAACCTTCAGAGGGTTTGAAATTGTGAATGTGGATGGCATGATAGTGTTGTTACAACATGCCAAAAAATCAACCCATGAATGCTTTTTTTCCTTTCTAGATTGCAGAAAATTACATAGAGTGCCCTTACAAAGGTGCTCCTTAATACACATTCATGACAACAAAAGGGTTGATTGTACTACAAACTGCAAACCTGTCCTACCATTAACTGAAATGACAACAATAATTTGTCTAACTTAATAGTAACCGGTAAGGGAAATCCCTGAATCACCTCCAAATGCCATAAGTTCAATCCCTACCTATCCCCCATGTCTATCTTGAGGTGCTGGGTGAAGCCTGTGAGAATGGAATCTTGACCAAAGGTGTGAAACTCCTTGCTACTAACTGCTAGTCCCAATCCTTTTGGGCATTGGTGTATTCTTCCCATATCTAGATGTTGTTTTTGCATTTTTGAGCAAACTTATTTAGTATTTGGCCTTTTCTACCAAGAGAGTCACTGTGTTGGGGGATGCTCAAGGTGATATGACACTGTAGGATGTTAGGGCAGTTAATGAATTGTATCCATTTAGCTTTAAAACATGTTTCTCTTAGAATATTTTGATAACAATGGCTCTCCTTTGTTCATGAGGTGTCACATCTAGAATTTCATTGCAAGGGAGCATTTGTCCCAGCTTTGTTCTTGCCAGTTACATCCTCTCCCTTATGGACTTCATAGATAATTGTGTTTACATGTTGTGTGGCTCCCATGATACATGTCTGGTGCACTCATCACATGCAAGGACTTATGGTCAGTTGTGGGCAAACACTGTGCAATTCAGCACAACAGACTATTCAACTACATCTTCTGTGGATTAGGACATGTGGACAATTCAACCTAAAAAGGTGGTGTGATGGGTGCAATTGTAGTGGTTGTAAAGTCTCAAGTGTGGACAATTCAACCTAAAAAGGTCATGTGATGGGTGCAATTGCGGTGGTTGTAAAGCATCAGGAGTTGTCTGTGGGTTTCCATGACTCATGATGGATGAATTCACATTTTGTACCCATTTATTTCCAAAAGTCCCTCATTAAGTACTAGTTTAAGACTCAAGACTATGTTCTTTAGTGATAAACCTCAACTTAGAAAGTTGTATATGATATCTCCTTGTCCTTGACACAAATATTTTAACTCCGAACCTTGTACTTGTTCCCTGACTCAAAATTTGTCTAATATGATATAAAAGGTTAAGTCATGTTGAAGATGGATTTTATTACTATAATTTTTAAAATTTAGAACAATATCTTCATAGTTGCAATCTAATTTTCTGCAAGATTTTTGTTGAAATATGACCTTGGTAATTTTAGTGTCTTTTCATATGCTTGAGAGAATAAGTAAAATGCTTTAAATTCTGAAACAACCAATCAACAATTCTGGCATATCTATAAATATAATAGCTTGTTAACGAGAACCTTATCATTTTCTTTCTTGGATTCATGTTTTTCATCTTTTCAAGGATTAAATTAGTAAGGCATTAATTATGGTTTTCATTGTTGGCTCATGTTATTTGGGACATGCAGGTCACATTGTACCATCATACGCTCACAAGAAATCACGAATGATGAAGTGGCTAAGCAAGCCTTTTAAAGGTTCAAGTCACAAAGTGTCAGATGGAAACTACATAGGGGTGCATTTGGAGATGATAATGTAATTTGGCATGTACCCTCTAATGCCATGGTAATCCCTAATACATCAGAGTGTATTGTCTTTTACACTTCGATCTTCTTATCTGTTAGCTGTAACAAAGTTAGCGTCATGCTAGTGATTAATTTGGAACTATATTTTAGTGGAAAAATTCGTTGTTTATTGGTGGAATATTTCATAATTTGTTCTGATCTATTTTTGCAAGTGTACTAGCCACAATGATAAATGTGTGGTTTACTTTAGAGGGTTCTCAATTCTTTTTAGATACACTTTGCATCATTTGATTTGAACACATCTCTAGTGCTTTACCTTCATATTTTATCCCCTGCGCATTTGCTCCTGAGGTCCATGTTGTTATGTTTATTGGCTGTTTATGTGGAAATTTTTTCCTGAGATTCTGCAAGGTAAATCCAATTGAAAAAAATCCTATTTTACATATTTGTTCAAGACATTGTTGTGTGATACTTGAATTTCATAAATTTAGATTTCTATTTCTTTATCTATATCGATATAGAAGAACAAGCCCATGGATTGTTTATATTTCTCAAACTGTGGAGTTGTTCCTTCCCTGTTGCATGTTCTTTTATATTGTTATGTTGTGATTCAAATTTCTAGTTGTGCTTTCCAGTTATACTCCTATGTAGTACATGTTTTATTTGATTATATCAAAAGTCTTACCAATACCATACCATTGATTGTTGTATGTGGACATTTTTGTTTAGAATGGTCCATTACGGAATCAAGACGAGGAGCTGGATCATGCAATTGCACTTTCTCTTTCTAAAGAACTAACTAGACCAGATGGTATATGATGGAAATTTCATTTTTTTATAGTTACTTTTAGTTTAATTATGTCATTTAGCTCGATGCTTTTCATATATTCAACTAAAATTTTGTTGCTTAACAATACTTTGTCATTTCCATGTTTTAGTGAATTGTTTATGATTTGATACTCTCATACAACCTTTATCAAGTTACATGCACCCTCATTAGAAAAAACAAGAGAATTTTGCTTGCCATGACTATCTTTCTTTGTCATTGTTGACTTAACAATTCTTTTAGCTAAGAAACTAGTTTCAAGGTTATGGCATAACTTGTCATATAAATTGAACAAAAGTTATATCCAAAATGTTAACTTATAAACTTCTTGGCCGATTTTAGGCTTTCTATTTTAAAGTGAGTCGAGTTTGAACTTTGAACGAGCAATTCCATATACTTGAATATTAAGAGATTTTGGTGTGAGTATTAAAAATTAGCCCATAAGGCCTCTCAGTTATTCATTTAGTTTATCTAAATATAACATTTACTATTAACTTAGAGCCACTTGGCACAAATACGTCATAGATCAAGATCATACTTTGTAGAGTGTTGTAGAATAAAAATAGGAGCAAGGACACTGAATTCTTTCAGTTTTCCTAGTTCTGACTGCCACCACCTGTAGTACCTCCACAAGTTTCAAATGGAAGTTCCAAAGTATCTGGTATCTATTATCATCATGGCGTTTATGGTATCATGTCTCCATGTTTATAGGAAATGCCTTGGCTGTTGGGATTTATTTTGGTATGGTTTTGTTATTGAGTTCCATTTTGGTCTTGAATATTGTGCTCGATATGTATAAGATCAAAGTGAAATTTGTGAATTACTCGATATTTATAAGATCAAAGTGAAATTTGTGAATTACCCATCTCTTGTCATGATTACTTGACTCTAAAAACTGATAGTAGGTGCTGATACAAAATATCATGCAGAGGAATGGTGTTAAATTTTACAAAACACATGGTTTATCCCTGTGCATATTCATAATTACATATTTATTAAAAGAAGAAAGCATACTTAGTTGTGGAAAATAGGAAATGCTTGTGACTCATTCATCAAATTGAGAAGTTATATTTAAGCTTCCCCTACCAGTTCTTATGTTGTGTTTGGTGTTCAGTTCTGGGGGATGAATAAGGTGTTGGCAAGGTCATTGAGAAGAGATGGTGCATCAAAAGGATGGGAATCCTTGCCATGTTTAGAAGCTTCCAATATTGACATTGTTGGAAGGATTAGGTCGTGTGGACAAGAGTGTGGGATATATTGCATGTAGTTCTTTACAGAGTAAAATTAAATAATTTTGCGAACTTTAGGTCCAAAATTCTAATAATTCCATTTAAGGGAAGATTATGTCATGAGGGTGAGAGGAAGGAATTTATGGCCACTTAGGAAGAAACACTAAAGTTAGGAGGCCAAGAGTGTTGAATGTTTTAATTTGCCAGTTGCAGATCGAGCTGTCTTTTGTCTAATTGAAGAATACTCTCTATTGCAGGTGTCCAGGATTATGTGGTATTTTAGGTTTGTGTTTTTCTTTGGTTTTAAGACTCAGTGTTGCATGTTAAATGGTGGGGAATTACAAGTTTACATTACAATAAACATACTGAATATTAGATAATAAACTGTAAGATTTAGAACTAGTGGGATGATTAATTGTCGAACATATGGAATTCAATTAATTGTTTCACAATTAGTTGTCACTCTAATATGTCAGGGCGATTTTTCTCAGGGTTCCTTGTAATAATAAGATTTCTCCCTTCAATATGACAATGCAGTAAATAAAACATTTAATAATTCCAAAAATTCAATTAATAAAACGTAGTTCGATGGACCTCACCACATTAATTTCCAAAATCAAAATATACCAAAGAACCAAATTCTGAATCATGCCATCAATTAAAACAAAGCCAAAATATATCCAAGGTTCCAATTTTGAACATGGTAGTGTGCCTCTGTACACATCGATATTTTGGAGGGTGTTGTCCTTTGACCACGTCAATGTTCTCGACGTTTCAGTGTTTCCTTAGATAGACACATCCAATTTTTTCCCTTCGTTGTTCCCTTTGGATGATGTTGCAGTGCTCACACTCCTTTTTTGGCCATGATAGTACCTGTCTTGTATTTCTAGCTCGGCTTTAGACGTTACAATTATGGCTGCAAACCGCCTCAACGATGCTACCAATTCTTCATTCAATGACCATTATGCTGTAGGCCAAGGTCTTGTATGCTCACTTTGGTGTGATTAAAGTGCCTTAATTACTTGACAAAACCAATTAGACCCTGTACTAACCCCGCAGTCATAGAAAACTCACACTCGATCAAGTGTTATCATAGTTAGGAATCCAAACTAGTTGTGATTGCTTCGATGTTAGGGTTTTTTGTGCATAAAAGATCCACTTCTTTGTGTGGACTTCGCTCAAGGTTCCAAAACAATTTTGATTCAAAACATGAGCGTTCGTGGGATTTAAGTATCCTGTTTAAGAGTCGACTTCTGCTAAGGAAGTTTCACTTGATTATAGGGCCCCCCCGTAGGTCAGGAAAATATTCTTCAGTTCAAGCATCCACCACAAACAAACTTTGCTCCATTGGATGATTCGCAGGCCAATAAGACCTCACTTCTTCTTGATTGGGCACCTGTTTAAAAACAAAACCTTGAGAAATTATTGCCAACCAAAAACCCTTGTCCCAAATAACCGAAAATTAATCTTGGAACCACGTCCTCCTTCAAGATATTCATGTACAAAAGAGAGCGGGGAAGTGTCAACTAGGGTGGAATCTTTCACCACCGAAATTGAAAAATTAGGAAGAGGTCTTAAAACCATCAGAGCTAATGCTCAAAAACAAATTAAGATGATCCACACATGATCCTCAAAATGACTTCAATCCTTATAGATTTCTAAGGGGCTTCATCTTTCTTGAGTGATTGAGTAAACCTTACTCCAAACCCCAAATTTGGGTTTTTAAGCCCACCTGCCCCAAAACTTGCCTAGTAATGGTTATTTTGGGGTTTTTCCCCTTTTTGGTGGACTATAGCCTATGAGGATAGATACTCTAATGAGTCCCTTTCACCCTTAATTCTCGTCCTTAATTCATAGAGGACATTACACTCTAGCATTCATAAAATTCACACTTGAATTTTGAGAACCCAACCTTATGGTGATTTTTATGTTTCAAGATAATATCTGACTCCTTGTCTTTATTCCAACCTCAGGTAGCAGTTTACAATAGCCCAAGGAGAATGTTGAAGAACTTGCTAGAGCTCTAGAAGCAAGCTTGAAAATGGGTTCACCGCAAAATCCTCCCAGTCAGCGTCCACCATACTCTTACCCTAGAGGATATAGGTATGTAGCATAACAATTATACATCTTTTAATCTTTGTATTCCTTCTTTCACAACTACTATTTTTTTTCTCTATGCATTTGATGAGTAGTATGTTGTATTTATTATCTATCTACTAAATATACTTACAGATATACATATATGTATAACTTTGTGATTTAGTTGTTGCATTAATTTAAATTTTAGTCATCAAGTTACCTAAGAATTATACCATCATTCAAATAGTTGGAAATAAAACCTATGTCTACTATCGTTTTAAGTCCCACAAATTTAGCTGTGATAGAGGCATTTAGCTGACACCTCATATGGCATGGAATTGAAATTTCTACATTTTGACATTTTTGCAATGCACTACACTACCATTTCAGGAAGCCGTGAAATGAAAGAATGGGGGGGAATTATAATACATAGTCAATATATAATACAATTAGGAAAATTTATAAAGGCCATGGCTCATTAATGACCAAAAACAGTCGATGATGCATTTTGAGAACATAGGGGGAAGTGCATAAGGCGTCTATCACCTTTGTTTTATAGTGCATATGGGAATAAAATGAGCTAAATCCTAAGACTAATTAAATACTTAAAAAACATCCTTATATTGTAATAGGTACCGTGAACAAGATTTGAAGTACAGGGTGGTGTCTGCAAAGTTAGGCATGTCAATGAGGAGACTGGTAGTGTATCTAACTATATCATCTGGCAACCATCAATCACTAAGCAATAAGAAGTTGTCTATGGCATGCCTAGTGGTGCTGTCTATAGATATACTACTATGGAGTTCTAGAACAGTTCTGTGAAATTCTGCACTTTGTATAGATTGGAGTGGGATAATAAGAAACTATTTTTAATATCAAAAGGTGATAAAAAAAAGTACATTCTATTGACAAACAATCTAAAGATGAATGCCTGTTATGAATTGGTAAAGTGCACTCTTAGAAATTAGAATAAACAATATACTTGTTAGCACTGGAAAGTTGAACCATGCAAGTTTATTTTAGAAATTAGACCTTTGCCATATGTTCCAGTATTTTCATGAGATAATGATTAGTTGGGATGTGGAAAGGTTGTTATTATAGCCTACATATGTTAATCTGTACACATTCTGGAGAATTTGGACTTCAAATTTCAATATAGTGTGGCCAACCTTAACACAGGTTCATACCCTATTTCACTATAAATACCACTCCAGATTTTATTGCTTATCTTATGTTATTATCAAATTTCCTTAGTGATGTAAACCTACTTCATTGAAGTCAATATATGTTAGGAGCTTCATTAGTTAGATTCTGTACATTTCAGCATTTGAGGCTGGCCAACATTATTGATTTCTATTGTCTCAAGCTTCCCTCAAATTGGAGTTATGATAGATTCAAAATATTCATGACTTCTTCCTTATATTTAAAGCTTATAACATTGAACATTTTGTGCCCAAATAAATCGAAGAAATGGACAAGCTAAAATAATTGGACAAGCTTTTCACTTCTTTTCTAAATCCCTCCTCTTAATCTAAATTATTGGGAGCATATATATTTTTCTGGAGAAATAGTCGCTCACCTACCCACATATTAGGCATTCAAAGTGAGGATGCTGGTACCTTTCCAGACCCCCCATAGATTGCCTCTTTATCCCTGATTTTCTGGATGGAGGATGGTAGACCAACAACCAAAATACCGCTTGGTAACCCCAAAGGACTCAATGAGACCTCTATGAACTTTTGCACAAGAGGATCTAACGATTGAACTAACCCTTGGGGCTATGATTGACATCATATTTATGTATTTTTGTGTTTATGGTTTTGTAGATGGGGCTAACCAATAATATTTGTTTTATAAATTCATTAAAGGATAGTTAGTTTAACTTTATTGTGCCAAATTGATTAATAATTTGCATGTATCAATATGATAGGATCTGCGCTGGTTGCAATCATGAGATAGGCTATGGACGATTTTTAAGTTGTATGGGGACCTTATGGCATCCATATTGTTTTTGTTCTGTTGCATGTGGTCTACCCATACGTGAACACAAGGTGTTACATCGTCATATAACTTGATTTTCATTTTGTCCATGGAAATGCCAGATGATCATTTACAATAATATGTGATATTTGATATATTGGAAGAAAGTTGGAACATAAATTAACTTTTGTAGGTTGAGCTTATTAGAAAATGAATGGAATGGCCAAATAAATGACGCCATTCTAAGCATACTCTTATCTGGTAATTCTGCAATTTTCCATGTCAGGGAATGATCCATACCACAAATCCTGTTACAAGGAACTCCACCATCCAAAATGTGATGTTTTCCATCAGTTTGTAAGCTCATTTATCTATCTATCTTTGAATGATGATATCATTGTGGAAATAATTTTGATTTTTATGCAGTTTTCTAAGGTTTCTTTTTATGTATCAAAAACATAAATTTGAATAAGTTACAGTAAGTCATAATTCAAAATTGATAGTCAATAACTGAATTAGAACCACTCGTTGATCCCTTTTTTGGGTTAAATATTGGGTTCAAATCCAATGGCTTTAAGGAACTAAGGCATTATACAAAAAATCTCTTTTTGTTTTTCCCTTCCAAGTGGCAATTTTGTTAGGAATTCTCAAACTATTCTACTTTTTGGACCCATTTTGGTTGTATATTGACAATTTTCAGTCATTATTTGACTGATTTTGATCATATATGGTCCAAAAGATAGAACAATTAGACTGCTACATTCTATAACATTCTAAAACAACTTTATCTGTCTTGATTTTTTCATAGCACTTTAAATCATAGACGAAATAGTCTCTGACTAATTGAATGAATTAATCCTGACTAAGCTGATGCCATCAATGAAACTTTGGAAATGATTATTTCGTTTAACACAATAGGTGCACCAATATTGGCCTCATTTCTCGATTATTGGTAATTTATTCTTTTCAGGATCACACTGATTAATTGCCAATTTGTGATATCTTCATTTCTGCTTTAGATATTTAATTTCTAGATCTAAAATAGTGGTTTTAGGTGTCTTAACTGGGTCTTTGTTCATGACTCTAGGTGTCTTGGATACCCTTACTAAATACTTTTCCTCTGATCACTATTTGCATAGCTTCCTAAACACTGGAATGGCAACTCTGAAAAGAAAATGTTTAAATTCCTTGCGTATTTTCATTATTGTTTGGAAGATGCACAACATGATGAATTTTTGTCGATGTTTTGGAGCCCAAAGCCAGTCCATCTTCAATATATTAAACAATCTGTAGTAAATTTCATTTTAATTATTTCGTTTGGCAAAAAATGTGGGAACTCATGCAAGTGTTGTAAAAGCATTAACTGTTTATTTGTGAACATGATCTCTTAGGCCAAATAATATTGTTATCCATTTGACTGTCATTGTTCTCATTACCACAAGCCTTGGTGCCTATATTGATCTGATGCCATTCACTTCAAAGGCTTGTTAATGTTATGATGCCATTGATTTAAAAGGCTTGTTAACAACTTCTATAATGGATGGCTCTAACTTGGAATCTCTTCTTAGAATCATGTGTGTTATGAAGCCAACAACATGATCATTCATTTGGCTCTCTAGAATTTCTAAAATTTCTTTCACATCCTTAAGAATTATCCTTAATGAATTGAAATTTTATAGAATTGTATTCCACTTCCTATAATGAAAATATTCAAGATTTCATCATTACCTCTATAGTAGAAATGATGCGGTTACCACCTAGGGCTGTAGCAGATGAGTTCTACCTAATTACATTGTATTACAACTTACATGTAGATTTTTTTGTAGCCGTGCATCTGATTATGGATCGATGAAAATTGATGATAGAGGCCGAGTGCTCTATTTTAGTGAAAATCCCAAGGGAGCATATTTGAAAGCAATGGTAATATAGCATTATTCTCTTATTATTGTAATATAGGCAAGTGTAGAGATGGATTACATTATGATATGGATTGCATTATGATCTAATTCTATTTTTAGAATCAAGTTTAGGCAAGGAAGATTGTAATTTTTACTCTTCACTTGTAATGTTAAAAATGATTTACTTTTCACGGACATTGAAGTTTGTGTCATTTTTTTTAAATAGTGTATTTCATTCATTAATACTAGTGGGCTAAATATTGTAATTGAAGTGCCGAAACCATAAAATATAAAACGTATAATGTCTAATATTTTCAAATTTTTTATTTTTATTTTTTTGAATAAGGAAAACAAATTCAGTGTAACTTTATATAAATTTTCAATGAAACTTTTTTATTTCAAATAATTTCATGTTATCATTTCAATCAAATAAACTAAAAACTATATGCACACAATTCATGTATGCAAATAAGCAATGACATGCCACCTTGTGGCTCTTGTTTAGTAAAAGATTTACCAAGACTTTACAAAGTTTTATAATTTATTGAAAGTTGTAGGATTTACAATTTATAAAGTTTCAAGGTCTAATTTTTTAAAGTCTAATTCTTTAAAGGGTGCTAGCTCAATGGAAGAGCACCTGCTTTACAAGCAGGAGGTTGGTGGTTCAATTCCATTGTGCCTTGATATTCATATGGAATGACGACGATCAATTTTTGGTGATGAAGACTCTTTTGACCATCACCAATGAGCTTATGGTGACATTTTTTTGACCCTCACCAAAATATGAAATGGTGACGGTGAAAAAACGCCACCATATATATATATATATATATATATATATATATATATATGCATCAATAGTGACGACCATGAAAGGTCCATCACCATAAATCACTATTGTTCATATGAAATGGTGACGATCACTATTTGTTATTATAATCATTATTCGTGATGGACCGTGAATGTCGCCACAACACTTATACTTTTGACAATGCAACCTTTGGTGATGTTTAATTTTTGGTGATGGAGGTTTTTTTTACCATCACCAATGAGTTTATGGTGACATTTTTCGACCCTTACCAAAATTTGAAATGATGATGGTCAATGAATGTCGCCATATATATGCATCAATAATTACGACCATAAAAGGTCCATCACAATAAATCATTGTTGTTCAAATGAAATGGTGATGGTTAATATCCGTCTGAATTATAATCATTATTCATGACGGAATTTGAATGTCACCACAACACCTATATTTTTAGCGACGCCACCTTTGGTGATGTTCAATTTTTTTGTGACGGAGGTTATGGTCCATCACCATTTCTCATATGAAGTGGTGACAACCATTATTCGTCATTATAAATCATTATTGGTGACGTACGTTGAATGTCATGACAACACCTATACTTTTGGTGATGTTCAGTTTTAGGTGACAGAGGTTATTTTGACCATCACCAATGAGCTTATGTTGACATTTTTTGACCCTCACCAATGTCCTTTTTTCTTGTAGTGCCTTGACACGAAGTTGGCTAGTTGTCTCTTAATTTTACTTGTATTTTGGGTCATTCTGATCTGTTGTTTTGGAGACTTATGTGCTTATTCATATCTTTTTATCTAGTTTTGGGGTGCTCTCCCAGCTAACAAATCTAGTCGGAGTGTAACAACCCTAGTAAAAATCCATGTAAAAATATATAAGACTAAGATCATGGGACACGTATTCCAAGCTGAATGGTGGGAAAAATATTCCATTGAGTGTTCATTTGGTTTATTAATGGCTAAAGAAATTGGGAAATACAATGGAAAAGGCTTTGGAAAGGCAAGAGCCATTAATTGACATTTTATTTATGAAAATAATGGAAATTAGGATAAAAGGAAAGTGAAAGGTCACAGGTTGAATGTGAGGAGGAAAATGAAAAAAATAAAGGCCTCATTGATAAAAAGGCTTATGAGGATCATTTGGGAAGCTTTTTGTCAGGTTTTTGTCAGTTCAGTATTAGATCTCTCTTCTATTCTCTCTCTTTCACATACTCTTGGACACTTAGAGTTTCTTGGAGCACTCTTGGAGGAGTGTGGCATACATGGGATTTGGAGAAAGAAGGCAAAGGAAAGCAGGAAAACACAAGAGGATAGCGGGATCAACAACTACAACTACATTTGTTTGCAGGTATCGAGTTTCATGTATTTTATCCTTGCTAGTTTTGGCATGCATGACACATGTCATTAGCATGAAGGATTACCTGGATTGACAATGGTTTTTCCTATCCTTTCCATTTCCTATATAGCCATGGTGTTGTGGGTTTACCTTTGTTTCTGGTTGGTGCTCATGTTCCTTATGGTTGTGGGTTGAGTTATTAGTTCCTAGATGCTTTGGTTAGACAAATGCTCTAGAAGCCCTGTAACAACTTGGGTTGAGTTACAAGTCCTGGAAGCCTTGGTTGGACAAATGCTTTGGAAGACCGACAATAACTGTGGGTTGAGTTACTAGTCCTTGAAGCCGGGTTGGAACAGATGCTCTGGAGACCTGGATAACTTGGGCAGAGGCTGATCTGGTGATGGTTAGTGATGTCCGACCATGCGGTGGAATCACTCATTGAGGTGAATTGACCTCTGGAAGCCCTTTTTTGGTTTTGGTTGGATGTGTTCCATGAGATCGCACATTCATGCTTGGAATATGGTTGAAGAAAGATTTGGTTCAACCCAGTCTATTGTCGGGTGGTACATGGAAGTCCCAGACCTGCTTGCATTTTGCATATGTTAATAAGAGTTTCTTTCCTCTTATATTTGATGGGTAAATGCACTTGTTATTGTGTGGTTATATTGTTGTTATGCCCTTGTTATTTCTATTGGTTATGATCATGTTGTATGACCGTGATGATGTATGACTCTCATTATGTTTTGATTTGTAAATGAAAGAACAATGAATATGTGACCTAATAGATGATAATGCAGCTAATGTGATAAAACATCAATGCTTCTTAGCGATTCTCATATAAGTATGATACCCCTATGCTCAGATCTGTTGTTATGACTTGTAGAATGCATATTTGTGACATGTTTGACAAAATGACTCCCATGGTTGGACTTGGTTAGGTTAAATCCTTGATCAAGTTTTGTGTTAGAGGCATTGTCGTGGTGTCATTTATAGTTTTGGAAAGTCTCATTAAGTTTCGGGCAGTGGTTGGAAACTAGCCCTGAAAAAGTGGCTTAAACCTTGCAATCTCTAGCACAGAACTGGCTGAAAAAGACTATAGTCTCTCCCTTGCAGGCATTGTGGGAGCGACTATAGATTCCAGTCACATGCATGCCTTATTATGGGAGCAACTAGGGGTTTTCTAAGTGAAAAATAAGTTTGAATCAGGGCTTGGGCACCTGGAGTGGTAGATTAGTTCCTGAGGGTCTCCTAGCACCAAAGGGAGGTCTGTAAAGTGTTAGTTCATCGGTTCCACTTCCTTAACTACACTTAGGGAGTTGAATCATATCACTGTAACTCTTAGTCACATGTTTACCCCAGTTGGTCGGTTACTTGGGTAGATGTGGGAGGAGGGTGTTACACAGAATGAAGTTGGGAGAGCCAAAGACATATGGATTGTATGTAATATCTTTCTGATAATCTAATGAAAGTTTTTTTATCGACAAAAAAAGAAAGACATAATTACTTTAAGATAAATCTCAATCTTTTTTATTTGTGTATATTATTATGAATATTTTAAAATATATGTTGAAATTAAATCTCTGCCATCCACTTATTAGCTATTGGAAATCAAATTAAAATTGTGGAAATTAAGTCTGCTTGGGGTAGCTCAATTGGCAATGGCCATGGAATTGAAGTCTCAGTGAACCAGAAGTCTTGGGTTCAAATCTTGTGTTATCCTCCCCGATCAGGGTGAGAAGTTGGACATGATGAAGATGTAGTCCTACCAAGCCTACAATTTTGTTGTTGTTGTTGTGGAAATTCTATTCCAAAACAAAAGCCACACGGTGGCATGTCACTGCTTATTTGCATATATGAATTGTGTGATTTTAGTTTATATAGTTGAAATAATATACGTGAAAATGGAATTATTTGAAATAAAACAACTTTTTATTAATAAAATTATTAACAATATATTTATTAAAAAAATAATATTATTTTAAAGTTTTTAATAAAAACTATTTATTTCAAGTTTTTTTAATAAATATAGTTTTATTCTTTTTAATTATTTGTTAATAAAATTTTATTTTTCAAATATCCTAAAACTTTAACATAAAAATATCATTGCCTTTACTTTTAAATTAATAAACAAAATTGCATCTTACTTTACTTTTTGCAACTTCTCCAAATCAGTCACTTAAAAGTTCTAATAATGTTATAAAACTAACATTTCATTCATTACTTCTAGTTATTAGTTTTGTTGTACTTGACTTATTTAACAATATTTCATGCTTATCCCAAAATAATAATAGTTTTATTATATATAAATAAAAAATATTAATTTGTCATTAATATTTTATAATGCAAACTTCTAATTCATAATGTTATGAGAGAATGCTTTTGGTAAATCACATTACAGTTTTTGTTGTCGACGTGTTTCAAACCACTAAGTTTGGTTTATCATCAAGACTTGGAATTATACAAGTCCTAATTCTAAAATATTTAGACTAAAAAAATCTTAATAAAATAACTATACATTTTTAATTAAATTTTAATATTCTAAAATATTTAGATTAAATTTATATAAAAAATTATACATGGGACCATGACTAGTCGGAAGTCGGGCCTCTAAGTTATGTTGATCGTGTTTGTGTGAGGACGTAAGACTCCGATCTCAACTAGTCTTTGATAACGTACCAGTTGGCCATGCCTTTTTGACTTCACTTATTATTTTACAAAGATGAACACTAGCATATCAAATATATATTTTATTATTTTACTTTTATTAATCTATTTCAATCATTTAAAATTATTAAAAAAGTAAAATCTAACTTTTATTTAAGTTAATATAAAATTTGATAAAATCAATCATTTATATAGATTCTAAATTATATAAAATATAATTTTATATAAAAATGTAATTGCTTAGTAGATTTTTTTAATTTTATAAATTTGTTTAATCAAATTAAATAAATTTATTCCTGTGTTAGTTTTGAGAATTAAATCATGTTGAGATTTAAAAGTTTTTCAAAGATGCTAGATGTATAATTATTTTTCCATTTAACGTGAAGTTAATATATGACATTTAATATTTCTTAGCAAAAGAATATAAATAAATTTAATATTTTTATTAAATGTCATATATTAACTTCATGTTGAATGGAAAAATAATTACTATTAAGTCATGTGTGTTCAATCATATATAAACATAAAACCTTGGTATTTCTTGATATAACTCCAAAACCCGAGGAAGGGAGAATAGCTACGTGCTCGCAAGTGTATGCCATATTCCCTGAAGTTTTACCTGCTGAAAATCGTTTCTTATTAAAAATGTTATTGGTTTGATCAAAGCTTTTTGTCGGCAATATCCCCATTGTGACAGACCATGTAATATTTAATTTTGTTTTTTGGGAGAAAGCCCCCATTATATCTTGGTGCTTCCACAACAGAACAAAGCTGCTAAAATCCTCGGGTTCATGCGAATGGAAAGCTCCAATACACATGCGATAACTTTCACGACTTGATGCAAAGGGGTGAAAATTAAAATTCAGCCGAGCAAAAAGATATGAATGCAAAAATATCAAGGAAATTGATGAATGACATGTAAAAAGCACAATTATTTATTTTATTGAACAAAAATAATAATTTTATGACTAAATTTACTAGAATTTTAATGAAGCTACACAACACGGAGCAATGATTTCCCATTTTGTTAATTAAACAATAGTAAACATAATAACAATAGAAAGATGGAAGATTGACAAACACACACAAACCGACCTCCGACCTCACACGAACATGATCAACAAAGCTTAGAGGCCCGACTTCCCACTAGTTGTGGTCGGGGGTCCCATGTCCTAATGCAAACAAATTTCAGAAAGAGGTCCAACTTCCGACTAGTCGTGGTCGGGGGTCCCATGTCCTCGCGCAAACAACGAGCCCGACTTGCTTGATATTTTGAAATTCTCATTCACCCGCTTAAAAAAATGCGAGTATAATTGATATTTTACTATTTATCAATTATGTATAGTTAATTATTTAATTAACCATAAATACACTTTGACTACATAATTATTTATATTTTGAATTTCCTTTATTAATTTGATTATTTATAATTCATTTAAGTATGCCATACAAATAAGAGGTGACCGATAACAAAATATTTGTTATCTAAGAAACCTGCAATTACAGTGTCATTTATATCTTCCACATTCCACGAAACCATGAATAATTATAACTATTCACAAATATGATTCTTGGATTTCTTCTCAAGACTAACCCTTAAAGCACCACCATGAAAATGCAGTAGAGTTAAAATCACGTGTGTCCAATCATATATAAATGTAAGACCTTGGTATTTCTTCCTTCCATTCGAGAAAAGTACATGAATAACAATGACACACTTTCCAAATTCAAACAACCTATATATCTCGTTGCTTCCACAACATAACACATATGCTAAAATCCTCGGGTTCATGCGAATGGAAATCATCAGTACACAACGAGATAACCTTCACGACTTGATGCAAAGGGGCATGAATTAAAATTCAGCAGAGGGAAAAGTTATGAATGCAGAAATAGGAAGGAAATTGATGGAACGACATGTAGAAAGCACAATTATTTATTTTATTGAATAAAATTAACAATTTTTATGACTAAATTTACTAGAATTTTATTGAAGCTACAAAAAACATAACAGTGATTTTCCTTTTTGTCAATTAGACGACAGAAAGCATAATAATAAAAGGGATATGACAGATGGACAAACACAGATACACAAACTGACCTTTGACCTCACACAAAGACGATCAACAGAGCTTAAAGGCCCGACTTCCGACTAATCGTGGTTGGGGTCCCATGTCCTCATGCAAAAAAATTTCAGAAAGATGCCGACTTCCGACTAGTCGTGGTTGGGGTCCCATGTCCTCACACAAACAACTAGCATGAATTCCTAGAATATTTCGAAATTCTCATTCACCCGCTTAAAAAGAATGTGAGTATAATTGAGATTTTACTATTTATCAATTATGTATAGTTAATTATTTAATTAATCATAAATACACTTTGACTACATAACTATTTAATTTTGAGTTTCCTTTATTAATTTAATTATTTATAGGTCATTTAAGTATGCCATACAAATAAGAGGTGACCGGTGACAAAATATTTGGTATCTAAGAAACATGCGATTACAGTACCATTTATGTCACACAACTTCATTAGCTTAGACATTGATTGATTAACGATCTGGTCAGCGTAGACGGGTTACACGTATTTGAAGTATGTGAAGTGGAAGACACAAGAGAGCAAGTCTGATCTCCGACTTCATAGTCGAAGCCAACCTCCGATTTGTTTCCAGGTGAGTTCGAGAATAATGACTCCAAGGAAAATCTTAGCAAGTAAATAATTAATGACGCAACGTTCTAGTAGTACTATAAAGCGTTGAAATGTACAACATGATCTGCAATATTTAATGGTGATGACGTTCATCCGATGCACTAATGTCACAACTTATAAAAAGATCAAAAACAATAGTTAACTTAGCAAAAAAAAAAAAAAATCACAATATAGTCTAGATTAATAGGCTAAAGACGATCATAAATGTCATTGCGCAAGCAATGTCATAATAAATGTTATTGGCATAATTTTGTATATTTTATACTCATATATATATATATATATATTTATAATATATTTTGGTAATTTGTAAT
Source organism: Pinus tabuliformis (assembly GCA_031772625.1). Lineage (NCBI taxonomy): Eukaryota > Viridiplantae > Streptophyta > Pinopsida > Pinales > Pinaceae > Pinus > Pinus tabuliformis. The sequence goes on from CM062804.1 coordinate 1,268,524,900, forward strand.
TTAATTTTTGTTTTGGTAAAATTGTAAATTTTAAATATTAAATTTAAAATTTTCAATAATTTCAAAATCAATGTATAATGTTTAAAATTTATATTAATTAATTTTTAATATTTTAGAAATAGCAAGAATAGCAAGAGACAATGAAGCCAACCATCATAAATCAGGAATTTGGGTTACACAAGACAAGAAGCCACCCATTAGAATTTGGATTACACGAGAAGCCACCCATCACAAATCATGAATTTGGATTACACATTAAATTTCTAGAGATCTTATCATGAGAAGGGGAGCAGATAGTGAAGTGAAGATTTAGTTCACATACTTAAAAAGAGAGGGTGATAGTGTATTATGTTTACTTACTTAAGAAAGAGCGATAGTGTATTATTATCATGCTGCATTGAAGTATTACTTATTCGTTATTATTACGTTGACTATCAATTACTTTGCTTTTTGATTTGAAAATAAAATAACGATTTAAGTCTACGCCATGATCTGCATATTCATCTAGCCCTGATGATGAACCACACTAGCCTCTTCTTAATTTCTAAAGTTAAAAATATAAAAATAAATTTATTTATTTTTTAAATTATTTTATTATATTTTTCTTGTATTTTATTGGTTATGATCTTATTTTATAACATTTTTCTTTTTTGTATTAATGCAATGTACCATAGATGTCATACCAGCACTGAGGTTGCAAGTTGGGTGTTTTTGTGGTGTTAAAATCAGGAAGTGTATACAACTCTAGAAATATAAATTTTCAATTCTCAATGACTTCAACAAAGGAGTTGGAAGGTGTGTCTAATAATTCACAGTGAATCAAAGTGTTATCTCCATCGACTCGCCCAAAGTTCCTTCTGAGGATGGAGATGATATGTAAAAATTATAAGGTAGTAAAGGAAACCCATTCTCAAATGCTTATATCTCAAGATATCATATATCAGGTCAAGAGGAAAGGAGGCTTTGCAATGTAATTAAAATATTTTAAGTATTTGAGTTAATGTTTCAAAGGTTCAGTTCATGCTTATAAAGAAAACAACTCAGAGCTCGGGTCACAAACAACTCAGAGCTCGGGTCACCCCCATCCAAATTCAATGACCATTTGCATCGACTTCGGAAGCATACATGCACGAGAGTTAATCGCGGAGCAGACCCTCGACGTTGAAAGGCCAACGCCTATTCAACGACCATGATCCATTCCGACACCTAACATAGAGTGAGCATGATCCACAACACAGCCTGCCGTAGAGGGGTGGGGGCAACCCACCAGATGGTCTTCTCCAATTGGCTCGATGATGCTGAAGGTAACAGGTAAAAGGTAAATGGTAAAGGTTATTGATAGCTTGTCCTCAATCACCCTAGACCAATCCCTGAATGTCACGTACTGCCCTCCGCTCGCTCCCAACTCTGCCACTTGTGCAATTGTCCCTGTCCTTCATATAAATCCCCGAAACCCTAAAATTATCGCCTGAAAGTGATCACTCAGTCCCAGTCAAAGAATATTCTGCTTAGACCGCCGCATAGGAATCACCTCTCTACACATTCCCAAAGGTCAAGGACACCTTCCAAAGTCATTTTCAGTCCTCCTTGCAGGCTCCAGGTAACCCGACACCCCGACCTCCTTGTTTGTTACTTTTGTTTTACTTAGAATAATGAATCACGTGACACCTACAACTCCCAACACCCATGAGGTCAAAATCACTGGTGCTAGGACTTTAATGAACACCGAAATCCAAATAATCGACCCTGCCTGTCCCTTCCCACTCACAGATCTCTGCTATGAGATGTTTGTTGACAATGTAAGGAATGAGGACCCTTTTAGGGTTGTTAACTCAGGACTGTATTACCAAATTGCTCCTCCAATTCACCCCCTCCCAGAGTTTATATCTTGGCTAGCCGACTCCTATCAAAAGGAAAAGAACTGCTTTGTTTCTATTTCAGAAGTTGTAATCCTCAAGGTAGCTCCCCTCTTAAACCAAAGAGCATTAAATTTCCCTGAGTCCTCCACTATGCACACGTTTAATGATCCTTCCCTAGTCGACCATTTCAAAACGCTCCCAGCCATGGAATAACAATATTCATGGGGCAAATCCTTGCTCCAGAGGTCAAAACCCCGCCCTCAGATATCCGATTCCCATTGACTCTCTTTCGTCATCAGTCCAACTTGTTTTAGCCACAATTACTTGTCTAATGGGCGAAGATACCGCCCTGAAAATAAACAGGGTCGCTTTATGATGTTTACATAAAATGAAGCAACTTGGGTGCCTACTCAATATCCCATGATATCTTTCAGTGACCATTTGCTTCCAACTCAACTATTTCAAGGTCTCCTCATATTTTCACTACTACTCATTGTTGTTCTACTTGTTACTATACATTCACATCGAAGAGTTTCAATGCCTTCACCTAGATGTGTTTGCTCCTAACAAAGAGAGAAATTCAGTCTCCGATTGGAATATCTCACTGAGAAAAGACCTAGTTTGGGTGGGTACTCTCATTTCATTTCATCTTTCATGGCCATTGCTTACCAAATCATCCATGGGGTCCCACCTCCCAGAATCTTCCTAGAGCAGAAGGAGCTCCTCCAAATCAACAAGGAAGCTACCATTGGAGATTGGTACCTCTATGAGGATCACACAGAAATTCAGGTTTACGGATGTGAACTCCCTCCATATCATCTGCCACTATTTATGCCTATGAGGATCTTCACCCTTGAGTTCATCAGACAAGTCCTCAGTGTAGACCTGCTCCACTTTGTACCGGAAAAGAAAGGCTACATTTTTAAAATGGGACAGCCAGTAGGCCCTTTTGTGATAAGTACCAGACATGCCTTCAAAATATTTGAGGCCCTACTCGAAGCCATGGAGTTTGAAAAGGGACAAATTTGGCATGACAATCCCCGATGCATCCTTGCTCTAAGAAGGGGAAATATTAAAGACTTAACTTATATACATGATCCTAATCCCGAGGTTGAATGGAAAGCTAACTTTGATTCCTAGCCTCTTAATACAGAGATGGAGACCGAATCCCTAGTCAGCACAGACAAAACACAAAAGAGGATTACTGACACATCAGGGACAACTGACATGGAAGAGGGACATGTTCATAAAAAGGCAAGAAGTCAAGGTCCTAAACAAGGACTGGAATAGCAATAGGAACAAGAATAGGAATAGGAACATGAAGAACAATGTATTTAACTAGAAACACTAGTGTCTGATAGCCCAGGTTTCCAGATCAATCTGGAAATACCACTAGTTGCTTCATCTACATCCTCGACTGAGGTAGCTGTCCCAAAATCAGAGGATAGTCTTTATGCTACAAGGACAAGTTGGTCACAAGGAAAGGCCATCCAAGTGAGAAATAGGAAAGCAAAGGAAAATTTGCACCAAGAAATGGCCTCTAAGATAACTCCTCGTCACACCAGAGTACTAGCTGCAATGGACCTGGAGAAAGAGGAGATGAAGATAAGATTGCAACATCCCTCAATCCAAACCCTGCCTTCTAGCCCTCAGTTCTAAGATTTGGATGTATCTTTGGATTTGACTAGTGTCCCCTTGGTGGATAAAGTCAATTTACACAGGCAGGTTGGAGAAATGTTGTATAATGACATTAACAAGAACCAGATGACCATCGACTAGGCTCAAACTTATATAGAAAAAATCTCCAACAAGGTGAAGATGGAGAAGATCAAGTCCCGGGCGATTTTCTAGAGAAGGAAACATATAAAGAGCTGATCATGAAGATGGGGGTGGATCTCGAGGATAAGGCAGCAGGAGAAGCTGTCTTGCAGGCCACTCAGTAAGAGAACCAAGAGTTAAGGCAACAATTAAAGATGCCTGGAGGCGAGCACATTCAAACTCCTGAGTTGATTCAGATCGAAAAGGAGAAGGAGGCCCTAATGCAAGAGCTGACCTAAAGCAAGAATAGAGTTACTACCTCGGAGCAGATAATAACTGATTTGCAAAATAGGATTGCTTCTCATGTCGGCACAATAGTAATGCCCGAGAAGCCTCAAAATCACACTGATCGCCTCACTCAGGCATTGACCGAGCTACAACTATCTGAAGGGGAGTTAATGAAGGCTCAGAGGGATCTAGATGCTACCAAAGCCCAAGTAGCTCAGAAAGAGAAGTTGCTCCAAGCTTCGATTGCCAATGCAGACAAGCTCACTAGAGATCTACAGAGTGCCACTCAAGAAAACAAGGAACTAAAGGCCAAGCTCAAAGGAAACATGGCTCTCATTGAGACTAGGCAGTTGATATGGGATAAGATCATTTACGAGATCAACCTTAGTTGGGAACATATAGCCTTGATACAGGACCAAAAGAGTCTCAGTGCAGAATGTGCTCCTTCTCTCCTCAATGGAAAACAGGCAAGCATTACCAACTCTCAGTATGCTAAGAAATACATTCATTTCCTAACTGAGAGGTCAATTGATGAGCTAAGGCCACTGGATATAGTTGATAGAATGGGTGCAGTGGCAGATATTTCTAAAGTAATTTCAAAGGAAGAAGCCAAAGCTAGAGCAAAACAGAGTCTTACAAGGCTACAAAAAGAGGTGGCAGCTTTCGATGAGGAATTCAACAAGCTTCTTCAAGATGGGTTACCGAATTTGTGGGGTCCAAATGGAGAGTTGTTCACATGAGAGCTATATAACCAGAAAATGATTGAGATCAAAAGTAAGACTGGAGAAGCCCCTGAGAAGACGTCGATTCTCAAAGGAATAACTATAATGAATTTCCTTGAGAAAGAGTTTCACCTTCTTGAGCTGGTTAAAAGTACCTTTCATCACAAATTAGACTATTCATGGGTGATCCATCTCCGGCTCAACTATAGATAGTTCAACTCTATTCCTCCACCTCATCCAGCCATGTGGTAGTGATGTGAGCAATTTTCCAACCCCCCACTACTTCATATGGTTCATCCTCGTGTTCCAATGACTTCTCATCAAGCATCTTCATCATCTTGCAGGTCCTAAGGACCACTCAAATGATGCCAGCAGTGGCATTTTATTTTACTTTCAGTTGTTTTTAATTTATACTTTTTACTATAATTTGTTAAAAAACATTATGTATTGGTTAGTATAGTTGTGCCCGCACACGCTAAAATTTTGAAGCATGTTTTGTGATGTTTTGTGAGATCAAGAAAGAATATTACTCTAACAATCTATGTTTAAGAGGGCCTATATATATATGATCTCCACAAATGAAGACAGATTCAAAATTTTGGAAAGAAAACTCTTTGTTATTTTTGGGAACATTTTTTGCTTCTTCCATGAATGTATTACTTAGATTATTAATGACAATATTTATGATTCCTTTGTTCTACTATTATAGTATGTCTTCTCTCTGTTGTAATTTCATAATGTTCATGTTCCTTTCAGATTCCACGTTTTGTAGTTGCCAGATATGTTTCCTTCTTCTTACAGATTCATTTGAGTTAAGATGTTGATAAAAATGTTTGTATAACTCTTTGGAAACTAAATCTTTAATTGTGCTCCATGAATATTTGCATCCATTCCTTTTTCATATTCGTCATGTCTTTTTGAATCCATAGAAGTGTGGAATTCTCGATATTTCGAGCTCTACATGATGGGTTACTTCCTCTCCTTCTCCTGCTTTCATATTCATACTAAAGTAATTGATCTATAACTCCTTGAGCGGTTTGGCCTCCTTTGATTTATCATTTATGCCACTGTGTATCTTGCATATATGTATATATAAAGAAATCACGGATTATGTCTTTCTTTGATGATTGAACCAACTAAATTCTCTTGGTAAGAAATGTTATAAGTGATGTATCTATTCTTTGAAGAATTATCAGAGACACACCAGATCTAGATGTTCTAGGCACTGATCTCTTAGCAATCAAGAGGATGTCTCTAGAATCGACAACATCTTTTGGTGCCGTTGTCGTGGAATGTATTAGAGGATTTTCCCCTGGGATATGACATTCTGACACTCTTTTTTAAGGTGAGCAAAGACGTCCAGATTGGACATTATCACCTTGGTGAATCCACTAATATTAATCTCAAAAAACATCATCCTCGCTTTTAGAAAACTCCACACTCGTTTAGATACCTCTCAACATAAAACTCCATTTGTATCTAACCCAAAAAAGTTGATTTTCAAAAGTGTTTGGAAGGAGAAAACCCCTGCTACAGATGCCATTGTCTCGTCATTTCTTGAAGCCTCCTCATCCAGCGCCCAACACGCCATTATTCATTGCTCCAACTTTACTCCTAAGGTCTTAACATATCCTTCTGAAAATGATCTAACACACCATATTCTTCCATCTAAAGTGAAGGAAGAAGAAGTCTCAGTTAATAATCCTTCTTTCTCATTTCCCCCTCCCCCTAAGATCGGAAAGGGAAAAGCCATCCTTACTCGCAGCCATATTCATCACGTAAGCAACTCCACAGTTCTCATCCATCTACTTCGACTGCTATTGTCTTAGCGCAGAGACCCCTCATCAATCTAGCTCCACCTCATTAGTACAGATGGTGGTCCCATGCTTCTTACTGAATAAGTATGCTCCCCTAGACCCGCCTCAACTTCTGAGTGCCATGCCTCAGGACTACCTCAAGGTTTTACCTAGGTTAAATGGAGAGGATGATACCACTGCACAAAGACATATCGAAATTTTCTATGCATTTGCAGAAAATCTAAATGTCGAACACTTAGACGTGGTACTGAGGCTTTTTGTTCAATCCCTCAATGGTGAAGCCAGAAAGTGGTTTAAATATTTACCAGATGCTTCCATTGCCACTTGGGAAGAGCTGGAAAACTCCTTTACACAGAAGTGCGGGGGGGGGGGGGAATAGAGACCACAAATATATACTCATAGAGTCTAAGGCTATAAAGAAGAAACCAGACGAAGATATCTCAGAATTCATAAAGAGGTTTAATAAGCAGTATAACAACCTGCCCACTGAGATAAAACCTCCCCAAGTTGCTGCCCGGGTAGTATTTGTAGGGGCTTTTGAGTCCGAGTTTGGTTTTACTCTAAGGGAAAGGAAGTCTCGCATGTTGGACCAACTCCAAATTGATGCCCTCGAGGTGGAGGCAAATTTCACATCTGCAGGGAAATCAAGAGGTAAGATTGACCTTATGGAAAAGAAAAAGGGAAAAGAGGAAATATCTTCCTCTGGTCAAGTGAAAGAATCATAGGAACTAAAGTTAGAAGAAATGGATAAGTTGATAAAAAGCTTATCACATAAACTGGTAAAGCTTGAACTAGAAAACAAAAATCTCCCCAAACAGAATGCCCAAGGCCTGAATCGAGGCTTTAATCCACAATACCGAAGACAACCATTATAGATACTACAAAGGGAAATAAAAGACCAACTCAAGCAAATTCCCCCTCCACTATACATAGAGGATGATCCAGATGAACAACCACATGACACCCATGAGATGCAAGGTAACTTGTACTCTTCTTTCTCTGAAGGGGAACAAGAAATCAGAACTCGTCATGAAGAAGGTTAGGATATGGATGCAACAATCAATGAGGAGGAAATAGGTGACTGTTGTAAACAATTTGCAGATTTCATGCAGGCACAACTACATAGGAAGTATGATATCATATCCTTAAGAAAAAGGTTAAGGGAACAAGACCAGCAGGAGGGCGTTTCTCACCAAGATACCTCCACTACTCCTGATAAAGGAAAAAGGGGACTGGATCCAAACGTGTCCAAAATAAAAGACTCTCTAAATCAAGATGGTTGTAAACCCGAAGAGGAAACAAAGGAGAAGCCACCTGTCCCTTCGAAACAAACCTGTGAGAAAGAAAATAACAAGTAGAATCTGGTGGCATGGAGAAAGGCCAAGCTGACTTCAGTCTTCAAAAAGAACTTGAAAAGGTAAAAATCATTGTTCCTTTAATTGAACTCCTAAAATAACCCACTTATAAAGCCTAAGTCTCCCAATTCATGATTTTGTCCACCTCAACACCATCCTATGGCTGTTTAAATCTTTAAGAAGAAATAGATATGGTTGTTTTTGGACCTCATGTCAAAGAATAAGACCCTTCTATTGCCCTTTTTATGTGACCCTTATAATACATGATCTTTTTTTTTTTTGATTCAGTAAGAGTAGAGCTTTCCATTAATCTAGAAAAAAATACATATTGTACACTTTGTAGATCGGAGCCAAGAGCCCCATACTTGACTCAGACACAACCCCATACCTGACTTAGACAAACCACAAAAGGGTAGATGCAAACATTACCAAAGCACTAGAAAACCTGCCTTTCTTCCTCACCCTAAAGAGAAATGAAAAGAACTAAGGTTCTTTCGGGTTTGCTAAACCTCGAACCTCCCTTAGTGACAAGGGCCCACAACAACCAATGGCCCGCATAAACCAAAGGCCCACAATAAACCAAAGGCCCACATTAAACCAAAGGCCCAAATAAACATACACGCGCATAAACTAAAGGCCCACAAAACCTATAGTGAGTGACTTGGCAGTCCTCAGAGATCTAATGGTTTAAACAGATTTCAGGTGAGCCAACAAGCTCACCATTTAAAAGCCTTTCGGACCCGATGAGTAAATAAAACAACCTACTATGAAATTTCGGGTCTGAGATGTGTATTAACCCATGGGGAGTTTCATGGCCCGACTCCTATGTGATCCGGCTCTCGCTGATCCGATAGTTCAGAGTCGATATTGGGCCCGCAACATACACACTCGTTATAATCCCAATCGGACCCGATGGGTGGCCTAAACTGCCATTCTATAAATTTTTGGGTCCGATTTATGTGATATCCATCGTGCAACTTTCCGCCCGAAATCTGTTGGATTCTGGCGCTCGCTGCCATCGATGGTTATCTGCCTTTCAACCTGCTCACTGATTACCCCTTGCTTCCTCATTGTCTTTGGTTCGCTTCCTACTGAATCCATTGGTCTGTTCACTGCTTGTCTTTCATCCCTTGAAAATTCTCCCTATCTACAATTGCCTATTTGTGACAGTCCTCACGCAGATTTCCTGAGGGTGTCATCTCCCATACATAGCTGTCGTTATCTTTTGTGCAAAGCACACCCTCATTCGCCAGTCGATCCGCTAATTTGTTGGCATTTCTGCACACATGAACAAATCTAAGTGTCCTTAGGGTTCTCAGGTGGGATTGTATGCGTTGGTAAACCTGCAATAACCGCTAGTGGTTTGAAACTTTCTCTGGTGCTGTGCCATTGCCTATCTTTTTGACCGAATTAATTGTCAGTTCAGAGTCTGCCTCTATGATGGTATTGTGTAAATTGTGTTCAATCAAGATTTCTAGGCATTTCTCTAAGGCCATGAGTTCCGCCATGTTATTAGTGGCATTCCCCAAATGACTATGAAAGATGACTTTTATGTTTCCCTGCTCATCTCTTATGACTCCTCCATAACCAACAACCCCAGGGTTTCCCTTAGAGGCTCCATCGATATTAAATTTCAAGAAACCATGGGGGGGCGGTTGCCAGAAGTCCTTCCCCTCTGTTGTATGTCTTACGATCTTGCTTATGCCCTGGGGGATAGTCGATTGGAGACCCAAATGCACAAGAATCTGAGCATCCTGGTTTCGAGGAGGGTTCTTGGGGAGTTGATTCAGAAGGGTGCTCACAGTTTCTTTGAGCTGTCTTAAAATTTGAGCTATGATGCTCTGAGTTGATCCAGTTCTGTTCTTGAAAATCCTATTGTTGCATTCTTTCCATACATCCCAGATCAGAAAACCTGGTATCAGAGTCCAGGCTTTGTTGACTGTTTCATTATCTGAGAAGTCTTTCCTCCACTTCATCAAAGTTCCAGTGATACTGTTTTTGTCCCTGTCAGTTTTCCTGAAGATTGAGGCTACCCAATTCCATAAGGTAGAGGTGAAAGTGTAGAGGTTGAGTAGGTGATCCAACGTTTCCTCTTGTAGACCACATAACTGGCATCTAGAAGGACCAAATAAACCTCTTTTTCTTAGATTCTCCCAAGTCAGAACTTTTTTATGCTGTACCAACCATATGAACAGTTTGATTTTCATCCAGTGCGGGTTCTGCCATAGATTCTTCCATATCATATCAGGGTTGGGAGAGTCCAGCCCACTGGTAATTCTTTTGGCTTCTTTGAGGTTGAAGTTTCCTGCACTATTTCTTGCCCATCTTAGTTGGTCAGACGAAGTTGAAGTCAAAATCTTTCTCTGTTCTAGTACCACTGCAAGAGCTTCAGCCTGGGCCTTCAAAGGGGTTTCTTCACTGTATACTAGGTCTTTCCATTTCCTCCATTTGTCATTGTCTCTTGTCTGATCCCAAAAGTCACTTACCCTGAGCAGCCCTTTATTGTCAGTGTCATTTTTGAGAATGTCTAGTCCTTCTTTACACAGGTTAGGCTCCTGCTGCCAGTTATCCTCCCAAAACCAGGCTAGGTTTCCATCTCTGATCTCCCAGAAACTGTGCTTCTGAACAATAGCTCTATTCTCCCAAGCATTGTTCCAAATGTGGGAGCCCTTGATGATCCCTGTCATTCGAATATGATCCCTATCTTGCCATTTCTTTGCATACTTCTGTTTCCAGAGCTTTTCCCAGGGGGTTCTTGTTTCCTTTAGCCATCTCCACCAGGCAAAACTTTGCTTAGGGTTTCCAGGTCATGAAGTCCCAAACCTCCATAGGTCTTGGGTTTGCAGAGATTTTCCCAAGCTACCAGAGCCCATTTCTTTTTCTCTTCTCCTTTACCCCAAAGAAAATCTCTTTGGATGTTCCTGATGTGTTGAAAAACTCCTTTTGGGGTAGGAAGAGCTGAAAACATGAAGGTGGGTATGGTTTGCAAGACAACCTTTGTAAGCACTAACCGTCCTACTAAGTTCAAAGATCTACTTGTCCATTTTCTGATTTTGTCTTGCATTTTATTAGTCATTGGCTCCCAAACCTCCTTACTCAGAGGTTTGTCAGTGAGAGGCATTCCCAAATATTTGGAGGGTAGTTGATCTCTTTGAAAGCCAAGAATTATGGTGATATTTCTCTGAATAGTTTTGATTTTGTGAGGCTTACCTCTGTACCAGTAGCCATAGCAAAATCATTCAGGATTTGTTTGAAGGCTTTAGCTTCCTTGACCGTGGGTGTGCCCTGCAGCATGGTGTCATCCACAAATTGTTGGTGAGTCAAGGTGTCCCCATTCAGGGTAAGTTTGAGACCCTGGATTCTTCCCTCCTCTTTGGCTGCTGTGATCACTTTACCTAATCCTTCCATCATGAGAATGAATAGGAAGGGGGAGAGCGGATCTCCTTGTCTAAGGCCTCTCGAAGGCCTGTAAGTTCTGGATGGAGAGCCATTAAGTAGGATTGAAAAACTAGCTGTGGTGACAAGGGCCATCACCCATCTTATCCAGTTGTGGTCGAAGCCATACGCTTTTAGTACATCCCTGATATACGACCAGCTTAGCTTATCATAAGATTTTGCAAGGTCAAGATGTATGATCATACCTGCTTGCTTAGTGCTCTTGAGAGAATGAACCACCTCGTGAGCTTGAATGATGTTATTGAGAATTTGCCTTCCTTCTACATAACCAATTTGCTCCTCAAACACAAGAGTTGGAAGAAGAGGCTTGAGTCTGTTTGCAATTACTTTAGAAATAATTTTGTACACCACATTGCAAAGGGCTATGGGTCTGAATCTATTTGGTGTCATAGCTTTTTCCTGCTTTGGAATTAAGGCTATGAAAGATGCATTGAGCACCCTTAATATTGTTTTTGATTTCCTCGAGTCCTCCACAACATCAAGGATATCTTGTTTGACGATTTCCCAGCATGTTTTGAAGAAGTCTACATTGAACCCATCCGGGCCTAGATATTTCCCATTTTGCATCTCTTTGATGACTTCATTGACCTCCTCTTCAGTCACTGGCCTGTTGAGATTGTAATTCTCTTCCTGGGTTACTAGTTTTGGAATGTACTGTGTGAATTTGTTGATAAATTGTGATCTGTCTAAGAGAGGCTCCTCTGCTATGCTTTGGAAATGTTGTATCAGAACAGATTCCATTTCTTTGTGGGTACTTAGCTCTTTCCCTTGAGGATCTCTGAGTTTTACAATCCTGTTATGAGCCCTGTGATCCATGGTTGATTTGTGGAAAAACCTTGTATTTCTTTCCCCTTCTTTAATCCATTGCACTCTCGATTTCTGTCTCCAGAAGATCTCTTCTTGCTGGCATCTGTTGTCCCATTCCTGTTGAAGAGAGTCAGCTTGCATTTTCCTTTCCTCAGTGAAGCCATCTATAATGAGGATTTGGTTAATTTTCTGTAGTTTCTGTTCCACTTCTCTTTTGGCTTTGAAAATATTGCCAAACTCATTTTTGTTCCATTATTTAAGCCTGAGTTTGATGTATTTCAGTCTCTGTTGCAGTAGGTACATATTTGTGCCTTGAATAGGTATGTATTCCATCCACCACTTGCCAATATTAGTGATGAAGTCAGGGTGTGTGAGATAGACATTTTCAAACCTGAAAGGTCTGTTTCTCGGAGTGCCTATAAAAGAAGTTTGAAGCTGAATAGGCTAGTGGTCCAAGCCTCCAAAAGGAAGGACTAAAGCAGTCAAGTCAAGGCCATTGAGAAAGAGGTCCTCCGAGATTAAGAATCTGTCTAGCTTAGAGGTAACTTTAGAAGCCCCTCCCCTCTTATTGTTCCAGGTGAAGGTGTCATTTATTGTCTCCATATCCACCAGCCTCATGTCATTTAGGAAGTTCTGGAAGGTGATGGAGTCTCTGCCTAGTGTTTTGGTCCCACCTTTCTTCTCTGTAAGAGATCGGATCATGTTGAAGTCCCCTCCCAAAATCCAGGGCATAGCAAGATGTCTTTCTCTCAGCTTCTCCAATGAGTTGAGAAGCCAGAGTTTGTCTTCAAGTTTTTGCGGACCATAGACATTAGTGATCATATAGATTTCCTTGTCACCCAAAGGTTGTATAACCATTGAAAGGTAGTTCCTGGATGCTTCAGCATCCAGGATTCCAAGTTTCTGGGGATTCCACAGAGTGAGAATCCCTCCTGCTTTGTTGTTTGCTTTAACTTCTAGATACTCATACTTAATAAGCCATTTTCTATGTATCTCTCTTATTTTGTCTATTGAACATTTTGTTTCCTGTATAAACACCATATCTAGTTTTTCTTCTTTTATTCTATTGCTAAGATTTCTTTATTTTCTTTTACTTCCTAGACCCCTAATGTTCCATGTTATGAGCTTCATTATGAAATGTTTGTAAATGAGTAATTGGTAAGATCTTTCATCTCACCTAAGTTAAGCAAGAGTTTCCCACACTTTGTCAGTAGCTCATTCTATTTCTCCTTCCTCTTTTCCGGCTTGGGTTCTCGAACGAGTGTCCTGATGTTACCTCCATTGGTTTTATCCCTCTGTTTTCCTGGCTGTCATGGTTTCTTTTGACTCCAGTAGCCTTTTCTTGAGATCTCCATAGGAAGAGCTGTTGCACTCTGTCAAACTCCTCTTGTGGTAGAGAATCAACACCCTTGGTGGTTCCCTGCTTCAGGAACTTTTCTAGATCAAGATTCTCCCTCTCCAGAATCTCCTGTAGCTCCTAGTCCTCCGTGCCAATTTCACTTGGGGTCATCTCATGGTCCCTGCCAAGTTCCATTGTGCTCTGCGTATCCTCCTTTAGTTTGTTGTTCTCATGTGTGACCTCCATGCTGTCATCTTTTTCCTTTTCTGCAGGATTATCCTCCGGTGCCTTGTCCGATCCATTGTTCCCCCCTTCTTCTTCTAAAATTTTGAAACTATTATGACTTTGTTGCTTATCCTCGCTAGTTTTCTTTTGGTTCTTTCTCCCCTCCTTTTCCTTTTCCTACCACCTTGGTAAAGCCTTCCGGGTCTTTGCCTGTGTTGGTTTTTATATTGTCCTCCAGTTTGTTGCTTGGGCAATCTCTGAAGAGGTGCCCATGTTCATGCCATTTATGACATCTGAATGGGACATGTTCATAGTCCACCGCCTGCGCCCATTATTCATCATATACTTCTAGAATAATTTCGTCTAGAAGTGCTCCTGATAGGTCCATTTCCACACATATGCGAGCAAAGGAGGTATATTTGCCTCGCAAAGTCGCATATGATATCTTTATAAAATGACCTAGTTTATTGCCTATGGCTTTTAAGGATTCAGGCAGCTAATAATATAAAGGTAAGGAGTAGAGTCTTATCCATACTGGTACCAATGTAAATGTTTCTCGCTTTGGGACAAAATTCATCATCCATGGTCGCATGTAGAGTCCTGTAGCAACATAAAAATACGGTCCTCCTTTGAACACTCTATCTTTATCTTCTAGGTTCGTGAAAACCACTGTGAAGAAACCCTTGGACCCAAGATGAAGGTTTATTTCTCCCTTTGGTTTCCAGTGGTTTCTTATCCACGTGTACAATGCCTTCTCCGTTGGCCATAGTCCCATAAATTTGCATATGACCGCGTAAGTTGCCATGTGATCCCTATGCGCTTGTAGTGCTGGATCATTTAAGACAACCCGGGGTTTAATGGTTGACCTGGGTTTGCAGAGTCCTGTCGCAGTCTTGTGTTCAGTTCTTTGACTACTGTCTCCTGTTCTCTTCTCTCTTCTGACTTCCTCGAGATTCCCTTCCTGTTCATGCGATTTGATGCTTTCCGGTTTTTTGGTACTTGTCTTCTCCGTCTCTACCTCCACTGGTTTCTTGAATTGATTTGAACCCACCTCCTTGTTTTTGTTCGCTACTACATGACTGTAGGAGGGAGTGGAGCTCCCCCCTCCTTGCCCCTCCATTGTTACCAACTCCCTGTACAGAACCCTAGCTCCCTGTTCAGAACCCTAGCTCCGCTTTCGCACCTCCGCTTATAATACATGATCTCTTACTTCATAACTGCATGTCGAATTCAGGAGCCTCACATAATCTCATGCCAATAACTGTAATTTAGCAACTTGGTTTACAAATTGCTAAACCTTACAAGGACCTTTACTCCTTTGATTCTAAGAGAGTAAAATGCTTAGGAATGATAAAGGACCTAGTAGTGAACCTAGCTCATATTCCCGTTAATAGCGTAGTAATGGATATAGTGGTAGTAGATATCCCTACAAGATTTGGCACGCTTTTATCCAGGTCCTGGGGTTCCAAAATTGGAGGTTCCATCAAGTTATATCTTACTTATGCCATCATTCCCACCTTTGAAGGTGAAGAAAGAAGACTGTACAGAGAGTTAAGGTTTGTGAAAACAGTGACCAAAGTTGACGGCTCGAAGAATTCTCCTGTGTATGGGAAAGAGAGCAATCTTTCTTGTCTGCTGCTAGAAGAAGATGATATCATTTCAAAAGAAATGAAGGTACACCTAATAGTCCATTTAGATGATCAACACAAAGACAAAGGCAAAGTATGGAAATTATAATTTGATGGGGCTAATTCCAGAGAAGGAAATGGAGCAGGGGTGTTGTTGGTATCCCCTGAGGGTAGCTTGATCCCACTTTCATTTAAGCTGGAGTTTGAAGTGACCAATAACATGGTATAATATGAGGCGTTTCTCCTTGGCTACAAACAAAAAGGAATATGAATATTGAGTTCTTGACAATATATGGGGATTCCGAGTTAGTGGTGAAGAAAATTAAAAATCAATGTCAGACTAAACATCCCAGATTGAGGACTTATAGAAATGAGGTGTGGGACTTGATAAACAACTTATTTTGGCATTCAATGTTCAATTCCTGCCTAGGGAAGGAAACATAATGGCTGATTTCCTTGCTATAGCTGCAAGCAACTTTAAGCCTCCTCAAAACCCACTTCTCAAGTATGAGGTCGAAGTTAGACACAAACCCTCTATACCCGATAATGTGAAGTATTGGCAGGTATTCGAGGATGATGAGCAGATCAAACACTTTATAGAAGTTGTTGGGGAATTTTCAAACTCGGCTATCGACCAAGAAGAAGAGAAAGTGACA
Organism: Pinus tabuliformis; assembly: GCA_031772625.1. Classification (NCBI taxonomy): domain Eukaryota; kingdom Viridiplantae; phylum Streptophyta; class Pinopsida; order Pinales; family Pinaceae; genus Pinus; species Pinus tabuliformis. Next base: position 1,268,540,810 of record CM062804.1, read on the forward strand.
GAAGAAAGGACAACTGCATGAGAAGATATGATTGTCAGACACAAAGTCCTGCAACTAAAGGGAAATATTATTCCTCATGGCCTAGTCCCACTTGAGAGATTGTTTAACAAGAACGATGTAGCCTCAAAACCTCTAACACAAGGAGTGGATGAATAGGTGGAGGACTGCAATATTGGCTCAAAGGATGAACCTTAGATGGTAAAATTATCAAAGGAGACCGCCCTGCAATATAAACAAAGGTATTTAAATATCTTCAAAGTTTATAAGGATGTTTATGATGATTTGAAGACGTTTGATACTAACATTATCCAGCATAATATTCCTCTAAAAAGTGGAACGAAACCTTGTAAACAAAAGCTCAGGAAGATCAATCCTCTCTTACTCCCCTCTATTGAGAAGGAAGTAAGGAAGCTTCTGCAAGTTAAAATCATAGTGCCTCTAAGGTATTCAGAGTGGGTAGAAAACTTAGTCCCAGTCCAGAAAAAGAATGGAGAAATAAGGTTGTGTGTAGATTTTCATAACCTTAACAGAGTGTCGTTGAAAGACAACTACCCACTGCCCAAGATGGACTACATATTACAAAAAGTTGTTGGTTCATCCAAGATGTCCATGATGGACCATTTATCAGGTTACAATCAGGTGGAAGTACACCCAGATGACCAAAAGAAAACGACATTCACTACCCCTTGGGGAACTTTCATGTATGCCCGCATGCCCTTTGGTCTCATAAACATAGGAGCCACATTTCAAAGAGCTATGGATATAACATTTGTGGGGGAACAAGACAAGTTTGTAGTGGTATATTTAGATGACATCACAATGTTCTCCAAGATTTATGAAGAACATTTCATGCACCTGAAACTCACCTTTGAAAAGTGTAGGAGATATGGGTTATCTTTGAATCCGAAGAAGTCTCAATTTGCTCTAAGAGAAGGAAAATTGTTGGGACACATAGTGGCACAGGAAGGAGTGAAAATCGATCCTAAGCGAGTGGAGGCTATCAGTCACATTCCCTTGCCCAGCAATAAGATAGAGATTCAAGTGTTTTTGGGAAGAATCATTTTTATGAGAAGATTCATACTTGGCTACGTTGAAATAGTGAAGGGTATTACAAACATGTTGAAGAAGGAGAATGAGGTGAAATGGAGCCCTATTTCCTGAGAATCATTCACTAGAATCAAAGAAGCATTTGCCAAAGCACTAGTGCTAGTCAGCCCTGACTATTCAACACCTTTCTATATCTTTTCTTTTGCTTCTCCCCATACTATTGTTGTCGTGTTGTTATAAAAGAATAAGGAAGGTTATGAGCAACCAATCACCTTTTTTAGCCAAGTATTGAGAGATGCTGAATTGAAGTACAACATTTTGGAGAAATAGGCCTATGCTCTAGTCAAAGCATTGAAGGCATTCAGGATATATGTATTTCCGTCATATATCATAATATATGTTCCAACAACAGAAATCAAAGATATTCTGGTGCAAGGAGACAGTGAGGGAAAAAGGGGAAGGTGGACCGCTAGAATTCAAGAATACGACTTGGACATAAAACTTACAAAGCTCATACAGGTCTAGGGATTGGCCAAGTTCCTATTAGAATCCAACTGCGAAGCTTTGGGGATATATCTGATAACAGGTGAAGATGAAGTGAAAGTACAACAAAATGACATCAAGACCTGAGAACAAAAAAATTATGCCAAATACGAAATGTCGGCTTGGTATAAAAACATCATCCATTATCTTTTATTTCTGAGGTGTCCACTGGGAATGGATAAGTCCAAATATCAAACATTGAGGTTGCAAGCTCAAAATTTCATCATATCAAATGGCCAACTCTATTGGAAAGACCCTGTTGGGATCCTGTTGCTATGATTAGTGGAAGGAGAAACTCACAAAGTAATTGAAGAGTTCCATGGAGGTGTTTGTGGAGGTCACTACAGTTGGAAAACCACTGCTCACAAGATCCTGAAATCCGGATTTTACTGGCCCACACTCTTTGGAGAGGTTCATTCTTAGGTCTAGGAATGTCAGAAATTCCAATTTTCCATTTAAAAGCAAAATCTAGCCCCTCTCCCTTTGATCCTAGTACATGTGGAAGAGCCTTTTAGACAATGGGGGTTGGATTTCATAGGAGAGATAAACCCGCCCTCCAGTGGTCAACATAAATGGATATTAACCGCCACTGACTATTTCACAAAGTGGGTGGAGGCCATCCCAACTCGAAATGCTACTGATTTTGTGGTGATTAAGTTTCTGGAGGAAAACATCTTGTCTCATTTTGGTTTCCCTACAAAGACCATAACAGACAACGCCCAGGTTTTTAAGTCCACTAAATTTATCAATTTCTGTCAGAAGTTTAATATCACAATCGGGCATTCCACTGCCTACTACCCTAAATGGAATGGTTTAGATGAGTCCTCTAATAAATAAGTGGTAAGAGTGTTGTAGAAAACAAGTACAAAAAATCAAAGAAACTGGGATACTCAGTTGGAATTCGCTCTTTGGTCTAACAGAGTAAGTCCTAAATGGTCCACTTGAAATTCACCCTTCGAGCTAGTATATGGCAAAGCAGCAATATTCCCAATCCAGTTGGAAATGCCAATTGTGAAGTTATTGCAGGAAGGAGAGGAGGAACCAAATCCTATGACTAGAAGGATAAATCAGTTGGTTAAACTCAACTAGAGCAGAGAACAGGTAGGGGAAAAAGTGGCCAATTATCAACTGAAAATGAAGTCTTTGTTCGACAAGAAGGCTAAAGATAGACCTTTACAAACAGGCAATTAAGTCCTACGATGGGATGTCAGAAAAGAGGATGAAGGAAAGCATAGGAAATTTGATCGTTATGGATCGATCCTTTCAAAATCACTGAAGTGAAAGGAAATAACAACTATCTGCTTGAATACTTGGAAGAAGAATCACTGGAACTACCAGTAAATGGTCAGTTCCTCAAACTCTATTTCAAAAATTAAAGGTACTCCTCCCACACACATTGTAAATACTGGTGTGTACATGTAAATACTTTTTGATGTTTCAATTTTTTGAATATTTTGTTTCATAAAAAAATATTTTGTTGAAAAAGACTCCATGCCTAAATTTTTTTATACCAGATTGCAGGTTCTCGACGCAATGAAATCCAATGCCCCGTCCCCAGTTGGAGCCAATGTTATCTCCATCTCGCCCAAAGTTCCTTCTGAGGATGGAGATGATATGTAAAACTTATAAGGTGGTAAAATAAACCCGTTCTCTAATGCATATATCTCAAGATACCATATATCGGGTCAAGAGGAAAGGATGTTTTGCAATGTAATTAAAATAATTTTAGTATTCGGGTCAATGTTTCAAAGGTTCAGTTCACTCTTATAAAGCACGCAACTCAAATCTTGGGTCCCCCCCATCCGAATCCGGTGACTATTCGCATCGACTTTAGTGGCATACATGCACGAGAGGTAACAACGAAGTAGACCCCCGATGTTCAAAGGTCAACACCCATTCTGCAATGACTGTGATCCATTTCGACACCTAACATAGAGTGTGTATGAACCACAACGCAACCCGCCATAATGGGGTGAGGGCCACCCACCAGAGATCTTCTCTCATTGGCTCGACGATGCTGAAGGTAATGGGTAAAAGGTAAATGGTAAAGGTTATTGATATCCCGTCTGCTCCCCCCTGAGCTTGTCCTCCATCACCCTGGACCAATCCCTAAATGTCACGTGCCTCCCTCCGCCTGCTCCTAACTCCCCCACCTATGCAATTGTCCCTGTCCTTTGCATAAATCCCCGAAACCCTAAAATTATTGCCCAACATCGATGATTCAATCACAGTCAAAGAGCATTCCACTTGGACCACCGCGCATGATTCACCTCTTTGCACACTCCCAAAGGTAAAGGACACCTTCCAAAGTCGTTTTCAGTCCTCCCTGCGGGCTCCATGTAACCCGACCTCCTCGTTTGTTACTTTTTTTTACTTAGAAGAATGAAGCATGCGACACCTGCAACTCCCAACACCCATGAGGTCAAAAGCACTGGTGTCGGGCCTTTAACAGACACCGAAATCCAAATAGCCGACCTTGCCTGTCCCTTCCCACTCGCAGATCTCCGCTATGAGATGTTTTTCGACCATGTAAGGAATGAGGACCCTTTTAGGGTTGTTAACTTTGGACTGTATTACCAAATTTCTCCTCTAGTTCACCACCTCCCAGAGTTTATATCTTGGCTAGATGAATCCTATCAAAAGGATAAGAATCGCTTCGTTTCTACTTCAGGAGTTGTAATCCTCGAGATAACTCCCCTTTTAATCCAAAGAGATTTGAATTTCCCTGAGTCCTCCACTATGCACATGTTCACAGATGTTGCCCTAGCCAGCCATTTCACAACGCTCCCAGTCGAGGAACAACAATCATTCATGGGGAAAATCCTTGCTCCAGAGGTCAAAACCCTACCCTCAGATATTTGATTCCCATTGACTCTCTTTCGGGCATCATTCCAACCTGTTTTAGCCGCAATTGCTTGTCTAATGGGTGAAGATACCGCCCTGAAAATAAACAGGGCCGCTTTAGGATGTTTACATAAAATGAAGCAAATTATGGCACCCAGTTAAAAGTACCTTTCGTCGTAAATTAAACTATTTAGGGGTGATCCATCTTTGGCTCAACTATAGACAGTTGAACTATATTCCTCCACCTCCTCCAACCATGTGGTAGCGATGTGAGCAATTTTCCAACCCCCCACTACTTTAGATGGTTCATCCTCGTGTTCCAACGACTTCTCATCAAGCATCTTCATCAGTGGCATTTTATTTTACTTTCAGTTGTTTTTACTTTATGCTTTTTACTATACTTTTTTAAAAGACATTATGTATTGGTTATGATAGCTATGCCCGCACACACGCTAAAATTTTGAAGCATGTTTTGTGATGATGTGTGAGATCAAGAAATAATATTACTCTAATGACCTATGTTTAAGAGGGCTTGTATATATATGATCTCGATGAATGAAGATAGGTTCAAAATTTTGGAAAGAAAACTCCATGTTATTTTCTGGATCGTTTTTTTGCTTCTTTCATGAATGTACTACTCAAATTATTAATGCCAATCAATGACGATTCCTTCATTCCAAGATTACAGTATGTCTTCTCTCTGTTGTAATTTCATAATGTTCATGTTCCTTTCAAATTCCACATTATGTAGCTGCCAGATATGTTTCCTTCTTCTTACAGATTCATTTGAGTTAAGATGTTGATAAAAATGCCTGTATAAGTCTTTGGAAACTAAATCTTTAATTGCGCTCCGTGAATCTTTGCATCCATTTCTTTCGCATATTCGTCATGTATTTCTAAATCTAGAGAAGTGTGGAGTTTTCAATATTTCGGGCTCTATATGATGGGTTACTTCCTCTCCTTCTACTGCTTTCATATTCATACTAAAGTAATTAATTTGTAACTCCTTGAGCGGTTTGGCCTCCTTTGTTTGATCATTTATGCCACTGTGTATCTTGCATATATGTATATATAAAGAAATCATGGATTATGTCTTTCTTTGATGATTGAACCAACTATATATATGTGTATATATATATATATATATATATATATATATATATATATATATATATATATATATATATATATATTTCCAAGGAAAAAGGCGCAATTTTCATTAAATATTTAAGAAAATTACATGTTGTATCAGTCCAACATGTATGAGATGCAATCACAATAGGTAGCAGATCAGAAGTTTAGAAACCTGTTATACAAATTTACATCATAGAAGTCCATAGTGATAAATATGCAACAAGGAAAAACAAAAAATACATAGGATATGTCCATAAAGTAACTATTAACTGCGATGGAACAAAAAGCAAAAAAAGAGAGTGATCATGGATCACTCCAAAAGATCCTTGTGCATCTCTATGAATGGCCTGTGGAAAAAACGATAGAAGACACCTTCCCTGAATTCCTGGATTTCCCATTGTCCTCTGTTCAGCTGCGCAACCTCTTTGGAAAGACGATCAACGATCTCATTCCTTTCCCTGTATATGTGAGAGCATATAGTAAAATCAAATTGAGCTTTTAATGATAAGATATCCTCCATCGAGTGTCTGAGTGTGTGCAAGTGACAGTGGTGAACTTCATTAAACCAATTGATAACTAGCTATGAATCCCCGAAAATCTAAATCTTTTGGCAATTTTGTTCCTTCACAAAAAGGAGGTGTTTAAGACTATTCAACTTGACAAAATTATTGGTACCCCTCCCCAAGCCAACTTGAATTCTGTAGGACACAATATTGTTGATGTGCAATATATATATATATGTGTGTGTGTGTTTGATATTGAAATATTTTACTTAACAGAGACATTGACTTATTTTATTTATGAGCAACATTAATTATTTTTATCATTAGTAATATTTTTTAAATGCCATATTTTAATTAGTAATATTTTTTAAATGTCATATGTTCATTTTATATTAAAATTTAAATGAATTATACATCTAGCTTTTATTATTTTTATTAGGAACTAATTGATTTGTTTTACTTTCATTTACTATTTTTTGCATTGAAATATTTTATTATGATCAACATAATTTTCTTTTAAGTTCTCATATATATATGTGTGTGTGTGAAATTGATCTTGAAATCAATTAGTTCATGTAGATATTGAAACATTTTTAAAAGTATAAGAATTATACATTTAGTTCACAATCAATATATGAGGGCTTTTTACTTTTAGTTATTTGATTCCTCTTTAAAGTTAATATAAAATTATGATGCTTCATGTGGATATCAAAATATTTCATTTATGGCTAAGAGTGAGAGTGAAATCTTTTTACATCTACTACACACCAAACATGTTTATCCATTTTTGGTTTTTTATTATAGTTGACATTTTTTTATTTTAAAAGAGACGTGTCAACCCCATTCTTTTTTTTTCATTGAAATATAATAATATCATTTTGGTTGAGATTGTGCTTTATTATTATTTAAAGTAGAAATTTTTTTAGGGACCAACTTTAGCCAATTAGTTATTTTTTGTCAAAGAAAAAAAATTCATACATTTATTTAAAATTTTATCTAATTTTTACATATATGATTAAATAAATAATATTTGTCAAAAATATTTACTAGTTTTAATAGTAAATTCCATGTTTATTATTGAATATTCACCTACATTCTATATGTATGATTTTTCAATCCATGATAGTCACCTAAAATGCTATATATAGGCATAATATATGAATCCTTAAAAAATAATTTAGTTTAACATGCATTTTTGAATGCATAAATGAATTCAGTGCCTTGCACAAATCAAACTTACTATTCGAAAAAAGAATTTGTCAAATTTCGAGCAAAACTAAATTAAAAAATAAAAACTATAAATGGGTCAAAATGTCTATTAGTTAAACTACATTGTATTATGTTTATTGAGTTGTCCCTAGCGCATATGGACAAACGACTTCTCAACTAATCAACAACATGAAACGAGAATGTAGAGATTCAAGTTATTTCATGGATCAAACTTGTTAATTAATCAAGAAAATGGAGCGCATGGAAGGAAATCAAGGGGAAGACAACATGAATTCTAGAAAGACAATTTTTGCTTGAATTATTTAGCCACGTATTCATGTAAATATTATATATTAGTATAATATTTCTTGTTCTCTTATCTAAGGACTAGCCAATCATTCATATGACTTGAGCATATGCTTAACCTCTACCAGCCAATCATTCATATGGCTTGAGCATATGCTTAACCTCTACCATCTACCCTCTTAAAGGTAAGGATATGCTTGTGTGTGTGGGGGGTGCAAGTTGAAATGATAAAATATCAATTGGGTTGTAGTAGTGCATATAGACAAATGACTCCAATCTTACTATAATAACATGACAAAAAGAATGCAAGGATTTCAATTATTTCATGGATCAAACTTATTAGTTGATTGATGAGCTTCCCACTCAATGAAGGACATGGAAGGAAAGCAAAAGAGAAGATGGTGTGAACTATATAGTAGGAGATATTTTTTACTTGAATTATTTCACCTCCCATATATGTAAATATTACATAGCAGTATGCTATGTTTTCTTATCTCATTTACAAAATAGTGAGTTATTCATATTACTCAAGCATATCTTCAGCCCCCACATTTGTCCTCCAGGGGTTGAGGATATTCATGTGTGCGCTTTTAGGGTGAAAGACGTTTTAGAGAGTTTGGATGTATGGCATGGATTTGTATTTCTAATGATAAGAGAAAGGAGCTAGATGCAAAGACAGACATTCTTGTATTGTGGTCGGTTACTCTAATGAGTCAAAAGACTGCAAGTTGTTAATCTTGTATCACTCTCCCTTCCACCCCCTTAAAGATTCTTGCACTGAGGAAGGTGTTACCTGTTTGTTTTGACTCAATTTCCAAGGTTTATTATGAAGATGAGGTTACCAAAAATCACCATTATAACTGCTTGTCGAAAGATTTATGATGATATAAAATTTATTTCAATCCAAGTTTTGGATCAAGAGATACGTCTATTAAAAATTTAGTCCATCGAATACCATGCCATCACACGTCGCCCACTTGGTGCCCACATAGCCCACATAGACTTCATTAGGCTAACATGACTCTAATGTGTCATCCTTGTGAGGCCCACAATACACAGTTCACATTATATCGACATGGCCACTCTTTCGCATCGCTCGCAGCTCCCTATGAGCAATGGGCGGTCTCCCTATGGGTAGGGTTCCCACACTAAAACCTCGACCGGATCGACCCTTTCATCATTGACATTGCCAGTTATAAGTTCAAAATAGTTCAATTGTGGCAGTGGGCGGTGGCATGACCATATGGTTCCATGAGCTGGAACCTTGGATGCATCGGACTAACTCTGGTTGACTCCCCTCGTGCTAAAATCCATGGTGGTGGGTGGTGGCCCGACCACTTGGTTCCACCGTTGGAGCCTCCAATAGATTAGTTACTAGGCATCGACTATCCTACCTTCTCTCTATTCCAACCTAAGTGGAACGCGTTGAGGTTTGAGCTCCAAGTTCCGAGAGTAACGTTCACTCCCAAGCCACATCACCCTAGGACACATCGGCAATGGCTAACGAGCCTGCCATAGGGCATTGAACGCCTGCTTAGCTGCATACTCCTTAAGCTGATAACACACATGCGTGATGAGTTGATAAATAAAAAATAACGGCGGTGTGTTATCGGCTTAAGGAGTATGCAGCTAAACGGGTATTTAATGCCCTATGGCATGCTCTTTAGCCATTGCCGGACACATCATCCTAGGCCACGTCATCTTGGCATCTAGTTCTCGGGGCTTCCTTGCCTCACGCCCCTTCCAACCTCAATGGCAAGTTTTAAGGTCTGAGGTTCGATGGGTCGATGGTAGCGTTCTAACACTCATGGTTCCATCGTGGTCTCACTCTCTTTCCCTTTTTCATATGTTACAACGTTTGACCAAGCACATAGGAACTCCATGATGGGCGATGTCCCAACAATAGGGTTCCAAGACAGGAACCGTGGCCAAATCAGTGAATCCTCCCTTAGTCTTTCTGCCGACTACATGAACAAGTTGCAATTCTTTGGTGATGGGTGGTCTACGGACGTCAAAGTTCCAAAGGCTGGAACCACGGTTGGATCAACCCATTCTTCACTGCTTGCTCGTTTACAAAGAGTTAGAGAAAAAGGATTTGGCAGTGGGTGGTGGCTGGTGTTCCTAGTCCAACGCTCTGCAACATATTAGATTCTTAGCCCAACGACGGAAGACGTCATTACCAAGTTAAGATGTAGATCATAAGTTCATTGAACTTGTTGATTTCATTACTTAACTCCATCGTTGCAAATCATTTGCGACGATGGAGATGACAGTGAACTACACAATTATCATATGTGTTCCAAACAAAGATTTATAAGATAACAGGTTAATCCTAAGTGAACTCTAGGCAATGCAAAACATCATGAATCATTATTATAGTAGTATTCCACATGTTTCAATTGATCTTTTAGACCTTCAACTATTCATAGCCCAAGTAACCAAATGAAGATGCATAAACCCACCATTTATCAACTGATTGAAAAGTTATTTATTCATCAATGCATTTTTAGTATTCCTTTAATTTATAGCTTACGAAACCATTGTAGATCACATGTGTGATAAGGGACTTCATAATGCAAACACTAATTAAACCACAAATATATAAGCTAGTTTATAAATCCTGAGTATTGCATTGAGTTATAGATAATTATTCATAAGCATACAAGACCTTGCAATAATCATAAGCACAACAAAGAATATGGCATTTTATAGTCTAATATGCATGAATAGTTATATTTATATGTGTATGTTTAAAAGGTTGGCAACTTAAGCAGGGACTTCAACTCTCCACCCAACCATAGGCTAGTTGTACTGTAAATTTCTTACAACTGACCACCCCCGATTTGGATTCAAAGTCTAAAGGTATGCTTGCTCAGGGACAATTTGACACCAAAGTTTGGTAGACACTCACGAGACAGAGTTCATTGTCCTAGTGGTTTAACATTTGCTCTCTAGAAGTAAGCACCACAATTACTCACTTATTATTACTCAGTTCAAGGAGATTTAATCCACTGTTTTGGTGGTTTGGCAATTGTGTTTTCATAACAAGCACCATAAATATATGTAGTCCAGTGTATAGGTGGTTTAATAACTCTTCCAACAAGCACCGTAGTGGCTCAAAGTGCCCTGTCCAAGTGATTTAACAACGATATAATAAGCACCACAGAGATTTGATCATCCTCTAAGCCTCTCACTAAACGTTCAGGCTTAGACACATAGCCCAGTGGTCTAACACACATTAATACAGGGGATGTCACCCAAATTCACTGAGCATTACGCTCAGCCACACCGCCCACACTACTCAGTGTTCTTGCTTAGCTCCCATAGCTCCTCCCTCTCACCATGCGACCAATGTTTTTCGCTTGATTGCCCCCTTGTTCTTCCATCATTCTCCTCTTCTTCCTAATGAACTCATCCCCAGCCTTGATCCACGAGAGAGATGGCATGGGCGTGATCCTCTGCCCATACCACCCAATCCCATCTTTTCAATTTCTATCAACGCACTTAGTGAATCGGTCAATAGGGGTTCTAGGACTTTGATGCGAGTTGGCTCATCGTTGTTCACGACATGCGACCAATTTTCCTCCAATCACATTTCATAAACAATATATTAGGCATTAACTTTCCCAATTCGCAAGTGACTCAACTTATTAAATTCAAGTTAGGTTCATGGCCTTCAAGGCACACATGCAAGCAAGCTTCCCTCAAATAATAAATATGTAAAGTAGTGATTTCTTTAGTCAATAATTAATTAATTTTAAAAACTTAGTCATTATATTAGCGAGTCATGGCTCTCCATGCAAGTAGTACCGTCATAATCTCATATTATATAAACTGGAGCCAAGCAAGAAATGTTACAAATCTAACTAAACATGAAATTATTTGCAGGAGGGATGTTTTTGATGAGAAAGTTTTGAGTGTTGCTTTTTTGAAATCTTCTTTCTTATTATTAGGCAAATATCCTCTAGAAACTGTGAAAAAATATGAATAGCCTAACTATTATATGACATCGACCAATGTGCTAACTAGACAATGGACCCGGGTGATAAGATAAGTCTTCGATATCGACCTTCTACAATAGAGTCGACTATGACCAATGGCTAGATTGATCATTCAACTCTGACTGCCATAGTAAATATGGTGCATAAGCTCCTTCTAAAGAGACACTTGTCTTCCATGATGGGTGATTAAAATCACTGAAGCCCTAGTGTTGATACATGTAGCATAAATGATTCATAAAAAACTAGAGGACAAAAACAATGAGGTAGTATTGTTTATATAGCACGTGTTAGAGGCAATGTGGGAACATGAAATATATGTTGATGCACATCGTAAACATGAATACGAGATTCTTATGGCGAGTGAGTATAATGTTTGTGTGTATATAAGACTAAATTTATATCTAAAGGCGTTGTTGAAGGCACAAGCCTATAATGCGATTTTCTCAACAAAATATATTGACCACACTAGGACCTTTGCCCTAATTTCATATATGAACTCCACGTGTGGTATGAGAAGATTGACTAGTTCTTGCTTGATTTAGGTTTCAAATTGTAATACCCCATATTATTAAATTTATAAATAATAATAACAATAATTACAAAAGGGAAAAAGAAAGAATAATAAAATAATAAAGTGAAAATAATAATAAATAAATAAATATTTTATTAAAAAGTAAAAGAGTAAATTATGGAAAATTTAACTAAAAATTTAAGATAAAAGTTAAAGATTTCATATCGAGACATAGATTATGTGTATAGATATTTCTTTCCATTTTTGAAATAAGTGTTATTTAATGAATGAGGAGGGCGTGATACATTTTTTTTCCTAGGAGAATTTTAGGAGAGGAAGAATTTATTGGAAGTAGTAGTTGATTGAGGGTTTCAGTGTGGCCAGTTATAGAAAAACCACAATACAACTAAGCCTATGGTTGAGTGGAGAGTCATCCTCAACATGTTGGTTGTAGTTCATTGAATCAGATACTAGTGCACATCAATTCGATATATACAAAGTTGCAACTGAATCGAGTTCTTCATCTCACAGGTTATTCTCATCACCCACTACAATGATGGATTATGTGATTATTAATCAAATTTTCTTTACGCTATTTACCCAATGATTTGAATTTTTGAATATAATTTGTACCTAATTATGTTTCGAGAATGGGACATTATACAAATAATATGAATTAAATCATCAAAGTTTATGTTTTGCATATAAAACATGATACTTTAATTTGTGCACTACATGTTGATGATTTAGTCGTTACTAGAAGTAAAATTGATCTAATTTGGGTTTGAAGAAACAGTTAAAAAATACATTTGAAATGAAAAAACCTCAAGTTATTGTATTTGTTTCTAGGCATATGAGTTTTCCAAATAAATGATTGTGACAACCCTTTTGTTATCCCTCTCGTTGTCACTATGAATAGTATTTCATATAAATATCGTGGAAATGTAAATACAATGACTGGGCTGAGAGGAGTGGACAAAGATTCAAAGGTCTAAGGAGGAGTTACTTAGGAAGTGATTTAACTAAGGGTACTACATTTAATATGCAGCTAGTTTTTGACTGAATATAATGGTTTGCACAACAATTAGGGAGGTGGAGTATGTGCTTCCTGAGTGGAGGACGAGCCCCATACCACCTCTGCGCTCGAGGGGTGTGTTAGGTAGTCAATGGGCAAGAGGGGAGACCATGGTCGGCGAAAGGAAAAGTGTCGAAAATAAAAGGGAAAGGAGGGCATTCATTCAGACCCTAGGTATTTTTGGCAGTTATGTAAGGTTTGTAGTGCAATATATAGACAAGAGGAGACGAGATCTTTGATATTAGAGAGTCAAATAGATGAGAGCATAGAGGCACAGGGGGTGTGTTAAGTATGTGGATCATGTTGGGATAGCGTGTGGTGATTATGAGAGGATTCACGGGAAAGGAAGAATGAGGCGCAATGTAGGCACAAGAATAGAAGCATGCAGGGGTACGTGGCTTGACTTAAAGGCAAGAGAAGAGCAAGTGGAGACATAATTTAGTCTGGATACCCATTGGTTTACTGGGTGGAACCTATGTCTGCTCTATCACTGCATAACAGAGTGGTAAATCTAAGTGTTTGGATAATGGAGTGAAGAGAAGTCTAGACAAGAATGGGCCGAGACACAATGTGGTCTGGATACTCATTGGTTTAATGGGTGGAACTACTATGTGCTTTGGATCCCTACATAGTAGAGAAGTGACTCTGTGAGTTTGGGTGCCTACAGGGTTGGAAGGCAGAAATATTATGTGCTCTAGATCCCTGTCAACGCAGGTGGAGAACTTTGAGCTATGAATTCAAGTAGTATTTAGTAGGTGGAGCACCATGTGATTTGGATTCATGTAACCAGGTGGAGACACCATGAAATCTAAATTCTTGTGTGAACTGGTTGATTGGTATTAGTGTGAATTCCCTTGAGCACTTGCTCCTCAAACTCTAAGTTCAACTCAGGGGTGGTTAATTGCAAGAAAGATCGCAGTGTAGTTGGCCTATGGCTGGGTGGAGAGTGGAAGCCCCTCCCTCAGTTGCAAGTTATTAAGCTATACATGTATGTGTATTTAATTGTACTTTTATTGCACTATGAATATTGAATGATGTTATTGTGTGTTATAACAATGAATGTATCAACATTGCTTATGAAGGAATGTGTTATTCTTGGTTGTCTACAATGAGATGGATTATGTGAATGTTCTCATGGTTGAGAGGGATTTGCAGATCCCTGTGACTATTGATATTTTCATGAGTGCGATGTTAATTACATAGTATGTATGATTACTTGTTGAGTTCAACTAACTGTCACTGTGTGATTTCTATTGTTTGATATGTTATGAATATCATGGATATTTGTATTTTTGGATTTGTGAAAATTTGTGGTCAACGTTGTTTGAGGCATGTTATATCAATGGATCTTATGGTAGCTATTTGAATCCATTATGTGATTGATGGGATGTTGTTGTATCTAAATTTATAGTTAAGTTTCGGTTATGGATTAGCCACGTTTTTGTGCTTGTTGGTAGGCATGTTGACAACTTTATTTCCTTTTGTCATGGCTATGTTTAATGCTTGGAATGTTGGTGTGGAAATGAGGGACATGTTTATGTATAGATCAATGTTCTAAGCAACTTTGGCCACCAGGGAAAGCTTGGGGAATTCCCTAGCAATTCCTGATAAATTCTAAGTATGAATGAAAAACACATCGAGCTTGTATCTGTGGCTGGATATGGCCTTTGCACTAGTTTGTATCCAACCGAATACATTGCAAGAATGACGAATGTATCTGGGAATTCAGACATCCAGGTTGTCTTCTCATTTGAATTTGAGCAGAAGCATTAGATTCAAATTGATCTAAATATATCGTAGAAAAAGCATGACAAGTTATATCTAGGGAGGGGTCCACTTTGGGAACCGAAGGAGAGGAACTGGACGACTAGATTTTGAATGAAGCGAAGTGTGCGGCCCACTTGATAGTATGAAGACGAAGGCCAAAGTATCGCAAGCCATATTTCATACAAGATTTAGAGTGGGCCCCTCTGGCTACAACTTGGCACAAGGCCAGATTGCCTAGTGAGAGGTAGATGTATTCAAGAGTCTGGAACATCTAAGAGTGAGGACCAGGTGTGATTGCGTGAGGCTCTCGATGTGGGTTAGGCTAGGGTAAGTGATGTGTAATGGAATTGAGTTGTATTTGAAGGTCCAAGGGTCCAGGAGGTTTCCAAGCATTAATTGCTTTTGTAACTGGATATCCCTATGATCGGATATAACATAAAACAAAGAATTAGCACAGAAGGGCCAGACTCGGTGGGGTTCACGAGTTAGTCGACATGGCAAGTGTTATGTGGAAGTCACGTGGGAATTTTGGATGACACAACACATTGTCAACATGACACAAGCGAGTAGAAATGGCCTTTTGGGATGGCCAAGGGAGCTGATTTTGGATGACATGTGGCACCATTAGAGGATGCCACATGGTAGGGTGACATCACCCTGGTGTTAGTGTGACAAAAGGCACAACATCAATCTTTAGCCGTGAATGAAGAGAAAATTCTTGGTAGCACCTTTTGTCTAGTGCTCGCAGAACCTCTATGATAAGAGTATGAATTGATGGAGAGAGCGGAACGAAGAATCCCTCCATCAATTAACGTTAACATATTTGTCTTGCCACACCTGTTTAAAATGGTGATCACCTCTTGCGATGACGTAATTTCGTGGTGGAGTGACATTGGACTGCAGGTGATCTGGTAATTCCACATAGGCCACACAAATATCGCGTGGTAGTGCTTAGTGTTCAGGTGGGAAGGACTAAATGACCAAACTTTAAATGGACACAACTTTTGATCCATGCATCAGATCAAGATAACATTTATATCACCAAAAAACTCTCGACGAGTTGGACACAATGATGTTGTCTAAAGTTAATTCCACTAACTTTGGTAACGAAAAAAAAATTGTAACCCCATTTCCATAATGAGACCATGGATGTTGGATTAATTAAAAGGAACACCTCACATCATCTTGGGAAATTTTAAGGGGGTGGGAGGGAGTGTTATAGAGTGGTATCAAAGCATGGTTCAACACTGAACCTGGATGGGCTCAAGAACATATAAAATGAAGATTGAAGTATCTACACTGGATCTTGGAGACAAAATTTGGAGTTCTGATACACTATATTAGAGCACCCAAGTTCAACACTCAAATTGAATGGGCCTATGACGATAAGTTGAAGACCTTTATTATGGTGTGAAATACTTCACTATGTTATTTAAAGGATGATTGTTTGCTAAGTATAAATGTATGCTGACTGTAGAATTTGAATGGTGATTGTGTGTTGTATGCATGTATTGATATTAGAATTGGAATGGTTAGGAATGGTAGATTTTAATATGTTAGTGGTTCTCTAATTGACATACTAAATTACAGATGTCATGGCTACTAGTCTTGGTGAGAAGGTTGATTTCAAACTTAGTGATGACGTGGATATAAACACATTGATATGCACTTTTGATTCTTAGAATATGTAACTGACATGAGTTCTAGATGTGTGAACAACAACATATTAGCACACACCAAGGAAACTTGTATGGTGTTAGCAAGGCAAGATAACAAGTCAATTTGTTTGTGCTAATATAACTAACAATTGGGTGTGTGTGACAGTACATAAGAAGACCAATTGCAACAAGAAATAACATGATGGAAAACTATATGGTACAACATAACATCGACCAAGTCCATTGTGATGAAGAAAGGGAAAGTTCCCCTGATAGATCAGAAACCTTCAAGAGCTTGAAAGCTAAGCTAAAGAGTCGTAAGGTAGAGAATGAAAGGTTCATGAGAAAGCATAAAGAATAGGCAAGGATGAACACAATATTGTTAAAACACCTATTATACATGCAAGAGTTGTTGCAATAAGCATCAACCTCTAAATATATAGAGGAGTTATTGGACTAACCACCACACCTTTGGGAATTGATCACATGGACTAACCACCACCCTAGTAACATGGGACTAACTGCCCACTCAAGATAATGGTAAGGGTTTGGAAGTTTACTAATTCCTGCATGTTTTGGTGTAATGGAAAACTTGACATGGTATTAGAGCCTAGGCCCAGGTTTGATTCCCCCAAGTTATGTTGGAGGTGGGGTGTTGGACTAACCGTTGCACCTTTGGGAATTGATCATGTGGACTAACCGCTACACCTTTGGGAATCGATCATGTGGACTAACTGCCACCTTAAGAACATGGGACTCACAACCCACTTAAGGTAATGTTAACGGTTTGGAAGTTTACTAATGCTTGTGGGTTTTGGAGTAATGGAAAACTTGACAGGAATGTCATGATGACAAGGCTAGATAAGAACATCATAAGGTTGGAGAGAAAATAAAGTCAGTTTCATGTTGACATTGTGGAGAGGCACATCTAAAGAAACACTGCCCTCACAGACAATGAAAGAGGAAGAATAATTCATGTGTATTCTAGGGACATGAACGAACAATCTATAATACAAAAATATATGAGTGAACATCCCCTCAAGCTCTCTGAAATACTGAAAAGTCCCTTCTTGAACAATTGAGAGGGATGTTGGAATTTTGAGGTTGCTATAAACCTTGGAAAGGAATCTAACTAAAATTTTGTGCACATGCTAATGATGTACATACTGAATGCCAAAACTCAAGGGATTGAGTTTGCTGAGAACTAATGAACAATGGGGATGTTTTACACGACTCCGTTATTATTGTTGGCTTCATATTTTCTCTTGTTGTTTTTGTTTGTTGACTTTGAGCATGGCCATGCTACTCCATATTTTTTTCATGTGTTTCTGTTGTGGTCCTTCTCTATTTTTATTTCTTTCGTATTTCCTTTTATGGTCTGGTCTTGGTTGGTTTGTTGGGTGCGGGAAAAGAAGGAAAACAAACCTCTAGAGAAGCGCCGAATAAAACCCAATTGGAAGTGTGACCTTGAGTAAACCTTGTACATTAGATGGATGACAATAAGAGGCAAAAGAATATGACATAACAACTAGGTGACTGGTTTGGTCCACATGAATAAAATAGACAATGACATGACAACTATGAAAATAACATAAGGAGGAAGTTTCCTTAACTGACTTGTGCATGACTGATATGTGTGTATTCTATCTTTTACGAATATGAGAAAGATGGGAATGTTACATAAAGGTACAAGGATACTAATTGGTCCAAAGGACCATTAGTTAAGAACCATCCTAGTAGTAAGATAAGTGATTAATCTTTAAAAATATGATCAATGTGTGAGTTGTATGAAAGTAGATATTGTACTTACGATGTCTTGGGTAATATAGTGAGGTTACTTAATGGATTTCATGTTGTATGGAACACCATTGAGAAAGTGGGTAGAAATGACCTATATCTAATAATAATTATTAGTATGTTATGATCATGCCCTTGATATTTATTGTGAGCATGAATGAAAATAGTAAAGGTTGGAAATTAATAACATATTCTTATCATATATGAGGGCATGCTGGAATTGAATGCAAATGAAGATATCTTTATGGGGTTTTCATTGAAATCTATGAATAGATGAGTTGATGAAATTATGACTAATGTTTGAGGTTAAGATCATTTCAAGAACTATTGAGTATTGCAACATAAAAAATGTTATTAGCCAGCTAGACCCTTTCTAAAGGTTTTAGCTGAAAGCACTAGTAATGAGAGCCAAATAAATAAGGCAGACAATAAGCCTAGGTAAAAAGGGTAAAGGAAAAGAATTGGGTAAGAATTCCTTCAACTAAATTTGGAAACTATTGTTTCAAATTTATGTATGCTTGCATGGATACCAGGAAGTGGTATGGTGAAGACATGGAGCCTTCAATATGAAATATTGCAATGTCTGCTGGGTGAAATGGAGAATTAAAATGCAAATGAATTTAGAGATATGCATTTACTGGTTCTAACTTATTAGTCTATTGGAATGAATGATTAGTTGAATTATAAAATTCTTTGAATAAATATAATGTGCATGTCAAATGCAATAACAATTCCATTTCAATGTATTTGAATTTAGTTGGAGTGATAGAATTATTACAAGTCTAATAATTCGCAAGTCTATTCAGGTCGTTATGAATTTATGCAAAAGGAGATTGCTTATGTATGTATATAAGCATTGGCGAATGTTGGTTAATTGAAAGATCAAGTTGCAGACGAAAGTGTTCAAATGGTGTGGGATCAAAGCCACCATGATAGATTAACACTACCTGTAAGGGAGACCAACATCATGGCTAAAATTCTTGTGTTTATGAGATCAAGCTTCTAGATGAAGCAAGGATTGGGCAATTAAATTTTTGGGTTTGAAAATTTTGAGTATAATTGATGGGAACCTAAATGTTGTGATATAGGTGGCATGATGGAGCTAAGAGTTTAGGAAGATTTTCGTGAAGACATTGCGGATTGTGGTGCTTTGTTATCTCATGGGAGCAAGCCATAACCGAGACCTTGACTATAAGACTCCACGAGTAGTGCAGGGGAGCATGCTAGATGGATACCTACCCATAAGATTCCATGCACATGTCATTAGAGCACGCTAGGAGGGTGCTTGTCCATAAGGCTCTAATGTCTACCCCATTTAGGGATAACCCTGGGACAAGTAGACTGCTTGGAATGGAGTTTGCCTAGACCTAGAGGTGTGATGATATTACTGTCGACAAATGCCTATGTTGGTGGTAGATGACATACCCATGCTCATTGGGATGTGAGCATGAGGGAGCTTGTTTGGAGCTTTATGAAAAGACTGCGTGGAGCAATATTACACAGGTAGAGACATGCTCTAGACTCCTATAGTGCTTAACAAGTGGAGATGTGCTCTAGACTCCTGTAGTGCTTAACAGGTGGAGACCTGCTCTAGATTCTTGTGAGTTGGATTTAAAGACGAAGCTGAGTGGAGGTTGCATGGAGAATTTGACTCATCAATGCTTAACAAGTGGAGATGTGCTCTATATTCTTGTAGTGCTTAACAAGTGGAAGTATGCTCTAGATTCTTGTAGTGCCTAACAAGTGGAGGTATGCTCTAGATTCCTATAGTGCTTAACAGCGGATTGCGTGGGGCTCATTCAGTAAAGACAGAGCTAAAGACTGCATTGAACTATGGGGTGTAAATTCCACTTGTTAGGAAGCAAAGAATAACTATAGATATAAGTATTAATCATCAGTTTGAATAATTCTGTGACTTGAATTGATTTAATTTTTTTATGGCTAACCTCATAAATAAACCTACTAATTAAGGTATGTTTTAAATTGATTGTGTTCCTTGAAGGAGCACTAAGCGTAGTGGATGGCAAGGTTGGACAATGGAGGCAGATTGCGCTCCAGAAGCAAGTGGTCAGGCAAAACAAGGTGTGATGGAAGTATTAGAACCCAAATGAGGCCACTTAAAAAATGGTTGATTGAATAAGGGTACCTTACCCATTTCTGTTTATTATGTAAATGAATGTAAAAAGAGTTATGTATATAAAGCTTGTGGTTGAATTTTGTCTTTAGGAATAGAAAATTGTTGAATTTTGCTTAGGTATAAAACATTGAGGACAATGTTCCTTTAAGGGGGTACCCTTTTGCTATCCCTCTTGTAATTGTCACTATGAATTGTGATTCATGTAAAATTTGTAAAAATGTAAACCCAATGACCGAGCTAAGAGGAGTGGATACAAATTCAGAGGTTTGAGGAGGTGTTGGTTGGGCGCTGATTTAACACAGGGTACTTCATTTAATATGCCACCAATTTCTGACTGAGTTTAATGGCCTGCACAACAGGCAGGGAGGTGGAGTATGGGCTTTCTGAATGGAGGAGGAGCCCCATACTCTGTCCTTGAGGGGGGTGTTGGGTGGTCAACATGCAAGAGGGGCGACCAATGTCGATGGAAGGAAAAATGTCATTAGGAAAAGGGAACAAAGGACATTTATTTGTTCATCTAGGTCCTTTCGAAGGTTATGCAAGGTATACAGGGCAACATATGGATGAGAGGAGACAAGCTCTCAAATAGCAGAGAGTCAAATAGACGAGGGCAGACATGTACGAGGAGTGTGTTGAGTATGTGGATCATGGCAGGATAGGCGTGTGGTGATTGCAAGAGAACTTGGGGGAAAGGAAGAATGAGGCACAATGTAGGCACAAGAGCAGAATCACGTAAGGGTGTGTGGCTTGAAGGAAAGGAAAGAGAGAGCAGGTGGAGACACATTATAGTCCGGATCCCTGCTAGTTTAGTGTGTGGAACCATTGTGTACTTTGGATTCCTGCATAACAGAGTGGCACCTCTATGTGTTTGGAATGTGAAGTGAAGATAAGACAACAAAGAGCAGGTGGAGACACAATGTAGTCTAGATACCTGCTGGTTCACTGGGTGGAACCACTATGTGTTATGGATCCCTACATAGTAGAGTGGTGACACTGTGAGTTTGGATGCTTGCAAGGTTGTCAAGCAAAAATATTGTGTGCTCTGGATCCATGTCAACACAAACAAAGACACTTTGAGCTATGACTTCACATTGCATTTAGCAGGGGGAACATTGTGTGCTTCAGATTCCTGTAAGTAGGTGGAGACATCATGAGATTTGGATTCCTATATGAAATGGTTGATTGACATTGGTGTGAAATCCCTCAAAGACTTGCTCCTCAGACTCTGAATCTGACTCAGGTGCTGTCAACTGCAAGATCAATTGTAGTACAATTGGCCCATAATTGGGTGGAGAGTGGAAGTCTTCCCTCAATTGCTAGTTATTAGCTATACAGATAAATGTATTTACTTGTACTTTTGTTGCACTATGAACACTAAATGATGTTGTTATGGATTATAATAATCAATGTATTAGTATTGCTCATGGAGGAATGTGTTATTCATAATTGTCTATAATGAGATGAATTATGTGAATGTTCTCATGGTTGAGAGGGATTTGTAGATCCCTATGATTGTTGATATTTTCCTAAGTGCGAGGTTAATTACATAGTATGTATGATTACTTGTTGAGTTCCACTGATTGTCACTGTGTGTGATTTCTATTGTTTGATATGTTATGAATATCTGTATTTATGGACCAGTGAAAGTTTGTGGTTGATGTTGCGTGTGGCATATTATATCAAAGGATTTGATGTTGTGTGTGGCATATTATATCAAAGGATTTGATGTTGCCTGTTTGAATCCATTATGTGATTGATGGGATGTTGTTATTGATGAGCCTAGGTAACAAGAATGTTGCAACTCCCAAGGCTACCAACTTTACTTATCAACCCAGGGTTTGTACAAACTTGGAGGTGACAGTGCTATATGCACAAGTAAAAGTGAAGGCACTGCCTGTTGTCACTGCTCATCTGGCAAGAGACCTCAGGGGTTCCAAGCCAAACTTCTATAGGGTTAAAAGAAGCTTAACTCTTTGATGGAAGAAGAGTAAATCTATCCTAAGGGAAAGCTACTTCCACTGCGGTATTGAAGAAAACATGTAATGATAAACCACACCATAACTTAACTAACCAATTAAACAACTATGCTAAGCAGAATTGCTAAAACAATCACTAACCTAAGGCTAATTATCTAAGTTGCAGAAGTAAAGAGCATCAAAACTAGACTAAGGTGTAAGCAAAGAACTAAACTAACTTGGCTTTCAAGCGGAAGAGTAGTCGGAGGACGTGAGGGAGCAACATCGCATAAGAACCATTGGATCAGTGGGGTGAAAGACAAATGAATGACAGAGATTGGATCGCAGGAGGTTACGTAGATAGATGGGCGAATAGGGTTAACTAACAGGATGAATGGTGGAGATCTTATCGCGAACGATTAAGTGAGTGGATGGACGAATGAGGTTAACAGGAGATGAATGCCCGAAATCTAATCGCGTGGGTAAAGTCAAGAGACGGACGGACGACGCTAACAGGAGCGATGAACGACTGAGATCTTATCGCGCGGGTGAAGTCAAGAGATGGACGACAGAGATCATATCGCGGGGAAAAGAAACGTGCGGAAATGAGGGCGCAGGTTTCTAAGGCGGTAAATAGTTTTTTGCACGCCCTTCAGGCTGTAAGCATTATTTTGAAATTTCACGTGATTAGCCTTACTACGCGACACATAGCACGAGAAAACCACTTTTTTCACGTGCTCTCGGGCGGATAACGTTCATGCACTAATCCACGCAAGATTGCGCAATAGCCGTTGGATCAGATGGGGCTGATCAACGGTGGAGATCGACCAAGCTAGTTGGCCCTCAGGTTTCTAAGGCGGTAAATAGTTTTTTGCACGCCCTTCAGGCTGTAAGCATTATTTTGAAATTTCACGTGATTAGCCTTACTACGCGACACATAGCACGAGAAAACCACTTTTTTCACGTGCTCTCGGGCGGATAACGTTCATGCACTAATCCACGCAAGATTGCGCAATAGCCGTTGGATCAGATGGGGCTGATCAACGGTGGAGATCGACCAAGCTAGTTGGCGATCAGGTGAAGCGACATCCATCGAATCAGGCAAGGCAGATAGTCGGTGGGGACTTAAAGTGCATAAAGTGATCGGATGACGCGCTAGCTGTTGAATCAAGCAAGGCAGATCGTCGGTGGCGACTTAAAGTGCATAAAGTGATCGGATGACGCGCTAGCTGTTGAATCAGGCAAGGCAGATCGATGGTGGGGACTTAAAGTTCATAAAATAAGTGGTGGACTCCACGCGAGGCAGCAGTTGAAGAAAATAATGAATCGGACGGTGATTGTGAAGGTTTGTTGGTGATTGGATGGCGACGAAACAATGCGTGAGGAACGTGCTTAAGGTGGTTTCAAATGAAAATGACAAAGAAAACCAGTTAAGGTGAACAAATAACTGCATCAACAATGAACTCCATAGCTCAAGCGAGAACCAAAAACCTGTGTTTTTGGGGGTTGCTAAAGGGTCCCTTCCTTAAGTCATGGTCCCAGAGGGAGGAGATGAGGCCGAAACACCTACGCACAACCTGATAGTGATCTTTTTCCTCTAACTAACGTGTGAACTGAGAGAAGGCATAAACGAAAGTAAACTATAGAAAATGCAGCTACTGAAGCAGATGAACAGGATAACCATGCATGATCTACATTATATTGTTGTAATGAAAGTGCAACTACTTAAGCAAACAAATAGTGAAAACCATAAATCTTACTTAAGCAAATAAACAGAACCAGAAAGCTACTTAAGCAGATAAACAATGAAAAACCATGAATCTATTTAAGAAAATGAACAGAAATCTATGCTAATAGATATGCACAATGAAGAGGAGCCTTGGCTGCTCGGGTCGAGCCCTAACCCAAGAGCTTCAGCCCTCAGAGTTAACTCAGAGCTGGCTTAAAACAGAACTCATTATCATTATGAAAACCATGGATTACAGAGCAAACTATCACAAGTCTTTGCAGCTTAGGAATAAAACAGAGTTTTGGATCCCACGTGGCTTCCACATAACTCTTGCCACGAATCCTCCAGTTAATGTTGTCTCTAACTCCAAATTCATGTAGGATCCTAAAGAACAACCCCTAAAGGCCCTAAAGAGGATTGTTGACCATATCAAGGGTACATGTTAGCTTTTTATAAGACATTGCAATAAGAATGTCCCAATTGGTCAATTATACCAACTCAAAATGAGACAAAGATAATATGATTTGACTTTGAGATATGTGTTTACATCTTGGCTCTAGACTCATAGTCTAGTATTGTAAAAAGCAAAAGGTAGGTAATGAATATCATGATGTAGTCATGTTGGCATAGAGGCAATTTAGATTCACAAACTAATAGAAGAGGGTGATTTCCTTGGAGTCGACTATAATGTATTATGATAATGAAAGTGCAATACAAGTTGCTTGTAATAAGATGAAGCATATGGAGCTTTATGCCCATAATTTAAAATAGTTGGTACAAGCGAATGTTGTGCTTCTTCTTTATCAAAAGATAAATTCTTCAAATTGATGGTATCTTTATGAAACCACTAAAAAACTAGGTTTGTACAGCTTCAAGCTACTTTTGGACTTCAAAAGTTGCAATTATGATGAGGTGTACAAAAATCATTTCATTTTTTGACTCTCTGGGGTGTTACATGGATAGGGGGGAGGGGGAAACGAAGCTACCAACTTAACAAGAACTTGACCAAGTTCTCAGTTTTTAGAAGTCACATTTAATGCTGATTTTTATGCTCATTTTGAAAAAGTGATGGAACATCACCCTTATTTTTGGGTTAAAATTAAAACATTTTTCAACCATAGCATTAAAAACCAAATATCATGACTACGAAAAACACAAAAAAAAACACCAAACGCAAAAGTGTTGATGAGCATCAGCGTTTTCTAAGGGTTGAAATTTCAACAATTCTTATATTTGTTTCTACAACGTGCCCTCCTTATCACCTGCCTTCCTACCAATGGGCTTTGGCAATCTATTAGTTAATCAGTTCCAAAAGGAGGCTTGCACCTTTGCATCATTAGACACAAAGTTTGGAAAAGCCAAAGATACAATAGGCCAAAAGTTGAACACATCCATCTTTACAATGGATATGTGCCCCATCTCATAACAACAATTAACAATTTGAGGAGAGAAGAGTAGCAACAACCCCCTCTGGTCATCGATGTGATGCAAAATAAAAACAAAGCATTTTAAGTCAAAAAACAAAAATTTTAACTTCCTATAAACACAACATATCCAAGTCAAGGATCAAATTTCTAATGAAGATAACCTTCATTCAAGACCACTTGCAACGTGGTGCATGTCTTCTTTATCACCACTGTTCGTTAGTAATGCAATGCATATCTTCTTCATTGCCATTGTAAATAAGCTTGGTCAATGCCCTAGAAACAATTATTTTGATATTAGAAACCTAGATCCAAGCATTAAAGGCACAAACCTTCGTGGCTTTGAAAATTCCTCAAAATTTGAGGCCTCATGAGGATTTAACAAAGGGGGTCGAGAGCATGTCCTTCAACCTCCACCTTGAGGGAAGAAGGCTTGGGATGGGCACAAAATCTATCTTCATAGTGACCAAAGTAATGATCAGCTAGGTCAATGGGGCTTTCATGTCACTCAAATGGTTTATACCCATCCATCCACATTATTGACTTAAAGAGGCATTTTGACCCTAGAAGTGAAAAATATAAAAGTAACAGGGTGTCAAGTTTGATGATAAATGGGCAAGGGCAATCCCAAATTTTATGATCTGAACCTTGATAGTAGAGGCAATTGTTTAATAAGTTGATGTACTTTCCAAATTGTTTAAGAATTATAAAAATTACATGGGAAGGCAAGGATAATACAATAAACTGCACATAAAAATGCTTAACACATAGGATCAAAACCATTAATATGTTTCTACAACACCAAGGCCTGCTTAACACTTATGGTTGCACAATGAAATACAACTTGAAAAGAAAGCTAAAAAAAATGCATTTTGTCAAGTTCCAAGTGCTCGAAAGCTTCCAAACATGAGAAACATCCAAGAAACTAAGTATTATGTATATTTGTACGCGTGCCCATACACATGAACTAAGAATGTACTAGTAACTGTACCAACTCATATGTCACCTTAGCCTACAGCACCTTCACTTATCCTACTGTACTGTTGGTGAATTTGGAGACTAAGTATTATGTATATTTGTACGCGTGCCCATACACATGAACTAAGAATGTACTAGTAACTGTACCAACTCATATGTCACCTTAGCCTACAGCACCTTCACTTATCCTACTGTACTGTTGGTGAATTTGGAGACTAAGTATTATGTATATTTGTACGCGTGCCCATACACATGAACTAAGAATGTACTAGTAACTGTACCAACTCATACGTCACCTTAGCCTACAGCACCTTCACTTATCCTACTGTACTGTTGGTGAATTTGGAGAAATACTCCGATTACATTGCTTTCAGCATAAAAGAGTTCTTTAATTGTTAAAACACCCCAATAAGGCTGCCACTTAAGGTGTGGTCCTAGAAAGGCTAGTAGAAATTTCTAAAACAACTAAGTGTTTTTCCCCTTTCATATCTTAAAACTGTAATTTCATGCTCATTGTTGCATTTCAGTTTGGCCATGCATGCTCACAAAGACAAGAGGAAGTAGGGCATTGTTCATTGTTTTGATTGCAGGAAATTAGTGTTCATTAGTTCAACATTAAGCCATTTTTACGCTTCTCAGTATTCTTCACCCACCGAGTCCCAACAGTTCAGTTTCATCAAGTTTCAAGTTTCATATATTTTTGTTTGCATTTCTACACCATGTCGCGAAAGGGAAGGAATGTTAATGTTCGTTATTGAATCATGAATTGATGAATGATGGACACCAGAGTGATTTGAATTTAAAATTAAATCTGAATCGTTGTTAATTTTACTTTTTCCATTTCTTATTTTGTTTTTATAAAATTTGATATATGTACCCTGTCGTACCCTTTTCCCCTGTTTTGAAAAGCATCGTGGAAACATAGCAGAGAAGTGTGTGCTGTCTAAGATGATCAGACTTGGGCATACTCATCACCAAAAGAATTTCATAAGGGTAGCTCATTACCTCATGAAACGTCTTCACGAGATTTTTGAGGAGCCATTGTGCTTGCAACTAGCCTACATGGTGCTACTGTGGATAACAACAACTTTCAACAAGCCAATTAACCCAAAGGGATGCCATAAATAGGCACCCAAGGCAACTGCTGGACAGTTAATATGTCAAGGCAAACAGGACTGAGACTAAGGGCAAAAGGACAACCAATATATCCAGACAAACAGGACTGAGATTAAGGGCATAGTAAGAGACGGGATGAATGCAGTGATAAGCCACCTTTTACGGTAATTGATAAATAAGTGCTTATTAAAGGACAGAATGCCCATATGTTCCATTTGTTTGAAAAATAAACAAGCGTTCAAATGAAAACATAGTGTTATGACATCATACAGCTGTAAAAGTGCTACACATTTTGCATTCAGGCTTCAGCTGACTTTGTAACCAGAAAAACCGGTGATTAAAAACAAACAGATTGTCCAAGGATCTGCTGTAAGGCTATAAAGGTTCCATGTTCCATGTTGCTATAAATTGAATGCGTTACAGAGCAGAAATACGTTGTGTTCCCACGGGCATCCATATGTACTAATGTTGAATTTCACATGGAATTGAAATTTTAAATGGTCAAAGAAACCGATGTAGCCCCTTTTTGCAATCTTTACAGGGTGAGCCACAAGAAATATAGTATATACAAGCTCAATAAAAGGTTGAAGGTCCTCGCTGTGAAAAATTAGAATATGAAACAATCATCTCCCTGCATGCGACCTTGTCATCAGCTGCACATAACACATCAAGCATAATTAGCGGCCTGTCATTGTAATAAGAAATATTCAATTAAATTGCCTTCTAAAGTAGCTGGTTCAAAGCACATAATGTACATAGGTATTGCTTTTAAGATCCCACTTCTAATCCAGTGATCTCTCTAGCATTCGTCTCTCGTGCATCTTCCTCTAAAGCAGCTCCATTTGGGTTATTTGGTTCTAATGTCAAAGATTTTTGATAAATGCGCAGGGCAACCATCAAAATAAAAGCTGCATAACAAAGTAAATTGTAAAATGTGAGGCTCCTATCCATCAAATATATATTCATGTAAAACTCATAGATTACCAACTCCATTTGAGTTATCTGGTTCCAACTTCTACTGTCAAGACTGCTTATAAGGGCACAGGGCGACAATCAAAATGAACGCCATACAACAAAGTAAACTGAACAAAGTGAGACATCTATCCCACCAGATATAGATTGGCATAACCCTCGTAGATTTTGGTGCCAGAGGTTACCTCCTGATATGCGGGCTGCAGCTGAAGATAAGTTCCAAGCAAGAGCAGCTGATGAAAATAACACTGCTTTCTTGTGGGAACAAGCATTCCATATTTCCCAACAACGAAGCAATAAGCTTTGACCTAACATACAAGGAGGCCCTTCAGAGAATGAAACAAAATAAAAAATTAAAAATAAACTGACCAATATGAATTATCATATAAAAAGAACTGGAAGCATACCATATCCATGCAATTGGGCAGAATAGCAGGAATAAAGTTTGGGGATGGTGAAGATGAGAAAAAATGCTGCATAGAAAGATAATATCAATGCAAGTTAAGTGAAATTCACTGTGAATCTCAATTCATGGCATTTAAGTATATAATTTCTAAATAAAAGTTAGTTATCAGTGAAATCATAAATTTACCAAGCCTGATCAGAGTCCATATTGTCATCATGTGGCCACATTGAGCTAGTAACCACAGAACAGATGCCAACTGCATAAAAAATAGAACATAGTAAAAATACAAATCAAATTTTAGTAAAATGTGAGAACATTCTGATTCCAAAATTATATATATATATCTATATATATATAATAGAACATAGTAAAAATACAAATCAAATTTTCGTAAAATGTGAGAACATTCTGATTCCAAAATTATATATATATATATATATATATATATATACAAATGACCTACAAGGCAAAATATATGGCCTTCTAGATTAGTATGAAAGGGTGAGTCATTCCAAAGTATAGAGGAAAAGTTGCGTTAAGGTCAACTAATATGATTCAAGACTTGTGCACTGAAGATAAAACCTTCAAAGTGGTAGATGGGTCCCCAGAAAACAGATCTCTGATTTTTGCAAACAAGGCATTGACTGGCGGAAGAATCACTCGAATGACACGAAGAACGTCTGCTTCACTTAGCTCATAGTTTGTGGAACTAGCGTCCAAGTCGATTTCCCCCCTGCACATTAGACAGGTATCAATATCAAATTCAATGCATTACTGATTCACCTCAACTACATCCATTAGATGAAAAGTACAAATGTTACCTGCGAATAAATGACTTATAAAAGAACACTACTGCCAGATAAGATAAGGCAGAGTATGAGAGAATGGTCACCAAACTGCAGAAATAAAGGATTTAGGTTAGATGTTAGGCAATACTGATTTGCATCTTCAATTTCAAGGAAATATCAGGGAAACCAGATACCTGAAGGGAAAATCCCGTGTGAAACATGATGATAGGACGCAAAAAGAGCCTGACCCAAATACAAAAGCAGATTTTGGAGGATCACTCCACATGACCAAATCAGCTGGAACCAACATAGCATAGTCAACATCTGGTAAGTAAATCAGTTATTGGTCAAAAATGTCTACCGTATTATTAGAAGGGAAAAGTTTATAAATGCTTTGTAAATGCTTAAGGGCTCGGTAGAATGGTGCAATACTCATATACTGAAGCCAGTTTGTTCTTTCCCGAGTAGCTTTGCCATCTGGAACTGCAAATAAGAGAAAACAGAAAAATATTAAAAATCCACAAGTCAGATTCGTATCTGCTCCTACAAGCTCATCCAAAAGGATAAAGTAATTCTTCCAAGAACCAGGGGAAAAAGAAGGTAAATTTAATCCAGTTTTTACAGCTACACTGACAAGGAAAAAGTGACAATTTAAACTAATGAAATAACCTAGGTCACATGATACAAGGACATGGGATATGGAGAACACTGTATCTGCCCCTACAAGCTCATCCAAAAGGATAAAGTAATTCTTCCCAGAACCAGGGGAAAAAGAAGGTAAATTTAATCCAGTTTTTACAGCTACACTGACAAGGAAAAAGTGACAATTTAAACTAATGAAATAACCTAGGTCACATGATACAAGGACATGGAATATGAAGAACACAAAAATACAAAGGACATGGGATAGGGAGAACACAAAAATACAAGTATTTGACACGTGACATGGCAACCCCCAAGACACGACAGGGAGGACACTATATATTAAAAAATATAACAAATTAGTGAATTACACTTAAAATATCAAATATGAAATATATAAAATATTTACATGATGATGATACAAGTTTAATCATAGAACTAATACATATAACCGAAATAGGACTAAGTGCAATCCATCTCTGAACAAAAACATATCAACAAAGAGGCCCTAAATGGCCTATAGAGTCCAAAAAATCACGCTACAACAAATAACTAGTACTACATATTATCAAAATCATTGCCTATATTGGAATCCTCATAATCAATATCACCCTCTAAATATTAAAATAAGATTGAAAAAGCTTAACATGCCAAATCAAGATCCCGTTTGAGTGATAGGTACATTTTTAGTAGGGCCGTGACGGAGGAGTTCAACAACCAATGCCACCAACATCGAGGTAAATAGAGGGTTTGGTCCTCTTGATTAAATGCTAGTTCCATACCTTCATACATGACAGACTCCAATGGAAATGTTGCAATCCCCACAATCCTAAAAACTGTTAAGTCTATTGGATTTTGTGGGAGATCTAAAATTCTACTTTCTCCATATGAAATCTAGTGAGGTCAAAACTACTCTTTAACATCCTGAGTCACATGATACAAGGACATGGGATATGGAGAACACGAAAAATACAAGTATTTGACACGTGACATGGCAACCCCCAAGACATGACAGGGAGGACACACTATATATTGAAAAATATAACAAATTAGTGAATTACACTTAAAATATCAAATATCAAATATATAAAATATTTACATGATGATGATACAAATTCAATCATAGAACTAATGCATATAACCAAAATAGGACTAAGTGCAATCCATCTCTGAACCAAAAACATATCAACAAAGAGGCCCTAAATGGCCTATAGAGTCCAAAAAATCATGCTACAACAAATAACTAGTACTATATATCATCAAAATCATTGCCTATATTGGAATCCTCATAACCAATATCACCCTCTAAATATTAAAATAAGATTGAAAAAGCTTAACATGCCAAATCAAGATCCCGTTTGAGTGATAGGTACATTTTTAGTAGGGTCATGACCAAAGAGTTCAACAATCAATGCCACCAACATCGAGGTAAATAGAGGGTTTGGTCCTCTTGATTAAATGCTAGTTCTATACCCTCATACATGGCAGACTCCAATGGAAATGTTGCAATCCCCACAATCCTAAAAACTGTTAAGTCTATTGGATTTTGTGGAAGATCTAAAATTCTACTTTCTTCATATGAAATCCAGTGAGGTCAAAACTACTCTTAAACATCTTGAGTCAATTAATGGTACTGTTAAAAATTTAAGTACAAAGAAACTTTTATTTAAGAATTTAACATTACCATTATAATTGCATAGCAGTAGTAGGGCTTGGACAAATCCACTTCCCAACACTTGGAATGCCTTCTAACATTGCTTAATCGCTCTTAGATGCACTCCAAAAGCTTTGAGAGGTCCAAACCTATGACTGAATTGTGTGAGAATGAGGCAATAAATTGATTTTAAGATGCTTTTTCAGTTAACACGAGTCCAAATTACAAGACACTAGTAGGATTCGTGTCCAACATGGATCAAACTCATGTCGTGCAAATAAGACACGAGTCAAACTTGTGTTGGATACATGTCACACACGTGTCGTGTCTGACATGTTAAATACATGATGGGGGAGTATATGCACTGCTCCTACCTAGCCCAATAGTAAATACTATAATTAATGTTATGGAGTATATCAGTCCAAAAGCTGGGGCAAGCATGAAAACTAATAAACTAGTATAAAGATAAATCATGATCAATAATTTAATATGCCAATAGTAAATACTATAATTAATGTTATGGAGTATATCAGTCCAAAAGCTGGGGCAAGCCTGAAAACTAATAAACTAGTATAAAGATAAATCATGATCAATAATTTAATATGCGGTTTAGAATATCAACTCATAAATTTTCTTATTCTCACTATTTGGAGATATCCGGCATAATCCGCACAGGACAACATCAGTGTTCCTCGTAAATAACATTTTGTTTGCAGTTGGTATATTCGTACAATTATTGGCTTCTGTTATTGCTCATATACTTAATATTTTGGGCATAGCATGGCAGGATTGCTACAGGCTTTCTGGATAATTGGAAGGCTTGAGGCAAAACGCATAAAAAAAATCTAATGTTTATTCTATTAAATAGCGTGACGAACAATTATGCGCAAGGGAAAGAAATAAGAAAGAACTACTTTAAGTTTCATTAATGGCAGAGTAGTGTGTAGCTAAAGTACAATATACAAACATCAAGAAGATTGAATTCCTCATATATCTTACCTCTCCTGGACTTCCTAGATTGTGAGGTGTTCCTGGATAGCTCTGGACATTGAACATTAATCTTCTCCTGTATCATGGTTTCAGGAACTACACACAGGCTAGAATCCGGAGCTTTTCGTTTATGTTGTCGAGTATTTGTCCGGCTTTGCCCACGCCGAGTGGCTCTGCCAAGTGCTTCAACTACTACATTATCACCTCTCTCTGTGATCTCCTGTAGCTCCATTCTTGATCTTCTGGTGGATCTCCCAGATTTTGAATGTTGCTTCTCTAGTTGGCACGGACTTTTCTCCTTCAATTCTGAATCATCAGCCTTGGGCTTCTTTTTGAGATCAATATCAAGCTGTTCTTCTTCCATCGTACTTATTTCAGCTTTAGACCTCCGAGAATTATGAGGGCTCTTATCCCTTCCCTTGGAGCTAGTCTTTGCAAGAACAATGGAAAGTTCTTCTTGAGGAACAGCGTCAAGAACCTCTTTTCTGGGGCTTCTTCTCACAGATGCCCTGGTTGTGACGATTTCTTGTGAACTATCAACAGGGCCCATGTGAGATGTGTTGTTTTTAGGGCTCCTCAATTTCTGTTTACTCTGCTTTGGCGGTGGCGTTGGTGGAAGAGCATTTGAAAGATTAATGGGCATGTTCTCATCGAAGCCCAGAAGTTCTTCTCTTTGAAGCATATGATACATTGTGGCTGACAGGGCTGTCTTTTGACGAGGTCTCTCTGCCTTTCCTTCTGCTATAGGGGACTGAGACCCTTCCCTGCCAAAACCTCTCTGCATTCCTCAGTTGTAAGGATCCAAATATTAATTCAATGCCCAGACCCAGCTTATATCTACAAACCCTAATACCCAATCTAAAACCCAAAACCCCAAAGCCCATATACTAGTTCTTCTTCAAACGGCTTTCTCCATGATCCACAACGGTCACCTCCAGTAATTCAACACAGCATTGTCTCTGCGCTGAGGGAAAAACACTTTCCTCTTCGATTATGGGCCCCCATACTTTGTTGACATTTTATCAAAAAAAAAGACTTCAAACCCTAAACAGTGTCTGGAAGTTTGAGGTATATTCTACGTATATATCCCCAGACTCCATCCACGAATATTTATTGCAAAGCAGTATTGCAGATGCAATGAGAATTGGATTCATGGCAGTATTCTCATGCCCATTACCCGTCAAATCGAATTGCGCGGTTCCAGAAATAAATACAATCCTTCAATCACCATAAAATAAGGGAACAAAAAAACTTATCTGAAAGCGGTTCCGGTTTCTGCTCTGTTCTTCAATCCGACAGTTCAAGCCACTTAGGTTAGCAGGCCTAATAGCAGAGCGCAAGCGAACTGTGGATGAAGACAAAAAGAAATCACCTATAGCCGTTGGACCGCACGTTTTTGAATTCAAATATGAAAAGGTTGAAAAGAATAAAACGATTTGATAGAAAATACATGGATGGTGGGGTTTACATAATATGCGGCCGGGTAGACTCTTTCAAACTTTGTGAAGACATGCTCCTTGGAAAGCACAATTTGGGCCCATTCCATTGGTTTGTGTGAAAAACGCTAGTGATAATCTCGATGGAACTGATACATTTAATGAAGGATCTCATAATATTAAATATATTAATTTTATTATATAAATTAAATAGTTGACCCATATTGATATACATTGCTTTAAATTAAAAATATATATATATAATTAATTAAATTATAATTTTATTTTAAATTATTATTATTAATTATTAAAAGAATTAAACTCACATTTTTTTAATTTATAATTAGAAATTTTAATATTACTTTGACTTATCAATATTTTATAGTAAAATAATCATAATTTCACTTTACACGACATATATTTTAATGAATCAATTTAATTAAAAAAGTAAAATCAATATAATCATTTTGGAGATAAATTTCAACCTTTATGCTATTATGAATATTCTAGAATATTTCATCGAGATTGAATCTCTACCATTCCTCTATATTGATCATTAAATTTAAATTCTAAAAGCCCTATTCTAAAATAGGCAGTCCTATCATAGTAAATATTAACCATTATGCAGACCTCTTGTGTTAACATTGAGTTTGACACCAACCTATATAATAAAAAAAACTAGCCATTATGCATATTTCTTGTGTTAACATTGAGTTTGACACCGACCTATATCAAAAAACTTGCATAGTGGTTAATGTTTGTCATGAAGTAGTCTCCTTATGGGATGACCGAGTGGTTGACACAATGAGATGTTATCCCCTTCATCCGGTTTCAAATCCCATGGGGGGGCATCTTTGCCCTGTTGTGATAAGGGTCAAGGAGTAAGATCCCCCATCTTGGTGTAGTCTCATCTCTTGTCAAGTCATAAATTCCTGGTATATTTGACTTACGAGTTATTGGATATACTCTTGGTGAACTTTGATTTCATGGTTTACATAATACTTCATAACATAGTGATCGCCAATTGAGTTGCCTCCCGTGGGAGGAACTTAAAACTTGAAACTTGTCTATTCACTTGTTATTTATAGCAAAATACACGGGCGGTATGAAAGCTAATTGTTTATGGGCAGTGGTGAAGGCTAGTTATTTGTGAGTAATGGCGAATGACACTTGTTTTGGGACAATAACAAGCAAAAGACAATCTACAAAGAAACAACAAATTCATTTATGTGTTTGCATATGATAAACCGATGACAAAATAACTACTTAATACATATTTATTAACTCACATTTTGACAAGGAAATATTAATGCATAGAATATTACCAAGAATATCATTAACATCATTATAATAAAATTTCAAGAATGAAAAATACTAGCAAGTGCACCACATGTTGCAAAGGAAACGCCGTAAGGCTTAGCATATCGAAGAATAGTATAGATGATGAAGATGTGATATGTTATGTGATCTAGATGTTGTCTACTCAGGAACTCTTTACCTTGCAACATAAATTACTTCCTCTAAAGAAAAGTAATAAATAAATTTATCTTTACCATTTATTTGTATTATTACTCTGAACCAAAACTTATTCAAATTTATAGAGTTGTTCTACTAAATACTATTCCAAGATTAACATAATTTGTGAATCAACTTGGAAGTAATATATGTTGAATGAAACACTTCTTAGAGGTCAATAACAAAAATAAAAGCGAAATTAGGCACAATGCTACATATCCTACTCATAACAGAAAATGCACTTGCTTGTTTGGCTTAAATTCTTCCCTTGTAAAAGGAATTTAATGCAAAATGAATGGACAAAACCTTGTAAAAAGGCTTTGTAAATTCATTTCTCAGAGCCAATGTCTTACTATACCATTCACTATTCTCAACCCATAGGTCACTAAATTCATCTAGAAAGAGAAGCTTGTAGGTACTTGTGAGGGGTTCGAAGAACCTAGTGTCCATATTATTCGTGGCAATATACACATGTCTACTATTTATGTATGCAGAAAATTTAAATCTTAAATCTAACTTTCAATTTTCTTTTCAAGGGAGTTGGATGAGCTTAACATTCAATAGTTATAAAATTCAAAATAGAGAATTTACAAAGCTACTTGCCAAAATTTAACTTGGAACAAATTCTTGAAAAGCACCATATTTCACCCTTGCAATAATAAGCCAGATCTCCCCAACTAAAATGAAGACCAGGGTAGACCACATCAAACTTGTGCATAAAACACATGCCAAAGTAAACTCAGTTTCGCGTTGTGGGTTTTATCCATGTTAGGATTAAGACATGATTTATGTACACAAGTTGTTTAACAGGTTGTGATCTCGAGGCAACCTAGAATGTTTCAAATGATAATGACATTGGTTCAAAACCTAGTGGACTTGCTCCTTAAGATGATATGATTAACCAAATTCTTTTAAGGTGACAATAACATTTATATGAGAACACTAATTCCATGATAATAAAAAGATATGTTAAAGGCAAGCATTGTACTAATGCAGTTTTCTATGCGGTTTTAAGGTGACAATCACATTTATATGAAAACACTAGTTCCATGATAATGCAGAGACACATTAAAGGCATCCCTTGTACCAATGCAGATTTATGTGTAGATGGAGTTATAATTACCACCATCTCATTTGTAGATATTGAGCTTGATAATATTTATCTTCTTTTCTTGGATCTCTTAAGTAAGAGCAGTCAGAGTTGGAGGCATTGTCTGTTTCTGAGTATAGGATGAAGGTACAAGAATCCCCCTCATTCAATTTATAGAGTCATGGTAATGTAAGATGCATTTCCTTGTATTATCTTCTTAGAACAATATATTCTCTGTTTCCAAACATATATTAGCTCAGCAAGGATGTCGTGCAAACATATAGTATTTGTGAAAAAAAATTCTCCAATTTTATTGGGCCTTGGGTTACTAGAAAAAATATAACTTAGTTTCAATCATGATGTTGAAGTCCACGATGCTAAGACCCTTGTCAGACCTAAAATTCCTTGACAAGCACCATATTTCACCCCTGCAATAATAAGCCAGATCTCCCCAACCAAAATGAAGACTATGGTAGACCACATCAAACTTGTGCATAAAACACATGCCAAAGTAAACTCAGTTTTGCGTTGTGGGTTTTATTGATGTTAACATTAAGACATGATTTACGTACACAAGTCGTCTGGCAAGTTGTGATCTCGAGGCAACCTAGAATGTTTCAATGATAATGACATTGGTTCAAAACCTGGTGGCCTCACTCCTTAAGATGATATCTTTAACCAAATTCTTTCAAGGTGACAATAACATTTATATGAAAACACCAATTCCATGATAATGCAAAGATATGTTAAAGGCAAACCTTGTACTAATGCAATTTTCTATGCAGTTTCAAGGTGACAATCACATTTATATGAAAACACTAGTTCCATGATAATGCAGAGACACATTAAAGGCATCCCTTGTACCAATGCAATTTTTTGTGTAGATGAAGTTATAATTATCACCATCTTCCATTTGTAGATATTGAGATTGATAATATTTATCTTCTTTTCTTGGATCTCTTATATAAGAGCAGTCTAAGTTGGAGGCATTGTCTGTTTCTGAGTATAGGATGAAGGTACAAGAATCCCCCTCATTTAGTAGGTGACAACCTGTATTTTTGGGATCTTTATCAAAATTGTCCACTATAGAGTTCAAATCATTGGCTTCACTTTTCAAAATTTCAGACATATTTTCCATCACATGATCCTCTTTCTCAACATTTCCCTTTTTCCCATTACCTTCTTCATCTACTTTAGATCCCTCAATGTAGGTTTCACAATCCTCTTCACCTTCTAAAGAAGTTTTGGGTATGATAAGAAACCACCCTTTCAATGACATCCTGCCTATCCAATCCACATCAAGAGCTTTATTTGTTCTAGGGTTTTGCACCCATGTTGAATTGACTGAACCACTTCGAAAGAATATTGAAAAAGAAGAGAAATTTACAAAAATCCTCCTATTGGAAATGAAAAAATGCATAGGTCTAGAAGGCAACAATACCTAGAGAATAGGTTTATATTATTTCTTGACTCTAAAGAAATAATTTGTGTTTTGAGTGTGTGCCTTGCTCCCATATTTGAGCCTCTTTCGATCTTGTCTAGATTCTTTAGTTTATTTTTGTCTATAATTATCACCATCTTTCGTATGCAGATATTGGGAGTTAGCAATTATTTTGAGATCATTCAAGCTGTAGAGTCATGGTAAT
Organism: Pinus tabuliformis; assembly: GCA_031772625.1. Classification (NCBI taxonomy): domain Eukaryota; kingdom Viridiplantae; phylum Streptophyta; class Pinopsida; order Pinales; family Pinaceae; genus Pinus; species Pinus tabuliformis. The sequence goes on from CM062804.1 coordinate 1,268,579,683, forward strand.
GTAAGATGAATTTCCTTGTATTATCTTCTTAAAACAATATATTCTCTGTTTCCAAATAATTTTGTTTATTCCATGTTACCAACAATATGGGTCCTAAACTATGTCATTGGCTAAGTAGGGATGTCGTGTAAACATATAGTATTTGTGAAAGAAATTCCCCAATTTTATTGGGCCTTGGGTTACTAGAGAAAATATAACTTAGTTTCGATCGTGATGTTGAATTCCACGATGCTAAGACCCTTGTCAGACCTAAAATTCATGGGTACAAGGGAGGCCTAGTGACAAGTTACTTATAAGATAGGCCTGTTTCTTCCTTCTTTTTTTCTAGTTACATAAACCCTTCATGGCATAGAGTTAAACTTTGCCAAGTTCTTGTATTTAAACCATCAACCCTACTCCTAGATACCCCATGTTGCAACCACTCTTAAAGCCATAAAAATGCTTGGAACTTTTTCTTTGTTTCAACTTCTAGTCCTTAAGATTAGGTTTATAGAGTTTCAATCCTAAAAACTTTTGCAAGTATGGACATGAGAAAAAACCTACCAAAAATCAAATTTTGAATAAATGGAAATCATAGTAATAGATTCATTGAATTAATTTGACTTGCATTTGACTTGTAAGTCAAAACTGCAGGTATGGTTTGAGTCTAAATCAAACACTAAGGGGCTACTTTGACTTGATTTCGACAAAACGTAGATTCAAACTTAAGGTTTGACTTGGCCTATGAAGCCTTTAGTGGTACTGGTTGTCCCTTCAAAGAGTATATTCCATATCATTGTCATGTCGAAATAAAATTTCCATATGTAACTATTAATATATGCATAAATATAAATCTTAAATCTAACTTTCATAATTTTTTTTCAAGGGAATTGGATGAGCTTAACATTGAATATGTATAAAATTCAAAATAGAGAATTTACAAAGCTACTCTACACAAATTAAACTTGAAACAACTTCTTGACAAGCATATTTCACCCTTGCAATAATAAGAAAAATCTACCCAAAAAAATGCAGATCGGGATAAACCACATCCAACTTGTGCATAAAACACATGCCAAAGTAAACTGAGTTGTCTAGCAAGTTGTGATCTCGAGGCAACCTATAATGTTTTAATGATAATGACATTGGTTCAAAACCTAGTGGCTTCACTCCTTAAGATGATATCAATAACCAAAGTCTTCAAGGTGACAACCACATTTACATGAAAACACCAATTCCATGATAATGCAAAGATATATTAAAGGAAACCCTTATACTAATGCAGTTTCAAGGTGATAATCACATATATATGACACACAAGTTCCATGACAATGCAAAGACACATTAAAGGCATACCTTGTACTAATGTAGTTTTTTGTGCAGATGAATATATAATCATCACCATCTTCCATTTGCAGATATTGAGATTGATGATCTTTATCTTCTTTTCTTGGATCTCTTATATAATAGCAATCTGTGTTGGAGGCATTTTATATTTCTAAGTATAGGATGAAGGTAAAACAATCCCCTTCATTTGGTAGGCGAAAACTTGTTTTTCTAGGATCTTTATCAAATTTGTCCACTATAAACTTCAAATCACTGGCTTCACTTTTCAAATTTTCAGACATATTTTCAATTACATGATCCTATTTCTCATCATTTCCCCTTTTCCCATTTCCTTCTTCATCTACTTTAGATCCCTCAATGTAGGTTTCTGTTGACGATGTTGGACCCGCCAACATGTTAGGTTATCTCCTCGGTAAGATGTCCCAATTAGACCTCAGACCATTTGGTGTAGGAGTCCCAACAGTGGGTCGTATGGTAATGCCTTAACCACGATTTCCCATAGAGGCAAGTAATATAACTCTGTTGGTAGCAAGGGTGTGACATATGCAGTGAGCCAAGGAAGGTGCATGTGAGGTTCTAACACACGGGGGTTGAGATGAGTGTGCCCCTTGGAAACCTGTGATGACACGAAGTTAAGAAGGGAACACACGAGCAAAGATGCATCACAAAATGGAAGGCAAGTTAGCTAGCAATCCAAAGTGATGGTTAAACCAACAACACATTTAAGAAAGATTCATACATACATACACAGAAAGGTACACATGCATGCGTAAGCAAACATATACATATATCATTTAGAGTACACCAGATAGCATAGAATACAATACAACATATGCATGAAACGTGTTGGCTCTTGTTATATTAAGAAGTGTAAGTTCCAGTCATACAATACATCCATGTCCAACAACTAGTTTTGACAGCGAAACATTACAGCCGCAACCACCTGCTCCTCCAAAGAGATGTACTAGCTCTGCACAGTGGAGAAGCCAAGGCTTGTTACAATATTGTCCAAGCTCTCTCCAAGATAGTCTTATCAGAATCTTGGTTGACCAAAAGCCTATACAATGAGTTATGAGGGACTATTTATAACAAAGGGTGGGGTGACCCTTGACATTCCCCATTGTGACAATTCATCTACCCTCATGACTCTTCATCTACTCTATGATTGTTACATCCAACTATTGACACTTGAAATTACACTTGACAAGACGTTACATTACAATGCACATGTACCCATGTGAGACAAAATGGCTTGAGCAAGCCATGCTAGACATCACTATGACTCGAACAACTGTTGGAAGACCAATTCTTCGAAATCTTCATTGTGGTTGATAGTAGCGTACTGATGCCAAGACTGGTAGTCCACAATGGTGTCCATGTGCTTCAAGGTGACACCTTTTTGGAACCTGACTCTTGCCTCCATAGAATCCAGGTACATTGCTCGGGCTCCTCTATCCAACTTGTCTGAAAGCATGCACATCATTGTCTTTAATGTGGCTGGACTAGAACAATACTTGTGCATGGTGTCTGCACTGATGGGCAAGTCATGGGCTGGCAGTAATGCACATCAACTCGTCAAAGTACGAGTCAAGCTCTAGTTGGACCTGTGCCTTTGTCTTTGCCTGGGTGAGAGTCCCAATAGATGGGATTGCATGTGCGCACATCACAACATCCATACTCTTGAATACACATTCATGGGAAGCCTGTATACTAGTGATGAGCTGCGGGAGTTCTTCATAGTTCCAGATCTAACTCCGGATACATGCCTTCAGCTCGACTGCTATGGGCTTCATCATCTTAGGTAAGTGAAGAAGGGCTCCATTGTATCCCATCATCCATGTTTGCATGTAATCAACAATAGCATGCACGTTTGCGAAGATACATGCTCTTCTAACACATTGCTGCTACCATCCATTGAGATGGACGACTGCCTTGTGCATGGTAAAAACCTTGGAATACAACGCCTGCATGACTATGTCAAGGGACAACACTTCATCTAGTATTGCCTTCTTCAGTTTTGCTCGGATGGATGTTGTAACGAACTGTCCTCCTTGCTTGGCTGTCTGTAGTTCCTTAGCCATTCACTCATTCTCAACTATCAGAAAGCGAATGCTTGAGCTAGTGGCTTTGGCATAAACTCTAGTAGTGTCGGCCAAGGCTACTGGATGTTTGCGCATGTCAGACACGATCACTCGTTCTGGAGTCGACACTCTGCGAGACTGCACAACTCTATGTTGAGACTCTTCGAATGAGATGTTGTGCATCTCTCCTTCCGGTTGATCTCCAAGGATCTTAGTAACTCCTTGGTCGCTTGAGAGTTTCTCATCTTCTGGATGCAGTGAAGTGGCTAAGTCAATCTCTTGGTGATGAGGCATGAGGTTGATGTCTTGTTCCAATTCCCGTTGCTCCATATCCGTATCCAACTATTGAAGTGCTTGCTCTATCTCATGAACGAACTCTTGCTCCTACGATGGTTCACCCTGTCTGCCTGATGCCAGCTATTCTGATGAGTCCACTACCTGTACGGGCGTTGTTTCATCTCTTTGCACATGTTATGCCCCCTGCTGTACCCATTGCTATTGCGCTTCTCTCTCCTGTTTGTGTAGCTCTTATTCCTTTCGGAGTTGCTCCTTCAACTCATGCAACTCCTTCTATGTTTCCTCCATTCTTCGTTTATCTCTCTGCCTTTGCGTGATTCGCTTATCACACTATTGCCTCTTCGCCTCTATAGCCATAACTTCTTTCTCTACAAGTGGATCTACATGGAACTTGCAACTTTGCTCTTCCTCCATGTGATTGACAATCTTACTCTTGCCCTTGCCGCGCACTGGTATTTTCACCTCTACTGTTGCGGCTGCTTTTGGTGCTCTCTGGGACGTTGCTTTGCGTTGCTTCGCTAACCACTCCACAGCGAAGCCAACCTATTCATTGGGTCTGGAGAAACTGTAGCAATATCGCCATGGGTCCTCCTCCGCCCAATGAAATGCCCCATGGATCCAGTTGAATTGTACTCTCGTGCAGTGATCTTTCACAAGATAGTGTGGGTCATACAGATTGTAACTTTGGAGGTCAAATGGATACTTCTTCATCTACTCTACATCGACATCTATGTACTTGAAACTCTGGATCTTGTATAACCCAAATTGCAATGGAAGAATGGGCCAAGGTGCCTTCTTCTTCTGGTGCAGTCTAGTTGTCACTATTCCCGAGATTTGATATGCTACTTCTTACATGACAAGTATGTCCAAGGAAAACTTCGGTAGAACATGCAGAGGCTTCTCCGTATTGTACATTTGTATGAAGGTGTCAGACGGTGAGGCATACCAATCATCAATTTCTATTAGTGCCTCCATTGTTGCCTTCGACATGCAGGGTGTATCTTGTTTGAATATCATCTTGTAGATCAGGGCGAAAAAATGATCGGACAGTCGTGTGATAACTCCTCTGAAGCTGCATTCGGACAACAACTTACAATAAGTGTTCACAACAATCTCTGTTAGTAACCATGCCCACTTCAAGCCTGGGAACTCCTGTTGGGCACAGATTGCATCCCAGATATAGCTGGACATGTAGCTTTTCTCTTGGATACCTTTAGGTAGTTGTCGAGTTATAAACAGATCCATTTGGGCACATCAAATCCCAACATTCAGATCAGTGTTTTAGGGCTCATCAAACCCTAAATTCAGTTGCTTCATGCCCTAAACAAGTCACCCCTTTGAATGCCTCCTTCCCAGATAGTTTCATGACTTGAAGACATCCAGAAATAGCCTCTAGAAGGACCAGCGCAGGTAAGCCCTTATGAAGGTGTGCTGCAAAGTAGTTAAGTCCCCAATGGAGTTGCCAATTTGTTTTGGAGAATTTAGCATCTACGAAAAAACACTAATTCACTAGACAAGTAGTTGTGCCTAGAACAACAGTTTAAAGTGTTTTAGACTTTTCCTATAAACAATAGATAAGATGAGAATATAGAAGGCCTACCTGTAGTTCCGCTTTCCTCTTGTCTCCCTTGTATCGATTCCGTCGCTCCTTCCCGTACTTAATCCATTTGAGAAGTACCCTATAAACACACCAGACAAAAAACTGATCAAAGCATACGATCCATTGAATATAAATGAAAGGAATCAGAAGCAATTCATACATATAAGCATTATGAAGGAACACAACATATGGAAAAAGGTTCAAACACTTTATTAGATAGAAGAAGGAATTACAACAATCAGTGTCTGATTCAAAGTCATTCCTTCAGCTTGGATCCCATCCACATCACATAAAAGTAAGACAAAATTGTAGCATCACAACACTTGCTTCAAAGCCAAATCTCATAGCAGCATTATCTCCTTACAATTCAACATAGTCCAGCCAACCTTTGATCACTTAGATGAGTGGTCAATTTATAGGAGGATGAAGGAGGTTTTGTCATTAATGGTGGCATTGAATGGCCTTCCATACTTAGAATTAGTTCCATGAAGGAAGGGATGAGAGGATAGGATGCACCTTAACTCATTCCTCATCCATTTTCGAGCTCATAGGAGTAGATAACTGAGGGAAGCTTCTAAATGACTCAAAGAGATAAGAATATTCCCCAAACCCCAATTTAATTTCACTCAAATTCACCCAGTGCAGCCTAAAGAGGGCTTAGGTGCTCTGCAACGCACCTTCATAAGGGCTTACTTGTGCTGGTCCTTCTAGAGGCTATTTCTGGATGTCTTCAAGTCATGAAACTGTCTAGGAAGGAGGCATTCAAAGGGGTGACTTGTTTAGGGAGTGAAGCAACTGAATTTAGGGTTTGATAAGCCCTAAAACACTGATCTAAATGTTGGGATTTGATGTGCCCAAATGGATCTGTAACAACTTCCGCCTAAAGCATGAAGTCGGAAAAATTCCAATGTCGAATGAAATGATTTACAACGTGATGAGGAGGTATCGAAGTGGAAGGTGACCTGCATCAATTACAATACATATATCATGATATTTGATTTTACATGAATTGCTGCGGGAAGGCATATCCATGCTTAGCTTATAAACTTTCATTACATGTACATAAACAGTCATCTACAGATATAGATCCATGATCAGAATGACTATCAATGTAAAGCCATTGTACATATGATTTAGTACTCCTGAAATCGCAGCTCGGATGGATGAAACTAGATTTGGGGTCTTCAATCTCTTTCAATTGTTTGCTCAAGTACGATTCTAACCATGTGAATATGTGATCTGAAGTCAAACATGGGAAGACACCATCCGATTACCAGCCAATGATGTAAGTTGTTAACAGATGCGAGAGAAATCATCGATAATGATAATGATCCTCAAGGTACTACAATACATTCTGCATGGTGTGAATGGATCATTTGATGTCGAACACAATACAAAGTCTTTTAGTCGAAGGCCATTGATGTATGCCTATCACTGGAAGCGAGAAACCTGCCATTGATGCATGCAGGCCTCAAGGTACTGAATGGGTGTTTTTAAGTCAACTTCTTGGATAATGTGCTCATGTCGACAAGCAGCGACTCATTGCAGGAGGGCCTTGATGTATCCCACATCAATGACACGAAATGAGTGTAGTGATTTTAGAGATGGAATTTGACTGACGACACAAGGTTCAGGAATGGCAATCATGAAAATGAAGGTTTATGGTATTTCAAAAGATGGATTTTGACTGGATGACTTCTCTTGAACATGTTAGCAACACTAAAGTGAATTGGTAGCATTGACCCAAAACAAAATTATGGATTGTATGATAGACCAACGATGTGATAACCATCAAACTAATAACCCAACCCAAATAGTCACGGTGATGGAGTGAAAGTGTCATGTTCAAGAGCAACCTGCTAACATAAAGTGATTTTCCCTTTTTCCCATTTTCCCCAGTCATTGCTGACCTGTACCTCTTTATTTTTATCAAGCTTGAGGACGATAACATATGCTTGTTGTATAATTTTACCCTTCGGCTGAATCCATCGCTATTTGATGTTTTAACAAGTCTAGCGAAGGTGAAAGTTAGTCTTGTCTAGATGGATAAGTTTGTTGCTATTTTGATGTTTTAACGAGTTTAACGACAAAGATAAAACAAGTCTAGCGAAGGTGAAAGTTAGTCTTGTCTAGATGGACAAGTTTGTTGCTATTTTGATGTTTTAACGAGTTTAACGACAAAGATAACTCGGTCCTTTTCATGTTTAGAGAGTTTGAAAAGGGACAAAAAGAAAACTCCACAAGTTCTTTTTCATAAATTAATCTCTCAAGTTTGAAAAAGTGTAAAATAATACAAGAGAGATATCGTTTCCAATCCGTTAACGAGCTGAAAAGCACAAGCGCTCGACATTCTTTTCATATTTATAGAGTTTGAAAAGAGCTTAAATAGGACTCCACTTTGAGGAACGAGTGGTGTCTAGGATAGAAACTGGTCCGGTGATGTTGAAACTTCTCAAAACATGTTGATTTATGTGAAGAGGCTGGCTAATAAGACCACTCATTGCAAATGTTCCTCCAAAAGGATAAAACAAAAGAGTGGAAGTGTATGATCGGCCAAAGGGATGGTGGTGATGGGATGAAAACAACCAAGGCTCATCTGATGAAAAAGGCGATGAAAACAACCAAGGCTCATCTGACGAAAAAGGTTGATAGAATGGCAATCACGAGCGTTAAAATGGAAATGGGTTCATTTTTAGACAAGCTTGAATTGTAAGGAACTATGCTTGGATTCAGTTTCAAGTTTACACAAGCTTGAAACTAACAAACTATGCTTGGATTCAGTTTCATTTTACACAAGCTTGAAACGAAAAACTATGCTTAAATTTAGTTTCATTTTTACACAAGCTTGAAACGAAGATCTATGCTTGGAATTGGTTTACATGCCCCCAGCATGATGAAAGGGAGAATCTCCTATAACCAGATGGAAGTCGCTGCGGTGAAGCAGGACAGTTATCCAACATCTTTTTGGCTTCGTCCAGATAGGGACAAAGGTGAATGGGGTGATTCCCTTCACATAGCCTACAGGGAAACTTAACTTTACCATTAGGTGCATGCCCCCCAAGCTTCATTACATTCACCTAAGTAGACTATTTCTGGCTATCAGGTGGATGGAATGAAGGTTCATATACGAGATCAAGTGAAAGACTCAACTGGGATATTACGAGATCAAATCAAAGACTTGAATTGGAATTTTTCTCCAGGGGACCTTGTTTCATTTTTTATTGAGCTTGACACAAGACAAGGAACTTTTCTTAGATTCCTTGTTTGATTTTTAACGAGCTTGACCCAAAACAAGGAACTATGCTCATAGCCTTGGTTTCATTTTTTAACGAGGTTAACACAGTAAAAGAACTATCCTCATACCCTTTGTTTCATTTTTAACGAGGTTGACACAAGACAACGAACTATCCTCGGAGAAGTTGTTTCATTTTTTAATGAGGTTGACACAGTAAAAGAACTATCCTCATTCCCTTGTTCACAACTCATAAGAGGTCATGACTTCCAAGAGGTTCTCATCTGATGGGAGAACAATTCTCTGGAAAGAGAGATCTGGTTCCAATGCCCTGAGTACATGATGTACAACATCACTGATTTGATCGTCAGTTGATGTAGGTATGGAATGGATTACCACATAATTGACCCGTGGTGGGGAAGATACCATTGGTAAAAAAGGACCATTTAGGGAATATGGTTGACTGGAAGCCATATTTGGACTAGGAAATGAAAGCTGGTCAACGGTGACAATTCTGCCTTCATGCGAGAAACAAATCACTTGAAAGAATGTTGAAATAATAGCTCCCATGTCATAAACATAGTCATGCCCAAGAAGTAAATTGTAATGTAAAGGGCTTGGGACTACCATCACGTTCAGATAAACGATTTTCCCTCCCAAAGTAATAGGCAACTGAGGAAGGATCCCTAATGGTTGACTGGTTCCTCTGTTAAAAGACAATAGATTCTGGGTAACTAGCACAAGTGGCAACAAACCAAGCGCTTTCCAAGCAGTTGAGGAAAGGATACTCATTGATGCACCTTCATCTATAATAGTGCATGATACAATCATATTACAAACTTGTACTATGACCTAGAAAGGCACATACGAAGGAAGACAGAATACTGCCAGTCGATTCCAATCAAAGGAAGTGACCAAACTACTTGGAGGGAGTCCCTTAAGAATGGTAGAATTAACCCCTTGAGTTACGATAGTGGGAGGATTTTCCTCCTGTCTTGATGGAATAGGAGGATTGCCCCCAAGCTTATTGGAATCTGAAGAGACAAAAAGAACCCGAGTGGTATCATATTCACTCTCTTTGGGAAAGGTACGATTAGCTGAAGGTGAAATCAGGTCAACTATTACCTCGACGTGTTGATTTGGGTCAGGTATAGACTCATAGGATTCACTTTCAGAGAGAGTGGGTTTGACCGAAGGTTGATTTTGGTCAGTCAATTCATAAACTAGTGAAGGATTTAGGGAGAGTTTCCTGTAACCAGAAGGAAGTCGCTGCGGTGAAGCAGGACGGTTGTCCAACACTTTTTTGGCTCCATCTAGATAGGGACAAAGGTGAATGGGGTGATTCCTTTCACATAACCTACAGGGAAACTTAACTTTACCCTTCTTTCCATGAACTTTACTGTCACTAGTTGATGGTGTGTCACCAGCATGATCTCCAGAAGTTGATGACACGGGATGATGTGAACGAGAAGACCATTCTTCTAAGATCTGAGGAATATCAAGAAAATTTCGAAGAAGATGGTCTCCCGCACAAACTTTGCATGGATATTAAACTTTGTGAGGCTTGACAGATGGTTTCTGATTAGACGTTGCATTCAAGGCAATGGTTGCTTGATTGCCCTTCTGCTGAATTTGTTTCTTCCACACTGTCAGGGTGCTCTGCAGAGCACCTAAGCCCTCTTTAGGCTACGCTGGGTGAATTTGAGCGAAATTCAATTGGGGCTTGGGGAATATTCTTATCTCTTGGAGTCATCTAGAAGCTTCCCTCAGTTATCTACTCCTATGAGCTCAAAAATGGATGAGGAATGAGTTAAGGTGCATCCTATCCTCTCATCCCTTCCTCCATGGAACTAATTCTAAGTATGGAAGGCCATTCAATGCCATTATTAATGACAAAACCTCATTCATCCTCCTATAAATTGATCACTCATCTAAGTGATCAAAGGCTGGCTAGACTATGTTGAATTATAAGGAGATAATGCTGCTATGAGATTTGGCTTTGAAACAAGTGTTGTGATGCTACAAGTTTGTCTTGCTTTTGATGTGATGTGGTTAGTATCCAAGCTGAAGGAATGAATTTGAATCAGACACTGATGGTTATAATTCCTTCTTCTATCTAATAAAGTGTTTTAACCTTTTTCCATATGTTGTGTTCCTTCATAATGCTTATATGTATGAATTGCTTCTGATTCCTTTCATTTATATTCAATGGATCGTATGCTTTGATCGGTTTTTTGTATTCTGTTGTGTTTATAGGGTACTTCTCAAGCAGATTTAAGTACGGGAAGGAGCGAGGGAATCGATACAAGGGAGACGACAGGAAAGCGGAACTACAGGTAGGCCTTCTATCTTCTCATCTTATCTATTGTTTATAGGAAAAGTCTAAAACACTTTAAACTGTTGTTCTAGGCACAACTAATTGTCTAGTGAATTAGTGTTTATCCGTAGATGCTAAATTCTCCAAAACACGAGCCCTTGTTACCTATTCCTTCAGCTGATGAGCCAACATACTGAACCAGTTACATGGTCCTCCTTCTCTGGCTAGTTGGTTCAACGCGATCACCCAACTTTGTGGGAAGGTTTCCGTGCTTTCTTGGCCATACAGTTGACATGCGAAAATGACCAAGTATTGATACGCCTTCCGGAGTATCTTCGTCTTGTAGATCTAGTTGGGTGTCATCCTAAATATAGCTGGCTCCTTTACCAAGTTCTTCATAATGTCTCTGGATTTGGCATTGTTGCTGAGTAAGCTGAAGGTAGTCTCCATGATAGTCATGGGCTTCGACATCTGATACATCTCATCATAATCCTCTGCCTTGAAGGTTGCAATCTTCGTCCCACTAACACTGCTCAAGTTCATCGTCTCAAGGTTAGTGTGTGAGACGATCGAGTGTATCATGTCCGCGCATGGGAACACGGGGTATCTGCATGCAATCTGGTACAAACCGGACTTGTGAATGTTCACGTATACCTGGTGGTCTTCGAGGTCTTCCCCAAATGTGCTTGTAAATGCATCATTGACCTCTTGCCATTTCAGTTTGATGTCCTTCTCTAGAATCAACTTGGTATCTTCATAGATCGGTAGACTTGAGGACATTCACTCAGCTGTTGCTCTAGTTGCACTTCCGTCAGTTTCCTTTGATCCTGCTGTCTTGGAGGCCATTGATCCTGAAATGCTAAGAGGCGGGTGGACACCTAAAAGATATGGAGATGAAACGACATGCATGGCAAGAAATATGTCAGCGAAAACCAAAGCAAATTTGGGGAACGACATAACACATACCTGGGGATTGATAGACAAATATTATGTAATTTCTTTTGGGAGGCTGGGTGACTGGCTACGTGAACTACACAACAGGCTGTCTGGGCTGTCTGGGAGGTTGACTGACTACTAGAATTGTGCAATGCGCAATCTAGGCTGACTGCTGGAATTGCGCAATGTGTAATTCCAGCTGGCAATCACTGCAGGCTCAGTGACTGCATTGCGCAACTTTCTGGGTGAACAATCACTGTCCCTCAGGATTGTGCAAAGTAGGCCTGGGGAATAGCTGCTAGGCAGAAATGTGCATTTATGGAGAGGAAGGCAGAGCCTTCCCTCTCAGGATTGAGCAATGTTATCTTGGTGAGGCATAGTCTGGGCCAAGGTTACCCAGACCCACCGACGGGCAACTGAAAGTAAATGTGAAAGTGATTGCATGGCGATACTGAGTGTAAGTAGAAGCAAATGATCATGCATGCAAAAAATGAATGACAGTTTAAGAAAACAAAACAACATGCATGTGAGTGAAGCGAGTTGTCGAATCAACAACCATACGTGCAAAACTATTTCATGCATGCAACAACAGTGAGATTGCAACGAAAACTGAAACAGTGCTAGTACAAGCGAGTATGCATGTAAATGATAACAAGTGTTCAAATAAATCAAGCAAATAACACTCACACAAGTGAAAACAAAAAAAGTGATAGAAATGCTGAAAAAGACAAGTTGATGATTGAATTTAAGCTTTTGTGATCCATAATCTGAGTTTTTAGAAATATTTTCGGAAAAATCACATTAGAAAATCTTTGTCGACGCGTTTTGAACCAACGAGTGTGGTTCATTGTCAGGACAAGTTGAAAAAATCAGATTATGGCCACATGTTAAATAGGGATGGCAGATCTTCCAATGGTTAGGTTTGACTAGAAAAATGGCTAAATTAGGCTTAATTTGACCAAGGCCACAATTGATTAAGAAATGACTAGATTAGTTAGGTTAAAAATTATTTAATTATAATATTATTATCAATGAAAAAAATATTAGTATTTTATAATGTCATTTAATACATTCTTGGATTATCTAATAAGTTTTATAAAATTATTATACTAAATCTTATTAAATTATAATACTATAATAGGGTAGAATTTACAATTTTTTTTTAGCCAAACCATATTATTCAAATCTAAATATTAATCTTAAAATGGTTAATATTAACCCCTTACAGTTAGTTATAACAAGGGTAATCATAATTTAATTTAATGTATAATATTAATATTTAAACGAGTCAATCTTAATGATATGTATAATATTAATATTTATTTAAAACGAGTCATAAATGCTTTAATATAATGATATTAAGTATAATTGTAATATTATTATAGTAATAAACTTCCTATAAATCTAGATAGTAATCTTATAATATTAACTCGTTTAGTTAGTTTTTCTTTTCCCGTGGAAAAAGTCGTAATTTCTATTAAGTCAAAAGAAATTACATTCTGTAGATGCCGAGCATATGCATACTGAGGTAGATGCCTCTCAGAACTTCTGAAGGAGACTGTCAATTGTTCCAAAAAAAACTGAAACAGATATACGATCATAAAGAAACCATCCTCTCTCCGAACTGTTTGTCCACGCAGGGAGTTCAAAGAGGTATCTATCCAAGAGACCATCTGTGAAAAGAGAAAGAAACATATACAAACTGTGTTTGACTGTTGTTTGTTGCGCAGCTGTAGGTTGCTGCCCCAAAAAAAACAAAAAATGAAAGATAACTATGATTGTCCGCCATAGTCGATGCTGACCATTATAACAATTTTATATAAAAAGCATGAAAAATAAAGAACAAAAACAACATTTTGTGCATGTTGGGACCCCTTTCAGTTATGAGTGTCCCTTTGAGCTTGATAGTCATCAAAGGGTCTGTGATAGTGATGAAAGAAGGTTCCATCTAGATCTTCTTGTATTAGCCAGTCCGCTTCTTGCCTCTGCGCTGCTTGCTTAGATAGGTAGTCCGCCCGAGTGTTGTGCTCCCTGTAGATATGGCGACAGTCAAATTTTTCAAAAGCATCTGTTAGTCTGAGTGCCTCATCCAGAATGTGTCTCAAAGAGAAAGCAGTGCAAGATGATTTTCTGGTGAGCCAATTGCAGACAATCTTTGAATCTCCAAACAATTGTAGTTTTGTGCAGCCTTTCTCATGTGCAAAAAAAATGAGGTGTTTTGCAGTGGTGAGCTCAGCAAAGTTGTTTGTGCCTCTTCCCAGGTGTATTTGTAGCATGTAATAGTGGTTTTCTCTCAAGTAGAGGAGGGCTCCCCCCCCACAGCCTTCCTCTTGGGCTGAGCCATCAAAATAGGCCCAGGGAAAGGATTTATCGATGAGTTCAGGGGTTATGGTCCGAGGGGGAGCTGGTGGAGGATCATCAGGAATGAGAGCAAGGTCTGCAAGTAAGTGTGTGATAAGAACAGGCCAGTGAGGAGGTTTTTGGTCAAAGATTGCACGGTTCCTTGTTGTCCAGATGGACCAGCACATGAGGAGAGGGATATTCTTGTCTTTTCCAGAATGTTGTTCCTGCCAATTTTCCCAGGCTTCGCAGATGGATAGGCCATGCCATTGATGGAGAGAGGGGGAGCATGAAGAGAGAATAGACCATTGTTCTTTGACAACCGGACAGGAGAGGAAGAGGTGTTCAGTATCTTCATCATTCCTTTTGCATAAATGGCACCAGAATGGTCCATAGAAGGATCGCTTTTTTAAGTTTGCTCCAGTTGGAATTTTGTTGAAAAGAATAGCCCACATGAGAAGGCGCGTTCTGGGGGCTGCTTTAAGATGCCAGATTGATCTCCACCATTGCTGTGTATTGTCTGGCTGAGATGTATGCATGAGCTGCAGATATCCCTCCTTTGGGGTGTATGAACCATTTTTAGCTAGTGCCCAGACAATCTCGTCCTCCTCCTCCGATATTCTGATATGTGCTTGAGTGAGCGCCTCCGTGTATGACTCCCATACTTGTCTCCAGTGATCCGGAATATGAAGGTCTTGTGATGTCCTCCAAGCCTGATGGAGAAAACTGGAATTTTCCTGGTCTGCAATGTGAGCAATATGCGTGGCTCCCTGTTCCCTGAGATGAGTTAGAAGCTGTTCAGGTAGACTGTGCATGTTTCCACATCCAATCCAGGGATCAATACCAATACGGACAGAGTTTCCTTGTTTAATTCTCCAAGTGAGGCCCTCCCGAATTAGGGGAAGAGAGTTGAGAACTGCTTTCCATATGATTGAATGTCTTCCACTTCCTCTATGTTCCCTGCATACCCAGCTATATATACTTTCCGGGGCGATGTATTTATCCATAACTACCTTCTTCCAGAGACTATGTGATGTGAGGAGTTGCCATCCCAACTTAGCTGCCAGAGCATTTGCAAATAGATCTAGTCTCTTTATTCCCCAGCCTCCCCATTTTTTTGGTCTAGCTATGGTATCCCATTTTACCCAGGCGAAGAGATTTCCTTGTTTATTCCCCTTCCATAGGAATCTGCAGCATATTTTTTGAAGCCTGGTTAAAATCCCTCTTGGTATCCAAGCCAGAGACATCCAGTACACCGGCGTTGCTTCCAGCACTGCTTTTATAAGAGTGAGTCTTCCTGCCCTCGTGAGATATCTATTATACCAGACATTAATCCTTTTCTCCACTTTAGTGATTAGCCATATCCAATCAGCTATTTTGTATCCTCCATGTTTCACCCTGAAACCCAGATACTTCAGCCCTTCCTCTATAGGGTGGATATGAAAAGGGAAGCGGTTTTTTGTGTAGATGACTTCTTGAGGAGTGCAACCAATCTCTGTTATGGTAGATTTTTGTACATTTATAACCATCCCTGTTGCTTTCTGGAAGAGATCAAAAACATATTTTAGCGCCGATGTGTCAGCCATGCTGCCATTTAAGAAGATCAATACATCATCCACAAACAGTAGATGTGTAAGGGAGCAGTTGTCCGAGATTTTAATCCCTTTTAATCGTCCTCTTCTGTGTTCAGATGCAATCAATCTGCTTAACCCTTCCATAATGAGAAGAAACAGGAGGGGGGAAAGTGGGCAGCCTTGTCTGAGGCCCCTTTCAGCAGTGAAGAAGGGGGTTGGGGAGCCATTGAGGAGAACGCTGAACGGGACATCAGAGATACAACTCATTATTCTTTTAATGAAAAGGAAGGGGAAACCCAGATGGGTGAGGAGCATTCTGATGTATAGCAGATTTACCCTATCGAAAGCTTTTGAGAGGTCCACCTTGAGGATCATTCCTTTCAGATTTTTGCTTTGCATAGAGTGAAGAAGCTCTTGTGCAGTACCAATAGCTTCATGGATCTGTCGCCGATGGAGGAAAGCGAATTGTTCAGAGGATATATTGGCCGAGAGAATGGGCTTGATCCGGTTTGCTAGGATTTTGGCCAATATCTTATAGAGACAGTTGCAGAGCGAGATAGGCCTAAATTCATCAAAAGACACAGGCTTGTCTGATTTGGGAATGAGGGCTATGAAGGTGGCTTTGATACTTGAGGGGATAGATCCATTTTGGCTGCAGTGATTTATAGCATTGAGAATGTCCTGCCCCAACAGCTCGAAGAAGGCTGAATAGAACTCAATGGTCCAGCCATCTGGTCCCGGGCTCTTGTCCTTCTGGAAGCCTTTGATGGTAGATTCCAGTTCCTCCAAAGTAATATCTTTTGTGAGCTCTTCTGCATCCTCCTCATCCACGAATCTAGGGAAGAGTTCTGCCACTCTCATGATTTCAAGCAGACTTGCTTGTTCTGGGGCCTTGTATATGTTTTTGAAGTGAGAAGAGGCTAGATAAGCAAGTTCTCCAGGGCTGCTAACCGTATATCCATGATCATCCTGTAGCTCCCAAATAGTATTGATCGCCTTCCGCCCATTTGCAAAACGGTGGTAAAATTTTGTGTTCTCATCCCCCTCCTTGAGCCATATGGCTCTGCTTCTGAGTCGCCAGGAGTCCTCCCTGTCTCTGAGAATCTGAGTCCTCCTTTTGATGAGGTCTTCATACATGGATTTCTGATCTGGGGATAAGAATGTACCATCTGAGTGGGATTCAAGGGCTTCTATAGCTTGTTCCGCCAGAGAAATAGTTTGATCATCCTGTTGTCTCTTCAATTTTGCCCATTCTCTTGAAATCACTTTGATCTCGGAGAGGTTTCTGACAAAGCCAGTGGCTGGGTCTACTTCTTCCGGAATCGGATGTGCCTTCCAAAAGTCCGTTATCTGTTTGATGTAGGTGGGATCCCGAAGCCAAGTTGCATTAAATTTGAACGGGGCTTTTTGGGACTGATGTCTTGCGCTCATTTCCAAGTATATTGGTCTGTGGTCCGAGATCCCACCGCTGCCCACCCATTGTCTGGCTCTAGGGTGTTGGTTGCACAGTCCTTCTTTAATGATGAAACGATCCAGCCTCCTGGCTAGGCTTTGGTCCCCTGTTCTGTTGTTCTTCCATGTGTATTGGATTTTTGCAGTAGGGAGGTCAATCCAATGATGATCCTCAAGCATTTGTCCAAAAAAATCAGAGAGGGGGTCGATTTGTGCCTGATGTCCCCATGATTCAGAGAAGCCTATTGAGAAATTTAAATCTCCCCCCAGTATAATGTTCTCAGCTTGTAGGAGCGGGGAGCCGAGGAGCTTTTGCCAGAAAAGTTCTCTGTTTAGGCAGGGGCCATAAACATTTATAATTTTAAGATTTTCCTCCATGTCTTTTGAATATATATCAGCCCCCAGAAAACCCCCTCCACCCCAGATGTTCTTTAGATGAATGGTGTTGTTCTTAAAGCCGATAGCGATGCCTCCTGATCGGCCTGATACATCGATGGCTGTAAAAGACCACCCAGGCAGCCATAAACCAAGAATGGAGGTTGCAGAGTCTGCTTTACATAATGTTTCTTGTAGGAAGATGATGTCCACAGGGTTTGTGAGAAGAAGACGCTTCAGGGCCGATTTTTTATCGGGGCTGGCCAGCCCTCTACAATTGAAGGACAAGATTTTCATGGAGGGGGGTGGGGGAGGGTGTCCTGCGCTCTAAGGGCCCTGAGAAGTGTTTGCTGTCTGCCAAGGAGGACCTCATCCTCCATTTGCTTTCGTGCGATGGACATAGCTGACGGTCGACCCCGCCCCTGCTTTGGCGAGAGGATAAGGGACTCCACCGACAGCCCAATGGAGTCTGAGACTTTCAGCTTGGTGGTCGAGCGGGTGGGGTATCTCGGAGAATAGTTTACAGATGGGGAGGACGAAGGAAAGGAAGGGTGGGGGAAAGTGGGGTAATATTATTAATGTTTAATATGAGTCAATAGTATTGCTTTAACATTGTCTAAATATTATTAAACAATTGTAGAAAGTAATTTTATATCATTAACGGTTTTTGGGAAACTTTTTAAATTAATTCGTTCAGCCATCTAAAGAGAAATAAACCGGTTAGTTAGGATAAGGGCAAAAAAGGAAAGGGGGAATTTTTTTAGTTTAAGTTATTAATGGGGGGTGGGGGGGGGGGCAGAGGAACGAAGCAGAGGGGAGATGTGACTGGGAAGAAAGGGTAGGGATCCAACAACTACTTAACTTCCACCCATCATCCCTATTGAGATTAAAAGGCCTCTTTTCGATTTCAATAGCTTCCCTAAATTTCCAGTGATGAAAATGGGCAACCTTAGCAATCACTTGGGCTTCCTCAATACAAACATGATGATTAGTCTTCTCCGCAAGTTTTGCCAGTGTAGAGGACTTGGTTCTCCCATGTGGCCATGATCTGATTTTTTCAACTTGTCCTGACGATGAACCACACTCGTTGGTTTGAAACACGTCGACAAAGAATTTCTAATGTGATTTTTCCGAAAATATTTCTAAAAAATAAGACAAGTTGAGACCACTTACCCGTGAATAGCTAAGCCGAATGTGTCGAAGAGTCTTGGATGTGCTGTGGCATGTTAAAGCCCCAAGATTGATGTGAAAGAATGAGCTCTGATGCGTCAAATAAATAAGTTTGGGCTCATGACGCGCATGCCACAAATCTAGGAAGGAGCGACACTTGGAGGAAAGATTCTAAAACGATCTTTGCATGTAACCTCCAGCTGCTAAAAATAGCTCCCTGAATCAAGGGATGCTTTTTGCATGTTTCCTTTTGCTATTCCAAGAAAAAGAAAGCCATGCATGCAAGTCAAGTTTCCTTGGTCCCGGGTGGAACTGGTCAACCCAATTGCACATGCAAGAGGCTGCTCAACTGCTAGGAGAAAATGCGCATTTTTGGATGGGAGCTGGGCTGGCTACCCAAGAGATTTGCGCAATTTCTGGGCAAAACAGCTGACTGCTGCCCAAGATTGCGCAATTCCCGGGCTGAGCAGCCTTGTTGGGAATAATTGCACAATTCTGGAGCCCAGCAGGCTGCTAAAATAAATTGCACAATTTTTGGAGGGAAGGCTGGTTGCCCTACAGAATTGTGCAATTTCTTAAAGGAGCCACTCATCCTGCAGCTGGACCAAGTCCGATGAAATATCCTGTGAGGGGAATGCTTCAAGCTTTGATAGACAGGCTGCCTTTCTGCAAGAAAATCATTGAAGCTTGTGTACTTTAAGAAGCAATACATGCTGCTGTGAAAGATTTGTAGGGAGGCTCCAAAATGAATCAAAGGAAAAATTTTGGAGGGTGGTTGTAGCCGCTACAACACTTAGCGACAGACTGGTAGAACTCCAGCTCTCTGAATGGACCTTGTTCATGAAAAACAAGCCTAACACCTCTGTAAGTATTGTTCAGTTCTTAGTTCGTCTTGGTTTCACACTAACCTGATTGTAAGATGTAGCATCTTCCAAAATCTTGGTCAATTGACACACATTCCAAGCCAAGGAAACAAAATTGTTTCAATTGGGGTTGAGGGGTATATTGGTGCACAAGCAATATAATCGTCAGAGTCTTAGGTTCATCTCTAGTGTTGCTCCACTGCGAGCTAGTCTGGCTAGTTCCTTGATGGAGTCACGCAGGAACACAAGCATCACTCCGCTGCCAACAAGCTTGGTCAGTACCCCGACAGAGTTACTTGCATCACCTCTTTGCGTAGGAAGCCTTTCTCTTCTTTCGCCTTATTCACTTTTCATTTTTTGAAAATTTCACTTATTTTTTTTTTCATTTTTTCATTTTCACAACTGTGCATAGCACTTATTCATTTCAGAGGCAGAAGAGGGATCTCGACTTATTGAGAGAAGAAGAGGTTGTTCCTTCAAAGAAGTAGTTTATTATATACCTCTGACGTGCTTGTTAAGGTTTTCCCCCTCACCTTACTCTACTTGACTGAGCTGATAAGGGTTAACCCAAAAACAACCGACTAGAGTAGGTGACACTAGTTAGCACGCAGGCATTGTGTTTTCACCAAGGTTCACTTCAAACAATACGTATTTTCCTTCGATGTATCATGGACTAAAGATAACAAGTTCATCATATAGAGGCAGGATGACATATAACCAAGTCGTGATAGCAGTACAAGGCCTCTTGTACTTTACCCAACTTGTCTCAAGAGTCACACATGGTTTCATGCGAAACTAACCTATGAAAAAAACAAGCAAACAAACAAAAAAGAAAAGTAGAAGCAGAAGTAGATGCGAAAGCAAAGTAAGCAAGCAAACAAGCAAGCAGACAAGCAAATAAACAAAACAAGTAAGCAAACAATCATGCAAGCAAACCATCTGAAAGAAAACACTGCTCCTACTCCTAAACTAACGGTGCATGGGCCTAATCACGTGAAGTGATATTTCCAATGCAACCACTGGCACATTGGTTGACCCATGTTGGTGAAGGCTTGGTCCGCAAGCAACCCAGTTGTGCAGACCAGCAAGCAAGAAAGATATAACAATGAAGACAAACACACTTCATGTTTAAAAGTGTCCACAAGACATAAGTGAGTGCAAGTGCATGAAATGTGGTCCGTGGACTTGTCATGAAGCTGTGTGATACTACGTGCAACTGTGAAGCATGCACACATTCTTGACTGTGACATGCAAGCAAATGAAAGAAACAAAGACAACTTGCGTTGTGCACGGATGCTTGCAATGTAAGATTCCTCAATGCATGAGCGATAGGATCATGCAATTCGAGTGGAGGAAGCATGATCTGTGTGTGAGATTGATCTTTAATGCATACATATGAGTGATGAGGAGCCTCGGGTGATTGAACAATTTCCTAATTGAAAGTGAAACTAACCCCAAGAGAGTGAGGGCTTGACATAACCACCAACTTAGGTTGAAGTGCCTCGACAGTCTTGTGCGTTTTGACTTCATCATTAGATAGATCATCATAAACTGGTTGCTTCGAAAAATCAATTTTGATAGAATCATGATCGTGATCGAATATGGGGGTAAATTGATCACGACAACCATGATCAGAAAAATCAATGATTTCAGTGGTTTCCTCATGATCTGATGAATCAAACAAAGGGGTAGATGAAAAGCAAACAAATTCATCCTCCGTGTTTCCGGAAAAGGCAGATGAAAAATCAAGTGGATTTTCAATCAAAAACTTATCCTCTCCGTAACTTGTCGGATGATGGAATGATATCCATTGTATCCTGCGAGTGATCAATAATGGGTGCATCCGTGGATGAAGATACACATGTGGAATCATCGATGGCAGGTTCACCAAAGATGTCTGGAAAGAACGGAGGAGGCTCAAACAAAAGGGAGTCATCCTTTGCCAAGTGTTGATGATCAAGTTCCCACTCATACTCTTCATGAATGACAATGCATGTTGGTTGTGCAACACCATCTCCGTCAGTGGCCTATTCCTCGTTCACAACAAGTGCAGAGTCGGAATGGAAGAACACAAGACAATATCATTCGTAGGATTAGCCGAGTACGAAGACGGAGGTTGTGGAACAAAATGCATGTGAAAATTCGATGGAATCACAACCAAATATGCGCTAAAGTTAAGCGAAGTGATGTTGGGAGAATGTGATAGCTGAATAGATGTGCGAGCATGATCTCTCGCATCACTCTGTAGTGGTGGAGCTTTTTGATGAGGGGGTACCGAACAATCACTTGTGACAATGACGACATCCGTCTGTGATTGCGCAACTCCATAACTGAAGAATATTGAGTGAGGCTTGACTTCAAACTTCTTCTTGGGATAAACATATTTCTTAACACAGTACTCGAATCAGTCCCAAAGAAAAATTTCATCTAGCTTTTCAGAGCTTGAAACTACAAATCACGGAAGTGTTGCCAAAAATCCATAGTCAATTCATGCGGAGCCTTCTGTTGTTGTAACAATTTTTTGTCAAGATGGTCTGGATCAAAATTATAGAAAGTGTCTTCAATGAGATCATAGAAGTGCTCAAGTGAGCGCACACTGTGAGTCAGTAGGCTGCACAACCACCCTTGTGGAGATTCGCGAAGTGTGTATGCAAGAAGAAAACTGGCCTGTTCGTCAGAACATCCATCTTCCTCATGAAGCATGGAAAGAAAGTCATGTAAGAACCCAGGCCATGCCACTTCGCCTTCACCATCATATGTGTAAGTGGACAAGAGATCAAAGAACTCCCTCGTGATGGTGACATCTTCGTGATTTGAAAAAAATCGCGGAGGGAGAAGAGTGCAAGAATCCATGATAGATATGAAAAGGTTCAAAACAGGACGAGAGGACAAAACTTGTTGTTTGGCCCTCCTTCTAGCGCCATAAGTGTTGACGGTACTGGACCCACCAACATGTCAGGGGATCTCCTCAGTGAGAAGCCCCAATTAGACCTTAGACCGTTTGGTGTAGGATTCCCAGCAGTGGGTCGTATGGTAATGCCTTGACCGTGATTTCACACAGAGGCAAGTAATATAACTTTGTTGGTAGCAAGGGTGTGACATATGCAGTGAGCCAAGGAAGGTGCATAAGAGGTTCTAACACACGGGGGTTGAGATGAGTGTGCCCATTAGAAACTTGTGATATCACAGAGTTAAGAAGGGAACACATGAACAAAGATGCATCACAACATGGAAGGCAAGTTAGCTTGCAATCCAAAGTGATGGTTAAACCAACAACACATTTAAGAAAGATTCATACATACATACACAAAAAGCTATACATGCATGCGTAAGCAAACATATACATATATCATTTAGAGTACACCAGATAGGATAGAATAAAATACAACATATGCATGAAACGTGCTGGCTCTTGTTATATTAAGAAGTGTAAGTTCCAGTCATACAATACATCCATGTCCAACCACTAGTTCTGACATCGGAACGTTATAGCCACAACTGCCTGCTCCTCCAAAGAGATGTACTAGCTCTGCGCAGTGGAGAAGCTAAGGCTCATTACAATACTCTCCAAGCTCTCTCCAAGATAGTCTTATCAAAAGCTTGGCTAACTAAAAGCCTATACAATGAGTTATGAGGGACTATTTATAACAAATGGTGGGGTGACCCATGACATTCCCCATTGTGACAGTTCATCTACCCTCATGACTCTTCATCTACTCTATGACTGTTACATCAAACTATCGACACTTGAAATTACACTTGACAAGACGTTACATTACAATGCACATGTACCCACGTGAGATAAAATGGCTTGAGCAAGCCATGCTAGACATCACTATGGCTCAGACAACTGTTGGAAGACCAATTCTTCGACATCTTCATTATGGTCAACAATAACATACTGATGCCAAGATCGGTAGTCTGCGATGGTGTCCGTGTGCTCCAAGGTGACATATTTCTGGAACTTGACTCTTGCCTCCATAGCATCTGGGTACATTGCTCGGGCTCCTCTGTCCAACTCATCTGAAAGCATGTGCATCATTGTCTTCAATGCAGTTGGACCAGCAACACACTTGTGCATGGTGTCTTCACTGATGGGCAAGTCTGGGCAGGTAGCAATGCACATCAACTCGTCAAAGTACGAGTCAAGCTCTAGTCGACATCCGAAAATGACCAAGTATTGACATTCCTTTCATAGTATCTTCGTCTTGTAGATCTGGTTGGGTGTCAGCTGGAATCTAATCGACTCCTTTACCCAGTTCGTCAGAATGTCTTTGGAGTTGGCATTGTTTTCGGGTACGTTGAAGGGAGTCTCCATGATAGTCATGGGCTTTGACATCTGATACATCTCATCGTAATCCTTTGTCCTTAAGGTTGCAATCTTCGTCCCGGTGACACTGCTCAAGGTCATCGTCTCGGGGTTAGTGTGTGAGACGATCCAGTGTATCATGTCCGTGCATGGGAACACGGGGTATCTGCATGCAATCTGATAAAAGCTGGACTTCTGAATGTTCACGTATACCTGGTGGTCTTCGAGGTCTTCCCAAAATGTGTCTGTAAATGCATCATTGACCTTGTGCCATTTCAGTTTGATGTCATTGTCTAGAATCAATGTTATGAAACCAGCTCACAAAAAGATAGAAAAGAGAGATCAACGCCTTAGAATTCAGCCTCGTCGAGGGGGAAACCTCCTTTACATTACACAAATGGGCAATTCTTGGATGATTCAAATGAAAAAACCTCCTTTCTATATATAGGAGTCTAAGGAGTCACAATATAACCCAGCCGACCTAACAATAATATAAAGCCACAAAAATAACAATAGAGGGATTCTATGGGGCATAATAATAACAATATGGGGGCAATAGGGGCACAAAAATATCAATAAGGGATACAACTACAATAGTAATGGGATAATCACTAGTATTATAGGGACCCAACATGCCCCTCTCCTTCAAAAAAGTGTTGTCCTCAACGCTTGAGTAGTTCTGGATGCTTCTGTATAAAATTCTCATCCTCCCATGTGGAATCTTCAGCGGATAAGTTCTTCCATTTGATAAGATACTCCGAAATTGATCGATTTCGTAGCTGTCAAGTTCTTGTTTCTGTGACTGCTTCCAATTCCAATATAATTTTTCCTTCCTCGTCAAGTTTTGACAATATTGTTTGAACTGGGAGCTTGTCACTTATAACCTTCTTTAAACATGAAACATGGAAAGCTAGGTGCAATCGAGAAGTTGCAGGAAGCTCCAATTTGTATGCCATAGTACCAATCTTTTGCAACACCTTGTACGGACCATAATACTCCGTGATAATTTATTATCCTTCTTAGCTTTCTTGACTGACATTTGCTTATATGGTTGTAGCCATAGGAATACTCAATCACCTACATCAAAACTTGTTTCGCTGTGATGTTGATCTGCCTGTTGTTTCATTCTATTCTATGCCAACATGAGGTTATCCTTTAAGAGTTGGAGGACTTGTTGTTGATGTTTGATGTGATGTTCCACTGCTTGAACCTTAGAATTTTCTCTTAAATATGATGTGATGGATGGTGGCTGATATCCATAAAGTGCCATAAATGGGGTCATTTTTGTTGTTGTATGGAAGGAAGTGTTATACCACCATTTAGCCAGAGGCAACCATTTGACCCATTGTGTCTGTTTATCACATACAAAGCAACGAAGATATCCTTCCAAACATTTGTTTACTATCTCAGTTTGCCCATCATATTGAGGATGATAAGATGAGCTATGAGCTAACTGAGTACCAAGAC
This sequence comes from Pinus tabuliformis, assembly GCA_031772625.1. Lineage (NCBI taxonomy): Eukaryota > Viridiplantae > Streptophyta > Pinopsida > Pinales > Pinaceae > Pinus > Pinus tabuliformis. The sequence goes on from CM062804.1 coordinate 1,268,605,022, forward strand.
AAGAAAATAATTTTGTCCAAAAATTTCTTGTGAAAATGGGATCTCTGTCACTTACAATAATCTTTGGGTTTCCATGTAGCTTTTGAATTGTTTCCATAAATGCAATAGAAACTGTACTGGCTTTAAATCGACGTGATAATGCACAAAAGTGTGCATACTTGGTAAGTCTGTCAACTACCACCATGATGACACTCTTTCCCTCAGACTTGGGTAAACTTGTGATAAAATCCATTGAAACCTCCTCCCAACATTGGCTTGGAATTGATAAAGGTTGTAATAGACCCGGTGTCTTAATTGTTTCAACTTTATTTTGTTGGCAAGTCAAACATTTCGCCACAAACTTTTGAATATCTGATTTAAGGCCCTCCCAAAAAAATTCCTTCTTAACCCTGTGGTAAGTTTTTAAAAATCCCGAGTGCCCTCCTAAGGGATAAGTGTGCAATTCCATAAGAATCTTTTGTTTTAGCTGGGAATTCTTACAGAGGTATAAGCGATCTTTGTACCATAACAAATCATTTTGCCAGCTAAATGTATTCGACGTACTGGAGTCTTGTTGTAACTTTTGAATAAGTTCCCACACTTCTTCGTCATTCTTCCATCCCTCCCTTGCTTCGTTTTATCCAATCTGGTTGGATAATAGAAATGGCGCACAATAATGCTTCCACATCCTCATCCTTTCTGGAGAGTGCATCTGCCACCACATTTTGCTTCCCTTTTTTGTAGATGATTTCAAAGTCATAACCCAACATCTTTGTGACCCACTTTTGTTGCTCTTTAGAGGATAATATTTATTCTAAAAAGTATTTAAGTCTATCATGATCCGTTTTTACCTTGAAGTGTCTTCCCATTAGGTAGGGTCGCCATTTCTTAAGTGCATGGAGTATTGCCAACATTTCCTTCTCATAAATAGCTTTGTGTAAAAACTTTACCTTGATTGGACGACTTTCGAAAGCAATGGGTCTTTCATCTTGCATTAAAACAACACCAATTCCATTTCCTGATGCATCACATTCCACACTAAAGGTTTTTGTGGAGTCTGGTGTAGCTAAGACCAGTGCTTGGAACATTGCCTCTTTAAGATGCTCGAAGGCCTTTGTTGCTTCTGGAGTCCATGAAAATGCATCTTTCTTCAATAATGTTGTTAGAGGTGCTGCTGTTCTCTCATAATCCTTAACAAACTTGCGATAATACCCTGTCAACCCAAGAAATCCTCGCAGATGCTTTATGGATGTGGGGATTTTCCATTCCTTAATGGCTTTAATTTTGCTAGGGTCTACCTTAACTCCTTCATGAGATACAATATGACCCAGATATTCCACCTCTTGTACTCCAAAGAAACATTTGGATCTTTTTGCATATAATTGTTTCTCCTCCAATAGTTGTAGCACCCTGTCAACATGTTCAACATGATCCTTCCAAGACTTGCTGTAGATTATTATATCATCAAAAAATACTAACACAAATTTTCTAAGGAATGGTTTGAAAATGGAATTCATCAAACCTTGAAATGTTGAAGGTGCATTGGTAAGGCCCAAAAGGCATGACCAAAAATTCATAATGACCCTCATGAGTTCTAAATGTTGTTTTCGAAATGTCTTTAGTCTTCATTCTGATTTGATGATATCCTGAACGAAGATCCAACTTGGTGAAGTAGATTGATCCATGCAATTCATCCAGTAATTCATCAATGACAGGAATGGGAAACTTATCTTTAATAGTGAGCTTGTTGAGCTCCCTATAATCTGGACACATGCACCATGATCCATCCTTCTTGTGTACCAATACTAATGGAGCAGAGAAAGAACTTTGACTCGGTTGAATTATACCAGCCTGTAGCATTTCTGCAACCATACGTTCAATTTCACTCTTTTGGGCATAGGGATATCTGTACGGCTTGATGTTTGGAGGAACACTTCCTAGAATTAGATGAATAGCATGATCATGATCACGAATAGGTGGGAGACCTTTGGGAGTCTCAAATACCTTGGAATGATTGTCCAAGAATTTTTGGAGATCTGGAGAAATAGATGATTCCAATGTGGAAACATCTAGCGAACGTAATTGTGCAATTACACCTATTTGTTCCTTTTTTAGAAGCTTTGTCATATTGTTAGAGCTTATTATCTTTCCCGGTTTCCTTGCAATACCCCTTAATTCAACTTCCTTTCCTTCCATAGAAAATTTCATGAAAAGTTCTTGAAAATTAAAAGCTATTGTACCCAAAGATTGTAGCCATTGGACTCCTAGTACAACATCAACACCTCCCATTGGAATGGAAAGCATTGGGCTAGTCAATACATATTCTCCCATGGATAGATTGATATTATGGAACTTTCCAGAGCAATTTATTGTTCCTCCATTTGCAACCATCACTTGACACTCTGGTGCTGGATATAAGAAGCAATTCAATTCTTTTGCTACCTTACAATGAATAAAATTGTGGGTACTTCCTGAATCAATCAACACTATTACCTTTTTCTTCTTGATTTGTCCTTCTATCTTGATGGTTTGAGGAGTGGTAATTCCCTCCAATGCATTACAAGATATGGTCAGATTCATTTCTTCTTTATCTAGGTTTTGTTCCTGGACTATATCCTCTTCTTTTGACCTTTCTTTCTCCTTTTCTTCTTCCTCTTCACAATCTATGTAGAATAATTTCTTCTCAACACACTTATGACCTTTAGTGTATTTGATATCACAACTGTAACAAAGCCCTTTTGCTCTTTTTTCTTCCAATTGTTGTGGTGTCAACCTTATAGGTTGTGGAAGACTAGGGGCAACAACACTTCCATCTTTATAGTTGTGAGTGGTATGCTTTCTGGTTGCCATAATTTTGCTTTCCATTTTTCTTGCTAACCTGAATGCCTTCTCTAATGAATCAGGTTCCCAAAGGCGAACATCATGTTGGATGTTATCCTTTAAAGTCCCTATGAACACATCAATCCTATGCTCCTTTGGAATATTGTTTACCCTTATGTTCAATTTTTGGAACTCCTCATTGTGCTCCATTATTGAACCCTTTTGTTTGAGACTTATCAATTGGCTAAAAAAAAGTGTTGCTTTTTTATCCTCATAATGTGCTCTCAATTCTTCAGTAAAAATTGCCCAAGTGATAATTTGTTTACGAGAGCAAAGCCATTGATACCATACAAACTGATTTGGTTCCAAATATAAAGTTGCAATACGTGCCTTTTGTGTGTTTTGAACATTATTGAGATCGAAAAATTGCTCCATCTGTAATATCCATGTTGCGGGATCCTTGCCATCAAACTTCCTCATATCAATTTTTGGAATATGGTGGGTCTTCAATCCAAAATTAGAGTCTATGGAATCATGATTAACATTTCTTTTGTTCTCATCATGAGTTTCCTTTACTACCCTTTGATCATTAGTGACCATTTCTTGTAGCAACTTATTCATATTTATCTTCAATTCTTCCATCTTATCATCCATGCCATCAATTTTAGCGTCCATGCCATTCATCTTAGCTTCTATGCCATCCATCTTAGCTTCTACGCCTTTCTTTAAAGAATCCATCTTAGCTTCTACACCTTTCTTTAAACCATCCATCTTAGCTTCTACATCTTTCCTTAAACCATCCATCTTAGATTCTGTTGCTTTTTGTGCAAGTGAGACTTGTTGCACTTGGTCTCATAATTTTGATATATCATGTTGCATTTATTCCTCTTCTTCATGAGTCATGCTAGAGGTTTCAGGTTGCTTACTAGGTGTTTGCATTTTCTTTCCTCGGGGCATCAATTACCGATTCAAACTAATTTTTAAAACCAAGCTTATGCAAAAATTAAAAAAAAAACTACACACCTTTTTTTCACTTTGTAGAAGCTTGATATTGAATCTGATGTATCTCTGCAATTTCGGATCATCCAGTTCTGAAATTGCGACTTGTAGTAGCCCTCTATGTCCTCTTTCCAATGCCACCAGTCTGATCCAAATTGGTTTCACCAAGGAAGAGTTAGGCACAATATCCCAAGATAACCTGATTATAGACTAGTTCAGTAGAGCGAACTTGTATGACGTGCCACGAGTCACTGTTTCGACCTTTGGATCTAAAAAAGATAAAAAAGAAACTACAATCCGTCCTCTTTCTATACCTTCCTATGAAATTTCAATCCGATGCTCAGAGAGAAAGTTATAACGATTTTCCCCAGGTCACCTGTTTGGAATGTAATTCAGGAGTCTGCAAAAAGACCAACTTCCTCAGATCATATCTCCACAAATATAGCGCAAAAATCTTTGAAATTTGCATCCAAGATTCAGCATGATTTCTTCTCAAATGGGTTTTTTTTTAGCTTCTGAAACATCGCAGAAAAAAAAAGTTATAGCGAAAATGCCACGATGACTTGTTTGGAGCAGCGAAACCCTAGAATCCAAAGCTCTGATACTAAATGTTATGAAACCAGCTCACAAAAAGATAGAAAAGAGAGATCAACGCCTTAGAATTCAACCTCTTTGAGGGGGAAACCTCCACATTACACAAATGAGCAATTCTTGGATGATTCAAATGACAAAACCTCCTTTCTATATATAGGAGTCTAAGGAGTCACAATATAACCTAGCCGACCTAACAATAATATAAAGCCACAAAAATAACAATAGAGAGATTCTATGGGGCACAATAATAACAATATGGGGACAATAGGGGCACAACAATATTAATAAGGGATACAACTACAATAGTAATGGGGTAATCACTAGTATTATAGGGACCCAACAATCAACTTGGTATCTTCATAGATCAGTGGACATGAGGACACTCGCTTAGCTGCTGCTCTAGTTTCACTTCCGTTAGTGTCCTTTGATCCTGCTCTCTTGGAGGTCATTGATCCTGAACTGATAAGAGGCAGGTGAACACCTAAAATATTTGGAGACAAAGCAACAAGCATGGCAAGAAATCTGTCAGCAAAAACGAAAGCAAATTTAGGAAACAACATAACACATACCTGGGGATTGATAGGAAAAGATTGCACAATTTCTTCTGGGAGGCTGGGTGACTGGCTGCCAGAACTGTGAAAAAGGCAGTCTGGGATGTCTGGGGAGGCTGACTCGCTACTGGAATTGCACAATGCACAATCCAGGTTGACTACTGACTACTAGAATTGTGCAATGCGTAATTCCAGTTGGCAATGACTACATTGCGCAATTTCTGGGCCAACAGTCACTGTCCCTTAGGATTGCACAAAGCAGGCCTGGGGAACAACTGGTGAGCATAAATTTTAATTTTTGGAGAGGAAGGAATAGCCTTCCCTCTTAGGATTACGAAATGCTATCTCGCTGAGGCAGAGTCCGGGCCAAGGCTGCCTAGACCTGCTGATGGGAAACTGAAGGTAAATGTGAAAGTGATTGCATGGTGATACTGAGTGTAAGCAGAAGCAAATGATCATGCATGCAAACAGTGAATGAAAGATTCAGAAAACAGAAAAACATGCATGTGGGTTAAGCGAGTCACCGAATTGGCGATCGTTCCTGCAAAACAGTTTCATGCATGCGACAACAATGAGATAGCAACGGAAATTGAAACGGTTCTAGTACAAGCTAGTATGCATGTAAATGACAACAAGCGTTCAAAGAAATCAACCAAACAACACTCACACAAGCGAAAACACAAAAAGCGATAGCAATGCTGAAAAAGACAAATTGAGACCACTTATCCTTGAATAGCTAAGCTAGATGTGTCGAAGAGTCCTGGATGCACTGTGGGATGTCAAAGCTCCGAGATCGATGTGAAAGAATGAGCTCTGATGCGTCAAATAAATAAGTTTGGGCTCATGACACGCATGCCACAAATCTAGGAAGGAGCGACACTTGGAGGAAAGATTCTAAAAAAATCTTTGCATGTAACCTCTAACTGCTAAAATAGCTCCCTGAATCAAGGGATGCTTTTTGCATGTTGCCTTTTGCTATTCTGGGAAAAAGTAAGCCATGCATGCAAGTCAAGTTTCCTTGGTCTCAGGTGGAATTGGTCAACCCAATTGCACATGCAAGAGGCTGCTCAATTGCTAAGAGAATTTGCGCATTTATGGATGGTAGTTGGGTTGGCTGCCCATGAGATTTGTGCAATTTCTAGGTAGAGCAGCTGACTGCTGCCCATGAGATTTGTGCAATTTCTGGGTAGAGCAGCTGACTACTGCCCATGAGATTTGTGCAATTTCTGGGTAGAGCAGCTGATTACTGCCCATGATTGTGCAATTCCTGGGCTGAGCATCCCTGTTGGGAAGAATTGAAAAATTTTCTGGATTAAGCCTGAATTGTGCAATTCTGGAGCCCAATAGGCTGCCAGACTGAATTGCGCAATTTCTGGAGGGAAGGCTGGTTGCCCTCCAGAATTGTGCAATTTCTTGAAGGAGTTGCTAAGCCTGTAGCTGGACCAAGTCCGGAGAAACAACCTTTGAGGGGAATGCATCAAGCTTTGATAGAGTGGCTTCCTTTCTGCAAGAAAATCATTGAAGCTTGTGTACTTGACAAAGCAAGACATGTTGTTGTGAAAGGTTGGTAGGGAGGCTCCAAAACGAAGATAAGGAAAAATTTTCGAGGTTGGTTGTAGCCACTACAACAATTTCACAATCCTCTCACCTTTAAGAGAAGTTCTGGGTATGATAGGAAAGCATGCTTTCAATGAAATCATGCCTGTCTAATCCACATCAAGAGATTTATTTATTCTATGGTTTTTCACCCATGTTGAATTGACTGAACCACTTCGAAAGAAGCCTAAAAAAGAAGAGAAAATTATAAAAAGCCTCCTATTCGAAATGAATAAATGCATAGGTCTAGAAGACAACAATTCCTGGAAAAGCATGGTGATTTTATTGTCCCTGTAGAGAATGTAAGAATCCCCATTTGTTGTAGCCACTACTACCCTTTTTAATGCCCCATTCCCTTGATTTATTTTACCTATTTGATCAACAGGATGGAACTACACATTACTTTTTCTAGCCATATAGTTATTACATGAGATGCATGAATGTGTGTATGTGTGTTTAGAAGTGAGAGAGAAAGAGTGAGCACTAAGAACCTGCATATTTGCCTCTACCCGTATCCCATCCTGTCTGATGTTTTCTGAGCCAGCCATGTCCACCAACACCAACCTCGCTCCAACTGATGGCACATACTATAATCTGGAATTTAATTTCCATTAGCATGGACGTTGGCCTTTGTCGCTAAAAAAACAAATGGGAATATCCAAAAACACCATGGATGAACATATATGATTATGCAATCAGAACAAACCTTAAGATACCTTTCTTACAAAAATGTAAAATATCAATTACAAATATGCAAAAATTGTAGCACAACCCAGGCAAGGATCCCAATGCACAAGAAAAACTCATTACAAATATTATGTTTTGTAGACCTGCAATTCTAAAAGCTATCTAGGATCATTTTTATAGTACAATATAACATAGATTTACATATGTTTAGAATATTTAAGTAGTCAAACAATTAGATAGTTTCAAGGAAAATGCAGTCAGACAAAGTGAGATACCATGCAATGGTTGCGGGAGCTCCTCTCGTTGCAATTGGTACTCTTCACAACGAAAAATGAAGTAAGGCAAAGTGAGGTACCATGCAATGGCAGCAAGAGCTCGTGAGTCACAACACACTTTTTCTCCACCATTTGCATTTTGAAAATAATGTCATTCGCTTTCTTCCCACTTACTGAACATGCGTTTTTAACCTTTCGATCCCGCACCTCCAATATCATATGCAATGCAACAACAAGCAATCTCACCCCGATTCTGAGAAGACAATTTATAGAAAAATAACATCAATAACAATCCACTAATAAGCCTAGGGATTAAGTGAATATGAAGACCACACTATGGTAGTTTCTCTGAAGACAAAAACATTACATTGTAGTGATTGGTGGCAACATATAATTTCATTGATTTAGAAAACCTAACCTACATAAGGACTAAATGGGTATTTATGGAACAATTTAGAACTATGCATTTTTTCTTTGATATTAGGCTCCTCTGCACATTTTTTAAGAAACTTACACTTCGTAGCCCCTGGACATAATTTTTTTGCTTGCTCTAATTATAGTAACATCCATAAACAACAACCTCACATTGCAAAAACTATTTACAATATGCAATTTACTGAACCGGAAACTTAAGAATAGAGCATACACCAACAAAATTGACCAAGGTTGTTGATTTTCTTCATGACCTTCATGATCCAAATATTTATAAGGTAAAGTAGGTTAAATGTTTCACTACATGCACCATTTTGTGAAATAATACAAATCACATCGTTTCAACCCTAAAAAAAGGCACCTAGAGCTCTTGGTAACAATCCTTATAATTTCATCCACCTTTTCCATGTATTTCACCATTTGGAAAAATAAGTTGAGTGTGTTTCTCCTATAACAAGAAGGGCCTAAGAAATCACTAGAGGGATCTCAACACAATAAATGTGCAATAGTAGATTAAGGCTTCCACCTCCACCAAGAGGAGGAGGAGGACGAATTTGTGGGAATACGAATAGAAACTGATTTAAATAATGAGTTGTGGAGAGATGTTTTCACTCACTTATGAGTGTAGATGGTGTCGTCAGGCATGAGCGAAGTGCCATGGAGAGCCCCTCCTCACCGCTAAAGACCCCATTCCAAAAAACAACAAACCCTTCTCAGGGACCTACCTTGCCCACCGCTCCAGGGTTTCATCCATGCAACTTGTTGTGTAAATGTAGACAAAGATCAAGAAGCCTTCCTTTGCAACATTGAGGGCTAGGTTTTGGCCCATCATGGCCAGACCCACTATCTCAATTCTAGAAATTCCCACCTCCATTGGTGGAGAAACAAAACCACATAACTTAAATTGAAAACCATAGACCCTGAAAACCTCTTCCATTGAAAGAAAAAATCTCCACACTCTTTCGGTGCAATGAAAGGAAGGAATGCAATGGAAATAAATGAATCCACTCATAATTTAGGTGGTTGAAGATGATTGAGAGGTGGTCAGATCCAACGACCGAAAATATTTTAATTGTCTAACAAACAATCGAATGGTACCCAACAATGCAAAGTGGCATCCCAAGGGAGTTCTTCCCAGAGGAACGCCTTACGACGTAATTAAAACTTAATTATTATAAATTAGTAATAGTTAATTTTCTTAATTATTATTATTTTAACATTAATAAGTATTACTTAATTTATTAATTATTTTCTTAATTAATTTAATTAGAGATTAGTTAACATTAATTATTTTAAATTGCATGGATAATGTTATTATTCAATAATAACATGATTGAACTTGTTTTTAACCAATATATATCCATCTTACCTCTATATCCAAGTATATATCCATCTTACCTCTATATCTACCAATTGTTGAGAGGGATCGAATTTGTCAAGATGAAAACCTCTTTTTGAGTACAAACTTGAGGAAATGTTAGAGGTTAGCTACAAAGAGGGAGCTAGTGAAGAAAGGTTTGCACACCTATTTTTGAGTACAAACTTAAGGAAAGGTTAGAGGTTAGATATAAAGAGGGAGCTAATGAAGAAAGTTTTTCACTTGAGAGATTTGATTCGGTTTGGATTTTGGTAGATCTAAAGTTAAGATGAATCTATGTTACTTTTGAAAAACACACTAATAATAATAATTTTTTTTTCACTTGTTTTATATAATATATGGAATTATTATTTTTATTAATTCTCTCTCTCTCTCTCTGATGGCTGCTGTCTCAGCAAACCATAGTGCTGGTACAGGGGGAACAACAAATCATTGCTATCTCAGCAAACCACAGTGCTAGTATAGGGGAAACAACAAATCGTTGCTATCTCAGCAAACCATAATGCTGGTACAGGGGGAACAACAAATCATTTCTATCTCATTAAACCACAATGCTGGTATAGGGGGAACAACAAATCATTTTCCCTAGCCACATAGCCTATAAAAACACAGTTTAAATATCCTTTCGTAACTCCCCAACCAATGATATTCTTGGAGAATCTCTCGCGAGTTACCAAATAGACCTTGCTCTGCACAAAATCCAGATGCCAAAATTTCAAATATCATCTTCCTTTGATAAGAAATTGACCCGTAAATTTGATGAAGGTTTTCCGTTACGAATTTTTCTTTCTTTTGTTGGCTTGATACAGAGTGATCTGTATTCTTGAATCTGTAATGTAAATGACTCTTTCCAATACACAATCTTGGGTGCAAAAGAACTGGTTTAGAAGATTAATTGAAATGTGATTCTCCAGTTTCTTATTTAAATGTAAATAACAAAGAAAATACAGTGCATGAATTCCTCATTCAAAACAGCAATTTAAAGACCAAATCAATTTCAATATCCAGATATTAGTATTACGGTTCACAAACCTCACAAGCACATATGAAAATAACTGTCTCACACACACTTGCAAATTTCGATTTGATGATAAAAAAAACACTGGTCTAAGAAATTTTGTTCAGTTAACTTCAATCTCCCACAGAGAAAAAAAACAACATACCTCTCTTCCACACCAAAACTTCCAGCCCAAAAATGTTCCTCCTTTTCCCAAAAACTAAAAGTCACTGTCCAAGAAATGAGTTCATGGATGTGAACCACTTTCCCTTAGCCCTAAATACCTACTAAGTATAAAATCATTTCTTTTAACTAGATATTCCTAACTAATCTTAACTTAATATCAATTTTTTTTCACAAATAAACTTTAAAGTGTTCTAGCTTTGACATGTGATCAATCCATCACATTGCTAGGCTCTTGGTCTGACTTTATTAACTTAACATTTTTAAGTGCTTGACCTAATACACCGACATCAAAATCCCCAAGAAAGAAAATTTTATGAGCTCTTGCTCATAGGAATTTCTATAGAATGACCTACTTTCAGTAGTGTTGCTTCATCCATCCAAGTAGAATCCTCCATCAGATGGTCTTTCCACTTCAAAAGATATTCCAAGTATTATTTACTTCTAGTCTTCTTGGCAATATGTGTATCCAAAATCTATGCAGCCTCTAAACTCTTTGCCACATGCTTTTTCTTCAGCCACTGTTGTTCCTTTCCTTCATCTTGGTCAAGATTCCTAGAAGCTTGATCCACATCACCAACTATGTAGGGATACAAATCTGCTACATTAAAAATGGGTGAAATGCCAATTCCTGGAGGTAACTCCAGCTCATAAGCATTCACTAAAAACTTGTGGAGGATCTTACAAGGTCCTATCTTATTCATTTTCAATTTGTTATATTCTCCCCTTGGAAACCTCTCTTTTTTTAGGTGAGCTAGGACCACATCTCCCACTTCAAAGTTTACCTCTTTCCTGTGTACATTTTCTCATTTCTTGTATCTTGTAATCTTTGTTTTACTTGCTCATGTAGCTCACTCATGGCTATTGCAAAATCCTCTCCATCAGCACTTCTATTGTCAAGCTTTCCCAAGTGACTTAGCTCACAAATTCCCCTCGGATGCATGTCATACAAGATCTGAAATGGACTCTTTCCTGTGCTCCTATTTGGTGAGTCATTATAGGAAAACTCAGCCTGGGCTAGCACATGATCCCATTGCTTTGGTCGGTCACCTACTAAACTCCTCAAAAAATTACCCAAACTCATGTTTACAACCTCTGTTTGCCCATCAGACCGTGGATGATAGGCTGAGCAAAAATTTAGCTTAGTACCAAGTTTCTTCCACAAGGTCCTCTAGAAATTTCCGGTGAATCTTATGTCCCTATCAGAGATTATACTTTTTGGCAAACCATGCAATTGAACAATCTCATCAAAAAACAAATTAGCCACATGGGTAGCATCACTAGTTTTGAAACACATAATGAAATGAGCCATCTTAGTAAATCTATCCACAACTACAAGGATTGAATCATTACCTTGTTGAGTTCTCGGTAAACCCAGAACAAAGTCCATACTCACCGAATCCCAAGGTCTATTGGGAATGGGTAATGGCATGTATAGTCCAACATTCTGACTTCTCCCTTTCGCATGTTGACATACCTTGCACTTACTCACGTACCTTTGTACATCTTCCTTCATCTTAGGCCAAAAATAGAAGTGACTTAGCTGCCCAAGTGTTTTCTCAACACCAAAGTGTCCATCCAACCCGCCATTATGCTTTTTGTGGACCATGTTTTCCATCATTGAGCAATTGGGAATACATAGCTAATTGTTATTGAACAATAGCCCATCCTGCAACATAAACTCTTTCCATGGAATGTTGTCCCTATTGACTGGATTTTTACACACTGCAAAATATTCTTTAAAATCAACATCAATGTCATACAAGTCCTTCAAATAAGAAAAGCCTAAAATTTATATTTGACTCTCCTGCATGATTAAACATCTCCTAATCAAGGCATCGACAACCTTATTTTCCTTCCCACTAATGTGCTTCAAAACAAAAGTGAAATTTCGAAGTTACTCCACCAACTTTGCATGTTTATGATTTAACTTATGTTGCTGCATAATGTATTGTAAGGCATAATTATCTGTGTATAGAAAAAACTCTTTAGGCATCAAGTAATGCCTTCAATGCTTCAAAGATTGAACCATTGCATAAAATTCTTTGTCATAGAAATAGTATTTTTGTTTTAAATCATTTAACTTCTCACTAAAATATGCAACGTGTGTATCTTCTTGGCTCAATACAGCTCCAATGGTTGTCCCACTAGCATCACATCTCACTTGAAAGGGTTGATTGAAGTCTGACAAATTCAACACTGACTTCTCAGTGATATTCTTCTTCAATAGTTGTTGTTGTTGTTTTTTTTTTTTTTCCTACTGTCCAATAAAATAGATGCCTATTCTTCTTGATGGTGTCAATGATGGGTGCAAAAATGCCACTAAAATTCCTAATAATTTTCTGTAGATGCTGGATAAGCCATGAAAACTTCTCACCTCAAAAATGTTCTTAGGTGAGGGCCAATTTACAATTTCCTCTATCTTCTCCGGGTCTATTTTCAAGCCATCCTTAGAAATGAAAAAACCCAAGTATACAAGCTCACTCTTCATAAAAGAACACCTCTTCATGTTAATCAATAGCTTTTCTTGCCGCAATCTCTCTAAAACATACTTCAAATGTCTTAAGTTATCATCTTTAGTTTGACTGAAAATTAAAATGTGATCCAAGTAAACAATGACAAACTTACCAATGAACTCCTTCAAGACTTCATTCATCAGCCGCATAAAGGTACTGGGTGCTTTCGACAAGCCAAATGGCATGACCATCCACTCGTACAAGCCTTCATTGGTCTTGAAAGTTGTCTTCCACTCGTTTCCTTCTATGATCTGAATTTGATGCTAACCACTTTTCAGGTCAATCTTTGAGAAGTAAGTTGCCCCACCCAAGCAATCCATCATATCATCCATCTGTGGCAAGGAAACCTATTACGAATGGTGATCTTTTTTATCACTCTAGAGTCAGCGCACATTCTCTATTCTCCAACCTTATTTGAACTTAATACTGTAGGTATGACACATGGACTGAAACTTTATCTTATTAGTCCTTTGCCCAACAATTCTTGGACTTGCTTCCTCACTTCCTCATTCTCTTTGGGTGTTATTCGATATGCAACCTTGTTCGGAAGAATTTCTCCCAGTATCAAGTCTATGCCATGACTGATGCTTCTTTTGGGTGGCAATTCACTTGTCAATTCATCAACTACAATATCATGAAACTCATGCAACAAATCCTGAACTTCAATAGGTAAATCTACAATTTCAGTGTGTAGAAGTACTACCTTTGGTTTGCAAACCACTACATAGCTTACCTCTTCTTCTTCCATCTGTTGTAGAAATTCCTTTCCACTAAGAAGCAATGCTTTTGGGTTGCTTGTTTCAGCTATACATTCCTCTTTCAATGGTACAAGAGTTTGCTTGATGCCATCCTTTTCGAACTTATAACAATTTCTCTCTCCATCATGTGTCACCTTCTTATCAAACTGCGATGGGTGACCCAAAAGAACGTGAGAAGCATCCATTGGCATTACGTCATAGAGCACCTTGTCTTTATACCTACCTATCTGAAACTCAACTCCACTTTGTTCATGCACCAACAATTGGTGTCCTTTTTACAACCACGATACCTTATAAGGTGTGGGGTGTTTAATCTTTTTCAATCCCAATTTTTCCAACATTTCTTGGGAGACTAGATTGTCCGTACTTCCTTTGTTAATCACCAATTTGCAGCATTTGCCTTTTTCCTTACACATTATCTTGAATAAGGATTTCCTTTGGACTAGTTCAACAATCTCCTTTGCTGGTTTTAACAGGACTTTGTGCATCATCAACACCTCTCCAGTCTCTGGCACATTCTCTACCTTAGGTACTTGTGCCTCTACTACCTCGATTTGAGCTATGTATGCACCTCGCTATCCCATATTGTCATTCTCAAGACATTCAAAAGATCGGTGACCCAATTTGTTACATTTGTAACACCGATAGATAGTTTCTCTGCCTCTTCCTCTACCTCTACCTCTCTGGTAAGGTATTCCTCCTCTGCTGCCACCTTCTTTATCTAATTACCCTTGCTGATTTGAGTTGCCTTCATCATTCTTTTTCGCAGGAAACTTTCCTCTTCCATTTGTCTGTCCTTTCCCTTTGGAAAAACAACATCCTCTACCAGAGCTTTGCTTCCTAGCTATCTTTTCCTCTGCCTTCAAGGCACACTGGTATGCTTTCTCTATTGTCCTTGGAGAAAGTATGCTGATTTCATCTTAGATATCTAACCTCAAATCGTTGATATACCTTGCTATCTTCTCTGGGGTATCTTCTACATAGCCTACTCTCAGATTCACCTTGTAAAACACTTCGATGCAGTCCCTCACTGTCATTATATTTTGTTGAAGATTTTTCATTTGTTTGTAAAGAGTTAGCTGGTAATGCTTTGGCAATAACTTACTCTTCATCTTTGCCACCATTCTATCCCAGCTCTTGATCAATGGTTTGTCCTTCTTCCTTATTTCAGCCTGTACATTGTCCCACCATAATGCAACATGGCCTTTCAACCTTGTCACAAAAAACTTGAATCTCTTATCCCCGTCAATTTCCTCGTACTCAAAATACTTGTCCATCTCACTGATCCAATATAGTAGATTCTCATCTTTCAAATTGCCATCGTAAATAGATATTTCAGGATTTGGCCTTGAACTTGAGCCCAATACTGTTCTCAACAACTTAATCTCAGCAACTTCTTCAACAGGTGATGCTCCTTCTTCTTCAATTTCCTTTTTTGTCTCACTAACATTTCCACCTTCGGGATGCTGTTGTCTCCCTACTTCCATGGCTTCTAACCAAACTTGCAGTCTCCTTATCTCTTTGTGAAGTTTTGCATTACTCACGGGTCTACCTCTGCGACCTCGTGCCCTTCCTACTTGCCTATTCATCTCTCTATATTGTAGAGACCAACAATGTTAAGGCTCTGATACCACACATTGATGGTTTCTATCTCAGCAAACCACAATGCTGGTATAGGGGGAACAACAAATCGTTGCTATCTCAACAAACCACAGTGCTGGTACAAGGGAAATAGAAAATTGTTGCTATCTGAGCAAACCACAATGCTGGTACATGGGGAACAACAAATTGTTGCTGTCTCAGCAAACCACAGTGCTGGTACAGGGGGAACAACAAATCATTTTTCCCAGCCACGCAGTCTGTAAAAACACAGTTTAAAGATCCCTTTGTAACTCCCCAACCAAGGATCTTTTTGGAAAATCACTGGTGAGTTACTAAATATACCCTGCTCTACACAAAACCCAAATGCCATAATTTTGAATTTCGTCTTCCTTTGATCAGAAATTTACCTGGAAATTTGATGATGGTTTTCCCTTACAAATTTTTCTTTCTTGTGTTGGCTATATACAAAGTGCTTTGTATTCTCAAATCTGTAATGTAAATGACTCTTTCCAATACACAATATTGGGTGCAAAATCTTTGGATTAGAAGATTAACTGAAATGTGATTCTCCAAGTTCTTATTTAAATGTAAATAACAGGGAAAATATAGTGCATGAATTCCCCATTCAACATAGAAATTTAAAGACCAAATCAATTTCAATCTCCAGATATTAATATTACGGTTCACAAACCTCACAAGCACGTATGAAAATAATTGTCTCACACACACTTAAAAATTTCGTTTTGTTGATAAAAAAAACAATGGTCTAAGAAATGTTGTTCAATTAACTTCAACCTCCCACAAAGGAAAAAAACAATGTACCTCTTTCCCAAAACAAAAATTCCAGCCCAAAAATGTTCCTCCTTTTCCCAAAAACTAGAAGCAACTGTCCAAGAAATGAGTTCATGGATGTGAACCAATTTCCCTTAGCCCTAACTACCTACTAACTATAAAATCATTTCTTTTAACTAGATATTCCTAACTAATCTTAACTGAATATAAACAACTTTTCACAGATAAACTTTAAAATGTTCTAGCCTTGACATGTGATCAATCCATCACATTGTTAGGCTCTTGGTATGACTTTAATAGCTTATCATTTTTATGTGCTCGGTCTAATGCACGTGTATCACTCTCTCTACTTTCTAAAATTTTACATGTAAACTTTATATTTTTTCCACTGGAAAAATCGTAATCTTTCATTAACTTTGAAAAATTACATATTGTAGATGCATTTTGCATATGCTGTAAGTTCTTCTGCCACATGTGGGTATAGTTATATATCTATTTTGTCTGTTCAAAAGCAAAAATCATCACGCAGGATGTTCCTTGTTATCTGTTATATATACATATTGCCACACAGGGCTTCTAGTATGTAATACTATCAGCTATGTACAAAAAGTTCAAAAAATATCATTTTTCAGATCTGTATCTCATGGGCTGGCTGCCCTGTGATAGTGTGTATCTATGTACGAACGATGGTAGTAGTGGTATGCATTTGTTCCTCGTTGCTCCTGAATCATCCACTCTCCTCTGGGAAGTGCCGTGGCCTCCTTGGATAGTTGGTCGGCACTACTGTTGTGTTCCCTGTAGATATGATTACAAGTGATGTCAATAAATTGTGCCTTCAGTATATTAATATCATCCAAGATGTTTCTGAGAGTGTGTGTGTGGCAAACAGTAATATTGTTGAACCAATCAATGACAATCTTTGAATCTCCATATATATGAATATGCATGTTGTTGTGCCCCAATGCAAAATGCAAGAGGTGACGGAGGGTGATAATCTCAGCAAAATTATTTGTGCCAGTTCCCAAACCCAGTTTTACTTTGAAGAAATGTTGTTCATTGATGAATAATAGGAAACCTCCCCCACAACCCTGCTGTTGGGCTGCGCCATCGAAGAATGCCCATGGAGTGCTATATTCTATGTGCGGAGGGTCACGTGGTCTTCTAGCTCTAGGCTGCGGCGGCTGAGGCAGCTCATTATAGGCCGACATGATGAGGGTAGTTAGATGTGGCCAGTTCACTGGTTTATCTTTGAAGATTGCTCGATTTCGTGCTAGCCAGAGGTACCAGCAAATGATGATAGGCAGGCTTTGTAGCTTGGAGTTTTTGTGATTGTAAAACCAAGTTTCCCAGGTTCGAATTATATCATCTCCCTCCCATTTTCCTGTGTGTTGTATAGAGGATGATACATATTGCCATAAAGACGTTAATGAAGAGCAGTTTATAAACAAATGAACGCTCGATTCAAAGGTACGTTTGCACAGGGTGCACCAGGTCGGTCCATAGACTGCACGACGCATGAGATATTCCCCTGTGGGTACAACTCCTTTTAAGATACACCAGAAGAATAGTTTCTGCCTGGGGGGAGCGGTGAGTTTCCAAACTGAGTTCCACCAAAATGAGATTGTGTCCGGAACCTTGTGCGATATCAGAGTGAGATAGCCAGACTTAGGAGTGTATACTCCGTTCTCCGAGTGATACCAGATGAGCTCGTCCTGTCCTTGTTTGATCCTGATATGCGATTCTGATAATGCATTGATATATGCAGACCAATCCTGGTGCCAGAGGGGTGGGATATTGATCTGTATTGCAGATTTCCAACGCTGGTCAAATATGGAAGAGTTTTGTGGATCAGCAATGTCAGCCAGAACTTTAATCTCTTGTGAGTGAAGATGCCGGATGAGTGCTTCAGGTAGAATATGCCTACCGCCACTTCCATTCCATGGGTCCAGACCAATACGAGCCAGTGTTCCGTCATTGATTTTCCATACCAGATTATCCCTGATAAGTGGCATAGAGTTAAGAAGTGCTTTCCATACAGGTGATATGCCAGATTTAGGCCAGGTAGGAAGGCGAATCCAATCCAAGATGTGGAGAGGCCAGATATATTTGTGATATGTTATGTTGGTCCAGAGATTGTTGCCAGTGAGTAAGGTCCACCCCATTTTTGCCGCAAGGGCTTGAGCGAATGTAGGGAGATCTTTTAGACCCCATCCTCCCCATTTTTTTGGAGTTGCGATCTTCTTCCATCCAACCCAAGCATATATGCGCTTATCCTGATTCCCATTCCACAGGTACCTATTGCAAGTTTGCTGTAGCCTGGCCAGGATGCTACGCGGGATCCAGGCTAGTGCCATCCAAAAGACCGGGGTAGCTTCCAGGACAACTTTAACCAGTACGAGTCTACCTGCTCTAGAGAGATATCGATCGCTCCAGATATTGAGTCGTTTCTCCAATTTTGTGACTAGCCAGACCTAGTCAGTGATCTTTGAGCTGATAGGCTTGATCCAGAAACCCAAGTATTTGAGGCCATGGTCTAAGGGATGGATGCTATAAGGAAATAGATGTCGGGCCAGATTGGACTCTTGGATAGAAGTTCTGGAGAGAATAATGGAGGATTTAGTATGGTTGGCAAGCATCCCTGTGGCAGAGGAGAAGAGAGTGATAATGTTCGAGAAAGAGCGGGAATCTCGGATGCTGCCATCAAGGAAGATCATAACGTCGCCCACAAAAAGAAGGTGGGTGAGAAAGCATTCATCGGATATCTTGAGGCCACTAAAATCCCCATTTCTCTTAGCAGAGTCAATAAGGCGGCTCAAGCCATCCATGACGATCAGGAAAAGAAGGGGAGATAGAGGGTAGCATGTCTAAGACCATGTTTAGAGTGAAAAAACTGGGATGCAGATCCATTTATCAGTACATTGAAGGTGGGGGTGGTGATACAAGCCATAATCCAAGTGATGAAGTTATTAGGGAACCCCAGATGGATGAGAAGCATCTTGAGGTAGAGCCAACTGACTCGGTCAAAAGCCTTGGCTAAATCAATCTTTAAGATAATGGCTTTGTGATGCTTGGTCCAGATAGTGTGAAGGGCTTCTTGAGCTGCTCCAATGGCTTCATGAATCTGACGGTGTTCCAGGAATGCAAATTGATGAGGAGCGATATGACGAGACAATATAGGACCGATGCGATTTGCAATGATTTTGGAGATGATCTTGTAGAGCACGTTGCAGAGGGAGATGGGGCGATAAGTGTCAAAGGAGGAAGGGGTATCAGATTTGGGGATCAGAGCTATGAAAGTTGTGTTGATGGCATTGTACAGTGACCCAGATACCCTGCATTCCTCTACAACCCTCAGTAAGTCATTGTTGATCAGCTCATAGAAGGTAATGTAAAACCCAATGGTCCATCCGTTCGGACCCGGGCTTCGATCCTTCTTGAACCACTTTATGGTGTTTTCAAGTTCCTCAGGTGTCACTGAATCGAAAAGATTTTCCGCTTCTTCCTCATTTACAAACCTAAGGAAGTGACCAGCGATGTTGATGATGTCTACAATAGTTGAACCCGGGGGTTGCTTGTAGAGGTTCCTGAAATGGGTAGATCCCAGCTGTGAGAGCTTGGAGAAAGTATCTGCTACACCACCGTCTGGCAGAGGGAGGCTCCAAATAGTATTTTTTACCTTTCTTCCTTTTGCATAATTTTGAAAGAAGCGGGTATTGTCATCTCCGACTTTTAGCCATGTTGCTCTACTGCGAAGTCGAATGGATTCTTCTCACTCCCTAAGGATTTTTTGCTTCTGATTTTCAAGTTCCACCAGGTGGGCTTTGTCTTCAACTGTAGTAAACCCCATGCCTCTTTCATCTGAAAGTGAGGATAGTTCGGATTCTATGTGCATAAGAGCTGAGTTCTCCTTCTGGTATTTTTCTCTGGCCCATTCGATAGTAAGATGTTTGAGCTGTGATAGGTTCATGCAGAAGCCTTTTTCCAGAGAGTCTGTTCTATCAATCGGATTGTGTGTCCAGAACTCCTTAACTAGCTTGATGTAGGAGGGATCCTGTAACCAGCCATGGTTGAACTTGAAGGAGGCTTTTGGTTTTTTGTTTGGCCCCGATATCTCCAGGTAGATAGGATAGTGATCAGATATTCCTCCAGTACCGACTGTTGAGATTGCAACAAGATGATGGAGCTTAGTGAAAAGAGTCGCCTTCACTAAGTGGGCCCGCAGGCTATTTTTGGCGCAAGTCTATTTTTAGACATATGGATCATGTCTATGGATTGCAGGTTGCTGTTTATGGATGATTGATCAAGTTGGGAAAAAATAGATGGACTTCTATTTTTGATGAAAGTGTGAGTGATCAAAGTCTATTTTTAGACTGGTTGTCAAAAATAGAAAAGTCAAATATTATTATCTCACAATAATATTTGGATTATAAACTTAATCTTATTCTCTTGGAGCACTTCAGTTTGATCTACAGAGGTGGCACATGCAGCTGTCAGAAGGAAATACGCTTTTCTTATGAGTCAGTTGAGTTGTTGCATGCATGACTTCAGTTAGAACTCAATCAGTTGAGTTTGGTGGAGTTGATTGTGGAGTTGATGGAGTTGTGTTCAGTTTAGCTTTGTTAAAATGGTTGTATTTAGTCTAACTGGCAAATAGACTAGAGATGAGTTGGGTGAATTAGTTATTAATTAATTCACAAGTTATTAACTCATAATACAACTAATGAATACATCAGTTAACTCAGTTGCATGTCAGTGCATGTTCAGTTCAACAGGGACAGGTGGTAGAGAATCAGATTGCTATCAGTTGTGACTATAGTTGTGCACCAGATCTTGCACAATCAAGGGATTGAGTATGCCAATGAGTTTGCTCACGTATTTTCCCACATTATAGCTTGTGCTCACGTCCAAAAAAGTGTGAGTGACTATTTTGCAGGTGAAAAATGAGTTTGGTGATCCATTCTCATCAGTTCTTAAGCAGGTATTGAGCAGTGGAGGCAGGCAAGCAGTGGAAGAGATTTGGAGATTAGATCTGAGCTGTATTGTGTGTAACAGAGGTGGAGATACTTGTGAGAAGTATTATGCTGTGTAATGTTACATGACTCAATCATTAATATACAGATAGTGTGGGGTTTTTAGCGAGATGCTTTCCCTGGGATACATACTGTGTTAATGTGTGAATGCTCTTGATGTTTTATTGTTATTGATGGTGCTATATTGATGATCAACGTAGAGGAGCTTATGTATTGTGTATGTTTTCCGCAATAGTACATGATCAGGATAATATCCATTGAATATGTGTTAAATTATTCAAAATTTCTACATGGTATCAGAGCGAGCTAGATAATTGTAGAAAAAGTTTCTACATGGTATCAGAGCTGTTGATCATCAGATCTACTATTCAGGAAGTGTTTACATTCTATTTCTCTAGGCAGAGCCTGTCGGGCCAGGTAGCCTCTGGATTCATCCTTCCTTTGGAAGGTGAAATATCCGGTAAAAGCCCATACAGTCAATCTCTGTACAAGAAATATTGTGTTCTCACGAATTCTAGATCGGAAGCAGTTGAGTTGGAGCTGGTGGAATTCGAATTTGCAGCAGTGTTGTTGAAATTTCTTTCAACGGATTGCAAATGTTATTCCAAAGCAAGAGCGACCTGGTGCTCAAGGATAAACTCAGTAACAATAAAGGTGAGAATGGATCTTCATCAAAGGTATCTGATGAAGAGAATTGCGCTTTGGCTGCCAAAGCAAAGAAGGGGAAGAACAAGAAAGCTTCTCAGTCTTGTGCGAAAGGCAAGAAGCAGGACATGTCCAAGGCGAAGTGTTTTCACTGTCACCAGCACGGACACTATGCCACTAATTGTCCGCAGAAGAAGAAGAACAAGCAAGCTGCTGGATCTGCAGGGGGAGAGGCCTTAGCTTCTTAGTTTGAGCTTGATTTTTCATTGATCGCATGCTTGGTTTCGAGTGTGATGGGATCAATGTGGTTCTTGGACAGTGGTGCGTCTTTTCACATGATGGGAGATAGAGATTTGTTCTCTGATCTGGAGGACAAAGATCTTGGAGTGCACATCGAGATGGGCGATGATGGTAGATACACTGCGACCGGTATCGGTACCATTTCCTTTGAGAGGGAGTCTGGTAAACCCTTTGTATTGAAGGAAGTCATGCATGTTCCAGGATTGAAGAAGAATCTCATCTCAGTGGCGATGTTAGAAGACAAGGGGTATGATGTTGTTTTCAGCGAGGGAAAGGCCTTCCTACGCAGCAAGACAACTGGTGAGACCCGGAAGATAGGGGTTCGAGTGAGGAACCTTTATCAGTTGCATGTAGATGGATGCGCAGCAATGGCAGGCAAGGCAGAAGGATTGGTGAGCCGGGATGATGGCGAGTTGTGGCACAGGAGATTGGGTCACCTTCACCATGGAGCCTTGAAGATACTGCAGCAGATCACTACAGGGCTTCCTAAAGGCACACTTGCGCAGTCAGATCAGTGCAAGGGGTGTACTTTGGGGAAGTTTGTGAAAGCAACCTTTCACGAGAAGGATAGTCGCGCCACGACGATCCTTGAGAGAATTCACACAGACGTGTGTGGACCTTTCTCAATTGCTTCAACAGCAAAACACAGGTATTATGTGATTTTTGTTGATGATTTCTCTCGTAAGTGCTAGATCTTCTTCATGCAGAAGAAGAGCGAGACATATTCAAAGTTCTGTGAATTCAAAGCACTGGTCGAGAAGGAGTCGGGGAAGAAGGCGAAGGCTCTTAGGAGCGATAATGGTGGTGAATACATCTCGGATGAGTTCAAGGATTTCTACAAGACAGAAGGGATTCGTAGAGAGCTCATAGCTCCCCATAACCCACAGCAGAACGGGGTAGCTGAGCGGAAGAACAGAACGATTGTGGGTGCTGCACGGGCAATGTTGCATGATCAGGGCCTACCCCTTCACTTGTGGGCGGAAGCATGCAATACAACAGTTTATGTGCAGAACTGTTGTCCTCATAGGATACTTGGCATGAGTACACCCGAGGAGACTTATTCTGGTAAGAAGCCTGATCTTTCTCATTTGAGGATTTTTGGTGCTAAAGTTTACATGCATGTGACGAAGGATGCCAGGAAGAAGTTGGAGCCGACTGCAAAGGTTGGGATATTTGTGGGGTACACTGATACGCCCCACAACTATCGTGTGTATTTGCCAGACAGTGGTAAAACTGTTGTGCGACGGGATATAAAATTTCAGGAGGAGAAAGCCATGAAGTGTTCGCTTGAGAGGGAGCTACACTTGCATGCAGATGAGGAGCTATTAGTTCCTAAGGATGAGCTTCAGGATGTGGATCAGCCACAGGACGAGGTTTATGGAGTGGAAGAGACCACTCATGCAGCGCCAACCATCAGAGGGCGAAAGCGCTTGACAAAAGCTGAGCGACTGGCTCAAGATGCAGAGAAAGTTGTAGGACCACCTACAACGCAACGCAGGCAGAGACAATCACCTGATCGGTACATTGGATACATGGCTCTTATGAGCAAGTGTGTTGTGACTGAGCCATCCTCTTTCGAGGAAGCTGTGGAGGATCCCGCATGGGTAGACGCCATGGTGGAAGAGTATGATTCTATTGTCAGAAACAGTGCATGGGAGATTGTTCCTAGACCGGAAGGGAAATTAGTGGTGGGTTCGAGATGGATCTACAAAGTTAAGCAGGCAGCTGACGGGAGTGTGGAGAAGTACAAGGCAAGATTTGTTGCCCGAGGCTTTTCACAGATTGAGGGGATCGATTATGAGGAGACCTTTGCACCTGTCGCAAGGTATTCTTCCATACGGACGATTCTTGCTCTCTCAGCGCAGATGGGATGGCACATTCATCAGATGGATGTGAAGACTGCGTTCCTCAACGAAGTCATTGAGGAGGAGGTGTACATTGAGCAACCCGAAGGCTTTGAAGTCTTCAACAACGATTCGCATGTGTGTAGGCTCAAGAGAGCGCTGTATGGGTTGAAGCAAGCACCACGTGCTTGGTACACACGGATAGACATCTATTTCACAGGACTTGGATTCTCCAAGAGCGAGGCGGATCCGAACCTATACCAGATTGTGGTGGAGGGTAAGTTGCTTATCATTGTACTGTATGTTGATGATTTGATTCTAACGGGTGATGAGCTGTTGATACTATCATGCAAGAAGGATCTTGCTACAGAGTTTGAGATGAAGAATTTGGGCCTCCTTCACTATTTCCTGGGATTGGAAATATGGCAGCGCAGTGGTGGACTGTTTGTTTCTCAGGGAAAGTATGCTCGGGAGATACTGGAGAAGTTCAACATGCATGGCTGCAAGCCTGTTGATACTCCTCTTCCTGGAGGTTGGAGGAAGGAGGATGCCACTACGGGAGAAGAAGTGGATGCCACTGTTTATCGACAGTTGGTGGGGTCGCTGATGTATTTGGTAAATACACGACCTGATATATGCTATGCAGTTAACCAACTTTCACAAGCTATGGTTAAGCCTACCAAGCTCTTCTGGAAGGCGGGCAAGCATGTATTGCGCTACTTGAGAGGCACATCGGGATATGGTTTGTGGTACAGACAAGAGGATGAGGTGAAGCTATGTGGCTTCACGGATGCAGATTGGGCAGGGAGCCCAACGGATAGAAAGAGCACAGCAGGAGGGGTCTTCAGTATTGGATCGACAACAGTTTCTTGGTACAGCAGGAAGCAGAGATCTATGTGGATGAGGATGATCCTGGTCGGGTTGTTCGGGTGCAAGCACATCAGGTACCATCATATCAGAGATTGTGTGCAGCGGAGGATCATGTTACTTTCGTACATTCCAACAGAGGATCAGGATGCTGATATTCTGACGAAGGCTCTCACCAGGAGCAAATTCGAGTACCACCGAGGCAGGATAGAGGTTGCTGATAATCCATATCTTGTCGAGAGGGAGTGTTGAGATTGCAACAAGATGATGGAGCTTAGTGAAAAGAGTCGCCTTCACTAAGTGGGCCCGCAGGCTATTTTTGGCGCAAGTCTATTTTTAGACTATGTCTATTTTTAGACATATGGATCATGTCTATGGATTGCAGGTTGCTGTTTATGGATGATTGATCAAGTTGGGAAAAAATAGATGGACTTCTATTTTTGATGAAAGTGTGAGTGATCAAAGTCTATTTTTAGACTAGCTGTCAAAAATAGAAAAGTCAAATATTATTATCTCACAATAATATTTGGACTATAAGCTTAATCTTATTCTCTTGGAGTACTTCAGTTTGAGCTACAGAGGTGGCACATGCAGCTGTCAGAAGGAAATACGCTTTTCTTATGAGTTAGTTGAGTTGTTGCATGCATGACTTCAGTTAGAACTCAATCAGTTGAGTTTGGTGGAGTTGATTGTGGAGTTGATGGAGTTGTGTTCAGTTTAGCTTTGTTAAACTGGTTGTATTTAGTCTAACTGTAAAATAGACTAGATATGAGTTGGGTGAATTAGTTATTAATTAATTCACAAGTTATTAACTCATAATACAACTAATGAATACATCAGTTAACTCAGTTGCATGTCAGTGCATGTTCAGTTCAACAGGGACAGGTGGTAGAGAATCAGATTGTTATCAGTTGTGACTATAGTTGTGCACCAGATCTTGCACAATCAAGGGATTGAGTATGCCAATGAGTTTGCTCACGTATTTGCCCACATTATAGCTTGTGCTCACGTCCAAAAAAGTGTGAGTGACTATTTTGCAGGTGAAAAACGAGTTTGGTGATCCATTCTCATCAGTTCTTGAGCAGGTATTGAGCAGTGGAGGCAGGCAAGCAGTGGAAGAGATTTGGAGATCAGATCTGAGCTGTATTGTGTGTAACAGAGGTGGAGATACTTGTGAGAAGTATTATGCTGTGTAATGTTACATGAATCAATCATTAATATACAGATAGTGTGGGGTTTTTAGCGAGATGCTTTCCCCGGGATACATACTGTGTTAATGTGTGAATGCTCTTGATGTTTTATTGTTATTGATGCTGCTATATTGATGATCAACGTAGAGGAGCTTATGTATTGTGTATGTTTTCTGCAATAGTACATGATCAGGATAATCTCCATTGAATATGTGTTAAATTATTCAAAATTTCTACACCGACCCATTGTTTGTAATGATGAAGCTGTTGGATCAGAGTACCTTTCGTTACGAACCTATCTAATCTGCGCGTTAGAGCAACTTCTCCAATTCTTCTGTTCCTCCAGGTGGGGAGTGGTTTATTCATGGGAACATCGATCAGGTTATGATGTTCTAGGAGGTCGGTCATAAATCTGGTGATCGAGTCAATCTGTGCCATAGATCCCCAAGATTCGCTATATCCTAGAGAAAAATTTAGATTGCCCCCTAGGATGGTATTTTCAGCTGAGAGGATAGATAAACTCGAGTGGTGATTCCAGAATGATTCTCTTTGATGACAAGGTCCATATATGTTGATAACCTTGAGGTAGATACCTTGATTAGCCGAGAAGAGGTCTAATCCCAAGAATCCAGGTTCCCCCCATGTACCATGAGCCTTGATGGATGCAGGGTTAAAACCAATCGCAAGGCCCCCCGATCTACCCGTGGAGTCCATTGTCGTGTATTGCCATCCCGGGGTGATGGAGGATAGAGAGGCAGATATGGAGTCGGCAGGGCCAAGGGTTTCCTGGAGGAGGATAATGTCAACTGGAGCTGATTCAATCAGTCTGTGTAGGGCTAGTTTCTTGGAGGCACTAGCCAAGCCTCAACAATTGAAGGAAAGGCACTTCATGGGGGAAGATTGCCAGGGGTGTTCATTGCTCTAAGAACCCCAACGATGGTGGATTGTCGCCCAGTGGCAACCTCAACTTCCGCTCTCCTGATAGCTTTTGACAGATAAGATTTTCTCCCTGGAGTAGGCAAAGGGGTCAACCCAGGTGATGTGATACCCAATCCGGCGATTTTCAGATGAGAACCAAGGGTATGGGTATGAGGGCGTAGGTTATAGTTGTGTTTAGATCCCCGGGATGATGAGGGTGCGGAAGGAGCAATAACCGGGGAGGAGGGCAAAGTGCAGAATGCAACAGACATAGAGGGAGAGTGCAAAGAGGGAACAATAGAGTAAATAGACAAAGGAGGGAAGAGTGATGTACCCGGAGCGGATGTAGATGCTGAGGCTGCCCGAGATCTGGTGACTGGCGTAGATACAGTGCAGTGAGCTGCTCCAGATTCCTGATGAGGAATGCTAGTGGGGGTGCCCGATGCTGGAGTGCGCTGAGCGACTGGAGATATAGTCCTCGAGGGTATGATTGATGGCATAAGGGTTTCTTCTTGTTTCTTGTTGAGAGGGAAATCCTTGAAGATATGCCCCACCCTATGACAGCGGCGGCATCTGAATGGCACCCCTTCGTAGTCCAGAATCTGAACCCGCGTGTATCTACCCCAGTGTAGTGCAATATTTTCCTCCAAGCCTTCACAAGTGTCCAGATGTACTAAGATGCGAGCAAGCGTTCTATTCCTGGATTCCACGAAGGTACGATCGTGGTCGAGATATGATCCCAAGGTGTTCCCGATGCGAATGAAGGCTTCTTCTCTCCAGTACTGGAGGGGGAGCCCAGGCAGGCGAACCCACAATGGCCCAGCCCCAATCTGTTCTCGTTCTGGGTCGAAAAGGGGGCTCCATCTTTTTAGCAACACCGACGCCATCTCAATGTGCCAGTACCTTGCTAATACCATGTCTGTGTAATTCTCCTTAGCGAAGTGAAGGGCGAACCAACCTCGGGGGAGGACTTGCACCTCAGGAAGATCTTTAAGGACCCCTCCCCAAATCTCCTTTACCCAAAGGGTGAGCTGGGTCGCCGAATATGCACGCCCTCGAACATGCCATATGAGAATGGTGTTCGCCATTCTGGCTGCCTCCCCAATAGCCGATGTCTCTCCGAACCGAATAGAAATGTCCTTGGAGTTTGCTTTGACGCACTTGGTTCTTTTCTTCCCCGAACACGGAGTTGAAGGGTGGTCCGCTAATGGCTTCGGGGAGCATTCCAGGGGAGTCGCCTTTGATGAGCTGACCCTGACTGCAGGGGTCTCAAAACAACCCGAGGGCGAGAGGAGGGGAGTAGAATGCCCGACCGCCGACGAAGGGGGTAGTCCAGAAGATGTTGCAGCCAGGAACGAAGTGGACGAAGGGTGCGGGTCAAAGGATGGCGATGGGGGGATGACAGTCGACAGGAAACGGAGAGTCCCCGGTGACAGAGGAGGGAGCTCCAAGCCAGGGGGCTCGTGAGGGGAGGAACCTTCAGGCAGACGAGAGGGGTGGGGATCCGGGAGAGTAACCACCGGAGAGGGATGCGGCGATGGAAGCGGTGAATGGCTAGGGCCAGCTGAAGACGAAATGAAATTAGGGCGACCAAAAATTACCTGTGAAGGAAGCAGGTCATCGGAATAGTCAACCTCCTCTTCCGTTTCCATAACATCACCGACAATATCCGAGGTCATCTTGAAAATGACAGTTGGGGCTTGAAAAGCCGGGCCAGGTAACAGGCAGATCAGGTGCGCGGTTAAGCTTAAGGTGTTAGAGGGAGGGCTTTCTGAAACCCTAACCGAAACCCTCGTGGACAGCTGCAGAGTGCGCCATCCTTCCTCCGTTCCCCCTACATTAATTTTCTACCAAATATCTTACTACCATTTAGATGTTGATTTATAATCCTATTTGATATCTAAACTTTATATTGACCATTGAAGGAAATACAAATCTCTATAATACTTCGAATTAGAAAGAATATATGATATCCAAATATTTTCATGACAATGCATATTGAAATATTTGATTTATAATTCACATTAAAATTTATATGAACTCCATTTTAAGAATGAAATAATTACACATCTCACTCACAATAGAAAGTGAAACATAAAACATTTTTTAATTTAAATTATTTTTTCTTTATATCAAGTTGACATAAAATTATGTTATTTATAACTAATAGTAAAATATTCTTTTGTGATTAATATATTTTTGCTTTAAATATTACATGTCAACTGAACATGGAATAGATTGAACATGGAATAAATTACACATTATCGATAATATTTCTTTTTTTACATGGAAATTGTAACCTCTAACAGGGAACAAATTAGATATCTCCCTCATGCTAACAAAAGTAAATTCTTCTTCTTCTTCTTCTTCTTTTTATTATATATATATATATATATATATATATTTAATTTCAATTATTTTACTTCTCGCTATAGAGTTTGATGTAAACTTAACATGAAAATTGATTTGTTTTATTTATGGGGCACATTGACATTTTTGTTAATACTATGTTTTAATTTGTTGATATAAATATTATTTTATTATTTTTAATTGTAATTAAAATCAAAGAATTACAATCAAGTATCTCCCTCACATACTTTGTTTACAAACACGACCGAAGGAAATCTTAGTGGTTTGGAAGCATATGGAAACAGAGTTGGCTTCGTCCACCTAGAAACCATCACTCGGGATCCATGTCTTGATATATGGCTCATGGGTGTTGAGTTGATCGGACGACAGGAAATTAACAGGACATAAGGCTTGGGAACTAACTCGCCCCCAACTCCACTCGGTCGGGCCTCATTCTGTCTTTCTCCTCTTTGCGTTGAGGCTTCTATCTGCTTGAGGATTTTTTGTCTTAGGGTTTGTGATTTTAGGGTTTTATGCATGCAACCTACCATGGCATTTCACCTAGACTTCACAATTTGGTTGTTCCAACTGCCAGGGTTGTAGCTTCATCCGCCGAGTATGCAAAAACTCTAAAGGTAGGGTTTCTTCTGGATTCAGACATAGAATTTTACCCTATTGTCTGTATTTTTCACTACATTCTTCTTTTAACTGTTCATCTTTGGGTGCATATATTTACATTTTGGTAGTGAACCTAGGTCCGAAGGTTTCATCGTATCTCCTACAGTCTAGCATGGTTTACCCCTTCTCTCCATAGGTGGGTTTCTCTCTTTCATTTTCGCTACCATAGAGTTATGGTTTTGCTTTAATAATTCAGTGATTAATTGTCCTTCTCTTTGTAATCTAGTTCATGGAGCAAGGTTCCTTCTTACCCAATTTTTCCGCTCAGGTAATATGTTTGCATGGCTCTACCACCATTAATTTCTTCCAGAATTATGATGTCGTTCATATTGCACTAATATGGGATCTAATTTTTTGTGTGTGCAGGTGATCTAGGTGGATATTGGTGGCCACCTACCTATTCCACTTGGACCCCCACCATGCTTCTTTTAGTTTTTCAGTTTCCTTATTTGTAGCACAATTTACTATTTTTGGCAGTTTTTTCGGGTCCTGAATTTCAAGAGCCATTTTGAGGCCCTAAACGACATTTTTTTGAGAAACATGGGACCAATAGAGGACATGGTTTGATGTTGGTCATTCAAAAGTTGTAGTCCTTGGATAGATCTTTCTAACGAGGTATTGTGCACGTCAAACGGAGATCGTATGCCAAAGTTACGACCCTAGGAAGTTGATGTACCAATTTACCCAAACGGGGCCCATAGTTTGGTGCTTCATTTCCTAGGGTTAGGTTTTTGGATGTTTAGGGTTTTTCATTGTTTCTCAACAATATATAGGCTTTCGAGCTTCATTGTAACATAGTTCAGAGGCATGTAGCCGCCACATCTCTTCTCAGAGATAAGCTACCATTGCCCTAGCTAGTTTATTTCCATTTTTGTTTGTAAGCATATTTCAATATTTTACATTAATGAAATGAAGTATTATTTCTACTGCATCTCTGTATTTATGGTTATATCTATAATTTGTTGCGTTCCAGTTTAAATTTGGATTAGTGGTATTAGAGCAGTTTACTCTTTCTTTATTTTTCTTTGCATGTCCCCAATGAGGTCGGGATATAAGGAGTTAGGGCTTGAACTGGTTGAACCTTTGCAAGACCAACCTCGCAAACCCTGACGGCCTCCCATGGTAGATGAAAAGAAAGACGAGGGGGCAGGAGATCCTATAAAAATCTTGCTCATAGAAGCCCTCGAGCAACAAAGGAATGTGATGACGACAACTTTGCCCAGATCCTTTAGTGGCTACCCAGGGGCGACACATCTACTTCCAGCAGCTACTCTGGAAGTGCCACACCCTTTAAGGTATAAGTTAATTTTGAATTTCCCATATTTGAGGGTCAGATAGATGCAAATGTCGTAGATAAGTGGTTAAATCTACTAGAAGGATATTTTTCTGTTCATGACTTTTTTCAGTTGGGAAAAGATCACTTTTGCACTTCTCAAAGCCGCCCCCATGTCAAGGACTAGTGGGAAACCTACTACGAGCAGAAGGATGAAAGTACAGCCTCACTGTTTTCAGCTGCACCCACTTGGAATTCATTTCGGGATGCCATCAAGGAACAATACTACCCTGTCGGGAGCTATGAGATTAAATACATAAAGTGGACCACGCTACGGTAGGGAAGGGACCAAGACGTGCTAGATTTTATCAACATTTTACATACCCTTCGCACAAAGTTGGGTATCAAGGATTCTGAGTGGCATTTGTTTCTCAAATACCGTGGTTGCTTGGACAGGTAGATCCGGGACAAGATGGAGTTCCTAGACATCTCCTCGTTCGGCACAACGTACCGATACGTTGTTAATATCAATCATAAGTTTAAACAGAAGAAGTGAGACTTTGGATCCATGAATCCGAAGCAAGGGAAAGGCTTCCTCAAACCGCAGAACCAAGGACAAAGCCAAGATAGTATGAACCAACACAACCCGTCAAAGCTGCAAAAAAGAACAGCACCACGAAGTCAAGAAGGACACAGGAAAGTGGTGTGAGTTCCATAAGAGCCCCACTCATAACACAAGTGAGTGTCAGGCCAGGCAGTCATTGGTGGCTGAGTTGAAGGCTTCAAAATTAGATGAATGTTCTGACCTTGAGTTAGAACTCGACAAGAGGAATGACAAAGGGAATTAGATCATTGATGCGGAGCCCAACGCCACTATTTCCACTGCCAAGATCCAGAAGAATGAGCCTGAATATCCAGAGGAGGGGGAGCGTCTTTTCCACTCACAAATGTAGGTGAGGGGTTCGTCACTGAAATTCATTGTCGACATTGGCAGCCAAAAGAACCTCATTTTGGCATAGGTCATGAAGCGGCTGGGCTTACCAACCATAACACACCCGCAACCATACAACATCGGTGGCTTCACCAAGGGAGAGAAATCTGAGTCTGTCAACAATGTCGCCTTCCCTACAACATCAAACCCTTCACAGATGAGGTATTTTGCGATGTTGCACCTCTTAACATTTGTGATGTATTATTAGGACAACCATACTTGTGGAAGCGACATGTTGTATATGAGTCGAGACCTCTCTATATTATTATTTCTTTGGGTAATACATTATAGAGGATATAAGAGGTAGCCCCATCTATCGCCAACTATTTGATCTCTGCCAAGAAATGCAGCAAGATCATCTCCCAAACTAGGAAATTTATTTTCTTTCTAGTTTGCTCTCAAAGTAAGGGGAACATCGTAGCCACATCTATAGCCCCCAAGAAGGGTTAACCCAAACAACAAAATCAGGTGGATACGGTCATGAAAGAATACAAGGACATCTTCTCCTCACCCACAGGGGTACCGTTGCACTTCCAGGTCAAGCATTCGTTCAATCTGACTCCCGGAGCACCTTTACCCAACAGGTCGATATATCACCGCTCCATTATGGAAAATGCCAAGTACAAGCAGTGACATGATGAACATTAGGTGTCACACAAGTTTCAGGTGGGCGAAAAAGTATGGTTGCATTTGTAAAAAGAACGCATTACAAGAGCCCATCGGAAGCTCAGACCACTCCGATATGGCCCTTACACCATTACCAAGACCGGGGGAAACAATTCTTTGGAGCACAACATTCCCCCATTCCTTAGCTTGCACCGAGTATTCAATATGGATCGCCCTCGACCATGCTTCCTACCATGCTTCCTACCATTATTGGACACATCTGACATTGCAGAACAACTCACACCTACAGAGTTAAATCCAAATTGCATGGAACAGGCCACAACTGATCGGATCATGGACATGTAGATCAAGAACACATGACAACAAAGGATCCAACTATATCGAGTTTTCAAAGTAGGCCAACTCCTTCACCAAGGCAAGTGGCTCACTAGGGACTAAGTTCAGCAGAACATTCCTCATCTCATGGAGGAACTCAATGCAATGGGGACCATTGCTTCCTATGGGGGGAGGAATGATCCAGGTGGATAATGGTGGCCACCCGCCTATTCCACTTGGACCCCCACCATTGCTTCTTTCAGTTTCCTTATTTGTAACACAATTTACTATTTTTGGTAGTTTTTCAGGTCCTGAACTTCCAGAGCTGTTTTGAGGCCCTAAACGACGTTTTTTTGGGAAAACTGGGACCAACAAAGGTACTTGGTTGATGTTGGTCATTTAAAATTTGTAGTCCCTGGATAGATCTTTCTAACGAGGTATTGTGCGTGTCAAACAGATATCATATGCCAAAGTTACAACCTCGAGAAGTTGATGTACCAATTTACCCAAACGGGGCCCATAGTTTGGCACTTCATCTCCTAGGGTTAGGTTTTTGGATGTTTAGGGCTTTCCATTGTTTCTCAACAATATATAGGCCTTCAAGCCTCATTGTAACACAGTTCAGAGGCATGCATCCACCACATCTCTTCTCAGAGATAAGCTACCATCACCCTAGCTAGTTTACGTTTCTGTTTGTAAGCATATCTCAGTATTTTACATTAATGAAATGAAGTATTATTTCTGCTGCATCTCTGTATTTATGGTTATATCTGTAATTTGTTGCGTTCCTCTTTAAATCTGGATCAGCCGGTAGGCATGGTTCTTTCAGTAGTGGTACTTGTTCGAATTTGTGTTTCCCCTACTGAATCTTAACAGGGTTCCTCTGTTTAATAATTTTTCCAGGTGTGTTCTCTTTATTTCATACACAGGCCTTTAAGGCTTGACGACTCTTTAGAGAGCGACTGGTTTACGGTGGATTGAACTCTGTTCAACTTTTAGTGTCTGGTTGACACTTTTTCACAATCACGATACATTTTTTTGTTCTGAATGTATTTAAGGGTTTCGTGATGTTCTACGACCTCTTTGTGTTACTATGGATAATAGTTGGTCGACCAATTTGAACTTGTCCATAAGGACTGCTATTTATTTTGAATTTAAGTTATCTTTCATTGATTTTATGAACTACTTGTAGTACTTGGGTGAATTTATATATATGCAGAGAATTCGTTAAATAATTGAGGTTATATAAAGATTTTTTGTTTTTATTTTTATTATTATTTTACTTGACCCCTGTGTATAATGAGAGCATTATAGGAATGGAAGCATGCTAGGAATACTTTGCTGTTTTATTCAAGAGAATAAGATATATCTATGCTATTTGAATTGACATTTTTCTTATAACATTCTTATGATATTATCAGAATTTATTTATGATAAGAAGGGTTGTTGAATTCGTTCTTGCACTGAGAACTTATTTTTTTTATTTGAGTTTTGAGGGACAACTCTAGTTCCACTGGTCCCCTAGCACCACCTGGAGCTAACCCTCTTTGTTGGATTTTACCTGGTGTCTAGGGCTTGGTTGGTTAGTTTCAAACCTACAAGATTGATATTTTGCATTATGCCATTGTCTTGTTTTTTTGCCTATGCTAAAAAAATTATACCGTCATCCTGTCTTTTATTGTACATTTTAAAAACATTTAATTATTTTTGCAGTTTGGAAATTTATATGGTGCAATTTTTGTGATTGAGAGCTCAAAAATTCCACAGTCTGCATTTTTAAGTGTATGTTTCGAGTCTAGAATAAGACTCATTTTTAATTACTTATTTCCTTTTTTTAGTATACTATTAAATTCTTAAGCTACCTCACACTCAGGTTTCTGTGTCTTTTTCAACTAGAACTAGTACACCATCTTTCATCTGACACAGAAACTCACTATATTGAAATTTAACTACAACCTTGTAGTATTCCATATACAACAATTCATTAGGTTAGTACAACATTTTATAAAGCAACAAATGTCAATACTATTTACATCTTTTTCTTGAACAAAATCAAACCATAGGGAAGAGAAATCATCCACCCAACCGTGAGGCCAGTGTTCACTGCACCTTCCCCCCGAGCTAGGCTTACACCGAGGTAGTTCTCTGGACAAATTTATCAGATTCCTTAGACCATGTGATCATTATCAGACTTAGTCTCAAATCCCCAATTATGAGTTTTTAGCCTTAGGCAGACTCCACTAGCCAACCACTTCGATAGTCTTCTCCTCCTTTCCCTCTTCTCTCGCCTCAGGTTCATAATACCCTTTTGGCTTTATTTTTGGAGTCTTTATTTCCCAGGAGGAGTTTGGGTTAGTAACTACCTGTACCCTCAACTTTCCAACTAACTGGGATATGCTTATTCTAGCATTGCTTTCCCAACCATGGTTTAAACAATCAATGTTATGCAAACTTAATAATAATAATAATAAAAAGATTAAACAAGCATTCATATACATCCATTTCTATGTCTCAACCTTCATGGCCCATAGTTCAAAACACATTATTCTTACTATTGTAAATAGTAATTTTATGTTTATGAAGTTACGAGGGGGTCATTACAAATTCAAAATGATTTTAAATTTTATTTTTACAATTTAAAATTATTAAATTTAATTCATATGGTAAATAATTTATTTGATTACTAAGCTGTAAAAAATCCGTCTTTGAATGCAATGAAAATAAATTATGGTATTTTCATGTTAAAAAATTTCAATAAAAACAAAATATTAATATATTCAATTTTTCCTAAATGAAACTTGAATTTATTTTAACAGCTTATAACATGCAAAATGTACATAACATAAATATTATTTTATTTATTTTTTCTAAACAAAACTTTACCACAACCAATTATAGCATGCAAATTATTCAACATGCTCTCTTAGCCATGGGGAAAATTATTCAACAATTTTACACTGTCCTACTTCTTTTCATCCTCATTGTTTTTCCTTCTAATGCACTTGATGTTCCCGACAAATTGTGCTTCCACGACTTTATCTATACACATGGCAGTATATTAGAGAACAATCTGAATACTTCCTTTAATGGTCTTCTTCAACACACCTCCCAAACTGATTTTAACACTTCTGCGTATGGCCAAATATATGGCCTCCCACAATGTATGGACAACACAATAGTCCAACAATGCTGCAACTCCTCACAATAGAGTAGTGACTACAACGAGCAGCAAATATCTAAAACATTAATTATATTTTTTCCATTATGTATTATGAATCGAATTGAATACTGGATGGCACAAAGAAATTACCAATTTACCACTTTAATGTCGACTTCCTCATTTGTTTGGTCATTCGTGTCTGTAATTCACCCCAAAAATCAGTTAACCACTGTCAATTTTGCGTCTACTCGTGAATATGTGAATCTAACAGAACCAAATTTGCTGCACCTATTTTTATCACTAAAAATGAACATTAAAACCTCAGAGAAAGCTTCTCCCAATATGCCAACAACCTCTTAGCAATATAGGTTTCAAGAGGGAGGTAGTTATTATTAACTATTAATTTACTATTAACCTGATATTATTATTAACTATTAACTGATTATTAATCTAACGACTGACTATGGTTCAACCGTCTAACATTAAATTTGAAGGTGCAGAGTGGTGAAAGGTGGCACCTAGGGTAGTCTTTCTCAAAGGGAATTCCTTACGGCGTAAAAATTCAATAACATGTAAGAAAAAATAATTGTTTTACTATAAGAAAAAAATGATTTAAACCTATATAAATTTAATATTAAAAATATAAAAAACAAGTGTAATATGCAGTGTTTCTTCTTAGTACCTTCCTCTTATGTAAAAAATAAAAATAACTGATAGAAGAATAATCTCAATGAGAATAATTATAGGGTAGCATAATATAGAGTTAGTATATTAAAAAAGTGTGGAAAATTAAATTAATTAAAATGGTCACCTAGATGCTCATGGGAGTAGAATAAACAATGATAGGGTGTTCTGTTAAGGCACTATGTGGTTAAAAGATTACCTGTTTAAAACCAATACAACCATGTTAAGTGTTGGTGTGGCCCTCGCTAGTGGTGTTGTTGACTAATTTTCAGGCTTAAAAGCCCTTGCATCCCAGTTACTCAAGTTACTGGACAGACATCCTAGCCGTCTCAAGGCTCACAATACCTAACAAAAAAAATGGACACCTATATGGAAAAATAATTATTAATTATGTAAATTTTTTTTCTTCAAACTATTCAATTTAATATTCAATTTTGATAAATACTTTAATAAACTTTACAATTTGTTCTGAAAATTTTACAAATTAATTAAAAGTCAAACATTTAGTGTGAGAAACTAATTATAATATAGACTTATTACCATGAACATTTGAATGAAATGAACTTGTAAAATAATCGAATGTAAATATTGCATTGAGACTTTTTTTCTTTAGAAAATCTAGTATATGAGATTTGAGTTGAAAATATTAACTTTGTTTTTCTTTTTATAATTGAAATATTGATTTTAATTATAATTAATGGTAGAAATTTTTTTAATGATGATGATGATGATTAACGTCCACTAAGACTGATATGGTCTATCAGAACTTAAGAAATAAGTGGTTAATTGGATTTTTTTTTAATTAATTAATTAATTAATTTTTATTTTTATTTTTTATGCTTCAGAGCGAAACGAATGCGCACGGCTAGGGTTTCTGCAAACCCTGCAACCATTCTAAATTCCTTTTGACTTGGGCAGAAACGATGCGACCTTTGTAGGCTCTGACGGCGTGGATGAGCGCTCACGTAGGGGGAGGGGGGAGGTCCCCTCCTACAAAAATGTAAAAACAGGGGAAACAAGTGCATAAGGTGCAACAACAACAAGAATCGATGGTGGAACTAGAGTCAATGAAATGCCAATACTAGAGGCTCAATGACAGAATAGATTCAGAGGACAGTGCATACCCAGAGCCGTAAAGAAAGCGAGGTTTGTAATACCAAACAAAAAACTAGAGACATACCAAAAGTACATGAAGGACCACGCCCTAATTTGTAAGTTTATTATGGCATGGCCTTTAGAGAAATATCTTGTGAAATGGATACAACAGAAATGCCAACTGAAAAGACATATCGATCTTGAAGCTGGGGGCTAGAGGGTTCTTTACAGTGATCTTCACCAACCTCGAAGACAAGGAATGGATCTTTGAGAACGACCTATACTTCAATTACAATGCATGACTCTTCATGAGGCACTGGGAGGAATGTTATAACCCCTATCTAGAGAAACTGATGGCCGCCCCAGTGTGGGTTAGATTGTTTGGATTTCTAGTGGAGTTTTGGGATCCAGAGATACTGGAAGGTATAAGAATCATTAGGGAGTTTTGTGAAAGTGGAAGATACTACCAAGAGAGGAAGATACACCTCCTACGCATGAATTTGTGTTTACATGAACATAACAAAACCATTTTCGGAGTTTATAGAGCTGGAATATCAAGATGAGGTATGGCAACAAACCATGGATTATGAGCATATTCCCTTTCGATGCAGGCGATGTCACAAGTATGGACACCT
Source organism: Pinus tabuliformis (assembly GCA_031772625.1). Taxonomy (NCBI): domain Eukaryota; kingdom Viridiplantae; phylum Streptophyta; class Pinopsida; order Pinales; family Pinaceae; genus Pinus; species Pinus tabuliformis. The sequence goes on from CM062804.1 coordinate 1,268,643,782, forward strand.
GTACAAATATTTCCCTCTAAACCAAAGCGAAATGGTTGACTCGTTAGAAGTTAAAGGTAGTGGTAAAGGGAAGGAGGATAAGGAAGGGTTTCAAGAGGTCCTAAAGAAGAAAAGGAACGCGAAAATCCCAGCTAACTCGACTAAAAAATAACCAAAGAAAGGATCGAGCTAGAGAAATCGATTCAAGGTATTGACAAAGGAGGAAGAGGAGAGCGTAAATGAATCCAAGGACACAATAAAATTGGATAACCGCCAGAAATAGGCAAAAGGTAGACATAAACCTAAGAGGAAAGTGGAAGAGGAACCCCAAGAGAAAGAAGCCTCAACAATGCAAGAGGAGCAAGAAAATAGGGAAATAGATGCAACGAAGGAAGAGTTGAGCACAAAAGAACATGTGATGAGAAGGTTACTAAATGAATGGAAGCATTTAGACGAGGGATTGATCCCTAAAGAAGAAAAAAAGCTATATCGAGAGACTTTCCTGAGTTTTAAAGCCAAGAAGGCTCTGCTGATGTTAGATCCACTGGATCATCTGGGCTCACAACAAAGGCAGGGGACAAAACCAACCATAATAGGGAAAGGCGGGAAGAAAAGAGGTTGCAAAAACCTACAATAATCCATACAGATGGTGGGAGATATGTTGGTGAATTCTGGAAGGGTGATATCGTTACCAGCGGTGTTCCACCACCTTAACAAACCTTCCCAATGATTATTACATCCTGGAATGTATAAGGCCTAAACAACAGGGGAAAGCAAAGTTACTTGAAATATAGGATTCACAAGGACCACTTGAGTATAATGATCATTCAAGAGACAAAAATTTCAGAAAGTCGACTGAAAGAAACTGTAATATGAGGTGGTAGCACAGGATTTCAACGGGAGCACAAGGGGACTGGCTATCATTTGGAACCTGATGGAGGTGATATTTGATGAATGGGTGAGCTTGCCAAGGATCCTATCAGGAAAGTTTCGACACATTGGGTCTAGAGATTGGGCTATGTTGAGGGGGGTATATGGGCCTCACATTCAAGGGGGAAAAGGAGTTTTCCTTGAAAATCTAGGAAAACTAAAAAGATTATATGAGGAGGAGTTATGGATTCTGGGAGGGGATTTTAACGTTATCACTTTGCTGGAGGAAAAGAAGGGCAGACTTTGAAGGATGGATGCAGATATGGAGGCGTTCAAGGACACAATATAAGGTCTACATCTAGTTGACATACCCACAATCAATGGGGTATTTACTTGGAACAACAGGAGGGGAGGAGCACAACAGGTAGCATCAAGACTGGATTGATTCCCGGTGTTTGAATAGGTCATAAGCGGGGACATATTTTTAGAAGCCTCAATCCTACTTGGCATGGGATTGGATCACTGGTCGATAAGCATAGAGATGGATCTAAAAGAAGGCCCAAAGAACTGACCCTTTCTCTTTGAAACATTTTGGCTACAAGACCCACTATTTATGCAAAAAGTGGAGGGTTGGTGGAATGAAAGTGAGGTGCATGGGAGAAATCACATGCATAACTTTCAACTCAAGCTAAAATACCTCAAAACTCAGATTAATAAATGGAACCAGGAAGAGTTTGGGAACATTGAGAAAGATCAGAAGAAACTAGAAGAGAGCATGAAAGACGTGCACCAAAGAATCATAATAGAGGGCAGATCAGAAAGTCTGGTAGAGACTGAAGGAAGGATCCTAAATCAGCTAGAAGAATGAAGAAAGAAAGAAGAGATCCTTTCAAAGCAGAAATCCCAAATCCAATGGCTCCAGGAGGGAGAACGCAATACATAGTTTTCTACAAGGCAATGATTCAGCACAGGCAACATAACCATATATTCTCACTCAAAGACGACGAGGGGAAATGACTGGTACATCATGAAGAGATGGAAGAATTGGTGGTCAATCATTTCAAGATTTTTCTCTCAGAACCAGACTAGGATAGAGCAAATGCCATTGAGAGAGTCACAAAACACACCCCTCATTTAGTCTCACAGGAAAAAAACATGGCCTTGATGCTGACAGTGACACCGACGAAGGTAGAAGCTCTGGGACTAGATGGGTTTACGAAATAATTCTACCAATATGCATGGAAATTTATAGGTAAGGATATCCTGGAAGTGGTCGAGGAATCACAGAGAAATCAGAAGGTATGCCCGAGTCTCAATTCTACGTTCATTGCTTTGATTCCTAAATCTGCTAAATGGAAAAACCCTCAGGGGTTTGGATCAATTGCGCTATGTAACGTCATTTATAAAATCATCTCCACGGTCACTGTCAAGTGCCTAAAACCTCTCATGTCAACCTTGATTTCACCAGAGAAATCGGGTTTTGTGGAAGGCCGCCAAATAGTGTACGATATCATCACCTCTCAAGAAATGGTTCACTCCCTCAAGCACCTCAAATCTCCTGGTATGATGATTAAGCTGGACCTTTCCAAAGCCTATGACCGTCTGAGCTGGTCCTACCTGAAAAATGTTATGATATCCTTCGGTTTTCAGCATCGATGGGTAAAATGGATATTTTCTCTGGTGTCAACCCTGATGTGCTCGATTATGCTCAATGGTTCCCCATATAGAACCTTTAATCCTACCTGGGGCCTTGAGCATGGGGACCCGGTCTCCCCATTCCTTTTTATTCTTATAGGAGAGGGACTGGGACTGTTCTTGAAAGCATCAATGCAATCCTCCCATCTAAAGGGTCTTAGGCCTTGGGGCTAAGATTTACCCATCACCCATCAACAATTTGTAAACGACATCATGCTTTTTGTCAGGTATCTTTAAGGGAAGCCTAGAAGATCAAGGAAATTCTGCAGGAGTTTATGATGGCCTAAGGAATGATGATTAACAACAAGAAATCAAACATTTTCTTTTTCACTACCCCTAGAGCTACTCACGCTTTCCTAGCTCGCTTGATGGGGTTTGGCATATGGACTATGCCAATGAAGTGTCTAGGGATGCCTCTAGCATTCAATTCCCTCAGAACCTCCTGCTGGTAAGACCTCCTTGTTAGCCTCCAAGCGAAGTTGAGAGGATAGGCGTTTCGTGCTCTCAACTTAGCAGGTAGAATTGTGCTACTTAAAGTTGTCCTCCAATCTATCCCGATATACCAAATCTCTGGTATGGTGGCCCCTAAAACCTCCTGCTCTGCCATGGTTGATATTTTTATAAAATTTATATGGAAAGGGGATCAGAAAGGAAGGAAATGAGCCTTGGTTTCCTAGAACACGTTAACTCTCCCTAAGCTTACTTGTGGTCTAAGCTTCAGAGACCCGTACATAGTAAACCAAGTCATGGGAGCTAAGTTATGGTGGAGATGGATAAAAGGTGGACCCAAATTATGGAAAAAAATATGGACACAGAAGTATAGTATGCCAATCCAACCTGAAGATATACTTAAATATAGGGATCCTCCTCAAGGATCAACCACTTGAAGCTTGGCATCAAAGAACATGGACCTTATCATTAAACCTTTTTTTTTTTCTTCTGGGAAATTTGAAATGGTCGTACAACCCTATTTTGGCAGGATTCTTGGCAACAAAGAGAAAAATTATTTAGTTGACGTATACAACTAGCAAGAATTATTATATAGTGGAATAGTTCTAGAAAAACAACCCCCAAAGCGCAGGATGGTGTAAATGGAAGGAGATAGGAGACTAGCCAAACCCACCATCCTCAGAGTAATGGAAAACTATGGATCAGGAACTCCAATCAAGGAAGATAACGTATCAAGAGGGGAAAGACATTCTAAGGTGGGGATACACAAATAAAGGCACCTTCAGCGTTAAGGAGGCATATATGCTTAGAATGGAGGGGCACCAAAATCACCAATGTTCATCATGGAAGAAGATATGGACGAGAAAATTCTGGCAAAAAAAATTGCTCAGTTTCTATGGCTGATTGGTCACGGGAAAATCCTCACATGGGGCCAACTTCAGAAAATATGCCAGTAAGGCCCCTCCTGGTTCATTCTTTTTGGGCAACACATTGAAACTTTCGAACATATTTTAGAACACTTTCCATTTTCCAAATAAAAAATGGAACCAACTTAGGAATGTTTTTGGCCATTTAGATAGAGATCCCCTGAGCATCAATGAAACCATAATCCAATGGTGTGAAAGGATCTTCTTGAGCCCCGTTGTCAATAGAGATTGGAACTTAGCCCTGGGATTTATAGCTTGGGCTATATGGAAATAAATAAGCAGTAGAATTTTCAAAGATAGACAAAACACTCAGGAGATAGTCTAGGAAGAGATCACACAAAATATAAGAGAGACTTTGTTAGATATAAGACTTATGTGATCCATAATGTTGATATCAATCTTTTGGATTAATCACATTGTTAGGATTTGGTTGACGTTTCGAACTAGCTAATGTGGTTTGAAACGTCGAACAAATCCTAACGATGTGATTAATATGAAAGACTAATATCAATAAGAGAGATTATTCTATCAGAGAAATGGCACCCGAATGATTGGTAAGTCGCCCCTGCAGAAGCACAAATCCTGAAAATGTTGAATTTATCAGCAAGTATGATAGCCCCCAATTCATGGAAAGTCTTAAATTCCCCCATATCACCATCAATACATTTTACAAGGCCTCTGCAAGGTTTTATCGAATTAAGATTTAACGGGGACTCGAAAGGAAATTCTGGAAATGCAGGTTTTGGTGGCTTATTCAGGGACCATAAAATGAAAACCAGACTAATCTTTGCTGAAAACTATGGGTATGCCAATAAGAATGAGGCATAACTGCAGTCAAATAGGGCTTGCTCTTAGCTCAGAAAATAGGCTACAAAAGACTAGTGATAGAAGGGGATTCACGATTGGTAGTGGACACCATTAAGAATTTAATTCAAGGCTCACATTGGGGGAAACTAAGTCACAATAGGTGCATAGCCCATTTAGCATAGGAGGTGGGAGACATTCTGCCCATGTTTGACTACATCATCACCTCTCATGTCAGACGGGAAGGGAATAAAGCAACTAATTTCTTCGCAAACTCGGGTTATGGCCATCCAAGAAGGATGCTAGAAAAGGCATGACCACCAAACCCAATGGAGAGTGAGCTAACTCCACTCCAAGGCATCCTAGAGAAAGATAACAAGGATAATCAACAACAAGAAGTGAGAACGAATCACCATTCCTGATCGAGGTGCGAGTTGACATTAGTGGGTTGTACAGGCCAGAGGCATGATTCAATTAATTAGAAGTGTCCTCGCCACCCTTCGCATGCAACCAACAATTGGAGCGGTGGCAGAAATCATGCGAGAGTTATCGCATGGGGGCAGCAGAGTGTTAAAGACATTTGGAGGGGGGAAAACTTGTTTCAAATGTTAATGAGAGCATTGTGGGTGATATCGGTTTTTTGGAGGTGGAGAGCAAGGGTAACTTGGGACAATCGGAGGCAGTGGACATCTACTGAACTTGGTAGTGAATCCTGATATGTTATCAGTCACCATCCTGAACTTTTAGTTAGAATGGTGATGAATATTAAACCTTGTGTCGAGGAATTGCTAGTGTCTCGGCTGTGGGGTGACGATTTTTGGAGGGGCCAAAGGCATAGCCTCGTTGGGCTCCAGTTCAGGTCGACGTTAATTGTTTTTCTTATCCCTGTGTTTGTGGAATTCATGATCTGTTTCTCTGATGGGTGGATGCATGGTAGAGAGAATCAAGAATAAAGATGGTGTAAGTCTCCCACCCATGGGGTTGGAAGAGTGGACAGGGGGTTGGATCTGTAGAATTTGGGGGGGTGATTCATCCAACATCGGTAAAGGGAGAGTTAGGTGCTCAAGAAAGCCCAGATATACCATCTGGTGGTAGGGGGAAGGCATCAAAGCTCGGTCAGTCAAACCTCGGGTTAGCCTGGCCCTGTGGTCTCAAATTTCCTGGGTTGGGAACCTTGGCTCAGACGGTACTCATCTTAGAGATTGGGGGAGGGTTTGGAGTGACGTCAAGCAATTGAAGCTGACCATGGTCAAAGCGGGCCTGAATCCCAGTGTTCAAGCATCCTATAAGGAGTCGTTTTGCAAAGGGTTTGGTGGGAGATGGGCTCAGCCCTGCGGCAGTCTTGAAACCCATTTCATTCCTTGTAATTGTGTTTGGTTGATGAATTCGAATAATTCTGGAAAGTATATCTATAATATTGATGACATGGTGATAATAGGTATGGCTCTGTACTATTCATTTAAACTCTGCAATGGGTAGAGGAAGGCTTGCAATTATGAGGACATTAGAAACCTATGTTGGTATTCAAATCCATGCAGACAATAGAGGGGGTTCCTTACTTGGCTCCTTACTTGGCTGGTGTCTTTTGACTTTGAAGCAGGTCTGTAGTGGGGGCGAGACCGTTGGCAGTGTCGAGCACTCGAACTGCAGCCCTGGGAAATAGGAAAACTGAGAGCGCATGGAAGTGAAGAGAATTTTACAAATGGAGGCAACATAATGGCTCGGGTGAAGGGGATAAAGAATAATGAAGGATGAAACCACAGTTGAGGGAGGCAGAGAAAGATGGCCCCGTCTCCGAGAAGCCAGCCCAAATCCTGCAGCAGGGTGACAAGGATGGGATGTGGGCATATGCTAGCCTTGCGTATCATTGATGAAGCAGCCCAAGCTTACCATGCCAACAACTCTAATCAAATTAGGCAATTAATATCAGTGTGGGAAGAAGAAATTTGACAGATAGTGGAAGACTTCGATCTGGACTTGGATGAGTGGCAAGTAGTAGCCCCGGATCCAGGTCATACTAGAGGGAGAGTTACTTAGTACAAAAAGGTTGTGCACCTATTTGGCTGAAGAGTATCCTGGCGAAAGCTATGGAACAATTTCCTCTGGACCTGCATGCAGCCCCTCAGAGGCATTCTGTGAAGTTAGATTTTAACAAAGAATTGCAAAAATTTTAGTTCCAATTGCAGCAACGGAGTGGTAGGTTGAGCCGGATCAAGCAACACATCCCATGCATAGCTCACTCGGAGTTGCTTGGTTCTACAATGAAGAACCCTGCTCCGTGGATTCCGTTGATGATGAATAATGACAGGGCACCCATGATCTTCTTTTGAATGCTTTTGTTATATAGTTATGGACTTATTATCAGTTATGTTTATAGTTATTTAGAGAATAGGAAGTACAAAGACTCTCAGGTTTATATAGCATGGCTGAACAAACTTATGTTCTTTTGCTTATAGATGACATATTTTGCAACTAGGTGGACAACATACTTGGTTTCCCACTAGGCATGTTGAGACCACATAACTCATGGATATATGGATGTAACCTGTCTTATTTCCGAAAATTAATAGAAAGGCACCACCAAGCTTACAAAAAAAAAAAACATTTATGTGATAAAAAAGGAGGGAAAGAAGCATTCCGAGGTCACTGTAGTTTTGCTCGCTGAACAAGTCGAGGAGGTTAGTAGTGGGGAAAATGTTTTGGAAATGAGAGTGGATGTGAGTAAGGACCAGACAATCCAAGATAAAGTTCTTTTCATCTCCTACTCTCTTAATATCACAAAAGAAGCATATTCTTTCGTCCCAATGTAATTTAAAATAATAATTATTAGATTAATTTCTTTAAAAAAAATTAAATTCTATAATAATATTATTATTATATACTTAAAATTGAAAAATTCAAACTTTAATAACTTGTTAAAAAATAAAATATATCTCTCATTTAGAATTCTTCTACTTTCTTCTTTAACCGTTGACTTCATATTGCAAAGATTATCTTATGACTCAATCACTTGTATATTTGATTTGTTATGAGCTTTAAGAACCAAGACATTTGACAACTAAATTGCTTTAATTTCCACCATAACATATTCGCCCACATAAAATATTGGTTTTGTAAAACATTCGACTTATCGAAAAGGTTTTATCAAAAGTACTATGCATATTGAAGACTAGGGGTTGAAGTTCAATGCCCAACAACCTTATTATATAGTTTTAGGGTTCATATTATTTGTTTTTAACAACACCTTCTCAATATCAAAATTGAATTTTGAACCCTCATTAATATTTTTTTTTAATGATTTAGAAAACTTTTTAATAGACCCAAACTGATATAAACTAATATCTTCAATGCAAAGCATGAGGACATAAATATACAATTAAATTTTGATTTTTACACTTGATGATTAATATTATTGTAAATATTTGTATAGTAGTTTCAAGTAAATAATGTTTTACATTATTTTCCATTCTTAATTGTGACAGTGATCACCACCAACAATCTTTAACTGACTGTTTACATAAACAAGGACAATGTTATTTAATAACAGGTTGAAATTTTTATTAATTAATTATTTTAGTTTAATAATTTTAATAAAAATTATATAAAACTAGTCACTTCATAGTATCATGTGTATTAAATTATAGTACAATTTATTAACATGTGGCATTTTAAAGTATTTTTAGTTTTTTTAATTTTTTAAATTCAATATTTTATTTTGATAATTCTAATTAAAACCCCATAAAAATTGTCATTTCAGTGTACTTAACCAATAGAAAATTAGGAATAATGAATTTTATAAAATCTAAAATATATTTTTATTTAAATAAAAAATAGAATTAATATAATATTTTTTTTAAAACTTTAGAAAACTTTATTACAAAACAAAAGATAATTAAAAGTCATATAAGTTTGACTAAAAACTAATTACAATATAACTACCTTCGACACAGGTATAATAAATTCAAATATAAAATCAATGATGACGTATTGTTATAGCCCTAGCTTTTAACAAAGAATAATAAAAGTTTTTCAAATTTTATTTACTTTAATATTAATATTTGCATTTGAATAATAAAAGTTTTTAAAATTTAATTTAATTTAATATTAATATTTGCATGTGTACATAGTGTGGTTAATAAATTTTGAATTTAACTATGAGAAAAACTTTGTTTAAAGTTATTTTTGGGCAACAGGGGTGGCAAGAGGAGGAGGGGTTTTTTATGGTCTTAGAAAAATCAAAGGTTTAGAGTGTTTATGGAGCTTAGGGAAGATGACATATAATTAGCCATATGCTTATAGTTTATTTCGAGTCATTCTTCTCGCCAAAGAATTTCATGTCTCTTCTCTCATTGTGTGTGGTGGCTTCATTTTAATAATTGATCATTTGGTCAAAGAATCTTCCCCTAGAGACAATTTTTTGGAAAATCTTCTAAATCAGATTAAGAAGGTATCAAAAGATATCCCAAAGATGAGTTCCAAGCATATTCCTAGGGATAATAACCATAAAGCAGATCAATGTGCCAACCAAGGTTATGATTTGAAGTTTGGAGAGTTGAGAGTTAATGGTTAATTAAGACCATCCTCCACCCCTTAGTGGATTAAGCATGAATCCTATATTCAAAAATAAAAAATTTTGTGGGGGCTTGCTAGTCAATGACAATATGGGGAAATATGTTGTAATCGAGGATTACATTTTGAAGTGGGCTATACGTACTACAAGTTTCGTTTTATTTTGGGGCTATATTAGAAGGTATTCACCTTCAAAGACCCATATATGCTTAATATCAGTTGTATTCCTCTTCGAGGATAATTTTGGTTCAAAGTCTATAGATGATACTGAAGAGGGAAGAAAATTGTAATGTAACTCCCTATGTACAACTATGACATAAGCACGATATTTGGATTTAACTATAAAGGAAAAAACAATTTTAAGTTATTTTAAAATGACATAAATATGTAAATTAAAATTTGGTTTTAGAAAGAATTTAAGAGGAAAATGAAAAGTAGTGAAAGCTTCAATAGAGATATACTAATTTTGATTAGAAAATTATTAAAATAAGCAGTTAAAGCAATTTAAAAGTTGACAACTTCAATCATTTTTTTGTTAAAATTCCTTTTTAATTAGATATAAAGTTTGTTCCCCATATGAGGTGAAGAATAAAGGGTGGGTGCAGGATAGAGCCACCACCATCACCCTACTCAATGAAGGGGGTAGACATGACCGTCCCATCGTCCACCTGTCTCACGAATTAAATCATAACTTTGCATGTCAATCACACTCCTAGGAATTCATTGCAAAGGGCGGATAATCCAAGGAAGATCTGACTCGATAGTGTTGTTTAATATATGTGACAAGGAGGTTAGGGGTGTTATTATAGTTGATTCTTTGTGGCAACTTGCCATCTCTCAACCCAATTTTTATTTTCATTTGATTGTTTCTATCTTCTTTCGGGGGGTAAGACCAGGTCTCCCTAACCTCCCCCCACCCAACCCACGATGCTTAACACCCAGCCTTAGCCTAATTTTGTAATCAAGATGGTGGTTTCTTGGTGCATAGGAAAAGTGTTGTTTAGAGGAAGAATTGAAGGGTTGCAGAATGTTAATAGGTGGTGGTGGGAGCCTGTTGCCACAGAGGAATGTGTGGGCATCAACTACTAGTGCGACGGTCTTCTCCTTCTTCTTATACATGGTGTCTTCTCCTCCAATTGCGCAAAGGAATTAGGTGTACCACCTCCTTGATTCAACTTGAACTTTGTTTCTGATCTTTCATGGTGGTAACATTTATATGTTAGCTATTAGTTCCTATTTTCCTATGTCTATTTCATGGTGGAGTGGAACTTCCCTTATGGTGACAGCTGTGTATGACTCGTCTACCTTCCAGACAGGCCCTTTGACACCTCTATTAGCTAAGACCATCTTGTACCATGCCTGATCCGTTTCTTTCTTTGTGCTCATTCGCTGCATCGACCCCTTCCTTGCATTGTCATATTCACATGCTTTTACTCTCCTGGGTGGCATTCCACAATCCATTTTCCACACTTCATGCTTATTGTCTCACTTTCTTCAATCCCCATGCCACATCAACGTATTGGGATTCAAAGAGGCTTATTTAGTAGGGTTGAGGGCAATGCACAAGGCCACTTATGTGCATACTCTACTACCCAAATATATCACATGTAGACCCATGATCACATCTAGTATGAAATTCACCATGAAACACCAAAGGTTATGGCTAAAAAGACGAATTCTCTAATGCAGAGGTCTTGGCCTCAGGTGCTGAGTGGGTTTTGACCTATGCCATACTTGGGGGTAGAAAAATCAGTATATTTTCACTATCGAGTTTTGTTGGTATATTAAATATCTCTTAGGTAAAGTTCTACTAGAGAGAAATGAAGCCAATAGAGAAATATCTCTCCATCTCGATGACATCCAGGTTGGGCACAAGGACATGTCTCTTGAGCACTGGGATATGGAACTTTGGTTGGGTCACATTGAGGCCATATTATCTCACGGCATGGGCTGAAAATCGTCGTGCAACCTTACATACCCCATTGATGTTTACACTTCCACATGAGCCACTCTATGGCTCATAGTTTTGTTGGCAGGAACTCCCCTTTGGGAGACTTCATGTTTCTTGTTTATACTATTTATAGGAAACAATATTGTAATTTTGATAAGCTTAGATATATGTATTACATAAGAAAAATTGATGTTAGCAGTATGATTAGAAAATGACTCGACCATTGTCAGATAGATGTCATTTTTTGGACTAAATCTCTATTCTTTCATTGTTGGTTTTGTTTCCCTAGTGACAGGCCACGATGACAAAAGTGTTAGCGTGTTAGCTATGGATGTACATGGATGTATCTTCCTCATTAATAAATAGAGTGATTTAATTTACCCCAAAAAAAATGTTTGAAATTTTAGAAATTTTTGTTGTTGTCAAACTTTGATCACGATAGTTTACTTTTAAGGATAAAGTTATTTTAAAACATTCAAAATAAATAGTTGGTCTGAGAAAAGTCAAGAAAAATGAAAGGTACAAGTTTAAAAGGAGGAAAAATATTCCATATTTTCATTTTTTTCTAGTTTGTCATTATCAATATTAGGTGAGATAATTTTTGTTTAAATAGTAATTTTGGATTCATGAAATTACTTAGTTTAATGCAAAAATGGATTCAACTCCTATGAATTATCTCACCATAAGTATAATGTGCAATGATCCAATATATAAATTTTCCATTAATTGAAATGATTCTTGTTAGACTTCAAGTCAAAAATGATAATTCCGATTGTTATATTTAACACCTAGAAAAATACCAATTCATAACAAGTTTAGACTATGTTGGGCCCCTTATTTTGAATATTGATGCAAACATGTTTTTGCAACAAGAAAGGATAGAATGGAGATGATTCAAAAAATAGAAAATATGGGAGTTACACCACATACAGAAAAGGTTTTTAATAACATTAAGGAACCTTGATGTTAAAGGGAGATTAAGACCAGATCAATACACATGACTCTAGGTGATGAAAGGATGAAGTAGTGAAAGGAAAAAAACCTAGCTAGACCAGAAATATCTAATGATTAGTTCATTTAGCTAGGATTAGAGGAAGACTAATGGCCTTACACATTTTGAATGTACCTTCCCACCCTTGAGTAAAGTACCATATAACGTAAAGACTTTGTCTTGAGAGAGGGTAGCTTATTGAATGCTTGTTGATATGGTTAATACTTTTAGGTTGTTATTCATTGTAATTTATTATTATTTTTATGGTAACCATTATTAAGGGGTTTGGAGTTAATTCTAGTTCAATTCTTTGTTGATACGTTATATATGGTTGAAATCCTGACCCACCAATAGATGATGGATTGGTTTATATTGAAAATTAATGGAATGAGGCTCCCATTTAAAGATTCCATTGTCTTTCTTTTATATGGTGATGACATATTCTATTATTGTTCCTTATCTATGTTATTGAATGAATTCAATATACTTGCATCTATGTTGTGCAATTAAGTAAGATGGTGGTTTTGGTTGTGTTGGTCCTTTGATTAATGAATGCAAAAATATTGGTTGTGATCCACTCGACTAATTATTGCTTAACAGTTAAGGGGGGAGTATGGGTAATGGGATGGTTGTTAGTCATGATAGTCATACTGTGCGAGACTTGTACAAATTTTAGTCTCAATAGAGTGTTGTAACTGAGACTTTCCCCTTCATGGGGATTGAAGATGTTAATGCTTACACTACAAAGGTCCCCCTTTTGTTTATGATCAACGTGGAACTTGGTCTAAAAATGGTATAATAGAAAGTTACATTTCCAAGACTTTTCATAATATGCATGGCATTCAAACATTATGAGCGACACGTTCACCTAGAGCTATTTAGATTATTATGGATCAAGAAGATTTATCTCTTCGAAAAGTAGTTCACTACTAGTTTTCCATCTTGTTGGATGCATGAAAACTATGACACTATGAAATATTTTGGGTGAGGTTTCTAATGGTACTATTTGAATGGTTTAATAGGTTAGGAAAATACCATATAACCTAAGTGGCAGAAGAGGAGAGAGATCTAGTAGAATGCTCAAAATCTAGTTGCATTATAGAGATTCAATCATGAGGTTCTGAAGGTTTCCAATCTCTAGGTTAAGACAACAATAAAAGGCCACATTGTTAAGTTTGCAATGGAGCTAAATCGACATTTTTAAGAGAAAAGGAGTAGTTCAAAAGGGATCTCGTAGAAAGTTGGTGAAAGGGGGCATAACTTAGGTGAAGCTATCCTTGGCAGAGGAGGATACATGCCCTTCAATCCACTAACCATGGAAGCATATGGCCTTGTGCATGGGGGTGACATAAGATGGAGTTGGAGAAAGTGAATAATTAAAGGAGGACAAAACTGTGAAGAAAATAGAGACTCTAAAGAGAGCATAATGAGCATTGAAAAGGGACATGATAACCAAGGAGTTGTGGCTAAACAAGATGTGGCACTTTTTTGAAAGTGAAGAAATATTGAAAGAACAATGGATAGAGAAGAGAGTATAGAAATGCATCTTAAGGAGTTCGAAGGGTTGTGAAAACAAGTAAAAAGGGTAGTTTGATGTTGAAAAAGTGGTATTGCTAGCAAATGAGAGTATGAATAATGGACTTGATGGGGAAGTAGCATCTAAAGAGATGGAAAAGGAAACAAATGGATCAAAGCAAGTAGGTGAGCATGTTTAATTAGATAAATTGGGACAATATGATAAGGAGTTGTGTTTAAGGGAAACACAAATTGGATCACGGGGAAGATTCTCCTACACTGGTGAGACAATAAAGGTTGAAGAATGAGAGTGATTCTAAAGGAATTTCAAAACCATTTGATTCTCATGATGCGAAATAAAGGACTATGATAGAGGCCCATATAGTTCTCTTGTAAACATAATCTTAGTGATCCTAGAAAACCTCTATATCATTTTACTTTTTGTTTGGTTGGATTTTATTGCAAGTGTGTTTTGATAGTTTGATCATACTAAAAATGACCTAATCTTGCACATACAATGTTAACATCTCACAAGTTTATGAATCCTGTATTAATAATAAAATGGAATAGGACTAATATTTTTGGCACCGTTGCTAGGGAGATTCTAAAGGGACTATAGAGTTCATAGTTTGGTTCTTTTGTTTTTTGTTTTTGTTTCTACATATGATTTTGTTGCACTAATATTTGTAGGTTTTAACCCTATACAGGAATTAACTGCAAACAAATTCTTAAAAACAAAACAAAAAATATACAATGGCAAGTACATAAAAATATACACAAAGATTTTCTCTTGGAACCCAAAACCAGGAAAATTAGATTGATTTTTCATTATATTTCATTTAACATTATAATACATTATATACATGCCGAAGTATTCATAAAACCCAATCCACTAACCCTGGATTAAAATATAATCATAGTTTCCTTGACCGGATCTACAAAATACCATGGGAAAAACCAACATGACTAAAATCATGGGTGGGTCTATCTATGCCCAACACAATGTAACAATGTGTGGAATTAGTCATGGAAAGAATATAACACATACCCAACATTATCCCACTTGTTGTTGTCTTTCCACACAAGGGGCCACAAGAGTGCACAATAATTGGTCCAGGGCTGCAATTCCCAATGTTTCTCTACACCAAGAAAAATTCTTAGTGCTCACAAACTTTGTCAATGCATTTGCAACATCCTTCACTAAAGTGTCCACCTTTACCATCAACACCTTTTTGTCTTCAACCATATCCCTCACAAAGCGATACTGAACATCAATATGCTTTATCTTTGAATGATAAGCATGATTCTTTGCTAAGAAAATTTCACTTTGGTTGTCACAATCAATCCTTAAATCTCGTTGTACCAATCCCATACATGAACACAATATTTGTAACCAAACTGCTTCCTTGCTTGCATGAGTCGTTGCCATGTATTCAGCCTCTGCAGTTGAAAGTACCACTATAGATAGTCTCTTGCTCATCCAACTAACTGCTCCTCCTATTAGTGCCAGTCAGTTCATCCTATACCCAATGATCAAATATTCTATTACAAGGTATTGTTAGGGTGTCAAGTCAATTTTTTGTCATTTTAGTGAATCTTCAAATAACAATTTGGTCTCTGGTTGTTGTGTCTAGGTCACTACTGCTCCATTCACTTATTCATGGTCTTCATAACTCATCGAGGTCATTCTCCTGTTCGAGGTATCATATCTTCATTTAAATGTCTTGGGTCATGAAATGTTTAAATTCCTCATTTTAGGTAATGCTCTAGGGTTTCACTCCATGTGTCATCATGATACCATATGTCAAAACAAAAACATGTCCATCAGGTGATTCAATGGCTAAAGGAAGTTAGAAGCTTAGGGAAAGAAAAATAAAGGTAAAGGTAATGTTTTATTTCAAATAAGACAATGCTGCATTACACTACCTCTTCTCATCATTTTTCATAGGGACATTTTTGCTTCAAAATATGTTTCTGACCAAATGGAGAACAATTTTACAAAAGTGAAAGAGGTTTTTGTCAATTATAGTCAAAGGAACAAAAACCTCCTTCATTTTATTAACACATGTTATTATTTGAGAGAAATTCCCAAACTACGCTTTCTATAGGAGTGTTGCTGCACTTCTGGACAGTTTGACTTCAAGACAATTTTTCAGGGATTTGGAGTAGGTGTTGGCAGTACTTAAGGACTCTATTGTGTAGCATACATCATAATATTTCCAACCATACCACTTTCAGCCCAAAAATCCTCTAGTAAGGCAGTCAAAAGTGCTCTGCAAGTTGGCAATGTGCTTATGTCAGAGACACCTTGCGTTTTTTGAGCGACCTTGGGAAAATCAAATTTACTCCCTGTTGGAGTGTCCAAATTACATTCTTGATGAGTCCATCTTGTAGAAGACTTCAAGAGCTTTCCAAGGAGCTATCAAGTTAGAAATTTGGAGAAGTTTAAGGCCTCCAAATGGCGCCGTGTTTTTGGAGGTGGCGTTGCGCTTCTGGGAGAGGTGCTGCACTTTTGTGAACTACGCTGCGCTTCTGTCAACGGCACTGTGCTCAGGGCAGAGTATCCAAAAACTTGCCAAAAATCGCCCAAATTTAGAATTCAAGCTTGCATTCCAATTTTTTATTCCTCTAAGCTATTTTGCAAGTAAGTATACTCATCTTACTCCCTCTTTT
Source organism: Pinus tabuliformis (assembly GCA_031772625.1). Lineage (NCBI taxonomy): Eukaryota > Viridiplantae > Streptophyta > Pinopsida > Pinales > Pinaceae > Pinus > Pinus tabuliformis. The sequence continues at coordinate 1,268,660,205 of CM062804.1, forward strand.
CCTTTGGCAAAGTAAATGAATGATGGTAAGTTTAAATCATCTAGGGTTTGTATGAATCTCATGCTTTAAAGCTTGAAAATGGTGAGTTTAGTCAGATAAAATATTCAAACCATATAATATTGTTATCCCTACCTATGTTTGCATACAAATTACCATTTCATTCACCAAACAAATTTTTTCCTTTCATTTTACTCCATCTTCCTACAAACCCTAGCTCTGCCTATCAAAACGAGCAGTTTTCCTAGCTATGACTTTTTAAAATTTTATTGCTTATTTTCCCTCATTCATTTCCCTCCATTTAAACTTCCTGATATTTCTAAAACCCCTACCCATATCTCAAAATTTCCCTATCACCATTTTCCTTCCCTAACTCCCTCATTTCACCATTTCACTCATTCCTCACAATTTTTTCCATTTTCCTGTTATCTAGGGTTTTCATAATGGAGGGAGACTCTTCACCATCAAAAAAGAGAAAAAAACATAAAGGAGGGAGGATTCTAAGATATGAGCCTACAAACTGCAATGAAATCAACTCTTCACCATTCATTAAACAATGCTTTGAAGATTTTAGTTGCCTAGGGTTTTGTTAAAGGGTGGGTGAAGTAGGTTTTCATGAGCAGCTCACCGATTGGATTGCCACCAATTTGAAGGGAGAAAAGCCATCATAGCAGGGATTGAATTTACATTCTCAGTAGCTACCATCTCTCTTGCCACAGGGATACCTAATCATGGGGAGTATTGGTTCAAGGGCATGAGCCTAGATCTTGAGCAATACAAATCTTTCTTAAAATCACCTTATAAAGAGGCCCATTCACACATCATTCCATTCAGATATCTGTTAGAAAAGTATGCGCCATTGATGAAGGCTATAATGAAGTTTTTCACCTGTGAGGGGATATTTTATAGATTATATGGGTACCACATTAGGCTTCTAATGCATTTCACAGCTCTGAAACCTCTCAACATGTGCAAATACATGTGTAGAAGTCTTATCAAAATGTATGAAAAGGTGCAAATGAAAAGTAAAGAACACTACCCAACTCTTTTTCATCACAGTTTGATAAAAGTTGTAGTCCTCCATCAATTGGCTGAAAATAACATGGTATGGGATACCTTCATAGAAACAACTTTGTGGTGGCATGAAATTACTTCATCAAGACATCATCAAGACATATCAGCACAACATATGGAGGTAGGGTCATCAAGAAAATTAGAGGAAGTTCCCAAGGCACCTAGACTTGAGGTAACTAAAATATATTAGAGAGGAAAAAGGCTTGTGTTTAGTTCTAAAATTGAGAAAAGGGCCAAGCTTTCTACCTTTGCACAACAAGGATCGCATGTACAGGATGAGGAACTATTTGAGCATGATTTTGAACTAGTTGACTTGGAGGCAACAGATGAAACTTCAAACTTGCAACAAGTTATCAAGGATAAGTATTCCCAAATCAGAGAGCTCATGGACAATTTGGCAAGGGCCATATTCATCATTTCTTTCCTTGAGCAAGAAAACAGTTAGCTCAAGGTCAAACAACTAATCATGGAGAAAGAGCAATCCAAGGTGTTGCAGCAAGGAGACAAAGGTAAATCAGTGTTAGAGAAATATGAAAATAATGAAAAGGAAAAGTAGATTGGAAAGAAGAAGCGAAGAACAAAGTGTCTCAAAAGGGCATTGAAGAAAGAAAAAGAACAAAACCTATTGGATGAAGACTTGGATATTGAAGACAAAATTGCTTTGAATATTAGTGAAGACAAAGAGTATTGGTTAGGTAAGGTCAATGGACATCTAGAGAAACTTCTTGAGAAGGCTAACATAGATAACCAGCTATTGAGGCACATGGCCCACCACAACCAAACCGGGAACATGATTTGCAGCATCAAGCTCAAGCAAATGAAAAACAAGCTAAAGGAAACCCTAAAATACAAAAATGAGAGGGATAACTTGGATATGCTTGCTGAAGCATCCATGAGAGCATAACATACCTCATTTTTCACTTCTGGACCAATTTTGGGAGTTTTCTACGCATTTTTGGTATTTTGGTGAATTTTGGTGCAAAACTCAGAAATTGCACTAGTCACATAAACACAATGCCTTGGCACTGCGATTTTTTCTTAGAGATCCAAACGACAAGTGGCTTGCATTTTTGGAAATCTGGTGGCCTCCTCTCAAAACCCATTTCATCAGATTTCGGGGATAGGGCTCAAAATTTGAGAAAATGAGAAAAAGGGGGTTAAAATTAAACATTCTGCCCCTCTTTTTGACAGGCACTGCGCTTTTTGAGATACCTTGGGAGAATCCATTTGTCAAGGCCTTCCCATGAGTCATTTTCAAAAATTCAAGATGTTATAGAAACTAGACAGGAAAGGCTAGTTTACCATTCTTTCAGATTTCAAATTTGACTTCAAAAAGGGACTTAAAAGTGGTGTAAATGTTGGCTCTGCTCTTCTGCGATTTTTTGAGTTTTCAATTAAAATTTCCACTGTGTATTTCTTAGTTTTCTAGTTTGACTTTGTCAAAGGTAACTTAATGATGTAAATTCAGTAGTTCGAAGTCTAGATGATGTAATCATGAAAAAATAGGCATGATAGGTTGTTTTTATGGTTAATTAGGCCTCATAAATGAAGCAAAACTCAAATCAAAGTATAAGAGAAGAGTTTGCTTTTGACCTTCTCACTCTCACTTGTTGGTTGAGAGATTCTTGGAAACTGTTCCACCACTTAGGGATTCGACCCTTGAAGGTGGGGAATTTGTTTGTTTGACTCTTCATTTCTCATTTAGAGAGAAGGGTTGGACTTCAGAGGAGAGGAATTTTATCTTATGCTTTCATGTAGTTAATTGAGGAGCAGTTGCAGCTATTTTTTAGGAATACATGTGCAGAGAATTTGTGATGTTGTTTTCTTTCTGTATCAATTTCTTATGAATGAATCCATCTCTCTTAACATTATTTTCTTTCCTCGGTGATTTTCTTGAAAGTTATATAGGCATAATTCTTTATATTCAAACTTCTGTTTATGTGGAAAATCATGTCTGTGTATTTCTTCTTCAAGATTAATGAATTCATGGTAATACATGCTCATTATGACTTTCTAAACTTTCCAGACCCTACACTACATTGACCAAACTCTTAAATCCATCACAAGACATTTCTATCTTTCTCCTCTTTATGCATGCTACTGAAACCCTTTAAGACCTTGACCTAATTGCTTTTTCTCATCCATGGTCGAGCAACCTAAAAACCCTAAATTTTCAAAAATCAACTAAAATTATTATATCTAGCCTAAAATACATTACTCTTCCAGTCATTGACTATGAAATCCTTGGAGAGATCCCTCTCTGGTTTATGAGTGCTAGCTGCTGAACTCCAAGTGGTTTGAAGTTACCTCTTTCAATCTCCTCCTCAGCTTGGAACATTGTAGAGGATAACATTTTGGCACCGTTGTCGGGGAATGAAAGATTGTATCTTCCCTAGGAAATAAATACAAGGATGAGATCTGATTGCTGAAGGTGAACAATGATGAGATGTAAGAAAGGTTATGCATATTTCACCTGGCGAATCCAGTGCCGAAGACCAAAGAATTAGAATTCTCATGGCGACTCCACTGTTCAAAAGCCGATAGTTTGAAGAACTTCTTGGTGACTTAACTATTTTCAAAATGGATTCAACTACTCGAAGGTATGCTCCTATGAATCAAACTCACATTCCTGGTTTTCCGAATTGTATTCCTTGTATAGATTGGCAAACAGGGCTGCCAAAGTTTAAAGGTCAGGATGGAGAAGATGCTAGTTTGCATTTGGTCAAATTTCATTTTCATATTCACAGATTAATGACTAAGTTTCTTGAAGGTTGTCTGATGAAGATCTTCATGGCTACCTTGTAGGAAATAGCGAGGAAATGGTATGAGAGTCTACCATTTGCTAGTTTATTTTCTCTAAAGGATTTTCATTCAGTTTTCTTTCAACATTATCAAAATTGCAATTTTTCTTTATCAATGATGGATATATGTTGTGAGATTTATGAAAATTTCATTAAATTCCTTGAAAATTCGTATGGGGATGAAGAATGTATGGAAAAATATATATTAGAATCCGTTTATGATTTTTCCTCCCAACAAGGATCTGCAGCTTCCTCCTTGGATGAAACAGACTAGGATCAAAATAGAGAAAGGCCTACTCCTCATCTTGAAAATGAAAATCACCAAGCCAATGTTGATCTTTATAAAACTCAATGTTCTCCTTTGTCTGAATATGAAATAGATCAGCTCTTGAAAAGCCATATTACAACCCAAGTTAAGGCAAGTTTGCAACGTTCTCGCAGTCAAGAATGTGTGAGTGAAATTTCTTCCATTATTGAAAATGAAAATATGGATTTAAATGATGTCAGTCATGAGACTGATGAAACTATACAAAGTTGTTGTGAGTAAGCCAATTTGTGATGTAGATTTCTTGCATGGAGATCAACTAACATGGATTGTTTTCTTTCATGAAGAGGATAGGGCTAACATGTTTCATAATCATGAAAAATGCTTTATATTCAAGGATTATTAAGACTATGAATTGGAAGAGTATGAGTCTAAGAAAGACAATATAACAGAGATAGATTCAGAGTTGCTCATGCTTGAGGAATTTACAACCAATACACAGGTAGCAGAAATCCATACTTCCCTATGCCTTCCTATGGATCAACAACCAAGTATCCTTTCAAATAAAAAAGAAAGGAGTACTTGTATTTTTGTTGGATTTCAAGACAAGGTAAAATTTCAGATTTTTAAGGATCCTTACACTCATTTACTACAGTCAATAGGGAAGATGGACTTTCTTGTATTTATGGATCATGAGCACATCTTAGTGGACACTCAGAGTTTCCTAGCTTTTTTTTATTCTACCCGCTCAAGGAAAGTACAAGAAAAATTCAAATAAGTAGCCATTTGCTGGATTGGTTACACTGGAGGGAACATTACACATGACTGTATATACATCTTCAATAGGTGGGCAGTTATCATCAGGATTTGAAGCTTGAGGTGAAGGCCCTAAGATCCTGATGGTATGCTACCATAAGTAAGTTCATTCAATATGTTTTTTTATAGTAAATTCAGTTAGTCAGTGATTTTTTAGTTTTTAGTTTAGTTTTTGCCTTCTAACTCCATGCCAAATGGATGAGGCTACTTGGTCTATGGTGTTCTTGACACCTCTAAGGAGCTTCCATACCCAACAGGAGCCAATGTTAGTGTCATCCAGTTAATCATGTCACTAGTGATCAAATATGCTCTTATAAGGTGTTGTTAGGGTATCAAGTCAATTTTTTGTCATTTCAGTGAATCTTCAAATAGAAATTTGGTCACTGGCTGTTGTGTCTAGGTCAGTGTTGTTCCCTTCACTTACTCATGGCCTTCATCACTCATCATGGTCATTGTCTTCTTCAAGGTATCATATCTTCATTTAAATATCTTTGGTCATGAAATGGTTAAATTCCTCATTTTAGGTCATGGTCTAGGGTTTCACTCCATGTGTCATCATGATACTATATGTTAAAAGAAAAACATGTCCATCGTGTTATTCAATGGTTAAAGGAAGTTAGCGGCTTAGGGAAAGAAAAATAAAGGTAAAGGTAATGTTTTATTTCAAATAAGACAATGCTGCAGTACACTACCTCTTCTCATCATTTCTCATAGGGACATTTTTTGCTTCAAAATATGTTTCTAACCAAAAGTAGAAGAATTTTACAAAAGTGAAAGAGGTTTTTGTAAATTATAGTCCAAGGAACAAAAACCTCCTTCTGTTTATGCACAAGTGTTATGATTCGAGAGAAATACCCAAACTACACTTGCTACAAGAGAGTTGCTGCACTTCTAGATAATTTGACTTCAAGACATTTTTTCAGGGATTTGGAGTAGGTGTTGGCAGTGCTTAAGGACTCTATTATGTAGAAGACATCATAATATTTCCAACAATGCCACTTTTAGCCCAAAACTCCTCCAGGAAGGCAGTCAAAACTGCTCTGCAAGTTGGCACTGTTCGTTTGTCAAAGACACCCTACGTTTTTGGAGCGACCTTAGGAAAATCAAATTTTTCTCCCTGTTCGATTGTCCAAATTACATTCTTGATGAGTCCATATTGTAGCAGACTTCTATAGATTTTTCCGATAAGCTAACAAGATCTCAATTTAGAGCTGTTTAAGGCCTCCAAAAGTGGGTTGCAAGTTGGCATTGCGTTTCTGGAGGTGGCGCTGTGCTTTTGGGAGAGGCGCTACGCTTCTGTGAACTGCGTTGCGCTTCTGTCAACCGTACTACGCTTAGGTCAGAGTATCCAAAAACTTGCCAAAAATCACCCATATTCATAATTAAAGTTTGCGTTCCAATTTTTTATTCCTCTAAGCTATTTTGCAAGTAAGTATACTAATCTTACTCCCTCTTTTCCTGTGCTTTTCCTTTGGCAAAGTAAATGAATGATGGTAAGTTTAAATCATCTAGGGTTTGTATGAATATCATGCTTTAAATCTTGCAAATAGTGAGTTTAGTCAGCTAAAACATTCAAACCCTATAAAATTTATATCCCTACCTCTGTTTGCATACAAATTACCATTTCATGCACCAAACAAATCTTTTCCTTTCAATTTACTCCATCTTCCTACAAACCCTAGCTCTACCTATCAAAATGAGCAATTTTTCTAGCTATGACTATTTTTTAATTTTTCTTGCTTATTTTCCCTCATTCATTTCCCTCCATTTCAACTTCTTGAGATTTATAAAACCATTACCCATCTCTCAAAATTTCCCTATCACCATTTCCCTTCCCTAACTCCCTCATTTCACCATTTCACTCATTCCTCACTGTTTTTTCCATTTTCTTGTTATCCAGGGTTTTCATAATGGAGGGAGACTCTTCACCATCAAAAAAAAGAAAACATCACAAATAAGGGAGGATTCTGAGATATGAGCCTACAAACTGCAATGAAATCAAATCTTCACCATTCATTAAACAATGCTTTGAAGATATCAGCAGCCTAGGGTTTTATCAAAGGGTGGGTGAAGTAGGTTTTCATGAGCAACTCATTGATTGGATTTCTGCCAATTTGAAGGGAGAAAAAGCATCATAGCAGGGATTGAATTTACATTCTCAGTAGCTTCCATCTCTCTTGCCACAAGGATACCTAATCATGGGGAGTACTGGTTCAAAGGCATGAGCCTAGATCTTGAGCAATACAAACCTTTCTTAAAATCACCCTACAAAGAGGCTCATTCACACCTCATTCCATTCAGATATTTGTTGGAAAAGTATGTGCCACTGATGAAGGTTGTAATGAAGTTTTTCACCTATGAGGGGAGATTTTCTAGATTATATGGGTACCACATTAGCCTGCTAATGCATTTCAGAGCTCTGAAACATCTTAACATGTGCAATTATCTGTGTAGAAGTCTTATCAAAATGTATGAAAAGGTACAAATGAAAAGTAAAGAACATCGCGCAAGTATTTTTCATCAGAGTTTGATAAAAGTTGTAGTCCTCCATCAGTTGGTAGAAAAGAACATGGCATGGGCTACCTTCATAGAAACAACTTTGCAGTGGCATGAACTACTTCATCAAGTCATGATCAAGACACATCAACAAAAAATATGGAGGTAGGGTCATAAAGAAAATCAGAGGAAGTTCCCAAGGAACCTAAACCTGAACGTAACTAAAATATATTAGAGAGGAAAAAGGCTTGTGTTTACTTCTGAAAATGAGAAAAGGGCCAAGATTTCTACATCAACACAACAGGGATCACATGTACACAATGAGGAACTAATTGAGCATGATTTTGAACTAACTGACTTGGAGGCAGCAGATGAACCTTCAAACTTGCAACAAGTTATCAAGGAGAAGGATTCCCAAATTAGAGAGCTCATGGACAATTTGGCAAGGGCCAGATTCATCATTTCTTTCCTTGAGCAAGAAAACGGTCATCTCAAGGCCAAATAGCTAATCATGGAGAAAGAGCAATCCAAGGTGTTTCAACAAGGAGACATACGTAAAACAGTGTTAGAGCATGATGAACATAATGAATACGAAAATAACATTGGAAAGAAGAAGCCAAGAACAAAGGGTCTCAAAAGGGCATTGAAGAAAGAAAAAGAACAAAACCTTCTGGATGAAGACTTGGACATTGAAGACAAAATTGCTTGGGAGATTAGTGAAGACAGAGAGTATTGGTTAGGTAAGTTCAATGGCCTTCTAGAGCAGCTTCTTAACAAGGCTAACATATGTAACCAACTATTGAGGCACATGTCCCATCACTACCAAACTAGAAATATGATTTGCAACATCAAGCTCAAGCAAATGAAAAACAAGCTAAAGGAAACCCTAAAATACAAAAATGAGAGGGATAAATTGGAGATGCTTCTGAAGAATCCATGAGAGCATAAAATACCTCATTTTTCACTTCTAGACCAATTTTGGGAGTTTTCTAAGCATTTTTGGTTTTTGGTGAATTTTGGTGCAAAACTTAGAAATTGCACTAGTGACAGAAACAGTGCTGCGATTTTTCCTCAAAGCTCAAAATAACAAGTGGCTTGCATTTTTAGAAATATGGTAGCTTCCTCTCAAAACCCATTTCATCAGATTTCGTAGATAGGGCTCATAATTTGAGAAAAATGAGAAAAAGGGGTTAAAATTCAACATTCTGCCCCTCTTTTTGACAGGCGCTGCGCTTTTGGAGACACCTTGGGAGAATCAATTTTTGAAGGCCTTCCCATGGGTAATTTTCAAAAATTCAAGATGTTCTGGAAACCAGACAAGCAAGGCTAGTTTACTATTCTCTCATATTTCAAATTTGACTTTAGAAAGGCACCTAAAAGTGGCCTCAAAGCTAGCACTGTGCTTCTGCAATGTTCTGAGTTTTCAATTAAAATTTCCACTGTGTAATTTCTCAGTTTTCTAGTTTGACTTGGTCAAAGGTAACTTAATGATGTAAATTCAGTATTTCAAAGTCTAGATGATGTAATCATGAATAAATAGGCATGATATGTTGTTTTTATGGTTAATTAGGCCTCATAAACGAAGCAAAACTCAAATCAAAGTCTAAGAGAAGAGTTTGTTTTTGACCTCCTCACTCTCACTTATTGGTTGAGAAATTCTTGGAAACCGTTTCACCACTTAGGGATTCGACCCATGAAGGTGGGAAATCTATTTTTTTGAGTCTATATGTATCATTTCTCATTCAGAGAGAAGGGTTGGACTTCATAGGAGAGGACTTGTATCTTATGCTTTCATACAATTAATCAAGGAGCAGTTGCAACTATTTTTCAGGAATACATGTGCAATGCATTTGTGATATTGTTTTATTTCTATATCTGTTTCTTATGAATGAATCCATCTCTCTTAACATTATTTTGTTTTGCTCGGTGATTTTCCTTACAGTTATATAGGCAAAATTCTTTATATTCAAACCTCTGTTTATGTGGAAAATCATGTCTGTGTATTTCTTTTTCTAGATTAATGAATTCATGGTAATACATGCTCATTATGACTTTCTAAACTTTTCAAACCCTACACTACATTGACCAAAATCTTAAATCCATCACAAGACATTGCTATCTTGCTCCTCTTTATGCCTACTACTGAAACCCTTTGAGACCTTGACCTAATTGCTTTTTCTCATCCCTGGTCCAACAACCTAAAAACCCTAAATTTTCAAAAACTCAACTAAAACTATTATATCTAGCCTAAAATCCATTTCTCTTCCAGTCATTTACTGTGAAATCCTTAGAGAGATCCCTCTCTAGTTTAGCAGGGCTAGCTACTGAACTACAAGTGGTTTGAAGTTACCTCTTTCAATCTCCTCCTTAGCCTGGGACATTGTAGAGGATAACATTTTAGCTCTGTTGCGGGGGAAATAAAGATAATGTATTCCCTGGGAAAGAACAACAATGATCAGATCTGATTGCTGATGGTGAATAGTGATCAGGCACAAGAAAGGCTGTGCATATTTCACCTAGTGACTCCGGTGTCGAAGAATCCAAAGAATTAGAATTCTCATGGCGACTCCACTGTTCAAAAACTGATAGTTTGAAGAACTTCTCGGTGACTTAACTATTTTCAAAATGGATTCAACTGCTTGAAGGTATGCTCCTACGAATCAAACTCACATTCCTGGTTTTTCGAATCGTATTCCTTGTATAGATTGGAAAACAGGTCTGCCAAAGTTTAAAGGCCAGGATGGAGAAGATGCTAATTTGCATTTGGTCAAATTTCATTTTCATGTTCGCAGATTAAAGACTAAGTTTCCTGAAGATTGTATGATGGTTACCTTGGAGGAAACAACGAGGAAATGGTATGAGAGTCTACCATCTGCTAGTTTATATTATCTAAAGGATTTTCTTTCAGTTTTCTTTCAACATTATCAAAGTTGCAATTTTTCCTTATCAATGATGGATAGATGTTGTGAGATTTCTGAAAATTTCATTAAATTTCTTGAAAATTCGTATGGGGATGAAGAATGTATGGAAGAAGAAATATTAGAAGCCCTTTATGATTTTTCCTCCTAACAAGAATTTGCAGCTTCCTCCTTAGATGAAACAGACTGGGATCAAAATAGAGAAAGGCCTACTCCTGATCTTGAAAATGAAAATCACCAAGATAATGTTGATCTCTATAAAACTTATGTTTCTCCTCTGTCTGAAGATGAAATAGATCAACTCCTGAAAAGCCATGTTACAATCCAAGTTAAGGCAGGTTCATAGTGTTCACACAATCAAGAATGTGTGAGTGAAATTTCTCCCATTATTGAAAATAAAAATCTGGGTTGGAATGATGATAGTCATGAGACTGATGAAACTATACAGGAAGTTGTTGTGAGTAATCCAATTTGTGATGTAGATTTCCTGCAAGGAGATAAGCTAACAGGGACTGTTTTTTTTCATGAAGAGGATATGGCTAACATGTTTAATAATCTTGAAAAATGTTTTCTTTTCAAGGATGATTTAGACTATGAATTGGAAGAGTATGAGTCTAAGATAGAAAATATACTAGAGATAGAATCAGAGTTGCTCATGCTTTAGGAATTTACAACCAACACTCAGGTAGTAGAAAGTCATACTTCCCTATGCCTTCCTATGGATCAACAACCAAGTATTCTTTCAGATCAAAATGAAAGGAGTACTTGTATTTTTGTTGGATTTCAAGACAAGGTAACATTTCATATTTTTAAGGATCCTTACACTGATTTGCTATAGTCAACAGGGAATATGGACTTTCTTGTATTTATGGATCATGAGCACATCTTCAGTGGACACTCAGAGTTGCCTAGCTTTTGTTTGTTCTACCTGCTCAAGGAAAGTACAAGCATAATTCAAATAAGTAGCCATTTGTTGGACTGGTTACACTAGAAGGATCATTACACATGATTGTATATACATATCCAACAGGTGGGTAGTTATCATTAGGATTTGAAGCTCGAGGTGGAGGTCCTAAGATCTTGATGGTTTGCTGCCATAAGTAAGTTCATTCAACATGTTTTTTTATAGTAAAGTCAGTTAGTCAGTTAGTTTTCAGTTTGGTCTTTGCCTTCTGAATCCATGCCCAATGGATAAGGTTACTTGGTATACGGTGTTACTGACACATCCAAGGAGCTGCCATCCCCAGTTGGAGCCAATATTAGTGTCAGCCAGTTCAGCTTATCACCAGTGATCAAATATGCTCTTACAAGGTGGTGTTAGGGTGTCAAGTCAATTTTTTGTCATTTCACTGAATATTCAAATAATAATTTGATCATTGGCTGGTGTGTCTAGGTCACCACTGCTCCCTTCACTTACTCACGGTCTTCATCAATTATCATGGTCATTGTCTTCTTCAAGGTATCATATCTTCATTTAAGTGTCTTGGGTCATGAAATGGTTAAATTCCTCATTTTAGGTAATGGTTTAGGGTTTCACTCCATGTGTCATCATGATACCATATGTAAAAAAAAACATGTCCATCATGTGGTTCAGTGGGTAAAGGAAGCTATCATCTTAGGGAAAGAAAAATAAAGGTAAAGGTAATGTTTTATTTCACATAAGACAATGCTGTAGTACACTACCTCTTCTCATCATTTCTCATAGGGACATTTTTTCTTCAAAATATAGTTATGACCAAATGGAGTATATTTTTACAAAAGTGAAAGAGGTTTTTATAGATTATAGTCTAGGGAACAAAAACCTCATTCAGTTTATGTACACGTTTTATGATTTGAGAGAAATACCCAAACTACACTTGCTACAGGAGAGTTGCTGCACTTATGGACAGTTTGACTTCAAGACAATTTTTAAGGGATTTGAATTAGGTGTTGGCAGTGTTTAAGGACTCTATTATGTAGAAGACATCATAATATTTCCAAAAATACCACGTTCAGCCCAAAACTCCTCTAAGAAGTTAGTCAAAAGTGCTCTGCAAGTTGGCATTGTTCGTTTTTTAGAGACACCTTGTGTTTTAGAGTGACCTTGGGAAAATCAAAATTTTCTCCCTGTTGGAGTGTGAAAATTACATATTTGATGAGTCTATCTTGTAGCAGACTTCTAGAGCTCTCCAAAGAGATATCAAGTTCGCAATTCGGAGTAGTGTAAGGCCTCCAAAAGCGGGTTGCAAGTTGGCACTCCTTTTTTGGAGGTGGCGCTGCGCTTCTGGGCGACGTGCTACGCTTATGTGAACTGCACTGCGCTTCTATTAACGGTGCTATGCTTAGGTCAAAGTATCCTAAAACTTGCCAAAAATCACCCAAATTCATAATTCAAGCCTGTATTCCAATTTTTTATTCCTCTAAGCTATTTTGCAAGTAAGTATACTCATCTTACTCCCTCTTTTCCTTTGGCAAAGTAAATGAATGATGGTAAGTTTAAATCGTTTAGGGTTTGTATGAATCTCATGCTTTAAAGCTTGCAAATGTTTTGTTTAGTCAGCTAAAACATTCAAACCCTATACAATTGCTATCCCTACCTTTGTTTGCATACAAATTACCATTTCATTCAATAAACAAACCTTTTCCTTTCAGTTTACTCCATCTTCCTACAAACCCTAACTCTACCTATCAAAATGAGCAGTTTTCCTAGATATGACTGTTTTTAATATTTTCTTGCTTATTTTCCCTCATTCATTTCCCTCCATTTCAACTTGCTGAGATTTCTAAAACCCCTACCCATCTCTCAAAATTTCCCTATCACCATTTCCCTTCCCTAAATCTCTCATTTCACCATTTCACTCATTCCTCACTGGTTTTTCCATTTTCCTGTTATATAGGGTTTTCATATTGGAGGGAGACTCTTCACCATCAGAAAAATGAGAGAAATGGGCTAAATTCAACACTTTGCCCCTCTTATTGACAGGCGTTGACACCTTGGGAGAATCAGTTTTTGAAGGCCTTCCCATGGGTCATTTAAAAAATTCAAGATGTTATAGAAACTAGACAAGCAAGTCTAGTTTACCGTTCTCTTAGATTTCAAATTTGACTTCAGAAAGGCACCTAAAAGTGGCCTCAAATTTGGCGCTACACTTCTTCAATTTTTCGAGTTTTCAATTAAAATTTCCATTGTGTATTTCTCAGTTTTCCAATTTGACTTGGTCAAAGGTAACTTAATGATGTAACTTTAGTAGTTCGAAGTTTAGATGATGTAATAATGAATAAATAGGCATGATAGGTTGTTTTTATGGTTAATTAGGCCTCATGAATGAAGCAAAACTCAAATCAAAGTCTAAAAGAAGAGTTTGTTTTTGACCTTATCACTCTCACTTGTTGGTTGAGAGATTCTTGGAAACTGTTTCACCACTTAGGGATTCGACCCCTAAAGGTGGGGAATCTAATTGTTTGAGTCTATATGTATCATTTCTCATTCAAAGAGAAGGGTTGGAATTCAGAGGAGAGGACTTGTATCTTATCCTTTCATACAGTTAATCACGAAGGAGTTGCAAATATTTTTCAGGAATACACGTGCAGTGAGTTTGTGATGTTGTTTTCTTTCTATATCAGTTTCTTATGAATGAGTCCATCTTTCTTAACATTATTTTCTTTCCTCGGTGATTTTCCTTACAATTATATAGGCATAATTATTTATATTCAAACCTTTGTTTATGTGGAAAATCATGTTTGTGTATTTCTTCTTTTAGATTAATGAATTCATGGTAATACATGCTCATTATGACTTTCTAAAATTTTCAGACCCTACCCTACATTGACCAAACTCTTAAATCCATCACAAGACATTGCTATCTTTCTCCTCTTTATGCCTGCTACTGAAACCCTTTGAGACCTTGACCTAATTGATTTTTCTCATCCCTGGTCCAACAACCTAGAAAATCTATTTTTTCAAAAACTCAACTAAAACTATTATATCTAGCCTAAAATCCATTTCTCTTCCAATCATTGATTGTGAAATCCATGTAGATCCCTCTTTGGTTTAGTAGGGCTAGTTGCTGCATTGCAAGTGGTTTGAAGTTACCTCTTTCAATCTCCTCCTTAGTCTGGGACATTGTAGAGAATAACACCTCCAAATAGGCTAAACACATAACCAATTGTATATATTCTCTAATCAAGATCTTCTGCCCTATTTTCCTCAACAAATCCATGTATTTCCAACACCCTATCCAATCCCAGTCTTCCTTGGCAGCACAAACCATAAACACTATATCCAATGCTCCTTCCCTTGTTTTGACATAAACATGCTCAATACTCCCACATTATGTGCAATGTTTAGTATGGTACATACCATTGCATACATCAAGCTACTAATTGCACTCACATATGGAACACAAGACATGTCCTCTTCTTCTTCCTATGTCTTGGGACACTATTCAACATATAACTTTGCACCTACAGGAATAGGAACCTTTACTGGCTTATTATCCAACATATTAAACGTCTATAATATTGTCTCAACATACTTCCTCTGGTTTAACTAGAGCTTCCTCTTTTCCCAATCTCATTTAATTTCCATGCCCAAAATATAGTTTGCAACACCAAGATCCTTCATGTCGAATTTAGAGGATAATTGGGTCTTCACATCTTGGATAATTTCTATGTCATTTCCAATCAACAACATATCATCCACATACAAGACCAAATAAATAACATGGTCACCAATTAATTAAAAATACACACAATGATCCGCTTTGCTCCTTATGAAGCTAAGTCCCTGCATATATGTATTAAATTTTTGATACCACATCCTTGGTGACTTCTTTAACCCATATAAATACTTTTTAAACCTGCATACGAGTTATTTCTTACCCTTCATTGCAAATCCTTCTGGTTGCTTCATGTAGATCTCTTCTTCGAGATCCCTGTGATGAAATTTTGTCTTCACATCCATTTGTTATACCTCAACATCAAAAGAAAAAATAACGTATAAAAGTAATCTAATAGAAGCTAACTCGACAACAGGAGAAAAAATATTGCCAAAACCAATTCCAAACACCTTAGAGTAACCTTTTTCCCCCAATTTAGCTTTGTATTTCTCCACCTTGTCTTCTGCATTCATAGTCTTCTTAAACACATATTTGTTTCCAGTGGGTTTCCTTCCAGCCGACAACTCCACTAGATCCCAAGCCTTATTTTTTTCCAAGGCTTCCATTTCTTCAACCATGGACTATTTCCATAGTTTTCCTTCCTCTAAATACACTACCTCCCTTACAAATATGGGATCATCATCAATAATAGATAAAGAAAAATTTGAACAAAAATCAGATGGAGTATGCCTCTATGGTTGCCTTCTTTCCTGAATTAATATCCTAAAAAATGGAGCATATGGTTCTTCTTCCTCTAGTTCATGTTCTTCTGTGGAGTCTGGTTCTTCCTCCTTCAGTTCAAACTCTATCTTCTTTGGTTTCTTTTCTTTTGGTAGGAATTCCTGTTTAACAACATCCTTTACTTCTCTAAATACCGCATCCCTAATATGTTGAAGAATCCAGGGGAGTTAGCATTAGATATATTCTTCTATACTTGATAACAATTTGTGAAATTCTTTTACTATTTATCTTATCTTGATCTTCTTCTTATTATGAGTGTGTGTGTTCACTTCATCAAATTGCTACCAAAACAAAGAGACAAGAACACAAGGAATTGACATTCTATTAGGGTCAAAACCTCTCCCTCTTGGAGAGAAAAACCCCCACCTAATTCTTCTTATAGAGATTGTAATTGATGAACACCAAGATCATTATACTTGACCCTCTATGCTACTATAAGACCAAGACACCAATCCTCTTCCTTTGTTACTATTGAGATCATCATCATTGCTCCACCATTGAAGCCATCACTACTGGACCACTGAGATCTTCATTACTGTTGCAACACCATTGCCTCACCGAGGAATTCACTGAGTGATCCGGATTTAAACAGGAACGCAAAAAATTACAGAGATAACCATATACACAAAGATGCAACGGAAATAATACTTCATTTCATTAATGGAAAATACTGAAATATGCTTACAACCAGAAATGGAAATAAACCAGCTAGGGCGATGGTAGCTTATCTCTGAGAAGAGATGTGGTGGCTACATGCCTCTGAACTGTCTTACAATGAGGCTCGAAGGCCTATTTATTGTTGAGAAACAATGGAAAACCCTTAACATTCCAAAACCTAACCCTAGGAGATGAAACGCCAAACTGTGGGCCCCGTTTGGGTAAATTGGTACATCAACTTCCCGGGGTCGTAACTTTGGCATACGATCTCCGTTTGACGCGTACAATAGCTCGTTAGAAAGATCTATCCGAGCACTACTACTTTGGGAAGGGAAACATTGGCCCATGGACCCATGTTGCCCCAGATTTCCCAAAAAACATCGTTTAGGGCCTCAAAACGGCTCCAGAGTTCAGGACCTGAAAAACTGCTAAAAATAGTAAGTTGTGCTACAATTAAGGAAACTGAAAATGCTGAGAGAAACAATGGTGGGGGTCCAGGTGGACTTGGCAGGTGGCCACCAATATCCACCTGGATCATTCCTCCTCCCTTAGGAAGCAATGGTCCCCATTGCGTTGAGTTCCTCCATGAGATGAGGAAACTTTTGCTGAACTTGTTCCCTGGTGAGCCACTTGCCTTGCTGAAGGAGTTGGCATGCTTTGACAACTCGATACAATTGGATATTATGTTGGCGAGTGTTCTTGATCTGTGTGTCCATGATCCGATCAGTTGCAGCTTGTTCCATGCAATCTGGATTTAATTCTGTGGGTTTGAGCTATTTTGCAATGTCGGATGTGTCTAGCAATGGTGGAAAGTATGGCCGAAGGCGGTCCACATTGAACACTGGGTGCAGGCCAAGGAATGGGGGAATGCTGAGCTCAAATGCATTGTCTCCCATAACCTTAGTAATGGTGTAAGGACCATATAAGAGTGGTCTCAGTTTCCGATAGGCTCTAGTAAGGCGTTCCTTTTGCAAATGCAACCAGACTTTGTCGCCCACCTGAAACTTGTGTGGCACCCAATGTTGATCATGTCGCTACTTGTACTTGGCATTTGATTTCTCTAGAATGTCATGGACCTGCTGGCGAATATGTTGGATGCGCTCAATGAAGCTAGTGGCCTTATCTGTTTCGGACTGGACATGAGTTGAATTTATGTGAGTAGCTGCAAGTGGCATGGCCACATCAATGGGGCATAGTGGCTGGAATCCCAAACCCACCTGAAAAGGGCTATGGCCAATGGAGCTGTGAAGAGCTCGGTTGTAGCTGTGCTGAACATAGGGGAGGCTCTCATCCCATGTGCGTGGATGCTTTGAGTTATACATGCGTAGAATGTGCACAATCATCCTATTGACAACCTCTCTCTGGCCATCAGTTTGAGGATGGAAGGCTGTGGACTTCGTGAGTTTGGTGTCCAGCATTGACCAGAGACTGGAACAAAATGTGCTGAGAAACCGACTGTCCAGATCTGAGATGATAGACTGTGGGATCCCAAAGTGCACCCACACTAGTTCAAAGAAGAGTTTAGTAGTGGCTTCTGCTGTGATATTCTTCTTGCAGGTCGCCATAATGGCCATCTTCGAGAACCTGTCGACGACCACAAAAACACAGTAATTTCCATGCTTAGTGGAAGGAAGGCCTGACATGTAATCCATGGAGATGGATTCCCAAGGTCGACTAGGGGTAGGAAACGGGGTATAGAGGCCGTGCTTCTTAATGATCGGTTTGGCAATGGCACAGGCAGTACATGATCTGATGTACTTCCCAACATCTTGTCGAAGATTCCGCCAATAGAAATAATTTTGCAGTACTGCCACTGTTTTCTCGACCCCGAAATGCCCAGCAGCCCAACTGTAGTGTGCTTCCCAAATCATCTTGGCACGCTCGCTTGAAGGAACACAAAGGTGACCCAGGTGGCATAACAGGGCATCCTTGAGGTGAAAATCTGGAACATGCCGACCCTCCAAGAGTGTCTGGTATGTGTGGCCGAATTCTGGGTCACTTTTGTAGAGAAGTGGCCAATCAGAAGTCTCATGCCCACAAGAGTTGAGAACGGTGGTTAACGCCATGATCGGTGGTCGATTGAGGCAATCTGCAACATTATTGGTGCTGCCCTTCTTATACTTGATATTCAAGTGGAACTGTTGCAGGTATGTAAACCACTTCTGATGGCGATCATTTTGCAATTTACCTTGGGTCTGTATGAACTGCAGGGGTCAGTGGTCTGTGTGGATGACCATTTCCTTCCCCAAAATGTAATGCTAGGAGATGAAACGCCAAACTGTGGGCCCCGTTTGGGTAAATTGGTACATCAACTTCCCGAGGTCGTAACTTTGGCATACGATCTTCGTTTGACGCGTACAATAGCTCGTTAGAAAGATCTATCCGATCACTACCACTTTGGGAATGGCAACATCGGTCCATGGACCCATGTTGCCCCAGATTTCCCAAAAAACGTCATTTAGGGCCTCAAAACGGCTCCAGAAGTTCAGGACCTGAAAAACTGCTAAAAATAGTAAGTTGTGCTACAATTAAGGAAACTGAAAATGCTGAGAGAAACAATGGTGGGGGTCCAGGTGGACTTGGCAGGTGGCCACCAATATCCACCTGGATCACTGAGATCTCCATATACATGAATGAGAGATGCAGTGAGATCACTGTTGCGTCATTGCTACACCACTGATACCTTCATTGGAACACCACCGAGAACATGAATGCATCACTATGACTGTGTTTAGAATGTCAGCCGAGATAAAGTGTATCACTGTGTGATCATAGAGATCCTTTTCATCATAAATATACCAAGATTGTAACCACGTTTAGTTTGCTGAGACAGTTGTGACTGTGTCTATAATACATTCTGAGACAGTGACTGAACTCTTTCACTTCATCCCAAATTCCTACACCATTGTATCCACTCGAAAACATTGTTCACTGGTACTTGTCTGAGATATATGTACCCTGTACTTGACTGAGATTTCTGCGTGTCCGAGATTCTATCCTCACTGTACATACCTCCGAAAACTTCAGAGATGTCCGAGATTTTCTGTGTCTTTTATGGATACCCCAACTGGGTATATATAGTGGTTATGTCTCTAGTTTGAGCCAACTTATCCAAGTGAACTGACATGTTATCCTTTAGTTATTTAATATATTTTTGCAGGCCAACATGATGTCTTTTCATCTCTTTGTTTGCAGGCTTCTTCTTTGAAGGATGGTGGTTGTCTTGGAGGGCTACTTGACACTAGGCTGATTCATGTTCATTACATAAATGCTCAAGAAGATCTCTTCAATATAATTTTGATTCTTTGACTTTTCTAGACCTATAGAATGAACAAGAAACTCATTCATATAATTTATAAAAATAATAATTCTTTTTCTTGACAAGTACAAAGGTCAAAATTACATTGACAATTACCAAACCTAGTTACCCTTTTCTTCAACACTCTCTCTTAACTAGGGAGGTATTTACAATGGTACTTGGTTATTCTCAATCTGAACAATTTCTCATAAGAAGAATCAAATTGGTAATCATATCTGTATAACATCATATCAATTAACATTGTCATAGTGCAAGGGCTTTACTAAAAACTCCATCTCTCGATGAGACCATGAGCTACAATGTTGGTGAGACCAATGATCTATAGATACCTTCATCATTGTCTCTCAAGGTACATACCCACCTCGGTGTTCACCAAGTATGACCTTCTAGGACTATTATTATATTGGGTTCCTAGCCTTCAAAGAATATCAATCCTCTTGCCTACCCTTATATTGGATGCCCTACACATCCTCAAAGAGTATCAGATGCTAAATGATTACCCAATCCTATCATTCTTTCTTCCCAAGTGAAAACATGAATGTTGTGTCTATCATGTGTCTACATTTCCTTTCATGGCCTTCATCTAGACTTATGGTTTTTATTCATGGTCTAGTGCATGACACATGAAATGGAAAAACACAATTGTCACTCCTTTGTAATCAAGGGTGATCCAATTCAAACTCCCTCTTGATCAGGCACCTGTCAGAGATCCCTCTTAGCTATGGACTCTTTTATACATCATCAACTTCTTCTTCATGGGTTTTTCAGTTGCTTGATCAAATTTTCTTCATGATGTCATGAAATTTAGTTGAGCTTCTTCCTTGTAGGGAAACAACCATCGATCACTTTCCTTATTATTCCGTCATGTCATTCCTTTCTTCCTGGAAAGTTTCATTCTTGGCATACATGTGGAACTTTCTTCACATGGCTACTTATTTTCTCTCCACACTTCTTTCATAAGTTTTACTTACAAGTCTTGTTTTAATAGCCCTACATGAAATCATCTAGATGTTATTCAAGAAATCAAAACATCATATTAAATTAAATCATACCTTGCGAGATGAATCTTCATCATGACATCTTCTTGTAGGCATCAACATCCTGCACACTTATTGACATATCTCCCAAAGATAGCCATTGTCAAGGGTCTTCATCTTTTTCACACTTTCATGAGAGTCTTTATATCTTTCATGGATATTTCCTAGTCAAATATTCTTGGTCTTTTGGATGTTGATTTCCTTCATCATGGTTGCATATCTCACAATCTCTTCCTTCCTCACACATCCCATTTCCTGGAGCTTTTAATCATAGTTTCTTAGTCAACTACCTCATACTTCATATGAGGACATATTATGTTGATTTCATCTAGTGTGACTTATGCCTTCCTGCATTCTTTCAGAGGAGAATATCCTTTTTATCTTGATCATGCTTCTCAAGATAGAATTAATGATCCATTTCTACTTGAAATCATATGACATGACATTATAATATTAAATACAATCATACATACCTCATTTTACCTTTAGGTCATCTAGGATTCTTCCAACAACTTCCTTGATTGAAGAGATCTTCAATCCCTTGATCTGCTTCATGTCATCACACCATTATCCCATGAATTCCATAAGTTGGAGTTCCTGATGAAACACTTTCTTCTTCTCTATATTAGTGAAACCTCTGATGAGGATTCCATTAGAGAACCCTGAGGATATTGCATATCCCCATCTGGCAAATGTTTCTTGATGTATGATGAGCCTCGTCCTGGATGACATATTTCTTTCCTTTAATGTTCACTGAGATTCCCAAGAGATATATCCTTCATGTTTGACTGCCATAGATTTTGTCCTTTTTGTCCTTCATGATTCCCATGGTGATGTCACATGCTCTTGCTTATAATGATTTCATGATACCATGATGCATCTTATTATCATTATCATATCTTATAACACAAGATATATGGGATTATGATAGGATCCTTTTGTGAGGGATACTATCTTACTCATAGGAGAGATTTGATACTCCCTCTTTCCTTGGCCCTTTTCTTTAGCTTCCTCCATCTTTCATTGATATGAACTTCCAAAATATTTCTCTAACATTGAATCTTAACTATACTTATTTTTGTCTCTGCTTGAGGACCAACCTTGCCTTTCCTTTCTACACATGGTTGAATTCTTTTATCCTTTAATACTATAGACTGCAACTTGTCTTTCTCTATCTAGCATAGAGACCACAAATTTTTGGGTGAGGTAAAATTATTTTTTCATTGATATTTGTTACCTTTCTCATCAATGATGACTACCTTCTTATCATCTTTCCTAGATCTTCATGAAGTTATTCCTTCATTATTTGATACCTTTTTTATTGTGTAGGTCAAGTGACCTTCTTTACTTTAATTTCTGAGAGTATATCTAGCATTTCATCTATCTCTATTTATGTCTCCTCTTCTTCTATTTAGGTATGAGAGGACTTTTGATTGATATAATATGAATCCTATGAATCTCTTGATGGATTCAAACAATGCTTGACCTTCATAGACCTTTTCATAGATATCATTAATTTCTCTTTTCTATGAGGATTATGACAATCCTTTTTATTATATGCAAGGACTTTCGATTATCTAACCAATTTATAAATCCCCTTGCAATCATGAAATCATTTAACCAAATCTGATTATAAAATTGAAAGATACTTACTTGGTGTGCGAAGAGGAGATCTTCACCTTGATGCTTCTTTTGCTTGAGCTGCCCATCATTAGTATCCTTTCATCACGACTTCCTTGGAGACCTTCTAGCACAATTACATTAGTGGTATTGTCATCATCGAAACTACTTCATGACCTTCCCAATTCATCTTTAAGGTATTTTTTACTTCAGCATATTGTTGACATTCTAGTGATACTATGTTCTGATCCCAACATCATGCTATTGATATCATATTCATAGAAAAAATTCGAGACAGTGACAAGTATATTGATATGGCACTGCACAATGATGTCTATGTGCATTGCGTAGAGAGACAATGTATTGAGAGCCTAAAATTTTCAATGAATAACATAACTAAATTGTGGGTGGAACTGTATAGATAGTTTGTATCATCACTGAAACTACCTTGATGTAATAACTATATTGAGACAATGATGTAATCATGGATTGTGAGAGGTATTTCTTGGATTACTTCTACAATATCTATCTATCTATCTATCTATATATATATATACGTGATACTATTTTTTATGGCATGGAGAAAGTTCAATGATCAAGAAGTGAGGATCCCTAATATACTCCATCAAATTGAGCATGAGTTGAGTGCATGACTGTAATTACTGAAGTTGATACTCTATGACTGTTTTAGACCTACTTGTTTTCTAATTTCTCCTTTAATCCTTTCAACCTGCTTTGATGTCCTTGAAGACAAATCCTTATATGTCTATTTTGCTGCCCTTCATTTGATTTCAGCACCTTAGCTCTGATACCATGTTGAAGAATCTGGGGCAGTTAGCATTAGACAGATTCTTCTATACTTGATAACAATTTGTGAAATGATTTTACTATTTATCTAATCTTGATCTTCTTCTTATTATGAGTGTGTGTGTTTACTTCATCAAACTGCTACCAAAACAAAGAGACAAGAACACAAGAAATTTCCGTTCTGCTAGGGCCAAAACCTCTCCTCTTGGAGAGGAAAACCCGCACATAATTATTCTTATAGAGATTCTAATTGACGAACACCAAGACCATTATACTTGACCCTCTATGCCACTCCAAGACCAAGACACCAATCCTCTTCCTTTGTTACTACTGAGATCATCATCATTGATCCACCATTGTAGCCATCACTACCACACCACTGAGATCTTCATTATTGCTGCAAAACGATTCCTTCATCGAGAAATTCAACGAGATCTCCATATACATGAATGAGATCTATACTAGGATCACTGTTGCATCATTGCGACACCACTGATACCTTCATTGGAACACCACCATGTTATAGACAATTTTGTGCCTTACAGCAACAAGCATGAATTGTCAATAATCCAAGGGATCCAAAGTTCCCTAAACATGATGTTCCTACCCCTAGAGGAACAAGGTCAGCAAACCAACAGCTCTCAGATCAGTTCTCCACCTGAAAACACTCAAAAACAAGCAATCCTGAAATCAAAGCAGGTGCTCCACTAAGTTTCTGCGCTGAAACTCAGTTGCTCCATGGTGTACCTGCGTTGCAAAGCAAGTGGGACAAAGGCCACCTGCGCTGAGCGAAAAGGGACAAGTGGCACAGTGAGTCATTGCTTTGGAATCTTCCAAAAATGACACTTGGATCAGGTATTTCACCTTGTGATGAGTCAGAGGCTCTGTTTCTCCAAGTGGAAGCAAAGTTCTCCAAGTGGACTCAAGAACTGAAGATCAACTAAAGATTAGCTGAAGAGAGAGAGGACACAAGGCAGCTACACATCAGTTGCAAGCTGACTCATCCTTTCTCAATTCATCTATATATTGAGCTCTCTCCTATGAGCTCAGGAGGCTGGAATTTTGTGCAAAGTAATGATATGCTGTTGGTTTCACTATTGAGTTATTGGGTGATTGTTTGAGAGAGGTGAAGAAGAGCATTTTTTTCTGCTGGGAGGTGTTGCTGGGTTGGAGCCTTCAATGGTTGTAATACTCTCAGAACCTTTATTTCTTCATTAATAAAAGCTATTGAGGTTCTTCTATGTGCTCTTGTTTCAATTATGTATTGTGATGATTGCATGTTTGGTTTACACTAATCCATGAACCAGTTATGATTGCATGCCTCTTGTAGTTTCCTTCTTTGTTATTTTGCAGGATCTCATCGTAGCTGGGCGAGCAGAAGAACAAAGAGCTAGGAGCAAGCGGCCAAAGAGAAGAGTTTGGATTCGACATTAAGCGCAAGGCAACGGTTAGTGCTTTCTCCCTTCTCTTTTGCTTTCATAAAGAAGTAAACCTTAAGTAGTTTGTTTTACAGTTGTTGCTAAGGAACTGTCACCCTTAGAGTGGGATAGGGTCATCCGAGTCGGATACTTTTCCCTACAACAAACTGGCGACTCCGCTGGGGATCGTATCCGTTTGATTGTGTTTGTAGTATTTTGCTATTCATTTCCTGAACAAAAGAGTACCAAATCGAAAAGCTTTTGACTATATCAAAAGCGAAGTAGAAGGCAGCTACTCTTGCTCATTTTCTGAGCAAATTCATGATTTGAAGAGCTGATCTACAAGGATCCTTGTAAGCTCTTAGTGATAGCTTTGCACCTTCTTAATCATCCCTTTGAGTGTGCTTGACTGATTGCTTTTGATTTGAGCAAAAACCGTGCATTTTTGAGAAAATTATGACCCGGAAACTGTGAAAACGCAATTCTCGTTTTCCAAAGCAGGTAGTACACAAGGTACCTGCTTTGCAACGCAGGTCCCGAAGGGGCTACCTACGCTGAGAGCCAGTTTGGCTGTGCAGAGCCTGCGTTGGCCCAAATTTGCCTAGTGCATTTGGTGTTTCCTCCTTTCTCTTGCCTGTTTTCACTTAGTTTTGCTGCTAGGTGTCAGTCTTGTGCCTGTTTTGAAACCAATATTACTTGCCATCATTCTGCCTCTGTTATATAACGAAATTGTACTTGTTCTTTGTATTTCTTACTCATTTACAATTTCCCATAATGAAAAGTAAACTAGTCATGCTTTTGGCCTCTTAGATCTGAACCTGTGTTAGGCATTTTGCTGGTCTAAAGAGTTAGCTTGTTTGCTGTCCATAGCTGATTAGTCATTTTACTTTCGTTAGTATGGTTTGATTTCATGTATTTCCAGTGATTAAGCAAGTGGATCTTAAGGTGTCTTTTGATTTTGGACAAACTTGTTTACTTTCGCTTTAAATCGAAATCAAAGTTATATAACCACTTTCTTTTTGTAATCCATCCACATTAAGAAAGGGAAAAGAAAATACATGCATTGTGCATTTTGCATTTGACTGTGTGCTTGACGATTTAGGAAAGATTTGCATCTTAGTGTGTGCTCTATGATCTGTGTGAAAAGATTTGCCTTTCTTTTCCCTCAGTAGTTAAGGTTTTCAAAGTTGAAAGATTGAAAAGTTTGCTTCTCATCTTAGACTGCATTCAGGAATTTGTTATATACATCTCGTGGTGATCCTTAAAGGCAAACTGATAAGCAAGATCAACATTAAAATAAATCCAATTTACATAACAACGCTTTGTAACATAACGCAAACACATAGAGGTCTAGGTAGAGACGTGTTCCGGCGTCGTTAAACATAGTGACTGTCGATCTCTACGAAGGTGGGTGATTCCTCCTGAGAGTCGGTGGCACTAATACGGACTTGTGCTCCCACGTACCGTCGCGTATATATTGGGAGACCCCTATAGGCAATTATCCTTTATCCATAGGAAGCCGTGTCGGCCGCCCTACTGATCGCGATGCAGTGAACACAGCATTCACGAAGATCGACCACCCGTACCGTAAAACGTATTCTGTGGTTTCGCGAAAAGTTTGGCACACCCTCTGCCTAGATCTCCAGAGAAGTTTCTTTTGGCTTTTTTTCAAACTCTATAACTGAAAAAGTCCATCCGAGCATTTGTCACTTCGGGCTCGTTAAAACATCGAAGGCGACTAGAGTCATCTTTAGCTTTTTCTCGACTCTTAAAACATGAAAAAGCAAGTTTGTGTCTAAAAGCGTCGTTAATAAAATTTATTTTAAGCGGAACATAATCACCTGTTATTCCCACGTTGATCTTTCAGTTGAAAAGTATGGAGCCCACCAACCAAGGAAGCAACCTTGGTGGAAGTCCAAATCCCTTCTCCTCTTGGGGAGATGTTGGTGCGCCTCATATGGCAACATTGTCACTTCCAGGATTGACAATTGGCCTACCTGTATGGCTCTTTTCAACTAATGTAGTCCAGATCGCCACTAATCCTGAGCAGTCGAATCAACAGTCAGAACAGTCTAGAGCTACCCACCAGCCTTCCACTTCTTACAATCCTTCCTCTGATCCTTCATCTTCACAAGGAAGGGCCGGCAAAAGTCAGCCTCCCATGGAGAAGAAGGAAAAGAAGAAGAGAGAAAAGAAGCAGAAGGGGCCTATGGCGAAGGCGACTGGGGGCAAGCAAAAGACAGCTGACAAAAACCCACACACTGCACCAACCGGGCCTAAATCTCCATGTGTCATTTGCAAAGGGGCCCACTTCCATCGTGATTGTCCCTGTATTCCCCGGATACTAAGGGACTGGTCCCCAAGGTTGCACAATCCGGTAGCATCAACCTCTGGTAGTCATGTTGATTGCAGTCCGTCAACTAGCGAGAGTGAAGGACGAAGGGGGAGACCAAGATCACCCTGTATATTGTGCGAAGGCGATCACGCCATCCACAAATGTCCATTCTTAGATGAGGCAAAGAGAGTTTTGGAAGATCGTCCGGTTTCACCGTTACGACTTCCTCCTGGATACCAAAAACTCGCGCCTAATCCCTCGGTAGTTGAAAATCCAGCTGACCCGCTCAAGTGGTCAGCTGAAGTGTCGGTCATTGAAAATGAACCTACCGAATCCAGAACAGACGAAAGTCTAAAGGTCGAAATGGCAGTCGACCCCGTTCTTCCTTCGGAGGTTTCATCCTCCAATGACCCCGTCATTGAAGACCCATCTTCAAATGACACTTTCACTGAAGAGGATAAGGATGACACCGTCCATATTCTTTTCATCAACACAGACTCTGATGAGCATCAGGGCAATGCGCCCATTCCTTTATCGCAGGAAGGAACATCGTCAGGGTCGTATCCGGCCGTATATTCGGTCCCACCACCAAGCAACCTAGTTGTATCCTTTGATTGGAATCAACTAGGCAGACCCCGGTTACCAGCCAGTATCCCATTCAGAATCATAGTCCAAATCTACAGAATGGTGATGGCTGGAACTATCATTGATGAAGGGGCATCTGTGAGTATCCTTTCCTCTGTTGCTTGGAAAGCACTGGGTTGCCCGGCGCTTTTACCTGAGATGAGAAATCTATCAGGTTTTGATAAAGGAACCAGTCACCCGTTAGGGATTCTCCCCAATGTTCCAGTTACATTGAAAGGGAAGACAGTTCATATGAACATCATGGTCGTCCAGGGACCCTTGGCATATAACTTACTCCTTGGACGAGACTATATATATTGCATGGAGGCAATAGTGTCCTCGCTCTTTAGAGTCATGTGTTTTCCGCACGAAGGAAGAATGGTCAAGCTCGTAGACCAACTTTCATTTCCAGGATCACGCATTGCAAATAGTCAAATACCATCCCTTAACGATTTATTCACTCAAGGAATGCCACCGCCTCCGGTTCTACTTCCCGATGAATGCGAGTAATTCGAGAAGAAAAGAATGGGGACCCAGGGGGCATGCACCCTGGCCTGCCTCGGGCAGAGAAAACCTTAGGTATAAAGTTAATTTCCGCAGAAGAATGGACTAGTCCGTACCCCGTCCGAAAAAGGAAGAGAGGGTTGTTCTAGGATAAAATTCTTTTGTCAAAGTTATGTTGAAGCGGAAGAATCGCTCCCTTTGTCTAAAGAGGTGGGCTCTCCTAAGGAGGGGATCTATTTGTGGCAGCAAGAAGGCACCATCTTTGAATGTCAAGCCTCACCCATTAAAACAATATGTTTTAAAAGAGAAGTAGGGGCAGTCTTCAAAGAAAGAGAGGAAATTGCTGCAACAAGTAGTCACCATCCTTAGCAACCTAATGATAGACATCGCCGAAAAGAGAGTTTAGTTTGCGGCAGCGAACAAAACCATTTTTCGGATAATAAGTAAGAGGACGAACCTAGAAATTATACTTTATACCTGGGGGCATGCGAACCTTTTGGAATGCAAGCACGGGACGGCTATTTATTTTTTTAAATTTTTAGGTCCTCCCTTTAAACCTGTAGGTCTAACCCGTTAAACTCGTAGGATTAGCCGTTTCCAGCTTGCATAAAGAAAGGATGTGGGGCAAAAGTCAAAACTTGCCAAATAGGAGCATAGCTTCGTGAGATAAAGCTCCTTAAAAAAAATAGCTATCTCACCTAAGGCATTTCTTGTATTATGACTGGTATAATTGAGCAGTTTTAGCAATGTTCATGCTCGTTAAAAAATAAACGCAAGAATCGAGCAGTTTTGTACAGAGTTCATGCTCGTTAAAAAATAAACACAAGTTGTGAGCAATCTTTCCTTACAGTTCAAGCTCATCCAGAAAAAATGAACCGGTAAACAACCTCGAGAAATGTAACCTTTGAAAGCCATATTAAAAGCCCTTGGTCGTGTTTATATGCCATCACCTCCATCCGTTCATTTGGCCAATCGTTCACCTCCATATGTTTGTTTACCCATTTTGAGGAACAGCTGCGAAGAGTGATTTCACTTAGCCATCCTTGTGACACTGCCGTGATTGGAAAATTCCAACCTGTACCTGGAATCTGCTGCTATCCCTGTTCATCACTCGTTCCTCAAAAGACGAGTCTTCTTTGAGCTCTTTTCACTGACTCGTAAAATATGAAAAGTTTGCCGAGTTTTGGCCTTCCAGCTCGTTAAAGGACAAGAAGAGCTATCCCTCCTCTAGATTTTAATCTTTTTGGACCTG
Source organism: Pinus tabuliformis (assembly GCA_031772625.1). NCBI lineage: Eukaryota > Viridiplantae > Streptophyta > Pinopsida > Pinales > Pinaceae > Pinus > Pinus tabuliformis. The sequence goes on from CM062804.1 coordinate 1,268,689,523, forward strand.
AGGGATTATTACACAAAAAGATCGAGCGCTTGTTTTGTTCGGCTCGTTAAAGAAATCGAAAATTCATCCCTTCTGTATTGTTTTATACTTTTTCGGACTTAAGGGATTAGAAGACGAAAAAGGAATTTTGGAGTTAACTTTTCGTACCTTTTCAGACTCTCTAAAAATGAAAAGGACCGAGTTTTCTTTGTCGTTAGACTCGTTAAAATGATTAAATAGCGACAAACTTGTCTTTAGACGAGAACGAGTTTCCCTATCTCTAGGCTCGTTAAAACATAGCGATGGGCTTGCCCGAAAGGCAGGTTATAGAACAAGCATATGTTATCCTCCTCAAGCTTGACAAAAATAAAGAGGTACTGGTCAGCAATGACTGGGGAAAAATTGGGAGAACCTCACAGCATTAATGGTAGCAAGTCGCTCTTGAACATGACACTTTGTCCTCCGTATTACATCGGGTTGGGTTGTTTCATTCACCGGTCTCATAACCATGGTCTTCGCCACACCATCCACAATTGGGGTAATGCTACCAATCCATCACATCAGTGTCGTTATATGTTCAAGAGATGTGGTTCTGTAAAGAGTCAACCATGTTCCACCCACTGCCATACATTATCCTTCATCCACTTCATGACCGCCACCCTGAATCATACATCACAGTTTGTTTTCACCTCATCACAATCACTAGCTCCGTTCCGTGTCACTGATGTGGGATTCTTTAAGGCCCTCCTTTGACGGATCGCTCCTTGTCGACATCAGCTCATTATCCAAGGAGTTGATCTAGGAACACCCCCCCTCAGTACTTTGAAGCTTGCATGCCTCAATGGCAAGTTTCTCACTTCCGGCGACAGGTATACATCAATGACCTTCGACCAGGAGATTTTGCATGGTGGTCGACGCCAAGTCTTTTATTCCCACCATGTGGATTGTACTGCCGTACCTTGAGGGTCATCATCCTTATCGGTGACTCCTCTCGCGCTTGTTAACGATTTACATCATTGACCGGTAATCAAGCGATGTCTTTCCATGTTCGACTTCAAGAAATTCTCACATGGATTGACTTGTACATCGAGTGAAGATCGGAAGAGATTGAAGACCCCGGATCTAGTTTCATCCATCCGGGCTGCGATATATATTCAGGACATAAAGACATTTGATATGTACACCATTACAGCAGATGATCATCCTTCTCAAAGGATGATAATTTCAGCAGAGAATTATCAATCTACAATCAGACGATCGTCTGTTCTATGTACCAAAATGTATTTATAAAGCTGAGCATGGGAATGCCCACCTCAGCTAGATCATAAAAAATGTATGAAAAATAATGTATTGTATTGTATCTTATTACAGGACACTTCTCAGCAGATTGAATGAACTTCGGATCCTCTCAATAAAGCATTTCACCCGATAAACGACCTCATACTTTAGGGGGCATCTGTTATAGACAATTTTGTGCCTTACAGCAACAAGCATGAATTGTCAATAATCCAAGGGATCCAAAGTTCCCTAAACATGATGTTCCTACCCCTAGAGGAACAAGGTCAGCAAACCAACAGCTCTCAGATCAGTTCTCCACCTGAAAACACTCAAAAACAAGCAATCCTGAAATCAAAGCAGGTGCTCCACTAGGTTTCTGCGCTGAAACTCAGTTGCTCCATGGTGTACCTGCGTTGCAAAGCAAGTGGGACAAAGGCCACCTGTGCTGAGCGAAAAGGGACAAGTGGCACAGTGAGTCATTGCTTTGGAATCTTCCAAAAATGACACTTGGATCAGGTATTTCGCCTTGTGATGAGTCAGAGGCTCTGTTTCTCCAAGTGGAAGCAAAGTTCTCCAAGTGGACTCAAGAACTGAAGATCAACTAAAGATTAGCTGAAGAGAGAGAGGACACAAGGCAGCTACACATCAGTTGCAAGCTGACTCATCCTTTCTCAATTCATCTATATATTGAGCTCTCTCCTATGAGCTCAGGAGGCTGGAATTTTGTGCAAAGTAATGATATGCTGTTGGTTTCACTATTGAGTTATTGGGTGATTGTTTGAGAGAGGTGAAGAAGAGCATTTTTTTCTGCTGGGAGGTGTTGCTGGGTTGGAGCCTTCAATGGTTGTAATACTCTCAGAACCTTTATTTCTTCATTAATAAAAGCTATTGAGGTTCTTCTATGTGCTCTTGTTTCAATTATGTATTGTGATGATTGCATGTTTGGTTTACACTAATCCATGAACCAGTTATGATTGCATGCCTCTTGTAGTTTCCTTCTTTGTTATTTTGCAGGATCTCATCGTAGCTGGGCGAGCAGAAGAACAAAGAGCTAGGAGCAAGCGGCCAAAGAGAAGAGTTTGGATTCGACATTAAGCGCAAGGCAACGGTTAGTGCTTTCTCCCTTCTCTTTTGCTTTCATAAAGAAGTAAACCTTAAGTAGTTTGTTTTACAGTTGTTGCTAAGGAACTGTCACCCTTAGAGTGGGATAGGGTCATCCGAGTCGGATACTTTTCCCTACAACACACCAAGAACATGATTTCATCACTGTGACTATGTTTAGAATGTAAGTTGAGATATAGTGTATTATTGTGTGATCATAGAGATTCTTTTCATCATAAATATACCAAGATTGTAACCATGTTTAGTATGCTGAGACAATTGTGACTGTTTCTACAATATATGCCGAGACAATGACTGAACTCTTGCACTTCATCTGAAATTCCTACACCACTGTATCCATCTGAAAACATTATTCACTAGTACTTGTTCGAGATGTATGTACCTTGTAGTTGACCGAGATTTCTGGGTGTCCAAGATTCTATCCTCACTGTACCATACCTTTGAAAACTTCAGAGATGTCCCAGATTTTCTGTGTCTTTTGCGGATACCCTAGCTGGGTATATATAGGGGTTATGTCTCCAGTTTGAGCCGACTTATCCAGGTGAACCAACATGTCATCCTTTAGTTATTTAATATATTTTTGTAGGCCGACATGATGTCTTTTCATTGCTTTGTTTGTAGGCTTCTTCTTTGAAGGATGCTGCTTGTCTTGGAGGGTTGCTTGACACTAGGTTGACTCATGTTCATTACATAAATGCTCAAGAAGAGCTCTTTAATATACTTTTGACTCTTTGACTTTCCTAGACCTGTAGAATGAGCAAGAAACTCATTCATATAATTTATTAAAATAATAATTCTTTTTCTTGACAAGTACAAAGAGAAAAATTACGTTGACAAATACTGAACCTAGTTACCCTTTTCTTCAACATACTGTACACAACCTTCTTTGTTTATGGGTTCCAAAGCTTGTAACCTTTTAAACCATCTTTATACTCAATAAAGATACACCTTTTAGATTTACTATCCAACTTGGTTTTCTTATGCTTTGGAACATGTACATATGCATCATAGCCAAATACCATGAGAGAGAGAGAGAGGGTTTCTTATCAGTCCATACCTCATATTGTTACAGGGAAAAGTGTATATATAGAACTGCTCTATCCCACTAAGGTGTGACAGCTGCCTTAGAAACAAACAGAGAAAAGCTATTTTCTTTTTTCCTTTATGAATTATAGATAGAGAGGAACAGAAAGACCAACCTCTGTCTTGTGCTAATCTCCTGATTTGAACCCTCTCTTCTTTGATAGTCTTCAACTACCTGCTCCCTTGCACGCCCAGCTTCACAAAGTACCTGTAAGATCACAGAAGCATAGCACTATACAAAGACATGGATCTATAATCATAAACAATCTAGGATCAGATGTAAATTGACCATACAAATGCAACAAGCATCAATGACACAAAAGCATGGAGGAAAACTCAAATAGCTTTTATTGATAAACAAGAAAAGAGCCAAGATGAGTTACAACCAGTTGTTCCGACCCAGCATCAACCTCCCAGCAAAGAAGCCCCTCTTCACCTCAAACAAAGCTTATATCACCCAACAATCTGATGTTTGTCTCAAAGAACCAACAACAATTCCTTATAATATGCAAAATTCCAGCCTCTGGATCTCTGGGATGAGGGATCCATATATAGATATCTGTAAGGTGGATGAGTCAGCTGGTGATTTGATTAGTTTCCTCCCTCTGATAGTTCTTGCTTCCACTTGGAGATTGATGGTCTCTTACTCATCCTTGGTCGAATTCAGTGAGGCAAGTGTCACAGGAGAAGATTCTGGAAGCTTCCATTGCCTCTCCACCTCGCGGAATGACACTGCCATTTGTCATTTCTCGCCCATCGCACCCTACAGAAGGAATTTTTGAAATGAAACACACCCACACAATGTATTTAGGTGAGATGCAACACACCTAGCCAGTGGAGCAGCTGAAATGATCCTGTTTTGACCAATTCTGAGCAGTTTTTCATGGAGAACCTCTGGGAGGAGCTGTAATCTGTTGACCTTGTTCCTTTAGGGGTTAGAACAACACTTTTAGGGACTTAGGAGCCCTTGGTTTATGGACATTTCATGCTTGGGGTTGTAGGGCCCAAAAATGTCTATAACAGTTTCCCCCTAAAGCATGAGGTCGTTAATCCTTTGATGTCGGGTGAAATGCTTTATTATGAGGATCCGAAGTTCTTTCAATGCTGAGAGGAGACCTGTAATATGATAAAATACAATACATTATCTTCATAATATTTTCATGATCTGGCTAAGGCGGGCATTCCCATTCTCAGCTTTATAAACTCATTTTCATGTACATAGGACAGACAATCGTCTGAGCGTAGACTGATGATTCTGATAGAGTCATCATCCAACCCGGATGGATGAAACTAGATCCGGGGTCTTCAATCTCGTCCGATCTTCACTCGAAGTACAAGTCGATCCATGTGAGAAATTTTCTGAAGTCGAACATGGAAAGACATCGCTTGATTACCAGCCAATGATGTAAACTGTTAACAAGCACGAGAGGAATCACCAATAATGATAATGATCCTCAAGGTACTGCAGTACAATTCACGTGGTGTGAATAGAGGACTTGGCATCGGACACCACGTAAAATCTTTCGGTCGAAGGCCATTGATGTAAACCTGTCGCCGGAAGTGAGAAACTTGCCATTGAGGCATGCAAGCTTCAAAGTACTAAATGGGGTGTTCCTAGATCAACTTCTTGGATAATGAGCTGATGTCGACAAGAAGTGATCCATCACAGGAGGGCCTTAATGAATCCCACATCAATGACATGGAACTGAGCAAATGATTTTAATGGAGGTGAAAACAATCTGGTGATATAAGGTTCAGGGTGGTGGTCATGAAAGAATGGAGCATAAATGTATGGTAGTGGGTGAGACACAGGTGTATTCTTTGAATGACTTCTCTTGAACATATCGGTGACACTGATGTGATGGATTGGTAGCATTAACCCCAAATGTGGATGGTATGACGTGACCATGGTGATGTGACCAGTGAATGAAACAACCCAACCCGACTCGGACACGGAGTGGAAGTGTCATGTTCAAGAGCGACTTGCTACCAACAAATTTTCTTGAAGTTTTCTTCCCAATTTTCCCCAGTCATTGCTGACCAGTACCTCTTTATTTTTGTCAAGCTTGAGGAGGATAACATATTCTTGTTCTATAATTTGCCCTTCGAGCAAACCCATCGCTATGTTTTAATGAGCCTAGCGATAGTGAAACTCGTTCTCGTCTATAGACAAGTTTGTCGCTATTAAAATTTTAACGAGCTTAACGACAAAGATAACTCGGTCCTTTTCAATTTTAGAGAGTCTGAAGAGGGACGTAAAGGTAACTCCAAAATTCCTTTTTCGTCATCTAATCCCTTAAGTCCAAAAAAGTATAAAACAATACAGAAGGGATGAATTTTCGATACTTTTAACGAGCCGAACAAAACAAGCGCTCGATCTTTTTGTGTAATAATCCCTCAGGTCCAAAAATATTAAAATCTAGAGGAGGGATAGCACTTCCTGTCCCTTTAACGAGCTGGAGAGGTCAATGGCTCAGCAATCTTTTCATATTTAATGAGTCAGTTGAAAAGAGCTTAAAGGAGACTCGTCTTTTGAGGAACGAGTGATAAAATGGGTAGCAGCTGATTCCAGGTAAGGTTTGGAATTTTCCAATCATGACAGTGTTACAAGGATGGCTAGTGAGATCACTCTTCGTAGCTGTTCCTCAAAATGGGTAAACAATCAAATGGAGGTGAATGATCGGCCAATGCAAAAGTGGAGGTGACGGTGCAAACATGACCAAGGCTTTAATGGCTGAAGTACTACATTCACGATGGTTATTTACCGGGGAATAGTTCATTTTTTAACGAGCTTAAACGCGGGGGGAAACATTTGCTCATGTCTTATGTTTATTTTTTAACGAGCTTGAACTATGTGCTAAAACTGCTCGATTGAATGGTCCCTTTTTGATTTTACCATAAATAGCTTTGTTCTTTCAAAGATTGTACTGTATTTTCAAATGCTTCATCAAACTAGTCAGAAATGAACAATATATGCTTGAAAATGAGTTAGAACACTAACATTTTACTTTGAACTACATAAAAAGTATTGAAAAAGTGTTTTTACCTCTCATTTTACCATTTCATTTGAAATTTGGTTTGTTGGAGCTTTGGAGGTGCTTTCCCCCTTTGATTTTCACCAGTTGATTTCAGGAGATTCTGTGGACGATTCTCAGCGTAGTCTGGATTAGGTTGGAGCTAAACCTGAGCTCTTTCATTTCATGGTTTCCATTTTGCATTTTGAGCTTGATTCCTAGTTTTTTTGAGCCTTTGGGGTTTTAAAAACTCGTTCTTCCTTCAGCGCACCCTCTATGTATCGAAAGGTGCGTTGAATTTTGGCCTGTCTAAAGGGCATCTGACATGCAACGCACCCAGAGCACTACTGTAGGTGCGATGGGTGCAGAGAAGGAATTCTATGCACAATTTTTGATGGAAATTTTGCCCGTTTCTTACCAAAATCAGGATCTAACTTTTCTCTTGTTTGTTTTTCAGAGATCTTTGGAGTAATATGACCATTACATGGCGAGAATGTGAGCATGAAGAAGAGGAAATTCTTGCCTTGCATGATCCGGTTACAGTAAACGCACTGCGGAATTGTGGCTTGCTGAAGTTTTTTCGCATTTCTAGCATGAGACAACAGATCAATTTATTGCAGTATTTGCTCGATGCTTGGGATCCTACCAACCAGGTTTTCCATATCAGGGGTAAATCTATCCTCTTGATTGTAGTAGACATCTATTTCTTGACTGGCTTGTCGAGGCGGGGTGCCCCCATCTCTTTATCAGGTTCGGCCCGAGGAGGCGACTCTGTGAGAGATTATGTTCGCCGGTATTGCAGAGAAGGATCTCAGCCAAGTAAAGACGGCAAGATCATCATCCGTGATGTCACTGACAAGTCCCTCAGGACTATTCTGTTTACTTTTGGTAGGATGGCTGGTGGTGCGTCTCTTCATGTAGCCAACCGATCTTATATGCAGTATGCCTAGGAATGCCTCCAACCGAAGGTGTTCAACTGGTGCGACGCATTACTTCTTGTGATGAAAGAACAGTTGACCAAGATAAAGAGTGGGAGGTTGAAGAACTTTGGGTATGGTTCTATTTTGACCGCCTTTGCCTTGGAGAAGATATCACTGATGCAGCCGCAGTATATTGCACTCGATTTACCTTCACCTGCTGAACCACGTATGCAGAGATGGGTTGACCATATGTCTAGGCATGCTGGTCAGTCTCAGATTTCATTTTCTGATACCTTCTTCAGGTGGTTTGATCATTAGGAGATGCTTTATTCCGAGTATCCATATGCTGGCATGGACTTTCGGGGTGATCCAGATCTAGTACTGCCGGATGGCGAACAGTGGGGCACCATTGGTAAAATATTTGACTATATTCCTGTTTATTGTTTTTCATTCATAATGTCCTTGTGCTTTATTCTATGAAGACTTTAATCAAACTCATGTGTACATGCAGATGTTGGTCCTGTTCGTCCAGTAGCTCGCCTGACAGTACCAGCTGCCGCCCCAGCAGGAGAGGCTGTCGGAAGGGCTATCCTTCGTGACCTCGATGTGGTCGAGACTCTCACAGCATTACAGGAGCAGGTTGAGGGCCTCACTCTTGGTATTCCAGATGTGAGGACTGACGAGCTACCTTTGAGGTTACAGCGGCATACTACTGGTGTGCCAAGACGATGGACTCGTCTCTTACGCATGATTGCATAGGATGTGACTTGCTATTACGAGCATCATTAGACTAGGGTGCCCCCTAGCATTTTGAGTTTTTGGTCACTTGACTGATTTTGTCTTGGTTACAGAACATTATGTGTAAACCATAAACAGTTATATATATTTTTGATTTTCGGAGTTTTATTTTGGTTAAGTTACATGATCCAAATGCAAACATTGATGGTATGTTTCTTTTTATAAATGTTGCAAATGTCTATCTAACACATAATTTGCTAATGAGTCAGTTAATGTGTTTAAGATTCTGGAAATGTGTTGATATTGGATAAAATCAAATTGTCTTTCCAAAATCTTAACCCTTAGGAACATGCGATAAATAGCTGGGTTTCGGACGGAATATATACCAGTGAGTTGTAGTATTACGAGTTGTGAGTCTAGCCTGACAATTAGTCGGCATATACCATGTGTGATGGCATCAGAGAGAAGTTCTATCAACACGCTATATTTAGCGATGTTATTTGTTGATCGACCAATACATACCCCTCTGAAACTTACTAACTCACCGCTTGGATCAAAAATAGCCCAGGCTGCGGAAGATAGGTTCCGCGAACTACGACTCGCTCCGTCGGCATATCCAACACATGACTCCAATAGGTTTGACATCTGCAACAAATGTAAAAAGTGGATTACTTGACCAAAATAAACACTTTAGCGAAAACGAAAACATAACAAAAGCATACAGGTTACCATTACGCATAGTAACGCTTGAGGTACAACCCGTTACGAGGTTGCACTAGTGGAATTCCGTCATAATCCATTAACTCGTAGGCTCCTTTTGCCAACACCCGTTTAACAATATAGGGGCCCATCCATAAAGACTTAAATTTACCTCCTCCCAATTTATTGGATTCTTGGTCGTAAAGCAAGACCAAGTCACCTTCTGAGAAGACACGGGGTTTGACATTTTTGTCGAACTGCACCTTAACTCGTTTCTTATGGGCTTCGTTAGCCAAAGCGGCATCACGACGGGTTTCATCCAATTGGATTAATTCCAAGAAACGAGCTTCTTCTTTTGAAGTTCCGGGGAGGAGATCAATTGCGAGTTTGAGAGACGAGATTTCGCACTGGATTGGTAAGACTGCTTCCAGGCCATATACCAGTTGGAAAGGTGTAAACCCGGTTGCATTCCTTACCGATGTTCGGTAAGCCCACAAAGATGAGTACAAGATTAGGTGCCATCTTCTCTTGTGAACTCCAATCATCCTTTGCAGCATGCGTTTCAGGACCTTGTTGATTGCTTCAACTTGCCCGTTGGCTTGAGGATAATATCGAGTAGAGCTATCGTGAGACAACCCTAGTTTGGCAGCTAGTTCGACCATCATGTGATTGCAAAAATGTGATCCATGATCTGTGACTATAGCCTATGGTACGTCGAATCTGGCGACTACATGATTGAAAAAGAAGAGGGCAGTTGTTTCACCAGTATTATCTAATGTAGGCATCGCCTCGGCCCATTTGGTAAAATAGTCAACTGCGACTATGATATACCCATGCCCCCCGGTCGAGGTGGGGTTACATGTCATGAAATCGATGCCCCATTTGGCGAATGGCCCAACAACAACTATTGGCTGCAGAGGTGTGGGTGGTCTTCTGGTTTTGCTATCGAAAATTTGACAAGCATGGCAACTTCTGACTGCGGTTATGCAATCTTTGAACATTGTTGGCCAGAAGTATCCTGCTCGTAAGATTTTTTGCGCTGTAGCATATCCGGATTGATGCCCCCCACACGCGCCTGAATGACAATCATTCAGGAATTTTTCGGCCTCCTCATGGGTGAGGCACCTTCTCAGAACTGTATCGATACCACGACGGTAAAGTGTATCACCGACGATCCTGTAGCCTTTTGCTTGGTATCGAATACGTTTTTGTTCGGAGCAGGAGGTGTTTGGCCTGTATTTTTGGGTTTGGAGATAAATGATTATATCCCCATACCACTCATTGCTTGAAGATATCAGAAACAAACTTTCGTCCACGATTGTTTCTTCAGATGTTTCATCGTTGGACGACGATGGGAGATCGCACAATAATTCTGCGAAAACTAGAGCTTTCTTTGACTTGGATTTTACGAATTCCATATCAAGTTGTTGCAGGATTGCTATCCATTTTGAATATTTGCCCCCCAGCAACTTTCGCGACAATATACAAGTCATGGGGTTGCAATCTGACAGAATGGTAGTTTTCCGAAAGAGGACATAGTGTCGAAATCTCTGTATCGCTTGAACAGCTGTGAGTGCTAGCTTTTCAATGTAAGAATATTTTCTTTCTGTATTATTTAAGTTTTTACTTAAATAATATATAGGATGTTCAATTCCATTGACTTCTTGAACTAAAACCATTGCGATGGTCGTATCCGCTGTAGCCAGATATAGGTTAAAATCTTTTTGATAATTAGGAGCGTACATTAATGATGCTTTCATTAGGGATTCTTTTAAAGCATCAAAGGAAGCTTGCGCAACCTGATCCTAGACAAAGGGTACTTCCTTTTTCAAAAGACGTGTATAACCTTTAGCAAGTTCGGCGTAATTTGGAATGAACCTCCTCAGAAAGTTCACTTTCCCTTGGAGTTTCTGAATCTGAAGCAAATTCGAAGGTGGAGGCAAATTTATGATTTCCTAGACCTTACATAGGTCAAGACGAATCCTGTCCTTTGAGACTACAAAGCCAAGCAAACGACCAGAACTGACGCAAAATACACATTTGTGTGGATTGAGTCGTATCTTGTAGTGTCGACAACGTAGAAATATCGCTCTTAAACGCTGCGGGTGATCAGTCCGCTTTCGCGAATGAGCCAGAAGGTCGTCGAGGTATGGTTGAACGATGTTTTTGATGTCATGGAAGGCATAATTCATTGCCCTCTGAAACATCGCCCCTGCATTCTTTAAACCAAAGGGTAATTTTCGATATGCGAATGTGCCCCATGGACAAATAAATGCAGTCTTTGACTGGTCCTGTGGGCGGATATTTATTTGATTATACCCTGAGAATCCATCCATGAATGAAAAGATTTCGCATCCGGCGCATTCATCAATTATCTGGGCGATGAAGGGTGTAGGGTAGTTGTCTTTTGGACAAGCTTGATTTACAGCCCTATAATCGACGCACACTCTAATTGTTCCTTGTTTTTTCATAACAGGGACAATATTCGATACCCAATCGGTTAGAGAAACCAGGTAAATGAAACCAGCATGGAGAAGTTTTTCAACTTCTGCCTTAATGGCAGCGGCTTTCTTGGGGTGCACCTGCTGTAGCCGTTGTCGTACTAGTTTGACATCTGGATACATCTTAATTTCGTGTTCAACGATACTCGAGTCAATGCCTGGAATTTCACTATATGACCAAGCAAAGACATCTCTAAATTCACGAAAAAGAGCGTTATATATTTCCAGTTCTGAAGGAGAACAACATTTGCCAACATAAATATTCTCTACAACATCTATTTTGGTCGAGATATTTATGGCGATAGTCTCTTCAATGTTGGACAAGTTTCGCTCTGAATCCACCGTGTTTACAGTATTTGATAGAAAATAAAAAACTGAAGGATGATAAAGGTCATCAGAAGTATCTTCTCCACAATCCGGAAGAAGGGAACGATGGTGGGATTCATTCCATGGTGCTCCTTCAATTACCATTGATTGGACAATTCCTTCGTCGGTGACATGCACTCGCGACCAAGGATCTGAAGGGGTACCATATTCTTTAGACCTATCTATCCAAACGCTTGATGAGCGTTGATCTGGGTTTGCCATCAAGGCTAGGAACATTGATTGCTACAATATTTCCGTTGGTCTTGGGGGCAAAACCATTGGATGATCCATGTTGATATCGTTTTCTGAGATCTTTTTAGAAGATATCATATTGCAGGTTCCTACCAATGCTACTTCCGCCAGGTTGATTGGAGGTGGAAGGGCGAAAGTTCCCATTAATATAGGATCTTTTAGTAGGCCTACTCCGATATTTTGAAGCGAATGGGAGCTTCCATGGATCATGGGAATGCTTCCTGTAACTTGAAAACCATTTGGGAGGAAGTTTTGTTGCTCGAAGATTGTAATCCCTCCTTGAAAGGGAAATGCGATCTTCCTAAAATAGGTCGACACAACAGCAGCCATAGCATATATCCATGGTCTTCCTAGTAGGATGTTGTAATCTAGATTTCCATCGATTACTTCAACATCTATTTCTACCGTTTTCCCCCCTAGTTCAACTTTCAAGTTACTTAGAATACCATATGGGGTATATGTCCTTCCGTCGAATGCTTTTAATGTCATCGAAGATCATGACAAGGTTGGAGATCCTAAAATTTTCCAGCAACTCATCGACATAATGCATGTAGATGCCCCCTCATCAATAATTGTTCGATGAACAGTTTTGTTGAGGGCTTTCACTTGAACAAGGAAAGCTAGTTGAGCTGGTAATTGAGGATCGTATCCTTTATGATCGAAGGATACAAGATTAGAATCCTTTGGGTCTATCCCACCAATGGCTGATAATAAAGCCTGCCTTTGGGATGGGAAATTCTGTAGTACTTCAAGAGTCGACATAGCGGATGGCGATTGGGCCAAATCTTCCACTATATTATAATGTTGTGCCGCTCTAGCGTAGGGATTAAACGTCGACTTGTGTACTAATCCCTTTGGCGGTTTTATTGTTAATTCAAGAATGATGGGCGGCGCAACTTCTGTCGAAGTTGTTGTCGAACTACTAGGTTGATCTTTATCCTTGTTGTTCGACAGCTGTGGATTCCCATAACCTTTGTTCCTTGTCGATATCAAAGTATCATTTTTCTGTTTTGAAACCGACAACATTAGCACTTGACACCGGGAAGCATCTTCACTCTCAACCAGATTTGTTCCTGGATTTGGAAACGGATCAGTTAACACTGCAGAGGTTTTTGTATTCTTGAAGAATTTCTTAAGCTCAGCTCTGTGTGGACAACTTGTGGTCCAATGATCCTCATCGCATATAAGGCATGGATTTTTTTGGTTTCCTATCTCCAGGAGGGTTTGAAGAAGATTTTTCAGGTGATGATTCTTCCTGTTTCTTCTTCTTCCCTTTGCCTTTCTTCTTGCTCCTTGGTTGTTTGGTTTCTTTGCCTTTATCTATCGATACGACATTTACTTCCAAAGTAAGAAGTTCATCTTTTGCATTTTGACCTGAAATCTTATGGGCCTTTTTGGATGTAGCCTTTGTCGATTTCGTGTCTGTTGTGCCAATCATGCCATCGCCAGCATGAGAGTCATTATTTGATTTAGGAGGAGGAGGAATTGAGAATTCCGGTCTAGGGGCATCAGGTATTTTATCGTAGAGCGTGCCGGACTGAGTGTAAATCAAGTCCAAATATTGCGCACGAGCGATAACGTGCTCTTCTGTTATGACCCCACCCTTTGTCACATCTTCCGTGATGGAAGGTAGTAATGACTTGATAAACCATTCAGCGAAGAGCTGATCGGGGACATATGTTTTTACCATTCTACGACGACATCGCCACTCATGTATATGATCAGATATGTGAGTGGCCGTTGTCTGTTTGAAGTTGGTAAGAAGTTCTGTTCCCGTTTCGTACCTTATTGGTAACTGAAAATGGGTTAAAAAGGTTGTGGCCAAGGTACTGAAGTTGTCGAACGAAGCTCTAGGCAATTCGATGTACCATTTTGCCACTGGACCCGTTAAGGTCCTCTGAAAGAGGTGAAGTCTTATCGAATCATCATTTAGGGTGTTTGATGAACACCATAGATGAAAGGTCATCACATGATTCGATGGATCTTCACTCGGATTTCCATTAAATTTAGGAATATCTGATGGAAGTTTATGCGGAATTGCTGGCCACCAAGGGACGTAAGCGATTGGATCGTTTGTTAACCGATTTAAATCAGGTAACTCTAAAGTTGCCACAAAGGGTAACTGCTGATTCAGGTTAGGCGAAGCATACCCAGGATAAGATGGAATTGCCTGATCAGTTGGTCTTTGCATACCGGCATAATGCATTTGATGCTGGTAACTTTGGTAAGGTTGGTGGGCATGAACATTGTAAAATGGTTTATTTTGACCGTTTTGAATGTACGGCTATCCACTATTAGCAAAGATTTGTTGCTCAGAACCTTGGTATACTTGTTGGAATTGCGGTTGTTGGTATTGTACTAGCCATGGTTGTGAAGCCATGTGTTGTTGCCCGATACTAACAGTTTGACCAAGATGAGGGGTAATTGTACCCATCTGAATCTGTGTCATTCCACCAGTCGGCGATTGCGGTTGAGTCGCAGGGTCAAGGGGCTGTTGCATTACAACCTGAGAAACCTAAGGTTGGCATACAACAGGCAGCGCTTGAACTTGCGACACCGTCACGATAACTGGCATAGTTGGTATATTTGACATAGGTAAGCATTGTTGCATTGAATATACAACTCTTGGTTGTTGAGGTAGTATTGGTACACAACCGCTTGATGTAATTCCAGTATAACCCGAATGTTGTTGCGAACTCCCGTATGGATATCCTCCCGGAGGGGATAATGAAAGGGTATACTGCCCCCCATACGGTGGTAATCCAGAACTCAAGGGAATGGTTTTCCCTTGGGGGCCGGACTGCCCAAATTGACCTCCAAATGGATCAATTTGTTGAGACTCAACATAAGAGTTTCCGGATATTATTCCAGATGAACAAACAGGAACAGACCATACTGTCGAAATGGCCCCTGAGTGGGCTCCTTCTAGCGGTTGAGAGCTAGTCGGGACAGATGGTATACCGACGAACATTGTTGGAGTGATAGCAGGGAGTTCTGCTGTCGCTGTGTCAGACGACACAGTCCTAGATGTTGACGGTTGTTCAGACATTTCTAGTCTATCCAAAAGATTACCTAGCGATTCTACAGGAGCTTCCATTGGTGGTAGACTAACTTCTGATGAAGAAGGATATAGAGTGATCCCGACCCCAAATTGCGATGGAGTACTCGTTGGAGGATCTTCCACAATTTATTCTATGGCAATTAGACCCGGTGGAAGGGGAAGACCATCAGGTCCGTAGGATATTTCTGGTGTCGAAGAAGGTATGGAATCGACAGTGACAGATGTTTGAAGAGCAAGACTCTCCGAACCGGTTGAAAATGGAACTGGTTCGGTAACAAAAGTATTTACTCTCAGACTAGGATCAGTATCACTGTCCTTTTGTGGCCGTTGAACTTCTTCTGTAGAGGTAGGGGTTCCAGAAATGTTTGGAGTAACCGGAGTCTCTGATGTTGTTGGAACACTTGTTCTAACTTTAACAGGAGATTTGGAACCGGTTAAACGAGTTCGCTTTGTCCGTACTAGCTTCGATTTCGGAGACAAAAACGGCCGACTTGTAAGCCTCCGTGAACGACGGGGTTTCAATTGACTTTCTTCCACGATTGCGGATTACTCGATCAACTAAAATAAAGGGGAAGTATGTTTCCAAATTAAATGAATTTTAGATGCTTTGACACAACTTGTTTTTTCAATTTTTAAGAGTCGAGAAAAAACAAAAGATGACTCTAGTCTCCTTCGATTTTTAATGAGCCTGAAGTGACAAGTGCTCAGATGGACCTTTTCTGTTAAGGAGTCTGAAAAGGAACGAAAGGGACTGCTCTGGAAATCTAGGTAGAGGGATTACCAAACCAATCAAAAAATTGCAGAATACTTTTTACGGTACGGCAGTCAATCTTCCCGAATGCTGTGTTCATTGCATTGCGATCGATAGGGCGGCAGACACGACTTCCTATGGATAAAGGATTAAGCCTATTGGGGTCTCCCAAAATATACTCGAAGGTACATGGGAGCACAAGTCCGTACTGGAACTTATCGTCTCAAAGTGGAGGAATCACCCAACCATCAGTGAGAACAACAGTTACCAGGCTTTACGACGCCAGAATACGTCTCTAGCCTAGACTTCTAAATGTTGTGCGTTAAGTTCCAAAGTGTTGTTAGATTCATTGAATTTATTTTAAGGTGATCTTGTATATGAAGTTTTCCTTTCAGGTTCACCATGAGATGTAGATGTAATTCCTAAAATGCAATCTAAGATGATAAACAAACTTTTTATCTCCTTTATGCAATGAAAATCCTAGCTACTAGGGAAAAGAAAGACAGAATCTTTTCACAAAGAGCAAAGAGCACACTCTAAATGCACTTTCCTAAATCAAGCCAATCAGACTGTCTATATGCAAATGCACATGCATGTATTTGTTTTCGACTTTCTTAGTATATGAATGCTAAAAAGAAAGTTGATGCACAAATCTGAATTTCTTTTCAAGTGACAAATATCAACAAGTTTCTTTTCGAAATAAAAAATGGAGACGATCACAACACTTTTACGATTTTGAACTGAATACTTGTTCTCGACACTAGAAAATTACAAATTCAGACCAAAAGCAATAGTAACAGGATAATCGACCATCAACAACAATCAAACTCTTTCCTGCGATTGAAATCGACACTTGCGATAGTTTCAAATCAAAGGACGACAGTACGATTACGCTACTTTTGCAAAGGAGAACTGTAAATGACTCAACAAACACACAAAAACATCTACAGTTATTTTGTACAAAGGAGGTGGAATAACAGCAAGGAAAAGGGGTTTCAAACAGACATATACTGATCACAGGCAGCAAAATTCAGGAATAGAACTGGAAAGAATGAATCACAGAAGCCACAACTGCACAGAGCTAGTCTGATCAGCACACCTGTAACAAAGAGAATCTGAAATGCAGCGTAGCTTGTCCACTCGGGAAGTGCGCTAAAATTCAGAATCTCTGAACAGTACCTGCGCTGGACCAGAAACGAGACTCTGTTCGGGTTCCGGGTCACAGTTTGCAGTTCAGTTCTTGGGTTTTGGCCGAGCAAAAAGCAATTAGTAATGCAACAATTAGGGGTAGACCTAAGGAGGATCTAAGAGCTATCACAAGGGAAATCAGATAGTTTGTGAATCAATTGTTTAAATCATAAACAAATCCAGTAGATGGATTGAAGTAGCAGTTATCTACTTTGCATTTGTTATGGCAAATGCAGTTCGAATGCTACTTATAAGTTTATGAAACAGACAACAAAGAATGATAAACAAACAAACTAATTAGCTCCCCAGTGGGGTCGCCATTTTATTATAGGGAAAAGTGTCTATATATAACTGCTCTATCCCACTAAGGTGTGACAACTGCCTTAGAAAGAAACAGGGAAAATATATTTTTGTTTTTCCTTTATGAATTATAGATAGAGAGGAACAGAAAGACCAACCTCTGTCTTGCGCTAATCTCCTGATTTGAACCCTCTCTTCTTTGATAGTCTTCAACTACCTGCTCCCTTGCACGCCCAGCTTCACAAAGTACCTGTAAGATCACAGAAGCATAGCACTATACAAAGACATGGATCTATAATCATAAACAATCTAGGATCAGATGTAAATTGACCATACAAATGTAACAAGCATCAATGACACTAAAGCATGGAGGAAAACTCAAATAGTTTTTATTGATAAACAAGAAAAGAGCCAAGAGGAGTTACAACCAGTTGTTCTGACCCAACATCAACCTCCCAGCAAAGAAGCCCCTCTTCACCTCAAACAAAGCTTAGATCACCCAACAATCTGATGTTTGTCTCAAGAAACCAACAACAATTCCTTATAATATGCAAAATTCCAGCCTCTGGATCTCTGGGATGTGGGATCCATATATAGATATCTGTAAGGGGGATGAGTCAGCTTGTGATTTGATTAGTGTCCTCCCTATGATAGTTCTTGCTTCCACTTGGAGATTGATGGTATCTTACTCATCCTTGGTCGAATTCAGTGAGGCAAGTGTCACAGGAGAAGATTCTGGAAGCTTCCATTGCCTCTCCACCTCACGGAATGACACTGCCATTTGTCATTTCTCGCCCATCGCACCCTACAGAAGGAATTTTTGAAATGCAATGCACCCACATAGTGTATTTAGGTGAGATGCAACGTACCTAGCCAGTGGAGCAGCTGAAATGATCCTGTTTTGACCAATTCTGAGCAGTTTTTCATGGAGAACTTCTGGGAGAAGCTGTAAACTGTTGACCTTGTTCCTTTAGGGGTTAGAACAACACTTTTAGGGACTTAGGAGCCCTTGGTTTATGGAAATTTCATGCTTGGGGTTGTAGGGCCCAAAAATGTCTATAACACATATGGAGTCTTTCTGTCCAACACTAATGAAGGTGATTTGTTAAACAGGTGACATGCAATATCCATTGCCTTTGCCCATAATTCTTAGCATAACCCAACACCACTGAGCATGCACCTTTTCTTTTCCATCAATGTCCTATTCGTTCTTTTTTCAACTCCATTA
Organism: Pinus tabuliformis; assembly: GCA_031772625.1. Taxonomy (NCBI): domain Eukaryota; kingdom Viridiplantae; phylum Streptophyta; class Pinopsida; order Pinales; family Pinaceae; genus Pinus; species Pinus tabuliformis. The sequence goes on from CM062804.1 coordinate 1,268,708,003, forward strand.
TGTTGAGGTGTGTATGGCATAGTCTTCTTCCATGATATACTGCACTTCTTAAAAAAATCTTCAAATTCATTCTTGTAGAACTCTCTACCATTATCTATCCTCAACACCTTGATCTTCTTCTCTATCTCATTTTCCACTAGAGCCTTAAATTCTTTAAACCTGTCAAAGAATCCATATTTCTTCTTGACGAAATATATCCATGTATTCCTTTAAAATTCATCTGTAAATGAGACATAGTACACAAATTTACCTAGTGATGGAACCGACACAGGTCCAAACACATCACTATGCACGATCTCTAATATCCCTTCTTCCCTCTTAACAGTAGAGGAGAAACTCACCTGATTCTTCTTCCCTTATACACATAGTTCACATAAATTGAAATCCAGAGAGAAATTAGGCATACCTTCTACCATACCATTACCATGTAGTATTTGAAGGCGCTTTTCTCCAATGTGTCCCAGTGTTTGATTCCAATACATAGCCTTTTCACTAGAGACTACAAGATTTTCTACTCCACTTTCAGGAACTATAAAACTGTTGCACTCATTAATAAAAATACTACCCAACAACTTGTATAGAGTTTTGATCCTAACTATCCTCATCAATACTAGTGCTCCTTAAACGATCTTGCAAGCATCTTTCTTGAACACTATTTTTACACCTGGATCATCCATCTTGCTTACAGAATTTATATTTATGGCCAATTTGAAATGTGCAAAACACGAGGAAGTGTTCTAATCATTTCACCTTGCAACTTCAACTTTACTTTTCTATGTTCGATGATTTTGATCTTCCTATCATCACCTATGAAGACATCACCACCATCATATTTCTCGTACTTTCATAACCACTCCCTAAGGGGAGTCATGTGAAAGGATGCACTTAATTCAATCAACCTTGCCTCATGATATACATGTGTACTTGAAGAAGCCAAGTACACATCCCCACCTTCATTTAAGGTGTCTTTTGCCTTTACAAAAATAGCATCGTAATATACATTTCCTTTCTCTAGAGTTTTAGATCTATATTCCTTTTTTTAGTACCCTTCTTTTCTGCATTTCCAGAATACCTTTACAACTTTTCCTGGAGATATATATCTTCATCTAGATTTAGATCTCCCACTTGAGGACTTATTTCTACTTATATTCTCGGATTGTCCTCTTATAGACAAGGAATTTCCATTTTGGCTCTCCATATTTTTCTGTCTCATTTCCTTTGACAATAAGGATGAGACTATTTCATCAAATTTCAAGGTAGCCATATTATTACCTATGGAAACAACTAGACTGTCCCATGAGTGTGGTAGAGAACATAATAGATTGATGCACTTCTGTTCATCTGGAATTTTAATATCAACAGATAAAAATAGAATTACCAAAATATTCAAGGTGTTTAGACCCTCTATCACCAAGTCTCCATCCTTCATCCTCAGGTTATACAACTTTTTCTATAGGAACAATTTGTTCACCAGGGACTTAAATAGATACAAAGTCCTGAACTTGTCCCACAAAGCCTTTGTTGTAGCTTCCCTTGATGCATTCAACAATATTAAATTTGGGAGACACAATCATATTGTGCTCTTTTCCTTTCGATATAACTTTGCTTAGTATTCTATCGACATTCCTGTTAGTTCCATACCTAGATCTACAACAATCCATTAATATTTTTCCATCAATAAATTCTTCATGTTGAGATTCCATAACTCAAAACTCCGTCTATTGAATTTGTCGATCCTTATATTTCCACTGTTCGTTATCTCTTTTCACTGCAAGAATCAATCTCGTAGATCTACCATAGTAACAAGGTCTACTACAGGCCCAAGCAACAAACCCCTCAACTGCAAAGGCATTCCCTTGAAGCCAAACTTTCTTTGATACCAAATGTAGGTTTTAACCCTATACAAGAATTACTTTCAAATGAATTCTTAAAAAACAAAAAAATATACAATGATGAGAACACAAAAATATACACATAGATTTTATCTTGGTACCCAAAACTGGTAAAACCATAATTAATTTTTCATTATATTCCTTTCAATGTTAAAATACATTATATACATGCCAAATAATTCATAAACCCCAATCGATTAACCTTGGATTAGAAAAAAATGTAGTTCCCTTGATTGGATCTACAAAATACCATGGGAAAAACCATCATTCCCAAAACCATGGGTAGGTCTACCCACCATCCTTGGGTCCATCTTTTTTATTGGGGCGTTGCCCTAGGCCTTGTGCAAGGGGGATACTACCTGCTTGAAAACCCCCTGCTATGCCTAACACAATGTAACAACACTTGAAACTAGTTTTGGAAAGAATATAACACATACCCACAAATATTTACTTGGAGGAGGAGAAATGATAACACGAGAGGTAAGAACCTACACATTTACTTTAGTGAATTTTTATGAGACTGTTGGGGAAAATACTGGGGGGGGTGAATCAGTATTTTAAAAACTAAATATAATAATTTTCTTTCTGAAATGTATATGCGACTTTACTGAACCCAACTCGCATATGTACGTGACCGTTGTAAAAGAAACTAGTGTATGCTCAGTAAACTTGTAAAAAAACTAATTCTTTATTTGTTAAACTTGAACCAACATGTAGGAGAATTAACAACATTTGATAAGTAGTAAATAGGTCCAGTAAGAACAGAATAAAGTATCACACATAAGAAACACACATGAACACCAGGATTTAAGGTGGAAACCCAATGTGGCATAAAACCACCGTTGTTGTCATCTCCATCTTCAAACTTATTAATATCAAAAACTTCTTACATTCTTGTACTAGTGAAGATTCATACCATTATGCAGGAACCCACCTACTGAAGGCTACAACCTTCACTCATTCTCCAGTTCCTATTGGAAGGGAGCTCCAACCTCCTGATCTGATTACCAGCTAATACTGGCGGGAAGCTTCGACTTCCTCACTGAAGGCTCCAACCCTTAGCAACATCTGTGGACCACGTTTCATAAATTTTCAGATTGAATCCACCTGCTTTAATACATCACAATTTGTAGATCAACTGAAGAAAACACCAACTTAATTCAAACTGAATAGTGAGATCACTATAACCAGAACACAGAACTAAACTCAGAATACTGCATCAACACATAAAGTCAATTGCAACCTTGATCATTCATATGCCAAAATGTATACACTACTTCACTTAAGGCAACCCGCGTGTATACACACTTTTCTGTAGAGCAACCCGCGTACAGATCTCAGTATATTGAAAACTTGTAATTCTGAATTAGAGACAAGGTTGCTCAGAGTTTTTCTGAAATATTCTATTAGCTTACAAAACCATCATACAGTTAGCAACATTAATAATATTTTCAAACAATCAACAATAACCAAATTCAACTTCATCATGCAATTAGTTCTACTTCAGACATTATCACTCAACCCAGATCAACATTAGGACATCTTTGACAGACAACAGAGAAACAACAAAAATGATCAGGTTGATCAATCATTTATGAACATAAACCCTTCCTTTATATACACGACTTTGAAGAAGTGAATCCACGTGTACACATGACTTACCCGAGACCAACCTATGTACATATCTATAAATTTTGTAGAAATCCTTCCTTTATATACGCGAATTTGAAGAAGCGAACCCGCATGTATACGCGAATTCATCGAGACCAACTTGCGTACATATCTCCAAATTTTGACCTAAAATTGTGCAGCTCTTCAGAACTTCAGAGAAACCCATATCATAATATTCATAGATAAAAACATATGTCAGTACTTAGATCTTGTCCATGAGCAAATCATACAATGGAAATTAATTTTAGGTCTCATGGTCCTAATCCATCATTGTATTCATCGGTGCATAATTATTTCAGATCTATGTGTCAAATATGGCCCTTACAATGCAAATATGATTCATATTGAGGTATTGATAAAAAACCCTTTCACATGCACACTTAACACTTTGATCTTCACCTCCTTATATAGTTAGAGCCTTAGCCAATACCATGGGTCAAAACTACACTAGTGCCGGTGGTAATATTGGATGAGATCAAGTATCCATTATTGCGCTCAATATTGTGGGCTAATACCATGGTAAATATTCCATACATGACTTTTCTTCTTTGTACCTATGTGTATACGCGACTTGAACTTGACGAACCCACGTATAGATCTTCAAATATTCACTTTTATCAAACTTCTGATTCTGATCTGTAAACCTTTGACCCATCATTTTGGTATTTTGTTCCATCACTCTGTCATCTCTGAACTGACCTGTGGATTCATCTAGTTACCATATACTTGTTTTGCTAGAAGTGAGTTGCCATCAAGGACAACACATTCATCATAATGCCAACAATCTCCCCCTTTGGACTTGATGGCAACTATGTTGGTGTTGATCACCTCAACCTGTAGAAACCTGTTAGATACATCAAATAACCCATATTAAAACACCAAGGTACTCCCCCCCTTTGACATCAAGGGAAACGGGCGGACGAAAGCTCCCCCTTTGGATATGATTTGCACTATATTGTCCATACTCCCCCTGAGCAAATGCTAAATCTTCAGAAATATTTTCAAATGAAGAACATGACTCTATAACTCATTTGAGTATGACCTTCCTATCACCAAGGAATCATACTTACATCAATCACCCAACCAAGTGGTGATACATATTTGAATCAACCACCACACCAAGTGGGATTACATTTTTGACACATCCAACCAAGTGGGATTACATATTTGACATGACCTCAAAAGTCCACACATGACTGAATATGACAATTATTACATCATAGGTCTCCACATGACCTTTACATCAAATGACAGATATGACGTTAATAACTCAGATCAAAAGTTATTAATAGTAGCATAAGTTAGCAAACATATGCCAACAGTGCATTATATTCTGTAAGGCTAATGCTCCCCTTGAACCTGTGCTACATGTTCATTGTTAAAAACTCATTCATCAAAGCATCTTCATCTAAGAGATAAAGATCAATGAGAAAAACATAACTCAATGCCATATCTGCAGATTGTACCCATCAACACCAAACCAAGAAAAATCAAATCATAGCTGTTAGTAGCATGTCAGACACTGATCTTGAGTCTGTCCCACTGTTTTTTTGTCAGAGAAAAACTTACGCGAATGTCTACAAAGAAACCTGAGTATATACATGACTATACTTCATGAAACTCGCATATAGAAAGAAACCTTCTGAAATTTCAACTGTAAACTGAGAAAACTATATGAACAACAAATTAGGTAGAGATAAATCCCAGTTTCTATATGAGATATTCAAATGCTTCTTTGGGAAGAGGTTTAGTAAATATATAAACAACTTGTTCTTTGGAGGGAACATACTCCAATTTAACGTTTTTCTAAAGCATTTTTTCTCGTATAAAGTGATACTTAATAGGAATATGCTTGGTCTTGGAGTGCATAACATGATTTTTTGAAATACTAATAGAACTTGTATTATCACATAGGATGGAGATGGGTGGAGAACATTTGATTTGTATATCTTGTAATGTTTGCATCATCTAGAGAATTTGTGTGCAACAAGATGCAACAACCACATATTTTTCTTCCGCTGTAGATAAGGCAATGGAACTTTGTTTCTTGCTGAACCAAGATACCAATCAGGGCCCCATGTAAAATGCACCTCCACTAGTGCTTTTCTGGTCATCAACATTTCCAGCCCAATCCACATCTATGTATGCATGAAGGGTAAGATATGCATCTTTAGGATACCATAGACCAAAGTCTTGGGTTCCTTGGAGATATTCAAATATTCTCTTTACTACCTAAAGATGTGACTCCTTTGGATTGGCTTAGAAACGCCCAACAATCCCAATTGCATGCATGATATTTGGTCTGGTACCTATTAGATAAAGTAGACTTCCAATCATATACCTGTACTCTGGTTGGTTTATTGTGGGAGAATCATCATTAGAACTGAGGCTACATCCTGTCATCATGGGAGTACATACATGTTTTCAATATTCCATCCCACACTTTTTCAGAATCTGCTTGAAATATTTTGTTTGTGAGAGAAAGATGTCATCTTTTTCTTGTTCCGCTTGTACACCAAGAAAATAGGTTAGTTCCCAAAGTAAATACATTTCAAGTTCTTGCTGCATAACATAAGCAAAGTCTTGACTCATAGTTTCCTCATTACTGCCAAAAATTATATCATCAACATAAAAACCAATAATTAGCAGTTTATCACCCTCAATTTTTGTGTACGAGTTGCTGTCTGTGGATCCTTTTGTGAAATCTTTTTGTTGAATATATTTTTCAAGACGATAATACCATGCCCACGAAGCTTGTTTTAGCCCATATAAAGCCTTTTTGACTTTGCATACAAGATTTTCATCATTCCCCAAAATGAATCCTTTTGGTTGTTCAATATATACTTCTTCTTCTAGATCTCCATTAAGGAAAGTAGATTTTACATCAATTTGATAAACTTTGAAATTTCAAAAACTTGAAAATGCAAGAAACATTCTTATGGATTCAATTTTGGCTACAGGTGCAAATGTTTCTTCAAAGTCAATACCTGCTTGTTGAGAATAACCCTTACAAAAATGTCTAGCTTTGTTCCTAATGACCTCTCCATTTTCATTCAACTTATTTTTTAATATCCATTTTGTGACAATAACATTTTTATCACAAGGCCTTGGAACCAATTCCCAAGTATCATTCTTTTCAATTTGATCAAGTTTTCCATTCATGGATTAACCCAACATTCATCTTTACTAGATTGATTTACATTTTGTGGTTCAATGGTGGATAATAAAGCTAGATAAGTAGGATATCCTATAAGAGTTCTTCTTGTTTGTTCCCCATATTCCTTTTCTCCTAGAATTTGAGTTTATGGATGATTCTTTTGAACATACCTAGATGGAGCCTTTTCTTTATCTGATGTGTATTCTTTTGTTGCTTCATTAGTTTCTCCTTCTATATCATTGTGCTTTTTGTGGGAAAGCATTCATCATCATCATCATCTTTTGCTGATGTTACATTTTTGGGATATGTGCATGCTTCATCAATCACAACATCAATGCATTCAACAATTTTCCGAAGTCTCTTATTGTAACATTTGTATCCTTTACTTATATATGAGTAAACAAGAAGTATTCGTTCATCTTCTCTAGCTTCAAACTTACCATGTTTTTCATCTTTATTTTTGATGAAACATTTTCTTCCTAAAACTATAAAATGCTTTACAGTGGGAGGCTTACCATACCAAAGTTCATACAAAGTTTTATCACTATTCACATGAACATGAGCCTTGTTGAGAATATTTATTGCGATATGTGTAGCTTCACCCCAAAAGGTGTAAGGAGTTGCAGACTCATCAAGCATAACACAAGCCATTTGTTAAATAATTCTATTCATTCTTTATGCCACACCATTTTGTTGAGGAGTTTTAGCTATAGAAAATTTTCTTTTTATGCCATGTTGTTCATAGAAATCAAAGAATTCATCTGATATGTATTCCCCTCCTCAGTGAGATCCAAGACATTTGATTTTTAGACCTAAATAATTTTCAACTATTTCCTTGAAGAATTTAAATGTATCAAATGCTTCATCTTTGTTTTTCAATGAAAGGATCCAACACATTCTAGAAAAGTCATCAATGAATAAGATATAGTATTGTTCTCCACAAGGTAACTTTTTCCTTACTAGTCCACACAAATCAATATGTATAACTCCAAGAGGATTACTTTATGATCCTTCTTTGGCATTGAATTGAACTCTGGTTTGGTTACCGAATTGACATGACTTACATATGGTACTTTCTGGTATGGTGATGTAGGGTAGATCACAAACAGCTTTGAGCCTGCTTGATTTGCTTAGTTGAGAGAAATTAGATGTCCCAATCTAATGTGCCATAACCATTTTTTCTCTACCTTGCCTAGGTAACATTGTTCTTGGTCACCTTTCAATATATACAGATTGCTTGGGGTTTCTTGTTCCTTTTATTATGGTCTTACTTGTGTCAAGTTCAAAAACCACACATTCTTTTGATCGGAATACCACCTCATTTCCTTGGTCACACATTTGTCTAACACTCAACAAGTTATGCTTTAATCCATCAACATACATGACATTACCATCTTTAAACTTTTCTTTTAGAAAAATAGAACCTTTACCCTTAATGAAAACATGTGAGTCATTTCCAAAAGTGACATTCTTTTCTTTCTCTAAAGCATTATTATGAAATAAGTTTATATTTATCACCTGTCATGTGTTTTGAGCATTTTCTATCAATGTACCATTGATTTTCTTGTCCTTATGCAAACAATGCTATGCCACATATTTCAGACTGTAACTCCTTCCTTCTCCATACCTTAGAATTTGTTGATATTTTCTCCTTTTGAGATATTGGTTGTGATTTGCTCCTGCATTCAGATTCTTCATGTTTAAATTTATTTCAAAATGAGTATTCAATTTCATATATAAGAGGAGAGAATTTATTATAAGTGTAATTCTTGACTCTTGCCTCATTCCTTTATTTTCTTGCTTCTCTAGTCATGATGGTTTTGTATGCAACACATTGAGTAGACTTATGACCAAAATTATGACATGAGAAACATTTTCCATTAAAGACGAAATTTCTGTGATCATAGAATCTTCTAGTGTTGTTTACCTTTTGAATGGTGCCTCTGTTGTTTTCCATCCTTGGATTGGAGTAAACATGATTTACCTGTGGAATGCCTTTATTCTTTTGCTAAGGATTGAAGCTTTGTTGATTGGTTTTTGCTGCATTTAGATAGCTTCCGGTGGTGGTTGAAAAGTTTTCTATTTGAGATGTTTCTCCATGTAGAAATTTCCACTGTATATCAACAAATTATGCAATATACTAAAGCAAAATACAAGATCTACTTCTACAACAAACTTTGCGGAAGCTTAATCGAATTGAGCAAGATCAATGAGAACACATATAACTGAGAATGAGAAATCAATCACACATAACATAGAAGAAATAACCTGGGGAAAGCCTCAGCCTAAAACCCCAATCTCTGTATTATCATACAAGTGGAAATATGTTCAAGTTACAAAAAGAATCAGCGCACAAGCTATCCTGCTCTCTCTACAACCAAACAATACTGCTCATAGATAGTCAAAGGCTCTCACGACCTTCTCCTCTACCCTCCAAGCCTCCTATTTCCTTACGCAATTTTTCCTGGGGTCCAGTGCTTCCAATTGTATGAATTCCCACCTCACACTGCTCACTTGGCTAATCATAGGCCCTCTCCACTCTAACCATACCACCAACTTTATTAAATAATTTCTCACATACATATGACCCAGTCAGGTGAAAACCACATGGAAAGTTAGAGGAATGATCTTGAAACAATCTCATCAACAAAATTTCAAAATGGAAAGAAATTTTCACATATTGATATGCCTCTATGCTGATGAAATTTATGTCGACATTAGTATGAGATTGTTTTTGTACCCAACATAACCTAATGTGAAGAAATGATGAACTTGTGAAGAATTTTGCACCCTTTCCCAAAGGCTCAAACTATGAGACATAAAGATGTCAATGTAGTCAGCAACAATCATTGTATAATTCTTTGTATCTAGTGTCCTCTCTAACTTTCCACTTGGTGGACTTCTCAACTCTTTCAAACACCTCTGAACATGCCTTGAAGTAATGTTTTATGCAGAACCCCAATTTTTTCGATCCATCCTCTCTATATCTTCACCCTGAAGCTTGTGATCATCCACTTTAAAAGTGTGATAAACCATTCTAACATGACCAAAACTTATGTACTCATTTCCTAAAATCGATTCTCATTGACTGCTAAACAAAGGATTCACTAGCTTTTTGTCAATGTGGATGTAATATTGGTCATGCAATCTTGTTACATTGCAACCATTGTACAACTCAGTTAGCCTCGACCCTTCCCAAGGAATTTGATTCGAATACCTGTTGTTGAAGAATGATTCTTCAACATAAGTTGTCTTCTTCTGCTATCCTATATGAGGAATAACCAACAATAGGTGCCTAATTGTTTTCTAGGTGTTTCTTCCACATAGATTCTACCTTTTCTCATTGTTGATAAACAAAATTTGTATTGAACCTATTGCATGTTGGATGAACAACCACAACTAAATGAGGAATCTTTTCAGGTGAATGGTTTGAAATAATAACACGTGCATGATGGCTAATAACATTGTTCTTAAAAGAATCGGTTATAATCACATAGCCTACAACTCCCTCACTAACTCTCACCAATAAATGTGATTGGCATTGATGTTCTTATTTCGTACCATAAAACCCCACTAGTGTATCGCTTTTTTCTACCCACCTAGCATATTTTTTCACAATTCTTTCATCTTCAACAAGAAATACAAGAATTGGGCCATCTATACCATACTTGGCTTTATAAGAAGCATGAACTTTTCCAACTGCCTCAAAAACGTGCTCGTGCTCCCCTGGGATATATGTTAATGACTTTCTAACTTGCCTTAAATTCATAGATATTGAAGGAACATCTAGATTCAAGCTAATAAAGTTATGTAATCTAGGACCACCCCATAACTTAATCATCTCATAAAGAGATTTTTTGGATGTACTATACCTTCTCCCTGCTTTTGCATGCATCAAGTTATGAAATATGTCCTTGAAAAATTCCCAAACTGAATCTTTACCTTGTAATTTTCCTTGCTTATGTGCCTCACACACATCATTGCAAAACCTTAAGACATCCTTCCTTTCTATCAATTCAAACAACTTTTCCTTTAGGGATCTCATTCTAATAGAGAGTGTAGCAACCTTTGTCCTCTCCCACCAAAGAGCTTGCTTTTTTTATCTATAGTTAGAATTTGTAACCCTTGCTGCATTCTTCAGTTCATTTTGAGTCAAATAGTCTACTCTTCTGCCTGTTCTTGTATCCTGTTCACTTCTTTTATTGGTGCACATAGATTCACGATATAATCACATCCTGAAGTTATCACATTCGGGAAACAACTTACAAAATATTCATGTTAATGAATCAAATGGGATCCCTGTTTCAAAATCCCTCTGGCAATGAATATGCCTATATGTACAATCAATATGACATTCAATACCCTCATGACATAACATGATCTTGGTATGATTCTCTATGCCCCATAATTTTCCATCCCTTTGATCATCCATTAGGACCTTTGTTTCAAATCTCTTCCCATTTCTATCAATATAAGGATACCAATACCCCCAACATTGCAGTAACAATGGAGATAATTGAGCTATAATAAGATGACAACACAATAAAAACCAAATAAATTTGAAGTAAGATAAATAAAATAATATAAAAATTCATATTCAAGTTTAGTCTAAGATGTTAATTAACACACTTGAAGTAGAAGGATTTTCAAATGTAGATCCCCCATGTAATACTGATGGTGATGATGGAACCAAGAACCTAGTCAAACTTTGTTGGGACTTATCATTGGTAGGCTTCTTGGGTCTTCCAATCGCGCCACCCCTCAGCCCAATCTCCTCATGTTAAGTCTCATTTGTAGTAGTAGCAGTGTGCTTCTTTGATTTCATGTGTTCATTTAGAGAACTAACAATATTACCACTTGTTGGCACTAAACAAAACCAATTACTGCATCGTGTACATCCTACTCTCACTTTTTTCATGTCCTTATATTTTGCAAGTGTTGCTTCCACCACCTTGAAAAAATTAGGATCTTGTGTCTTGTTGAAATAATCTAGAAGTTTGAATGCTTGATCAATACGAAATTGATCTCCAACCATCATTGTCTGGTGTACTTCGTTTCATGAAGGAATTTCACTACCACTTGGCATTGAAAGGCATTGTTGATGGGCCCTTGTTTTCATATGATGGTTTTTGAAGTTGCGCATTGTTCGTGTTGTCAAGGATACATCACTTGTTTCATAATCAATGCCACAAATTTCACAATGGATATTTATTTTAGATTTTCCCTTTTCTGAATATACTTTGAGAGTAATTTTCTCATTGACAAACTCTTCCATTAAACTTTTCATTTTTTTTCCCAAGATGCCAATATGCTAGGATCAACAACTATGGCGTGTTCCATTGACAAAGACATATTTTCAACTCTTGGTTGTTTATGCATAGGTCCCTCCACATTCACTTCATTTTTTTCAAAGATTGGTATTGTTTACACTACGTTTGAACCCTTTCTTTCCACATCAAATGTGCCTAGTTTCCTCTTGATGCCTAAAGGTGTTGTATAAACTTTCCATTTTTTCTCTTGCTTTGGATTTAAAGTTAATCCATCCTAGAATAAATCAAAAGGGTATCCAATGATTTCATCATCCACAATTTCATCACGGATTTCAGCAAATGTAGAACATTCTCGACACCTGATCATGCCAATGATAGAATTCTCTTCACCTGTAGAAATTTTATAAAACAACTCCATCTATTTTTGCACACAAATAAATGAAAAAGTAAGTAAAATTCTACAAGCATATTGGTCTACCATAAAACAAAGAGCAAGGAAGCAAGGTATGAACTTTCAATTCAAAGCTCCAAAAAATATGAAGAAATATTACTATTTGGATGAAACACCTTGATTCAAAATGTAGTATCGGTGGATTCCTCAAATGGAACTAAAACTAGAAATAAAATAGAGTACTAAAACAGATTTGGGAGTTAATTTATTGAGTCAAACATTGAAAAACTTATAGGAAATCTTAGGCTGTAGACCTGCCTCAATTTTGGCCTTATTTACATCATTTTTTGTGTCCTAAAGAGGTCAAAACCGAACCCTTGTATCTTTTACTATTCGTTGGTATCAAATGCATTTAATTCATTTTATTTTTTGCTGGTATCCTAGGCTTGTGAGAGATAAAGGCATTTTTTATGTTTCTAGAGCTACCAATGAATAAGGATGGTGCTTGATCTCTCATATAGATAAGAGAAGCAGTTTAGGATTAGATTAGAGTTTTAAACATATTTACATGCATTCTTAGCCATAAATAGGCTAGACATATTAGCATATAAGGATCTAAATGTAGCCCAGATTGATTGAAAGAAAAATATTCCTAATTTTTTTCTTAAATATTTATTAGTCTTTATTAAAATAGAATTATAATAAATTATTTATTGTTATTAAATTGTTTAATTTTAATCAGAAGTTAATAGGTTCAAATACACATAAAATATACACTTAGTCAATAGAACAATCAGGTTTCCAATGTGTTGGCAGGCCACTAGGCTATTACAGAAACCTATAGAACCAAGGTCCTTGACACAATTTGGTTGACAGAGGAGGAAGCCTTAATAAAATGGGAAGTCCTACCAACAAATTACTATAGGTTCCAACCTTCCATCCATAGTCAGGTATAGCTAATCCCGAGAATATGAAAAGACTCACCTCCTCCAGCTACCAAGGCAACTGAAACACAAAATGATTCTAACTAGTGCTATTGTAGAAAATTGCATTGGATGAGGTTGTAGTTTCTTTATAGAAAGCTTCAAAAATTTCATAGGCCACACCCTAGAGGTCAAGTAACGATAATTGTCATGGATGGAAAAAATTAACAATATGTTGCCCTAATCTAATTTTTCCAATAGATCTGATCTATGCTTGCCTTTCATTCATCAAAAAACATAAAATAGTAGCATATGTCAGAGATCAATGTATTAACTGGAGTGGTGACAACAAAAATTGATGAGTTTCCAGAAATTTTTATGTTTATTATTTAAAATCAAGTTAGTAGAACTATTGTAGGGTTATTTCTAGCAAATTTTAGAGTTCACAGCTTGTAAACATCGGCATATTATAGGAAGAACTGCCTAATTGGGCATGTGTGACCTTCCAACATATGCATGTGTGCTATACCAAACAGAAAGTAGTAAATTGGTTTAGGATTTGTGCATTGATGATGTTTTTTTGTGGGTTTTTCTATGGTTTTAATGTGACATTCGCTATATTTGTGAAGGAGAAGTGATCTAGAAAAGGTTTAGAACTTATGATTGTTGAACAACGATGTTATTGTGGAAGAGAAAATTTAGGGTGACAACTTTTGCATGATATTTGTGCAACAATAATCCCATCACTTGCACGCTACAGTCTTGCAAAGGGTATTTCTTAGTGTCTTTTGGGATTGTTTGAGGATATGAAATAGTAGACAACACTTTATTCGCACGTTTTTTTAGCATATTAGATAGCAAGATTGGTGGGCATGGATGTTTTGAGAAGAATTTTTTACAACCTGTTGGTGATTTATTTTTGGCAAACAACAAATCGCTCAAAGTTAGCACTACATGTAGAAGTTATTAGTCCAGTTTGATCCTTTTTCCCTCATGCACAACTAAGGCATGGTTCCTTTCTTTTGGTTTCATTAACGACAAAATTGAGATCTCTATGCAAGGGATAAATATTTTTCTTGGGCAACTTACAACAAAAGTTTTTCTTCATTGTTCTTCCATCTAGATCAAACAAATTGATTCCACCAAAAGATGTCATGGAACTTACACAACTTGTAATGTGTTGATCATTATGGTCTGATTTAGTCTCTTTATTAACACATTGAATAGATTCAACTATGTTGTGTCGTTAGCTCTTTGAATCCCATTGTTGATTATATATTCAATTGTGTTTCCAAGGTTTTGGTTTTATTTTTTGTGCACTTATTTTAAACTCTTGTTTTGTCTTAAAGCACACATTCATTTCATTTCATTTTTCTGATCATTGTTGGATTTAATTTAACAAATCTGATCTCAACCGTAACAATTCAAATCATGAATTGACTCTTTTTCTTGAGTGCTTATGGGCATCTCAAGGGCGGTTTAGTGTGCTAATCTGATTGGATTGTTATGTAGATTTGTGTATTAGTTAACAACATACACAGGGTTTAGGGACAAACCCCAGAGACTGGAAAAGCACCAATCCAAAGAGAGAGATAGTAATGGTGATGTGATTAGTTGTTTAGAGTTATTGCCTAAGTCAATTGGTGTAGATTCACGTGATAACACACATCCAGATTCCTAAGTCTCCAACTTGTTGATCTAACCTAGTATCCTCATCCAATTTTTGATAAAGATATGCTTGAATCTCCAATCACATAGCCTTTCGACCTCTAATACCCAAATACCATGTTGATCAAATATATTGCAAACAAGAAACTATGTAGTATGTATTGTATATCTTATTAAATAAGAAAACTTTTAATACATGACTTCAAATATAACAACAATAACTTCCAAAACTAAGGAAGTATATTTGAATGACTTTATTAATTCAGTTAGTTCCTATACTGAATTTATTAATCAATATAAACACTAAGTATTTATACAAACTTAAGTTAACTATGGTCATTAATCTCTATCAGAGTTGAGGATCTCCCAAGGAGAAATACCCTTCATCATGACTATAAAGATGAGAGAGGAAGCTCGCTCCTTTTAGCAAGAGCAGAAAAGGGTATTCAAGACGTATATGGGGTTGTGACACACCCAGTATAGAAAGAATCAAACTGAGAAGGTACTTTCATGATGACTTCAAATCCTCCATTAGACCTGATAAACTTCTGATCAGTGACCAAAGGTTCTTCAGAAGCAGAGCAAGCAAGTAAAGAGGTTGAAGCTTAATCGTGTTTTCAAGTCTAAGGGAATTGAAACAATACAAGGGAACACAATTTAGAATGAGAAAAGGGCTATCTACAGCGATATACTCTGCGTGATCTAGTGGTAAGTACAAACCTGCACTTCAGGGATCCAAGGATCTAAATGTATCATAGATATAGTAGTTTGGCCAAAATGGCAGTCCTAATTTTTGGAAGATTCCATAAACATTTAGATCATTTCTTCATCTTGTGAAGGCAAGCAAATAGGTAGTCTTAGGTTTTGGTTTGCATACCATGAAGGCATGAAATAAATACTTTGACTTTTAATAAAATTTTATTTTCCCTTTAACTTGTTCTTTCATGTTGATATTATCTGAAAGATAAGTCTTGTCATCAATTAATATTATCCCATATAAACTACTTCTTGGAAAAATCTACTACTCAATAGCACATAATAATAAATTTCGTCTTTATTAAATTATTCAAATTACTAATTAATTATATTCATTCATGATAAGATAAGATAGGTTTATGAGTGTCCAATGAATGACCAAGGTAAATCAACATGACTTCTCAGTGCAAAAATGGCGACACAGAGTGGGAGTGCAAAGGTCAGTATCTAAGCATAACTAACACAATACCAAAAAGAAGAAATACAATGCTCTGGACACAAGTACAAGGGAAAGATCCAAAATTCTCTAAATTCCCACTATCAAATGAAGGATAGGGTGTTCTCCTTTGAAGTTGAAAGGGAATCTCTCTTACCATTTGAGACCAAAAGGAAAGAGACATTGTATAGATGACTAGCTAAAGGAGATGGATCTAGTCTGGAAATGTGTCTCTCTTTGGAAGAGGTGGCCCTTTTTCATGTGGTGGTAGGAGTATGTTTCCTACCAATCTGGCATGAACAACAACTCAATGAGGGTCTCACTACAGGGGGTTAAGTTGTCTCTCGAATTGGAATGGTTTTGCAATTTGCCTACCTCTTGTTGCCCCTATCTAGGAGCAGTAGGAAGAAAATTGTGATCCTCCTAGTAGTTTCCTATCAAGGGGGGAGGGGGGTAGGGCAAGATAATGTGAGTTGTGGACCTAACAGCCTCTCCCAAGTATAAGGTTTTGCATCTCTAGGATAGGTAACAAAAAAAGGTGGAGAGGGAGTTATGGCACTACTTGAATATAACAGAAGCGACCATGTATATCATTGGAACAGGGACACCTAAGAATGCAGTGGTCCCTTATCTCTATCTCCTATATATGGCATATCCAACATAACTTATCCTCTTGTGACATTCTTCCACCTGAAGCTTATCAGTGCACACTCAAAACTAACATAAGGGGATCATAATTCCATGCATAAAGTGTTAAAGAGTGTAAGTAGATAAACATTATAAAGTTATCTCTAATAGCCAACATATGCTATACATAAAAGGCCATTTTCGGTCTCAAATCCACAAGAAGGGAATCCAAGTGACCTAGATATACTACTTGTACATATCCTCCTGCATAATCCCATCCATATATTTCTTTTTAGAGAAAAAGTGATCAGGAGCATCCAAAGTGTGTTTGAATGGGGGAAGATGATATAGCAATATACTAATGGATCGAAAGAAACAAGAAACTTCTAAACACCAACATTATACTCTCCCAAAAAGGGGGCAAATTGGGCAATGACCTCTGTTAGCTACCTATACCAATAGGTTTCATATTTCATGATTGGCAAGGGGAAGGTCCAAATATGCTCTGCTTTGATTATGCAAAGATCCCATATTTCCTAGAGAAGACAAGGTATGTAAAGAAGCTTGACCTTGTTCCAATTTGGATGGATGATTCAACAGTCTAATCTGGATCATGCCATGTTTTAAATTTTCAGTTGTAGAATAGAGAAAGGAGTCTGTCCAAACTGTTTAATCTTGGCAGACAAGTAGTTCAGGTAGAGAAGAAAAGGTTCCCAACTGCTTAATCTGGGACCTTGGAAGAAATAAGGGTAGAAGTAGATAGAAAAACAAAAGAAAAAAGCCAAAGAAAAGAAAAGGCAAGATAGGGTCTGCAAGCCTAAGTGCACCCTCTGAGAAGAAGTAAAAAAAATGCTAGGCAAAGTAGCTGGGTAAGTAGATGGGGTTGCAGAAGTGGCATTCATTTCAGATTTAACCTTGATGGTCAAGATAAGAAAATAAAAGCAAAGGAGCATGTCTAACTTCCCCTCTTCCCCTTTTCATGTCATTTAATAACATTCCCTTCTGAGTTGAGATTCATGAAACTAATTGTGGTGTTATGATTGATTTCTAATCTTTAGAAGCCACATTTCCTGTGTAAAAATTCTTTTCATTTTGATCTACTCTTTAAGCTAAGTGTTTCACAAATAAGCTTAGTATTTTCTCCCTTCATTCACTCCCCTCATCCATATTAACTCTAACTCTACTATGTAAATCCCTTATATTACCTTTCCCCTAATATTATTAACACCATGGTGTATAAACCCCAAATTTTGTACAAGTATCCCCTCCCCTTGGCATTATAGCCAATAAGTTCTATATCAGGGATCAAATGACACCTGGTCATCTTGATAAACCTAACTCTAACCCTCCTCCCCCTTTCTGAATCCATTTTTAACCCATTACACCCCATTTGCAAACATAAACCTTGTAAAAAACCTTGCTTTACCCTTACCCGCTCTAAATTGCCAAATAATACACAAAAAAACCCATTTTTGTGATTATCCAATGGTTCGGGCGCTACATTGATTTATTTGAAAGTACATGGAAAAACCATTGAAACCCTCCATACCCCAATGGTCCTCCGCCAAGCACAGATCCCGAAATAAATATTAAAATAACCCCGCCCCTTCCGTATCGGCTGATCATTTCATTGATCCGACAGCCGTTCGATTAAGAGCCTCTAATCCGACGGCCCTCATTGATATCGGAGCGGCTTCGATGGCGGACAGATACCTTCCGATATCTGTCAGAAGGTTACGTCATTCGGTCGCCACGCGTCTTCCCCACAGTGCATCGGAGGTACGCCTGACAAATACCTCGTCCGTATCATAAGCGGTGCGATATAAAACCGCTAACCGCTTCCGGTTTCGGTCATCCCGCTTGTCCAACGTCACTCCCACGTCATCCCACGTCATTGCCACCCTGCCATCGCGTCAACCGCTGCGCCCGACCTTCTGCCAATGTGTCTTGCCACTTCATCATCCCCGTGGACCACTCAGAGCCTGCCACCTCACCTGATGACGTCATGCTGACGTCACCCGGCCCTGACCCCACCGATGACGTCATGCTGACGTCACCAGAAAAGCGCGCCAAAAGTCCGAAAAATCAATATTATAGCCAAATTCCGCGTTTTTTTGGCACTTTTCTACAAAACGTTGGTTGCTCCTGCATGATTTTTTCACGTCCAACAGTGCACCAACCTGCAGAACTCGACCAGGAGACCGCCAGCGCACCATTTTCACCTGCATTCCTCTCCAATACTCTTTGAAAACCAGGTATTTATCCTTGAAAATCCTTCCTTCACCTGGTTTTGTCTGTAAATTTCCAAGGACGATTAAATTTGTGAAAAAACATATAATTGACCGGCAGAAATACTTGCGCCTGGCCCCATTTACAATTGTGAACTCGAAAAACACTAGCTGAGCCTTGTTTGCCCGCATTTTCACTAAAAAGCATACTCTGTTCGCGCATTCGCGAAAGACTCATTTAAACTGAATTTACCTGCTGAGAAAGACAGAGTGAGGCCAGGCATTGGTCTTATTTAAACTTTAAACAGTATTTCAATTGCTGTTTATTAGAACTACTCTCTGTTCCTTATAAATTCACCTCCCTGGTAAAGAGACACTCGTCTATACTGTCCTGCTCAATCGAAACCACTCTACACTTAATTCAGAATCCTCTTTTTGCAATGGAGACACCTGTAGTACTAAATGTTCAGCCTCTGAATGCCCCTCAAAGGGAATTGGAATGGCAACCCTTGGCAGATATGGATTATCAGATTTCAGAAGAGATGTTGATGAGGACCAAGTTCCATATCCACCTGCTCAATGAACTTAAGGCCAAACATGAAACTGGAGCAGATGTGTTGGGTATATGGGATTCTTTTCTTCCTATTTTTAAGTTGCCTCAAGTCAATCAATTCCCTGATTTGATCCATCTTTGTGCTGAATATTATGACCCTACTCAGAGGGCTGTGTTGGATCCTTCTGGTTCTGCTCTCTTTTACATCACTCCTGAAGCCATCAGGAACATGCTCTGCTTCAAAACTCAGAGAAAATTGGTCCCCTTGTCACTAGTAGACTTGATAAAACAAGGGGCTAGATTGACAGATGCCCAAATCACTAAGCTAAATCAGTTATACATTGACTCTGATTCTGTGCAATATCCTCCTCTGAATCAAGTATACCTTAACCAGTTGGGCAGGGACTTGGTAGATATGATTAGTCTGATTTTGGGCTATAGCTCAATAGAATTGGTAGACCAAACTGTACTTGTAATGATGCTGATGTTCGCTCCGGGCAGACCTCCAGTTTGCTATGATTATGCCACCTACATCTCCGACAAAATGCATGAGCAGCTAATGAATTTATCCAGAGAAAAGATGTTCAGATACACCTCCTACATTTACCATTTGATCTTGTACCATCAACATGAGAAATTTCATTTTTCAATCAAAAGAGTGGATGCCCAAGGCAATCCCAGATCAGTGGTCTATTGGTCCTCTGTCTTCCACACTACACCTGATTCTCCATACACTTACTGTGAATTCATAGATCTGTTCGTCCATCCAGCTATGGCAATGCTGATGAGCTCACCTCCTCCGAGACTCACTGATGACATGCAGAGAATTCTTCAGCTATCCAAATCTTACAGCATTGGGGATTGGTACTTCTACCAAAACCACACCGTCATCAGGATATATGGGTGTGACTTGCCTCCATTCAGATTACCTAAGTATGTGCCTATGAGGCTATTTGCCCTAGAGTACTTTAGGCAATTTGGCCGGGTTGATGTGCTTCACTTTTCAGGAAAAGGCAAAAAAGCACAGTTGAAGGTGAAAAGCCAACTTGGCCATTTTATCTATAACCAGAGGGAGCAAGGATGGAAGGAAGCAGATAGAATGCTTGAGTCCCTTGGCCTTCAAACCAGTTTCCTATGGAAACCCTATGACCCTAATCATTTTATAACTATGAGGAGGCTCAAATATAAGTTTTCTGCCTATGATCATTATAGTATCCCTCACATTGAAAAATATGCAAACCAAGACAAATGGAGGAGAGGGACCTTAGAAGAGCCCGTATCACAAGAAGAGCTAAATCAAAGGGAAGTAAGGAATCTAAGGAAGATGGCTGACCTTGAACTTTGTTCACAGGTATTCACACTTCCGAGCACACAAGTGGGAGCAGCTGCATCCTCCTCAACTGCCAAACAGCAAACTACCAAGGCCACTGAAAATATATCTAGCAAAGGCAAAGAAAAGGAAATGGAGATAGAACAATCACTCCATGGCAAGGAGCAGCCACCTCCAGTGACTCAAGAGCAGGCAGATAAAGAAATGCAGCAGCAGGCAGAGCAACAACAACAACAACAAGAACTGCATCAAGAAGAAGGGCCACATGAGGGACAGCAGCCCTTACAGCAAGAAAGAGTAGTTGATACTCCAACTTCCACTGAGCAACAGGCTCAAAACATAGTGCCTCCTAGGCCAGAAACTACCTTCGATGCCTCGGTCCTCCAAACTCCACAAAAAGAGGACATAAACAGAAAAAGGGATAGAGGAACTCCCCTGACATCATCTATAAACCAGGGAGAGAAAAGGAAAAGGTTGAATGACTTTTCTGAGGATGACATAGCAATAAGGCAAGCAGTGGGCATGGGCCCACCCAGCGGAGAAGCTTCAGCCAGTTCCTTCCAGCAGGAACAGGACAGAACTATGGGAGGAGAGGTCAGCTCCTCCAGCCAGCAAAGAGAAGGAGAAAGGAGCATCAAGCAGCAGTTTATAGACATCAAAAGGAGGAGTGACCCTATCAAGATACAGCTGTACAATCATTTATTGAAAATGGCTCCCACCAATCAACAAAGACTGATGTCTGCATTTGATGTACAGGAAGGCAAAATGATCATGAGCCATTTTATGCCAACAGCACTGCAGCCCCAATCTACCTCAGATTACCTCAAAACCAATCTGGAGGTCCTGGCCAAGGACATACACCCAATGGATAAAATTGAACTGCACAAACAGACTGGTGAGATGGTGTATGCCGCCTTGGCAGACAAAACATTAGAAAATTACAAGCTAGAAAGCAGCCTCAATAATACAGCCTCTCAACTGGAGTTGGAGAGGGCATCATCCCAGGCAAAGGACAACAGAATAAGGTCCTTGGAAGACATAATCATTGAGATTGGGTATGATCCCAAAGACATCAAAGGAATACAAGAGATATTGAAGTTGAGGGATGCTGACATGGCTGCCTTAAGGAAAAAGATCAAACTCCCAGCTACCATTCACCCTCAAACAGATGAAGTAGCTCAACAAAGACATGAGTAGGATGCCACAGCCTTGATGATTTCCCTTTATAAGAAGCTGATTCAAGCACAAGAAAAGTTGGGAGAATCAGAGGCCGCACAAGCAGCATTGCAAACAGCACTGAAACAAAGAGAAGAGGGTTAGACCTCTCAGCCTCCTCTGGTCATCAATCTTGAGGAAACTGCTCCTATCACTGCTCCTCCTCCTCAACAGACTGAACAGACAGCAACATCTACTTCAGCAGCACCAACAACCACAGAGCAGGCCCAAAGCCTGGATATGTAAAAGCCGAAGAATGAAATTGAAATCCTGGAAGCTCAAATGACCGAGTTAAATGAGACCAGGGAAAAATTAGCCAAAGTCAATGACAGACATGATAAATCAAAGAGAGAAGTGGCAGAAAAGGGCAAGGAAATCAAAGCCCTTAAAGACAAGATCAAAGAGCTGGAAAATGAGCTCAAACTAGACAAAATTGTGGCTGAAATTAGAGCAATGCTATGGTCCAATATTGGCCAATCAATTACCAATCAATGGCAATATATTGAGACAATCCATGAGCAATTAGAGCTCATCCCAAAGGCACAGAAGGAGGTTCAGAGATCAAGAGCCTTATTAAGCAATATGCCTGAAGTGGCCAACAGAATGATTAATGTACTCAACAATAGAACAAGTTCTCAGTTAGCTACCATGGGAATTACAAACAGAACTGAGACTATTCAAATGATCAAGAGGGTTCTTACTCTGAGAAATCTGGTGCAGACATTGGAAAGAAGAACCCAGGATATGCAAACTGAGGTGAACAGGTTCATGGAGAGATTTCAGATATTACAAAGCAGAGGACTCCCTAGCTTACTGAACAGCGGAGGGAAATTATTCACCCATGAACAGTATGCCAAAAGAGTGAATGCTTTTGCTTCAACTCAGATCAATGAAAAGCCCAGCACTTCAGAAGATACAGGGCCAATTACAGGACAGATTTTCTACAATAAGGTAGAAAGTCTATTTTTTATAATGAATGAAATCACGCACTTGTTTGATGTGGCCCCAAATTTCTATAAATATTCAGAAGCAGAGGAGACAATGGATGCCATTCTCAGGCATCAACTCCCTACACAAGACTGGTGGACAAATACAATACAGAAAATTTTATAAACAGTGAGCCATTCACCAAATTTTGTTTTTAAAAATATGAATTATTATGCAAAGCACAGTTTAACAAAATCAGCATGCATTAAAGATTAAAGCTGAGCCAACTCAGCAAAAATTTTGGCCAACAAAGCAAGAGTAGGAAACCACAGCTGGTAGAGCTGAGAAGATACAGCACAGCAAAAAGTAAAGACACATTTTCCAGCATTAAAGCAAAGCGGTTCAACCGACTCAATGACCTCCAAAGGTCAAATTATCCTATGACAGACTTAAAGAGCAGTTCTGTCGCATTCAAAGCTGTAATAACTTCTTTTCTACTATTCTGTACGAAGTAATGAAGATATTTTCTCTCTCAGATGACTCAATGCCTGAGATATTTTGTATAAACACTTCTATAAAGTCCCCTTCGCATGAGTTTGCAAGGGTTGTTGTTGATTTCTCCTGAAGAAGTTCTTATGCTGTAATCCTTTCAGAAGTTTAATAAAGAAAGTGATGGAATTTCTCGGATTTCTGAAGTGTTGAATGCGTTCTGGTGTCTGTTGAAAACTGCTGGATTCCTGTGTATTACACAATACAATAAGTCTCTGTAACTCTCTCTGTTATGTATTTTTGATTTGTTAAAATCCATATATGTTTCTAATTTCTGAATGTTTAGCAACAAGGAAAAAGAATAACTTTCAGGATTTATTCAAGAAATACCCTGAGTTCAATCTGTGTTGTTAATGAATTTTTTCTTCAGCTGTAATCTTGATAAGTGTAATTCTTAATTGCTGCACTTTCAGAATACATCTTTCACAGTGACCTTTGTCTCAGGAATTCAAGTTTGCTCCTGTGCAATGTGTTTCACTTTCACATCACCAGCTTAATAGAGAATTCTTAATTGCTTTCTGTTAGCTGACATGCTTCACCATTCAAGTTAAATTTGTTTGTCTGAGATACACAATTGGCCCTGCAGTTTGAGCACCACCAATCCTGCATTTCAAAGCATTTCAAAACTCCAGACTCCATTGCCCAATGATATATTACTCTCTAAACACTACATCTTAAGCCCTGAAAGAAATCCTTCAACCAAAACATAAACCAAAACCTGAGCATAATACCTAGCCTAAAAAACCATCATAACAGAGACAAATCATAAAGAGAGAGCCCTCTCTGATTGCAGTTTGGCTAGAAACTGTGATCCAAAGATTGGTTAGTGGTTACCCCGGCCGTATTCCCTTGGGAGTCATAGGGAACAACCTGGGTGTTAACATAAATGGCGACTCCGCTGGGGAGTGCTTGAGATTTTTCAATTACTATATATCTTCCATAGCTACTATCAAGCCTGAAATCAGTCAAGAGGCCTTTAATCTGTTTCTGTATCACATTAACAGCTTTAGGGAGGAGCTTGTTTAGGGAATCTTCATCTTAGCTCTGAGAATATATAGCCATTCCAAAATCTTCATCCAGTCCTTTCAGATATAAAAATTTCCTACAAAATCCTAAAAAACAGTTAGAAGCTGGCTCCCAAGAAAAATCCACGGCACACTAGGGCAAATCCTGACCCTAATCCACCTATCATTGTTGATGATCCAAACACCATCCCAAGAAACATTAGGAGACAGCAAAAGCAGGAGCAGCCTGCTGATTTAAGCTCGGATTAAGATCATCCTAGCCTTATCTCTACCCCATGCAAGGTTCTTTTCCGGTCTACCCCAAATTCCCCTAGTTCACCATCCACATCTCAAAGTCCTCCTCTCAGATCTTCATCCACTGCACATATCCCCTTGACCAACACTCTAGGTTCACCCCTACTTGTCACCCCTGTGGTACCCACTGTTCCTATTATCCCAGCTGCCCCTGTTAATCCTCTAAACCCTGTAAATATGGCTAACAGATATGCACCCTTGCAGATACCAGCTAATGCTGCAGCTCTACCCCAAGATTACCAAACCAAAATTTCATATTTTGACTCCAATGGCCCTCTGACAGCTGCCCAGCATGCCAAGAGGATGCAAGACCATTTTGATACCTATGAAATAGATGATGACAGTGTCAGAATGAGGATGTTTGTTCAAAGCCTAACTGGGGATGTAAGAACTTGGTTTAGATCCCTGAATGCAAACTCCATTACAACTCCTGATGAACTGTATCAAGCCTTTACTAGTAGATGGGAGAAGAAGAAAGATCCTCTGCACATACTTGGGGAATATGACACTATCAAAAGAGGTCCCCAAGAGACTGTTTTGGAGTATTGTGCAAGATTTAACAATGTATATAACTCAATTCCACAAAATTTAAGACCTCCTCCTGATTTAGCCTTGTACAAATTCCCTGATGGTTTTGACCCTGACATGGCCTATCAGTTGAAGGAAAGAGACTCTCAATCCCTTGAAGAGGCCCAAAGGGTTGCTGTCACAGTGGAAGCCAACCTGATTGCCAAAAGAAACAGGGCAAGGTTGGAAAAGAGGACTGCTTTCAGAGAAGAACCCTCTGCCTTTGATCAGAAGCTGGATGCAATACTCAATGGAATGAAAAGATTGGGTGATAGAGTGGAATCGGTTGAAAGAAAGTCATCATGGGAAGCACAACAAAACAACCCTCCTAGGAATCCAAATTTTAGGAGAACTCAAAACCCAAATGTTGGCAAGACCAGTGTTGACCAGGACATAAGACCCCATTTCCAAGAAAATTATGCAGAAACTTCCACATCAATAGAGCCCAATGAAGATCCTGAGATTAACTTAATGGGTCTAGATGGTGAAAGTCAGGTTTTCTTAACACAAGAAGATCATGAGGATGATGAAATCAAACTGTTCCAAACTAAATCAGGTGAATCCTTTGACTTCAAACAAGGCTATGACACTGCTGTTTACGAAGTCCATAAACAATACAAGCTAAGGAGCAGAACTGTGAATGTTAACCAGCCTGAAAAGAAAAAAGATAATCAGCAGCCTGAAAGAGTTATAGTCATAGAACCTAATGACAAAATAAATTCACCTACAGAAGAAGTGATTGTTGAAGAGATCACTAAACCACTGTCCTTAAGACAGCAGCCTCTGGCCACTTCATCCTCTCATCCTAATTCAAATGTTACTCCTCAAGAGATGAGTAAAAGAGGCAAGTCCCAAGGTCAAGATAAAAATCAAGAAGGAGATTTAATAAACAAGGAAAGGACTGTCACCTATAACCCCAAGGCCCAATCTGAAAAACCCTTTGACTTAGAAACTGAAATTGGCAAAATAAAGATAGCTATTCCTCTCTTGGAACTAGCCAAGCATGACATCTATAAACTACAGATCAAAAGGTCCCTTCAACTCACTAGCAACAAAGATGATGTCAATGTTTAAGTATGGGGGATTTACGCAGTGCATTATATTAGATATCATTTTTGGGATTCAACTGCGTTAAGTAAGTCATTCAAAGTATGACCATTTCCATGAGAGGAGTTCTGGGATGGGTGACCTCCTGGGAAGTCCTGGTTACCGGGTGCAAGCCCCGGAAGTGATGATTGATGCTATGTGATTCGTTCTCCACATTTCACTAGTTTCAATCCCACTTCTTCACCCCTGTGAGCATCACCCGATGCAATGAGTGCTAAGTGAACTATTCAAAAATCATGAGATATTAGTCACTTTACGACTACCTCTCATGGAAATGGTCATACTTTGAATGACTTACTTAACGCAGTTGAATCCCAAAAATGATATCTAATATAATGCACTGCGTAAATCCCCCATACTTAAATTCAAAAAGAGTCAAGGGATCTCTACCTGAATGGTTCATGAGGCACAATACTTGCTAAGGTTTTGCAAATGGGGTAGCAAGCTAAGTGGGCTTGATTGTGGGGAAAAACTCCACAGTTAAGCGTGCTTGAGCCAGAGGAGTTCTGGGATGGGTGACCTCCTGGGAAGTCCTGGTTACCGGGTGCAAGCCCCGGAAGTGATGATTGATGCTATGTGATTCGTTCTCCACATTTCACTAGTTTCAATCCCACTTCTTCACCCCTGTGAGCATCACCCGATGCAATGAGTGCTAAGTGAACTATTCAAAAATCATGAGATATTAGTCACTTTACGACTACCTCTCATGGAAATGGTCATACTTTGAATGACTTACTTAACGCAGTTGAATCCCAAAAATGATATCTAATATAATGCACTGCGTAAATCCCCCATACTTAAATTCAAAAAGAGTCAAGGGATCTCTACCTGAATGGTTCATGAGGCACAATACTTGCTAAGGTTTTGCAAATGGGGTAGCAAGCTAAGTGGGCTTGATTGTGGGGAAAAACTCCACAGTTAAGCGCGCTTGAGCCAGAGGAGTTCTGGGATGGGTGACCTCCTGGGAAGTCCTGGTTACCGGGTGCAAGCCCCGGAAGTGATGATTGATGCTATGTGATTCGTTCTCCACATTTCACTAGTTTCAATCCCACTTCTTCACCCCTGTGAGCATCACCCGATGCAATGAGTGCTAAGTGAACTATTCAAAAATCATGAGATATTAGTCACTTTACGACTACCTCTCATGGAAATGGTCATACTTTGAATGACTTACTTAACGCAGTTGAATCCCAAAAATGATATCTAATATAATGCACTGCGTAAATCCCCCATACTTAAATTCAAAAAGAGTCAAGGGATCTCTACCTGAATGGTTCATGAGGCACAATACTTGCTAAGGTTTTGCAAATGGGGTAGCAAGCTAAGTGGGCTTGATTGTGGGGAAAAACTCCACAGTTAAGCGCGCTTGAGCCAGAGGAGTTCTGGGATGGGTGACCTCCTGGGAAGTCCTGGTTACTGGGTGCAAGCCCCGGAAGTGATGATTGATGCTATGTGATTCGTTCTCCACATTTCACTAGTTTCAATCCCACTTCTTCACCCCTGTGAGCATCACCCGATGCAATGAGTGCTAAGTGAACTATTCAAAAATCATGAAATATTAGTCACTTTACGACTACCTCTCATGGAAATGGTCATACTTTGAATGACTTACTTAACGCAGTTGAATCCCAAAAATGATATCTAATATAATGCACTGCGTAAATCCCCCATACTTAAATTCAAAAAGAGTCAAGGGATCTCTACCTGAATGGTTCATGAGGCACAATACTTGCTAAGGTTTTGCAAATGGGGTAGCAAGCTAAGTGGGCTTGATTGTGGGGAAAAACTCCACAGTTAAGTGCGCTTGAGCCAGAGGAGTTCTGGGATGGGTGACCTCCTGGGAAGTCCTGGTTACCGGGTGCAAGCCCCGGAAGTGATGATTGATGCTATGTGATTCGTTCTCCACATTTCACTAGTTTCAATCCCACTTCTTCACCCCTGTGAGCATCACCCGATGCAATGAGTGCTAAGTGAACTATTCAAAAATCATGAGATATTAGTCACTTTACGACTACCTCTCATGGAAATGGTCATACTTTGAATGACTTACTTAACGCAGTTGAATCCCAAAAATGATATCTAATATAATGCACTGCGTAAATCCCCCATACTTAAATTCAAAAAGAGTCAAGGGATCTCTACCTGAATGGTTCATGAGGCACAATACTTGCTAAGGTTTTGCAAATGGGGTAGCAAGCTAAGTGGGCTTGATTGTGGGGAAAAACTCCACAGTTAAGCGCGCTTGAGCCAGAGGAGTTCTGGGATGGGTGACCTCCTGGGAAGTCCTGGTTACCGGGTGCAAGCCCCGGAAGTGATGATTGATGCTATGTGATTCGTTCTCCACATTTCACTAGTTTCAATCCCACTTCTTCACCCCTGTGAGCATCACCCGATGCAATGAGTGCTAAGTGAACTATTCAAAAATCATGAGATATTAGTCACTTTACGACTACCTCTCATGGAAATGGTCATACTTTGAATGACTTACTTAACGCAGTTGAATCCCAAAAATGATATCTATGATGTCAATGTGCTGGATGACACCCCAGAACTCCTGTTTGGCCCAAAAGTGGATGGAAAAACAGTAGTCACAGGGGTACTGCCTTTCTATGTCAGTTTACATATTCATGATAAAATATTACATAATGCAATGTTTGACTCAGGTGCCTCTCACAATCTCATGCCAAAAGCAGTCATGGAGAGATTGAATTTAGACATAACAAGACCATATAAGGATCTGTTTTCCTTTGACTCCAGCCAAGTCAAGTGTTTAGGTCTCATAAAAGACTTATGTGTGTCTCTGGTTCAATACCCAAACAAGACAATCCTAATGGATGTGGTAGTTGCTGATATCCCACCTAAGTATGGGATGCTGTTATCAAGATCATGGGGAGCTAAACTCCAAGTTTCCCTACAATTAGACATGTCATATGCCACTATCTCTGTTTTTGGGCAACCGAAAAGACTGTACAGAGAAACACTAATGAAATACATGGTCAGCAGTGAAGAAAAGCCTCAAAACTTTCCTATATATGCTGTCCATTCAGACATAGACTCATACATTCTCTTCAATGACACCACAACTCCCTCAAAAGGTGAGGTTGAAACCAAGATATTCATACAAGAGGAAGATTCAAATGAAAGTATTACCACCCATGAAACAACAGTCAATCAAACACTAGATGTTGCTGCTGCCCTAGTTGTCAAGAACATCCAATCAAACGATGAGACTGTCCTAGAAGACAAGCTAGAGAAAAAACCACAACTGCTACTCACATTGCCAGCCCATGAACCGATCATCAAATCTCCCCCACAACGAGATATTCTATGGTTCCTTGAATTTGATGGCTCAGTCAACAAATTAGGGGCAGGAGCTGGAGTTTGGGTACACAATAAAGAAAATAGTCATGCAGAAGGCAGAGCCTATAGATTGAATTTCAGATGTACTAACAACATGGCAGAATATGAAGCTCTTTTACTAGGCCTCAAGTTAGTAAAGTTCTTACAAGCTGCCAGGGTTTCAATCATGGGTGATTCAGATTTAGTTATCCAACAAGTGAAGGGAAACTTTGTCACCAATGACAAAAGACTAAGGACTTATAGGTCTGCTGTTGCTGAGGTACTAAACTTTTTCTCTGAATTCCAAATTACTAAAATTCCCAGAACCCACAATCTACATGCTCATAGTTTAGCCACCTTTGCAAGTACCTGCAAGTTGCCCTTTGAGCCCCATCATTGTTTTACAGCTGAGGTAAAACACAGACCCTCCATTCCAAACAATGTTAATGATTGGCAAGTATTTGAGGATGACAAGCAAATAAACCGTTTTTTAACTCTGCAGCAAGAATTTGCAGGACTAAATATTGACACTGAGACAGCAAGTCAATCACAAATACTTGAGACAGCAAGTCAATCACAAATACTTGAGACAGCAAGTCAATCAAAAATACTGGATGGAGCAAGTCCATCACAAATACAGTTTCAAAAGATTGCTCACCCAATATCACCTAGAACAGCCAAACAAATACTAAATCCAACTATTTTCAACATAGACAACATTCAACAAATTCAATCAATCAATGGTGAGGAGGTGGCCAATGCTGAAACTGAAATCATTGAGCTGAAAGACAATTTTCTACCAACAGGCCTAACCCCACTAGAAGACATCTTTGACTCAAATGATATTCCCAGAAAACAAAAAATGCAGCCCTTAAACGCAGCCATAGAAGAATGCAACATAGGTACAATGGACAAACCCAAAATAATTAAACTGTCTGCTTCCTTACCTCCTGACCAAAAGCCTAAGTACATTGACCTCTTCAAAGAGTTCCAGGATGTTTTTGCATGGAGCTATGAGGACCTAAAGTCCTATGACACCTCTGTAATCCAGCACACTATCCCTCTCAAACCTGGTCAAAAGCCCTTTAAACAAAAACTGAGGAGAATCAATCCTATGCTTCTCCCAGCAATGGAACAAGAGGTACAAAAAATGTTCAAGGCAGGCATCATAGCACCAATTAGATTCTCTGAATGGATCTCCAACTTAGTCCCTACAAGAAAGAAGACTGGTGAAATTAGGCTGTGTGTGGATTTGAGGAATCTGAACCAAGTATCCCTCAAAGACAATTACCCCTTACCCAAGATGGATCACATTTTGCAGAGAGTAGTGGGGGCTTCCAGAATCTCTCTACTTGATGGATTCTCAGGTTTCAACCAGATCTTAGTTCACCCCGATGATCAGGACAAAACAACATTTACAACCCCATGGGGAACTTTCAAATATGTAAAGATGCCTTTTGGATTGAAAAATGCAGGGGAAACTTTTCAAAGAGCCATGGATATTGACTTTGCCAAAGAGATTCATGACTTTTTAGTCATTTACCTAGATGACCTTACACCTTTCTCAAAATCAGACCAAGAACATATAAAACATCTGAGACAGATCTTCCTAAAATGCAGAAAATATGGAATCTCCTTGAATCCCAAGAAATCCCTGTTTGGTTTAGAGGAAGGTAAGCTATTGGGCCACATCATTTCTAAAGATGGCATTAGAATTGACCCAGATAGGATACAGGCCATCCTACAAATGCCCCACCCAAGAAATGTCAAAGAGTTGCAAGGATTCTTGGGAAAAATCAATTTCTTGAGAAGGTTTATCCCAAACTTAGCAGAACTAATCAGATTATTAAATAACATGCTAAAGAAAGATTCAACAGTCAAATGGACTGTTGAAGCCAATCAAGCCTTTGAAAGTATAAAATTGGCCCTTACCCAAACCCCAGTGTTGACCAATCCTCAGTTTGACAGAGAATTTATCATTTTCTCTTTTGCCTCCCAGCATACTATTGCTGCTGTTTTATTGCAAAAAGATGACCAGGGAAATGAGAAGCCAATTGCTTTCTTTAGCAAAGCTCTTAGAGATGCACCTTTAAAGTATCAAATCATGGAAAAGCAAGCTTATGCTTTAGTCAAAGCCATTAAATACTTTAGGATTTATATCCTTTATTCCCATGTTATAGCATATGTGCCAAGTCCTATTGTCAAAGACATTCTCACCCAAGAGAATTTAGAGGGCAGAAGAGGAAAATGGATTGCCAACATCTTGGAATTTGACATTGAGATAAGACCTACAAAACTAATAAAAGGGCAAGGCTTGGCTAAATTAATGACATAAACAAATTTCCAAGCCTTAGACATCAATCAGCTGGACAGTGAACCGGAGCTGGCGACTCCAAAGATCAATATAGCCTTTGAACAATCCCCCTGGTATTCTGATATCTGTTATGTGTTACAAAACCTGGGTGCTCCCCCAGGACTGTCCAGAACTAAGTGTAGATTCTTAAAAATGAAAACCTCAAGATTTTGTGTGATGGATGGCAATCTGCTTTGGAAAAATCATGAAGGTATATTGCTGCACTGTTTAATTGAAAATGAAACTGACAATATCATAAAAGAATTTCATGCAGGTGACTGTGGTGGGCACTTGTACTGGAAGTCCACTGTGGACAAGATACTAAGGGCTGGATATTACTGGCCCACCATGTTCTCTGATGTCAAGAAATTCATCACCTCATGTCATAAATGTCAAGTGTTTGAGGGAAAGAGAGAGTTGCTGCCACTTCCTTTAAGGCCTATTGCAACAGAGAGACCTTTTCAACAATGGGGATTGGACTTCATTGGGGAAATTCATCCCTCATCTTCAGGCCAACACAGATGGATTTTAACAGCAACAGACTACTTCACAAAGTGGATTGAAACTGCCCCATGCAGACAAGCAAATGATTCAATAATTATTCAGTTCTTGGAGAACAACATATTGGCTAGATTTGGCTGTCCTGACAAAATAATAACAGACAATGCTGCCGCTTTTAGATCCAAGAAAATGGTGAACTTCTGCCATAAATTTCACATCACTCTGGGCCATTCCACTGCATACTATCCCCAAGGAAATGGCCTTGCAGAGTCATCAAATAAAAGTCTGGTAAATATCATAAAGAAAGTACTTGAAGAAAACAAAAAGAATTGGCATAAGAAGCTTGTGAATGCCCTATGGGCAGATAGACTAACAACCAAAAGATCAATTGGGACCAGCCCATATGAGTTGGTTTATGGATTAGAGGCCAAATTCCCCTCATCACTAGGAGTGCCTGTTATGAAGCTTCTTCAAGAAAGCCAAGCTGAACCAAATGATATGCAAAGAAGAATCAATCAAATCATATGTCTGCAACAAACTAGAGACCAAGTTTTCAGCAGAGTTCAAGTTCTACAAGAGAAATTAAAGAAGGCCTTTGATAGAAGAACTAAGGCAGAAGATTTCAGTGTGGGAGACAAAGTCCTCAAGTGGGATGCAAGAAGAGAAGACAAAGGAAAACATGGAAAATTTGATTCCTTATGGAGAGGACCATTTGCTGTCCAAGCAGTGCAAGGTAACAATACTTATTTCCTGAAAAGCCTTAATGAAACTGACTTGGATGAAGGTCCTGTGAATGGCAGGATGCTCAAGCACTACTTTGAATATTACCCATGAGTGCAGTCTGGGGTTCCCTTGTATATATGCAGATGTATATATTATTTTCTGTTTAGATTGTAAAAATGCAGTTTTTTCAAGTTCATTGACTGTCAGCAAAAGGCACATAGACTCAGAGATCTGCCAAGGAGGAAAAGCACCTTCTTTTGGGCATTTCAAAGCAGCATACTTCAAAATTTTGGGTAAAACATGTCAAAGGCCAAGGCAAACTGAACTACTGTTCTTGGTCTTTTCAAATGAAAAACCATCCCCATGTGGAGCCACTGTTAGCTACCTATACCAATAGGTTTCATATTTCATGATTGGCAAGGGGAAGGTCCAAATATGCTCTGCTTTGATTATGCAAAGATCCCATATTTCCTAGAGAAGACAAGGTATGTAAAGAAGCTTGACCTTGTTCCAATTTGGATGGATGATTCAACAGTCTAATCTGGATCATGCCATGTTTTAAATTTTCAGTTGTAGAATAGAGAAAGGAGTCTGTCCAAACTGTTTAATCTTGGCAGACAAGTAGTTCAGGTAGAGAAGAAAAGGTTCCCAACTGCTTAATCTGGGACCTTGGAAGAAATAAGGGTAGAAGTAGATATAAAAACAAAAGAAAAAAGCCAAAGAAAAGAAAAGGCAAGATAGGGTCTGCAAGCCTAAGTGCACCCTCTGAGAAGAAGTAAAAAAAATGCTAGGCAAAGTAGCTGGGTAAGTAGATGGGGTTGCAGAAGTGGCATTCATTTCAGATTTAACCTTGATGGTCAAGATAAGAAAAGAAAAGCAAAGGAGCATGTCTAACTTCCCCTCTTCCCCTTTTCATGTCATTTACTAACATTCCCTTCTGAGTTGAGATTCATGAAACTAATTGTGGTGTTATGATTGATTTCTAATCTTTAGAAGCCACATTTCCTGTGTAAAAATTCTTTTCATTTTGATCTACTCTTTAATCTAAGTGTTTCACAAATAAGCTTAGTATTTTCTCCCTTCATTCACTCCCCTCATCAATATTAACTCTAACTCTACTATGTAAATCCCTTATATTAACTTTCCCCTAATATTATTAACACCATGGTGTATAAACCCCAAATTTTGTACAAGTATCCCCTCCCCTTGGCATTATAGCCAATAAGTTCTATATCAGGGATCAAATGACACCTGGTCATCTTGATAAACCTAACTCTAACCCTCCTCCCCCTTTCTGAATCCATTTTTAACCCATTACACCCCATTTGCAAACATAAACCTTGTAAAAAACCTTGCTTTACCCTTACCCGCTCTAAATTTCCAAATAATACACAAAAAAACCCATTTTTGTGATTATCCAATGGTTCGGGTGCTACATTGATTTATTTGAAAGTACATGGAAAAACCATTGAAACCCTCCATACCCCAATGGTCCTCCGCCAAGCACAGATCCCGAAATAAATATTAAAATAACCCCGCCCCTTCCGTATCGGCCGATCATTTCATTGATCCGACAGCCGTCGGATTAAGAGCCTCTAATCCGACGGCCCTCATTGATATCGGAGCGGCTTCGATGGCGGACAGATACCTTCCGATATCTGTCAGAAGGTTACATCATTCGGTCGCCACGCGTCTTCCCCACAGTGCATCGGAGGTACGCCTGACAAATACCTCGTCCGTATCATAAGCGGTGCGATATAAAACCGCTAACCGCTTCCGGTTTCGGTCATCTCGCTTGTCCAACGTCACTCCCACGTCATCCCACGTCATTGCCACCCTGCCATCGCGTCAACCGCTGCGCCCGACCTTCTGCCAATGTGTCTTGCCACTTCATCATCCCCGTGGACCACTCAGAGCCTGCCACCTCACCTGATGACGTCATGCTGACGTCACCCGGCCCTGACCCCACCGATGACGTCATGCTGACGTCACCAGAAAAGCGCGCCAAAAGTCCGAAAAATCAATATTATAGCCAAATTCCGCGTTTTTTTGGCACTTTTCTACAAAACGTTGGTTGCTCCTGCATGATTTTTTCACGTCCAACAGTGCACCAACCTATAGAACTCGACCAGGAGACCGCCAGCGCACCATTTTCACCTGCATTCCTCTCCATTGCTCTCTGAAAACCAGGTATTTATCCTTGAAAATCCTTCCTTCACCTGGTTTTGTCTGTAAATTGCCAAGGACGATTAAATTTGTGAAAAAACATATAATTGACTGGCAGAAATACTTGCGCCTGGGCCCATTTACAATTGTGAACTCGAAAAACACTAGCTGAGCCTTGTTTGCCCGCATTTTCACTAAAAACCATACTCTGTTCGCGCATTCGCGAAAGACTCATTTAAACTGAATTTACCTGCTGAGAAAAACAGAGTGAGGCCAGGCATTGGTCTTATTTAAACTTTAAACAGTATTTCAATTGCTGTTTATTAGAACTACTCTCTGTTCCTTATAAATTCACCTCCCTGGTAAAGAGACACTCCTCTATACTGTCCTGCTCAATCGAAACCACTCTACACTTAATTCAGAATCCTCTTTTTGCAATGGAGACACCTGTAGTACTAAATGTTCAGCCTCTGAATGCCCCTCAAAGGGAATTGGAATGGCAACCCTTGGCAGATATGGATTATCAGATTTCAGAAGAGATGTTGATGAGGACCAAGTTCCATATCCACCTGCTCAATGAACTTAAGGCCAAACATGAAACTGGAGCAGATGTGTTGGGTATATGGGATTCTTTTCTTCCTATTTTTAAGTTGCCTCAAGTCAATCAATTCCCTGATTTGATCCATCTTTGTGCTGAATATTATGACCCTACTCAGAGGGCTGTGTTGGATCCTTCTGGTTCTACTCTCTTTTACATCACTCCTGAAGCCATCAGGAACATGCTCTGCTTCAAAACTCAGAGAAAATTGGTCCCCTTGTCACTAGTAGACTTGATAAAACAAGGGGCTAGATTGACAGATGCCCAAATCACTAAGCTAAATCAGTTATACATTGACTCTGATTCTGTGCAATATCCTCCTCTGAATCAAGTATACCTTAACCAGTTGGGCAGGGACTTGGTAGATATGATTAGTCCGATTTTGGGCTATAGCTCAATAGAATTGGTAGACCAAACTGTACTGGTAATGATGCTGATGTTCGCTTCGGGCAGACCTCCAGTTTGCTATGATTATGCCACCTACATCTCCGACAAAATGCATGAGCAGCTAATGAATTTATCCAGAGAAAAGATGTTCAGATACACCTCCTACATTTACCATTTCATCTTGTACCATCAACATGAGAAATTTCATTTTTCAATCAAAAGAGTGGATGCCCAAGGCAATCCCAGATCAGTGGTCTATTGGTCCTCTGTCTTCCACACTACACCTGATTCTCCATACACTTACTGTGAATTCATAGATCTGTTCGTCCATCCAGCTATGGCAATGCTGATGAGCTCACCTCCTCCGAGACTCATTGATGACATGCAGAGAATTCTTCAGCTATCCAAATCTTACAGCATTGGGGATTGGTACTTCTACCAAAACCACACCGTCATCAAGATATATGGGTGTGACTTGCCTCCATTCAGATTACCTAAGTATGTGCCTATGAGGCTATTTGCCCTAGAGTACTTTAGGCAATTTCGCCGGGTTGATGTGCTTCACTTTTCAGGAAAAGGCAAAAAAGCACAGTTGAAGGTGAAAAGCCAACTTGGCCATTTTATCTATAACCAGAGGGAGCAAGGATGGAAGGAAGCAGATAGAATGCTTGAGTCCCTTGGCCTTCAAACCAGTTTCCTATGGAAACCCTATGACCCTAATCATTTTATAACTATGAGGAGGCTCAAATATAAGTTGTCTGCCTATGATCATTATAGTATCCCTCACATTGAAAAATATGCAAACCAAGACAAATGGAGGAGAGGGACCTTAGAAGAGCCCATATCACAAGAAGAGCTAAATCAGAGGGCAGTAAGGAATCTAAGGAAGATGGCTGACCTTGAACTTTGTTCACAGGTATTCACACTTCCGAGCACAAAAGTGGGAGCAGCTGCATCCTCCTCAACTGCCAAACAACAAACTACCAAGGCCACTGAAAATATATCTAGCAAAGGCAAAGAAAAGGAAATGGAGATAGAACAATCACTCCATGGCAAGGAGAAGCCACCTCCAGTGACTCAAGAGCAGGCAGATAAAGAAATGCAGCAGCAGGCAGAGCAACAACAACAACAACAGGAACTGCATCAAGAAGAAGGGCCACATGAGGGACAGCAGCCCTTACAGCAAGAAAGAGTAGTTGATACTCCAACTTCCACTGAGCAACAGGCTCAAAACATAGTGCCTCCTAGGCCAGAAACTACCTTCGATGCCTCGGTCCTCCAAACTCCACAAAAAGAGGACATAAACAGAAAAAGGGATAGAGAAACTCCCCTGACATCATCTATAAACCAGGGAGAGAAAAGGCAAAGGTTGAATGACTTTTCTGAGGATGACATAGCAATAAGGCAAGCAGTGGGCATGGGCCCACCCAGCGGAGAAGCTTTAGCCAGTTCCTTCCAGCAGGAACAGGACAGAACTATGGGAGGAGAGGTCAGCTCCTCCAGCCAGCAAAGAGAAGGAGAAAGGAGCATCAAGCAGCAGTTTATAGACATCAAAAGGAGGAGTGACCCTATCAAGATACAGCTGTACAACCATTTATTGAAAATGGCTCCCACCAATCAACAAAGACTGATGTCTGCATTTGATGTACAGGAAGGCAAAATGATCATGAGCCATTTTATGCCAACAGCACTGCAGCCCCAATCTACCTTAGATTACCTCAAAACCAATCTGGAGGTCCTGGCCAAGGACATACACCCAATGGATAAAATTGAACTGCACAAACAGACTGGTGAGATGGTGTATGCCGCCTTGGCAGACAAAACATTAGAAAATTACAAGCTAGAAAGCAGCCTCAATAATACAGCCTCTCAACTGGAGTTGGAGAGGGCATCATCCCAGGCAAAGGACAACAAAATAAGGTCCTTGGAAGACATAATCATTGAGATTGGGCATGTTCCCAAAGACATAAAAGGAATACAAGAGATATTGAAGTTGAGGGATGCTGACATGGCTGCCTTAAGGAAAAAGATCAAACTCCCAGCTACCATTCACCCTCAAACAGATGAAGTAGCTCAGCAAAGACATGAGCAGGATGCCACAGCCTTGATGATTTCCCTTTATAAGCAGCTGATTCAAGCACAAGAAAAGTTGGGAGAATCAGAGGCCGCACAAGCAGCATTGCAAACAGCACTGAAACAAAGAGAAGAGGGTCAGACCTCTCAGCCTCCTCTGGTCATCAATCTTGAGGAAACTGCTCCTATCACTGCTCCTCCTCCTCAACAGACTGAACAGACAACAACATCTACTTCAACAGCACCAACAACCACAGAGCAGGCCCAAAGCCTGGATATGCAAAAGCTGAAGAATGAAATTCAAATCCTGGAAGCTCAAATGACCGAGTTAAATGAGACCAGGGAAAAATTAGCCAAAGTCAATGACAGACATGATAAATCAAAGAGAGAAGTGGCAGAAAAGGGCAAGGAAATCAAAGCCCTTAAAGACAAGATCAAAGAGCTGGAAAATGAGCTCAAACTAGACAAAATTGTGGCTGAAATTAGAGTAATGCTATGGTCCAATATTGGCCAATCAATTACCAATCAATG
This sequence comes from Pinus tabuliformis, assembly GCA_031772625.1. Classification (NCBI taxonomy): domain Eukaryota; kingdom Viridiplantae; phylum Streptophyta; class Pinopsida; order Pinales; family Pinaceae; genus Pinus; species Pinus tabuliformis. The sequence goes on from CM062804.1 coordinate 1,268,747,260, forward strand.
GCAATATATTGAGACAATCCATGAGCAATTAGAGCTCATCCCAAAGGCACAGAAGGAGGTTCAGAGATCAAGAGCCTTATTAAGCAATATGCCTGAAGTGGCCAACAGAATGATTAATGTACTCAACAATAGAACAAGTTCTCAGTTAGCTACCATGGGAATTACAAACAGAACTGAGACTATTCAAATGATCAAGAGGGTTCTTACTCTGAGAAATCTGGTGCAGACATTGGAAAGAAGAACCCAGGATATGCAAACTGAGGTGAACAGGTTCATGGAGAGATTTCAGATATTACAAAGCAGAGGACTCCCTAGCTTACTAAACAGCGGAGGGAAATTATTCACCCATGAACAGTATTCCAAAAGAGTGAATGCTTTTGCTTCAACTCAGATCAATGAAAAGCCTAGCACTTCAGAAGATACAAGGCCAATTACAGGACAGATTTTCTACAATAAGGTAGAAAGTCTATTTTTTATAATGAATGAAATCACGCACTTGTTTGATGTGGCCCCAAATTTCTATAAATATTCAGAAGCAGAGGAGACAATGGATGCCATTCTCAGGCATCAACTCCCTACACAAGACTGGTGGACAAATACAATACAGAAAATTTTATAAACAGTGAGCCATTCACCAAATTTTGTTTTTAAAAATATGAATTATTATGCAAAGCACAGTTTAACAAAATCAGCATGCATTAAAGATTAAAGCTGAGCCAACTCAGCAAAAATTTTGGCCAACAAAGCAAGAGTAGGAAACCACAGCTGGCAGAGCCGAGAAGATACAGCGCAGCAAAAAGTAAAGACACATTTTCCAGCATTAAAGCAAAGCGGTTCAACCGACTCAATGACCTCCAAAGGTCAAATTATCCTCTGACAGACTTAAAGAGCAGTTCTGCCGCATTCAAAGCTGTAATAACTTCTTTTCTACTATTCTGTACGAAGTAATGAAGATATTTTCTCTCTCACATGACTCAATGCCTGAGATATTTTGTATAAACACTTCTATAAAGTCCCCTTCGCATGAGTTTGCAAGGGTTGTTGTTGATTTCTCCTGAAGAAGTTCTTATGCTGTAATCCTTTCAGAAGTTTAATAAAGAAAGTGATGGAATTTCTCGGATTTCTGAAGTGTTGAATGCGTTCTGGTGTCTGTTGAAAACTGCTGGATTCTTGTGTATTACACAATACAATAAGTCTCTGTAACTCTCTCTGTTATGTATTTTTGATTTGTTAAAATCCATATATGTTTCTAATTTCTGAATGTTTAGCAACAAGGAAAAAGAATAACTTTCAGGATTTATTCAAGAAATACCCTGAGTTCAATCTGTGTTGTTAATGAATGTTTTCTTCAGCTGTAATCTTGATAAGTGTAATTCTTAATTGCTGCACTTTCAGAATACATCTTTCACAGTGACCTTTGTCTTAGGAATTCAAGTTTGCTCCTGTGCAATGTGTTTCACTTTCACATCACCAGCTTAATAGAGAATTCTTAATTGCTTTCTGTTAGCTGACATGCTTCACCATTCAAGTTAAATTTGTTTGTCTGAGATACACAATTGGCCCTGCAGTTTGAGCACCACCAATCCTGCATTTCAAAGCATTTCACAACTCCAGACTCCATTTCCCAATGATATATTACTCTCTAAACACTACATCTTAAGCCCTGAAAGAAATCCTTCAACCAAAACATAAACCAAAACCTGAGCATAATACCTAGCCTAAAAAACCATCATAACAGAGACAAATCATAAAGAGAGAGCCCTCTCTGATTGCAGTTTGGCTAGAAACTGTGATCCAAAGATTGGTTAGTGGTTACCCCGGCCGTATTCCCTTGGGAGTCATAGGGAACAACCTGGGTGTTAACAACCTCCAAAGATAAATAAGCAAGATATGGGTACCAGTCTCTTCCTACTATTGAGTAAACCCCTAAAGCAGATAAAACAACTCTACCAATCTAAAGGTAGTCCAGATCAAGAAAGGGTTTATTGCAAACTATGTATGGATGATGGACTAGGGGATCATCCTCTTACATTTGATGATGCAACACAGTAAGTGGGCCTATACTCAAGGTCACTATAACCTAACCTAACGCCACATCTAACCTAAGTAAGCTTGACCTCCATACCTAAGTAAGAATATATCAATCCCTCCCTTGGATATAGCTTTGATATTAATCTGTAATGTCTTAAGACACGACCCTCAATTAGTTACACAAAATAAAAACAATAGAGGTGGTGTCTCTATTACAGCGGATTTGGAACTTTAGCTTGAGGATGCAATCAAGGTTTATAAAAGGAGGAAATATCTAGGGACTTACTTGAAAGAACTTGTAGAATTTTTTGCAACATATGATTTATATTTCCGTGCAACAGTGAATTCAGGTGATACCTCAAAGCTTACTGGCCCTTGTTCTGATCTTGAGTTGTGGAATGATTGGGATGAATTCGAAGAGAAATGTGGAAATGAATATACCTCTATAACTTCAATATGAAACCCTTCGTTTTCCCAATAGAAAAGATCCCAATAGAACCCTCCCAAAAACTGCGCTCATGCCTTCACTGTGACCCTCCTTGTGATTATGAGTTAGTAATCAGGACTACTATGAAGACCAAAAAGAGGATCAATGCCAGTCAGACTCACTTCTAGTTATGAGAATATGCAGTTATAAGGTCACACATGATGACCGTATCAGGATCTGCTTATGGGTCGAAGTCAAAAAGATGTTTTGAGGTAGCGATGGGACCATTGTTCTGAGGTAGGGGCCATTATTTCTTTGAAGTATTGTTGATCAATTGGTTCTTTTTCACATTGATCTATTGGTTACAGGGGATATGTAAAGTTGCAACCCTTTAAATATGGAATCTCCCTTCCTTCGATGTAGATATTTTGGATTAACAGCACAAGCATGGAGTGTAAGGATGGTCCCAAAGTAGTGTTATGAGGTAGAGATTTCCACGGAGGTGAAGTCTGAATGATACCGCTACTTGATCCAAGAGTCCATCCAGCTTTCAATCACTCAATGCTGAGTTATGATCCACTGAAATGTCAGTCATAGTTGGGAATGAGATACTCAACTTTTGGTTTCCTCTCACATAGATCAATGTTCAAGATTTTGGATTCCTCTCACACAAATCAGTCTTCAAGGAGGCTTCAAGAAAATGTTACTCCAGGTCTTAGCTAAAAATCACAGATAAGCCTTGTTCAGAACCCTCTGTGAAATTTCTCTCAATGCCTTCACTGCGAAATAATGCGCTCATGGGCATGATAACACCATGATAATCGACTCTAATTTTTTATTTTTACTTTACCTGCCCATTTTTTAATGCACTTGGCCACAATACTCAATTAAAAATACCCTAAAATATTTATATTCCTATATGGTATATAAAATCCCAATATTCCCTTATTATATAGTCAGTGTAATGTTTTATGTTTTTTTTATATATTTTTTACCCCAATATGAATGCACGCGATATAGTATTTCTTTTTCAATGAAACCCTCGTGGACTAAAACAAGCAAAAGAACTACAATAACCACATATCATAATCCAATATCTCTATTCAATGAGTCAACATGGCGTTGAAATACAAGATCATAAGGATAACGTAAATATAGGAAAATAAGGTGCTTTTGTATTAATAAATAAAGGAGAGAGTTACAACCATATATAGAAGTTGACTTTATAGACGTGTCTCCCCACTTGACTTTTCCTTCCTTATCACAAAGCAAACCTTCACACTCAACCCTAAGGTAAATGGATGATGTTTCCTTAAGCTTAAAGCAGTAGCACGAGGGCATTAACAATCTCCAAAACCCAACCCATACTCTATGGGAGGTAGTAAATATAAAGGGTAAACATGGTAGTTTAGGATTTACCAATCTAGACTTGAGATCCACATGTGAGGGGAAAATGAGCTCAAGGGATAAGAGATAAAGTCTCTAAGATAGTATCATATAGGAATTCGAGATCTCTATCCATGGTAAATAGTTAAAACCACCTTATAAACTTATGGAAGAAGAGGCTTCGAAAAATATTTTTAGTTTGTTTTTTTTTTTTTTTTTTTTTTCTGAATTTCTAGAATCGCACCTACAGAAGGGAGCAACTGGAGTTGATCAACTTTGGTTCCGAATGGAGAAACTTTCACCCAACACTGGTGGACAATAGTATAGAGTGTGTTGGGCCTAAAAACATGGTTTTTAAGAAAATAAACCCAAAAACTTAGAATTTTTTGAGAAATGATGGTTAGGTCTTTGCAAAGGGATTATGAGAAAGTGTTCATGGATGTTGATTGATATGGTTTTCATGCCTATTAAGAAGATGTGAAAAAATGGGCTATAACACTCCATCATTGTATCTCCTGCCTCATCCATACTCATTTTTTGTGTTTTCTCCTTGTTATAGGCCATTTTGTCACATCTGTTCAATAGGCCTTCAGCTGGATCAATCAACATCCTTTGACCTCCTTCGCATTATCGTAGCACAAAGCCCTAAGCATGACTCATTCTAATCCCCGAGTTTCTACTTGAAAACACCTTTCTTCATTCATTTTAACGACTAATGCTCCCTAGCCTCCTACTGGACAGTGTTGAAAACCAAGTTGCTCCATTTTGGGTTGTGTTGATCACCTATAGGTTGTTCCACTATGCACCTGCATTGGTTCTAAAAATTCGAGAAAAAGAGAGAGAATCTCGAAGCCTCCTCTTCCATAAGCTTTCAGGATCTCTTATAACCATTTACCTCAGATAAAAGTCTTGAATCCTATCATACCCTACCTTGGAGTTTTCATCCCTTATCCCTTGATCTCATCTTCCCATCAATAGTGGTTCTCAAGCTTTAATTGGTAAAAGGATAAGAACTCATGGACTACCTATTTCACCTATATATTTACTGCCATCCATAGGCAATGGGTTGGCTTTTGGAGAGTGATTCTACCTTTATCTTGTTGATGTGAGAGATATATTCCCATGCATTAGGGTGATTAGAGGTGCACTTTGTGACAAGGAAAGGAAAAATCAATTTGGAGGAGCTATTTTACAGGATCAACACCTATTTTTGGTTGTAACTCATTCCATTTATATTAATGCAAAGAGTTATTTGTTTTCATATATATGATGTTATGGTTTCATATATTTCAATTCCATGCTGATTTATTGAATAAAGTGATTATATGATCCTACATAGATTATGTGGACCTTTGGCTTGTGTTATTTGACTGTGCAAGTTCTAATAAAAGCATTTGGAGAATTTAAGCCAAAAAAGAGCAAAGCATGCGACAGATTCCATGTGGGCTTCATCTTGTTATCCATTAACTTTAAGGAAAACATTAGTGCCTTGTCTTTCTATTGTTCTAGGTTAGTCCAATAGGCCTGGGAAGATAATTATGTCTACAGTCGTAGATTTTGCGTAACACTCCTTTTGTGCTTGGTGTCTCGACCTCCATCTCTATATTGATAGGCCAAGAATCCAAATTAGCCTTCCATTCCAATTCAGGTCTATATTCATGTTCATAAGTAGAGGCACTAATCTCTTTCCTTCTACTAGATATAACACCATGGGGATCATAGTGCCACACCTCTCCTATCTCAAAGTTTAGTTCCTTTATCATATTTTCTACTTGTTGAAAAGCTTGCCTAGAGTTCACAACAAAGGGGCCTACAATCATTGGAAGCTTGAACATATAACCTTTCTTGGCAGGGGCAAAGTGGATTTGGTTAGTGTTTAAGATTTTCCTGTTTAAATCTAAAGAAAGTATTCTCATGGGAATGAACACAGGAAAATGATAAGGAGGCATTTTAGACCCATATACCATGATTTTAGTGCAATCTTCAAATAAGTACCAGTCGCCACCCTGGAATCTTTGTTAAGTTGAAGAATATTTCTCTGTTGGGGCAAGACTCTAGGAGGGGAGACTTTTTTGATAATTTTATATGTTGTAGACATGAAAGTGTAAATGAAATTTGAAAACCCCTCATTTTTTGGTTTCTTCTTCAGAGAATTGTCCCAATCAACTACATACTTTCTCTACTTGTTGCAATGTTGAGGCCTAGGTAATCAAATTCCTCTACATGAGTGTACAGGAATAAGTAAACTAGTATGGAGTAGTATCTGAAATAGAGGCAAGATAAAAATGTCTAAGTTAAAACTTGATGGCTTCAACGATAAATGAAGGGATATCAAGGATGGTGCAAAGCTTCATCATCAAACATACAACCCCTAGAGCATATTTGGTGGCATTAGTTGTTTGGTCCTCACCTAATAGCATCAAAATTAGGGCTAAGATGGGACGTAAGGTTTCAGAAAATAAGGAAATTGGGAATTTCTTTGAGCTTGAAGGTAATTGAACATTTGGAACTGAAAATTGATGAAACAGGGCATGCCTTTTAACAACTGAAAGTCTATTGTAATTAGCAACAAGGGTGGTCTCTGTGAACTTATCTAGGTTAGGTAACTTTAGGTAAATGAAAGCATTCTAGACCAATTTTGGGGTGACTTCCATAATATTATCCCCAGTTGATGGGGCACAACAATTGTTTTCCTTGATGTATGCATCCATAAGCGAGGACAAAAACTTAGCGAAGGGATAAAATGCTAGGACTATGAGGTAATAATATAACCCCACTTTGACAACTCAAAATGGGTCCTCTTTGTTCAGGTAATTACCATACAGGTTGAAATGGAGGTCTAGTAGGTGGAGAGGATAAAATAGGTTGTGAATTTCTACTTATGTGTCAGTGAGGGGGTCGATGTGACTGGAGGGTTTCGACTCTTGAGGTTTGGGGGTTTTCGGAGCAGACTTCTTCATTTTAATCATTATAATGGTGTTATGAGGACAGGGGACCATGAATTACCTAGTGAATGGAGATAGTTTGGCACAAGGAAAATTTTGTGTTGGTCGTTGGCTTGAGCGGAGGGTTTTTGCAACGGGAAGAACAACAGAAAAATGAATAATTTTGAATGGTAACGGTCGTTTTACAGAGGTGTATGGGTGGGAAAAATGAGGGGGTGACGTGGCATGAAACTTGGAACGACAAGATTCGAGGAGAAGTGAGAAGGGGGGTGACTAGTTTTGTTGGGATTAGTGTTCGCTTGTTGATGTTTCTATCGTGTTGGCATGCCTAGTGGCATGTTTGGTCCCCACCTTCTCGCGAGGTGGTTGGACGGGATCAAGAACGGGGTTTGACCCCCCCAGAATTGATCCTAACCATTGATCGGCCCCATTTTCCTTTTTGACTTTGACTATTTAGGGGAAAGCGTTGGCTTAACTACCATGCTCGTTACCCCGCTGGAGTCCCTTCAGGACCATGCAACTTCAGGATGGATAGCAATCTGCCTGATAGTTGTTTGTCCTTTAATTATCAAATGTGAAATGCAGGGGGGGAGCCCACATTGGCTTGTCTTTTCTCCCCTTTCTTCTTTTGTTTATTCTTCCAATTTCTTTGTCTCTTTTATTTTCTAAAGTTTTTTTTATTACTCCCTATATTCAAGACAATTTCTCCTCTACAACATAAACACTTGAAAAGAAAAATGAGGAGGATACAACAGGAAGTATGATTTCACCTAGTTTTAATCTGCTTTTTAGATTAATATTGAGAATAGATTAGTTTAAATTTAGTTTATTTTTTTGTTTGTTTCTATTTTAATAATGCAGGTAGAGGAATAAAGCGAGAAATTATCCTTTTAAAGTCATAATCATGTTCAGGAAGTGTCCTGTTTCTCATTAGAATTTTTATTTTTATACTTTGCATAAGTTCTTGTCTCTATATTTATTTTACAAGATGATTCATGATCATATTTCTCTTTGTGTTGCATCCGAAATAAAGTGCTTGGATTTTTCTTGTTTTGATTCGTTTTTGGCCTTTAATTTCTCAAGTTTCAAACGATCAAACAAGGGCCTGAAAGCAAAGGTCAATTGTAAATTATCTAGAAACAATTGTAAAATACTCTTGTCCATAGCCATTCTGGGATTTTTCATTTGCCATAACTGAGCTAAATCAACCCTTTTCACCACATTGTTCATCCTATGTCTTCTCTTTCAATTGCGCCTCTTTTACAAATCTCAGGATGACTAAGTGCATTCTAGTCTACCCAGTCTACACACTAAATACACATGGGTCGTTATTGTTGGGTTTTTCATTGGCCATTCATTCCTTCAGCCTAGAGCCACATCAACTCGGCTATATTTAGAGCATTTAATTCATTTCTTCTAGGGTGAATTGTATTGCTAAGCCCTTTACGTTCATTCCATCCATGCACATATTTCATGCTATCCCTAGTACCCGAAATCCCGTATCTTCTTAAAGTTTAATTTTAAGTGTCTTTGGGAAAGCGGGGATCAGGGCTCCACATCATCACATGTTTTTATTCGTGCACATAGAAGGTTTGTCTTATGAGTAGTAGCCCCACTCTACTCTAGTAGCCCATGAACCTAGAAGCCTGTAACATTTTCCAAGTTCTAATTCATGATACCTTCCTGGCATCTGGGCCTCTGGGTACTCCTCTCTCCTCTCTAATGGGTCCACACCTCTTATACCTGGAGCTTTATCTTAATTGTATTCGGGATCTCCCTTTTGTGCCACTACATCCCTCTCGTCTACTACTCACAAGCCTGGAAGGCCGGCTCATTAGTAAAATTTCATTTCAAATTTCTTCCAAGCACTTTTATATCATAAACTAGGGTGGGTCTCCCTTTGTCTCATCAGTTAGCTTGGCACTTTTGGAACCTGGAAGCCAATTTCATCCCTTCTTAAGCACCCGAGTGAATTCCTTTTGGAAAATACACAATCCTGTTATGCTCCATTCATCTAGGCTGACATGGAAATTCCATAAATCTTGGCATCTCACATTACTTGTTCAAATCAAATGTACAAGGTCTTTGGTAAGAACACTCAAAATTTTCGCAAGTAATTTGGGTCATGGGAAATTTATATCTGATTGCAAGTCATATTATGATATCACTTCATTTTAATGATCACGTAAAATCGGGTCCTCTCTATATTTATATGAATATTTACATTAGTTGGGACTGTGGATTTGATTCCATGGGATTTTATGAATATATTGGGGCTAGTATTAAATTAAAAGTAATAAGAGGAATAATTGTTGTTGCAATTCATAACCAAGCATAGTTTCATTTTTATTTTTGATGATTTGTTTATTTTTAGTTCTTTGAACATGAGTCATTATTCTTATAGCTTAGCACTTGCTCTAGTTTAGATTCAATAAGTGATGATTTTTGGGCAAATAAAAACTTCATAGAATGAAACTTCTTCATACTTCTTATCTTAATAAAAAGAAGAAGTTACCCTTTTGGAGAAATTCGACATCTTTCAAGTAAACCTTAGCGAAATTCTTCAAGGTAAGTCTCATATGCTCATTTTCATTTGTTTCCATTTTCTTTACACTTTTTGTTTCAGCTTTGTTTTTAGTGTTTGTTGATCTAAAGCTCTGTTTTTTGAAGTCTTCAAGAATCACTTAAAAATTTTTGCACCCTTGTTTGCTCGTATTTAGAATTCACTCTCCTCATTTTTCTTTCTTTCGATCTTTGAGGAAAAACAATTATGATGTCGATCGAATTGCAAATCAACTAAATCGGGGAGTTTCTAAACCTTTAGTTTGTTTCACAAGCCTTAATTTTATTTGCAAATCGCTAGGATGTTTCCATGCGGGCTTAGTTTCGAAACAAGAAAAATTTCAAGGGGAGAAACTTTTTATTTCGCTTCACCTTCTATCATAATTGTTATCTAGGGTTATAATTTTTGTTTGAATGAAAGTCTAATCAATTATAATTTTGCAAGACAACTTAACAAGATCTCAACTTAAGAGAAACTTGCATTATGTCTCTCCTGCTTGTTCTTTTGTTGATACATTCTTCGCAAATCGTCTTGTTGAGGTTTTCAATTTTGGTTTTTATTCAACTTTTTTCTTTTAGTTTGCATCCTCTTCTCTTTTTTGCAATTTTTCTAGTGTGATTTCACCTATGCTTCGGATTTTTTTTTTTTATGATACTACTAATATTTATTTAGAAGGAATTTCTCTCACACAACATTGGTCAACATGCATGGGAAACTTTTACTCTATCAAATTCATGATTTTTCATTTACCTTAAAGGGACATTTTTATTGAATTCTAAGTCCTCTTAGCTTAATTCTTTTCCCATGGAGTAACATCCATATTTTCCAAGTGATGGAGTTCATACTTCCAAGGAAATAACCGACTTGACTCTAACTCAATGAATCCCACCCATTTCCCCACTTTACATAAAAACTCTCTAGATTGATAGTTGTAGGGAAAGATGGGGGAGTCAAAACTTTATGAGCATTATATCCATTCTCTTTCAAATCTCTCGTACCACCCTGCTCTCTCCACCCAATTGTAAAAAGCAATTCTCTAAATAAAATATATCAAAAGGGTGGCAAAAGAGGGTTAAAAACACACATTTTTGGGAAGCACAATTAAACCTGTCGGGGTACTGAGCAAGTTCGATGGAAGTGGGGCTATGCTTTTGTGGTTTTAAGACAACTTCGTCGAAGCTATCGATGCTCGTTGGCAGCGAAGATATGTCGGGTAAAGGGGAACATTTATATCAATGGATAAATATAATTTCTTTAAAATTTCCTATCTATATAATTGTTGTCACCCATAGAAGGTAAATTTAAAATTAAATATTTCCCTAAAAACATGGATTTATGATTTTAGACTCAGTTTGCTTCAAGTAATCTTCTAGAACTTATATTGCTTAATCAATTAATGTGGAACCCATGGGAAACGTTTTCATGTTGAAGTCTTGATAGGGTTCATCATTTCAACCTTTTGGTAAATTTGAGCTCATTATCTTTTTAAGCAGAGATAATTGTTTAGCCCAGTGTGTCGCCAATTGTTGTGGTAAAACAACAAGCCCCCCATTTTTACTTTATTATCTTTGTAATAATAATGGGGACCCTCTATGTAAATTTTCATCATTTCACATCCTACATGCTTTCATTCGGTTTTTTTTTTTCAGAAGAAAAAAATCTGAATATGTTATATTGAGATCATATAATCAGTTAGATTACAAAAAAGGATGAAAATTGTTATATCTGTCGATGATTCTGCATGAATCACAATCCTTAGTAGGAGACCAAGGAAAACCCGATACATCCAGTGCATGAGAATGAGAAAGGAGCTGGTGCATCAATACATCAAAAAGGGCTTAAAGCGTCATAGAGAAACGAAATGGGCAGCAGCGGATGAGTCCCCTGAAGGGAATGCTGTGTATCAACGCGCATCAGAAGATCATTCCGAAGGCAGGCTACCAATGATCTTGGAGATAATGATAGCAGGAGGGACAGTTAAGTCCTGAAAAATATGGCCGCAACGCCAATTCCAAATATGCCAGATCGTGTTGAGGAAGATAGCGAGCCAGAAGGGCCGCTGAGACGACCACCAAGTGAAGGCCTCCATGACCGAGGAAAAAGGAGTGATAGGAAAGCCAAAGCAAGATGAAAGATCGGTCCATAAGGCAGAGGTAACCGAACAGTGGAAAAACAAGTGGATGTTAGATTCCGAATGGGTAAGGCAAAAGCAGCATCGACTTGGACCTTGCCATCCTTTTGTTTGAAGAACGTCCCATACAAGATTCCTGTTGTGAAAGAGAAGCCAGGCAAACAAAATGGATTTAAGAGGACAAGAAGCTTTCCAGAGCTTAAGAGGGAAGGGGGAGGGAGGAGGCGGGGAGGAGGAGGTGAGGGCTGAGTAAAGGCGCTTGACAGAGATGGGGCGAGAGGAGGAGTCTGTCGAGCAAATAAGGGAATCATGAGTCCCCATCTGAAGGATATTCAGCTGAGAGAAGTGGAGGGTGGCGGAGGTCCAAAGGCAGCGAAGAGGTGGAGGAATGTGTAGTTGTTGATTGGTTTTCCAAATGGGCGATAGGGAGGACCACGAGTCAATGAGCATGGACCAAGTGAAGATACCCCTGCTGTGAAGAAAAATGAGGAGAGTCGGGGAGATGTGAGATTCCAAATTGTAGAGAGTGGGGTCGAAAGAAATGAAAATGGATGATCCAGAGTAGAAGCACCATTTGAGAATGCTGAAGAAGAAGCGCTGTTGTTTTCGAAAGCAGCACCAGATGGGAGATCCAAAACAGATCCCAAGTGAATCTTTCCTGAGCCAGTAATCTAGAGGGCGCCCCTTTAAATATTTCTGCTTGATAAGAGAAGACCATGGGCTGTTCCCAAATATTGCCCTGTGCATAGATTTGACGATGAGAGCATTGCCAAAACGCTTCATGTTGATAAGGCCCCACCCGCCAATCTTTTTAGGAGTGGTGATGAGATCCATCCTTGCAAGATGAAGCTTTGATTGATGGGAGTGTCCTCCCCACAGGTAGTTGGCAGCAAGAGACTGGATTGCTTTGTGGACTTTTGCAGGAAGAACAAAGAGATGGCCCCAGTATACTGATAATTGCGAGAGAACCGCTTGAACGAGAACAAAGCGTCCAGCTAGAGACAAAAGTCTATGCTCCCATTTAGATATTTTACTGTAGAATCTGTCTATGAGCCATAACCAATCAGAGAATTTGTTGTTTTTGATTCTAAGCTTGAACCCGAGATATGGAAGGCCTTCAGAGAAAAGAGCAAGGTTGATGCCAAAGCGATTCGCAACCCATAGGGCATTGGCCAGGTTGGAATTGTTATGAAATAACATGGACTTGCCACTGTTGATGAAGAGGCCTGTGGCCGCATGGAACTTCTGAAAGATGATATATAAACATGCCCACGATGCCTTGCATAACATAGCAAAAATGAGGATGTCATCCACAAAAAAATTATGGTTTAGTTTGTGGATTTTCATCTTTCTTAGTTTTTCTTTTCGATTGCTTCATTGACTATGGTTTCTCGCAAGTGTCCTAACATCTCTGATTTTACTGAGTTTGGATTTAATATTTAAAAATGGTGCTTATTCAAAGTTTCAATGATTTCCACCACCTAAACTTTAAAATATAAGAATTGTATCTTATTTTATTTTATAGATTATTTAATTAATTTATAAGTAAATATAATTACTTAATTAATTTTAACTAATAAAATTAATTAATCCATCTAATCTAAATTAATTATACTAATAGCATTTTATTTAATTAATATGTAAATAATTAATTTTTAATTATTTATTGCTTTTTAATTAATTATATTATTAAACTAATCTAAAAGAACCAAAATATAAATTATATAACCAAAGCCTTATATATATATATAGTCGGAGCCCGGAAGGAAATAGGAATTCATTTTTTTAACCCATGCAGGCATCCGGGCTTGGGGGCTCTCTCACGTAGCGTGTACATATTGATAGAGTGGGATTTTATGTTTTATGTAACATATGGTATGTGGAGGGCCCACTCCACGTGGAGGACGACCCCTGCCCCTCCTCCATGGCCCACAGCCTTTTTCAAATTGTTCACGAGCTGGCCCACCAGCTCTTTCCTCTTTCATTAACATAACATCCAGGGCCTACATTATATTACTTCTTGGACTCCTCATTATTTTCCTCGCTCGTCTTATTATCTCTCCCTACGCAGTAGATATTGTATTAGGTTTTTGGTCATTTAGATTGGATTTGAACCAGAAAAAAAATACAAAAATCTATACTTCAATATTACAACTTGATTTTTTTTTAATAATTAAATTTATTTATTTTTAATGTGATTGGCTATGAATTTTAACATCTTATTTCTCATTGCATAGATTTACTAACCAATAGTACAAAGGTTCCATCACTTCTTATTATAAAAAAAATTGATATCTGACATATTGTATATTATATATTTGACCTATTGTATATTATACATACCACCTCAATGTATTAAGGAACACTATCACCTTTCGCTCATCCATTAATCCCATTGCCTAATATAACATAATTGTGAGTGAATAAATCTCGCATTTAAGAGTATAATGGATGAGAATGTATGAGCATTAAAACCATCAACATGTTACATGAGGGTAAAGGTTGCAATAGTCAACCATTATTCATATGATGATGGTGCAGATAATTCATTACGGTTAAAGCTATATTTATGTGTGAAAATTACACCAAATGCATACATCCCACGTAATTCTTTGAAATCTATTCATGATATATGTGAAAAAGACAATATTGAGTTATTTACATTTAGCCAAATACTAGCAATTGCACCTCATGTTGCAAGGGGAACGCCGTAAGGCTGTACCATAGTGCCATTGATGAAGGCTGTTGGTTTAAGCAAGTAACTATAGTTTGAAAGGTGCAATGGTGAAGTTTTGCATTCAAAAAACTTGTGCAACATGTATACCTTGTGATGCCAATACTTGCAAAATAAAATGGGTCTTTGGCTTCAAAGTTTATCAATACCATAATCCACCCAAAGATAACAAAGATACTTAAGAAAGAACTACTTTTAAGTCTTGCTTGCAAATTGACAGGTTTTCAATGTACTTCACATTTCCATAAACAAACTATTAATTTACAAAAAGGACGTCAAATTAATCTGAAAAGATTACATAATACCATGTTTTTGCTTGACACAAGGTTGCCTCAGAGTGGTTGCAGACACTAAATATCCCTACTTTGGCAACAATGGAATCTTGCAAGTGAAATGGATGAATAGTAAAGGCTTGACAGTAGTCCCTGGGAGTCAAATTCTAGGAGGATTGAAGAGAATATATGTCTATATTATGATGGCTATCCGACCTTCCAAGAGGGAAGGATTTGATAGATTTCAATAACTGAAATCACTGAGAAGCAGGAGCAGAATTCCTTTGCAAAGAAGATGATTTCCTCACTATAACGTGAAGTTTACCATCTTCACCCATCTTGGCATCAGTGTGCAGATGTTCTCTTCCATCCAGGCACATAACATCTGATCCAAATTTAAAAGAACTAATGGAATTAGTAAGCCTAAGAACTATTCAACTATGAGTATCTTGGCACTTTTGTATTTAAAAAAACCAAAAAAGTGTGTACCAGATAATACATTGCAAGACAACAGTTTGCATCATCAAAAACTAATGAGCAAGGTTGTTCAATTAGTGATTCTGAAAGTAATGAACTTGCCTACCTTTTGGTCTCCATGGCAAACTTGGATTAAAAGTGTACAAATTTAGCCATCAATAAAACAATTTGATTTTTATGAGCGAAATATAATTAGATTTTATAAAAAATAATAAAATTATGTATTTCCAAAAATGATACACTCTTATATTTATAAATTGTAATATTTAAATTTGATGAAAAAATTAAAATTATATAATCAATTCGATAATAAAATTAAATAAATATAAATATTCAAATTTCACATCCTTAAATATTCATATTTAAATTTTGCCATTTCAAGAGCTTCGGGCAAGGACCCCCTTTCCTTATTAGTCCCTGCCCTACGACAACAGGCACTATTGTAATCGTTTTGCATTGAAATATGATCTGAAGAAAAAAAACCAAATGCTTAACCCAAAGTCTTGTTGTATATGATTTAATTTACTTTTTCATCAGCCTATTAAACACTAGAAAGGTTTTATGTTAACAAATATGAGCCAAAGAAATTAAAAACCAAATGGTTAACCCAAAGTCTTGTTGTATATGATTTAATTTACTTTTTCGTCATCCTATTAAACACTAGAAAGTTTTTATGTTAACGTAATTTACTTTTTCATCAGCCTATTAAACACCATAAAGGTTTTATTTTAACGAATCAAAAATTTGGAGGTCTTATTTGGCCTCTTCTCGAGGCCAAGAGAAACATAACTTAGTATTAAAATTCATATTATTGAGAATTTCTGGCGGATTTTTGCCAGAATTGAGTAATGCTAGCCTTATTGTAGCATTGCCCAATTAAAATTAAATGTTTAATTGTGCATGTGGGCTATAGCTAAAATTAAATGTTTAATTGTGCATGTGGTTTCTGGCGCAGCTCACTCTCACAGAGTGATTACACATTGTTGTTAATGATTACACGTGGTTGTTAATATTGATAGCTAATATCGATAGTTGTGTTGAAGAAACAAGATTCCGACTGAAATTTGTTACCAGGTTTGAAGGGCCTGATACTCTGAACTTCAGAGAGCAGAAGGGAAAAAATGATATTGGATTCGTCCATGTCCATGACAATCTCCTCATTTGTGCTATCGCCCTATAGTGTTGTATGTCTCAATGTCACTAAAACTTTTGCGATTCTTTCAATTTGATTTGAGAATGCGTTGAAGCCTCGAAAATTGTTGCTTCAACATGGGGGGGGGAACCAACCAGTCCGAACCTTGGTTGGCAGCTCCTTTTCTGTTGGGAGTAGTGGCTCCAAATGGAGATAATGGGACCAGTTTCCCAATCTATTTAATGATTGTGCTAATGGGGTGATATGTGATGTTTTGAAGTAATGTTTGAGCTAAAAGTAATCTAATCTAAACAAAAAATCACATTCATTTAATCCTAATTTAAACACTATATAATTATAACTATACCCGGGATTAAATTGATGTATGCGATCTACTAATGTCTAAAAGCAATTGATAATAAAGATCATTCAACTGCGATGAGAAATGAATCCGTTTTAACAGTAATTGTTTCGTATAATAAGTTAGACCAAACAATTGTGAAAGATATATCGCATAAGGAATTATTCATATATTCAACATAAAATATAGATCATCATCATACAAAAGTGCAATAATGGCAATCAAGATTCAGACTTTCATACATAAACAATTCGAAAAGAAATCATTGCTTAATACAAAAGTAAAAAGGATTACAAGATAAAAGTACCATTTATAATACATCCTACTCATGTGTTTCAACAATATTGATCTATCCTCAGTCCATTCAACACCATCTAAGAGTACACAAGTGCAATTTCAGTAGAAGATGCTAAATCAGATAAAAATAAATCATGTTCTGTTAATTTCACCAGAACTTCCTCAAAGGGACAAAAGTGCATGTTTTGAATATTGTTTCTGATAAAATTTCTAGACCCCTCTCTAAATGCATGAGAGGGGTTTAAATACTTAAACTATAAAACTAAAAATAGATTATTACAAAAATAGTTGATGAGGTTTAAACGACTTGCCTCAAATTATGCAAAAATAAAATAAAAATAGAAATAAACATGGTGACTAACTATCCTGCATTTGATCTTTTAGATCGTAAATGTCCATCATGGGCTTGAGTTGTGTTGGTTGGCCGACTTTAGCTTTCAACTGTCCAACGAATACAGCATCGGTCACTGTTGGCGCCATTTTCTCCGTAGTAGTGGTTAGGCATCGCAGGGTCATCCATTGGTTGTGAGGTTTTACCAAATGTTGCCAATATGCTTCCCAGTTTAACCTGGTCGTTTGCCTTATCACTTCTGATTTTTCTTTTGTTGCATGTTTCCACTGTAGTTCAAGCTGTTTTTCATTAGAAAGGAAACCTGGAATGGACTCTGCCACAAGGTTGGCACTATGTAAATTTTCATCGATATTTTTTATGACACTGTTTTTTTGCTACCGTCACGTCTGCTGTTACTCTGCCACAAGGTTGGCACTATGTAAATTTTCATTGACATTTTCTATGACACTATTTTTTGCTGTTGTCACGTCTGCTGTTGCCTTTTCTGCTTCTTTAAGCTGAGAATCCCAGCTTGCAAATAGGATTTCTTTATGCGACTCTTCTAGTTTAGGCAAGTCGGCTTTTCTCCCATCTTTTGTATTCTGCTAGGTGATGAAATCGGAGACCTTTTCAAAGATCTCATCATATTCAAGTCTCATCTTCATGACTTGACTTGTCAATTTATTGCTTGTTTCGCAATAAGATTTCCATTGCGAAATCTTCTGGCACAATAATTCTTTCTGGTGCATCAACTGGGAGTTAAGACCGAGTGCTTCGGTAACAAACTGATCAATTTTTGGATCATATTTGTGTAGATCAGTTATTTCCTGTATTTGTGCTTCCTTCTCGACTAAGTTGGTTCGATGTTCTATTTTCATCTGCTTGAATTCCCGTTGTAGCTTAGCTAATTGTATCTCTACCTGCTGGTCAATTTTTCTTGTTGTAATTGTTGCTCAAGCGACATTATTTTATCTTCTTTTTCTTTAAGCAACATTTTTACTTCTGTTGCTTTGTCCATTTTCGCTGTAGCATAAGCACCTGCAAACTGTGAGAGTCTAGTAAGATTGGCAGATGGGTCAACGGGTGAGTCTTTCCAGAGAACATCCATTGGTTCATTTTCTGGGGTAGTAGTAGCTGCAGATTCCAACTTCCTTTTCTTTCTTTTTCTTTTCACCATGGCCTTATGTTGTGGGATATAAAACACATCTAGAGCATGAATCTCTTCTATTCTCAAAACTATTTCAGAGGTAGGGGTAACAGGGATGTGTTCTACCTCTTGAGTATTTACAATCTCTTCTATTGTAATTTCCTGAGTTGTTTTCTGTTGTGGAGTTTGCAACTCTGGCGTTTGTTCCTTTCTGTTGAGCCTTTTATTAAAATTGTCCCACTCTTCCTCTAGATCAATTACCAGGGGTTTTATTGGCTGTGTGGAGGTGGCATGGATTTCAGCCTGCTTGCTGACTGAAGTTTCTTCAGTTGTCTTTTGTGTATACTGGGTTGTATCCTTTACCGACTCCATGCTTCTGATTTTCCCACTTTGTGATGAATTTTGTGATTCCCTGATAGATTTCTCTTGAGATTATTCTCCAGAATCGGTTTTAAAATTTTCTTTGGAGTCACCTTCTATACTCACATTGGGAGTAGGCTCCCTTATTGGTTCAATCAATAATTGGTCCAATGGGACCTTAGCTAACCTCCTTTCTCTGTAACTGTAAAAGTTTTCTAGATCTTCACAGTCAAAAAGTAATTGTTCCATATGATTCACCTCTGTGAAGGTGTTTTTTTGCAAAAAGATGTCATCAAAGACATCTTCCTCATTACTGAATACTTTTATTTTCACCAAAGTGGTGAAATTTTCGACAGTGCCGAACGGGTCATATTGCCTTCCAGGGAATTTGGGTAATTGCAGAGATAACATGTTCTCTGCTTCTCTAAATGCATGCCCTAGGTTGTGTAACGCAAATGCTCCACACTGTAAAGGGAATGTAGGCCAGATGGCCTTTTTTGATTCCTTTAATGTCTTGCTCATGCCTCTCTCACTAGATTTTTGATAGGCTACCTCTCTAGCCATCAATTTGTCTAGAACATAGTATGGGAGGACATGGTGGGAGGTAATGATGCCAAAAACCCTGATATATGTAAATGTTTCCTCCCCAAACCATCTGGCCACCAAGAGGATATCTACTTCAGCTTCTTAGGAAAGCCTGGGGGCATCTCGATTATAAAACTGCTTGTGAATAGGGAGCATAACTCCATGACAAATTTTTAAAAAATGGGGTTGAAAGTTGGATTCCCACATGTCCTTATGGTATATATGAATGGGAAGTGGATTTCAAACAATCCATTTCCATCCCATGATAGTGAATTTCGAACTAAAACAAGTTTCATCCATTACATAGGCACTCATAAAAAATGGAGAGTAAACCCTCGAAGCAACACTTATTTTCCTTCTATACTCAATAATTGTTTTTGCCAAATTGTCAGACAAAATTTGTCCCCAATTCATTACAGTTGCATTAACAACTGCATCTATTAACAACAACCACTATGGGGAGAACTTAGTACAATTGGGTCTGCCAAATAGTCTACATAACATGGCCACTACAAAACTATGAGGCGGACAAATAGACAAAGTAGTGTACATACTGTTTTTGTATTTCTTGATTTTTTTCCTCATTATTTGACCAGGCTCGGGGGCAGTCTGCTGGGTCGTCAATTTATTTGGCAAACTTCTCAACAAACTTCCTGTTGTATATGACTTGTGGCTCTGGTAGGTGGTACATAAGCCATAGGTTGTCTGGGGTAAAAGATCCCATAACCTCTTGGCTTGTTGTCTTGAATTCTTTGTCTAAGATTTCGGCTTCATCAATAACCCATTTAACCATGTCGGTATAAGGGATTATCTTCGGGCACGCGGCTATGCGTTGCAAAAATGAGCATGCGGTCTTTAACATGGAAACATTTGAGGAATCACGTTCGTAAACTGTAATATTCGTTTCCAGAATCCTTGGTTTCTCTTCCTCCAGTATATTATACATGGCCTCCCATGTAGAGGTTTCTACCTCTCTATTGCACATAGTATCCATAAACAGAGGAGTCATTTCTGAGTTCTCAGAGATGATTGCCTTGCCTTTCTTCACCATTGTTCTCAACGATTTTCTCTGCGGATTATCCCTGAAAGTGAAGAACAAAAACTATCATATACACCAAAATGATAATGAACGTAAAATGAAATAATGCAAATAACTTGTAAAGGTGATAAAAGGAGTTTTATTTGAACACACGTAAGAAGATATCATATCACGCTAAATGGCTCTTCACACATACATGTGGTTATCTCTTACTAAATTACCACTAATGCTTCGTTATCCCTTAGCTTTAATGCTCATAAATGTCTGCATCGTAAAACGGGAAGAAAGCTTCTATGGTGGCAAGCCTTTGAACTGCGATGATGGTGATTGTGCGAATTGCGAAGCAATATCGCAAATCACAATATCACATTATGCCTTATCACTTTTCCTACCTCCCATTGTGTTTTTGCGAAATGCGAGATGCGAGCCGCTCATTAATTGTTTCAAAACGTAGCTACTTTCCAGGTTTATCTATGTAAAAGACCCTTTTTAATGAGTGGCGGACCTAAAACATTTGCTTCTGATATATTTAAGTGGTGGATCCAGGTTTTGATCGCATTTCGCAATATCGGCTGGTGGTAAGTTTGCGGTGTTCATTTAAATGCCGTAAATGCGATGCGATAAAGGTTATAACACTATCTCAATTTCGCATCTCACATGTTTCGAAATAACCTTTTTAAGGCGGGTCCTTTATGAATGGCGACATGCGATGCGAGACTAAGCCTAAAAAGCTTAAGGACTTAGTTTATGTCAGATTTATGATAGTTTCAAGCATAAAGTCCTTATTTAATAATTTTACTTGATTTTGGAGGGTTATAAAGGTCTTTTGGTGGTGCTTAATCATGCTATATGTGGGTAGGTAAGCATTTAGTAGTTTTCTAAAAAAAGGGGGTTTGATTGATATCTTTGCTTTATTCCAAAAATAAAAGAAATGCATAAATGCTAAGTTTTGTTTTTTTTTGGATATATTTTTTAAAGGGCCCCCATTTATTAATGTAATATTAACTACTATTATTAATAAATGGTGGGTTGTTGAATAGCACAACAATTTGCGATTCACTTGGAAGAACCAGTTATCTCTGAAAGTTTTTTGAAATTTCTAAAACTTCCATAATAAAGATAGTTTTGAAAATAAAATAATTTATATGGAATATAAGGTAAGTAACACTGCTCTTTAGGAACAAAGGATGGAGCTCTGCAGCGCTCCCCTAACCTACTACTCCGACCCTGGTTAACCTTTGCAAGCTCTTGTAGCGGTTTTCCCAGCCACTTCACAATGGTCCCAACCTGCACATCTTTTGTTTTCAATGGATTAGGATGGAAGGAATGGATCTTGATGCTGTGGGCTATTCGCTGGATCCATTTCCCGATCAAGTCATCTTTCCAAACCCTATTATGAAATCGGTCGTCGTTACATCTGCCCCGTCTTGCTTGCTTACGACGCCGGTTGTCTCCCTACCTAGGCATACAGACAACTCTCTCCGCATCGGTTCACTCTCCATCGACTCTCCCGCCCTCGACTGTCCACCCTTATCTCCTTCAACCCTCAACCTCCTCGCCTCATGCTCATGCCCGCTATTCGATCCCACTCCCTCCGCTAATCTCTGCTGCCCTCAGAACCCTAACCCTTGCCCTGGACCTGCCTCAGAAGCGGCCACACAACCCCAACATACTGCAAATCTCTTCGGGACAAGGGAAGAATCACAAGAACCCGCAATCCCATCTAGTTACTTCAGTACTCCTGTTATTAGGGTTAGGTCAGCGGAGCCCTCATCGACTTCTAATATCCCTGCAGATCTGTTACAAGACCACCCTATAGCGCCCTAAACAGGGAAGAAGAAGTCCAAGTGCATTAAGGCATCAGGGAAGGAATTTACCATCAAATTTGGCGACGACCTCACTATGGGGGATATTGCCGACAGTGCAAGCAAAGTTCTGGTTGGAAGGGTTCGCGGAAGAACCTATACAGTGAATCAGCTAGGGAAATGGGTGAAAGAGATTTGGGGCCAGATCTTCCTTCAGTTGTCGAAGGTACAAACACTGCTGCGGAGATGGTTCGTGCTTCACTTTGCACACAAAGAATATAAAAATATGGCCCTCGCTCGATTTTGGCATATAGAGATGGCGTCGGTTTTACTCAAAAGATGGACCTGAAAGAGAGCAGACCGGAGTAGCGCCTATCTGGGTGAGGTTGCCAGGACTTCCATTGCAGTAATGATCAAAAGAGGAGTTCATCAAATTTGGGAATACCCTAGGTACGTTTCTAGATTACGACAAATCCATTGTCCAATCCAAAAATCAAACTTTGGCCCATATATTAGTACACCTGGACACTCGAGAGGGCCTAGAAGAAAGGATTACCTTGCAATGGAGTAATTTCACCTAGGTGAAGATCCTTGAATACAAGGGAGTGCCTTTTAGATGCCGCATATGTCACAAGGTAGGGCATCTATTTAAAGAATTCCCTCTGGTAGTGAAAGCCCAAGAGGCAGCAGTAGGGCACGAAGAAAGCACTGACAAAGGTTCCCCTGTCATTAGCAGAAAGCATACAGAGGTCGGCTTAGAACCTCCTTGGAAGGCGACCCCATCCAAGCTAGTGAAACATGAACCTGGAACATCTTCAGGACCTCCATCTCCCCCACTGAATCGAGCTCAGGTAGCGGCAGAAGCGGCTCGTTCAACGAGTACTTCTCTTCCCTCTTCCCCTACTTTATCTTATGTTAATGCACCTTCTGCACATCATATGCAAAATGCAGTGAGCTCGCATGATATCATCTCCCCTATATCCATCCCCTGTACTACTCCCCCTCAACACCTAGTTGATTCTACCACCCCTCCCTCCACACACCAAGTAAAATCCCCCTCTCTCCCCCATCTCCCTTAATGCCCTCTCATCCATATAACCTTCATTCACGAACGCCCTTCGGGGACTCCAAACCTTACTTTGGCCTTGGTCTGTCTATTCCTGCATCCTCTCTCAAACCACTTAGAGGGCACAAATCATACCTCTCTCATGCGATCCTTCGTGTTTGGGCAAAGGTGATCTCAGGTAAACAATCTTCCTTAGATTGGGTTCTTAGAGCAAAGCAAACCCTTGACATGGTTCCCCCATGAAATGCCTCTCCTTTAACTATAGGGGCATGGCTAGGTCTCCCAAAAAACTAGTCCTCCGTAGACTCTTCAAGATCCGGTCGACTTAATCCTCCTTCAAGAAACCCTAGGGGAAGCACATCAGGTTACTACGATTCTGTAGGCTATCTGTTCTGGGTAGATTTTCTCTGCTCTGGATGCCATGGGACGTTCTGGTGGTTTGGCCTTGGGATATAATCCCCGCTCCATAAAGCCCATCTCGACCTGGGGAGGAAAGGGTTCCATGGGCATAGATGTCTTCTCGGCTAATTTAGGAATGGAGTTCAGGGTCATGAATGTTTATGGACCATGCCAAGGAAGGTAGGCTTTCTAGAACCACCTACTTAATCTATCCTTGTCCTCTGCTAACAACTTCATATTGGGAGGGGATCTAAACTTTTCTATCAGATTCAGTGAGTCCTGGGGCTCATCAGCTCAGATCGATCCGCTCTCAGATACCATGGAAAACTTCGTAGATCAGGCCCAGCTCTCGGATGTCCCAATGACAAAACCAATGCCTACTTGGAGGAATAGAAGGGTTGGGGAGGCTGCCCTTGCTAAGAGGCTTGACCGTTTTGTCATAAAGAATCAGTTGTTGCAGAGTATACCTCATTATAAGCAGTGGGTTGGGTCAGGAGGCTTATCTGACCATTCACCTATCTACCTGGAAGTATCTGGTCCTCCAA
Source organism: Pinus tabuliformis (assembly GCA_031772625.1). Taxonomy (NCBI): domain Eukaryota; kingdom Viridiplantae; phylum Streptophyta; class Pinopsida; order Pinales; family Pinaceae; genus Pinus; species Pinus tabuliformis. Next base: position 1,268,771,293 of record CM062804.1, read on the forward strand.
TCAAGCCTCGGGCCCCTTTCAAGTTTAAATCTGTATGGCTACAAGATCCCTCTTACATTGAGCTGGTCACTAATCATTGGGCACAAAACCCACCCTCTCAGCATCATACATGGGCTGAAGGCTTCTGTCATAACCTCCTATAGCTCAAGAAGCTCACTATTAAGTGGGCCAAAGAAAAAAATCAGAAGGATAACCATATCCTCTCATATGTGGAAGTTGCCCTGGAAGACATCACCGATGACAACAATAAGGGATTTGGGAGTGCTGAAGACAAATCCTATCTGATTGAACTGGAAAACAAAAGAGCAAAGATTTTGAAGGAAAGGGAGGAAACTTGGAGATTAAAAAGTTGTTCTATCTGGCTCAAATCAGGGGATGAGAATACCGGGTACTTCCAAAACTTTTCCAAAGGAAGAAAGGACGCCAATACCATCTAGAAATTTCCCACTCCTCATGGAGGATCTGCAAAAACTTTTCACCAACTCTCGTAGTTGGGCATCTCTCATTTCTGGCAGCTTTTCAAGGAGCCTCCTAGTTCTAACTTGGCCGAAGTCATCCGTGTCGCATGTCATTTTCCTAGATTTGTCAACCAGGATAAAGCAGAGGAGATTAATGCTCTTGTTACTAGAGAAGAGCTGGAAGGGACCATTAAATGGTCTCAGAAAGACAAAAGCCCCGGGCTGGATGGCTAGCCTATTGAATTTTACTTAGCTTTCTTCAAAATCATTGGGAATGGCCTTCTCAATGTAGTCGAAGAATGTACAACATCTAGGAGGATGTATGAAGCCATTAATACCACTTTCATTGCCCTCATCCTGAAATCGGATTCCCCAGTCTCTTTTAACGATTTTTGGCCAATTTGACTCTGCAATACTATCTACAAAATCATTGCTAAGATCATAGCAAACCGGATTTGACCCATCCTATCCCAGCACATCTCCCCTGAGCAGTTTGCTTTCCTCCATAATAGGTAGATTCATGAACCCATTGGCACAACGCAGGAAGCCTTACACTCTATAAAGTCAAAGTCGCTGAAAAGCATCATTCTCAAAATTTATCTCACTAAGGCCTTTGATCGTGTGAGCTGGCTCTTCATCAAGATGATTCTTATCCACTTAGGCTTTCCTAATGAATTCATAAACTGGATAATCTACTGCATAAATACAACCTCCTATAGCATCCTGATCAATGACTCGACATCCCACTTCTTTCATGCTGACCGAGGGTTGAGGTAGGGATGTCCCCTGTCACCTCTTCTATTCCTATTAGTAATGGAAGGTCTCAGTAGGCTCATTGCATCAGCAAAGAGGGATGACAAACTAAAAGGCCTGAGAATGAATGATCTATACCACCTCACACAACTGCTCTTTGTAGATGATGTATTGATATTCCTAGATGGCAACATTAGGGAATCGGCCACATTCCATGAGATCCTCATCCTCTTTGAAAAAGTGACTAGAATGATCATGAATCAAAGCAAATCCACGATCACCTTGTCTCATACTACCCCTCAATAAATCAGAGTAGTGCAATTGTACTTTCATTACACCACCCATAACCTCTCGGATGGGCTCAAATATTTGGGGTTCCAGGTAAAACCCAACAGCTATAGGATTACTGACTGGATATGGTTAGTGATCAAGCTGGAAAAGAGGTTGAAAAGTTAGACTCATAGAATGCTCTCTAGAGCAAGGAGACTTGTCCTGGTTAAAACTATTCTAGAAGCCACCTCGGTATACTGGATGTCTCTTGCTTGGATCCCGCGAGGAATCCTCAGTTAAGCGCGCTTGAGCCAGAGGAGTTCTGGGATGGGTGACCTCCTGGGAAGTCCTGGTTACTGGGTGCAAGCCCCGGAAGTGATGATTGATGCTATGTGATTCGTTCTCCACATTTCACTAGTTTCAATCCCACTTCTTCACCCCTGTGAGCATCACCCGATGCAATGAGTGCTAAGTGAACTATTCAAAAATCATGAAATATTAGTCACTTTACGACTACCTCTCATGGAAATGGTCATACTTTGAATGACTTACTTAACGCAGTTGAATCCCAAAAATGATATCTAATATAATGCACTGCGTAAATCCCCCATACTTAAATTCAAAAAGAGTCAAGGGATCTCTACCTGAATGGTTCATGAGGCACAATACTTGCTAAGGTTTTGCAAATGGGGTAGCAAGCTAAGTGGGCTTGATTGTGGGGAAAAACTCCACAGTTAAGCGCGCTTGAGCCAGAGGAGTTCTGGGATGGGTGACCTCCTGGGAAGTCCTGGTTACCGGGTGCAAGCCCCGGAAGTGATGATTGATGCTATGTGATTCGTTCTCCACATTTCACTAGTTTCAATCCCACTTCTTCACCCCTGTGAGCATCACCCGATGCAATGAGTGCTAAGTGAACTATTCAAAAATCATGAGATATTAGTCACTTTACGACTACCTCTCATGGAAATGGTCATACTTTGAATGACTTACTTAACGCAGTTGAATCCCAAAAATGATATCTAATATAATGCACTGCATAAATCCCCCATACTTAAATTCAAAAAGAGTCAAGGGATCTCTACCTGAATGGTTCATGAGGCACAATACTTGCTAAGGTTTTGCAAATGGGGTAGCAAGCTAAGTGGGCTTGATTGTGGGGAAAAACTCCACAGTTAAGCGCGCTTGACCCAGAGGAGTTCTGGGATGGGTGACCTCCTGGGAAGTCCTGGTTACCGGGTGCAAGCCCCGGAAGTGATGATTGATGCTATGTGATTCGTTCTCCACATTTCACTAGTTTCAATCCCACTTCTTCACCCCTGTGAGCATCACCCGATGCAATGAGTGCTAAGTGAACTATTCAAAAATCATGAGATATTAGTCACTTTACGACTACCTCTCATGGAAATGGTCATACTTTGAATGACTTACTTAACGCAGTTGAATCCCAAAAATGATATCTATGATGTCAATGTGCTGGATGACACCCCAGAACTCCTGTTTGGCCCAAAAGTGGATGGAAAAACAGTAGTCACAGGGGTACTGCCTTTCTATGTCAGTTTACATATTCATGATAAAATATTACATAATGCAATGTTTGACTCAGGTGCCTCTCACAATCTCATGCCAAAAGCAGTCATGGAGAGATTGAATTTAGACATAACAAGACCATATAAGGATCTGTTTTCCTTTGACTCCAGCCAAGTCAAGTGTTTAGGTCTCATAAAAGACTTATGTGTGTCTCTGGTTCAATACCCAAACAAGACAATCCTAATGGATGTGGTAGTTGCTGATATCCCACCTAAGTATGGGATGCTGTTATCAAGATCATGGGGAGCTAAACTCCAAGGTTCCCTACAATTAGACATGTCATATGCCACTATCTCTGTTTTTGGGCAACCGAAAAGACTGTACAGAGAAACACTAATGAAATACATGGTCAGCAGTGAAGAAAAGCCTCAAAACTTTCCTATATATGCTGTCCATTCAGACATAGACTCATACATTCTCTTCAATGACACCACAACTCCCTCAAAAGGTGAGGTTGAAACCAAGATATTCATACAAGAGGAAGATTCAAATGAAAGTATTACCACCCATGAAACAACAATCAATCAAACACTAGATGTTGCTTCTGCCCTAGTTGTCAAGAACATCCAATCAAACGATGAGACTGTCCTAGAAGACAAGCTAGAGAAAAAACCACAACTGCTACTCACATTGCCAGCCCATGAACCGATCATCAAATCTCCCCCACAACGAGATATTCTATGGTTCCTTGAATTTGATGGCTCAGTCAACAAATTAGGGGCAGGAGCTGGAGTTTGGGTACACAATAAAGAAAATAGTCATGCAGAAGGCAGAGCCTATAGATTGAATTTCAGATGTACTAACAACATGGCAGAATATGAAGCTCTTTTACTAGGCCTCAAGTTAGTAAAGTTCTTACAAGCTGCCAGGGTTTCAATCATGGGTGATTCAGATTTAGTTATCCAACAAGTGAAGGGAAACTTTGTCACCAATGACAAAAGACTAAGGACTTATAGGTCTGCTGTTGCTGAGGTACTAAACTTTTTCTCTGAATTCCAAATTACTAAAATTCCCAGAACCCACAATCTACATGCTCATAGTTTAGCCACCTTTACAAGTACCTGCAAGTTGCCCTTTGAGCCCCATCATTGTTTTACAGCTGAGGTAAAACACAGACCCTCCATTCCAAACAATGTTAATGATTGGAAAGTATTTGAGGATGACAAGCAAATAAACCGTTTTTTAACTCTGCAGCAAGAATTTGCAGGACTAAATATTGACACTGAGACAACAAGTCAATCACAAATACTTGAGACAGCAAGTCAATCACAAATACTTGAGACAGCAAGTCAATCAAAAATACTGGATGGAGCAAGTCCATCACAAATACAGTTTCAAAAGATTGCTCACCCAATATCACCTAGAACAGCCAAACAAATACTAAATCCAACTATTTTCAACATAGACAACATTCAGCAAATTCAATCAATCAATGGTGAGGAGGTGGCCAATGCTGAAACTGAAATCATTGAGCTCTTCATCTTCTATTCCTTAAAGGACAATGCCTTGGTTTGGTGACCAACATTGACAATGTCATTCACTTGATTTGTAACTTAACTAAACAAGTTGGCTCATGATGAGACCCCTTGTCTTTTGATTAATATAATCTTAAGCCACTACCCTGTTTTGATATGCAATATTGGTAATGTCAGTTAGTTATAATCTTATGATCATGGTAAGACGGCTCTTGATGAGACCTCTTATCCTTAAATTTAAGTATACTTTAGAATTACACTCTAAAAATGAAAGTTGATTAAGTGGGGAGAATCATTGGCCCCTTAAGAGCTTCTGGACGACAATTGTAGAGTTTTAAAGATGCTTTTCTAGAGAGGGACTTTGCTTTGTTATTGATACTTTTCTAGACTAATGTAAAGGAAAAGTTTCTTTCTTAAAGCTAAGTTTCATCAAAATTCATATAATTTAGGCAGAAAACAGGTAGTTTAAGAGCGATAGAACTTAACTATATATTTCATATGTGAAGATTACTTTCATAACAATCCTTACTTACACAAGAGAAAAGTCAAAATTAAAAAGAGATTATCCTTTGTAAAACCACAAGTAAATGCTTTTCAATTTGTATTATGCTTTCTAAAAGAAAATTTTAACTAAAGGAAAATAATATACAGTGAACATAAGAGATAATCTTCTATGGGAAGTATTTCTTTAGAACCTTCCCATTAACAGGTAGAGATTCTCTCTTACCTGATAAATCTTGTAACAAAAAAGTTGATGGGCCTATTTGTTCCACAATCTGAAATGGGCCAAGCCACATTTATTGGAACGTTGTATGCTTACCTTTCTTTTCGTGGGCTTTATCCCATTTTAATACTAGGTGTCCGAGTTGAAAAGATGTTGAAGATATAGAATTTGAATCAAAGGAGGCTTTGACTAACTGTTGATGATGTGCATGCGTAGTCCTGGCTTTTTCCCTTTCCTCTTCAAGCTTGAGAATTTGTAATTGTCTAACCTACATAGATGAGGAAGGAGTTTATTCAATGAAGTGAACTAAGGCTAAGGAGGGAATAGTTACATTTGTTGGAAAGACCGCTTCTTTCCCATAGAACAAATTAAAAGGAGAAGTGTCAATGGAGGCTTTCTGAGTTATTCGATTTTCCCATAGAGAAAACACTAAAGAATTATGCCAGTTCTTTTGGCTTTGGTCAACAATTCATTTAATAATCCTGATGAGATTTTTGTTTGTCGATTCGACTAACCCATTTCCTTGCGGGTAGTAATTGGTAGAATACTTAATCTTAAAACCTATTTTAAGAGCAAATTTTGTCATAGCATTGCTTGAAAAATAAGATGCACTATCAAAAATCAAAGCAGATGGTAGGCCAAACCTGGTGATAATAAATTGATCTATAAATTCAATAATATTTTCTGAATTGGCTACCTTGAGTGGAATTGCTTCTACCCATTTGGTGAAATAATCTATGGCTATAAGGATATACCTATGTTGTTTAGAAGAATGAGGAACAATCTCACCTATTACACCCAATCTCCATTGTTCAAATGGTTAGTCAATGTTGATTAGTTGTAATGGTAATGCGAGTTTCCTTTGTCTTCCAGCAGCTGTTTGACAAATCTTACATTTCCTTACATAACTGTGTGCATCTTTGAACAACGTTGGCCAGTAATAGCCGACATGCAGGATTTTATGTGCTGCAGTATCACCTCCGATGTGACCACCAGCTGGTCCATCATGAAGTTCCTACAACACCTTCTCTGCCTCATATTTTTCAAGACATCTAAGTAAAACAGAATCATAATTTATTCTAAATAGCACGTCTTTGACAATTTGATATTGCCTAGCTTTTAATCTCAAGGCTCTTTTCTTTGTGTAATTTAATTAGGATGGGGCATATCCATGTTTCAAGTAAAATAGGATATCAGCATACTTTGATTCTGTTTCGTTAAGGCTTACCTCATAGATTTGTACATTGTCACCTGAATGCAACAATTCTGATAGATTCGATGCTCTTGCCAACATCCTGCAAAAACCTTGACCTTTTACAATTTTCGCTGGTTGAATTTCTATGTCGTATTCTTGCAGGGTTGTCACCCAATTCACTCTCTTTTCACGTGCCTCCCTTTGTATTAAAATATTTCTCACTGCTGAGAATGGTACTATTACTTTAGTGTGGGGTTTGAGGAGAAAAGGTCAGAAATGTTTTATAGACTTGAAAACGGCAAAATCTTGTTTTTCAACATTCGAGTAATTTAATCCAGCTCCCTGCAATTGGAGCTAAAGAAAGAGATTGACACTTCATATTTTTCTTGATTTACTTGTGTCAATGTGGTTGCATATAATTTCTCGGAAGCGGAAGTATATAGAATGAAATGATTCGAAACATTCGGCGTTGCTAAAGAGCGTTTATGATTTCTTGTTTTATCAAGCTAAACGCTTCATGTTCTGAATGTCCCCATTTAAACAGAGAGTTTTTCTTTATCATGGATTGAAGAGGTAAAAAAATTCTTGAGAAGTCATGGACAAATATTTAAAAAAATTTATTTGACCTAGGAAATATTGCATTGATTTTTTGTTATGTGGTAAAGGTATTTCAGAAATTTCTATAATTATATCAGGGTCAATATGAATTCCTACTTTGGACACAATGAATCCAAGGAGCTTTTTCTCACTTAATGAAAAAAAAGACTTCTTGGGGTTAAGAGAAATTCCATACCTTTGGCAACATTCAAAGATATGTTTTAAATCTCTTAGATGATTACTACGTTTTTTGGAGTATATCGTTATATCATCCAAGTATATTACCACTGATTTGTTTACTAAACCTTTGAAGGCTATATCCATAGCTCTCTGGAAAGTGGTACTGTCATTGATCAGTCCAAATGACATCTTTTGATAAGTGTAAGTGCCCCATTTTGTTCTGAATGTAGTTTTCATCTGATCATCTGGATGTACTAATATTTTATTATAACTTGAGAATCCATCGAGGAAAGACATTAGCTCTGAGCCTGCTATTGATTGCAAAACCTGTTCCATAGGGGGTAATGGGAAGTTGTCCTTTTGGAAAACTTTATTGAGGTTGCGGAAATCTATACATATATGAATATCATTGTTCTTTTTTCTGACTGGGACAAGATTGGAAACCCACCGGGAATGTCTGACAGGAAAAATAATTTTGGCTTTTAGCAGTTTATTCAACTCATATTTAATTTGACTTTCTAAATTAGGATGGATCTTCCTCAATTTCTATTGAATAGGTCTTTCGTCAGATATCATGGGAATAGTATGTTGAATAATAGAGGTGTCGTATGTCTTGAGATTTTCATAGTTCCATGCAAAGACATTCTTGTATATTTTCAACAAACCTATAAAAGCTGCTTTTTCGTCTGACGTAAGTCCCAGACCAAAATTAATATTTTGAGGTTTTAAATTAGTCCCAAGATTTATCAATTCAAACCTCGTAGTTGAACTCTGAAGTTTTGAATTGGTGGATCGTTTAAATATGTCTTTGAGCTCATATAAATCTTCCAACCTAACTACAGATTTGGTATAGCATTAATGACTATTTCTTGTTTAAGTTGTTTATCATACTGGTCTTCATCAACTATCTGGTCATCGTAAGATCCTTCTGAGGTCAAGAAGCATATGATATTTGGATCATTATTAAAGAATCTCCAGTTGGTGATATTGTTAGGAATAGAAGGCCTAAAAATTAATTCATTGGAAAATCGATCTGGGGTATAATCCTCTAGTGGGATAAGCTTGGAAGCGACATTGGCTAGAAGATCGGCACTAGCATTCTGGAGTCTTGGAATAGGGAAATATTAAACGCTGTAAAATGAAGAGTCAGGTCTTTGACTAATGACTGATAGTGTTTCAAATGTCCTGAAAAGTAGTGTATAGTATTTATCACCTGTTCTATGACAATCTCTGAATCTTCGAATACTTGGAGGTATTTGACGTTAAGGCCAATTGTCTTATACAAACCTTGAACTAGTTCTTCATATTCAACGGTGTTGTTTGTGCAATCGAATTCAAGTCTGCATGCTAACATGGTCTTTTCCCCTCTAGGCTAACTAAGATGCAACCTGATCCTACTCCATCATTGGATTTAGATCCATTAAAGAATAATTTTGAGAATAAATATCTAACTACAGGTTTATCTACGAAATTTACACATTTAGAAGTGTCTATTTGGGAAAAAATTTCAACTTGAGAGACAACAAAGTTTTCTAAGAAAGGTGAATTTTGAGCATTGAAATTCCCTAGAAATGATTCTACATAATAGTTTCCAATGATATTGTTGCTATACGCGACTGGTTCATTTTATCCTTCTAATTCTGTTACTATGTACTTTTGATGTTTCTCACGATCAACCCTTATTTTATTTGGTTTGCCATTATAGGGAAGCCACATGTGAGGCCAGTCAGTTGCAAAATAACCATGAAGTTTTTCATACCAATCTCTACTAAGGATTAAGTCATAGAACTCAGGAATGTCACCTACAAGTATGTCAATGACTTGGCAAACTTTAGGGTTTGATGAAAGTCTGATGGTTACTTGGTTAAGTTCCCCAACAACTTCGACTTGAGAGTGATCTAACTGAACAATTCGTACAACAAGTTTCTGAGGCTGAACATTCAACTTTGCACAAACTGTTCTGGGTATGATGTTAGATGAAGCTCGATAATAAACTAGATAGTTGTGTAAGTTTTTATTAAAGACTTCAAAAGTAAGGAGAAATGGTGGACTGTGGTATTTTGATCTTCCCCCAATTGTAGCTATATCGATTGGATCAATCTTGTTCAAAGAAGTGCTAGGGGGTCTTCCCATTTCTTGGGCAGCTTGTGAGATCACAACAGCAAGAAGCGACACAATATGTACTGCTTTAAGTTCTTCAAGAAGTAACTTCTGCTGATGCTTCAATTTACTAAGCTCATGAAAGGTGATGTTTGCCCTAGTTTTCTTCATATCATCAATAATATTATATTCCATTACATCAGAAACTATCAAAGTTTTAGATGAAGGAGAAGGATCCAATTGAGTAGGCATAGTTTTAGTGGACTTTGGTAGAGATTTCTTACCTGTTTCTTTGTCCCTAGGGGGTGGCATTGAAGCCTTCTATTTTGGATTTGTTTGTGATAATTCAATAGGGTTTTTACTTTAGGTAGTTTCCAGTAATGCTTCTTGAATTTCTTCATTGGGAAGTATAAAATCTCACATTCCTTGTAATTCTGTCACTTCTTCATCGTCTGTTTGTTCTTCGTTTGTTGAAACTTCATCCTCCTCTCCATCCGATTCAACATTTGATATACCATCTGGAGGTTTAGGATCAGCAGGGGAATTCCTTTTAAATGGTCTAAAAGGTTTCTTAGAGGAAGTCTATGTTACTTTTTTTTTAATATCAACCATTTTGTTAAACATGGTCTTGAGGAATTTTTGTAACCCTTCAAGATCAAAAGGATATTTTGGTGGTTTCTTCTTAGAGTCATCCCTAAAGGTTACTTTCTTCGATTTTCGTTCTTTTAATGCGTTTTTCTTTTCCATGGCTAGAATGTGTTTCTCCATAGCTTTTACCTCTTTCATATTTTCGACCAAAGTTGTTTTGGCGGCTCTATCAATGAAGATAGTTGTGTTTGACGGTAGATAAAAAATGTACCACTCATTTTGGACCTCATCGGAAGGCTTAGATGCCGTTGGTATCTTATTCAATAATTTATTGAAGCGAGAATTGAAGTCCTTAATGGGCTCTTTTGGTTCGGCTTTCAAGTTGGAGAGATCATTGATTAGGGTAGTTGTAGATCTATCATCTCCAAATTTAGTTAAAAATTTCTCTTGAAAAGCATCCCAAATATTAATAGAACCTGATGGTAACAAAAAGTACCATGATATTGTTTCTCCCTGTAAAGTATATGGTAATAATCTTACAACTGCGTCTTCTTCCACTACTTCATTCAAGTTAATGGACAACATGAAATTATTATCTGTTCCTCAGCTAATAGGTCATTATCAGGATTGAATTTGGGCAACCATTTCTCTGGGTGTGCTGGTAATTGATGCAAAGGACTAGCCATCCTAACATCCCCTGGGTTTGTCCATGGCCTTGGAGGATTCTGTGCCATTGCTGGTATGTGGGTAAGGAAAGGTATAGCAGTGGTTGAAGGTGATTAGGTAGAGGAAGATGTAGCTCCTGCACCTGTGTGAATCACGATCTCGAGTAGCGAGGTGGATGATTAATCTTGTGAGGGTATAGATGGAATGAATGAAGATGATGATAGAACCTCGCTGTGAGATTCATATGGTGTTTTCTTCGCTTTCTTACGGCTTGGCAGAGGAAATTCGAATAAAGGAATTCCAAACTTTTTGCTCTATGCTCTAGTTAACTATTGAGATGGGGTGAACTGAGAGGTAACACTATCCTGGGATAACTCAGATTCTTCTTGAGATAGTGAAATCCCCTATAATTTATGAATCAAAGATTTAACTTCAAGGGCTTCAGTAAAAGAAGAATGATCTGGCTTGTTTGGGATTTCAGCAACGGGTTGTATAATTTTCTGTGCAACTTCTCACTTAGGATCAGGGGATTTGGAAGACTTTCGAGAAGTTAGAGGTGATGGTGAGGGAGTTTTACTTTTAGAATGACCTGTTAATTTGGATTTACTTGCCATTCACAGTTAGGCCCTCCTTCTAGCACCAAAATGTTTAAGCCTTGAAAATCGTTCCTTCAACATGGGGGAAAACCACTCGGTCCAGACCTTGGTTGGCAACTCCTTTTCCATTTGGAGTAGTGGCTCCAATTGGGGATAATGGGATCATTTTCCGAATCTATTTAATGATTGTGCTAATGGGGTGATATGTGATGATTTGAAGTAATGTCTGAGCTAAAATTAATCTGATATAAACTAAAAATCATGTGCATTTTATCATAATTTAAACACTATCTAATTATAACTATACCCGAGATTAAATTGATGTATGCGATCTACAATAATCTCTGAAAGTAATTGATAATAAAGATCATTCAATTGTGATGAGAAATGAATCTATTTTAACAATAATCATTTCCTATAAAAAGTTAGCCAAAACGATTGTGAAAGATATATTGCATAAGGAATTAGTCATATATTCAGCATAAAATATAGATCATCATCATACAGAAGTACAATAATGGCAATCAAGATTCAGACTTTCATACATAAACAATTCGAAAAGAAATCATTGCTTAATACAAAAGTAAAAAGGATTACGCGATGAAAGTACCATTTATAATACGTCCTACTCATGTGTTTCAGCAATATTGATGTATCCTCAGTTCACTCAACACCATCTAAGGGTACAAAAGTGCAATTTCGGTAGAAGATGCTAAATCAGATAAAAATAAATCTTGTTCCATTAATTTCACCAGAACTTCCTCAAAGGGACAGAAGTGCATGTTTTGAAGACTATTTCTGATAAAATTTCTAGACCCCTCTCTAAATGCATGAGAGGGATTTAAATACTTAAACTATAAAACTAAAAAATAGATTATTACAAAAATAGTTGAGGATGTTTAAATGACCTGCCTCAAATTATGCAAAAATAAAATGAAATTAGAAATAAACATGGTGACTAACTATCCTGCATTTGATCCTTCAGATTGAAAATGTCCATCATGGGCTTGAGCTGTGTTGGTTGGCCGGCTTTAGCTTTCAACTGTCCAGCGAATACAACATTGATCAGTGATGGCACCATTTTTCTTCATAGAAGTGGTTAGGCATCGCAGAGTCATCCATTGGCTGTGAGGTTTTACCAAATGTTGGCAATATGCTTCCCAGTTTAGCCTAGTTGTTTGCCTTATCACTTCTACTTTTTCTTTTGTTACCTGTTTCCATTCTAGTTCATGCTGTTTTGCATTAGGAAGAAAACCTGGAATGCACTCTCCCACAAGGTTGGAACTATGTAAATTTTGATTGACATTTTCTATGACATTGTTTGTTGTTGTCGCTGCTTCTATTATTGCCTTTTCTGCTTCTTTAAGCTGAAAATCCCACTTCGCAAATAGGATTTATTTATGCGACTCTTCTATTTTAGGCAAGTCGGCTTTTCTCCCATCTTCTGTATTCTGCCAGGTGATGAAATCAGAGACCTTTTTAAACATCTAATCATATTCAAGTATCATATTCACGACTTGACCTGTCAATTTGTCGCTTGTTTCACAATAAGATTTCCATTGCGAAATCTTCTGGCACAATAATTATTTCGGGTGCATTAGCTGGGAGTTAAGACTAAGTGCTCCGGTAACAAACTGATCAATTTTTGGATCATCTTTGTGTAAATCAGTTATTTCCTGTATTTGGGCTTCCTTCTCAACTAAGTTGGTTCGATGTTCTATTTGCATCTTCTCGAATTCCCGTTGTAGCTTAACTAACTGTATATCTGCCTGCTGGTCAGATTTTGCTTGCTATAATTGTTGCTCAAGTGACATTATTTTATGTTATTTTTCTATAAAAAACATTTTTACTTATGTTTCTTTGTCCATGGTCACTGTGGCATAAGCACCTGCAAACTATGAGAGTCTAGTAAGATTAGCGGATGGGTCAACAGGTGAGTCTTTCCAGAGAACATCCATTGGTTCATTTTCAGGGGTAGTAGCAGTTGTAGAGTATAACTTCCTTTGCTTTCTTTGTCTTTTCACCACGACCTTATGTTGTGGGCTATAAAACACATCTAGAGGGGTAATCTCTTCTATTCTCAAAACTATTTCAGAGGTAGGGGTAATAGAGATGTGTTCTACCTCTTGAGTATTTATAGTCTCTTTTGTTGTAATTTCCTGAGATGTTTTCCATTTGGAGTTTGCAACTCTGGCATTTGTTCCTCTGTGTTGATCCTTTTATTAAAATTGTCCCACTCTTCCTCTAGATTAATTACCAGCAATTTTATTGGTTGTGTGGAGGTCACGGGGATTTTAGCCTACTTGCTGACTAAAGTTTCTTCAGCTGTCTTCTGTGTAGACTGGGATGTATCCTTTACCGACTCCATGCTTTTACTTTTCCCATTTTGTGAAGAATTTTGTGATTCTCTGGTAGATTTATCTTGGGATTCTCCTCCATAATTAGTTTTAGAATTTTCGTTGGAGTCACCTTCTATACTCACACTGGGAGTAGGCTCCCTTATTGGTTCAATCAATAATTATTCCAATGAGACCTTTGCTAACCTCCTTTCTCCGTAACTGTAAAATTTTTCCAGATCTTCACGGTCAAAAAGTAATTGTGCCATATGCTTCACCTTTTTGAAGGTGTTTTTTTGCAAAAAGATGTCATCAAAGGCATCTTCCTCATTACTGAATACTTTTGTTTTCACCAAAGTGGTGAAATTTTCGATAGTGCTGAACGGGTCATATTGCCTTTCATGAAATTTGGGTAATCGTAGAGATATCATGTTCTTTGCTTCTATAAATGCATGCCCTAGGTTGTGTAACACAAATTCTCCACACTGTAAAGGGAATGTAGGCTAGATGGCGCTTTTTTATTCCTTTAATGTCTTGCTCATCCTTCCCTCACTAGCTGTTTGATAGGCTACCTCTCTAGCCATCAATTTGTCTGGAACATAGTATGGGAGGACATGGGGGGAGGTGGTGCTATAAGAAACCCTGATATACGTAAATGTTTGCTCCCCAAACAATATGGCCACTAGGAGGATATCTACTTTAGCTTCTTGGGAAAACCTGGGGGCATCTAGATTATAAAGTCGCTTGTGAATAGGGAGCATAACTCCATGACAAATCTTTAAAAAATGTGGTTGAAATTTGGATTCCCACATGTCCTTATGGTATATACGAATGGGAAGTGGATTTCAAATAGTCCATTTCCATCCCATGATAGGGAATTTCGAACTAAAACAAATTGCATCCATTACATAGGCGCTCATAAAAAATGGAGAGTAAACCCTCGAAGCAACACTTCTTTTCCTTCTATACTCGATAATTGTTTTTGCTAAATTGTCATTCAAAATTTGTGCCCAATTCATTACAGTTGCATTAAAAGTTGCATCTATTAACGACAACCACTGTGGGAAGAACTTAGTACTATCGGGTCTACCAAATAGTCTACATAACATGGCCACTGCAAAACTATGAAGGGGATAAATAGATGAAGTAGTGTACATACTGTTTTTGTCTTTCTTGATTTTTTTCTTCATTATTTGACTAGGCCCGGGTGCAGTCTATTGGGTCGTCGTTTTCTTTGGCAAACTTCTCAACAAATTGCTTGTTGTAGATGACTTGTGGCTCTAGTAGGTGGTACATAAGCCATAGGTTTGCTAGGGTAAAATATCCCATAACCTCTTGGATTCTTGTCTTGAATTCTCTGTCTGAGATGTCAGCTTCATCAATAACCCATTTAACCATGTCGGTATAAGGGATTATCTTTGGGCGCGCGGCTATGCGGTGGAAAAATGAGCATGCCATCTCTAACATGGAAGCGTTTGAGGAATCACGTTCGTCAACCGTAATCTTCGTTTCTAGAATCCTTGGTTGCTCTTCCTCCAGTATATTATACATGGCCTCCCATGTAGAGGTTCCTCCCTCTCTGTTGCATGTAGTATCTGTAAACAAAGGAGTCATTTCTGACTTCTTAGAGATGATTGCCTTGCCTTTCTTCACCATTGTTCTCAACGATGTGTTGTGTATTTTCCCTGAAAGTGAAGAAAAACAACTATTGGATACACAAAGATGATAATGAACATAAAACGAAATAGTGCAGATAAGTTGTAAAGGTGATAAAAGGATTTTTATTCGAATGCACGTAAGAAGATATCATATCACGCTAAATGGATTTTCACACATAAATGCAGGTATCTCTAACTAAATGCCCACTAATGCTTCATTATCCCTTATGTTTAATGCTCATAAATGTCTGCATCATAAAACGGGAAGAAAGTTTCTAGGGTGGCGAGCCTTTGAACTGTGATGATGGTGATTGTAGGGTTTGTGAAGCAATATTGCAGATCGCAATATCGCATTATGCCTTATCACTTTTCTTACCTCCTGTTGTGTTTCTTCGAGATGCAAGATGCGAGCCGCTCGTTAATCGTTTCAAAACGTAGCTACTTGCCAATTTTATCTATGTAAAAGACCCTTTTTAATGAGTGGCAAACCTAAAACATTTACTTATGATATATTTAAGGAGTGGGTCCAGGTTTTGATTGAATTTCGCAATATTAGATGGTGGTAAGTTTGCGATGTTCGTTTGAATGCCCGAAATACGATGTGATAAAGGGTATAACGCCATCACAATTTTGCATCTGACATGTTTCGAAATAACCTTTTTAAGGCGCATCCTTTATGAATGGTGACATGCGAAGCGAGACTAAGCCTAAAATGCTTAAGGACTTAGTTTATGTTGGATTTATGATAGTTTCGAGCATAGAGTCCTTATTTAATCATTTTACTTGATTTTGGAGGGTTAGAAAGGTCTTTTGGTGGTGCTTAATCATGCTATATGTGGGTAGGTAAGCATTTAGTAGTTTTCTAAAAAAGGGGGGTTTGATTGATATCTTTGCTTTATTCCAAAAATAAAAGAAATTCCTAATTGGTAAGTTTTTTTTTTTTTTTAGATATTTTTTAAAGGGTCCCCATTTATTAATGTAATATTAACTACTATCATCAATAAATGGGGGGTTGTTGAATAGCACAAAAATTGGCGATTCACTTGGAAGAACCAATTATCTCTGAGAGTTTTTTGAAATTTCTAAAACTTCCAAAATAAAGATAGTTTTGAAAATAAAATAAGTTATATGGAATATAAGGTAAGTAATACTGCTCTTTATTAATAAACAACATCTACTTAACTATCTTTCTTTTGATTATTATTTTCTCATAAAAAGTCACTTTGTCTACATCAGTATTTACTTAGTTTTTAAAGATAAAAGCAAGGAATCTCTTCTCAGATCAATTTTTGGTATACTCAGTTGTCATTAGAAGAGCCTCTTCTACCATCAGGCGTTCATAGCCTCGACAGGGTTACCTATTAACCAACAATGATTCAGTATCCCACTTAAATCATAATGCAATTTTAAAGATAAGCTCGTAATTATACTTATTGCTTTCTTTATTTTCTGAAGTAATTCATTGTTGCTTCAACCCTTCATCTTTTATTCCTTAAAGGACAATGCCTTGTTTTGGTGACCAACATTGACAATGCCATTCACTTTATTTGTAACTTAACTAAACAAGTTGGCTCGTGATGAGACCCCTTGTCTTTTGATTAATATAATCTTAAGCCATTACCCTCTTTTGATATGTAGTATTGGTAATGTCAGTTAGTTATAATTGTATGATCATGGTAAGCCGAATCTTGATGAGACCTCTTATCCTTTAAATTTAAGTATATTTTATAACTATACTCTAAAAATGAAAGCTGATTAAGGATAACAGTCAGGTTCCAAGGATTTTATGACTTGATGTAAAAGGTCATTAAATGATGTATAATTGTAAGTCTATTTTTATATTGGGCTCCATCCTGGTCTTTGGAAGCATCCTGCTTTGGACTACATGTATCTCTTTTTAGGTGGCGTTCATTATAAACACTTATATTGCAATTTATACTTATTTCTTCAACTAACATTATTCTATATATAATTATTGGGCAAAAAATGGGTGAAATCAGATTCAGGCACCTATTGTGAAGAGGTATCCTATTCAATTATCTAATTACTGTAATCTGCGAGCATAATAAGCCTAATATATGGTCTACATGATGGAATATTAAGCTTTTGAACATTCTATAGTCGGTAACCATCCGAACTCTCAGCCAAAAACGTATCTGGCATATAATAATTTGGCAACATTACACACGGAGTATAGTAACAAAATATTAATTGGAATAAAGTACAACAAGAACATGACAAATATATTGCATGTTTCAGGGAGTAATAAGTTCTGGTTTGGGAATGTTTTTCTATGTGTGAAAACTACACCAAATGAGTACATCCCACGTAATTCTTTGAAAGCTATTCACGATATATGTGTAAATGACAATCTTGAGTTATTTAAATTGGGCCAAATAAAATGGTAGACTTTTTCTAATTTTTTTACACTGAATAATTTTAACTTAAAACAAAAGTTTATAAATATTATTTTTATATGAACTTAAAATTATGATTATATTTTATTCATGTTTTATATTTATTAATAAATTTAATTTATTCATTTCTTGATATTACGAGGTTTTTAGTTACACCAAATTTATAGTCGTGAGTAAATTTCTAAACACTCACGATTACCTTGATGTGTGGTTATTCTCATATTAGTCATTAGTAAATTTCCAAAATCTTACCATTATTTTGATGTGCGGTTATTGCCATGTTTCGGTGGGTTGTTAGTCCATGTAATTGATTTTCAATGAGGTGGTCGTGAAAATTAAACTCAAGCCAATGCAACTAGAAAATCAAAATCAAGCTAAGACTCTGATACCATGTATTACTCACCATATAAAATTGCATAGAAGATATCGACATGTATTATGTACTAATGGAGGAGACTCAATATGGATTAAAAATAACTATGACGACTAGGAAAATACAAATAAGGAAGCACTGGAAAAGACAAACTCTATCAAATAGAATTACACAAGTGTCTTTTTTATTACTACAACTTTATTTTTATATGTCAAATGCAAATTGCAGTTCAATTCAATGATGTTGTTGTAGTATATATAATGGGGTCTTCTAACTTTGCAAAGGAATTATCTTATTTTCAATGACCACTTCTCATTTTTAACTTGTTTTATGCAACAAATTATATCTATCTATATATATAATTTAATTTAACAATACTAATTTGATAATAAAAAAATTGTTGTTATAAAATATTTTGCTTAATATATATACATTTTTTCTTTTAAAAAATAATAAAATCTAATGAAATTAAGAGTATTTCATATATATATATAGATATGATATTTTACAAATTCAAGTTGTGATTCAAAACAATCTTCATGTGAAATAAATTTTACTTTGTTGCACATTTATATAATAAATTTTAAAGCAACATGGAGTCAACTCTTATTATTTTTTAAGTGAATTTAATTAGTATTCTCATAGAATGTCTTACAAACACTTACAAAAGTTAACATGGTTTTATTTTGGTAATAACTAGTTGTGTATAATAATCATGTTTTTTTCATGACAAAATAAAAAGAACTTTTTGAGAAAGTAAATATTTTCTTTAAGATAATTTGGCATTTAGGCATTTACCAAAGATGATTTTTCCAATCCACACATTACTTGAGACCCTAACTTAAGTGATGCAGGTGCATTAGACCGGGCACATAAAAATGATAAGTTATTAAAGTCAGACCAAGAGCCTAACAATGTGATGGATTGATCACATGGCAAGGCTAGAACATTTTAAAGTTTATTTGTGAAAAGTTTTTGATATTTAATTAAGATTAGTTAGGAACATCTAGTTAAAATAAATTATTTTATAGCTAGTAGGGAGTTAGAGCTAAGGAAAATTGGTTCACATCCATGAACTCATTTCTTGGATAGGTTTTTACCAGTTTTGGAAAAAGAGAGAGGAACATTTTTATTAAAGATTCTGGAGTGTGTATTGGAACAGGGGGGTTTTGTTCTCTGTGTGAGATTGAAGTTAACTGAACAACATTTCTTAGACAAGTGGTTTTCTTTATCAACAACTCGAATTTGTAAGTGTTTATGAGATATTTAATTGTATGAGCATTTGTGAGGCTTGTTAACAATCATACTAATATTTGGAGTTTGAAATTGTTTTGGTATTTACTCTTTTGTATATTTCCCAAAGAAATTACCATCTATAGTGAGTAATTCATGCATTGTATTGTCTTTGTTATCTACATTTAAATGAGAACTTGGAGAAACACATTTTAGTTAATCCTTTAATCCAGTTCTTTTGAGTCCAATATTATGTATTGGAAAGAGCCATTTACTTTACAGGTTGGAGAATACAGAGCACTGTGTATTAGGCCAACAGAAGAAGGGATATTCGTAATGGAAAATCGTCATCAAACTTGCGGGTCAATTTCTGATCAAAGGAAGATAAAAATTGAGATTTTTCCATCTAGGTTTTGTGCAGAGTAGGGTCTATTTGGTAACTTTCCTGCGATTTTCCAAAAAAAATCTTTGGTTGAGGAGTTCTGAAGTGATCTTTAAACTATGTTTTTATAGACTGTGTGACTGGGAAAAAAACGAATTGATGTTCCCTTGCACCAATGCCTATGTTTGCAGAAATTGAAACTGAAAAAGAAAACGACTTGTTGTTCCCTTGCACCAACGCGTATGTTTGCAGAGATAGAAGCCATCAATTTGTGGTATCAGAGCCTTAATGTTGTTGGTATCTACAATATATAGAGATGAATAGGGAAGTAGGAAGGGCACGAGGTCGAGGAGGTAGACCTGCAAGTAATGCAGAACTCTGGGAAGAGATAAGTTGACTGTAAGTTTGGTTAGAAGCCATGGAAGTAGGGAGACAATGGGATCCTCAAGGTGGAGATGTTAGTGAGGCCAAAGAGGAATAACACCTGTTGAAGAAGCTGCTGAGATTAGGTTTCTGAGAGTAGTATTGAGCTCAAGTTTATTGATCTGATTTTGAAACTACTTGTAAATTGTTTGCAAGGTATTCAATTCAGAATTATACATGTTTAAAAGATTTCCATGTCTTGCAGAAAGAAAACAAATGAAATTTTCAGCTGTTCATGATCCATTTAAGCATAGCATATTTATTTCCTTTTACTGTTTAACACACTAAAACGAATTTTTTCTGCAAAATAATTCAACCACAGATGCAAAAGAAGTTGATAAAGCATTTCACCCCTCCTGGGCTACGTCTGCTGGGTCCAAAGCTCCCAAATGGGCTTGTCCTTGTTTTCATTAAATGCTCAAATTGAATATACAGCTGAATATAAGCATCTACAGGTGAAAATAGATGGTAAAAATGGATTTAGAACACTTGAATCCTTCAGGATTCACTATTGGATCACCTCCAATGGATACCTGCAACCCTATACAGTCTTCACAAAACTGGGCCCTAGTGGCTCCTAGAACTTTCACGGCTCCAAAACCTCTGAAAATGACCTCAGATAGCTGTAAGACCTGCACCAATGGCTTTAGAAGGTCAAAAATACCCAAAATAAAAAAAAATTCGTCCAAAACCGCCTTTCCTAGCCAAAGTTATGGCCAATTAAAGTTTTCCTCCAGTTTTGCCTAGAAACACTCCAACTAACTTTAGTTGGAGTCCAGTTAGCTCCGCCAATTATGGCAAGACCGCCAAATTTGGTGCTCCACCAAAAAATCCGCCAGACTATCTGCAGTTACATTAAATGCTGGCGGTTAGCATGGGATTCCGTGCTGGTGGTTAGGAGTTAGACCATGGTTTTTGGCACCCGGTCATATGGTATGGGGGGCCGGCCCCCTTTGGTTTCTGCCCCAACACGTTTCAAACTTTAATAACTATTTATTCCGCCCCTTTAACAACATGTGACCCCATGGCCTAACGGTAAAGTGTTGTACTGTTAATCCATAAGTCGGGGGTTCAAAACTTGGAACTCCCAAAAAATTTTGAATATGCGCCCATGAAGCTGCTGACGTCATCTGAGGGCCATGTGGCGGCGTCGGGGCCTGCCACGTGGCATATTTCTATTGGCTGAGTGAAGGGAATATTCTCTGGAATATTCCTTTTTTTTATTTTTATTTTTTGAAAAATTTCAAAATTCCAATGTTATTGACAAATTCTTCTTTTTTCCATAACTTCCTCATACGGCGACCGTTTTTTGAACCATTTGCGGCGCCGAAATTAGGAAGACGAGCAATTTCCAGTCGTCCAACTTTGAACCAGTTCTGAGCACTTTAAATTTTGAGCATTTTACGACACTTAGGACATGAGCACCTGATCACGCCTCCCCATTGGGAAGCTTTTGGACCCAAAAAGACTTCAACTACCTGTTAAAGAGGTGAGGGTACAACTCCCTCACTCTGTCCACCTCCATCCACTTTGCCTTGTTCGGTTTGCTGCCTTTGAAACCAACCCGAACATAATCTACACTGCCCCTTCTTGAAGTGTGTGTCCTTCTGTCAAGGATTGTATCTTCTTTCAGCTCATCTAAGAATTCTGGCGAGAAATCTTCTAGAGATGGCAGCTGAACAACACTTTCATGATCAACAATCAAAGGAGGTTCATACAAATGTAAGTTCTCCACATTGACAACAGAATACATTTGCATGTAGGAAGGCAAATCTAATTGAAAAGCATTATTTCCAACCTTCTTGAGGATTTTGAATGGAACATAACGAATAGGCTTCAGCTTTTTACCTTCTCCTTGCATCCTTTCCTTATTAATGTACAGCCATACCTCATCCCCTTCTTGAAACTTGTGATCGACTCTATGCTTGTCGTGTCTTTCCTTGTACTTGCCTTGACTCTTCTCAAGCTATTCTTGAATTTGCTGATGTATTTGAAGAATTATTTCAATGAATGAACGAGCTTTGTCAATATCACTATGTCCCTCAATGGCGACATCTTTCTCAAGAATGAAATCAAGAGGTGATTTTGGCAAGTAACCAAAACAAGCTTCAAACGGTGAGGTGTTTGTGGAAGAGTGCTTGGCACGGTTGTAAGCATGCTGTATGTAGTGCAAATATTCATCCCAAAGCTTGGGATGCTTGCTGCAATAACCTCTCAAGAGGTGCACAATGGTTCTGTTCACAACTTCGGTTTGTCCATCTGTTTGCGGATGGAAAGCAGTACTTTTCTTCAACTTTGTGTCCATCATCTCCCATAGGTTGGACCAAAAATTCCCCACAAATCTGGAATCCCTGTCACTAATAATGGAAGTAGGCAAACCAAAGTGAATCCATACATGATGAAAAAATAATTCAGCAGTTTGTTCAACAGTTATAGTTTTCTTACAAGGCATAAGTATACACATTTTGCTGAAACGATCAACTACTACTTATAAATAATCATGCTGCTTTCTAGATTTTGGCAAACCTCCTACAAAATCCATAGAGATGCTCTCCCATGGTCTAGAAGGTACTGGCAAAGGAGTATACAAACCAAGCTTCCTATTGCTAGGCTTGCTTGTAGCACATAATGAACATCCTCTTATGAACCTTGAAACAGAATCTACCATGCGAGGCCAATAGCAATACCTCTGTAGATGTGCAACTGTTTTGCTCACACCAAAATGTCCAGCAATAAGAGAAGAATGAGCTTCTCTTATGACATTTATTCTCTCCCCCTGTGGTATACACAACTTTCCCAAATGAAACAACAAATTGTTATGCATGTGATAGTCATTTTCCTCTACATGATTCCCTTTACTCAAGTTAGCATACACATCTTTAAAGTCATCATCAGATGCATATTGTTCTATGTAACTATCATGTACAATGGAATCATTCTTAAGTAAAGTAACAACACCAATAATAGGCCTTGAAAGCATATCAACAACCTTATTCAAAGTACCTTTCTTGTACCTTATTACCAAATGGAACTGTTGCAAGAAGCCCATCCATCTGAAGTGTCGTGACTGTTGTAACTTGCTTTGTGATTGCAAGTACCGTAAGGGCTGATGGTCAGTATGTATAACAGTTTCTTTGCCCATCAAATAGTGTTTCCACTTTTTGACGCTTTGTACCAACACATACAACTCCTTATCATATGTAGGATAATTTACAACAGCACCATTAAAAGTTTTAGAATGAAAAGCAATAAGCTTACCATGCTGTAGAAGAACTGCACCCATAGCATAATCACTAGCATCAGTTTGTATCTCAAATGGCTGTCTCAAATAAAGTAATGCAAGGACTGGAGCTGAACTAATCTTCTCTTTCAAAGATTCGAAAGCTTTTTGCTGCTTGCCTCCCCATTGGAAAGCATGCTTCACACTTGTCACTGCATGCATAGGAGCTGCTATAGAAGAGAAGTTAGAGATAAACTTCCTCCAATATTGAGCTGCACCCAAAAAACTTCTTACCTCTGTTATGGATTTGGGAGTAGGCCACTTCACAATAGCCTCAATCTTAGCAGGATCAATTCTCAAAGCACCTCCTCCTACTGTGTGTCCCAAATAAACCGAAGAAGTCTTTCCAAATTCACACTTTGACATTTTAAGAAATAACTGATTCTTCTTCAAAACATCAAGTACTTTCCTAACATGCATGACATGATCTTCTCTAGACTTGCTGAAAATTAAGATGTCATCTAAGTAGACAATAACGAAATCATCAAGAAAGGGACGCAAGACATCATCCATTACCTGCATGAAAGTTGCAGGTGCATTGCACAAACCAAACGGCATCACAAGCCACTCAAAGAGTCCTTATTTGGTTTTAAAGGCTGTCTTCCAAATGTCACTTTCTTCAATTCTTACTTGATGATATCCACTGCGCAAGTCTAGCTTAGTGAAATATCGAGCATGTTTCAGCTGGTCTAACAAATCATCTATCCTTGGGAGTGGGTAACGATTCTTTATCGTTATCTTGTTCAAGGCCCTGAAATCAAAACACATACGCCAAGTGCAATCTTTCTTTGGAATCAATACAATCGGTGACCCACATGGTGAAGTACTTGGCCTTATGAAACCCTTTTCCAACAAATCCTTGATTTTCTTCTTTATTTTAGCATTCTCCATAATAGACATGTGGTACATGCCTATGTTTGGAAGAGGACAATCTAGATGCAAATGGATTTCATGCTGAATCTCCCTCTTAGGAGGCAAACCTGTTGGCTCCTGAAACATCTCATGATATGCATCAACTACATCATACAATTCTGACTTAAGTTTTGGATCAAAATTGTCAAATGACTCATGATTCACATCAACCTTGGGCTTAATCATAAGAAGAACAAAATTCTTACTTGAATTGACCAGCCTTTTTACCTGTCCTGCATTCACCATCGCTATATTTGTCTTCTTGCGATATTCTCTAACAATGAACTCCTTGCCATCTTTGAAAAGATGATATTTGTTTTCATGGCGATGAAAGATAGCTTTCCTGTCAAACAAGTAAGGACTTCCCAAAATAATTCCTGCTATATCAAAAGGTACCACATCAAGTTCAACTGTGTCAACAAAATGTGCAGTAATTGCAAAGCGCAATGTGCACTTTCTTGAAACTTGTAAATTTGCATCCTTGCAAATCCATCCAAGTGGATATGGCTTCGGATGTGGAATGGTCTCAAGTTTAAGCTGCTTGACCAAGTCCTCTGATATATGGTTTGCTTGTGACCCACTATCAAAAAGTGTGTCAATTTTAGTATGTTTTGAAATCACCCTCACATGAAACAGTTCAATTCTTTCTTCCTCATTAGGAGCTTGTACATGGAAGTTTGAGGAACTAGTGCTGGCTTGAGTTTCAATTTCTTTTCCCTTCAAGTTTTTCAAACCCATGGCTGCAATTTTGGTTTCATCACCTGAATCTTCCCCTAAATACTGTGGTGTAGATGTAGTAGCAACAGTTTTCTGTTTCCCTTTGGATTTGTTAGATTGAGGTCTTTTTTCAGGATGTAATTTCCAACAGTTTTTCTCCTCATGGCCAGGTTTAGAACAGTGTTTATAGATCACTTTCTCGCTCTCCTGTTTGATAGATGCATTCTTTTTGCCCTTTCCCTTGGAGGTTTTCTCTTTGTTTTTCCCCTTGGGGGGCTTGTTTCTACCCTCTTCAAATGTGTTTTTTCCCCTTGCCTCTAAATGGGTAGCTTGGACACAAACCTCGTCCAGGCTAGTAGGGTTAAACATCAAGATGGTGTGTCTAAGGTAGCTATGCAAGCCACCAATGTATTTCAGCAAGGTTTCCTGGGTTTGTAAATCTACCCCTAACAAGAGAGCTCTTCTCCTGAATTATTGGGTATAGTCTTGGACACTCTGACCCTTAAGTTGTCTGAAATTTTGCCAATTCATAATGGCTTTCTGCATGTGAGCAAGAGGATAAAACTATTTTTTAATGGCTAACAGAAATTCAGGCCATGTTAAGGTAACCTTACCAAATTTCTTGATCTCCTCTTTAGTCTTGGCCTCCCACCAGACCAATGCTGCTCCATCCATTCTCAAAGAAGCTAACTGAATCTTTGTGGCATCATCATGCATATTCTGGATCCTCAAGTAAACTTCCAACTGCCTAATCCAATTGTCAAGCTTTTCTGCATTCACTTCACCATTAAACATAGGTAATTCGAATTTTACATCAAGCTTCAAAAAAGGACTTTTTCCAGAGGATCTATGCTTATGAACAGAAGAAGAAGACGAGGATGAAGAGGAAGAAGGTGACGATGGGGGTGGTGGATCACCATTTCCTCCATGTCCTTTCTTGGAATGATCATCATCCTTCTTACCTCCTGAAGAGCCCTCTCCTTCATGTGGATGTTTGGACCCTTCTCCAGCCAATTTCTCATTTCTTTCTTGGTACAATATCCTTACCATTTCAGTGAGGTCCAAGAAAGACTTTCTAAAGACTCTTTCTTCTTCTTTTGGATCCATGTCTGCAGGAATTTCTCCTTCATGTGCAGACATTCTTGAAGCTTCTGCTAAGACTCTTGAGGGTGAAATTGAAGGTGGAGGTGATGGCTCTCTGGCCTTTCTCGACTGAGGATTCTATCGTTCTCGAGTCAACTGTCCTTCCCCTCTTTTAAGTTTCAACCTGGTAAGCATCAATACTTGCAAGACAGTTAGAAGATCTTTGCACAAAAACCTGAGCTCTGATACCAACTTGATCTGATTTTGAAACTACTTGTAAATTGTTTGCAAGGTATTCAATTCAGAATTATACATGTTTAAAAGATTTCCATGTCTTGCAGAAAGAAAACAAATGAAATTTTCAGCTGTTCATGATCCATTTAAGCATAGCAGATTTATTTCCTTTTACTAGTTAACACACTAAAATGAATTTTTTCTGCAAAATAATTCAACCACAGATGCAAAAGAAGTTGATAAAGCAGTTCACCCCTACTGGGCTACGTTTGCTGGGTCCAAAGCTCCCAAATGGGCTTGTCCTTGTTTTCATTAAATGCTCAAGTTGAATATATAGCTGAATAGAAGCATCTACAGGTGAAAATAGATGGTAAAAATGGATTTAGAACACTTGAATCCTTCAGGATTCACTATTGGATCACCTCCAATGGATACCTGCAACCCTATACAGTCTTCACAAAACTGGGCCCTAGTGGCTCCTAGAACTTTCACGGCTCCAAAACCTCTGAAAATGACCTCAGATAGCTGTAAGACCTACACCAATGGCTTTAGAAGGTCGAAAATACCCAAAAAAAAAAAAACTTCGTCCAAAACCACCTTTCCTAGCCAAAGTTATGGCCAATTAAAGTTTTCCTCCAGTTTTGCCTAGAAACACTCCAGCTAACTTTAGTTGGAGTCCAGTTAGCTCCGCCAATTATGGCGGGACCGCCAAAAAATCCGCCAGTCTAACTGCAGCTACATTAAATGCTGGCGGTTAGCATGGGATTCCGTGCTGGTGGTTAGGAGTTAGACCATGGTTTTCGGCACCCGGTCATATGGTATGGGGGGCTAGCCCCCTTTGGTTTCCGCCCCAACACGTTTCAAACTTTAATAACTGTTTATTACGCCCCTTTAACAACATGTGACCCCGTGGGCTAACGGTAAAGTGCTGGATTGTTAATCCATTGGTCGGGGGTTCAAAACTTGGTACTCCCAAAAATTTTTGAATATGCGCCCATGAAGCTGCTGACGTCATCTGAGGGCCACGTGGCGGCCTCCAGGCCTTCCACGTGGCAGATTTCTATTGGCTGAGCGAAGGGAATATTCTCTGGAATATTCCAAGGAATATTCTGCAGAATATTCCTTTTTTATTTTTTATTTTTTGAAAAATTTCAAAATTCCAATGTTATTTACAAATTCTTCTTTTTGCCATAACTTCCTCATACGGCGACCATTTTTCGAACCGTTTGCGGCACAAGAATCAGGAAGACGAGCACTTTCTAGTCGTTCAAGAAGATAAACTCGTTGCATATTTTAGTGAGAAGTTAAATGAGTCAAAACAGAAATAATCTTCCTACAACAAAGAATTTTATGCAGTGGTTCAAGCTTTGAAGCATTGGAGGCATTACTTGATGCCTAAGGAGTTTGTTTTATACACGGATAATTTTTCCTTACAATACATTATGCAACAAATTAAGTTAAATCATAAACATGCAAAATGCGTGGAGTTCCTTCAAAATTTCATTTCTTTTTTTTAGCATATTAGTGGGAAGGCAAATAAGGTTGTCGATGCCTTGTGTAGGAGATGCTTAATCATGCAGTAAAGTCAAATACAAATTTTAGGCTTTAATTATTTGAAGGACTTGTATGACATTGATGTTTATTTTAAAGAAGATTTTGCAGCGTGTAAGAATCTAGTTAATAGGGACAACTATAGTCCATGGAAAGAGTTTATGTTGAAGGATGGGCTACTGTTCAAGAACAGTTAGCTATGTATTCCCAATTTCTCAATGAGGAAAAACTTGTGTTACACTAAAAAATGTCACCATGACTATTTACAGTTAGTATGGCTCAATCAACAGTCATGCTACCCTCTTAGGCAAGTCTTATGCCTCTGCTATTCATGTCAAACTCCAAGAAAGAGAGAAAGTCTTTATAAATATGTTTATCTCTGGGTACGCAGGTTCTCTCAAGCCTTGCCTGCGGGTACGCACCCATTGTTCATAAGGTCTGCGTCCAAGGACGCTCTGTATCTAAAGGGGCAGGTGCGTCCCTCTGAAAAGGTTAAAATGCGCAAGTTTTATCTTCAAAAAGTTACTTGTGGTCATTTCTAGAGCATTCTAGAAGGTTGTTCGACGTGTATTGGGCGCCTCCAGATGGTTCATGCACTCCTATCAAAGAGGAACTTATCCCATCAATAAGGGAGTGATCCCATCAAAAGAGGGGACTATCCCATTGATGGTGGACCTGATTAACCTCCTCTTGAGTACTATAAATACAGGCATTGGGCCAGAAGGAGGGGAGGTTGAAAGCTATACATTTCTAAGGGTAAATGCTGCAGGAATTAGGACTCCCATTTAGAAGCTTGTGAGGAGAGATTGCCATCTTTGCTTGTTCTATTTGGAAGTGGGTGAGCTTTGTCAAAGTAAAGGAAGACTCTTGTGGACCCTGGAAGGAGCTTGCACAACACCAAGGCTCAGGTTGTAATGGTTCCTTTTGATCACCTTTAATGCAAATTGGTCCATTCTTCTCAATAACTTGTTGTTTATGGGTTATTTCATGTACTCCTTGGTCTATATGTTGAATATGCTTTGTTTTATGTTATAATCAGGTGTTATTTAATTGTTTGACTGTTGGTGATTGTAGGTTTTGGAGAAAAGGAGGAACTCATCCAGATCAACAAAGCTTGGACTTCTACAACGGCGTTTGGACAAAGGTAAGAACGAAACACTTGATTTCTCATATTACAATGCATGTTTAGAGAAGGATAGTTCTAGTTTGTCTTGTTTGTCATTAGAATGTCTTAGACTTCTAGGAAGGTCGGTTGTGTCCGCACTTTTGACTGATTCCGTGTGACAAATTGGCGACTCCACTGGGGATCCATTGATGGGAAAAGTCTTTTCCTTTGTGTGAACTTTGCTTTGAGAAAATTGCTTTATTTTTCTGGTTTTGGCTCCGTGATTCTATCTCTAGGTGGGTTAGCTTAGGATTAGTTTTATTTTGGTTTTTCTTGAGTTTTTCAGAAGGACACACCCTCTGAGTGCTGCACAGTGCGTCCCTGGACGGACTTTTTCTGTGTGCACAGAGCGGGCCCGCACCTGTGCTAACGGGTTGCCTGTGTCCCCTGCCAAAATTTGAGAAAATTCCATTTTTTACACTTTTTGCTCTTAGATTTTGTTTTTTCTTAGTTTTTTCTGCCCAGATTCATTAGTCCCTTGCCAAGAATCTTCACCTAAGCTTGTTTCATTAGCATTCCTACTCTAAGCTTTCATCAATTGGGTGTTTTGAGTCTCTTTTTTGAGAAATTCTTAATTTGATTTCCTTTGGTCATTACTTGGAGGTTTGTCTCAGTCCTTTCACAATTTTGCATCCTTTTTCTCTTGTTTTTGCAGAAAAAATTCCCCCTCATTCGCCGGGGGGGGGGGGGCTAAATTGTGTATGAGTGTTAATCGCCTTTGAGTGTTTTTATGTTTTGATCTTTGGAACTCTCACCCAATTTTCTCAACTTGCACTTGATTGGTTCTTAGATCACATTAGAATCGTCTTGTGTTTGAGAATTCTCTTGCATAGATCACATTTGCATAATTAGAATTCTCACTTTCAGAATATGAATGAAAAATGTGCATAGATTACATTTGCATACTTTTCAAGTGAATTGTGCTTCGATTACCATTGCATAGTTTACATTCTGAAAAATCAATCGTAGATTTAGATCAGCTTTCTTTGATTTGAATTTACACAAAAATAAAAATAAAAAAATTGGTTTGGAATTGATTTGCATTAGTTTTTCTTGATAAAATTAGTGCATTAGAGAATCTGTTATATTTTCTCTTAGTGATCAATTTTTGCATTGTTGGAAGTGAATGGAAACTCTCTCCTTACTTTAGTTAGGATTCATCGAATTGAAAGGATTGCATTATCATATTCGATTGCATTCAGTTGAGTCGGGTCATAACACCATTGGTTTCGTATCCATTTACCCATTTGAGTAAAAACAGCCTTAATAACACAGCGCTTAATTAAAATTCATCTAGTAATTTTTGCATTTCTAGGGCTCTGATACACCAACATAGCTTAGGCTAGTGTCTTGGAGTAGGAGAGTAATTAACTCTCCAAGACAGCAAAACCAAACAAGTAGCTCATCTTGTGGTAGGATAAATCCAACTGTTTCATTTGTACTCTGGGAAAGCTCCTCTTAAAGGAGAAGCACGAGCTCGTGTCCGAACCAGTGAGGGGATCATTCCCCCCTCGTTGGGAACGACGCCAGACACGCACGTATTACAAACGGTAAACCTCGGATTAACCATTGTCGAGGAGCCAGGGGTCACTTGTCGGTAAACCTTGGATTATTGTCAAGGAGCCGGCAAGGGGATTGAGCTTGC
Source organism: Pinus tabuliformis (assembly GCA_031772625.1). Taxonomy (NCBI): domain Eukaryota; kingdom Viridiplantae; phylum Streptophyta; class Pinopsida; order Pinales; family Pinaceae; genus Pinus; species Pinus tabuliformis. The sequence continues at coordinate 1,268,801,891 of CM062804.1, forward strand.
TACTCTGCCCTTGCGTGCTGTCGGAGTTTAGACTGTTCCCCCAGGTGCATTTGTTGCGGTTGGTAACCTTAGTGGCCATTATCTTTAGGATTCTACCGAGGTGACGGTGGAGGGAAGGTCCCACTGTACCTGGAGCAGACGTCGGCTATACTCACTTGGATTTTCTGGGGGGTTCACGTCACTCGAGACGGTTAAAGTGGAGGAACTTGGTCCAGTCTATTCATTAAGCAGGTTGTCGGGGTAACTGTTCCACCCACTATTTCTGTACTGGATTCTGCGAGGTTGGGCTTAATCACCAACTAGTGTTTTCGGTCCGGAGAGCTTACTGTTTGTGTGTGGTTTGACTCCTAGATTTGATAGCGCGTGTTAATTTGTTTGTTTTTACTTTTAGAGACCATAGGTGTGAATTGTGAATTTTAATTGTTAGGTGTGAATTGTGAATTGTTAATTTTAGTTTTAAATTGTTAATAAAATTCACTGAAGTTGAATATAATGACAAATGTTCCGTAATTTATCAACCTAGGAACCCCTCCTAATGAGAATCCTAGTACTTTTCCTTACTTTGGAAATGTTGGTCCACCTTACATGGCTACTTTGTCATTACCTGGATTTACAATAGGTTTACCAATATGGTTATTTTCAACTTCGTTGGCCCAAAATACTCCAATTGTTCCATCTCAACCGGATGCTTCACCTCAACAGAGTTCACCATCTCAACATCACCAACCCTTTGTTGACCCTTTACCTTCTTCGCCTAATTTTTCTTCCTCCATTTCTTCCTCTTCGCCTGGTAAAAGCCTTGACGCTAGTAACCAGGAGGCTAAGAAGAAGAAGAAAGGGAAGAAGAAGAAGAAGAAGAAGAAGCAAGATAAGAAAGAAGTCAACCAACCAACCATGGCTGTAAGTGTTAGTTGTGTTGAGGAAAATTCCGACATGCATCGTAAACCCAAATACCCTTACAGGCTTTGTAAGGGTGACCACTTCCTTGTCAATTGCCCTGGTATTCCAAAGGTCTTGGAAGTATGGTCAGAAAAATCTCATCAACTTTCTATTGATCCATCAACCAGTGATAGTCAGGTTCCTGGGAAAAAGGGTAAAGTTAGGTTTCCTTGTAAGTTATGTAAAGGGAGTCATCAAACTCACATTTGCCCTCACATGGATGAAGCCTTAACATTGTTGGAAAACCTTACTGTTCCACAGCAAGAATTTCCAACTGGTTACCGTAAACTTTCTCCCAACCTACCGTCAACTAACGGAGTGATTGATCTAAATTCAAGTAGAGTCGATCATGCTCTTCCATTGGAGAGTGAAACTCATGTCACTCAGGTTGATGATCCATTAGTTGATCAAGTGGTCGATTCAATTTCGCATTCGATCGATCCCACTTTCCCTTTGGAGAGTGAGCTTCATACCGCTCAGGTTCTTCTTGTTACATCAGATTCTTCTATGCCGGGGGGCATTTCACCTGTTTCTACAGAACCCCCTCCAAGTACTGAGGTCTTTTCCTTTGATTGGAATAGACTGACAGAACCTCGTCTTCCTTCCTCCATCCCTTTCCAAATCATTGTCAAGGCTGGTGGTAGGGACATACATCGTACTCAGGTAGATGAAGGTGCTTCTGTTAGTATTTTATCCTCAACTGTTTGGAAAGCTTTGGGTTCCCCTCAGCTTGCGCCTATTACGCAGAATCTGAAAGCTTTTAACAGAACCATTAGTGAACCTTTAGGGATCCTTCCTAAGTTTTCTATTACCTTGGAAGGTAAAACTGTCTGTATTGATCTTATGGTAGTTCGAGGTCCTTTGGATTTCAATTTACTCCTTGGGCGAGACTATGTTTATGCAATGAAAGCTGTCGTATCGACACTCTTTCGCGTGATGTCTTTCCCTCACAATGGCAGTATTGTGACTGTAGACCAGCTTTCGTTCCCTAGTCTTGTCTCAACTACCAATAATATGACACCCCTAAATGTTCCTGATTCTAAAGTGGTATCTACCCCGCCACGGGTTAATTATGTGGCAACTGGTCCCATGTTTTCAGTTACCGATGTAAGTGAGCCTCTCACTGTTGATTTAGATCCGGTAATTGACATGGAAAACTCTATGGGATTATTTGAACACGATGTTCTTATCCCTTTTGAGTCCCTTGACGTGTGTTCCTTCCAAAAAACTATTCTTCCTTCGGATGAAGACCTTTTGGAAGCCATGATCAAGGTGTGTCCATTGACATGTCTTTCTTCCAGTTGGAAGCCATGATCAATATTGTGAGGATAGTTTCTTCTAGTCTCAACCTCGTTAAAAAATGAAACTGGAAGTCATGAGCATAGTTCCTTGTCTTGTGTCAAGCTCATTAAAAAATGAAACAAGGAGTTGTGAGGAAAGTTCCTTTTACTGAGTCAACCTCGTTAAAAAATGAATCAGTGTGTGTGAGGATAGTTTCTTCTAGTCTCAACCTCATTAAAAAATGAAACTGGAAGTCATGAGCATAGTTCCTTGTCTTGTGTCAAGCTCATTAAAAAATGAAACAAGGAGGACGAGGAAAGTTCCTTTTACTGTGTCGACCTCGTTAAAAAATGAATCAGTGTGGACGAGGATAGTTTGTTCCTCTCTCAACCTCGTTAAAAAATGAAACTGGATGGTACGAGGAAAGTTCCTTTTACTGTGTCAACCTCGTTAAAAAATGAATCAGTGTGTACGAGGATAGTTTTTTCCTATATCAACCTCGTTAAAAAATGAAATAGGCTGTAACGAGGAAAGTTCCTTTTACTGTGTCAACCTCGTTCAAAAATGAATCTGTGTGTACGAGGATAGTTTTTTCCTGTATCAACCTCGTTAAAAACTGAAACAGGCTAGCATGAGGATAGTTCTTTTACTGAGTCAACCTCATTAAAAAATGAATCAGGTAGGTTTTAGGTTATATAGGTAGATTGTAGAAAGTAGAGTTTTGAGGACAGTTCCTGTTACTGAGTCAACCTCGTTAAAAAAAAAATGAATCAGGTATGAGGATAGTTCTTTTCTTGTGTCAACCTCCTTAAAAATGAAACAACTCCCTTTTCAAGTTAAATATTGAAAGTAAACCTTCATTTCATCCAGCCGGTTGAATGCAATGAAGCCTGGGGGGCATGTACCTTGCTTTGCATCATTATGCTGGGGGCATGCGACATTTTTGAGCATAGTTCCTTGTCTTGTGTCAAGCTCGTTAAAAAATGAAACAAGGGTAGGTTAAGTAGGTAGATTGTAGAGCGTAGTCATGAGCATAGTTCCTTGTCTTGTGTCAAGCTCATTAAAAAATGAAACAAGGATCATGAGCATAGTTCCTTGTCTTGTGTCAAGCTCGTTAAAAAATGAAATAAGGTTTTTAGAGTAAAGTTTTTTGTTAGGTAGATTGTAGAAGTTATGAGCATAGTTCCTTATCTTGTGTCAAGCTCGTTTAAAAAATGAAACAAGGGTTTTGAGGATAGTTCTTTTCCTGTGTCAACCTCACTAAAAAATGAAACAACTCCCACAAGTCTTTCTAAGATCTTGAAAGTAAAGCTTCATTCCATCCACCTCATTGAATGCAATGAAGCTTGGGGGGCATGTACCTTGATTTGCGTCATTATGCTGGGGGCATGTGGACTTATAACAAGCATAGTTTTTCGTTTCAAGCTTGTGTAAACATGAAACCGAATCCGAGCATAGTTCTTTTCCTGTGTCAAGCTCGTTAAAAAATGAATCAAATCCTCCTCTACTTGAGTCGAGAGATTGACGAGATCTTATAAATGTTAAGTTTTTAGGTTAGTTATTTCAGTTTTTGCATAATTTTCTTATAGTTTTAGGTCAAGTCTTTCAAATGATCTCGTCTTGAACCTTCATTTCATCCAACTGGTTGAATGAAATGAAGCTGGGGGGCGTGCGCTCTAGCAGTTATGCTTAGGGGGCATCAAGCACAGTTTTCTCTCTGTTTCAAGCTTGTGTAAAAATGAAACTACTTTGAAGCATAGTTTTTCTTTGTTTCAAGCTTTTGTAAAAATGAAACCTATTTCGAGTCAATTTCAGTTATTTTCAAGACTCGTTAAACTCATGAAAATCCCGAGATTATTTTGCTATCTTTCATTCTCGTAAAACAAATGAAAATGCCGAGTTCTTTCCGTCTTTTCCTCCTCGTAAATTAAATTGAAAGTCGGCCATATGAGTACATTTTTATCCCTTTTTCGAACTCGTTAAAACTTACGAAAAAGTGAAACCTCAGAGTCATCTTTTAAGCCCTTTTCTGACTCCTAAAATATGAAAAGATTGCCGAGCGTTTCTTTTACACTCGTTAAAACGGAATTAAAAGACGGTCCCCTTATAGCCCTTTTCTGACCGTAAAAACAGGAAAAGATTGCCGGGTTTTTGTCGTTTCAAACTCGATACGGAAATAAAACGACGTGTCCTTGATCGCTTTTTACTTTTCAGGTCAACGACACTATTATGAAAGTACTCCTTGGTCGCAAGATCAAGCGGTTCCCGCAGGTATTATTTTATACTTTTTCCGGCTTGAGGGACACAAATGTACGAAAAAGTTCAACGTGGAGTCTCCTTTAGTTTTTTCAGACTCTCTAAAATTGAAAAACGCCGAGTTTCTCCTATACTGGGTTCGTTAAACTTTTACAGTAGAGGACCTGTTCAATTACAAACAGGAACGAACCACTCCTTCCTAGGGTTCGAATTTAAACTAGGTTGGACTCGTCCGAAGGATGAGCTTATAATCAAGCATATGTTATCCTCCTCAAGCTTGTTAAAAATAAAGAGGTACTTGCCAGAAATGGTGGGGGAAAAGAGAGAAGAATGAACCTGTTTGTTACCTTTTGTCTCAAAAGAAACTTTATTACCACTCTTGAACACGACACTTTTTCATTCACCTGGGTTGGGAAATCTTTTACCTCACAGTTGATCAAACCACTTTGAAAGTCTTTAACCGGGTTCCGGGGATTAACTTTGAGTTATTCGTCACCAAGCCATCTGTCGTGTCGTTATGTGTTCAAGAGGTCTGCAAGCAAAACTTTCATCTGCAAAATACTTGTCATCCATTTGACCATCCCTGAGTCAGTCCTTATAGCAACATTTCTTCAACTTGAACAATGATTTCGTGTTGCGGGCTTGCTTGCAACGGGTCGCTTTCTATCGACATCGACACATTATCTAGAAAAATGACTTAGGAATCGACAGTACCTTGAAGTCTGCATGCATCAATGGCAGGTTTCTCGCCTTTGACGTCAGTTTACATCATTGACTTTCGATCAAAGGATTCCGTGAAGTGTTCGACATCAAAACATCTATTCACATTTCACGGGTTGTGCTTGGTACTTTGAGAACCATTGACATTACTGGTGGTCTCTCTCACGCTTGTTAACAGTTTACATCATCGACTGGTAATCAAGTGGTTTCTAACATGTTCGACATCAAATCATTTAATCACATGGCTAGAATCGTACCAATTCGGGAAGTAGAAGTGAAGACCCTGCATCTAGTTTCTACCATCCAAGCTGCGAGGAGTTTTGTATTCATTATCTATGTAGACTAATCATAAACAGATGGCTGCGTCCATAATGTGTCTACAAAAGTCTATAAAAATGATGTACTGCAAGATCATTCCTGTATCAGAGTAGTTAGTCCATTAGTTAAAGTTTTGAATCTGAGTATGGGAATGCCTACCTCAGTGATGATATAATCTTATACATGTATTTTGTGTTGAAAATTGCAGGTTCCAACCAGGTCATCCACAAGACAATACTTGAAATGATAAAGCGCTTCACCCTTCCTAGAATTACAAAACCCTAATCTATTCCAGGCTTCGCACTTTAGGGGGCAATCTGTTACACTAAAAAATGTCACCATGACTATTTACAGTTAGTATGGCTCAATCAATAGTCATGCTACCCTCTTAGGCAAGTCTTATGCCTCTGCTATTCATGTCAAACTCCAAGAAAGAGAGAAAGTCTTTATAAATATGTTTATCTCTGGGTACGCAGGTTCTCTCAAGCCTTGCCTGCGGGTACGCACCCATTGTTCATAAGGTCTGCGTCCAAGGACGCTCTGTATTTAAAGGGGCAGGTGCGTCCCTCTGAAAAGGTTAAAATGCGCAAGTTTTATCTTCAAAAAGTTACTTGTGGTCATTTCTAGAGCATTCTAGAAGGTTGTTCGACGTGTATTGGGCGCCTCCAGATGGTTCATGCACTCCTATCAAAGAGGAACTTATCCCATCAATAAGGGAGTGATCCCATCCAAAGAGGGGACTATCCCATTGATGGTGGACCTGATTAACCTCCTCTTGAGTACTATAAATACAGGCATTGGGCCAGAAGGAGGGGAGGTTGAAAGCTATACATTTCTAAGGGTAAATGCTGCAGGAATTAGGACTCCCATTTAGAAGCTTGTGAGGAGAGATTGCCATCTTTGCTTGTTCTATTTGGAAGTGGGTGAGCTTTGTCAAAGTAAAGGAAGACTCTTGTGGACCCTGGAAGGAGCTTGCACAACACCAAGGCTCAGGTTGTAATGGTTCCTTTTGATTACCTTTAATGCAAATTGGTCCATTCTTCTCAATAACTTGTTGTTTATGGGTTATTTCATGTACTCCTTGGTCTATATGTTGAATATGCTTTGTTTTATGTTATAATCAGGTGTTATTTAATTGTTTGACTGTTGGTGATTGTAGGTTTTGGAGAAAAGGAGGAACTCATCCAGATCAACAAAGCTTGGACTTCTACAACGGCGTTTGGACAAAGGTAAGAACGAAACACTTGATTTCTCATATTACAATGCATGTTTAGAGAAGGATAGTTCTAGTTTGTCTTGTTTGTCATTAGAATGTCTTAGACTTCTAGGAAGGTCGGTTGTGTCCACACTTTTGACTGATTCCGTGTGACAACTTGGTCCTAGAAAAGCATAATGGCGGGTTGGCTTGGTATTGAGAAAAAACTTGGGCAACTGATTCACTTCTATTTTTGGCCTAAGATGAAAGCATATGTACAAAGGTATGTGAGTAAGTATAGTGTATGTCAACATGCGAAAGGGAGAAGTTAGAATGCTAGACTATGCATGCCATTACCCATTCGTAACAGACCTTGGGATTTAGGGAGTATGGACTTTGCTCTAGGTTTACCGAGAACTCAATGAGGTAATGATTCAATCCTTATAGTTGTGGATAGATTTACTAAGATGGCTCATTTCATTTTGTGTTCCAAAACTAGTTATGCTACCCATGTGGCTAATTTTTTTTATGAGATTGTTTGGTTGCATGGTTTTCCAAAAATTATAATCTTTGATAGGGACAAAAGATTCACCGAACATTTATGGAGATCCTTGTGGAAGAAACATGGCACTAAGCTAAATTCTATCTCACCCTATCATCCACAGTATGATGGCCAAACAGAGGTTGTAAATAGGAGTTTAGGTAAATTTTTGAGGAGTTTAGTAGGTGACCAACCAAAGCAATGGGATCATGTGTTTTGGGAATGGAACCCCCCCACAACATGTTTTGGGGCTCAAAGCCCAAGTTCTGAGTAATATTATTGTAAAGCCTCGCAAATTGTGGGCGCGGAATGTATGTTAGAGTCATAGGGTTGTCTGCTCTACGTTTGAATGTAATGTCGGCCTACCCATGGTCTGCAGACCATGGGATTGTATAAATCGAGCGAGGCTCTAAGTTGTAAAAGAGATAGGAGAATGGAATCTAATGAATAGAATGAGATAGTGAAGCAAAGCAGAAGTGTCTAAGTGTGTATTGGGTCGTAGTAATAGGAAGAGGTTTTGCAGCTGAGTGTGCAGAGGCCTAGTAGAGTCTGCAGTTGAGTGCGTAGAGGCCTAGTAGAGTCCACAACTGAGCGCGTGGACCCCTGCAGCCGAGTGCACAGGGTAGAGTAGATTTTGTAACCGGAAAAGAAATTAATAAAGAAAGGTTTTGTTACCAATTCTGTGCATTTGTTCTGAGTATTACATGTTTGATATCATTTGCAATTATACTGTTTAGTTACTTGCACACTTGTATGAATTGTGAATATTGTTAAGTATAAGTGAAAGTGTATGGATAAGATAAGTTAATTAACTAATATCAGGTTACTAGTAAGGCCTTGGGTTATAACACTATTCGGCCCCCGAGTAGGGCTACGCGAAGGCAACATCTCAGTTGTGAGGTACGAGCAAGTGTGCGTAGCAAGTTGCACGCAGGGTCAAACCGTGGACCACTTGAAAACATCAGACATCTCTAGGGTGCGGAAACCTAGTTCTAGCACCCTCCCATACTACTTTGGGTGAGATCTCAGTCTGCGCTCCGTGGACTGCTGCCGAAAGGGCCAGTAGTACTAGGATTTGTTTGGCTAAATCACCTCCAAACCTGGGTCAGGTCCCAACAAGCCAAGTAATGGTTTCATGGCCGGGAATGGGATTTGCATGAGGGATGTATGATGTCATGTCGCTGGAATCCGACGAAGGAATAAATTGAAGGGTGGCTGGACAGAAAGATTTGTGAGTTTGTGGCGTAGGAAAATAGGAGTATGCAAGTACCAAAGGAACAATGGTTGGAGCGCTACTTATATACCGAAATCCATGAAATTTTCTTTGCATTCTTCCCCTGTGAATTGTATGAGTGGATCACGACGCTAGCAGACATTCAGGGAAGGTGTAGGCTCGACAAACTAATTGTGTGGACTTCGGAATTGGTACGCAGACTAGAAGCATCAAAAGATAAGATCGCACACATTGTGGACCATTGGCTTGATCAAATTGTAGGAGGGTTTATCACCAAGTTCGTGGTAGATACAACCGTCAGCTATAGCGAGGCAGAACGACGCTTCCTCAAGGGACCGCGAGGTAAGTACATTAAATCATTGAACACTTGGATTAAAATGCTATTGTGTGAAAAGCAGGTTATGTGAATAAATTGATGTTTGGGACTACGTGAAGTGGGAGGATCTATAGAAATGAAGGTAATGTAGAGATAGAAAATAGTCCCTTGATTTCGCAGTAGTGGGAAAGTGAAGAAGAGCTTGCAAAAGTTTCTCCAAGAAGCATGATAAGGCAGCGAATTCCACACATACCACCTCCACCTACACCACTACCAATCTCACCATCGTCACCTCCATCTCCGCCCACACCACCTCTGCCACCACCACAGTTCAATATGGCGAGCGCGATAAAATTGTCTGTATTTAGAGGAGTAGGGAATGAAGATCCAGACCAATTTTGGTTCATGGTAAAGGCCATATGGGAAGCACAAGGAGTTGTGGATGACAATATAAACAAGGCAACGCTGGTAAGAGCATTGTAGGATCACGCACTAACATGGTACATTAAGCATTCTAATGACCATCCAAATGCAGAGATCGCAGATATCCAGGTTGTGCTGAACAGAGACTTTAGCAGGCCAAAGTCGGAGACACAATCGATTATTGGCTTTAAGGAAATCGTGATGCTTCTAGACAAGACCCCATGGGATCTGGATCAGAGACTGAAGAGTATGATTAATGAATCCAACATGACCTTGACGGATGGACAACACCGCACATGGTTTGTAGCGTCACTAACGCCGCATTTGAGGACGGCGCTGTCGCAGCAGAAATTATCCACCCAGGGCGAGGCTTTGGAGATTGCAATGAGACTGCACGAGACCCCAATACAAGACTTGGGCCTGGGAGTTCGACAAATCCCCGCACAACTGCAAAATTTGTGTCTAGAAATGCAGAGCTTGAAACAGGACAGGACAACTTGGCCAGAAGCATGCGATGAGGTATGGTGCATAAAATGCAAAGGCCAGGGGCATGATAAGGACCATTGTCTAGTCTTCGCGAACTATCTAGTGGCAGGAGGGCAGATTCCATTAAGACCAGAGGCACAAGCAGGAGCAAGCGCGGTTCCTGCATTATGGTGTGAAATTTGCCACATAGGAAGAAAACATGCTACGAATAATTGTCACCTCTTGCAGAAGTATACGCAGACGTCCCAACAATTATTCTGTAATTTCTGCAGGTTGGTAGGCCATGATGAGCGCACCTGCAGGAGTTACGAGCTGATGATGGATCGTACTCCTGCCTACAGAGTGCAGACCGAAACGTGAGCCCTTGATCCAAGTACAGGGATGGCGCACACTGGATTTCAGGGGCGCGGACGAGGTCGAGGACAGCTGATTTGTTACAATTGCAGAGGGCCAGGGAATTATGCTCACGATTGTATAAATCCAACGAGAGCTTCATGTTTATATTGTACTCAATTTTATCATGAGATGGAGGACTGCCCTATGATGATAGCAAAGCTGCGCAATAAAGGGATACTCCAGCCTCCCCCGACTCAGAATTTGCAAATGATGAGGTCTGAGTTGCGCGAGGACAACCTGAATGTAAACATAGTTCTCTGAAGCAGTATCACGTTAGGAGATGACAAAGGTAAGTAGCTTGAAGAAAGAGCGTGGGTTCGCAAGGCTCCTACAAAAGAACCTAAATTTGATTTGGAGTGCACGAAGGAGACATTCATGGAAGCTAAGAAGAGCTTCATGAAGGCCTCCATTTCAGGTAGTAAGGATCAACTAGAACTGGGGATGGATCCTTCAATGCTCACTACCTTTCTGGAGACATGTATGAAGCTCCTGTGCAACAACAAAGCGGTGAAGGGACTACAGGAACTTATCACTAGGTGCGTTGGGTTGGGACAATCGTGCGTAGTCCAAAAGCTCGGAAAGCACACATCGCAAATAGGAAGGGAAATGAGATCGACTGTGCAAATCGGGGAGTATGAAATGGATCAAGTAATTTTGGATCTTGGATCGGATGCTAATGCATTGCCAAAGAAAACATGGGAACGCATGGGTAGACCCACGTTACAATGGTCTCTTATTCAATTGTGAATGGCGAACCAACAGAAGATCCTACTGATGGGAAGATTGCAGGGAATAATGGTAGACATCAAAGGTGCGAGCGCACTTGCAGATTTCGAGGTGATAAAGATTGTCGATGACAACAATCCCTATCCCGCACTACTGGGAATAGATTGGGCCACTGATATGAACAGAGTGATAAATCTAAAGAAGCACAAAATGATTTTTGAGAAAAAGTTACTACGCATAGTGGTACCTTTAGACCCTGCGGAAGGATCACACTACATAGAGCCAGTGCACGATGATGAGCTAGACTGTATTTACAAGATAACCGCTCAGGAACAGGATTGGTGAATCCTACAGCGGATGGCCAGATTTCATGGGAGTGCAAAAGCTCCTGCACATTAGATTCGGATGAAGAAACAAAACGAAGGTAGAATCGGTTACCTGAGGTAACCACACTCAATTGCAACATGATGGTAAGATCACTGCAATGCGTGAAAATAGAGGTAAGGGATTTTCCTATGTATGACGGGCTGACAGTGGTAGATGAATTCTTGGACGATTCGAAAGTGAAGTGCCAAAACAGCAGTGGTTCGATGCTCTAAAATGGGCACTGTGCGCTACACATGCAAGATGGTGGGGTATGCACTAGCAGAGTTTCGGGGACTGGCGCGAATGCAGAAAGATGATGCGACTATGATTTGGGAAGCCTCAGATGAGGATGGAAGCCAGGCAGGATGGAAAAAACACCCTGCGCGCCCACCTTTCCAGATGGGTACAGGCGTATGGTATGCAAACTGCACGAATGCACACCACTCTCACGATAGGAAACATGAACAACAAGTAGAAGCAGGCACGACGAGTTTGCGAACGGTGAAGTATGATACAACCTAGCATGCCAAAAATCATACACGAGGAAGCCTTTGACAAGGAGTGCGAAGTGCTGAACGGAGTCCACCATGTGAGATGCATCGACTGGGACCTGCGTGTGCCGGCGGTTGTATGGTATTATAGGACTATGTGCAAAACTTTGACCACACAAGCATTTCCGAAGCTGAAGTATGAAGCAGCGGATGTAGTCCATGTGGCACATGCGAAGTGAAATCTGCGTGTAATAGCACTCGTAGATATGATGGTTTGCACAGACCGAAACGAAGAAATCACATAGCCATGTGAAACAGAACATATAAGACTTGAGGAAGACATCCGACAAGGAAACTTTAGACTTCGCGAACTTGAAAAAGACCGGGTACAACTAAAGGAGAAAAGAACTTTAATGGATGCAGAGGTTAAGAAGCTAGCAAACAAAATAAAGGAATAATTTCTCATCGAAAAACAGAGGATGGCAAGGCAAAGTGCATACGATCATACTAACGAGTTGGAGGACTATCGACGTGGATTGGTTAGTCTGCTGCCATGGTTGGGACCGCATATTGCCAAACAGGGTAGCACATTGTAAATAGGAGAGTGCGCAATGCTGATCACCACAATGGAAGATGGGGATTCTCCGCGAACTACGATAGAGGACGGGATGGAACCCCGCATGGGTGGTGTGACCACCTGACTAGTCATAGGAAGAACAATCTTAGTGCTCTAGGCAGTTGAAAGGAGCACGGGACTATAAACTATTTTGCTTAGGAGTTGCGCGATATTGGAAATGCGTGCAGAATCAGGATGTCACAGGGTTTGCGACCGCGCATGCAGGGCTGTGCTGCCACACGGGTTGGCTAGGAAGTGACTGTTGGTGTCACTATTCATGATGGGAAGTTCGATTTGAGGCCAAATGGAGTGGGCGACAGTCATTTAAGACATGAGTTATGGGCAATATTTGGGAAAATCTACTGCAAAGAAAGCATTAATGGCCCAAAATTTGGGGCAACGGTCGAATTCAAATTTGAAAGGCACTATAAAACTCACAGGGCTAGCCAGTGAGCAACACTTGGTCATTTGAGAATTGAGCGCTTGAGCAGAGGACAGAGCGTTGAGAGCTGAGAAATAATTGAGCCCCTAAGTTCACGAGAGACAGAATACAACCTAGAGAGGATGATGACCACTAAGGATGGGTTAGGAATTGAGGAGGTAATCGTCAGCGAGGCCACGCAGACCCACATGGTGGAGGATGTTCTAGAAGGTGCCGAGGTGGTGAAAGAAATCCCCAAATCACCGTGAACACTGAGGCCCAAGAAGGATAAACAGGCAATGGGTCCAGTACGCATGTCCCCGAGGAATCCGTGGCATAGCAAACTATCCATGGAAGAGAAGGGGAAAGCAGTCACAATAGAAACAGATGCGGAAGAAGAAGACTTGCAAGCCCTGATTGCCACAACAGACAAAGAAGAAGAGATAGATGAGGATATCCAACCATTTCACTCTACAACAAACTACTAGCATATGTCCCTCCATGGAAAGGAAAAATTAAAGTGCCGAAGAATCTCGATGAAACGAAAAGCTCACTCCAGACCCCGCTCCTCCCCAACGGAATTGTATTTGAGGGCGCACACCTAGGCCGCATGCCAACCATGAAACATAAAGACTCAGACCTCACTGACAGTAAGAAATTTCTACACCTAGAGACCGAAAACTTAATGAAGCAGAACACCGAGGGGGCGGTGATAATGTTAGAGCCGCGAAAATGGCTACACGATCTGGAAAAGGCCGGGTTGTTGCACTTGTTATGGATACCACATTTCCATTGCGTGCCCATCACCATTTTCCTCATCAGGTAGCTACTCTGCGTGGTGCATGATCAATATCTATGGCTAGAGGATCCTATTCCCATCACGACAGACCTCATTCACCAGATTTCTCTGCTCCCCTATAAAGGAACTAACCCCGCGACTATAGCTGGAAAAGGTAGCGATTGTCTCTTGAAGAATCCATCAAGGGGAAACATAAGCTGGAGAAGAAGAAGAGGGGCTACGTCATCTCTAGCATCAAGGAAAAAGGGGTGCATGTAGCAACCCAACTCCTAGTTGGCAAAGTAATGAGGAAGTGCCGCGTTGATGAGGTACTGGTGTCGGTGGTCGCACCAGCCGAGTAGTGCGTGAAGGGGGTTCAGTTCCACTGGGTTTAATTCCTCTGCGAAGAATTTTTGACAAACTATCGTGAAGCCCAAGAGAAGGGTAAGACCTTCCACTAAGCATGGTTTCTCTTATCCATATTGCTGGTAGCGGGAGAACTGTCGGAGGACAGTCAATTCCCCAACATTGATAGAGAGTTACCAGAGGCTGTAAATTACGCTTCGCTCTAGGCCACCAAGGATGCGAAACAGATTCACGACATGAAAATTTTCTAGGTGATCATGGAGGTGAGCATCCAGATGTGGATCAATAGTAGGATATGCCTATCACTTACAGTGCACAATAGTCTGCAGAGTTTTGCATACTTCAAAGCTGATATGCACAACATCTATATCAGGGTGTGAAAGGATCCAACGAAGCAATGGACGAAGCTACTATTTGTAGCCACTGACGACGTGATTTTTACTATCTTGGAGACATGGCCTCCCGAATGGCACGCTCTAGACCTGGAAAAACTGGAGAAGGTGGCAGCCCAGAAAAAAGGACGATGCTAAGCTACACGTCACTCAATTAGTTGAGAAAAGGTGGAACGAAAAAGAAGTAGCTAAGGAAAGGGTAGTGCGTGAAGCAACACAGAAATCCACATAGTAAAAGAAGGCCATAGAAGCAGCAACAATAGTGCAGGTAGCAGAGGCAACAACAACATAGGCAGACGAGGGCCAAGCAACGTCCTAAAAAAAGGAGGTAGAGGGAACAGAAACATCGGAAGGGAGCGTGGACCCAGGAACTGCATCCATGTAGTTGAAGCGGCCACACATTGCAGAATGAGCAGCACCAAGGAAGAAGGTCAAGGCCTCGAAGTTGGCCATTGACCCGATCACCTTAACCGAAGGTGATCTCTGTGACATCGGCAAAAGGGTCCGCGATGTCACTGGTGAAGCGCTTTAGTAGTTCATGCAGGAGCATCAGACTGTCTTGGGGGCCTCAGGGCATAGCTGCAGGAGTTACAGGTGCGGCCCCCTCAAGTGGGTTCCCTTTCTACTCACCTCGTAGCAGGATCCTCGATAGCATAACACATGCTATGCGCACGGATGGAAAACATGATAGTGTTACCAGAAGGGGCCCTAGTCGCAGTAAATGTGACCGATAGGTTTTTGGTTAGCATGTTGAAAGGCCTTGGCATTGATTTGGCTGCCCTTCCGCAACAAACGTTGTACTAGTTACAGGATGGGATAATGGCAGAGCTACAAGCGAGGGAGAGCCACGTGATCCAGGTTCTTAGCGAGGAGAAAATTAACATAGAACAACTCAGCCTGCAGCGTGACGAGTTGGTGTCACAAAATCAACATTTGGTGCACACGGTAGATGATGCTTGCTGACGTGTGCTGGACCTAGCCATCGCAGTAGATCTACCAGTAGAAGTGTGGATCCATAATTTGGCAAGTGGAGCCCGCGGCGTGAGAGAAGAGATGAAAAAGGTTCAGGTGGAGCTAAATCTTCAGATCGTCGAGTTGCGGTTGAAGGCATAGCCTTCCACTACCCTGGAAGTCCGAGAACAGTGCATTAGCGCTATTGCAGTAGGGATGGGAAATTGGAGGTGTAGTGCGTGACTGTACCAACATGTTGGAACAAGCACTTGAGGTCCTCACGACTTTGCAGGAGGACCCCAACATCCAGCGGCTGGAGACAGAGGTACGCGAACTCTAGTAGCAATACGAAAACATCAAAGGAATTGCGTAGACAGTAGTCCTCACTCAATGGCTTGCGAGGATGTAGCAAGCCATGGCATTAAAGGAGCAGGTGGATGTAGCGCACCATAAGGAAACAATTCTCAAAGCATACGTTCAACCATGGATTGATGAGGCCTTCACAATCACAACGAATATTGAAGGGAAGCTCACACACATTTAGGGGATGCATGCACAAATGTAGGAAAGCACACTGGCCATGGAGGTCTCAGAACAAAGGATGCAACAGGTTCAGCAAGCAGCAGCTCAGTGCGTTGCAGACATCAGCACCGTACGAGAACAGTTGGAGGGACTCCATACCAAGATTGCCGCACCGACAGAGTGACTCAAGGGCGAGTCACGATGTTTGTTTTGGGGGCCTGTTGGGCATGGAATCCCCCCACAACATGTTTTGGGGCTCAAAGCCCAAGTTTTGAGTAATATTATTGTAAAGCCCCGTGAATTGTGGGTGCAAATGTATGTTAGAGTGATAGGGCTGTCCGCCGTAAGTTCGACCTACCCATGGTCCGCGGACCATGGGATTGTATAAATAGAGAGAAGCTCTAAAAAGAATAGGAGAATGGAATCTATTGAATAGAATGAGATAGCAAAGCAAAGTCGAAGTGTCTAAGTGTGTCTTGGGTCATAGTAGTAGGAAGAGGCTCTGCAACGGAGTGCGCAGAGGCCTAGTAGAATCCACATTTGTGTGCGCAGACCTCTGCAGCTGAATGTGGAGAGAAGAGTAGAGTCTGTAACTGGAAAAGAGATTAAAGAAAGGTTTTGTTACCAATTCTGTGCATCTGTTCTGAGTATTACATGTTTGATATCATTTGCAATTACACTGTTTAGTTACTGCACACACTTGTATGAATTGTGAATATTGTTAAGTATAATTGAAAGTGTATGGATAAGCTAAGTTAATTAACTAATATTGGGTTACTAGTAAGGAATTGATTTATAACACTGTTCAGCCCCCAAGTAGGGCTACACGAAGGCAGCATCTCAGGATGCGAGGTACGGGTAAGTGCACATAGAAACTTGCATGCAGGGTCAAACCGCGGACCACTTGAAAACATCAAACATCTCCAAGGTGAAGAAACCTAGTTCTAGCACCCTCCCATACTACTCTGGGTGAGACCACAGTCCGCGCTCTGTGGACTATTGTCGAAAGGGCCAATAGTACCAGGATTTATTTGGCTAAATCACCTCCGAACCTGGGTCAGGCCCCAACAAGCCAACAATGTGCTAGCCCAGGTTGAGTTTTCATATAATGACTCACCAAATAGGAGCACAAGAAAGAGTCCATTTCAGATTTTGTACAGCATGCATCTAAAGGGAATTTGTGAGCTAGGTGACTTGGGAAAGCTTGAGCATAGAAGTGTTGATGGAGAGGATTTTGCAATAGCCATGAGTGAGTTGCACAAGCAAGTAAAACGAAGGTTACAAGATACAAGCAACAACTAAAAGCAACGAGAAAATTTACACATGAAAGAGGTAAAATTTGAAGTGGGAGATGTGGTTCTATCTCAACTAAGAAAAGAGAGGTTTCTAAGGGGAGAATAAAACAAATTGAAAATGAAGAAGATAGGACCTTGTAAGATCCTCCGCAAGTTTTCAGCGAATGCTTATGAGCTGGAGTTACCTCTAGGAATTTACATTTCACCCATATTTAATGTAGTATATTTGTATTCCTACACAATTGGTGATGTAGATCAAGCTTCTAGCAATCTTGACCAAGATGAAGGAAAGGAACAACAGTGGTTGAAACAAATTCCTGTGGCAAAGAGTTTAGAGGTTGAACAGATTATGGATACACATGTTGCCAAGAAGACCAGAAGGAAAGAATACTTGGAATATCTTTTGAAGTGGAAAGATCATCCGATGGAGGATTCTAGTTGGATGGATGAAGTAACACTACAGAAAGAAGGTCATTCTATAGAAGATCTTATGTGCAGGAGCTCATAAAAATCTCTTTCTTGGGGAGTTTGATGTAGGTGCATTAGGCCATGCACATAAAAATGATAAGTTATTAAAGTCAGACCAAGAGCTTAGCAATGTGATGGATTGATCACATGCCAAGGCTAGAACATTTTAAAGTTTATTTGTGAATTTTTTTTGATATTTAGTTAATATTAGTTAGGAACATCTAGTTAAAAGAAATGATTTTATAGCTAGTAGGGAGTTAGAGCTAAGGAAAATTGGTTCACATCCGTGAACTCATTTCTTGGGCTGTTTTTTACCAGTTTTGGAAAAAGAGAGAGGAACATTTTTATTAAAGATTTTGGAGTGTGTATTGCAACAAGGGGGTTTTGTTCTCTGTGTGAGATTGAGGCTATCTAAACAAAATTTCTTAGACAAGTGGTTTTCTTTATCAGCAAGTCGAATTTGTAAGTGTGTATGAGATATTTAATTGTATGAGCATTTGTGAGGCTTGTTAATAGTCATATTAATATTTGGAGTTTGAAACTGTTTTGGTCTTTACTCTTTAATATATTTCCCAAATAAATTACCATGTATAGTGAGTAATTTGTGCATTGTATTCTCTCTGTTATTTACATTTAAATGAGAACCTGGAGAATCACATTTCAATTAATCCTTTAATCCAATGCTTTTGCATCCAATATTGTGTATTGGAAAGAGCCATTTACGTTACAGGTTCGAGAATACAGAGCACTATGTATCAAGCCAACAAAAGAAGGGAAATTCATAAGGGAAAACTGTCATCAAACTTGTGGGTCAATTTCTAATCAAAGGAAGACGAAATTCGAAATTCCGCCATCTGGGTTTTGTGCAAAGAAGGGTCTATATGGTAACTTACGAGTGATTTTCCAAAAACAATCCTTGGTTGATGAGTTATGAAGTGATCTTTAAACTGTGTTTTTACAGACTATGCGACTGGGAAAAAACGACTTGTTGTTCCCTTGCACCAACTCCTATGTTTGTAGAAATAAAAAAAAAAAAAAAAACTTGTTCCCTTGCACCAACGCATGTGTTTGTAGAGATAGAAGCCATCATTAAGGAATGAAATTTTTTATTTTTTAAATATTATTAATTACAGTATGATATATTATGAAAACTTACCACACAAACAATATACAATACAATTGCAATCTAGAACTCGGAACAAGACATAATACCATGTATTATTCACCATATAAAGTGATATCATAAAGTTACCAGTCATTAATTTAGTTATATTTAAACTAAGCGACGGAGACTAGCTATTATGTAGCACTTGTTTGTTTTTTGTTTTGTTTTTGTTTTTTTTGTTTTTTTGTTTTGTTTTTTTAATATTTTTTCTATATTGTTTTTTCTAATTTATTTAATTGTTTTGTGATATAATGTAATCTAATAGTTTAAATGATTTTATTTTTATTTATCAAATTTATTTTTTCATTTAATCCTTTAATTTATTATAAAGTATAGGAATTTAGTTTAAAATTAAATTTTTAATAAAATTTCCCTCATATACATTTTGTAAAACTTTGGAAATTTTGACAATCCAATTTTGGAGAGCTCTATCTTGAGTTCTATTTGGCCAAATGAGGCCCAAGATGGCTCATTGGAAAGCTAGAATTGTGAAGAACAATCTGGAAGCACCAAAACAGCCATATTTTTTCATTAACTTGCCTAAAATTCAGTAGAAGATGAAGCTACGAAATTGTAAAAAAAAAAATATTTCAAAAAATTTGGTTTGAAATAAGTTCATTTCCCAAAACTTTTGTTGTTGAAAATTGGTTTGACGAAAGCCCTCTTGAGCCATAGAAATTTTCACATTAATCAACGAGAAGCATGATTTTCTTTTATTTATTTTTATTTTAATTTGAGAGTTTGTTTTCCCAAATTTTGAAATTTTGATTTTGATGTGCAAATTAATTAATTTTATTTCTTTTTTTTTTATTGGTTTTGGCAAAAGAGTTGTTGCAAATAGATCAAGACTTAAGAATTCAAAGCAATAGAATAAGACCATCAAAGAATAAAACGAAATATTTGAAGCTCCAATTAAGGATCTAAAACACTACCTTCAACGACTCTCTATTTAGAAAAAAAATGTAAATTATAAATATGAGTTTTGAAGAATGAGGAGGGGGTTCCTTTCCTCTACAACTTAGGAGCTCTAAGAAATTTTGTAATGATATTTTGAGTTGTAGATAGGGAGGAAAGCTCATCTCTGGGTTATTGTGGGTTTTATTTTTGAAATCTAGACTTTATGTTGGAGGTTGAGCCTACACTTTTGCAACCATTTCCCTTTAGTGGCAGAGCTTATGATTTGGGAAAGATTGTTGGAGATTGAATAGAGGAACAGAGCAAAAGGATATATGCTTATTAATTTGTACTTAGATACTTTTATTTATAATACAAATTTCATCTTTTGATGACAGATTTGTGTAAATCCTTTCACAATGTGCACTTTTGTCTTGTGTGAGAATGATTATCTTTCAGATTAGCTACCTGATCTATTGGTTTCATAGATCTGTTATTAATTCTCGATTTTCTCCAGTGTTTAAATTGAATTTCTAAGTAACTATTTACTCAAAAATTCATTATATAAAATCAATTTAATTATCATTAGAATTAAGTGAGATATTTCATAGATTTAATGGTTAATCTTTTATTGTTTTAAAATATCCACACAAAGCATGTCATGCACTCACTGTATCAGTTGTTGGAACATATTTATAGTCTGATATTCATCATAAAAAGGGCATGTTAAATCCCCATTCATTTAATTACCTTGCTCTCGGTTGGGATTAGATCTACATCTTCCTAATCAAGATATATTTATTTTTCTATCATTTGCATCTTAGAGTATATTCTCATTTAGATTTAATCATAACATTTTAGAAGTTCCCTTACATAAGGGGTGTTGGGCATTAGATCCCCCGCAACAGGTTTTGGGGCTCAAAGCCCATGTTTTGGTCAAAGATAGTGTATAACTCCTTGAAGTGTGGGCGCGGAGTGTGAAGTGTACAATCGAGTCATAGGGTTGTCCGCCCTAAGAATTGTATTGTAATTTAATGTAAAGTTGTGTCAGCCTACCCATGGTCCGTGGACCATCACAGACCATGGGATTGTATAAATAGAGTGAGGCTCTAAGTGTAAAGAGAGCTTAGCTGAGTAGAGGATAGGGATAGAGATGCGAAGGCATGGTTAGAGCATGAGTGGAATCTGAAGTGTATTGGGTCATAGTAGTAGGAAGAGGCTTTGCAGCTGAGTGCGCAGAGGCCGAGTAGAGTCCGCAGCTGAGTGCGTGGACCCCTGTAGCTGAGTGCGCAGGGCGGAGTCGGGTCTGTACTTGGGATTGAAAGATAATAAAGATAAGCCTATTCTATGCATTTGTTCTGAAATCTTTATGTTTATGTTATACATTACCTTTACTCTGTTTATTTATTGCGTGCACTTGATGACTACTTGTATGAATGATTATATGTGAATTTAATCTAAGTAATCAACTAATGAAGATTAATTAAAGAGGACTTGGGTAAATAACACAGGTCGCACTGCGGCTGGAACTGTGCGAAGACAATGTCACAGGGCGCGGGGTACTCGCAGATGCACATAGCGCAGTAAGTGCGAAGGTTGGGCCGCGTACCAATCACCACATATCAAACATCTCTAGGGTGTGAAAACCTAGTTCTAGCACCCTCCCATACTACTTCGGGTGAGACCTCAGTCCGCGTTCCGCAGACTGTTGCCGAAAGGGCCAGTAGCACTGGGATTTGCTTGGCTAAATCACTTCCGAACCTGGTTCAGGCCCCACTAAGCCAACAAATGGTTCCGTTGCTAGGACCAGGATCTGCATAAGCGATGTCTGATGTCATGCCACTGGATCCCAACAAAGAAGGAAATTGAAGAGTGGTTGGACAAGAAGATTCATGAGTTCGTGACATAGGAAAACAAAACTCTGCAAGTATCTAAGGAAAAGTGGCTGGATTGCTACGTGTATACAGAGATCCATGAGATTTTCTTTGCATCCTTTTTGTCTGAGCTGTATGAGTGTATCATGAGGTTAGCTGACAGCTAGGGAAGGTGCAGGCTTGACCAACTGATAGTGTGGACTCTGGAGCTAGTGTGCAGACTAAAAGCCTAAGAGGATAAGATAATGCGAGCTGTGGACCACTGGCTTGACCAAATAATAGAGGGATTTATCACTGAGTTTACGGTGGACATGAACGTCCGTTATAGTAAGGCAGAGCGACGTTTTCTCAAGGGACCATGAGGTAAGTATATTAAATCTTTGAACACCTGGATTAAGATGTTGTTATGTGAAAAGCGAGTTATGCGAATAAATTAATGTTTGGGACTACGCAGAGCAAAAAGACCTATAGAAGCGGAAGTAGTGAAGAATTAGAAAACAGTCCCTTAATTTCACCCTCGCGGGAGAGTGAGGACGAGCTCGCGAAGGTTTCTCCGAGAAGCGTGGTTAGTTTGATAAGGCAGTAGATTCTGCAGTTACCACCTCCACCCACACCGCCACCCGCTTCACCTCCCTCACCTCCATCTCCACCCACTCCACCTCCACCACCTCCACAATTTAGTATGTCAAGCGCGATCAAACTACTAGTGTTCATAGGAGTAGGGAATGAGGATCAGGACCAATTTTGGTTCGTGGTAAGAGCATTATGGGAAGCACAAGGCGTTACAGATGATAATATTAAGAAGACTACATTAGTGAGCACACTGCCGGATTGCGCATTGACATGGTATATAAAGTACTCTAACGCCCACCCAAATGTAGGAATAGCATATATCGAGAATGCGATGAAGAGAGAATTTATTAGGTCAAAGTTAGAAACACAATCAATCATCGGGTTTAAAGAGATCGCGATGCTCCCGGGGGAGACTTCCTGGGATCTGGATCAACGACTGAAGAGTACGATCCACGAAGCCAATATGATAGTGACAAATGCACAACATCACGCATGGTTTGTAACATCTCTGGCACCGCACTTGAGGACAATGCTGTCACAACAGAAACTTTCTACCCAGGCCGAAGCATTGGAAATGGCATGAGATTACATAAGACTCCAATACAAGACCCTGGGTTGGGAGTTTAACAAATCCACGCGCAACTACAGAATATGTGTTTGGAAATGCAAAACTTGAAGTAGGATAGGGCACCGTGGCCAGAGGCACGCGATGAAGTATGGTGCATAAAGTACAAAGGCTAGGGCCATGACAAGGATCACTGCTCAGTATTTGTGAACTACTTGGCAGGAGGAGGGCCAATGCTGCTGAGACCAGAGGCGCAGGCAAGGCCGATTGCGACACCCACTTTATGGTGTGCAATCTGTCAGATAGGAGGGAAAAACACAATGGACAATTGTCATTTTATGCAGAAATATACATAGACACCACATCAATTGTTTTGTAATTTCTGCAGGTCTGTAGGCCATGATGAGCACACTTGCTGCAGTTACGAGCTAATGATGCATCGGATCCCATCCTATAGGATGCAGACCAAAACGTGATCCATCGACCCAAATGCGGGGATGGCGCACGCTGGATTTCAGGGGCGGGGTCAAGGACGAGGTGGAATGGGACCAGGAAAGGGCCAAGGATAGTTAATTTGTTATAATTGGGGAGGACCAAGGCACTATGCTCGCGACTGTACCAACCTGACGAGGATATCCTATACGTATTGTGCTCAGTTTTATCATGAAACAATAGACTGTCCTACATTGATAATGAAGATGCGCGAAAAAGGGGTATTCCGGCCTCCCCCGACTTAGAATATACAAATGATGAGGTCTAATTTGCGTGAAGAGGAATCGAATGTAAACATGATGCTCAAAGGTGGCGCGACCACGGGCGAGGATAAGGGTAAGCAACCAGAGGAAAGTACATGGGTTCGCAAGAATCCTGTAAGGGAACCTGAGTTTGACTTAGAACACACAAAGGAGACATTCATGGAAGCTAAGAAGAGCTTAACAGAGGCCTCCACTTCAAGTAGTAAGGATCAACCAGAGCCAGGAATGGATCCTTCAATACTGACTACCTTTCTGGAGACATGCATGAAACTGTCACGTGAAAACAACGCGGGTAAAGGACTACAAGAACTGATCACCAAGTGCGTGGGGTCAGGAGAACCACGTGTAGTCAGGAAATTATGGAAGCATGCATTGCGCACTAGAAGGGAAATGAGGTTTACTGCACAGATTGGGGAATATGAAATGGATAAGGTAATCCTAGATCTGGGTTTGGACACGAATGTATTACCGAAGTAAACATGGGAACGCATGGGCAGGCCCACGTTATAATGGTCCCCTATCAATTACGAGTGGCAAACCAACAAAATTTTTTCCCATGGGGAGGTTTCCAGGGGTAATAGTTGATATTGAAAGCGCGAGCACGTAGATGGATTTTGAAGTAATAGAGATTGTCGATGACAACAATCCCTGTCTCGTGCTATTAGGAATAGACTAGGCTACCGATATGATCGAAGTCATTAACCTGAAGAAGCACAAAATGATCTTCAAGAAAAGGTCACTATGCGTAGTAGTCCCACTGGACCCAGTCGAAGGAGCACACTACACTGAACCAGTTCGCGACGCTTAAAGCGATGATGATCTCGATGGTATTTACAAGATAACTACGTGAGATTAAGATTGGGTGAATCCAACTGCAGATGGGAGGATCTCATGGGAGCACGAAAGCTCCTGCACTTCGGATTCAGACGAAGAAGTAGAGCGATGACATAATCAGTTGCATGAAGTGACAACGCTGAATTGCAAGATGATGGTTAGATCACTGCGTTGTGGGACAATAGAGGCCAGAGAGTTGCTGACATATGATGGATTGACCACGGTGGATGAATTCCTTAGCAAGTTTGAAAGCGCAGTACCAGAACAGCAGCGGTTCGATACGTTGAAATGGGAACTGCACACAACACCCGCACGATGGTGGGGTACACTTCAAAGAAATTTTGAGGACTGGCGCGGATGCAAAAGGATGATGCGACTATGGTTTGGAAAGTCGTAGCTGTGGCTACAAGAAAAATATGATGGATTAGATGACCCACGTACGTACGTCGTGAAATGAACCAAGGTCTATGGGGAAGAACCACAGCCATGGTACGAGCGAATGGGATTTGTTGCATGAGGGATTCTTGTTAACATTAACATTTGAAGATCAGTGGTTAAATACTGTTGATGATGTGCTGCAAGAAGTAAAAGCCGAAATCTTCAAAATACTACAGGAGCCATTGGAAATGTTGCAACCAGTATGGGCAACCCAGTTAAGCAATGCCCTAGAATGTTATAAGGTGCAGGTGGAGGAGGATGATGATGACCCCCGAAATATTGATATTCCAAAAACTAAAGGCTGTTGTGAGGTTCGAGGACCATCAATTGAGGATCCTGACATCATCGCGTCACTAAAAACAAAGCAGGTAAAAATTGGCACAGAAATGGAGTCGAAGTATGCGACGCTGGGATAATATTGGGACGATGCTACGGTAGATAAGGTTGATGAGTTACTCCGTGAATACCAAGACTTGTTCCCAACCAAAATCATGGACTTAAAAGGGATCATTGGTGACTTAGGGATGATGAATATCACCCTAAAACTGGATGCGAATCCAGTGAAGAAACGGACTTACCGCTTGAACTCGAAGTACAAAGAAAAGGTCCGCGATGAATTAGACAAAGTGACTGCAGCCAGAATTATCGAACCAGTGGAAGAATCCGATTGGGTGAGTCCTATGGTAGTGCAGGAGAAGAAACAGAAAGGTGAAATAAGAATATGCATGGACCTCAAGAAGCTTAACGATGGCTGTGTTCATGATCCATTCCCGACACCATTCACAGATGAAGTATTGGAGAATGTTGGAAGTCAGGAAGCTTACTCATTCACAGATGGATTTTTAGGGTACCATCAGATCAAGATCGCACCGGAATATAGGAGGAAAACAAACTTCGCAACCGAATGGGGCTACTTTCAGTACACCATTATGCCCTTTGGATTGAAGAATGCGCCAGCAATATTTTCACGCATAGTGGTGGCAATGTTCAAAGAATACATCCACAAGTTCTTGGAGGTTTACCTAGATGATTGGACTGTCTTTGGATTAGTTAAACACCATGTAGCAAGCTTATGTTTGATGCTGGATACTTGCCGCCGACACCAGATTGCGCTGAACCTAAAAAAATGCACCTTCCTCGTTCCCTTTGGAAACCTATTGGGCCATGTGGTCTGCAAACAAGACCTGATGGTGGACCTTGCGGAGATTGTTTTTATTCAGAATCTAGAAGCATCGCGCAGTGTAAAACAATTACGCGCTATTTTGGGGCACAATAGCTACTATAGGAAGTTTATCAAGAGTTATGCCCAAATAACTGTGCCGATGGAAAAGCTATTGAAAAAAGATGTGACATATTGCTGGAATGATGATTGCATGAAGAGTTTGGATGTCCTAAAGGGGAAACTAGCCTCCGTGCTAATTTTGGTCTTCCTGAAATGGGATGTGGAATTTCATGTACATGTTGATGCATCATGTATTACGCTAAGAGCTGTACTCACATAGGAGGGCGCGAAGGGTGTGTATCACCCGTTCGTGTTTGCGAGTCGAAGACTGTCCAAAGTAGAAAAGAACTACTCTACCACCAAATGCGAGGGGTTGACAATGGTGTACACACTCCAGAAATACCGACACTATTTACTTGGAGGACATTTTAAGATGTATACCGACCATTCTGTGTTGAAATACTTGGTGAACAAGCTTGTGTTGGGGGTGCGCATATGCAGATGGCTCTTACTGTTTCAAGAATATGATTTTGAGGTCATAGTCAAGATGGGATGCTTAAACACAGGACCAAACCACTTGTCATGAATTGAGACGGGCGAGGAACCAACAAATTTGGAGGAGGGAATACCTGATGCACAACGCTTTTTCAGTACGCACCGTAGATGGATACTTCGAAGATATAATCCATTTTCTAACAACAGGGACTACATCGAAGGAGTACTTAATCCAACAGAAGAAGGAGCTTGTGGTGAGTACGGTGGAATTTTCTGTCATCGTGGGGCACCTTTACAAGATGGGAAATGATAAGATATTGAGAAGATAGGTACCTGAATTTGAATGAGGTCAGATCCTCATGAAAGCACATGGGGCTGATGTAGGAGGACACTATGTAGGACATGCTACCGCACAAAAGATTCTTTGCGCAAGGTTACGGTGGCCGACCTTACACCAGGATTCGAAAGTGCATTGTAAGGCCTATGATATATGTCAAAGGATGGGAAAAACATCACGAAGGGATGAGATGCCACTAAATCCCCAAATGACACTGTAGCCATTTGAGAAATGGGCAATTGACTTTGTAGGCCTAATCAAACCTCAAGGAAAGACGGGTGCGCGCTACATCATCACCGCGACGGAGTACCTGACATGATGGGTCAAAGCACAACTGGTCAAGGACTGCACGGTTGCCACAATTGCAAACTTTTTGTTCGAAAATGTGTTGACATGATTTGGTTGCCCGAAAATCTTAATGAGTGATTGTGGAACACATTTCTTGAATCAAACCATCAGCTCGCTCACAGAAGAGTTCCAGGTTAATAACCAAAAAAGTACACCATACCACCCACAGGCTAATGGAACAATAGAAGCATTCAATAAAATACTAGAGATTGCGTTGACCAAAATATGTAACACGCAACGGGATGACTAGGATCTACGCGTACCCATTGTGTTATGGGTGTATAGGACAACGTGTAAGAAATTGACAGGATAGACACCATTCCGGTTGGTCTATGGTACGGAAGCAGTCATGTCGATGGAATACATTGTACCTAGTCTGCGAATAGTAGTGCTCACAGGGATGACAGACCGCGAAGCTCTGGAAGAAAGGCTCACGCAATTAGAAGAACTTGAGGAAGAACAATTTCTAGCTGGACTTCACTAGCAGGTACAAAAGAAACGTGAAAAATTCTGGCACAACCGCCATATCAAGTTGCACACCTTCAAGGTAAACGATTTAGTGCTACTATATGACAGCAAGTTCAAAAAATTTCCCGAAAAATTCAGAATGCACTGTTTGGGACCATATGTGGTCAAAGAGGTCACAGATCGAGGCGCGGTCCAGCTAGTCAAAATTAATGGAGAACCCTTACTAGGAAAAGTAAACGGAAGTTGCTTAAAGCGCTACATGGGTGGGCCGGCTATCTGACTAATCGACTGAAGCACAGTCTTCGCGACTCGTGGAGCTGGATAGAGGCACAAGACTATAAACACAAGCACCAGAAGCCAGTACCAAAGAAGAGATATGAGTCAGATGCAGATGATTCAGAAGCAGGAATGGAGCAGATTCAACAGATGATAGAAGAGTGCGCTGCGGAACTTCGCGCAACACATGCACAGTTGGAGGGGCTCTATGCAAAGATCGCCACACCAATGGAGTGACTTGGGATGAGTCACGATGATTGTGTTGGGGGCATGTTGGGCATGGGATCCCCTGTAGTAGGTTTTGGGGCTCAAAGCCTAAGTTTTGGCCAAAGATGGTGTAGAACTCAGTGAACTGCAGGCACAGAGCGCGAAGTGTACAATCAAGTCATAGGGTTGTCTGCCTAAGCATTGTATTAAAATTTAATGTAAAGTTGTGTCGGCCTACCCATGGTCCGCGAACTATGGGAATGTATAAATAGAGCAAGGCTCTAAGTGTAAAGAGAGCTTAGATGAGTAGAGGATAGGGATAGAGATGCGAAGACATGGTTAGAGCATATAGTGGAATCTGAAGTGTATTGGGTCGTAGTAGTAGGAAGATGCTCTGCAGCTGAGTGAGCAGAGGCCTAGTAGAGTTTGCAGCTGAGTGCGCAGACCCCTGCAGCTGAGTGCGCAGGGCAGAGTCGGGTCTGTACTTGGGATTGAAAGATAATAAAGATAAGCTTATTTTGTGCATCTGTTTTGGAATCTTTATTTTGATGTTATACATTACCTTTACTCTATTTATTTATTGCACGCACTTGATGACTACTTGTATGAATTCTTATATGTGAATTAATCTAAGTAATCAACTAACAGAGACTAATTAAGGAAGACTTGGGTAAATAAAACAGGTCGTGTTGCCGCTGGAACTATGAAAAGACAGTGTCACAAGGCGCGGGGTACTCTTAGGTGCACGTAGCGTAGTAAGTGCGAAGGTTGGACTGCGTACCAATCACCACATATTAGACATCCCCAAGGTGCGAAAACTTGGTTCTAGCACCCTCCCATACTACTTCTGGTGAGACCTCAGTCCGCGGTCCACGGATTGTTGCCGAAAGGGCCAGTGGTACCAGGATTTGCTTGGCTAAATCACTTCTGAACCTAGGTCAGGCCCCACTAAGCCAACAAGGGGCAAACTATAGTGTGGCTTGGTTGAGCCCTCAATTCAGCTTGAGGATTCATTTCTTACAGGCTTGCAGCAAGAAGGTAAGTTTGATTTCTCTCTTTTTATTGATACTTAATTAGAAACACCACAAGTCAATAGAGAGAGAGGGGGTAACTGGACCAATTAGAAATAGTTAAAGTCATCATTTAAATAGATAAGGGTCTGCTTTGGGACTCTGACCAAATGACCTTCTGAAATGTTAATGAGGTAATTTTTAGCCATCAATAGGTATCCACCCATGGTATTCAACAGGTGGAAGATAAACAAATAGAAAATATAATCGTATAATTAAATTTTACCATATACAACTATATAGTAGTTTTTACCATAGTTATTTGTGGTATCCACCCATGTTTTTTTTAACCCATGGTATTGGGCATATGACAAAAGTGCATGACTCTAGGTGAAAAGGCACTGTAAATAATATAGATACAGACCTTCACTATTGTAAAAGAATGAAATGTGTTCTCATGATGTAGTCCAATAATATTTTTACCATTTAAAAATATTAAACTCTTTTCATATGAGTTTACTCTACGTTATTTCTTTTATGCATTTGTGACATTTTTTAATTATTCATATTTTGTCTCATTCCTCAAACAATATGGATTAAGTGATTTCAATAGTGCTTAGCATTATATCATTTCCCTGTAGTTACATTGTTGGTTTGAAAGAGATAACTTCCTCAAGTGTTGATATGGCATTGTAACTTCTCCTTGATGTTGAAGTGCCTTGTTCAACCAAAGAAAGTAGTGCAACCTATGTGAGAGGGCTTTGTATTGATACCCTAGTTAGCACACGTATCATAGATTTAATTTTTGTGATAATTATCTTCCTTAGATAACTACTCTTGTGGGCTAAGTTTCATTGAAGATAGGGCTTGAGATTTATTTTTTTGAGTTTGAATCTAGTAAATAAGCCCCCTATAGCATTAGTTTGTGTGTTTCCTAGTTTTGTTTCCATTCTGTAATGATAGGATAGAAAGCCTATTCATGCCTTGAAATCTGCACATATAGTGCATCTCTAAGTTTATGAACTCCTGGTTGATAATTTAATGTCCAAAATTTAAGAAATTAAATTGACCAACATATCATACATCCTAGATTTTAAAAATCCCCAAAAATTGTAAAATTCAAAAAATAAAAAATATGTGCTCTTGTTTTACCTGATCCATGTTTTATTTCTTTCTTCATGTGTTTTATCCATGGGTCTAGTCTATTTGGATGGTTTTTACAAGATAGGGTGGTATTTTCATTATGACATCCATTGGATCTTAGGTGTGTTTTCTTGTTCTTGGAATATAGCGGTATGTATTTCCTTATTGTCTCTAATGCATTATTTACTATTAATGTCATCTTCATTGTGTCTTAGGTCCAATCGTGTTAGGTTGAAATAGTAACCCTTCCTTCTTTTCACATTGTATCTTGTGTGGTAGAACCTTCCTTTACATGGATGCCCTAGCTTAACTCCTATTTTCCATTTTAAAATCCATGCTGTCTTTTTATAGACCTGGAACCCATCCTTTAGATCCACCATGACTCTAAATATCAGTTTCATTTTCTCTTCTCTGTTGTATTTTGGCTATACCTAGGAGGATTTTAACAACTTTTTCCCTTACAATTATTGATATAAATTTCCTTTTTATCTTATGCACATTGATATGTCTTGGCCTTTCTTATCATCATTACAATCACATTTCCCTTAGCCCCATTGCTAGCTTTCACTTGGTGTTCTTATCCTTCTTGGAGAGACAAGTGTGATTAGTGGGTTTCCTTTGCCAATCTCTTTGCTTCACTTTGCTTAGGGTGGTTCAATCAACCTGGAACAAGTTTCATCCCTCTATACCACTTGCTTCTCAAGGATGAGCTTACTTATTATTCTTATCATGCTTGTTAAACACTAAAAGGGTACAAAGTATCATTTTATCTCTTTTTTGGGCTCGTTAAAATCTCACAAAAAAGACACCTTGTATAGATCATATAACTACCTCTACTAAGAGCTTGTTAAACCATAAAGAATACACCTTATCAAGTATCCTTTTACCTCTTTTTGGGGCTCATTAAAATTGAATGACAAAGACACTGTCGAGCTTGCTTGTCTTCTCTTTTCTACTCTCTAAATTATGAAGGAGATACTAATTAACAAAAAGAGAGAGGGGAACCCTTGGCCATTTACCATTCAAAATGGAAACATCAGTCGTATTTCCCTTCAACATGGCACCAGTTTGCATCAATCTCTTATAAATGGGTTTTAGTTTGCCTAGGATTGGTATCATAAACATCTATTTTCTTACTCCCCCAACTAGTTACTCTTCTAGTCACTATGGAGTGTGCTTCAATGCCACCTACATTGTGTGATATCAAGTAGTGCTCATTATTCAAAAATACCAAGTCACTTTTGTGTTATTTTACTATATGTTCAAGGGAAGTCTCAACCTTAATCAACTATCTACAATCCTTGTTGACTTTTTGTGTCAGCTATCCCTATGTCAAATGTACTTGGAAACTTCATCCATTCACATCATAGCTTGATCTATTCCATGTTTATTAATGAGGATGATCTGGACTTATGAAAGAACGTAACAAAATATAGATATACACATAAACATAAAGGTGCAGTAGAAATAAAACTTCATTTGATTAATATCAAAGAACTGAAATATGCTTACATACAGAAATGGAAATAAACTAGCTCGGATGATGGTAAATTATCTATAAGAAGAGATGTGGTAGCTACATGCCTCTGAACTATGTTACAATAAGGATCAAGGGACTTTTTATTATTGAAAAAAAATGGAAAACCCTAAACAACCAAAACCCTAACCCCGAGAGATGGAATGCCAAGGGTTTGTGGGCTCCGTTGGGGTTAGTTGGGTAGCCAAATTCACGGGGTCGTAACTTGGTCATATTATCTTTTTTTGGTGCATACGATACCTTGTTGGAAATATCTCTTCAAGTAATATAGGATTTTTCATATATATGCTTGTTGTGGACCTCAAAAAATGTCATTTAGGGGGGTCCAAAATGCTACGGAAGTTCAGGACCCCAAAAACTGCTAAAAATAGTAAATATTGTTGTAAACAAGGAAACTGATGAAACTAAATGGAGTTATAGGTGGAATAGGCAAGTGGCCACCAATATCCACCTACATCATTCCCCCCTCCTTTGGAAGAAATGGTCCCCATTGCATGCAGAGCCTCTATGAGGTGAGGAAATTTATGTTGAACCTGGTCCCTGATGAACCACTTGCCCTAATGAAGGAGTTGGCCCGATTTGACAACTCAGTATAGTTGGATCCTCTTTTGGTGAGTGTTATTTATCTGTGTCCATGATCTGATTAGTTGTGGCATGTTCCATGCAATCTGGGTTTAACTTTGTTGGTGTGAGGTTTTATGCAATGTTGGATGTGTCCAAAAATGGTGGAAAGTATGGCTAGAGGCAATCCACAATGAATATTGGGTGCAGGCCAAGGAATGGTGGAATGCTGAGCTCAAATTCATTGTCCCCTATAGCCTTGGTGATGGTGTATGGCCCATATCAAAGTGACTGAAGCTTGCGGTGACGCTCAACAAGGCGTTCCTTCTGGAGATGTAGCCAAACGTTGTCACCCGCCTAGAGCTTGTGTGGCACCCAATGCTGATCATGTCGTTGTTTGTACTTAACATTGGCTTTGTTCAATATTTCATGGACCTACTCAAATATGTGTTGAATGTGCTCAATGAATTTATTAGCCCCATCATCTTTGGACTAGAAATGAGTTGAATCTACCTGAGTAGCTACAAATGGTATGGCCACATCAATGGGACATAGTGGTTGGAATCCCAATCCCACCTGAAAGGGGTTATGGCCAATTGAGCTATGGAGAGATATGTTGTAGTTGTGTTGGACATAAGGGAGGCTTTCATCCCATGTGCGTGGATGCTTCGAGTTGTACATGCATGGAATGTGTATAATCATCAAGTTGACGACCTTTGTTTGGCCATCAGTTTGGGGGTGGAAAATCGTGGACTTAGTGAGTTTGGTATCCAACATCGATCAGAGACTTAACCAAAATTTACTTAGGAACCTGCTATCCAAATCTAAGATAATGGACTGTGGGATCCCAAAGTGTACCCATACTTGTTCAAAGAAGAGCTTAACAATGGCTTCTATTGTGATATTCTTCTTGAAGGCTGCCACAATGGCCATCTTAGAGAATTTGTCGACGACCACGAAAACACAGTCGTTGCCATGCTTAGTAGTAGCAATCCCCAAGATGTAATCCATGGATTTGGATTCCCAAGGTCGACTAGGAGTAGGAAAAAGAGTATATATTCCTTGCTTCTTGATGGTCGGTTTGGCAATGGTGCAAGAATTGTAGGATCTATTATACTTCCAAACATCCTATCGAAGGTTCGGCTAATGAAAATACTTTTGTAACATTGCCACTATTTTCTCTATCATGAAATGTCTAGTGACCCCACTATATTGTGCCTCCCAAATCGTCTTGGCACACTCTCTTAAATGATCCAAAAATGGATCCTGGATAAACCTCTAAGTCTAAAAGAATTCATATAAGAGGTGAAAGGTGCCAAATGGCACAACTCCTTTGTAAATCAGAGGAAAATGAAATTCACAGGCTGCTCTTGGGAATAGTCTCATTACAGAGATCTCCTAATTTTGAATCCAACCCAACTTGAATGGGCGAAAACAGAATTCAGATGAAGAAGTTATCACAAAGAGACGTTCCTCTTGTTCTTGGGGAAAAGAGGCAAAAATCCTTAAAAAAATGGGCAAAAGACCCTTACATCGCATAAGGAAAAAAGGAGGACTTAAGGTCAGGCGGAAGGCACCCCCAATTAGTGACCTTTGATGATCGGATCAGTGGGTCGGATCGAAGGCAAGTAGTGTATACCGAAGGCAAAGGTCCCGAGCCGATGCGATGGTGCGATTGCCAAAATCGGCAGATCGCAATCGGTGATACCACGAGGCAAAGGCGGGACCCCAGGCTGATGCTATAATGCAACTTGCGACTGCGATTGCTGATATTGGTGGATCGGCATCGACGATACCAAAGGGGAAGCTCCCGCGCCATTGCGAATAGCGATTGTGATATGCAATGGAAACGGACCCGGAAAGGTTTGCGAATGAAAACATATAATCTTTCAAATACGACTAAAGCCATTTTGACGGGATTTTGCAATGTTTAACATATTTTTAAAATACAAAGGGGAAACCATGAAACATGGGCATTGCGACTTGTGGTGAGCACCAGTATTTCAGCAATAATGCTGCAACTCCTGGGGTTTCCTTCTTTACTTTTATCCACCTGGTAGTTCGTAACAAACTTGGAAGCGACGGTGCTGTACGCACAAGTACTAGCTCTTACTGCAGGCTGTCACTTGGTCAGCTGGCGAAAGTTCACTAGGAGCTTAAGCCAACTTCTATGAATTCTTAGAAGAAGCTTTTAACTGTGATGAAAGAAAGCTAACTCTACAAAGGCTATTCTATTTGCAGAAAGAGAAGGAAAAAAGAAATGAAACACAAACCCTAGCAAACCCAAACAAACCCTAGTTTACCCACTAACCCTACTTTTGCAAGAAAAGAGATGGAAACTAATGAAATGAGTGCCATTGACTACTGAAAAGGAAAATTGCATTAGTCAAGCTACTTTTGAAAAGAAATGAGAAGAAAACATCTTTTTGTGCTTTTGAGTGTTTTTATGTGAAATTATTATGCTTGTGATTTATCTAGTTGTGATTGTGCAGAGGTTTTGTGGCGAAGGAAGATGGAATTGGTTTTTGCAGAGGTGGGTAAAGGTGTGGAGAGTTCCTAAGAAGCCCCTAGTACCCTTCTGAAGACTTTCATAGCGATTGGACTTCGAAAAATCACTCACAAGAAATTCTACAGGAGGCTGCAGGGGATCTACAGGAGGAGGCGGAGAGATATTTTTCTAGTTTTGAAGGTGGAAAAATGATGGGAAAGGGGAACTGAAGGCTAGATGAAGGTGTTGAGGTGTCTAGAACTTTTCAAGGAAGATCAGGGGCGAATGTGATGGTTGGATTTGTTCAAATGGAAAGAAAGCTACTTTATGGAGAAAAACACAGAAATTAGGGCAGATTGGTGAAATGTTGCGAATGAGTTGGGAAACCTATGAGAAGTGAGCTAGTGCTAGCTGTTCTATGGATGCATGGTGAGCTGAGATGTTCTGCAGAGATTTGCACATTTAATTATCAAAAATGTTCAAACAAAGGACTAAAAACTAAAATTTCCCTATCTTAACCTAATTTCTGACCTAAAAACAGAAAATGCTGAACAATAACCCGTGAACAAAAAAGCATGTAGAGATATCTATGGTAAAAGAACAAGAAATGATCTAAACAATTGAACTTGAATCAATATCAATCTTTTCAAATCAAGTTATCACACTAACAGTTGCATGGAAGAGCAAAAACTGTGTTTTTGGTGGTTGCAGTAGTGCCTTGACCTCAAATCATAGTCCCAGGAAGGGAGAAAGGATATTAGGGCTTACTGTTGGCCTTTTTGAATCTTATTCTCTCATTGCAGTAACCTACTTGAGAAACTAAAACAAAAACAACTATACTAACCATCAAAAGCAACCTAATCTAACAAAGTAAAATGAATCTATGCAATAGAAATTAACTCATGAACTGAAGCAAAAACATATAAGTAAAAAGTAGGAGGTGCTGGACAGCTTGGGTTGGGCCCTAACCCAAGAGCTTCAGCCCTATAAAAGAGATCAGTGCTGGCTCAAAAACTGTTTCATCTTCATTATCAAAAATAACAGTCACATTGCATAAACTGTTCTAAAAAAGGAACTCGAAAATGAGCTGAACACAATGCTGCATAGAAGTTTGAAAATCTAATAATAACTGGCTAACATACTGAGGCTCTGAGCCTCCTTATTTATGCAAATGGAGTCCTCCAATAGTCCTCCTAAAATAAGGAACTCGACTTCCTAGAATTGGAGATAAACAACAGGCCTACTTTACTTGCTCGACTGCCCCTTGGAATCATCAATGTGGACCTTTGTGCTCCGAGTTGCTGATGGAGGATTCAAGGAAAGGGGTCATAAATGAAGGAGACACCCCCCTACAAGTCCTCTTCCCTGTTATCCTTGAGATTTGGCTACCATTTGCTCATAAATCCCTTAACTTTGTCCAAAATTGACCAAAAAATCTGCATAAGGCACATATTAGACTACATGGAAAAATGACTAACCCAATTCACTCTATTAGCATAAATATATTCAAAAACATGCAATAAACTAATGAGAATGGTGGGTTAAGTCGAAATAAGAGGCAGAATGAGCTCATATAATTACCCATTTCTAGGGCTCATCATCACCCCCCTACTAAATGGGTTACTCATCCTCTAAGCAACTAATCTAACTATTCATCCTTGATGGCTTTGGCAGATTCCCTGACATCCCAAGTCTCTCATGTGATGTCTTCCTCTTTATCATGGAAACCTACTTTCCTATCCACTTATTACCATTGTTTCTGTTCTTCCTCCTCCTTTACTCCTTCCAGCAGTCCTAGTAGCAGTGGAGGACTGAATTTAAGGCCAATCCAATTTGCCTTCAAGCTTTGCATTGAGTGCTTATATAGGGACACTTTCCTCATGGCTTCCCTCATCCTGTTTGGGGAGTGATACTTTCTGATCCTTAGGTTGTGTGGCAAGGTATTCCACCTTCTCATGTAGGCATGAATGCAGTCATCTCCGAACAATCTCTCCATGTCCTCGAAGTGAGCAATAGCCTGGGCTTGCTTAT
Source organism: Pinus tabuliformis (assembly GCA_031772625.1). Lineage (NCBI taxonomy): Eukaryota > Viridiplantae > Streptophyta > Pinopsida > Pinales > Pinaceae > Pinus > Pinus tabuliformis. The sequence continues at coordinate 1,268,838,609 of CM062804.1, forward strand.
CAACATAGTCTGGGACAACTTGAGGATTAGCTGAAAGGTGTTGGTGGGAATAGATAAGAGCTAAGGGGTCTGTTGGTTATGCTCTAATCATCAGGGGCTCACTTAGCTCCTTTTCCATCATTTTCTGGATTTCCACTGCCCTTTTCTCTTCATGGCTCATCCAAGATGCCATAGCCATCAGCTGCAAGTCTCCCAACATAGCATTTGGATCCCACATGTTCATGTCAGTAAGTGCCATGTTGTGCAAGTAAAAATCTGCTAGCTTTGATTTGTCCTTAGGTGAACTATGATCACATAAATGCATAAATTGGCCATAATCTTGAAATGTATTGTGTACCTCTGGGCCAGTGCCTTAATATGAAATTGGAGCCACTAATCTTTGAGGTATAGTGCATATGATTTGGCTGGCTGCCTACACTACGATGCCTCCATTGTCCAACTGGCCATGCAGGCTAATTGGGCTTCCTTTTCTTGTCGCTGCCTTTTCAAAATCAGTACTTCATTTTCTGCCTGGGATTCTTTTTCCTGTTGCTGTTTCATCAATGTCTCACTGTCTATCTGGGGTTCCCCTTCCTATTGCTGTCTTTTTAATGCCTCACTGTCTGCCTAGGGTTCCTCTTCCTGTTGCTATTTCTTTAATATTGACAACTCATTTCCTCCTTAAGGTTCCCTTTCTTGCAGCCGTTTCTTCAACATTTCATTTTTTGCTTCTAACTGAGCTCTTTTGATGCTTTCTATATGCCTGACCATGTTCAATTCTTTGCCCATCTCTCTCAACTTGTTTTCCATGTGCCCAATGTCTTCTACCCCTTTTGATTTTGCAATCTTCATCCATGTATGGGACCTGACTCTTTCCTTTTCCAGCTCGAAGAAAAGAGGCACTACAAACTTTTGTGGGATGATCTTCCCACGTTCCAGAAGGTTGCAATAGGAGCCTAAGTTAGGCTGAGGTCTAGGCTTTGATATCTCTTTTGCCTTATCTTCCTCCTAGGTCTATTATTCTGCCTTCTTTTCAAGTTTTTTGGTTTATTTGAGCTTTGCCAATGTCTCCTATAGAGAGGTCTGCGCCTCCTGTAGGACTGCTTTAGAGTCTATTAATTTGATCCTTTCTTTCCAGGTAGAGGTCTTAGGACTTCCTCTCTCATAAGTGATTGAGATTTTGGAGGGAGATTACTCCTTTGTTACAGTAGGTACATCTTCAATGATGATGGGTTCCATTTAAGGTGGCTGAGGCTTCCCCATCTTGATTCTGGTGCTTTTTCGAGATTTGAAGTACATAGATGGTAGTCTCTTCCTTTTCCTTTTGGGCTTGGCTGGAGTACTAAGTGCAGTAAGAACAACTGCTGCTTCTCTTGCTAGTGTCTCAGGAGACGCTCCTTCTTGCTGTTTTTCTTCTTCTTCATCTGCTGTTTTTCCTGTGTCTGTTGTCTCTGATTTTGTTTCTGTTGTCTCTGGTGTTGTTTTCTCCTTTGCTTGTTGAGTTTATGCCTTTCCTATGGCAGCCTTTTTCTGAGCTGTCGGTTTCTTCTTTTCAGTTCTCGTCCTCTTCTTTTTCTTTGCTGTGGTTTTCGCTTTTTCTACTTTTGATGCTGTCTTCTTCTCTGCTTTGGGTTCAACTGTGGTGGTGTCATGTTTCTCCTCTCCTCTCTATTTTTCTTCTTTTTCTTCTTCCAATTGAATATTCTGTGCTTCTTCATGGATTTCCTTCTCAGGTTCCTCTTTTTGTTCCTCATCTTCACTTCTAGATGGACTAAGGTCATCATCGAGAGCTTTTACGTCATCTTCTTTAGTCATGTTTCTGAAAATCTCCAAGGCTATAGGGATTGTGTAAGTGTGGAGGGCATCCTCCACCAACAATTTAATGAGCCCATGGTGAGCCAGTTGGTCTAGAACCCCTACATTCAATTTGGTGCTACACTCTATCAAGGATTCGAGGAGAAAATATGGAAGACTGAGTTTTCTAGATGCAGGTAGGTCCATGCCATGTCTTAGTTCATGTAATAATTTGAAATGATAACCATAGAATATGCTGTATCTTCCTTCACAGGAGATATATTTCATGATCTGATAGCTGACCTCACCCCATGGATAAGGTATACTTGTCCTCCTGATCCCATTCTTATCCTCCACGGGATGTTCATTAGGCTGGAAAAAGGTCTTTTTAGCAACTTGTCCTAGTGGTTTTCCTTCTTTTCTCCAGGGGAGCCCAAGTGGGAGACTTGTAAATCTGCTGATGAACTCTGGTGTAAGTTCTATGGTTAGACCCCTGAAGCTAACTGTAGCATGGGTTTTTGAGTGGGGTTTTAAAGACTGTAAAAATTCCTCTGCGACTTCCTCATCATATCCATGAAACTTTTCAAAGAAAGGAATCCAATTTTCCCTGGTAAAGAGGGCCACCACTTGTGGATGTTCATGCAATTTAGTTGAATTTAGGGGCTCCTTCCTCATAAAACCTCCTTTCATGATGTTCAGTGACTACTGGAAATTCTTAGGTGAGGAGGGAGATAGCAAATTCCAAACCCGGAAACAGAGGAACAACTGAGGTTTTATACTAGAACTAGAGAGAGTTTTTTGTGTTTCTTATTTTTAAAAAAGACAAATTGTAACTTTCCTGCCCTTCAAACTTTGTTCTCAACCTTAATTTACTTCTCAGATTGTTTGAGGAAATAAATATCTTAAAAAAAAAAAACACAGAGAGTAAGACAACGTTTTCCTTTTCACAAAGTAAGAAGACCACCCAAATGAAAATTCACTGTTTTATAGGCTTAATTTCCTATCGTTGCATTATTTATTTACACAAGAGAATATCACGGAGGAGAAAGAGACTGAATTTCAGTGTAGAGAGTAAAATGGAGAGACTATATATTTCAAAAAAACTCAGGCAGACTTTTGTTCTCACTTTCCCTTTCTTTTCAACTCAATACTTCACTTCAAATCCCACCACCTTTTGTAGATATATAAAATGTAGAGTGGGTTTTACTGAGCTACCTTTTCAAGCTTGAATTTAGCATAAAATCCCAAATTTGCTTCTGCAGTGCTGCTCACTGGCCTTCCTGTAGAAACGATCTTGTAGACTGTGTTTTCACTCCTGTAGAGTGCGATAATGCTCTTGTAGAGCCCGATAAGCGGAAGGGTTTTGAAACTGATAGAGTGCGACTGTTACGAGGTTCTGAAGGTGGTAGGTAGGCTATTGTAGCCGAGAACTCGTCGATGCAAATGAAAAAAAAGGTGGTGGAGGCTTCAACTGCAGCATACTTAAGCTTACGGGAGTGTTCTGTGGTGACGAGGTGAGGTAGCAGGAAGGGTACGTTATCCCCATCCGGACCGTTGGTCCCGACTCCAGTACCATTATGATATTTCATGCCACCTGCCCGCAATCACTTGCATCATTCCTGTTATATGTCGCCACCACTACCTATTTTGAGTTTTTCTTCCCGAGTTGACTGAACACACGTGCCAATTGCACCCACTAAACGCTGTTTGAATTAGACGAGGCGCTGTTTGAACTGGACGAGGGTGGCCAGTTAGTTGGCCACCAATTTCATTTAATTCTGACCATCTCAATCATTCATGCAGTTTCTAAATTATACTCATGCAAGAGAGGAACGGGTTTCGTCACTTACCTATTAGTTGCTACCGTGCTGTTGCATGCTCAGACTTTGGCAGTCTGTTCATGGATTGCTGCTGCTGTTGGTGCTCGTGGCTTGGCTACCTCATGCTGGTGATATTTGATCAAGAATGACTCCTTGCACATTGTATACACCTGTGGCTGCACTGACCCTGCCTCTGGAGCTTGTTTTTTTAAAGGGATCAACTGTTACAGGAATCTTGCAGGATTTCCTGTAACTGCTTCTCCCTCTAAAATTTCTGGCTGATGCTTGAGCAGGGACTAGAGAGATAGTTGAGGAAGGTTCTGAAGGAAAAGGAAAGTAGCTAGTATGCACTAGGTAAGAAACAAGTTAAGGATGCTGCTATTTTATTCTTCATCATTAAAAAAAAACAAAAGAAACAGAATTTCTGTGTTTTCTGTGCAGGGAAGAAAGAAGCAAGTGGAAATGCAGTGGTGCAGGTATGGAATGGAGAGTTGGGGGGATGAATGGTGGCAGGGAGGTCCACAGGTCTTTTGGACAAATTTCTAGCCCTTTGATTCTTTTTTGAACTTGATTTCGAGCTCTCTGTGGTTTCTACAGGAGCCCCTCGTAGAATGCACAGAGCTACCTGTAGGATGCATAATTTCTAGAACAAGTGAGACCAGGGCCTAGGAAAAGACAATGGCAATGGAGAAATGATCTATCAGGGGTGTATTCAGCTTGGCCATGTTCCTTTTTTCTTCTGTGATCCTCTTGGAATCTGCAATGCATTCAAAAGAAGTTAGTTTTTCTGTTTTTTTCTTTTTCCTTTGTTTTTTCCTCTTTTTTGTTTTCTTTTTTTTTTTGAGATAATTGGGGCGCCTCTAGGAGGTTTTCACCCTCACTGCTTGCTGTGGGTGCCTCCAGGAGGTTTTCACCCAGGGATATTTTATTCTCTTTTTTCCTGTTTTTTTCTTTTTCTGTTTTTTTTTTTGTGTTTAGGGTGTGGGTGGAGTGGAGGCAGAGACCTGCTCCACTACCAACACTGTTTTACTCAAATTCTCAATGAATTCCTGCTTGGATATGGGCTTCCTGTAGATCTTCAACCTATGCCCATTGACGAGCATAAGGATGGCTTCTTCATCGATGGTACGAACCAGAACTGAACCATTGTCATTGCACTTTTCTACTGTGTACAGTCCCAGCCATCTTGTCTTCAGTTTGCCCTTGAAATCTTTATATCTTGAATCATATAGAAACGCCCAATCTCCTTCATGGAATTGTTTTTCTTTGAGGTGTCTATCATGCCATATTTTCCTTTGAAGTTGAACTACCTCTAAGTAGAGAAGGGCCTGCAATCTCTATTCAACCAATCCATTTAGCTGAAGTAACCTTTCCTTTTGTGCATGGCTGAGATCTAGGTCCAGCTGAGCTGCCATCCTTAGTGTGTTATATTCAATTCTATTGACAGGAAAGCTTTCTTCACATAGACTAGCTCATAGGGTGTGAACCCTGTGGTGGTTTTCCAGGTGGTGTTATAGGTCCAAATGGCCTCAACCAATCGATTTATCCAATCTTTCCTACTGCTGCTCAGTACCTTGGTCAAAATTCCTTCCAAAGATCTGTCAGTGACTTCCACCTGTCCATTTGCTTGCGGATGATAAGGGGTGGAAGTTCTGTGCTTAATTTTGTGATGTGCGAGCAGGTATTCAACCAGATTGGAGGTAAACTGACTCCCTTGATCCGTGACTAATTCTCTTGGATAACCAAACTTGTAGAAGCTATTCTCTCTAAAACACTTAGCTACTTTTTCTTCTGTTGTTGCCTTGATAACCTTTGTTTCTGCCCATTTTGTCAGATAATCATTGCACACAATGATGTAAGATTTCTGTTTTGAAGGAGGGTTGACAGGACCCACAAAGTCCATGCCCCACTTCTCAAATGGCTCGAAAGCCACTTGAGGTTGCAGGGGCATCTTATCCCTTGGAGCAGGTTTCCCCATCCTTTGAAATTGGTTACATTGGCTGATATATCTTCTGACATCTTGATGAAGAGTGGGCCAATAGTAAACTGCTTGCAGAATTTTGAAGGCAGTCCTCTTTGTTGCAAAATGCCCCCCATAGGGCCCATCATGACAGGTTAGGAGAATGTCAAAAACTTCCTCCTCCCTGACACATCTATTCAAAATCTGATCTGGGCCAAGTTTGAAGAGATTGCCCCCAATCTAGGTGAATGGAGCACTTTTCCTCACTATCTTGCTCTTCTATTTTGAGGACAGGTGTGGTGGAAACCGTGCTGAAACTAAGTAATTTGCTATATCAACAAACCATGGAGAGAGAAGTGAGATAGAAAATAGGTGTTCATCTGGAATTTGGTGATCCACCATTCCTTCTTCACCTGTAGGTAGATCTATTCTAGACAAAAAATCAGCAACAACATTTTCCTTACCTGGCTTATCAACAATGGTTAAATCAAATTGCTGCAATAAAAGTAACCATCTAATAATACGAGCATTTACATCTGGTTTGTTCATTAAATACCTAATTGTAGCATGATTAGTGTGTATGAATGTTTGATAGCCGGTGATGTAGTGTCTGAAATTATTTAGGGAATGGACTACAGCTAGGATCTCCTTTTCGGTTACAGTGTAGTTTAATTCTGCCTTGGATAAGTTTTTACTTACAAAATATATGGCATAAGGCAGCTTCTTATCAATTTTCCCTAAGGCTGCTCCTATTGCTTTGTTTGAGGCATCTGTATGAATGTGGAAAGGTAGGGCCCAGTTTAGACCTCTCAAAACTGGGGCAGTCACTAGTTTACTTTTCAAGGTATCCAGAGACTCTTGACAGTTGTCGGTCCATATGAACTCAACATATTTTTCCAAAATACCAAACAATGGAGAGCCTAGCTTACTAAAATTATTAATGAATCTTCTATAATACCCTGCTAAGCCTAGGAAAATTTGAACATATCTTACCTTTTGAGGAGGTGGGACCCTTTGGATGATGGCAATTTTGTTGGTATCCACCTGTAATCCTTGTTGAGAAATTGTATAACCTAGCACGGTCCCTTCAGTCATTAGGAATTCGCATTTTTCAGGACTGAGGGATAGGTTCATTTCAATGCACTTGTCTAAAACTTTTCCCAGGTTAGTCAAAGCTTCCTGGAAGTTATAACCATAAGGGGTAAAGTCATTCATATAGATTTCCACTGAATCATGAACCAGTTTAGCAAATATACCCAGTACTGCTCTCTAAAAAGTGGCGGGAGAATTTCACAACCCAAAAGGAAGGACCTGGTATGCAAAGGTACCCCAAGAACAAGTGAAAGTGGTCTTATATTGGTTTTTCGGGCTGATTTGGATCTAGTTGTACTTGCTAAACCCATCTAGGAAGGAGAAAAACTTCTTCCCTGCCAGGCCATCTAACACTTGATCTATGAAAGGCAAAGGGAAATGGTCCTTCTTGGTGGCCTTGTTTAGTTCTCGATAATCGACACAGATTTTCCACTTCCCATTTTTCTTTGGCACTAGCACCAAAGGAGAAACCCATTCGCTGTCAGAGATAGGGTAGATGAATCCTGCATCCAACAACTTTTGCAGTTCTTCTTTGAAAATATCCTTAAGGGCTGGACTCATTCTCCTTTGAGACTACCAGACTGGTTTGCAGTCTTCCTTAATGTAAATGTGATGAGTATAGACTAAAGGGTGCACTCCCTTCATCTCCTTATAGCTCCAAGCAAAAGCATCCAAGTGGTTTTTCAATAAGCTACACAGTTCTTTCTCCTGAGAGGTTGATAGGGATGATTTGATCTTCAAGGTTCTTTCTAGGCCGAATTCCACATCCTTAACTTGGAGAGAGGTCGGCTCAGCCACACAGAGATCAACTAAAGGATTGGCTTGGGTTTCTTCCACCAGCTCTTCTAATGGCAACACACTAGGGGGTGGATTCTGAATCAAGTTTTCAATAAGATCATCCTTGGTTTGTGGGCCCCCCATGGTAGCTTCTACTCCACATAGTGGTGTGGAATAGACTTCATCCTCATCTTCCTTCTCCAACCATTGAGGTAAATGATGGTCTAACAAAGGTTGGGTAGGAAGATATAGGACTAGCTGCTTGGACATATGCCCATTCTTGATTGTCGTGTTCCTAGCTCGACAACTAATGTAGGCATCTTCCGTAGCCAACCAAGGTCTTCCCAGGATGAGAGGATACCCAGTGAGCTTTGCCTTTTGTTGGAGAACCAGGAAATTAGCAGGGTACTCCCAAGAATCGATGGAGACCATTACATCTTCCACAATCCCTTTAGGGGCCACAATGGAGCGGTCTGCTAACTGTAGTACTATTGTGGTCTTTCTCAGGGAGCCTTGAAGCTTGAGCTTGAGCATAGTGTCCTTGGTCATCACATTAATGGTGGCTCCTAGATCAATTAGGGTATGGGGGATTATGGTGCCATTAATGTGGACATCGACTACAGGACTTCCAGGGTCTAGATATTTCGGACAGATCACCTACCCCAACATTAGGTCAGACAATTGTCCTATGACATTGATAGTTGGAGCATCTCTCCTGCACCTACCTGGGTGCTTGAAGCACTTCTTCTTGATCAATTTGTTGTATATAGGCACATCCTTTATGGCTTGGAGAAGTGGTATCTTTACACATAACTATTTCAATTCTCCCATAAGTTCAGTTTCTTCTGGGTCGGTCATGTGGTTCTAGTTAATCTCTCAGGAAAGGGTGAAATGGATTTTGATTCACTTTCCTATTTTTCTTCCTCATCCTCCTTAGGGGGAGGTTGGTTATTTGGGAGAAACTTCCTAGAACGTAGGTTAATCTCCTGAATCTCCACAACATAGGTCGGGCATGATGTTTCTCCACTATATACCTACTGGGCTTGTTTGTTATTGGGGTTCGGATTTGGTTGAGTAGGTATTTGAGGTTGCCTTAGTGGAGACAGAGGCAATGGTTGTGGTTGAGTAGGTGGTGGAGGCAAAAGAGCGGGAGGAGAGTTGTACCGGGGCCTCCACCCCTGATGAGGTGCATTCCATTGAGGCTGTGGTTAAGCATAAGAGTGAAACGAATGAGCAACTGGTTGAGCATGGTATTGAGATGGATATGACCAAGGAGGGGGTGTGGACTAGAAAGGATGAGCAGGGGGACCCCAAGAAGGCATGGAAGTGGCTTGATTGGGGTTGTAATAGGTCTGGGATGTCCCTTGCATTCCCTGTTGGTAAGGTCTGGGCCCATGTGGCCTACTTTGGTTCATGAAATAGAATGGTTCAGTGGTTTCTTTAGCCCCCTGATATACAAATTTAAATTCGGGCAAGGAAGGGAACTGATTCGTAGAATGGTCTTTTTCACAGATTGAACACAATTCTATAGAGTTCAATGGACATTCATTCCTGGGATGCCTTCTAGTGCACCTAGGACAAAAGATGGCCAAAACCCTCTCAGATTCCTCTTGTTTCCTTTTGATATGCAAGGTATCCATTTGCATAGCAAGAGTCTGCCTCATATCGCTCTTCAAATCTTCTAGCCGATTCTCAAATTCACTTCTAAGAAATGAATTGGATGAGGATGTACTGACTAAAGGTTGACTTCCCCTACCTCTCTTTCTGGCTGCCCTAGAATGGTTTCTAAACACAGTATTTATGTCATCATAAGGTAGTTGGTAGATGTCTCCCCCAGCCAGCAAATGGAGGGTATCTAGAAGGTCTTCAAGGACTTCTCTGAGTAGGACAAACTTCAGAGATTCAGGGTCAAGTGTGCACCTAGCCCTTTTAAAACTGAGTTGAAACCTCTTTTCATAGTCTTCTAAGGATTCATCACTTCCCATGGTCATTCAGAAGATTTCTTCCTTGGTATCCTTTGATCTACAATATTCCCAGTATTTGTTGTTAAAGGCTTGCTACATCTGAGCCCAAGTTGTGATGCTGCTTCTAGGTAACCCCATGAACTAGCGTAATGCTGCATTCTTGAGGGTAGAAGGAAATAGTTTCAACTTCTACTCATCTTCTACATAGTCATAGGTTCAACAGAGAACAAAAAATTCAAACAAGAAGGTATCAGGATCTTTGATAGTCAATCCATGGAAGTGGGGTAAGGCTAAAGGACTTATGTTTTTCATTTTAGTGTCCCCATTGGTCTCTCGGATAGGAAAGGTACCCTCTATTCTTTCCCCATTTCCTCTAATGTTTTTGTTTTCAGCCATGGTCTCAGGAGGAATGGTTTATTTCTCTTCTTCTGCTATAGGGTCTTCATATATCTCTGGTGGTTCACCTATAGGTTCTTCTGGATCACTGCCACCAAATAAGATTGAAGGGTGACTTAGTGATGTGGTGGGGGTGTTGGGTAGGAATGTTCCTGAATTGTCTCTGTTCCTACGAGGCATGAAGGAAATATCTTTTTTGGGTGATTTTTGTTTTTTGTTTTTGTTTTTTTTTTTTTTTGTTTTTTTGCTTGTACCTGCAAAACTGAAATGGATTGAACAACAAATTGCAACTAACTGAAATGAATCTTGCTTAAATGAAATTGCAGAATTGAAATGAAAGCAAGGAAATGACTAATCTACTTTGTTGAAATGGAAATTGTATAATTGAAATGAAAACATGAAAGGTCTAATCTACTTTGCTGAAATGGAAATTGTAGAATTGAAATGAAAGCAGGAAATGACTAAGCTACGTTTGCTGAAATGGAAATTGCAGAATTGAAATGAAAGCAGGAAATGACTAATCTACTCTTGCAGAAGTGGAAATTGTAGAATTGAATTGAAAGAAGGAAAATGCTTAATCTACTCTTGCAGAAATGTAAATTGCAGTATTGAAATGAAACAACCACTCTACTTTTGCTGAAATAAACTAGGCAGAATGTTGCAGTAGAAAATAGAAGAAAAGTAGTAATCACAAAATACTCTGACGCTTCTCTGGCAATGGTGCCAAAAAGAATGGTGAGCACCAATATTGCAGTAATAATGCTGCAACTCCTGGGGCTTCCTTCTTTACTTTTATCAACTCGGTAGTTTGTAACAAACTTGGAAGCGGCCGTGCTGTATGCACAAATACTAGCTCTTACTGGAGGTTGTCACTTGGTCAACTGGCACAAGTTCGCTAGGAGCTTAAGCCAACTTCTATGAATTCTTAGAAGAAGCTTTTAACTATGATGAAATAAAGCTAACTCTACATAGGCTATTCTATTTGCAGAAAGAGAAGGAAAACTAAAATGAAACACAAACCCTAGCAAACCCTAGTTTACCCACTAACCTTACTTTTGGAAGAAAAGAGATGGAAACTAATGAAATGAGTGCCATTGACTATTGAAAAGGTAAATTGCATTTATTCAAGCTACTTCTGAAAAGAAATGAGAAGAAAACATCTTTCTGTGCTTTTGAGTGTTTTTATGTGAAATTATTATGCTTGTGATTTATCTGGTTGTGATTGTGCAAAGGTTTGGTGGCGAAAGAAGATGGACTTGGTTTTTGCAGAGGTGGGGGAAGGTGTGGAGAGGTCATAAGAAGTCCCTAGTACCATTCTGAAGACTTTCATAGCGATCGGACTTCGAAAAATCACTCACAAGAAATTATACAGGAGGCTGCAGGGGATCTACAGGAGAATCTACAAGAGGAGGTCGAGAGCTATTTTTTGGGTTTTGAAGGTGGAAAATTGATGGGAAAGGGGAACTGAAGGTTAGATGAATGTGTTGAGATGTCTAGAACTTGTCAAGGAAGATCAGGGGTAAACGTGATGGTTGGATTTGTTCAAATGGCAAGAAAGCAACTTTATGGAGAAAAATGTAGAAATTAGGGCAGATTGGCGAAATGTTGCGAATGAGTTGGGAAATATATGAGAAGTGAGCTGGTGCTAGCTGTTCTATGGATATATGGTGAGTTGAGATGTCCTACAAGAGATCTACGCATTTACTTATCAAAACTGTTTAAAGAAAGGACTAAAAACTGAAATTTCCCTATCTTGACCTAAAAACAGAAAATGCTGAACAGTAACTCGTGAACAGAAAAGCATGAAGAGAGATTTATGGTAAAAGAATAGGAAATGATCTAAGCAACTGAATCTAAACCAATATCAATCTTTCCAAATCAAGTTATCACACTAGCAGTTGCATGGAAGAGCAAAAACTGTGTTTTTGGTGGTAGCAGTAGTGCCTTGACCTCAAATCATAGTCCCAGGAAGGGAGAAAGGAGATCAGGGCCTACTGTTGGCCTTTTTGAATCTTATTCTATCACTGCAGTAACCTACTTGAGCAACTGAAACAAAAACAACTATACTAACCATCAAAAGCAACCTAATCTAACAAAGTAAAATGAATCTATGCAACAGAAATTAACTCATGAATTGAAGCAAAAACATATAAGTACACAGTAGGAGGTGTTGGGAAGCTTGGGTTGGGTCCTAACCCAAGAGCTTTAGACCTCTGAAAGAGATCAGTGCTTGCTCAAAAATTGTTTCATCTTCATTATCAAAAATAGCAGTCATATTACATAAACTGTTCTAAAAAAGGAACTCGAGAATGAGCTAAACACAATGCTGCACAGAAGTGCGAAAATATACTAATAACTTGCTAACCTATTGAGGCTCTAAGCCTCCTTATTTATACAAACGGAGTCCTATAACAATCCTCCTAAAATCAAGGAACTCGGCTTCCTAGAACTGGAGATAAACAACAGTCCTACTTTACTTGCTCGACTGCCCCTTGGAATCATCAATGTGGACCTTTGTGCTCCGAATTGCTGATGGAGGCTCGGAGTCTTAATCTGCCTGATATGCATTGTTAACTAATTTGATGCCCTCTAGGCAAGCATGGGATCAAAGTTTTCTGCTTTTGATAGCAGAGTAACCGCTTTCAGATATTTTTGGTGGCTTGTTGCGCTGTCTGGGAGTTATCCTGTGCGAGAGATGCTCCATAACGTTTATTGGTGTGGCTGTTGCGTTGTCTGTGCTGTTGATGCTTCCCGATCTTGTTTGATTCAGGTTGCAGTGTGTTGTGGCCCTTCTCTTTCCTTTCCGGTGCTCTTATTTCCCGACAATATTGTTGGCTAGTTGAATTGTTTATTGATTAAACAGTCAAGTACCACATTAATTTGTCAACCTGGGAAAGTCTTTTATTTCAAAGGCTACCACGTACTGTATGTACTTAATTCTAAAAGCATTAAAAAGCTGTAGTATACATGATTCTCTTTCTGTCAAAACTCCTTACTCTATGTTATAAAAGTATATTGCAAAAATGAAAGCAGTTAACGAAGAATACAAATCTGAAAAGAAAAGTAATGGCTGCTCTGTTAGCAGAGGACCAGGACCCTATCCTCAGTGTAAGGATATTCAACACCTGCCCCTGTAACCAGATTGCTAATACACACAACAATTCTAATTCACCGGTGAAGTATCCTTTTACAGCTTCAGGCAATTAACAAAACAGAGTACCAACAAAAAGGAAATTATCAGAGGTAATGCTTCAGAATCCAAAACAGAGTACCAGTAAAAAGAAATTACCAAACACACTTACACACTTGACAGAAAATAAATGGGTGAATCTTGTGAGGAAGGTGGGCCCTGTCCCTCTCACAAGATTCCCCAGAACACAAATGCTGGATTAGGTGCTCAGAACAATTTTCTATTCATCTGCCAAAAGATCCAGTTACAATAAAAGTTCAGACTTTGCTGTTGTCTTTCAAAATTTCCCTTACAAACTGTTTTTCTCCCCCCCTTCTCTAATGTAGATGTCTCCTCTTTATAGAGGAGACATCTATTACAATAGACTGTCATAGTTCATTCAGTTAAACCTTTTTGTCAAAAATAAGAAATCCATCCTTGTTACAGGATGCTGTTACAACAGTGTGACAGTGTATTCTTTCTTGGGTCTCTTACTGTTACACAGCTGGTAACCGAACTTCAACCGTCTTCTTGGAATCCTCGCACTATCCTTTGCCGCTTCCCCATTGTTGCTTGTTTAGTAAACTCATGCTGTTTCTGATGTTTTTAGCAACTGTAACCGTGTTTTGCCCTTTTTGGACAGTTGCTGATCGTGTTGTGTCAGCATGGAACTCTGGCGATCTTCTGATAGTTGCCATTTGTTATTTCCGGTATTCCAGTTGTTGCAAAATAACGTTTCCCTGCTTTAGATAGTTGCTGTTGCTGGTGCTGTAGCAACTGCATAGTTGTTGTTTCTGGTGTTGCAGCAACTGCGTAGTTGCTGTTTCTGGTGTTACAGCAACTATGAATTATAATTTCTGCAAACTTTAGACAGTTCAACGGTTACTTAGAAACTTGGTTAACTTTTCCAAAGATAAATATAAAGATAACATGAATATGTAATGAATAATTAAACACATAGTCATGCGGAGAGTTACTTCATACCTTGGGGTGATTAGGTCATTATGTAATCAAAGCTTTCAACTTATGAACTGAAAAAGGGTAATATTATAACAAAAATACAAGGTGAAAAATGGTCAATTTGGAGTCCTAACATCCCCCCCAACTGAAGAGATTGCATGTCCTCATGCAATGCTTACTCTGAATCTGAGTCGGAGTACTGGGATGAACAGTGTAAATTACTGAGACAATAGTTATAAAAAGTGGTATCAAACTTGTCTCTGAACCCACAGACAGTGTGTAGTTGCCTCCATGCTGCCGCCTCTTCCTTTTTGGATAATCCAAACTGGCCCTTATATTCCTGACCAGATAACCATAGAAGTGGAAATTTAAATCCGTAGCCAATCCAATTTTCAGCACATTGTTGCATGCATGTAACATAGTAAGGTACCCTTGAAATTGCTGCCCGTAAATTAGGTGGATTATAGGGGTGATACTCCTGCCTCTCCTTGGGACAGTTTTCGCAGAATAGGTTGTTGGCTTTAATAGCCAAAGGTGCCTTGGTTCTCACATAGTGTTGGCACTCGCGCAGGATCACTGCTTGTAATTGCCTAATGTGATCCTTCATTGCAGGTTCACTTAACATTCTTTGGTGCTGTGCAATGAAGGTGGCTGCATTTTGAGGTTCAACCCTAATCCACAGAAGGCAGTTCTGTTCATTATGTTGTGCTGAGATAAAAGCGTTTATAGCAATATGCTGTTGCAATATAGCCATTGGAGTCTCTGCACACTCTATTTATTCAAGCTAAGCCAGATTAGTTCCTCAACTTGTCCTGACGATGAACCACACTGGTTGGTTCGAAACGCGTCGACATAAGATTGATTATGTGATTTTGCCGAAGATTACTAAACAATGTTATGGATCACAGAAGTCTAAATTCCTTAATAATTTCCCTGCACGGAGAAGCCGCTGCTATAAAGGTTCATCAATTCGAGCGATCACGCATGCAGGTTACAAAGTTGAAATCTGATCTGGTATTTCTTAAACGTTGCAGAGATTCCTTGGTTATTCCTAACTTTGCTCGGATTAAGCATAACCTCAATGTGCTGTTGCAATATAGCCGTTGGAGTCTCTGCACACTCTATTTATTCAA
The DNA here is from genome assembly GCA_031772625.1 of Pinus tabuliformis. Lineage (NCBI taxonomy): Eukaryota > Viridiplantae > Streptophyta > Pinopsida > Pinales > Pinaceae > Pinus > Pinus tabuliformis. Next base: position 1,268,853,653 of record CM062804.1, read on the forward strand.
GCTAAGCCAGATTAGTTCCTCAACTTGTCCTGACGATGAACCACACTGGTTGGTTCGAAACGCGTCGACATAAGATTGATTATGTGATTTTGCCGAAGATTACTAAACAATGTTATGGATCACAGAAGTCTAAATTCCTTAATAATTTCCCTGCACGAAGAAGCCGCTGCTATAAAGGTTCATCAATTCGAGCGGTCACGCCTGCAGGTTACAAAGTTGAAATCTGATATGGTATTTCTTAAACGTTGCAGAGATTCGTCAGTTATTCCTAACTTTGCTCGGATTAAGCATAACCTCAATGCTGTTGCAATATAGCCGTTGGAGTCTCTGCACACTCTATTTATTCAAGCTAAGCCAGATTAGTTCCTCAACTTGTCCTGACGATGAACCACACTGGTTGGTTCGAAACGCGTCGACATAAGATTGATTATGTGATTTTGCCGAAGATTACTAAACAATAAAAGCGTTTTGCCAAGTAAGTTGGTTGGCTAAAAAGGAAATGAAAGCTCTGAGCTGTATGTCGCCAACAAGAGGGAGTATGTTCATGTTTCTCTCTTCGGACATGGCTTCATTGTGGAGATAAAGCTCGCACAACAGATTCTGATCATTTTTGGGTGCCTCTGCAAAGGTTTCAATAAATTGTTCTGATGTAACCACCTGATGAGGTCTACCTTCTCTGACTGCCTTTATCTGTAAGAATGTTAGTCGTTCCCTCAAAAATGTTGCATAGTTGAAAGAGGGTTTCCTTGTGGCAAGTATTCTTTGAAACAACTCAAACATCTGGGACAATCTAGCTTTTAGTTCCTTAATTTCTTTGTACTGAGCTTTAGACTGCTCAAGTGCTTCCCAGTTCTTATATGCATAATTGAACCAGATTCCCTTTTGCTGTTGGAATTCTTTGCCTTGTGACAACTCATATTCCCTCCACCATTTTCCTTTTAATTCTTGAAAACTAGCGGTCTCTATGCATGCATCACTAACAGAGGGATATTCTGTTTGTGTAAAGGCATCAACAAGAATTTTCTGTTCTGTGATAATTGGAGTAGGCCGGGGTGATTCGATGTCTTCCTTTCCATTTCCAGCTACTGTTTCTTCTTCTTGTTCTATATTCTGTACTGATTCCTGTGTAACTGCTTCTTCTTCTTGTTCCATGGCAATTTGGGTAGGCCGGGGTGAGTTTATGTCTTTTTCTTCATTCTGTACTGATTCCTGTGTAACTGCTTCCTCTTCTTTTTCCATGGCAATTTGGGTAGGCTGGGGTGAGTTTATGTCTTTTTCTTCATTCTGTACTGATTCCTGTGTAACTGCTTCTTTTCCTTTTTTCACAACAGTTTGGGTAGGCCGTGGTGACTTTATATCTTCCTCTTCATTCCCTGCTGATTCCTGTGTTACAACAAATCCTTCTAGTTCTTTCTTCACACTTTTTGGAGATCTTGCTGGTTCTTGTGTTACAACAGGTTGTTCTGTTTTCACCTGTATAGTTTTTGGAGAACTTGCTGGTTCTTGTGTTACAACAAGTTCTTCTATTTTCTCCTGTTCCTTTTCTTGAGAGCTTGCTGGTTCTTGTGTTACAGCAGGTTGCTCTGTCTGCTCCTGCACCTTTTCTGGAGAGCCTGCTGGTTCTTGTGTTACAGCAGGTTGCTCTGTTTCAGCAGAGGGTTGTGGTGGTTCTGTTTTTGCTTCTGCAGCAGGTTCTTTTGTCTCAACTTCAGTCATTGGTTCTGCAACTACTTTGTATCCTGCTTGAGTATATATCTCACCACAATTGGCGCACATATATTCATTCTCCTTACTCTTCTCTGCTGCAGATGCTACTCGTGCTAAAATGTGCAGGCTAAATTCATTTTGGTAGGCTTCCTTGACCCTTATTATTTCCTCCTGGTAATCCTGAATTTGGGATTTTAGAAATTCAATTTCTTCCTGCAGGGCAGATATGGTAGGCTGAGCTTGTGGAGCGGCAGGTTCCAGTGGAGGCAGAGGTTGTGCTTCAACATTGATTTGATCACTTATACCCCCAACAGGTGGTTCTTGTGTGTCACCTGGGGTAGTGGCTGTTTCTTGTGTTGCAGCTGCTTGGCCAATATTACCTTGGGTGTCGGCAGCTGGTTCTTGTGTGACAGCTGCCTTAAAAGATGATGTCACAACACTGTGAACACTCTGCATCTCAGCCTCCGAGGGTGAGGGAGAGGAGTTTCCAGGGCTGGTGGGAATGCGGGTTTTTAACGTGATGGGTGGTGAGCTGGGGAGGGTGTGGCTAGGAGATTTAGCTATTATAGACGACCGAGTCCTTTGCTTGGGTAGAGAAGCAGGGAATTCAGAAATTTTTCTTTTCAGGCTGGCTTTCTTTAAAATAGGGGCAGTGGCAGAAATAGCAGCTGCTTTAGCCGAAGCCCTAGTTCTTCTTCTTTTTGGTGGGGTTTCATTTTTCTGCTGCATTTTTCGTTTGAGAAGGGTAATAGGGATGTTATCATCAGATTCATCGGTAGAAATACCAAGTATGGGAATGGATGGATTGGTTCTATTGGGGGATGGAGTTGTTTCCGTGGGTATTTCTACTGCTAATTGTACATTTTCAGCAACTTGTGGGGGTGTTTGCTGGAGGACTTCCTCGGGCATTTTTTCTGGAATATCGTCTGTTTGCTGAGGGATTTCTTTGGGTATTTGATCTGGAATGTCCTCTGTTTGCTAAGGGATTTCTTCGGGTATTTGCTCTAGAATGTCCTCTGTTTGCTGAGGGATTTCTTCATCCTGCTGAGGTATGTCCTCAGCTTGGTGAAGAATTTCCTCTTCCTGATGAGGAATTTCCTGTTCTGGCTGAGGGATTTCTGCCTCGTGATGGGGATTAATGGGGGGTGGGGGGTTATTTAAGGCGAGGCCTCTATTTATCAACAAGTGATCTAGACGGTGGTGTTTCAAGGAAAGAAGCAGACGCTTTGCGTTGACAGTGTAACGTGACATATTTTTAAGACATCCCAATAGATAATATGGAATATTTATCAACTGACCATTCCTTAAATGATTCAACAAGACGAAATCGTGTTGGTAAATTACCTAGTACCGGCCTTCGCACGTTAGGTATTGCTTCACAAATTCAACAACTTTCGGCCACGGTTGAGGCAATGACTGAAGTGCTACGCCTCTGCCCTTGGGTTGCACCTGCTCGCCTGGTTGAAGAAAATCCTACTGTGCATTAAGGATCAAGTGCTTCCTACTGAACCACTGTGTGCCATTAGCTGGTAGCCTGGTAAATTGGGCTATGACATCCTCTGTGACTGGGATTTGAACTCCCTGAACGACAAAAAATCCCTCTGTTAAATTGCATGCAAACTCGAGGACTTGTTGTGCGTCAAAGTGGGGAAGTCTCCTAAAATAATCTAGCCATCTCGCTTGCAGAAAGATTTGATAAACCTCGGGATAGAGCTCAAGAAGTGATGTTGTGCCAGGTTCGTATGTGATGAGATTTCCTCCCATAGCTGTTGTTTCAGTGAAAATTCTCAGTTCAGAGCCGAGCTTCCGAGTTCAGTTCAAAATAAACCGTTACAAATGGTAACATGCCGTGATGGGATGAATTTTACATATTACCGGGAGAGTTAAGCGCGGCGGCAGTTGGCGTACTATACAATTATGAGAGCGCTTTGGTAATCCCCCCCAAAAGCTACGCGTAAGTGATATGATTGGAAGTACAATTATTCGGTAGTCCTATCAGCATCTCCACATTAACTATTATTTAATGTCCATACATAATCATGCGTACCTTTATGTTTTACCTTTTTGGTTGCTGCGTCGAAAAGTCTTGTCTTATCTTTTGCTGGATCCATAATGATTAAAGCGGGTCTAAGAGTATGAGAATACCAGCGATTTTTAATAATAATGACGGGAAGTAATAGTGGAGTATTGTAATCATCATAGGAAATGGTTTATTTTATAAAAATTCGTTTCTTTGGGGGCTGAAGTGGAGAGACTGGTGCTTTTATAAATGAGAGAAATGCTGAAAAAGGTATTACGGGATTAGGAAGTGGTGTTGCAGCAACGGGGATTGGTGTTGCAGCCACTGGAAGTGATGTTACATCAACGGGAAAAGGTGTTGCAGCAACAGGAAGTGGTGTTGTAGCAACGGGAAAGTGGTGTTGTAGCAACGGGAAAAGATGTTGCAGCAACAGGAATTGGTGTTGCAGCAACGAGAAATGGTGTTGCAGCAACAGGAATTGGTGTTGCAGCAATGGGAAATGGTGTTGCAGCAACAGGGCTCCCAAGTCCGGAAAGTGATTCCTTTGAAGCTTTTGTTCTCAGCTATTTTCCAAAACTAAAATCTGCAAAATACTGAAATGTAATATGGCAACCTTTGGCAGGGATTATTAGTTGAAAAGAATATCTAATCTAAAAATGCATAAATAAATAGAAATTTAAGTGCCTTGAGGGACAACAAGTTCCCATAGGAAAGCATAATGTTTAATTTCCATGCAAGTGGCTTTAAAATCTTCTTTAGAAATAGGCCTGTGATATAAACAGAGTCGATACCCATTCACTAGTAGTGGTGTTCTGCTATCATCAATTGTTAAAAGTCTGACTGTCCCATTTGGAAAAACATCATCCACTTCATAAGGCCCTAACCACCTTGTTCTTAACTTACCTTGGAAATTCTCGAAAAGGGAGTCATAGAGTAGAGCCCAGTTACCTTTCTGGAACTGCTTTTGCTTGATGGTTCTGTAATGCCACCTGCTTCTTTGTTGCTGTATCATAGTTGTTTGATGGATGGTATCTAGTCTCTTCTCGTCCAATTCTTGAAGTTGCTGCAACCTGGCTGTCTGTGCATCAGTGAAGTCAAGATTAACAGCTAAAGCAGTTCTTAAAGTTTGATTTCAAACTCTACAGGGAAGATAGCATTCTTTCCAAAAACTAATTCATAAGGTGAAAAGCCCGTAGTATTCCTCCAAGTAGTTCTATAGGCCCATAATGCCTCGAGCAACCTTTGAAACCAGTCCCTTCTATTCTCCTTTATTGTTTTTGTTAGGATGGCTTCTATGACTTTATTGGTGCTTTCTACCTGCCCATTTGCTTGGGGGTGATAAGGTGTAGTCATTTTGTGCTTAATATGATATTTCTGAAGCGTATTTTTGAAGCCATGAGAGTTGAAAGGAGGTCCTCCATCCATGACTAATTCTCTAGGCAATCCAAATCTAACAAAGATCTCTTCAAATAAAAATGTTAGTACTGCTTCTTCATTAGCTTTAAGGAGTGCCTTAGCTTCTACCCATTTAGTCATATAATCTGTGCATACTAATATGTACACTTTTTTATTGGATGGGGGATTAATGGGACCTATAAAATCTAATGCCCATTTCTCAAAAGGTTCAAGAATTACCTGGGGATTGAGTGGCATTTCATCCCTGTGATTAGGCTGGCCCATTCTTTGACAACTATCACAGGCCTTCACATATTTCCTTGCATCTTTGAAGAGTGAGGGCCAATAATAACCCATTCTGAGTACCTTGTGTGTTGTTCTTTTATCTGCAAAATGCCCTCCACAAGGGCCATCACGACAAGCTTTTAGTACATCATAAATTTCATCTTCACCAATGCACCTCTGGATTTCCTGATCGATTCCTGTATGGAAAAGACACCCGCTTATCCAGCTGTACCTAGCACTTTGCTGGATGATCTTTCTTCTTTCCCTGTGTGATAGATGCGACGGTAATTTTCCTGCAACTAAATAATTGGAAATGTCTGCATACCAAGGTGAGTGAGCAGATACTGCAAATAAATATTCATCAGGAAAAGAATCATCTACTGAAGTATTTTCATCAGTTTTTAATCGAGAAAGGAAATCAGCAACTACATTTTCTTTTCCTAGCCTATCTACAATTGTGATGTCAAATTCTTATAATAATAATAACCATCTGGTGACTCGGGCATTTGTAACTGATTTATTCATCAAATATTTAATGGCGAGTGATCAGTATGCACAAAAGTAGTGTAGCTAGTAATATAATGTCGAAATTTATTGATAGCATAAATGACTGCTAGGAATTCCTTCTCAGTGACTGCATAATTCAATTCAGCTGGTGTCATATTCTTACTGATAAAATAAATGGCATAGGGAAGACTATTTTCTTCCTGGCCCAAGACAGCTCCAATTGCAGTATCTGAGGCATCAGAGGATATATGAAAGGGTAATGCCCAATCAGGTCCTCTCAAAATGGGAGCTGTAGACAACTGATGTTTAAGTTCATTAAATGCTTTTTCACAATCATCAGTCCACTTAAATTCAACATTTTTTGTTAATAACAGAAATAGAGGAGAAGCTATTTTGGAAAAATTCTTAATAAATCTTCTATAGTATCCAGCATGTCCTAAAAAACTTCTTACATCAGTTTGTGTTTTGGGGATAGGGAGGGTCTGAATTACCTGTATTTTGGCTGGATCGACTTGAATTCCTAGGAATGAGATGAAGTGACCCAATACAATACCTTGATTCATCATCATATGACATTTTTCAGTGCTTAAGGCAAGGTGCGCTTCTATACATCGCTTAAGTACTTTTTCAAGATTCTGCAGTGCATCCTCAAAAGTCACTCCATAAGGAGTAAAGTCATCCATAAATATTTCTAAGGAATCATTTAGCATATCAGAAAAGATCCCTATCACTGCTCTTTGAAATGTTGCTAGAGCATTACATAGCCCAAATGGAAGTACCTTGTAAGAAAAGGTCCCCCATGGGCTAGTAAACGTGGTCTTGTCCTGGTCTTAGGGTGCAATCTTAATCTGATTATATCCACTAAATCCGTCCAAAAATGAAAATAATTTCTTACCTGCCAAATTATCTAATACCTGATCAATGAATGGTAAAGGGAAATGGTCTTTCTGGGTGGCTTTATTCAAAGCTCTATAATCCACACATACTCTCCATTTTCCATTTTTCTTGGGTACAATTACAAGAGGGGAAACCCACTCACTATCAGATATAGGGTATATAAATCCTTCATTCAACAGTTGTTGAAGTTCCTCCATCACAATTTCCCTTAGGTTGGGATTCATCTGCCGCTGGGGTTGACAGACTGGCCGGGATCCCTCTTTAATACAAATACAGTGAGTGCATAGCTCAGGAGAGATCCCCTTCATGTCTGTATAGTCCCATGCAAATGCTTCTTTATTTTCCCGGAGTAACTTTATTAACTGTTGTTTTTCACTATTAGTTAAGTTAGGATTTATATTTAATGTTTTGCCAGGGTCAATTTGTATTATTGTACTTTTGGAGGAGCTGCCTACTATTGTCTGGGATAAATTTTTAGCTTTCAGGTTCTGCTGAGATTCAGATTCCAAGATTGCAGTGAAGTGATTATACATTTCTGGGTTGATCGAAGAAGGTTCAGAAATGAAGCTGCTGATTAATTCATCTTCGGTAGAGTCTTTGAAGGTTAAAGCTTGTCCGATAGTCAAGATAGGTTGGGTTTCTTCATCCTCATAATCTATCCATACAGAATTGTCATTATTAATCATGGGTGTAGCATGAGGATAAAGGGTAAGCTGTTTGGTTTCTTGCCCATTAGAGATGGTCATTGATCCTGATCTACAGCTGATGAAAGCATCTGTTGTAGCTAGCCAAGGTCTTCCTAGAATCAGTGGATGACCCCCCAACTTTGTTTTATTTTGTAACACCACAAAATCAGCTCGGTAATTCCAGGATTCTATAGAAATTATTAGATCTTCAATGACTCCTTCATGTTTAATTGTAGAGCGATCAGCCAACTCTAGGATGGTTGGAGTTTCCCTAATAAAGTTTTTTAACTGCAGTAGTTGTGCTGTTTCAAGTGTCATAACGTTTATTGCAGCACCTAAATCTACTAGAACTTTAGAGACAAAAGTTTTTCCAACCTAAACTGTTACTATAGGGTGACCAGGGTCACCATATTTCACAGGAGGATCTTTTTCTGTCATTAAAGCAGTCAGCTCACCCATCACATGAACTGTGAGGGGGTCCTTAGTTTTTCTTCCAGGTTTCTTTATGCAAATATCTCTAACAGTCCTAGCATAAATGGGAACATCTCTTAATGCTTGCAATAATGGAATTTTAACGTATAAATTCTGTAGTTCGCCTAAGAGGTTAAAAGCAGGTTGCTCAAGTGTTTTGGTGAGAGCCAAATGTTCAGGGAATGACGGATCTGCTGTTTGAGTATTATTGTTAGATGCTGATTCGATTGTCTCAGCATTATTGTTGACTGGTTTTTCTTTTCCAACTTCCTCTTTATCAGAGTCAGTAATGTCATCAATGATTGGTTCAACAACTCTCCCTGAGCGAAGATGGATATCGTTACATTGCATGGGGGAGACAGGCTGATTTTGAATATCAATTGCTTGCAGGGCTTTATTATTATTTGGGTTGGGGTTGGGTTGCACAGGTAGCTGTGGTCTAATTGCTTGGTTATTCGGAGGAGTGTTGGATGGTAAAGAAAGAGACTGTTGATGCTGAGGAAATGGCATCTGCTGGGCTGCCCAGTTTGGATTCCATTGATTAAAATACGATTGCTGGGGAGCCCAAGGATTCCATATGGTAGGATCAGGAAAAGGAAGACTTGGTTGCTGCATGGGTAGAAAATTCATCGTATTAAAGGGTGGGTACTGCATTTGGTTCATGGGTGGGTAATTTGTTTGAAAAGGAGAATGATTATTCCAACGATTAAATGCTGTGTTAGAATTCATACCTTGTCTTTGTGGCCATTGCCTCCTCTGTGTCATCAGGTACACTGCTTCAGCTTCTTCTTCGGTTGACTGCAATGCTGCTTTTATTCCCGGCAGAGAGGGGCATTGCTGGGTCTCATGGTCCTTTTCACAGATCGTGCAGATTGGTATCTTATCTAGTGGGCATTCCCTGAGTGGGTGCTTTTCTCTGCATTTAGAACAAAAAATAGCTAGGGCAGCTTCTGCTTCTGCCTGTTTCTTTTTTACCTGCAAAGCATCAATTTGTGAAGCAAAGGAGCTTAACATCTCAGTTTTAAATTCTTCCAACAAATTACCTATTTCAGCCCTTGTTTCTCCTCCACTTGCTGACTTCTAGACTCTTGAATATACATTGTCCCTGCTTTTTGATCTGCTTACTGCTCCTCTTGAACATCTCATGCAGAGGTTGATAATTTCATCAAATGGTTCTTTGGAAATGTCCCCTTTTCCCAGCATATTCAACATGTCCAAGCAGTCATCTCATACCCCTTTCAGCAATATTGTTTTCAGAATATATTTACTCATTGTAGGGTGGTCAGACCGTTGCAGATTATACTGCAGTCTTTCCACAAAGTCCTCCAAATTCTCGTCCTCCTTCTGAACCATTTTAAACAATTCTTCCTTCCTTTCTCTTGTTTGGCAGTAATCCTGATATTTGGCCAGAAAACTTTCTTGCATCTGATCCCAGGTAGTGATTTCCTGAGCTCCTAGGATCATAAACCACCTTAACGCATTCCCTTTCAGTGTTGCTGGGAACAGTTTTAGTTTCTGATTAGGGCTCACATAATCATAACTCCTGCATAGTATATCGAATTCAAAGAGGAATTAATCCGGGTCTTCAGAGAATAACCCATGAAAGTTGGGTAATGCTGAAAGTGTAATGTTCTTCATGGGGGTTGCTCCTCTTGGGAGCTCCCCCATAGGGAACTCCAGAGTAGAGAGTGAGTTTTCCCCTCTTCCTTCTGCTCTATTATCCTCCATTGGTATTTTTCCTGAATCACTTGCTTTATCTTCTGTATCTTCTGTTTCTTCAGGTTCTTCTACCAGTTCCTCAGTATATTCTGGTACTTCCAGCTTCCTTTCAGGTCCTAGTACTTCCTCCGTCTGTCAATCTGTTTGTGAGTAATGCTGGATCTGAGGTCTCCAGGAACTCGTCCTCTGTGATGTCTCGCCCTTGGAGATAATTTCGTCAATAAAGGTTTTTCTTCCTCCTTCGCCTTTGCCACCCGTGAAATTAGGTTTCCTGCGTCCTCTCATGCACCTGTTATTCTTAAAGAGAAATCATTAATGCTTTTAAAAATCTCTAGTCGCCTTCCCCGGCAACGGCGCCAAAATGTTGGCTAGTTGAATTGTTTATTAATTAAACAGTCAAGTACCACATTAATTTGTCAAACTGGGAAAGTCTTTTATTTCAAAGTCTACCGCGTACTATATGTACTTAATTCTAAAAGCATTAAAAAGTTGTAGTATACATGATTCTGTTTCTGTCAAAACTCCTTACTCTATCTTATAACAGTATATTGCAAAAATGAAAGCAGTTAACGAAGAATACAAATCTGAAAAGAAAAGTAATGGCTGCTCTGTTAGCAGAGGACCAGGACCCTATCCTCAGTGTAAGGATGTTCAACACCTACCCTTGTAACCAGATTGCTAATACACACAACAATTCTAATTCACCGGTGAAGTATCATTTTACAGCGTCAGGCAATTAACAAAACAGAGTACCAGCAAAAAGGAAATTATCAGAGGTAATGCTTCAGAATCCAAAACAGAGTACCAGCAAAAAGAAATTACCAAACACACTTACACACTTGACAGAAAATAAACGGGTGAATCTTGTGAGGAAGGTGGGCCCTGTCCCTCTCACAAGATTCCCCAGAACACAAATGCTGGATTAGGTGCTCAGAACAATTTTCTATTCATTTGCCAAAAGATCCAGTTACAATAAAAATTCAGACTTTGCTGTTGTCTTTCAAAATTTCCCTCACAAACTGTTTTTCTCCCCCCCTTCTCTAATGTAGATGTATCCTCTTTATAGAGGAGACATCTATTACAATAGACTATCATAGTTCATTCAGTTAAACCTTTTTGTCAAAAATAAGAAATCCATCCTTGTTACAGGATGTTGTTACAACAGTGTGACAGTGTATTCTTTCTTGGGTCTCTTACTGTTACACAGCTGGTAACCGAACTTCAACCGTCTTCTTGGAATCCTCGCACTATCCTTTGCCGCTTCCTCATTGTTGCTTGTTTAGTAAATTCATGTTGTTTCTGATTTTTTTAGCAACTGTAACCGTGTTTTGCCCTTTTTGGATAGTTGCTGATCGTGTTGTGTCAGCATGGAACTCTGGCGATCTTCTGATAGTTGCCATTTGTTATTTCCGGTATTCCAGTTGTTGCAAAATAACGTTTCCCTGCTTTAGATAGTTGCTATTGTTGGTGCTGTAGCAACTGCATAGTTGCTGTTTCTGGTGTTGCAGCAACTGCGTAGTTGCTGTTTCTGGTGTTACAACAACTATGAATTATAATTTCTGCAGACTTTAGAAAGTTCAACGGTTACTTAGAAACTTGGTTAACTTTTCCAAAGATAAATATAAAGATAACATGAATATGTAATGAATAATTAAACACATAGTCATGCGGAGAGTTACTTCATACCTTGGGGTGATTAGGTCATTATGTAATCAAAGCTTTCAACTTATGAACTGAAAAAGGGTAATATTATAGCAAAAATACAAGGTGAAAAATGGTCAATTTGGAGTCCTAACAAATATGTCTCTCGGGCTCGGGCTCTGTTATATGGTGGAATGGGTCTTCGGGCCCTTATAATCCATTTAAATGGCCCCTTTTTGTTAACACATGACTGCTTTTTGTTTTAAATAGAACACGCAGCAACACTGTGAAAATCCCGCCCACCTTTGTCCTTTTCGGACTTAAGAAATCATTAGAAATGGCTTATTCTCCTCTTGGGTCAGCCTTTGAATTGACAACACATCTCCACCATTGATCTGGGAGTCCCAAATCCAATGGTGATTATCCATTTTGGGTGCCTCTTTTTGTACTAGAGTTAACTGCCCGATGAGGGTGGTTTTCTCTCTCCTTGTCTTGGACACATGCCAGCAACTATATGGCATCAGGTGGAGCTCAGATTAAACCAATTATTGCCCGTGGCCCACTCGAAATCCTGCCTATTTTGTGATTTTTTCTTTATATTAGAAATATGTCGAATCATTGAAAATTTATGAAAAAACGGCCCCAACGGACTTCAAATATCATATATTCTACTTCCTGGATCCTTTTGAGTCTGGGGTTCATCGCAATCACACTGGCCAATGCTTCCTTCGTATCTTTGTTATACAATGAAAATACATGAAATACATTAAAAATGGGCCTTCCGCGGACTTGAAAATATATCCACTTTGCTTCTTGAAACCCTTTCTGGTCTAGGTTATATCACAATCACACTGGCCAATGCTTCCTTTATATCTTCGTTATACAACGAAAATACATGAAATACATTGAAAATGGGCCTTTTGTGGAATTGAAAATATATCCACTTTGCTTCCTGAAACCCTTTCAGGTCCAGGTTATATCGCATCGCAAATACGTATGTGCATAGGCCCTAACCCTTGGTATAGCACCGATGCGATATCGACGATGCGATAAATTGCAATCGCGAGTCGCTCAATCCTTAGGCCTCTATATATATAACATATGCTCCTGCCGATGCGACCCACTGATTCGATCATCGGCGATCGCTGATTGGCAGTGTCATGTGCCCACCTTTACACTGTCCCCTCTGCTCGGCCGATTGCGATTAGCCACCTAGATCTGGGCTATTGATCAGCCATATCTAACGACAGCTGTTCATTCACTGTTTAAGCCTACGTTTGGGGTTTTTCATGGTTTTTTAAGCATTTTTTTCCTCCCGATAGTGTATTTCAGCCCTTCCAAGGGCTCTTGGCATGCTACGGTTTTGACTTTGAATGATCCTTAAGAGGATTTTGAGGACTTTTGGGGAATAATTGGATCCTTTGGCATGATTAAGCAAGCCTTGGAGACTTTGGGAGTGTTTTGGGTCCATTTTTGGGCATAACACCTCCAAGGCTAGCATTGGCTCCTTCTGGGGATGAAAGCCTCCCTGTGAGGTTTCAAGAGCTACAGAACAATGCCTTTCCTGTAAAAGCAAGATCAAATCTTCCTCCTAGTGTTGGATTGGCATGGATTCTATTTAGCATGAAATAAAATCTTGAAAACAACACATTTACAATACCAAGGCTTGAAAGCCTTAACTGAAATAAAGTTTGAAGAACAACCCATTAAATGGTCCATCAAAAACATATCCTTCATGTGATGCATCCCTTTTGAGAAAACAGTCACCAAACTGAAAATTGACTTGGTCAATATGCATATCAACAAATTCATCAAAGACTTGCAAAAGCCTATTGATTTGATCATCTACTTCAAAAACTTTCCAGCATTTGGTATTATCAGGCAGAGATGGTCTATATTTCCCCTGCTCTCTATATGCTTTCAGCCTTGGATGTTTTGTTTGGAAGGTTTTGTACACCTGTTGAATGATAAGGTCTGCTTTATACTCTGCTGTGTCTTTTGTGACCTGAAAAGTTAATATAAAAGATGAATCAATGCATTCTTGTGTGGGGGACATAAGGACTTCACCTATTCCTGCAGCTTCCTTAGAGAAAGCCCCATCAAAGAACATGTCTCAAATCTGTGGGCCTTCTTCCTCTGTTATCTGGAAAACCGGTTTTTTAAACTGCATAGAGGCCAACTGATAAGGCTTGGTAATGTCCAGACTGAGCTTATCCATGACAGCCTTGGGCATTGGATTATGGCTGGCTCCAGTGTCCAGAAGGCAATTATGAAGGACTTTATCATGAATAGTCAGAGAGATATAGAATGATGGAGAGTTGTCTTCACAATTTTCAATCATTGGGCTGAGAATAATAGTTTGTTGGTCATCTTGCAGATTTACATGGTTAGTGGAAGCTTGGATGGCATTAGGCTCAAGAGCCCCAAGGATAGATTTCTTGAAGGACTCATTCTTCACTGGTTCAATCAGAGGCATAGGTATTCTTAGATTCTGAATTTCTGATTGACAACTGATAGAAGAAGGGGATTTGTCAAGGCCTCTTACCTCTATGTCTGGAGCTTTGAGGATGATAGGATCAACTGCTGGTTGCTTCTGCTTATTAGCTTGCTGTTCTACAAGGAAAATAGGTTTATGAACAAGAGTTTACTTGACATTATTCATCATCGACCTCAGATTATATTGGTGCTGATCTATAGTTTGTAGAATAGCTTTACCATCCCATTCTTGACTGATCTGGTCATCGCATAATGACTTTTCATAGGCAGATGAGGTAAAAAATAAAGCATTGCCTTTGTCTTCCAGATAATGGATCTCATCAACTTCTTCAAATTGCTCTTCTTCCATGAATGCATTTTGAAAAGGAGCCTTCACCCTTTATTCTTCATTTGCATCTTTGTTTCTTTGCAAAATCTGCAACTGCTCATTAGTTCTTCTATATAGATTTGGATTTGGATTTCTAGGAGCAAAGGTATTAGGCACTCTTCCTTTCCCCAGGTGTTGCTCAACCTTTAATTTGGAGATTTCAGAGGCTAATGAATCTATCATTTTGGTCATTTTATCTATCTTAGGATTAGAGGATGATGAAGACTCGCCCCTTTATCTTCTTTTATCAACATCTCCCTTGAGCTTCTCTATAGCCATGATGTTTGATTCCACTTCCAAGGTTGCATCTCGCATGTCAGCCTTAGTAGCACATCACCTCTCCCTCAATAGTAGGCATAAGTTAGAATCAAAAGCACTAGCATAGGTGAGCTTAGCAGAGGTAGTAGTGGGTTTTAATTCAGCTGGTATCTTGCTGTACATACGATTAAACGTCTTATTAAAATCAGACAACAACACACCATTTTCCCTCTTTAAGTTACCAAACTTAGTGTGGTAGTAGAAGAGATCCTTCTTATCCCCCCAATGATTTAGGAATGCATCATTTAAAGCTTCAATATTTGCTATAGATCTTGGGGTTAGTTCTCTGAACCATTTTCTAGCCTCTCCATCTAGGATTTGGACAAAGACTCTCATCCACACATCATCTTCACTAATGTCCAGATTATCAACATAGCTATAGAATGACTCAAGATGTTCTTCAGCAGTAACACCTTCAGTCCCACTGAATTTAGGCCTATATTTATGATATTCTCCAGTAGGCATGGTATTCATAGGAGTGGGCACTATTAGAGGTCCATACCTAGCAGCTATGATTCTTTCCATTTTGGTAGGTGCTTGTGAACCTACCATAGCTATGGTGGCTAAAAGAGTACTGGCGGTCTGAATGATAGAGGGCTGAGGAGTGACTGACAGGACTAAAGGAGTATGATGGATAGGAGGTGAGGTTTCCAATGGGCTTAAAGCAAAAGGAGAACCTAAAGAATAAGGAGCTTTATGAATCTCTGAGAGTTTTTCTTCATTGCTAATATTAGATGCTATACTCTCAACATGTATTTGTTCTATTACAAGCCTTTCTTGATGAGATATAGAAGATTGTTTAGGTTTACAAGAACCTGATGCTCCTTTATGAAATACCTTTCTCTCTTTGATGATTTTTTTAGGGTCAGGCACTGGGTCAGTTTGTAGCTTTTGAGGATTTCTCCAAGTATGCCTCACAAACTGAGCCAGAACTATGAAGTGGAGTCACCAAGAGGTTCGACCTCCAGTAGAGTCGCCAGATAGATGATTACAACCAAAAATGTGCCCAAAATTTGTCTATCATCAAAGCTAGATCTGTGTCATTTCCCAGGGAAGCTG
Source organism: Pinus tabuliformis (assembly GCA_031772625.1). Lineage (NCBI taxonomy): Eukaryota > Viridiplantae > Streptophyta > Pinopsida > Pinales > Pinaceae > Pinus > Pinus tabuliformis. Next base: position 1,268,869,221 of record CM062804.1, read on the forward strand.
AGCTTCAGTTTCCTATCCCTGGCAGCCACGCCAATTATGTTATCACTCTAGGAAACTCTCCTAGGTTGTAGCTCGGAGATGCATGGTAACATATAATCGTCAATATTGTTCTCTGAACTATTGGAATAAATGATGGTTTGGATCAAGTTAGATAACCATTTTAGCTTTGCTTTCACTCAAGGCATGCATGAACGCTCTCACCTATACAAGGCTTTAGACCACTAATGCTCAATAAGTTATAAATTCAATGGATAGATGGAGAATGCTGTCTATACCAGTAGATTGCATACATAAACATAAATGAATGGCTAGCTACAGGCAGCAAAAGAGAATATTGACTGTACTGGAAGATGCATATATGACCACATATGGAGGGCTAGCTACATGCAGCAAAGAAGCTTGCAAATCTAATTTATCAAAGCAGAGATAAGATGACAATTATCTGGCCTTAGACACAAAGAAAACATGAACAAACTGTTCAAGTGAAAGCATAGAACAACAAAGAGAATGGACATTGAACGTATAATGACAAAACAAGCTTATATTGCTAGAATGAAGATGAGAAGCTTGAAGGAAAAGAGGAGGAATAACATGCAGAAGTTGAACCTCTATTACATCTTACTTTTAGCTATTTATAGCCTGTTTACAATGCTCCTGAGCTCTCTAGAAGGCTTGGAGTCTTAATCTGCCTAATATGCATTGTTAGCTGATTTGATTCCCTTTAGGTAAGCATGGGATTAGATGTTTCTACTTCTAACAGTAGAGTAAACGCTTTTAGATATTTTTTCTAGCTTGTTGCACTATCTGGGAGTTATCCTATGCTAGAGATGCTCCATAATGTTTGTAGGTGTGGCTGTTGCGTTGTTTGTGTTGTTGATGCTTCATGATCTTGTTTGATTTAGGTTGCAGTGTGCTGTGGCCCTTCTCTTTCCCTTCTCGGGCTCCTGTTTCTCAGCGATATGTCTCCCTAGCTCTGTTATATGGTGGAATGGGTCTTCGGGCCCTTATGCTCCCATTAAATGGCCTGTTTCTGTTAACAATGATTGTTTTCTGTTTTAAATAGAACACAAAGCGACACTTTGAAAATCCCGCCCACCTTTGTCCTTTATGGACTTAAGAAATCATTATAAATGGCTTATTCTCCTCTTGGGTCTGCCTTTGGATTGACAACACATCTCCACTGTTGATTTGGGAGTCCGAGATCCAACGATGATGATCCATTTTGGGCACCTTGTTTTGTACTGGAGTTAACCGCCCGATGAGGGCGGTTTTCTCTCTCCTTGTCTTGGACACATGGTAGCAACTGTATGGCATCGAGTGGAGCTCGACATAAACCACTTACTTGTTATAGACATTTTTGTGCCTTACAGCATTGAGCATGAAATGTCCATAATCTAAGGGATCCAAAGTCCCTAAACATGTTGTTCCTCCCCCTAGAGGAACAAGGCTAACAAACCACACAATTCACAAAAGTTCTCCACCTGAAACTGCTCAAAAACAAGTCAATTCAGGATCATGTCAACTGCTCCACTGACCATCTGCGCTGAATGTCAATGGCTCCACTGGCTACCTGCGCTGAATGTCAACTGGAACAAAGGCTACCTGCGCTGAACGAGAGTGGACAAGTGGCAGGCTCATTTCTCAAGGTGTGAAGACCCAGGAAGCTTCCAAAATGACACTTGCCTCAGGGAATTCGACTGGTGATGAGTAAGAGGTTCCAAATCTCCAAGTGGAAGCAAGAACCTTCAAGTGGACTCAAGAACTGATAGAGGGAGAGGACACTAGTCAGATCTCAAGCTGACTCATCCTCTCTCCAAACATATATATATAGATCTCTCCTCCATGAGATCTAGAGGCTGGAATTTTGTTATTGCAAAGAATTGCTGTTGGTTTGAGACTAGAATCATTGGGTGCTTAATGCTTTGAAGGGGCTGAAGATAGGAATTCCATTTGCTGGGAAGGAGATGCTGGATTGGAGCCCTTTGGGTTGTATCTCTTCCTGAACCTTGTTATTCATCAATAAAGCTATCTTGGTTTCTCCTATATGCTGATGTATTTTGATGTATAAATGTATTAGTGTATTTGGTTTATTTCTAATCCTAAACTAGTTATGAATGTGAACATCTGTCTTTGTGTAGTGTTCTTCTCTTGTCTCAAGTAGCTGTTCTCTTGTCGCAAGTAGCTGTTCTCTTGTGATCTTGCAGGAAGTTGTATCTGGATAAGCAAGAAGGCAAGTAGCTGTGAACACCCAAAGAGAAGGGAGATTGGATCGAGGGACAAACGGAAGACACTGGTAAGTCTATTGATCTCTCTTCTTTCACATTTCATAAAGGAATAAACCAGTATAGCTGTACTCGTTTGTTGCTAAGGCACTGTCACACCTTAGGTGGATAGGATCGTCCTGCATAGGCATTTTTCCCCACAACAAATTGGCGACTTCGCTGGGGAAGGATTTTTTTAGTCGATTTATTTGTGTTTCTATCATTTGTTTACTTCATAGACTTGACAGCAACAATCGAACTGCATCTTTCCCAGATGCAAAGTAGAAAGTTGCTGCTTTGATCCAGTTGCTGGACTTGTCTATGATCTGAACAATGGGTTCACAAATGATTTGATGATCCTGGTGGTAGATCTTAGTAGCTTTCAAAGCATCCCTTTGATTATACCTTGCTTGTGTTTCTGATTTGGCCTGAAACTATTGATTTTTGAGCAATTTGTGACCCAGAACCCAGGAGAAACGAGAGTTTCTCCTTCAGCGCAACTGCTGTGAAGGCAATCTGCATTTCAACGCAGGTCCCGTGAAGGCTACCTGCGCTGAATGTCAAGTCCTCAGTGTTGAGGTTGCGCTGAACCAGTTTGGCCTTGTGCAGCTGGGGTTCTCTGCTCTCTGTTGCCCTGTTTTGATCTCTGTTTTTTGCAGCCTTTAACCAGCATAGGTACCAGTCAGATAATTCCTTTTCTTTGCTTAGATTCCGCCTCCTTTTGTACAAAAAGACTGTGAGTGTTTTTATGTGTTTGTGGCGTCATTTACAGTTTTCCTTTGCATGAGTAAAATAGTCATCCTGTAGCCTTTGATTCAGATCTGATTGATTCTGATATTAGAAGAGAGTTCATTGGCTGTTTGCAGATTGATTATACATTTAATTTTGCTTATTGGTTTGAATTTGTCTCTTTTAAGTGTCAAAACAAGTCTTTATTTCAAAAATCGTTAAGTGTTATAATATCTTCTATCTTCTCTGATTTCGAAAAAGTAAACTTGTTTATATTGATCATTTAAAAGCAAATTCAAAGTTGTACAAAAAGCTTTCTTTGTAGGCATCAATACTAAGAAAGCGGAAAACAAACACCTGCATTGTGCATTTTGCATTTGATAGTTTGCATGTTGGATTTAGGAAAAGTGCATTAGAGTGTGCTGATTGCTCTTTGAGAAAAGATGGTGTCTTTCTTTTCCCTTAGTAGCTAGGATTTTCAAAGTTGAAAAGATATAAAGCTTACTTATCATCTTTAGACTGCATTTAGGAATTTGTATCATACATCTCGTGGTGAACCTTGAAAGGCAAACTTTAAAAAGATCAACCTAAAATAAATTGAATGAACTTAACAACGCTTTGGAACATAACGCACAACATAAAGGTCTAGGCTAGAGGCGTGTTCCGGCGTCATTAAGCCTAGTGACTGTCAATCTCGTGGAAGGTGGGTGATTCCTCCTGAGGGACGATAGCGCTAGTACGGATTGTGCTCCCACGTACCGTCGCGTATATATTGGGAGACCCCTATAGGCATATATCCTTTATCCTTAGTGTCACACAGAATCAGTCAAGGGTGCGGACACAACTGACCTTCCTAGAAGTCTAAGACATTCTAATGACAAACAAAACAAACTGGAGCTATCCTTCTCTAAACATACATTATGATATGATAAATCAAGTGTTTCGTTCTTACCTTTGTCCAAACGCTGTTGTAGAAGTCCAAGCTTTGTTGATCTGGATGAGCTCCTCCTTTTCTCCAAAACCTGCAATCACCAACAGTCAAACAATTAAATAGCAGCTGATTATAACATAAAACAAAGCATATTCAACACATAGACCAAGGAGTACATGAAATAACCCATAAACAACAAGTTATTGAGAAGAATGGACCAATTTGCATTAAAGGTAATCAAAAGGAACCATTACAACCTGAGCCTTGGTGTTGTGCAAGCTCCTTCCAGGGTCCACAAGAGTCTTCCTCTACTTTGACAAGGCTCACCCACTTCCAAATAGAACAAGTAAAGATGGCAATCTCTCCTCATAAGCTTCTAAATGGGAGTCCTAATTCCTGCAACATTTACCCTTAGAAATCTATAGCTTTCAACCTCCTTCCTTCTGGCCCAATGCCTGTATTTATAGTGCTCAAGAGGAAGTTAATCAGGTCCACCATCAATGGGATAGTCCCCTCTTTGGATGGGATCACTCCCTTATTGATGGGATAAGTTCCTCTTTGGTAGGAGTGCATGAACCATCTGGAGGCGCTCAATACACGTCAAACAACCTTCTAGAATGCTCCAGAAATGACCACAAGTAAGTTTTTGAAGATAAAACTTGCGCATTTTAACCTTTTCAGAGGGACGCACCTGCCCCTTTAGATACAGAGCGTCCTTGGACGCAGACCTTATGAACAATAGGTGCGTACCCGCAGGCAAGGTTTGAGAGAACCTACGTACCCAGAGATAAACATATTTATAAAGACTTTCTCTCTTTCTTGGAGTTTGACATGGATAGCAGAGGCATAAGACTTGCTTAAGAGGGTAGTATGACTGTTGATAGAGCCATACCAACTGTAAGTAGCCATGGTGACATTTTTTAGTGTAACAGATTGCCCCCTAAAGTGCGAAGTCTGGAATAGATTAGGGTTTTGTATTATCTATGAAGGGTGAAGCGCTTTATCATTTCGAGGATTATCTCGTGGAGAACCTGGTCAGAACCTGCAATTTTCAACACAAAATACATGTATAAGATTATATCATCACTGAGGTAGGCATTCCCATACTCAGATTAAAATTTTAACTAACAGACTAACTACTCTGATACAGAAATGATTTTGCAGTACATCATAATCATAGACTTTTGTAGACACAGTATGGGCGCAGCCATCTGTTTATGGTTAGTCTACTTAGATAATGAATACAAAACTCCTCGCAGCCTGGATGGTAAAGATTCGATCCAGGGTCTTCATTCCTACTTCTCGAATTGGTACGATTCTAGCCATGCGAATAAATGAGTCGATGTCGAACATGGTAGAAACCACTTGATTACCAGTCGATGATGTGAACTGTTAACAAGCGTGAGAGAGACCACCAGTAATGTCAATGGTTCTCAAAGTACCCAGTACAATCCATGAGATGTGAATGAATGAGTTGGTGTCGAACATTTCACGGAATCCTTTGATCGAAAGTCGATGATGTAAACTGACGTCAAAGGTGAGAAACCTGCCATTGATGCATGCAGACTTCAAGGTACTGACGATTTCTAAGTCATCTCTCTAGATAATGTGCTGATGTCGATAGAAAGTGACCCGTTGCAGGCAAGCCCACAACACGAAATCATTGTTCAAGTTGAAGAAATGTTGCTGTAAGGACTGACTCAGGGATGGTCAAATGGATGACAAGTATTTTGCAGATGAAAGTTTTGTTTGCAAACCTCTTGAACACATAACGACACGATAGATGGTTTGGTGCTAAATAACTCAAAGTTAATCCCCGGAACCCGGTTGAAGACTTTCAAAAGTGGTTTGATCAACTGTGAGGTAAAAGATTTCCCAACCCAGGTGAATGAAAAGTGTCGTGTCCAAGAGTGGTAATAAAGTTTCTTCTGAGACAAAAGGTAACAAATAGGCTCATTCTTCTCTCTTTTCCCCCACCATTTCTGGCAAGTACCTCTTTATTTTTAACAAGCTTGAGGAGGATAACATATGCTTGATTATAACCTAGTTTTGATTCGAACCTTAGGAAGGAGTGGTTCATTCCTGTTTGTAATTGAACAGGTCCTTTACTGTGAAATGTTTAACGAGCCCAGTATAGGAGAAACTCGGTGTTTTTCAATTTTAGAGAGTCTGAAAAACTTAAGGAGACTCCAAGTTGAACTTTTTCGTAAATTTGTGTCCCTCAAGCCCGAAAAAGTATAAAATAATACCTGGGGGAACCGCTTGATCTTGCGACCAAGGAGTACTTTCATAATTAGTGCCACTGACCTGAAAAGTAAAAAGCGATCAAGGACACGTCGTTTTATTTCCGTATCGAGTTTGAAACGACAAAAACCCGGCAATCTTTTCCTGATTTTACGGTCAGAAAAGAGCTATAAGGGGACCGTCTTTTAATTCCATTTTAACGAGTGTAAAAGAAACGCTCGGCAATATTTTCATGTTTTAGGAGTCAGAAAAGGGCTTAAAAGATGACTCTGATGTTTCACTTTTTCGTAAGTTTTAACGAGTTCGAAAAAATGATAAAAATGTACTCATGGTTTTCACTTTTTCGTAAGTTTTAATGAGTTCGAAAAAATGATAAAAATGTACTCATATGGCCGACTTTCAATTTAATTTACGAGCAGGAAAAGAAGGAAAGGACTCGGCATTTTCATTTGTTTTACGAGAATGAAAGATAGCAAAATAATCTCGAGATTTTCATGAGTTTAACGAGTCTCGAAAATAACTGAAATTGACTCGAGCTAGGTTTCATTTTTACAAAAGCTTGAAACAGAGTAAAACTATGCTTCATAGTAGTTTCATTTTTACACAAGCTTGAAACAGAGATAAAACTGTGCTTGATGCCCCCCAAGCATAACTGCTAGAGTGCATGCCCCCCTAGCTTCATTTCATTCAACCAGTTGGATGAAATGAAGGTTGAGTTACGAGATCATTTGAAAGACTCAACCTAAAACTGTAAGAAAATTATGCAAAAAACTGAAATAACTAACCTAAATACTTAACATTTATGAGATCTAGTCAATCTCTCGACTCAAGTAGAGGAGGATTTGTTTCATTTTTTAACGAGCTTGACACAGGAAAAGAACTATGCTCGGATTCGGTTTCATGTTTACACAAGCTTGAAACGAAAAACTGTGCTTGTTATAAGTTCACATGCCCCCAGCATAATGACGCAAAACGAGGTACATGCCCCCCAAGCTTCATTGCATTCAATGAGGTGGATGGAATGAAGCTTTACTTTCAAGATCTTGGAAAGACTGGTGGGAGTTGTTTCATTTTTTAGTGAGGTTGACACAGGAAACGAACTATCCTCAAAACCCTTGTTTCATTTTTTAAACGAGCTTGACACAAGATAAGGAACTATGCTCATAACTACTCTCTACAATCTACCTAACGAAAACTCTACTCTAAAAACCTTGATTCATTTTTTAACGAGCTTGACACAAGACAAGGAACTATGCTCTAAAATCCTTGTTTCATTTTTTAATGAGCTTGACACAAGACAAGGAACTATGCTCATGACTATTCTCTAAAATATACCTATCTAACCTACCCTTGTTTCATTTTTTAAAAGAGCTTGACACAAGACAAGGAACTATGCTCAAAAAATTCGCATGCCCCCAGTTTAATGATGCAAAACGAGGTACATGCCCCCCAGGCTTCATTTCATTCAACTAGATGGATGAAAGGAATGAAGGTTTACTTTCAATATTTAACTTGAAAAGGGAGTTGTTTCATTTTTAAGGAGGTTGACACAAGAAAAGAACTATCCTCATACCTGATTCATTTTTTAACGAGGTTGACTCAGTAACAGGAACTATCCTCAAAACCCTAATTTCTACAATCTACCTACATATCCTAAAACCTAGCTGATTCATTTTTTAATGAGGTTGGATCAGTAAAAGAACTATCCTCATGACTCCTTGTTTCATTTTTTAACGAGCTTGACACAAGACAAGGAACTATGCTCGTCCACACTGATTCATTTTTTAACGAGGTTGACACAGTAAAAGGAACTTTCCTCACAACGTCCAATTTCATTTTTTAACGAGGTTGAGAGAGGAACAAACTATCCTCGTTCACACTGATTCATTTTTTACCGAGGTTGACACAGTAAAAGGAACTTTCCTCGCTCACTGATCATGGCTTCCAACTGGAAGAAAGACATGTCAATGGACACACCTTGATCATGGCTTCCAAAAGGTCTTCATCAGAAGGAAGAATAATCTTTTGGAAGGAACACATGTCAAGGGACTCAAAAGGGATAAGAACATCGTGTTCAAGTAATCCCATAGAGTTTTCCATGTCAATTACCGGATCTAGATCAACAGTGAGAGGCTCACTTACATCGGTAACTGAAAACATGGGACCAGTTGCCACATAATTAACCCGTGGCAGGGTAGATACCACTTTAGAATCAGGAACATTTAGGGGTGCCATATTATTGGTAGTTGAACTAGGGAACGAAAGCTGGTCTACAGTCACAATACTGCCATTGTGAGGGAAAGACATCACGCGAAAGAGTGTCGATACGACAGCTTTCATTGCATAAACATAGTCTCGCCCAAGGAGTAAATTGAAATCCAAGGGACCTCGAACTACCATAAGATCAATGCAGACAGTTTTACCTTCCAAGGTAATAGAAAACTTAGGAAGGATCCCTAAAGGTTCACTAATGGTTCGGTTAAAAGCTTTCAGATTCTGCGTAATAGGCGCAAGCTGAGGGGAACCCAAAGCTTTCCAAACAGTTGAGGATAAAATACTAACAGAAGCACCTTCATCTACCTGAGTACGATGTATGTCCCTACTACCAGCCTTAACAATGATTTGGAAAGGGATGGAGGAAGGAAGACGAGGTTCTGTCAGTCTATTCCAATCAAAGGAAAAGACCTCACTACTTGGAGGGGGTTCTGTAGAAACAGGTGAAATGCCCCCCGGCATAGAAGAATCTGATGTAACAAGAAGAACCTGAGCGGTATGAAGTTCACTTTCCAAAGGGAAAGTGTGATCGACCGAATGTGAAATTGAATCGACCACTTGATCAACTAACGGATCATCAACCTGACTGACATGAGTTTCACTCTCCAATGGAAGAGTGTGATCGACTGTACGTGAATTTAAATCAATCACTCCGTCAGTTGACGGTAGGTTGGGAGAAAGTTTACGGTAACCAGTTGGAAATTCTTGCTGTGGAACAGTAAGGTTTTCCAACAATGTTGAGGCTTCATCCATGTGAGGGCAAATGTGAGTTTGATGACTCCCTTTGCATAACTTACAAGGAAACCTAACTTTACCCTTTTTCCCAGAAACCTGACTATCACTGGTTGATGGATCAATGGAAAGTTGATGAGATTTTTCTGACCATACTTCCAAGACCTTTGGAATACCAGGACAATTGACAAGGAAGTGGTCACCCTTACAAAGCCTGCAAGGGTATTTGGGTTTACGGTGCACGTCGGAATTTTCCTCAACACAACTAACACTTACAACCATGGTTGGTTGGTTGACTTCTTTTTTATCTTGTTTCTTCTTCTTCCCTTTCTTCTTCTTCTTAGCCTCCTGGTTACTAGCAACAAGGCTTTTACCAGGCGAAGAGGAAGAAATGGAGGAAGAAAAATTAGGCGAAGAAGGTAAAGGGTCAACAGAAGGTTGGTGATGTTGAGATGGTGAACTCTGTGAAGGAGAAGCATTCGGTTGAGGTTGAACAATTGGAGTATTTTGGGCCAATGAAGTTGAAAATAACCATATCGGTAAACCTATTGTAAATCCAGGTAATGACAAAGTAGCCATATAAGGAGGACCAACATTTCCAAAGTAAGGAAAAGTACTAGGATTCTCATTAGGAGGGGTTCCTAGGTTGATAAATTCCGGAACATTTGCCATTATATTCAACTTCAGTGAATTTTATTAACAATTTTAAAACTAAAATTAACAATTCACAATTCACACCTAATAATTAAAATTCACAATTCACACCTATGGTCTCTAAAAGTAAAAACAAACAAATTAACACGCGCTATCAAATCTAGGAGTCAAACCACACACAAACAGTAAGCTCTCCGGACTGAAAACACTAGTTGGTGATGAAGCCCAACCTCGCAGAATTCAGTACAGAAATGGCGGGTGGAACAGTTACCCCGGCAACCTGCTTAATGAATAGACTGGACCAAGTTCCTCCACTTTAACCGTCTCGAGTGAAGTGAACCCCCCAGAAAATCCAAGTGAGTATAGCCGACGTCTGCTCCAGGTACAGTGGGACCTTCCCTCCACCGTCACCTCGGTAGAATCCTAAAGATAATGGCCACTAAGGTTACCAACCGCAACAAATGCACCTGGGGGAACAGTCTAAACTCCGACAGCACGCAAGGGCAGAGTAGCAAGCTCAATCCCCTTGCCGGCTCCTTGACAATAATCCAAGGTTTACCGACAAGTGACCCCTGGCTCCTCGACAATGGTTAATCCGAGGTTTACCGTTTGTAATACGTGCGTATCTGGCGTCGTTCCCAACGAGGGGGGAATGATCCCCTCACTGGTTCGGACACGAGCTCGTGCTTCTCCTTTAAGAGGAGCTTTCCCAGAGTACAAATGAAACAGTTGGATTTATCCTACCACAAGATGAGCTACTTGTTTGGTTTTGCTGTCTTGGAGAGTTAATTACTCTCCTACTCCAAGACACTAGCCTAAGCTATGTTGGTGTATCAGAGCCCTAGAAATGTAAAAATTACTAGATGAATTTTAATTAAGCGCTGTGTTATTAAGGCTGTTATTACTCAAATGGGTAAATGGAGATGAAACCAATGGTGTTATGACCCGACCCAACTGAATGCAATCGAATATGATAATGTAATCTTTTCAATTCGATGAATCCTAACTAGAGTAAGGAGAGAGTTTCCATTCACTTCCAACAATGCAAAAAATTGATCACTAAGAGAAAAGATAACAAGTTCTCTAATGCACTAATTTTATCAAGAAAAACTAATGCAAATCAATTCCAAACCATTTTTTATTTTTTATTTTGTGTAAATTCAAATCAAAGAAAACTGATCTAAATCTACGATTGATTTTTCAGAATGTAAACTATGCAATTGTAATCTATGCACAATTCACTCGAAAAGTATGCAAATGTAATCTATGCACATTTTTCATTCATATTCTGAAAATGAGAATTCTAATTATGCAAATGTGATCTATGCAAGAGAATTCTCAAACACAAGATGATTCTAATGTAATCTAAGAACCAATCAAGTGTAAGTTGAGAAAATTGGGTGAGAGTTCCAAAGATCAAAACATAAAAACACTCAAAGGCGATTAACACTCATACACAATTTAGCCCCCCTCGGCGAATGAGGGGGAAATTTTTTTGCAAAAACAGAAGCAAAAAGATGCAAAATTGTGAAAAGACTGAGACAAACCTCCAAGTAATGACCAAAGGAAATCAAATCAAGAATTTCTCAAAAAAGAGACTCAAAACACCCAATTGATGAAAGCTTAGAGTAGGAATGCCAATGAAACAAGCCTAGATGAGGATCTCTGACAGGTAAGCAGTGGATCTGGGCAGTAAAAACTGAGAAAAATCAAAATCTAAGAGAAAAAATGCAAAAAATGGAATTTTCTTAAATTTTAGCAGGGGACGCAGGCAGCCTGTTAAGACAGGTGCGGGCCCGCTCTGTGCACACAGCTACAGTGCGTCCAGGGACGCACTGTGCAACACTCAGAGGGTGCGTCCTTCGGAAAAATTCAAGAAAACTAAAACTAATCTAGTCCTAAGCTAATCCACCCAAATACAAGTTCACACAGCCAAAAACCAGAAAAATAAACCAATTTTCTCAAAGCAAAGTTCATTCAAAGGAAAAGACTTTGAAATCAATGGTTCCCCAGTGGAGTCGCCAATTTGTCACACGGAATCAGTCAAGGGTGCGGACACAACTGACCTTCCTAGAAGTCTAAGACATTCTAATGACAAACAAAACAAACTGGAGCTATCCTTCTCTAAACATACATTATGATATGAGAAATCAAGTGTTTCGTTCTTACCTTTGTCCAAACGCTGTTGTAGAAGTCCAAGCTTTGTTGATCTGGATGAGCTCCTCCTTTTCTCCAAAACCTGCAATCACCAACAGTCAAACAATTAAATAGCAGCTGATTATAACATAAAACAAAGCATATTCAACACATAGACCAAGGAGTACATGAAATAACCCATAAACAACAAGTTATTGAGAAGAATGGACCAATTTGCATTAAAGGTAATCAAAAGGAACCATTACAACTTGAGCCTTGGTGTTGTGCAAGCTCCTTCTAGGGTCCACAAGAGTCTTCCTCTACTTTGACAAGGCTCACCCACTTCCAAATAGAACAAGTAAAGATGGCAATCTCTCCTCACAAGCTTCTAAATGGGAGTCCTAATTCCTGCAGCATTTACCCTTAGAAATCTATAGCTTTCAACCTCCTTCCTTCTGGCCCAATGCCTGTATTTATAGTGCTCAAGAGGAAGTTAATCAGGTCCACCATCAATGGGATAGTCCCCTCTTTGGATGGGATCACTCCCTTATTGATGGGATAAGTTCCTCTTTGGTAGGAGTGCATGAACCATCTGGAGGCGCTCAATACACGTCAAACAACCTTCTAGAATGCTCCAGAAATGACCACAAGTAAGTTTTTGAAGATAAAACTTGCGCATTTTAACCTTTTCAGAGGGACGCACCTGCCCCTTTAGATACAGAGCGTCCTTGGACGCAGACCTTATGAACAATAGGTGCGTACCCGTAGGCAAGGTTTGAGACAACCTACGTACCCAGAGATAAACATATTTATAAAGACTTTCTCTCTTTCTTGGAGTTTGACATGGATAGCAGAGGCATAAGACTTGCTTAAGAGGGTAGTATGACTGTTGATAGAGCCATACCAACTGTAAGTAGCCATGGTGACATTTTTTAGTGTAACACTTAGGAAGTCGTGTCGGCCACCCTACTGATCGCAATGCAGTGAACACAACATTCACGAAGATCGACCGCCCGTACCTTAAAAAGTATTCTGCGGTTTTGCGAAAAGTTTGGCACACCCTCTGCCTAGAACTCCAGAGCAGTTCCTTTTGGCCTTTTTCAGACTCTATAACGGAAAAAGTCCATCCGAGCATTTGTCACTTCGGGCTCGTTAAAACATCAAAGGAGACTAGAGTCATCTTTAGCTTTTTCTCGACTCTTTAAAACTGAAAAAGCAAGTTGTGTCTAAGCGTCGTTAAAAATTTATTTTAAACGGAACAATCACCCTTTAATTCATGCGTTGATCTTTAGGTTGAAAGATCGAGCACACCAACCAAGGAATTCCCCTTGGTGGAAATCCTAGTCCCTTCTCCTCTTGGGGAGATGTTGGTGCGCCCCACATGGCCACATTGTCGCTTCCAGGATTGACAATTGGCCTGCCAGTTTGGCTCTTTTCAACCAATGTCGTTCAGAACACCAGCATTCCTGAACAGTCAAGTCAACAGTTAGACCAGACCAGAGTTTCCCACCAGCCTTCTACTTCATCTTCCTCTCCTCCTTCCTCTTCGCTTGACGGAACTGGTAAAGCCAAAAACAAAGTTCCTAAGGAGAAGAAGGAAAAGAAGAAGAAAGAGAAGAAGAAGAAGGAGCCAAAGGCGACTGGGGGCAAACAAGTGTCGTCTGACAAAAATCCACACACAGCACTGACAAGGCCTAAATCGCCATGCGTCATATGCAAGGGAGACCATTTTCACAGAGATTGTCCCTGTATCCCTCGAATACTAAGGGACTGGTCTCCCCGTTTGCACAATTCGGTAGCATCAACCTCTGATAGCCATGTTGACTGCTCACCGTCAACTAGTGAAAGTGAAGCCACAGGACAAAGAGGGAAACTTAGATTTCCCTGCAAACTGTGTGAAGGCGATCACGCCATCCACCGTTGTCCCTTCTTAGACGAGGCTAAAAGAGTTCTGGAAGATCGCCCGATTTTACGAGCGCAACTTCCTCCTGGATATCAAAAACTCCTGCCAAGTCCTTCACTAGTTGAGAACCCGGCTGGCCCGCCTAGGTGGTCAGCCGAAGCATCTATCATTGAAGATGAACCGTCTGGATCCATGCCTAACGAAAGTCAAAAGGTTTATACGACAGTTGACCCGGTTTTGCCTTCAGAGGCTCAATCTTCGAATGATACCATCACAGAGGAGAATAAAGACGACACCGTCCAAATTCTCTTCATCAACACTGACTTTGATGAAAAAGGGGGCAATGCCCCCATTCCTTTATCGCAGGAAGGAAGTTCGACAGAGCGATATCTGGCCGTTTATTCGGTCCCACCACCAAGCAACCTGGTTGTGTCCTTTGACTGGAACCAACTAGGCAGACCCCGGTTGCCAGCAAGCATACCATTCAGAATTATCGTTCAAATATACAGAATGGTAATGGCTGGCACTATCATTGATGAGGGGGCATCTGTGAGTATCCTTTCCTCTATTGCTTGGAAAGCGCTTGGTTCGCCAGCGCTTTTGCCTGAGATGAGAAGTCTATCGGGCTTTGATAAAGGAACCAGTTGACCTTTAGGGATCCTCCCCAATGTGCCCATAACATTGAAAGGGAAGACCGTTAAAATGAACGTGATGGTCATTCAAGGACCCTTGGATTATAACCTACTCCTTGGACGAGACTATATATATTGCATGGGAGCTATTGTCTCCTCACTCTTTAGAGTAATGTGTTTTCTGCATGAAGGAAGAATGGTCAAGCTCGTGGACCAACTTTCATTTCCTGGATCACGCATCACAGATAGTCACATACCATCCCTAAATGGTCTATTCACGCAAGAAGTGTCTCAACCCACGGTCCGTCCTCCTGATGAGCGTGAGTAATCCGGGAGGATATGACTGGAACCCAGGGGGCATGCGTCCTGGCCTGCTTCGGCAGGAAAACTTTGGGTATAGAGTAGGTTTCCGTGGGAGAATATGACTAGTCTGTACCCCGTCCGTAGAGGAAGAGGGGTTATTCTAGAATAAGATTCTTTTGTCAAAGTTATGTGAGAGGGTGGGCATCGTCACTCACCTTTGTTTATTTCGGTAGACATTGCCGAGGAAGTGTTTTGTTTGAAAGATTAACGAGACAATCTTTGGGTAACCTGAAAGAGGTAGGCCTCTCCCAGTGAAACGAAAGTTTTGACGGAAATGAAGTAGAGGTAACTTTGAAATCGTACTTTATACCTGGGGGCATGCAAACCTTTTGGAGTGCAAGCAAAGAGCGGTTATTTATCTGTTTTTTGGGTTAGCCATTTCCTAACTTGCATAAAGAAAGGATGTTGAGCAAAGCTTTGGTAAGGCGCAAGCTCTATAAAAAATGGAATCTTACATGAGACATTCTTATCATATGACTGGGTTATCGAGCAGTTTTAGCAAAGTTCATGCTCGTTAAAAAATAAACATAAGATCGAGCAAATGTTTCCACCCGCATTTAAGCTCGTTAAAAAATGAACTATCCCGGTAAATAACCACTGTGAATGTAATATCATCAGCCATTAAAGCCTTGGTCGTGTTTGCACCGTCACCTCCACTTTTCATTTGGCCGACCGTTCACCTCCATATGATTGTTTACCCATTTTGAGGAACAGCTGCGAAGAGTGATTTCACCTAGCCATCCTTGTGACACTACCGTGATTGGAAAATTCCAACCTGTACCTGGAATCTGCTGCTAACCCTGTTTATCACTCGTTCCTCAAAAGACGAGTCTTCTTTAAGCTCTTTTCAATTGACTCGTAAAATATGAAAAGATTGCCGAGTTTTGGCCCTCCAGCTCGTTAAAGGATAGGAAGAGCTATCCCTCCTCTAGATTTTAATCTTTTTGGACTTGAGGGATTATTGCACAAAAAGATCGAGCGCTTGTTTTTCGGCTCGTTAAAACTATCGAAAACTCATCCCTTCTGTATTGTTTTATACTTTTTCGGACTTAAGGGATTAGATGATGAAAAAGGAATTTTGGAGTTGACTTTATGTACCTTTTCAAACTCTCTAAAAATGAAAAGGACCGAGTTATCCTTGTCGTTAGACTCGTTAAAATCATTAAATAGCGACAAACTTGTCTTTAGACGAGAACGAGTTTCACTATCGCTAGGCTCGTTAAAACATAGCGATGGGCTTGCCTGAAGGGCAGGTTATAGAACAAGCATATGTTATCCTCCTCAAGCTTGACAAAAATAAAGAGGTATTGGTCAGCAATGATTGGGGAAAAATTGGGAGAAACTAAAGAAAACTTTGATGGTAGCAAGTCGCTCTTGAACATGACACTTTTCCTCCGTACCACAATCAGGTTGGGTTGTTTCATTCACTGGTCATCACCATGGTCTCACCATACCATCCATATTTGGGGTAAAGCTACCAATCCATCGCATCAGTGTCGCCATATGTTCAAGAGAAGTCGTTCAGAAAGAGTCAACCGTGTCCCATCCACTGCCATACATTATCCTTCATCCATTCATGACCGCCACCCTGAATCATATGTCACAGATCATTTTCACCTCCATTAAAATCATTAGCTCTGTTCCGTGTCACTGATGGGGGATTCATTAAGGCCCTCCTGTGACGGATCGCTTCTTGTTGACGTCAGCTCATTATCCAAGAAGTTGATCTAGGAAAAACCCCTTCAGTACTTTGAAGCTTGCATGCCACAATGGCAAGTTTCTCACTTCCGGCGACAGGTATACATCAATGACCTTCGACCGAAAGATTTTGCGTGGTGTTCGACGCCAAGTCCTTTATTCACACCACGTGAATTGTACTGCAGTACCTTGAGGGTCATCATCATTATCGGTGATTCCTCTCGCGCTTGTTAACGGTTTACATCATTGACCGGTAATCAAGCGATTTCTTTCCATGTTCGACTTCAGAGCATTTCTCACATGGATCGACTTGTACTTAGAGTGAAGATCGAATGAGTTTGAAGACCCCGGATCTAGTTTCATCCATCCGGGCTGCGATATATATTCAGGAAAGATAAAGACATTGACATGTACATCATTGCAGCAGATAATCATCCTACTCAAAGGATGATAATTTCATCAAAATTATCAGTCTACCATCAGACGATTGTCTGTTCTATGTACAGAAAAATGTATTTATAAAGCTGAGCATGGGAATGCCCGCCTCAGCTAGATCATGAAAGCAGTATGAAAAATAATGTATTGTATTGTATTGTATTACAGGTCTCCTCCCAACATTGGATGAACTTAGGATCCCCCTGATAAAGCATTTCGCCCGATAAACAGCCTCATACTTTAGGGGGCAACTGTTATAGAAATTTTTGTGCCTTACAGCATTGAGCATGAAATGTCCATAATCTAAGGGATCCAAAGTCCCTAAACATGTTTTTCCTACCCCTAGAGGAACAAGGCTAACAAACCACAACAATTCAAAAAAGTTCTCCACCTGAAACTGCTCAAAAACAAGTCAATTCAGGATCATGTCAACTGCTCCACTGACCATCTGCGTTGAATGTCAATGGCTCCACTGGCTACCTGTGTTGAATGTCAACTGGAAAAAAGGCTACCTGCGTTGAACGAGAGTGGACAAGTGGCAGGCTCATTTCTCAAGGTGTCAAGACCCAGGAAGCTTCCAAAATGACACTTGCCTCAGGGAATTCGACTGGTGATGAGTAAGAGGTTCCAAATCTCCAAGTGGAAGCAAGAACCTCCAAGTGGACTCAAGAACTGATAGAGGGAGAGGACACTAGTCAGATCTCAAGCTGACTCATCCTCTCTCCAAACATCTATATATAGATCTCTCCTCCTTGAGATCTAGAGGCTGGAATTTTGTTATTGCAAAGAATTGTTGTTGGTTTGAGACTGGAATCATTGGGTGCTTAATGCTTTGAAGGGGCTGAAGATAGGAATTCCATTTGCTGGGAAGGAGATGCTGGATTGGAGCCCTTTGGGTTGTATCTCTTCCTGAACCTTGTTATTCATCAATAAAGCTATCTTGGTTTCTCCTATATGCTGATGTATTTTGATGTATAAATGTATTAGTGTATTTGGTTTATTTCTAATCCTAAACTAGTTATGAATGTGAACATCTGTATTTGTGTAGTGTTCTTCTCTTGTCTCAAGTAGCTGTTCTCTTGTCGTAAGTAGCTGTTCTCTTATGATCTTGCAGGAAGATGTAACTGGATAAGCAAGAAGGCAAGTAGCTGTGAACACCCAAAGAGAAGGGAGATTGGATCGAGGGACAAACGGAAGACACCGGTAAGTCTATTGATCCCTCTTCTTTCACATTTCATAAAGGAAGAAACCAGTATAGCTGTACTCGTTTGTTGCTAAGGCACTGTCACACCTTAGGTGGATAGGATCGTTTTGCATAGGCATTTTTCCCCACAACATTACTGCTCGTGACCCGCCTAAAAGCCTGCTTGTTTT
This sequence comes from Pinus tabuliformis, assembly GCA_031772625.1. Lineage (NCBI taxonomy): Eukaryota > Viridiplantae > Streptophyta > Pinopsida > Pinales > Pinaceae > Pinus > Pinus tabuliformis. Next base: position 1,268,887,587 of record CM062804.1, read on the forward strand.
GTGATTTTTCCTTTATATTGGAAATATGTCGAATCGTTGAAAATTTATGAAAAAACGGCCCTGACAGACTTAAAATATCATATATTCCACTTCTCGAACCCGAACATATATTCCACTTCCCAGACCCTTTCAGGTCCAGGGCTCATCGCAATTGCACTAGCCAATGCTTCCTTCATATCTTCATTATACAATGAAAATACATGAAATACATTAAAAATGGGCCTTTCGCCGACTTGAAATAATATCCACTTTGCTTCCTGAAACCATTGTGGGTCTGGGTTATATCGCAATTGCATTGGACAATGCTTCCTTTGTATCTTCGTTCTACAACGAAAATACATGAAATACATTAAAAATGGGCCTTCCCCAGACTTGAAAATATATCCACTTTGCTTCCTGAAACCCTTTTAGGTCCGAGTTATATCGCATCAAAAATAAGTATGTGCATAGGCCCCGACCCTTGGTATAGCGCCGATGCTATATCGGTGATGTGATAACTCACAATCGCGAGTTGCTCAATCCTTAGGCCTCTATATATATAACATATACTCTCGCCGATGCGACCCGCCGATCCAATCATTGGCGATTGCTGATTGACAGTGTCATGCACCCACCTTTGGAGACACAGCTCTTTGTTGCCCAAGATACCTTAGTCAAGTATCATCTTGAAGAAGAGGTAAACCATTCCAGTTTGTCTTCAAATTCCTCTAAGGATGCTTATATTGGTTCTTTTGAAAAACATACTAGAGGCATAGGTTCCAAGCTAATGTCCAAGATGGGCTATGAAGGAAAGGGCTTGGGAAAGCATGCAAAAGGTATTATTGAACCAATAATGGTTGAAGAAAGGCCTAAGTATTTGGGTCTTGGCTATGGACAGTCTTATGGAAAGTGTTCCAAAGCTTCCATGAAGGCCATTGAAACAGCTCCAAGAAGGGGTTGCAATGCAGAGTGTGAAGATTGTATTAAGGAAGAATGCAATAGCTTGAAACATCATTTGCAGGATTCAGGTGTTCAGAAGCACACACTTGAACCAGAGAGTTGGGGAGACTGTAATAGCCTTGAAGAGATTGATGGTGTTCCAAAGGGAACCACTTCTTCATTTACTTCACCTCCGCATGAAGGCAATAAAGGTGAAAGAGAAAGGTATAAATCTGGTTCTAAACATTTTCCTTTTGATTGTGCAAAGCATGACAAATTTCCACATATGTATGGGAAAAGAATTGCATGTTACTTTTGTGGGTTGGATAACCATAATGTTTCTAGATGTTGGAAGAGAATGGCCACATATAGGAAACTTTTGAAGGAGAGGAAGCAAGAAGAAAAAGGTCCATTGGAAAAGACAAATCATGCTGTGAAGAGGATGCACATGCAGTGCACTCACTGCCATAAGCAATGACATATTGCTGCAAAATGTTGGACTCTAAATCCAACAATGCTTCCAAAAAAGCTGAAGAAAGTGGAAAGAGAAGATGGCAGAAATGGAAGTGAAGATTCCATGAATGATGTGTCTCAAAATGATTCACATGATGATGCTGATGTGCAGACAAAGGTAGTACCTTTGAAAGGGATTGGTAAGAAATGGATAGAGTTATTATCTGATTAAGGTTTCATGTCTATTGATGCATCTACATTATATTTCATCTCAGCTTAGACAGTACAGTGTGCTTAAGTGAAAGTTGAAGGATGAAATGCATGCATGAGCATGAGATGCATGAACACAGGGATGTTGATGATTTCCTTGTTTTTGAATATGTATGTGTAATTAACTTGTAGGGTTGATTGCTTTGACATGCATGTGATGCCATGTTGACCTGGGACAAGTTAACTTGGTCTCCAAATGGAGATAATGATGACGTGTTTCGTCTTTTGAAAAGAGTCCTAATGGTCTTTTCTACATGCTTGACTTGAAGAGTCATTTGTTTAAAGGCATTTTTTGTGGGCTTGTTATCTAGTCTATCATTTGTATGCAGGTGTAAGACATGGAGGTGTTCACAAGATGTGAAATCTTTTTATTTTTTTGAAGCAGGAGTTTAGTCCATCCAGTTGTTGTTTGTATATTTGTTGTTGTTAACAGTTGTTGTTGGCAGCATTTCGGATAGGTAAAAATGAAAGTTTTGTGGAGCAGATGAACTTCACATTTGTTTGAGCCACCTTGGATCAATGATCAAGGCAAAGAAGTTCAAACCACCTTCTATGACCATTTCAGTAGAAGTTCTGTAGGAAGGCAAGGAGGAAGACAGTTCTTCCTAGGAAGACTAGCCCATCCAAGAAGGGAAGTGGTCAGAAACTTTGGTTCAGAGGCACTATGCAAGGCAAGTGTAGGGAGGCTGAAAAAAGAGGGTGAGTCACTCTTGTTTACTGTTCAAATCAGTATATCAATATTTTGGAGACCAAAAGTTCTTTTAGTGGGAAGGCGTGATCCAAAAATGGATCCTGGATAAACCTCTAAGTCTAAAAGACTTCATATAAGAGGTGAAAGGTGCCAAATGGCACAAATCCTTTGTAAATCAAAGGAAAATGAAAGTCGCAGGCTGCTATTAGAAATAGTCTCATTGCAGAGATCTCCTCATTCTAAATCAAACGCAACTTGAATGGATGAAAATAGACTTTAGACGAAGAAGTTATCACAAAGAGAAGTTCCCCTTTTTCTTTGGGAAAAGAGGCAAAAATCTTTAAAAAAAATGGGCAAAAGACCCTTATAAGGGAAAATTGCATTGCATAAGGCAAAAAGGAGGACTTAAGGTTGGGCAAAAGGCACCCCCGATCAGCGACCTATGATAATCGGATCAGCTGGTTGGATTGGAGGTAGGCAGTGTATACCTAAGGTAAAGGTCTCGGGCCGATGCGATGGTGCGATTGCCGAAATTGGCGGATCGCAATTGGCGATACCACGAGGCAAAGAAGAGACCTTAGGCTAATTCCATAGTGCGACTGCGATTGCCGGTATCAGTGGATTGGTGTCGCCGATACCAAAGAGGAAGCCCCCAGGCCGTTGTGACTAGCAATTGCGATATGCGATTAAAACGAACCCGAAAGGGTTTGCGAATGAAAACATATAATATTTGAAATTCGGCTAAAGCCATTTTGACAGGATTTTGCAATGTTTAATGTATTTTTAAAATACAAAGGGGAAACCATGAAACATGGGCATTGTGACTTGCAATAGTGATTTCAGGAGGACCCGATGGAAAATAAGGTAGAGTTCATAATTTTGAAGTCCGATAGATGTGTATGGGTAGATTTTTCCTTGTTTTGTAGCGTTTCTCTGTGTAAACAGAAAACGATTGTTTCTGGGGTTTTCAAGAACCGATGGGTCCATTCCGTTATGGAACAGGTGGCCGCCTACCCTAACTATGTTATGCAGTGATTGCTAATGCTCAGATTAGGGATTCAAGCAGACCAAAGTCGAAAGACAAAAATCCGTAAGGGAAAATGAACAGGCAGCGTTGATTTGGCTTAAAAGCCACAGAACGACAGAGACAGGGGCAGATGAAGCCAAATGCTGAAAGTAGTTAAAGAGCCGAGAGAGTAGAGAGAGCCGAAGATCTACTGCGCAGAGTAGCTGAGGGAGCCTTTGGGGTCACTTGAAGTTCAAGTGAAAAGCGAGAGAGCTGAAGGTTGCAGAGGGCCAAGAAGCCAGAGCCGAAGAGCCAGGGCCAAAGCCAGACCTGAAGAGCCAGAGCCAGAGCCAAGAGCTAGAGCTAGAGCTGAAGAGCCAGAGTGAAAGCCAAGAGCTTCAAGAGACAGGGGATAAAATGGTTTTTGAACCAACTGTTTTTGTGTAAAATAGTAGGAGTTGAGCCAAGAGCTTGTAAAAAGGACTTATACCATAATCCTAGAGAGACTAGTTGAGTTGACTAGATCTCACGGAGACGTAGCCCAAATGTTTTGGGTGAACTCCAAATTAATATTGTTGTTCTATGATTTTTTTTACTACTGCATTATTTACTATTATATGTATTTATATATCAGTTCCAACACATTTACGTATCAGCACAAACAACAGATTTTAAAGCATATAATCAATTTAAATCAAATACCAACATACACCTATATTTTCAAGAATTTTCAATTCCGCATTGGTTAATCATGAAGACTTGGGAATATTTAAAGCTTTGGAAGTGGGAGAGGTTCTTGTAAGCTAGATAAGAAACCTAAGAGCCCCATTTCAGATCATTGAAGGAACACAAAAGTGTCCTAGGTGGCATAACAGTGTATCCTAGAGGTGAAAATTTGGAACTTCCTTGCTTTCCTGGAGTGTTTGGTATGTGTTACCGAATTTTGGATCGCTCTTGTAAAGATGCATCCACCCTACAATATCGTACCCACAAGAGCCGATCATAGTGGTTAATACCATGATCGGTTGTCAGTTAAGGAATTTGGAACATTGTTTGTGATGCCCTTCTTGTACTTAAAGTTTAAATAGAATTTTTGCAGGTATGTGGACCATTTCTAATGGCCATTGTTCTACAACTTCCCTTGTGTCTGTATGAACTGCAGGGGCCAGTGGTCTATGTGGATTATTGTTTCCTTCCCAATAATGTATTTCTTCCATTGTCAGTAAGCCTACACAATGTAATGCCTCTCTTTGTCATAGGTGGGGTACTTTCGAACTGTGTTTGAAAGTGTCTCACTGTGATATGCCACTAGATGCCCTTGTTGAGTAAGAACTGCACCAACCCTAACCCCTTTATTTATGTAATAAGCCCAATGGGCCAAGTCATAGTCATAGTTAGTTAGAGAGTAAATAAATCCTGCATTAATACTTGTAAGTGGTTGACCCACATTAGAGAGAGGGACCACAGTTAGTTGTAAACGGGCCATAGTTAATAAATAAAGTGGTTAACCTGTGTAATGCAAGGGACCACCAGTAGTTAGGGTTTTGGATGTCATTTAGCTATAAATAGTCTTAGTTAGTAAAGGAAAGATCATCGAGTCTTATTGTAATTGAGCTCTGTTGTGCTGGAGGTTGCCCCTGGAAGAGGCAAGTGAACATTGAATCTATTTTTGAATAATAAAATACTTGACGTTTTTCTCATTTTATTTTGTGTTATGGGTTATATTTCTTCATATTTCTGGTATTCTAAAATTTATCGTAGGTCAAGAGCATAACAAATGGTATCAAAGCACTTTACAGGGCCGGCTGTACCTCCAATTTTTGCAGAAATATTTTAGGCTAGAGATGTGTTCTGGCGTCTTTAAACCACATGATCTGCTGTTGAGTGCATAAACCTGTGGATTTGGGGAGGCATGCATGCAAGAATGACAAGAGGTGGTCATGCTTGTTGGACTCCCTTGTAACCCCTGTGGGCACCCCTTTGAGCAGTAGTGTATCAAGCAGAACCACGCATGGACTGCACTTCCACATACCCTTGGGTATATCAAAAACCCCCTAGGCTCACCTAAAACCTAGCTTTAGATAAGTCGTTGGTTGTCTTACTACTACAGTACACTGAGAATAGCACTCGGGGACATTACTCACACATATGATAGGGCAATCGGGTAATACAATTAAGGGTACAGTCAATCCTCCTTAGTTGGCACCCTGAAAGATTGGGTCGAGTACTATTGTTGGACCCCTATGTATATTTTGATTTGTAGCACTTGAAACTCCTTTGTGACCATAGTTCCCTCTATTATCTGAGGATCGCCCACTACTTTATCTTCCAGATTAGATCCAGTAGTTGGGGTTTTTTCGTTGCAGTACAAATTAGATCCAGTAGTTGAGGTTATGTTGTCGTCATACAAATCAGATCCAACAGTTGGGGTCCTTACACCGCCGTGCAAATCACATTCAGTAGTTGGGGTTTCACAGTGCCGCTCAGATTATTTGTGTAGTGGGGCTTGCTTCTACTACAGTCTAGGCCTTATTTTTGCATAACATTGGGCAGGATCAAGTTTTCTGGAATTCGACCACTGCAGTATTGATCAACGGGGAGTAAAACTCCTTTCGGAGTAAAAATAAATAAAAATGAAAAAGAGTCTGAGACCATCCCGAGACACTTGCAAGAGACTTAGACCATAATCTTCACTATGATGAGTTTATCACAGTGGTACCATTCACTTGTCAGCCTCAATTTTCTGGCCGTCCCAATTTTTTTTTTTTTTTTTTTTTTTTCTGAAGTGACTTTAAGTGATCCCCGCCAATAGATTCTTGACATCACCCTCTTTCCAAGAAGATTACTCTTAAGTAGTTGATTGGGGTTTATGTATGGTAGGTACTAGATCTCAACTCATGGCCCATGAAAATATCTAGAGCCTGGAAAAAAGGTTGGATGAGTTCCAGGGCACTATGGACCAAATTACCTCATAGCTTTCACAGCTCAACAATTTGATGCAGACGTATCATCAGGAGGAGCATAGTGTTGATGAACACCTTGAAGGAGAATATAGCCATCACATTCACTTCCATGGAAATCACCAACATTCCCACCCTTAGCCACCCAAGTTGGACATGTAAAAATTTGATGGCTCTAATACAACAATATGGGTAGCACAGCTGGAACAATATTTATCCTGTAATGATATCTGCAAAGATCAAACTAAACTCATGTGGGAGACCTTTACTTAGACCAATAGAGATGGAAATGGTGGCACTGGCAAATTTTTTTTTATCCCGGGAACATAACTTGGCACATGTTCTCAAAATCCCTGTGTGAACGATTTGAAAGGGAATCTAATTTTTTGGGCCGTCTCACTAAGCTTCGATAGACAAGTACAATAAAAGACTACATTGCATCCTTTGAGACATTGGCCATTAGAACTGGCGGTCTAGGATATGACTTATACTTGGAGTGTTTCATCAGTGTTCTCAAAGAATCCATCCAAGCCCATGTCCAGATGCCCCATTTAGCTATGTGGATGGATCCCTGCAAAAAGGTCGTAGAGGTGGAACTTCCTTAGCTTCCCATTCCACTCATCCAAATTTCATAGCCAACGGGAATCCCATCCAGGCTCAGGGCCCTACCCAAACACTTAAGGTTCAAAAGGTGTCTCCAGCAGAAATGGCTGAAAGAAGAAAACAAGGATTGTGCTACTACTGTGATGACAAATACTCCCCAGGCCATAAATGCAAGGAACCAAAATTATTTCGAATTGATGTTGTTGATAATAGCTCATCTGAGGAGGTCCCACCCCTTGTGGGTCCTGAGGATGAAGTTGAGGAAACCCATCCTGACAATGATCTCACATCTATGTCAAATGAACCAGTTATCTTACTATGTGCTTTGGTAGGGATTTCTTTGTCTTAGACTCTCAAAATTTGAGGATTTCTTAAACATTGACTAGAGGTGGTATTGATTGATAGTGTTAACACTCATAACTTTATTCATAGAGCAAGTCGTCGAAGTTGTTCATTGTTTTGTTCAGGAAGTCTCTAATTTCCAAGTTCATATCGTTGATGGGGGGACCATGAAATGTGAAGGCCATTATGAAAATATTAAGCTTCATATGGGAGACTACCACCTAAAGACCCACATGTTTGCTATTGAAATAGGGGGTTGTGACATTATCCTGGGTACTGAATAGCTTCACACAATAGGCCCGATCACAATGGACTCCAGGAAGGTACTCCTTCTATCATTGGCTCACATCAAATGGAAAATATTATGAAAAAGGGCCATCACAGAGTTATCACCCAATTTAATGCCATCCAGGCCATTGAATCCACTACTCCTCATATTCATCCTGATATGCAACAGGTTTTAGACTGCCATCAGCAGATATTTGACAAACCTAAAGAACTTCGACACTATAGGGGTGAACATGATCATAGCATCCCTTTGGTCCCTGGGCCCCAACTGCCTAATGTGTGTCAATATCAATATCCTTTTGCCCAAAAGAATGGAATTGAAAAAATCATCAAGGGACTCCTCGAAGCCAGTGTTATTCATCCCAACGTCATTCCTTATTCATCACCAGTGGTCATGGTGTTAAAGAAATATGGAGAATGGTGCATGTGTCCAGAATTTTGGGCCCTCAACAAGCTCGCTGTCAAAGACAAATTTCCTATTCTAGTTGTTGATGATCTTCACTCTGGCTATCTCCAAATACACATGAAGGAAGTAGACATTCCCAAGACTGCCATCTAAACTCATGAAGGGAATTATGAATTCTTGGTCATGCCATTTGGTCTTTGTAATGCTCCCTCCACTTTTCAAGGCCTCATGAACCACCTACTGAGACCATATCTCCGAAAATTTGTCCTCATCTTCTTTGATGACATTCTCATCTACAACTTAACCTGGGACAAATTTCTTCAACATGTAGACCTAATCTTGGAACTACTCCAGAATCACAAATTATTTGTCAAATTGTCCAATTTCTCTTTTGGCATGGAAGAAGTTTAATATTTGGGACACATTGTGGGTCATGAAGGAGTGAGGGTTGATCCAAAAAAGAAACAGGCAATGCAATATTAGCCCCAACCAAAAACCTTGAATAGTTTTAGGGGATTCTTGGGTCTCATTGGCTACTATCACAAATTTTTCCACAATTATGGTCACATTGCTAGACCCCTCACTAATCTTCTCAAGAAAAATTCATTTCTCTAGACTGATGCAGCTCAATAGGTTTTTATTGTCAGCATCCACCCTAAAAACCCGCATTGTGGAAAAATTGCACTCATCTCCAACAGTAGGGAATTCAGGCTTTCAGAAGACTTATGTGCGTGCTTGTCGTTCTTTCCTTTAGACTGGCATGAAAAATGACATTCTTAGTTTTGTAGCTGAATATGATGTGTGTTAACGCAACAAAGGAGAAAAAGTCAAGTTACTGGGAAACTTAGAGCCATTGCCACTCCCTGCCTCTGTCTGGATGAATGTTTCCATGGATTTCATCATTGGTCTACCAAAGTCGGGCAATAAATATGTCATCATGGTGGTTGTGGATATAATTTCTAAATATGATCATGTTTTCTCTGTACCCCACCCATTTACCCCCACTTTGGTGCCTCAAGCTTTCATGGACTTGATCTTCAAACTACATGGCATTCCGACTTCCATTGTGTCTGATCACGACCCCACTTTCACCGACAAATTTTGGCAAGAAATTTTCAAGTTACAAGGCACACAACTCCAACTAAGTACTACTTATCATCCCCAAACCAATGGTTAAACAAAATCAGTCAACAAATGTTTGGAAAGATATCTGAGGTGCTTCACTTAAAAAAAGTGGCATCAATGGGCATAATAGCTACCTTTAGGTGAATGGTGGTATAATAATAAATATCATGAAGCCACCAAGATGACTCCATACAAGGCAGTGTATGGCCAACTCCCACCTTCACTTATTTCTTATATCCCTATATTTTCTAAGGTGCGGGAAGTTGATCAACTCCTACAAAGCTGTGACGCCATGATAGATCATCTCAAAGATATTCTACATCAAGCTTAGAATTGAATGAAGAAACAGGTAGACCAGCATCATTCCAAGCGCACATTGCAAGAAGGGGATCATGTATTCCTATGACTACAACCATATAATAAAACATCTCTCAAAGAAAAGGGTTACCAGAAACTAGCACCAAAATTCTCTTGACCTCATCAGATACTTTAGCGCATTGGAGCATTCACCTACAAACTACCCTTGCCACCAACTTCAAAAATCCATTCAGTCTTCCATGTATCATGCCTCAAGAAAGTGGTGGGGAAAAAATGAATTCAAAGCTAGTCTACCTGAACTGGATGAGGAAGGCTCACTCTGGATCCAACCAGAACATGCCCTCATTACCCGTGAAAGACATCTTTGCAACCACACGATCAAGGAAGTCCTCGTCAAGTGTAAAGACACCTCTCCAGAATATGTGACCTGGGATCCAACCTCTATTCTTCAGCAATTTCCACAGCTTCAGCCTTGAGGACAAGGTTGCTTTTCATGGGGGAAAACATGTTAGGGTCCAATACTAACCCCTTTATTTATGTAATAAGCCCAATGGACTGAGTCATAGTCATGGTTAGTTAGAGAGTAAATAAAGCCCACATTAATAATTGTAAGTTGTTGACCCGCATTACAGAAAAGGGACCACAGTTAGTTGTAAACAGACCATAGTTAATAAATAAAGTGGTTAACCCATGTTATAAAAGGTACCACTAGTAGTTAGGGTTTTGGATGTCATTTAGCTATAAATAGTCTTAATTAGTAAAGGAAATATCATCGAGTCTTATTTTAATCAAGCTCTGCTCTACTGGAGGTTCCCCCTCAAAGAGGCAAGTGAACATTAAATCTATTTATGAATAATAAAATACTTGTTATTTTTCTCATTTTATTATGTTTTATGGGTTATATTTATTCACATTTATGGCATTCTAGAATTTCTCATAGGTCAAGAGCATAACAGTGTGCCTCCCAAATCAACTTGGCATGCTCACTTGAAGGAACACAGGAGCGTCCTAGGTGGCATAACAGTGCATCCTGGATGTGAAAATTTGGAACTTTCTTGCCTTCCTGAAGTGTTTGGTATATGTTGTTGAATTCTAGATGCTCTTGTAAATATGCAGCCACCCCGCAATCTTGTGCCCACAAGAGTTGATCACAGTGGTCAGCACCATGACTTGCGGTCAGTTAAGGCAATCTGGAACATTGTTGGTGCAACTCTTCTTGTACTTAATGTTCAAATGGAACTGTTGGAGGTATGTGTACCATTTCTGATGGTATCATTTTGAAACTTCCGCTGTGTCTATATGAACTGCAGGGGTCGGTGGTCTATGTGGATTATTGTTTCCTTCCCCATAATGTATTGCTTCCATTGTCAATAGGCTTGCACAATGAAATGCATCTCTTTGTCATAGGTGGGGTATTTTTGGACTGTGTTTGAAAGTGTCTCACTATGATATGCCATTGTATTCCCTTGTTGAGTAAGAATTGCACCAACAACATAGTCAGAGGCATATGTCTCGATCTCAAATGATTGTTGCAGGTTTGGTAATGTGAGCACTGGTGTAGAGAAGAGGTGATGCTTCAACTTGGAAAACACCTTCTGTTGGGATTCGAACCAACTTTTTTTTCATTCGCTCCTCCCTTAGTGAAAGATCCAGCTGCTGATACACAGAATCTGGATACCCAAGATGCTACTCATTCAGTAGCTGCCACACAGGAACCAGTTACTGAGACCGTGACTGATACACAAACCCCAGTCACCCTGGCTTCCCTTTTACAGGAAAACGAGTTTTTAAAGTCAGAGCTTGAAGCCTATAAGCAAGAATTAGTAATAGCAACGGAAGCATATGACAAAGAACTTAATTTGTACACTTTAGCCCATGAAGCATCCATGACTGAGAAAAGTGCAGAGACAGATCAGTACAAGGAATATATGTGCAGCCAATGTGGTAATATTTATCATCAAGTAGGGTATAAAGTAGTTGAAATTCCACTTCCTGGAGCCTCCTCTGCACCCACCTCTTCTGCAATCAAAGAGGAACACTCTACTATTACATAAGAACTAGTAGGGCCTTCAAAAATCAAGGAGGAACACCTTACTGCTAGACAAGAACTAGTAGGCCCTTCGACAATTTTTGAAAAGGAGGTTAAACCACAAATACCTTGGCCTACTGTTCCAGTTAAAGTTGAAGATTAGGTACCACAGCCTACAAAAACAGTTTTTACTTATACTAAACCTCAGCCTGCAAAAACTCTCTTTACTTAAACTCCCAGTACTGAACAACAAATTGATAAATGGAAGAAAGCATATGTTATGTCACAAGATAAGATCTTGCAGGAGCATAAATCACTTTGGCAAAATCACATATACTCAAATTAGGAAGCCTTAGAGCAAGTACTCCAGCAATCTCGCACACAGAGGAAAGAGAATAAAGAACTAAGTTATTAGCTGCCAAGAAACCATCTTCCAACTACTCGCTTTTTCTTGCAGAACACTTAGCGTTCTTCCAGATAAAAGCAATAAAAAATGGGAAACCTCATGAAGTATCTACACCCGAGCAGTTTGTGGAAACTTTCACAGAAGCATCTACTACTGATCAATATTTGCTCTGTGAATTGTATCTACACAATGAGGCTATCCCTGAAGACAAGAAGATCAATCTTAACCCTTTGGTTGGTGATGTTCAGATCAGGGCATTTGTCTCTTTCCTGGCCAATCAGATCACATGGCAGACTTCCTTCCTTGCAGCAAAGCACAATGAGGACAACAAACTCTTGTGGATTCGATCAGAGCCACAGAATCTTGCCATGTTCATTTGGGAATATTCTCAATTCTTGAAAGAACCAGGGATGGGTGAGCACATCAGGAAACTACAACAAAAGTGCTACACGACTTACAACATTTTGTTAAGACTAAGCAAGCTTTGCCTTAAAAGAAAACAACTTATTATGGCAACAATCCTCTAAGGAGAGGCAGGAGTATAACCCTTTTAATCCCACTAATCTTGAAACAACAATCTCAAGGGTACCTCACTATATTAGATGTGTTCAACAATGTGTTGAAAAATGGATAGGATATCGTTTTCATTTTCCTCTTTTATGGATTCCAGCACGGGAATATAAGGCACATCATAGGTTGACTAAAAAGGAAGAAGCAGCAGCATGGAAAAAGATACAAAATGTCCATGGGTTCAGAGATTTAGCTGACAATACCTTCTACAGTTACTGCCTAAGTAATTTTCACTCCAAAGCCCAGTACCCCGACTCGGATTCAGAGTAAAAGTTGCATGAGGACATGCAACCCTTTCAGTTGGGGGGGATGTTAGGACTCTATATTGTCCCTTTTTCTCACATATTTTGTTATCTTCCATCCTTTTTCTAAACCATAACTAAAGCCCATGTTATCACTTTAATCTATTTTCCAATGTCTTCTCATTACTATATGTTTGATTTATTTTACATATAATTTTACATTTCCTTCATAGCTAATTGATGATCGGATAGTTGTGGAAACAGTTTTGAATACTACAGATATCATTGTGGTCTACGTTGCCGAAGCAATTTTGTAATGGTGGACTATGTTTATGAAACAGTTAGAACAATGCGTAAATCACGTTGCTAAAACAGCCTGTGATTTGCATTTTTAGATTGGCAGCAACAGAAAGGGATCATCAAATGAGATGTTACATGGACCATAACAACTGTATTCCAATGTCAGGCATTGTCACAACCATTGTAATAGTATTTTTTTAATGGAAGAATCGATTATCCTATTTTAGCATATCAGGTCGAAATAAGATTTACAATGTAATTAATTGTAATTGATGTCTCCTCTTTAAAAAGAAGAGACATCAACATTAGAGGTTATAGAGAGATTACGGGAAGGTCTAGCTGGGAGCAAGGAAACTTGAAAGAAAGGAAAGGGCCCACCTTCATCAGAAGATTCACCGCTTAATTTCAGTAGTGTGTTAAATATTACCTTTGCATTCATGCCTTGTTAATTTCTATTTGCTGAATTTACTTATGAGTTATTGAAACTCTATATTACTACTGAAACTCTGTTTCTGCTTGGTCATTGCATTGTTTCCATAAATTCGTTCATTGGTAATCAATGATTATTTTAATTGGTTTCCTAGAGTGAGTTTGTGAAGCATAGTAATAAAAAACATGTGCTGAAGATTCCTGCTTGAGGAATAGGGTCCTGTTCTCTGTTAGAGCATAAATAGTCTTTTCCTTTGTAGATTGATTCCCTTCCTAGATTGCTCTCTTTAAATGTAATCCAGGATTTCCCTGATCATTATCTGCAATAGAGAGATTGCTTTTGCTGTAACTCAAAGTAGAACTTCAGTTGTTTAAAGCAAGGTATGATTAGAATAATTAATACTGCAACTTTTTATTGCTTTTGGGATTGAGCATATATAGTGTGTGATTGCCTTTGAAAGAAACAGACTTCCTTGAGTTGACAATTCATGTAGCACTGTTTGTTTAAATTAATAAGCAATTAAAGTGACCAACAAGGATTATCTCATGAAGATGTTTATGTCTACCCTAGAAGACAAACCTAGAGTATGGTATGAAGGGTTTCCATTAGGAATCTTGTGTTCTCTTAAAGATTTCTATAGAATATTTTTTGGACGTTGTGGGAAGTCTCATCCTTCATCACCATTCTTTCAAGATTGTTGTAATTTTTGGAAAGGTTTCATTCAATATATTGAAAGTATTGATGATGATGTAGAATGTATGGATGATGAGTAGATGTTAGAGGCACTTTATGATGTTAGAGTTAGCCATCTGAATTTTTGGGCTTATCATATTCAAATTTTTAAGTATATTGAGAGAGCCCTCTCAGATTGGAAGGGCTAACTTCTAGTCAAAAATTGGTTTGAAATAGTTACACTTGGTTGGAGGTTGACACATCCCAACCTATCTAGCCTAGTGGTAACATAAGGTACAAGTTAACTTCGATATTCCCATAATTGAGGGCCAAATAGATGCAGATGTCATAGATAAATGGTTAAATTTGTTGGAAGGATGTTTTTCAGTTCATGACTTTTCCAATCGAGAAAATATTAGTTTTGCAGTTTTCAAAGCCGCCCCACACGTCAAGGACTGGTGGGAAACCTACTATGTGTTGAGCATTGGAAAAGGTATGTATTTATCATTTATTTCTTTAATTTTTCCTTTAAATCACAACTTGTTTACATTCTAAGATGGTAATATGTTAAAGAATTATGATAGAATTAAGGAGATTTTCGATTGGTGCAAAATGACTAATTATTGTACTTTTCTATGCAGAAAGTGAAGAAAATGGAAAATCACTATTCAAGAGGAAAAGAAAAAGCAGAACCAACTACTGTCCCTTTGACAGGAAGCTGTATCCAGATGAGGAGATCAAGATCGGAGCGCATGACCTAGGAAAAGGAAGAGGAAACGTGGTATTAGCGCAAGAAGACAAAACGATAACTGAAGATCAAAGATGTAGCGAATCCCTCAGGATCCTTTGATCCTGAGGGATCACTGTTTCAAGGCTTATCGGTACTCTTGATACTTCCACCTGGCCATTATAAAAAGGGACAACGCTGGTAGCCCAGGGGGCAGATTTATTGTCAATTTGTAGAACTTATTGTTGTAATCTTAACTTTGATCATCGACTCTCTTTAAAGAGCGATAGCTGTAACTCTACCATTTATGATTAATATATAACTCAGTTTCTGTTCCATTATCTGATCCTGGAGAAACCGCAACAGTGCTTCCCTGGTGGCTAAGGGTCTGGCCCTAGTGGATCACTTGCTTCTTGTATCATTATTTTACGATTACAGTCATGTGTAGTTTGATTTTCTTTGCATTTCCTTATCTTGCTTTATGCAATAATCTTTCATTTCTGAACATTTCATTGAAATTCTTTGTAATATCGGAATCGTAAGTGGATAGCAAGATTGTTATTTACAATTGAAAATGTTATGATGTTCCTTCTGAAACAATATTGCATTGTCTAATTTGGATTCTGCTGTTTATTTATAGTTGATATTGCTGTTCATTTACAGATTGATATTGCTGTTCATTTAACTACAGTCTACTTACAATTGTGATTGCTGTTCAGTTAACTATCATTCCATTATAACTGCAATTGCCGTTCATTTATACCCGTGGTTAATTTTCTTGTATGCTAGAATAAGATTACTGATTCAATTACTCTATATTTGCTATGTGGTTACACTTAATTCAGTTTGTTGTTCCTTTATTAGATTGTTGTTCAATTCCTTTATTAGTTGAAGATTGCTGCTCAATTCCTTTCAGTTAAGATTGCTGCTTAATTCATTCTTGTAGATTAAGCTTTGCGGTTCGATCTTTTCAATAGATTTAGTTGTTGTTCCTTTTCTGTTAATCGAATTGTTAGTTCCAGCATTTACTTGATAAAAAGATCTACAACTATAACGAACATTGACTATGATTGATTTTTATTTGCATCAGTTTATAGGGGAAAGAGTTATCATTACTGCATCCTTGACTGATAATTGCTGTAGTTTCTTGAGTGAATGATTTATTTACAAAGCATTTAAGTTTCTTACCATTACAATTAGAGTTTGCTTCCAACATTTATTTGCTTTTGTAAGCACTATACTGCAAACATTACTCTTGAACAAGTGACTGCCTTAGGCTGAGTACACTCTTGAGATAGAAAATTGTACCTGGATTGATAATTAATGTAGGGTAAATAGGGGTTAAAAGACACCTTTTTATCACTCAACATTTTGGCACCGTTGTCGGGGAGAGTGTAGCCATTTGTTTCTTTTGAGAAGAGAGTAGTGTAAGTACCTGCCAGGAGAGAGTTGGGTTTTAAAAACAGAAGGTAAGAACCTGCATACAGAGCATGTAATAACCCTGCTCCCCCACTCGCTTTCCTGTAGATTTATTTATTATTTTGGGTAGAAATAAGTATTTGATTTTTGTGCATGACTAAGCAGAAAAAGCCTGAAAAGATTCCCAAACCACTACCCAAGCCTGATAAAGTGAAGGCACTGGTGAACCTTGGCCGATTGACCTTTATAGACGATATACTTAAGAAAGCAGAATCTCAGCCATCAGTAGGCCCTAGAAAAGTTGCTTCTAGACAACCTACTAGTTCATTTCGGGCCACAGAATCACCATCTGTAGCCTTTGCTGAGGTGCACAGCTAAACAGAGGAGCAAGCTTTTCAAGAAATTGAGAATTCTAGCCCAAAATCGTTACAAGAAGGGAACCTTATTAATCTTTGCGAAGGAAGAGGAGAAACAGGGGAAACTGAAGAACCAAGATCTCCTCTTGGAAGAGTTCAGCCATTAAGTAGCCCAGATAAGGGAAGCACTGTCTCTAGAGCTATAAAAAGGGTCTCTTTCACCTCTAATTACCTCACATTAATATGTCAATCCAGGAGCATTTGGTTATTTCAAAAAGTGACTCAATCTGAGGCTATTTTTCAGAGTAATGCTAGTAGTACAACGTCCTACAAAAACACAAGAGTAAACTAATGCTTGTCTATGACTAAGTTCCTTCAAATGACTAAAGCACACACTCTGAAAGCTAGGAAAATTTATCAGTCAAGGGTTCGACATCAATAGCCCATCCCTTTGGAAACTGATGGAAAGGAAACTAGAGCATGGACCACGGGTCTGGGAGCGAGGCAGTAAATGCGGAGGCTCACTACAGCCACAGATCGTCTCTCACACCAAATGCGAGTAAATGAAACGACAGATAAAAATGGAACGACAAATAGGAAATTGAACAACAAATCTAGAATGGAACAACAATGCTTAAAATGGAACAACAATGCTTAAAATGGAACAACAATTCTGAAATGGAACAACAATCGCTATAACTAAACCTCGCGAGTAATAATCAAACTTTATCCTATCAACTCAAATGCACTCATTGTAATCCAAAACTCCAATATTTCATTCTCCAAGAAAATCACGCAACCAACTAATGGAACAACATTAATTACGAATTATGGAACAACATGTAAAAATAATACACACATAACACTCTGAAGAAGTAATATGATTTAACACCAATCGTCAACAGGAATTACAACTGTGTTTCAAAATGGAACAGCATGAATCCTGAATCATAAAGAACACACCTTTTAGATAATTTCCTTAACACACATACTCAGCATAGAAGCTCCATTACACAATGATAACAATGTTCAATTAAGTCTAATAAGATTGCATCCACTCTGAAAGTATTGATAATATAATGCAGAGTCAATAGAAAGAACATTAACGAACGAATCTTAACAGAGCATGTGATGTAACTTATAAAGCATATCAGATTACCAACTAGTGATGATAAGCAAACCACGCAGAAATCAAATCGTAGTAATACAGAAGCAAGTGTCCTCCGGGGCCGGGCCCTTAGCCTCAAGGGTACACCGCTTTAAGTTAATCCAGACACAGAGATAAGATAATCACCAAGTCTATATTAATGCATAAAATAGAAAGTACAATGAGCCAAGTTCAACGAGACTCTATGATCAAAGTTCAATCTTTAACAAGAAGTTACACAAAAAGCATCCCCCCAGACTAATAGTGTCGTCCCTTTATATAAGGGTAACGGTGGAGATGTCTAAGCAATAAGATAAATAAAGCAGCGATCCCTCAGGATCGAAGATCCTGAGGGATTCACCAAACTGTTAATCCTTAATCACTTCTTTTCTCCTCCGCCGAGCTCGTGCCTTCTCCTCCTTTTCCGGACCGATTTGCTTCAACCTGCTTTGCCTCGTTTGCACTTGGTCCTTCGTCAAAGGGACATCAGTTACCCTGTTCTTATCTTCTTCTTTGGAAAAGCAGCTCCTCGTTTTTACCCTTTCCTGCATAGGAGAATGACAACTATCAGCGGATAAGTCTTGCATACTAATTCCACATATTTTATCACAATTCTCTATTGTTTTCCACATTCATGATGTAAAAGATTCACAATTCCCACTGAAAAGCCAATAAAATGATCATTAAAAACATACATTTTTAGTACTCCACATACCCCCCTGCTTACCCTGTTTCATGCCCTCATGAAAATGTTGTAGTTGACATGCAAAGCAGTGAGAGAATAGGCTAGAGAAGGAATCTCATGTGGAGGCCTATAGCCATGGTGAGTGACTAGGTAGTCGAAGAACTGGCCTGTTTGACCCTCAGGCATCTCATATAGGGCTTGATATCCGGGTGCAGGGTGCTAGATAATTGGACTGTGGAATCTATATCCTAACCAGGATGGCCGTGCCCTTAAAATGCTTTCACCATAGAGGTTCAAACGATTGGCAGATAATTGAAAATTCTCATACTTAAATGGTTCCCTGAGCTGGATGTTTGGATTAGAGATTCGGTACCGGAATTTGGCTGCATCAATGGAAATGTCTTTGATAGAAAGAAAATATTCTAAAATTTGTTGAATGAGTGCCTCGTGCATGGGTCCTAACATTTCGATGACACCCGGAGTTCTCATAAGGTTTCTATGTGCTTTCCATAGCCGTACTGGGTCCCTAGGCTCAACCCTTACCCACAAGTCTAGGCCATTTTCCTGTCTCTGGAAAGTGTTATAGGCTTTGAGCCATTTAATCTGATTAACCCCAAATGAGATGAATGCTTGCAATTGAATGTCCCCAACAAAAGGGCCAGGGTTCAACTCAGTCTCCTGATCTAGCACGAGGTTATGCAAGTAAAATTCACATAGCAATCTTTGGACCTTCACTCCATAATGTTTACAACAATATATAAAATCATTGACAGTATTAATTTGTATCGGGGCGCCTGCTTTAACAACCTTTATTTTTAATTGTAAGTATCATTCCAATAAAAACAGAGCATAGTTTTTGGCAGGGGCCCTACATGCTAAAACGTCATTGTATAAAGAACACAAGATATCCATCTGTTTGATAACAATATCTAGCCTACGGGTTACCTTTGCAACTTTCTCCTGTTCCTTTTTCCACCCTTCAAAGACTTGGCTTTCGGATTGGTTGACGTTCCTTAATTGCTGTTGGAGTTCTTCATACTTCTCACAAGGGACTGTTTGCTCTCTAAGCTTCTCCATTTCTTGCTGAGCCTGTTTCAATCCCTTGTGCAAGGTTCTCGTCTTTGGATCTCTTTTCCATGCACCAGTGGAGGCTGGGAGTTTTACCTGAACTTTCTTATTACGTTGTTTCAAGTTCAGAACCCTTATCACCCCTGAGGGTGGTGCCTCTGTTTGAATCTCCTTGTTGTCCTTTTCTTTTTAACACGAATACCAGCTTGCAGCTGTTCCTTTTCGAATGGAACAACAGTTTGTACCTTAGCATCATTTGGAACAGCAGCTGGACCTTCAGCTTCCTTCGGAACAACAGTTGGGCCTTCAGCTTCATTTGGAACAGCAGCTGGGCCTTCAGCTTCAATTGGAACAGCAGCTGGATTTTGGGCAGGGTTTTGATCAACAGAGTGATTTTTAGTCCTTCACTGTTTTATCCTGCGGTTTCTTACTGCAGTGGTCATATTTTTCTTCCCGGTGGTCTTCCTTGTCCTCTGCCTTGCTTTCAGGATCCTGATCTGCTGGTGGAGCTGGGCTATTATGCTCAATAACCTCCGCTGTTCCTTTCGTAATTCTCTAATTTCCAATGTTTTATTAGAAGGAACAACAGGCTTTTTGCTGCGTTTTGGGCCGTGACTAGTCCCTTGATCTTTCTCCTGGGGTGCTTCTTCTCTGTTTTGTGCTGGCTATTTTGGGGTAAGAACCCTAACTAGTTCTGTGGCTTTGCTTTCTATCCTCACTTCCTCTGGAATTTCTTTTGGTGACGTGGGAACAGATTGTTCCCTCTCAGTGTCTCCTATCTCTTTTTCATCATGAACAGGCAATTTTCCTTCCTCTGCCTCTTCTACATGTGGTTTTTCAGGTGCATCTTCTTCCTGGGGTTTGTCGCAGAGGTATGATGGAGTGGAAGGTTGGCCATACTCACCCATATTGGCCAAGATTGCGGCCAATTCCTCTTCTCCCACTGGGTCCTGTGGTGGACTACCTACCTGCTGTCCCATTTCCTCCTCCTGCCTGGATTGTCCATCTTCTTCCTCAGGATGCTCAGCTTCCATTTTAGGATGCTCAGCTTCTATCTCAGGAGGCTCAGCTTCTGTCTCAGGAGGCTCAGCTTCTGTTTCCGAATGCTCAGCTACTTCATCATTTTCCTCTTCAGATTGTTCAGCCTCCTCGGCCTCTCCTTCCTTTTCTCCTTCAACTTGTTCTTCTTCTATTTCTGGTCGTGAGTGTTGTTCGTCCTCAATTACCACTGGTTGGCTGGTGCTTTCCTGGAGTTTTTCCAGCCTTCCTCTTATCCAGGCCAACCGGACTGATTTTCTACATTTCTTTGGTTGTTCCGGTGTATCAGTGTCATGCTTATGCTTTGCTGATTCCTGGCGTGTTTCTGGTCATTCGGATGTGCTTGCAACATGTTTTTGTTTTCTTAATTCTATGCGTTTTTCCGGACGTTTTGGTGTGCTTAGAGTATGTTTACGTTTTGGGGAAGGTGCTGTCGCTCTCCCCTCAATTATTGCAATTAATTCTTTCGAGTTGCTTTGTTGCTGGGTGAGGCTATGACTAACTATTAGTCGGATTAATCCATGGTGGCTGACAACTGACTCTACATTCAGTGCCTTTTTCAGGCTTCGTGCAACGTCATGGAGTAAATAATTTAAAAGTGCAGGAAGGTTTACAGAGCATTTCTGCTTTAAAACAACTAAGAGTTTAAGGTGTCGTGGCCTTACCACGTATTTTCTACCCTCGCAGGTGATGTAGCTTTGCAATGTTCTTGCTAATTCTGCCCAGGGTTCTCCTAGCATTGCTGGCAGGACTCCCTTCCCTTTAATTGTTAAGCTCTGGCCTTCGTCCTGGAAAATTTCCATGATCTTCTGGAGTCTTTCCTTCTTTAATGTCCATACAGGTCCGGTGGCTGGTAGTCCCGAGACTTCTGCAATTATATCGTCGGTGACTGCTATCCGCTTCCCCCGCACCGTGGAGTGATCCTCCTGCAGGTTCTGCAGAAATTCCATCGCCACTGTTTCATTGGACTCCTTCAGGTGACTGAGATAAGTCAGCCACCCTGCTCTTTCCAAGATCTCCCGAGCTGCAGTGGAGACTGTCAACTCCTGTGGTTCGCTTCAAATTGCCCTGCCTCCCATGGTTTCACTATGGGTTCTCAATGGAACAATAACTGCTTGTGCTGTTTGAAACACATAGAGGGTAATAATCGTCAGATTTAGAAAAACACAGAGTATGCAACAGAAATGACTTATGAACAACAAATTGTATAGAAAAAAATAGAAATGTCATGCCGTTAAACCGTGCCATTTCCTGGTACACTATCTTTCCCGAATAGTGAGCTGACACATAACCCGGGGAATCATGAGGTGAACTTCCCCCCCACAATGCGATAGGCTGCCCCAGCCGTCAAAGAAAGGAGCGGCACCCAATCTGTAACCAAGTCATAAAGGAACAACGTATGAAAATATGCCATGTTTATAAGAACAATGGATTGCCAAAATCGAGGCGTAAAGTTAGATCGCGTATTACATAAGAGGCTACTGTGATATGATGCGAGGCCGGGGGATAGGACGTCTGTGGTACTTGCCAAATCTCAAGTGGTGATTGTCACCTCCTTTGCCATGATTGGTGTAATAAATGTTCATGCGGTATATAAGTCGGGAAGTCATGCATGATTAGTGCCTAAGATATAAGAAACAAAAGAGTATTAGTATCCTACCTATTTGTGTAATTAATGTGACTTCGATACCATTAACAGTGCTCTGCTGTCGACAGGTGTCTATAACCTTGGCAGAGTTGTTTATTTCAGCCCCGGAACCATGATCCTTTATGTGCATATTAAGGAATGTGATGTCAAAGTGTAGGCCATTATGCTGGCTTGGTAACCAGTTAGCCATAATGCCATTCACGAGGAGGGGGCGAAGAGTGGGTAGGCCGGCTCATGATGAGACCTCCTGTTCCAAGGTTTGTTTATTTGCTATACCTTTTGGACCATATCCCTGGTGTGGTGGCCATAGTGGGAATGCCACTTCGCTTCCATCCTCATGATCATGGTAGGCTGGCTCTTGATGAGACCCTCTATCCTGCATTTGACAATTTATAATTCATTTGCTTTTTCTTTCTCTTTTTTTTCTTGATAAAGCACTTTTCCTTATATATCCACAAAGGGTGGTTCAACACTCTTTAAGAGTAGGAATGGTGGAAGAAGTCTTATCATCTCAATAGGAGGCTATAAACCCTTTGCTCTTATTCCTAAAAAAAAATAAAAGGGAATTAAAAAAAGAATGGCATGATAAAGATAACCAATCAGGGCAAAATTAATAAGACAATGACAACAAAAGATAAGTATATCCTTCCTTCTTTCCTCTTACCAATACATAGCCTTATAATGATAGCGATTTATAATTGCTTGATTTCAGTATGTTGTGATTTTGTATTCATTGCATAAGTGCATCGCTTGTCTCTAAAAGACTTTGAAAGAATAGGGGCAAGAAGCATCCTCACTTGGACCAGCAAGAGGTTAGCTGTTTCACAAAGAGAGAAGAAGTATGCTAGAACAATAAAGGAGCATATGTTTCAAAAGTGCAAATGCCGTTCCTTTTGAAAAAGGAACAACAGAACACAGCAATGTCGTTCCTTTTGAAAAAGGAACAACAAAACACACCAATGGCATTCCTTTTGAAAAAGGAACAACAAAAATCAAAATTCTGTTCTTTTTAGAAAAGGAACAGCAAGACAAGCGAACGCCGTTCCTTTGAAAAAGAAACAACAAAAATCAAAAGTGTTGTTCCTTTTGAAAAGGAACAATAGAAAATCAAAAAGTGTTGTTCCTTTTGAAAAGGAACAGCAGAAAATCAAAAGTGTTGTTCCTTTTGAAAAGGAACAGCAGAAAAACCAAAAGTGCCGTTCCTTTTGAAAAGGAACAACAAAAAGATAAAAAGTGCTGTTCCTTTTGAAAAGGAATAGCAGAACAATCAAAAGTGCTGTTCCTTTTGAAAAGGAATAGCAGAACAATCAAAAGTGTTGTTCCTTTTGAAAAAGGAACAACAAAAAAATCAAAAGTGTTGTTCCTTTTGAAAAGGAACAACAGAACAATCAAAAGTGCTATTCCTTTTGAAAAGGAACAACAGAACAATCAAAAGTGCTGTTCCTTTTGAAAAGTAACAACAGAAACATGCAAATGCCATTCGTTTCAGGAACGACAAAAAAATTGAAATCTATATGTGCACAAACGAGTTTGAAGAAAAGAAATTATTTACAAATTGTGAAAAGAAATGAATTCCTTAATGAATTACAGGTGAGGAAGATTTCTCTTCCTCTCCTAAAATCTCCATATCAACGTCTCTGCGTAGCTGTTGGTAGAAGGATTCTTGAGTGAGTGGTTTACGATAGAGATGAACTCGGTGGCCATTCACTTTGAAGGTATATCCAGAACCATCAATAGTGATTAAAGTGATGGTCCCATTGTCATGTACCTTCTGGATTTCGTATGGTCCCAACCAACGAGTCTGGAGTTTCCCAGGGAAGTCCTGAAACCGAGAGTCATATAATAGGGCCCAGTCTCCCTCATGGAAGACTTTGTTTTTGATGAGGGCATCATGCCATTTAGCTCGCTACTGTTGAATCAATGTTGTATTTTGTAGTGCGGAGAGCCTAATTTTGTCCAATTCATTGATATGTTGTAGTCGATTAATCTGTGCCTCAGTTAGATCTAAGCCAACTTCCTGTGCTGTTCATAATGTTTGGATTTCAAACTCTATAGGGAAAATGGGTTGTTTTCCAAACACTAATTGATAAGGTGAGTAACCAGTGGTGCTTCTCCATGTTGTTCTATAGGCCCAAAGTGCTTTAGGTAGTCGGGCAACCCAATCACGCCTATGTGACGCAATGGTTTTTGTTAAGATTGATTCTATTACTTTATTGCTGCTTTTTACTTGTCCATTCGCCTGTGGGTGATATGGAGTAGTAATTTTGTGTTGGACATGATAATTATTAAGTGTTGATGCTAATCTATTGCCAGCAAATTGTGGTCCTCCATCTGTGATTATTTCCCTTGGAAGGCCATAACGTACAAATAGATGGAAGAGGAACTGTATGACAGAGTCCTCTGTGGCTCTTGGCAATGCTTCTGCTTCAACCCACTTGGTGACATATTCTGTTGCCACCAAGATATATGTTCTCTGATTTGATGAGGGGTTGATGGGTCCAACGAAATCAAGAGCCCATCGCTTGAATGGTTCGATGACTAACTGTGGTTTGAGAGGCATCTCGTCAGCTTGACCAGGACGTCCTGCTCACTGGCAGCTGTCACAGGCTTGGACAAATTTCTTTGCATCTCTGAAAATCGTGGGCCAGTAATATCCTGTCTGTAATACTTTGTGTCCAGTTCTACGCTCAGCGAAGTGTCCCCCACATGGTCCGTCGTGACAGGATTTTAGGATGTCAAATATTTCATCTTCTCGAACACATCTCCTGATATGCATGTCTGCCCCTGTATGAAACAAATAGCCCCCAATCCAGGAGAATCGAGTATTCTTCTGAACAATCTGTTTTCGCTCATTAGGGGTTAAGTGTTTTGGTAGTTTACCTACTGTAAGGTAATTGGCAACATCGACATACCAGGGTGTTCAAACAGCAACAACAAACAGATGTTCATCTAGAAATTGATCTTCAACTGCTGCTGCATCAATTGGCTTTGGCATTCTCGAGAGAAAATCAGCTACAGGGTTCTCTTTGCCAGGCCGGTCCTTGATTGTGATATCGAATTCCTGCAATAAAATCAACCATCTAGTTATTCTGGCATTTGTGACAGGCTTCTTTGCTAAGTATTTTATGGCGGAATGATCCGTATACAAAATAACAGGATAGCCTGTAATATAATGTCTAAATTTATTGACAGCATGTATTACAGCTAGGAATTCTTTTTCAGTAACAGTGTAATTTAATTCAGTAGGGGATAAATTTTTGCTGATGTAATAGATAGCATATGTTTTTTTATCCTCTTCCTGCCCAAGGACTGCGCCAATGGCTGTATCTGAGGCATCAGCTGATATCTGAAATGGCAGATCCTAGTTTGGTCCTCGTAGGACTGGGGCTGTGGATACAAGCTTCTTTAAATCCTTGAAAGCACGTTCACATTTTTCTGTCCAAAGAAAATCAACGTTACTAGTTAGTGCATATAAAGGTGCAGCAATGTGTTGAATAATGTTCTATAAATCATCTATAATATCTAGAAAATCCAAGAAAGCTGCATACCTCTGTTTGAGTAGTAGGAATGGGAATAAGCAAAAGTATTTGGATTTTGGCCGGGTCTACCTGAATGCCGACTGCTGAAACATAGTTTCCTAGAATAAGTCCTTCAGTCATCATCATGTAACATTTTTCGTGACTTAAGCAAAGTGTGGTAGCTATACAACGTTGTAGGAATTTTTCTAGGGTATTTAGTGCTGGATCAAAATCATCTCCATAGGGTGTAAAGTCATCCATATACACTTCAAGTCCATCATTTATTAAATCTGCAAAAATGCTAAGGATAGCCCTTTGGAATGTGGCGGGAGCATTACATAGGCCAAAAGGTAGAACTCGGTAGGCAAATGTCCCCCAAGGACAAGTGAAAGTTGTTTTGTCCTAGTCTTCAGGGGTAATCTGAATCTGATTATATCCACTGAAGCCATCCAGGAAGGAAAAGAATTTTTTTCTTGCCAAAGTATCTAGCACTTGGTCTATGAATGGGAGTGGAAAGTGGTCTTTTTGTGTTGCTTTATTGAGTTCCCTGTAATCCACACAAATTCTCCATTTCCCATTCTTTTTTGGTACGACCACAAGCGGAGAGACCCATTTACTGTGAGAAATAGGATAAATAAAATTAACATCTAATAGTTTCTGAAGTTCCGCTTTCACCACATCCTTTAAATGAGGATTAAGTCTTCTCTGCGGTTGACGAACAGGTCTAGCATCTTTTTCTATATAAATGTGGTGTGTACACAAATGTGGGTCAATTCCTTTCATATTAGGGTAATCCCATGCAAATGCCTGTTGATATTTTCTTAATAAATGGATGAGCTTAGTTTCTTGTTCAGATGTGAGTTTGGCATTGATATTTAAAGTTTTTCCCGGTTCAATTTCCACAATTTTACTATTTGCGACAGAAGTAACAGATATTGTTTGATCGTGTGTGTCTTTCATAGGATCTTCTTCTAATTCATTATCAAATGCTACTTCTATCATGTGGCATTGTGTGCAGGGTTCAGCTTCGGTTTGACTAATGAAATTGTTAATGGCATCATCTTCTATTTGGTCTTTAAAATCAAGTGCCTCTTGCAAAGTCAATGGAGATCTAATGTTATCAGTAAGGTATGATACATGATACTTGTTAGTTTTAATTATTATGAGACTTGGTTGTGCTGGAGGGTATCAAACCAAATTCTTAATATCGGGTCCTTTAGTTATGGTCATATTTCCTTGCCGGCAACCAATGTAAGCATCGATGGTGGCAAGCCAAGGCCTACCTAGGATTAGCGGGTGTCCATCAAGTCGGGTTTTTGGATTAATTATCAAGAAATCGGTCAGATATTCCCAGGAATCTACAGAGACCATGACATCGTGTAGAGTACCTTCTGGTCTAATAACAGATCGGTCAGCCAATTCTAACAAAGTAGAGGTAGGTTCTACAGATGTAATGCCGAGTTTTTGACAGGTGGTGGTTGTTAAAATATTGATTGCAGCTCCTAGATCAACTAAGGCATTAGACAAGGTCTGACCGTAAATTTGAACAGTTACAATTGGATTTCCTGGGTCTTCATATTTGATGGGTGTTTCGTTCCCAGATAAGAGATCAGATAAAGTACCGATTACTTGGACTCTTGTATTAGTTGTTATATTCCTCCTTGGTTTCTTTATGCACAATTCTTTAATAGTTTTTTCATATATAGGAATATCTTGAATGGCTTGGAGGAACGGGATTTTTATGTACAAATTTTGTAATTCCCCCAGAATGTCAAAGTCAGGATACTGTAAAGGTTGAGGTATGACTAATCATTCTGGGAACGGGGGAGAGGATGTGGTTGCTTGATTATGAGACTGCTGCTTATTTGCATCCTCTCGTTGGAACTGATGTTCTCCTACTAGCTGATCTTCACTATGAACTGTTTTATCTCCCTCATTTTCAATGCCCAGATCGTAATTGAAGATCATTACACTCCTGCAGGTCAGGTCCTATTTCTGGTGATTCTATGATTTGAAGAGATTGGACCGGTCTGTTATTTGGATTGGGGTTGGGTTGGGCTGGGAGTTGCGGTCTCAAATTAGACCGGGGATTTTGTTGTAGAGCTGGCAGAGTAGGTTGAGGGAGCGGAATAGTTCCTACTGGCTGTTGCATCGGTCTTTTCCAGTTTGTCTGCCAGGATGAACCTTGTGAAGTAGGGGGAGTCCATTGCGAAGGATATGGGCTATTTTTCCAATATGGTGAAGTATAAGGGAAATTCGGCCAAGCAGATTGGTTTGGCTGATTCAGCCATGGGTTTGAAGAAGGAAACGGTGGTGGTGACCAATTCGAGAATGGGGGTGGGGGCTGATTTTGCCACATATTATATTGTTGAGCATTATATTGTGGAGGCTGAAAAGAAGAGGTTGGGTCTGAAAACATACCAGATTGTCTTTGCTGCCACTGGCGGCGCTGGTTGATCAAGTACACCGATTCTGGTTCTTCCTCTGCTTCCTTGTATACTGCTTTTAATCCAGGAAGTGAGGTGCAACTTTTCGTAAGATGATTGTTTGTACAGATGGCACATGTTTGGACTGTATCCAGTGGACACTCCTTGTGACTATGTTTTTTTTCTGCATCAGGGGCAGAAGATTGCCAAATTCTGTTCTGCCTCCATCTGCTTCTGTTTGGCCTGCATAATATCAAGTTGTGTAGTTAGTGTCCCTAGAATATCAGTTTTAAAATTTTCTAATAAATTTCCAATCTCCACACGCGTTACTCCTTCTGTTGCTATCTTATGGTCTCTTGCAAACCGATCATATTCTGCCGGTTTTATTCTTGTGCTGCCTCTCGAACTCCTGATGCATAAATCAATAATGTCAGCAAAATTCTCTTGATAAATATCCCATTTTCCCATAATGTTTAATGTTTCGATCCACTGTTCCTTTATGCCCCTTATCAATGCAGTTTTTAACACATTATCAGGTAAAGGTAGTGATGCATAAGGAGATCTTTGTAAACTATATTGAAAACGTTCCACATATTCTTCTAATGTTTCGTTTGATTTGGCTGTCATTTGAAATATTTCATCTTTCAATTCTCTAGACCTACAATAATCCTAATTTTTTTTAAGAAGGATTCTTTCATCTGATCCCAATTGTTGATGACCCCACCACCTAGTCCCATAAACCATCTTAGAGCAGCCCCCTTTATTGTCGAGGGGAATAATTTCAATTTCTGGGGATCGGTGGTGTAATCATATCCCCTACACAACACATCAAAGTCAAATAAAAATGCATCCAGATCTTCTGATGTAAGACCGTGAAAGGTAGGGATATGTTGAAGAGGGATAGCTTTCATGGGCGCATTTGCTGCCGAATCCACTATAGGATATTGTAATGTAGAGGTTTGAGTATTTGGCTAATTCTGAGCCATGGGATCGAATATATGCCAATAACCTTCTGGGATATCTAGGAGGGTATTCCTAGGTTGAGAGGGAACGATTTTAGCAGGGATAGTTTTAATGGCACTTCGTTTATTTGGGATAAGAGGAATACTTGATGTCTAAGGAGATTGAATTCCCTCAACAATGATTTTCGTAGCGCTCCCCTTATCTAGGCTGTTTAATGGCTGATCTGTTCCAATGGGAGATTTTGGTTCCTCAGTTTCCCCTGTTTCTCCTTCTCCTTCACAAAAGTTACTGAAATTCCCTTCCTGCAATAATTCTGGAGTAGAATTTTCAATTTCCTGAAAGTCCTGCTCTTCAGTTTGACTATGCACCTCAGCAAAGGCTACAGATGGTGATCCTGTGGCCTGAAGGGAACTAGTAGGCTGCTTAGAAATGATTTTCCTGGGACCTACTAATGGCTGAGATTCTGTTTTCTTATAGATTTTGTCTATGAAAGTTGTTCGGACAAGGGTCACCGGCCCCTTAGCTTTTTCAGGTTTGGATGGAAGCTTGATATTCTTTTTTGGTTTTTTTTGCTTAGTCATGCACTCAAATGAACTGCTAAATTCTATTCAATCAAAGCAAGAGAAAATCTATTAGGAAAGTGGACAGTGGAGCAGGGCTTTTACATGCTTCTCACGCAAGTTCTTACCTTTCGTTTTTAAGATCCAACTCTTCCCTAGCAGGTTCGTACACTACTCTGAAAAAGACAAATGGCTACACTCTTTCCCCAACAACGACGCCAAAATGTAGAGCTATAAAAAGGGTCTCTTTCACCTCTAATTACCTCACATTAATATGTCAATCCGGGATCATTTGGTTATTTCAAAGAGTGACTCAATCTGAGGCTATTTTTCAGAGTAATGCTAGTAGTACAACGTCCTACAAAAACACAAGAGTAAACTAATGCTTGTCTATGACTAAGTTCCTTCAAATGACTAAAGCACACACTCTGAAAGCTAGGAAACTTTATCAGTCAAGGGTTCGACAACAATAGCCCATCCCTTTGGAAACTGATGGAAAGGAAACTAGAGCATGGACCACGGGTCTGGGAGCGAGGCAGTAAATGCGGAGGCTCACTACAGCCACAAATCGTCTCTCACACCAAATGCGAGTAAATGAAACGACAGATAAAAATGGAACGACAAATAGGAAATTGAACAAAAAATCTAGAATGGAACAACAATGCTTAAAATGGAACAACAATTCTAAAATGGAACAACAATCTCTATAAATAAACCTCGCGAGTAATAATCAAACTTTATCCTATCAACTCAAATGCACTCATTGTAATCCAAAACTCCAATATTTCATTCTCAAAGCAAATTACGCAACCAACTAATGGAACAACATTAATTACTAATTATGGAACAACATCTAAAAATCATACACACATAACACTCTGAAGAAGTAATATGATTTAACACCAATCGTCAACAGGAATTACAACTGTGTTTCAAAATGGAACTACATGAATCCTGAATCATAAAGAACACACCTTTCAGATAATTTTCTTAACACACATACTCAGCATAGAAGCTCCATAACACAATGATAACAATGTTCAATTAAGTCTAATAAGATTGCATCCACTCTGAAAGTATTGATAATATAATGCAGAGTCAATAGAAAGAACATTAACGAACGAATCTTAACAAAGAATGTGATGTAACTTATAAAGCATATCAGATTACCAACTAGTGATGATAAGCAAACCACACAGAAATCAAATCGTAGTAATACAGAAGCAAGTGTCCTCTGGGGCCGTGCCCTTAGCCTCAAGGGTACACTGCTTTAAGTTAATCTAGACGCAGAGATAAGATAATCACCAAGTCTATATTAATGCATAAAATAGAAAGTACAATGAGTCAAGTTCAACGAGACTCTATGATCAAAGTTCAATCTTTAACAAGAAGTTACACAAAAAGCATCCCCCCAGACTAACAGTGCCATCCCTTTATATAAGGGTAACGACGGAGATGTATAAGCTATAAGATAAATAAAGCAGCGATCCCTTAGGATCGAAGATCCTGAGGGATTCGCCAAACTGTTAATCCTTAATCACTTCTTTTCTCCTCCGCCGAGCTGGTGCCTTCTCCTCCTTTTCCAGACTGGTTTGCTTCAGCCTGCTTTGCCTCATTTGCACTCGGTTCTTCGTCAAAGGGACAACAGTTACCCTGTTCTTATCTTCTTCTTTGGAACAGAAGCTCCTCGTTTTTACCCTTTCCTGCATAGGAGAATGACAACTATCAGCGGATAAGTCTTGCATACTAATTCCACATATTTTATCACAATTCTCTATTATTTTCCACATTCATGATGTAAAAGATTCACAAGTCCCACTAAAAAGCCACGGAAATGATCATTAAAAACATACCTTTTTAGTACTCCACACTGTCAAAATCATCCAGAACAAAGTTGAAGAACCTGAAGAGCTAAGATCCCCCCAGACATTAGTTCAGCAAGGAACTCTCATCATCCCAGACAAAGGAAGTGTTGTTAAGGCCATTCCTACTCCTTCTAGCTAGCCTAGGAATACCCTCCTAGATATCCCAGAAGGATATTGGCACATATTTGACCAAATGGCCCAGAACCAACAAACCCCCTAGACCTCCACACTGCAATATCCCATTGTAGATGCTGCAGTCAATGCACCTATGAAGGACATTCCTCTCTAGCATATTCCTACATTCCATGGCCTAACATCGGAAGATCCAAACACATTTTTGTTCGAATTCAATGTACTGTGCTGGGGGTATGACTATGCCACAGATCCCCAAAAGCTAAAATTATTTCCCTCCACATTTAAAGGAGCATCTTTACGATGGTTTATGGGGTTAGGTGGAGGTGTCATAAATGATTGGGATCAGATGAAAGGTGCTTTACTGAAGAAAGATAAGGATTATTGTAGGTCTAGAGAGTTAAAGGATGAAATATTTCAGATGGTAGCTAGACCTAATGAGACACTAGAAGAATATGTTGAACGTTTTTAGTATAATCTTCAGAGATCTCCTTATGCATCATTAACCTTACCTGACAATGTATTAAAAACAACATTAATTAAAGGAATGAAGGAACAATGGGTTGAAACACTAAATATTATGGGAAAAGGTGACATCTATCAATAAAATTTTGCTGACATTATTGATTTATGCATCATGAGTTGATGAGGCAGTACAAGGCTAAAACCAATGGAACGTGACATGCTCATAAGGGATAGCAAGATCTCCGGTGGAGGAGTAATCCGCGCAGAAATCGAGAATTTACTGGAGAATTTCAAAACTGATATATTGGGGACTTTGACAACATAACTCGATATTATGCAAGTGAAATAGAAACAAGCAGATGTAGAGAAAAATTTGGCAATATTCTTCCCTAGATGCAGAAAGAAACACAACCACAAAGAGTGCCCACTGGATGCAGTTCAAGTCTGCACTATCTGTACAAAAGATCACTCCACAGAGAACTGCCCCTCACTCTCGGGTTTGAAAGAAGTATACAAAGAAGTGGAAGAAGAATTAGAACTGGTGTACCTACTTAATTAGCGCCATCAATGGCAGCCACGACAACCAGGTATGCCCTTTGATTCATCTTCTTCTTTCCAACCTCCACAATATCATACTCAGCAATATAATACAATGTGGTAAAATCAGCCTCCCTTTTCAAATTGGTCACAACAACCATTTCCTTCATCACCATGGCCAAATCAAGCAAGCCAATCTAATTGGCCAAATTTTCCCTACTCTTCACCATATTGGAAAAACAATGCATATCCAACACAATGGTCCCCTCCCACTTTGGAGAGTCAAGCGTGGTAGAAAAATTGGCAAAGACTGATGAATCAACCAGTAGGAACCATTCCACTCCCTCAACCTACACTACTAGCGCCATGTACAATACAACAAAACCCCCAGTCCAACTTAAGACCGCAACTCCCAACCCAACCCAACCCAAACGCAAGTAGTAGACCGGTTCAATATATTCAAATAAATGAAACACCAGAACTAGAAACCGATCTAAGGGAGTGCAATGACCTTCAATTAAGGTTTTGGCGCATTATAGAAACTGAGGGAGACAAAAATGCTTAAGTTGAAAATCAATCACCTGTAGGACAACCACTATAAGAAGAAGATGTGGTCAGACAACAAACTCACGACCAAGCAACCACGTCTTCTCCCCCATTCCCATAATGATTAATCATACCACGCCCTATAGAATATCCTGACTTTGATATTCTGGGAGAACTTAGAAATCTGTGTATAAAAATCCCACTCCTCCAAGCTATCCAAGATATCCCAATATATGCAAAAACCATAAAAGAGTTATGTATAAGGAATCCAAAGAGGAGAATAACAACTAACCAAACAGTCCAAGTAGTTGGCACCCTATTTGATCTGTTATCAGGAAGAGAAGCACCTGTCAAATATGAAGACCCAGGGAATCCTTTCAAATGAATGTACCTTTTCAAATGCCTTAGTTGATTTAGGGGCTGCAATTAATATTTTAACAACCACCACTTGTCAGAAACTAGGCATTACATCAGTGGAACCAACCTCCACCTTATTAGAACTGGCTAACCGATCAGTAGTTAGGCCAGAAGGTACACTACACGATGTAATGGTATCTGTAGATTCCTGGGAATACCCTGTCGACTTTCTGATAATCAACCCCAAAAACCGACTCGATGGACACCCGTTAATCTTAGGTAGACCTTGGCTTGCGACTGCTGATGCTTACATTGGCTGCTGACAAGGCAGTATGACTATAACTAGAGGGACTAATATCAAGAATCTAGCTCTATACCCTCTAGCCCAGCCAAGTGTAACAATAATAAAAACTAACAAACAACCTATATCATTCCTCACAGAAAACATTAGGTTCCCATTAACCATAGAAGATGCCCTCAATTTTAAAGATCAAATAGAGGATGATGTTATTAACAACTTCATTAACCAATCAGAATCCAGATCCCATGTACAATGTCACATGATAGAGGCAGCATTTGACAATGAACTAGAAGAATATCACCTCAAAGACATTCATGATCAAACAATACCCACTACCTCTATTTCAAACAACAAAACTATACAGATTGAGTCAGGAAAAACCTTGAACATTAACAATAACCTGACTCGTGAACAAGAAGAAAAGCTGGTCCAACTACTAAGAAAATATAAGGAAGCTTTTGCATGGGATTATACAGAGATGAAGGGAATTGATCCCTAGCTGTGTACGCACCACATTTATATAGAAAAAGATGTTAGACCTATTTGCCAACCCCAACAGAGACTCAACCCTCACCTGAAATATATTGTGAAATATGGATTACAAAAACTTTTGGATGTAAACTTTATTTATCCAATCTCTGATAGAAAGTGGGTCTCTCCACTAGTAGTGGTGCCAAAGAAGAATGGAAAGTGGAGGATTTGTGTAGATTATAGAGAATTAAAAAAATCAACATAGAAAGACCACTTTCCCCTTCCATTCATTGACCAGGTATTAGACACATTAGTAGGAAAGAAATTCTTTTCTTTCTTGGATGGCTTCAGTGGATACAATCAGATTCAGATTGCCCCTGAAGGCCAGGACAAAACTAATTTTATCTGTCCTTGGGGAACATTTTCTTACAGAGTCCTACCCTTTGGCCTATGCAATGCCACTGCCACATTTCAGAGGGCCATCCTCAACATCTTTTCAGATCTAATACATAAAGGGCTCGAAGTATATATGGATGATTTCACACCATATGGAGATGATTTTGAGCTAGCACTAGACACATTGGAAAAGGTGCTACAACGATTTATTGCCACCAGCCTCTGCTTGAGCCATGAAAAGTGCTATATGATGATGACCGGAGGGCTCATCCTAGGTCATAATATATCAGAAGCTGGAATACAGGTAGATCCTGCCAAAATTCAAATAATTTTGTTAATACCTACTCCTACCATACAGACAGAGGTATGCAATTTTCTAGGATTTTTTGGTTATTATAAGAGATTCATAGAACATTTTTCTCAAATGGCTGCACCTCTATATGCATTGACAGGGAATGTTGATTTTGTTTGGACAGATAAATGTGACCATTCTTTTGAGGATCTGAAAAAGCTTGTGTCAACAACCCCAATGCTCAGAGGCCCAAATTGGGGCCTGCCATTTCAAATTTCATCGGATGCTTTAGACACAGCTATTGGAGCAGTCCTTGGGTAGGAAGAAGACAAACAACCATATGCAATCTATTATATTAGCAAGAATTTGTCTCCTGCTGAGCTAAACTATAGTGTAACTGAAAAAGAGTTTTTAGCTGTAATACATGCTGTAAATAAATTTAGGCACTATATCACTGGATATCCTGTTGTTTTATATACAGAACACTCTGCCATAAATAGTTAGCAAATAAACCTATTACAAACGGTAGAGTAAGGAGATGGTTGATTTTATTGCAGGAATTTGACATCACAATAAAAGATCTACCTAGGAAAGAAAATCTTGTAGCTGATTTTCTCTCATGAATGCCAAAGCCAGTGGACGCAGCAGTGGTCGAAGATCAATTCCCATATGAACATTTGTTTTTGTTACTGTCAAAACACCCTGGTATGCTGATGTTGCAAATTATTTAGCAGTAGGAAAATTACCAAAGCATCTAACCCCCAATGAAAAAAAAATAGATTGTGCAACGTAGTAGTTGATTTTCTTGGATTGGGGGCTACCTATTTCATACAGGGGCATATATGCACATCAGAAGATGCGTTCGTGTTACACTAAAAAATGTCACCATGACTATTTACAGTTAGGATGACTCTATCAACAGTCATGCTACCCTCTTAGGCAAGTCTTATGCCTCTGCTCTCCATGTCAAACTCCCAAAAAGAGAGAAAGTCTTTCTAAATGTATTTATCTCTGGGGACGCAGGTTCTCTCAACCTTACCCACGGGGACGCACCCAATGTTCACAAAAGCTGCGTCTTTGGACGCTCTGTATGTAAAGGGGCAGGTGCGTCCCCCTGAAAAGGTTAAAATGCGCAAGTTTCATCTTTAGAAAGTCACTTGTGGTCATTTCTAGAGCATTCTAGAAGGTTGTTCGACGTGTATTGAGCGCCTCCAGATGGTTCATGCACTCCTACCAAAGAGGAACTTATCCCATCAATAGGGGAGCTATCCCATCCAAAGAGGGGATTATCCCATTGATGGTGGACCTGATTAACTTCCTCTTGAGCACTATAAGTACAGGCATTGGGCCAGAAGGAGAGAAGGTTGAAAGCTACAAATTTCTAAGGGTAAATGCTGCAGGAATTAGGACTCCCATTTAGAAGCTCGTGAGGAGAGATTGCCATCTTTGCTTGTTCTATTTGGAAGTGGGTGAGCTTTGTCAAAGTAAAGGAGAATTCTTGATGGACCCTGGGAGGGACTTGCACAACACCAAGGCTCAGGTTGTATTTGT
The DNA here is from genome assembly GCA_031772625.1 of Pinus tabuliformis. Lineage (NCBI taxonomy): Eukaryota > Viridiplantae > Streptophyta > Pinopsida > Pinales > Pinaceae > Pinus > Pinus tabuliformis. The sequence continues at coordinate 1,268,924,084 of CM062804.1, forward strand.
TCCTTTTGTTACCTATTAATGCAAATGAGTCCATTCTTCTCAATAACTTGTTATTTATGAGTTGTTTCATGTACTCCTTGGTCTATGTGTTAAATATGTTTTATTCTATGAGATTATCAAGTGCTATTTAATTGTTTGATTGTTAGTGTATGCAGGTTTCAAAGTGAAGGAGGAGCTCATCCGGATCAGCGAAGCTGGACTGCTACAACAGCATTGGATTACAGGTAGGATCTAAACACTTGATTTCCCGTATAGTAAATGCATGTTTAGAGAAGGATTGCTCTTGTTTGTCTTGTTTGTCACTAGAGAGTCTTAGGCTCCTAGGGAGGTTGGTTGTGTCCGCACAATCGACTCTTTCTGCCTGACAAATTGGCGACTCCGCTGGGGAATCCATTGACGTGAAAAGCCTTTTCCTTTATGTGAACTTTGCTCTGAGAAAATTGGTTTATTTTTCTGGTTTTGGCTCTGTGACTTTGTCTTTGGGTGGGTTAGCTTAGGATTAGATTCATTTTGGTTTTTCTTGAGTTTTTCAGTAGGACGCACCCTCTGAGTGTTGCACAGTGCGTCCCTGGACGCACTGTCGCTGTGTGCACAGAGCGGGCTCGCACCTGTTCTAACGGGTCACCTGCGTCCCCTGCTAAAATTTGAGAAAATTCCATTTTTTGCATTTTTTGCTCTTAGATTTTGTTTTTTCTTAGTTTTTACTGCCCAGATTCATTAGTCCCTTGTCAAAGATCTTCACCTGAACTTGTTTCGATAGCATTGAGTGTTTTAGTGGATTTCATCGAAGTGTAAGCCCTAGGGTTTGATTTTTGAGTAGGTCTTGTAGTGACTTTGGCAGTAGAAGTTGTCAAGCCTTAGATCTCTCTGGTTTTGTCAGCATTCTAAGAAGTCAGACCTGTCATAAAGTCTACCTGTGAGAGCAACTTACCATTGAGTTGTCTCTTTGGGCAAATTTCGAAGTGCTTGTTGATTAAGTCTTGAATTCCATTTTACAAAAAGAACAAAAAGATTTGAGTTTTGTTTTGACTAGTCTTTTGATTCTGCATTAGCTGGTCCTTGATTTGATTTTGGTCAAGTAAAACAACCTAGAATCATCTTTGTGAGCTTTTGCCTTGTTAGGTTTGCTTAGTTTTCATAGATTTTATAGCTTTTGAGATTGTTTTTTGTTAAGATAGGTTTATATGCTTAATTAAAAAGAGAAAATACAAAAACATCTCCTTTGAAAAGTTTTGTTTCAAGTAGCTTTGAAAAGTTTTGAAAGAAAAAGAGTTTTTTCGTGCACGTAAGGAGTGGTCATGTTTGTATGCTTGAAAAGATAAAGAGAATTGTTTCTTTGATTGTCTTTTCTAAGGAAGTGATTTTCTATAAAATTTGCATCTCTCAACTCTCTTAGTTAAGAATTTCATTGAAAAAGGAAAGTAGCGTAAATCATCTTAGGTGCATCTTTGTAGTGGTTTGAGTCGAGTCTACACACCATTGGTTTCACTTCCACTACCTTTTGTCTTTAAGAAAAACCATAAAATTAACGCTTAAAGTAAAATCGACGTATTAACTTTTATTTACTAGGGCTCTGAAACACCAATTTAGATCAGGCTAGTGTCTTGGAGTAGGTGAGTAATTAACTCTCCAAGACAACAAAACCAAACAAGTAGCTTATCTTGTGATAGAATAAATCCAATTGTCTCACTTGTACTCTGGGAAAGCTCCTCTTAAAGGAGAAGCACGAGCTCGTGTCCGAACCAGTGAGGGGATCAATCCCCCCTCGTTGGGAACGACGCCAGACACGCACGTATTACAAATAGTAAACCTCGGATTAACCATTGTCGAGGAGCCAGGGGTCACTTGTCGGTAAACCTTGGATTATTGTCAAGGAGCCGGCAAGGGGATTGAGCTTGATACTCTGCACTTGCGTGCTGTCGGAGTTTAGACTGTTCCCCCAGGTGCATTTGTTGCGGTTGGTAACCTTAGTGACCATTATCTTTAGGATTCTACCGAGGTGACGGTGGAGGGAAGATCCCACTGTACCTGGAGCAGACATCGGCTAGACTCACTTGGATTTTCTGGGGGGTTCACTTCACTCGAGACGGTTAAAGTGGAGGAACTTGGTCCAGTCTATTCATTAAGCAGGTTGCTTGGGTAACTGTTCCACCCGCCACTTCTGTACTGAATCCAGCGATGTTGGGCTTCATCACCAACTAGCGCTTTCGGTCTGGAAGGCTACTGTTTGTGCTTGGTTTGACGCCCTAGATTCTTTAGGCGTGTGATTCAAATTTGTTTGGTTCTTTAGAGACTTTAGGTGGTTTGATTTGAATTTTTATTTTGTTTTCGTGTGTAGTAGTTAAAAGTTTTTAGCTGTGGCGGAATTACCGAGACAGTCCCGTAGACTTCGGGGCCAGTCTCCAGAAGTTGTTTTTGTGGCCGAATTGTTGAGAAGATCCCGTAGGCTTAGGGGATCACATCCTCGAGACGACCCAGGTAATCTAGAAGGTTTAAAGGTCCTTGTAACTCCTTCTAGTGGCAGTAGAGTAGGTTCACCTGAAGAAGGAGAATCTTCCTTGGTAGTCCATTCAGATTACCAAGGCTTAGAGACAGGTTATAATCCCGGAGCTGTTACAGTTTCTGAGCTTGTTGGTAGTTTTTCGTCTGCTAGTGATACAGGCGAAGAACCAGAAATATCTGAACCTGTTACTCCGACTTCTAGTGTTCCTGATTCACTGAGAATAGAAAGAATTATCACCGAAAATCTTCCTACTGGTTTGATTGCTATCGAAGAACTTGCTCCAGAGGAAGAAATAGGCGTCTCTAACCTTGAAGATCAACTTACTATTGATCTAAGCGAGCGTGAATCTATCTTTTACAGTCCTCCTAGAAGTACTACTTGGTACCTTTCGTTAACCAATTATTTAGACAACTTTGGGCTAGGTTTTTCTACACCTCGTACTCCTTTTCCACCTGGAGGTATTCACACTCCTGTAAATATGACTGGTCCGTCATCCGTGTTTACTCAAAGTCCTGAATCTTTCTTACATGGCGGTCCTTCTGTTCCCACTGGGTATCAATCTCTTTCTGGTACCTTTGCGGGGGCATCTCCTCAACCCGTTGATCATGGGTTATTAGTTGGAAACAGTGGTAATATACCATTGGGTGTAGGAGACATTTACATGATGTCAGGTTCAGTTCCCGTTTCCCAACCTCAAGGTGGCCAATTACCGCCTGGGGGGTAGCCTCAGTTAATGCCTGGGGGGCAACCTCAAGGTACATCATTTGTGTCTGGGGGGCAACCTCAAGGTCAGTACACGCCTATGGGGCAGTACATACCTCAAGGTCAACCCCAACCTCAATATGTACCCCAGGGTCAACCTCAGTATCAATATCAACCTCAAGGATGGCAACCCCAAGGTTATCAACCCCAAGGGTATCAACCTCAAGGGTACCAACCTCAAGGTCAAGGTCAACCCCAGTATCCGTATTTACCTCAAGGTTATCAACCTCAAGGTCAATACTCAGGTCAAGGTTATCAACCACCTCAAGGTCAATCATATGGTCAAGGTATGGGAACTGCACCTTACAATTATCAATCCTATCCTCAATCTGGCTATGGATCTCAGTATCCTCAACCTGTTACGGGTCAATACCCTGGAATGTTAGTGTGGGATCCGTCACAGGGTCAACAGGTGTTGCAGCCAAGTATACAATTGGTACCTCAAGCTGGACAACCCGTAGTTTCTGGTCCACCCCAGCAACCGCAACCCGTCCAGTCAAATGTTCAAACTTCTGTAACTTCGGTAGTTACTCAGCCGCCAATTGCACCTAGTACTCCATCTCAAACGGCTGCTGCAACTACCGCCACATCTACCATACTTACTTCTGGAGTATCGACGGCTCCGGTTTCTACTGTCTCTGTAACCACTCCTCAGACATCTTTACCGTTGTCTGGATCTACGATTCAAACCACGGTCCAGATGCCTGCAGGCCAGCCTGGTATAAGTACGGTTGTCACTACTCAACCCCAATTTGTTCACCAACCGTACCAGGGACAGTACCAACCTGGGCAAGCTGTCCAACAACCGGTTTACCAGTATCAACCGTATCCTGGGTACACTTATCAACAACCTCAACAACCCCAGTACGGTCCGGTTAATCCTGGTTTTCCAGGAGGATATAATATCCCAAATGCGACTCCTGTTCCTAGTTATCCTGGATATCCTCCTCCTGGGGCCGGTATTGTGACCCAGAGTTTTAGAGATCCTAACCGACAGTTACCGTTTATCGCAACTTTGGATTTACCAGACTTGACGCGCCTAACGAACGATCCAATTCAATATCTTCCGTTCTAGCCGCCAATGCCAAATAAGTTGCCTAGCGATATACCCAAGTTCGAAGGTAAGTCTGGAGAGGATCCGTCCAATCACGTGATGAATTACCACCTATGGTGTGCTTCAAATTCTATCTCGGATGATTCGATCCGATTACGTCTTTTCCAGCGTACACTCATTGGTCTCGCGGCCAAGTGGTACATTGAGTTACCACGGGCCTCTTTTTACAATTTTAGCCAGTTAGCTACCTCGTTCTTAACTCACTTTCAGTTTCCGGTCAGATACGATAACGGCACCGACTTATTAACTTCACTAAAACAATCAACATCCACGTATATTTCTGATCACATTCATGAGTGGAGACGTCGAAGAAGGCTAGTGAAAGTTTTTATCCCGGACCAAATCTTAGCTGAATGGTTTGTTAAATCATTATTACCGAAGATTACTGAAGATGTAGCTAAGGCCGGAGTAGTTACTGAGGAGCAAGTCATTGCTCAGGCGCAATACCTTGACTTAGTTTACACTCAGACGGGTACGTTACACGAGAAGATTCCGGATCTTCCAAAGTCGAATCAAATCGCTGCTGCTCCTTCGGGATCTCATGCCGCTGATGGTATGATTGGTATCGTGAATACAAAGAGCAAGAAGAAGTCTTCCAAGGCTTCAACTACTCCTATTATCACTTTTCCCGATTCCCCGACAGGAGAGTCTTCTCCTGAACTTACCGCCGATATTCACACTGTAGAGTCATCTACGGCCAAATCAAAAAACGGCGGAAAGAAGAAAGGAAAGAAGAAGACTAAAGCAGATAAGGCTCCGAAGGAGAAAATGGAAAAGTCGGAAACCAATGACGAAAAGCCCAAACCTCGATATCCTTGTCTTATCTGTGAAGAGGATCATTTTACGAGAGATTGCCCTCATCGGGCCGAGGTTGTGAAAATAGTCAAAGGTTCTCCCACTCCTGCTGTGTTAAAAAATCCATTTCCGGAGCAGGAGAATAAGATGATAGGTTCTTCCTCGAATGCCAGTGAAGAACCCATTTTGATGATGTCTCATGTGCGGATTGCGACTCGATCGCAAGATTATGGTAGTAAGAATCCTGTTGATGGTAAAGAAGCAGAATCTTCTCACTCTAACCCATCAACCTCAGCTCCTGGTTCCAATCCACTACAGATCGAGAAACCTAACCCAGACTTAGTAATTAAACCGCCCGCCAAGGGTGTACTTCGAAGGTCTGCTTTCAATCCACATGCGAGAGCAGCCCAGAATTACAACATTGTTGAGGACTTAGCTGTTTCACCCTCAGCAATGTCGGCGTTAGAAGTGCTGCAATCATGCCCAGCACAACGAAAATTGCTTTTGTCGGCTATAGGAGCTGTTGATGTTCAGGACCCGAATCTAATAATCTTCGATCTAGAAAATAGTACACCACGTCTCCCCCATCAAATGGCTTTCCAAATTCCAGTGATAGTCAAAAACAGGCCTATTCATAGGACTGTGATTGATGAGGGCGCTTCTACGTGTATTATGTCGATTCAATGTTGGAGATCCCTTGGTTCTCCTTCGTTGAACCAATCTCCCACCATCCTTAAGGCCTTTGATGGCCATGGGTTCCGTCCGTTTGGTATTCTACAGGAATTGCCTATAGGGGTAGAAAGTAAAACCGTTAGTCTGGATGTGGAAGTGGTTGATGCCCCTCTAGACTACAACCTTCTTTTGGGTCAAAGTTGGTCATATGCTATGACGGCGGTTGTTTCATCGGTCTTCAGAGTAATTAAGTTTCCACATAACGGTAAGATCGTGACTATTGATCAGCTGACATACTTTTCATCCGACCCAGCCTCTTCAGAGAGTATCCAGCATGTCGGTAAGACGACAATCCCTTATAGGGACGTTGGTGTAGGTTTAGTTAAGGATTCCGGTTTACTGGGAACTTTTCCTCTCCCTCCACTCAGCGTAGAACCTTCATTTGCAACAATTCATATGATTACATCAGAAAACATTATTTATGATGATCCTTGGATTGTCCCATCTGACTCTGAGATAGACTCATTCGGTGATTCTATGCCTTTGAGTCCATCTGAAATTGCTTATGAAGCTGTCATGTCTTTTACCGACTCTCATTCAACTGAGATCGACCAAATGAATGTGGTCAATGAAGAATCACTTTTCACCTCAACCTTAGAACGGATAGCGTTTCCCGAAGTCGTGTCATCTGACGAACAACTTCGCGAAATCCTAAGTGTAGACGATCTACCATGGGAGGATCTCCATCACAGATATTCGTTTTTACCTAAGGATGATGCATTTGAAAATGATTTTTCATCTATCTTTACCACTGAATATGTCGAAGACGCTCAGGATCCAACGAAACATTCTGATTCAGAGTTGAATTTAGGGAATATTTCTCGTACTATTCCCATTGATATTTCAGTGAAGCCCGGAATTGAGGAGAACATTCATATAGGTGCCGCATGTACAGACGATGAAATCCACACTTACAAGGCCCTATTCCAAGAATTCCGCGATGTGTTTGCCTGGTCTTACGAGGAAATGCCAGGAATCGATCCTGCCATTGTTGTTCATGAAATAAAGACCTACCCGGATGCTAAACCCGTCCGGCAACGGTTGCGTCAGATTCACCCTCGAAAAGCGGCTGCAATTAAAGCAGAAGTCGAAAAGCTGTTGAAAGCAGGTTTCATTTATCCGATCCCATTAACGGATTGGGTATCGAATATTGTTCCGGTCAACAAGAAACAAGGAACAATAAGAATCTGTATCGACTATAGGGATATCAATCGAGCTTGTCCAAAAGACAACTATCCTACGCCTTATATCGATCAAATTATTGATGATTGTGCCGGAAGTGAAATGTTTTCCTTCATGGATGGTTTTTCGGGCTATAATCAAATCAATATTCTACCTGCCGACCAACCAAAAACGACATTCATTTGTCCATGGGGGACATTTGCTTATTGCAAATTACCTTTTGGGCTTAAGAATGCCGGGGCCACTTTTCAACGGGCGATGTCTTACGCATTTCATGATATCAAGCACATTGTGCAACCGTATCTCGATGATTTGCCTGCTCATTCATTCCATCGAGCTGATCACCTTGTCCACTTACGCGCAATCTTTATGAGGTGTAGGCATTATCGAATTCGGTTGAATCCCCACAAATGTGTTTTCTGTATAGAAACAGGTCGATTGCTGGGGTTTGTTGTTTCAAAAGCCGGCATTCGCGTCGATCCCTCGAAAGTCGAAGCTATCATCAAATTGCCTCCTCCTTCGAGTTTGCGCCAACTCCAAAGTTTGCAAGGGAAAGCGAACTTTTTACGCCGATTCATCCCAAACTACGCTGAGGTCACTAAAGGTTTTACACGGTTGTTGAAGCAGAATGCTCAATTCTTTTGGGACGAGATTGCCCAACAATCTTTTGATGCACTTAAACACGCGTTGACCCATGCACCGTTGTTGCATCCTCCCAACTACAACCAGGACTACTTCTTATACCTCGCAGCTTCGCATTCCACCATTGGAATGGTGTTAGTTCAAGAAGATGAATTCGGAGCGGAACATGTGATATATTATCTCAGTAGGACCTTAAATCCCACTGAGCTAAAATATTCGCATGTGGAGAAATTGGCCCTGGCAGCCGTTCAAGCTGTCCAGCGTTTTCGTCACTACATTCTTCTCCGTAAAACTACAGTTATTTCGGATTGCAACCCTATGATTTACATTTTGACAAAACAACTGCTAGGGGGCAAGTACTCTAAATGGATCGTTATCCTGCAAGAGTTCGACTTGGAGTTCGAGAAGTCCAAGTCTAAGAAATCCTTAGTTTTTGCGGAATTGATGTGTGATTTCCCGCGTGCTGACACAGAGACTGTGGCAGAGGAGTCCATTGCGGACGAATCTTTGTTTCTTATCAGTACTTTAGATCCGTGGTACGGGGATATAATCATCTATCTCCAAACCCAAACCTTTCGGCCTGAAGCTTCAAAGGCGGAACGTCGAAGAATTCGGTTTCAATCCCAGCAATACAAAATTATTGGAGATACACTTTATCGCCGGGGGGCAGACTTAGTTTTTCGACGTTGTTTAACTCACGAAGAGGCTGAGAGGGTTTTGAATGATTTTCACTCTGGAGCATGTGGCGGTCATATGTCTGGGTATGCCACAGCTCAGAAGGTGTTGCGCGCTGGTTACTTCTGGCCATCTATGTTTAAAGATTGTATCATTGCAGTCCGGAAGTGCCACAACTGCCAAGTGTTTGATCGAAAGATGCGCGCACCACCTGCTCCTCTCCACCCTATAATTTCCGTTGGTCCATTCGCCAAATGGGGTATCGACTTTATTACTTGTAACCCTCACTCGGCCGGGGGGCATGTGTATATCATCCTCGCGGTTGATTATTTCACTAAATGGGCCGAGGCGATGCCTACATTCGACGCAAGCGGCAAAACAACTGCAGTTTTCGTATTCAATCATATTATAACTAGGTTTGGTGTCCCACAAGCAATCATTACTGACCATGGGAGCCATTTTCGAAACATCATGATGACTGAGCTTACAAGCCAGCTTGGTTTGCGCCACGATAGCTCTACTCCTTATTATCCGCAAGCCAACGGTTTGGTTGAGTCTATCAACAAAGTTCTGGTTATCATGATCCGACGAACCATTGGTATTCATCGGTCGAATTGGCACAACATGTTATTTTCGGCGCTATGGGCATACCGAACCTCAGTGAAAACTTCAACAGGGTTCACTCCTTTCCAGCTAGTTTATGGCTTGGAAGCTGTGTTACCCATTGAATGCGAAATCCCATCACTTCAAATGGCTGTCGAATTTCTCCCAGCTACTTCCGAAAAGGAGAAACGTTTATTGTACTTAGCTAAATTAGATGAGACTCGATGTGACGCTGCATTGGCAATCAAGACTCACGCGAAGCGAATGAAAGCTCAGTATGATAGAAATGTGACCCCTCGAAGTTTTTCGGAGGGAGACCTAGTGCTATTATATGATCAAGCTAACGATAAGCTAGGTGCTGGAAAATTCGTTCCTATGTGGCATGGACCCTATATTGTAAAGCGAAAGCTAGCAAAAGGGGCTTATGAGCTGGTAGATTTTGATGGGGACTCTTTGGGTAAACCCAGAAATGGACTTTACCTAAAGAGGTATTATGCTTAAATGGTGGGTATGGAGAAGTTTTAGTTAGGTTAGGTTTTCTTTCTAGCTAGTATGTTTGTTAGTTAGTCAGTGTGCTTAGCTTAGCGAGTGTGTTTTTCGTCGTTATTCTGGCTTATCTTGGTTTTACTCTTGATATTACAGATGTCGACGCCTCTCCAAACATACATTGGATTTGCTGATGGTGCTTGTCGTAGTACACGGAATATCTCTTCCGCAGCTTGGGTTATCTATTCACCCTCTGACGAGTTAGTTTCTATGCATGGGGTAAGCCTCGGTCAAACAACGAACAACATTGCAGAATACAGTGCAGTGGTTGAATTATTATCCGAATCTATTTCATTTGGAATTCGACGTTTGATAGTGAGGTTAGATTCTGAACTTGTTGTATTACAACTTAATAGAGTTTATGCCTTTAGAAATCCTGTGTTATTAAGGTTGTTTTTGAGAATGCGTCTCTTGGAACGTGAATTTGATTACATTGAATATCAGCACATTCCAAGGTCTTTAAATACATTAGCAGATGCAATTGCTTCTCGAGTGTTGGACAGACATTTACGATAAATCATGCAAGTAAATTTAAAAGCATTTCATCACATATGTTAAACAAGATAAGCTGGTAATAGTGATATATATATAGATAGGAGTGTGTCAAAAAATATACATCGTCTTCGATCATAGGTTGAAAAACACCTTATGATCGGCAAAAATGATAAAGTACAAAAAGTCAAAAATGTCACATGTGTCTACAAAGTGACTAGCCAATCACTGGTGGTGCTTCCTATACGACACCACTGCACGGGCTACCTTACGCAAAAATCTCCTAAACGGTCCAGGGACTGCGACTACATAGCGTTGAAGCCTGATAGGAATATCATCCATAGTAGTCTCAGGCATATCCGCCGTCAGACGCTCTAGATCATGCTCCAACTCAGCTAGTACCTCTGCAGCCGCGTCCTGTGGGGCCGGTACTGGTGCAACTGGATGTCTCCTCTCAAAAGGCCAGAGGTTGGCTGGGCGCTGTGGACCAACATCTGCATTTTGAAAATTTTTACTGTCAGTTTTGAGACGATATATATAAAAAACAAAAAAATACATAATTTAAAAACTTGTGAAAAATAAAGTACCTCTGTCGTCCCATTGTTCTCCCTGTGGAAGAACCATGTCCGGATCACCTCGAAAATCTACTCCGGCATATGGAAAGTCCTGGATCGAAAAAACCTGGTCCTCTAACCAGTGAAAATAACTATCAAGAATCGAACAACCGCCGCGCCCTCGTCAGGATGCCGGTCCATCACCGCAACCCATCGTACCAGCTTTGGCTCCCGAGGACCCAAGATATCAACAGTGAGTTGCTGAGGGATCAGCATCGAAACTCTCTCTAAGGCAAAGCTCACGACTAAAAGCCCATATCCAAAAGTTTTCAGTCGTCCGTTCTTTGCCTTAGTCAGTTGGCTCTTCATATTAGCCGACACAGCATCACACCAGTTGAAAATGGTGCCTTGGTAACAGTCAATCGCCATCCGCATTTGGGACCCGGAAGCAATATGTAAAGCGGCTGCGCCGCAAATTCTGGTAACCGTGAAAGCTATAACTTTGAGTTCACGCAGAGTGATGTGTTTGATTTCCACGCCTTTCGCATGGTGTGCATTGGGTGTGCACCAATCTTCCCGGAGACTAACAAGGGATTGGCCACCCGGCCTAGTCTCGGCTAGATTGAGTTGCTTGCCTCTATTTGGCAAGCCAGTGAGAAAGTATACATCAGAGGGCTCTATCTCGAGCTGGTGCCCTCCTATGTAAAAGCATTGCTCTTGAACGTTCCATCTCTCAACCAGCCATTCTAAGAATCTCACCTGAGCCCTCATGCCAGGTATGGCCCAGTATTTGTATAGCCCGCATGCTTTTAGGGCATCAATGGAAGGTTGGTGTTCAATTGCAGCTAAATCAACGTCCTCGTGCTCTCTTTCTCTCCAATCCAACATGGTGAGTGCCCTACACACCAAGAAACAATGATTAGAATTAATTTGGGGAAATTTGAATGGTTGTTTGGGAGGATTGGGGTTTCAAATTCCGCATTCCACGGAGGACGCACCCCGCGTTTAGAACACAGGGCGTCCGGACGCAGCTGGCCTGAAGGCGGGCTGCGTCCCCCGACCATTTTCCTGTATAGGAAAAAGTCGGGGGACGCAGGTCACCCGAAGGGCACCTGCGTCCACCGCAGAGCGCATTTTGAAACCTAAACCCCCCCAAAAAACAAAACTAAAACCTAAAATACAATTTTAATCGGATGAAATTGAAGAGTAGGATGTTGTAAAATACCTGGAAGAGACGGCGTTCGATTCTGACGGTCGGATTTTCCGCAGCGACCACGGGAAGTTTCTTGCCAAAAGCCCTTTTTTCAACCTCAACAGTCAAATGGTAAAAATGACATTGTAAAAAGTCTTTTTATAGGTTTTTTGGATGAATTTGTTCATTTTTCACCATGGAAGGATGTTTTTCGATGTATTTTTGCCTATCTTAAACATGTATGAGTAATGTGTTGTTTTTGTGCAGGACAAAGGGACTTAGAGGGAAAATTGTCATTTTTCACGAACCAAAATATCAGAGTCATCTTTTAAGCCCTTTTCTGACTCCTAAAAAATGAAAAGATTGCCGAGCGTTTCTTTTACACTCGTTAAAACGGAATTAAAAGACGGTCCCCTTATAGCTCTTTTCTGACCGTAGAATCAGGAAAAGATTGCCAGGTTTTTGTCGTTTCAAACTCGATACGGAAATAAAACGACGTGTCCTTGATCGCTTTTTACTTTTCAGGTTAGTGAAACTAATTATGAAAGTACTCCTTGGTCGCAAGATCAAGCGGTTCCCCCAGGTATTATTTTATACTTTTTCGGGCTTGAGGGACACAAATCTACGAAAAAGTTCAACTTGGAGTCTTCTTAAGTTTTCAGACTCTCTAAAATTGAAAAACGCCGAGTTTCTCCTATACTGGGCTCGTTAAACATTTCACAGTAAAGGACCTGTTCAATTACAAACAGGAACGAACCACTCCTTCCTAGGGTTCGAATCAAAACTAGGTTGGACTCATCCGAAGGATGAGCTTATAATCAAGCATATGTTATCCTCCTCAAGCTTGTTAAAAATAAAGAGGTACTTGCCAGAAATGGTGGGGGAAAAGAGAGAAGAATGAGCCTATTTGTTACCTTTTGTCTCAGAAGAAACTTTATTACCACTCTTGAACACGACACTTTTCATTCACCTGGGTTGGGACATCCTTTACCTCACAGTTGATCAAACCACTTTGAAAGTCTTCAGCCGGGTTCCGGGGATTAACTTTGAGTCGTTTATCACCAAGCCATCTGTCGTGTCGTTATGTGTTCAAGAAGTCTGCAAGCAAAACTTTCATCTGCAAAATACTTGTCATCCATTTGACCATCCCTGAGTCAGTCCTTACAGCAACATTTCTTCAACTTGAACAATGATTTCGTGTTGCAGGCTTGCCTGCAACAGGTCACTTTCTATCGACATCAGCACATTATCTAGAGAGATGACTTAGAAATCGTCAGTACCTTGAAGTCTGCATGCATCAATGGCAGGTTTCTCGCCTTTGACGTCAGTTTACATCATTGACTTTCGATCAAACGATTCCGTGAAATGTTCGACATCAACTCATTCATTCACATCTCATGGATTGTACTGGGTACTTTGAGAACCATTGAAATTACTGGTGGTCTCTCTCATGCTTGTTAACAGTTTACATCATCGACTGGTAATCAAGTGGTTTCTACCATGTTCGACATCAACTCATTTATTCGCATGGCTAGAATCGTACCAATTCGAGAAGTAGAAATGAAGACCCTGGATCTAGTTTCCACCATCCAGGCTGCGAGGAGTTTTGTATTCATTATCTAAGTAGACTAATCATAAACAGATGGCTGCGCCCATACTGTGTCTACAAAAGTCTATGATTATGATGTACTGCAAGATCATTCCTGTATCAGAGTAGTTAGTCTGTTAGTTAAAGTTTTAATCTGAGTATGGGAATGCCTACCTCAGTGATGATATAATCTTATACATGTATTTTGTGTTGAAAATTGCAGGTTCTGACCAGGCTCTCCACGAGATAATCCTTGAAATGATAAAGCGCTTCACCCTTCCTAGATAATACAAAACCCTAATCTATTTCAGGCTTTGCACTTTAGGGGGCAATCTGTTACACTAAAAAATGTCACCATGACTATTTACAGTTAGGATGACTCTATCAATAGTCATGCTACCCTCTTAGGCAAGTCTTATGCTTCTGCTCTCCATGTCAAACTCCAAAAAGAGAGAAAGTCTTTCTAAATGTATTTATCTTTGGGGACGCAGGTTCTCTCAACCTTACCTGTGGGGACGCACCCAATGTTCACAAAAGCTGCGTCTTTGGATGCTCTGTATGTAAAGGGGCAGGTGCGTCCCCCTGAAAAGGTTAAAATGCGCAAGTTTCATCTTTAAAAAGTCACTTGTGGTCATTTCTAGAGCATTCTAGAAGGTTGTTCGACGTGTATTGAGCGCCTCCAGATGGTTCATGCACTCCTACCAAAGAGGAACTTATCCCATCAATAGGGGAGCTATCCCATCCAAAGAGGGGATTATCCCATTGATGGTGGACCTGATTAACTTCCTCTTGAGCACTATAAGTACAGGCATTGGGCCAGAAGGAGAGAAGGTTGAAAGCTACACATTTCTAAGGGTAAATGCTGCAGGAATTAGGACTCCCATTTAGAAGCTTGTGAGGAGAGATTGCCATCTTTGCTTGTTCTATTTGGAAGTGGGTGAGCTTTGTCAAAGTAAAGGAGAATTCTTGATGGACCCTGGGAGGGACTTGCACAACACCAAGGCTCAGGTTGTATTTGTTCCTTTTGTTACCTATTAATGCAAATGAGTCCATTCTTCTCAATAACTTGTTATTTATGAGTTGTTTCATGTACTCCTTGGTCTATGTGTTAAATATGTTTTATTCTATGAGATTATCAAGTGCTATTTAATCGTTTGATTGTTAGTGTATGCAGGTTTCAAAGTGAAGGAGGAGCTCATCCGGATCAACGGAGCTGGACTGCTACAACAGCGTTGGATTACAGGTAGGATCTAAACACTTGATTTCCCGTATAGTAAATGCATGTTTAGAGAAGGATTGCTCTTGTTTGTCTTGTTTGTCACTAGAGAGTCTTAGGCTCCTAGGGAGGTTGGTTGTGTCCGCACAATCGACTCTTTCCGCCTGACAGTTCGTGAAGACGAAATATTTGACATCTTGAAAGCTTTTCATGACAGACCGTGTGGCGGAAACTTCGCAGATTGAAGGACTGGTCACAAGGTTTTGCAAACAGGTTATTACTGGCCCACAATATTTAAAGACGTTAAGAAATTTGTTCAAGCCTGTGGCAGCTGCCAAAGAGCAGGACACCTTGGACAGTCTGACGAAATTCCTTTAAACCCATAGCTAGTAATCAAACCATTTGAGCATTAGGCACTCGATTTTGTTGGTCCGATCAATGCATCATCAAATTAGAAAACATACATTCTAGTAGCAACAGAGTATGTTACAAAATGGGTTGAAGCAAAGGCACTTCCAAGAGCTACAGAGGACTCTGTGATTCATTTCCTGTTCCAAATATTTGTACAATATGGCCTTACGAGGGACATAATCACGAAATGGAGGACCATAGTTTGTAGGTAATAAAATCACTACAACATTAAAAAACTATCACATTCAACACAAAATTACCACTCCGTATCACCCACAGGCAAATAGCCAAGTAGAGAGCATGAATAAAGTAATAGAGGTAATATTGACAAAAACCGTTGCATCACACAGGCGTGATTGGGCTTCAAGATTGCTGGAGGCCTTGTGGGCATATGGAACAATGTGGAGAAACACCATCGGTTATTCACCATATCAGCTAGTATTTGGAAAGGAACCCATCTTTCCAATAGAGTTCGAAATACAAAAATTAAGAACAACACAGGAGATCAGTCTGGATTTGAATGAGGCCCAGACTAACAGATTATAGCAAATTAACAAGCTAGATGAAATTAGGCTCTCGGCTCTTCAACACACTGCATTAATCCAATAGCAGAGAGAAAAATGGCATGACGCCCTGATCAAAAATAAAATCTTCCACGAAGGAGATTGGGCACTCCTATACGATTCCAAGTTTTAGGATTTTCTGAGAAAACTTCAGACTCGATGGCTTGGACCATATGAAATCCAGAAAGTGCATGAAAATGGCACCATTACTTTGACTACTATTGACGGATCTGGACATAGCTTTAAAGCAAATGGCCACCAAGTGCGATTGGACCATAAACCACTTATTTGGGAATCCTTTTACCAGTAGCTCTGGGAAGATTCTAATATGCAGATTCTTGTTGAGGAAAATAATCCTTCCTTGAAATTGGTTCACTAAATAATTTCATTGTTTTTAAATTTTGTACATAAGTTTTTCTTTTCTGCTTGTATAAACTACTTTTTGTAGAGGTTTTTCCATTTCTGCATTCTTTTGCATTCTTCTATTCCTTTCTGAAGGAACAAAATTCTAGCCTTTTTGTTGTTCCTTTCCGAAGGAAAAACACTTTTGCATTTTGTTGTTCTT
Source organism: Pinus tabuliformis (assembly GCA_031772625.1). Taxonomy (NCBI): domain Eukaryota; kingdom Viridiplantae; phylum Streptophyta; class Pinopsida; order Pinales; family Pinaceae; genus Pinus; species Pinus tabuliformis. The sequence goes on from CM062804.1 coordinate 1,268,940,219, forward strand.
TTCCAAAGGAACAACATTTCCACATTTTTGCTGTTCCTTTCCAAAGGAACAACACTTTTTAGTTTTTTGCTATTCCTTTCCGAAGGAACAACATTTTCGCATTTTTGTTGTTCCTTTTAGAAGGAACAACACTTTCATTTTTCTACTGTTTCTTTTTGAAGGAACAACACTTTCGCATTTTTCTATTCCTTTTCGAAGGAACAACATTTCCGCATTTTTGCTATTCCTTTCCAAAGGAACAACACTTTTGTTTTTCTGTTGTTCCTTTCTGAAGGAACAACACTTTCGCATTTTTCTATTCCTTTATGAAGGGACAACATTTCCGCATTTTTGTTGTTCCTTTCCGAAGGAACAAAACTTTCGTTTTTGTTGTTCCTTTCTGAAGGAACAACACTTTCGTTTTTTGCTGTTCCTTTGCAAAGGAACAACATTTCCGCATTTTTTTCGTTCCTTTCCGAAGGAACAACACTTTCGTCAGATTGTTTTGTCATTCCTTTTAAAGGAACAACCCTCCTTTACATTTTTTCTTTCTGCTACTCTTTTCGAAGGAACAACAATTTTGATTTCAGATGATCTTAGGCTGTTCCGCCAAAGGAGCGGTATTTTATTTCATGCTTGCTTTATTTTCTATTCCATTTAAGGGACAACTACTGTTCCTCTTAAGGAACAACAGTTCCGAGTGTATTTTTTTCTTCTTTTACTTGCTGTTCCTCTTTAAGGAACCACAATTTTTGCATGCAGATGTTCTTTTGCTATCCCTCTTAAGGAACAACGTTGTTCCATCTAAGGAACAACACTTTTTGAGTGCATTTTTTTGTTTTTGTGTGTGTGTGTGGTTTATCATTTAGAGGATTTTTGTGAATGATGGTTCATTTAAGGCACACCTATACATTTATGCAAGAATACAAAAACTAGAGGATATTGAAATTATCAAACCAAAGAAAAATCGTTATCTTTAGAGAAATTGCTTTGAATCGATAAAGAAAAAAGAGGAAAGGACACAAATATTTATATCACTTTGCTATCTTTATTTTCACTAAAACCAATTTGATTGATTATTTTTATCATGTTGGTTCTTTCTTAAAACTTCATAATTCTCTTTGATCATTATTATTGAATAAGAATAAGGGCATATTTTCTTCTATTGAGATGTTCAGACTTCTTCCACTATCCCTACTCTTAAGTAGTGTTGAGCCACCCTCTGTATATAAATAGGAAAGTGCTATATAAAAGCATATATATATATATATATATATATATATATATTACTAACATGATTTGTCAGATGAAGGATAGGGGGTCTCATCAAGAGCCAGCCTACCATGATCATAAGGAAGCAAGTGAAGTGGCATTCCAAATATGGCCACCACACTAGGGATATGATCTAAGAGGCATATTAGAAAAATAAAAAAGTCCTTGGAATAGGAGGTCTCATCACGAGCTGACCTGCCCACCTTTCACTCTTCCTGGTGAATGGCATTGTGATTCATTTGGTTATCAAGCCAGCACAATGGCCTCCATTCTGACATCGCTTAACACTTTCCTAGGCATATACAAAGGATTATGGTTCCAAGGGTGAAACAAGCAACTTTGTCAAGGTTATGGACACTTGTGGGCAATAGAGCTCTGTTGATGGTATTGAAATCATACTTTTTATACACCAATAGTCATTATAAACTCTTCTTCTTATATCTTTATATTGATTTCAAATGAGATTATGTTATATAACCCTTTCGAACCTTTTATACATGAAAAATCATTTATAAATCAATCATAATAGTTAAAGTGGATAATGACTGCATAAGAACTTTTACTTACGTCAACTGTCCTATCCTCTATTTTTCGCATCATTTCATGGCATTTCCATATCTATTTGTGATTTCCATCATAAGCCTCGATTTCAATAATCTGCTGATTTTTGTAATCATGTCATGGATATATATGCCGTTCCTTTATTTTACTGTACGACTGCAGTCCAGCATGCTGCTCCTTTATTTGCCAGCCGAGGACGACCTATCACATTTCAGGGGGGCGTGGGTGACCTCCATAATACACTAGCATACGTGTCAATTCCTTATTTGGAGGTACTATGACTCCATCAAAACTCGGGAATAACAAGTTTAACGGTATTGATATTTCCCAATATGCACAACTTGCTGTTCCATCGCCGTTTCTGTGTTTTTGCTCTGTAAAAATTTAACAGTGTGCTAAAGCTTGAACAGCTTGCTGTTCCATCATCATTTCAGTGTTTTTTCTCTAATTAACAGTGTGCTAAAGCTTGAACGACTTGCTGTTCCATCATCATCTCTGTGTTTTTGCTCTGTAAAAAAGTAATAGTGTGCTAAGCTTGAACAAAATGGGAGGTAGATCAATACGCAGTGAACCATAGGTGTTAATGATCTCCGATGTCGCACGTGAAATTTCAATGAGAGAAGGATGGATTGCATACCTTAACTGACTACAACAATCTAATGAGATGGTGGCTATTGAATTTCTGCAGAATTTGCAGGAAGATCATTCCATGGTGAGGGGGAGACAAATAATAGTAACAGATGCAATGATTGCTGAAGTATTGGGACTGCCGGCTATTGGACCAGTATGGACCCAGAAAAAAATGAGACTTCAAGACGCTACAACCATCTTGCAGGACAAAGGACAGAGCCCTACTATCAAAGGAAAAGGAGTTCTACCTGCAACCTTGGGAGAACCATGGGTAGAATTAGCCAGGATTGTGCAAAGCTACATCACCTGTGGTGGCAGAAAAGACATGGTAAGACCACGCCATCTCAAACTGTTAGCTGTATTAAAACAAAAATGTGCTGTGAATTTTCCCACATACTTAAATTCTTTATTGCATGATGCTCATTGAAGTATGAGAAAATCTCGACATGTAGAAACGGTAGTAAGTCATCACGACTTAATTCGGTTAATAGTCAGTTATAGTCTCACTCAACAATAGAGTAGTTGGGAAGAATTGATATTCTCAATAGATGGGGTATTGGCCTTACCAACCCAGAAACAAAAAAGAATTGCTAGCACATCACTTGGACCACAGAAATGCAGATAATTCGCCAGAGTGGGGAGAAGCAGAGGAATGTTGGAAAATCCATAAGAAAACGGTTGCCAACCATTAGAGATACGTGACTCAAAGGATGAGAAACCCCCACGACTTGAAGGAGGGGAAAGCTAATAAGGATAAGAATTAGAAGAAAATATAGAAGAGGAACCGGAAGAGGAAACTAAACACTCTGGCGAAGATGAAGGGGAGGAAGCAGAGAAACCCAGCGAAAGCCCATTACAAAACCCTCTGCAAGAAGATGAATTGGTCCAAATTTTGGCCAACATGGGTGAGTACATCTAGCCCCACAGTCCACTCAACCTCGATATTGAGGTAGAACCATCACAGGAACGCTCTGCTCATAGTAAGAGTGCATCTGAGGAGCTGAATGGTGAGGAAGAAGAAGAAGGGAAATCACAAGAACACTCTGCTCAGAGTGAGAGTGCATCCAAAGAAATGAATGATGAAGAAGAAGTAGAAGCAGAAACTGCCTGAGAAATAGTAGATCAAACCAGGGTTTCCACCCCTGAGAAACCGGATCAGCAAGACATGAACACTGAAGAAGTGTTCCAAGCAGAAAACATGGAGATAAGCTAGGGCGAGGGTACAATCCAAAAGCCCAAGCCTGAGAGAAGAAACAACTATTCCTTCGAAGAAAACGAATGAAATCAAAAGGCTGTGAAATGAACAGCAAAGACTACTAAATGTAGTGAAACAACTCAAACAACAAATAAGGATTCTAAAAATGGGGAGAATCTCAAAAAGAACCCCTGGAGCAAAGGATGCGGCCACCCAGACGAAACCCCATAGAATGAAGACCAAAAGGATTCAAACCAAACCCATTTTCATTCAGGACCACAAGGAACAGCGTGCGGCTGTTACAAACATAGAAGCCCAAACAGAAGACACACCAGTGTGTAATAAGGACGTCCAAATAGAGGCATTGTGCTCTAGCATCACGACTGACCAAACAGTTTATGAGAAGGAAGCATAGACTATAGGAACCAGATGTCGCAATAAGGAGATCCAGGTAGATCTCCAGCCAAAAAATGTTTTGATGGACAATGATCCGAGGATAGTGCGACTTCAAAAGGATCTGGCACAGGCCCAACAAACAATAGAAAAGCTCACAGAGGAAACTGTTCCTCAGGAGAACTATCAACAATTACAGCAGTAAGTAAAGAACATCAATGCATCGGAGAGCGAGGCATTTGATAGATGGCGGAGGGCAGAGGAAAAAGTTAAAAAGGTAACCAATAGACTAGACAGAGTTATGAGTCAAATGGATACCCTATGTTCTCTATATACTGATGTTCTAGCATGTAGGGCACCTGCCAAAAATTACGCTTTGTTTTTGATGGAAGGTACTTGCAATTAAAAATTAAGGCTGTCAACGTAGGGGTGCCTATAGAGTTAAACACTATTGATGATTTTATAAATTGTTGTAAACATTATGGGATGAAAGTCCAGTGATTTCTATGTGAGTTTTATTTGCATAATCTTGTGTTGGATGGTGAAATGAAAGAGAACCCTAGTCCTTTTGTGGGTGATATCCAGCTTTAGTCATTCATCTCTTTTGTTGTTAACCAGATAAAGTGGCTTAAAGCCCATAATACCTTTTAGAGACAGGAGAACAGGTTAGATCTGTGGGTAAGGGGTGAACTAGGAAACCCATTGCAACTGTGGAATAAGCATAGAAGCTTAATGATAAAGAAGGGTGTGATCTAGACATTGGGACCCATTCACACATTTGTTGTCCAGCAAGGGGTAGAATACTTCTTAGCCATAAAAGACCTTTCCACACCAGCAACCAAACTCTGATACAAGACTTCCAATCGGGATGTTCAAGACAAAGAGCCATTCAATTATGAAAATTTTAAGATAGCTACTGATCTCCTGGTCACCTATGGTAACCTCATCTTGAGAGAAGGTTCGTATTGGTTAGGCTGTAGGTTTCGAAGTCCAATCATATGGTATCTTGCACCAGGGTATAAGGCCCCATATGAATTGCCTAAAGGCCAGAGAGGGCATATTTTTGAATTTTTAGCTAGAAATCATGGTTTTATACCACTGCATGAAAATCCTTCTCCAGCCTATTCCCTAACTGCCTTGCATGTCAATTACAATGTTTTCATGAGGGCATGAAAAAGGGTAAGTAGGGGGGTGTGTTGAGAATTGAAAAAGGTATGCATTTATCATTTACTTCTTTAGCTTTTCCTTTAAATCACAACTTCTTTACATTCTAAGATGGTAATATGTTAAAGAATTATGATAGAATTAAGGAGATTTGTGATTGGTGCAAAATGACTAATTATTGTCTTTTTCTATGCAGAAAATGAAGAAAATGGAAAATCACTATTTAGGAGGAAAAGACCAAGCAGATCCAACTGTTTCCCCTTTGACAAGAAGCCGTATCCAGACGAGGAGATCAAGATCGGAGTGCATGACCCAGGAAAAGGAAGAGGAAACGTGGTATTAGCGCAATAAGATGAAACGATAACTGAAGATCAGAGATGTAGCAAATCCCTCAGGATCCTTTGATCATGAGGGATCGCTGTTTCAAGGCTTATCGGTACTCTTGATACTTCCGCTTGGCCATTATAAAAAGGGACAAAACTGGTAGCCCTAAGGGCAAATTTATTGTCAATTTGTAGAACTTATTGTTGTACTCTTAACTTTGATCATTGAATCTCTTTAAAGAGCGATAGCTGTAACTCTGCCATTTATGATTAATATATAACTTAGTTGTTGTTCCATTATCTGATCCTGGAGTAACCACAACAATGCTTCCCTGGTGGCTAAGGGCCTGGCCCTAGTGGATCACTTGCTTCTTGTATCATTATTTTATGATTACAGTCGTGTGTGATTTGATTTTCTTTGCATTTCCTTAACTTGATTTATTCAGTAATCTTTCGTTTCTGAACATTTCATTGAATTTCTTTGTTATATTGGAATCGTAAGTGGATAGCAAGATTGTTATTTACAACTGGAAAGGTTATGATGTTCCTTCTCAAACAATATTGTATTGTCTAATTCATATTCTGCTATTTATTTACAATTGCTATTGCTGTTCATTTATAGATTGATATTGTTGTTCATTTAACTATAGTCCACTTACAATTGTGATTGTTGTTCAGTTAACTGCCATTCCATTATAACTGCAATTGCCATTCCTTTATACCTATGGTTACTGTCCTGTATGTAGAAATTTCACCTATAGAACAAACCAATGTATGCAATGTCCTAAAGCATAATACTGGTTCTACTTCTACAAAACATTAAGTGGAAGCATAATCGAATTCATGAGCAAAATCAAGTATAAACATGCATAACTAATCAAGAGAAATAATCACACATAATACAAGATATATCCAGGGGAAAGCACCAGCATAAAACCATAACCATGTATTATCAATCAAGTGGAAATCCTCTTTACAATACAAAAAGAATTAGCTCTCAAGCTATTCAGTTCTCAATGAACTATGAAGATATGAAGATATGTCTCATGAACCAACTAAGCCCTGTATATAAAGGCTTTACCTATGGTCCAATCCCTATTTCCTTGCACAATTTGCTTAGGAAATAATAGCCAAAGCATATGCAATTAATTCCAAACATACCATTCAACCTATGGTCCAACTACACAATCCTTGAGGACACTAGTTTCTCAACCATGCAAAAACTACTTACTAGAAATAGTCAAGCATCTGATAGCACATTGTCCCACATCTGATCTCAACTGGGTCTTTGATAGAGCTGACATGCAAAAATTATCCATGAGTGAATTCTCAGTTATCTAAAATAATAGTTGTCACATGCATGCAAGCATTAACAAACTATATTTTATTATTTTAGCAACTTGTTAAAATAATCTAACTAGACTTGACTAGTTAGACCTAAGTCAACTGATTCTCTCATTATAAAACTTATACTTATTCCCTCAATCAGTGGAGTAAATTAAGGATAAATTCCTCAATCAGTGGGACAACTCATTTGCATGCTCACAAAGATTTCAAATTCGAATTTCCTTAACTAATTAACTCAACTGAATTAATTAATTAATATTTCCAACTGCTGTTAAGACCAAAATTAGTTTTACTTCATATAGATAGACTAGGGACCGCTATAAATAGGAAGGGACCCATAAATGCTATTTTTATAACTTTCTATTTTTAGCAGTTTCACCTCTCACCCAATGTGGCCAATGACCTCATTGGCCAAAATTCTATTTTTAGACATGCTATTTTTAGCAGGTCTATTTTTAGCACATTCTAAATTTAACATTTCTTGTTGCACATTTTTCAACACTGTATGAATAATATTACTGATTCAATTACTCTATATTTGCTGTGTGGTTACACTTACTTCAGTTTTCTGTTCCTTTCTTAGATTGCTGTTCAATTCCTTTATTAGTTGAAGATTGCTGTTCAATTCCTATCAATTAAGATTGCTGCTTAATTCATTCCTGTAGATTAAGCTTTGCGGTTCGATCTTTTCAATAGATTTAGTTGTTCCTTTTCTGTTAATCGAATTTTTATTTCCAGTATTTACTTGAGTTTGGATAAAAAGATCTACAACTGTAAGGAACATTGACTACTGTTGTCTAGTTCTCAGATTGAGATCTTGTCTATGATTGATTTTTATTTTCATCAGTTTATAGGGGAAAGAGTTATCATTACTGCATCCTTGATTGATGATTGTTGTAGTTTCTTGAGTGAATGATTTAGTTACAAATAATTTAAGTTTCTTGCCATTACAATTAGAGTTTGTTTCCAGCATTTATTTACTTTTGTAAGCACTATACTACAAAAATTACTCTTGAACAAGTGACCGCCTCTGACTGAGTAAACTCTTGAGATAAAAAGTCATACCTAGATTGATAATTAATGTAGGGTAAATAGGGGTTAAAAGACACCTTTTTATCACTCAACACTATGAACAAAAGGATAAGAATGAACCCTCACTGTTTTCAGCTGCACACACTTGGTACTACTTCTGAGACACCATCAACGGATATATTACCCTGTGAGGAGCTATGAAGATAATACATAAAGTGGACCATGCTACGACAGGGAGGGGACCAAGATGTGTCAGAGTTCACAAATGTTTTCCATACCCTTTGCACGAAGCTGGGTATCAAGGATTTTGAGTGGAATTTGGTACTCAAGTACCGCAGTTGTCTACACAAGTACATCTAAGAAGAGATGGAGTTCCTGGACATTTCCTCACTTGGCACAACATACCAATACGATGTCAAGATTTAGTAGAAGCTTAAACACAAGAAGTGGGACATTGGATCTATGAATCTGAAGCAAGGAAAAGGCACCCCCAAACCACAAAGCAAGGTACAGAGCCAAGGTGAGGCTATCGAGGATAACCTGTTGAAGTTGGAAGCAAATAGAAACACCACGAAGACAAAGAAGGACACGGGAAAATGGTGTGAGTTCCATAAGAGCTCCACTCACAACACAAGTGAGTGTTGAGCCACACAGTCACTGTTGGTCAAGCTGAAGGCCTTCGAATCCGACACATGTTCCGACACTGAGTCAGAACCTAATAAGGGGAATGGAAGAGGGAAGTGGACCATTGATACGGAGCCCAGTGCCACTCTGGACACCACCAAGATCCAAAAGAATGAGCCTAAAGATCCAGAGGAGGGTGGATGCCTCTTCCACTCACAAATGTGGGTGAAGGGTTCTCCGTTATAGTTCATTTTCAATAGCAGGAGCCAAAATAACCTCATTTCAATAGAGGCCATTAATTGGTTGGGCCTAAAGACTACATCACATCCACATTCATACACCATCAGGTGGCTTCACCAAGGACGAGATCTTCGCGTCGGCCTGCAATGTCACCTTCCCTACATCATCAATCCCTTCATGGATTAGGTATTGTGTGATGTTTCTCCTTTTGAATTTTGTGATGTATTATTAGGACAACCATACTTGTGGAGGCGACATGTTGTATACGAGTCTAGACCCCACTCTGTGATTATTACTTTGGCCAATAAGTTGTACAGGATACCGGAGGTAGCCCCGCCTACTACCATCTCTTTGATCACTGCAAGGCAATGCAGTAAGATCATTTCCAATACCAGGAAATTTATTTTCCTTATGATTCATCCTCAGGCAAGAACAAGTTAAGGCCACAACTTCTATATAAGGATTCTCCACACAACAGTAGCAGATGAACAAGGTCGTGGAGGAGTACAAGGACATTTTCGCCTCACCTATAGGGGTACCTTTGCACTGTTAGGTCAAGCACTCCATCGATATGAGCCTGGGTGCATCATTTCCCAATGCATCGATCTATCAACACTTTTTTCTAGGGAATGATGAGATCAAGAGGTAGATTTAGGAACTGTTGCAGAAAGGGCACATTAAGCCAATATCCTCACCCTGTGGGAGACCAATTATATTGGTATAGAAGAAGGATGTGACCTCGAGACTCTGTATCGACTATTAGGCACTAAAAAAGATAATTTTTTGGAATAGGTATGTTGGGCATGGAATCCCCCCCCCCCAAGGCATGTTTTGGGGCTTAAAGCTCAACTCTGGACCAAATCTTGTTGTAAAAGCTCCACGAATTGCAGGCGCGAAAGTATGATAGAGTCACAAGGTTTTCCGCCCTAGTTTTGTAATTTAATGTTGGCTGGATAGACCCATCCATGGTTCGCGGACTATGGGATTGTATAAATAGAGCAAGGCTCTAAGTGTAAAAGGGAATGAAGAACTAAAAAAGAAGAAAGAGAAGTCTAAGGGGTTGAGTAAAAGTATAAAGTGTGTATGTGGGTCGTAGAGTAGGAGAAGGCTTTGCATCTTAGCGCACAAGGCCTAGTAGTCTGCAGCTAAGTGCGCGGGCCCCTGTAGCTGAGTGCGCAGGACAGGTCTAGTATGTAACCAGTGGAAAATCAATAAAGAGAAGTTTGGTTATAATCATGTGTATCTGTGCTTGGGCTAATGCATGATTGATATAATTTTCAAATACACTATTTATTTACTGTGCACACCTATATGAATGTTTTGTATTGTTAAGGATAACTTAAAGACATTTAAGTAGGCAAAGATTCTTAACTAAACATTGAAGGATAAATAAAATCTCGAGTGATAACACAGAGCGCGGCATAGCCCTTGGTTAGGGTTGCACAAAGACAGGGTATCAGGATGGGAGGCATAGAAGGTGCATGAAGCCACATACACGCAGGTACAGAAAAAGGACCAGTCAAACTCATCAGGCATCTCCAAGGTGCAGAAGCCTAGTTTTAGCACCCTCACATACTACTTGGGGTGAGAGCTCAGTTTGTGCTCCGCGGACTGTTGCCGAAAGGGCCAGTGATATGAGGATTTGTTTAGCTAATTAACTCTGAACCTGGGTTAGGCCCCAACAAACCAACCAATGGTTCTATTGTCGGGATCGAGATCTACATAGAGATGCCTAATGTCGTATCACTAGAATCCGACCAAGAAAGAAATTGAAGAGTGGTTAGACAGAAAGATTCATGAGTTAGTGGCACAGGAAAAAAGGAGTCCGCGACTATCAAAGGAAGAGTGGTTTGACTGCTACTTGTATACGGAGATCCATGAAATTTCCTTTGCATCCTTCCCTACTGAGTTGTACGAGTGGATCATGAAGCTAGCAGATAGCCAAGGAAGGTGTAAAAATGACAAACCTATTGTGTGGACTCCAGAATTAGTGCACAAACTAGAAGCATCAGAAGATAAGATTGCGCGCACTGTCGATCACTGACTGGATCAAATCATAGGAGGATTCATAACTGAATTCGTGGTAGATACTTCAGTCAATTATAGTGAGGCAGAGCAATGCTTCCTCAAGGGATTACGAGGTAAGTACGTTAAATCTTTGAACACTTGGATTAAATTGCTATTGTGTGAAAAGCGGGTTATGTGAATGAATTAATGTTTGGGGCTATGTGGAGTTGGAGAATCTATAGAAACAAAGGTAGTACAGAACTAGAAACTAGCCCCTTGATATCACCTATGTGAGGGGGCGAAGAAGAGCTTGCGAAGGTTTCGCCAAGAAGTGCGATCAAAATAATAAGGCAGAGAATTCCACGCATACCACCGCCACCCACACCACCACCAGTTTCACCATCTTCACCCCCAACTTTGCTCATACCACCTCCGCCACCACCCGAAGTAGTATGGCCAGTGCGATAAAGCTACCAGTGTTCAAGGGAGTAGGGAATGAAGATCCAGACTAGTTTTGGTTCATGATAAAAGGGGTATGGGAAGCACAGGGTGTCACAGAAGACAATATAAGGAAGGCAACATTGGTCAGTGCTCTGCAGGATCGTGCCCTGACTTGGTACATTAAGCATTCCAATGACGATCTGAATGCGGGGATAATGGATATCCAGATTGTGCCAAACAAATAATTTAGCAGGCCAAATTCAGAGGCACAGTCGATCATTGGATTCAAGGAAATCTCAATGCTACCATGTGAAACCCCATGGGAATTGGATCAAATATTGAAGTGCACAATTCGCGAAGAGAACATGACCTTAACAGATGGGCAACATCGTGAATAGTTTGTAGCCTCTTTAACATCGTGTCTATGGAATGCACTTTCACAAAAAAGGCTAACCACTCAGGTTGAGGCTTTGGAGGTCACGATGAGATTGCACGAGACTCCAATACAAGATCATAACTTGGGAGTCCAGCAAATTCACACGCAGTTGAAAAACTTGTGCCTTGAGATGCAGAGTTTGAAACAAGACAGGACAACTCATCCAGAAGTATGTGATGAGGTATGGTGCATAAAGTGCAATGGCCAGGGGCACGACAAGGACCACTGCCCGGTGTTCGTGAATTACATTGTAGGAGGAGGACCAATGCCATTAAGATCGGAGACACAAGTATGACTGAGCACGGTGCCTGCATTGTGGTGCGCGATTTGTCAGATAAAAGGGAAGCATGCTACAGATAATTGCCATCTATTATAGAAGTATATGCAGAATTCCCAGTAGTTGTTCTATAATTTCTGCAAGTCAGTAGGACATGATGAGTGCACCTGTAGAAGTTATGAACTGATGATGGATTGGAATCCTACCTACAGGTTCCAGGTCGAAACACGAGTCCTCGATCAAAATGCATGAATGGCACACACTAGATTTCAAGGGCATGGATGAGGCCGAGGTGAAATGGAATCGGGAAGAGGTCGCGGATAGAAAATATGTTACAATTGCGTAGGGATGGAGCATTATGCCCGCGATTGTACAAATCCAACGAGACCATCATGCTTATATTGTACACAGTTTTATCATGAGACGGAGGATTGTCTCACATTGATAGCAAGGTTACACTATAAAGGAACACTCTAGCCTCCCCTAACTCAGAACCTGGAAATGATGAGGTTTGAGCTGTGCGAGGAAGACCCCAATGTAAATATCGTGCTCCAAAGTGGTATTACGACAAGGGATGACAAAGGTAAGCAGCCTCAAGAAAGTACCTGGGTTCACAAAGCCCCAACGAAGGAACCAAAATTTGATTTGGAGCACGCTAAGGAGACTTTCATGGAAGCTAAGGGGAGCTTGATGGATGCCTCCACTTCAGGAAGTAAAGACAGACTGGAGCCAGAAATGGACCCATCAATGCTCACTACATTCTTAGAGACATGCATGAAATTGTTACACGACAACAAGGATGTGAAGGGGCTGCAAGAAATCATAACTAAATGTGCTGGGACCGTGCTAGGAGAATCACGCGTAGTTTGGAAGCTCGGGAAGAACACGACGCTAACAGGAAGGGAGATGAGATTGACCGCGCAGATCGGGGAATATGAAATTGACCAAGTGATTCTGGACCTAGGGTTGGATGTGAACGTCTTCCAAAGTAGACATGGGAGTGCATGGGCAGGCCTGCGCTACAATGGTCTCCTATCCAACTATGGATGGCGAACCAAAAAAATATCCTACCTATGGGAAGATTGCAAGGAATCACAGTAGACATTGAAGGAGCGAGCATGCTAGAAAATTTCGAGGTGATAGAGATTGTGGATGACAACAATCCATATCCCGCGCTATTGGGAATAGATTGGGCCATTGACATGAGCAGAGTAATAAATCTAAACAAGCGCAAGATGATCTTTGAGAAAAAGTCATTGTGTGTAGTGATACCTTTAGACCCTATAGAAGGATTGCACTACATAGAACCAGTACGCGACAACAACAACGACGACGATCTGGACTGCATCTACAAGATAACCGTGTGGGAGCAAGACTGGGTAAATCCAAATGCGGATGGCTGAATCTCTTGGGAGCATGAAAGATCTTGCACATCAGACTCTGATGAGGAGATAGAACGATGGTAGAACCATTACACAAGGTAACCACACTCAATTGTAACATGATGACAAGGTCATTATGCTGCGTAGCAGTAGAGGTAAGGGAATTGCCTACATATGGCGTGTTAAGCAAGGTGGATGACTTCCTAAAAAAATTTGAAAGAGAAGTACCAGAGCAACAACGTTTTGACACTCTGAAATGGGTACTGTGCGCTATGCCCACAAGATGCTAGGGTACGCAACAAAGAAGTTTTGAGGACTGGTGCGAATGCAAAATGATGATGCTCACGCAGTTTGGGAAGCCTCAAGTGCAATTGAAAGATAAGTATGGTAGAAGAATTGACTTGCGCACCCACCTATCTAGCCGGATACAAGCATATGGTGTGAAACCTGCAGGAATGCACACAGTAATCACCCTAAGAGACATGAGCGGTAAGCAGGTGTAGGAAAGGCAATGGCATGGACGACCTCTCCGGTTGGAACCACGAAGTATGGAAAGATCAAGTGTGTAGAAGAACATCCATTTTGAAGCATTTAGAAAAGTACACGATGCGTTGAATAAGGTCCACCATGGGAAGTGGATTGACTCGGATCTGCGGGTACCAGTGGTTCTCTGGGCTTATAGGACCACGTGTAAAAACCTAACCGCGCAGGCACTGCCAAGGCTGGAATATGAAGCAACCATAGTAAGCCCTATAGTACTTTGGGAACTTAGACTGTGCCCAACAACACCCATAGATATGACAGTTCGCACAACCTTGGAAGAAGAAATCCAACATGGAAATCTTAGACTCCAAGAACTTGAAGAAGAAAGGCTATGGTTAAGGAAGAAAAGTGCTCTGGCAGATGCGAAAGTCAAGAATATAGAGGACGAGATAAAGGAAGATTTTCTTGGCAGAAAGACAGGGTGGAAAGGTTGGATGTGTACAATCGTGATGACAGGTTTAAGGCCTATTGCCACAAATTGATCAGTCTGATGCCTTGGCTTTCACCGCACATTACTAATCATCATGAACAGGGTAGTGCATTGCAAATGGTAAAGTGCGTGATGCCGACCGTAACAATAAAAGGTGGGGATTCTCTAGGAAACATGATGGATGATAGGATGAAAATTTTCACGAGTGGTGCAACCACCTGACTAGCTGAAGGAAGGACAGTCTTAGTACTCCAAGCAGTTGAAAGGAAGCACAAGATAATAAACTATTCTACCTGGGAGCTGCATAATGTTGGAGGTCCGTGGAGAAGCAAAGAGTCACAAGCTCTACGACCGTGCACGGGGTGCTGCGCCGCCGCATGGGTTGGCGAGGAAGTGACCATTGAAGTCACTATTCATGATGGGATACTTGACTTGAGACCAAATGGAGTGGGAGATAGGCATTTAAGACGTGATTTATGGGCAAGATTTGGGAAAACATTCTGCCAAAGGAGCATTAATGAACCGGATTTGGGGGGAGCGGTCAAATTCACATTCAAAAAGTGCTATGAATTTAAAAGGGCTACCCAACAAAAAATACTTGGTCGTTTGCAAATTGAGCCATTGAGCAGAGCCTTGATTGTTGTGAGTCAAGCGTCGATTGAGCCCCTGAGTTTGCGAGTGATAACTTTTTGCACAGATACAATGGCAACAGCTGAGGATGTCATGGAGATAATAGAAATGACCGCCGAGGAGGCTGTGTAGGCCCTAACTATGGGGGATATTCCAGAAGGCATCAGGATTGTGGCAAAAATCCCAAAAGCACTCCGCACGCCAAGACCCAAGAAGGACAAACAAGCAATGGTCCTTGTACGTGTGTCCCCGTGGAACCCGCTGCGCACCAAGCTGTCAATAGAGGAGAAGGGGAAAGGCGCCACTGTAGAGATCGATGAAGAAGAAGAAGATCTGGAGGATCTTATCATTGTAGAGGAGGAGGATGAATTCATGGAGGAGGACACTCAGCCTACGCACCCTGCAAAAAAATTGCCCACCTATGTCCCCCCGCAACAAGGAAAGGCTAAAGTGCCCAAGGAACTGGACAAGACCAAGAGCTCGCTCCAGACCCTGCTGCTCCTAGGCAACATTATGTTTGAGGGCACGCACCTGGGACATGTGCTGAGCCTGAAATTCGAAGATTGTGACCTCACTGACCACGAGAAGTTCCCTCACCTTGAGACTAGGAACCTTAAGAATCCCAACCAGAACACTGTGGTGGGGTTTATAGAGCTAGAGTTTCAAAATTGTTTGCGTGGAGTGGAAAAGGCTGGGCTACTGAATCTGCTATGGGTGCCACATTTCCACTGCGTCTCAATAACCATTTTTTTCATCAGGCAGCTGCTGTACCTCGTGCATGATGGGTGTTTGTGGTTGGAGGAGCACATCCCCATCACAATAGACTTGTTTCACCACATCTCTCGGCTTCCATGCAAAGGAGAGGACCCCACAGACATCTCAGAAGGGAAGGGCAGTGACTGGGCCATCGTGGAGGCCATAAAGAAAAAGTACAAGTTGGAAAAGAAGAAGAGGGGCTATGCCATCTCCAACATCAAGGAGAAAGCAGTATGCGTGGCGACCTAAATCCTGGTAGGGAAGGTCATGCACAAGTTCCGCGTAGACGAAGTAACCGTGTTGGTGGTAGCACTGGTTGAGCAGTGCACAGAGGGGGTCCAATTTAACTGGGCCGAGTTCCTCTGTAAGGATTTTTTATAAAATTGTCACGAAGCTTGGGAACAAGGCAAAACTTTCCACTATGCATGGCTTCTGCTGTCCATAATGCTCGTGACCAGGGAATTATTAGAGGATAGTCAATTCCCCATAATTGACAGGGACCTGCTAGAGGTCGCGAAGTATGCTTCGCTCTAGCCACAAAGGACGCTAAAAGGATCGGTGACAGTAAAATCTTCTGGGTGTTCATGGAAATGAATCTTAGAATGGGGATTAACCGCAAACAGTGGTTGTTGCTCATTGTTTACAACATTCTGCAGAGTTTTGTAGAATTCAAAACGGACATGCATAACATTTACATCAGGGTGCACAAAGACTCGACCAAAAAATGGACAAAGCTACCCTTCGTAGCCACAAACGACGTCATTTGTAATGTACTAGAGGCATGGCTGTCAGAGTGGCATGCCCCAAACATCACAGAGATCGAGAAGTCAAGAGTGCAAAGAAAGAAAGATCAGGTCAAGCTGAGCATCACACAGTTGGCCAAAAAACGAAGGAAGGACATAGCAGCAGTAGAAGTGTGGGTAGCATGGGATGCGGCACAAAAAGCAGTCGAGCAGGAAAGGGCTGCAGCAACAGAAGAAGCACCAGAAGTAGCCACGAAGTCAAGTGAGGGCCAAACAATGCCTACACAGGGGCAGGAAGTAGAGGAAGCAGAGGCAGAAGATGGAGGCATGGACCCACAAATTGTGTCAATGTAATTGAAGCGCCACCACCTAGCAGAGTGGGCAGGTTCATGCAAGAAGGTCAAGGCATCAAAGTTTTCCATTGACCTGATCACCCTAACTGAGGGTGATTTGCATGACATCGGCGAAACAGTGCGGGATGTCACCTTTGAGGCTCTCCAAGATTTCATGCAGGAGAATCAGATTGTGTTAGGGAGCCTCAAAGCACAGTTGTAGGAATTACAGGCACGTCCTCCTCATGTTGGTACCCTTTCAACCAGCTTCACTGTTAGCTCAACAACAACAGAGCATATGTTGCATGTGCAGATGACAAATACTGTAGTGTTGTCGGAAGGGGCACTAGTGACATCGAATGAGGCCGACAGGCCTGTTATCACTCAGGTTTTCCTTTTGGTCAGCTCAAAAGGATACGGCCGAGGTAACCATAGACCAATCTTTGGACTACAGGTTCTAGCCCACCTGCAATCAGAGAGGGCTCTCTCTTTCTAATTTAGCTTTGTTGATATGGTTTTAGGCTAGTTATTGAATTCAAGGGGTTTTATTTTGATTTTGGTGGGAAGGATGATGATTTCAAGTAAAGAGGCAGGGATAGCATGCAAGTTTTAGAACCATTGGGCGTGGAGTCAAGGAATAGGGCTGTTGGTGCGTTTTCTTGGTCACAAGAGGGAGTTATGGAGCAAGAAAACTGTATATGAAACAATCATTCAAGGTAAAAGAGATGGATTAAAGGCTAAGGAATGAGGGGCAATTAAGAATCTCTCATTCAGGTTAGCAGAAGGAAGATAAATGAGCCCTATCTAGGAGCAGTTAAGAATTCCTAGATAGCAATCATTTATATGTGAAATAGATCAAACATGAGCCATAACAGAATTCATATTTATGCCTAAATCAAGAGGAAAACATTAAGAAGCCACAGAAACTGAGCATAGAGTGCAGCTAAGCAAATTCTAAACCAATCCTTTTTTCAGTGACTTGAGTATATGTGAAATTGAAATAACAGAGGTAAGGAACACTTATTGATTCATACTGCAGCACAAGAATTCCACATTCAATTCTTCAAACGATTAGACACAGAGCAGATAGTATTTCCTCCAAAGCTTTTCAACAATCTTTGATTAAGTAAAACATCTCAGATATCCAATGCGAGTCTCTAATGAAGATTATCAACCAACCAGCCCCCTTAACAATGTAGAGGGTCGTATAAATAGCGAAAATTATCCAGAATTAATCTATTACAGCCGACCTAAACATGTCTAAAAGAAAATGATTACTTTAACCTAACCTTATCCAGAAATAAATGCATGAAAATATATTTGAGCTGTGCTGAGGGCAGCTGTATCAAACTGAGTTAATGTCTGTCCTGGGTTGCTTGGCGCAGTCTTTCTGTAATAACTGTGATTTGTCTTTTACCTCCACCTCTAACTTGGTTCTGCTGCTGTTTGGGGGCATTAATGTGCACTAATCCCGAACAGATAAGTTTTTAAATGGCCTTAATTGCTTTGCTGACTTCGATGAAGGTTTTTAATTTTCACCTGCTTTGATGTTGCTGAACTGATACTCTTTACTTCTTCCTGATACTCTTTGGCACTGAACCTGGCCTCTTTAATGTCTTATGAGTGATTTAGACTATCCCATCGACCTTTATGGCAGTTGTTTGGCCCTCTGTTGCTTTAAAAACTGTGTTCGCCCCTTTCTGAACGCTTCACGAAGAAAATCTGGTCATTTTGCGCCTTTCGGGCATGCTGGAGACCGAGTCACGAAGGGGCTTTCCATTTTGGCCTATTTCCCGTAGCCAATTACGCATGAAAAACTGCCTCAGATTCTGATTCCAAGCTTCCTAGGCTGCGATTTACTCCTTTTTCACTTTTTGACGGTGACGTCAGCATGACATCAGTAGGCGGGTCCTAGTACGGCGATGATGTGGCAAGGTGACATCAGCAGGGTGACGTTAGCAGTATGGCGAGGTGATGTGGCAGTACAGCGAAGGAGGTGACGTGGTAGTACGGTGGCGGCTATGTGGCAAGGACACGGTGGTAGGAGGCCGACGTGGGATGGTGACGTCAGCAGTGACGTGGTGCTGACGTAGGAGGGGGAAAGGCGGTTTACGGTTTCGGGCGCACCGCCTTAGAGCAGAAGTGGTTTCGGAGGAAGGGGCTCCGCCACAGTCGAGGAGGTGATGCGTGGTGGGAGTACGACAACAAAACCGCCCATCTCTCAGGTGCTAACCATCGCCAGATCGGTGGATGGAAAGACCCGCCCACCGTTGATCTGCGACATGGGCAATCAAACGGCTGGCGGAACAAACAAGGCAGCGGAGGAATAAGGGATCGGGCCCGCGGCGAATATCCGAATTTTTATACAGCGCTGCGGGGGGTTTAAAACTTAGGAAATGTGGGTTTTATGGATTTATGAGCGAGCGGGTTAAATATTTTACTTTTGATACTTTGGAATAAGGGCGAAACATGGGTTTTGTAGGGCTAGGGTTAGGGGAAAAGGTTGTTAGTCTGACTAGATATCAGACTAACTCCAACTAGGACACGGATGGGCTAAAAATAGCCCCAGATGGACTGTTATTTCCCGGACTTAGGAAAATATGGCTATAATGCCAGGAAGGGGGTATTCATTATTTTTTTGGGATTTTTTTTATATATTTTTACATATTAGGGGATAGGGAAATGATTTAGGGAGCTAAATAATAGAGTTAGGAGTTAATGTGAAAATGACAAGAAAGCACTAAGGTGAGAGACCTTAGGCTATTTGAAGGGGAATAGGACTCACAGAGTGAAACAACAGTGCTCCTAAGCAAATAGGACCTTTACTTAGGCAAATATAATGGGAGATGATGAACTAAAGAGTTATCAAGTAGATCTTGACCTCTTCAGGGAAGTTAGTAAGTGATTTGGGGGAAGAGGAAGAAGGGGAGGTTAGAGATGTCCAGTTTGAGCTCCTCCAAATGGAAAACTGCCTCCAACTTCTGATCTGAAGTACAATATCACTTTAAAACACAAAATTGATCACATATCAACATTCTGCAACCTCAAAAACTACCTACCTAGCCTACTTACCTAGCATTTTTTCTTCTTTTTGGTTTGGGTGCACTTAGACTTGCAGACCTTGCTTTACAATTTTTCTTTTGACTGCCCTCCTATCTAAATCTACACTTATTTCTGCCAAGGGCCTAGATTAAGCAGTTGGGCTCCTTTGATTCTCTACCTATCTACAAATCTGCCAAGATTACGTTGTTTGGACAGATATTCATTCTCTATTTCTAAAGCAAGAAATTGAAACCTAGGGAGGCCAAGATTAAGCTGTTTTGCCTTCCCTTTTACAGAACATTCTTCAAAAATGGTTAAGTCATCAAAATTGGAATACAGTAGTGGCATTTAGACTGGCACACTCTCATGGCCTCTTCTTTGGCTTCTTTAGGAAATATGGAGCATTGCAGCATGCAAAGTATGACATATTTGGCATGTAAAACTGTCAATCATGAAATATGAACACCTGTTGCAATAGGAGGCTAACAGTGGCTCCACTTGGGGATGGCTTTTACTTGTGAAAAGCCAAGAACAACAGGTCAGACTACCTTGATATTCTATGGATGCTGTAGACTGAAACTTTTCTTTGTACTGGCTGCTAGAAGTGTGAAATTATGAGATATGAGCAGTCCTCTCCTTAACTGAAATAATGTGAAATACATAGCACTGCCTGCTTTCTTCTGCGTCCTTGATATTATATACAATGTTGCTTGAGCATTATCATTGAAAATAGATCCAAAATATGGATCAAAACTGATGTATTTCTCTTAGCCTCTGATCTGGAAACAATTGCTGATGTGAAACCAAAAATTTTCTCCTCTCTTATTGATACTGTTTGACTGAAGACTGCAAGCTGCAAACAATTTCTTCTTACCATAAATTACTATGATATGAGAGCGCTACTCTTGCTGTTTTGCTGAGATTAATGCAGAGACAGAGCTTTAAAAATGGAATACTGGCATTGGCTGTGTCTTTACAAACTTTGCTGCTGCTTCTCTAACAACCAAATTGCTTATACAAAAAAAAAAATAAAGTGTTGATATATACAAATATCAATGTACAAAGAGATATGTACAGAGCTAGATTGTATCCCTTTAAAAGGGATCATGGTAATGTTTTAACATTTGGCCATTAACAGGGCCTTCTTCAACAGTGCTGCCCTCTACAGTTTTGAAAAAATATGTGTTAATTCCCTAAACAACAGAAATAACGAATGGCCCTTTCCATAAAAAATCAAATTTTGCATGTTTTCCCTTGTCTTCTCTTCGTGAATCCCACCTTAGAACTTTGTCGCCATTGTAGAAATCCTCAGCCTTAGCTTTCTTATCAAACATCTTTTTGAGCTTTTCTTGCAAAATTTGAGCTCTATCATAGACTTGCTCTCTGGTTTGCTGAAGATGAATGGTCTGATTGATTCTTCGTTGAATGTCATTTGGTTCAGCCTGAATCTCCTGTAACGGTTTGATAGTAGGGATGCCCAAAGATGAAGGAAATCTGGCCTCCATGCCATATACTAGCTCATAAGGACTCATCCCAATGGATTTCTTTGTTGAAAGTCTCTCTTCCCACAGGGCACTTGTGAGTTTTCTATGCCAGTTCTTCTTGTTCTCTTTTAAGACCTTCTTGATAATATTAATGAGACTTTTATTTGAGGACTCGGCCAAGCCATTACCTTGAGGGTAATAGGCCGTAGAGTGGCCCAAGGTAATATGAAATTTATGGCAAAAGTTGATCATCTTTTTGGATTTGAAAGCAGCGGCGTTGTCAGTAATGATCTTCTCAGGGCAGCCAAATCTAGAAAGGATATTGCACTCAAGGAATTGGATAATGATGGTGTCATTGGCTTGCCTGCATGGGATGGCTTCAACCCACTTAGTGAAATAGTCGGTGGCTGTTATAATCCACTTGTCCTGGCCTGAGGAGGAGGGATGGATTTCTCCAATGAAGTCAAGACCCCATTGTTGAAAAGGATTTTCAGTTGAGATGGGTTTAAGGGGCAGGGGAAACAGCTTTCTTTTGCCCTCAAAGATTTGGCATTTGTGACATGAAATGGCAAATTTCTTTACATTTGCAAAAAGAGAGGGCCAATAGAAACCAACCCTTAAAATTTTATCAGCAGTGGACTTCCAATATAGATGTCCTCCATAGTCACCTGCATGGAATTCTTTCATGACATTGTTAGTTTCATTCATGGTTAAACAGTTAAGCAATATGCCTTTGTGATTTCTCCAAAATAATGCACCATCTACGACACAAAACTTTAAAGCCTTCATTTTCAAAAATATTTTCTTGGTTCTGGACAATCCTGGGGGAGCAAACAGGTTTAACAATACAAAACATATATCAACATACCATGGGGATTGCAAAAAGGTTTCACTGATCTGGGGAGTCGCCAGCTCCTGTTCATTGTCCAATTAGTAAATGTATAAAGCTTGGAAGTTTGTTTCGGACATCAATTTGGCTAAACCTTGTCCCTTTATCAGCTTAGTTGGTTTTATTTCTA
The DNA here is from genome assembly GCA_031772625.1 of Pinus tabuliformis. Taxonomy (NCBI): domain Eukaryota; kingdom Viridiplantae; phylum Streptophyta; class Pinopsida; order Pinales; family Pinaceae; genus Pinus; species Pinus tabuliformis. The sequence continues at coordinate 1,268,962,501 of CM062804.1, forward strand.
TGTCATACTCAAGGATATTGGCAATCCACTTGCCTCTTTTTCCCTCTAACTGCTTTTGGGTTAATATGTCCTTAACAATAGCATTTGGGACATAAGCAATCACATGTGAATATAAAATGTAAATTCGGAAATCCTTGATGGCCTTAACAAGTGCATAGGCCTGCTTCTCCATAATTGGGTACTTCAAAGGGGCATCTCTTAAGGCTCGGCTGAAAAATGCAATTGGCTTCTCATTTCCCTGTTCATCCTTTTGCAAAAGGACATCTGCTATTGTGTGATTAGATGCAAATGGAAATATGATAAAATCTTTGTCAAATTGTGGACTTGTGAGGACGGGGGCTTGGGTTAAGGCAGATTTGATGCTCTCAAAGGCTTTCTTGGTCTCGAGAGACAATTTTACTTTGGCATCCTTTTTTAACATGTTGCTTAGCAATCGTATCACTTCAACTAGATTTGGAATAAATCTCCTCAGGAAGTTGATTTTTCCAAGGAATGCTTGCAACTCTTTTATGTTTCTTGGATATGGGATTTGGAGGATGGCTTGGATTCTTTTAGGATCAATTCTAATTCCATCCTTCAATATGATATGGCCAAGAAGTTTTCCTTCTTCAAGGCCAAAGAGAGACTTCTTGGGGTTCAAGGAAATGCCATATTTCCTGCATGTCATGAATATTTGCCTCAAATGTTTTAGGTGCTCTTGATCAGATTTGGAAAAAGGGGTTAAGTAATCAAGGTAGACAACTAAAAAATCATGTATTTCTTTGGCAAATGCGATATCCATTGCCCTTTGAAAGGTGGCACCAACTTTTTAAAGTCCGAAAGGCATCTTCACATACTTAAATGTTCCCCACGGTGTGGTAAAGGCTGTCTTGTCTTGGTCATCCGGGTGAACCAGTATTTGATTGAAACCTGAAAATCCATCTAGCAAAGAGATTCTAGATGACCCCACTACTCTCTGCAGAATATGATCCATTTTGGGCAATGGGTAGTGGTCTTTTAGGGAGACTTGGTTTAAATTTCTTAGGTCTACACATAGCCTAATCTCACTTGTCTTTTTTCTTGTAGGAACAAGATTGGATACCCATTCAGAAAATCTGATGGGAGCTATTATGCCTGCTTCAAACATCCTTTTCACTTCCTTTTCAATCAGAGGGAGAAGCATAGGATTGATTCTCCTCAGTTTCTGCTTGAATGGATTTTGGTTTGGTTTTAAGTGAATGGTGTGTTGGATCACTAAGGTGTCATAGGACTTCAAGTCGTCATAACTCCAAGCAAATACATCTTGGAATTCTTTAAACAAATCAACATATTTGGGCTTCTGATCAGGTGGCAAATTTTTGGATAATTTGATCATTTTGGGCTGCTCCGTTGTTCCAATGTTGTGTTCTTCTCTATCAGTGTTCAAGGGCTGCACTTTGGTTTTTTGGGAACATCATTTGCATCAAACATATCTTCTAATGGAGTGAGGCTGGTAGGGAGAAAGTTATCTTTCATATCAACGATCTCGGCCTCTGTTTATCTATTTCCTCCAAATGCCTCTGTTTCAGCTCTTCTATGTTTGTATTGTAAAAAACAATTGGGTTCAGCACTTGTTTGGCTGTTACAGGTGTTACAACCTGCTGATTTTCATTTGTTTGGTGTTGTTCATCCGTCATAGCATCCATGTCAATGGTAATATTTGAAAACTCATGCTCAAGAGTGAGGAAATTGTTAATCTGGGCATAATTTTCGAACCGTTGCCAATATTTAACATTATTTGGGATAGCAAGCCTGTGTTTATCTCAGTAGTAAAGTGGTGATTTGGCTCAAAGGGAAGCTTGCATGTACTAGCAAACGTGGGTAGGCTGTGTGCATGAATTTTATGCTCTCTTGAAATCTTGGCAAGCTTGAATTCAGTGAATGTATTGAGTATACTAGTGGCAGCAGTCCTATAGGCCCTCATTCTATTGTCATTGGTAACAAAATTACCTTTCATATATTGTATGATTAAATTGTAGTCACCTAAAATGGACACTTTTGCAGCTCCCAGAGCTTTGAGCAGTTTAAGGCCTAGGAGGAGAGCCTCATACTCTGCCATGTTATTGGTGAATTTAAAGTTCAGTCTGTAGGCATGGCCTTCGGCATGATTGTTATGTGTATTGTGAATCCAAACACCTACCCCTGCTCCTAGCTTGTTAATAGAGCCATCAAACTCTAAATACCATGTGATTTCTTGCTTGTGGTCAATATCAAGAGTTTCAGTCATTCTTGCAGTGGACAGATTTGAACTTACTGTTTGGGGAAGTTCTTCTTGTATGCTGGTTGCATCTGTGGTTTTGACAGTTTCATTAGTATGATCAACCGATTCTTCATTGGTGTGTGTGTTCAGTTCTAAAGCCAACGACTTATCATCCATAAGAGGATTTGTTTCATCATTAAATAAAAGAAAAGAATCCATATCATAATGAATTGAGTAAATGGGAAAATTTTCAGGCTTTCTCTCACTAGTTACCACATACTTCATCAGTGTTTCTTTATATAGTCTCTTTGGTTGCCCAAAGATAGATATAGTGGCATAAGAGAGGTCTAATTGGAGGGACCCTTGGAGTTTTGCTCCCCAAGATCTTGACAACAACATGTCATACTTTGGTGGAATGTCAGCAACCACCACATCCATGAGGATTGTCTTGTTAGGAAATTGGACTAAGGAGACACACAGGTCTTTGATGAGGCCTAAACACTTGACTTGACTTGAGTCAAAGGAGAATAGATCTTTGTAGGGTCTTGTAACATCAAGGTTCAGCTTTTCCATTACAACTTTGGGCATAAGGTTGTGTGAGGCACCTGAGTCAAACATGGCATTGTGCTGGACTTTGTCATGTATATGTAAACTGACATAAAAGGGTAGAACAAATCCATATGTTGATTTTCCATTAACTTCTGGACCGAACAGCAGCTCAGGCTGATCATCAAGAACATTGACATCATCCTTGACTTCTGGCATTTGAAGTGATCTTTGAATTTGTTGCCTATACACATGTTGTTGGGAAAAGTATCCAATTCGGAATGCCCCTATCCCACTCTAAGGTGTGATAGTGCCTTAGCAACAAACAAGGTAGACTAATTGAGTATTCTTCTTTGTGAAATGTAAATGAGGAAGAAGGATGTAACTAACCTATGTCTTTCGCTAGTTTGTCGATCCAAATCACTCCTCTCTTCAGTAGCTCCCAGCTTCTTGCTCCTTCACCGGCCCAGCTTCACCGAATTCCTGCAAGATCCCAAGAGAGAGAAACTACACAAAGATATAGATATACATTCATAAAAAGCTCAAGATCAAATTAAGCTAAACATGTAAGCATAACAAAACATCATTGGTACACAACATGTAGGAGAAACTCAAATAGTTTATTGATAGAATAAGAAAGTCCAAGAGGAGATACAACCAAGTGAGTTCCGATCCAACATCTACCTCCCAGCAAAGGAATCCCTTCCTCTCCTCCAACAAAGCATAAATCACCCAATGTACTAATCTCAATCTCAAACCAACAACAATTCTCTGCAAAGTACAAAATTCTAGCCCCTTGAACCTCTGGGTGAGAGATCCATATATAGATGTAAGCAGAGAGGATGAGTTAGCTTATGTTTTGACTTGTGGCTTCTCTCTGTCAGTTCTTTCTTCCACTTGGAGGTTGAGAGCCTCTTACTCATCACTAGTCGAATTCATTGAGGCAAGTGTCATTGGAGAAGATTCTGGAAGCTTCCATGGTCTTTCCACCTCGTTGAATGAGCTTGACATTTGTCATTTCCCACTCAGCGCACCCTGGTAGTGCTTCCACCTGCGTTGCAGTGCACCTAGCCAGTGTAGCTTCTGCATTTCAACGCAGGCAGCTAGTGGAGCCTCTGAATTGATCCTGAATTGACTATTTCTGAGTGGTTTTTGGTGGAGAACTTCTGGGAGAAGCTGTCATTGGTTGACCTTGTTCCTTTAGGAGTTGTAACAACATCTTTAGGGACTTTGGATCCCTTGAATTATGGACATTTCATGCTTATAGCTGTAAGGCAAAAAAATGTCTATAACAGTTGCCCCCTAAAGTATGAGGCCGTTTATCGGGTGAAATGCTTTATTAGGAGGATCCGAAGTTCATTCAATGCTGGGAGGAGACCTGTAATAAGATACAATACAATACATTATTTTTCATACTGTTTTCATGATCTAGCTGAGGCGGGCATTCCCATGCTCAGCTTTATAAATTCATTTTTATGTACATAGGACAGACAATTGTCTGATGATAGACTGATGATCCTGCTGAAATCATCACCCTTTGGTAGGATGATTGTCTGTGCTGCAATGTTGTACATGTCAATGTTTTTATTTTTCCTGAATATATATCGCAGCCCGGATGGATGAAACTAGATCCAGGGTCTTCAAACTCGTTCGATCTTCACTCTAAGTACAAGTCGATCCATGTGAGAAATGTTCTGAAGTCGAACATGGAAAGACATCGCTTGATTACCAGTCAATGATGTAAATCGTTAACAAGCGTGAGAGGAATCACCGATAATGATAATGACCCTCAAGGTACTGCAGTACAATTCACGTGGTGTGAATAAAGGACTTGGCATTGAACACCACGCAAAATATTTCGGTCGAAGGTCATTGATGTATACCTGTTGCCGGAAGTGAGAAACTTGCCATTGAGGCATGCAAGCTTCAAAGTACTGAAAGGGTTGTTCCTAGATCACCTTCTTGGATAATGAGCTGATGTCAACAAGAAGTGATCCGTCAAAGGAGGGCCTTGATGTATCCCACATCAGTGACACGGAACGGAACAAATGATTTTGATGGAGGTGAAAACGATTTGATGATATATGGTTCAGGGTGGCGGTCATGAAAGGATAAAGGATAATGTATGGTAGTGTATGGGACACGGTTGACTTCTCTGGATGACTTCTCTTGAACATACCGGCGACACTTATGTGATGGATTGGTAGCATTTACCCCAAAGGTGGATGGTATGGCGAGACCATGGTGATGTGACCGGTGAATGAAACAACCCAACCCGACTCAGGCACGGAGTGGAAGTGTCATGTTCAAGAGCGACTTGCTACCAATAAAGTTCTTTGAGTTTCTTCCCAATTTTTCCCCAGTCATTGCTGACCAGTACCTCTTTATTTTTGTCAAGCTTGATGAGGATAACATATGATTGTTCTATAATTTGCCCTTCGGGCAAACCCATCGCTATGTTTTAACGAGCCTAGCGATAGTGAAACTCGTTCTCGTCTAAAGACAAGTTTGTCGCTATTTAATGTTTTTAACGAGTCTAACGACAAAGATAACTTGGTCCTTTTCATTTTTAGAGAGTCTGAAAAGGTACGTAAAGTCAACTCCGAAAGTCCTTTTTCGTCATCTAATCCCTTAAGTCTGAAAAAGTATAAAACAATACAGAAGGGATGAATTTTCGATAGTTTTAACGAGCCGAACAAAACAAGCGCTCGATCTTTTTGTGCAATAATCCCTCAGGTCCAAAAAAATTAAAATCTAGAGGAGGGATAGCACTTCCGGTCGCTTTAACGAGCTGGAAGGCCAAAACTCGGAAATCTTTTCATATTTTACGAGTCAGATGAAAAGAGCTTAAAGAAGACTCGTCTTTTGAGCAACGAGTGATAAAACGGGTTAGCAGCTGATTCCAGGTAAGGGTTGGACTTTTCCAATCACGGCAGTGTCACAAGGATGGCTAGTGAAATCACTCTTCGCAGCTGTTCCTCAAAATGGGTAAACAATCAATATGGAGGTGAATGATCGACCAATGGAAAAGTGGAGGTGACGGTGCAAATATGACCAAGGCTTTAATGGCTGATAATGTTACATTCACGGTGGTTATTTACCGGAGGGTAGTTCATTTTTTAACGAGCTTAAACACGGAAAAACACTGCTCGGTCTTATGTTTAGTTTTTAACGAGCATGAACTATGTGCTAAAACTGCTCGATAACATGGTTTAATTTTGATTTTTTACCATAACTAGCTTTGCTCTTTTCAAAGATAGTACTGTACCCTCAATTGCTGCATCAAACTAGTTAGAAATGAACAACATTTGCTTGAAAATGAGATTAAAACCCTAATATTTCACTTTGAACTACGTAAAAAACAATTAAAAAGTGTTTTTACCTCTCATTTTACCATTTCATTTGAACTTGGTTCGTTGGAGCTTTGGAGGTGCCTCTTCCCCCTTGAATTTCATCAGCTGATTTCGGGAGATTCTGTGGACAATTCTCGGCGCCGTCTGGACCAGGTAGGAGCTAAACCTGAGCTCTTTCATTTCATGGTTTCCTTTCTGCATTCTGTGCTTGATTTCCTGTTTTTCTGAGCCCCTGGGGTTTGATGGGGTCGCTCTGCCATCAGCGCACCTTGGGCACTCGAAACCTGCGCTGAATATCAAGCAGTATGAAGGCAGTTTGACCTTCAACGTAGGTGGAACACTGTGCAGGTGCGTTGGGCGCAGAAAAGGATTTTGTTGCACAATTTTTTGATGAAAATGTTTGCCTGTTTCTCATCAAAACCAGGATCTAACACATCTCATGTTTGTTTTTCAGAGATATTGGAGCAAAATGACCCTTACATGGCGAGAATGAGAACATGAAGAAGAGGACATGATTGCCCTACATGATCCGGTTACGGTGAACACGCTGTGGAACTGTGGTTTGCTAAAGTTCTTCCGCATCTCTAGCATGAGACAGCAGATCAACCTACTGCAGTATTTTCTTGATGCTTGGGATCCTATCAACCAAGTTTTCCAGATTAGGGGCAAATCTATCCCCTTGACCGCAGTAGACATTTACTTCTTGACTGGCTTGTCGAGGCGGGGTGCCCCCATCTCTTTGTTAGGTTCGGCCCGAGGGAGTGACTCTGTGAGAGATTATGTCCGCCAGTATTGCAGGGAAGGATCTCAGCCGAGTAAAGACAGCAAGATCGTTATTCGTGAGGTTGCTGACAGGTCCCTTAGGTCTATCCTATACATTATTGGTAGGATGGCTGGTAGTGCATCTCTTCATGTAGCCAACAGATCCTATATGCAGCATGCCTTGGAGTGCCTCCAACCGAAAATATTCAACTGGTGTGATGCAGTACTTCTTCAGATGAAAAGTCAGTTGACCAAGGTAAAGGACGGGAGGTTGAAGAACTTTGGGTTCGGTTCTATTTTGACCGCCTTTGCTTTGGAGAAGATACCACTGATGCAGCCACAGTACATTGCACTCGACTTGCCTTCTCCTACTGAACCACGCATGCAGAGATGGGTTGACCACATGTCTAGGCATGCTGGTCAATCTCAGATTTCTTTTTTTGATACCTTCTTTAGGTGGTTTGAGCGTCAGGAGATGGTCTATTCCGAGTATCCATATGTTGGCATGGACTTCTGGGGTGATCCGGATTTAGTACTGCCAAACGGTGAGCAGTGGGGTGCTATTGGTAAAATTTTCGACCATATCACTGTTTATTGTTTTTATTCATAATGTCCTTGTGCTTTATTCTATCAAGACTTTAATCAAACTCATGTGTGCATGCAGATGTTGGTCCTGTTCGTCCAGTAGTTCGCCTGAGAGTGCCAGCCGCTGCCCCAGCAGGAGAGGCCGCCGGGAGGGTTATCCTTCATGACCTTGATGTGGCCGAGACCCTTACAGCTGTGCAGGAGCAGGTTGAGAGCCTTACTCTCGGTATTCCAGATGTGAGGATTGATGAGTTACCTTTACAGTTGCAGCGGCATACTACTGGTGTGCCTAGACGATGGACTCGTCTCTTACGCATGATCGCACAGGCTGTGACGTGCTATCACGAGCATCACTAGACTAGGGTGCCCCCTAGCATTTTGAGTTTTTGGGTCATGTGACCGATTTTGTCTTGGTTACAGAACATTATATGTAAACCATAAACAGTTTATATATATATATTTTGATTTTCGGGGTTTTATTCTGGTTGAGTTATGTGATCCACATGTACAACATTGATGATGTGTTTCTTTTTATAAATGTCGCAAATGTCTATCTAACACATAGTTTGCTAATGAGTCGGTTAATGTGTTTAAGTTTCTGGAAATATGTTGGTATTGAACTAAATCAAATTGTCTTTCCAAAATCCTAACTCTTAGGAACATGCGATAAATAGCTGGATTTCGAACGGAATATATGCCATTGAGTTGTAGTATTACGAGTTGTGAGTCTAGCCTGACGATTAGTCGGCGTATACCATGGGTGATGGCATCAGAGAGTAGTTCTATCAACGCGCTATACTCAGCGATGTTATTCGTTGATTGACCGATACATACACCTCTGAAACTTACTAACTCGCCGCTTAGATCAAAAGTGGCCCAGGCTGCGGAGGATAGGTTCCGCGAACTACGACTCGCTTCGTCGGCATATCCAACACATGTCTCCAAAAGGTTTGACATCTGCAATAAATGTAAAAAGGTGGATTACTCGACCAAACGACCACTTTAGTGAAAACAAAATACAACAAAAGCATATTGGTTACTATTTAAGCATAGTAACGCTTGAGGTACAACCCATTACAAGGTTGCGCCAGTGGAATTCCGTCATAATCCATTAACTCGTAGGCTCCTTTCGCTAACACTCGTTTAACAATGTAGGGGCCCATCCATAAAGAATTAAATTTACCTGCTCCTAATTTATCGGATTCTTGGTCGTAAAGCAAGACCAAGTCACCTTCTGAGAAGACACGGGGTTTGACATTTTTGTCGAACTGCCCCTTGACTCGTTTCTTATGGGTTTCGTTAGCCAAAGCGACATCACGACGGGTTTCATCCAATTGGATTAATTCCAAGAAACGGGCCTCTTCTTCAGAAGTTCCGGGGAGGAGATCGATTGCGAGTTTAAGAGATGAGATTTCGCACTGGACTGGTAAGACTGCTTCTAGGCCATACACCAGTTGGAAAGGTGTGAACCCAGTCGCATTCCTTACCAATGTTCGGTAAGACCAGAAGGCTGAGTACAGGATTAGGTGCCACCTTCTTTTGTGAACTCCGATCATCCTTTGCAACATACGCTTCAGGACCTTGTTGATCGCTTCAACTTGTCCGTTGGCTTGCGGATAATACGGGGTAGAGCTGTCATGAGATAGCCCTAGATTGGCAGCTAATTCAACCATCATGTGATTGTGAAAATGCGATCCATGATCCGTAACTATAGCCTATGGTACACCGAATCTGGCGACTACATGATTGAAAAAGAAAAGGGCAGCTGTTTCACCAGTGTTATCTAATGTAGGCATCGCCTCGGCCCATTTGGTAAAATAGTCAACGACGACTATAATAAACCCATGCCCCCCAGTTGAGGTGGGGTTACATGTCATGAAATCGATGCCCCATTTGGCAAAAGGCCCAACAACAACTATTGGCTATAAAGGTGCGGGTGGTCTTCTAGTTTTGCTATCAAAAATTTGACAAGCATGGCAACTTCTGACTGCGGTTATGCAATCTTTGAACATGGTTGGCCAGAAGTATCCTGCTCATAAGATTTTTTGTGTTGTAGCATAACCAGATTGATGCCCCCCACAAGCTCCTGAATGACACTCATTCAGAGCTTTCTCGGCCTCCTCATGGGTGAGGCACCTTCTCAGAACTGTATCGACACCGTGATGGTAAAGTGTATCACCGACGATCATGTAGTATTTTGCTTGGTATCGTATACGTTTCTGTTATGAGTGAGAGGTGTTAGGCCTAAACTTTTGGGTTTGGAGATAAATTATTATATCCCCATACCACTCATTGCTTGTAGATATCAGAAATAAATTCTCGTCCACGATTGATTCTTCGGAAGTTTCATCGTTGGATGACGATGGGAGATCGCACAATAATTCTGCGAAAACTAGAGCTTTCTTTGATTTGGATTTTACAAATTCCAGATCAAACTCTTGAAGGATTGCTATCCATTTTGAATATTTGCCCCCCAGCAACTGTCGTGACAATATATAAGTCATGGGGTTGCAATCAGACAAAATGGTAGTTTTCCGAAAGAGGACATAGTGTCGAAACCTTTGTATCGCTTGAACAGCTGCACGCGCTAGTTTTTCAACATAAGAATATTTACCTTTTGTATCATTTAAGTTTTTACTTAAATAATATATAGGGTGTTCAATTCCATCGACTTCTTGAACTAAAACCATTGCGATGGTCGTATCTGCTGCAGCCAGATACAGGTTAAAGTCTCTTTGATAATCGGGTGTGTACATTAATGATGCTTTTATTAAGGAATCTTTTAAAGCATCAAAGGAAGCTTGCACAACCTGATCCCAAACGAAGGGTACCTCCTTTTTCAAAAGACGTGTATAACCTTTAGCAAGTTCGGCGTAATTTGGAATGAACCTCCTCAGAAAGTTTGCTTTCCCTTGGAGTTTCTGAATCTGAAGCAAATTCGAAGGTGGAGGCAAATTAATGATTGCCTGGACCTTGCAAGGGTCGAGACGAATCCCATCCTTGGAGACTACAAAGCCAAGTAAACGACCAGAACTGACGCAAAATACACATTTGTGCGGATTGAGTCGTATCTTGTAGTGTCGGCAACGTAGATATATCGCTCTTAAATGCTGCGGATGATTAGTCCGCTTTCGCGAATGAGCCGGAAGGTCGTCGAGGTATGGTTGAACGATGTTCTTGATGTCATGGAAGGCATAATTCATTGCCCTCTGAAACGTCACCCCTGCGTTCTTTAAACCAAATGGTAATTTTCGATATGCGAATGTGCCCCATGGACAAATGAATGCAGTCTTTGACTGGTCCTGTGGGCGGATATTTATTTGATTATACCCGGAAAATCCATCCATGAATGAAAAGATTTCACATCCGGCGCATTCATCAATTATCTGGTCGATGAAGGGTGTAGGGTAGTTGTCTTTTGGACAAGCTTGGTTTACGTCCCTATAATTGACACACACTCTAATTGTCCCTTGTTTCTTCATAATAGGGACAATATTCGATACCCAATCGGTTAGAGGAACCGGGTAGATGAAACCAGCATGGAGAAGTTTTTCAACATCTGCCTTAATGGCAGCGGCTTTCTTGGGGTGCACCTGCCTGAGCCGTTGTCGTACCGATTTGACATCTGGATACATCTTAATTTCGTGTTCAACGATACTCGAGTCAATGCCTGCCATTTCATCATATGACCAAGCAAAGACATCTCTGAACTCGTAAAAAAGAGCGTTATATATTTCCAGTTCTGAAGGAGAACAACCTTTGCCGACATAAATATTCTCTACAACATTTGTTTTAGTCGAGATATTTATGGCTATAGTCTCTTCAATATTGGATAAGTTTCACTTGGAATCCACCGTATTTACAGTATTTGAAAGGAATTCAAAAACTGAAGGATGATAAAGGTCATCTTGAGTATCTTCTTCATAATCCAGAAGAAGGGAACGATGGTGGCAATCATTCCATGGTGCCTCTTCAATCAACATTGATTGTAGAATTCCTTCGTCGGTTCCATGCACTCTCGACCAAGGATCTAAAGGGGTACCATATTCTCTAGACCTATCTACCCAAACGCTTGATGAGCGTTAATTCGGGTTCGTCTACCATGCCAGAAACATTGATTGCTACAATATTTCTATTGGGCTTGGGGGCAAAACTATTGCATGATCCATGTTGATATCGTTTTTTGAGATCTTCGTGGAAGATATCATATTGCAGGTACCTATCGACGCTACTTCCGCCAAGTTGATTGGAGGTGGAAGAGCGAAAGTTCCCATTAGTATAGGATCTTTTAGTAGGCCTACTCCGATATTCTGAAGCGAATGGGGGCTTCCATGGATCATGGGAATGCTTCCTGTAACTTGTGAACCATTAGGGAGGAAGTTTTGTTGGTCAACGATCGTAATCCCCCCTTGAAAAGGGAATGTAATATTCCTAAAATAGGTCGACACAACAGCTGCCATGGCATAGATCCATGGTCTTCCTAGTAGGATGTTGTAATCAAGATTGCCATCGATGACTTCAACATCTATTTCTACTGTTTTGCCCCCTAGTTCAACCTTCAAGTTATTTATGATACCATATGGGGTATATGTCCTTCCGTCGAATGCTTTTAATGTTGTCGAGGATCGCGACAAGGTTGGAGATCCTAAATTTTTCCAGCAACTCATTGACATAATACATGTAGATGCCCCCTCATCAATAATTGTGCGATGAACAGTTTTGTTGAGGGCTTTCACTTGGATAAGGAAAGCTAGTTGAGCTGGTAACTGAGGATCGTATCCTTTGTGGTCAAAGGATACAAGATTGGAATCCTTAGGATCAACCCCACCAATGGCTGATAACAAAGCCTGCCTTTGGGATGGACAATTTTGTAGTACTTGAAGAGTCGACATAGCGGTGGCGATTGGGCCAAATCTTCCACTATGTTATAATGCTGCGCTGCTCTGGCTCGAGGATTAAATGTCGACTTGTGTACTACTCCCTTTGGCGGTTTTATTGTTAATTCAGGAATGATGGGTGGTACAACTTCTGTCGAAGTTGTTGTCGAACTGCTTGGTTGATCTTTATCCTTGCCGTTCGACAGCTGCGGATTCCCGTAATCTTTGTTCCTTGTTGAAATCAAAGCATCATTTTGTTGCTTCGAAATCGACAACATTAGCACTTGCGACGGGGAAGCATTTCCATTTTCAACCAGATTTTGTCCTGGATTTGGGAACGGATCAGTTAACACGGCTGAGGTTTTTGAACTCTTAAAGAATCTTTTAAGCTCAGCTATGTACGGACATTCTGCAGTCCAATGATCCTCATCGCATATATAACATGGATTTTTTGGTTTCCTATTTCCAGGAGGGTTCGAAGAAGTTTTTTCAAGAGATGATTCATCCTATTTCTTCTTCTTCCCTTTTGTTTGCTTCTTCTTGCTTCCTGGTTGTTTGGTTTCTTTGCCCTTATTTGCTGATATGGAATTTACTTCCGAAGCAAGAATTTCGTCTTTTGCATTTTTATCTGAAATCTTACGAGCTTTCTTGGACGCAGCCTTTGTCGATTTCGCGTTTGTCGTGCCAATCACGCCATCGCCGGTGTGAGAGTCATTGTTTGATTTAGGAGGAGGAGGAAGGATGTAACTAACCTGTGTCTTCCGCTAGTTTGTCGATCCAAATCACTCCTCTCTTAAGTAGCTCCCAGCTTCTTGCTCCTTCACCGGCCCAGCTTCACCGAATTCCTGCAAGATCACAAGAGAGAGAAACTACACAAAGATACAGATATACATTCATAAAAAGCTCAAGATCAGATTAAGCTAAACATGTAAGCATAACAAAACATCATTGGTACATAGCATGTAGGAGAAACTCAAATAGTTTATTGATAGAATAAGAAAGTCCAAGAGGAGATACAATCAAGTGAGTTCCGATCCAACATCTACCTCCCAGCAAAGGAATCCCTTCCTCTCCTCCAACAAAGCATAAATCACCCAATGTACTAATCTCAATCTCAAACCAACAACAATTCTCTGCAAAGTACAAAATTCCAGCCCCTTGAACCTCTGGGTGAGAGATCCATATATAGATGTAAGCAGAGAGGATGAGTCAGCTTATGTTTTGACTTGTGGCTTCTCTCTGTCAGTTCTTGCTTCCACTTGGAGGTTGAGAGCCTCAAACTCATCACTAGTCGAATTCATTGAGGCAAGTGTCATTGGAGAAGATTCTGGAAGCTTCCATGGTCTTTCCACCTCGTTGAATGAGCTTTCCATTTGTCATTTCCCACTCAGCGCACCCTGGTAGTGCTTCCACCTGCATTGCAGTGCACCTAGCCAGTGTAGCTTCTGCATTTCAACGCAGGCAGCTAGTGGAGCCTCTGAATTGATCCTGAATTGACTGTTTCTGAGTGGTTTTTGGTGGAGAACTTCTGGGAGAAGCTGTCATTGGTTGACCTTGTTCCTTTAGGAGCTGTAACAACATCTTTAGGGACTTTGGATCCCTTGAATTATGGACATTTCATTCTTATAGTTGTAAGGCACAAAAATTTCTATAACAACACATCATGTTTAGCAAGTTCGGACAAGGGGATGGATATCTTCAATTTACCTATTTCTGCTTCTAAGTCAAATAATTTTTCAGATTGGGTTTTGGTATTTTGAGAGGAAGGTTTCCCTTTTTCCATTGGAGTATCAATAATTTGGTCTTGTTTATCAATGTTATGGGAAGTGACTGCTTGCAGTTTTTCAGCTTTAGGAGGGCTTTTTGGAACATTGTTCGATTTATTTTCCGAGGAAAGAGGTGGCAAAGGCTGGTCGATGGAAGGTTGCATTTCTGTCATGTCCTTTACAATCACTTGATGCGGGTTTGGGACAGGTATATCAGCTGGTTCTATTATGACAGCCTTGCCTTTAATCTTGTTGGGCTGTTTGCCATCCTTTGGTTTGCTAGGTTCAGAAATATCAATGGTCCTAGTTCTCAGCTTATACTGTTTGTGGACCTCATACACAGCAGTATCATAGCCTTGTTTAAAATCAAAAGACTCACCAGACTTAGTATGAAATTGATTAAAGTCATGCTCATCTTGGTCTTGTTGAGTTAGGAAAATCTGTTGCTCAGTCCTTGAATCCACCAAGTTTATGTGAGTGTCCTCTGGGGTTTCAATAGATGTAGATGCTTCCGCATAATTTTCATGAAAAGGGGGCCTTACGTCATGGTCTGGGCTAGACCTGCCAGCATTTGCGTTTTGAGTTTTCCTAAAATTTGAGTTCCTTATGGTATTGGGATGTTGTGCTTCCCATGAAGACTTCCTCTCAACACTTTCTACTCTGTCTCCCAGCCTTTGCATGCCACTGATAATAGCATCAAGTTTCTGATCTAAGGCTGAGGGTTCTTCCTTAAAGGTGGTTCTTCTCTCCATTCTAGCTCTGTTTCTTTTGGCAATTAGGTTGGCCTCTACGCTAACAACAACATTTTGCATGTCTGCAAGGGTTTGAGGGGCTCTTTCTTTTAACTGGTATGCCATATCCGGGTCGAATCCATCAGGGAATTTATACAAGGCAAGGTCAGGTGGAGGTCTCAGGTTCTGTGGTATTGCATTATAGACATTGTTGAATCTTGCACAGTAATCTAGGACAGATTCTTGTGGGCCTCTTTTTATTGTATCGTATTCAGCTAGTATGTGCAAGGGGTCTTTATTTTTCTCCCGTCTGTTGGTAAAGGATTGGTAAAGCTCATCCGGAGTGGTTATAGAATTTGCAGCAAGTGATCTGAACCAAGTTCTTACATCACCTATTAAACTTTGAACAAAAATTTTCATTCTCACACTATCATCATCTATTTCTTAGTTCTCAAAATAGTCTTGCATCTTCTTTGTATGCTGAAGGGCTATGCAAGTACCAGTTCCATCAAAATATGTGATTTTAGCTTGATAATCCTGAGGCATATCCCTAGGGTTTGCAGGTAATTGTAGGGGTGCATATCTATTAGCCATATTCATAGGGATAAGTGAAACAACAGGAACAACAGGGACAACTGGAGCAACAGTAGTGGTAATGGGAGTATGTGCAGTGTATGGAGGTGTGGAAGGAGTGCTTTGAGAGGTGGACGATGAACAAGGGGAAGCAGGGGTTGAACAAAATAAAACTTTGACAGGGGTTGGAACACTGCTTGGGTGAACTGCTTCAGGACTATTATCGACAAAATCTTCTCTTTGTTCTTGCTTCCTAATGATCTTTGGGATTAATTTCAGATTTTCAAAAGCAGCTGGGGGATCTGGGTCTGGATTTGACCTAGTATAACGAGTTTTCCTCTTTGGAGCTAGATTCTGAATTTGTTTTGGTATTTTCTGTGAATGTTTTTAGAATTTGCAAGGAACTGATCAAATTTCTGGAACAACTATCTGTAGTTTAAAACTAGCATGAAGATTAACTGAAGCATCATTTATTTACTGCTGTAAATGCAAAGAAAGAGCAATTTCAAAGGCTTCCTGGCCGACATTCAGACTTCATCTGTAGTTTTAAGGAATAGACAACACTGATTTTTGTTTCTATGGAGTTTTCCAACTTGATTTGTGAAATTAACTGAGGATGTTCCCCAGTGGAGTCGCCATTATGTTATTACTCAGGTTTTCCTTCTGGTCAGCTCAAAAGGATACGACCGAGGTAACCACAGACCAATATTTGGACTGCAGGTTCTAGCCCACCTGTAATCAGAGAGGGCTCTCTCTTTATGATTTAGCTTTGTTGATATGGTTTTAGGCTAGTTATCGAATTCAAGGGGTTTTGTTTTGATTTTGGTGGGAAGGATGATGATTTCAAGTAAAGAGGCAGGGATAGCATGAAAGTTTTAGAACCATTGGGCGTGGAGTCAAGGAGTAGGGCTACTGGTGCATTTTCTTGGTCACATGAGGGAATTATGGAGCAAGAAAACTGCATATGAAACAATCATTCAGGGTAAAAGAGATGGATTAAAGTCTAAGGAATGAGGGGCAATTAAGAATCTCTCATTCAGGTTAGCAGAAGGAAGATAAATGAGCCCTATCTATGAGCAGTTAAGAATTCCTAGATAGCAATCATTTATATGTGAAATAGATCAAAAATGAGCCATAACAGAATTCATATTTATGCCTAAATCAAGAGGAAAACATTAAGAAGCCATAGAAACTGAGCATAGAGTGTAGCTAAGCAAATTCTAAACCAATCCTTTTTTCAGTGACTTGAGTATATGTGAAATTGAAATAACAGAGGTAAGGAACACTTATTGATTCATACTGCAACACAAGGATTCCACATTCAATTCTTCAAACCATTAGACATAGAGCATACAGCCTTTCCTCCAAAGCTTTTCAACAATATTTGATTAAGTAAAACATCTCAGATATCCAATGCGAGTCTCTAATGAAGATTATCAACCAACCAGCCCCCTTAACAATGCAGAGGGTCGTATAAACAGGGAAAATTATCCAGAATTAATATATTACAACCGACCTAAACATGTCTAAAAGAAAATGATTACTTTAACCTAATCTTATCCAGAAATAAATGCATGAAAATATCTTTGAGCTGCGCTGAGGGCAGCTATATCAAACTGAGTTAATGTCTGTCCTGGGTGGCTTGGTGCAGTATTTTTGTAATAATTGTGATTTCTCTTTTACTTCCACCTCTAACTTGGTTCTGCTGCTGTTTGGTGGCATTAATGTGCACTAATCCCAACCAGATAAGTTTTTAAATGGCCTTAATTGCTTTGCTGACTTTGATGAAGGTTTTTAATTTTCACCTGCTTTGATGTTGCTGAACTGATACTCTTTGCCACTTCCTGATACTCTTTGGCACTGAACCTAGCCTCTTTAATTTCTTCTGAGTGCTTTATACTATCCCATCGACCTTTATGGTAGCTGTTCGGCTCTCTGTCGCTTTAAAAACTATGTTCGCCCCTTTCTGAATGCTTCGCGAAGAAAATCTGGTCATTTTGCGCCTTTCGGGCATGCTAGAGGCTGAGTCACGAAGGGGCTTTCCATTTTGGCCTATTTCTTGTAGCCATGAAAAAAACTGCATCAGATTCTGATTCCGGGCTTCCTAGGCTGCGATTTGCACTTTTTGCACTTTTTTACGGTGACATCAGCATGACGTCAGCAGGCGGGTCCCAGTACGATGATGATGTGGCAAGGTGATGTCAACGGGGTGACGTCAGTAGTACGGCCGGGTGACGTGGCAGTACGGTGGAGGAGGTGATGTGGTAGTACGCTGGTAGCTATGTGGCAAGGACAAGGTGGCAGGGGGCCGACGCGGGATGGTGACGTCAGCGGTGACGTGGTGCTGACGCAGGTGGGGAAAAGGCGGTTTACGGTTTCAGACGCACCGCCTTCGAACAGAAGTGGTTTCGGAGGAGGGGGCTCCGCCACAGCCGAGGAGGTGACGCGTGGCGGGAGTACGACGGCAAAACCGCCCATCTCCCGGGCGCTAACCATCGGCAGATCGGCAGATGGAAAGACACACCCACCTTGATCTGCGGTGCGGGCAATCGGGCTGCTAGCGGAACAAACAAGGCGACGGAGGAATAAGGGACCGGGCCCGCGGCGAATATCTGAATTTTTATACAGCGCTGCGGGGGGTTTAAAACTTAGGAAATGTGGGTTTTATGGATTTATGAGCGAGCGCGTTAAATATTTTACATTTGAGACTTTGGAATAAGGGCGAAACATGGGTTTTGTAGGGCTAGGGTTAGGGGAAAAGGTTGTTAGTCTGACCAGATATCAAACTAACTCCAGCTAGGACACAGATGTGCTAAAAACAGCCCTAGATGGAATGTTATTTCCCAGACTTAGGAAAATATGGCTATAATGCAGGGAAGGGGGTATTCATTATTTTTTTGGGATTTTTTATATATTTTTACATATTAGGGGATAGGGAAATGATTTAGGGAGCTAAATAATAGAGTTAGGAGTTAATGTGAAAATGATAAGAAAGCGCTAAGGTGAGAGACCTTAGGCTATTTGAAGGGGAACAGGACTCACAGAGTGAAACAACAGTGCTCCTAAGAAAAGAGGACCTTTACTTAGGCAAATATAATGGGAGATGATGAATTGAAGAGTTATCAAGCAGATCTTGACCTCTTTAGGGAAGTTAGTAAGTGATTTGGGAGAAGAGGAAGAAGGGGAGGTCAGAGATGTCCAGTTTGAGCTCCTCAAAATGGAAAACTACCTCCAACTTGTGATCTGAAGTACAATATCACTTTAAAACACAAAATTGATCACATATCAACATTTTGCAACCTCAAAAACTACCTACCCAACCTACTTACCTAGCATTTTTTCTTCTTTTTGGTTTGGGTGCACTTAGACTTGCAGACCCTGCTTTACAATTTTTCTTTTGACTGCCCTCCTATCTAAATCTACACTTATTTCTGCCAAGGGCCCAGATTAAGCAGTTGGGCTCCTTTGATTCTCTACCTATCTACAAATCTGCCAAGATTAAGCTGTTTGGACAGATATTCATTCTCTATTTCTAAAGCAAGAAATTGAAACCTAGGGAGGCCAAGATTAAGCTGTTTGGCCTTCCCTTTTACAGAACATTCTTCAAAAATGGTTAAGTCATCAAAATTGGAATACAACAGTGGAATTTAGACTAGCACACTCTCATGGCCTCTTCTCTGGCCTCTTTAGGAAATATGGAGCATTGCAGCATGCAAAGTATGACATATTTGGCATGTAAAACTGTTAATCATGAAATATGAACACCTGTTGCAACAGGAGGCTAACAAGGTCTAAAGTTAGCACATTGAAAGGTCTTGGTCTCAATATGGTTGCACTTCTGTGAGAGAACTTATATGTTTTATAGGATGGGATAACTGCAGAGCTGCGCGCTAGAGAGAGTCGCGCACTACAAGTCCTCAGTGAGCAGAAAATCAATATGGAGCAACTAAGCCTGCAGTGTGACGAAGTGGTGTCACAGAACCAACAACTGCTACAGGTAATAGAAGACACTTGTCAAAGTGTCACAGAGCTAGACATCCTAGTAGACATGCCAGCAGAGGTGTGGATCCATAGGTTGGTAGTAGGGGTCTGTGAGGCAAGGGAAGAAATGAAAAAGGTTTAGCTGGAGCTGAACCTTTAGATCACCGAGTTGTTGTTAAAGGCGCAGTCGTCCAACCCCATGGAATTCAGAGAACAGCAAGCTGGCGCTATCACAGTGGGATTGGACGAGATTGGAGGTGTAGTGCGAGACTGCACCAATATGTTGGAAGAATCACTTGAGGTCCTCTCAAATATGTAGGAGGACCCAAACATCCAGCACTTAGAGACAGATGCATGAGAACTCCAACAACAGTATGACAGTGTTTGAGGAACTATGTAGATGATGGTCCTCACTCAGAGGCTTGCACAGATGTAGCAGGCTAAAGCACTGAAGGAGAAGGTGGATGCGGCACCACATAAGGAAGTAGTCCTAAAGGTGCACGTTTAGCCTTGGATCGATGAGGTCTTCACCATCATAGCAGAAATCAAAGCAAGATTGCACATGTTAACACCCAGGTTGTTCCCTTTGACTCCCAAGGGTGTTGTGGGGAAAAATACCTATGCAGGACGATCCTATCCACCTAAGGTGTGACAGTGCCTTAGCAACAAACAGAGACAACTATTCTAGTATTCTTCCTTTATGAATTAAGAATGAAGAGAGATGGATGGACTAACCGGTGTCTTCCGTTTGTCCCTCGATCCGGTTTCTCTTCTCTTGGAGAGTTCCCAGCTACTTGCCTTCTCACTCGCCCAGCTTCAAGAGGTTTCTACAAGATCACAAGAAGAGAACTCTACACAAGACATGGATTCATATTCATAACTAGTTCAGGATTAGAAATAAACTAAACATACTAATGCAATCATACATAAAAAATACATCAGTATATAGGAGAAACCAAGATAGCTTTATTGATGAATAACAAGGTTCAGGAAGAGATACAACCCAGAGGGCTCCAATCCATCATCTCCTTCCCAACAAATGGAATTCCTATCTTCACCCCCTTCAAAGCATTAAGCACCCAATGATTCCAATCTCAAACCAACAGCAATTCTTTGCAATAACAAAATTCCAGCCTCCAGATCTCATGGAGGAGAGATCCATATATAGATGTTTGGAGAGAGGATGAGTCAGCTTGAGATCTGACTAGTGTCCTCTCCCTCAGTCAGTTCTTGATTCCACTTGGAGGTTCTTGCTTCCACTTGGAGATTTGGAACCTCTTACTCATCACCAGTCGAATTCCCTGAGGCAAGTGTCATTGAGGAAGATTTTGGAAGCTTCCTGGGATTTGACACCTCGTGGAATGAACTTGCCACATGTCAACTCTCGCTCAGCGCAGGTAGCCAGTGTTGCCTTTGACATTCAGCGCAGGTAGCTAGTGTTGGCTTTGACATTCAGCGCAAACAGCTAGTGGAGCCACTGAATTGATCTTGAATTGACTTGTTTTTGAGCAGTTTCTAGTGGAGAACTTCTGTGAATTGCTGTGGTTTGTTAGCCTTGTTCCTCTAGGGGTAGGAACAACATGTTTAGGGCTTTGGATCCCTTAGATTATGGAAATTTCATGCTCAATGCTGTAAGGCACAAAAATGTCTATAACAGTTTCCCCCTAAAGTATGAGGCCGTTTATCGGGTGAAATGCTTTATCAGGGGGATCCGAAGTTCATCCAATGCTGGGAGGAGACCTGTAATAAGATACAATACAATACATTATTTTTCATACTGCTTTCATGATCTGGCTGAGGCGGGCATCCCCATGCTCAGCTTTATAAATTCATTTTTTTGTACATAGAACAGACAATCGTCTGATGGTAGACTGATAATTTTGATGAAATTATCATCCTTTGAGTAGGATGATTATCTGCTGCAATGATGTACATGTCAATGTCTTTATCTTTCCTGAATATATATCGCAGCCCAGATGGATGAAACTAGATCCGGGGTCTTCAAACTCGTTCGATCTTCACTCTAAGTACAAGTCGATCCATGTGAGAAATGTTCTGAAGTCGAACATGGAAAGACATCGCTTGATTACCGGTCAATGATGTAAATCGTTAACAAGCGCGAGAGGAATCACCGATAATGATAATGACCCTCAAGGTACTGCCGTACAATTCAAGTGGTGTGAATAAAGGACTTGGCGTCGAACACCACGAAAAATCTTTCGGTCGAAGGTCATTGATGTATACCTGTCGCCGGAAGTGAGAAACTTGCCATTGAGGCATGCAAGCTTCAAAGTACTGAAGGGGTTGTTCCTAGATCAACTTCTTGGATAATGATCTGATGTCGACAAGAAGCGATCCGTCAAAGGAGGGCCTTAATGAATCCCACATCAATGACACGGAACGGAGCTAATGATTTTGATGGAGGTGAAAACGATCTGTGACATATGATTCAGGGTGGTGGTCATGAAAGGATGAAGGATAATGTATGGCAGTGGATGGGACACAGTTGACTTTTCTGAACGACTTCTCTTGAACATATGGCAACACTGATGCGATGGATCGGTAGCATTACCCCAAATATGGATGGTATGGCGAGACCATGGTGATGTGACTGGTGAATGAAAAAACCCAACCCGATTGTGGTACGGAGGAAAAGTGTCATGTTCAAGAGCGACTTGCTACCATCAAAGTTTTCTTGAGTTTCTCCCAATTTTTCCCCAGTCATTGCTGACCAGTACCTCTTTATTTTTGTCAAGCTTGAGGAGGATAACATATGCTTGTTCTATAACCTGCCCTTCAGGCAAGCCCATCGCTATGTTTTAACGAGCCTAGCGATAGTGAAACTCGTTCTCGTCTAAAGACAAGTTTGTCACTATTTAATGATTTTAACGAGTCTAACAACAAGGATAACTCGGTCCTTTTCATTTTGAGAGAGTCTGAAAAGGTACATAAAGTTAACTCCAAAAGTCCTTTTTCGTCATCTAATCCCTTAAGTCCGAAAAAGTATAAAACAATACAGAAGGGATGAGTTTTCGATAGTTTTAACGAGCCGAACAAAACAAGCGCTCGATCTTTTTGTGCAATAATCTCTTAGGTCCAAAAAGATTAAAATCTAGAGGAGGGATAGCTCTTCCGGTCGCTTTAACGAGCTGGAAGGCCAAAACTCGGCAATCTTTTCATATTTTACGAGTCAGATGAAAAGAGCTTAAAGAAGACTCGTCTTTTGAGGAACGAGTGATAAACAGGGTTAGCAGCTGATTCCAGGTACAAGTTGGAATTTTCCAATCACGGCAGTGTCACAAGGATGGCTAGTGAAATCACTCTTCGCAGCTGTTCCTCAAAATGGGTAAACAAACATATGGAGGTGAACGATCGGCCAATGGAAAAGTGGAGGTGATGGTGCAAACACAACCAAGGCTTTAATGGCTGATGATATTACATTCACTGTGGTTATTTACCGGGTAGTTCATTTTTTAACGAGCTTAAACGCGGATTGAAACACTTGCTCGATCTTATGTTTATTTTTTAACGAGCATGAACTATGCGCTAAAACTGCTCGGATCTTGCGTTTATTTTTTAACGAGCATGAACTGTGTGCTAAAACTGCTCGAATCTTGCGTTTATTTTTTAACAAGCATGAACTGTGTGCTAAAACTGCTCGATATTATATGGTCAAATTTTTTATTTTTACCATAACTAGCTTTGCCTTTTTCAAAGATAGTACTATATCCTCAATTGTTGCATCAAACTAGTTAGAAATGAATAACATTTGCTTGAAAATGAGATTAGAACCCTAATATTTTGCTTTGAACTACGTAAAGAGAAATTAAAAAGTGTTTTTACCTCTCATTTTACCATTTCATTTGAACTTGGTTTGTTGGAGCTTTGGAGGTGCCTCTTCCCCCTTGATTTTCATCAGCTGATTCTGGGAGATTCTGCGAACGATTTTCGGCGCCGTCTGGACCAGGTAGGAGCTAAACCCTAGCTCTTTCTTTTCATGGTTTCCTTTTTCCATTCTGTGCCTATTTTCCTGTTCCCCTGAGCCCTTGGGGTTTTGTTAGGGCGCTCTGCCATCAGCACAGGTAGTTCACTCGAAACCTGCGTTGAATGTCAAGCTGCATGAAGGCAGTTTGACCTTC
Source organism: Pinus tabuliformis (assembly GCA_031772625.1). Lineage (NCBI taxonomy): Eukaryota > Viridiplantae > Streptophyta > Pinopsida > Pinales > Pinaceae > Pinus > Pinus tabuliformis. Next base: position 1,268,986,032 of record CM062804.1, read on the forward strand.
AACGCAGGTGGAACACTATCCAGTTGCGTTGGGCATAGAAAAACAGTTTTGTTGCACACTTTTTGATGAAAATTTTGCCAGTTTCTCATCAAATCCAGGATCTTACTCTTTCTCTTGTTTGTTTTGCAGGGACTTTTGAGCAAAATGACCCTTACATGGCGAGAACGAGAACATGAAGATGAGGACATGATTTCCCTCCATGACCTTGTCACGGTGAACGCGCTGCGGAACTGTGGCCTGCTGAAGTTCTTCCGTATCTCTAGTATGAGAGCACAGATCTCCTTACTGCAGTATATGCTTGATGCTTGGGATCCTATCAACCAAGTATTTCAGATTAGGGGCAAATCTATCCCCCTGACCATAGTAGACATTTACTTCTTGACTGGCTTGTCGAGGCGGGGTGCTCCCATTTCTTTGTCAGGTTCGGCCCGAGGGAATGACTCCGTGAGAGATTATGTCCGCCAGTATTGCAGGGAAGGATCTCAGCCGAGCAGAGACGGTAAGGTCGTTATCCGTGAGATTGCTGACAGATCTCTCAGGTCCATTCTGTATACTATTGGTAGGATGGCCGGTAGCGCATCTCTTCATGTTGCCAACAGATCCTATGTGCAGCACGCCTTGGAGTGCCTCCAACCGAAAATATTCAACTGGTGTGATGCAGTACTTCTTCAGATGAAAAGTCAGTTGAACAAGGTAAAGGACGGGAAGCTGAAGAACTTTGGATTTGGTTCTATTCTGACTACCTTTGCCTTGGAGAAAATACCACTGATGCAGCCTCAGTATATCGCACTCGACTTGCCTTCTCCTACCGAGCCACGCATGCAGAGATGGGTTGATCACATGTCTAGGCATGCTGGTCAATCTCAGATTTCTTTCACTGATACCTTCTTCAGGTGGTTCGAGCATCAGGAGATGGTCTATTCCGAGTATCCATATGTTGGTATGGATTTCCGAGGTGATCCGGACTTGGTACTGCCGGATGGCAAACAGTGGGGCGCTATTGCTAAAATCTTTGACCATATCACTGTTTACTGTTTTTATTTATAATGTCCTTGTGCTTTATTCTATCAAGACTTTAATCAAACTCATGTGTGCATGCAGATGTTGGTCCTGTTCGTCCAGCAGTTCACCCAAGAGCGCCAGTTGCTGCCCCAGTAGGGGAGACTGCTGGGAGGGTTATTCTTCGTGACCTTGATGTGGCCGAGACCCTTACAGCTGTGCAGGAGCAGGTTGAGAGCCTTACTCTCGGCATTCCCGATGCGAGGATCGACGAGTTACCTTTACAGTTGCAACGGCATACTACTGGTGTGCCTAGACGATGGACTCGTCTCTTACGCATGATTGCACAGGCCGTGACGTGCTATCATGAGCATCACTAGGCTGGGGTGCCCCCTAGCATTTTTGAGTTTTTGGGTCATGCGACCGATTTTTGTCTTGGTTACAGAACATTATGTACAAACGATAAACAACTATATATATATATATATATATATATATATATGATTTTCGGGGTTTATTCTGGTTGAGTTATATGATCCATATGTACAACATTGATGATGTGTCTCTTTTTATAAATGTCGCAAATGTCTATCTAACACATAGTTTGCTAATGAGTCGGTTAATGTGTTTAAGTTTCTGGAAATATGTTGGTATTGAATTAAATCAAATTGTCTTTCCAAAATCTTAACCCTTAGGAACATGCGATAAATAGCTAGGTTGCGAACGGAATATATACCATTGAGTTGTAGTATTATGAGTTGTGAGTCTAGCCTGACGATTAGTCGGCGTATACCATGGGTGATGGCATCAGAGAGTAGTTCTATCAACGCGCTATACTCAGCGATGTTATTCATTGATTGCCCAATACATACACCTCTGAAACTTACTAACTCGCTGCTTGGATCAAAAATGGCCCAGGCTGCGGAGGACAGGTTCCGTGAACTACGACTCGCTCCGTCAGCATATCCAACACATGTCTCCATAAGGTTTGACATATGCAATAAATGTAAAAAGGTGGACTACTCGACCAAAACGAACACTTTAGCGAAAACAAAATACAACAAAAGCATACAGGTTACTATTTAAGCATAGTAACGCTTGAGGTACAACCCATTACAGGGTTGCGCCAGTGGAATTCCGTCATAATCCATTAACTCGTAGGCTCCTTTTGCTAAACTCGTTTAACAATATAGGGGCCCATCCATAAAGAATTAAATTTACCTGCTCCCAATTTATCGGATTCTTGGTCATAAAGCAAGACCAAGTCACCTTCTGAGAAGACATGGGGTTTGACATTTTTGTCGAACTACGCCTTGACTCGTTTCTTATGGGCTTCGTTAGCCAAAGCGGCGTCACGACGGGTTTCATCCAATTGGATTAATTCCAAGAAACGGGCCTCTTCTTCTGAAGTTCCGGGGAGGAGATCAATTGCGAGTTTAAGAGACGAGATTTCACACTGGATTGGCAAGACTGCTTCCAGGCCATACACCAGTTTGAAAGGTGTGAACCCGGTCGCATTCCTTACCGATGTTCGGTAAGCCCACAAGGCTGAGTACAGGATTAGGTGCCACCTTCTTTTGTGAACCCCGATCATCCTTTGCAACATACGCTTCAAGACGTTGTTGATTGCTTCAACTTGTCCGTTGGCTTGTGGATAATACGGGGTAGAGCTGTCGTGAGATAGCCCTAGCTTGGCAGCTAATTCAACCATCATGTGATTGCGAAAATGCGATCCATGATCTGTAACTATGGCCTGTGGTACGCCGAACCTGGCGACTACATGATTGAAAAAGAAAAGGGCAGCTGTTTCACCAGTGTTATCTAATGTAGGCATCGCCTCGGCCCATTTGGTAAAATAGTCAACGGCGACTATAATATACCCATGCCCCCCGGTCGAGGTGGGGTTACATGTCATGAAATCGATGCCCCATTTGGCGAAAGTCCCAACAGCAACTATTGGCTGTAAAGGTGCGGGTGGTCTTCTGGTTTTGCTATCAAAAATTTGACAAGCATGGCAACTTCTGACTGCGGTTATGCAATCTTTGAACATTGTTGGCCAGAAGTATCCTGCTCGTAAGATTTTCTGTGCTGTAGCATATCCAGATTGATGCCCCCCACACGCACCTGAATGACACTCATTCAGGGCTTTTTCGGCCTCTTCATGGGTGAGGCACCTCCTCAGAACTGTATCGATACCACGACGGTAAAGCGTATCACCGACAATCATGTAGTCTTTCGCTTGGTATCGTATACGTTTCTGTTCTGAGTGAGAGGTGTCAGGCCTGAATTTTTGGGTTTGAAGATAATTTATTATATCTCCATACCACTCATTGCTTGCAGATATCAGAAACAAACTTTCCTCCACGATTGATTCTTCGGATGTTTCATTGTTGGACGACGATGGGAGATCGCACAATAATTCTGCGAAAACTAAAGCTTTCTTTGATTTGGATTTTACAAATTCCAGATCAAACTCTTGAAGGATCGCTATCCATTTTGAATACTTTCCCCCCAGCAACTGTCGCGACAATATATAAGTCATGGGGTTGCAATCTGATAGAATGGTAGTTTTCCGAAAGAGGACATAATGTTGAAATCTTTGTATCGCTTGAACAGCAGTGAGTGCTAGCTTTTCAACGTAAGAATATTTGCTTTCTGTATCATTCAAGTTTTTGCTTAAATAATATATAGCATGTTCAATTCCATCGACTTCTTGAACTAAAACCATCGCAATGGTCGTATCTGCTGTAGCCAGATACAGGTTAAAATCTCTTTGATAGTCCGGGGCATACATTAATGATGCTTTTACTAGAGAATATTTCAGAGCATCAAAGGAAGCTTGCGCCACCTGATCCCAGACAAAAGGTACATCCTTTTTCAAAAGACGAGTATAACCTTTAGCAAGTTCTGCGTAATTTGGAATGAACCTCCTCAGAAAGTTTGCTTTCCCTTGGAGTTTCTGAATCTGAAGCAAATTTGAAGGTGGAGGCAAATTGATGATTGCCTGAACCTTGCAAGGGTCGAGACGAATCCCATCCTTAGAGACTACAAAGCCAAGTAAACGACCAGAACCGACGCAAAACACACATTTGTGCGGATTGAGTCTTATCTTGTAGTGTCGGCAACGTAGAAATATCGCTCTTAAATGCTGCGGATGATCAGTCCGCTTTTGCGAATGAGCCAGAAGGTCGTAGAGATATGGTTGAACGATGTTTTTGATGTCATGGAAGGCATAATTCATTGCCCTCTGAAACGTCGCCCCTGCGTTCTTTAAACCAAAGGGTAATTTTCGATAAGCGAATGTGCCCCACGGACAAATGAATGCAGTCTTAGACTGGTCCTGTGGGCGGATATTTATTTGATTATACTCAGAAAATCCATCCATGAATGAAAAGATTTCACATCCGGCGTATTCATCAATTATCTGGTCGATGAAGGGTGTAGGGTAGTTGTCTTTCGGACAAGCTTGGTTTACATCCCTATAATCGGCACACACTCTGATTGTCCCTTGTTTCTTCATAACAGGGACAATATTTTATACCCAATCGGTTAGAGGAACCGGGTAGATGAAACCAGCATGGAGAAGTTTTTCAACTTCTGCTTTTATGGCAGCGGCTTTCTTGGGGTGCACCTGCCGAAGCCGTTGTCTTACTGGTTTGACATCAGGATACATCTTAATTTCATGTTCAACGATACTCGAGTCAATGCCTAGCATTTCATCATATGACCAAGCAAAGACATCTCTGAATTCGCGAAAAAGAGCGTTATATATTTCTAGTTCTGAAGGAGAACACCCTTTGCCGACATAAATATTCTCTACAACATTTGTTTTAGTCGAGATATTTATGGCTATAGTCTCTTCAATATTGGATAAGTTTCACTCGGAATCCACCGTGTTTACAGTGTTTGATAGGAATTCAAAAACTGAAGGGTGATAAAGGTCATGTTGAGTATCTTCTTCATATTCTAGAAGAAGGGAACGATGGTGGCAATCACTCCATGGTGCCCCCTCAATCAACATTGATTGTAGGATTCCTTCGTCAGTCCTATGTACTTTCGACCAAGGATCTAATGGGGTACCATATTCTCTAGACCTATCTACCCAAACGCTTGACGAGCATTGATTTGGGTTTGCCTCCCATGCCCGAAACATTGATTGCTACAATATTTCTATAGGGCTTGGGGGCAAAACCATTTCATGATCCATGTCGATATCGTCTTCTGAGATCTTCGTGGAAGATATCATGTTGCAGGCTCCTACCAATGCTACTTCTCCTATATAGATTGGAGGTGGAAGTGCAAAAGTTCCCATTAATGTGGGGTCTTTCAGTAGGCCTACTCCGATATCTTGAAGCGAATGGTTGCTCCCATGGATCATGGGAATGCTTCCTATAACTTGCGAACCATTAGGGAGGAAGTCTTGTTGGTCGACGATCGTAATCCCTCCTTGAAAAGGGAATGCGATTTTCCTAAAATAAGTCGACACTACAGCTGCCATGGCATATATCCACGGTCTTCCCAGTAGGATGTTGTAGTCAATATTCACATCGATGACTTCAACATCTATTTCTACTATTTTTCCCCCCAGTTCAACCTTCAAGTTATTAAGGATACCGCACGGGGTATAGGTCCTTCCGTCGAATGCTTTCAATGTCGTCGAAGATCGCGACAAGGTCGGAGACCCTAAAGTTTTCCAGCAACTCATCGACATAATACATGTAGATGCCCCCTCATCAATAATTGTTCGGTGAACAGTTTTGTTGAGGGCTTTCACTTGAATAAAGAAAGCTAGTTGAGCTGGTAACTGAGGATCGTATCCTTTGTGGTCGAAGGATACAAGATTGGAATCCTTAGGATTAACCCCACCAATAGTCGATAACAAAGCCTACCTTTGGGATGGACAATTTTGTAGTACTTCAAGAGTCGACATAGCGGATGGCGATTGGGCCAAATCTTCCACTATGTTATAATGCTGCGCCGCTCTGGCGCGAGGATTAAATGTCGACTTGTGTACTACTCCCTTTGGCGGTTTTATCGTTAATTCAGGAATGATGGGCGGTACAACTTCTGTCGAAGTTGTTGTCGAACTGCTTGGTTGATCTTTATCCTTGCTGTTCGACAGCTGCGGATTCTCGTAATCTTTGTTCCTTGTCGAAATCAAAGCATCATTCTGCTGTTTTGAAACCGAAAACATGAGCACTTACGACGGGGAAGCATTTCCACTATCAACCAGATTTTGACCTGGATTGGGAAACGGATCAGTTAACACAGCTGAGGTTTGCGAACTTTTGAAGAACCTTCTAAGCTCAGCTTTGTATGGACAATCGGCTATCCAATGATCCTCGTCACATATCATGCATGGACTTTTTGGTTTCCCTTTCCTAGGAGGGTTTGAAGAAGTTTTTTCAGGGGATGACTCACCTGTTTCTTCTTCTTCCCTTTGTTTTGCTTCTTCTTGCTTCCTGGTTGATTGGTTTCTTTGCCTTTATCTGCTGATACGGAATTTACTTCCGAAGCAAGAATCTCTTCTTTTGCATTTTGATCTGAAGTCTTACGGGCTTTCTTAGACGAAGCCTTTGTCGATTTCGTGTTTGTCGTGCCAATCACACCATCACCGGCATGAGAGTCACTGTTTTATTTAGGAGGAGGAGGAATTGAGAATTCCGGTCTAGGGGCGTCAGGTATTTTGTCGTAGAGCGTGCCAGACTGAGTATAGACTAAGTCTAGATATTGTGCACGAGCAATAACTTGCTCCTCCGTTACGACTCCCCCTTGGCCACATCTTCTATTATAGCAGGAAGTAACGACTTGATAAACCATTCAGCTAATAGCTGATCGGAAACGTACGTTTTCACCATCCTATGACGATGATGCCACTCATGTATATGATCAGATATGTGAGTGGCTGTTGTCTGCTTGAAGGTGGTTAAGATTTCTGTTCCCGTTTCATACCTTATCGGTAATTGAAAATGGGTTAAGAAAGTCGTGGCTAGGGAGCTGAAATTGTCGAACGAGGCTCTAGGTAATTCAATATACCATTTTGCCGCTGGACCCGTTAACGTCCTCTGGAAAAGGCGAAGCCTTATCGAATCATCGTTTAGGGTGTTTGATGAACACCACAGATGAAAAGTAATCACGTGATTCGATGGGTCTTCACCTGGATTTCCATTAAATTTAGGAATGTTCGATGGAAGTTTGTGAGGAATCGCTGGCCACCAAGGGGCGTAAGCAATCAGATCGTTGGTTAACCGGTGTAAATCGGGTAACTCTAAAGTTGCCACGAATGGTAACTGTTGATTCAGGTTAGGTGAAGCATACCCAGGGTACGATGGAATCGCTTGAGCAGTGGGCCTTTGCATACCAGCATAATGTAATTGATGTTGGTACGACTGATATGGTTGGTGGACTTGACCACTGTAAAGCGGTTGGTTTTGACTGTTTTGAATGTACGGTTGTCCACTGTTCGCAAAGATCTACTGCTCAGAACCTTGGTACAGTTGCTGGAATTGTGGTTGTTGGTATTGCACCAGCCACGGTTGTGAAGCCATGTTCTGCTGTGCTATACTAACCGTTGGACCAAGGTGTGGGGTAATTGTACCCGTTTGGACCTGTGTCGCCCCACCAGTTGGCGATTGTGGTTGTGTCACAGGTTCAAGGGGCTGTTGCATTACAACCTGAGAAATCTGAGGCTGACATAAAACAGGCATCGCTTGAACTTGTGACACTGTTACAATAGCTGGTGTGGTCGTGATGTTCGACATAGGTACACATTGTTGCATAGAATACACAACCCTTGGTTGTTGAGGTAGCATAGGTACCCAACCACTTGATGTAATTCCAATATAACCTGAATACTGTTGTGAACTCCCATATGGATACCCTCCCGGAGGGGGTAATGAAAGGGCATACTGCCCCCCATACGGTAGCAATCCGGAACTCAAGGGGATTGTTTGTCCTTGGGGACTGGATTGCCCAAATTGACCTCGAAATGGATCAATCTGGCGAGTTTCAACATAAGAGTTGCTGGATATTATTCCGGAGGAACAAACTGGAAGATACCACACTGTCGAAATAGTCCCTGGGTGGACTCCTTCTAGCGGTTGTGAGCTAGTTGGGACAGATGGTATGCCGGCAAACATTGTTGGAGTGACGATAGGGGGTTCTGCTGTCGCCATGTCGTTCGACACAGTCCTAGATGTTGATGGTTGTTCAGACATTTTGAGTCTATCCAAGAGATTACCTAGCGATTCTACATGAACTTCCACTTGTGGTAGACTAACTTCCGATGAAGGAAATAGAGTGACCCCGACTCCAAAATGTGTTGGAGTACTTGGGTGTGGATCCTCTACAATTTCCTCTATCGCAATCAAACTAGGTGGAAGAGGAAGACCGTCAGGTCCGTAAAATATTTCTGGTGCCGATCAAGGGGTTGAATCGACAGCAACAGTTGTTTGAGGAGCAAGACTCTCTGAACCGGTTACAGATGGAACTGGTTCAGTAACAAAAGTATTTGCTCCCAGACTAGGATTAGTGTTACTGTCCCTCTGTGGCTGTTGAACGTCTTCTATAGAGGCAGGGTTTCCAGAAATGTTTGGAGTAACCGGAATCTCAGATGTTGTTGGAACACTTGTTCTAACTTTGATAGGAGATTTCGAACCGGTTAAACGAGTTCGCTTTGTCCGTACTGTTTTCGATTCCGGAGACAAAGACTGTTGACTCGTAAGCCTCCGCGAACGACGGGGTTTCAATTTACTTTCTTCCACGATTGCGGATTACTCGATCAACCAAAATACAAAAGGGGAAAATGTGTTTCCGAATTAAATGAATTTTTTAGACGCTTTTAGACACAACTTGCTTTTTCACTTTTAAAGAGTCGAGAAAAAGCTAAAGATGACTCTAGTCTCCTTCGATGTTTTAACGAGCCCGAAGTGACAAATGCTCGGATGGACTTTTTCTGTTATAGAGTCTGAAAAAGGCCAAAAGAAACTGCTCTGGAGTTCTAGGCATAGGGTGTGCCAAACTTTTCGCAAAACCGCAGAATACTTTTTAGGGTACGGGCGGTCGATCTTCCTGAATGCTGTGTTCAGTGCATTGTGATCAGTAGGGCGGCCGACACGGCTTCCTAAGGATAAAGGTTTTATGCCTATAGGGGTCTCCCAATATATACGCGATGGTACGTGGGAGCACAATCTGTACTGGCGCTATCGTCCCTCAGGAGGAATCACCCACCATCCACGAGATTGACAGTCACCAGGCTTTACGACGCCGGAACACGTCTCTAGCCTAGACCTCTATGTTGTGCGTTATGTTGCAAAGCGTTGTTAAGTTCATTCAATTTATTTTAGGTTGATCTTTTTAGAAGTTTGCCTTTCAAGGTTCACCACGAGATGTATGATACAATTCCTAAATGTAGTCTAAAGATGATAAGCAAGCTTTATATCTTTTCAACTTTGAAAATCCTAGCTACTAAGGGAAAAAAAAGACACCATCTTTTCTCAAAGAGCAATCAGCACACTCTAATGCACTTTTCCTAAATCAAACATGCAAACTATCAAAATGAAAATGCACAATGCAGGTGTTTGTTTTCCGCTTTCTTAGTATTGATGCCTACATAGAAAGCTTTTTGTACAACTTTGAATTTTCTTTTAAATGACAACTACAAACAAGTTTACTTTTTCGAAATCAGAGAGGGTAGAAGAGATTACAACACTTAACGATTTTCGAAATGAATACTTGTTTCGACACTTAAAAGAGACAAACTCAAACCAATAAGCAAGAGTAAATGTATAATCAACTGCAAACAGCCAATGAACTCTCTTCTAAGATCACAATCAACAGATCTGAATCAAGGGCTACAGGATGATTATTTCACTCATGCAAAGGAAAACTGTAAATGACGCCACAAACACATAAAAACACTCACAGTCTTTTTGTACAAAAGGAGGCGGAATCTAAGCAGAGAAAAGGAGTTATCAGACTGGTACCTATGCTGGTTACAGGCTGCAAAAATCAGAGATCAAAACAAGGCAAAACAGAGCAGAGAACCCCAGTTGCACAAGGGTAAACTGGATCAGCGCAACCTCAACACAGGGGTTTTGACATTCAGCACAGGTAGCCTTCACGGGACCTGCGTTGAAATGCAGAATCCCTTCACAGGGTTTGCGCTGAAGGAGAAACTCTCGTTTCTCACTGGGTTCTGGGTCACAGATTGCTATTTAATCTACTGTTTCAGGCCAAATCAAAGCAAAAAGCAAGGTGCAATCAAAGGGATTCTTTGAGGGGGTACTAAGATCTATCACAAAGGATCATCAAATCATTTGTGAGTCCATTGTTCAGATCATAGACAAGTCCAGTGATTGGATTAAAGCAACAACTGTCTACTTTGCATCTGGGAATAGCAGATGTAGTTCGATTGTTGTTGTCGAGTCTATGAAACAAACAATGATAGAGACACAAATAAAATGACTAAACAGATCTCCCCAGCGGAGTCGCCAATTTGTTGTGTGGAAAAATGCCTATGCAGGACGATCCTATCCACCTAAGGTGTGACAGTGCCTTAGCAACAAACAGAGACAGCTATTCTAGTATTCTTCCTTTATGAATTAAGAATGAAGAGAGATGGATGGACTAACCGGTGTGTTCCGTTTGTCCCTCGATCCGGTTTCTCTTCTCTTGGAGAGTTCCCAGCTACTTGCCTTCTCGCTCGCCCAGCTTCAAGAGGTTTCTGCAAGATCACAAGAAGAGAACTCTACACAAGACATGGATTCATATTCATAACTAGTTCAGGATTAGAAATAAACTAAACATACTAATGCAATCATACATCAAAAATACATCAGTATATAGGAGAAACCAAGATAGCTTTATTGATGAATAACAAGGTTCAGGAAGAGATACAACCCAGAGGGCTCCAATCCAACATCTCCTTCCCAGCAAATGGAATTCCTATCTTCACCCCCTTCAAAGCATTAAGCACCCAATTATTCCAATCTCAAACCAACAACAATTCTTTGCAATAACAAAATTCCAGCCTCCAGATCTCATGGAGGAGAGATCCATATATAGATGTTTGGAGAGAGGATGAGTCAGCTTGAGATCTGACTAGTGTCCTCTCCCTCAGTCAGTTCTTGATTCCACTTGGAGGTTCTTGCTTCCACTTGGAGATTTGGAACCTCTTACTCATCACCAGTCGAATTCCCTGAGGCAAGTGTCATTGAGGAAGATTTTGGAAGCTTCCTGGGATTTGACACCTCGTGGAATGAACTTGCCACATGTCAACTCTCGCTCAGCACAGGTAGCCAGTGTTGCCTTTGACATTCAGCACAGGTAGCCAGTGTTGGCTTTGACATTCAGCGCAAATAGCTAGTGGAGCCACTGAATTGATCCTGAATTGACTTGTTTTTGAGCAGTTTCTGGTGGAGAACTTCTGTGAATTGCTGTGTTTTGTTAGCCTTGTTCCTCGAGGGGTAGGAACAACATGTTTAGGGCTTTGGATCCCTTAGATTATGGACATTTCATGCTCAATGCTGTAAGGCACAAAAATGTCTATAACAAAGGGAATACGACCGGGGTAACCACTAACCAAGCTTTGGATTATAGGTCCTAGCCTACCTATAATCAGAGAGGGCTCTCTCTTTAAGTTTAGCTTTGCTTTGTGAAGATTTTAGGCTAGATATGAGGTGAGGGTTTGGTTTGAATTTTGGTTGAATGATGTCTTTTAGTACCTAAGGTGAAATGTTCAGACAGTTCTAGTCCATTGGGCAATGGAGTCTATGGCTGTGGGTTGTTTGAAATGCTTGAGTGGGATTGTTTAAACTGCAGGGCCTTTTGAATATTCCATGAAACAAACTTAATATTGTGGTAATGAAATATGATTAGCCAGTGGAAGGCAATTAAGAATTTCCCACTAAACTGGTGGTTTGAGGATGAGATATATTGCACAGGAGCAGGCTTGAATTCCTGAACAAAGATCACTATGAAAATTATAGTCTGAAGGTGCAGCAATTAAGAATTACACTATCATAACTATAACTGAAGAAAACATTCATAACAACATAGATTGAGCTCAGGGTATTCCATGAATAAATCCTGAAAGCTATTCTTTTTCTTTGCTATCAAACTTGTAGAACATAGAACATGAATGGATTATGAAGGAATGAAATACATAACGAAGAGGTTAAAGACACTTATTGTATTATGAAATACACAGGAATCCTGCAGCATTCAGCAAACACACCATAACGCATCAAACAACTCAGGACTTTTGAAATTCCATCAGCTCTTTGTATTAAACTATGAATATTTACAACATAGGATGTCTTCCAGAGAAAATCAACAACCCCCTGCAAGCTCATGCGAGGGGGAATATATACAATCGGTTATACAAAATATCTGAACCGCTGAGTCACTTGAGAAATAAATACGCTCACCAACTTTACCGAAATAGCAGCTAAGGAAGTTATTACTGCTCTAAATACAAAATGAATGCTCTTTAATTCTGTCAGAAGACTTTTTGACCTTTGGAGGCCACTGAGTCGGTTGAGCGTTGTGTTTTAATGCTGAATGATGTGTCTTTATGGCTTTGTCATGCTGTAGCTTTCTTGGACCTGTTATCTGTAGCTGTCAGTGTTGCTTTAGTGGCCGTATCTTTCTGCTGAGTTGGCTCAGACCACTCTTCTCCATTCATAGTGTATGCATCACCCTTTCTGAACATGATGACTTCTATTTTTTGATGAAAAAACTTGATGAAAGCCTTTTGTTTATAGTAACAACTGTATCATTTTGGTCCACCATTCCTGGGTAGGCAGTTGATGCCTCAAAATTGCATCTAAGGTTTCATCTGCCTTTGTGTATTTGTAGAAGTTTGGAGGCACTTCAAACAAATGTTTGATCTCATTCATAATGAAAAATAAGTTCTCTACTCTGTCATAGAGATTTTGCCCAGATGCTGGCCCTGTTACCTCTGAGGTACTTGATCCTTGAGTGATCTGATTGGTAGCAAATGTATTGACCCTTTAAGCATAGTTCTCATGTGAAAGTAGTCTCCCTGCACTGTTCAGTAAGCCAGGAGGACCTCTGCTTTGTAATGCTGCAAGCTTGTCCATGAATTTGTTTACTTCTGTCTGCATGTCCTGGCTTCTTCTTTCCAGTGTTTGTACCAGGCTTCTCAATGTGAGGACCCTCTTTATCAGCTGGATGGTTTCAGTTCTGTTGGAGATTCCTATTGCTGCCAGCTGAGGACCTGTGCGGTTATTGAGAACGTTGATCATTCTGTTTGCTATCTCAGGCATATTGCCTAGAGATGCCCTTGATCTTTGCACTTCCTTGTGTGCTTTGCCTATGAGCTCCATTTGCTCATGAATGGTCTCTATATACTGCCACTGATCTGTGATTGATTGGCCAATGTTGGCCCATAAAACTGTCTTGAGCTCAGCCACCACTTTGTCAAGGGTGAGCTCTTTCTCCAGCTCCTTTATCTTCTCTTTGAGAGCCTTCACTTCTCTTCCCTTTTCAGCTATGCTTTGCTTTGACTTGTCATATTTTTCATTCAGCTTAGCTAAATTCTCCCTGGCTACAGTTAACTCTGCCATTTGGGCTTCTAAGGCCTGAATTTCATTCTTCAGCTTCTGCATATCAAGGCTTGGAGCCTGCTCTGTTGTTGGTGCTGGTGCTGATGTAGATGGTGCCGTTTGAGCTGTCTGTTCTGTAGGAGGAGCAGTAGTCTGAGGAGTTTCCTCAAGGTTGATTATTTGTGGAGGGGGCTGAGATGTTTGGCCTCCTTCCTTCTGTTGCAGGGCTACCTGCAGTGCAGCCTCTGACTCTCCCAATTTCTCTTCTGTCTGGATTAGCTGTTTGTATAGTGATACCAGCATAGCTGCTGCATCTTGGTCATGCCTTAGCTGGGCAACCTCTTCTGTCTGATGATGAAGAGTTGCTGGGATCTTGATCATTTTTCTTAATGCTGCCATGTCTGCATCTCTTAATTTCAACAGCGTTTGTATAGCCTTGGTGTCCTTGGGATCATGCCCAAGCTCTATAATGATATCCTCTAATGCTTTGATTTGGTTGTCTTTTGCCTGGGAGGATGCTTTCTCCAACTCAAGTTGGGCAGCTGTGTTGTTTAGGCTATTTTCCAGCCTATAATTTACCAATGTTTTGTCTGCAAGGGTGGCATATACCATCTCACCCGTTTGCTTGTGCAATTCAATTTGATCCATGGGGTGGATGTCCTTTGCGAGGACCTCAAGGTTGGTCCTTATGTAGTCTGCAGCTAACTGTGGCTGCAGCATGGTTGGCATGAAGTGGCTCATTATCATTTTGCCCTGTTGCACATCATATGCAGACATCAACCTCTGCTGGTTTGTAGGAGCCATCTTTAATAAGTGGTTGTAGAGCTGCACCTTGAGTGGCTCATTCCTCTTTTTGATATCTATAAATTGTTGTTTGATGCCTGTTTCAGCTCCCCTTTGGTGGCTTGAGGAGCTGACTTCTCCTCCAACTGTCCTTTCTTGTTCCTGCTGAAAGGAACTTGCAGATGCTTCCAGGCTTGGTGGGCCCATGCCCAAAGATTGCCCTATAGGCATTTCTTCTTCTGAAAGGGGATTTAGCCTCTGTCTTTTCTCCCCTTGAGTTGTGGATGTGGTGAGGGGAGTCTCCTGCTCTCTATCTCTTTTCTTGCCCCTCTCTTCATTGACAGGTGTCTGGAGCACCGAAGTTTCTACTGTAACATTCTGTACTGGGGCCTCCTTTTCTTGCATTTGCTCATTATTAGGACCAGGAGCCTCTGCTGTTTCTTCCTGCTGTTCAGGATGATTTTCAGGCTGTTGATCTTGGGCTGATTGCTGCTCTTCATGGGCCTTTTGCTGTTCTGTTTCCATGTCTCTATCCTTGGCTGAAGTCTCTGCTGTAATTGGGACTTGGACTGCCTTTTGTGGAGCTGCAGATGATGAGGCAGCTGCTCCCACTTGAGTGCCTGGAAGAGAAAATACCTGTGAACAAAGCTCTAAGTCAGCCAACTTTTGGAGATTTTTTACTGATCTTTGAGCTAGTTCTTCTTGTGTGGCAGCCTCTTCTAAGGTGCCTTCCCTCCATTTTAGTTGATTTGCATATTTTTCTATGTGAGGCAACCTTAAGTGGTCATAACTGGCCAGCCTATATCTGACCCTTCTTAAACTTATGAAATGATTGGGGTCGTATGGTTTCCAAAGGAAGCTGGTCTATAAGCCAAGGGCTTCTAGCATTCTATCTGCCTCTTGCCAACCTTCCTCCCTTTTATTGTAAATGAAGTGGCCTAATTGGTTTCTGACTTTGAGCTGTGCTTTCTTGCCCTTGCCTGAAAAATGGAGTACATCAGCATTCCCAAATTGCCTGAAGTACTCGAGGGCAAACAATCTCATAGGCACATATTTGGGTAATTTGTATGGGGGCAACTCACACCCATATATTCTGATAACTGTGTGGTTTTGGTAATAGTACCAATCCCCAATGCTGTATACCTTAGACAACTGAAGAATCCTCTGCATCTCATCAGTTAGTCTTGGAGGAGGTGAGCTTAGAAGCAGAGACATGGCTGGGTGGATGAAGAGGTCTATAAACTCACAATAAGTGTATGGGGAACAAGATCTGCAGTGGAAGGCAGAGGACCAATAAACCACTGACCTTGGATTGCCTTGTGCATCCACTCTTTTCACAACAAAAGGAAATTTCTCATGCTGATAATATAAGATTAAGTGGTAGATATAGGAGGTGTATCTGAACACCCTTTCTCTTGCCAAGTTTATCAATTGCTCATGTATTTTATTGGATATGTAAGTGGCATAGTCATAACAGATTGGGGACTTGCCAGGGGAAAACATGAGCATCATCACCAGCATAGTTTCATCAACATATTCTATTGAATTATAGCCCAATATGGGACTAATCATGTCTACAAGGTCTCTGCCCAATTGGTTGAGGTATACATGAGAAATGGGAGGGTACTGCACGGTGTCAGAGTCAATGTACAATTGATTCATCTTGGTGACTTGAGCATTTGTCAGCTTAGCTCCTTGCTTTATCAGATCTATCAGTGATAAAGGAACTAATTTTTTATCAGTATTGAAGTGTAGCATCTCTCTGATGGCTTCAGGGGTGACATAAAAAACAACTGAGCCTGAAGGGTCAAGCACAACCCTCTGAGTGGGGTCATAGTAGTCAGCACATCGGTGGATTAGGTCAGGAAACTGGTTGACCTGAGGGAGCTTGAAGATAGGGAGGAAAGAGTCCCAAATGCCCAATACATCCATTCCACTCTCATGCTTGAGCTTCAATTCATTTAGCAGGTGAATGTGGTACTTGCTATGCATTAGCATTTCCTCTGATATTTGATAATCTTGATCTGCTAATGCTTTCCACTCCAACTCTCTCTGAGGGGCATTCAATGGAGCAATATTCAGGGCCACAGGTGCTACCGGTGTATCCATGTTTCTCAAGTGAATTTGGGTTGAATCCTGACTATCTATGGGAGAAATACCGTCCTGCGCGGTAGGTTAGGTAGTTTTCTGAATTACCGCCTATTTCTGAGCGACAGGGGTGTAATTGGGCACAATTGGCCGGTTAAAAGCTGAGGGAATTAGTTTTAAGGCATAGTAGGCCTATTTCTCCACGGAAAATGGTCAATTCTATTGGTTTTTTAACAATGCAGGACGAAACAGAGGGCGCAGTTGGGGAATTTGACAAATACCTGGTTAAGTGGCGGTATTAGAGCTTGGTTGCAGTTGAATTCTGGGCGACAGCAGCTCCGAATGTTCTTGGCGAGGTGCGGCAGCAAAGGACGTAAAATCGCATGCAGAAGGCAGAGCATAAAAACACAGAAAAGAATGTAAAAATGACAAAATTCGGCCAAATATGGACTCTTTGGCGTTGGCGCGAAAATTTGGATGATGTCAGCATGATGTCATCAGGTGGGGTCAAGGTCGGGTGACGTCAGCATGACGTCATCGGGTGACGTGGCGTCCTGTGAGTGGTCCACGGGGACTGCATAGGTGGAGGACATGTCGGAGCGATGGTGGGCGGGGGCGCTGACGCAGTGGTGAGGTGGCGTGACGCTGGCATGACCGGTCAGCGAAAAACCGGAAATGGTAAGCGGTATGATATCGCACCGCTCTTTATACGGAAGTAGGATTGTCAGAGGGTGGCCCGATAAGATTTGGGGGCGACGCGTGGCAGAGGCCTGACGTCACCCTCTGACAAATTTCGGAAGCTAACTGTAGTACATCGGGGCCACTCCGAAATTGATAAGGGCCATCGGATGGGAAAGCCCAGATCCGACGGCTGGAGGGAGGCAGAGGTGGCCGGACGATACGGTCCAACGGGGCCTATAAAATATTATTATTTGTTTGAACCGTGTGCCTAGTAGGACTTTGGAAAAAGTGGGTTTTTTAATGTTTTTTCTGTGTAAAATGCACATGACCTCCAAACTTTGGATAAAGCGGAAAAGTGGGTTTTTAGCATATTTTGCAATCAACACGGGTTAGGGGTAATAATGGGTTTTTACAAGGCTTTATTGACAAAGAGGGTTTAGGCTATTAGACTGACCAGAGGTCAATTTAATCCCTGACTTTGGACATATGGCTATAATGCCAAGGGAAGGGAATATTTATACATTGCTTGGGGTTTATACACCATAGTGTTCATCATAGTAGGGGAAAGGGGAACATAGGGGATTTAGATAATAAGAAGTTAGGAGTTAATATGAGTGGAGAAGGTGTATGAGGGGGTAAAACACTAAGTTTTATATGAAATCAACTTAGTTTAGGAAGTAGAACAAAATGAAAAGAATTTTACACAAGAAATGTGGCTCTTAAAGAGATAAGAACCAACAAAAGACTTTGACTTCTTTCATGCACATGGGTAGTATTGGGATGTTAGTGATGAATGTGATGGGAGGTAATCAGGAAGTTAGACATGCTTCATTGTATTGCTGCAAAACTGCTGAATAAGAGACCTGCACTGGCACCATGTTTTGCCTTTGCTTGGGCTGGTGAAATGCCATAAACCATGCTTTCTGCAACCCCAACTACCTACCCACTCTATTGCCTAGCATTTTTTGTTACTTCTAGGAGGGTGCACTTAGACTTGCAAACCCTTTTGTGCCTTTTCTTTTCCTTTGGCTTTTTCTTTTGATTTTCTATCTAAGGCTAACCTTATTGCTTCCAAGGCCCCAGATTAAACAGTTGGGAACCTTCTTTCTCTACCTAACTACTTTGTCTGCCAAGATTGAACTGTTTGGACAGACTTCTTTCTCTAGTCTACAACAAAAATTGAAACATGGCATGACCCAGATTAGGCTGTTGGACCATCCATCAAATTCTTTCAACATCAAGCTATGTACACATATTGCATTATCTTGGAAATATGGGATCTTTGCATCATCAAAGCAGAGCATATTTGGCACTTTCTTAGCCAATCATGAAATATGAAACCTATTGGTATAGGTAGCCAACAACACACATGTGGGGGATGCATGTACTGATGCAGAGAAGCACTCTTGACACAGAGGTCTTTGAATAACGTATGCAGTAGATCAAGCAAGTAGCAGCTCAGTGCACTGGTGACCTTGCCATAGTTCAAGAACAGTTGGAGGGACTCCGCACAAAGATCTTTGTGCCAACAGAGAGACTCGAGGGCGAGTCGCGATGTTTGTGTTGGGGGCCTGTTGGGCATGGAATCCCCCCTAAGGCATGTTTTGGGGCTTAAAGCTGAAGTTTTGACCAAATCTTGTTGTAAAACCTCCGCGAATTGCAGACGCGAGGCGCAAAAGTATGATAGAGTCATAGGGTTGTCTGCCCTAGTTTTGTAATGTAATGCCAGCTAGATAGACCCACCCATGGTTTGCGGACCATGGGATTGTATAAATAGAGAGAGGCTCTAAGTGTAAAAAGGAACGAAGAACTAAAAAAGAAGAAAGAGAAGTCTAAGGGGTTGAGTAAAAGTATAAAGTGTGTCTATGGGTTGTAGAGTAGGAGAAGGCTCTGTCGCTGAGTGCGAAGAGGCCTAGTAGTCTGTAGTTGAGTGCACAGGATAGGTTGAGTCTGTAACCAGTGGAAAATAAATAAAGAGAAGTTTGGTTATAATCATGTGTATTTTTCCTTGGGTTAATGCATGATTGATATAATTTGCAAATACACTGTTTATTTAATGCACGCACCTGTATGAATATTTTGTATTGTTAAGTATAACTTAAAGATATTTAAGTAGGTGAAGGTGCTTAAATAAACACTGAAGGATAAATAAGATCTCGAGTGATAACACAGAGCACAGCACACCCCTGGTTAGGGTTGCGCGAAGATAGGGTATTGGGTCACGAGGCACCGAAGGTGCATGAAGCCACCTACGTACAGGAATAGACAAAGGACCAGTCTAACTCATCAGACATCTCCAGGGTGTGGAAACTTGGTTTTAGCACCCTGCCATACTACTTCGGGTGAGACCTCACTTCGTGCTCCGTGGACTATTACTGAAAGGGCCAATAGTACCGGGATTTGTTTGGCTAATTAATTCCCAATCTGGGTCAAGCCCCAATAAGCCAACAAGGTACCCATCCCACAGATTGATGACCTTCTGGACCAACTCAAAGGGGCCAAATATTTCAGCAAGATTGACTTGAAGTTAGGTTATCACCATATCCCAATCGAACCCTTTGATGTGTGGAAGACTACCTTAAAATCCAAGGAGGGACTTTTTGAATGGTTGGTCATGCCATTTGATTTGACAAATTCCCCTACAACCTTCATGACATTGATGGAAAACATCTTGCGACCTTTCACCAATGCATTCATGGTGGTGTATTTAGATGACATCCTGATCTTTGTCCAGAGTTGGGAAGAGCACCTCCACCATATTTGACAGGTCCTTCAAACCCTGCGATAACACAAGTTATGTGATAACTTGGAGAAATGCAGTTTTGGCATGAACCAAGTTCAATATCTAGGGTACATCATTAATGAGCAGGAGGTGCATGTGGACCTAGCCAAGATACAATTCATTCGGGGTTGGCCAACCCCAACCACTCTAACAGAGCTCTGTAGCTTTCTGGGTCTTGCCAATTTCTATCACAGGTTCATGTTGGGGTTCTCTCATATCACTTGGCTTTTAAGTCAAGTCATCAAGGGTGGAGTGAAAGTAAATTTTTTTGGTCTGAAACCCAACAGTAGGAATTTTATAAGTTGAATCATCACCTCTACTTTGCACTGGTGCTCACATTAGTAGACCTATAGAAACCATTTGAAAATGAGAAGGATGCCTTTGAGTATGCTTTTGGTGTAGTTCTTACTCAGAAATGGCATCCAGTGGCTTAAAACAGTGATACACATTCAAACATAATCTGAAAGTATCCCACTTATGACAAATAAATGTATTCCATTATGCAGGCTTGCCGTCAATGGAAGCATTACATTCTGGGGAAGCAAACAGTCATCCACACAGACCACTGACCCCTGAAGTTCATACAGACACAAGGGAAATTGTAGAATGAACATTGAGTACAAGAAGGGTAGCACCAATTATTTTTTCTAAATTCCTTAGTCGATCATCAATCATGGTGTTGATCACTGTGCTCGACTCTTGTGGGCACAAGACTTCAAAGTGGTCGCATCTTTATTAGAGCGATCCAAAATTCGGCAGCACATACCAAACACTCCTGAAAGGGAAGCAAGTTCCAAATTTTGACCTTTCGGATGCACTATTATGCCACTTGGGACACATCTGTGTTCCTTGAAGTGAGCATTCCAAGATGATTTGGGAGGCACACTATAGTCGGATCGGTGGACATTTCAAATTAGAGAAGAAAGTGGTGGTAGTAGAAAAGTATTTTTATTTGTTGAAACTTCATCAAGATTTTGGGCAGTACATTAGATCCTGCACCGCTTGCACCATTTCTAAACCAACCATTAAGAAGCAAGGCCTATATACTCCTCTACCTACTCCTAGTCGACCTTGGGAATCTATCTCCATGGATTACATTTCAAGCCTTCATTCTATTAAGCACGACAACGATTGCATTTTCGTGGTCGTCGACAGATTCTTTACGATGGTTGTCATGGTGGCTTGCAAGAAGAGTATCATAGCAGAGGGAATTGCTAAGCTCTTCTTTGATTGAGTGTGGTTACATTTTTGGATCCCATAGTCCATTGTCTCAGATCAAGATAGCAGATTCCTAAGTGCATTTTGGTCAAGTCTCTGGTCGATGCTTGATACAAAACTTACCAAGTCTACGACTTTCCATCCCCAAACTGATGTCCAAATAGAGGTTTTAAACAAGATAATCATACACATTCTGTGCATATACAACTCAGATAATCCATACACATGGGATGAAAGTCTCCCCTATGTTCAACACAACTATAACAGAGCTCTCCATAGTTCAATGGGTCACATCCCCTTTCAGGTTGGGTTGGTATTTCATCCATTATGTCCCATTGATGTGGCCATGCCATTTGCAGCCACTTAGGAAGATTCGGCTCACGTCCAGTCTAAAGCCAACAAGGCTAAAAAATTCATTGAGTTCATTCAACACGTTCGATAGTAGGTCCATGATATATTGGACAAAGCCAATGCTAAGTATAAGCAGTGCCATGATCAACATTGAGTGTCGCACAAGTTCCAAGTGGGTGTCAAATTTTGACTACATTTGTATATGGAGCACCTCGCTAGACCCCATTGCAAGCTTTTTCCAATCTAATATGGGCTATACACCATCACCATGGTTATCAATGACAACTCCTTCGAGCTCAGCATCCCACCATTCCTTGGTTCGCACCCAGTGTTCAATGTAGACTACCTTCAACCATACTTTCCAGCATTGTTGCACACATCCAATATTGCAGAACAACTCAAACCAACAGAGCTCAACCTGGATTGCATGGAACAAGCCACAACTGATCAAATCATGGACACGCAGGTCAAGAAAACTCACCAAAATAGGATCCAACTATATTGAGTTTTCAAAGTAGACCAACTCCCTCACCAGGGAAAGTGGTTCACTATGGACTAGGTTCAACAAAAATTTCCCCACCTCATGGAGGCTTTGCACGCAATGGGGACCATTTCTTCCTAAGGGGGGAGGAATAATCCAAGTGTATATTGGTGGCCACCCACCTATTCCACCTAGACCTCCAGTCAGTTTCATTTGTTTCCTTGTTTATTTTAGCATTTACTATTTTTAGCAATTTCCTAGGTCCTAAACTTCTGGAGCAGTTTTGACCCCCTAAACGATGTTTTTCCAACAAGGTATTGTACGCACCAAATGGAGATAATACAACCAAGTTACGAATCTAGGAAGTTTGTTGGGAAAGGTATTGAGAGGGGGGCGTGAATCAATACTTACAAATCAATAACTTTTTACATTTCATATTTAGGTTTCTACACGCGACTTTATAGAACTGAACTTGCATGTGCACATGACTGTTCATAAGACAATTAGCGTATATCTAGTGAACTTACAATTTAGTTAATCCATCATATGTTTGTCTTCAACTAGTGCATTAGTACTTTATTAACCATTAGATAAACATTAACCATGTGTTGTAATAAATAAACCATCACACATAAGCAACACACAGGAACACCAAGATTTAAGGTAGAAACCCAATGCAGAAAAAAAAAACCACCTATTGTTGTTGTCTCTGTCTTCTTTTTAATATAAAGAATAAGTTGTTTACAATCTTGTACTGGTGCAGACTCATACCAATACGCAGGCACCCACCTGTAGAAGGCTACAACCTTCTCTCATTCTCCAACTTCTATTGGAAGGGACCTATAACTCCCTGATCTAAACACTAGCCACTATTTGGAGGAAGCTTAGACTTCCTCACTGAAAGCTCCAACCCTCAGTATCCTCCAGGGACCACATTTCATGAATTTTTAGACTGGATACTCCTGGTACACAACAACACAATATGTAGGCCATGTTTCATCAAATTTTCATAACAGACTCATCAGTAACATTGAAGCTCAAAATCAATCACCACTGTAATACAACCATCAAATACATCTGCATCAACCAATCAACTGAAACCCAATCATCACTTTCTGAATCAATCAATCATTGAAACTTCTGACTCAACTGAATGACCCAATCATCAATTTCTGAATCAACCACAACTCAATCAATCAATCAATGAAAACTCAATCAACTGACACTTAATGAGAATTCAACCAATCAAATGGAACAAAAATATCATTGTAACTAGTACACAGATATGAACCCAGAACATTGCATCAACAACCAGAACCAACTGCAAGCTCAAAAATCATTTTTCAGAATTCATGCGCTACTTCAATGAAGCCAAACTGCATTTATATGCTACTTCCTTTAGCCCAACTTGCGTATACCTCTAAAGATACTGAATCATAAAACCTCTGAACCAAAAATTATATGAACCAGTGACATTCTGGAGATCTAATGTCATATTACAGAGTTCTAAATAGATAGCATCAAAGATCACCCTTCTCACTCAATCAATCAATCAACTAGAGTCAATCTCCTTATGTAATCAGTTTTACTTTCAGATCCAAAGAAGACATCATTGACAAACAACACTAAAATAGCAACATTGATTAGATAGATCAGCAATCTCTGAACAACAAAATTTTCTTCTGCCTACGCCACTTGGAAGAGTCGAACCAGCATGTATATGCGTCTTCACCAAGGTGAACCAATGTATAGATTTGCAAATAATAACTTATAACTTCGAAACTATTTCAGACTTCATATATACCCATATCATAGCATTTAAATGAGAAAACATTTTTTGGCACTCAAATCTAACCTATCCATTATTAATCACATAATGATAATTCATTTCAGGTCTTATGATCTCGATTGATCTTTAGATCTCATCCATCATCAAACACTCAGGTACATACTTAGTCCAGATCAAGAAAAGCATCAGAAACCCATAACACACATATTTTCTTTTGATATAACTCTTCATTAGATATTCATTACTTGCACATGCTCACACTTGATCTTCACCTCATTATATACTTAGAGCCTTTTTCAATACCTCAGACCAAAACAATGCTTAGAACCTATGGTGTTCTTAGATGGGATCAAGTAACCATTATTCCGCTCAATATTGTGGGCTAATACCATTGTATTGACCCTTGGTATCCTTTAACATTAATTCTCCATCCCATATGCGCTTTTCCTTCTGTGAAGTGCATGCATACATATACACTTTTTTTGTTCTGTGAACCCACTTGTATATGCTGTGGAGCGATAAAAAGGTGTCTTTCGAACTCCTAATTACCTCACATTAATTATCAACCCAGGGACGACTTTTTGTTTCAAGAGTGTACTCTGTCTGAGGCGGCTATTTACTTAAGAGTAATGTTTCGCAGTATAGTGCTTAAAACCCACAAGTAAATGAATGCTTGAAACAAAATCTAATTGGAACAGCAAGAAACTAAGATGTTCTAAACTAAAATCATTCATTCAAACAATCATCAATCGAGGATATAGTAGCAATAACTCTTTCCTCTAGAAATTGATGGAATAGAGTATGGACCATGGATCTGGGAGCATGGTAGCGTCTGCTGAGGCTCACGACAGCCTTGGACCTTCTCTCACACCAAAGCAATAAATGCAAGGAAATGGAATGGCAGCAAGTAAAAATGAAATAACAAAAGGAAATAGAACAACAGTAAATGAAACATCAATCAAAAGAACTACATCTCGCGAGTCAAAACCAACTTACTCACATTCTGCAATAAAATAACAATCTTCAAAAGCAATTCCAATGATCTTTACTTTACGAGAAGATATTTACAAATGAATTATGGAACAACATTTATCATATTTACACAACACACTTATTATAGCAATCTGATGTTTCCAAAGAACATGACTTCCGTTTCCAAATGAAATAATATTACTTTCGGGTTCCCACGAATAAGAGTTCAAAATGAACCCAATAGTAATATTTAATATGAAAGCTCTGGAACAAAAACAATCGGTTTAAATAGTGAACATGTAATCAACTCCGAAAAGATTCATTACGCAACATAGAGTCACTTACATAAACTTCTTGAATGAAACCATTAATGAATTAGTCGTAACAGAGCGTTGAACAACATATAACAAATACATCAGATTACTAAACTATATAAACAATCCACACATGAAAAGATATCATACAGCAGCAATTGTAAAGATATGATACACAATAGCAGCAGCGTACTCCACCAGAGGCTGGGCCCTTAGCCGTCAGCGGATGCTGCGGGATTACTTCAGAATGAGAAAAATGAACAACAACTCCCAATTCATTTATTAATCAGCCAATTGTGGAATCATTACAACAGCAAAAGCTGTAGAAATTTTGAATAATTTAACACATATTCAATGGAGATTATCCTGATCATGTACTAATGCGGAAAACATACACAATACATAAGCTCCTCTACGTTGATCAAGAATATAGCAGCATCAATAACAATAAAACATCAAGAGCATTCACACATTAACACAGTATGTATCACGTGGAAAGCATCTCGCTAAAATCCCCACACTATCTGTATATTAATGATTGAGTCATGTAACATTACACAACATAATACTTCTCACAAGTATCTCCACCTCTGTTACACACAATACAACTCAGATCTGATCTCCAAATCTCTTCCACTGCTTGCCTGCCTCCACTGCTCAATACCTGCTCAAGAACTGATGAGAATTGCTTCCCAAACTCGATTTTCACCTGCAAAATAGTCACTCACTCTTTGTGGACGTGAGCAAAGGCTAAAATGCGGGCCAAATACGTGAGCAAACTCATTGGCATACTCAATCCTTTGATTGTGCAAGATCTGGTGCACAACTATAGTCACAACTGATAGCAATCTGATTCTCTACCACCTGTCCCTGTTGAACTGAACATGCATTGACATGCAACTGAGTTAACTGATGTATTCTTTAGTTGTATTATGAGTTAATAATTAGTTTAACAACTCATCATTAGTCTATCTGCAGTTAGACTAACTACAACCAGTTTAACTAAGTTAAACTGAACACAACTCCATCAACTGTACCTCCAGTCCATTAAACTCAACTCACTTGAGTTCTAACTGAAGTCATGCATGCAACAACTCAACTGACTCATAAGAAAAACGAATTTCCTTCTGACAGCTGCATGTGCCACTTCCGTAGCTCAAACTGAAGTGCTCCAAGAGAATAAGATTAAGTTTATAGTCCAAATATTATTGTGAGATAATAATATTTGACTTTTCTATTTTTGACAGCCAGTCTAAAAATAGACTTGATCACTCACATTGTGATCACTCACACTTTCATCAAAAATAGAAGTCCATCTATTTTTCCCAACTTGATCAATCATCCATAAACATAGACATGATCCATATGTCTAAAAATAGACATAGTCTAAAAATAGACTTGCGCCAAAAATAGCCTGCGGGCCCACTTAGTGAAGGCGACTCTTTTCACTAAGCTCCATCATCTTGTTGCAATCTCAACAAAAGCTAAAGCATGCAACAATCCCTATCCTATCATGAATAATCCACCATCATTGTCCATCATTTCTCTATCATTCTTCCATCATTCAAATCCCCAAAGTAATCCTGAAGTCTCTTCAAATCATCCCCATCTCTGATCTCTGTTTTCATTTAAATAGAGAGAGATCAGAGAGAAGTTACAATAAGGATAAGTACAACATAATTCCTATTACAAAATTGGTTTGCCTCTAACCATTTGATCAACAAGAACAAGGCGAATTTGGCTTTGCAGTTGAGATTTGGAGGACGGCCGCAACTGCAAATCAGAGAAAATCATGCTCAAAGAACCCTGCGTTTCTCTTAGTACAAGCCGAATTTGGGCAAACTGTTTTGTAGGAAGATAATTGGGCCCGTTCTGGACAAAACCCATGTTCCGGATTTTCCAAATTCGTCTTCATTTGCTCAAAATCGCAACCGCAAAACTGTCACTCCTTAAACCAGCGAATTTCTGAGTTGGCAGATTTAAAAATCAAATCTTCAATCTGGAAGTTACCTTGGAGGCTAAAAATGGTGAATAATGTTATAACCAACTTATTAGAACTATCATTGGTAAAATAATGCATAATCATCAATTTATTAGAAATAAAGGAGAATAAATAATATTTATTCATGAGAGCATAAATAATTAATAAAATGGATTTAAATGATAAATTATAATAAATGGCATGATGAAGAATGGTAGAAATGGGTGGAATAAACATTCACAAGTGACAATAATAATGGCATATTAACAACTCAACATATGCTACTTGGACTAGGTGAACCCTCGTATACAACTTAAAACATTCTTTTTCTTCAATTGCTTGATTCTAATCTATAATCCTTTGTTCCATCATCCTGTTCTTTTGTGCCATTACTATGTTACCTCTAAACAATGTGATTTTTCATCATACATCACTTCAAAACTAATTCCTCTGAAATTTCTAGCATTTTGTCAGAGCTGTAAACATAATTTTCATGTGTTCTGTCACATCTTGTTTATACCTTCATCAAGTAGTCCATTCATCAGGTAGGTTGTCATCAAGGAAAACAATAACACAATCTTCCTGTATCAAACTTTTAACCATTATTCTTTTCCATCATTTTGTCACTTCTGATATCTTTGTGTTCCATCATTCTGTCACCTCTGATATATCTATGTTCCATCATTATGTTATCTCTGATATTTGTCCAGTATATTCATCTAGTTACCATATACAAGGGAGTTGTTCTACTACAAGTGAGTTGCCATCAAGTACGACACATGCATCATAATTCCAACAATATGATGGTAACTATTTTGGTGTTTGGTCACCACAACCTATAAATAACATCAAGACAAGCACCAAGTTGTTCTAACGTCAAGCTACTCTCCAAACACCAAGTTACTCTCCCCCTTTGACATCAAGGGCAAAGGGTCTACTGACCAATGGTAAATGAAGACTTCCATATCTAAACTACTAAATATGAACATTGATTATGCTCCCCCTAGGTACATGTTGAATTCTTTAATCAAACTCCCCTTAGTACATGCTGAGATTCACAATACTATCCATGCTCCCCATGAGCACATGCAAAGTCTGCAGAAATATTTTCCAAAAGAATAACATGACTCTATAACTCAACTATGTGAGTATGATCTTCCTATCACCAATGACTCATACATACATCAATCTCCCAACCAAGTGGGGATACACCAAATTTGACTAATCCACCCAACCAAGTGGGTTTACATATTTGACATGATCTTAAAAGTCCATACATGACTGAATATGACAATTATACCATCATAGGTCTTTTCATGACCTTTACATCAAATGATATACATGACATTTATAACAAATACCAAATATTTAAACAATACCATGATTGTTACCAGTAACTATCATACACCATATATGATCTACACCATATACATCTGTCAACAGCATCAAGAATAACAACCTGTATATGTCCATCATCAGTTCACAAGATATGTCAATGTAGTTTTAATATCATCAACCTATGACAAAGTATGTCACATATAGATATCAACTCATCGTCTTGATCTTATCAAGATCAACTTTCTCTATTTCCTTAGTAGAAAAAGCCTTAACATAGCCTTCCATGAATCAACTAAGCTTATGTGATATCTCCAAGTAGTAACACAAAACCATTCAAATCATATCATATATATGTGAAAACACCATAGTCATCATCCATGACTATACCATCATCATTGTACCAAGAACTGCATGATTTTTCCATAATAACCCTCAATATATCAACCATGTATCTTCACTAGAGAGTTTTCTGATATACCACATCTGATAAGCATCAGTCATGATAATCAACATATGTGAGTATCAAACCTATCATCATAAAGTAAAATTCATCATCATTATAGCCATGTTTTCATGAAACTTGCAATAACACCAATCTCTTGGCCAACCAATAATATTTAACAATATGCAACTTAAGTAATCACGCATGTATCTAGCATAATGTGTATCTAGCTTCTCATCAATGTGAAAAGCAAACCAGGAGCTCATAGTCATTTTGTCAAACTTTCTTGATACTATCAAGAGCAACAATCCTCAACCAATATACCATATGAGAGAAAATGACTATAGGAATCCTACACCATATGAACTTTATACATCTTTGAAGGCATGATGACAGCAGCATAAAAGAAATGAGTGACACTTATCATCATCAAATAATGAAGTTGTGTACTCAAGCTTTGCTCTTCTCCTTAACCTTATTAAGATCACAATGTAAGCAACATAACATATGTACTATATGCATCATCAAAAGAGTCATCCACTATCATCCATAAATCTTATTTGAATAACAATTATGTGGTCCAAGCAATATAAGTATGATATGAGATTTCATCATAGGTAATCCATGACCGTAGCATATCATGATGCATCATTTAAACACTTCAACAACATAAGCATCATCACCATCATTATGTACCAAATACTTCTAAACATAATGCCAACAATGCATTATTAGAAGTATAGCATATTCTCCCCCTGAACCTATGCAAAATGTTCACTCTTAGATATAATCATTGCAAATATCAGTAAGAATCATCAAGGCATAACCATCAACTAGTTATACATGAAGTCATCAACAACTTATGGTGGTCAAAATCACTTCTAAATAACATCCACAACTTGTAATCATCAACCATCAAAACAGAGAAGACAATTGATAATTTTTTGAACTACATTAGACCCTTTTTCTGAGTCTGACCCATTGCTTTTTCATCAAACCAACAGATACGCGAATTTGTAGTTTCGGACTTGCGTATATATGTGACTTTTCTTCATAAGCTCTGTGTATGAAAATTGGAACACTGAAACTTCATACTTTCAATTTCCCCTGATT
Source organism: Pinus tabuliformis (assembly GCA_031772625.1). Lineage (NCBI taxonomy): Eukaryota > Viridiplantae > Streptophyta > Pinopsida > Pinales > Pinaceae > Pinus > Pinus tabuliformis. The sequence goes on from CM062804.1 coordinate 1,269,015,933, forward strand.
CTGTTCTGACTGTACCTAGTCCTAGAACTTTTGTTGAAGCATTAGTTCCAAGAATATCATTACCATAATGGTTCTTCATCAGAGACTCCATTGTTCTATTGTCTCCATTCATGTGATGAGCACATCCACTATCATCTTTGTTTTTCAATGAGAAGATAGCAATATCACACCTTATCTGATCTTCCTTTTCTTGATTCTTGGTGGATTAATATTTTTTAGATTTTCTGATATAAATCTTCTTATTTGATTACTTACCATATTGTTTACGGCGATCCATAGACTTATCACTGCATTCTTTAGCTATATGCCCAAACTTTTTACAAGCATAACATCTTATATGTTTCATATTCCTTCTAAAGAAGTCAATGGCTTTGTGACCAAAAATATTGCAAGAAAAACAATATCCTTTAAAGTACTTGGAAGTTGATGATCTTTCTGTGTGACGGTTATTAGCTTGAACCATTCTACCTCTGCATCTGGTTGCAACATGTCCAAAATTATGACATATAAAACATTCAACATTATTTATCAGAGGAAAGAATCGATTAACACTTCCATAGTTAGGAGTAAATGATTTTATTTGAAGAATTTCTTTCCTTAGTTGTTCATGGGGTTGACCTCTTATCTCCTTGTTGAGCATTTCAGATTTTGTATTAGAATTCCTTGCTTCAGTTTGTGAGCTAGATTCACCTTTAACAGTTTCATGAAAACCAAGACCAGATTTGATTGTAGGAGACCTTTGGCTACTAATAGTATTATCCAAAATCTTAGTACTATCTTGAAATCGTAAAAGTTTATCCTTTTATTCTAATTTACCTTTTAGATATTTACCTCAACCTGATATTTGTCTTTCTTTTCAAGATACTGGTTCTTTACGATTTCTTCAACTTTTCTTCCTTCTTCCACTTGTTGCCTTAATTTGAGAACCTCATTTTATTGTTCTTCAACTGCTTGAAATAGTTCTTCATTCTTCTTATTTGAATTTTTAAGATCTTCTTTTAGAGAGACGACCACAACTTCAATACCTTCATAGTAACTGGTTCTTTCTATAAGTTCCTTGGTTGTTGTACCATTTTCATTCACTTCATTTCTAAATGATGTCACTTCATCTTGCAGTATTTGACATTGATCTTCCTTTTCTTATTACTGCTTCTTTATTTTTCTTCCTTCCTCCAACTGAGTTTTTAACCTGGTAATATATTCTTTGTAGGCACACTCCCTTTTTTCAAATAGATCTTGTTGATCTCTATTTTTTTCTTTAAGACTTTTAACTTCTACCTCTATTTTGTTAGGAAATTTATGACAGAGAGATAAATTATTAATGAGATATACTGATATTTATAGAGAGGAATAATAAAATAACTAGCAAGAATACACATAAATATTATCCACATAATATTTATCCAGGAAAACCCCAACCCAATTAGATCTCATTAGCATTGGCCAAAACCCTGGCCAATCCGGCCAAGTGAGCCTTCACCACTCACCTCCAGACCAACATTACATTGAAGTATTCCCAACCTTTTATAAGCTCAATTACATGCAATACCACGAACCATAATACCATGGGTACACTATAACATGTGCCCAAAACCACTATTATTTAACCACATCAACCTTGACTAAAACCCCGAGTCAATTTTACCTAACAATTCCCCCTTAAACTTGACTTGGGGTTCCTTGACTAAATCCAATCAAAACTTGCTAAGTGAGACAATCCTGCTCACTCTAGCCCTTACCCCTTCAAAGTTTTTACTTGGGATTTGTTAACCCGACATCCCCCTATTACCTAGGTCTAACCCAGACTTTACCGCTAATTACCCAGGGGTATGTCTTACCAGGTCTTACAACAATATGCCCATTTACATTCAAATTAAAAATTTCACTCCATTATAATTTTTTTTTTTGTTTACCCTTGTTGATGTCTTTGCACATATGACATCAATGTCCATATAAAAATAACCCATCTACAAAATTACATGGGTCACCAGTCACTGTAACCGCCAATTATCTAGGCATTCTTTTTAAGTACATGGTTCATCAATTAATTAATCCACGTGCACATATCCTCCTCATCCACTGAATCTCTCATGACCCAATAGTGTGCAGCTTTACTTCGTAATATATGGCTTTTGATCCAGATCTGCAAGAAAAAATCAATTATCTCTCTAGCTACCAAGCCAATACAAACCCTTTGCTCTGATACTAGTTGTTAAGAAATTTACTGCAGAGAGATAAATTATTACTGAGATTTACCAAGATTTACAAAGAGGGATAATAAAATAACCGACAAAAATACACATGAATATTATACACATAATATTTATCCAGGAAAACCCCAAATCTGGGGAAAAACCCAACCCACTGAGATCTCATTAGCATTGGCCAAAACCCTGGCCAATCCGGTCAAGTGAACCTTCTCCACTCACCTCTAGGCCTACATTACAATGAAGTATTCCTAGCCTTTTATAGGCTCCATTACATGCAATACCATGGGTACACTATACCATGTTCCCAAAACCACTACTATTTAATAGGTCAACCTTGACTCAAACCTCGATTCAATTTTACTTAACATATTTCACTTTCAACCATAAGAGAAAATTTAGTTGTTTCACTATCACTTTCATTATCATCAATATTGCATGAATAGAGGAATGTATCACCAGAAGACCAAAAATTTGTACCTGATAATTTTTTGCTTGTTCATCTTAAATCTGAAGTGATTCCTAATCTGAATACTTGCTTCCACCTAATAGCCAGTTGTCTCTCTTGTTGTCATTGTTGCTTTGCGATATCTTCTTCTTCTCAGGTGTTTTCTTCTTTTGCTTATTTCCCATTGTTACAACAGATCTCCTTCAACCGATCAAGCTTCTACCAAAGGACCTGCTTTGATACCAATTGTTGGGAAAAATACTGAGGGGGGGGGGGGGGAGCCAGTATTTACAAATCAATAAATTTTTACGTTTCATATTCAGATTTCTATATACAACTTTACTGAATCGAACCTGCGTGTGTACGTGGCTATTCTTAAGACAATTATTGTATATCTAGTGAACTTACAAGTAAGTTAATCTATCATATGTTTGTCTTCAGCTAGTGCAGTAGTACTTTATTAACCATTAGATAAACATTAAACATGTGTTGTAATAAATAAACCATCACACTTAAGCAACACACATGAACACCAAGATTTAAGGTGGAAACCCAATGCAGGAGAAAACAACATGTTGTTGTTGTCTTTGTCTTCTTTTTAATATAAATAATAAGTTGTTTACAATCTTGTATTGGTCCAGACTCATACCAGTACACATGCACCCACCTCCAGAAGGCTACAACCTTCTCTTGTTCTCTAGCTTCTACTAGAAAGGATCTATAACCCCCTGATATAAACACCATCCAGTACTAGCAGGAAGCTTTGACTTCCTCATTGAAGGATCCAACCCTTAGTGTCCTCCAGGGACCACGTTTCATAAATTTTCAGACTGGATATTCTTGGTACACAACAACACAATATGTAGGCCATATTTCATCAAATTTTCATACTGGACCCATAAATAACATTGAAGCTAAAAATAAATCACCATTGCAATACAACCATCAAATACATCTGCATCAACCAATCAACAGAAACCCAATTATCAATCTCTGATATAACTGGAACCCAATCATCAATTTCTGAATCAACCAATCATCGAAACTTCAAATATTTCAGTAAGATTGACTTGAATTTAGGCTATTTCCAGATCAAGAACACTTGCCAATAGAGGATACAACTATATCGAGTTGTCAAAGCAGGCCAACTCCTTCACCAGGGAAAGTGGTTCACCAGGGACCAGGTTCAACATAAATTTACTCACCTCATGGAGTCTCTACACGCAATGGGGACCATTGATTCATAAGGGGAGATGAATGATCCAGGTGGATATTGGTGGCCACCCGCCTATTCCACCTACACCCTCCAGTAAGTTTCATCAGTTTCCTTGTTCATTTTAGAAATTACTATTTTTAACAATTTTTCGGGTGTTGAACTTCCGAAGCAGTTTTGACCCCCTAAACGACATTTTTTAGGGGTCTGCAGTAGGCCAGGTGTAGGCATGAGCCCGATTGTATTGGTACAGGAGAAGGATGGGACCTATAGGCTCTGTATTGACTATTAGGTGCTGAAGAAAATCATTATCCGAAATAGGTACCCAATCCCACGGATTGAAGACCTTCTGGACCAGCTCAAGGGGGCCAAATATTTCAGTAAGATTGACTTGAGGTTAGGTTACCACCAGATCAATAACACTCACCAAAAGAGGATACAACTATATCGAGTTGTCAAAGTAGACCAAATCCTTCACTAGGGCAAGTGGTTCAGCAGGGACCAGGTTCAACAGAAATGTCCTCACCTCATGGAGGCTTTGCACGTCATGGGGACCATTGCTTCTTAAGGGGGGAGGAATGATCTAGGTAGATATTGGTGGCCACCTGCCTATTCCACCTATACCCCCAGTTAGTTTCATATGTTTTCTTGTTCATTTCAGTAGTTACTATTTTTAGCAATTTTTTTGGTCCTGAACTTACAGAGCAGTTTTGACCCCCTAAACGACGCTTTTTTAGGGTCTGTGACAGGCCCATGGTCATAAGCTCGAGCCTGTGGTGAAACCTATAGTACTCAAAGAGAACATTCCAACAAGGTATTGTATGCACCAAACGGAGATAATATGACCAAGTTACAACCCCAGAAAGTTGGCTGCCCAAATAACCCCAACGAGGCCCACAAACTCTTGGTGTTACATCTCTTGCGGCTAGGGTTTTGGTTGTTTAAGGTTTTCTCATGTTTTCCAATAATAAATAGGCCCTTGAGCCTCATTGTAACACAGTTGAGAGGATTTAGCCGCCACATCTCTTCTCAGAGATAAGCTACCATCGCTCGAGCTATCTTATTTCCATTTTGTTTATAGGCATAGTTCAATATTTTCTATTAATGAAATGAAGTGTTTTTCTGCTGCATCTCTATGTTTATCATTATATATGTAAGTTGTTGTGTTCCTGTTTAATTTGGGTCAGTGGTATCAAAGTCGGTCTACTCTATCTCTATTTTTATTTGCATGTCCCCAACAAGGTCAGGGTATAAGGAGCTAGGGCTTGATCTAGTTGAACCATTGCAAGATCACCCTTGCAAAACCCGATGACCTCCCATGGCAGGAAAAAATAAAGATGAGGGAGTAGGATATCCTTTCAAAATGTTTCTTGAATAAGCCCTCGAGTGAAAAAGGGCTGCGATGATGGATAACTTTTCCTAGATCCTTCAATGGCTACCCACAGGCGATGCATCTTCATCTAGAAGCCACTTTGGAGGCACCACTCCTTTTAAGGTAAAAGCTAACTTTGATATCCCCATATTCGAAGTCCTGATAGATGAAGATGCCATAGATAAATGGTTAAATCTATTGGAACGATATTTTTCAGTTCATGACTTTTCCAATCGGGAAAATATTACTTTTGCACTTCTTAAAGTTGCCTTACGTGTTGTTAGAGTCGATCTGGTCAACCCTCTATCAGATATCAAAAATCTTTGTGCATTTCAATTTTAGGTGTCCCGCTCCATTCACTCAGTTGAATTTCGCTAGGGACATGCCATGATCTGACGGAGAAAGTCATGCTAGTCATTTTCCCTCATGTTTGGCCCCTGCTCGCTCAGGTCTTTGTCCATAATCACCGAAGTTCATGACAGTCCAGGTCTGGTCCTTTACAGGACAAAGCAATTTTTTATGTTTGGGTCTAGGAATTCATCAATTTGGTCTTTGAAAACATGTCCAGAACAAGCCATGCAGGCCAGAGGGAGGCCTTACACAACTATGATTCAGAAAGCTTCATCATAACCTGGAGAGTCATCGACTCTTCTTCAAAACTCTGTTTTGAAGAAAAGTCAAACAAGGTCAATTATGACAAATTTTTCCAAAAAATCACCAGTTGACTTTTTAGATGCAGTTATGATTTACATGGCCAAATGCTCCGTTGTCCAGTCCCTGCAAAGAGGTGCCGAAAATTTCATCATTTGAGCCAAAATGTCAAAAGGAAAGTGAAAATTTGAAGAAGTGCAAAACTCAACATTAGAAAAGGGGTTTTCAAAGAGGCAAAAATTGAACCCATCTCCTCCAAGGCTATAAATACATGTTTTGACCCAAATCAAAAGCATTGTGCACTTGCAAGACTTGGAGAAAGCATTTCAAAGGTGTGAGGGTGAGATTGGAGAGTTTGAGTGATTGGAAGCAGGTTTTGGGAGCGTGCGGCACATATAACCAGGGGCACGACACTTTCACCGGGTGCAGCACAGACGCAGCCAGCTCACTATTGAAAGATTGCATAGGCACGACCCATACAAGGCGTGCGGCACACTGGGAATTGCGCACGGCGCACACAGTCCAGCGGCCAAGAAACGGTGCCAGACCACTTCAAACTTTGGGGGAGTCTATCAAATTGAGAGGTAAGCCTATGACATCACCTGCTCATCAAATTGTGTCGAGGATATGGTGTTTTTGAAGAGGTCTAATGTCACCCAAAATGCATAATATTAACCATGAGAAAATCACCAAGAAACGAGGGCTATGATTGTAAATTTGTGTTGATATTGCCAAGGTTTCACTCCACCCACTTATTCCCCTCAATTATCATTTGTTCCCCATCATCCCTTGTCATTTTTCCTAAACCCATGCCCTAAGTCACTACCAAACCCTCTCCCTTTTCCTCCATTGTTTGGTTAATGCAAAATCACCATGGGACTAGCTTATTGGGCAAGCAAAGCTTTGGGAAAGGGATTCATGGTCAAAGGGTCGAAGAGTTAAAGATTAAGAGAAAATTTGAGTGTTTTCATAGCGCCCGGCGCACACACCAAAGAGCGCGACACACTCATTGTGTGCGGCGCACACAGGGCCTGTCCACTGTGTAAAAATAACACTGGCGCGACGCATACCCGACGTGCAGCGCATTGGGCAGAGCATGCGGTGCACAGAAATACAAGGCCTAGAAAATATCCAATTTTCCTAAAAACTTTTGGATGCTCACCAATTTTGAAAGGTAGGCCACCTACCTCCATTCTTGCAGAAAAATTGAAAGGGATAGCATGGCTGTAGGGGTAGAAATCAAATGCAAATTTTTTTTGTAAAGCAAACAAAAGGGAAACAAAGAAATCATTGATCCTAGGGTTTATGCTATAGTGACAAGGCTGCCAATATGTTTCAAACCCTACCCCATCAACCATTACCCAAACTACTCCTAAATTCCTGATAAATCTCTCCCTTTAAACCCATATTCCCATTTCATCATTCCCCTCCAAATACTCCCTGTTTTATTGTCCCCTTGGTGGCAGATTTTCAGAGCAACTACCAGCTTCATTGGAATTCGAGGGCAGCATAAAACTCAGGGTACAAAATGCAGTAATGGCATCCGAAGTTTCATCAGAGTGTGAGGAGGAGACCCACAGTGACACAGCTTTGGGAGAAGGGGCCCAAAGGAGACCTCACCAGAGTGGCAGACATCTTAGAGACGAGCCAAACACCCTCACCGAGTTGCAGGCATGCCCTCTTGCTATGTCTTGTTTCCAACACTTAGCATGTTTCGAATTTTGTCAGAGGTTGGCAAATGTCAGAGTTCATCATGAGTTGGCTCGAATTTTTGCACTTCACCTACATGGAGGACATTCTATCTTGGCTGGGGTCACTTTCACATTGACACTCGAGACCATATCAGTGGCAACAGGCATACCAAACATTGGAGAGTAGTGGCATAAGAAAAACAAGGTAGAGAGGCATCATTATGAGCCTTACATCAAAGATAGCTATTTGAGCCACCTCACGAGAGTTTTTCCGTTCAAATTTCTGAAAGATGAGTATGCCCCGCTCATGAAACTGATCATGAAGTACTTTAGTTGCGAGGGGAGGTTTTCTTGCCTTTATGCCTATCACATCAGGTTGCTCATGCACATTACCAGGGTGCGGATGATGAACCTCCCATTTTTCATCTGCGGGAACATAGAGAGGATGAGAAATTTCATGCAGCACAAGACCCCTTGACAGCAGCTCAACAGTGTGTATCACTTTGCCCTTATCTGGATTCTTGTAGAGCACTAGTTGTGATTGCAGGGTATTGCTTGGGAGGAATTCATCTCCCGTGACTTCTTCAGCGCTCCGTAGGTGGCTTCAGAGGCAGAGCATGAGGCAGGGGGCCCATCTCATTAGTATGAGTGACATGAGATTGCCACTATGCCAGTATACATCACCTATCAGAAGGGCAGTAGACCCTTATTTGCAGCAGCAAAGCGAGTGTTATCTCCACCTGGGGTGGAAGGGGCCTCGCTTCTGACATCAGCATCACAGGAGCCAGGTAAGGGTAAGGAGCCAGTGCAAGAGGAAGGGCCATCAGGTGAGCAAGAGACCGAGTTTGTTCTCCTATAGGATGATGAGACAGATGCAGAACCAACAAATGAGGAGCTCACAGAGATCATCCAGGAGCAGTAGTCAGTGATTGACTCCTTTTCCCTTGACTTGGAGAGGGCCAAATGGAACATGTACTACCTGGAGTGGAGAAACAAATAGCTTGAGGACAAACAGATGATCATGGAGCTGCAAAACATCCGTGAGCATCGCCAAGCTGCTCAAAGAAGAAGGGTTGCGCTCACATCTTTGGAGCAAGCAATCAATGAGGATCGGGAGGCCAGCCTTGAGAGGGTCAACATGCATTTGGAGAGGCTGCTGGACAAATTTGACCAGGACCTTGCTCTATTGAGACATATGGCTTTCCGTTATAGGGTGCGAAACATGAGTGCACAGGCCCAGATAAGGAACTTGAAAGAAAAATTGAGGAAAGCAACAAGAAGGGAAAAAAGGGAAAAAGAGCAAGATAGGATTAGAATCTTGGTTGAGGTTTTCTTGGCTCAGCATGGCACCCCATAGAGAACTTCTAGCCCAAATTTAAAAAAATTTGGGCAATTTTTGGTCACAGGGAAATTTTTTGGGCAAAAAACAGGGATTTTCTCCCTGTGCGATGCTAAAATTCTAGGGCTCCAACTGAGAAATGCCTTGCAGATTTGGATTCAGCATCTAAAATTATGACTACTGGTGTCCGGGAAAGAGATTTGGGTAAGCTCTGGGTCTCCTAAAGGTCAAAAAACACCCAAAAATGGCCTCTCTGCCACTTTTTTTGACACACAGAAAGCAGTCTTGGGATAATGAAGATTTGGAGGGGAAAATGAGCACCAAATTTGAAAATTCTAGTTGGGTTAGGTAGTAAATAGGACAGGCTTTCCAGAAATCCCACTTGGGCACATTTTGGACACTTGCAAGTGCCCCAAAACAGGTCCCAAAGTAGCGCGACGCACAGAAAAATGGCATGGCGCACAGAGGAAAAAATTGCCAATTTGCTTCCGTTTCGCGAAATTTCGGTTCGCGACTTCTCCAAGTGGGCTCGGTTAGCTACACTTCAGTTTTTTAGCACCAAAGGTGGCATTTAAAGAGTTTTTTCTCCAGATTTGCTTCTATCCAAGTGGCGAAGGAAGGCAAACGGTCACCCTAATTCCAAATGTCATGTTTGCAGCGCTACACCTGTAGCTGATGGTTGGCTCTCCATCTCCATTTTGTAATGATTCGAGTAACTTCCCAACCCCTGGGTGTTCTATCTCTTCCTCACACATTCTATATATTGTATGCAAGTTATTTGTTTCTTCACTGTGTATTTTTGACAGAGAATTAATGAAAGGCAGCGGCTCTGCTTCATGAGATTCTTGTGGTTGTGAGTGTAGAAAATGTGTCTCTTATGTTTTCATATGTATTTTGTTATGTTTCATAATTCAATTCATGTTCATTTCCAGTGAAATTTTCCAAGTGAGATTAGGTAGAATTCAATTTTATTGCTCTGCCTGTGGGAAAATTTCATGTTTAGTGTTATTCTTCTGTTGAAAAGGATTCATGTCACTATGCCATTTTCACCTTCTTCAGCAATCTATTCATGCCGCGGTACCTCAAACTAGCTTGTTACATTGTCCGCCTACCTTGCCTCACGGAATAATCTGTGCCTTTGTATTAAATTCTCTGTTCTTTGTTGAGCGCTAGTCCCATAACATCCCAGAAGCTTGGTCATTCATAAAATTGTTCCTAGAATCCCTATTCACTTACTAGCCTAAGGTAAATATTGCATTGTAAGTCATCTCAGACTGTTTTCAATTATATATTCACTGAGCATGACTCGGAGAGAGTCATCTCCTGCTCTGGTAGGGATAGCTACCAGACTGAGCGTGGTTTGTGGTTACCCTAATTTTTTCCTTGCTTTAGCCTAAGGCAGATTTAGGTGCTAACATAGTGGCGACTCCACTGGGGATAAGTTGAAAATCAAATCCCCTTGTTTCATAATAATTCTAGGCTTCCAGATGATGAGCTTAGGATTGGAAAGGCTGAGTAAGTTAGTTGTGTCCTCTGATTTTTCTCAATAGCATGCTGGCTTCGAGGCGATATACCAGAGCCAATCCAGACCCGGATCCTCCTCATATTTACGAAAACCCCAATTTGATCCCAAGACTCCTTCGTCAAGAAAGCACCATAACTCCCCTGGTCAAATCCCATTCATGTCCCAATATTTTTGAGTATCTTGAAGAGCTTGAGTTTGACGAATGGTTTGAAATGTCATTGTTTGAGTCTAAATCTGAAAGGGCTATTGATTATACTGTCCCCAATTCGCAATTTCTTGTAAAAATCGAAACAGATAGAGCTAATAGATTAATTGATAACTACATTGCAACGCAGCCCCAAACTCCAATTGCAAGCCCCTTGCAAACTGTGCACACTCCTCCAACACCTCCAAGGCCAAATCCACCGAGAATGATGGCTACCCGTTTTGCACCCCTTGTTCTACCCCAAGTTCTAGATGATATGCCAATGGATTATCAAAGTAAAATCCCATTTTTTGATGGCACTCCTAACAACATTAGCGCTCAACAACATGTAGACAAAATGGCAGACTTCTATGAACTTCATAAGATTGATGCAAAAAACGTGGCAATGAGGCTCTTTGTACAGACATTTGCAGGTGATGTGAGGAAATGGTTTAGAGGCTTGACGGCTGCAAGTATCACTACCTTGGCTGAACTACAAAGACAATTTTTGAACCGGTGGGAAGTGAAAAAGAATCCCCTTCAAATTCTGGCCGAGTATGAACAAATCAAATGGAATGTCGGTGAGTCGGTCCAAGATTATTGTGTTAGATTTAATGCAGTCTACAACGAAATTCCAAATCATATAAAGCCACCCGTGGGACTAGCAATGATGAATTTTCCAGATGGTTTTGATGCTGACATGGCATACCAATTAAGAGAAAGAGAACCGGCCACAATGGAAGACATGTAGAAAATTGCGGTCAACGTTGAGGAAAATCCGCTGTCCAAAAGAGATAGAGTGAAAGCAGAGAAGAAAAACATGGTGAAAGAAGAATCTTCTTCAATGGATCAACTTCTCAAAAAGGTAGAGCAGATGCTTGAAAGGGTAAAACTTGACAAGCCAGAGCCACAAGTTAGGAATCCTAACTTTTGTGGCCACTAGCAGCCACAATATAGAATATGACAGAGAGATCAATGAACTCAAGAGCAGACAACACAACAGCCGGTGAAAACACCTTTGCAGCAGAATTTTGTACATGGACCAGAGTCAGATGAGGACGAAAATGTAATAGGTGAAGAAAACCATATCTTTACTCCAAATGAGCTGCCTACTTACATTACCGAAGAGGAAGAATGTGCAGTGAATTCAGCTGCACACCAAGATACTGATTTTATTCTATCTAACGACATTGTGTTGGAAGAAGAATCAGAAGAATATCAAAGGGGATATATGAATGCTCTATCTGCACAACAACAACGATATTATCTTAGAAACAAAGATGTGCTGGCCAAACCAATTCAGAAAAAGGAGGGTGAAACAACAAAAAATGATTCATGAGCTACACAAAGAAAAGGAAACGAGGCAGTTGGTCCGGAGAGCAGCAAATAAAAATCAGCAGAACAACCACAACAACCAGCCACATCAAAAGAAAAGGAAAGGAAAGAGATCCTAGTCAAAGAGGTAGAAAAAATTCCTGTTTTTAGCCTAGAGGATGAGATTTCTAAGTTAAAGGTATCCATCCCTTGACTGAAATAATGAAGAACAACAGTTATAGAGGACAGATTTCTAAAATGTTGAATTTGGACCTAATGTCCGACATGGTAAATGTAGAAGATGATCAGCTTGAAATGATTTTTGGACCAACAACGAATGGTGAGTCTCCTGATAGCGATGTGCCACCCTTTTATATTAGTTTACGATTGCATGATTTTGTGTTACACAATGCCATGTTCGATTCTGGAGCTTTTCACAATCTCATGCCCAAGGCTATCATGGATAAGCTTGGTCTGGACATCACCCGGCAATATCATGATCTCTATTCATTCGATTCCAGCAGAGTAAGGTGTATAGGACTTATCAAAGACTTAGTTGTGAGTTTGGATCAACTTCCTATGAAAAATGTTTTGATGGATGTGGTGGTAGCATATATTCCTCCAAGGTTTGGCATGCTTCTTTCCAGGTCTTGGGTAGCGAAATTGAAAGGGACACTACAACTAGATTTATCCTATGTAACAATCCCAGTGTTTGGACAAATGAGGAAGTTAAATCGGGAACAAAAGATGAAATATATGATCACAAGCAAGGAGAAACCTATAAACCATCCTGTTAACTATGTACATAAAGATTTAGAGTCTTTTATTTTGTTTTCAGATAGTTTAAATGAGATAGATAGTCAGATAGTAGAAGCAGATGACATACCAGAAATAGCAGAAAATTTCAGAGAAATTTTGAAGAAAGAAAGACAAGAAAAGCAGGAAAATGTTGGGCAATCAGCTGAAAGTACTGGACAGCAAACAGACAAGGCACGACAAATAGATTTCCAGCACTTACAAGAGGAAGAATAAGGCTTGTGGACCATGGATTTCGATGGAGCAGTGGGGAATGATGGCACTGAAATTGGAATTTGGGTACGCAGTCGTTTCTCCGCCCCAAACAAAGTGCCTAGTAGCGTGAGGGTTTTCTCTTACAAGCTGGCCTTTGAATGTTCAAATAATGAAGCTGAGTATGAAGCTCTGATTGCTAGCCTGAAGATTCTTAGAAAGCTGAATGCAAAGAGGATTTCGGTATATGGTGACTCCAAGTTGGTAATAAAATAGGTTAGAGGTGAGTATCAAGAAAAACATCCTAGGATGTGGGCCTATCATAATGCAGTTTTAGACATCTTGAAGTTATTTTCAGAATACACCTTGACATGTGTGCCTCGTATACAAAATAGTATTGCTGATGCTCTTGCCAAGGCAGTGAACAGCTTGAAGATCCCCATGAACTCCAACAATAAATTTGAAATTCATGTCAAGCATCGTCCAACCATTCCAGAGAATCAACGATATTGGCAAGTGTTTCAAGATGATGGGGAGGGTAAGGATTTTCTGCTCAACAAAGGCACGTTCAAAGAAACCTCAATTGATGTAGAAAACGATGAAGGCAAAGGGAATGGTAGAGATGAAGTGCAAATCAATCAAATGGACGTATTGCAGCTGAAGAATAACATCATTACTAAAGGCTTGATACCTCTAGAGGAACATTTTGATCAGGATGATGTAGCTCGCAAGCCCACATTGCAGCCAATGGAGAAGGGTGTAGAAGAGGTCAACATCGGTACAGCCAATCCAAAGTTGGTAAAATTGTCCAAAGCATTACCACTAAAGATCAAGGACAAATACATCAGTTTGATGGCTTCATTTGCATATGTGTTTGCTTGGGACTATTCTAATTTAAAGACCTATGATACAAATATTATTCAGCACAGAATACCCATCAAGCCCAACCAAAAACCATTTAGACAGAAGTTGAGAGGGATAAATCCAAAGTTGTTGCCATCTATCGAAAAGGAGGTAAATAGGTTGTACAAGTTAGGTATCATTGTGCCCATCAGATTTTCAGATTGGATATCTAACATAGTGCCTGTACGCAAGAAGACCGGTGAGATTCGCCTATGCATTGATTTCAAAAATATAAATAAGGTCTCATTGAAGGAAAACTATCCACTACCCAAGATGGACCATATACTTCAGCGAGTAGTGGGAGCATCTCATATGTCACTGCTTGATGGTTATTCCAGATATAACCAAATTTCCATCCATGAAGATGATAGAGACAAGACAGCATTCACCACTCCATGGGGAACCTTTCACTATGCTAAAATGCCCTTCGGTTTAAAGAGTGCAGGTGCCACATTTCAGCAGGCAATGGACTTGGATTTTGCAAATGAGAAGGATGTGTTTTTGGTGGTGTACTTGGATGATTTGATGGTATTTTCCTAATCTGATGAAGAACACATGCATCACCTAAAAATTGTCTTTCAAAAGTGCAAGAAATATGGTCTATCACTGAATCCTAAGAAGATCTTGTTCGCCATGGAGGAAGGAAAATTACTTGGGCACATCATTTCAAAGGATGGCATTTGTATGGACCCAACACGTGTGCAAGCAATTCAACAAATCTATCTACCTAGGAACAAAAGGGAGATACAATCATTCAATGGTAAGATGAATTTTCTGCGTTGCTTTGTGCCTAATCTTGCAGAACACTTAAGAGAAATGACCATCATGCTTAAGAAGGACAACCAGGTGAAATGGACAGAGGAGGCTGTAAAATCTTTCAACTTGGTCAAATTGGCCCTTTCTTCAGCTCCAGTTCTAGTCAGCCTGGACTACACTCAGGATTTCATATTGTTTTCATTTGCTTCTGAGCACACTATGGTAGCGGTATTATTGCAGAAGATAAATGACCATGAAAGACCCATTGCATTATTCAGCAGGGCTATAAGGGATGCAATTTTAAAATACAACATCATTGAGAAGGAGGCCCTGACATTGGTGAAGGCATTGAAGGATTTCCGGGTATATATCCTACATTCTCACATTCTAGCCTATGTTCCTAATACTGCTGTAAAAGATGTTTTAGTGCAGATCGATCCGGAAGGGAGAAGAGGCAAATGGATTGTAGCCTTGCTGGAATATGATGTGGAGATAAAGCCTACAAAGCTGGTCAAAGGATAGGGGTTGGTGAAGCTAATGGCCAAATCAAACTTGCATGCATTGGACATAAATCTGATCATTTCCATGTCCGATGAGAATGAGGAAGGAACATCAATTTAGGTATCCGAAATGTTTGCTTTGTCCCCATGGTATTCAGATATAATATATGTGCTGAAAAATCTATCACCACCACTCAGCATGACTAGAAACAAAGCGAGAACACTCAAATTGAAGGCTGCCAAGTTTTGTATTTTGAATTTTGCACTGTATTGGAAAGATCCCGGTGGAATTTTGTTAAATTGTCTGGTGGAAGAGGAGGCAAAGAAAGTCATGGAAGATTTCCACGGAGGAGAGTGTGGTGGTCATATTTTTTGGAAGTCAACAGCGAACACAATTTTGAGAGCAGGGTAATACTGGCCTACTTTGTTTGCTGATGTGCATAAGATGGTCAAGCACTATCATAAATGTCAGATTTTTGAAGGAAAATAGGAAGTACAGCCTTTGCCACTTAAGCCTATTGAAGTGAGCGCTCCCTTCCAACAGTGGGGGTTGGATTTCATTGGGGAAATTCATCCCGCCTCTTCTGGACAACATAGATGGATCCTTACAGCGACAGACTATTTTACAAAATGGATTGAGGCAGCCCCTACCAGACAAGCCACAGACACGTAATCATTTCATTTCTCGAAAATAACATCTTGTCTCGCTTCGGTTGTCCAAACAAATTAATCACTGATAATGTAGCAGCTTTCAAATCGAAAAGGATGGTAGAATTTTGTCATAAATATCACATAATTTTGGGTCATTCAACTGCCTATCATTCACAAGGAAATGGATTGGCGGAATCTTTGAATAAATATTTGGTCAACATCATTAAGACGCTGCTGGAAATAAATAAGAAGAGCTGGAACAAGAGGTTGGTCCATGCGCTTTGGGCAGATTGGATCAGTCAAAAAAATTCTATTGGTATGTCACCGTTTGAGCTTGTTTATGCAGTTGACACAGTATTCCTCGCCTCTCTTGCTGCCCCGGTGGTTAGACTTCTTCAGGAGGATGGCAGCGAAGAAGATCCCATGCAGAGAAGACTGAATCAAATGATCCACTTGCAGCAAACAAGAGAAGAAGTTTTCAAGAACACATCCAAGTTGCAGGAGAAGATAAAGAAAAGCTATGAAAAAAAAGAAAAATCAGATAAATTTCAGTTAGAGGATGTGGTGCTGAAGTGGGATGCAAGGAATGAAGAGAAAGGCAAGCACGAAAAGTTCAAAAATATTTGGAAAGGTCCTTTCAAAATTGCAGCGTATAGGGGTCAGAATGCCTTTCTTCTGAAGGAAATGAATGGGGAAGATTGTCCTGGAGGGCCGATCAATGGTTGGCTGCGCAAGCAATATCACTGCTGATCTATTAATGCTGCTTCAACTGTCATTGTAAATACCATTTTTATTTCAGTTTGGTTTCAGTATGTAAAGTTAGTTTTTGAGTTATTTGAATGTCAAGTAGAGCCAATTTCTTGGTCATTTCAGTTTCATAAATAAGTCAGAGTCTTGTGCTGTTTATCGAAATGATGACTCCATAGCCCAATGGACAAAAGGCACTATCTAGCTCCTCCAGAGATCTGCTTTTCTTGGCACCTCCAAGGAGTTACCATCCCCCATTGGAGCCAATGTTAGAGTCGGTCTGGTCAACCCTCCATCAGAGATCAAAACTCTTTGTGCATTTCAATTTTAGGTGTCCCGCTCCATTCACTCAGTTGCATTTCGCTAGGGACATGCCATGATCTGCCGAAGAAAGTCATGCTAGTCATTTTCCCTCATGTCTAGCCCCTGCTGGCTTAGGTCTTTGTCCATAATCATCGAAGTTCATGATAGTCCAGGTCTGGTCCTTTACAGGACAAAGTTATTTTTTTATGTTTGGGTCTAGGAATTCATCAATTTGGTCTTTGAAAAAATGTCCAGAACAAGCCATGCAGGCCAAAGGGAGGCCTTACACAGCTATGGTTCAGAAAGCTTCATCATCACCTGGAGAGACATCGACTCTTCTTCAAAACTCTGTTTTGAAGAAAAGTCAAACAAGTTCGATTATGACAAATTTTTCCAAAAAATCACTAGTTGGCCTTTTAGATGCAATTATGATTTACATGGCCAAATGCTTTGTCATACAGTCCCTGCAAAGAGGTGCTGAAAATTTCATCATTTGAGCCAAAATGTCAAAGGGAAAGTGAAAATCATTGTGTTTAAAGGTCAATGAAAAAGTGCAAAACTCAACATTAGAAAAGGGGTTTTCAAAGAGGCAAAAATCAAACCCATCTCCTCCAAGGCTATAAATACATGTTTTGACCCAAATAAAAAGCATTGCGCTCTTGCAAGACTTGGAGAAAGCATTTCAAAGGTGTGAGGGTGAGATTGGAGAGTTTGAGTGATTGGAAGCAGGTTTTGGGAGCGCGTGGTGCATATAACCAGGGGCATGGCGCACTCACCGGGCGCGGCGCACCCACAGCCAGCCCGCCTATGAAATATTGCACAGGCGTGGCGCATACAAGGCGCACAGTGCACTGGGAATTGTGCACAGTGCACACAGTCCAGCGGCCAAGAAACGGTGCCAAACCAATTCAAACTTTGGGGAAGGCTATCAAATTGAGAGGTAAGCCTATGACATCACCTGCTAATCAAATTGTGTCGAGGATATGGTGTTTGTGAAGAGGTCGAATGTCACCCAAAATGCATAATATTAACCATGAGAAAATCACCAAGAAACGAAGGCTGTGATTGTAAATTTGTGTTGATATTGCCAAGGTTTCACTCCACCCACTTATTCCCCTCACCTACAATTTTTTCCCCATACTCCCTTGTCATTTTTCCTAAACCCCTGCCCTAAGTCACTACCAAACCCTCTCCCTTTTCCTCCATTGTTTGTTTAATGCAAGTTCACCATAGGACCAGCTTATTGGGCAAGCAAAGATTTGGCAAAGGGATGCATGGTCAAAGGGTTGAAGAGTTAAAGATTAAGAGAAAATTTGAGTGTTTTCATAGCGCGCGATGCACTCATTGTGCACGGTGCACACAGGGCCCATCCAATGTGTAAAAATAACACTGGGGAGGCGCACACCCGGCGCGCGGCGCCCTGGGCAGAGCGCGCGGTGCACAGAAATACAAGGCCCAGAAACTATCCAATCTACCTAAAAACTTTTGAATGCTCACCAATTTTGAAAGGTAGGCCACCTACCTCCATTCTTGCACCAAAATTGAAAGGGATAGCATGGTTTTAGGGGTAGAAATCAAATGATTTTTTTTTTTGTAAAGCAAACAAAAGGGAAACAAATAAATCATTGATCCTAGGGTTTATGCTACAGTGACAAGGCTGCCAATATGTTTCAAACCCTACCCCATCAACCCATACCCAAACTACTCCTAAATCTGTGATAAATCTCTCCCTTTAAACCCCTATTCGCATTTCATCATTCCCCTCCAAATACTCCATGTTTTATTGTCCCTTGGTGGTAGATTTTTAGAGCAACTACAAGCTTCATTGGAATTCGAGGGCAGCATAAAACTCAGGGTACAAACAACAGTAATGGCATCCAAAGTTTCATCAGAGTATGAGGAGGAGACCCACAGTGACACAGCTTCGGGAGAAAGGGCCCAAAGGAGACATCACCGTAGTGGCAGACATCTTAGAGACAAGCCAAATATCCTCACCGAGTTGTAGGCATGCCCTCTTGCTATGTCTTGTTTCCAGCACTTAGCATGTTTTAAATTTTGTCAGAGGGCGGAAAATGTCAGAGTTAATCATGAGTTGGCCCGACTTTTTGCACTTCACCTACATGGAGGACAGTCTATCTTGGCTGGGGTCACTTTCACATTGACACCCGAGACCATATCAGTGGCAACATGCATACCAAACATTGGAGAGTAGTGGCATAAGAAAAACAAGGTAGAGAGGCATCATTATGAGCCTTACATCAAAGACATCTATTTGAGCCACCTCACGAGAGTTTTTCCGTTCAGATTTCTAAAAGATGAGTATGCCCCGCTCATGAAACTGATCATGAAGTACTTCAGTTGCGAGGGGAGTTTTTCTCGCCTTTATGCCTATCACATCAGGTTGCTCATGCACATTACCAGGGTGCAGATGATGAACCTCCCATTTTTCATCTGCGGGAACATAGAGAGGATGAGAAATTTCATGCAGCATAAGACCCCTCGACAACATCTCAACAATGTGTATCACTTTGCCCTTATCCGGGTTTTGGTAGACGATCAGTTGGGATTGCAGGGTATTGCTTGGGAGGACTTCATTTCCCATGACTTCTTCAGCACTCCACAGGTGGTTTCAGAGGTAGAGCATGAGGTAGGGGGCCCATCTCATCAGTATGAGCGACATGAGACTACCACTATGCCAGTATACATCACCTGTCAGAAGGGCAGTAGACACTTATTTGCAGCAGCAAAGTGAGTGTTATCTCCACCTTCGATGGAAGGGGCCTCGCTTCTGACATCAACATCATAGGAGTAGGGTAAGGGTAAGTAGCCAGTGCAGGAGGAAGGGCCATCAGGCGAGCGAGAGACTGAGTTTGTTCTCCTCCAGGATGATGAGACAGATGCAGAACCAACAAATGAGGAGCTCATAGAGATCATCCAAGAGAAATAGTCAGTGATTGACTCCTTGTCCCTTGACTTGGAGAGGGCCAAATGGAACATGAACTACCTGGAGCAGAGAAATAAATAGCTTGAGGATCAACATACGATCATGGAGCTGCAGAACATCCGTGAGCATCACCAAGCTACTCAAAGAAGAAGGGTTGCGCTCACATCTTTGGAGAAAGCAATCAATGAGGACCAGGAGGCCAACCTTGAGAGGGTCAACATGCATTTGGAGAGGCTGTTGGATAAATCCGATCGGGACCTTGCTTTATTGAGACATATGGCTTTCCGTCACAGGGTGCGAAACATGCGTGCACAAGCTCGGATAAGGAACTTGAAAGAAAAATTGAGGAAAGCAACAAGAAGGGAAAAATGGGAAAAAGAGCAAGATAGGCTTAGAATCTTGGCTGAGGCTTCCTTGGCATAGCATGGCACCCCATAGAGAACTTCCAGCCCAAATTTCAAAAAAATTGGGCAATTTTTGGTCACAGGGAAATTTTTTGGGCAAAAAACAAGGATTTTCTCCCTGTGCGCCGCGCCACTGGCGCGATCCTAAAATTCTAGGGCTCCAATTGAAAAATGGCTTGTAGATTTGGATTCATCATCGAAAATTACGACTATTGGTGTCCGGGCAAGAAATTTGGGCAAGATCTGGGTCTCCTAAAGGTCAAAAAACACCCAAACATGGCCTCTCTGCCACTTTTTTGACACACAGAAAGTAGTCTTGGGAGAATGAAGATTTGGAGGGGAAAATGAGCACCAAATTTGAAAATTCCAGTTGGGTTAGGAAGTAGACAGGACAAGATTTCTAGTAAGCCCACTTGGGCACATTTTTGACACCCGCAAGTGCCCCAAAACAGGTCCCAAAGTAGCGTGACACACAGAAAAAATGGCGCGACGCATAGAGGAAAAAGTTGCCAATTTGCTTCCGTTTCGCGAAATTTCGATTTGCGACTTCTCCAAGTGGGCCCAGTCAGATAAACTTAGGTTTTTTGGCACCAAAGATGGAATTTAAAGAGTTTTTTCTCCAGATTGGCTTCAATCCAAGTGGCGAAGGAAGGCAAACGGTCACCCCAATGCGAAATGTCATGTTTGCAACGCTACACCTGTAGCTGATGGTTGGCTCTCCATCTCCATTTTGTAATGATTCGAGTAACTTCCCAACCCTTGGGTATTCTATCTCTTCCTCACATATTCTATATATTGTATGCAAGTCATTTTCAAAGGGTTGGTTGGCTTGTAACTTCTGCGAGATTGTGGGAAAGAAACTTTGTTTCTTCACTGTGTATTTTTGATAGAGAATTAATAAAAGGTAGCGGCTCTGTTTCATGAGATTATTGTGGTTGTGAGTGTAGCAAATGTGTCTCTTATGTTTTCATATGTATTTCGTTATGTTTCATAATTCAATTCATGTTCATTCCCGTTGAAATTTTCTGAGTGAGATTAGGTAGAATTCAATTTTATTTCTCTGCCTATGGGAAAATTTCATGTTCACTGTTATTCTTCTGTTGAAAAGGATTCATGCCACTATGCCCTTTTCACTTTATTCAACAATCTATTCATGTCGCGGTACCTCAAACTAGCTTGTTACATTTTCCGCCTACCTTGCCTCACGGAATAATCTGTGCCTTTGTATTAAATTCTTTGTTCTTTGCTGAGCGCGAGTCCCATAACATCCCAGAAGCTCGGTCATTCATAAAATTGCTCCCAGAATCCCTATTCACTTACTAGCCTAAGGTAAATATTGCATTGTAAGTCATCTCAGACCGTTTTCAATTATATATTCACTGAGCGTGACTTGGAGAGAGCCCTCTCCTGCTCTGGTAGGGCTGGCTACCAGCTTGAGCATGGTTTTTGGTTACCCTAATTTTTACCTTCCTTCAGCCTAAGGCAGATTTAGGTGCTAACATGTGTCAAGTATTGGTGGGAAACCTATTGTGAATAAAAGGACGAGAGTGAACCCTCGTTGTTTTCATCCACACCCACTTGGAATTATTTCTGAGACGCCATCAAGGAACAATATTACCCTCTCAAGAGCTATGAAGACAAGTACATAAAGTGGACCACACTACGGCAGGGAAGGGACCAAGATGTACCAGAGTTCACAAATGCTTTTCAGACCCTTCGCATGAAGCTAGGTGTCAAGGATACTAAGCGGCTTTTGGTGCTCAATTATCATGGTTGTCTACATAAGTACATCCAAGGTGAGATGGAGTTCCTAGACATTTCCTTGCTTGGCACGGCGTATCGGTATGGTATCAAGATTGAGTAGAAGTTTAAATAGAAGAAATGAGACTTTGGATCTATGAATATAAAGTAAGGAAAAGGCACCCCCAAACCACATAACAAGTACCAAGCTAAGGTTGCACTACCCAAGATAGCTCGTTGAAGCCGTAAGAAAATAACAACACCACGATATGAAGAAGGACACAGGAGAATGGTGTGAGTTCCATAAGATCTCAATTAAAATAAAAGTGAGTGTTGGGTCAAGTAGTCACTAGTGGCCGAGCTGAAGGCTTCTGAATCAGACGCAGGTTCCAACTCTGAATCAGAACTCGATAAGGGAACTGACAAAGGGAAACATATCATTGATGCGGAGCCCAGTTCTACCATGGCCACCACCAAGATCCAAAAGATTGAGCCTGGAGATCTAGACGAGGGGGAACACCTCTTCCACTCACAGATGTGGATGAAGGGTTCTCCAATGAAGTTCATTGTCAACAGTGGGAGCCAAAAGAACCTCATTTCAGCAGAGATATTAAAGCGGTTGGGCCTAAAGACTATAGCACATCCACATTCGTACACCATGAGGTGGCTTCACCAAGGATGAGATATTTGTGTCAGCCAGCAGTGTCGCCTTCCCTACAGCATCAAGCCCTTCACGGATGAGGTATTATGCGACGTTGAAGTTTGTAATGTATTGTTAGGACAACGATACTTGTGGAAGTGACATTTTGTATATGAGTCTAGACCTCGCTCTGTGATTATTACTTTGGCTAATAAGTTGTATAGGATACCGGAGGTAGCCCCACCTACCACCATCTCTCTGATCATTGTAAAGAAATGAAGTAATATCATTTCCCAGACCAAGAATTTTTTTCCTTATGATTCACCCCCAGGGCAAGAAGAAGGTTGTGGCCACGGCTTTCAGGAAG
Organism: Pinus tabuliformis; assembly: GCA_031772625.1. NCBI lineage: Eukaryota > Viridiplantae > Streptophyta > Pinopsida > Pinales > Pinaceae > Pinus > Pinus tabuliformis. The sequence continues at coordinate 1,269,038,840 of CM062804.1, forward strand.
GGCTACTCTGCGCAACAACAATAGATGGAAAAGGTTGTGGAGGAATAAAGGGATATTTTCACCTCACCCATAGGGGTACCTCTACACTGCCTCTACACTGTCAGGTCAAGCACTCCACCAATTTGTCCCCGAGTGCGTCATTGCCCAATGAACTAATCTATCGATGCTCTGTTCTGGAGAACGATGAGATCAAGAGGCAGATTTAGGAACTATTGTAGAGAGGGCACATTAGGCCAACCTCATCACCTTGTGGGAGCCCGATTGTATTGGTACAAAAGAAGAATGGGACCTAGAGGCTTTGTATTGACTATCGGGCACTGAAAAAGATCACTGTCTAGAATTGGTACCCAATCCCATGGATTGATGACCTTCTGGAACAACTCAAGAGGGGGAATATTTCAGTAAGATTGTCTTGAAGTTAGGTTATCTCTAGGTTCCTATTGAACCCTCTGATGTGTGGAAAACTGCCTTCAAATCCAAGGAGGGCATTTTCGAATGGTTGGTCATGCTATTCGGATTGAAGAACACTCCTGCAACCTTCATGAGACTTATGGATGACATATTGCAACCCATCACCAATGCATTCGTGGTGGTGTATTTAGATGACATCTTGATATTTAGCAAGAGTTGGCAGAGAAACTCCACCATATTCAATAGGTCCTTCAAACCCTGTGCCAAAACAAGCGGTGTGCTAACTTGGAGAAATGCACCTTTGGCTTGACCCAGGTTTAATAACTGGGGTAGATCATTGATGAGCAGGATGTACATGTGGACCCATTGAAGATACAAGTCATTTGGGATTGGCCAATCCCAACCACTCTAATAGAGCTCTGTAGCTTTTTGAGTCTTGAAAATTTCTACCATAGGTTCGTGTTGGGGTTCTATCATATCATTTAGCCTTTAAGTCAAGTCACCATGGGCAGAGAGAAAGAAAATATTTTTTGGTCGGAAACCCAACAAAAATCATTCTCCGAGTTGAAGAATCACCTTTGTTTTGCACCAATGCTCACATTACCAGCCCTACAACAGCCATTTGAGAATTAGATAGATGCCTCTAACTATTCTATCACTGCAGTTCTTACTCAACATGGGAATCTAGTGGCTTACCACAGTGAGACACTTTGTGACACAGTCCGAAAGTACCCCACTTAGTACAAAGAAATGTATTCCATTGTGCAAGATTGTCATCAATGGAAGCATTACATTCTGGGGAAGGAAATGGTCATCCACAAAGACCACCAACCTCTAAATTTCATACAGACACAAGGGAAGTTGCAGAACGATCACCATCAGAAATGGTCCACTTGTTTGCAATAGTTCCATTTGAACATTAAGTATAAGAAGGGAAGCACCAATAATGTTGTTGATTGCCTCAACCAACCACCAGTCATGCCGTTGATCATTGTGCTCAACACTTGTGGTAACGGGACATTAGGGTGGCCACATCTTTACAAGAGTGATCCAAAATTTGACAGCCTATACCAGACACTCCTAGAAGGGAAACAAGTTCCAAATTTTCAGCTTCAAGATACATTGTTATGCCACCTAGGACACATCTATGTTCCTTCAAGTAAGCGTGCCAAGATGATTTGGGAGGTGCAATATAGTTGAGTGGCTAGACATTTTGGAGTAGAGAAAATAGTGGTGATATTGAAGAAGTATTTTTATTGGCCGAAACTTCGTCAGGATGTTGGGAAGTACATTAGATCCTAAACCACCTATTCCATTGCCAAAGCAACCATCAAGAAGCAAGGCCTGTATAATCCTCCACCTACTCCTAGCTAACCTTGGGAATTTGTCTCTATGGATTAGATGTTGGGCCTTCCTTCTACTAAGCACGACAATGATTGCATTTTTGTGGTCATCTATAGATTCTATATGATGGCCATCATGTCTGCCTACAAGAAGAGTATCACAGCAGAGGACACTGCTAAGTTCTTCTTTGAGCGAGTATATGTACACTTTGGGATCCCAGAGTCCATTGTTTCATATCGAGACAACATATTGCTGAGTGAATTTTGGTCAAGTCTCTAGTCGATGTTGGAAGAAAAACTTATTATGTCCATGTCTTTACATCCCCAAATTGATGGAAAATAGAGGTTGTCAATAGGATGGTCATACACATTCTTTGCATGTACAACTCAAAGCATCCACGCACATGGGATGAAATTTTCCCCTATGTCCAACACAACTACAATAGAGCTCTCCAAAGCTAAAGAGGCCATAGCCCCTTTCAGGTGGGACTGGGATTTCAGCCATTATGCCCCATTGATGTGGTCATACCATTTGCAGCCACTCAAGTAGATTAGGCTCACGTTCAATCCGAAGCTGAAAGGGCTAACAACTTCATTGAGTGCATTCAACACATTTGCTAGTAGGTCCATGATATATTGGACAAAGCCAATGTTAAGTACACGCAGCGCCATGATCAGCATCGAGTGTCGCACAAGTTCCATGTGGACGACAAAGTTTAGCTACATTTGCAGAAGGAGCACCTTGTTGGACCCCAACGCAAGCTTCACCCGCTCCGATATGGGCCATACGCCATCACCAAGGCCATCGATGACAATGCCTTTGAGCTTAACATCTCATTTTTCCTTGGTCTACACCCAATGTTCAATGTAGATCATCTTCGACCATACTTTCCACCATTGTTGGACACATTTGACATTACAGAACAAATCACACCAACAGATCTCAACTCAGACTGCATGGAACAAACCATAACTGATCAAATCATGGAAACACATATCAAGAACACTCGCCAACAAAGGATATAACTATATCAATTTGTCAAAGTAGGCCAACTCCTTTACCAGGGCAAGTGGTTCACCAGGGACCAGGTTCAACAGAAATTTCCTCACCTCATGGAGGCTCTGCACGCAATGGGGACCATTGCTTCCTAAGAGGGGAGGAATGACCCAGGTGGATATTAGTGGCCACCCGCTTATTCCACCTAGACCTAGACCCCCCAGTCAGTTTCATCTGTTTCCTTGTTCATTTCAGCAAATACTATTTTTACCAATTTTTCGGGTCCTAAACATCCAGAGCAGTTTTGACCCCCTAAACGATGTTTTTTTGGGGTCCGTAGCAAGCCCATAGCCATAGGCATGGACCTTCGACAAAACCTATAGTACTCAGAGATGCCTTTCCAACAAGGTATCCTATGTGCTAAATGGAGATAATATGACCAAGTTATGACCCTGGGAAGTTGGCTGCCCAACTAATCCCAACAGGGCCCACACACTCTTGGTGTTACATCTCTTGGGGTTAGGGTTTTGGTTATTTATGGTTTTCTCATGTTTTCCAATAATAAATAGTCCCTTTAGCCTCATTGTAACATAGTTGAGAGGATGTAGCCGCCACATCTCTTCTCAGAGATAAGCTACCATTGCCCAAGATATCTTATTTCCATTCTATTTGTAAGCATAGTTCAATATTTTTCTATTAATGAAATGAAGTGTTTTTCTGGTGCATCTATGTGTTTATGATTATATTTGTAAGTTGTTGTGTTCCTGGTTAAGTTCATATCATATTCCTCCTTAATGATTTCCTTATGCTCAGTACTTATGTGTCCTTCTTTAACGATGTGATCTTCAAGATACCTCTTCCTCTTGTTGTAGTCACCTTACCATGGATACCATGTTGGGAAATCTAGGGGTGGCTAAATTATAATTTATCTTACTTTGATAACTGCTTGTGATCTATTTTAACTTAACTTGATTAGATTCTTCTTGCACTTGATTATTATTATGTTCTTATCATCAAACAGCTACTAAACCATGAAATAATAATGAGACAAGAGGACACAAAATATAGGTTATCATCAACGGCCAAAACCTCTCCTCTTGAGAGGGTGCTGTGCTATTCAACAACCCCCATTTGTTAATAGTAGTAGTCAATATTACATTAATAAATGGGGATGCTTTAAAAAACAGTTCCAAAAACAAGTTTAGCATTTAGGCATTTTATTTATTAATTTTTGGAATAAAACAAGATATCAATCAAACACCTTTTCAAAAAACTATTAAATGCCTCCCTTTCCCACATATCGTACAATTATTGAAAGCCTTGCTAATCCACCGAATCTAGTGAAAAGTGATCAAAAGAAGACTTCGCGCTTTAATACTTAGAAACTAGTACTTATATAAACTAAGTCCTAAGGCATTTTATTAAAGCTAAGGTTTGCATCACATATCACATTCTTAGAAGGTGCACCTTAATGAGTTACCTTAAAATGTGCAAGATGCGAAATTGTGATAACAACATTTCCCTTACCGCATCACATTTTGGACATTTAAAGGAACACCGCAAACCTACCATCCATCAAAATTGCGAAATGCGATTGAAAATTGGACCCACTCTCGAGATACGTCACAGACAAATATTTTGGTTTGCTGCTTAATAAAAAGTTCTTTACACAAGAAAACCTAAGAAATGGGTTATGTCCTGGAAACAACAGTAAGCAGCTTGCATCTTGCATCTCACAGAAATAATAAGGAAATCAAACACACATAACGCGATAATGTGATCTGTGAGTTTGCTTCGAAAATCACAAAATTGCCATTTTCACAATTTAAAGGCTCGCCTCCCTAGAACCTTTATTCCCGACTTACAGTGCGAACATTAATGATCATTAAAGCTAAGAGATAACGAACCATTAGTGGGCATTTAGTAAATGTTAATGTCATTTATGCATGAAAAGCTATCCAAGGTGATATGATATCTTCTCACTTGTGTTCAAATAAAACTCCTTTCTTATCAACTTTTCAAGTTACCTATATTATCCCAGATTACATTCATTCTTATCTTTGTATATCCGATAGCTGCTATTTTTCTCCATTTTCAAGGAAAATCCATAGAAGAAGTCTTTAGGAGAAATGGCAAAGAAGGGCAAGGCAGTTGTGTTTGAGAAATTTGAAATGAGTCCTTTATTCACAAATACTACATGAAACAGAGGAGGGACCTCTACGTGGGAAACCATGTGTGATTTATTAGAAGAAGAGCAACCAATACCTCTGGAAACAAAGGTCACAGCTGACAGTCATACTTCCTCAGATGCCACCATTTTTTAGACAGAATGCTCATTTCTGCATCGCATAGCTACATGCCCAAAGATAATCCTTTACATAGATATGGTCAAGTGGATTATTGATCAAGCTGATATCTCATACAGAGAATTAAGAACAGAAGCAAAGATGTTATGGGATCTTTTTTTCTAGACAACCTACTGCTTATGTACCACCTACAAGAGCCACAAGACATCTACAACAAACAGTTCGTTAAGAAGTTTGCCAAAGAGAATGAGGACCTAGCAGATGTCACCCGGACCTCATCGAATAAAGAGGGCAAGATCAAAAAGGACAAAGCAAGTATGTACTCTACTGCATCTATTTTTCCTCCCCATAGTTTTGCAGCAATCATGCTATGTAGGATGTTTGGCAAGCCCGATAGCAGTAAATTTTCCCCAGAATGGCTGTCATTAATAGATGCAATCGTAAACGAAACCATAATGAATTGGGCCCATATTTTATTTGATAATTTAGCAAAGGAAATAATCGATTATAGGAGGAAAAAGAGTATCTCAACGAGGGTTTACCCTCCATTTTTTATGAGTTCCTATGTGATGGATGCAATTTGTTTTGGTTCAAAATTTCCTATCATGGGATGGAAATAGACTGTGAAAGATCCACTTCCCATTCATATATATCATAAGGATACATGGGAGTCTCAGTTTCACCCACATATTCACAAAATTTGTCATGGGGTCATGTTGCCTATCCACAAACAGGTTTACAACCGAGATGCTCCTAGGTTTCCTAAGGAAGCTGAGGTAGATATCCTCCTATTGGTCAGGTGGTTTGGGGAAGAAACATTCACATATATCAAGGTTTTTGGACCATCACCTCACCTTATGTTCTCCCACACTATGTTCCAGACAAATTGATGGCTAGAGAGATAGCCTGTCAAACAACTAGTGAGGGTGGGCTAAGCAAAGGATTAAAGGAAGCGAAAAATTCCATTTGGCCTACATTTCCGTTACAGTGTGGAGCATTTTCATTGCACGATGTGGGCCATGCATTCAAAGAAGAAAATATCATGCAATCTCTGAAATCACAGAAAGAGACATTCACATAAGTAAATCACATGTCATCACTACTTTTTGACCAAGAAGAGCTTGAAGCCTTTCATCAATACAGAGAAAGGAGATTGTTAAAGGTCCCATTGGACCAATTATTGATTGAATCAATAAAGGAGAAAGCTCCCAGCATAAGCCTATAAGGAAGCTCCAGAGAAAGTTCTAAAGATGATTCCCAAGCAGAGTCCCAAGAAAATTATACTAGGGAATCAGGGAAATTAGAGCAACAGTCATAGAATGGGGGAAGAAAAAGCGAGGAGTCAGAAAAGGATACAGCCCAATCTACAGAAAAGGCAGCTGAGCAAACTTTAGCTAGTAAATAGGCTGAAGTTCATTCCACCTCCACCTAGTCAACAAAACCCCCAGTGATTGATTTAGAGAAAGAATGGGAGCATTTTCATACAAATCTCCATACAAAGAAACAAGTATCTGAGCCACAAACTTCGCAACACAAAACAACTCAAGAAAATACAATTGAGAAAATTGTAAGTACTCAAGAGGTATAACACATTCCTGCCACTCCTACCTCTAAAATTATTTTGAGAATTGAGGAGATTCCTCCTTTAGATGTGTTCTATAACCCAACCCACAAAGCTGTTGTCAAAAGGTAGAGAAAGAAGAGGAAGTTGGATGCTACAGCTACTACTACTCCTGATAATGAATCGATGGATATTGTCTGGAAAGACTCACCCATCGACCCATCTGACAACCTTACTAGATTGTCTCAGTTTGCAGGAGCCTATGCTACAACAACTATTGAAAAAGAAACAGAAGTACAAATGTTGCTCAGAGAAAAGGAAATTTTTTTTTTTTGTTGGAACAACAGTTAGAGAAAGAAAAATCTAACCAACAAGTAGAATTGCAAATAGCCAACCTCCAACAAGAATTCAAGAAGACGCAAATGAAACATCAAGCCAGTTTATCATAAAAGGAAGCATAGATACAAGCATTAACAGATAAGTATAAGGATAGCCAAAATATTGATCAGTTTATCATCGAAGCACTCATCTTGAACTCCTAGCTAATGCATCTGTTATGCTCCTATACCAATAGTTGTCATATTTCATGATTGACTTGATTAGCTCTGCAATATGTACATACCTTCTCTTGTTGCAAAGGTTTTCCATATTTTCAAAAAATCAAAAAGTTAAAAAAAAAATGTAAAGAGGGTATACCCTAAAAGAAAAATCAAAGGGTGAAAAGATAAATGGTCAAAAGAAAAAATGAAAAGAAATGAACCCCAAATAAAAAAGACCAAGAAAGTGTGCAAGTCCAAATACCACTACTATTTCATTTTCTAAAAATAAAGCATCATGTATAGCTTGTTCAATTTTTTACCTCATTGATGAATGGCTACGTAGCTCAATCTTGGCCAGTTCATGTTTGAATTTCCTGTTTTAGAGATAGAGAATAAAAATCTGTCCAAATTGTTTAAACTTGGCAGAGAAGTAGATAGTAGAGAAGCAAAGGAGCTCAACTATTTAATCTGAGCCCTTGGAAGAAATAAGTGCAGAATTAGATATGCTTATCATGTAAAGAAAAGAAAAGTTGAAAGGGGTTTGCTAGTCCAAGTGCACCCAAAGAAAAAGAAGAAAAAATGATAGGTATAGTAGGTTGGGTAGGCAGTTTCTCTAGTATTGCAAAAGCATACTTATGATTGATTTTGTCTCTCAAGATGTTCATCTTACTGTTATTACAAGTACCATGGCAGATGTTTGGATACAACTCAAGCAAAGCATGACTAACTCCCCTTCATCCCTTTCCCAAATCATCTACTAATTTCCCAAAGGTATTAAGATCTGCTTAATATCCTTAAAAAGACACTCATTCCCTTTTTTCATCAGATACCTGAGTAAAATTCCATTTTGACTTAGGGAAATGGCCTCATTTCTTGTATAAATCCCTATTTTTCCCCTTTTGCCTAAGTTTTTAAACATTATGACTTGGCACTTTCCAATTCATTTTTTCATGTTAAATTTAATTTTATTATTTAAATCCCGTCCCATTACCCTTTCCCGTATGACATTTATAATAAAAATCCCGAATTATTAATATTTCCCGTCCCCCGGTTATATAACAATATTCACTGTTTAAACGCGATTAATATTTCATCAGGAGCCTATTAATAACCTTCGCATGCATAACCTCGGGATTAATTAACCTTTGGTTAATTAATAACCTAACTTAAACACTCTGACAACCAATATGATCGCTCCCAAAACCATTTAGACCATGGTTAATTACAACAATCCCACCACTTAAAGCCTCCGCCACCTCCAACGAGTGCCCATCATCCAATCGGTGCCCTCCCATTGGACGGCCAATATGCATTTCGATAGCCCTCCATTCGCCGAACTTACTGCCCAGGGGATTGGTGGTATCGCTGACCGTACCGGGACACGCATCACACTCCAGCGCTACTCGCGGCCCCCCCGTCCGAAACCACTTTAGCCCATACGCGGTGCGGGGTAAACCACTTACCACCTGCCCGCTAAACGTCAAGATGTCCCATCATGCTGATATCATCCGCTCAATAAATGCCAAAAACACTCGCCAAATCGAATTTTTTTAAAAAACGACGAAAAATCATTTTCGCTGTAATTCTCTTTGTTCACGCTCCCATGAAAAATAATGACTGGAGCCATTGTACCAGCTTTTCAACTGCCACCTAGCCAAAGAGATCATATTAACGCACTCTATAATCCATCATCTGACCATAGTTACTCAATTTTCCTCCTTAATCTAGGTATTTATCCATTTTACCGGCAACCCTGTAAATTTTGGTTCTTTGCTGAAAATTCTGTTTGTGAAAACCAAATTCAAGTAAAAAATAGTCCGCAACTGCCATAAAGGGATGCCAAAACCGTTGTTTAGTCCATCCTTTCCACGAAAATCCCAAATTCCAGTTCGAATACACAAGAACCAAACATGGAAGCCCCCATATCCTTGAATGTCGCGCCCATGAATGAGTCTCATAAAGACTTAAATTATCTACCCTTGGCTGACAGAGATTTCCAAATAAAAGACTTATCTGGTGACAGGAATCATCTTCAAACCTTCTGCCAAATTAGAGAGTTATTTAAGCAACTCTAATATTTTTGGACTATGGGAATCAAACCTTCCCATGTACTTCCTTCCCTCAGTCCATGTTTTCCCAGACATCATTCACCAATGTTGTGCCAGCTATGACCCTGTCCACAGAGCAGTTATGTCACCTTCCCAAACTGTCCTTTTTTCCATAACTGCTGAATACATCAATGAGATGATACATTTCCATTCCACTGAGCCCCTTTCTCGTATTTCCATGAGATTTTTGCTTGAAAAAGCTTCTCAATTGCCTAACTCAGAGATAAATCGAATTGCTCAGATGTTCATGAAACCAAAATTCTAGCCCCAAGGCCCACCTCCCTATTTACATACCTGGTTCACTGAGACTGGAAAACTCATTCTTGACATGATGTCCTTGATCTTGGGATTTAAGTCCAGTGAATATGTGGATGATATCACCCTGGTTTTATTATCTATCTTTACTCCAGGACAACCCCCCGCTGTCATGTATGACTATGCCACTTTTATTGCCAACAAAATCCATGACCAATTCCTGAATTTGGATAGAGAAGGAGCTTTCAAATGCACTTCTTTTATATACTATCTGTTGTTATATTATCAACCATATAGCTTTCCATTTCCCGTCAGGAAATTAGACTCAAAAGGAAATCGGAGGTCTGTGACCTTTTGGAGCTCAGTCTTCCATAACTATGACTCCCCTTATACCTATAGTGAATTCATTGAATTATTTTTACACCCAACCTCCACTCTGTTGATAGGAGCTCCTCCTCTTAGGATCACTGGTGATATGAAGAAGATTTTGCAGCTTTCCAAATAGTACAGGATAGGTGACTGGTACCTCTACCAGAATCACACAGAAATTAGAATGTATGGATGTGAACTTTGCCCTTTCAAGTTGCCTAGATATGTGCCCATGAGGTTATTTGCATTAGAATATTTTAGGCAGATCATCTATGCAGACTTAACCCACTTTTGTAATGTAAAGAAGAAGGCTCAGCTAAGAATCAAAAACCAATTAGGCCCTTATGTCATCAGTTCTAGGGATGCATGGGAAGATGCTGAAAAGATCTTAGAAGACCACCTTAGATTTAAGAAGAGTTTTCAGTGGGTGCCATATGACCCATGTAGTTCCATAAGTGACAGAAGGGTGAGAAATAGGCTATCAGTCTATGTACATGATAGGATCCCAAAAATTGAACAGTATGCAAATCAGGAAGAATGGGTAGAAGGGACACTAATAGAGGAAATTAATGAACAACAAAATATGGAAAAAGCTATGAAAGATCTTGAAAAAACCCTTAACCTGGACTCTTTTGGACAGGTATCTTTCAAGTTGCCTCAACAATCAAGAGTTGGAACATCCTCTGCTGGAACTTCTCAGCGGCCTGCATAGAAAACCAACACATCAGCCATAAGGACTTCAAAGGGTAAAGAGGTAGATACCATAGAGCATCCTTTAATGATAGATCAGCTAGCAACGCCAGAAGAACAAAATCAGGGGCAAATTCCTCCAGCCCAAACTAAAGCACCAGAAATTCCAACACTACAAACTCCTCTAAATGAGGAAAGAAGAAAGAAGAGAGACAGAGAAGAGGCCACACCTATCAGTGGACCTGCTGAACAACCAGGAGAAAAGAGACAAAGACTGAATCCTTTGTCAGAAGAGGAAATTATTGAAGAAACGACAGACAATCTAAGAGGTGAGAGGGTAGTCAGCTAGCAGACTTCCCCAGTGATAGAAACCTCAACTAGCTCCCATAGGCAGGAGCTAGAAAGGCAGCACAGTGTAGAGGTGTCGTCCACCAGGCCACAAAGCAAACAGGCCTCAGACATTAAGAAAAATTTCAGAAAGATAAAGGCCATGAATGATCCCGTGAGAATTGAAATCTATAATCAATACTTGAAAATGGCCCCCTCAATGTAGCAAATATTGATGTCTGCCTACGACCTTAAAGAAGGAAAAATGTTAATGAGTTATCTCAAGCCAAAGGTACAACAACCCTAGTCAGCAACAGATTACATTAGAACTAACTTGGAGGTCCTAGCCAAAGACATTCATCCACTGGATCAAATTGAACTTCACAAACAGACTGGGGAAATGGTTTATTCCACACTAACTGGCAAAGCAATGTTGGTCCACCAGTTACAAAGTTCCTTAGACAACACAACAGCTCAATTTCATTGGGAGAAAGCCTCTTCTCTGGCCAAGGATAACAGAATCAAATCCTTAGAAGAGATCATCATGGAACTGGGACATGACCCCAAAGATACTAAAGGCACTAATCAAGAAGAAGGAAGAGGACATTGCTTCCCTGAGGAAACAGTTGAAGCTACCTCCTTCAAGGCACCCTCAGACTGCAGAGATCATAGAGCATAAATCAAAGGAAGACATGATGGACCTGCTCATGAAACTCAATGAAAGATTAACTGATACAAAGCAGGCACTCAAAAAAGCATTAAAAGAGAAGTAGGGAGAGTCGACCTCCCAGCCACCTGAGGTAATCCCTATAGTCACAACTACAGTCCCCTCAACAATTGGATCAACATTGGCCCCAAATGTCCTAGCAATCACAACAGAGGTAATCATAGGTACATCATCAGCAGGAGCAACACTAGGCAACAGTAAAAGTATGAGCACAGAAGAATTGATAAAGGCCAATGAAGAATTGAGACTCCAAGTCTCAGAATTGAAACGAGTGAAAGAGCAATTGGCAAAAGTAGAAAAGAGTTATGATAAATCCAAAATAAGTGTGGCAGAGAAAATAAGATAGGTTAAAGCATTAGAGAATAAAGTGAGAACATTAGAGAAGGATCTCACTATGGATAAGCCTCTGGTAGAAATCAAAGGAATTCTTTGGACCAACATCAATCAATCCCTAAGTAATGTTTGGCCATCTATCCAAACTATTTATAAGTAGATTGACTTAGTGAATGAAACACATGGAGAAATTCAGAAATTAAGAGCTTTATTAGGACACATGCCTGATCAAGCCAACCGGCTCATACATTTTTTGAATAACAGAAATAGGGAACAACTGGAACAACTCGGCATCCCAGACAGGACAGGGACCATTTTGGAAATCAAAAGAGTTCTAGCCAAGATAAATTTAATGCAAAATTTGGAAAGAAGATGCCAGGATATGCAAGTAGAAATTAATTCTTTCATGGAAAGGTTTACAGTTTTGCAGGATAAAGGGCTACCAAGTCTTTTAGGAAATAATGATCGATTAATGAAGCACATAGATTATGTACACAAATTGAATAAATATGCTGCAGATCAAGTTAGTTCATCAACAAGTGCTTCAGGAATAAAAGCACTCCCCACAGGCCAAGTTCTCTATGATAACTTAGAGAACTTATTTTATATTGAGCATGAGGTAAAACATCTGTTTCAGCTCCAGCCTAATTTTTTCAGATATACAAAAGCTGATGAAACCCTGAGGAAACTTTAGAAGCATAAATTGCCAGAGAAACAATGGTGGGAAGACATGTTGGGGATTTTGTAAATTTCTCTTGGATAAAACGTAAATTTCGGGTTATTTTTCTGCGATAAGTTAAACAGAGATGAACGAGGATCAAACGGGTCAAAGTGTATTGAAACAAGATTGAAGAATAGCCGATAAAGATGGAGCAGCCAACATAGAGTATCAGTGGAAGACAGTTGTAAACCGACTCGCAGAGCCTGCATCCAGCACATCTGACAAAGACAGAGCAGCCAACACGACATCAATTTATCTTTTCCCTATTTTTGAGATTGTTTATCTCTTTCTTTTGTAAAAAATGCATTAGTCATCACAAGATATTATCTCCATTAGATATTTTGTAAGATATTTTGTATAAATACCTCCCCAAACAAAGTATTTGGGGTTGGTGGGTATGCATAGATTTTGATTGTAATACTGAAACTTCTTGGAATAAAAAAGATGTTGGAACCATCTGTTGTCTGGCCTACTGGATGAGGAATTAATGCAGAAGACTTTTCATAGAATTCTTGAATCAAAATCCGGATTAGTAAGTCCTCTATATCTCATGTTTTACAATTTTCTTGTTTGTTATATCATCTGTGTTTCATAATCTGAATGGTAAAGAAAAGGATTAATTCAGAATTTGCTTAAACTGCACTCTATCTTTAGTCTTTATTATTCTCTGTGTTTTCTTCAGAATTAATATAAGCAGCATGGAAAATTTTAGGGGCTAATGTTCGCCCAGTGGGATAATTTTCCATGATTTTCCACAAAAAAGGTTCGCCAATTTCCAATTTTTATGAAAGACAATTCGCCCAAATTTTAGAATATAAAATTATTTTACCTTAAAAATCGCCAACATGATATAGAGAATATATATAAAATCATTATAAATTTGAATAATTTTACAAATATATCAATAAAAATTTTACATTTTGCATATTAGGGATTGGTGAGATTCGCCAATGTTTTTAAACTTCAAGAAAATTTTCCATCCTTAAAATTTTCCTTGATAAGCAGTGAATTCTTAATTGCTCCTGCTTCTTGGTTCTTTCATGTTGTCTATTTGCTAAGGAATTCTTAACTGCTCCTTAATAGTAAACATCCATTTTCCCTCTTTCAATATGTTGAAGGAGTATTAACTTCCCTTCACCCATTTGAGTCCATTCCATCTGATTTCAACCTAAATTTGTTCCATGTTTGACTACCTTACTCTTTGAAACCATCCTCTGTTAAGAAACCAAATCCAGAAAGGCATCCTTCTTTGACTTCCATCATGCCCAATGGACTGAACTATTTAGTTTGCATGACTATTCTATTGAATTCCACCATCCAAACCCAAAACAAAACCCTTGAACTTAATAACTAGCCTAACACATTTCAAAACAAAGCTAAATCATAAAGGGAGAGCCCTCTCTGGATATAGATTGGCTAGATTTTGTATATAAAAGATTGGTCTGTGGTTACCTCAGCCATATTCCCTTTCTTACAACTTTGGAGAACAACCTGAGTGATAGTAGCATCAAAAAGAAATTCTATGCTAGAAGGTCTCGCAGTTGGGTCCTTATTGTGAGACTAGTGACAAGTTAACGAGTCAAGTCATTGACATGAGACTCGAATGTGATGAGGTCTTGAAAAGAGTTTCTGACTTCATCACCTGGAAGAATTCATAGGATGGGAGGAAGGTTGGTTTGCCTATACTGGAGGAGTCACATAAAGAAATTTTATTTGTGGACTGGGAATCTCGGCTTAGGCAATCAGAAAAAGGCGATGACGGTCGCAGTAGCAGCATTGAACTGTGTTATTGAAAACATCAAAAAAAATCTACACAGCACAAACCTAGCGGTAGAGTCTGTACCAAGTTTTCTTCCAAATGTCAAATAGCCTGAACAACAGTGGAGGCAGGCGACAAGAGAAAAAGAGGAAGAAATTAGGCAAATGACTAGGTTAAACTGGGAAGCATACTAGTAGCATTTAGTTAAACCTCACAACCAGTGGATGACCCTACGATGCCTAACCTCTTCCATGCAAAAAATGGTGCTAGCACTGGCCGATGTCATGTGCACTGGGCAGTTGAAATCTGCTATTAGCCGACCTACACAACTCAAACTCATGACGGACATCTGTGATCTCAAATATCAAACGCAAAGGAGTTAGTCACCATGTTTTAATTTCTATTTTTTTTTTTGTTTTGCACAATTTGAGGAAGGTTGTTTAAACCTTCTCAACTATTTTTGTAATAATCTATTATTAGGATTTATAGTTTAGTATTTAAACCCCTCTCATGCATTTAGAGAGGCATCCAGAAATTTTATGAGAAACAATCTTCAAAACATGCACTTTTGTCCCTTTGAGGAAAGTTCTAGTGAAATGAATGGAACATGATTTATTTTTATCTTATCTGGCATCTTCTACTGAAATTTCACTTTTGTAATCTTAGATGGTGTTTGATTGATTGGAAATAGGTTGATATTGCTGAAACACATGAGAAGAACTTATTACAAATGGTACTTTATCTCGTGATTTTGATTTGTTTATGTATTAAGCAATAATTTTTCTTTAAATTGTTTATGTATGAAAGTTCAAAGCTTGGTTAGCATTATTACATTTTTGTATGATGATGGCCTAAATTTTATACTGAATATATGAATAATTTCTTATGCAATATATCTTTCACAGTCGTTTTGGCTAACTATTTATCCGAAACGATTATTGTTAAAATGATTTCACTTCCTATTGCAGTTGAATGATCTTTATTACCAATTGCTTTAGGACATTATTGTAGATCGCATGTTTAAATTTTATTCCCGGGTATAGTCATAGTTAGATAGTTTTTAAATTAGGATATACACATGTGATTATTAGTCTAGATTAGATTACTTTTAGCTTAAACATTCCTCCAAACTATCATATATCACCCCATCAACACTATCATATTTTATATTTGGAAACTAGTCCCATTAACCCTAGTCAGAGCCACTACACCAAATGGAAAAAGAGCTACCAACCAAGGTCCAGACTGGATGGTTTTCCCCCTATGTTGTAAGCAACGATTTTCGAAGCTTCAATAGAGGGGAACCCACAAGAACTATTCTCTTCTTATTGAAATTCAAATGATGAATTCCAAGGCCTATGACCCTTGACCAAATTCCCTCGAAGACTAATTCAAACCTCTCCTTGATGAGCTTCTCTTCCACAAAGTCAATGTTAGTCAAACTAACCTTCCAACAGTTGCTTACTTCCTCTTCGGCCTCAATTTTAGACTTGTACTTTTTTACTGTGATTCCCAACCCTCCTGCAGCAACCCTAACTTGCACGTGTGATAGGAATATGGTAGAAATGGTGTCTTTTCTCCTTTGCTTGGGCGACAGTTCCTTCTCCAACAATTTGGCTTGTATACTAGACTGATATTATTCCAAAACCTGATTCCTTGTAGTGACTGCAATTTGGTTTATCTGCAACAAATTGATGCCTTTATCTTTTGCATGTGTGGAAGGAATTGTGGCCCAAAAACTTCATATGTCGGTGTCCTTGCTTCTCCTTGTTTGTTTCTCACTTCTTAAGCCTTTTTATCCCTTTTGATCGAACTTGATTTCTTAGTTAGTATCTTAAAATGAGCTTGAGTGCTTCTTATTTATAGTCTTCTTTTGGTGGTCGAATAGCCCTTTCTAGAAGCCAACTTATTCATACTTGTAGGCCGACATCTCTCCTTGAAGGTTAACTTGTCTTGGAGGAGGTCTTTTGACACTTTGAATTTACAATACATTTATTTGACTTGATACATGATTCCCAAGTGGGTCTTCCATACATGAAAATTACTCAGTTGACTTGTTGACTCAATGAAAAAGCCCTAGAAGCACTCAATGGGTGCTTGACCTATAAATAAAATAGCCTTGAGCATGAAACCCATGCATCAAGAATGATAATAATAAAAAAAATTCTCTTTAATATCAAATACATAAAATCGTGATTACATATGTAATTATGAAGACCGATCCTAGTTACATATTTCAACAATGGTACCCCTTAATGATTGGTAATCAAACAATTTCTAGCATGCTCAACATCATCTCATTTATTCAAATTTTATAGATTCGTACCATTGAAGTTGAGCACAAGACCTTGGGTTGGGGATATCTCACTCTTATATGGCATCCCTCCCAACCTATTTTGGAGTTTGTACCATCTCATGTACTTTGAGGACTACTCTTGGGCACCTCTCTTCTATGTGTCGATAGTCCTACTAATGCATACTGTGACATAGATCTATATTGTATTTGTTGGTGGCAATGATATCTTTATTTATTGCATGGATTCATTGCATATTTCTTTGTGGCTGTGCCCTAGCATTTCATGTGATGGATCAGCAATGTATAGTGTTTGCGACCATGTTCAATTATTCTTTATATCGATCATGGATTTTACTGCCTCATAGATGATCTATTTATTATTGGGACTTGGTTGTTAGAGTTTCTCTACTATGATCCCATGATCCCAACTGATTTCTTGCATTTTATAAATGATTGTAATGAATTTTGAGCATTAGTTTCTCTTTTGACCTTTTGAGTTGGATACCTAATTTGCTAAGGTTTACGGTGTGGAAGTTGAATGGTTAAAGGGAGTCCAATAATGATCCATCTATTTTTTTTTTGTTGGGGGGGGGGGGGGGAGATCTAAGTAATTACCGCACTAGGAAAATAATGAAAGTACACCCAAACCAGAAAATAAATCAGTTACTAACTTTTATTAGAGAAACAAATTATTGTTGCAACTACATTGTGCTAGATGATCTATCCTCTTACAAAAAGATACTCATTGTTTATAACATTGTTTAGTGACATTACCATGGGTAAATACCATGGATGGGAAAATACCATGGGCAGATTTCCATTCGGATCATTCCTCCCTCCTTAGGAAGCATCGGTTCCCATTGCGTGAAGTTCCCTCCGGAGAAGCTTTTGTTGAAGATGAGTTGTGGATGATCAAGTGCTATCAAAGACAAGGCTTTTGCAGGGTTGTCCCTTAACTTAGGGTTTGTGGATGACCCATAACCATGATGTATGAAGATCCAAGAATAGAGACACCATGTAATTCTTGTGAGCCAATTGTGAGATTGACAGTGTGTGGCCAGGAAAATGGATTTCGTTGGTAAGGGTTTTGAATGGTTGACCCATAACCATGATGAACGAAGAGTCGAGGATAGAGATACCTTGTAATTTTGGTGGGCCAACTGTGAGGTGGACAGTGTGTGGCTGAGAAAATGGACTTCATTCACAAAGGTTTTTGTATGGTTGACCCATAACCATGATGAAAGAAGAATAGAGGATAGAGATACCCTATAAGGTTGGTGGGTCCACTGTGAGGTGGACAGTGTGTGGCCAAGAAAATGGACTTCATTCACAAAGGGTTTTGTATGGTTGACCCATAACCATGATGAAAGAAGAGTAGAGGATAGAGATACCCTGTAATGTTGGTAGGCCAACTCTGAGGTGGACAATGTGTGGCCGAGAAAATGGACTTTAGCAGTAATGAGTTTTGGGGGCTTCCTAAACAGTGGTTCTAGTGGAAAGCTGATATTTCCTTTTAATCACAACATGGCTTCTGGTGCAATATCTCAATCGCGTTTGGTTTCTCCTGGTGTCTTGCCTTTGGGTAGACCAACTAAAAATATTTACACTTCTCCAAGCCTCTTGCTAGCCTCGACAAGTGGAATTAAAGGGCAAGGCGAGGTTCGAGCAAGTGTTGGTGAGTGTGAGCAAGGAAAAGGCAAAGACAAGGAGGATGAGAGTAGATCCTATAGTGATAGTATGGATGGTGGATCTGGAGATGACCAATATGCAACAGATAATCCACCTCACAAGAAACGATATCATAAGAACAATATTCAGTAGATTCAAGAATTGGAGGCGCTTTTCAAGGAGTGCCCACATCCTTTTTTTCTTTGCGAGATGTAATTTGAAGAGAAGCAAATTTGCATTGAGAATGCCTGCTTAAAAGAAGAGTTGGATTGACTGTGTGCACTAGCAGGGAAGTTCTTTGGTATAACCATTCCTTCAATTCCATTTGTTCCACTCATGCCCAAATTATCCTTAGACCTTGGAGTCGGTGGCATGCCCACTTCGCTACCCTCGGCTAGTGCAGACTTGATGCATGGACCTGCTGGTGCTCGAACAAGAAACACAATAGGTATTGAGAGGACGACAGCAACTAAGCTTGCTTTGGCATCCATGGAAGAGTTTTTCAAGATGTCTTAAGTGGATTAAACCCTTTGGATTCTAAACCTAGATGTTGGTAAAGA
Source organism: Pinus tabuliformis (assembly GCA_031772625.1). Taxonomy (NCBI): domain Eukaryota; kingdom Viridiplantae; phylum Streptophyta; class Pinopsida; order Pinales; family Pinaceae; genus Pinus; species Pinus tabuliformis. The sequence goes on from CM062804.1 coordinate 1,269,057,810, forward strand.
AACTCTCAAATATGAATAATACATGTGCCAATTCCCTTCTGCCATTATGCCAAAGCCTATAGGCCTTACCACCGAGGCTACTAGAGAAACTGGCATGGTGATCACAAACAACTTGAATCTTGTTGAAACACTCATGGATGTGGATCATGGAAGGAAATGTTCCCTTTCATGATATCCAAGGAAGCCACAGTCGATGTAATATCGAGCAGAATGGGTGGGATAAGGAATAGTTCATTGCAACTGATGTATGCAGAATTGCAAGTGCTTTCACCATTGGTTCCTGCTCGAGAAATTTGCTTTCTTTGATTCTGCAAACAACACACTGAGGGCATATGGGCAGTGGTGGATGCATATGTTAATGGCCTTTCAGATAATTCACCTACGGGATTTATTAAATGCATGAGGTTTCCTTCTGGTTGTTTAATTTAGGACATGCCCAAAGGGTATTCCTTGGTGACATGGGTAGATCAAGTGGAGTATGATGATCATGGAGTGCACAGGCTTTATCGTTCTCTATTAAATTTTGGGATGGATTTTTATGTGAAATTGACATGCATGTATTTTATTGTGTGCGAAGGTGGAAGTAAATAAGTGGTGTTAAAGGGTGACTTTGGGGTTCGAGGAGATGTAGGGTGGTGTATATGGGTCCTAGGAGGTCTTGAGTGGCCTTCGGGAGGCTTTTCCCATACTTGGCCTTCAAAAGAAAACCTACAAGAAAATCTACAGGAGGACACAGGGGATCTACAGGAGGTCTACAAGAGGTCTACACGAGGATGCCGATAGAAGTTTTGAAGGTATTGAGGGTGTGAGAGTGGGTGGAAAAGGTAGATGAAGGTTGGGATGATGTGTTATGGATCCTAGGGTCCACCAAGGATCACTAGGAGAGGGGAAGATGATTGGGAGAGAGGAAGAAATCCTATGGGAAAATGCAGAAAACTAAGGCAGATTTGAGGTGAACTTTGGGTGACCTGTAACGCATGGATCATGGAAAATAGGATGACCTATTGTGAGAAGAGATCTGCTACAAAAGAACTGACAGTAAACTAATGAGATCAAGCAATCAAGGAAATGAGTACATAAAAAAAACATAATTTTGCATCAAGCTAGTCTAAATTATGAGCTATGGAAGTAAATGCTGAAAACTGCTACAAGGAGAGAAAGCATGGAAGAAGACTTATTGCAAATATAGAAATGAGAATTGTGGAATAGATATAAAGCAAAGCATTACCCTTCTAACAAAATACAAACACTATAAATCCTATGGAGAAGGAAAATCTGTATTTTTGGGGCAGTAAGAGGGTCTCTGCCTCAGTTCATGGTCCCAAAGGGAGGAAAAGAGGCCAAGGCACTATTGCTATCCTTTTGAATCTTCTTTCTATTATTGCTTAACCTGCTATAGAAAACACAATTGAAAGAAAACTGCTAAACCATTAAAAACAACCTATTCTTAACCAGGAAAGAAATTCATCTAACAACAACTAATCCATAAACTGAAACAAAGCATATAAATACAAACAAAGAGGAGCTTGGCTTCTTGGATTGGGCCCTAACCCAAGAGCTTCAACCCTCTGAGGTAACTCAGTGCTAGCTCAAAAAGGATATCATCTTTATTTTCAAAACAATAATAGGATTACATGAAACTGTCCACAAAAGTAAGCTTGAAGTTGAGAAGAGTTTTACAATAGAAAAAGTACAACAAAAATCCGACAAAAATTTGACCCTAGTGAAGCCCTAGGCCTCTCTACTTATACCACTAAAGCTCCCAACATCTTCCTTAAAATCAGGGAGGCTTGGATCCCAAAACTCGAGATAAACATAAGTTATCCTCCACTTGCTTGGTTGCCTCCTAGTGCATTGATTTGGTTGTTTGTACTCTAAGCTGCATGAAGGGGAATTCAAAGTTGGGAGTAATAAATGAGGGGTATTCCCTCCTATAAATCCTCTCCTTTGTCCACTTCGAATTATTGCTGCCAATTATCCATTGAATCTTTGACTTTGTCTTCAAAATTCAACAAAAATCTGCATTAAACACATATTAGACCTGATGGCATCATAACTAACTCAACTCACTCCATAGGCATAAATATAATAAAAAAACATGCAATAAGCTAAGAGAATGGTTGATTTAACTACATTAGGAGGCAAAATGAGCCCATATAATTAGCCATTTATGGGGCTCATCATCACCCCCCTACTGAAGGTGTTTCTCATCCTCTAAGCAACTTAGTCCATCTCCTCATCTTTGATGGCCCTGGTGGCCTCTCTAGCATCCAAAGCTTTTGATGTTGTTTCCTCTTCCTTGTCATAGAAGCCTGCTTTTCTATCTATCTCTTCCCACTGCTTCTGCTCTTCTTCATTGGTTCTCCCTTCTAGCATGCCTAAGAGTAGTGGTGGACTTAGTTTGAGGCCAATCCAATTGACCTGTAGCCTCTGCATTGAGTGCTTGTACATTGGCACTCTCCTTAGTGCCTCCTTCATCCTCTTTGGGGAATGATATTCCCCGATCTTTAGACTGTGTGGTAAAGTGTTCCATATCCTCATACATGCATGCACAAAGTCATCCCCAAGTAACCTTTCCATGTCCTCAAAATGTGCAATGGCCTGTGCTTGATCACTTATATATCTAGGGGCAATTTGAGGATTCTTTGCAAGCAGCTGGTGTGTGTTGATGAGAGCCATGGGATCTGATGGCTTAGCTCTGATCATTAGTGGCTCACTCTACTCTCTGATCATCAACCTTTTTACTTTAGTTGCCCTTAACTCCTCATGGTTCATCCATGAAGTCATAGCCATTAGTTGTAGGTCCCCTAGCCTAGCATTAGGGTCCCACACATTTATGAGGGCCATATTATGCAGGTAAATTTTTTCCATTTTTGCCTTATCTTCTGCTGTGCTTTGGTCACACAGGTCCATAAATTGTCTGTAATCTTGAAAAGACATTGTGCCTCTTTGTGCCAAAGTCTTTATCTGAAACTGTAGCCATTGGTACTTGAGGTATAATCCATAGGATTTTGCTGGTGTTCTACATTGTAGTGCCTTCATGGATAAGCCAGCCATACATGCCAACTAGGTTTCTTTCTCCTTTAGCTGCCTTCTTAGAAATTCATTTTCAGTTTGGAGTTGGCTTGTCGCAATTTCCTCCCTATGTCTGACATCACTTAACTCCCTGCCCATTTCTCTAGGCTTGTTCTCCATGTGGCCAACATCCTCAACTCCCTTAGATTTGGCTATTTGCATCTACCTATGTGTTCTTATTCTTTCCTTTTCTGATTCAAAGAATAGTGAGATTGCAAATGTTTGTGGGATTATCCTTCCTACTTTAAGGAGATGGTAATAGGAGGCAAGGGTGGGCTAGGGATCAGGTTCTTGTGTCTCTGTAGCTTCCTCCTTCCCCTTTGGCTTCTCTTCCATTGCTTTCTCAAGTTGTTGGGTCTCCTGTAGCCTTGGCAGTGTCTCCTGTAGAACTATCTGTGCCTCCTGTAGGACTATTTTTGGGTCCTATAGTTGCACTTTTTCCTTCTATGTGGAAGATCTAGGGGTCCCTCTTTCATATGTGATAGGGGTTTTAGAGGGATATTCTTCCCCTTTGACAGTGGGTGAATCTTCAATTGTAATGGGTACTGTTGAAGATGGCTGGGGTTTTCCTGTTTTTATCCTTGTGCTTTTCCTAGCCTTGAAATACATGGAGGCCTGCTTTTTTCTCTTTTCTTTTGGTTTAATTAGTGTGCTCAGGGCAGTGAGGGTAGTTGCTACCTCTCTTTCCAGAGTCTCAGGGGACCCTTCTCTTTGTTTTGCCTCTGCTACCTCTTTTTCTCCTCCTTCTGTCTCCTTTTTTATCTTTGTTTGCTCTGTTTCTTCCTTTTCTATCTCTTCATCCTTATCCTCTTCTATCTTAGTTTCTTCCTCCTCCTTTTCTTGTCCTGTTGAGTCATCAATTGCTTCACCTTCTCCCCCTTTCTGCTCTTCTTCCTCACTGTCAGAAGGACTGATATCATAGGTGAGGGCCTTTATGTCATCTTCTGTTGTCATGTTTCTGAAGACTTCCCATGCTATAGGGAGTGTGATTGTATGGAGGGATTCTTCCACTAATATTTTGATCAACCCATGGTGAGACAGCTGATCTAGACTCCCTACCTTAAACTTAATGCTGGAGTCTATGAGGGACTGTAGGAGGAAATAGGGGATGCTGAGTTTCTAGGGTGTTGGAGTGTCCATGCTATATCTCAGCTCATGAAGGATTCTAAAATGGTAGCCATAGACTATGCTATACCTCCACTCACAGGAAATATATTTTATGATTTGGTAACTAACATCATCCCAAGGGTAGGGTATGCTTGTCCTTCTAATTCCATTTTTATCTTCTACAGGATATTCATTGCTTTGGAAGAAGTTTTTCTTGGCAGCCCGTCCAATTGGTTTTTCATCTTTGCTCCAAGGTAATCCAAGAGGAAGGGTAGTAACCCTAATGATAAATTCTAGGGTTATTTCCATGGAAATACCTCTAAAAGTGACAGTGGCATGGGGTCTTGAGTGAGGGACTAAGGAAAGGGAAAATTCCTGAGCAATTTCCTCATCAAACCCTCAGAATTTCTCAAAAAAGGTCATCCAATTTGCCCTTGTGAATATGGTTACTAATTGGGGATGTTTATGGAGCCTGGTTAAATTAGTGGGCTTCTTCCTCATGAATCCTCCTGTCATTGTTCTTATACCCCTTTTGAACACCAAATGTAGAGATGGAGACAAGAATTTTGAAGAAAACAAGAGGAAAACTGTGTGTTTTTTTATTTATTTTTTATTTTTTATGCAATTCATCTTCTTCTATGGGCTCAATTCTTTCTTAAAATGATATCATTCCTTGCACATATTGATAATCAAGGTGGGTATGCATGTAACCTACCTCCTCAATCCAGAAATCGAGCAAAAAACCAGTGTTTTCTTCTTTAAAAACAGCTCACCACCCCTCCTGTAGAACTGCCTGTAGGTGATCCTGTAGAACCTGTAAGTGCTCCTATAGACAACACTGAGAGCAAGAGGATGGGTGAGAGCGATGGAGAACGATGGTTTCAAGGCTGTGGGGTGATAAGGAGCTTGTTGTAGCTAAGTTGACGAGGATAGAATGAAAGGAAAGGTGGTGAGAGTGCTCGAGGAGGAGTACTTATTACTTCTTTTAGATATTTTCGGTGATGGGGGTGAGCTGGAAAAAATGTACGTTGGCCATATTTGGACATTTGGTCCCCACCTGACTTGTCATCATGGTTTCTTCCCGCAATCACCTCTCATTATTGCATCATATTTTGCATACCCTCCACTACCTGTCCTTGGTATCTTTCTCTGAGTTGATTATGCGAACATGTGGGTGACATCTTCAAATGAGTCTAGTCAACTAGATGAAGGTGGCCAAGTTAACGAGCCACCTTTTCGTTGTTTAACCTCAACCATATCATTTTCTCATGCATATCTTTCAATTACACAAATGCAAATAGAGGAGCGGGTTAGTCACTTACTTGTGAGTCGAATGTATGTGTTGTGAGGTATTTTGGCTCCTTTTACTACTACATGCTTATATTTTCTTTGCTACATGCTATCTGCTTTCTGATGTGTGGTTGTTTGCCTTTTGTAGGTTTCCTCTGGCTAGATCTAAGCTTCATATGTCTCCTTCAATCCTCATGGATGCACTTATTTTACTGTTGTAGCTTGATTTTAATGGGATCAGTTGCTATAGGAATTCCTACAAGAGCTCCTGTAGCTGCTTCTCCCTTTGAAATTTCAGCTTATTTCTATGATGGGAGCTACGAGGATGATGCCAGAGATGTAGATGGAGATGGAGAGATACTAGGTAAGTTGCAGGTAAGAGTTGAGGTGCTTCTTCCTCTCTTATTTATTTTTATTTTTTATTTTTTCTAAACCAAAAACTAGTTTTCTGTGACAGGAAGGAAAAAAATGATGATGATGATGTGATGCAGGTGTGGAATGGATGGCAAGGATGGTTGATAGCTGTAGCAGGGTTTACATGTCCTTTATAAAGCTTCCCTGCCCCTCAAACTGCTTTTTGGAACCATTTCTGGCTCTTTGTTGAGCCTCGTGTAGAAGACACAGGGCCTCTTGTAGAACACACAATTTTTTGAAAAAAGAGCACAGTGAGGTGGAAGAAAGGTTAGAAATGAGGGAGAAGAATGTGGAGGATATGAAATAGGTGCTGGTGTGAGTGTCAAGGCTCTGTGGCATCTTCTCTTACTCCCTGTGGTCCTCCTGCAAACTTGCAATTCACATTAAAATTCAATTTTCTTTTTCTCCTTTTTCTCTTTTTTTTTTTTTTGAAAACAACTAGGACGCCTCAAGAAGGTTTTCACCCAAATTGCCTACCCTGGGTGCCTCCAAGGGAGGTTTTCACCCAAGGATCTTATTCTCTTTTTTTTTTCTCTTTTTTTTTTTGTTTTTTTGTTTTTGGCATCACTGGGCTGCCCCAGAAGAGGTTTTCAACCCAATGATGGGACTCAAGCACCTCATGGAGGTTTTCACTTGAGTCCTTATTTTTTATTTCGCTTTTCTGTTTCTTCAATGAGTGGGTGAAGTGGAGGCTAAGACATGCTCCACAACCATCACTGTCTTATTCAGATCTTCAATGAACTCTCGCTTGGAGAGGGGCTTCTTGTAAATTTTCAACCTATGTTCATTGAAAAGCATGGGGATGGATTCCTCATCAATGGTTCTGATCATAACTGAACCATTGTCATTGCATTTTTCCACAGTTTAGGGTCCCAGCCATCTTGTCCTCAGCTTGCCTTTGAAGTCTTTATACCTTGAATCATAGAGCAATGCCCAATCTCCCTCTTGGAATTACTTCTCCTTGATATTTTTGTCATGCCATATCTTCCTCTGAAGCTGAACTACCTCTGTGTGGAGAAGGGCCTGCAATCTTTGTTCATCCAATCCATTGAGTTGGAGTAATATTTCCTTCTGTGCATGGCTGAGGTCTAGGTCCAGCTGAGCTACCATCCTTAGTGTATTGAATTCAAATTCTATTGACAGCAAAGCCTTCTTCCAATAAACCAGTTCATAGGGTGTGAACCTTATGGTGGTATTCCATGTTGTGTTGTAGGCCCTGGTGGCCTCAACTAATCTGTCCACCCAATCTTTTCTACTACTGCTCACTACCTTGGTCAGAATTCCTTCCAAATTTCTGTTAGTGACTTACACTTGCCCATTGGCTTGTGGATGGTAAGGGGTGGAAGTCCTGTGCTTGATTTTATGATGTGTGAGTAGGTCTTCAATCAAATTGGAAGTGAACTGACTACCTTGATATGTGACCAATTCTCTTGGATACCCGAACTTGTAGAATATGTTTTCTCGCAAAAAATTAGCTAATTTTTCCTTTGTTTTTGCTTTGATTGCTTTTGTTTCTGCCCACTTTGTCAGGTAATCAATGCACACAATGATGTATTACTTCTGTTTTGAAGGAGGGTTGATAAGACCCACAAAGTCCATGCCCCACTTCTCAAATGGCTCAAAGGTCACTTGAGGTTGCATGGGCATCTCATCCTTTGGAGTATGTTTCCCCATCCTTTGACACTGATCACATTGGTTGGTGTATCTCCTCACATCTTGATGAAGAGTGGGCCAATAGTAGCTTGCTTGCAATATTTTGAAGGCAGATCTCTTTGCTGCAAAATGACCTCCACAAGGCCCATCATGACATGTTAGGAGAATTTAAAAGACCTCCTCCTCCCTGACACACCTTCTCAAGATCTGATCTGGGCCAAGTTTGAAGATATTACCCCCAATCCAGGTGAAAGGGGCACTTTTCCTTACAATCTTCTTCTTTGCTTTTGAGGATAGGTGTGGTGGAAACTGTGCTGAAGCCAAGTAGTTTTCTATATCAGCAAACCATGGAGAGAGTAATGAAATAGAAAACAGATGTTCATCTAGCATTTGGTCATCCACCATTTGTTCTTCACCTGTAGGAAAATTTACTCTAGACAAAAATTCAGCAAAAACATTTTCTTTACCAAGATTATCAATAATGGTCACATCAAATTGCTATAATAGAAGCAACCATCTAATAATGCGAGCATTTACATCTGGTTTATTCATTAAATATATAATTGTAGCATGATCAGTGTGAAAGAAGGTTTGATAGCCTATGATATAATGTTTGAATTTGTTTAAAGAATGCACAACAGCTAGGAGTTCCTTCTTGGTCACTATGTAGTTTAAATCTGCCTTTGGCAAATTTTTTCTTATAAAGTATATGGCATAAGGTAACTTTTCATCAATTTGTCCTAAGGCAGTTCCTATTTCTTTGTTCGAGGAATTTGTGTGAATGTGAAAGGGTAGGGCCTAGTTTGGGCATTTGAGAATTGGGGCAGTTACTAACTTTCTCTTCAGGGTATCTAGGGCTTCTTGATAGTTTTCGGACCATATGAACTCAACATCTTTGCCTAAAAGGCCAAACAAAGGAGAGGTTAGCTTACTGAAATCTTTAATGAATCTTCTATAATATCCAGCTAAGCCTAGGAAACTTTTGACATCTCTCACATTTTGAGGAGGTGGGGCCCTTTGGATGATGGAAATCTTGTTGGGGTCCACCTGTAGTCCTTGTTGAGATATTGCATGACCTAACACGGTCTCTTCGGTCATCAAAAATTTGCATTTTTCCAGACTGAGGGATAGATTCATCTCAATACACTTGTCTAGAACTTTTCCTAGGTTAGATAACGCTTCTTGAAAATCAGAACCATAAGGAGTAAAATCATCCATATATATTTCCACTGCATCATGAACCAGTTCAGAAAATATACTCAATACCGCTCTCTGGAAAGTGGTTGGAGCATTGCACACACCAAAAGGAAGGACTCGGTATGCAAAGGTACCCCAAGGACAAGTGAAAGTGGTCTTATCTTGGTCTTCCGTGCTGATTTGAATCTGATTGTACCCGCTAAAGCCATCTAGGAAGGAGAAAAACTTATTCCCCGCCAGACCATCTAACACTTGATCTATGAAAGGCAAAGGAAAATGGTCCTTTCTAGTGGCTTTGTTCAATTCCTGATAGTCGACACAGATTCTCCACTTGCCATTTTTCTTTGGAACTAGGACCAAAGGAGAGACCCATTCACTATCAGAGATGGGGTAGATGAATCCTGCATCAAGTAACTTTTGCAATTCTTCCTTAACAATGTCTTTAAGTGCTGGATTCCTCCTCCTTTGAGGCTCCCTGACTTGTTTGCAATCTTCCTTAATGTATATATGATGAGTACATACTGAAGGTTGCACTCCCTTCATCTCCTTGTAACTCCAGGCGAAGGCATCTAAATGCTTTCTCAATAAGTTGCACAACTCCTCCTGGGAAGTGGATAGGGATGGATTGAGTTTCAAGGTTCTTTTTGGGTCAAAATCTATATTCTTAACATGGAGAGAAGTCAGGTCGGCCACACAGAGATCAGTTAAGGGGTTGTTTTTGGTTTCTCTCACTATGTCCTCTAATGGTAAGATACTCGGGGGTGGATTCTAAATGAAATTTTCATTCATATCATCCTCATCTTGTGGTTTTCTCCCCATGGCGGTTTCTAATGCACAAAGTGGTGTAGAATATACTTCATCCTCATCCTCCTCCTCTAACCAGAGAGGTAGATCATGTTCTAAAAAGGTTTGGGTAGGAGGGTATAGGATTAACTGCTTGGACATATGCCCATTCTTGATGGTCATGTTCCCAGCTCGACAATTGATGTAGGCATTGGTAGTAGCCAACTAGGGTCTTCCTAGGATGAGAGGATACCCAGTGAGCTTTGCCTTCAGCTGGAGAACTAAGAAATCAGTAGGGTACTCCCAAGAATCAATGGAGACCATCACATCTTCCATAATCCCTTCAGGGGTCACGGTGGAGTGGTCTGCTAGCTGCAGTACTGTCATGGTCTTCCTAAAGGAGCCCTGGAGGTTAAGTTTGAGCATTGTGTCCTTTGTCATCACATCAATGGCATCTCCCAAATCAATCGAGGTACATGGCATCATGGTGCCATTGATGTGGACATCAATTACTGGGCTTCCAGGGTCCAGATATTTCAGATAGACTCCCTGCCCCAACATCAGGTCGGACAGTTATCCTATGACATTGATGGTTGGGGCATCTCTCTTACACCTTCCTGGATGCCTAAAGCACTTCTCTTTGATCAACCTATTGTAGATAGGCACATCTTTTATGGCTTGGAGAAGTGGTATCTTCACACATAACTGTTTCAATTCTCCCAGAAGTTTAGTTTCTTTTGGGGTAGGCTGTGTTGTCCCAAATAGTCTCTCAAGAAAGGGTGGAATTGCTTTAGGTTCACTTTCCTCTTTATCTTCCTCAACCTCCCTAGGTGGAGGCTGGCTATCTGGGAGAACCTTCCCAGATCACAGGTTAATCTCCTAAATCTCCACAGCATAAGTTGGGCATGATGGTTCCCCACTATATACTTGTTGAGCCTATCTATTGTTCGGGTTCACGTTCGGCTGGGAAGGCATTTGGGGTTGCCTTGGTGGAGCAAGAGGCAATGGTTGTGGTTGAGCAGGTGGTGGAGGAAAAAGAGTGGGAGGAGAGTTGTACTAGGGCCTCCACCCCTGATGAGATGCATTCCACTGAGGTTGTGGCTGGGCATAGGATTGAAATGAATGAGCAGCTGGTTGGGCATGACATTGAGATAGAAAGGACCAAGGAGGAGGCGTGGACCAAGAAGGATGAGTAGGAGGACCCCAAGAAGGTATGGAAGTGACTTGGTTGGGGTTGTAGTATGCCTGAGATGTCCCTTGCATCCCCTACTAGTATGGTCTAGGTCCATGCGGTCTCCTTTGGTTCATGAAGTAGAGTGGTTCAGTGGCTCCTCCAACCCCTTGGTATATAGCTTTAAGTCTGGGCAAGGAAGGGCACTTATCTGCAGGATGATCTTCTTCACAGACTAAAAAAACCTCTATAGAGTTCAATGGACATTCGTTCCTAGGATGCCTCCTCGTGCATCTAGGACAAAAGATGGCCAAATCTCTCTCTGCTTCCTCTTGTATTCTTTTGATATGAAAGGTGTCCATTTGCATGGAAAGAGTCTGCAGGATCTCACCCTTGAAGTCTTCCAGCATGTTTATGAGTTCACCTTTGATGGATGAATTGGAAGAGGAGGTACTGGCTATGGGTTGACCCCCCCTACCTTTCTTTCTGGCTGCGCTAGAATGGTTTCTAAAAATAGTTTTTATGTCCTCATAAGATAGTTGGTAGATGTCTCCCCCGGCCAATAGATGGAGGGTGTCTAGAAGGTCTTCCAGAATTCCCCTAAGCAGGACCAACTTCAAAGATTCAGGGTTAAGTGTGCACCTGGCTCTTTTGTAATTGAGCTGGAACCTCTCTTCATAATCTTCCAAGGATTCATCACTCCTCATGGTCATTCAGAAGATTTCTTCTTTGGTATCTTTTGACCTACAGTAGTCTCGATATTTGTCATTAAAGGCCTGCTGCATCTGAGCCCAAGTTGTGATGCTATTGCCAGGTAACCCCATGAACCAACACAATGTTGCATCCTTGAGAGTAGAAGGGAATAGTTTCAACTTTTGCTCATCTTCTGCATACTCATAGGTTTGACAAATGACAACAAACTCAAACAAGAAGGTGTCAGGATATTCTATAGTCAAACCATGGAAGTGAGGTAGGGCTGAAGTACTTATATTCTTTATTTTGGTGTCCCCATTGGTCTCCCGAATGGGAAAGGTACCCTCTATTCTCTCTCCATTTCCCATAGAATTTCTGTTTTCAGCCATTGGCTTAGGAGGGATGTTGTCTTCTTCTTCTTCCCCTATAAGCTCTTCAAATATCTCTGCTTGTTCACCTAAAGGTTCTTCTTGATCACTGCCACCGAAGAAGAGAGAAGGTTGGATGCGTGATGTAGTGGGAGTGTTGGGCAGGAATTTTATTGAATTATCTCTATTCCTACGAGGCATGAAAGGAAATCTTTTTGGTTGGTTTTTGTTTTTTTTTTCACTGATTGTACCTGTAAAACTGAAATGGATTGAACAACACAAATTGCAACTAACTGAAATGAAATTTGCAGAATTGAAAAGGAAAGCAAGGAAATGTAGAAACAAAAAGAAATGACTAGTCTACTCTTGTTGAAATGAAATTTGCAGAATCGAAAAGGAAAGAAAGGAAATGTAGAAACTGAAAGAAACAACTATTCTACTTTTGCTGAAATAAACTACTTAGCAGAATGTTGCGATAGAAAATAGAAGAAAGCAATAATCTCAAAATACTCTGACGCTTCCCTAGCAACGAAGCGAAAAAGTGGTGAGCACCAGTATTGCAGCAATAGTGTTGCAACTCCTGGGCTGCCTACTTTACTCTTATCAACCCGGTAGTTCATAACATACTTGGAAGCGACGGTGCTATATGCACAAGTACTAGTTCTTATTACAGGCTGTCACTTCGTCATCTGGCACAAGATCACTAGGAGCTCAAGCCAACTTCTATGGATTCCAGAAGAAGTTCTATATGTGATGAAAGAAAGGAAAGCTTACTCTACAGAGGCTACTCTAATTGCAGAAAGGAAAAAGACTGAAATGTAAAGTAAACCTAGAAAATCCTACTTAACCAACTAATCCTACATTTGTAAAAATCACTATGAAAACCATGAAATGAATTCCATTACCTACTCAAGGAAGTAAACAACATCTACTCAAGCTATTTCTGGAAGTAAATGCGCAAAAAACATCTTTTTTGGATTTTTATGTATTTTTATGTGAAATTGACATGCATATATTTTATTGTGTGTGAAGGTGGAAGCGAATAGGTGGTGTTGAAGGGTTAATTTGGGGTTTCAGGATATGTAGGATGGTTGGATGGGTCCTAGGAGGTCTCAGGTGGCCTTCTGGAGGCTTTTCCCACACTCAGCCTTCAAGAGAAATCCTACAGGAAAATCTACAAGAGGACACAGGAGATCTACAAGAGGTCTACAGGAGGATGCCGAGAGCAGTTTTGAAGGTTTTGAAGGTGTGAGAGTGGGTGGAAAAGGTAGATGAAGGTTGGGATGATGTGCTAGGGAGCCTAGGGTCCACCAAGGATCACTTGAGAGGGGAATATTATTGGGAGAGAGGAAGAAATCCTATGGAAAAATGCATAAAACTAAGGCAGATTTAAGGTGAACTTTGGGCGGTGTGTAGGACATGGATCAGGGAGAGAATGTGATGGCTGATAGGCTGACCTTCTATGAGAAGAGATCTGCTACAAAAGAACTGATAGTCAACCAATGAGATCAAGCAAGCAAGGAAATGAGTACATCAAAAAAATAGAATTTTGCGTCAAGCTAGTCTAAATTATGAGCTATGGAAGTAAATGTTGAAAAATGCTACAAGGAGAGAAAGCATGGAAGAAGACTTATTGCAAAGATAGAAATGAGCATGGTGGAAGAGATCTAAAACAAAGCATTACCCTTCTAACAAATTGCAAACACTAGAAATCCTATGGAGAAGGAAAATCTGTGTTTTTGGGGCAGCAAGAGGGTCTTTGCCTCAGTCCATGGTCCCAAAGGAAGGAAAAGAGACCAAGGCACTATTGCTAGCCTTTTGAATCTTCTTTCTATCACTACTTAACCTGCTATAGAAAACACAAATGAAAGAAAACTACTAAACCATCAAAAACAACCTATTCTTAACCAAGAAAGAAATTCATCTAACAGCAACTAATCCATTAACTGAAACAAAGCATATAAATACAAACAAAGAGGAGCTTGGCTACTTGGATTGGGCCTTAACCCAAGAGCTTTATCCCTTTGAGGTAACTTAGTGCTATCTCAAAAAGGATCTCATCTTTATTATCAAAACAATAATAGGATTACATGAAACTGTCCACAAAAGTAAGCTCAAAGTTAAGCAGAGTTTTACAATAGCAAAAGTACAACAAAAATTTGAAAAACATTCAACCCTAGTGAGGCCCTAGGCCTCTCTACTTATACAACTAAAGCTCCGAACAACTTCCTTAAAATTAGGGAGGCTTGCCTCCCAAAACTCGAGATAAACATAAGGTATCCTCCACTTTCTCGGCTGCCTCCTAGTGCATTGATTTTGTTGTTTGTACTCTGAGTTGCATGAAGAGGAATTTGAAGTGGGGGGTAATAAATGAGGGGGATTCCCTCCTATAAATCATCTCCTTTGTCCACTTCAAATTATTGCTGCCAATTGTCCATTGAATCTTTGACTTTGTCTTCAAAGTTCAACACAAATATGCATTAAACACATATTAGACCTCATGGCATCATAACTAACTCAACTCACTCCATAAGCATAAATATAATTAAAAAAACATGCAATAAGCTAATAGAATGGTTGATTTAACTATGTTAGGAGGCAAAATGAGCCCATACAATTACCCATTTATGGGGCACATCAACATGACAGAGTTAGGCAGGTCGATGTCATCACATTTAACAATGCCCCAAATTCTGGAAAAAAAGTAGGTTTATACTATAACATAATTCTTTTGCACACCCAATGACCCAACCAATTGAATAAGCTCTTGTAGAACATTGACGTCCTACAGCCACACACATAATTTCTAGCCAAAACTTGACATCAAACAATCAAATCTGCATATCATGAGAGTCATCAAGAACTCATTCAGGGTCTGCATTAAATAGAAACCATCATCACCAAATTAGATTTGTAGATCAAGGAAGAAAAAAATAGGTCAATAAGCTCCTGCCCTCATACCATTGATCCATATTTTGTGAGGGGGACAAGATCTGAGGAATTGCCACACCAGGAAAAGAACGAAAGTAAACCCAAACCAGAAAATAAATCAATAACTAACTTTTATTAGATCAACAAATGATTGTTGCAACTACATTGTGTTGGATGATCTATCATCTTACAAAAAGAGGCTTTTTATTTATAACATTATTTAGTTACATTACCATGGGTGGATTTCCATTTAGATCATTACCATGAGTACCATGGGCATGTTTCCATTCAGATAAAAGAGACCTTGGAATATGGAATCCAATGGTCATGTAAAATGTATTAAAAATGTATATCTTGTGAATAGTAAATGAAGCTCATGATTATCTTATTTATTGTCTTCTCCATGTGTGTGTTTAACAAGGTATCATAGCAAGTGATCCCTTGCCCTGCTCAAGTGTGAGCTACTTCTTTTGTAGCCAATATCATGCATGTCAGTTATGCACCTCTCCCCATTATCTCAAAATAGGAAAATTGGTGTTTTTTTCTCACATCATGTTTGCGGGTTTCTATTTGGTGTTACTTTTCCCTCTTTGTAACTCCTCTGACAGTAAAAAAAAAAAAATATCCCTCTGCTAAACACTTCCTCTATCACGCGTACCTATCTACTGGCAACAATTTTACTTGTGTTATCTATCTTCCCAAAACATTCATTCCTATGTTGAATTGTCATTGAATAATAGTATAGTATCTTTGCCTTTTCTTGAAGGATGTGTTTGCTTCTCCATTCTCTATAAGTTGGTTCCTGCAATGACATTTTTCCCTTACTAGTCTCAGTTTCAATCTTACCATTAACATCTTTAAGTTTGGAATTACCCTTTGATTTATTTAGAGTGAAAGTTATGATCAAAATATTCGAGGAATTTGCCTTGATGATTTGGTTTTATGGAGGTGATATGTCATGATCACGGATATAAACTTGCAATCCACCCAGTGAGGAAGATGGATTGGCATTGGTGAAAAACTCTCATGAAGGAAGATCCTTCAAATATTGTGCATTCATTGATCCCATATTTAGGCATTAGACTTTTGTGTATGCTCTGTCAGTGGAACCTCGCTATAGAAATGCTAACATACCCTCATCGTAGAAATAATTTTAGTCAGACCTAATAGTCCATACATATCAGTTTTGTAATATTTCAAGTTTGGTATGTCTATGTAGGCAAGGTTGGTAAAGTCTTTGGTATATAATGTTTCAAATGGATTAGCATTGTGATGAGACTTAAAACCTCTGTTCTCTCCTCTGAAGTCGCTCTCATATGATGGCATGATCTTATTGTGTGTATGATGTGTTCTATGTTGTTGAGATCATGTACATGGTCAATGGTTTACCTTGAATGTGTTATGGAGATTGTGAACGATGTTGCGATGAACAAATTTCCATTCCTGGTGTCAAAAAAATTGTAATTGTGGCTTCTATGGTTAAGTTGTATGGTTTTTCTTCCTTATGTGAATTGTTGCATCTGGAATGTTGAATGTTTTTGGCATATAGTGCATATGTGCTCAAAATATGCTACAAAACTAGTGAATCAACAGTGACCTGAGCATTGTCACCTATAATTTGTGTTAATTCTCATGCTTCTTTGGCTTTATCGATGATCCAAGAAGAAAAGGAATAAATTTTTTAATTTCACTCCAAGGTAGTCATGATCATTGGGGGTGACCCCACTCAATATTGCTTCCAACAATAAAACATATTCTGAGTTTGATGAGTTTTTATTCACTGTGGATGGTTTCTTTAGTGTCAAACCTGACCTCAAATCTCTAATTTGAAGCACTTCATAATTGTCTAGGTCTGGTCGTGAAGCATGTTAACAAGTTGACTTCTTTGTAAAAATTCTTCAAGAGAAATATATGTGATTAGAAGATACTAATCTCATACTTCTTGACATTCTTGAAGTACTAAGACAAATTTTCAATGTGTTTCTCCTTATTAGCACTATCACATGTAATGAATTGTGCTAAATATATGCGCCTTTCAGATGCCAAAACCATCATTTCTTGAGCTTGATCTATTGAAAAGAAAATGGCCAAAATTGCAAATTTATTAGAGTTATTGAGAACTCTAATCGAGTCTATCGCTGAAACCACAACTAAAATCAGCAAGTACACTTTGTCTAATACTCAAACTTGTTTGCAAAATGCACAAGACAAAATTGATTTTTTGCAGCTTGAGTCACTGCTACAACGACATGAACTTCAGTAGAAGAGTTGTCATTCTAAACTATTTTCTATTCAAAAAAATCCTTTGTTCAAGATTGGGACAGACTCCCATCAACAACAAGAATATGAAGTTGAAGTTGATTAAATTCCCAGTTCCAGAGAATATTTGCATGCAGATGTAGAAGTTCAATATATGCTTCCTAAGTCCATAATTAGGCCTTTGGAAGAGCTTGTCAACAATAGGAACAGAACCGGTCTTAGATATGACAAGGAAGCGTTCATTCATACTCCATATTCTTCCAAGCCTATCCATCTTCATAGTGTTGGTTTTCTACATATCGTTTCATCTTCACCTCTTTCATATCTTGCTCCTCATCCTCCTTCACAAAACATTGTCAAATGCCAACATTGTGACCAAGTTGTCCATGTGAAAGATCATTTTTTTATCTTCACCCATGAAAGCATAATGGAAAACACACTCATTCTTCAAATAGATGTTTCAGAAGCAAGCCTCCTACAAGAATGAAGATTCACCTTGGATGGATCACTTCTTGGCAATGGCCTTCAAAAACCAAGAAGATATTTCAATCATATCATATAATTTGTTCACGGGTAATCAAAAGTCTTGTAATTGAGTTTCCTTCATCTTCTCACCTTGTATTTGACAGGGGGGAATTGATGGTCATATAAAATCTTAAAAGATAAATCAAGCTAGCCTGATCCATAACCTGAAACTGTTCCTTGAGGCTACATCTAGAGACAACCATACTCAGATTCAGAGTTGTATCCAGAGACATAGAATCCCCTAAGAATTCCTTTAGTTTGTGGCCTTCCTTAAACCACCGCAGGTTGAAAACATCATTTTTTCTAGGTTGAAGGTCTCCCTCTTTAAAGAATTAAGGAGCACTTCCTCTAGCGGAAGACTTCAGCTTCTTGCCAAATTTGGAAGAGTTCTAGGAAATTCACTAAGCGTTTTAGTGTTGGTGGCCATCCTTAAACCACCACCAGTTGAGACCTTGAGTTCTCTATATAAAATTTATACATACTTGGCTTTGATACCATGTAGAAAATTTCTACAAATATAGCTCTGATACCATGTAGGAAATCTGATGGTAGATAAACCCGATAATGAAATATAAATCAAAGCAAAATACTATAACCTACTTCTACTATCAATTTGTGGAAGCTTAAAGATCGAGCTGAAAAATATAACCAAAATAAGAAGAATCAAAGGCACAATACACATGAAAATACTTTTGGGGAAGGCCTCAGCTAAAAACCCCACACTATTGTATTCATACATGGTGGAAATACATAGGAATTGTACGAAGCCTTAGCTCTCACAGCTAGCCAGCTCTTGGTACAATCCTCACAAATGCTCACAGGCAATCTTGGCTTTTCTCCAGCCTTCCTCTCTACCCTCCAAGCTCCTATTTCCTTGTGTTGTTCCTTGTGGATGATTTTCCTTCAACCAAGTGGATGATCTCTTGTCAAAACTGTGCAATCCTCAAGGATTTTATCCTTGATTGCATGCATGAGTTGTCTCCATGAGAAAACACATGCAATTGATAGTACATTGTCCTTGGACATTAATCTCAACTGGGTCTTTCTTAGAATAGACATGCATGAGTTTTTGATGAGGTAATCTTCAGTTAACTGGAGTAGCACCAGTTGAATGCATTAATGCATCAACTGACTGTTAACTCACTATTAGTTCCTTAGACAGTTTGGAACTAATTTAATTGGCCTTAACTCAGTAAATTGAGTTAACTAATTTCAACTCAAATATAACTCAATCTTATCTCCTTAATTTAAGGGATAACTCTTGCATGACTTCAAAAAGACTTCTAACTTGAATTTCTCCAACTAATTTAATTTAAAATAAATTAATTAACTATTTCCAAGTAGTTGTTAAGACTAAATTCGATTTTAATTCACAATTTAATTCAAGGAAAAATTAAATTGGAATATTCTTGTATCCATATTTCAACATTCTCCAACAATATGTATTTTTCAGAGAGCACATTCAGCTATTAGTTGCAACTATTGTATTACAACTCTCTTCCTGGACTTGTATATACCCCTTCAGATTAAGGGGGGAATGTTGGAAACTTAATCCATTAAGGGTTATGATGTGGAAGTTGAATAGTTAAAGGGAGTCCAAGAGACCTTGGAATATGGAATCCAATGGTCATGTAAATTGTATTATAAATGTATATCTTGTGAATAGTAAATGAAACTCACATTTATCGTATATGTTTTCTTCTCCATGTGTGTGTTTAACTTTTTTGCATTAGGGGGCATCTATTATAGCCCTATTTTCCACTCCACTATAGTGAGAGAGAGCTTAGTTCAACTTACCTAAGTCGCTAGCTAGAATGCATCCTCTTTGAACACTTATTTTTTCTCATATGGGTCTTACAAGGAAGTTAGTATATGTTATAGGTTTGAAATTACATAATTGAGTAATTTATCATAATTATTTTTTCCCAATTTAATAAATTATGAAATAATAATAATTTCATAATTAAGAAAAAATCATAATTGAGAAGAAGTTTCATAGTGAGTTGGAAAAATCTCATATATAAGCATGAAACTTTTGTATAACTTGTAATTGTTTGGAATGCATGACATCAAATCTACCAATGACTTATATCCATCTAATTCACATGCCATCAAGCCTAACTTCTCTTGACCCTAAGTGTTTAGGTACATCCTCCTAGACCTAAGAATGGCCTTTATAGTAAGACCCTCTCAAGGGTGGAAGGGAGGAGAAAATAATCAAAGTACCTTGTTGTGTTCTAGAAATACCACTAGACTATGCCTTCACTTGCTTCATGAATGAGCCTAGTTTATAGTTAGTCAAGGGAGGACAAGGAGCAAGGGAATAGAGGAGAATTCCATGCACATGAAGTTATATTTTACTAGTTTACTACTATTAAACACGAATGAAAATTTGGTTTCCCCCTCTACATTATTTATGTCTATGAGAACATGTTCTTTTTGGTATGATTAGATATTTCTTGCAGTCAAAATTGCCTTTCAGAGAGGAAAATATATCGTCTTTGTTCAGTTGTGCATGTGTGTAAATGTTGAGACCAAGGAGTTGGAACAAGATCTCTGAATAGGACCAAGGTTTCCAGTTATCATAGTGGGTATATTATATTCATTAGCATGGATTGATTGTAATGCATGTCGTCACCCCTACCATTGTTTATTCCATGAAAGGTAAATATTTTTAAAGATCTAGGAAGCCTCTTTGTTCATCTTGTCCACTATCGACAGATCTTCAGGCGGTATATGTGGGAAAATAGTTCCTTTTTCCTTAGCATAATTCATAAAAACAATCTAGAAACACATGTTTACTTGCATTAAATTTATGGTATCCTTGTAATATTTTCATTGACAAGGGTTCCTATGTGATAACACCCTACTTCCCCATGGAAGCAAGGTCTTTGTATGGATGGCTCTATTAGAAACTATGCTTGTGAGTGCTAAGCACTGTTAGTAATGAGTTAGGGAGCAGGAAGGCGAGGTAAACAAGGAGCATGATGAGGAGGATAACAAAAATGGAAAATGTAGGTAAGGATATGTGATAGGAAATATAGGAAAATTGTCATGTGCAAATTAACATAAGAAAGAAGCTTAAGGTTCGTTGTTATTATATACATTTTCATGATCTTAATAAAATATAGAATTGAAAATTTGATTTCTTATCTCATGTACCTCTTCACTTTACCTTTGCTCCGACTTGGCTACTCCTTGATGTAACACATATAAATATCTATGGAACTTGGTATGCCAGGGGATTCTTGAAAGTTTTTTGCTCTACTGCTTTGGAAGAATTTGATCTATTATTGCAACATGGAACAAGAATACTTATGCTTATTGGAAATTTTCGGTGTTCGAACATAGATGAAAAGAGATTTGTTGATGCTAGATAATAGGTTTGATCATTTTCTTGAATTATTGTTGTGAATAATTTTGATAACTAGAAATATGGTAACAACTAGCTTGTCACCAAAAATTTGGGAATTGTTAATTGAATCTAGAATCATCTTGCTATCTTCCTCAAGGATAAAGGGTGACATTTGAAAATGGAACCTTTTTATCCTCCTTATTAATGGAAATAAATTCCTATTACTAATCTCTATAAAATGGAGTTAAACAATTTAAAGACAAACTATTGAAGTAACCTGTTGTGCTATACAACGATCCTCCCCGTTTCAAAAATTTTCATATATGACTTTAATAAGAAATGGGTCGCTTTTAGAATATAAATAAAATCAATAAAACATTTGAAAATAATTTTTTATAATAGGTCATATAAAAATTTGCTTTTAGGGTAGGTTAGATCGCAATCGCAATTTGCAAAACTATTGAACCCATGGAAGTCCTTTTAAGAAAATCCAATCTGATTTGAGTCATAATAAAACCTTATCATAAAAAGCTTTATCAAAGGAAATAATTATAAAAGCAAATTGTCACATCATGCACATCCTTTATCTCAATGGTGGACCGAAAGTGTTCCATTGAGATTTGCTGATGCAATAACTTTATCGGAAATCGCATATCGCTACTCATTAAGAAAATGTCCCAAGAGTTCCATGGAAAACCTCTGATCTGATAAGCCTATTGCAATCGCGCATCGCTAAAATCATAAGACACATCCAAAAAGATCCTTTGAAATCTTCCGATGTGATGTCATTATCGCATGGCGCGCATTCGATCAAGGAAAAGCATGAAGTATTACGAACATGTGCGGTTTAAAGTTATAAGTCAATTATAAAGAAAATCTAAACGATTTATCAATTTTAAAGCATGCTACCTCCCCATGCTAGCTCACCACTGATCGCAATCGCAACCATGCAGAGGAACCATTTAATCATGGCACTTGTAACTCTCTATCTACGATATGTGATTATCACTAATCGCTGATCGTGAAGTCACGATACCCATTCTAAAAAGGACCGTTATAAATTTGCGATGCGACATACCATCACGGCATTAAAGTTTCATGTTGGAAGTTATGGGGAAATAATTAAGAAGAAATTATGTTTGAATCCTTCAAAGATTTTATCTGTGGTGGCTTAATACATCCTAAATTCGTAGCATCTATTATGATTAATTGTTGTTAGTCTTGTGCGTTGTGTATTAGAATTTAACAAGTTTTTTCTACTGTTACGTCCTTCTATTTCATTTTACAGAGCTAATCTGAAATCATCAGTCCAATAAAAATTTCTAAGAAATCTCGGAAAGTAAAGGTCCCCATCATAGCGAAAGATGAACCAGTTAAGTTGGTGTTGATAGCTGATACTACCTGTCTAAGCCTTGGCAAGACTTCATGGGAGGGCATACATAATCTACTTGAAGCCAACGATCAAATAGAAATTGAAGAAGAAGGAGGAACAACTGATTCAAGTGATAAATCAAAAAATACTCTTAAGGATTTGGCCAACTCCTTCCTCCATAAAATAGCAGCCCGTGCGAAAGTGTTACCATACAATGACCTGGTGAGATGGGTAATAGAGAGTATCAACATAACTGTCAGATCATTCTATATAGCTGATGGAAGGATGTTTGGGACATTCAAGGCAAAAGATGTCAAGAATAGGTATCATTTTCCGAACCCCCAGAAACATTACAACAAGGCATTTTTAAAATCTTTCGCCAAGGAGAACGAGGTAGAGTCAGACCCTATCAAGAAATGGAGGCATTTCCCAAAGAAGCATAAGCATGAATCCTCTGATACATACTCCATGAACTCCTTAGCATCTCCCTATTGCTATGCTGGTGCTATGATATGTAGACTCTTTGGAGCCTCTAATTCAAGTAGATTTTCCATAGAAATGGTGCCTTTAATGGAAGCAAAAATTAACTCTTGTATCATGGATTGGGCAACCATTTTATCAGATAAAATGGCCAACCAAATCCTTGATTATAGAAGAAATATGTATATAACTACCCAGATAACACCTCCATTCTATACGAGTGCCTACATTATGGATACCATCTGTTTTAATTATGACTTCCCCATTCTAGGTTAGAAATGGACTCCTTAAGACCCAACTCCTATTCACATTTATCATAAGTATTTGTGGAAGGCCCATTATAAAGATCTACTATATAGAATTTACCATGGTTTTGTTTTACCCATCCATCAGGCCATATTCAACAGACCTGCTCCTCGGTTATCTGATGAGGCCAGCATTGACCTAACATCAATCAACAGTTGGTTCGGTGAAGAAAATTTCACCTATGTCAGACTTTTTGGTAGCACCACAGATCCACATGTTCTCCCATTGTACATTCCTAATAAGCTATTGGCCAGAGAAATAGCTTACTAGATAATGGAGAAAGGAATGTCCAAGAACCTCAAAGAGTCCAAGAAACAAATGTGGCCAACATTTCCCCTTCGCTATGGTACTTACTCACTGCATGATTTCAAACATGCCGAGAAAGAAGAAAAAAAGATAAAGATTCTGAAATTAGCAGTCATCCCTAAGAGACAGTATGACCCAAATGAAGTGGCTTACAACTTTACCACTCAGGTGAAACTTGCCAAATTTGAACGTGAGAAAGATGACTATGATAACTTGTTCGCCTCAACTGAGTCGTTTTCACAAGTAAAACATCTAGCAGGGATCAAATTGGGAACATGGGAGATAGATAAGTTTATGCAGTTTAGGACACAGAGGTTACAAACACTACCCCTGGATTTATTAAACACTACCCCTATGGTGTAGCAAGAAGGCCACAATGAAGAACACACCACTGAGGAGATTCCTGAAAAGGAGAAGGAAAATGAAAATACCAACAAGCTCCTAGATACCGATGTGCATATTGATGCCAACTTAATCAAGGAATGGGAGCAATTCGATCAGTAGATCAAGAACTAGAATGACTCCCAAAACATCATTATACCAAAATCACCTGCAACACAAGAGCCTATTGTTACTAGTATTACAATTGAAGAGGCAGTCGACATAGTAAACACTTGGCATGATATTGAAATAACTCCAGAGAATCCTTCTGAAGAGATTGTATTGAAGGTTGAGTAAATACCACCCTTGGATGTATTTTAGAGTCCAAATCATAGGGTTGTGGTCAAAATACAGGGGAAAAAGAGGAAAATTTACCAGGGACCATTCTCAACTCCTCAAGCTGAACTTATGAATGTGGTATGGAAAGACTCAGAAGTCAATCCTTTTGAGGATTTAACTAAGTTATCTCAATATGTAGGTGCCTATACAGCTGCTACAATGGACAAGGCCTCCGAAGTTAGCCAACTGATCAAAGAAAAGGATCTAAGGATCACCCAACTTGAAGAGAAAATGGCAGTGGAACAGTAGAAAATCAGTCAGATTGAGCAACAACTAGTAGAGAAAAAATAGTAGAATGAGCAACTAAAAGAACAATTAAATCTGGAGAAACAAAAGATCGATCAGCAGGCTCTTCAGAAACAACAAAACTTGTCTCAAGAACTCAACAAGATTCAAGTGGCACTTCAGCAGGAAAAGAAGGCCAAAGAAGAAAAAATCGCACAACTGCAATTACAGGTAGAGAAATTCAAAGGTTATCTGAAGATTGATGAATTCAAGAAAGAATCCCTAGAAGTTACTAAATCTGTATCTCGACAACTGAATATCCTTGCCATAAAATATCATTGGTTGACCCATTGTTCATCATTGCTACATCACTAATTGAACAGGTAGTTGACACCAGGTTAGAATTTGAAAATGCAGATGACAAGGTCACAAGATTTCTCTCTTGGAAACGTACAGAAGAAGGCATGGCTGCTAATCTATCGAAAATCCAAGAATCACACAAAGAAGTCTTGTTTTTGGAGCGAGAATCATAGTTAATAAAGGCTGAAAGAGCTACTTCCAGAGCCAAGACTACAATGAATAGTGTGATCGAGTTGGTAAATGACAACTTATATGGAGCTAACTTTATCTCTAATTTCTCCCTAGGAAATCTCCTGAAGGCAAAAGCGCTAGAAAATCAATGGAGACAGGATCTGGCCAGCAGAGAAGAACAAATCGGCAAAGTGAAAAACTTGACTTGGGATGCATTTTGGTTCTTCCTAGTCAAGCCGCACAGCCAGCAGATGGCCACCAAATGCCTTGCCGATGCTGTCAATCACATGGTTCCCGAGCTTTTAGATGCCACATACACAGGTCAACTACATTCTAGGCTGAGTCATCCTCCAGAAATTCAGGAAATGCTCTCAATTTGTCAGTTGCGAGTGCAAGAGAAGAAGTAGATACAATGAATCAGTTCAAAGGCTATCACACTGTTATTTTCATAAATCAAATCCCAGATTTTCATGTTTGCAGTTTCAACAACTCAAAGCGATTTTTATTGACAGTTAGTTTTTATTTTATTATTTAAACCCTTTCATGTCTTTTAAGAAAGGGTCCTCAATTTGTATAAAACTTGACTTGAGAAGTTACACTTTTGTACTTCTGAATATATTTTTATCAGTAGTGGATCAAGGTTCTACATTTTTGTGAAGAAACTTTTTCAAGACCTACACTTTTGTATCTCCTGGAAGTTTTCTCAAATAAGAAAGTGGAATCAGAGTGTTATTTACATTGGAAAGACTCAAATGCATGCGATATTTCTATCACTGTTCTTTTTTCTTGTTTCCTTATGTGATGAAGCATTCCTTTTAAAAGTTTTTATTGTTGATATATGTATGCTCTTCAAACAATTCTTTATCATGTCATTTCTGAAGATTTAGAATTGTTATACTTTAAAGATATATGTCAGCGATATACATTGTTATGAATGTGATATGTTTTTATAATTACTTTGTTTAATTTCTTAAACAAAGTAATCATTATCTATGAATGCATCTTTCTATCGATGAGTAATTCATCTATATGGTTATTTGTCTATAAGGAATAATCAGAAATCGCATTGTTAATACATTACCCAGGTTAGATAAGTATATTTGTATATTTTTGAGTTATAGGTTAAAGCACTTATCATATTTATTATACATTATAAAACAATCATCCATCAAACCATTCATTTTATGGGAAAATGGTCCCATAATATCGAGTCGGAGCCACCATACCAAATGGAAAAGGAGTTGTACTAAGGTTCGGACCGGGTGGTTATCCCCAATGTTGGTGCTAGGATTTTAGAGGCATCAACATTTTTGGCGCTAGAAGGAGGGCATGAACTATGAATGGAGAGTGAATCCAAATACATAGGCCATTCTAAGAGTAAAAATCCCTCACCATATCCTCCAACTTCACCTTCACATTCTAAGTCTCCTATTTTTAAGCGAGAAGTTGAAAAGGAAAATACAACACCCACTGCTGAAACCTTAAACACACCTGACAATTCTTCTCTTGAACCCCCTGAAGTACAATTCTTGATTCATAAACTCTAAGGGTTTTTGATATCCTAAGAACAGTCTGAGTTATCCCAAGGTAGTGTGACTTCGCAATATATTCCATCCCAGCCTCTTACTAGAGCACATAGTGAAAGGGTTGGTATTCCACCAACTGAATTTTCTCTGCCAAGTCAAAAAAGAGTTAGGAAGACACCTTTAGAGTATGACTCTGACACTCTTTCCTCATCATCATCCATTCCATCTAAACCATTGCAAAGTCATCCATCTATTTCAGAACTCCAAATAATAGTCCAAAAGGGTACAGGTACTCCAACATCCTCTACCCAATCACTTTCAACTGCCTCCTCACCTTCTTCTACCGTTAGCGCAACAATGGCACAACCTCAACCAAGGCCATTGACCAATCCAGGAGCTGTCACAATGCTTTCATCCTTGAGTCAATTACCATCTCATCTTGAAAAATGGTTACCGATGTTTAATTTGGACATTGGCATACTAGCAGAAGAACATATAAAGAATTTTATGTTATCAATAAACATGAATGGGGTAACAGAAGAAGACGATGTTGTTAGGCTATTTCCATACACTCTACAAGGAGCAGCTAGATCATGGTATTTTTCATTACCACCAGGATCCATCAATAGCTGGGATGCTTTTCAGGAGCAATTTTTAACCAAGTTTGGAGACGATAGGTCCACAATGACTTTGATTAATGATCTCTCCAATTTGAAATTTGAATTAAAGGAAACCATCAAAGACTTCAACTCCCGATTTAATAAACTGCTGAATAAAATTCCTGCAACATCCAAGCCTAGTGAAGAAGTCCGAAGCGAATGGTATATCTCTACCTTGCCTTCAAACATAGCCATCTTTGTTGATAGGGTTGCCAAACCCACATTAGTAGAAAATATGAAGGAAGCGATCGCTGTTGAAAAACGTATCATTGCTTTGGAAAAGAAAAATTCTCTTGAAGAAAGAAAATCCAAAAAGGTTACTTTCAAAGATGATTAAAAAAAGAAAGCAGTTAAAGACCCATATGACATGGAAGGTTTACAAAAGTTTCTGAAAACTATGTCTAATGAAATGGTGGAAATTAAAAAGTAGGTAGTTATAACTTCTACTAAAAAACCATTTAGAAACTTTAGAAGAAATCAATCAACTGACCCTAAACCACCTAATGTTATTTCTAATGCAGAATCAGATCAAGATGATGATGAAGATGAAGACATGGTTTTATCATTGGATGAAACGAAAGAAGATGAAATAGTTGAATGTCATGGAATGTGGGACTTTATCTTGCACAACTCTGATAATGAAAGTGAACAACAAGCTCTCCTAGTAAATACCAGAAGTAAAAATGCAGTAAAGCCTGTTCAAGCAAATCCAAAGAAGAAAAATTCAAGCCCTGTTACTAAAGACGAAGCTCTCATGAAGAAAACTTCAGTTGTGCCTACCCAAAATCAACCATCATCCTCTAATCCTCCATCATCATCTAAAACGTTAGTAGTTTCTGACTCTATGTATTATAACATCATGGAAGACATGAAGAAGATTCGAGCAAATATTTCTTTACATGAACTTAGCAAGCTCAAACATCAACATAAGTTGTTACTAAAAGAATTGAATGTGGTACCTTCTTCTCCTCTTCATATTGCTCCTTTTCTCTTGAGTTATGAGATCTATAATAGAAATTTGCATAACTGCCTGATAGGTTCAGGGCCTTCATCAAACATAATTCCAGCCTCAATTTTCTCCAAATTAAACATTGAGCCCTAGAAATCTGTAGTTCATATTGTTCAATTAGATCACACTAAAGTGCAAGTTTTAGGAGAGATTAATTCAGTTAGTATTAGGTTATTGACTGATCGCAGGGTCATTCAAAGGATTGATATATTAATCGCTGACATCCCTGAATTTTATGGATTGATTCTAAGCAGGGATTGGTCTGAGAAACTCCATGGTTACATTTCCACTGATTGGTCTCACATGTGGCTTCCCTATAAAGGGAAACCAAATCAAATCAAAATAGATCAGGAAAAACACATGACTCATACAGTAATGGAGTTTGAACAAGAAAACCAACCTGTAGCTTTCAATAACAACATTCTCGGAAATTACTCAGCTGAGTCATTCTCTAGAAATTTTAATGCTCAACAATCACCTTTTCCTGTTAACAATAACATCACAAATTGAAAATTTCTCTCATACTGATACCTCAAGATGTGTTAGTATTGCTGATGAACTTGTAAATAAATCTATAGATAAGCCTTTATTTTGGTCTTTATATTTTGATGGATCAAAATCCAATGACGGTGCAGGAGCAGGGTGTATTTTAGTTAGTCCAGAAGGGGAAAAAACTATGCTATCATGTAGACTAGAATTTGAGTGTACCAATAACACTGCGGAATATGAGGCATTGATTCAAGGGCTCTATAAAGCAATAGGCTTGAATATTCAATATCTGAAAGTATTTGGTGATTCTGAAATTGTCATCAAACAAGTAAGGAACACTATCCATTGTCTCTCAGGACATCTCAAACATTATCAATCCCTTGTTCAAGATCTCATAACTCATTTTCTGGCATTCAACATTTCTCCTATTCCTAGATCTCAGAATGCAACAGCTGATTTATTGGCTAATGTTGCTTCTAAGCTCCTTCCATCCGAGGATTATAGTCCAGATAGGTTTTCAATTGAACTATTTTTTCGGCCATCTGTCCTAGGCAATGTCACCCATTGGTGGGTATTTAATCATGATGAAGACATCTTAAATTTTTTGACTTCTGAAAATCCTTATGATGATCAGATTATTGATGAAAACGATCATGATCTTCAACTAAAGCAAAGACTAAATGAGAATTCTATTCCTAAATCTGTGGTCAAGCTAGAGGATCTCTATGATATCAAATATAGATTCAAAAAGGTCACTAATGCAAAACTTCAAAGTTCTACTTTAAGGTTTGAATTAGTAAATCTTGTCACAAAGGCCAAACCATAAAATGTCAATCTATGACTTGAACTCACATCAGAAGAAAGATTTTATTTCATCAGATTATTAAACAAATACAAAAATATTTTTGCTTGGAATTACGAAGATCTGAGAACTTATGATACTTCTATCATTTAACACACAATTCCAATGAATTCTGATGAGAAACCTGTACAACAGAAGTTAAGGAAAATTCACCCAAATTTGGAAAGTCAAATCAAAGTAGAGTTGAATAAACTTCTGAAAGCTGAAATAACTTTCCCAGTCAGACATTCTAAATGGGTTTCAAACTTGTTACTTGCAAGGAAAAATAAAGGTGATATTAGGATTTGCATAGATTTTAGAAATCTCAATAAGGCATGTCAAAAAGATAATATCCCATTACCAACAATGGAACAGATACTTCAATTAGTAGCTAGTTCAGAGTTAATGTCCTTTCTTGATGGTTTTTCAAGATACAATCAGATACTGGTGCATCCAGATGATAGACTAAAAACTACATTCAGAACTAAATGGGGAACATATGCTTATCAGAAAATGCCTTTTGGTTTGATAAATGCTGGAGCTACTTTCCAATGAGCCATGGAAATAGCCTTCAAATGTTTGACCAATAGGTCAGTTGTTGTTTACTTAGATGACATAATTGTCTTTTCCAAGAAAAGGGAAAATCATCTACATGATTTAAAACATATCTTTGAACGATGTAAAAGATATGGGATTTCTCTAAATCCCAAGAAATCATTCTTTGCTCTTAATGAAGGCAAACTCTTAGGGTTTATTGTATCCAAAGATGGCATATATATTGATCCTGAAAGGATAAAATAGATTTATGATATTCCTTTTCCACATAACAAGAAATTAATGCAATCATTTTTGGGACAGATAACTTTTGTAAAAAAAATTGTTCCTGGTTTTTCTCATATAGTCTTACCTTTACAAACTATGATTAAGAGAAATTCAGTTTTCAAATGGGGACATAATGAAAAAGAAGCCTTTCACTCAATCAAACAAGCAATCATTAATACTCTTGCATTGAATACTCCTAATTTTTCTAATCATTTTATTTTGTATACTTTGGCCCCTGAAACATCTTATGTTGTTGTTTTAACACAAATCAATGATCAACAAGTAGAAGCACCTATATCCTTATTTAGTTCCAATTTGCAGGGTGTTGAACTCAACTCTTCAGAATTAGAAAAAAAAGCTTTTTCTATGTTTAAATCTATCAAACACTTTAGACCATTTCTCCTAAAAACACACACAAAAGTAATAGTCCCATTCTCCGCATTCAGGCAATTGCTAGTGCAAAGGGAAGTAGGAGAAAAGAGAGCTAATTGGGTAACAACTTTACAAGAGTATAATATTGATATTAAACCAGCGAAAATTGTGAGAGGGCAAGGTTTTTTTAGGTTATTAGCAGGAGCTTCTAATATTCCAAAACATGAAGATTCATATAATACTCTTCAAGTGAACGAGATAAGTATCATAAATTCTGAATCTCAGTATGCTGATTTGATCATTTACTTGAAAAATCGATATGATCCCCATGATTTCAGTTACAAAAACAAATGTGCTTCAATATTAAAAGTAAAACACTTCAAAATCATTGATGATGTGTTATTTAAAAGAAATTATGATTCAATTTTATTAAGATACCTTGAAAAAATTGAAGTACAAAACATTTTGCAGGAATTACATGATGGTCCAGCAGGTGGACATTTTCGAGGAGATACTACAGCTCACAAAATAATACATACTGGATATTATTGGCCCACTTTGTTTAAAGATGCCTATGATTATGTCAGGAAATGTAAGATATGCCAAACTGCTAATGGGAGACAAAGGAAACCAGCATTTCCTTTACAACCAGTAAACATTGAGCAACCATTTGAACAGTGGGGGCTTGATATCATAGGAGAGATTGTTCCACATTCTTCCAAGCAACACAGATACATCCTTATAGCCACGGACTACTTCACAAAGTAGGTAGAATAAATTCCATTAAAGGTAGCCAATTCTGATGCAATCATTGAACTCATTGATCAATTTATCATTAGCAGGTTTGGTGTACCTAATGCCCTTATTTTTGATAATGCATCTTATTTTTCTGGGAGTAGTATAGTTGAATTTGCTCTTAAGAGAGGTTTTAAATTAAAATATTCTGCAAATTACTATCCTTGAGGTAATGTTTTGGTAGAGTCAAGTAATAAGAATCTCATTAAGATTATTAAAAGAACTGTTGATCAAAATCAAAATAATTGTCATAAATCTTTAATATTTCCATTATGGGAAAATCACATAACTCAGAAGGCCTCAATAGGTACTTCTCCTTTTAACTTAGTGTATGGGAAAGAAGTTGTAATACCTTCAAACTCAGCTCTAGTACAATTTATTGAAGAAAGTCCTTCTTCCTCTGTCCAATTAAGATTTGAACAAATCCTGAAATTAGATGAAGAAAGAGAAAAGGCCAAAATCACTCATGCTAAACATCAACAAGTCATTAAATCTTCTTTTGATGCAAGTTCCAATGGCTCAAAAACATTACAAATTGGTGATCTCGTGTTGAAATGGGACAAAGCACATGAAGACAAAGGTAAACATACCAAATTTCAAAAGATGTGGCTTGGACATTTCAAATCATTGAAAAGATAGGCTCATCAACGTTCATACTGCAAGACTTAACATGAAAGAGAGATTCTCTTCCTGTGAATGAGCTTATCTTAAAGAAACTCTTTTCTTAAGGAAGCAACCCCTTCTTACCTGTAAATATTATTTACGCAAGTTATTTATTTTAGAAAATAATGTTGTAAATAGTATTCCCTTGGCATTTTACTATTGAAAATCTCTTTGAGAGAATATTGTGAATACTTGCTTTCAATAGGTGGAAACTTTTAAGGAAATGATTATAGTTTTGGAAAGTTGAATAAAACATGAAACTCTGAGAACCTATTTAAAGTTTGTAAAATCTTCCAAAAACCTAAAAATATTGTAAATCATTCTAAGTTTTATAAAGTCGAGAAGGTTATTCATAAAAAGTAAATACTTTTCCAAGCTTAGTATCCATAACTCTAAAAATGTCATCCATAAACTCTTAAGGAGAAAGTCATTCACCCCATCCACTAAGTTTAAGATTTTTCAGAGTATAATTCTAAAATATGTCTGATATAAAAGATAAGAGGTCTTATCATGAGCATTCTTACCATGATCATAGGGAACTAATTAATTTGACATTACCAATACTGCATATCAAAACATGGTAATGGCTTATAATCATAAGACAAGGGGTCTCATTACGAGCTAGCTTGTTCAGTTCAATTACAACTAGTGAATGGCATTGTTATAAGCTCGCTCCCAAACCAGGACAATGGCTTTTTATCTTAAAAAGTTAAAAGAATATAAAATCAAAAAAAATATATGTAAACATATCTTAATGGATTTATCTTTCAAAAGTTATACTCTTAGATGGATGGGACAATGAATGATTGATGGTCCAAAGGTAACCCTGTCGAGACTATAGATGTTTGCGAGCAATAGAGGCACTACATGTGACAAAAGAGTAAATTTAAAAGCTAAGTTGGAGGAGCCCCCTACTTTATCTTTATCAACCAATCAAAGCTTGAAGAAACCAAAAATGTTTTATTTTTAAGGGATTGTAAAAGAAATTGCAAAAAATTGTTATTTTATTTAGAGTTAATTTTTAGTTAACTATTCTTAGATGGTTTTCTTTATCCTCAATTGTTTCCAAACTAAGAAAGTTTTAAATATTACATTATTTTTTAGAGATAACTGTTTCTCCCAGTGAATCACCAATTGTTGTGCTATACAACAACCCTCCACATTTCAAAAAATTTCATATAGGACTTTAATAAGAAATGGGTCCCCTTTAAAATATAAATAAAATCAATAAAACATTTGAAAATAATTTTTTATGATAGGTCATATAAAAATTTACTTTTAGGATACGTTAGATCGCAATCACAATTTGCAAAAAAATTTAACCCATGGATATCCTTTTTAAGAAAATCTGATCTGATTTGAGTCATAATAAAACCTTATCGTAAAAATCTTTATCAAAGGAAATAATTATAAAAGCGAATTGTTGCATTGCGCACATCCTTTATCTCAACAGTGAACTGAAAGTGTTCCATTGAGATTTGTCGATGCGATAACTCTATCGGAAATCGCATATCGCTACTCGTTAAGAAAACGTCCCAAGTGTTCCATGGAAAACCTCTGATGTGATAAGCCGATCACAATCGCACATCGCTAAAATCATAAGACACATCCCAAAAGATCCTTGGAAATATTTTGATGTCATTTCATTATCGTATAGCACGCATTCAATAAAGGAAAAACATGAAGTATTACGAACATGTGCGGTTTAAAGTTATAAGTCAATTATAAAGAAAATTTAAACGATTTATCAATTTTAAAGAATGCCATCTCACCACTGATCGCAATCACAGCCATGCAGAGGAACCATTTAAGCATGGCACTTGTAACTCCTGATCTGCGATATGCAATTATCGCTAATCGTCGATCGGGAAGTCATGATACCCATTCTAAAAAGGACCGTTATAAATTTGTGATGCGACATACCTTCACAACATTAAAGTTTCATGTTGGAAGTTACGGGGAAATCATTAAGAAGCAATTATGGTTGAATCCTTCAAAGATTTCATTTGTGGTGGCTTAATATATCCTAGATTCATAGAATCTATTATGCTTAATTGTTGTTAGTCTTGTGCGTGTGTATTAGAATTTAACAAGTTTTTTCTACTGTTACGTCCTTCTGTTTCATTTTACAGAGCTAATATGAAATCATCAGTCTAGCAAAAATGTTTATGAAATCTCGGAAAGTAAAGGTCCCCGTCATAGCAAAACATGAACCAGAAAAGTTGGTGCTGATAGCTGATACTACCTGTCTAGGCCTTGGTAAGACTTCATGGGAGGGCATATATAATCTACTTAAAGCCGAGGATCCAACCAAAATTGAAGAAGAAGCAGGAATGGCTGATTCAAGTGATAAATTAGAAAATACTCTTAAGGATTTAGTGAGCTCCTTCCTCCACAAAATAGCAGCCTGTGCGAAAGTGTTACCATATAATGACCTGGTGAGATGGGTAATAGAGAGTATCAACATAACCAACAGATCATTCTATACAACCGATGGAAGGATGTTTGGGACATTCGAGCAAAGATATGTTAAGAAGATGTATCATTTGTTGGACCCCTAGAAACATTACAATAAGGCATTTTTAGAAGCTTTCGCTAAGGAGAACGAGGTAGAGTCAGACCCTATCAAGCAATGGAGGAATTTACCAAACAAGCATAAGCATGAAGCCTCTGGTATGTACTTAGTGGACTCCTTAGCATCTCCCTATTGCTATGCTGGTGCTATGATATGTAGACGCTTTGGAGCCTCTGATATAGGTAGATTTTCCATAGAAATGATGCATTTAATGGAAGTAGCGATGAACTCTTTTATCATGGATTGGGAAACCATTTTATCAGACA
Organism: Pinus tabuliformis; assembly: GCA_031772625.1. Taxonomy (NCBI): domain Eukaryota; kingdom Viridiplantae; phylum Streptophyta; class Pinopsida; order Pinales; family Pinaceae; genus Pinus; species Pinus tabuliformis. The sequence continues at coordinate 1,269,092,588 of CM062804.1, forward strand.
AAATGGCCAACCAAATACTTAACTATAGAACAAATAGGTATGTAACTACCCAGATAATACCCCCATTATATATGAGCGCCTACATTATGGATACCATCTATTTCAATTCTGACGTCCCCATTCTAGGTTGGAAATGGACTCCTCAAGACCCAACTCCTATTCACATTTATCGTAAGTATTTGTGGAAGGCCCATTATAAAGATCATATATATAGAATTTGCCATGGTTTTGTTTTAACCGTCCATCAGGCCATATTCAGCAGACCTGCTCCTTGGTTATCCGATGAGGCCAACATTGACCTAACATCAATCGGCAGTTGGTTCGGTGAAGAAAAGTTCACTTATGTCAGACTTTTTGGCAACACCACAGATCCACATGTTCTCCCATTGTACATTCCTAATAAGTTATTCCCCAGAGAAATAGCTTACCAGATAACGAAGAAAGGAATGTCCAGGAACCTCAAAGAGTCTAAGAAACAAATGTGGCCTACATTTCCCCTCTGTTGTGGTACTTACTCACTGCATGATTTCAAACGTGCTTAGAAAGAAGCAAAGATAAAAATTCTGAAATTAGCAGTCATCCCTAAGAGACAATATGACCCAAACGAAGTGGCTTACAACTTTACCACTCAAGTGAAACTTGCCAAATTTGAACATGAGAAAGATGACTATGATGACTTGTTTGCTTTGGCTGAGTCATTTTCACAGGTAAAACATCTAGCAGGGATCAAATTGGGAGCAGGGGAGATAGATAAGTTTATGCAGTTCAGGATACAGAGGTTACAAACACTACCTCTGGATTTATTGAACACTACCCCTATGGTGCAGCAATAAGGCCACAGTGAAGAACACACTACTGAGAAGATCCCCGAAAAGGAGCAGACAAATGAAAAGACTAGCAAGATCCTAGATACCAATGTGCATATTGATTCCAACTTTATCAAGGAATGGGAGCAATTTGATCAGTAGATCAAGAACCATAATGACTCCCAAAACATCATTATAACAAAATTTCTTGCAACACAGGAGCCCATTGTTACTAGTATTACAATTGAAGAGGCAGTCGGCATAGTGAACACTTAGCATTATATTGAAATAATTTTAGAGAATCCTTCCGAAGAGATTGTATTGAAGGTTGAGGAAATACCACCCCTGGATGTATTTTACAGTCCAAAGCATAGGGTTGTGGTAAAAAAATAGAGGAAAAATAGGAAAATTGACTAGGGACCATTCTCAATTCCTCAAGCTGAACTTATGAATGTGGTATGGAAAGACTCAAAAGTCAATCCTTCTGAGGATTTAACTAAGTTATCTCAATATGCAGGTGCCTCTATAGCCGCTACAATGGACAAGGTGTTTCAGGAATATTTAGTGTTCTTAGACAAACGCCTAACTGTATAGACTTAGTAGTAGGTCTAGAAACAATAGACAAAGTAATCTCTACCTTTTCTATAATCAATAGATATACAAGAGAGAAGGTAAACCTACTTGTAGCTTTCGCTAGCTCCTTGTCTCCCTTGACCGATCTTGCCACTCTTTTTCGTACTTAAGTCGCTTGAAAAGTACCTGCACAAACACAGAGACAAAAACCCATCGAGGCAAATCATAATGATCTATTGCTTATAAATAACATGGAATCGAGAACATGATATATGTAAGAAACCATTAACATATAACACAAGCATAAGGAAAAAGTTTTGAAAACTTTATTGATAAGAGGAAAGATTACAACCCATATGTGTTCGATCCAGTGACACTCTTCCAATTGAATCCCTCTTCACCTCATGACAAGCAAGACACTTCAACACTATTACAATACTTGCAATCAATTCTAATCTCATATCATTGACATCTCCCTACAACTCAATATTTTCCATCTCCCTGATATCTTAGATGAGTGATCTTTTTATAGGTGAATGAAGGAGGTTATGCCATCAATGGTGATAATGAATGCCTTTATAAATTTAGAGATTAGTTCCATGGAAGAAGGGATAGGGGATTGATGTTTCCTAACTCCCTTCCTCCTCTAAATGCAAACTCAAAGGAGTAGGTGGCATTGAGAAACTTCTATAGGCTTCCAATGGATAAAGAATCTTCAAAACCTCATGGAAGTTTGCTCAAATTTGCTTAGCACAAGCCAAAGAGGGACCAACTACACTGCATAGCACCCTGTCAGTGTATGGTTTGCATTGCAGCACACCTTAATGAAGGCCTACCTGCACTGATCTTCTTAGAGGTAGTTTTTGGATGTTTTCAGTGATGGAACTTATTGGGAAGTGAGGCATTCTGATGAGTAAATTATTTAGGGCATGTAACAACTACACTAGGGGTTGATGGGTCCTAATAGTATCGATCTATAAGTTGGGGTGATGTTCCCAAATGGATCTGTAACAGTTTCCCCCTAAAGCATGAACCTAAATATATATGTCGAGTGAAATGCTTTATCAAGAGGAGAGGAGGTTTCGAAATGGAAGGTGACCTGCATCAATTACAATACATATATCATGATAATTTTATTTTTCTCATGAACTCGCTGAGGGAAGGCATATCCAGGCTCAACTTATAAACTTTCATTACATGTACAAATATAGTCGTCTACAGATATAGACCCATGAATGGTTGACCATGAATGTAAGGCCATTGTACATTTGATTTAGTACTCCTAAAGTATCACAACCTGGATGGATGAAACTAGATTCGGGGTCTTCAATCTCATTCAATCTTTTGCTCAAGTACAAGTCTAACCATGTGAATAGATTTTCTGAAGTCGAACATGGAAAGACATCGTTTGATTACTAGCCAATGATGTAAGTTGTTAACAGACATGAGAGGAATCACCGATAATGATAATGACCCTCAAGGTATTACAGTACATTTTTCATGGTGTGAATAAATTATTTGATGTCGAACACCATACATAGTCTTTCGGTTGAAGGCCATTGATGTCAACCTATCGCCAGAAGCGAGAAACCTGCCATTGATGTATGCAAGCTTCAAGGTACTAAAGGTGTTTTTCTAAGTCAACTTCTTGGATGATGTGTTGATGTCGACAAGAAGCGACTCATCACGGGAGGGCCTTGATGTATCTCACATCTACGACACGAAACAAGATAAATGATTTTGGAGATGAGAATCGACTGACGACACAAGGTTCAGGAATGGCGGTCATGAAAATGAAGGTTTACAGTATTGCATAAGATGAAGTTTGAACTGAATGAATTCTCTTGAACGTATCGGTGACACAGAATGAATTGGCAACATTGACCCAAAACCAAAGTAATGGATGGTGTGATAGACCATAGGTATCATAACCATCAAGGAGATAACCAAACCCAAATAGTCTGAATGAATTGGCCACATTGACTCAAAACAAAAGTGATGGATGGTGTGATAGATAATGAGTATGATAACCGTCAAGAAGACAACCCAACCCAAATAGTCAAGGAGATGAAGTGAAAGTGTCATGTTCAAGAGCGACTTGCTACCATAAAGTTTTCTCAGCTTTTTCCCATTTCCCAAGTCATTGCTGACTAGTACCTCTTTGTCTTTATCAAGCTTGAGGAGGATAACATATGCTTGTATAATTTCACCCTTCGGGTGAATCCATCATTGTTTGATGCTTTAACAAGTCTATCGAAGGTGAAACTTGGTCTTGTCTAGATGGACAAGATTGTCGCTATTTGATGTTTTTAACGAGTTTAACAACAAATATAACTCGGTCCTTTTCATGTTTTAGGGAGTTTGAAAAGGGATGAAAAGAAAACTACACAAGTTATTTTTCATAAAATAATCCCTCAAATCCGAAAGGATGAAAAGAAAACTACAGAAGTTCTTTTTCATAAAATAATCCCTCAAATCCGAAAAAGTGTAAAATAATACAAGATAGATATCATTTCCAATCCTTTAACGAGCTGGAAAAGTAAAGAACTTGGAAATCTTTTCATGTTTAGAGAGTCTGAAAAGAGCTTAAAGAGGACTCCATTTTGAGGAACGAGTGGTGTCTAGGGTAGTAACTGGTTCCGGTGATGTTGGAACTTCTCAAAACATGTTGATTTATGTGAAGAGGCTGGCTAATAAGACCACTCATTGCAACTGTCCCTCAAAAAGGGTAAAACAACCAAGTGAAAGTGTATGATCGGCCAAAGGGATGGTGGTGATGGGATGAAAACAACCAAGGCTGATCTGACAAAAGAGGCTAATAGAATTGCAATCACAAGGGTTAAACTAGAAATGGGTTCATTTTTAGACAAGCTTGAACCATAGGGAACTGTGCTTGGATTTAGTTTCATGTTTACATAAGCTTGAAAAGAAAAAAATATCTTTGGATTTAGTTCCATTTTTACACAAGCTCAAAACGAAAAACTATGCTTGGATTCAATTTCATTTTTACACAAGCTCAAAATGAAAAACTATGCTTGAGATTGGTTTACATGCCCCCAACATGATGAAAGGGAGAGTCTCCCGTAACCAGATGGAAATCACTGTGGTGAAGCAAGATGGTTATCCAAATCCTTTTTGGATTTGTCCATATAGGGAAAAAGGTGAATGCGGTGATTCCCTTCACATAACCTACAAGGAAGCTTAACTTTACCATTAGGTGCATGCCCCCCAAGCCTCATTACATTCACCGAAGTAGACTACTTGCGGCCATCAAGTGGATGGAATGAAGGTTCATATACGAGATCAAGTGAAAGACTCGACCGGGATTTTACGAGTTCTACTCAAAGACTCAACTTAGAAATTTTCTCCAGAGAACCTTGTTTCATTTTTTAATGAGATTGACACAAGACAAGGAACTCTACCCAGATTCCTTGTTTCATTTTTTAACGAGCTTGACCCAAGACAAGGAATTATGCTCATACTTTTTGTTTCATTTTTTAACGAGGTTGACACAAAACTAGGAACTATCCTCATCGATCCTTGTTTCATTTTTTAACGAGGTTGACAAAAGAGAAGGAATTATCCTCGTACCCTTTTTTTTCATTTTTTAATGAGGTTAATGCAAGACAAGGAACTATCCTCATATTCCAAGATTTGTTTCCAATGCCCCCAGTACATGATGTACAACATCACTGAATTGATCGTCAGTTGATGTAGGTATGGAACAGGTTGCCACATAATTAACCCATGGTGGGGATGATATCATTGGTACAAAAGGACCATTTAGGGAAGATGGTTGACTAGGAGCCATATTTGGATTAGGAAATGAAAACTGGTCGACGGTGACAATTCTACCTTCATGCGGGAAACAAATCACTCGAAAGAGTGTTGAAACAATAGCTCCCATGTCATAAACATAGTCGCGCCATAGAAGAAAACTGTAATCTAAAGGGCTTGGGACTACCATCATATTCAGATAAACATTTTTTCCTCCCAAAGTAATAGGTAACTGAGGGAGAATCCATAATGGTTGACTGGTTCCTCTGTTAAAACCCAATAGATTCTGGGTAACGGGCACAAGTGGCGGCGAACCAAGCGCTTGCCAAGTAGTCGAGGAAAGGATACTCACAGATGCACCTTCATTTAGAATAGTGCCAGATACAATCATATTACAAACTTATACTATGATATGGAAAGGCACATAAGAAGGAAGATGGAATCTTGCCAGTCAGTTCCAATAAAAGGAAGTGACTAGACTACTTGGAGTGCTACCATAAGAACGAGAGAATTAACCCCTTAAGTTATGAGAAGTAGAGGATTTTCCTCATGTCTTGATGGAACAGGAGGGCGACCCCCAAGCTCATTTGAATCTAAAGAAACAAAAAGAACTTGAGTGGTATCGTATTCACTCTCTTCAGGATAGGTATGATATGTTGAAGGTGAAATCGGGTCAACTATTACCTCGAGCTATTGATTTGGGTCAGGTATAGACTCATAGGATTCACTTTCAGAGAGAGTGGGTTTGACCGATGGTTGATTTTGGTCAGTCAAATCATCAACTAGTGCAGGATTTAGGGAGAGTTCCCTTTAACCAGATGGAAATCGCTGCGGTGAAGCAGAATGGTTATCCAACACTTTTTTGGCTTTATCAAGATAAGGACAAAGGTGAATGGGGTGATTCCTTTCACATAACCTACAGGGAAACGTAACTTTTCCCTTCTTTCCATGAACTTTACTACTACTAATTAATGGTGTGTCACGAACATGATCTCTAGAAGTTGATGACACAGGATGATGTGAATGGGAAGACCACTCTTCTAAGATCTGAGGAATATCAAGACAATTTCAAAGAAGATGGTCTCTCGCACAAAGTTTGCATGGATATCGAACTTTGTGAGGCTTGATGGATGATTTCTCATCAGATGTTGCATTCAAAGCAATGGTTTCTTGGTTGCTCCTTTGATGAATTTGCTTCTTCTTCTTCTTCTTCTTCCCTTTCTTCTTCTTCTTAGCCACTTGGTTACTAGTACCAATACTTTCACCAGGAAGAGAGGAAGAAGGGGAGGAAGAAGGAAAAGGGTCAACTTTAGGATCAACTAGAGGTTGATTTTGTCCAGTTGGAGGAGTACTTGATTGCGAAGAAATCATGACATTTTGAACCAAGGAGGTTGAAAACAACCATACTGGCAAGCCAATGGTAAATCCCGAAATGGACAATGTAGCCATTTAAGGAGCACCAATATTTCCGAAAGAAGGAAAAGGACTATGATTCCCATCAAAAGGAATTCCTTGATTGGTGGACTTCGGATTTGTTGCCATATGTTTCAACCTAAGATCAAGTAACGAGTGGGCACATAGGATGTTATCCGTGGTCAATTAATTTATTTTAATCAAAGTAACATAACAAAAACAAAAGAGGGATGATCTAGGCAAAAGGATTACCAAGTAACTATGAACTGCAAAATACCTCCTGGCGAACCAAGAAGTACGAGCAGGAAATCTCCCCAAATGTTGTGTTCGGTGTATCACAGTGTATAAGGTGGCCAACTCGGTTACCTAAGGATGGATAGAAACCTAGAGTTGTCCTCCCATATATACCCGAAGGTACATGGAGGCCTAGTTCGTATAAGCGTCGTCTAATCCAAAACCACACAGTGATAACATTCCCATATACTTTACATACTATAACACTGCCCTATATAGTCGAAGGTACATGGATGAGCTACGATATACTCACGTACGTGGAATGAGGTATCACACTCGGGATGTATTGTAGACAAGTTAGCAACAACTGCTTTGTTTTATGATGCCGGAACATGTCTCTAGCCTAGACCTCTAAATGTTTTTCGTTAGGTGACAATGCTCCATTAGGTAAATTTAGATAAATTTTAAGTTGATCTTTTTTAGAATTTACCTTTCAAGGTTCACCACGTGATGTATGTTTGCAATTCCTAAAATGCAACTAAAATGATAAGCATTCTTTCCATCCAATTTAACAATGAAAATCTTTAGCTAGTAGGGATAGAGCAATCAGAACTTTGACAAAGAGAAAAGAGCACAACTAATGAAATTTCCATAGCTATTCCTTTCAAGCATTCACAAACTTTAATATGCACAATGCATGTTTTTCTTTTCAAATCCCTTAATTTTATGATGAACAAAAAGGAAATATACACAATCGATCAAAAATTTCTTTTCATAAAAAATGACGATTTTGCGACAATTTCTTTTCAAGGGAAGGAAGAATTATGACACTTTCGATTTCAAAGAAATGAGGAATTATGACACTTTCGATGAAAAGACAAACCATATGCACAAATAAATCAATTGAGCTTTTATGAATTAAGACTTTACGACAATTCACTTTTCGAAGGAAAAGACGACTTTATGACACTTTCTTTGGACAAAGATCAATCGACCAAAAACTAACTTTGACTATAGACTAATAATGACAAAGAAAGCATTAATCAATCTAATCAAAGTAGGGTTGGCTAAGGATATGAAAACCTATTTTCTGAGACATGACATCATTGACATTCAGAAATCATTCAAATAGGAGAAAATTGGCTCAAAAACTTTAGCTCTTAGATGGGAAACTAAATCTCAAGGGATTAGCACATGCAACAGTTAGAGATAGTGTGCTGAATCGCACTGGATCTATGCAATAAGTGCACTACAGTGCACTATGTCCTTCATTGGACTGCATTGGTGATAGTAAGCCATTCTGAAGGTGATATTGACATGGTTTCGTCTCAATTTTCAATAAAATAAGACTGAAATTGAATCAACGACCATAAGTACAATATGTAGAAATGTCTTAAGAGGTTGATAAGCTACTAAGATGGATGAATTCTCCACAGTGGAGTCGCCAATTTGTTTAGGGAATATTTAGTGTTCTTGGACAAATGCCTAAACCTCTAGACTTAGTAGTAGGTCTCGAAACAACAGACAAAGTAATCTCTACCTTTTCTATAATCAATAGATAAAATAAGAGAGAAGAGAAACCTACTTGTAGTTGTTACACTAAAAAATGTCACCATGGCTATTTACAGTTAGTATGGCTCTATCAACAGTCATGCTATCCTCCTGGGCAAGTCTTAAGCCTCTGCTCTCCATGTCAAACTCCAAAAAGAGAGAAAGTCTTTGTAAATGTGTTTATCTCTGGGTACGCATATTCTCTCGGCCTTACCTGCGTATACACACCTAATGTTCATAAAAGCTGCGTACTTGTACGCTCTGTATGTAAAGGGGCAGGTGCGTACCCCTATAAAGGTCAAAAGGCGCAAGTTTCACTCCAAAAAAGTTACTTGTGGTCATTTCTAGAGGCTTCTAGAAGTATGTTTGACGTGTATGAAGCGCCTCCAGATGGTTCATGTATCCCTACCAAAGAGGAACTTATCCCATCAATAAGGGAGCTATCCCATCCAAAGAGGGGATTATCCCATTGATGGTGGACATGATTAACTTCCTCTTGAGCACTATAAATACAGGCATTGGGCCAAAAGGAGGAGAGGTTGAAAGCTAAACATTTCTAAGGGTAGATGCTGCTGGAATTAGGACTCCCATTTAGAAGCTTGTGAGGAGAGATTGCCATCTTTGCTTGTTCTATTTGGAAGTGGGTGAGCTTTGTCAAAGTAAAGGAGAACTCTTGATGGACCCTGGGAGGGACTTGCACAACGCCAAGGCTCAGGTTGTAACTGTTCCTTTTGTTTCCTATTAATGCAAATGAGTCCATTCTTCTCAATAACTTGTTATTTATGAGTTGTTTCATGTACTCCTTGGTCTATGTGTTAAATATGTTTTATTTTATGAGATTATCAAGTGCTATTTAATCGTTTGATTGTTAGTGAATGCAGGTTTTGAAGTGAAGGAGGAGCTCATCCGGATCAGCGAGGCTGGACTGCTACAACAGCGTTGGACCACAGGTAGGATCTAAACACTTGATTTCTCGTATAGTATATGCATGTTTAGAGAAGGATTGCTCTTGTTTGTCTTGTTTGTCACTAGAGAGTCTTAGGCTCCTAGGGAGGTTGGTTGTGTCCACACTATCGACTCTTTCCGCCTGACAAAATGGTGACTCCGCTGGATAAGTGTACAAATGGGTACACTTATCAACAACCTCAACAATCCCAGTATGGTCCGGTTGATACTGGTAAACCGACTGCTGGACAGCTTGCCCATATTGGTACTGTCCCTGGTACGGTTGATGAACAAATTGAGGTTGAGTAGTGACAACCGTACTTATACCAGGCTGACCTATAGGCATCTGGACCGTGGTTTGAATCGTAGATCCAGACAACGGTAAAGATGTCTGAGGAGTGGTTGCAGAGACAGTAGAAACTGGAGCTGTCGATACTCCAGAAGTAAATGTGGCAGATGTTGCGGTAGTTGCAGCAGCCGTTTGAGATGGAGTACTAGGAGCAATTTGCGGCTGAGTAACTACCGAAGTTACAAAAGTTTGAACATTTGACTGGACAGGTTGCGGTTGCTGGGGTGGACCAGAAACTACGGGTTGTCCAGTTTCAGGTACCAACTGTATACTTGGTTGCAACACCTGTTGACCCTCTGACGGATCCCACACTATCATTCCAGGGTATTGACCCGTAACAGATTGAGGATACTGGGATCCATAACCAGATTGAGGATAGGATTGATAACTGAAAGGCACGGTTCCAATACCTTGAACATATGACTGACCTTGAGGTGGTTGATAAGCTTGACTAGAGTATTGACCTTGAGGTTGATAACCTTGGGGTAAATACTGATACTGGGGTTGACCTTGACCTTGAGGTTGATACCCTTGAGGTTGATACCCTTGGAGTTGATACCCTTGAGGTAAATATTGATACTGAGGTTGACCCTGGGGTACATATTGAGGCTGGGGTTGACCTTGAGGCATGTATTGCACCATAGGTACATACTGACTTTGAGGCTGCCCCCCAGACACAATTTGTGTACCTTGAGGTTGCCCCCCAGGTGTTAACTGAGGCTGCCCCCCAGGCGGTAATTGACCACCTTGAGGTTGAGAAACGGGAACTGAACCTGACATCATGTAAATGTCCCCTACACCCAACGATTTATTACCATTGTTTCCAGCTAATAACCCATGATCGACGGGTTGAGGAGATGCCCCTGCAAAGATACCAGAAAGTGACTGATACCCGGTGGGAACAGAAGGACCGCTGTGTAAGAAAGATTCAGGAGATTGAGTGAACACGGATGACTGACCAGACATATTTATAGGATTATAAATACCTCCAGGTGGAAAAGGAGTACGAGGTGTAGAAAAACCTATCCCTGAGTTGTCTAAATAATTGGTTAACGAAAGGTACCAAGTAGTACTTCTAGGAGGAATGTAAAAGATAGATTCACGCTCCCTGAGCTCAATAGTAAGTTGATCTTCAAGGTTAGAGACGCCTATTTCTTCCTCTGGAGCAATTTCTTCAATAGCAATCAAACCAGTAGGAAGATTTTCGGTGATAACTCGTTCTACTCTTGGTGAATCTGGAACACTAGAAGTTGGAGTAACAGGTTCAGATATTTCAGGTTCTTCGCCTATATCACTAGTAGATGAAAAACTACCAGCAAGCTCGGAAACTGTAACAGCTTCGGGATTATAACCTGTCTCTAGACTTTGGTAATCTGGATGGACTACCAAGGAAGATTCTCCTTCTTCAGGTGAACCTACTCTACTGCCACTAGGAGGAGTTACAAGGACCTTCAATCCTTCGTACTGACCCGGGACGTCTTCAGGAGATCCACCCCGCGATCTACGGAGTTTCCTCAACAAATCTGTTCCGATAACAATCTCAGGTGACTTGCCCCGAAGTCTACGGGACTGTCTCGGTAATTCCACCACAGCTAAAAACTTTTAACTATTACACACGAAAACAAAGTAAAATCTCAAATCAAACCACCTAAAGTCACTAAAGAACCAAACAAATTTGAATCACATGCCTAAAGAATCTAGGGCGTCAAACCAAGCACAAACAGTAGCCTTCCAGACCGAAAACACTAGTTGGAGATGAAACCCAACATCGCCGGATTCAGTACAGAAGTGGCGGGTGGAACAGTTACCCCGGCAACCTGCTTAATGAATAGACCGGCACAAGTTCCTCCACTTTAACCGTCTCGAGTGAAGTGAACCCCCCGGAAAATCCAAGTGAGTCTAGCCGACGTCTGCTCCAGGTACAGTGGGATCTTCCCTCCACCGTCACCTCGATAGAATCCTAAAGATACTGGTCACTAAGGTTACCAACCGCAACAAATGCACTTGGGGGAACAGTCTACACTCTGACAGCACGCAAGGGCAGAGTATCAAGCTCAATCCCCTTGCCGGTTCCTTGACAATAATCCAAGGTTTACCGACAAGTGACCCCTGGCTCCTCGACAATGGTTAATCCGAGGTTTACCGTTTGTAATATGTGCGTGTCTGGCGTCGTTCCCAACGAGGGAGGATTGATCCCCTCACTGGTTCGGACACGAGCTCGTGCTTCTCCTTTAAGAGGAGCTTTCCCAGAGTACAAATGAGACAATTGGATTTATTCTATCACAAGATAAGCTACTTGTTTGGTTTTGTTGTCTTGGAGAGTTAATTACTCTCCTACTCCAAGAAACTATCCTGATCTAAATTGGTGTTTCAGAGCCATAGTAAATAAAAGTTACTATGTTGATTTTACTTTAAGCGTTAATTTTATGGTTTTTCTTAAAGACAAAAGGTAGCGGAAATGAAACCAATGGTGTGTAGACTCGACTCAAACCACTACAAAGATGCACCTAAGATGATTTACGCTACTTTTCTCTTTCAATGAAACTCCTAACTAAGAGAGTTGGAAAATGCAAATTTTATAGAAAACAACTTTCTTAGTAAAGACAATCAAAGAAACAATTCTCTTTATCTTTCCAAGAATACAAACATGACCACTCCTCACGTGCACGAAAAATTATTTTTCTTTCAAAATACCCCAAAGCTACTTGAAACAAAACTTTTCAAAGGAGGTTTTTGTATTTTTCTTATTTAATAAAGCATATAAATCTATTTTAACGAAAATCAATCTCAAAATCTATAAAAGCTATGAAAAATTGACTCACAAGCAAATCGAAAAAGAAATTTACTCTAAAGCAAACCTAACGAGGCAAAAGCCTACAAGGATGATTCTAGGTTGTTTTACTTGACCAAAATCAAGCCAAGGACCAGCTAATGCAGAATCAAAAGACCAGTCAAAACAAAACTCAAATCTTTTTGTTCTTTTTGTAAAATGGAATTCAATACTCAATCAACAAGCACTTCGAAATTCGCCAAAGAGACAACTCAAAGGTAAGTTGCTCTCATAGGTAGACTTTATGACAGGTCTGACTCCTAAGAAGGCTGACAAAACCAGAGAGATCTAAGGCTTGACAACTTCTACCGCCAAAGTCACTACAGGACCTACTCAAAAATCAAACCCTAGGGCTTAAACTTCTATGAAATCCACTAAAACACTCAATGCTATCGAAACAAGTTTAGGTGAAAATCTTTGACAGGAGACTAATGGATCTGGGCAGTAAAAACTAAGAAAAAGCAAAATCTAAGAGGCAAAATGCAAAAAATGGAAATTTCTTAATTTTTAGCAGGGTATGCTAGCAACCCGTTAAGACAGGTGCGGGCCCGCTCTGTGCACACAGCAATAGTGCGTACAGGTACGCACTGTGCAATACTCAGAGGGTGCGTACTACTGAAAAAACCAAGAAAAACTAAATTCAATCTAACCCTAAGCTAACCCACCCAAATACAAAGTCACAAAGCCAAAAACCAGAAAATAAATGACTTTTCTCATACCAAAGTTGCATACAAAGGAAAAAACTTTCTCATCAATGGATTCCCCAGTGGAGTCGCCATTTTGTCAGGCGGAAAGAGTCGATAGTGCGAACACAACCAACCTCCCTAGGAGCCTAAGACTCTCTAGTGACAAACAAGACAAACAAGAGCAATCCTTCTCTAAACATGCATTTACTATACGAGAAATCAAGTGTTTAGATCCTACCTGTAGTCCAACGCTGTTGTAGTAGTCCAGCCTCGCTGATTCGGCTGAGCTCCTCCTTCACTTCGAAACCTGCATTCACTAACAATCAAACGATTAAATAGCACTTGATAATCTCATAAAATAAAACATATTTAACACATAGACCAAGGAGTACATGAAACAACTCAGAAATAACAAGTTATTGAGAAGAATGGACTCATTTGCATTAATAGGAAACAAAAGGAACAATTACAACCTGAGCCTTGGTGTTGTGCAAGTCCCTCCCAGGTCCATCAAGAGTTCTCCTTTACTTTGACAAAGCTCACCCACTTCCAAATAGAACAAGCAAAGATGGTAATCTCTCCTCACAAGCTTCTAAATGGGAGTCCTAATTCCAGCAGCATCTACCCTTAGAAATGTTTAGCTTTCAACCTCCCCTCCTTCTGGCCCAATGCCTGTATTTATAGTGCTCAAGAGGAAGTTAATCAGGTCCACCATCAATGGGATAATCCCCTCTTTGGATGGGATAGCTCCCTTATTGATGGGATAAGTTCCTCTTTGGTAGGGATACATGAACCATCTGGAGGCGCTTCATACACGTCAAACATACTTCTATAAGCCTCTAGAAATGACCACAAGTAACGTTTTTGGAGTGAAACTTGCACCTTTTGACCTTTACAGGGTACGCACTTGCCCCTTTACATACAGAGCGTACAAGTACGCAGCTTTTATGAGCATTAGGTGCGTATACGCAGGTAAGGCTGAGAGAATCTACATACCCAGAGATAAACACATTTACAAAGACTTTCTCTCTTTTTGGAGTTTGACATGGAGAGCAGAGGCTTAAGACTTGCCCAGGAGGATAGCATGACTGTTGATAGAGCCATACTAACTGTAAATAGCCATGGTGACATTTTTTAGTGTAACAGTAGTTTTCGCTAGCTCCTTGTCTCCCTTGACCGATCTTGCCACTCCTTTTCGTACTATTCTAGTTGAAAGGTACTTGCACAAACATAGAGACAAAAACCCATCAAGGCAAATGATAATGATCTATTGCTTATAAATAACATGGAATCGAGAACATGATATATGTATGAAAGCACTAACATATAACACAAGCATAAGGAAAACGTTTTGAAAAATTTATTGATAAGAGGAAAGATTACAACCCATATGTGCTCGATCCAGTGACTCTCTTCCAGTTCAATCCCTCTTCACCTCGCGACAAGCAAGACACTTCAACACTATTACAATACTTGTAATCAATTCTAATCGCATATCACCAACATCCCCCTACAACTCAATCTTTTCTAGCCCCCTGATCTCTTAGATGACTGATCTTTTTATAGGTGAATAAAGGAGGTTATGCCATCAATGGTGATAATGAATGCCTTTCTAAATTTAGAAATTAGTTCCATGGAAGAAGGGATAGGGGATTGAAGTTTCCTAACTCCCTTCCTCATCCAAATGCGAACTCAAAGGAGTAGGTGGCATTGAGAAACTTCTAGAGGCTTCCAAAGGATAAAGAATCTTCAAACCCTCACAAAAGTTCACTCAAATTCGCCCAGCTCAGGCCAAAGAGGGACCAAATGCATTGCATAGCGCCTTGTCAGTGTATGGTTTGCATTGCAACGTACCCTAATGAAGGCCTACTTGCGCTAATCTTCTTAGAGGTAGTTTTTGGTTGTTTTCAGTGATGGAACTTCTTAGGAAGAGAGGCATTCTAATGACTAACTTCTTTAGGGCATGTAACAATTGCACTAGGGTTTGATGGGCCCTAATAATATCGATCTGTAAGTTGGGGTTGATGTGACCAAATGGACCTGTAACACAAGGCCTTTGAAGTTAGCCAACTGATCAAAGAAAAGGATCTGATGATCACCCAACTTGAAGTGCAAACAACAGTGGAACAATAGAAAATCAGTCAGCTTAAGCAATGGCTAGTAGAGAAAAAATAATAGAATGAGCAACTAAAAGAATAGTTAAATCTGGAGAAACAAAATATCGATTAGCAGGCTCTCCAGAAACAACAAAAGTTGTTTGAAGAAATCAGCAAGCTTCAAGTGGCACTTCAATAGGAAAAGAAGGCCAAATAAGAACAAATCGCACAACTGCAATTATAGGTAGAGAAATTTAAAGGTTATTTGAAGATTGATGAATTCAAGATAGAATGCCTGGAAGTGACTAAAGCCTTATCTCAGCAACTGAATTTCCTTTGCCATAAAATATCATTGGTTGACCCATTGTGCATCATCACTACATCACTCATTGAACAGGCAGTTGACACCAGGTTATAATTTGAAAACACATATGATAAGATCACAAGATTTCTCTCTTGGCAAAGTAGAGAAGAAGGCATGACTACTAATCTATCGAGAATCCAAGAATCACACAAAGAAGTCTTGTTTTCGGAGTGGGAATCACAGTTAATAAAGGTCGAAAGAGCTACTTATAGAGCCAGGGCTACAATGAACAGTGTGATCGAGTTGGTAAATGACAGCTTATATGGATCTAACCTGATCTCCGATTGCTCCCTAGAAAAGCTCCCGAAGGCAAAAGTGCTAGAAAATCAATGGAGACAAGATTTGGCCAACAGAGAAGAATAAATCAGCAAAGTGCAAAACTTGACTTGGGATGCATTTTGGTTCTTCCTAGTCAAGCCGCACGGCCAGAAGATGGCGACCAAATTCCTTGCTGATGTTGTCAATCGCATGGTTCCTGAGCTTTCAGATGCCACATACACATGTCAACTACATTCCAAGCTGAGTCATCCTCCAGAAATTCAGGAAATGCTCTCAATTTGTCAGCTGCGAGTGTAAGAGAAGAAGTAGATACAATGAATTAGTTCAAAGGCTATCACAGTGTTATTTTCATAAATCAAATCCTGGATTTTCATGTTTGCAGTTTCAATAGCTCATAGTGATTTTTATTGACAGTTAGTTTTTATTTTATTATTTAAACCCTTTTATGTCTTTTAAGAAAGGGTCCTCAATTTGTATAAAACTTGACTTGAGAAGTTACACTTTTGTACTTATGAATATATTTTTATCAGTAGTGGATCAAGGTTATACATTTTCGTGAAGAAAAATTTTCAAGACCTGCACTTTTGTATCTCCTGTAAGTTTTATCAAATAAGAAAGTGGAATTGGAGTGTTATTTACATTAGAAAGACTCAAATGCATGCAATATTTCTATCATTGTTCTTTTGTCTTGTTTCCTTATGTGATGAAGCATTCCTTTTAAAAGTTGTTATTATTGATATATATATGCTCTTCAAACAATTCTTTGTCATGTCATTTTTGAAGATCTAGAATTGTTATACTTTAAAGATATATGTCAGTGATATACATTGTTATGAATCTGATATGTTTTTATAATTACTTTGTTTAATTTCTTAAACAAAGTAATCATTATATATGAATGCATCTTTCTATCGATCAATAATTCATCTATATGATTATTTGTCTGTTAGGAATAATCAGAAATCACATTGTTAATATAGTACCCTGGTTAGATAAGTATATTTTTATATTTTTGAGTTATAGGTTAAAGCACTTATCATCTTTATTATACATTATAAAACAATCATCCATCAAACTATTCATTACATGGGAAACTGGTCCCATAATATCTAGTCGGAGCCACCATACCAAATGGAAAAGGAGTTGTACTAAGGTCCGGACCAGGTGGTTATCCTGAATGTTGGTGCTAGGATTTTAGAGGCATCAACATAACCTAAGCTTGAACCAAAATAGGGGAACAATATATCTACTTTGTGAAAGAACGTTTTCTCCTATTTGGTACATCACTTTTCAGCTTTATTGAAAGAACCTTGGACATTGCATGTTGTTGTAGGTTACCATCCCATGATTGCAAAATCTTAATCCAAAATCCATCATGTATAATTTTGTCCACATGAATAAATGTTCTTGGAGTCAAACATGGAGATAATTCATTTTTTTTATTTTTTTTTATCATTGATGAATATCGTTAGCTAGCATGAGACAACTCATAATAAAAAAAAATGAGTGTTTAGATTCCATAGAACATTATGGTGGGTGTAGAGCTATAACTAGGGTCTCTCACACCACCAATTATTCCACATTATTAAATCAATCCGGGATCGTTTTGTTCTTGCAAGGAGTAACTCAATCCGAGGCTGTTCTGTCCAAGTAGTGCTCGGTAGTATAGCGTTCTAATAACTTGAAAGGAAACAAACACTAAGCTGTAACTAAACCAATGCAGGGAATGAAATCACACAAGGCAAATGATCAGTCAAGGGTACGGAACCAATAACCCTTCCCTTTAGAAACTGATAAGGAAAGAAAACCAAAGCATGGGCTTATAGGTCAGGGAGCTAGGCAGCGTCTTGCTGGGCTCATGACAGCCTTAGGCCTGCTATCACGCAAAAGCAATAAAGGCAGATTGGCGAAGGTAAACTGGAACAGCAATTCTTAAAATGGAACAGCAGTAAAGAAATGGAACAGCAGTAATGAAATGGAACAACAAACTATCATAAACAGGAAACGTCAATCATATAAAATGGAACAGCAAACCCAAATGGAACAGCAACCCAAATGGAACAGCAAATCCAAATGGAACAGCAAACCCAAAAGGAACAGCAAATCCAAATGGAACAGCAACTCCAAATGGAACAGCAAACCCCGAAGTATGTACACGGTCTATACTACTGCAGCGATCCGAGAGTAATGTGTGATGTGACTGTGTTTCTGAACAAGATAATATTATCTTCAAGCCTCACAAATACTTATTTCATATGAATCCAATAATGATAACATTCATACCAATAACTTGCTGTAGAAATGGATGCAATTCTAATAGATTCAGTTTGTGTAATACAGAGACGTGAATTAAAGAACTTATTCAGATTCAAATATTAATTAAGAAACATAGTCTATCAGAGCAAAGAGATATCGGATTACTGTAATGAAAGAAATATGCAAACCACACAAATCACCGTATGATACAACAGCGAGTGACCGTCGGAGCTGGGCCCTTGGCTACGATGGTACACTGCTTAGAGTTACTTCAGATGTAGAAACGAAGTGAACACCAAATCCTTTATATTGATTGCATTAACAAAAGTGTACAAAATCAGATCTTACAAAAGCTCAGTGATCAAAATCGTTCTGAGTTTTTAATTATAATAACAGTCGTCCCCCCACGCTCGGTGGCGTGGTACCTTTATATAACAGAAATGATGGAGATGTCTAGATACAAAAGATAAACTTAAAGCAGCGATCCCTCAGGATCGAAGATCCTGAGGGATTCGCTATTCGTTCGGGTCTCCTCTTTCCTTCTTGCGTTCTCCGTCACGATATCCTGTGTCCTTTTCCTGGATTATTCAGCTCCAATTTTGCTTGATCTTGTCCGCATCCAGTTCCCTGTCGACGGGGCAGCAGTTACTTTCCTTGCGCTTCTCGTTTTTACTCGATAATCCCCTATTTCCGCGTCCTTCTGCATAGAAAACATCGATTATTAGTAATTGGGCTTCGTTTGCCCATTTTCACACAATTTACCAAAACCCTTATGTTTTTAGGCTCAATATGCAGAAAAGATTAGAAATAGTATTGAAAAACCACTAGATTACTTATCAAAAAGCATACCTTCCAGGTGCTCTACACACCCCCCTGCTTACCCTGTTTCATGTCCTCATGAAAACGTTGTAATTGACATGCAGGGCTGTGAGAGAGTAGGCTGGAGAAGGGATCTCTCGAAGAGGCCGACAACCATGATTAGCAACTAGATAGTCAAAGAACTGGTCTAACTGATCTGCAGGCATCTCATATAGAGCCTGATATCCAGGTGCAGGATGCCAAACAATTGGGCTGCGAAACCGATACCCCAACCAAAATGGGCCTGCTCGCAGAATCCGTTCCCCATAGAGACTCAATCGACTGGTAGCCAATTCAAAATTCTCGAAGTTAAAGGGTTCCCTGAGCTGGATGTTTGGGTTAGAGGTTCGGTATCGAAACTTTGCAGCATGGAAGGCCTGGTCTTTAATAGTCAGGAAATACTCTAGACCATTTCGGATCAAGTCTTCATGCATGGGACCTAATATCTTCATGACACCTGGGATCCTCATCATACTCCTATGCTCTCTCCATAATGCTGCTGGGTCCCTAGGTTCAGCTCGTACCCGAAGGTCTAAACTATTTTCTTGCCTCTGAAAGATGTTGTAAGCTTTAAACCATTTTAACTGATTCACCCCAAATGAGATAAAGGCTTGAAATTGTATATCGCCAACGAAAGGGCCAGGATTCAAATCAGTTTCCTGGTCTAAGACAAGGTTGTGCAAGTAGAATTCACATAACAATCTTTGAACTTTAACTCCACAGTGCTTGCAGCAATCTATAAAATCATTAACAGTGTTGATATGGATGGGTGCTCCTGCCCTAACAGCTTTTATTTTTAATCTCAAATAACGTTCAAGCAAAAACAAAGCATAATTTTTAGCAGGGGCTCTACAAGTCAAAACATCAGTATACAAGGAACACAAGGTGTCCATCTGCTTAACAACACTATCTAGTCGACGAGTTACCTTAGCAACCTTTTCCTGCTCCTTCTGCCATCCTTCAAAGGCCTGGCTTTCAGACTGACTGATGTTTCGAAGTTGCTGTTGAAGCTCCTCATATCTTTCCTTGGGGACCGTCTGTTCTCGCAACTGCTCGGCCTCCTGCTGGGCTTCCTTCATCATTTTATGCAAGGTCCTGGTTTTCGGGTCTTTCTTCCAGGCAGCCGTAGAAGCTGGAAGTTTAACCTGGACCTTCCTATTGCGTTGTTTCGAATTTAGGACCCGAATTACACCCGAGGGGGGTGTTTCCGTTTGAACCTCTTTGCTATCCGTCTCCTTTTTGATGCGAACAAAGGGTTGGTGTGGTCCTCCTACCACCGGAGCCTCTTGCTGTTCCATTGGAATGTCCATTCGTTCCTCCGGGCCAGATGGAACAGCAGTTTCTATTGGAACAGCACCCTGTTCCTCATTAACATTCGGAACAGCGGACTGTTCCTCAACAGTAGGTCTCCTGATGGGGTTTCGTCCTTCAAAACGAACCCTAACCCTCGGGGTTCTTGCTGCCGTGGTCCTTTTCTTTTGCCTTGCATTTTTTTGTATTCTCAGACTGGCTTTCAACATTCTGATTTGTTGCCGAAGTCTGGCTATCGTGCCCAGCATCCTCTGGTGCTTCTTCTTCAATTTTGCAATTTCCCTAGCCTCGGCAGAGGGTTTGGCCTTTAATTTTACTCCTTCTTCCTCTCCCGGAACATCTTCCGGTGCCCTGGGGACAGATTGTCCCGAATTGATGTCTTCTGCTTCATTACCGGGCAGGTTTTCTTCCCCTGCTTCTTCTGCATGCCCTTCTTCATGTAACTCTTCTTCTGCGGGACCATCAGGGATGCCTCCTGGACTGGAGGCTTGGCCATATTCTCCCATGTTGGCCAGAACTGCTGCCAATTCCTCTTCTCCTGGATGGTCTTGCAACGGGCTACCCATAGATTGTGCATTTTCTTCCTCAATTCCTTCTCCTGGCTGGTTAGTTCCAGCCTCTAATTGCTCAACATTTCCTTCGGGTAATTCACCTTCCTCTTCCGAAGGTTCGTCCTCGATTTCGATTGGTTGGGTCGCAGTTTTCTGAATCTTTTCCAACCTTCCCCTTATTCGAACCAATCGAGCTGACTTCCTGGGTCTTTCAGGCAGGTTGGGAGTGCCAACAGGTTCTCTAGGTTCCTCTGGTCGTTCCGGCGTATCGGAGGATCGCTTCCGTTTCGACACAGCCTGTTTTTCTGCCGCTGACTTCTTACGTTTCTCTGATTGTTCCGGCGTGCTAGAGGACTGCTTTCGTTTTGAAACAGCCTGCTTTTCTGCTGTTGGCTCCTTGTGTTCTTCTGAACGTTCCAGTGTGCTGGAGGTTCGAGGTAAAGCCAGTCCCATTTTGACTGTTTCAACCAATTCCTCCCAAGTGTCTTGTTGTTGGGCAAGACTGTGGCTTATTATTAGCCGAATCAGTCCGTGGTGGCTAACAACTGTCTCTGTGTGCTGAGCTTTCTTCAAACTTCGGGCCGCATCATGTAATAATGAATTTAAAAAGGCAGGGAGATTTACAGAGCATTTTCCCTTCAGAACAGCTAGAAGTTTTAAGTGACGAGCCCTTACCACATCTTTCCTCCCCTCGCAGGTGATATAGCTCTGCACTATTTTCGCCAGCTCGGTCCAGGGTTCCCCCAGTGTCGTCGGCAAAACTCCTTTCCCTTTGATTGTCAGACTTTGGCCTTCGCTTTGGAAAATTTCCATTGCTTTCTACAGTCTTTCCTTCTTCAGCTCCCATCTGGGTCCAACAGCTGGTAATCCTGAGATTTCTGCAATGATGTCCTCCGTGACTTCTATCCGCTTTCCTCCGACTATAGAGTGGTTTTCCTGCAGATTTTGCAGGAATTCCAACGCTACAGCCTCGTTCGATTCTTGCAGGCGGTTGAAGTAATTCAATCATCCTGCATTTTCCAGAATTTCGCGGGCAGCATCAGACGCGATTAGCTTGTGCGGTTCACTTCGGATTGTTTTCCCACCCATAGCTTACTCTCAGAAATGAACTCGGGAATGGAACAACAACTGTCTGCAGTATTTACCGAACAGAGAGGATACTCGATGCTATTTTAGGAAGGATTTTTGCAGAGCATGCATCAAAGAGAAAGATCGTGGGTGGCAGTCCGTAGAATGAGATCATCATACCGTTAAATCGTGTTGTTATTTTGCCTGAATGATGTGCAGCCACGTAACCATTGGAGTAATGAGGTCACCTCCCCCCCCGCGATCTGATAGGCTACCCCCAGCCGTCAAAGAGAGGAGCAGCAGCCAGTCGGGAGTCAAATCATAAGGTACAGCAGGTGGAAATTATGCCATGTTGTAAAAAGACAGTGAAGTACCGAAATCGAGGCAGAAAAATGGATCGCTTTTAAGATAAGCCAGTGTGATATAATGAGGAACCGAGGGTTGGACGTCTGTCAACCGTACGAAGTCTCCAGTAGTCATTGTCAATTCCGTTGCCATGATTGGTGATAATACTCATGCGATAATTATATCAGGGTGTGACATATGATACATGCAAAGGAAATAAAAGACAAACAGACTTAATATCATACCTGTTGGTGTAAATATTACGACTCCAATGCCATTAACAGAGCTCTGCTGCCAACAGGTGTTCATAACCTTGGCAAAGTTGTTTATCTCACCCTCCGGAACCATTATCCTTTGTGTATGTACTGTAGAGTGCTTCGTCAAAATGCAGGCCATTATGCTGGCTTGGTGACCAGATAACCATAATGCCATTCACAAGGTAGGCACGAAACGTGGTCAGGCCGGCTCGTGATGAGACCTCCTGTTCCAAGGTTTGCTTGTTATTTTTCCTTTGGACCATATCCCTGGTGTGGTGGTCGTAATGGGAATGCCACTTCGCTTCCATCCTTATGATCATGGTAGGCTGGCTCTGAATGAGACCCCCTATCCTGCTTTTGACGATTTCATATCCTTATTTTTATTTTTTCTTTTGTTCTTCTTTTGCAGCACACTTCTTTTTCTTTGTTCAATTACACATAAGGGTGGCTCCGCACTCCTTAAGAGCGGGGAATGGTGGAAGAAGTCTTACAATCCCAACAGACAGATATAAATGTTTGCTCATATTCCTCAATGATGATCAAGGAAGTTTTTAGGGAAATCGACATGATAAAAATTGCCAAACCATGGTTCGGGAACAAGATAATGACAGTAAAGACGAAAGTTAGTGTCGCTCCTCTTCTCTTCTTATATCTGCTGACTGTTAAAACAATAGCGATTTATGATATGCAGGTTTCGGTATAACATGCTTTTATGTTCATTGCATAATGTCATTGCTATATCTAAAGGATTTAGGAGAGCATAATCGCAAGACGTCCAAATAGATGGTGTCTTCTCTATACTGAGCATGTGGATGATTCGTCTTACGGAAAATAGCGGAATTAACGACATTCTGCATCTTGAAAAAAAAGGAATATGCGAGTGCTGTTCCTTTTTGCAAAGGAACAGCAAAGCACAAAGAGTGCTGTTCCTTTTCGCAAAGGAACAGCAAAAATCCACACAGGCTGTTCCTTTTCGCAAAGGAACAACAAAAATCCACACAGGCTGTTCCTTTTTGCAAGGGAACAGCAAAAATCCACACGGGCTGTTCCTTTTTGCAAAGGAACAGCAAAGCTGTTCCTTTTCGCAAAGGAACAGCAAAAATCCACACGGGCTGTTCCTTTTCGCAAAGGAACAGCAAAAATCCACACGGGCTGTTCCTTTTCGCAAAGGAACAGCAAAAATCCACACGGGCTGTTCCTTTTCGCAAAGGAACAGCAAAGCCCAAAAAGTGCTGTTCCTTTTCGTAAAGGAACAGCAAAAACCAAAAGTGTTGTTCCTTTTCGCAAAGGAACAACAGAACCAAAAAGTGTTGTTCCTTTTCGCAAAGGAACAGCAGAACCAAAAAGTGCTGTTCCTTTTCGCAAAGGAACAGCAAAAATTCCAAAACGCCAAAGTGCTGTTCCTTTTTGCAAAGGAACAACAAAAATTCGAAAACACAAACGTGCTGTTCCTTTTCGCAAAGGAACAGCAAAAATTCCAAAAGACAAACGTGCTGTTCCTTTTCGCAAAGGAACGACAAAATAAAAAGTGTTGTTCCTTTTCGCAAAGGAACAGCAAAGCAAAAAGTGTTGTTCCTTTTCGCAAAGGAACAGCAAAAACAACAAGTGCTGTTCCTTTTTACAAAGGAACAACAAAACACCAAAAGTGTTGTTCCTTTTTAAAAAGGAACAGCAAAATCAAACGGGTGCTGTTCCTTTTAAAAAGGAACAGCAAAATCAAACCAGTGCTGTGCGAAATAAGGTAACCAAAATACTGCAAACAAAAGATGAAAAGAACATATGTACAGGATGTTATGTACAAATTACGAAAAACAAATTGCTTAAGTTATGGGTGAGGAAGATTTCACTTCCTCTCCTAGGATCTCCAAATCAGTATCTTGCTGAAGCTGCTGACAAAAGGATTCCTGAGTAAGGGGTCTTCGATAGAGACGAACTCGGTGGCCATTTACTTTAAACGTATGTCCAGAACCATCAATCGTGGTCAGAGTGAGGGTCCCATTGTCGTGCACCTTCTGGATCTCATATGGTCCTAGCCAGCGAGTCTGGAGTTTCCCCGGGAAGTCCTGGAACCGAGAATCGTATAACAGAGCCCAGTCTCCTTCATGGAAGACTTTATTCTTTATAAGTGCATCGTGCCACTTAGCTCGCTACTGTTGGATTAATGCTGTGTTTTGTAATGCAGAGAGCCTAACCTCATCCAATTCGTTGATTTGTCGTAGTCGATTGATCTGTGCCTCATTCAGATCTAGGCCGACCTCTTGTGCAGTTCGTAGTGTTTGGATCTCAAATTCGATAGGAAAAATTGGTTGTTTCCCAAACACCAATTGATAAGGTGAATAGCCTGTCGTACTTCTCCATGTGGTTCTATAAGCCCACAGAGCTTCAGGTAGCCGAGCAGCCCAATCACGCCTGTGTGATGCGATGGTCTTTGTTAAGATTGACTCAATTATCTTGTTACTGTTTTCTACTTGTCCATTTGCCTGCGGATGGTAGGGGGTAGTAATCTTATGTTGGATATGATAATTGTTAAGTGTTGCAGCTAGTTTGTTTCCAACAAATTGTGGTCCACCATCTGTAATCACTTCTCTTGGAAGTCCGTAACGTACAAACAAATGGAACAAAAATTGTATTACCGAATCTTCTGTAGCCCTAGCTAATGATTCAGCCTCAACCCATTTAGTAACATAGTCTGTTGCTACCAAGATGTATGTCCTTTGGTTTGAGGGTGGATTAATGGGTCCGACGAAATCGAGAGCCCATCGTTCAAATGGCTCAATAACCAGTTGTGGTCTCAGAGGCATTTCATCAGCTTGACCAGGTTTTCCTGCTCGCTGGCAGCTATCACAGGCCTCCACAAATTTTTTCGCGTCCTTAAAGATTGTGGGCCAATAGTACCCTGCCTGTAGTATCTTATGTGGTTTTCGCTTGTCGGCAAAGTGCCCCTCGCATGGTCCACTGTGACAAGCCTTTAAGATGTCTAGGATCTCATCCTCTCGAATACACCTTCTGATTTGCATGTCTGCCCCTGTATGGAATAAATGGTCTCCAATCCACGAAAATCGTGTGCTTTTTTGAACAATTTGTTTTCGTTCCTGAGGGGTTAGGTGTTTGGGTAACTTACCCACTGCAAGGTAATTGGCGACGTCAGCATACCAGGGTGTGCGAACGGCAATGGCAAACAGATGTTCGTCAGGGAATTGATCTTCCACGGCTGCTGCTTCGCTTGATTTGGGTATTCTTGAGAGGAAGTCGGCTACAGGGTTCTCCTTGCCGGCTCGATCCTTAATTGTGATGTCAAACTCCTGCAACAGGATCAACCATCGAGTTACTCTAGCATTCGTGACAGGTTTGTTTGCTAGATATTTAATAGCAGAGTGATCTGTATATAACACAACAGGGTAACCTGTAATATAATGCCTAAATTTATTAACAACATGGATTACGGCCAAAAATTCCTTTTCAGTAACAGTATAATTGAGTTCGGCAGAGGATAAATTCTTGCTAATATAGTAAATAGCGTATGGCTTCTTATCCTCTTCTTGTCCTAGGACTGCACCGATTGCTGTATCCGAGGCGTCCGATGAGATCTGGAATGGCAGATTCCAGTTTGGTCCTCGAAGGACTGGAGCAATTGACAGCAACTTTTTCAATTCTCTAAAAGCCTGGTCGCATTTATCTGTCCACAAAAAATCAACATTACCTATCAGAGCATACAGAGGTGCTGCAATTCGTGAATAATGTTCTATAAAACATCTGTAATATCCGGAAAATCCAAGGAAACTACGTACCTCTGTTTGAGTAGTGGGGGTAGGGATGAGCAAAAGAATCTGAATTTTAGCAGGGTCTACCTGGATGCCAGCTGCTGAAATGTAGTACCCTAGGATGATTCCTTATGTCATCATCATGTAGCACTTCTCGTGGCTCAGGCAGAGTCTGGTAGCAATGCAGCGTTGTAAAACTTTTTCCAGGGTATCCAGAGCTGGATCAAATTCATCCCCATACGGTGTGAAGTCGTCCATATACACCTCAAGTCCATCGTTTATTAGATCTGCAAAAATACTGAGAATAGCCCTTTGAAATGTAGCAGGGGCGTTACATAGGCCGAAGGGTAATACACGATAGGAAAACGTTCCCCAAGGGCACGTAAAGGTAGTTTTATCCTGGTCTTCAGGGGCAATTTGGATTTGGTTATATCCACTGAAGCCATCCAAAAAGGAGAAAAATTTCTTCCCTGCTAACGTGTCCAATACTTGATCTATAAATGGGAGGGGAAAGTGATCCTTTTGTGTAGCCTTGTTTAACTCCCTGTAATCGACGCAGATCCTCCATTTTCCGTTTTTCTTTGGTACCACCACAAGGGGAGAGACCCATTTACTGTCAGAGATAGGGTAAATAAAGTTAACATCTAAGAGCTTCTGAAGTTCATCTTTCACTATCTCTTTTAGGTGCGGGTTGAGTCTCCTTTGTGGCTGACGGACAGGTCTTGCGTCTTTCTCTATATAAATGTGATGGGTGCATAATTGAGGATCAATCCCCTTCATGTCGGGGTAATCCCACGCAAATGCATCTTTGTATTTTTGTAACAGATTAACAAGTTTTATCTCTTGATCTGGTGTAAGATTGGCGTTAATATTCAGAGTTTTACCAGGTTCAATTTCCACTACTTTAGTATTAGCAACAGCAGTTACTGGTATTGTCTGATCATGCGGGTCTTTTAAGGAATCTTCTTCTAGCTCGTTGTCAAATGCTGCCTCTATCATAAGACACTGCATATGTTTTCTAGCTTCAGTTTGACTAATAAAATTGTTAATGGCGTCGTCTTCTGTTTGATCCTTGAAGTCTAACGCCTTCTGTATGGTTAATGGAGATCTGATGTTGTTAGCGAGATATGATACAGGATAAGGGTTAGTTTTAATCATTGGCAGGCTTGGCTGAGCTGGAGGGTACAGAATTAAATTTTTGACATCGGGTCCTTTAGCTATAGTCATGTTTCCCTGCCGGCAGCCAATGTAGGCATCGGCAGTAGCAAGCCAGGGTCTGCCTAGGATTAACGGATGTCCATCTAGTCGGGTTTTAGGATTAATTACCAGGAAATCTGTGGGATACTCCCATGAATCTACGGAAACCATGACATCATTCAGAGTACCTTCTGGTCGAACCACAGATCGATCTGCCAATTCTAACAGAGTAGAGGTAGGTTCTACTGACGTAATGCCAAGCTTTTGGCAGGTGGAGGTTGTCAAAATGTTGATTGCAGCTCCCAGGTCGACTAGAGCGTTAGTCAGGGTTTGGCCATAGATTTGAACGGTTACAATTGGGTTCCCGGGATCTTCATATTTGATAGGTGTTTCCTTTCCTGATAATAGGTCGGATAAAGTACCAACTACTTGGACTCTAGGGTTAGTATTTGTATTCCTCCTTGATTTTTTGATGCATAATTCCTTTATGGTTTTCGCATATATAGGAATATCTTGTATAGCTTGGAGGAATGGAATCTTTATATACAAATTTTGTAATTCTCCCAGAATGTCAAAGTCTGGAGGTTGTATAGGTCGAGATATGACTAATCGTTCTGGGAAAGGAGGAGAGGATGTGCTTGCTTGTTTATTGTTTTGCTCTTTGTTTTCATCCTCCGTTGTGGGGGTTGTTCTACAGGTAACTGATTTTCAATATGAACCATTTTGTCTCCCTCTGTTTCTACTATTCGTCCCGATCTTAACTGAAGATCGTTGCACTCCCTTAGGTCAGACTCAATCTCTGATGTGTCTATGATTTGAATGGATTGGACTGGCCTATTATTAGGATTGGGGTTGGGTTGGGCTGGGAGTTGCGGTCTCAGATTAGACTGGGAATTTTGTGGTAAGGCTGGCAGAGTTGGTTGAGGGAGTGGGATTGATCCTGCTGGCTGATATGTCGGTCTTGGCCAGCTTGTCTGCCAGGATGAGCCTTGCGAAGTGGAAGGGGTCCACTGTGGAGGATAGGAACTATTCTGCCAATATGGTGGAGGATAAGGGCAGTTTGGCCAACCAAATTGGGACATCCAAGGATTCGGAGTAGGAAACATTTGAGGTGACCAATTTGAAAATGGGGGTTGGGACTGATTTTGCCACATGTTCTGTTGCTGAGTGTTGAACTGCGGGGGTTGAAAAGAAGAGGAGGGGTCTGAAAACATACCTGGTTGCCTAGGCTGCCATTGACGACGCTGGTTAACAAAATATGCTGGTTCTGACTCCTCTTCTGCTTCTTTGTATACTGCCTTCAAACCAGGAAGTGAAGGGCAGCTTTCGGTCAGGTGGTCCTTGGTGCAGATAGCACATATTTGGACTGTATCCAGTGGGCATTCTTTGTGGCTGTGCTTCTTCCTGCATCATGGGCAAAAGATGGCTAGATTCTGCTCTGCCTCGGCTTGCTTCTGTTTGGCCTGCACAATGTCAAGTTGTGTAGTTAGTGTTCCCAGGATATCAGTTTTAAAATTTTCTAGCAAATTTCCAAGTTCCACCCGTGTTACTCCCTCTGTTAATGTTCTGTTATCTCTGGGGAAGCGATCATATTCCGCTGGTTTTATCCTCGTGCTGCCTCTTGAGCTCCTGATACACAGATCAATGATATCAGCAAAATTTTCCTGATAAATGTCTCCTTTCCCCATGATGTTTAACGTTTCGATCCATTGCTCTCTCATACCTCTAATTAATGCAGTTTTCAACACGTTGTTAGGCAGAGGTAGTGATGCATAAGGGGATCTTTGCAAGTTATATTGGAAACGTTCCACATATTCTTCTAAGGTTTCGTTTGGTCTGGCTGACATTTAAAAGATTTCATCTTTTAGTTCCCTTGACCTACAGTAATATTGGTATTTCTTTAAAAAGGCTTCTTTCATTTGGTCCCAATTGTTAATAACCCCACCACCTAAGCCCATAAACCATCTCAACGCAGCCCCTTTTAATGTAGAGGGGAACAGTTTCAGTTTCTGGGGATCGGTGGTGTAGTCGTATCCTCTACATAATACATCAAATTCGAACAAGAATGCGTCCGGATCTTTTGATGTGAGGCCATGAAATGTGGGAATATGCTGGAGAGGGATGGCTTTCATGGGTGCATTTGCTGCAGAATCTACTATCGGATATTGCAATGTGGAGGTCTGGGTGTTTGGCTGATTCTGCGCCATGGGATCAAATATATGCCAGTAATCTTCAGGGATTTCCAAGAGAGTGTTCCTTGGTTGAGGAGGGGTAGTCTTAACAGGGATTGTCTTGACACCACTCCCTTGATCAGGGATGATAATGGCCCCAACTGTCTGCGGTGAATGAATTCCTTCAACAAGGATTTTCGCAGCGCTTCCCTTGTCCGGGCTATTCAAAGACTAGTTTAATTCAATAGGAGATCTAGGTTCCTCAATTTCCCCTGTTTCTCCTTCTCCTTCACAAAGGTTACTTTGGGTCCCTTCGTGCAATGGTCCAGGAGTCGAATTTTCAATTTCTTGGAAATCCTGCTCCTCTGTTCGACTATGCACCTCAGCAAAAGTTTCGGATGGTGATCCCGAGGCCTGAAGGGAACTAGTAGGCTATTTAGAATTAGCTTTCTTATATCCTATTGATGGCTGAGAGTCGGCTTTCTTGTAGATTTCGTCTATAAAGGTCGTTCGTCCAAGGGTCACCGGCCCCTTGGCTTTGGATGGAGGCTTTTGATCTTTTTCTAACTTTTTCTGCTTAGTCATGCACTCCAATTAAACTGCTAAATCCTATTTAACTGGCAATTCTACTAAGAGAGAGGACGGTGGAGCAGGGCTTTTACATGCTCCGTACGTAGGTTCTTACCTTCCGTTTTTAAAATCCAACTCCCTCCTAGCAGATTTGCGCACTACTCTATAAAGGACAAATGGCTATTACTCCTTCCCCGGCAACGGCGCCAAAATGTAGAGCTATAACTAGGGTCTCTCACACCACCAATTATTCCACATTATTAAGTCAATCCGGGATCGTTTTGTTCTTGCAAGGAGTAACTCAATCCGAGGCTGTTCTGTCCAAGTAATGCTCGGTAGTATAGCGTTCTAATAACTTGAAAGGAAACAAACACTAAGCTGTAACTAAACCAATGCAGGAAATGAAATCACACAAGGAAAATGATCAGTCAAGGGTACGGAACCAATAACCCTTCCCTTTAGAAACTGATAAGGAAAGAAAACCAAAGCATGGGCTTATAGGTCAGGGAGCTAGGCAGCGTCTTGCTGGGCTCGCGACAGCCTTAGGCCTGCTATCACGCAAAAGCAATAAAGGCAGATTGGCGAAGGTAAATTGGAACAACAATTCTTAAAATGGAACAGCAGTAAAGAAATGGAACAGCAGTAATGAAATGGAACATCAAACTATCATAAACAGGAAACGTCAATCATATAAAATGGAACAGCAAACCCAAATGGAACAGCAACCCAAATGGAACAACAAATCCAAATGGAACAGCAAACCCAAAAGGAACAGCAAATCCAAATGGAACAGCAACTCCAAATGGAACAGCAAACCCCGAAGTATGTACACGGTCTATACTACTGCAGCAATCCGAGAGTAATGTGTGATGTGACTGTGTTTCTGAACAAGATAATATTATCTTCAAGCCTCACAAATACTTATTTCATATGAATCCAATAATGATAACATTCGTACCAATAACTTGCTGTAGAAATGGATGCAATTCTAATAGATTCAGTTTGTGTAATACAGAGACGTGAATTAAAGAACTTATTCAGATTCAAATATTAATTAAGAAACATAGTCTATCATAGCAAAGAGATATCGGATTACTGTAATGAAAGAAATATGCAAACCACACAAATCACCGTATGATACAACAGCGAGTGACCGTCGGAGCTGGGCCCTTGGCTACGATGGTACACTGCTTAGAGTTACTTCAGATGTAGAAACGAAGTGAACACCAAATCCTTTATATTGATTGCATTAACAAAAGTGTACAAAATCAGATCTTACAAAAGCTCAGTGATCAAAATCGTTCTGAGTTTTTAATTATAATAACAGTCGTCCCCCCACGCTCGGTGGCGTGGTACCTTTATATAACAGAAATGACGGAGATGTCTAGATACAAAAGATAAACTTAAAGCAGTGATCCCTCAGGATCGAAGATCCTGAGGGATTCGCTATTCGTTCGGGTCTCCTCTTTCCTTCTTGCGTTCTCCGTCACGATATCCTGCGTCCTTTTCCTGGATTATTCGGCTCCAATTTTGCTTGATCTTGTCCGCATCCGGTTCCCTGTCGACGGGGCAGCAGTTACTTTCCTTGCGCTTCTCGTTTTTACTCGATAATCCCCTATTTCCGCATCCTTCTGCATAGAAAACATCGATTATTAGTAATTGAGCTTCGTTTGCCCATTTTCACACAATTTACCAAAACCCTTATGTTTTTAGGCTCAATATGCAGAAAAGATTAGAAATAGTATTGAAAAACCACTAGATTACTTATCAAAAAGCATACCTTCCAGGTGCTCTACAGTGGGGTGTGAATATAGGTTTCAAAGTTGAGTCATCTATAGAATTTGTTAATTAGGTTACATTGTTAAATTCCCACTGTTAACAATGGGCAGGCTTGCCATTAATTTATGCAAGTCCCAAGGTACTATAAAATATCTATAATCACGATCCCAAATAAGATGTTGAGGTCTATGGGACAAGATCTATTCGAAGAAGGTCCTTAAGGAATCCCACATCAACATATATGAGTATCGAACAAAGATTGATTTGAGGAGCCATAAATGAAAGAATAAACATCATCATGTATAATTTATTTCAAAATTTGCGAGCTAGCTACCTAGTTTTCAAGCAAAACTCATGTCAAAGTGGAGTCATATATAGAATTTGTTAATTAGGTTACATAGTTAAATTCCCACTGTTCATAATGAGGAGGCTTGCCATTAATTTATGCAAGTCCCAAGGTACTATAAAATATCTATAATCATGATCCCAAATAAGGTGTTGAGGTCTATGGGACAAGATCTATTAGAAGGAGGTCCTTAAGGAATCCCACATCAACATATATGAGTATCGAACACAGATTGATTTGAAGAGCCATAAATGAAAGAATAAACATCATCATGTAAAATTTATTTCAAAATTTTCCAACTAGCTACCTATTTTTCAAGCAAAACTCATGTCTAGTGGTGCAAATGGCCTATTTTTCACACCTTGACTTATTTTTATCTTTACCATTATCTATTTATTTAGCTACCCTATCCTACTCTATTTCAAAATGAAAATCTCCTTTAGGTGTAGGAATACTTCAAATGCATTGATTTGCATAACATGTCTCAGTTAAACTCATATCCCAACTCATGTCCAAATCTAAAAAGTATGCCTTGATGTACCAAGATATGACAAGCCAACTACTAATACGGATTTGGTGCCAATAAATGTGAAAAAATGGAGTGGTATTGTGGCATGATGATTCTTTGGAACCAAATTTCAAAGTGGTTTTTATCTCCTTAGCTTTCATTGATAGTCATGCCATGAAGTTTTTCTAAAAATTATTCATCACACTTATGAAAGCACAAGGGATTTGATGATAAACATGCAAGAAATTCTTCAATACTTGGCTCTAGTTTCTGCTCTTCATCGAATGTGGTCCATGACTCCTTGATCTCTGTAATAGCCCTCGTTAAAAATATATGTAAAAATATATAAGACCATGGTCATGGGACATGTATTTAAAGTTGAATGTTAGGCAAAACATCCTAGTGGGTGTTCATTTTAGTTATTATGGCTAAGGAAATTGGCAAAGGCTTTGGAAATGCATGAGGCATTAATTATCATTTTATTTATGAAAATCATGGAAAATAGGAGAAGAGGAAGGTGAAAGGTCACAGGTTGCATGTGACGAGGAAAATGAAGGAAAATAAAGGAAATTGAAGAAAACAAAGTCTTCATTGATAAAAAGGCTTATGAGGATTAGTTTTCAAGTTCCTTGCTCGGGCTTGCATTAGATCAAGAAATGAAAAGGAGGCAAAGAGGAAGCAGATATCAAGCAAGGAAGAGAAGGATCAAGCAAATATAGCAGGATTCTTTGCAGGTATCGATTTGCATGCCTAATTTTCTTGCTAGATTTGGAGTGCATGGTATTGCATGTGGTTCTTTGTTGTCATGGCATGGGTTTTTCTAGGTGTGACAGTGTTTTCTGCCTAGCCTTTCAATTTTCGGATAGCGATGGTGTGATGGGGTTCTCATGTTTTGGTTGAGCTAGATTGTGGGATGGATTCGAAGTTGAGTGAGGTGGATCTCTGAAAGAAATAACACATGGTCTAGTGATCCCTGAACTAGACTATGGATTGTGGTAAAGCCACTGGCCTAGTGACCCCTGAACCAGAATGTGGGTTGTGGTAAAGCCAAGTATTGTGTGCCTCGGTGGGCCTCGGAATCCTCGACTGGTTAATGGCAAGATATATGATAAAACCTAGAGGTGGCTGATCTCCATAAGACTTAGTAATCCTAGGATGGGATATACGGTAAAGGCTGGAGAGTGGAGTCTCGGTTAGGGCCTAGTGATTTGGTGTGGATTGTGGTAAATCCCAAAGATAGGTGTCTCGGTTATGGCCTAGTGGTCCCTGAATCAGACTATGGATTACGGTAAAGCCTAGAGGTTAGGATACAGGAAAATTTCTTACGGTTTGGGTGGATAAATATAGTGGCATCCATGCTTGTTTTGGCCTAGTGATCTAGTGGAGATAATTGTAAATTCTATTATTACATGTTTATTATTTTGGCCTAGTGATCTAGTGTGGATTGAGGTAAAGCCTGGTTTCTGTTGATGAGGGTGAGGTAGTTTAGCC
The DNA here is from genome assembly GCA_031772625.1 of Pinus tabuliformis. Taxonomy (NCBI): domain Eukaryota; kingdom Viridiplantae; phylum Streptophyta; class Pinopsida; order Pinales; family Pinaceae; genus Pinus; species Pinus tabuliformis. Next base: position 1,269,126,960 of record CM062804.1, read on the forward strand.
TCAGGATGCCTTGGTTGGTTCTTTTGGTTTGAGTCCCACATTCATGCTTGGAATATGGCACTAGGGTGATTGGTTGAAGAGAGATTTCACTCAGCCAATCTATGGTTGGGTGGAACGTGGTAGTCCCATACCCAATTGGCTTTTGCATTCATTAGTAATAGGTTCTTTCCTTGGTATATTATGTGGAAATGTATTGGTTTATATGTGGATTCTATGGTTGATGTGTCCTTGATATTTCTATTGTTATAATGTTGGTTTTAATCATGTATTATGATAGTGATGATGTATGGTTCTCCTCATGTTTTAATTTCTAAATGAATGAAAAATGTATCTATGACCTAATAGATGATAATGCAGTTAATGATATAAGGGAACAATGTTTCTTAGTGATTCTTAGATAAGTATGAGACCCCTATGCTCAAATATATTGTTTAAACCTATATATTACATATTTGTGACATGTTTGATTAAATTCTTGTCATGGCTAATAAGGGTCCAGTCAAGCCCTTTTACAGTTAATTGCATTTGCATAATTATTATGTTGTTATCTTTCAGTTCTGAAAGTTTCATTGAGTTCCAGGCAATGACCCGGGCTTTAGGCCTAAAAAAGTGGCACAAATCCCATATTCGCAAGCACAAGTATGAGGATAAATCCCCCATATGCATGCTTACCCATGTTATTGGAGCCTATGGAGCATCCTGGATGCATCGTTTCCCATATCAAGGGAGTGTCTAGGGGTTTGATGTACTAAAACTTCAATTGGTCTCAAGGACTAGTTATCTAAGTGGTATAGATGGTCTTGGAAGTTTTGTTGCTGATGTGGAAGGTCTGTGTGATGTTTTCCACTAGTTCCACTTCCTTAACTAACACATATGGAGTCAAATCATATCATAGTAACTTCTTGTCACATGTTTACCCCGGTTGGTCGGTTACTTGGGTAGATGTGGGATGAGGGTGTTACAATCTCTTCGAAATCCTAACAAGGATAACCAAAAGATACTTTTAGATCCTCCATGGACTCTCCTCATGGATCCCTTGCTCCTTTAACACTTCTTACAATGCACAAGGATTTAAGAATATCCTTGTGGGAGTATATCCTACTTTACTCAACAACATTCTTAAGCATTTTTAAGTTCTTAATGTTGATCTAGAGCTCCTACTCATAAATGGATTATTACATAGGGGATCTTACAATACCTAAAATAATTAAAACCAAATGTTTAATAATCTTATTATAGAAAATGAAATTAAATTAATTATAGAAAAAAAAACTTCACCTCATGTAGTTGTACTCCTCATGTTACAAAGACCTTGTTCATTACAAATTTATCCTTTACCATGAGTTAGTATCTTCTTTCCATGAATAAAAACACAATTGCATAAAGGAAACATATTGTTTATATATTTCCAACATGATGAGGTCTTTGTTGGAATTATGATGCATGTGTTGTCCTTGATGGCAACTCACTTGTAATAGAACAAGCATATGGTAACTAGATGAATCCATAGGTCAGTTCAGAAGTGACAGAGTGATGGAATAGAATACTAGAATGATGGGTCAAAGATTTACAGATCAGAATCAAAAGTTTGATAAAAGTGAATATTTGAAGATCTATGTGTAGGTTCGTCAAGGTCAAGTCGTGTATACATGCAGGTACAAAGAATCAAAGTCATGTATGGAATCCGTATGATGGTATTAAGAATACCAAGGGTCCTTACCATGGTATTAGCCCACAATATTGAGTGCAGTAATGGTTACTTGATCTCGTCCAATATTACCACTGACACTAGTGTAGTTTTGACCCATGGTATTGGCTAAGGCTCTAACTATATAAGGAGGTGAAGATCAAAGTGCTAAGTGTGCATGTGAAAGGGGTTTTGATGAATACTTCAATCTGAAGTATATTTTCATTGTAAGGGCCATAGTTGACACAGATCTAAAATAATTATGCACCAATGAATATAATAATGGATCAGGATCATGATACCTGAAATGAGTTTCCATTGTATGATGTGCTCATAGATTGACTAGATCTAAGTATTGATGCATGTTTTTATCTTTGAATATTATGACCAGGGTCTCTCTAAAGTTTTGAAGAGTAGCATAATTTTAAGTCAAAATTTGCAGATCTATATGCGGGTTGGTCTCAGTGAAGTCGCGTATACATGTGGGTTCGCTTCTTCAAAATCGTGTATATAAAGGAAGGGTTTCTGCAAAATTTGTAGATCTGTATGCGGTTTGGTCTTGGGAAATTCACATATACACGTGGATTCAATTCTTCAAAGTCACATATATAAAGGAAGAGTTTTTGTTCATAAATAATTGATCAAACTGATCAGTGTTGTTGTTTCTCTATTGTCTGTCAATAATGTCCTCATGTTGATATGGGTTGAGTGATAATGTCCGAAGTAGAATTAATTGCATGATGAAGTTGGTTACATGTTGAGTGGTTGAAAATATTTGTGATGCTGCTAACTGTATGAGGGTTCTGTAAGCTAACAAAATATTTCAGAATAACTCTGGTCAACCCTGTGTCTAATTCAGAATTACAAATTTTCAATATATTGAGATCTGTATGCAGCTTGCTCCAGGGAAAATTTTAAGAACCCCCCAAATTTATATGTATAATAAATGGGCGAATCTCCATGGTATATAGGAAAAATCGTAGGTGATTTTATCAATAATATAATATGTATATATAAGTTTTTGGCAAATCCCTCACCAGGCATGGCGAATATTTTACTCAATTATAAAATCTTGTAAGATCTTGGCGAGTCTTTCACTACATAATAAAACATTGTAAAGTCCTAGTGAATCTTAGCATTGTGAACTCTTAGAGAATTTTTTGAAAAAGTATAAAACTATATATGACAAGAGCCACATGGTGGCAATATCACTGTTTTTTTTTTTTTTTTTTTTTTTTTTTTTTTTTTTTTTTTTTTTTTTTTTCAGATTTCCACGACATCAACTTGTTTATAAAATTATAAAAAGGCCAACCAAGTCCTTATAATATGCAAGTAAGCTTATAACAGAGTCTGATACCTCTACTATGCTTGTCTTCATTCAAGTGTCATAGTTGCTTCACTTAACACTGTGAATCACAACTCTCTCAAAAATCAACTCTATAGTGTAATTAAAACCTTTGGAAATTGAATCTAACAACTCTATAAAAAGGATTAGTGAAATAGAAGCTTTTGTGAATGAGCCCACTAACTATCAATGCTAAACAATCAATCTAGACTATGAAGTCTTCCATCTTGATCACAATCATGCTCACGATCAAGGGAGTGCGACCACCTTGCCTGACATAATGGCCATCATAGCTTCCAATAATCAACAACCACCTTGCAAGGACATCCTAGCTCATGTCTCTTGAATTCTATTCATCAATCTTAACTGATATAAATCTTATAAAGATAATATTAGAATCCTCTCCAAATTCACTGTTAATACAAGGGTAAAGGAAATTTTCTAGCTCAAGGCACTAGCCAATACCAACTTTGGTATTTGTGACCCCTTTGTGGGGATGCACCTACCCTGCCTTGTTGGTTTTCTGCCTTGTAACATAGTTCAAGGATCACAAGACTTTCCAATCTTCCTGCTCCATTAGACACACTTTATATGCTATACATAGTGAATGGAAAAGAAGCATTATAGAACACACAATTTCATAGAAGGAAGAAAAATCTTAGCCAGTTCAATATCAAAATCTTAACCACTCATTTATAAAGAATAAAAAGTAGTGTAATGAATTATTCTGAGTTATTTATTTACAAGCAGTAAATAATGTAGTGGAATGGAAAGTATTACTTAGGAAACCCTTCAATATTTTATACTAATATGTCTGTGCATGTACATATGAAATTAAGAGGATTGTTGAATACAAAGTTTCCTTTTCTCTTGCCTCCATTTTGACAAATCAGTGTGAAATCAGTGTCACTTTGATTCTCCTTTCCTGTGTGGATGTTTTGACAAATCAATGTGAAATCAAAGTCACTTTGAATTTCTTTTCCTGTGAGGGATCACATCCACATTTGATTAGTAAAAGATAATCTACTATATAGTATGTTCAAGAAACTGACTGCAATCTACAGTGGAAACGAGATCTCAATTCTTATTGTGAATTTGAATATCTCAGGACAACATAAGAGATAAAAATGCATATGGCCTTAGTAGTTAGAAAACAATCACTCCGTCATTACAAGACCACCTAGATTTCGGCACTTAATCTAAATAATGGCACTAGTTGCAGTGCTTATTTGCATTAACACCATGGAAAAGCAACAACAATGTTTCAAAGCACACTTACTGGAAAAGTTGTAACATTCTAAGAATATTTAATGATAGCATCTGAACCTCATAGCTATGGTGGGGAAACTATGGAACCCAAATCTTGTAAGATATCTCATACCAAATGCGAGAAAAAAATAAAAAGGGAAAAAATCAAAATCTATAAATCAAGCAATGAATTGTTTACAAATCAAATACAATTCCTTTAACTAACAGTTAAATTGTGGTGATATATTTAAATATTTAGTAAGAGGGGAACTTCAAACCATGGAATATTACCTTTGTCATTACTGTCATCCCTCAGTGACTGAGATTACAAATCAATACTTATGGAAATATTGTAAGAAATTATATGAAATAGTAAAGCATAACCTCTATTTTCAAGCAACAAAATCAAGACATTGTTACATCAAGAGCCATAATTGATACATAATCAATGAATCAAGTCCTTGTATGGCACATGCTTGTTTCACAACCTCTATTTTCTCAATAACAAAATCAAGACATTGTATGTGGTTATTGCCAAAAGGAAATTGCGTTCTAATTTGGAAGAGGATCTTATCAAAAGACATGGATTTATTCAAAGCTACAAAGCCTAATGGGTTACTAAAAAATAAGTTGGAATATGGGATCATGATACTTAAATTGAAAAAATATGCTTTCCTTTTAGAAACATTCAGTTATACAATGTTTTTTGAAAACATTAGAATTTGAAATTGGGCCTTTCTATCAAGACAAATTTTCGTTAATAGAATGTACTTTCCTACCTGAAACGTTGTAGATATCCAAGAAAAACTTGAAAAGCATAAGAGAACTTAGCATAATGTACTTTCTTTCCTTCCTTAACATTCTTAAAGAGTTGAGGTTCCGCAAGTCATCAGGTAACTTTCGAAGGAAATGACAGTTAGTAATAGTCCAATTCACAACTGATGATGTGTCACAAATACGAGGGGGCATCTCCTCCAAATCACAAAAGTGCTCCAGGTTAAAATCTAGCATTATTGGAAGCTTAATTCTCAACTGGGTGTTATTGAACCCAGACATTTTTCCAATCTTCACTAAAAGCTTAAAGATAGCTTCTCTAAGTTCTACATGACTTTACTATGCTCTTGAAGTGGGGGCACATGCAGCCTCTCCAAGTGAATAGTCTTAAACTAAGTGAAGATAAGGTCGATAGATCATTCAGTGTGGATCTCTTTAACCCATAATTGAATACTATGTCTCTCTTGAACCCATGATTGAATATTATTAGGACTTTCAAATTTTTCATGGAACTCAAAAATGTTGGAAGAAAGTATTTGCTTCCAGAAAAGAGTAAAACTAAAGCCCCTGCTTGACGACAATTGATGTTACACCACTAATACTTCTCCATGGAATCTATATAGGTAAACCACAAATGCGGAATTCCATTAGAATATTGTGTTTATTGAATACACAAATTAAATCATTGCATTTCTTTAAAATATCTTTTGAAATCAAAATTACCGAAATTGCATATCGATAACCTAGTGGGTGTAGGATAAAATTCACATGTGTCATTCACAAAAAGCATGAGAAAAAACCTAATACTATATATAAAACCAAGAAAAATTCAAATTCATCACTTCTAGGGACCTTGTAACCACCCTACCAATACACAAGTATGTCCCTATTTGTAGTTAGAAAAATTACCCAAATTACAATCTGTTTACTCCAGCCTATGTTGGAAAGTTATAGAAGGATGACTAGTTGTTATAGACATTTTTGTGCCTTACAGCATGAAGCATGAAATGTCAATATTCTAAGGGATCCAAAGTCCCTAAACATGTTGTTCCTACCCCTAGAGGAACAAGGTCAGCAAACCACAGCACTGAATATCAGTTCTCCACCTGAAAACACTCAAAAACAAGCTAATTCTGGATCATGTCAACTGCTCCACTGAGCATCTGCGCTGAATGTCAACTGCTCCACTGTGTACCTGCGTTGAATGTCAACTGCAAGGAAGGCTACCTGCGCTGGGCGAGTTGGGACAAGTGGCACAGTCATTCTTTAAGGTGTCAATGCCCAGGAAGCTTCCAAAATGACACTTGGATCAGGGAATTCAACTGGTGATGAGTAAGAGGGTCTAGATCTCCAAGTGGAAGCAAGAACCTCCAAGTGGACTCAAGAACTGAAGAATAACTGAAGTGGGAGAGGACACTAGTCAGCTTCATTCCAGCTACAAGCTGACTCATCCTTTCTCCAAATCTCCTATATATAGAGCTCTCTCATGAGGTCTAAGGAGGCGGGAATCTTGTGAATGTAAGGAAGTGCTATTGGTTTGAGTATAGAACTATTGGGTGATTTTCTTTGAAGGAGGTGAAGAGGAGATTTCTTTTGGCTGGGAGGTGATGCTGGATTGGGCCTTTTATGGTTGTATCACTTCCTGAACTTTACTTCTTCCATTAATAAAGCATTTGAAGTTCTTCTATATGCATGTGTCTCAATGATGTGTTGTTATACTTGTGTATTTGATTTATTCTAATCCTTGAATCAATTATGAATGTATGCTTCTTGTAGTTTCCCTCTCCTGTTATTTTGCAGGATCTTGGTGTAGCTGGGCCAGTGAAAGAACAAGGAGCTGGGAGCAAGCAGAAAAGAGAGAAGATTGGATCAATCATTAGCGGAAGACATCGGTTAGTGGATCTCTTCCTCCTCTATTTTACATCTCATAAAGAAGTAATCTCAAATAGCTTTGCTTTGATTGTTGCTGAGGTACTATCACCCTTAGAGTGGGATAGGGTCATTTCGTATTGGATACTTTTCCCAACAACAAATTGGCGACTCCACTGGGGACCGTATCTTGTTGGTTGTTTGTGTTTTTTCTATTCATCTCATAAACACAGGGAGTACCGGATCGAACCGCATTTGAATCTTTCAAATGCAAAGTAGAGGGCAACTACTCTAGCTCAGTTTCTGGGCATGTTTATGATTTGAAGAGCTGATCCACAAGGACTCTGAATAGCTCTTAGTGATAGCTTTTCATCCTCCTTTTCATCCCTTAGTGTGTACTTGATTGATAACTTCTGATTTGGCCAAAAACTGTGAATTTTTGAGCAATCTGTGACCCGGAAACTGAGAAAAACGAAAGTTTATCTCTTCAGTGCAGGCACTGTGAAGGCAGTCTGCATTTCAGCGTAGTTCCCGAAGGGGCTACTTGCGCTGAAGGTCAAACTGCCAGTGTACTACCTGCGCTGAACCAGTTTTGCCTAGTGCTACTGGGGTTCCCTCCTGTTTATTGCCCTGTTTTCACCCTTGTTTTTGCAGCATGTTATCAGTCAATGTACCTATCTGAAACCAACTTTCCTTGCCACTATTCCGCCTCGGTTGTATAAAGAAACTGTATTTTTTCTTTGTGTATTTCTTATATCATTTGCAGTTTCCATAACGAAAAGTGAACTAGTCTTGCTGTGGCCTCTTAGATCTAGACCTGTGATAAGTGTCGTTTTGATCTTAAGAGTTAGTCTATTTGCTGTTCATAGCTGATTGAGCTTTTGCTTTCATCATATGGTTTGAATTTATATATTTCTAGTGTCGAAACAAGTAAATATTAAGGTGTCTTTTGATTTTGGACAAGCTTGTTTGCTTTCACTTGAAATTGAATTCAAAGTTATACAACAGCTTTCTTTTTGTATTACATCAACATTAAGAAAGAGAAAAGAAATACCTGCATTGTGCATGTGCATTTTGACAGCTTGTATGTTGATTTAGGGAAAAGTGCATTAGTGTGTGCTCTATGATTTGTGTGAAAAGATGATGTCTTTCTTTTCCCTCAGTAGTTAAGATTTTCAAAGTTGAAAGATTGAAAAGCTTGCTTATCATCTTAGACTGCATTTAGGAGTGTTACTATACATCTCGTGGTGATCCATAAAGGCAAACTGCTAAACAAGATCAACCTTAAAATAAATTGAATTTACATAGCAACGCATTGAAACATAACGCAAACACATAGAGGTCTAAGCTAGAGACGTGTTCCGGCGTCGTTAAACGTGATATCTTAGCGTTGAGTGGTTGGGTGATTCCTCCACGGTGAAGCGATAAGTATCAATACGGACTTGTGCTCCCACGTACCGTCGCGTATATATTGGGAGACCCCTATAGGAACAAAGCCTTTATCCATAGGAAACCGTGTCGGCCGCCCTACTGATTGCAATGCAGTGAACACAACATTCACGAAGATCGACCACTCGTAACGTAAAACGTATTCTGTGGTTTTGCGAAAAGTTTGGCACACCCTCTGCCTAGAACTCCAGAGTAGTTTCTTTTGGCCTTTTTCAAACTCTATAACTGAAAAAATCCATCCGAGCATTTGTCACTTCGGGCTCGTTAAAACATCGAAGGAGACTAGAGTCATCTTTAGCTTTTTCTCGACTCTTAAAAAGTTAAAAAGCAAGTTGTGTCTAAAGCGTCATTATAAAATTTATTTTAAACGGAACATAATCACCTCCTATTCCTGCGTTGATCTGTAGATTGAGAACATGGAACTCCCCAACCAAGGAATTCCACATGATGGAAATCCTAGTCCTTTCTCCTCTTGGGGAGAAGTTGGTGCGCCCCACATGGCCACATTGTCGCTTCCAGGACTGACAATTGGCCTACCAATTTGGCTATTCTCAACCAATGTAGTTCAAAACACCATGGTTCCTGAACAGTCGAGTCAACAGTTAGATGAGTCTAGAGCTGCCCACTAGCCTTCTACTTCCTATAACTCTTCCTCCAATCCTTCATCTTCGCAAGGTAGAGCCGGCAAAAGCCAAGCTCCCATGGAGAAGAAGGAGAAGAAGAAGAGAAGAAGAAGAAGAAGAAGAAGGAGCCTAAGGCGACTGGGGGCAAGCAAAAGACATCTGACAAAAATCCACACACAGCACAGACCGGGCCTAAATCGCCATGTGTCATATGTAGAGGAGACCACTTCCATAGAGATTGTCCCTGTATTCCCCGGATACTAAGGGACTGGTCCCCTCGTTTGCACAAATTGGGAGCATCAACCTCTGATAGTCATGTTGAATGCTTACCGTCAACCATCGAAAGTGAAGATTCAAGACAAAGAGGGGGAGCAAGATTCCCCTGCAGACTGTGTGAAGGCGATCACACCATCCACCGTTGTCCCTTCTTAGACGAAGCAAGGAGAGTTTTGGAAGATTGTCCGGTTTCACCGTTGAGACTTCCTCCTGGATACAAAAAACTCGCGCCAAGTCCTTCGTTGGTTGAAAATACAGCTGGCCCGCTCAAGTGGTCAGCTGAAGCGTTAGTCATTGAAAATGAACCTACTGAATCCAGACTGGACGAAAGTCCAAAGGTCGAAACGACAGTTGACCCGGTTCTGCCTTCAGAGATTTCATCTTCAAATGACACCGTCAATGAAGATTCATCTTCAAATGACACCCTCACTGAAGAGAATAAGGATGACACCATCCATATTCTTTTCATCAACACAGACTCTGATGAGCATCAGGGCAATGCGCCCATTCCCATCCAAATTCTTTTCATCAACACAGACTCTGATGAGCATCAGGGCAATGCGCCCATTCCTTTATCGCAGGAAGGAACATCGTCAGGGTCATATCCGGTCGTGTATTCGGTCCCACCACCAAGCAACCTGGTTGTGTCCTTTGATTGGAACCAACTAGGCAGACCCCGGTTGCCAGCCAGTATACCATTCAGAATCATAGTCCAAATTTATAGAATGGTAATGGCTGGCACTATCATTGATGAAGGGGCATCTGTGAGTATCCTTTCCTCTATTGCTTGGAAAGCACTGGGTTCCCTGGCGCTTTTGCCTGAGATAAGAAATCTCTCGGGTTTTGATAAAGGAACCAGTCGACCATTAGGGATCCTCCCCAATGTGCCTGTTACATTGAAAGGGAAGACCGTTCAAATGAACGTGATGGTCGTTCAAGGACCCTTGGATTATAACCTACTCCTTGGACGAGACTATATATATTGCATGGGAGCTATAGTCTCCTCACTCTTTAGAGTAATGTGTTTTCCACACGAAGGAAGAATGGTCAAGCTCGTAGACCAACTTTCATTTCCGGGATCACGCATCGAAAATAGTCACATACCAACCCTCAATGGTCTATTCAATCAAGAAATGTCTCCACCCCCAGTCCTCCTTCCCGATGAGTGCGAGTGATTCGGAAAGATGGGACTGGAACCCAGGGGGCATGCATCCTGGTCTGCTTCGGGCAGAGAAAACCCTGGGTATAAGGTAGAATTTCTGCGAAAGAATATGACTAGTCCGTACCCCGTCCGTGGATGGAAGAGGGGTTGTTCTAGAATAGGATTCTTTTGTCAAGGTTACTTGTTTGACAAAGGTCATTCACCATTGTCTACTTCGGTAGACAGTGCCGAGGAAATGTTTTAGTTTGAAGGTGTTAACGAAACAATCTTTGGGTAACCAGAAAGAGACAAGCCTCACCCTTTAAAACAAATGTTTTAACGGATAAGTAGGGGCAGCCTTGAAATTATACTTTATACCTGGGGGCATGCAAACGTTTTGGAGTGCAATCTAGGAGCGGTTATTTATCTGTTTTTGGGATTAGCCATTTCCGAACTTGCATAAAGAAAGGATGAGAGGGAGCATAGCTTATGTGAGGCGCGAGCTCTATAAAAAATGGGATCTTACAGGAGACATTTCTTATCTTATGACTGGTATATCGAGCAGTTTTACCGCGGAATTTATGCTCGTTAAAAAATAGAAAAGCGAGATCCGAGCAGTTTTAGTACATAGTTCATGCTCGTTAAAAAAATAAACATAAGATTGAGCATTCAAGCTCATTAAAAAATGAACATATCCCGGTAAATAACCATTGTGATCGTAAATTTATTTAAAGCCTTGGTCATATTTTGCACCTGCCACCTCCATTCCATTTGGCTGATCGTTCAACTCCATATGATTGTTTACCTATTTTGAGGAACAGCTGCGAAGAGTGATTTCACCTAGCCATCCTTGTGACACTGCCGTGATTGGAAAATTCCAACCTGTACCTGGAATCTGCTGCTATCCCTGTTTATCACTCGTTCCTCAAAAGATGAGTCTTCTTTGAGCTCTTTTCATCTGACTCGTAAAATATGAAAAGTTTGCCGAGTTTTGGCCTTCCAGCTCGTTAAAAGGACCGGAAGAGCTATCCCTCCTTTAGATTTTAATCTTTTTGGACCTGAGGGATTATTACACAAAAAGGTCGAGCGCTTGTTTTATTCGGCTCGTTAAAGTTATCGAAAACTCATCCCTTCTGTATTGTTTTATACGTTTTCGGACTTAAGGGATTAGATGACGAAAAAGGAATTTTGGAGTTAACTTTATGTACCTTTTCAGACTCTCTAAAAATGAAAAGGACCGAGTTTTCCTTGTCGTTAGACTCGTTAAAATGATTGAATAGCGACAAACTTGTCTTTAGACGAGAACGAGTTTCCCTATCGCTAGGCTCGTTAAAACATAGCGATGGGCTTGCCCGAAGGGCAGGTTATAGAACAAGCATATGTTATCCTCCTCAAGCTTGACAAAAATAAAGAGGTACTGGTCAGAAATGACTGGGGAAAAATTGGGAGAACCTAAAAGCTTTAATGGTAGCAAGTCGCTCTTGAACATGACACTTTTCTTCCGTATCACATCGAGTTGGGTTGTTTCATTCATCGATCTCATCACCATGGTCTTCGCCAAACCATCCACATTTGGGGTAATGCTACCGATCCATCGCATCAGTGTCGTTATATGTTCAAGAGATGCTGTTCAGAAAGAGTCAACCGTGTCCCATCCACTGCCATACATTATCCTTCATACACCCATGATCGCCACCCTGAGTCATATGTCACAGATTGTTTTCACCTCCACTAAAATCATTAGCTCCGTTCCGTGTCACTGATGTGGGATTCATTAAGGCCCTCCTTTGACGGATCACTTCTTGTCGACTTCAGCTCATTATCCAAGAAGTTGATCTAGGAACACCCCCCTCAGTACTTTGAAGCTTGCATGCCTCAATGGCATGTTTCTCACTTCCGGCGACAGGTATACATCAATGACCTTCGACCAGAAGATTTTGCGTGGTGTTCGACGCCAAGTCCTTTATTCACACCACGTGAATTGTACTGCAGTACCTTGAGGGTCATTATCATTTTCGGTGATTCCTCTCGTGCTTGTTAACGGTTTACATTATTGACCGGTAATGAAGCGATGTCTTTCCATGTTCGACTTCAGCGCAATTCTCACAGGGATCGACTTGTACTTAGAGTGAAGATCGAACGAGTTTGAAGACCCCGGATCTAGTTTCATCCATCCGGGCTGCGATATATATTCAGGAAATATAAAGACATTTGGCATGTACATCATTGCAGCAGATGATCATCCTACTCAAAGGATGATAATTTCAGCAGAGAATTATCAGTCTACCATCAGACGATCGTCTGTTCTATGTACCAAAATGAATTTATAAAGCTGAGCATGGGAATGCCCGCCTCAGCTAGATCATGAAAGCAGAATGAAAAATAATGTATTGTATTGTATTTTATTACAGGTCACCTCTCAGCGATTGAATGAACTTCGGATCCTCCTGATAAAGCATTTCACCCGATAAACGACCTCATACTTTAGGGGCAACTGTTATAGACATTTTTGTGCCTTACAGCATGAAGCATGAAATGTCAATAATCTAAGGGATCCAAAGTCCCTAAACATGTTGTTCCTACCCCTAGAGGAACAAGGTCAGCAAACCACAGCACTGAATATCAGTTCTCCACTTGAAAACACTCAAAAACAAGCTAATTCTGGATCATGTCAACTGCTCCACTGAGCATCTGCGCTGAATGTCAACTGCTCCACTGTGTACCTACGCTGAATGTCAACTGCAAGGAAGGCTACCTGCGCTGGGCGAGTTGGGATAAGTGGCACAGTCATTCTTCAAGGTGTCAATGCCCAGGAAGCTTCCAAAATGACACTTGGATCAGGGAATTCGACTGGTGATGAGTAAGAGGGTCTAGATCTCTAAGTGGAAGCAAGAACCTCCAAGTGGACTCAAGAACTGAAGAATAACTGAAGTGGGAGAGGACACTAGTCAGCTTCATGCCAACTACAGGCTGACTCATCCTTTCTCCAAATCTCCTATATATAGAGCTCTCTCATGAGGTCTAAGGGGGCGGGAATCTTGTGAATGTAAGGAAGTGCTGTTGGTTTGAGTATAGAACTATTGGGTGATTTGCTTTGAAGGAGGTGAAGAGGAGATTTCTTTTTTCTGGGAGGTGATGCTGGATTGGGCCTTTTATGGTTGTATCACTTCCTGAAATTTACTTCTTCCATTAATAAAGCATTTTAAGTTCTTCTATATGCATGTGTCTCAATGATGTGTTGTTATACTTGTGTATTTGATTTATTCTAATCCTTGAATCAATTATGAATGTATGCTTCTTGTAGTTTCCCTCTCTTGTTATTTTGCAGGATCTTGGTGTAGCTAGGCCAAAGAGCAAGGAGCTGGGAGCAAGCAGCAAAGAGAGAAGATTGGATCAATCATTAGCGGAAGACATCGGTTAGTGGATCTCTTCCTCCTCTCTTTTACATCTCATAAAGAAGTAATCTAAAATAGCTTTGCTTTGATTGTTGTTGAGGTACTATCACCCTTAGAGTGGGATAGGGTCATTCCGTATTGGATACTTTTCCCAACAACACTAGTGCAATCAATACATTCCTTTTAGCCCTGGAATTGTTTCAGTTTAAAACAGAAGTATACAAATATACTTGTCCAATGTCTATTATTTAACCATTCACCTTAAGATGTTTTTACAATATAATTTCCCAATTCTATTTAATATCTTCATTATCATAAAAACTAACCTATATCCATCTTAACTCCACATCTACCACTCTTAGGGGGATGAAATCTATTTATCCCTCTGAGCACTTGGTAGACCCAGAATTAAGATGGATCTAAGATAATAGAATTTCCCCTTTAAATATTCTATGCTCACATGAATACCATGGTATTACCATGGGTCAATACCATGGGTTATCATAAACCTAGAGCTTAAAAATTACTGTTAGTAATTTATAAAAATTAATAAAATTAATAGTTGATTTTTATTTTATTTTTTATTTTAACCAAGCTAAAATGTTTAACATACATTAAATTACAACATCCATTTTTTACTCTTGATCCACCAAGCCCCAAGAGGGATTAAATATTTTTTCACTCTATGCTAGTTTGCATATCACGATATTTGATACCTCTCAGGGGTTAGTAGATCCAGAGTAAAGATGGATCTATGCTGGTTTAATTCCCCCATTTAAATAGGGTACATTCTAGGTGAATACCATGGGTCAATACCATGTGCCATTTTAATTTTTATTAATACTAATATTAGGGTTAATAATGTTTTTTTGCATGGTATTAATAATAATCTAGCCCATGGTATTTGTCCCATAGTATTTTGTCCATAGGTTTCACCTAAATATAATGCATTTTTTGAGTGTTCGTAAAGGTGACTTATGGAGTAAATATAAAAAAATGTTTTATTTGTTTACCATACCTCTGGTTTATTTATATTTTTATTAATTTACCTTACCTCTTTTACAAATATGGTATTTGGCCCAAAGGATTCACTTAAATAAAACCTCTTTTTTGAGCCTTCATAAATAGAACGAGGGTTATGGATTAAATATAAAAAGAGGTTTTATTTATTTACCATATGTCTATTTTATTTATATTTTCATTTATTTACCATACCTTTTGAGTAAGTATAAAAAGACGTTTTATTTATTTACCATACCTCCACTTTACTTATATTTTTATTTATTTACACCCTTGCATGTATATGAGGTGACTTATCGAGTAAATATAAAAAATATTTTATTTATTTACCATATCTCTCATTTATTTATATTTTTATTAATTTACCATACCTCTTTTATAAATATGGTATTTGGCCCATTGGATTAACTTAAATAAAACCTATTCTTGAAAATTAGCGCGAATGGAAGGTTGTAACTCCTAATTTCAAGGGCTAAATTTACCTTTTTTACCCTCTCCCTTAAAATAAGGTGGGCTATTTGAGGTGATTTGTAAAAATGTACTATGATACAAAATATTCATCCACTAAAAATTTAAAACCCCTTAATTTCACCAAAGGGCGAACATTCACCCCTAAAATTTTCCATGGCTTGCTCTACAAAAAAGTGCATATACATGCGGGTTTCTCTATAGAAAAGCGCATATACACGTGGGTTTCTCTATAGAAATGCGTTTATACACCTGGGTTTCCTTAAGTGAAGTAGCATATACATTTTGGCATATGAATGATCAGGGTTGCAGTTGACTCTATGTTGTTGATGCAATATTTTGAGTTCAGTTATGTGTTCTCATTACACTGATATCATTGTTCTATTTGAATTAAGTTGGTGTTTGCTTAGTTTATCTACAAGTTGTGATGTATTAAAGCAGGTGGATATAGTGTGAAAATTTATGAAACATGGTCCACGAATGTTGTTGAGGGTTGGAACCTTCAGTGAGGAAGTTGAAGCTTCCCGCCAGTATTAGCTGGTAATTAGATGAGGGGGGTGGAGCTCCCTTCTAGTAGGAGCTGGAGAACGAGTGAAGGTTGTAGCCTTTAGTAGGTGGGTGCCTACATACTGGTATGAGTCTACACTAGTACAAGAATGTAAGAAGTTTTTTATATTAATAAATTTGAAGACTGAGATGACAGTAGTGGTGGTTTTCTCCCACATTTGGTTTCCACCTTAAATCCTAGTGTTCATGTGTGTTGCTTATGTGTGATACTTTATTTTGTTCTTACTACACCTGTTTACTACTTATCAAATGCCCGATCAATCTCTTACATTCTGGTTCAAGTTTAACAGATAAAGAATTAGCTTTTTTACAAGTTTACTAAGCATACATTAGTTTCTTTTACAACAGTTGCGTACATATGCGAGTTGGGTTTGTTATCACAAAATCATGCCCCTGATAGGCTGCTGATCAGGAAGACTTTGAGTAACTATTTCAAACCAAAATTTTGGCTGAGGCTTAGCCTCCTCAGCCTGAGAGGGCTCTCTCAAAGGGTTAAAGATTTTGATTAAAGAATAAGATAGATGGCTAACTCTATGGTTTGTGATTGTATATGTTTATAGGTTGAAAGATGAAGGTTGGCTACCATTGGGCTATGGAGTCAAAGTATGTTCAGTACCACAGCAAGATCAGCTTAACATGAAGTCAGGGCATAGAGAGTTTTTATACATCAACAAAACAAAGATACAATGCAAGGAAACACAGTTTATAAATACATGAAGGAAGTTAGAGCATCATTGATGAATTCTAAGTAACATGTATTCATACCACTGCAAGTAAGTGAAAGAGGAAAGCCATGAGACAATAGGACATTAAAAACCCTCTTTGAATCCTGAGTAGTGAAGCCAAAACTTTCTACCTAGCATGGAAGTCAAGGCATTATAGAGTTCAAGTGCAAAAATGCAAATATAAAACAGTGAAACACAATTAGTTTATCTATGAAGGAAGTCAGAGCATCATTGATGAATTCTGAGTATCATAAGTAAACCTCACTGCAATTTAAGTGTTGGAAGATGCCATTAAAACAAGAACACACAAGAACTCTTCATGAATCTTGAGTTGTCTAAGTAGAAATTCTGCATTAGGTTAAAAATATACATAGTCTGCACATAGAGCAGCAATTGAGCCAAAAAGTCTCCAACCCCTTGCTAATTCGACCTCTTACTCTATATAAAGCATTTACAATTAGGATTCCATCATCCCTCCTCGAGAGAATTCGAATTTTCCATCAGTGACACCTATTCTAACCATAAAACAAACCATTAAATGTATTTGACACCTAACTAGTAGTCCTAGAGACCTAATACAACTAGGAGTGTAACTCCTTATTATGATTACAACAAACTTATCTAAAAATTTAAAGCATTCTTTGACACCTAATACTCCATGAGGTCGAATTTGATGAAGCCTCCCACGTGGTCACCCAACTGCTGATGAGAAACCCTAGAATTTAGGGAACATGTTTCCCTGTTTTTAGGGTTAGATCCTTGAACATTGCAGAGCCTTTATCTCTTCATCCATGACACATTTTATGAAACTGAAGGAGGTTTTTGTAGCCCATGATGTCTAGAACAAAAACCTCTCCTGGTTTTTTAAAATATTTCTCCAGCTGTCCAGAACCTGTCCTTGAAAAACACATGGCAAACAGGGAAAAATCCGTTTTCTGAAATTAGGGTCTCAATGAAAGCTTCTTATCTCCCAACTGAAAACACATACGAATAAAGTGAGATAGGTTATTATAGCTGGACATGTTATGAAGAGAAACCTCCTTCAGAATTCCAACATAGCCTTTCATGTGACCAGAAACTGATTTTGAAAAACACTACAAAAACCAATAGACAAAGCTTGACTTTCTGCAGTTTCGTAGTGCAAGTTTAACCATAAATTACTCCCACCTCAGAACGAATTTGAAGAAATGGAAAGAGGTTTTTGTAGTGAAGCATGCTAGGAAGAAAAGCCTCTTTCAGTTTGCAAAATTAAGTTCTCATCTGCTCAGGAAAGCTTTTAGAAATTGACTAGTAAAAGCAGAAAACAGAGTTTCTTCAGCTGAAACAGGCTGCTACAGGGGTTTCGCAGCGCGCTGCGAAAACACTGATTTCGTAGCGCAAAACAGGATTTTTACACTGTCTGCGCTACGAAAACGTGGATTCGTAGCTAGTTTCAAAATTTCTCCTTATCCTCCTCAAAGCTCTGTCTTTCTTCTTGACTGCTGGCTGCCTTGTTTCTGTCATTCTTGTACATTGGTGATGGTTGTACTGATGATGATATTTTCCTTTCTTCTGACATTTTCTCCTTTGAAATTTCTTTAGACAAAACAACTTGGAAGAAAATACCTTGCTTAATTGAGGAGCTGCCTTGCTTGAATTTGATGAAGATTTCTGCTCTCCTTTTCCTTTGAAATATTTTCAGTGATAACAGTGGCTCCACTTGGGATAGTGTGCCCTTGTGGTACACTAAGAACCTGCAGTTCCAGTGCCTTATCCTCTTATCATGAACAAAAATTTATTTGACAAACATCTTCTTTAAGTTCCTTGGGCCTTCACCTCTGGCTTAAGCTTGATGATCACTGTAGGAGAAAGAAGTCTATATCTACTGAAAAATAAAAATGCTCAGTCACCTTGAGCTTATTTTCACTTTCCTACCTACCTACCCTATCAGCTGCAAGCTCCACTTGTAGCTCAAGGAACATGAAACTTCCAATAAATCCAGTCATCAATCTGATCTGAAACTTGGATCTCCTTACTGTGCTTGAAGCATAAATAAACCAGATACTGAAATAACCAAGGAAGCATGAGGTGCAACTGTTCTTCAAGATGAACATATAATTGGAAGCCTGAACAGTAAATCTTTTCCATGTAGTCAGCTATAGGGTCAAAAAACACATGGTTAGTTTGATAATCATCATAACATTCTATCTCTTTAGACAACTGATCCTTAGCCACACAAAACCCCTTTGATGTGCTATCCAATTTGCTATTTGACAAGCTATCCAACTGCTTTTCTGAATCATTCCAACAAACAATGAAATTTTCCTCATTATTATCATCATTCTTTGGTGTAAGCTGCTGCAAGAAATTACAAAAATGAACAATCTTTTCCTCTGCCTGAGGGTCATAAAAAAATTCTTCCAACATTTCTTCTTGGTGTTTGTAATCATGTTCATTTTGATAATGATCCGAAGACTGACAAGTCTGCTGCATCTCTACATCAATATCAGAGGATTGAACATGGTTTTCATAATTAAACCCCTGCTGATCTTCATGCTGCATTTCATGAGATGTTGTACTTTCTTCTTGGTGCTGAAATGCATTGTTATGAAGAGCCTCTAAAATTTCTTCATCCATAAACTCATCATCATCATAACAATCCTCCAAGTACTGAATGAGATTTAAAGAATGTCTACAACAATCTTTGAGCAACAATAAGGAAGGATGACACTCTTTATACATGTCATAGAACACATTATGGAAATCAGCAAGAGAAGATAATGAACCATTTTCCAAACTTTTATACCAAGACCATGCTTTTCCTTCTAAAGTGGCCATAAACATCCTCATGAGACAATCCTCAGGAAAGTGAACCTTAAGACTGCGTATATGCATATGAAACCTAACCAAATGAAGAGCAGCATTGTCCTTCTTTTCATCTTTGAATATCGGAAGATCCTCTAACCAATCAACCTTTGGCATAGGATTTGGAAAACCAGGGATATGAGACCGATTCATAGGAGCATACCTGGCATTCATTCTTGCAGTGGAACTCATCTTGTAACTTCATCAAGCTACTGATCTTCTAGCAGTGGAGTCACCTTCTAATTTCTTATTTGATGTGTGGAGTCGCCAAGGTAGTTTTGCAGCCTCGAAAACCTTTTTGAGCTCCTGCTACCTTCAGAAGTTCAATCTTAAAATTTCGGGAATGAGTAATCTTCGACTCCCGGCAGACGCACCAAAATGTTATCACAAAATCATACCCCTGATAGGCTGCTGATCAGGAAGACTTTGAGTAACTATTTCAAACCAAACTTTTGGCAGAGGCTTAGCCTCCTCAGCCTGAGAGGGCTCTCTCAAAGGGTTAAAGATTTTGATTAAAGAATAAGATAGATGGCTAACTCTATGGTTTGTGATTGTATATGTTTATAGGTTGAAAGATGAAGGTTGGCTACCATTGGGCTATGGAGTCAAAGTATGTTCAGTACCACAGCAAGATCAGCTTAACATGAAGTCAGGGCATAGAGAGTTTTTATACATCAACAAAACAAAGATACAGTGCAAGGAAACACAGTTTATAAATACATGAAGGAAGTTAGAGCATCATTGATGAATTCTAAGTAACATGTATTCATACCACTGCAAGTAAGTGAAAGAGGAAAGCCATGAGACAATAGGACATTACAAACCCTCTTTGAATCCTGAGTAGTGAAGCCAAAACTTTCTACCTAGCATGGAAGTCAAGGCATTATAGAGTTCAAGTGCAGAAATGCAAATATAAAACAGTGAAACACAATTAGTTTATCTATGAAGGAAGTCAGAGCATCATTGATGAATTCTGAGTATCATAAGTAAACCTCACTGCAATGTAAGTGTTGGAAGATGCCATCAAAACAAGAACACACAAGAACTCTTCATGAATCTTGAGTTGTCTAAGTAGAAATTCTGCATTAGGTTAAAAATATACATAGTCTGCACATAGAGCAGCAATTGAGCCAAAAAGTCTCCAACCGCTTCCTAATTTGACCTCTTGCTCTATATAAAGCATTTAAAATTAGGATTCCATCATCCCTCCTCAAGAGAATTCGAATTTTCCATCAGTGACACCTATTCTAACCATAAAACAAACCATTAAATGTATCTGACACCTAACTAGTAGTCCTAGAGACCTAATACAACTAGGAGTGTAACTCCTTATTATGATTACAACAAACTTATCTAAAAATTTAAAGCATTCTTTGACACCTAATACTCCATGAGGTCGAATTTGATGAAGCCTCCCACGTGGTCACCCAACTGCTGATGAGAAACCCTAGAATTTAGGGAACATGTTTCCCTGTTTTTAGGGTTAGATCCTTGAACATTGCAGAGCCTTTATCTCTTCATCCATGACACATTTTATGAAACTGAAGGAGGTTTTTGTAGCCCATGATGTCTAGAAAAAAAATTCTCCTGGTTTTTTAAAATATTTCTCCAGCTGTCCAGAACCTGTCCTTGAAAAACACGTGGCAAACAGGGAAAAATCCGTTTTCTGAAATTAGGGTCTCAATGAAAGCTTCTTATCTCCCAACTGAAAACACATACGAATAAAGTGAGATAGGTTATTGTAGCTGGACATGTTATGAAGAGAAACCTCCTTCATAATTCCAAGATAGCCTTTCATGTGACCAGAAACTGATTTTGAAAAACACTACAAAAACCAGTAGACAAAGCTTGACTTTCTGCAGTTTCGTAGTGCAAGTTTAACCATAAATTACTCCCACCTCAGAACGAATTTGAAGAAACGGAAAGAGGTTTTTGTAGTGCAGCATGTTAGGAAGAAAAGCCTCTTTCAGTTTGCAAAATTAATTTCTCAGATGCTCAGGAAAGCTTTTAGAAATTGACTAGTAAAAGCAGAAAACAGAGTTTCTTCAGCTGAAACAGGCTGCTACAGGGGTTTCGCAGCGCGCTGCGAAAACACTGATTTCGTAGCGCGCTACGAAAACACTGATTTCATAGCGCGCTATGAAAACACTGATTTCGTAGCGCAAAACAAGATTTTTACACTGTCTGCGCTACGAAAACGTGGATTCGTAGCTAGTTTCAAAATTTCTCCTTATCCTCCTCAAAGCTCTGTCTTTCTTCTTGACTGCTGGCTGCTTTGTTTCTGTCATTCTTGTACATTGGTGATGGTTGTACTGATGATGATATTTTCCTTTCTTCTGACATTTTCTCCTTTGAAATTTCTTTAGACAAAACAACTTGGAAGAAAATACCTTGCTTAATTGAGGAGCTGCCTTGCTTGAATTTGATGAAGATTTCTGCTCTCCTTTTCCTTTGAAATATTTTCAGTGATAACAGGTTCAGTAAAGTCGTGTATACATTTCAGAAAAGAAAATTATTATTATGAATTTTTAAAATATAGATTCACACCCCCCCCCACCCTCTCTCAGTATTTTTCCCAACAATTGGTATCAGAGCAGGTCCTTCAAAAGAAGCTTCATCGCTTGAAGGAAGATCTCCCAAGATGAGAAATCAAGAAAGAACGACATCTATTAGACCGCCATTCTTCAATGGAAATAATTTTATATATTGGAAGACAAGACTCAGATCCTATCTTCAGCCCCTTGGAGTAGATGTTTGGGCAATTGTGGAAGGAGGTTACCAATATTCAGCTGCAGTTCCCACAGATGCAACAAACAAGAAGACGTATGAAACCAATGCCAAAGTTGTCAATGCATTATTGGGAAGTCTGACAGAATTAGAATTTGTTAAAGTTATATAGTTTAAATAGCAATAGAAATATGGGACATAATCATTCAAAGCTATGAAGGCGATACCAAGGTAAGAAGTGTTAAACTCCAAACTATTAGAATTCAATATGAAACTCTCATAATGCATAATGATGAAATTATTCCTAGTTTTTTTCTAGGTATAGATGATATTGTAAATCACATGAAAATTCTAGGTGAAGAAATAAAGGACACTACTTTAGTGGACGAAATCTTAAGATCTCTAACTCCTAAATTTGAGTCAAAAGTGTCTGCCATTGAAGAAAAGCAGGATCTGCAGACTCTTACTGTTGTTCAACTTCACAGGAACTTCATTGCTTTTAAAATGAGGAAAGGAGGTCCCTCAGAATTCAGAGAGGCTGCATTTAAAGCATCTGCAAAAGGAAAAGGAAAGGAAGAACACAAGGAATCATGATATATATCAGAAGAAGATGAGGTGAACTTTGTAAAGAAACTTCAACTGGGCACCAAAACGTTCAGAGGTAAGCTTCCCTTCAAATTTTTTTATTGTGGTAGAGTTGGTCATTATGTTGCTAAATGTCCTCATAAATATAACCATGACAAAGAGAAGGATACTATTATGCTGCTAAATGTCCTCATAAATATAACTGTGACAAAGAGAAGGATACTGCAAAAGGTAATAGGAGACGGTTTGACAATAGAAGAAGTTATCATACTCATGAAGATAGTGATGGTTTATCAAATAGTGAAGAAGGAGAATCTAATCAAGATCTTAAATTACCCATGGATTTTGAGAAAAATACTAATGAGTCTAATGATAAATTTGTGGATGCTTTAGAGGAAAAATATTTCTTTGAAGAAATTACTCAAGTCAAAATTTGCTTCGAAGAAAACAAAGTAGCCATAGATACATTGAAGCATCAACTCATAGAAAAGGAAAAGCATAATGAGAAGTTAGAATGTGAAGTAGTAAGTCTAAGAAAGGAACTTGAGAAAATAAAAACTTTGAATCTTATATTTTCTAAAGGATATGAAACCTTAGATTAAATTATCAAGATACAATGCTCTCCTCTTATGAAGACATGTCTTGGATACATTGGAGTGTTGAAAATGGCAACATGAAATGCTAAAAATAGAAGTGCTAAAAATAGCTACTATAAATAGTAGTTCAGGTACCAGTGTTGGACATAGCAACAAGGAATGAAAAATGGAACTGCTAAAAATAGCATTGCTATAAATAGCATTTCGGGATGGATTCAAATTTTAGTTAGTCCCTGAACTAAAATTGAGAAGTAAAATTCAAATTTGATCTTAGCAGTTGTTTGTAAAATAATTAATTAATTCATCTTGAGTTAATTAGTTGTAGAAAATCAAACATGAAGTCTACGTGGGAACATGCAATAGTTTCTCCATTGATTGAGAAATTTATCCATCAGTTAAAGAGATAAGGATGAGTTGTAATTAGTTGGCTCAGTTAACTGAGTCAAGTCCAATTAGATTAGTTCAAAAAGTTTGTTGAATTAATTATGAGTTTAGTTAGTTAATGCTTGCATGCATGTAACTGTTTCTCTCCAGATAACTGAATATTCTCTCATAAATAACTCATGCATGTCAGTTCAGTCAGAGACCCAGTTGAGATAAAAGGAAGGGACAATGTACTATCAGTTGGAGGATTTTTCCTATATAGGAAACTCATCCATGCAGAAGGAATTATCTCCTTCAGGTTTGTGCAGTTATTTCTGATTGATTCATGCTGTTGGAACCCTTAATAGAGTTTCTGAAAAGCAATTAAATCCCCAAGGGCTTCATTTTAATAAATATCATAAGAAGAAAGAAAGAATTTGGAATAGATTGCAGTAAGAAAAAATACAAAACATTGACATATTGTCACAATATGATTTAATATCCACATACACTAAAATTGTAGAAGCCCTTAAGATTGGATTGAAGGATGCACAAGACATTTTATCAACTCTTGGAATGCAACTGGAAAATTACACTCAATCTTCTTGGTGGGTTAAACCATGGACAAAGGATCAAAATTATCCAACATTACAAATTGTTGATGAACTAGTTGATGATTCTCCACCGAGTTGTTCTAAATCTATATTCCAATCTTCATCGTCATTGGTACACAATGGAAGTGAATCACACATAATGGAAAGTAAGTGGAGACATGAGTTTGATGAAATTTTAGATTCCATTGATGAAACTGTAAGAAAAATGATAAAACCAAAGGTAGAACTTGATGGTAAGGATATGTTCTGTTAGGCCCCAAAATTGTTGTATCTAATGCATCTTTTTTCCAATTAGATGCCTTAGTTATTCCCTTCTTTTACTAGTTTATGAACCTTTAAGTTGCACTTATACATTATTTTGATGCAATAATAGAGATTTATATTTGGATTGAATTTTATACCTTCTCTATATGCATTTCTTAGGTTTGATGTTCGTTAATGTTCTTAATGCAGGTTTTGCACTCCATAGAGATCTTGCACCAAAATGGAAGTATAAGTGGACCACTTCATCATTCAAGCTTGCCATGAAGGAAAATGCTAGCTAGTAGTACAAACATGAATTCAAAATGATATTGGGTCCTTTTTGATAGTCATAGGTGGACTAATATTTCATTGAAATGTTCCTGCACTAAAGAGCAACATTCTTGCACTAGAGAGAAAATAATTTGGGTCTTCGACATCTCGACACACTTTCGGGGAAAACCGAAGATGGTTATTGTAAAAAATGGTGTTCTAACACCTTGCCATGAGTTGGATTGCACCTAGGTTACACGTGTGGGTCTCTAGAAGAAAATCAACAAATCTGCTCAAAATTCACACAGTTTCCAAACTGCCAAGTTTTACCATGATTTGCGTGAATATAGAGGAGAATCTCAAAAATCAGAGCATATGGGTTTTTTATCAGTATAAAAATAAATAAATCTAGAAACAAAACTATTTCCAAATATTCACAATTGTTGGCTTATTGGGACCTGACCCAGGTTCGGAAGTGTTTTAGGTAAACAAATACCACACTACCAGCCCTTTCGGCAACAATCCACAGAACACGGATTGAAGTCTCGCCCAAGGTAGAATGGGAGGGTGCAAGAACGAGGTTTCCACACCCTAGGGATGTCTTGATGAGGTTTTGAGGGGTTGGAAACTAATCTGCACACTCGTGCCACATTGCACAGTTGTTTGGCCCTTGCATAGCTCTATGATGAGGCACTTCCTAGAGTCCTTATTATTATTGCAGTTATTATAGATCTGATCTAATTATTAGAGTCTTAATCAAGCATTAACTAGTTATAACCGGCGCTCGCTACCATAAACCTTAAAGATATGCATAAAACCATAAGATAAGAATAAACATACAGATCTGCAACCAGATGCAAAATAATTCAGAAACGCTTATTTCTATTAATCTTCTGTTTCAGTACAATCCAATTTCGCCCTATGCACTCAGTTGCAGGGGTCCACACACACAGCTGTAGAGCCTACTCTAACTACTGCCAACCATGAATCAGACTTACAATCTTAAAGTAATCTTGCCTTACACACCCATACTCTTTACATCTTATCAAGAATTACCAAAAACTGAATTCTAAACCTAGAGACCTGCTCTATCTATACATTCCCATGGTCAGCGGACCATGGGCAGGTCGACTCGCTTTCTATTATCTTACATTATTTTCGGGCGGGCAACCCTTTGCCCTGACTCATTACAATTCATGCTCCGTGCACTTTGCGGAACTTTTACAATATCAATACCCAAAATTGTGGGCTTTATGCCCCAAAACTGTTATGTGAGGGATCCGCTGCCCAACAGGCCCCCAACACAATCATCATGACTTGTCCCAAGTCACTTAGCTAGTGTGGTGATCTTCGCTCAGAGTCCATCCAGCAATGTCCGCGTTGTGCTGACATCTGCCACACATTCTTTTGCTATTCGCTGTATCAATTGTGCACAACTTTCTAATGCATTGTCGGAGGAACCTTCTTGCCTTAGTGCATATGTGTCCTGCAGCTGATTCAGCTTCCCCTCGATCATAGTGGTGATCATGAATGCTTCCTCAAGCCACGTCTAGATGCTTTCTTTAAGACCAGATTCTTTCTGGCACACGTTGTCCACCTGTTCCTTCAAGGCTTGGGCCTCCCTCATTTTGGCTAGTCATTGAGTGAGGGAAACCATTGGCACAGTCCCCCGGACATTCTCATAAGCTTATTGTAACTCTCGTGCTTCTGTCTCTACCAGCTACAGTGTTGTGTCTTCTTGCAGTGATGTGAGCATAAGAAGGGACTGATCCAACAATCCCGTGCAATCCTGTTCAATGCGCTCTATCACTTCCAACCCTACTTGAATGGCGCGACGGTGTTGCTCACTGACTTCTAGTGGTGTAGGGGGATGTGATTTCAACCTTAGCTCCATGATCTACAAGTTCAACTCCATTGAGCTTTTGTGGCCTCCTCTTGGGTCCTACAAAATCCTGCTGCCATGTGATGAATATTTTCGGCTGCTGGGAGTTCTGCTGGTACAACCAGTTCTGGTATACTACTACAGACCTCCACCACATCCTGTTCCAATCCTTGGTTGTGTGCAATCAAGTCATCGCTCTATAGACTGATCTGCTCCAGATTTCCCTTTTGCACCATTAAGACTTGGAGGGCGCGACCTTCCCTTCTGTGGAGCTCAGCGGTTACCCCATCCTGCAACTAGTATAGGGTCTCTCTACGAAGGGTGGCCAAATTCAACCCCTGACTTTTTGTGTCACCTTCCACCTTTTCTAAGATGGCGCTTGCAGGTAATACTAAAGTATTCATTATGTGGGTACATGCCATCTACTTAGCTGTGAATGTACCTTCCGCAAGGTTCGGCACCATCCCTCGTGGGGGTCACACCTGTAATACCTACAACTACACTCTGAGCACCCCCAACACAATTGTTTTCTCTATCATCAAATCCTCCAAAGCACCCTTAGTGACATCGTGTATTGGTTCGCTTCTGGCAAGAAAATCTCCCTCCAAGGTCTTTGTTGTCTTTGCCTTTTTGCATGCGGGTGGCTTGTTTTCGAAGCACGACCTCTTAAGTTAGGTTGATGTTGTGATCAGGTCCATGCATTCCTATGTCTCCACTTCCCCCTGTATGTCCTGCTCCATGGAAATTTCCTAATCCTACACGATCTCTTTGGTGGGCGCAGTGGTGGTTTTTGCTGTTGCCTTGGTCGCCTCCTGTTGCGTGGTTGCTTTCTATTACTGGCGCATTCTTTTATCCAACTTTGTGATGCACAGCTTGATTTCCTTCTTCCACTGCTGTGCTACAATATTTTCTAATTCGACCAAGTCCGGGGCATGCCACTCCGAAGGCCATGCTTCCATTGCCTCGAAAGTTGCATCGTCCATTGCAATGAACGAAAGCTTTACCCATGTTCGAGTTGGATCCTCTTGTGCCCATATATACAGATTATGCATATCTACCTTGAACTCGGCCACACTTTGCAAACTGTTATATAATGTCAAGGATAACTGTGGTTTGCGGTCGATCCATGTCCGGATACTCGCCTCCACAAAAATCCAAAACACCTTAATCTCACGAACCCTCATGGCGTCTTTTGTAGCCCAGAGCAAGTTATACCTCATGGATTCAGGTAGGTTCTTCTCAATTTTGGGAAACTGGCTACCCTTCGATAGCTCCCTTGCAACTAGCAGGATTGATAGGAGCAACCATGCATAGTGGAAAGTCTTACCCTGCTCCTGGGCTTCCCTACAATTCGTCAAAAATTCATCACTGAGAAACTGAGCCTAGTTGGACTGAACCCCCTTTGCACACTGCTCTGCGAGCGCAATGACAGATGCTGGCACCTCGTCTATGTAGTATTTCCTCGTGAGCTTGCCAGCTAGTAATTGGGTGGAGATGCATACCCCTTGGTCTTTGATACTTTCTATTACATACCCTTGCTTTCGCTTCACCAGCTTATATTTAGCCTTCATGGCTTTTGCGAGGCCCACGTCGGTACTTGTTCCTACTATGGCTGCAGGATCATTTCCTTTAGTAGGCAGCTAGGAAATTCGATGTATTAAATTAGCCGTGATGGGAATCAGTTCCTCCAGCCAGAGATACCCATCATGTGCTAGACATAGTAGCTATCGGATAACAAAAATTGTGATGGCTGCATGTTGATAGTAGGGTATCCACCTCAGATTGAGTAATTCCACCTTCTCCACACCCCGTAACCACTTATGCTACAGTAATTTCTCCATGGTCAATTGGGGGAACTTCTCACTGTCCGTGAGGTCCTAATCTTCGAACTTGATATTCGGTACCCGACCCAGCAGTAGACCGTCAAACCTTATTTCATCTGGAAGAAGCGAGGTCTGGAGCATGTTCTTCGCGGCCTCTAGGTCCTTTGGTATCTTGGTCGTTCCTTTCCATGGGGAGATGTATGGTGGTAGCGTTATCGCTGAAGGTACTTGGAAAACATTTTCCTCTTCCTCGTCCTGTGCTTCAATTTGAGTGATTAGGGCTTGTAAATATTCCTCTTTCTCCTTGGTTTCAGTGGTGATAGCTTTGCCCTTTTTGGCAGTTGACAATTTACTGAATCGCGGTGATAGCTGAACTGGCCCCATAGTTTGCTTGTCTTTCGGGGGTCGCGATGTGTGTGGAGACTTTGGAACCTCTAGGTAGCGGCTGCTTCTCCAGGTTCCTCTTGGGTCAGACGGGGCTCCTCCGCAAATCTCACTTTGCTTCTAGCAAATGACATGGTTTCTATCTTAGATTCACTCAGTACTTAGTCACAGGTGGCAAGGTAGCTTGGTGCTTGTTTCTCTGTACTAGTTCGAATCTCAAATATCCAAGTGTTGTTTTGAGGCTACCCCAAGGGGTTTTATAGTCATGCTTGAATTGGAATTCGACCATTCCCTCCACTTCTGAGTCATTGATATCTTCTTGGCGACAGATCTTCCTGTATCTAGCTCTGAATTCCTGTCGTAATGGCCTGTTGTCCACTCCTTTCTGTCATAAGTTAGACTTCTTGTCATGAATAGTGACATCAACGGTCACCTCCTAGCCTACCCGCGTGGCAGCACAACCTCCTATGTGTGACTGCAATCCTTGTGACCTAGTGGCCTTGTGCGGAACCTCCTTTCAGCATAGCTCTCCTACAGACTTGTTTATAGTGCCACACCTTCTTTCAACTACTTGGAGCACTAAGACTATGCTTTCCACAAATAGTCAAGTGGTCGCACCCCATGTGCGAGACTTGAACTTCCCTATTAGCTTGTGCTGCAGGTACCCTTCCAGTACCTTTGTATCTAGTAGCGCATCGCGTTCTACACTCCCTTGTTTAGTAAGGTGTAGGCACATCCATGATAGCAGGGTCGCAGCTCGTTCCAATGCAGTAGTAGGGCTGGCCAAGCCTGGTCCCCTTATGCTTAGTTTCGCGCAGCCCGCTTGTGCGACTCCAGCGTTTAGTTTGCTGAGTTCTTTGTCCAATATCATGCTTTTCCTCCTCAACCATGCCCATTCTACATCGAGTTCACGAAGTTTCAAGCTCTCGCACCAAATGACTGCCTGTAACTTCCGAATTCCTTTACCCCGGTCCTCGCGTCCTATTCAAATTACAGGGGCTGTGGTTTGGGGAGTTCTCTCTGTCCTCTTGGTTTCATCTTGTCTCATAAATGATAAGATCACCTTCACACTCCTCTTTTTTCTTATGGTCTTATAGGCCCATCGAATGCTTGGTACACACAGATTCCAATTGGTTTGTTTTATCTGGTGAACTCTGTTTAGGATCCCACATGTTTTTCCTATTGCTTTGTCGTGAATGGCTTATGGAATGTGTCACCTTCCTTGCTATTGTGGTAGGTTCTGATTTTCGATTCTTTGTTTGGGGATGTGGTTGCACAACATACATCTACATCCTTTTCCGTAGGTGGATGCTCTAACTGCTTTGTCCTCCAAACCATACATGCACCTGCCTTCTACATTCACGCCAGTTCCACCTAGTCTTCTGACTTGTACTCCACCCTTGTGAAATTGTCGCACGCAACACCTCTTTTTGCGCATTGTGCCGCTTTCGTTCCAGTATCACATTTTCACAGTGGTCTACAGGTTCCTCCACATTTTTTGCACCCTCATCTGTTGGCATTTCCCTTACTTTGGTTGTCACGCGTCGTAGCAACCTAACCATCATATTACAATTCAGCGTTGTTACTTCATGCAATCGGTTCTACCATCGCTCTATTTCTTCATCTGAATCCAACATGCAGGAACTATCACTCTCCCATGAGATTCTCTCATCTGCTATCAGATGCACCCGATCTTGGTCTTGCATCGTTATCTAGTAGATGCAGTCCAGTTCATCGTCACGGTCCTTGTTACACACAGGTTTGGTGTAGCACGCGCCTTCAGCTGGATCCAGTGGAACTATTACATGGAGAGACCTTTTCTCGAATATCATCTTCCATCTTTTTAAGTTGATGACTCCATTCATGTCTGTGGCCTAGTCTATTCCTAACAATGCAGGGTAAGGGTTACTATCATCCATGATTTCTATTACCTCAAAGTCCGTTTGTGTGCTCATGCCTTCGATGTCCATTGTGACTCCTTGAAATCTCCCCATGGGAAATACCTTTTGTTGCTTCGCCATCCATAATTGAATAGGAGACCACTGTAATGCGGGCCTACCTATGTGTTCCCATGTCTATTTAGGTAGCAAATTCACATCTGAACCTAAGTCCAAGATGACTTGATCCATCTCAAAGTTGTCAATCTGTGTCGTCAAGCACATTTCCTACTCGGTGCGCAAAGCATGCTTTTCTAGTTTTTGGACCAAGTGTGGTTCGCTCGACCCTGCGCACCTAGTTATCAGCTCTTGTAATCCCTTAACTGCTTTATTGTTCCATAGTAGATTCATGCATGTCTCTAAAAAGGTAGTTAGCATAGAAGGATCCATTTCTAGCTCAGTTTGATCCTTACTACCTGAAGTAGAGGCCTCCGCGAAGCTCTTCTTAGCTTCCATAAATGTCTCCTTTGCGCATTCCAAGTCAAACTTAGGTTGCTTTGTAGGGGCCTTGCAAACCCATGTATTCTCCTCGAGTTGTTTCCCCTTATCTTCCCCTGTGGTTGCACCACTTTTGAGCACCATGTTCACGTTGGGGTCTTCTTCGCACGGTTCAGACCTCATCATTTGGATGTTTTGCATTGGAGTAGACTGAAGCACCCCTTTCTCACGCATCTGTGCAATTAGTGTGGGGAAATCTACCGCTTCATGATCAAACTGATAACAGTATGGACAACATGTTCTGGTCGGGTTCGTACAGTCACGCATGTAGTGCCCAAGTCCTCCACAGTTGTAGTAGATTAACTGCCCACGACCTCGTTCAGGTCCCATTCCTCCTCATCCCCATCCTTATCCCTGGAACCCACCGCACTATTGCTGCAGCTGAATCCTAACCTCACGCCTCAGTCTGAATCCTATAGGCAAGTGTTCAATCCATCAACAATTCATAACTCCAACAGTTTCACTCATCGTGGCTTACTGATCTACAAAAATTGCAAAATAGCTACTGGGGGGTCTGTGTAAACTTCTGTAATAGATGACAGTTGTCCGTCGTGTGCTTTCCTCCCACATGACAGATCACTCACCAGAGTGAGGGTGCCGCACTTGGCCCTGCCTATGCCTTTGGTCTTAATGGAATTGGTCCCCCCTTGCCAAATAGTTCACGAATACTAGAAAATGATCCTTATCGTGGCCCTGGCTTTTACATTTTACACACCACACGTTTTCTCACGCTTCTGGCTGGGGCGCCCTATCCTGTTTCAAACTTTGCATCTCCAAGAATAAGTTTTGTAGTTGCACATGGATCTATTAGACTCCCAACCTAGGATCCTATATCAGGGTTTCATGCAACCTCATCGCTATTTCCAATGCTTCTGCTTGGGTTGAAAGCTTCTGCTGTGATAGTGCCATCCTCATATGTGGTGTTAAAGATGCCACAAACCATGTGCGGTGCTACGCATCCATCAGCGTCATGTTAGCCTCGCGGATCGTGCTCTTTAGTCTTTGATCCAGATCCCAAGGGGTTTCACTTGGAAGCATCATAATTTCCTTGAATCCGATGATCAACTGCTTCTTTGATTTCGGCCGCCTAAATTCTTTGTTTAATGCAATCTAGATTTCCGCTATTCCGGCATTCGAGTGATCGTTCGAGTGCTTGATATACCAAGTCAGTGTGTGATCCTGTAGCGCACTTACCAAGGTGGCCTTCTTAATGTTATCGTCCATAACTCCATGCACTTCCCACACTTCTCTTACCATGAACCAAAACTAATCTAGATCTTCGCTTCCTACTCCTATGAATACAGGCAACTTGATCGCACTCGCCATGCTGAACGGTGGGGTGGGCAGAGGTGGGTTAGTTTAGGATGGAGGTGACAAAGGTGAAGTAGGTGATGGCATAAGTGGAGGTGACAACTGTGGAATGTGTTGCCTTATCAAATTGACCACGAGAAGGTCCCGCATTTAGCGACCGCACAGCTAATGTGCTAGAATACAGACGTGCCAGATAGAATGATAGAGTTGGAGCTATGCAAATGGCTCAAAGGTCTTGAGAAAGCAGGGTTTCTAAACCTGCTCTGGGTGCTGCATTACCACCATGCCGCAGTGACCATTTTTGTCATCAGACAGCTGCTATGCTTGGTGCATGATGGGGGCTTATGGCTGGAGGAGTCCATCCCCATCATAGATCATCTGATTCACTAGACTACACGACTCCCTTGCGCATGGGAGGACCCAAAAAAAATTTCAAAGGGAAAAAGTGATGACTTGGCCATCGCAGAGGCCATGAAAAGGAAATTTAAGTTGGAGAAGAAGAAGCGAGGGTATGCCATCTCTAGCATCAACGACCCTGCAGTCAAAGTCACGCCACAAATATTGGTAAGGAAGGTGATGCGAAAGTTCCGCACGGATGAGGTGCCTACGACAGTGGTTGCAGTAGCAGCACAATGTGTAGAAGGGGTCCAGTTCATCTGGGAAAACTATCTATGTGGTGAGTTCCTTGCAAACTTCCGTGAGGCATAGGAGCAGGGAAAAATTTTTCATTACGCATGGCTCTTATTGTCGATAGTACTGGTGGCATGGGAGTTACCCGAAGATATCCAGTTCTTGTCGATCGTGTAAGACCTTCCAGAGGCAGTGAAGTACACTTTGCCATGGGCAACCAGGGATGCATAGAGGATAAGGGAGAGCAAGATATTTTGGGTGCTCATGGAGATGAACATTCGGATGGAGATCAATCGCAAACCATGGTTATCTCCCATAGTCTACAATAGTCTACAGAGCTTTGTATAATTTAAAGGAGACTTCCAACATGTCTTCATCAGGGCGCGAAAGAACCCTATGAAGACGTGGCATGTGTTACCATACTTAGTGATATATGATGTAATTTTCGCGGTCCTTGAGTCTTGGCTGCTGGAGTGGCACGCTTCAGTTGACTCCACAGTGGAAGTAGAAAAGTCCACCGTGGAGCAGAAGAAGGAAGAGACAAAACTGTGGATGGCATAGCTGGCAGAAAAGTTCAGGAAAGAAGAAGTAGCGGCTAAGGCCCAGGCTGTGTGAGACATTGCGAAGTTGGTGGAGCAGCAGAAAATAGTAGAATAAAAGTGTGAAGGGCAGAAGTCACCTTTGCCCGAACCAGAGATTGACACAGAACAAGGTAGCGCGGACCCATAGACAACGTCCACCTAGCTAAAATGTCCACACTCAAGAGAGTAGGTGGGGCCGCGAAAAAAGAAAAAGGCCTCAAAGACATTGTTCTACCTAATCACCCTCACTAAGGGGGATCTACATGATATCGGTGAAACTATGAGGGATGTCACCACGAAGGTCCTCCAATAGTTTTAGGAGCAAGACCAGTTGGTATTGGGTCTCTCGGGGGATAGATATAGGAGTTACAGGTGCACACTCCATAGGCTAGCACAGTGTCAACAAGCCTCGCAGTCGGCACTTCCGTGGCCAAGGAAATTCTGCGCACCAGGATGACCAACACAATAGTGCTTCTAGATGGAGCAATCATCGCAGAGAATGAGGTTGACAGGCCTATGGTTAGTAGCTTGAAAGGGGTTGGGTTAAACATGGTTGCGCTCCATCGGGAGTCGCTCTATCTTTTGTAGGATGGAGTCACGGTAGAACTTCAGGCTAGGGAGAGCTGTGCTATACAGGTAATGAGTGAGAAGTGCATTAACATTATGCAGTTGAGCCTATAGTGTGACGAGGCCATGGAGTAGAACAAACAGATAGTGCAGGTTGTGGAGGAAGCTTTCCAGATGGTCTCAGAGTTGGCCATCCTAGCAGAGGAACCGGTGGAGGCGCGTGTCCAAGAGTTAGCAACAGGGGTACGCAACGCCAGAGCTAAAAGGCCAGGGTTCAGCTGTAGCTAAACCTTCAGATAGTAGAATTACAGTTGAATGCAAAAAATTCAACTCTGTAAGAGGTTAAGGAACAATGTGCCATTGTGATCAGAACAATAATGGTGGTAGTTGACAGTGTAGTGATAGACTAGATGAAGCTATTCGAACAATCATTCGAGGTCCTCACCACCCTGTAGGAGGACTCAAACATAGAGAGCCTAGAGACAGAGGCGTGTGAGCTGTAGCAGAGATATGATGAGGTCAAATGGACCGCACAGACGGTTTCCCTTACACAAAGGCTTGCAAGGATGCAGGAGGAAAAGGTGTTGAAGGAGCAGGTGGATGCCGCTCAGCATAAATAGGAAGTTTTGAAAGGGCACCTACAACCTTGATCGATGATGCGTATAGCATTACAACATCCATTGAAAAAAAGCTCGTGTAGCGGCAAGAAACTCAAGAAAGGATTCAGGGTAGTAGTTGAATGCTAACAATCACCAAATTGCAAGTAGAGGAAGTTTAGTAGGTGTTGGGCATGGAATCCCCCCAAGGTAGGTTTTGGGGCTTAA
Source organism: Pinus tabuliformis (assembly GCA_031772625.1). Taxonomy (NCBI): domain Eukaryota; kingdom Viridiplantae; phylum Streptophyta; class Pinopsida; order Pinales; family Pinaceae; genus Pinus; species Pinus tabuliformis. Next base: position 1,269,162,226 of record CM062804.1, read on the forward strand.
AGCCCAAGTTTTGATCGAATCCTTTTGTAAAATATCTGCGAATTGCAGGCGCAGGGTGGAAAATCATAATAGAGTCACAGGGTTGTCCACCCTAGTTTTCTTAATGTAGTGTCGGCTGGATAGACCTACCCATGGTCCACGGACCATGGGATTGTATAAATATAGTGAGGCTCTAGGTCTATAAGATAACTAATAGCTAATATGGAATAGAAAAGAGCAAGATAAGTCTAAGTGATTGAGTGAAAGTGTAAAGTGTGTCTTTGGGTCATAGAGTAGGGAAAGGCTCTGCAGCTGAGTGTGTAGAGGCCTAGTAGTCTGCAACTGAGTGCGCGGACCCCTGCAGCTGAGTGCACAGGGCATGTTGAGTCTGTAACCATTGGAAGAATCAATAAAGATAAAGTTTACCATATTTATGTGCATCTTTTCCTATTTTAATATATGATTTGGTATAGTTTGCAAGTATACTGTTTATAGGTCGCACAAACTTATTTGAATGTTTTACTAATTATAAAATAAGATATCCAAGTACATGAAGGTAATTAATTGGTGTAGGAATATAAATAAGATCTCAGGTAATAGCACAGAGTGTGGCTCTAGCAGCGCGGAAGTTCCACAATCCTTGGTTAGAGCTGCGTGAAGGCAGTATATCAAGGTGTGGGGAACAAGGAAGTGTGCAAAGCGACCTGCGCATAGGGACAAACCATGAGATCAGTCAAACCTCTCAGACATCTCAAGGGTGTGGAAACCTAGTTCTAGCACCCTCCCATACTACTTCAGGTGAGACCTCAGTCCACGCTCCATGGACTATTGCCAAAAGGGCTAGTAGTATAGGGATTTGTTTGGCTAATTAACTCCGAACCTGTGTTAGGCCCCAACAAGCCAACAAATGCTTCTGTTGCTAGAACTAGGATCTACATAGAGATGTCTGATGTCATATCATTGGAATCCGACAAATAAAGGAATTGAAGATTGGTTGGACAAAAAGATTCACGAGTTAATGGCGCAGGAAAAAAGGAATCCATGACTATGAAAGGAAGAGTGGTTAGAATGCTACTTATATACAGAGATCCATGAAATTTTATTTTCATCCTTCCCCACTGAGTTGTACGAGTGGATCACGAAGCTAGCAGATAGCCAAGGAAGGTGTAAACTCGACAAACCTATTGTGTGGACTCCAGAATTGGTGCGCAGACTAAAAGCTTTGGAAGATAAGATTGTGCGTGTTGTTGATCACTGGCTCGATCGAATCATAGGAGGATTCATCACCAAACTCGTGGGTAGATACTTCGGTCAATTATAGTGAGGTAGAATGACGCTTCCTCAAGGGATTGCGAGGTAAGTACGTTAAATCTTTGAACACTTGGATTAAAATGCTATTGTGTGAAAAACGGGTTATTCAAATAAATTGATGTTTGGGGCTATGCGAAGTGGGAGAATCTACAAAAATGAAGGTAGCACAAAACTAGAGACTAGCCCCTTGATTTCACCTCCACGATGGGGTGAGGAAGAGCTCATAAAGGTCTCACCAAGAACTGTGATTAATCTGATAAGACATAGAATTCCATGAATACCAGCCCCAGCCACACCACCACTAGTTTCATCGTCTTCACCCTTGTCTTTGCCCTTACCACCTCCGCCATCACTGCGAAGCAATATGGCCAGCGCGATAAAGCTACCAGTGTTCAAGGGAGTAGGGAATGAAGATCCAGACTAGTTTTGGTTTGTGATAAAAGCTATATGGGAAGCATAGGGAGTCATAGACGACAATATAAATAAGGCAACGTTGGTCAGTGCTCTGCAGGATCGTGTGATGACCTGGTACATTAAGCATTCCAATGACAATTTGAATGCGGGGATTGCGGATATCCAAGTTGCACTAAACAAATAATTTTGCAAGCCAAAGTCAGGGGCATAGTTGATCATTGGATTCAAGGAAATCACAATGCTACCAGGCAAGACCCCATGGGAGTTGGATCAAAGACTGTAGTGCATAATTTGGGAAGCAAACCTGACATTAATAGATGAGAAACACCATGAATGGTTTGTAGCATCATTAATGACCATATACGGAATGCGCTGTCGCAATAAAGGCTAACCACAGAGGCCAAGTCCTTGGAGGTCATGATGAGATTGCACGATACCCCAATACAAGATCCCAAACTAGGAGTTTAGCATATTCATGCGCAGTTGAAAACCTTGTTCCTGGAGATGCAGAGTTTGAAACAAGATAGGACAACCCGCCCAGAGATGCGTCATGAGGTATGGTGTGTAAAATGTAAGGGATAGGGGCACGACAAGGACCACTACTCGGTGTTTGCGAATTACCTTGTAGGAGGAGGGCCAATGCCACTAAGATCAGAGGCACAAGTAGGACCAAGCGCAACATCTACACTATGGTGAGCAATTTCTCAAATAGGAGGAAAGCATGCTACAGATAACTGCCATCTATTATAGAAGTACACATAGAATTCATAGCATTTGTTCTGTAATTTTTGTAGGTTAGTAGGACACAATGAGTGCACATGTAGAAGTTATGAGCTGATGATGGATCGAACTCCTACCTACAGAGTTTAGGCTGAAACACGGTCCCTCAATCAAAATGCGGGAATGGCATACATCGGATTTCAGGGGTGCGGACGAGGCCAAGGTGGAGGGGGACCAGGAAGAGGTCACAGACAACTGATATGCTGCAATTGCGGAGGGCCAGGGAATTATGCCCACGATTTTATGAATCCAATGTGACCATCATGCTTGTATTGTATGCTTTTTTATCATGAGATGGAGGACTGTCCCATACTAATAGCAAGGTTGCATGATAAAGGAGCACTCGAACCTCCCCTAACTGAGAACCTGCAAATGATGAGGTCTGAGTTGTGTGAGGAAGACCCTAATGTAAACATTGTGCTCCGAAGTGGAATTACGATAGGAGATGAAAAAGGCAAGAAACCTAAAGAAAGTACTTGGGTTCGCAAGGCTCCAACAAAGGAACCAAAATTTGATTTGGAGCGTGCTAAGGAGACTTTCACGGAAGATAAGAGGATATTCGCTGATGCCTCCACTTTAGGAAGTAAAGACAGACAGGAGCCAGAAATGGACCCATCGATGCTCACTACATTCTTGGAGACATGCATGAAGTTGTCGTGCGACAACAAGGCTATAAAAGGGCTGCAAGAACACATAACTAGATGTGCTAGGATCGTGCCAGAAGAACCACGCGTAGTTCGAAAGCTCGGGAAGCACATGATGAGAACAGGAAGGGATATGAGATTGACAACGCTGATTGGGGAATATGAGATGGACCAAGTGATTATAGATCTAGGATCAGATGTGAAGGTCTTGCCAAAGAAGACATGGGAGTGCATGGCTAGGCCTGTGTTCCAATGGTCTCCTATCCAAGTGTGAATAGTGAACCAAGAAAAGATCCTACCTATGGGGAGATTGTAGGGATTCATAGTAGATATCAAAGGAGCAAGTGTGCTGGAAGATTTCAAAGTGATAGAGATTGTTGATGATAGAAATCCCTACCTCGTGCTATTGGGAAAAGATTGGGCCACTGACATGAATGGAGTGATAAATCTAAAGAAGTGCAAGCTGATTTTTGAGAAAAAGTCTCTACCCGTAGTGGTACTTTTAAATCCTACAGAAGGGTCATGCTACATGGAGCCAGTGCATGACTACGACAGCGATGATGATCTAGACTGCATCTGCAAGATAATTGTGCGGGAGCAAGACTGGGTAAATCCAACCACAGATGGTTGAATCTCATGGGTGCACGAAATATCCTGCACATCAGATTCTAATGAGGAGATAGAACGATGGTAGAACCAGTTACACAAGGTAACCACACTCAACTGCAACATGATGATGAGGTTGCTCGGCTGTGTAGCAACAAAGGTAAGAGATCTGCCTACATATGATGGGTTAAGAAAGGTGGATAACTTCCTAAACAAATTTGAAAGAGAAGCGCTGGAACAACAACGCTTTGAAATGGGTACTACACATTACACCCACGAGGTGTTGGGGTACGCACCAAAGAAGTTTTGAAGACTGGCGTGATTACTGAAGGATGATGCACATGCAGTTTGGGAAGCCTCAGATGTGGTTAAAATACAAGTATGATGGACGGGATGATCCACGTGCACACCTCACAAAATGGACAAAGATCTATGGGGAAGAGCCACAACCTGAGTGGGTGCACTTGTTCTGCCATACCTTGGATATTATACCCATGAATTGGTATACAAAGATGGAGCTTCGCCATGGCACGGGCGAATGGGATATCCTACGTGAAGGATTCCTGTTAACCTTTACGTCTGAGGATCGTTGGTGGGATACTTTTGATGATGCGTTACAAGCAGTAAAAGCACCTATCTTTAAAATACCTCAGGAACCAATGGAAGTACTTCAGCCTGAATGGGAAACCCAGGTGAGTTGCACTCTAGAGTGTTACAATGTAAATATTAAAGAAGACGACGAAGTTCTGAAAAAAGTTAACATTCAAGAAACTAAAGGCTACCATGAGGTTCAAGGACCATTGGTTGAAGATCCTGACAAAACCACTCCGGTAAAGACAAAGCAGGTAAACATTGGTACGAAGGCCAAACAAAAGTATGCAACACTCAATGACTACTAGGATGACGCGACGGTGGATAAGGTCCCTGAGTTACTCTATGAGTACCAAGACTTATTCCCAACCTTGATAACGGACTTAAAAGGGATCGTTGGTGATTTAGGGATGATGAAGATCACCCTAAAACCTGATGTGAATCTGGTTAAGTACTAGCCTTACTTCTTGAATCTGAAGTACAAGGAAAAGGTCCACACAGAACTAGAGAAAATGCTCGCAGCAGGAATCATTGAGCTCGTGGAAGAATCCGACTGGGTAAGCCCTATGGTAGTGTAGGAGAAGAAGCAGAAGGGCGACATAAGAATATGTGTGGACATTAGGAAATTGAATGATGCCTATGTGCATGACCCATTCCTGACTTCGTTCACAAATTAAGTATTAGAAAATGTCAGCGGGAAAGGAGCATATTCTTTTATTGATGGGTTCTCAAGATACCACTAGATCAAAATCACACTGGAAGATAAGAGAAATACCACCTTCGCAACTGAGTGGGGATGCTTTCAATACAACGTTATGCCATTTGGGTTGAATAACGTGTCGACCATCTTTTCGCGCATAGTTGTTGCAGCCTTCAAAGAGTATATCCAAAAGTTCCTGGAGGTCTATCTGGATGATTGGACTATATTTGGATTGGTTAAGCACCATGTAGTGGGCTTAAGCTTGATGCTGGATACTTGTCAACGACACCAAATTGTGTTGAACCTCAAAGAGTGTATGTTCCTCATTCCCTTTGGGAACTTGTTGGGACATGTGGTCTGCAAACAGTGACTAATGGTGGACCCCGTGAAGATTGCAGTAATTCTAAATTTGGAAGCATCACGAAGTGTTAAACAATTGCGCGCTACCTTGGGACATACGGGGTACTACAAGGAAGTTCATCAAAAGCTATGCCCAGATCACCATGCTAACGGAGAAGCTGTTGAAAAAGGATGTCATGTTCTACTGGAATGATGATTGCATGAACAACTTGGATGTACTAAAAGAGAAATTGGCCTTCGCCCCAATCCTGGTCTTCCAAAAATGGGATGTGGAGTTTCATGTCCATGTTGACACGTCATGTATAGCGCTCAGAGTGGTGCTAACTTAAGAAGGTGGAGAGGGCTTGGACAACCCTATCAAGTTCTCAAGTCACAAATTTTCTAAAGTATAAAAGAACTATTCCACAACTGAATGTGAGGGGTTGGCTATGGTGTATGTGCTCCAAAAATACCGACACTATTTTCTAGGGGGACATTTCAAGATGTATATCGACCATTCCACGCTAAAATACTTGGTCAACAAGCTTGTGTTGGGGGGGCGCATATGCAGGTGGATCGTATTGTTCCAAGAATATGACTTTGAGGTCATGGTACAAGATCACTTGTCGCGTATTGAGATAGGAGAGGAACCTGCTAGTTTGGAGGAAGGATTACCTGAGACACAACTCTTTGCTGTGCATGTAGAGGATGGAAAATTTGAAGATATAATGCACTTTATGACAATGGGAACTACGCCAAAGGAATACTCCATCCAACATAAGAAGGAACTGGCGGTGCACGTGGCTAATTTTTCTGTCATCGTGGGGCACCTATACAAAATGGGAAATGATAAGATACTGCAAAGGTACGTACCTGAATTTGAACAAAGTCAAATCCTCACAGAAGAACATGAGGGCACTGCAGGAGGACACTATGTAGGACGAGAAACCTCAAAAAATATTCTTCGCGTAGGGTTTTTGTTGTGGGGAAATATGTGCAGGACGATCCTATCCACCTAAGGTGTGACAGTGCCTTAGCAACAAACAGAGACAACTATTCTAGTATTCTTCATTTATGAATTAAGAATGAAGAGAGATGGATGGACTAACCGGTTTCTTCCGTTTGTCCCTCGATCAGGTTTCTCTTCTCTTTGATAGTTCCCTGCTACTTGCCTTCTCGCTCGCCCAGCTTCAAGAGTGTTAGGATATTCCGACACATAGGAAATAGTTAAGTACAACTTGGTCTAGTTTAGAGTTAGGTATAGAGTTAGGTAAAGTGTGTTTCTTTACCGTTGTACATTTTTTAACTTACAATCCGACGGTCACGATATGTAGTGATCCGACGGTTCATTCTCTCCTCGGTATTACCGACACTTGATCCGTGGCTTGACACCCGATTGGTCCATGAGTTCTATTTAAAGCGCATGGAGGTTCATTGTTCGGGTAATCCGTGCATGAGAGAAGCTTATGTAAATTTTCATTCTTTGATTAATAAATTGCCTGTAGTAGCCACGTTGGCGCAGGCCATGGACTGTTTCCCTCTTTGAGGGTTTTAACCATGTCAAAAATACTGGTGTATTGATCTGTGATCTGGTTGTGAGCGGTGTCCTTTTGGTGTTCCTTCTGAGGAACTTACCCTGTAAATTCCTACATGGTATCAGAGCTATTTGAGGGCCGCGTCCGTTGGTGATCCAAATCTGAAGCCGGTAGAACTGCATGCGGCTGCCGTTTCCTAGATCTATTGTTTCTGACTGCTTTCAGGCCGAGAGGACTGCTCAGTTGTGTTCAGAGCATCTGTTCCAGTGAGGAACCCCTTTCGTTTCACGTGAAAAGGTTTCCGGTAGCCCTATCTGCGTCATTTTTAAGATCTGGAGGTATACAGTCTTTATTTGCAGTTTACTTTTATTTTCTCTCTGCTTATTTCGGTTTCGATTTATTTAGTTTTTTTTTAACCGGATCTATACCTTTCATTTCTGTGTATGCTCTTTGCCCTGCGACTCTGTGTGATCTGGGCAAATCAGAAACAGAAAGGAAGGATTTTTCTCATGCGTATGCTCTTTTCCCTGCACCTTAGTGTGATCTCGGAAAATCAGAAACATTGAGAAAAATATTTAGTTTTTCGGCTAAAGCTAACTTCGAGCCACAGGGTTCGTTTTTCTTTGCATATCCGTGTTGGGTTTTGTGTTTTGTAGGGAAAAAGAGCTTTCTCAAGGCAAGCATGCAAACCAAGGCCCCCCCCCCTCTCTCTCTCTCTCTCTCAAATTTTTTGTATAGATCAATTGGTTCAAAGCTATTTTAAAAGAGTAGAGGTCTTGGGTTCAAGTCTCCATTTTTTGGGGGCGGATTTTTTCATTCGCGCACATTCACGCACTTTGCCGGCAACTTCAACAATTTTTTTTTCAAAAAGCCATAACTTCTTCATCCGGAAGCCTTTTTCAGAGCCGTTTTTTTTAAAACAGCCTAATTTTTCGAGATCTATCCATTGGAACACTTAATTTCAATATCTTCAGCTTCAGTTTTTTTTTTTTAAATGGAAAGTCCATGCCAAGTCATTCTTGATAGCACTAACTACTTCCAATGGATAGCCTACATGGAAGATTTACTTAGAAGTAAAGGTCTCTACAGAATAGCCACAGACCAAGAGAAGAAACCAAAAGATGAAGACAAGGCTGCAAAATGGGAAAATAGACAAGATCAAGCACGTGGTTTGATAGGGATGTCTATTTCTCCTGATCTTAGATTCCATATTGCAGAACTTGAGACTCCTCATGAAGCATTGGAAAAACTCACTAAAGTTTTTGGGATTAAAAATGAAATTAGAGCCCATCAACTTGAAAATGAGTTGCTTACATTGGATCCTAATAATTTTTCTTGCATTGAAGATTTCTTGTCCAAATTCAAGACCCTTAGATATCTTTTGGAAGGTGTTAAGGTTAAGAAAGAAGATAGTAACCTTATTTATTCCATCCTTACTAAGTTGGGACCAGCCTACTCTGTATTTGTTTCCACCTTCCATTCTACAAGGGAAGCTTTCATTTGTCAAGGAAAAGACTACAAGGCCCCTTCCTTTGACTCTTTTTGTGATTCTTTAATAAGAGAACAAGAAAAACTCTTACACCTTGGTCTTCTTAATCTTGGAAACTCTTCCACGAAAGCGTTAGCCGCCCAGTAGCAACCAAATTCAAAGAATCCTAAGAAGTCATATCCTCAAAAGAATGATCCTAAACCAACTCAGCCTCAAAATGAAAGATCATTTCGGCAAAATGATAAGACCAATAAAAACAAATGGAAGAAGACTGATAGACATTGTAACTTTTGTAATCGAGACGGCCACTTAGAATCTAAATGCTTTAAGAAGATGGAAGCCTTGGAAGCCGCAATGAAGAAACATAACATCCATGTGGAGCATACTTCAACTTCAACTTCCTGAATGGCACTTTCTGCATGTCGTTGTCAATCATCTCAGTCTGGTTATGCATTAAATGTATCTTCTTCTTCTCATTCTCATGAGTGGCTCATTGATTCTGGAGCCTCTTATCACATGGCCAAAAACAATGCCATGTTTTCTTCTTTAAATGATTGTAACACCAAAAATATATATGTTGGTGATGATAGATCTCTTAATGTTGTAGGGACTAGAACCGTTCATCTAGACAATGGTCAGTTTAATGATGTACTATGTGTTCCAACCTTATCCTGCAACCTTCTATCTGTATATCAGATAACTCATTCAGGTGAAGGTAAAATTGTTGAATTTTCACCTCATGATGTTGTAATCAAGGATCTAAAAGATCCTAAACAGATTCTAGCTACTGGTCTTGCTGATGATTCCATAAGGTTGTATAAGTTTCACAACTTTGGGTCATCAAATCTTCCCTCAGTATTTGTTGCTCATAATGATGAAGTGAGCAAACTTTGGCATGAGCGATTTGGTCACTTAAACTATCGCTCCCTTCAGCATCTATGTAAAGAAAATATGGTGACAGGTCTTCCTATGGTATCTTGCAGAGATGGTGTTTGTTACGGATGTGTACTTGGAAAACATCATCGGGACAGTTTTGAAAAACGTGCCTCTTGGCACGCCTCAGCCCCTTTACAGCTTGTGCACAGTGATTTATGTGGTCCTCTTCCTGTTGCTTCATTCTCTGGTTGCAAGTATTTCTTAACTTTCATTGATGATTTCTCCAGACGCACTTGGGTATACTTCTTAAAACTCAAGAGCGAAGTATTTAACACATTTTTGGCCTTCAAAGCCTTTGTTGAAAAACAATCTGGACATCAAATTCTTAAGCTAAGAATTGATAATGGTGGAGAATATGTTAAAAACACATTCATCAACTTTTGCACCGAAGATGGAATTCAAATGCAACATACTGTTCCATACACTCCACAACAAAATGGTGTAGCTGAAAGGAAAAATCGCACCTTAAAGGAAATGGCTAATTGTATGCTGCAATCTAAAGGACTCAGTCTTAGTTTTTGGGCCGAAGCAATTAATTGTGCAAATTATATAATCAATCGCACTCCTACTAAGGTTCTAGAGAATATCACTCCAGAAGAAGCTTGGAGTTCCATTAAACCAGATGTAAGTCACTTTCGTGTTTTTGGAAGTGAAGCATGGGCCCATATTCCAGATGAAAAACATAAAGCTTTAGAACCTAAGAGTGAGAAATGTACTTTTGTTGGATATTCTAAAGATGTAAAAGGTTATAGACTTATTCCATTTAAGTCCAAAAATGTTATCATTAGAAGAGATGTAAAATTTGATGAAAATAAATCGGCCTACGAGCTTAGTCTGGCGGATGTGCCACCTCTTCCTATCTCTTCTACTTTTGAAAACATTTCTTCTTCAGATGATGAAAGTGAGGATGATAACCCTCCCCCACCTTCTCAGGATCCTCAACTTCCAAGATGGGTCCGTGCTACTCGGGATGCAACAGGTGATCTTGCCGGTGATCCTACAGATCAGCGACGTACACGTTCTCAGTTTGAAAGAGCCTCTTCTTTACTGGCTCAAGCTCCAGTAAATCATGATCCTGACACTTTTACAGAAGCTTCAGGCCATCCACATTGGGAAGCAGCTATGAATGAAGAATATCATTCATTGTTGGCAAATGATATATGGGATCTTGTTCCTGTACCAAAGGGACGCAAACTTGTTAGATGTAAATGGGTTTACAGAACCAAGTATGGACCAGATGGGAAAGTTGATAAACATAAAGCTTGTCTTGTTGCTAAGGGATTTTCACAGGTTGAAGGCATTGACTACACTGAAACCTTCTCCCCTGTTGCCAAAATGAACTCTATCCGCCTTGTTCTTTCCCTCGCTGCCTCTTTAAAATGGGAAGTCCATCAGATGGATGTTAAATCTGCCTTCTTACATGGGGACTTGCAGGAAGAAATCTATATGGAACAACCCATTGGCTTCATACAAACAGACTCTAGCCTTGTTTGTCGACTTAAGAAATCCCTTTATGGTCTCAGGCAAGCTCCTCGGGTTTGGTATGCCAAAATCGATAGCTTTCTTTTAGAATCTGGCTTTTTTAGGTGTTATTCTGACAATACTGTCTACACCAAGAAAGTGGGCAACTCTCTTATCATCCTTGTTCTTTATGTTGATGATCTTATTCTTACTGGTAGTGATCCCAACCTTATAAACCATGTGAAGTCCAGCCTTAAAAAGAAATTTGAAATGACATACTTAGGACACTTACACTATTTTCTCGGTCTTCAAGTCTTGCAATCCAAGGAGGGTATTTTCCTTTCCCAATCCAAGTATGCTTGTGATATTCTTCGTCATTTTCACATGGAAGACTGTAAGCCAGCCCCTTCTCCCTTTCAGTTTGGAGTCAAACTTTCAGTCTCTTGTACTTCTCCTGAAGTTGACGCTACCTTATACCGTCAACTTGTAGGAAAACTCTTGTATTTAACCCATACTCGTCCTGACCTTTCCTTTGCTGTTGGCCTTGTTGCTCATTTTATGCAAAACCCCTGTGAAAGTCATTGGAAAGCAGCTAAAAGAATACTTCGTTATGTTCGAGGTACAGTACAGTTTGGGATTCATTACAGTGCCAAAGCAGCTCCTGTATTAGTTGGTTTCACTGATTCTGATTGGGCTGGTGACCCTGATGATCGGAAGTCTACTGCCGGTTATGTCTTCACTCTTGGTTCAGGACCTATTACATGGGCTTGTAAGAAACAGGCTGCCATTTCTCTTTCGTCAGCAGAAGCAGAGTATCGTGGTGCCGTGGAAGCTAGTAAGGAAGCCTTGTGGCTTCGTCAGATCCTATCAGAGTTTGGCTTTGAGCAGTAGCATCCAACCACACTTTGGTGTGATAATCAAAGTGCCATTCAGCTATGCAAAGATCCAGTCCAGCATCAGCGCAGCAAACACATTGAACTACACATGCACTTCATCAGAAAGCTCATTCATGACCATGTTCTTGAAGTGCAATACTGTTCAACAGATGATCAGGTTGCAGACATCTTCACAAAGGCTCTCACAGAGGCGAAGTTCACTAAACTTCGATATACGCTTGGAGTTCAGGAAGCTGTCACTAAGGGGGGATAGGCTCTAGTGCCTCCTTCCTTCTCCTATTGTGTCATATTTGTAAATCCTTCAATCCTATCCCAAGTTGTTCTTAAGGGGGGATGTTAGGATATTCCGACACATAGGAAATACTTAAGTACAACTTGGTCTAGTTTAGAGTTAGGTATAGAGTTAGGTAAAGTGTGTTTATTTACCGTTGTACATTTTGTAACTTACAATCCGACGGTCACGATATGTAGTGATCCGACGGTTCATTCTCTCCTCGGTATTACCGACACTTGATCCGTGGCTTGACACCCGATTGGTCCATGAGTTCTATTTAAAGCGCATGGAGGGTCATTGTTCGGGTAATCCGTGCATGAGAGAAGATTATGTAAATTTTCATTCTTTGATTAATAAATTGCCTGTAGTAGCCACGTTGGCGTAGGCCGTGGACTGTTTCCCTCTTTGAGGGTTTTAACCACGTCAAAAATACTGGTGTATTGATCTATGATCTGGTTGTGAGCGGTGTCCTTTTGGTGTTCCTTCTGAGGAACTTACCCTGTAATTTCCTACAAAGAGGTTTCTGCAAGATCACAAGAAGAGAACACTACACAAGACATGGATTCATATTCATAACTAGTTCAATATTAGAAATAAACTAAACATACTAATGCAATCATACATCAAAGATGCATCAGTATATAGGAGAAACCAAGATAGCTTTATTGATGAATAACAAGGTTCAGGAAGAGATACAACCCAGAGGGCTCCAATCCAACATCTCCTTCCCAGCAAATGGAATTCCTATCTTCACCCCCTTCAAAGCATTAAGCACCCAATGATTCCAATCTCAAACCAACAGCAATTCTTTGCAATAACAAAATTCCAGCCTCCAGATCTCATGGAGGAGAGATCCATATATAGATGTTTGGAGAGAGGATGAGTCAGCTTGAGATCTGACTAGTGTCCTCTCCCTCTGTCAGTTCTTGATTCCACTTGGAGATTAGGAACCTCTTACTCATCACCAGTCGAATTCACTGAGGCAAGTGTCATTGAGGAAGATTCTGGAAGCTTCCTGGGTCTTGACACCTCTTGGAATGAACTTGCCATTTGGCAATTCTCGCTCAGCGCAGGTAGCCAGTGTTGCCTTTGACATTCAGCAAAGGTAGCCAGTGTTGGCTTTGACATTCAGCGCTGACAACTAGTGGAGCCACTGAATTGATCCTGAATTGACTTGTTTTTGAGTAGTTTCTGGTGGAGAACTTTTGTGAATTGCTGTGGTTTGTTAGCCTTGTTCCTCTAGGGGTAGGAACAACTTGTTTAGGGCTTTGGATCCCTTAGATTATGGACATTTCATGCTCAATGCTGTAAGGCACAAAAATGTCTATAACAGTTGCCCCCTAAAGTATGAGGCCGTTTATCGGGTGAAATGCTTTATCAGGGGGATCCGAAGTTCATCCAATGCTGGGAGGAGACCTGTAATAAGATACAATACAATATATTATATTTCATACTGCTTTCATGATTTAGCTGAGGCGGGCATTCCCATGCTCAGCTTTATAAATTCATTTTTCTGTACATAGAACAGACAATCATCTGATGGTAGATTGATAATTTTGATGAAATTATCATCCTTTGAGTAGGATGATTATCCGCTGTAATGATGTACATGTCAATGTCTTTATCTTTCCTGAATATATATCGCAGCCCGGATGGATGAAAATAGATCCGGGGTCTTCAAACGCGTTCGATCTTCACTCTAAGTACAATTCGATCCATGTGAGAAATGTTCTAAAGTCGAACATGGAAAGACATCGCTTGATTACCGGTCAATGAGGTAAACCGTTAACAAGCACGAGAGGAATCACCGATAATGATAATGAACCTCAAGGTACTGCAGTACAATTCACGTGGTGTGAATAAAGGACTTGGCGTCGAACGCCACGCAAAATCTTTCGGTCGAAGGTCATTGATGTATACCTCTTGCCGGAAGTGAGAAACTTGCCATTGAGGCATGCAAGCTTCAAAGTACTGAAGGGGTTGTTCCTAGATCAACTTCTTGGATAATGAGCTGATGTCGACAAGAAGCGATCCATCAAAGGAGGGCCTTAATGAATCCCACATCAATGACACAGAACGAAGCTATTGATTTTGATGGAGGTGAAAACGATCTGTGACATATGATTCAGGGTGGCGGTCATGAAAGGATGAAAGATAATGTATGGCAGTGGATGGGACACGGTTGACTTTTCTGAACGACTTCTCTTGAACATATGGCGACATTGATGCGATGGATCGGTAGCATTACCCCAAATATGGATGGTATGGTGAGACCATGGATGTGATCGGTGAATGAAACAACCCAACCCAATTGTGGTACGGAGGAAAAGTGTCATGTTCAAGAGCGACTTGCTACCATCAAAGTTTTCTTGAGTTTCTCCCAATTTTTCCCCAGTCATTGCTGACCAGTACCTCTTTATTTTTGTCAAGCTTGAGGAGAATAACATATGCTTGTTCTATAACTTGCCCTTTGGGCAAGCCCATCACTATGTTTTAACGAGCCTAGCGATAGTGAAACTTGTTCTCGTCTAAAGACAAGTTTGTCGCTATTTAATGATTTTAACGAGTCTAACGACAAAGATAACTCGGTCCTTTTCATTTTTAGAGAGTCTGAAAAGGTACATAAAGTTAACTCCAAAAGTCCTTTTTCGTCATCTAATCCCTTAGGTCCGAAAAAGTATAAAACAATACAGAAGGGATGAGTTTTCGATAGTTTTAACGAGCCGAATAAAACAAGCGCTCGATCTTTTTGTGCAATAATCCCTCAGGTCCAAAAAGATTAAAATCTAGAGGAGGGATAGCTCTTCTTGTCCCTTTAATGAGCTGGAAGGCCAAGGACTCGACAATCTTTTCATATTTTACGAGTTAGATGAAAAGAGCTTAAAGAAGACTCGTCTTTTGAAGAACGAGTGATAAAACGGGTTAGCGGTTGATTCCAGGTACAGGTTGGAATTTTCCAATCACGGCAGTGTCACAAGGATGGCTAGTGAAATCACTCTTCGCAGCTGTTCCTCAAAATGGGTAAACAAACATATGGAGGTGAACGATCGGCCAATGGAAAAGTGGAGGTGATGAGCAAACACGACCAAGGCTTTAATGGCTGATGATATTACATTCACTGTGGTTATTTACCGGAATAGTTCATTTTTTAACGAGCTTAAACGCGGGTGGAAACATTTGCTCGATCTTATGTTTATTTTTTAACGAGAATGAACTATGCGCTAAAACTGCTCGGATCTTGCGTTTATTTTTTAACGAGCATGAACTATGTGCTAAAACTGCTCGAATCTTGCGTTTATTTTTTAACGAGCATGAACTGTGTGCTAAAACTGCTCGAATCTTGCGTTTATTTTTTAACGAGCATGAACTGTGTGCTAAAACTGCTCGGTGATAAGTTTGCATGCCCCCAGCATAACAACGCAAATCGAGGTGCATGCCCCCCAAGCTTCATTCCATTCAACTTGGTGGTTGGAATGAAGGTTTACTTTTGAGATTTGGAAAGGAGATTGTTTCATTTTTTAATGAGGTTGACACAGTAAAAGAACTATCCTCATGACTCCTTGTTTCATTTTTTAATGAGGTTGACACGAGATTAGAACCGTCCTCGGGGTCCAAATCCATTAGATATAGAAGGCTTCATATTCCACTGTGGCCACTTCTACCAGATTACTCGGAGGCGGTTGATGAGCCCCAAAAATGTACAATTATTTGAGCTCATTCAACCTCCTAATTTGGCTTAGTCCACCATTCTCATTTGTTTATTGCATGTTTTTTATTATTTTTATGTTAATAGAGTGAATTTGGTTAGTCATTATGCCAACAAGTCTAATGGGTGCTTTGTGTAGCCTTTTTGGTCAACTTGGAGACAAAATGGAAGGTCTTAATGAGCACTTGGCAACCAAATTCGTGGGAGAACAAGCTAGAGGATTTGTAGGAAGGTGTCCCCCTCATTTATGGGACCTTACCTCGAATTCTCCACCATCAGCTCGGAGTTCAAGGGCCACCGAATCAATCAGCACAAGGGCAGCCAAGCAAGTCAAGTAGGACTGCTGTTAACTCCAAGTCTTGGGCAGCCAAGTCCCTAGCTTTTAGGAGGACTGTTGGGTCCTCAAATTGTATAAATAAGAAGGCTTGGGGCCTCATTTGGGTTAGCCAGTAGATAGTAGCTAGTTAGTCAATTCGGTTAGCCAATTTTGGCATGATGTTAGACTTTTTGATCATGAATAAAGGCAAGCAGATTTGGATCTAATTCTGAGCTTTTAAGGGAGCTATAGCTCTCAGGTTAGGGCCCAACCTGAGAGCAATAGACCTCCTCTTCCTTGTACTGTTACTTGTCTTTCCTTTCAGCATTTCATTTCGTTTTCTTTACATGCACTGAAAAATACAGTTTGCTGATTCGAATTTCTCGTTGTGTTTTAGTAGGATAGTTTATTGGATCAAGTGCTTTCAGTAGTCTAGATTAGAATAGGAAGTTTGGCATTCATCAGAATTACAAGAAAAGGTTGAAAGGACCTCACTGCCATCTCTGTTTGGAGATTGGGGTGTAGTCTGTCCCAACCACACAAAAAACGCAGTCTTCTTACGTTCATGCAAGCTACAACATAGTTACCTTAATCATAGATCCATCCATGCACTCTTCCTCCATCTGATTTTTCTGCTCCTGAGCCATCACCAGCTCGCTCTCCATCTCACCTATCCTCCCACACCACTCCAACACTTCACCATCTCCCAAAACTTGCACAGCCAAACATCCTGTAGAATTGCACAGACTTCCTGTAGAAATCCCTGAGTTTCCTGTAGGATCCCCTGCAGACTTCCTGTAGAAGCCTGCAAACTCGGTTGCTGAGCATCCGAACGTGGTAGACTTATGTGGACTGATGCTAGAGACCCTCTGGGACCTCCCTTAGCCATCCTGACCTTGCCCATGCTTTCCTTCCATTCCAACCGCTCCTGCACAACCAAACCCTAATCAAAGCATGATCACAATAAATCCAACCACTTAATGAAAAAAATACAAAAACATGTCTTTTCAGTTGCAAGTAGCTTAGATGCATGTATTTCAGTTCACTGCAAGTAATGGCATTATTGGTAGTTGTTTCATTCACAGTTTTGCATAGTTAGGGTCTAGCTAGTTAAATTAGGGTTTACTAGGGTTTTCATGCTTTATTGGTTTTCAGTTACTTTCTGCAATTAGACTAGTCTCCTTTGAGTTAGCTTTCGTCCATCATTCATAAAGCTTCTTCTGTGAGCCTATAGAAGTTGGCTTGAGCCATAGCGGACTTGTGCCAGCTAACCAAGTGACAACTGCGACAAGAGCTAGTACTTGTGCATACAGCACCGTCGCTTCCAAGTTTGTACGAACTACTGGGTTGATAAAATTAGAGATAGGAAGCTCCAGGAGTTGTAGCATTATTGCTACAATACTGGAGCCCACCATATTTTTGGCGCCGTTGCCGGGGAAGCGGCAGAGTATTAGTGATTGTGTCTATTCTTCTATTTTCTACTACAACCTTCTGCTAAGTAGTTTATTTCATTTCCATTATGCAATTTCATTTATGCAAAAGTAGATTAGCATTTCTTACTTTCATATATTAGCATTTCAATTCCGCAATTTCATTTCTGCAAGCGTAGATTAGCATTTCAATTCCGCAATTTCATTTCTGCAAGCATAGACTAGCATTTCAATTTCGCAAGCGTAGACTAGCATTTCATTCCTGCAATTTCATTTGAGCAAAATAGATTAGTCTTTTCCTGCTTACATTTCAATTCCGAATGTTCATTTTAGCGAGATAGTTAGTTGCAGTTCAATTTATTTCATTTTTGCAAGTAGAAGTAGAAAAAAGCAAAAATCAAGCAAAAAGATTTCATTTCATGCCTTGTAGGAGTAGAGATAAGTTAGAAAAATGATTGCAAAACACCCCCCACTGCTTCACACAGTCAACGTTCTCTCTTCTTCGATGGTTGTGATGAAGAAGAACCCCTGGGTGGACATCAAGGCATATTTAAAGAACCTCTAGGGGAGAAGAAGAAGAAAACATTCCTCTGGAGCAAATGGCTACAAGTAGAGATGTTGGGAGCAACATCTTGTCCAAAGATGAATTTGAAAATCAGATCAAAGATTTCAAGAGTGATATGAGGCAGTTTCTTGCCATACAACTGGATACCTTGCGGATCCAAAAGAAGCAAGAGGAAGCCAAGAGGGCTTTGGTCATCTTTTGTCCTAGGTGCCTTAAAAAGCATCCTAGGAACGAATGTCCAATGCACTCCCTAGAAGTGTGTTTTGTATGTGAAGAATACCATCCTACAGATCAGTGCCCTTCCTTGCCCAGAATCAAAGCTGCATATCAAAGAGCCAAGGGAGCCACTGAATCACTCTATTATATGAACCAAAGGAGGCCACATGGACCTAGATCTTACCAGCAGGAACTGCAAGGGATACCCGAGACCTATTATGACCCTTATCAAGCCACTTTCATGCCTTCTTGGGATCCCCCTGCTCATCCTTCCTGTTCTACACCTCCTCCTTGGTCATATTCTCCTTGTTCCTTCACAGATCCATATTATGCCCAACCAGTTGCTCATTCATTTCACTCTTATGCTCAACCACAGCCTCAGTGGAATGCACCTTATCAGGAGTGGAGGCCCCAGTACAACTCCCATCCCACTTCGTTTCCTCCACCACCTACTCATCCACAACCATCGCCTCCTCCTCCACCAAGGCAACCACAAATGCCTACCCAACCACAATGCCATCCATCTCCATCTCAATTTCACACCTCCACTCAACTACCCGTACCATCATCTCCAAACCTACACATTGGAGCAGCTCAACACAAGTGCAAAGCTGAGGCACATCATGTGCAAATGACTCCTCTTGAGCTCAATAATGTTCACCAAAGCTCAGGAAGAGTGTTGCAAAACCAAGATCCTATTGAAGAACCAAAGGAAAAAGAAGGTTCCAAAGAGGAGATCAAAGAACCATGGGCTGCACTTGATGAAGAGAAGAGATCTAAATCAGAGATCGAGAGAGTTCCCTCATGGTTATCATCAAATCCTCCATGTACTCAAGAGAAAGATCAACAAAAAGAGGAAGATCAGAAGGTCATGATAGAAGGTGACATGAAGAATGATCCAGATCAGCAAAAGAACCAAGGATATCAAAGCTATATTGAGACATGGTTCCAGACAGTCACTAAGTTGCAGCAGTCCTCTCTTCCTCAGCTATGTTTTGTACTTTCAAAGTCAGAACATTTTGTCTCTGAAATTTGGATACCTGTCAAAGCATGCATTTTGAGCCTTCACATCATTTTTTCTCTAATCTCGATGTGTACATGGATCCATTGGAAGTATTCTTATACTTGAAAGGAATTTTGTTTTTCAAGTAGGGTAGGGTAGGAAAAAGAAGAAAAAAAAAGAGAAAAAAAGGAAAAAAAAAAGAAAGAAAAATGAAAAAAAGGAAAATAGAAATCTAAGGTGAAAACCTCCTCGGAGGCGCCTTAGATTGGCTCATTGATTGAAAACCTCCATGAGGCGGTCAATGGGTTGAAAAAAAAAAAGAAAAGAGAATAAGATCTTTGGGTGAAAACCTCCCTTGGAGGCGCCCAAGGCAGACAATTAGGGTGAAAACCTCCATGAGGCGCCCTAGTTGTTTTTCAAAAAAAAAAAAAAGAGAAAGAAAAATAAAAGCTAATCTCCATTGAATAATTTCATGTTGCAGCAGTGACATTGCAGGTTGCAAGATGGACGTGTCATGACAGGAGGAGCACTCAAATCAAGGTTAAAGGAATCTTTTTTGTGCCTTCTACAGGAAGCTCTGTATTTCTACAGGAAACATACTGTAGAACCTTTGGACGAGCCAAATCCAATTTCAAAAGTGAATCTGATGGTGGGAATCTGTTGATTAGGCCTACAAGCACTTGTGTGTCCATCCCTTGCCTTCATCCATCATTTTTCCACCTCCTTGTGCTTCTCATTGTGCTTCTATAGGAACTTCCTGTAGAAATTGTGGGAAACTAGGCATGCATTTCAAAAAGTGGTTTGGCAAGCATGGTAGCGTCCTCAAAGGTTCAGAAGCCCTCATGCAATCTTCCAACTCCTCCTCCATCATCTCCATACCTGCATCACAGCCAAAATTCATTTTGTCATACCATGCAACCAAAATGCAAAGTGCCTTGAAGCAAAAACACATAGAGCAGAATTTGTTTTTGCCGTAACTTGAAAACCATGCATCCATTTGACAAACCGTTTTATGGGGAATTGTACAAGGTTGATGACAACATGCCTGAGCAGTTTCATGCAATTTCGGTGCACGGTTTCTAAGAAATCAGCCTCCATCACCATCATCCATTTTTGCATTTTCTCCATAACCGTGCATCCGTTTCAAAACCTGTTTCATGGGGAGATGCACATGGGTGATGGTAACCTACCCAAGCAGTTTCAGACGATTCTGATGCACAGTTTTCGAGAAATCGACCTCTGAAATCTTCAGCCATTTTCCATTTTTCTCGAAATCTGTGCATCCATTGATCACGAATTTGCTATGGGAGATGCATAATGATGGTAGGAACATGCTCACCGAGTTTGAGATCAATCCGATCTACCATTTGGGAGAAATGGCAAAAAGAAGTTCTCATTTTGTGACCATGCAACAGCAGCAGCTTGAACGGGCAGAGTTGAACGTGGAAACGATTGCATGCAGCTTAGATCCGGCTAGAGGACACCTGCACAAGGAAAAGCAATCAAAAAAATCATCAGCCACGCCCTCATGCAACCAAGGAATCCAAGCATGCAGCAGCAAAAAGCTTCACAGCAGCCAGTCGACTTGCAGGTACGTGACTAAACTAATTCCTCTGTTGCATGAATGTAATTCGAGAACTGCGTGAACAATGAGATGGTTGGATTTAGACAAATTGGTGGCCAGCTAACTGGCCACCCTCATCTAGTTCAACAGCACTTGGTGGGTGAATGAGACACGTGCGCGCAGCCATCTTAGGAAGGAAATTGAAAACGGGTAGTGATGGACAGTTAAACTTCAGCGTGCTTGATGGATGAGATTAACAGCAGAGAACAACTAGTTAAACACTGCAGTGGAGACAACAGTTGCATGGGGCCAACGTGCACTTGGCCACTTCACTCCCTCACCAAAAATCACATTGAAATTAAATGATGCTTGGCTAACTCTCACCGCCCTCTGTTTAACTGCAGTCAACTGAAGCGCATGTCTACCACTTCCAGATCAATTAACCAATGATGCTCTACAAGATTTCTACCTGATTCCTTAGATTTCTGTCGTTTCATAAAAAAAATTCTCACCTGTCACGCTCTACAGGCGTTTCTACAGGATGTCGTCTACAGGAAAGGCAGAGAACAGCTCTGCGGAAGGAAAACACTGAAAGATTCAGTTGGCTTTGTGCAACACCTTCTTGATAAGTATGACAACATTATTAGCATGGCATTTAGCAATGATAAAACTTTCCAAAATGCTTTGAATTCATCATTTGAATTCTTTATGAATTTGAATACAATGTCACCAGAATATATTTCTTTGTTTGTCGATGATAATCGTCGGAAGGATCCAATGAAATCAGCGAAGAGCCTACTTTGGCCGTGCAAGTTCTCACAACAGGTTCATGGCCAACACAGCTAGGTGCATGTTGTAACCTGCCCACAGAAATCTGGGCTGTGTGTGAACTTAATGTTTCCACTTATCAGATGTGTATTCTAATGCTGTTTGAACAGGCAACAAATATCCTAGCTGCAGATCTGAAAAGGTAAATTGATATCTCTCAATGGGTATCTGAATTCTACGGTTGCAATCACAGTTTAGACACACATGGAGATCTAACCTTTAGGTAGACTTCATGGATATGATAAAGAAGCAATAGTGAGGATCTCAATGATGATGTAATAATGGTGCAATAATGAGGACAACCTCAGTCTCAGCGCTGGAAGTATGGGCATAACTACATTCATGGCAAGATCAAGATCTCAATGAAGCAGTGATGAATGATGACGAAAATGTGACACTGTCACCCGGGTATTCTCACCATGCCTAGCAGCACAGTTCAAGAAGAAGACACCCTCAGCCGCACAGACCCAAACAGTGAAGACTGTTCCTACAAGAAGACAGAGACTGTTTCTACAGGAAGACAGAGGACTGTTTCTACAGGAAGCCAGCGAACAGTTTCTATAGGAAAGTTTGAAAAGAGGGAAGCCAAAGGAGAAATCGGCTGAGATGCTAGCCAAGGAAGCCACCAAGGCCATCAAAGACAAGGAGAGATTGGTTGCTCAGAGGATGAGCAACACTTTCAGTAGGGGGGTGATGATGAGCCCCAAAAATGTACAATTATTTGGGCTCATTCAACCTCCTAATTTGGCTTAGTCCACCATTCTCATTTGTTTATTGCATGTTTTTGATTATTTTTATGTTAATAGAG
Source organism: Pinus tabuliformis (assembly GCA_031772625.1). Lineage (NCBI taxonomy): Eukaryota > Viridiplantae > Streptophyta > Pinopsida > Pinales > Pinaceae > Pinus > Pinus tabuliformis. Next base: position 1,269,184,617 of record CM062804.1, read on the forward strand.
TGAATTTGGTTAGTCATTATGCCAACAAGTCTAATGGGTGCTTTGTGTAGCCTTTTTGGTCAACTTGGAGACAAAATGGAAGGTCTTAATGAGCACTTGGCAGCCAAATTCGTGGGAGAACAAGCTAGAGGATTTGTAGGAAGGTGTCCCCCTCATTTATGGGACCTTACCTCGAATTCTCCACCATCATCTCGGAGTTCAAGGGCCACTGAATCAATCAGCACAAGGGCAGCCAAGCAAGTCAAGTAGGACTGCTGTTAACTCCAAGTCTTGGGCAGCCAAGTCCCTAGCTTTTAGGAGGACTGTTGGGTCCTCAAATTGTATAAATAAGAAGGCTTGGGGCCTCATTTGGGTTAGCCAGTAGATAGTAGCTAGTTAGTCAATTCGGTTAGCCAATTAGTCTTTTTGTAAGCCAGTTTTGGCATGATGTTAGACTTTTTGATCATGAATAAAGGCAAGCAGATTTGGATCTAATTCTGAGCTTTTAAGGGAGTTATAGCTCTCAGGTTAGGGCCCAACCTGAGAGCAATAGACCTCCTCTTCCTTGTACTATTACTTGTCTTTCCTTTCAGCATTTCATTTCGTTTTCTTTACATGCACTGAAAAATACAGTTTGCTGATTCGAATTTCTCGTTGTGTTTTAGTAGGATAGTTTATTGGATCAAGTTCTTTCAGTAGTCTAGATTAGAATAGGAAGTTTGGCATTCATCAGAATTACAAGAAAAGGTTGAAAGGACCTCACTGCCATCTCTGTTTGGAGATTGGGGTGTAGTCTATCCCAACCACACACAAAAACGCAGTCTTCTTACGTTCATGCAAGCTGCAACATAGTTACCTTAATCATAGATCCATCCATGCACTCTTCCTCCATCTGATTTTTCTGCTCCTGAGCCATCACCAGCTCCCTCTCCATCTCACCTATCCTCCCACACCACTCCAACACTTCACCATCTCCCAAAACTTGCACGGCCAAACATCCTGTAGAATTGCACAGACTTCCTGTAGAAATCCCTGAGTTTCCTGTAGGATCCCCTGCAGACTTCCTGTAGAAGCCTGCAAACTCGGTTGCTGAGCATCCGAACGTGGTAGACTTCTGTGGACTGATGCTAGAGACCCTCTGGGACCTCCCTTAGCCATCCTGACCTTGCCCATGCTTTCCTTCCATTCCAACCGCTCCTGCACAACCAAACCCTAATCAAAAGCATCATCACAATAAATCCAACCACTTAATGAAAAAAATACAAAAACATGTCTTTTCAGTTGCAAGTAGCTTAGATGCATGTATTTCAGTTCACTGCAAGTAATGGCATTATTGGTAGTTGTTTCATTCACAGTTTTGCATAGTTAGGGTCTAGCTAGTTGAATTAGGGTTTACTAGGGTTTTCATGCTTTATTGGTTTTCAGTTACTTTCTGCAATTAGACTAGTCTCCTTTGAGTTAGCTTTCGTCCATCATTCATAAAGCTTCTTCTGTGAGCCTATAGAAGTTGGCTTGAGCCCTAGCGGACTTGTGCCAGCTGACCAAGTGACAGCTGCGACAAGAGCTAGTACTTGTGCATACAACACCGTCACTTCCAAGTTTGTACGAACTATCGGGTTGATAAAATTAGAGATAGGAAGCTCCAGGAGTTGTAGCATTATTGCTACAATACTGGAGCCCACCAGCGGTAGGGCAGAAGTACCCATTAAGGCAGGGTCTTTTAGGAGACCTACTCTGATATTTTGGAGCAAATGATTGCTTCCATGGATCATTGGAATGCTTCCAGTAACTTGAGAACCATTGGGGAGGAAGTTTTGCTGATCGAAGATCGTAATCCCTCCTTGAAAGGGAAATGAAATCTTTCTGAAATAGGTCGACACAACAGCTGCCATGGCATATATCCATGGTCTTCCTAGTAGGATGTTGTAATCAAGATTCCCATCAATGACTTCAACATCTATTTCTATTGTTTTCCCTCCTAGTTCAACTTTCACGTTATTTAGGATACAATATGGTGTATATGTCCTTCCATCGAATGCTTTTAATGTTGTCGAAGATCGCGACAAGGTTAGAGATCCTAAAGTTTTCCAGCAACTCATCGACATAATGCATGTAGATGCCCCCTCATCAATAATTGTTCGATGAACAGTTTTGTTGAGGGCTTTCACTTGAATAAGGAAAGCTAGTTGAGCTGGTAACTGAGGGTCATATCCTTTATGATCAAAGGCTACAAGATTGGAATCCATTGGGTTAATCCCACCTATTGCTGATAATAAAGCTTGCTCTTGGGAGAGGCAATTTTGCGGTACCTCAAGCGTCAACATAGCGGACGGCGATTGGGCCAGGTCCTCTATTATATTATAATTCTGTGCTATTTTTGCACGAGGATTAAATGTCGACTTGTGTACTACTCCCTTTGGCGACTTTATCATTTGTTCAGGAATGATGGGTGGCACAACTTTGGTCAAAGTTGTTGTCGAACTACTAGGTTGTTCATTAGCCTTGTTATTCGACACTTGTGCATTCCTGTAATCTTTATTCCTTGTCAAAGCATCATTTTGCTGCTTTGAGATAGACAACATAAGCACTTGGGATCGGGAAGCATTTTGATTAGCAACTAGTTTGGTACCCGGGCTTGGAAACGGATCAGTCAATACTGCTGAGGTTTTTGAACTCTTAAAGAGTTTCTTAACTTCAACTATATGTGGACAATCTCTCGTCCAATGATCCTCATCGCATATATGACACCCCGTAGGGGGTTTCCTTTTTCTCCCTTTCTTTTTCTTCTTGCCCCCTGGTTGCTTCAGTTGTTTGCCCTTGTCGGTCGACACGGCATTTTCTTCCGAGGCAAGAAGTTCCTCATTTGCATTTTGATTGGAAATCTTACGGGCCTTTTTAGATGTAGCCTTTGTCGATTTCATGTCTGTCGCGCCAATCACGCCATGGATGGCATGAGAGTCATTGTTTGATTTAGGAGGAGGAGGAATTGAGAATTTCGGTCTAGGGGCATTAGGTATTTTGTCGTAGAGCGTGCCAGACTGAGTATAGACCAAGTCCAGATATTGCGCACGAGCGATGACTTGCTCTTCCGTTACGACTCCCCCCTTTGCCACATCTTTTGTGATTGTAGGAAGTAAGTATTTGATAAACCATTCAGCTAATAGCTGATCGGGAACATACGTTTTTACCATCCTATGACGACGTCGCCACTCATGTATATGATCAGATATGTGAGTGGCCGTTGTCTGTTTGAAGTTGGTTAGGAGTTCCGTTCCCGTTTCATACCTTATCGGTAATTGAAAATGGGTTAAGAAATTCGTGGCTAAGGTACTGAAGTTGTCGAACGAAGCTCTAGGCAATTCAATATACCATTTTGCCGCTGGACCAGTTAACGTCCTCTGAAAAAGGCGAAGCCTAATCGAATCATCGTTTAGGGTGTTTGATGAACACCACAGATGAAATGTCATCACATGATTCGATGGATCTTCACCTGGATTTCCATTAAATTTAGAAATATCTGATGGAAGTTTATGCGGAATCGTTGGCCACCAAGGGGCATAAGCAATCGGATCATTCGTCAGCAGGTTTAGATCTGGTAATTCTAGAGTTGCTACAGAGGGCAACTGTTGATTCAGGTTAGGCGAAGCATACCCAGGATAAGATGGAATCGCCTGAGCAGTGGGTCTTTGCATACCAGCATAATGTATTTGATGTTGGCAACTTTGACAAGGTTGATGGGCATAACCATTATAATATGGTTGTTGATAACCGCTTTGGAAATGCGATTGCCCATTACTTACAAAGACTTGTTGCTCAGGTCCTTGATATGATTGCTGGAATGGGGGTTGTTGAGTTTGAACCAGCTCTGGTTGTTGAACCATTTGCTGTTGACCAATACTGGATGATTGACCAATATGAGGAGTCACAGTACTTGTTTGATCCTGAGTCACTCCAGATAAGGAGGCGCTAACTTGAGGTTGTGATTGAGTCGTTGAGACAAGAGGCTGTTGTATCGCAACTTGAGGTTGTTGGGGTTGACATACAACAGGTAGCGCTTGTACTTGCGACGCAGTAACCATAGCAGGTATAGTGGGAATATTCGACACAGGGTGAACTGGTTGCATTGAATATACAACCCTTGGTTGCTGAGGCAGTATTGGTACCCAACCGCTGGATGTAATTCCAGTTTGACCTGAACTTTTTTGTAAACTCCCATATGGTTGTTCTCCGGGAGGGAACAATGAAAAGGCATACTGCCCTCCATATGGTGGCAATCCAGTACTTAAAGGGTAGATTGGCCTTTGAAGACACATTGGATCAATTTGTTGAGTTTCAACATAATAAATACCAGATGATAATCCGGATGAAGAAATAGGAACTAAACATGTTGTCGAAGCAGTCCCTGATGGGACTCCGGCTTGTTGTTAATAACTTGCGGGGACAGATGGTATACCATCGAACATCGTTGGGGTAGCAGCAGGAGGCTCTGCCGCTGCTGTGTCAGATGACACAGTCCTTGATGTCGATGGTTGTTCAGACATATCTAGTCTATCCAAATGATTTTCTAGCAATTCTACAAGAACTTACGATGAAAAGATACTAACTTCGAAGATCAACGAGGGAATGGTGATGATTATTCCGTTTAAAATAAATTTTAACGACGCTTAGACACAACCTGCTTTTTCAATTTTAAAGAGTCGAGAAAAAGCAAAAGATGACTCTAGTCTCCTTCGATGTTTTAACGAGCCCGAAGTGACAAATGCTCGGATGGACTTTTTCCATTATAGAGTCTGAAAAAGGCCAAAAGGAACTGCTCTGGAGTTCTAGGTAGAGGGTGTGCCAAACTTTTCGCAAAACAGCAGAATACTTTTTAGGGTACGGGCGGTCGATCTTCCTGAATGCTGTGTTCAGTGCATTGCAATCAGTAGGGAGGCCGACACGGCTTCCTAAGGATAAAGGTTTTATGCCTATAGGGGTCTCCCAATATATACTCGACGGTACGTGGGAGCACAATCCGTACTGGCGCTATCGTCCCTCAGGAGGAATCACCCACCATCAACGAGATCGACAGTCACCAGGCTTTACGACGCCGGAACACGTCTCTAGACTAGACCTCTATGTTGTGCGTTAAGTTACAAAGCGTTGTTAAGTTCATTCAATTTATTTTAGGTTGATCTTTTTAGAAGTTTGCCTTTTGAGGTTCACCACGAGATGTATAATACAATTCCTAAATGCAGTCTAAAGATGATAAGCAAGCTTTTCTATCTTTTCAACCATGAAAATCCTAGCTACAAAGGGAAAAGAAAGACACCATCTTTTCTCAGAGAGCAATCAGCACACTAAAATGCACTTTTCCTAAATCAAGCATGCAAACTATCAAGATGCAAATGCACAATGCAGGTGTTTGTTTTCCGCTCTCTTAATATTGATGCCTAAAAGGAAAGCTTTTTGTACAACTTTGAATTTGCTTTTAAATGACAAATACAAACAAGTTTACTTTTTCGAAATCAGAAAGGGTAGAAGAGAATACAACACTTTACGACTTTCGAAATGAACACTTGTTTCGACACTTAAAAGAGACAAACCCAAACCAAAAGCAAAAGTAAATGTATAATCAACTGTAAACAGCCAATGAACTCTCTCCTAAGATCACAATCAACAGATCTGAATCAAGGGCTACAGGATGACTATTTCACTCTTGCAAAGGAAAACTGTAAATGACGCCACAAACACATAAAAACACTCACAGTATTTTTGTACAAAAGGAGGCGGAATTTAAGCAGAGAAAAGGAGTTATTAGACAGGTACCTATGCTGGTTACAGGCTGCAAAAAATAGAGATCAAAACAAGGCAAAACAGAGCAGAGAACCCCAGCTGCACAAGTCCTAACTAGATCAATGCACCCTCAACACAGAGGTTTTGACATTCAGCGTAGGTAGCCTTCACGGGACCTGCGTTGAAATGCAGAACCTCTTCACAGAGTCTGCGTTGAAGGAGAAACGAGAGTTCCTCACTGGGTTCTGGATCACAGTTTGCTGATTAATCTACGGTTTCAGGCCAAATCAAAGCAACAAGAAAGGTACAATCGAAGGGATGCTTTGAGGAAGGACTAATATATGTCACAAAGGATCATCAAATCATTTGTGAATCCATTGTTCAGATCATAGACAAATCCAGTGATTGGATCAAAGCAGCAGTTGTCTACTTTGCATCTGAGAATAGCAGATGCAGTTCGATTGTTGCTGTTGAGTCTATGAAACAAGCAATGATAGAGACATAAATAAAATGAATAAACAGATCTCCCCAGCAGAGTCACCAATTTGTTGTGGGGAAAAATGCCTATGCAGGATGATCCTATCCACCTAAGGTGTGACAGTGCCTTAGCAACAAACAGAGACAACTATTCTAGTATTCTTCCTTTATGAATTAAGAATGAAGAGAGATGGATGGACTAACCGGTGTCTTCCGTTTGTCCCTCGATCCGGTTTCTCTTCTCTTTGAGAGTTACCAACTATTTGCCTTCTCGCTCACCCAGCTTCAAGAGGTTTCTGCAAGATCACAAGAAGAGAACACTACACAAGACATGGATTCATATTCATAACTAGTTTAGGATTAGAAATAAACTAAACATACTAATGCAATCATACATCAAAGATACATCGGTATATAGGAGAAACCAAGATAGCTTTATTGATGAATAACAAGGTTCAGGAAGAGATACAACCCAGAGGGCTCCAATCCAGCATCTCCTTCCCAGCAAATGGAATTCCTATCTTCACCCCCTTCAAAGCATTAAGCACCCAATGATTCCAATCTCAAACCAACAAAAATTCTTTGCAATAACAAAATTCCAACCTCCAGATCTCATGGAGGAGAGATCCATATATAGATGTTTGGAGAGAGGATGAGTCAGCTTGAGATCTGACTAGTGTCCTCTCCCTCTGTCAATTCTTGATTCCACTTGGAGGTTCTTGCTTCCACTTGGAGATTAGGAACCTCTTACTCATCACCAGTCGAATTCACTGAGGCAAGTGTCATTGAGGAAGATTCTGGAAGCTTCCTGGGTCTTGACACCTCTTGGAATGAACTTACCATTTGGAAATTCTCGCTCAGCGCAGGTAGCCAGTGTTGGCTTTGACATTCAGCGCTGACAGCTAGTGGAGCCACTGAATTGATCCTGAATTGACTTGTTTTTGAGTAGTTTCTGGTGGAGAACTTCTGTGAATTGCTGTGGTTTGTTAGCCTTGTTCCTCTAGGGGTAGGAACAACATGTTTAGGGCTTTTAATCCCTTAGATTATGGACATTTCATGCTCAATTCTGTAAGGCACAAAAATGTCTATAACAGTTTTGGTGGCCAACCCTTCATTAGGATTCAAACGGACATTGTAAGTCCTATGATATATGTCAAAGGACAGGTAAACCATCGTGGAGGAATGAGATGCCTTTGAATCCACAAATAATGCCGTAGCCCTTCAAAAAGTGGGCAATCGACTTTGTAGGACCTATGAAACCTCAGGGAAAAATGGGCGTGCGATACATTGTCACTGCAACCGAGTACCTGACTTGTTGGGAGGAAGCGCAGCTAGTCAAAGACTACACGGCCACCACTATTGCAAAGTTTTTGTTTGAACATGTGTTGAATCGATTTGGCTGCCCGAAAATCTTAATGAGTGATTGTGGTACACATTTCCTAAACGAAACCATATGCTAACAGAAGAGTTCCATGTGTATCATCAGAAAAGCACACCGTATCACCCACAAGCCAATGGGATAGTAGAAGCATTCAACAAAATACTGGAGATCGTGCTAACCAAAGTCTGCAATGCATAGTGGAGAGATTGGGACCTGCATGTACCCGCAATACTATGGGATTATAGGACAACATGCAAGAAATTGATGGGACAGACACCCTTCTGGTTGGTTTATGGCGTGGAAGCTATCATTCCAATGGAGTATATTGTACCTAGTCTGCGCATAATAGTGCTCACAAGTATGATGGACCTCGAAGCCTTGGAAGAAAGGATTGCTGGAGGTCATAGACGGAGGTGCGGTAGAGCTAGTCAAACTAAATGGAGAGCCTTTCCCAAGTAAAGTGAATCGCAGCCAATTAAAGCCCTACATGGGTGGCCCAGCTATTTGATTGTCGGCAGAAGCATAGTATTCACGCTCCAAGGATTTAGAAGAAGGCATGGGACTAAAAACACATGTAAGGGATACATGCATAGATGTAGAGAAGCACTTCGGACACAGTAGTCTCGGAACAATGCATACAATAGATCCAACAGGCAGTAGCTAAGTGCGCTGCCGACCTTGCAGCAGTTCGAGCATAGTTGGAGGGACTCTGCGCAAAGGTCTCCATGCCGACAGAGTGACTCAAGGGTGAGTCACAATGTTTGTGTTGGGGGCTTGTTGGGCATGGAATCCCCCCAAGGAAGGTTTTGGGGCTTAAAGCCCATGTTTGGACGGAATCCTTTTGTAAAAGCTCCGTGAATTGTGGGAACGGAGCGTGAAATTATAATAGAGTCATAGGGTTGTCTACCCTAGTTTTTGTAATGTAATTTCGGCTGGATAGACCTACCCATGGTCCACAGACCATGAGATTGTATAAATAGAGCGAGCCTCTAAGTGTATAAGATAACTAATAGCTAAGATGGAATAGAAAAGAGCAAGAGAAGTCTAAGTGATTGAGTGAAAGTGTAAAGTGTGTCTTTGGGTCATAGAGTAGGGAAAGGCTCTGCAGATGAATGCGCAGAGGCCTAGTAGTGCATAGCTGAGTGCGCGAACCCCTGAAGCTGAGTGCACAGGGCAGGTCAAGTCTATAACCATTGGAAGAATCAATAAATAGAAAGTTTACCATATTTCTGTGCATCTTTTCCTATTTTAATATATGATTGGGTATAATTTGCAAGTATACTATTTATACATTGCATGAACTTATTTGAAAGTTTTACTAATTATAACATAAGACATCCAAGTATGTGAAGGTAATTAACTGGTGTAGGAAAATAATTAATATCTCGCGTAATAGCACAGAGCATGGCTCTAGCAGCATAGAAGCTCCAGAATCCGTGGATAGGGCTGCGCGAAGGTAGTATATCAGGGCATGGGGAATAAGGAAGTGCGCGAAATGACCTACGCGGAGGGAAAAACCGTGAGACCAGTCAAACCTCTCAGACATCTCAAGGGTGCAGAAACCTAGTTCTAGCACCCTCCCATACTACTTCGGGTGAGACCTCAGTCTGTGCTCTGTGGACTGTTGCCAAAATGGCCAGTAGTACATGGATTTGTTTCGCTAATTAACTTCGAACTTGGGTTAGGCCCCACAAGCGAATAACAAGCAGTCGCTCAGTACACTGCGAAACTTGTAGCGATCCAATCAGAGTTGGGAGGTCTTCGAACAAATATCTATGCACCTACAGAGTGACACGAGGGCGAGTCATGATGTTTGTGTTAGGGACCTATTGGGCACGGGATACCTCAAGGGTAGTTTTGGGGCTTAGAGCCCATATTTTGGTCCAAGTTTGTAATTCCAATGTAAACGCTCCACATTTTGTGGGCGCAAAGAGCATAGTTGTAAAAGAATCATAGGGTTTTCTGCCCTTATTTTGATAATGTAATGTCAGATGTAGAAGATCTACCCATGGTCCACGTACCATGGGATTGTATAAATAGAGAAAAGCTCTAAATAGTTAAGGCATCACAAAATTTCTAAGGAATGATGATGTATGTGAGATAGATATGAAGTGTAGTCTAGTTTTGGGTCATAGCGTAGGAAGAGGCTATGGAGCTGAGTGCGTGGACCCCTGCATCTGAGTGTGCAGGGCAAGTTGAGTTTTTAATCAGTTGGAAGTATTAATAAACATAAGTTTCTATCAATTTTGCGACTTTATTTCGTGTTTTATGCATCTGTTATATTGGGTATGAATTTTACTTCTAATGCTTATATGATGTGCGAATGTGTATAACTGTTTTGGTTAAGTGAATGCAAGTTAGAATATCTGTTTATGTGAATATAATTAAGATCTATTAATAAGATAAGTGATATTGGCGTAGTTTGGGAAACATCATAGTTCGCTGCTCTAGTGGCATGGAAGCATCTCAACCCTTGGTTAGGGCTATGCAAAAGCCATTGGTAACAGATCAGGAAGGTGCTGAAAGTTAGAACAGAGTGCAAAGGAAAGGTCAAGTTGGAATAAACTGACATCATAACCATATCAAGGGTGCGGAAACTTGGCTCTAGCATCCCCCCATACTGCTTCGGGTGGAACTTCAGTCCGCGCTCTGCGAGCTGATGTCGAAAGAGCTAGTAGTGTAGGGATTTGTTTGGATACTTAACTATGAACTTGGTTCAGGCCCCCATAAGCCAACATCCCTCCAAGCCTATGCTAGGAGTTGGCTCTCTTCTTGGTTCAATATTTAATAGGTCCAATGGGACCTTTCACAGTCTCTTATTTTTGTATACATAGAAAGCATTAATATCTTCCTGGGTCAATAGTAGTGATGCCATATGTAAAAATTGTGAAAATTTTTATACTTGTAGGAAGAGGTCATCAAAGGCATCCTCTTCATGGGTTAATTTTCTAACTCTTACCATAGTAGTAAACTCCTTAATAATGTGATTTGGGTCATATTGCCTTCGTGGAATTGTATCTAATTTCATAGAAATAATAATCTCTTCTTCCTTTACTGCATGTCCATAATTATGTAGTGCAAAAGCACCACACTGTAATGGGAAAGTTGGCCAAATGGATTTCTTCTTCTCTTTCAGTCCTCTGGTTAAACTTCCTTCGCTTACTATCTAGTAGGCTATTTCTCTAGCCAAAAGTTTGTAGGGGAAATAATATGGGAGGACATGCGAAGAAGCAATGCTCCAAAAAATTCTAATGTAGGTGAATGTCTCTTCCCCAAACCATCTGGTTCCTGAAAAGGTATCTACTTCAGTATCTTTAGAAAACCTAGGGGTTGTTCTATCAAAAACTACTTTAAGAATATGAAGCATAACACCTTGACAAATTTTATTAAAATGGTGGTGGAATTAGGATTCCCACAAAATTTTATGGTATATATGGATGGGAAGTGGGTTCATTACAGTCCACTTCCATCCCATATTTGGAAACTGAGAACTAAAACAAATTGCATCCATAACAAAAGCACTCATAAAGAAAGGGGGAAAATCCTTAAAGAAGGACTTCTTTTCCTTCTATATTCCATAATGGCCTTTGTCAAATTTTCTGATAAAATTTGAGCCCAATTCATAATCATTGCATTAACTGCTGCATTTATTAACGAGAGCCATTCCATGGAAAATTTGGTGCTATCGAGTCTACCAAATAACCTACACATCATTGCTACTGTGAAACTGTGAGGGGGAGAAATGGATGCCATTGAGTACATACTAGTTTTATCCCATTTGAGTTTGCCTCTACTTGATATCTAGGTCTGCCTAACGTCTGACGGGTCCTGGTTCTCTTTGGTGAATTGCTCAAGGAACTATTTGTTTTAGAGCTTTTGAGGCTTTGGTAATTGGTACATTAGTCGTAGTTTGTTTGGTGAGAGAGACCCCATGACTTGTTGCCTTTCATTCTTTAAGGTTCTATCTAAGATGTCTACCTCATGAATTACCCATTTCACCATATCCGTGTATGGTATTATCTTTGGTGTCGCAACTATTCGATGCAAGAATGAACATCATGTTTTGAAAAAGGAGGTGTTAGATGACTCCTGAGCATTAGACGTGGCCTTTGTTACTAGTGGCATGGGCTACTCTTATTCTAACATGTTATACATGGCTTCGCATGTCATGGTTCCTCCATCCTTGTTGCATGTGGTATCGGAGAAAAGTAGTACCATATCTGATTTCTTAGATGCAGTCACCTTTCCCTTCTTTGCCATTCTTTCTAACGATGTTTTTAGTGAAGGTTTCCTGAAATTGAGCAAATGAAAGTTATCAGATAAACACAAAGCGAGAATGTAAATGAGAAATAAATGATACAATTAACCTCAAAAGGTGACAAGAAAGGAGCTTTTATTCAAAATGCCGATGAAACAATATCATATCACGTTGAGCTGCTCTTAACATAAATTCCATTAAACTTATTAACTACCCACTAAGGTCTCTTATCATTTCCTTTATTACTCATTTAACTACCGCATCACAAATGGGAAGGGAAAAAAAATTAAGGTGGTGAGTTTAAGGTGCAAAAATGTCGATTATGCGATATTGATAAGATTATTGTTGAGATTGCAACAAGATGATGGAGCTTAGTGAAAAGAGTCGCCTTCACTAAGTGGGCCCGTAGGCTATTTTTGGCGCAAGTCTATTTTTAGACTATGTCTATTTTTAGACATATGGATCATGTCTATGTTTATGGATGATTGATCAAGTTGGGAAAATAGATGGACTTCTATTTTTGATGAAAGTGTGAGTGATCACAGTGTGAGTGATCAAGTCTATTTTTAGACTGGCTGTCAAAAATAGAAAAGTCAAATATTATTATCTCACAATAATATTTGGACTATAAACTTAATCTTATTCTCTTGGAGCACTTCAGTTTGAGCTACGGAAGTGGCACATGCAGCTGTCAGAAGGAAATTCGTTTTTCTTATGAGTCAGTTGAGTTGTTGCATGCATGACTTCAGTTAGAACTCAAGTGAGTTGAGTTTAGTGGACTAGAGGTACAGTTGATGGAGTTGTGTTCAGTTTAACTTAGTTAAACTGGTTGTAGTTAGTCTAACTGCAGATAGACTAATGATGAGTTGTTAAACTAATTATTAACTCATAATACAACTAAAGAATACATCAGTTAACTCAGTTGCATGTTAGTGCATGTTCAGTTCAACAGGGACAGGTGGTAGAGAATCAGATTGCTATCAGTTGTGACTATAGTTGTGCACCAGATCTTGCACAATCAAAGGATTGAGTATGCCAATGAGTTTGCTCATGTATTTGGCCCGCATTTTAGCCTTTGCTCACGTCCACAAAGAGTGAGTGACTATTTTGCAGGTGAAAATCGAGTTGGGAAGCAATTCTCATCAGTTTTCAGAGCAGGTATTGAGCAGTGGAGGCAGGCAAGCAGTGGAAGAGATTTGGAGATCAAATCTGAGCTGTATTGTGTGTAACAGAGGTGGAGATACTTGTGAGAAGTATTATGCTGTGTAATGTTACATGACTCAATCATTAATATACAGATAGTGTGGGGTTTTTAGCGAGATGCTTTCCCCGTGATACAAACTGTGTTAATGTGTGAATGCTCTTGATGTTTTATTGTTATTGATGCTGCTATATTCTTGATCAACGTAGAGGAGCTTATGTATTGTGTATGTTTTCCGCATTAGTACATGATCAGGATAATCTCCATTGAATATGTGTTAAATTATTCAAAATTTCTACATGGTATCAGAGCTAGATAATTGTAGAAAAAGTTTCTACATGGTATCGGAGCAGCTTGATTTGTAGAAGAGATTTTTACAGGATATCAAGCGAGGGTTGATCGGAAGCAGTTGAGTTGGTTGTTGGTGGAATTCGAATTTGCAGCAGTGTTTTCTTGGTGACAACGCAACAATGTCTTTCAACGGATTGCGGTTGGAGTATGCTCTTGAGGGCAGCTCAAACTATATTGCATGGAAGGACAGGATGGAGGCAGTATTGGATGATAACGGGCTGAAGGAATTCATAGATACGGATATCCCAAAGCCTACTGATGCTACTCAAGCTGATGCTTGGCAAAAGAAAATCGCAAAATGTCGAAGAATTCTGTTGGAGGGCGTGAAGGATCACATTGTGTCCAGCCTCCATGGAAAGGCTACTCCATATTTGATGTGGAAATCATTAACAGAATTATTCCAAAGCAAGAGCGATCAGAGGAAGCTGGTGCTCAAAGATAAGCTCAGAAACATCAAATGCGAGAAGGGAGACAGTATTCCCAAGTATCTCACGAAGTTCACTCAGTGTCGAGATGAGCTGGGAAGTGTGGGGGTTACTGTCGATGATGAGGACTTGGTGAGCTTGGCTCTCCTTGGTCTTCCGAAGAGTTGGCATTCCTATCAGGACTCTGTCAATGGTCGGGAGAAGGTTCCAGGATGGGAAAGACTATGGTCAGATCTTGTGCAGGAGGAGATCAGGCGGAGTACCAGGGACAGATCTTCGTCAAAGGGAGCTGATGAAGAGAATTGTGCTTTGGCTGCCAAAGCAAAGAAAGGGAAGAGCAAGAAAGCTTCTCAGTCTGGTGCGAAAGGCAAGAAGCAGGATATGTCCAAGGTGAAGTGTTTTCACTGTCACCAGCATGGACACTATGCCACAAATTGTTCGCAGAAGAAGAAGAACAAGCAAGCTGCTGGATCTGCAGGGGGAGAGGCTTTAGCTTCTCAGTTTGAGCTTGATTTTTCATTGATCGCATGCTTGGTTTCAAGTGTGATGGGATCAGTGTGGTTCCTGGACAGTGGTGCGTCTTTTCACATGACGGGAGATAGAGATTTGTTCTCTGATCTGGAGGACAAAGATCTTGGAGTGCACATCGAGATGGGCGATGATGGTAGATACAGTGCGACCGATATTGGTACCATTTCCTTTGAGAGGGAGTCTGGTAAACCCTTTGTATTGAAGGAAGTCATGCATGTTCCAGGATTGAAGAAGAATCTCATCTCAGTGGCGATGTTAGAAGACAAGGGGTATGATGTTGTTTTCAGCGAGGGAAAGGCCTTCCTGCGCAGCAAGACAACTGGTGAGACCCGGAAGATAGGGGTTCGAGTGAGGAACCTTTATCAGTTGCATGTAGATGGATGCGCAACAATGGCAGGCAAGGCAGAAGGATTGGTGAGCCGGGATGATGGCGAGTTGTGGCACAGGAGATTGGGTCACCTTCACCATGGAGCCTTGAAGATACTGCAGCAGATCACTACAGGGCTTCCTAAAGGCACACTTGCGCAGTCAGATCAGTGCAAGGGGTGTACTTTGGGGAAGTTTGTGAAAGCCACCTTTCACGAGAAGGATAGTCGCGCCACGACGATCCTTGAGAGAATTCACACAGACGTGTGTGGACCTTTCTCAGTTGCTTCGACAGCAAAACACAGGTATTATGTGATTTTTGTTGATGATTTCTCTCGTAAGTGCTGGATCTTCTTCATGCAGAAGAAGAGCGAGACATATTCAAAGTTCTGTGAATTCAAAGCACTGGTTGAGAAGGAGTCGGGGAAGAAGGTGAAGGCTCTTAGGAGCGATAATGGTGGTGAATACATCTCGGACGAGTTCAAGGATTTCTGCAAGGCAGAAGGGATTCGTAGAGAGCTCATAGCTCCCCATAACCCACAGCAGAACGGGGTAGCTGAGCGGAAGAACAGAACGATTGTGGGTGCTGCACGGGTAATGTTGCATGATCAGGGCCTACCCCTTCACTTGTGGTCGGAAGCATGCAATACAGCAGTTTATGTGCAGAACCGTTGTCCTCATAGGATACTTGGCATGAGTACACCCGAGGAGGCTTATTCTGGTAAGAAGCCTGATCTTTCTCATTTGAGGATTTTTGGTGCTAACGTTTACATGCATGTGACGAAGGATGCCAGAAAGAAGTTGGAGCCGACTGCAGAGGTTTGGATATTTGTGGGGTACACTGATACGCCCCACAACTATCGTGTGTATTTGCCAGACAGTGGTAAAACTGTTGTGCGACGGGATATAAAATTTCAGGAGGAGAAAGCCATGAAGTGTTCGCTTGAGAGGGAGCTACACTTGCATGCAGATGAGGAGCTATTAGTTCCTAAGGATGAGCTTCAGGACGTGGATCAACCACAGGACGAGGTTCATGGAGTGGAAGAGACCACTCATGCAGCGCCAACCATTAGAGGGCGAAAGCGCTTGACAGAAGCTGAGCGACTGGCTCAAGATGCAGAGAAAGTTGTAGGACCACCTACAGCCCAACGCAGGCAGAGACAGTCACTTGATCGGTACACTGGATACATGGCTCTTATGAGCAAGTGTGTTGTGACTGAGCCATCCTCTTTCGAGGAAGCTGTGGAGGATCCCGCATGGGTAGACGCCATGGTGGAAGAGTATGATTCTATTGTCAGAAACAGTGCATGGGAGATTGTTCCTAGACCGGAAGGGAAATCAGTGGTGGGTTCGAGATGGATCTACAAAGTTAAGCAGGTAGCTGACGGGAGTATGGAGAAGTACAAGGCAAGATTTGTTGCCCGAGGCTTTTCACAGATTGAGGGGATTGATTATGAGGAGACCTTTGCACCTGTCGCAAGGTATTCTTCCATACGAACGATTCTTGCTCTCTCAGCGCAGATGGGATGGCACATTCATCAGATGGATGTGAAGACTGCGTTCCTCAACGGAGTCATTAAGGAGGAGGTGTACATTGAGTAACCCGAAGGCTTTGAAGTCTTCAGCAGCGAGTTGCATGTGTGCAGGCTCAAGAGAGCGCTGTATGGGTTGAAGCAAGCACCACGTGCTTGGTACACACGGATATACAGCTATTTCACAGGACTTGGATTCTCCAAGAGCGAGGCGGATCCGAACCTATACCAGATTGTGGTGGAGGGTAAGTTGCTTATCATTGTACTGTATGTTGATGATTTGATTCTAACGGGTGATGAGCTATTGATACTGTCATGCAAGAAGGATCTTGCTACAGAGTTTGAGATGAAGGACTTGGGCCTCCTTCACTATTTCCTAGGATTGGAAATATGGCAGCGCAGTGGTGGACTGTTTGTTTCTCAGGGCAAGTATGCTCGGGAGATACTGGAGAAGTTCAACATGCATGGCTGCAAGCCTGTTGATACTCCTCTTCCTGGAGGTTGGAGGAAGGAGGATGCCACTTCAGGAGAAGAAGTGGATGCCACTGTTTATCGACAGTTGGTGGGGTCGCTGATGTATTTGGTCAATACACGACCTGATATATGCTATGCAGTTAACCAGCTTTCACAAGCTATGGTTAAGCCTACCAAGCTCTTCTGGAAGGCGGGCAAGCATGTATTGCGCTACTTGAGAGGCACATCGGGATATGGTTTGTGGTACAGACAGGAGGATGAGGTGAAGCTATGTGGCTTCACGGATGCAGATTGGGCAGGGAGCCCAACAGACAGAAAGAGCACATCAGGAGGGGTCTTCAGTATCGGATCGATAGCAGTTTCTTGGTACAGCAGGAAGCAGAGATCTGTGGCACTCAGTTCAGCGGAGGCCGAGTATATGGCAGCAAGTTTGGCTGCATGCGAGGCTATATGGATGAGGAAGATCCTGGTTGGTTTGTTCGGTTCTCATTTGGATCCTACTGTGATTTACTGTGATAACTAGAGTTGCATTAAAATCTCGGCTAATCCTGTATTTCATGATAGATCTAAACATATTGACATCAGGTACCATCATATCAGAGATTGTGTGCAGCGGAGGATCATGTTACTTTCGTACATTCCAACGGAGGATCAGGATGCTGATATTCTGACGAAGGCTCTCACCAGGAGCAAATTCGAGTACCACCGAGGCAGGATAGGGGTTGCTGATAATCCATATCTTGTCGAGAGGGAGTGTTGAGATTGCAACAAGATGATGGAGCTTAGTGAAAAGAGTCGCCTTCACTAAGTGGGCCCGCAGGCTATTTTTGGCGCAAGTCTATTTTTAGACTATGTCTATTTTTAGACATATGGATCATGTCTATGTTTATGGATGATTGATCAAGTTGGGAAAATAGATGGACTTCTATTTTTGATGAAAGTGTGAGTGATCAAGTCTATTTTTAGACTGGCTGTCAAAAATAGAAAAGTCAAATATTATTATCTCACAATAATATTTGGACTATAAACTTAATCTTATTCTCTTGGAGCACTTCAGTTTGAGCTACGGAAGTGGCACATGCAGCTGTCAGAAGGAAATTCGTTTTTCTTATGAGTCAGTTGAGTTGTTGCATGCATGACTTCAGTTAGAACTCAAGTGAGTTGAGTTTAGTGGACTGGAGGTACAGTTGATGGAGTTGTGTTCAGTTTAACTTAGTTAAACTGGTTGTAGTTAGTCTAACTGCAGGTAGACTAATGATGAGTTGTTAAACTAATTATTAACTCATAATACAACTAAAGAATACATCAGTTAACTCAGTTTCATGTCAGTGCATGTTCAGTTCAACAGGGACAGGTGGTAGAGAATCAGATTGCTATCAGTTGTGACTATAGTTGTGCACCAGATCTTGCACAATCAAAGGATTGAGTATGCCAATGAGTTTGCTCACGTATTTGGCCCGCATTTTAGCCTTTTCTCACGTCCACAAAGAGTGAGTGACTATTTTGCAGGTGAAAATCGAGTTTGGGAAGCAATTCTCATCAGTTTTCAGAGCAGGTATTGAGCAGTGGAGGCAGGCAAGCAGTGGAAGAGATTTGGAGATCAGATCTGAGCTGTATTGTGTGTAATAGAGGTGGAGATACTTGTGAGAAGTATTATGCTGTGTAATGTTACATGACTCAATCATTAATATACAGATAGTGTGGGGTTTTTAGCGAGATGCTTTCCCCGTGATACAAACTGTGTTAATGTGTGAATGCTCTTGATGTTTTATTGTTATTGATGCTGCTATATTCTTGATCAACGTAGAGGAGCTTATTTATTGTGTATGTTTTCCGCATTAGTACATGATCAGGATAATCTCCATTGAATATGTGTTAAATTATTCAAAATTTCTACAATTATTGCAATATCGCAAATTACACTATCACATTTTTGGTTGTGTGTTTTTCTAGAGTTCTTTATAATTCTATGGGATGTGAGGTGAGAGGCATACTTTTCTTTGTTTAGAGCGTACTTTTCCTTGAATAATTATTTCATAAAGTGCCTTTTTACTAAGCACCAGAGTTAACTTGTATTTTATAACGTTTGTTTTTATTGGGTTTGGGTTCTATCACACTTCGAAAACTTTTATAGTTCACAAGATTGTCTTTTAAACAAGGTTCCATAATGCGATAAGTATTGGCTCGCTCTATCACAATATCGCAGTTCGCATATTACGTCAGGATTTGTGAATTGCGCCTTTGTGAAAGTCGATATGCGATTGCGATAAGCGCTTCATTTTACAATGAATACATTAATTCTTAGCTTTGAATGAAAATTCTAGTGATATGCTAAGTTAAATGCGGTGATCCTTTCCATCAAAATTCACATATTTTGGTTGTTAATTAACCTTTGACACACTAGCGATATGCAACAAAAGCGAGAATTGCTAGTCTTAAAGGGATTTGACTTGATATCTTAATTTATTTAAAAAGAAAGTGCCTAAGTGATAAATTTTTCTTGGAGGGTTTTTAATAAAGGGTCCCCATTTATTAATAGAGTATTAACTATTAAATCAATAAATGTGGGGGTTGTTGAATAGCACAACAGTTGGCCATTCACTGGAAGAACCAGTTATCTATGATAGTTTTTTGAAATTTCTAAAAAATTCCAAAATAAAGATATTTCGTAAAAAAGGAAGTACATGATATCTAGGATAAGTAACATTTCTCTGAATAAGAAAACAAAATCCACCTAATTATCATCCATTTGGTATCCTCTTCAAAATGAGAATTCCTTTGTCTACATTAGTCTTGGTCTTAAAGATAAAGCAGGGGGCTCTTGCATATTAGCTTTTAGATGTACTCATTTATCACATGTATATCCTCTACTTCCAGCAGGCATCCATAGCCTTGAAAGGGTTACATTTTAAACATCAATGACTCATAATCCCGTTGAGAATAGAGTGCAATTTTCAGAGATAAATTCAAGTTCGTATACTTACCCTTTTTTCTTTCTTTTCTAGATAGTTTATTTTTTCTTCTAAAAATTTTCATCTTTTCTACTTAAAGGTCATTGTCTTGGTTTGGTGGCCAAAATTGACAAATTCCATTCACTGGTTGTAACTCAAATGAACAAGCTAGTTCGTGATGAGACCCCTTGTATTTTGATTAAAATAATCCCAAGCCATTACCCTATTTTGATATGCAGTATTCGTAATGTCAGTTTATTATTTCCATATGAACATGATAAGTTGGCTCTTGATGATACCTCTTATCCTTTAAGTTTAAGTATATTTTAGAATTAAACTCTAAAAAGAGAAAAGTTTACTATATTGGGAGAATCAATGACTCCTTAAGGATTTCTATATGACAACTATAGAGTTAAAGATGCTTATCTACAGAGAGTCTTTGCTTTGTTAAATATACTTTTTGTGACTGACGGTACAACAAGGGTTTCTTTATAAAGTTGAGGTTTTGCAAAGGACAAATGATTTTGGTTGAAAACAAACAAGTTCCAGAGAAATAGAACTTAAATTATGTCTCAAATGTAAAGATTATCTTCTCAACAATCTCTACTTATACAGGAGAAAATTCAAAATATACAAGAGATTATTATTGAAAGGCCAAAAGTAAATACTTTTTAACTTTTATTTTCCTAGAAAAGTAAAGGCAATAATGTACAAGGAATAGAAGAGGTTATCTTCTATGAAAAATATTTTTTCAAAATCTTCCCATTAAGAGGTAGAGAATCTCTCTTGCCTGATAAATCTTGGAATAAAAAGGTTGATGGGCCGATTTGTTCCGCAATCTGAAATGGTCCAAGAAAAATTCTTTGGAATTTGGTATGCTTACCTTTATCCTTGTGTGCTTTATCCCATTTCAATACAAGGTATCCGAGCTGAAAGGATTTAGGACTTACAAAATTTGCATCAAATGAAGATTTAACTAACTGCTGATGATGTGCGTGTATGATCTTGGCTTTGTCTCTTTCTTCTTCAAGTTTGAGGATTTGCGATTGTCTTAATTTCAAACAAGAGGAAGGAGTTTCTTCAAGAAATTGAACTAGGGCTAGTGAAGGAATAACTACATTTGTAGGGAGAACAACCTCTTTCCCAAAGAAAAAATTAAAAGGAGAAGTTCCTATTGAGACCTTATGTGTTATTCAATCTGCCCATAGAGAAAATGTTAAAGATTTAAGCCAGTTTTTCAGACTTTGATCTAAAATTCGTTTCATGGTTCATATGATATTTTTTTTTGTAGATTCGGCCAAACCATTTCCCTGAGGATAATAGTTAGTAGAATATTTAAGTTTAAAACCTCTTTTAAGAGAAGCTTCTGTCATAGCATTGCCTATGAAATAAGATGCATTGTCAAACATGAGGGCAGTTGGTAGACCAAATATGGTAATAATAAACTAGTCAATAAATTCAATAATGTTTTCAAAATCTGCTACCTTAAGTGGAATTGCTTCAGCCCATTTTGTGAAGTAAACAGTTACTAAAGGATATATCTATGATGTTTTAAACAGTGAGGAACGATCTCACCTATTATGTCCAGTCCCCATTGTTCAAATGGTTGTTCAATGTTGATTGGATGCAATGGTAATGTGGGTTTCCTTTGTCTTCCAGCAACTATTTGACAAATTTTACATTTCCTTACATATTCGTGTGCATTTTTTAATATGGTTGGCCAATAATAGCTAGCATGTAGGATTTTATGTGCTTTCATGCCTCCTCCAATGCATCCACCAGTTGGTCCATAATGGAGTTCCTACAAAACCTTTTCTGCCTCAGATTTCTCAAGGCATCTAATTAAAACATAATCATAATTCTTCCTAAACAAAAAATCATTGATGATTTCATATTGATTGGTTTTTATCCTCAAAGCCCTTTTTATTTTGTAACTAAGTTGCATAGTGGCATATCCATTTTTAAAGTAAAAGATGATATTAGCATATTTAGATTCAGTATCATCGAGGCTTACCTCACATATTTGTATATCATCACCTAAATCTTGTATTGTTGGTAAGTTGGATGCTCCTGCTAGCAGTTCGCAAAAACCTTGACCTTTAACAATTTTAGCTGGTTTGATCTCAATTTCATATTCTCACAGTGTTGTTAATTAATTTTCTCTTTTTTGACCTACTTCTTGTTACATTAGTAAAATTCTTACCGCTGAGAATGGGACTACTACCTTAGTGTGAGTTTTGAGAAGAAAGGGTCTGAAATGTTTTATTGATTTGAAAACAACCAAAACTTGTTTTTTGACATCTAAATAATTTAATTCAGCCTCCTGCAAATTGGAACTAAGAAAAGAAATTGGTGTTTCAATTTGTCATCACTGACCTGTGTCAAAATTGCTGCATATGATGTCTCGGAAGCAAAGGTATATAAAATGAAATGATTAGAAAAATTAGGAGTTGCTAAAGAGGGAGAATTTATGATTGCTTGTTTGATTAGATTAAAAGCTTCATGCTCATTATGTCCCCATTTAAAAACATAAATTTTCTTGATAATAGATTGGAGGGGTAAAAAAATTCATGAAAAGTTAGGGACACATCTCTTAACAAAATTTCTCTGATCTACGAAAGATTGCATGGATTTTTTATTATGAGGCAAAGAGATTTCAGAAATTTCTCTTATCCTATCAGGATCAATGTGAATCCCTTCTTTAGACACGATAAATCCAAGAAGTTTTCCTTCACTCAAAGCAAAGAAAGATTTCCTAGGATTTAGAGAAATTCCATATCTCTAACAACGCTCAATGATTTGTTTTAAACCCTTTAAATGATTACTGTGCTTTTTTGAATACACAGTTATGTCATCTAAATAAATTACCACTGATTTATTTACCAATCCTTTGAAAGCTATATCCGTGGCTCTCTGAAATGTTGCACCAGCATTGATTAACCCAAATGGAATCTTTTGGTAGGCATAGTTTCCCCATTTGGTTCGAAATGTGGTCTTTAACTGATCATCTATATGTACAAGAATCTGATTATAACCTGAAAATCCATCCAGAAAAAACATCGGTTCTGAGCCTGCAACTGATTGTAGTATCTGTTCCATAGGAGGCAATGGAAAGTTGTCCTTGTGACAAGCTTTGTTGAGATTGCGAAAGTCTATACATATTCGAATATCACCATTCATTTTCCTGACTGGAACAAGGTTAGAAACCCACCTTGAATTCCTGATAGGAAAAATTATTTTGGCTTTGAGAAGCTTATTCAATTTAGATTTGATCTGATTTTATAAATTTGGATGAATCTTTCTCAACTTATGTCATACAAGATTTTCATCGGATATCATGGGAATGGTATGTTGAATGATGGAAGTATCATATATCTTAATATCTTCATAGTTCCAAGCAAAAACAATTTTTTATTTCTTTAAGAAATGAATAAAGGCTAGTATTTCATGAGGTGTAAGAACAAGTCCCAGATTAATATTTTGAGGTTTAAGGTCAGTTCCAAGATTAACTAATTCAAATCTCAAAGTTGAACTCTGTAGTTTTGAGTTAGCAGGTCTCATGAATCTATCCTTAAGATCATATAAATCTTCCAGCTTAACTACAGATTTAGGTGTTGGCATTATGATACAAGTGTTGTCCTTGATGGCAACTCACTCACAGGTCAATTCAATTTTGGTAAAAGGAAACTCATAGTACAACATGTATATTCAGAGGTAACAAGGCAGTGGTATCAAAGAACAGGAAGATGGAACTAAGGTCTACTGATTTGAATAAAGAAGGTAAAGGAAAAGGCTGATGAAAAGCAATTTAAGAAGTATACGCAGGTCCACTTAGTAAAAACAACGTATAATATCCAACATGATGTTCACCTTTGAGAACCTGATTCATTAGAGAAGGCATTCAGGTTAGAAAGGAAAATGGAAAGCAAAGTTATGGCAACTAGGAAGCGTACCGCTCACAAATATAAAGATGGAAGTGTTGTTTCCCCTAGCCTTCCACAACCTATAAGGTTGACTGTTATGAAACCAGCTCACAAAAAGATAGAAAAGAGAGATCCACGCCTTATAATTGAGCCTCTTCGAGGGGGCAACCTCCTTTACATTACATAAATGAACAATTCTTGGATGATACAAATGAAAAGAACTCCTTTCTATATATAGGAGTCTAAGGGGTCATAACATAATCAGAGCCGACATAACAATAATAATGTAAGGGCACAATAATAACAATAGTGGGCTTCTATGGTGCATAATAGTAACAATATGGGCACTACATGGGTACATCAATATAATAAGTGGGTTGTACTAATAACAATAAGGGGTTACACTAGTAGTATAGGGGCCTAACATGCCCCTCTCCTTCAAAAAACATTGTCCTCAACGCTTGAGTAGTTCTTGATGCTTCTGTATAAAATTCTTGTCCTCCCATGTGGAATCTTTAGCGGGTAAGTTCTTCCACTTGATGAGATACTCTGAAATTGATCGATTTCGTAGCTGTCTGGTTCTTGTTTCTATGACTGCTCTAGGTTCCAATATGATTTTTCGTTCCTCTTCAATTTCTGGCAATGTTGTTTGAATTGGGATCTTTTGCAACTTTTGAATAAGTGGCCATACTTCTTCATCCTTCTTCCATTCATCCCTTGCCTTGTTTAACCAATCTGGTTGGATAATAGAAATAGCACAAAACAATGCTTCCACATCCTCATCCTTGAAGAGTCTTCCCATTCAGTAAGGTTGCCATCTTTTAAGTGCATGTAGTATTGCCAACGTTTCCTTCTCATAAATAGCTTGCTTGAGATGTAGTGGTAAAAATAACCAATCACCTACATCAAAACATTTTTCACTACAATGTTGATCACCTGTTGTTTCGTTTGATTTTGCACCAAAGTGGCGTTATCCTTTAAAAGTTGGAGAACTTGTTGTTGATGCTCGATGTGATCTTTCACTGCTTGAACCTTTTCCTTCTTGATATAATTCTATCTCTAGAGGTTGAGGAGTGGTAATTTCTTCCAATCCTTTACAAGATATGGTCGGATTCAATTCCTGATGCTCGATGTGATCTTTCACTTCTTGAACATTTTTCTTCTTGATATGTCCTTCTATCTTGATAGTTTGAGGAGTGGTAATTTCGAACAATGAATTAAAATGTATGGTTGGATTCATTTCTTCTTTCTCGATGTGATCTTTCACTTCTTGCACCTCTTTCTTCTTGATATGTCCTTCTATCTTGAGAGTTTGAGGAGTGGTAATTCTTGCCAATGCTTTACAAGATATGGTCTAATTCGTTTCTTCTTTCTCTGGGTTGGGGTCCTGGCGTATATCTTCTTCTTTTGATGTTTCTTGATCCTTTTCTTCCTCCTCTTCATATTCTATGTAAAATAATTTCTTCTTAGCACACTTATGACCTTTAGTGCATTTTCTATCACAATTGTAACAAAGCCCTTTTTCTCTTTTTTCGTCCAATTGTTGTGGTGTAACCCTTGTAGGTTGTGGAAGGCTAGGAGAAGCAACACTTCCATCTTTATAGTTGTGAGGGGTAGGCTTGCTGGTTTCCATAATTTTGCTTTCCACTATGTCACAGAGCCCTTTTACTCTTTCCAATTGTTGTGGTGTTGCTCTAAAGAAGGTGTTGCTCTTTGTATCCTCATAATGTGCTATCATTTTCTCCGTGAAAATTGACCACGTAACAAGTTGTTTACGAGAACAAAGCCCTTTGTACCATAAAAATTGATTTGGTTCTAAATATGAAGATGCAATACATACCTTTTCTAACAGTTGTACACCATGTAGATCAAAATATTGCTCCATCTGAAGTATCCAATTTACTGGATCCTTGCCATCAAACTTCCTCATCTTGCTTTTTCTTGATTTTAGGAGCTCGACCTTGAAACGACAATAAATATGTACTTTTGGATATTTAAGTTCTAAAATTGCAACCTGTAGTAGCCTTCTGTGTCCTCTTTCCAATGCCACTAGTCTTATCCAAATTGGATTCTCCAAGAAGGAGTTATGCACAATCTCCCGCAGTGACCTGATTGTAGACTAGTTCAGTAGAGTGAACGTGTATGAAGTTCCACGTGTCACTGTTTCAAGATTTGACTCTAAAAAATATATAAAAGAAAACTACAGTCCGTCCTCTTTCTGTACCTTCTTACGAAATTTCAATCTGATCCCCAGGGAGAAAGTTATGATGATTTTCCCCAGGTCACCTGTTTTGAATGTAATTCAGGAGTCTACAAAAAGACCAACTTCCTCAGATCATATCTCCGCAAATATCACGTGAAAAGCTCTAAAGTTCAGATCCAAGGTTCAGCGTGATATCTTCTCAAATGGGTTTTTTTTCTACTTCTGAAATATTACAGAAAAAAAGTTAGAGCGAAAATGCCACGATGACTTGTTTGGAGCAGCGAAACCCTAGAATCCAAAGCTCTGATACCAAATGTTATGAAACCAACTCACAAAAAGATAGAAAAGAGAGATCCACACCTTATAATTGAGCCTCTTCGAGGGGGCAACCTCCTTTACATTACATAAATGAACAATTCTTGGATGATACAAATGAAAAGAACTCCTTTCTATATATAGGAGTCTAAGGGGTCATAACATAATCAGAGCCGACATAACAAAAATAATGTAAGGGCACAATAATAACAATAGTGGGCTTCTATGGTGCACAATAGTAACAATATGGGCACTACATGGGTACATCAATATAATAAGTGGGTTGTACTAATAACAATAAGGGGTTACACTAGTAGTATAGGGGCCTAACATTGACACCACAACAATTGGAATAAAAAAGAGCAAAAGGGCTTTGTTACAGTTGTGATAGCAAATACACTAAAGGTCATAAGTGTGCTGAGAAGAAATTATTCTACATAGATTGTGAAGAGCAAGAAGAAAAGGAGCAAGAAAGGTCAAAAGAAGAGGATATACTCTAGGAAAAACCCTAGATAAAGAAGAAATGGATCCGACCATATCTTGTAATGCATTGTCTCGAATTATCACTCCTCAAACCATCAAGATAGACGGAAAAATCAAGAAGAAAAAGGTAATAGTGTTGATTGATTCAGGAAGTACTCACAATTTAATTCATTGTAAGATAGCAAAAGAATTGAATTGATTCCTATATCTAGCACCAAAGTGTCAAGTGATGGCTGCAAATGGAGGAACGATAAATTGCTTTGGAAAGTGCCATAATAACAATCTATCCATGGGAGAATATGTATTGAAAAGCCCAATGCTTTCCATTCCAATGGGAGGTGCTGATGTTGTACTAGGAGTCCAATGGCTACAATCCTTGGGTACAATAGCTTTTAACTTTCAAGAACTTTTCATGAAATTTTATGCAGAAGGAAAGGAAGTTGAATTAAGGGGTATTGCAGGGAAATCGGGAAAGATAATAAGCTCTAACGATACAACGAAGCTTCTAAAAAAGGAACAAAAAGGTGTAATTTCACAATTATGTTAGCTAGATGTTTCCACATCGAATTCATCTATTGCTCCAGATCTCCAAAAAGTATTGGATAATCATTCCAAGGTATTTGAGACTCCCAAAGGTCTCCCAGCTATTCGTGATCATGATCATGCTATTCATTTTATTCCAGGAAGTGTTCCTTCAAACATCAGGCTGTATAGATATCCTTATTCCCAAATGAGTGAAATTGAACATATGGTTGCAGAAATTCTTGAGGCTGGTATAATTCAACCTAGCCAAAGTTATTTCTCTAATCTAGTAGTATTGGTGCACAAGAAGGATGGATCATGGCTCATGTGTCCAGATTATAGGGAGCTCAACAAGCTCACTATTAAAGATAAGTTTCCCATTCTTGCCATTGATGAATTATTGGATGAATTGCATGGATCAATATAGTTCACCAAGTTAGATCTTCATTCAGGATATCATTAAATCAGAATGAAGACTCAAGACATTCCGAAAAAACATTTAGAACTCATGAGGGCCACTATGAGTTTTTGGTCATGCCTTTTGGCCTTACCAATGCACCTTCTACATTTCAAGGTTTGATAAATTCCATTTTCAAACCCTTCCTTAGAAAATTTGTGTTGGTATTTTTTGATGATATACTAATCTACAACAAGTCTTGGAAGGATCATGTTGAACATGTTGACAGGGTGCTACAACTATTGGAGGAGAAACAATTATATGCAAAAAGATCCAAATTTTTCTTTGGAGTACAAGAGGTGGAGTATTTGGGTCATATTGTATCTCATGAAGGATTTAAAGTAGACCCTAACAAGATTAAAGCCATTAAGGAATGGGAAATCCCCAAATCAATAAAGCATTTGCGAGGATTTCTCAGGTTGACAGGTTATTATTGCAAGTTTGTTAAGAATTATGGGAAAATAGCAGCACCCCTAACAACATTATTGAAGAAAGATACATTTTCATGGACTCCAGAAGCAACAAAGGCCTTCGAATATCTTAAAGAGGCAATGTGCTAAGCACTGGTCTTAGCTACACCAGAATTCACAAAAACCTTTATTGTGGAATGTGATGCTTCTGGAAATGGAATTGGTGCTATTTTAATGCAACATGAAAGACCCATTGCTTTCGAAAGTCATCCAATCAAGGGAAAGTATTTACACAAAGCTATTTATGAGAAGGAAATGTTGGCAATACTACATGCACTTAAGAAATGGCGACCCTACCTAATTGGAAGACACTTCAAGGTAAAAATGGATCATGATAGCCTTAAATACTTTTTAGAAAAAAGATTATCCTCTAAAGAAAAACAAAAATGGGTCACAAAGATGTTGGGTTATGACTTTGAAATCATATACAAAAAAGGAAGCAAAATGTTGTGGCAGATGCACTCTCAAGAAAGGATGAGGATGTGGAAGCATTATTGTGTGCCATTTCTATTATCCAACCAGATTGGATAAACGAAGCAAGGGAGGAATGGAAGAATGATGAAGAAGTGTGGGAACTTATTCAAAAGTTACAACAAGATTCCGGTACATTTGATACATTTAGCTAAAAAAATGTTTCGTTATGGTACAAAGATCGCTTATACCTCTGTAAAAATTCCCAACTCAAACAAAAGATTCTTCTGGAATTATACACTTCTCCCTTAGGAGGGCACTCATGATTTTTAAAAACTTACCATATGTTTAAGAAGGAATTTTTTTTGGATGGCCTTAAATTGGATATTCAAAAGTTTGTGGTAGAATGTTTGGTATGCCAACAAAATAAAGCTGAAACAATTAAGACACTAGGTCTATTACAACCTTTATCCATTCCAAGCCAATGTTGGGAGGAGGTTTCAATGGATTTTATCACAGGTTTACCCAAGTCTGAGGGAAAGAGTGTCATCATGGTGGTAATTGACAGACATACCAAGTATGCACACTTTTGTGCATTATCACATCCACTTAAAGCCAATACAGTTTCTATGGCATTTATGGAAACAAATTAAAAGCTACATGGAAACCCAAAAATTATTGTAAGTGACAGAGATGCCATTTTTACAGGAAATTTTTAGACATAATTATTTTCTTGTCTTGGTACTCAGTTAGCTCATAGCTCATCTTATCATCCTCAATATGATGGGAAAATGGAGATAGTAAACAAATGTTTGGAAGGATATCTTCTTTGCTTTGTATCTGATAAACTGACACAATGGGTCAAATGGTTGCCTTTGGCTGAATGGTGGTATAACACTTCCTTCCATACTGGAACAAAAATGACCCCATTTACGACACTTTATGGATATCAACCACCATCCATCACATCATATTTAAGAGAAAATTCTAAGGTTCAAGTAGTGGAACATCACATCGAGCATCAAAAACAAGTTCTCCAACTCTTAAAGGATAACCTCGTGTTGGCGCATAATAGAATGAAACAATAGGTAGATCAACATCGCAGTGAAAGAAGTTTTGATGTAGGTGATTGGGTATTCCTACGGTTACAACCATATAAACAAATGTCCCTCAAGCAAGCTAAGAAGGATAACAAATTGTCACTAAAGTATTATGGTCCATACAAGGTGTTGCAAAAGATTGGTACTATGGCATACAAATTGGAGCTTCTTGCAGCTTCTCAAGTGCACCTAGTTTTCCATGTTTCATGTTTATAGAAGGTTATAGGCGAAAAGCTCCTAGTTCAAACAATATTGCCAGAACTTGACAAGGAAGGAAAAATTATATTGGAACCGGAAGTAGTCATAGAAACAATAACTCGACAACTACGAAATCGATCCATTTTAGAGTATCTCATCAAGTGGAAGAACTTATCCACTGAAGATTCCACATGGGAGGATGAAAATTTTATACAGAAGCATCCAAAATTACTGAAGCGTTGAGGAAAACACTTTTTTGAAGGAGAGGGGCATGTTAGATCCCTATAATACTAGTGATGCCCCCATTAATATTGTAGTTATATCCCTTATTAATATTGTTGTGCCCCTATTGTCCCCATATTGTTATTACTGTGCCCCATAGAATCCTTCTATTGCTATTTTTGTGCCCTTATATTATTATTGTTAGGTCGGCTTGGTTATATTGTGACCCCTTAGATGCCTATATATAGAAAGGAGGTTTTGTCATTTGAATCATCCAAGAATTGTTCATTTATGTAATGTAAAATAGGTTGCCCCCCCGAAGAGGATGAATTCTAAGGAGTTGATCTATCTTTTCTATCTTTTTGTGAGCTGGTTTCATAACATTTTGGAATTGGGGAAACGTTAAATGCTCTAAAATGGGAGGTGAGATCCTGGACTAGTGATTGATAATGTTTCAAATGTCGAGAGAGATAGTGTATAGTATTCCTCACCTGTTTAATTACAATTTCCAAATCTCCCAACACTTGAAGATATTTGAGATCAAGGCCAATGGATTTGTACAACCCTTAAACTAATGCTTCATATTCAACATTGTTATTTGTGCATTTGAATTCAAGTATGCATGCTAACATAGTTTTTCCCCCTTTGGGCCTAACCAATATGCACCCTACTCCAACTCAATCGTTAGATTTAGATCCATCAAAAAATAATTTCCAAAATAACGACTCAACTACAGGCCTATCTACAAATTTGATACATATAGAAGAATCTATTTGAGAATAGTGTTCGACTTGTGATATAACATAATTTTCCAAAAAGGGTGAAGTATTTGCATTAAAATTGCCTAGAAATGATTCAACTGAGTAATTTCCAATGATATTGCTGCTGTATGTGATAGTCTCATTTTCTCCCTTTAGTTCTGTGATGATATAATTTTGATGTTTCTCATGGTCAATCCTTATTTGATTGGGCTTACCGTTATAAGGAAGCCACATATGGGACTAGTCGGTTGTGAAATAGCCATGAAGGTTTTCAGATCAGTCTATGCTAAGGATGAAACTGTAGAATTTTGGGATATCGACCATAAGAATGTCAATCACTTGACATACTTTTAGGTTTGATGAGAGTATAATAGTGACCTGATTGAGCTCTCCTATGACTTCGGCTTGAGATCGATCTAACTGCAAAATGCGAGCAACAGATTTTTGGGGTTCCACATTCAATTTTGCACAAATAGGTCTTGGTAGAATGTTGGATGAAGCTCCAGAATCAACTAAACAATTGTGAAAATTCTCATTGAAAACTTCAAAAGTCAAAATAAATGGAGGTGTATGTGATTTGGATCTTCCACCTATTAGAGCAATATCAATTGAACTCATTTTGTCTGATGAGGTAGTAGGAGGCCTTTCCATTTGTTGAGCAACCTATGAAATTATAGCAGTGGGGAGACTACAAGTAGGGACTGCTTTTAGCTCTTTGAGAAATATCTTCTGTTGATATTTTAACTTGCTAAGTTCATGGAATGTAATATTAGCCTTAGTATTTTTCATATCTTCAACAATGTTGTATTCTATTTCATCAGATACTAGAAAAGTTTTGGCTGAAGGTGAAGAATTTTATTGAGGAGGAGCCATTTGAGTGGATTTGGGAGAATATTTCTTACCTATTTCTTTATCTTTTGGAGATAGAGTTGATGATTTCTATTTTTGATTTATTTGTGGCAACTCAACAATGCTCCTACTCCTAGTTGTGACAGGTAATTCTTCTTCTGATTTTTCATTAGGAAGAATGAAATCCCACATTCCTTGTAATTCAATCACTTCTTCATCATCATTTTATTCTTCAGATTTTGAGAATTCATCTTCCTCCACATCGAATTTGACATTTGATATAGTATTTGGATGTTTAGGATTAGAGTAAGGGTTTATTTTGTAAGGTTTGTAAGCTTTCCTTGAAGAAGTCTCAGCTACCTACTTTTTAATGTCAACCATTTCATTGGATATGGTTTTAAGGACCTTTTGTAGACCTTCAAGATCAAAAGGATCTTTATGTTCTTTCTTCTTGGAGTCGTCCCTGTACGTGACCTTCTTGGATTTTATTTCATCTAATGCATTCAACTTATGTAAAGCTAAAATGCATTTTTCTATAGCTATGACTTCTTTCATGTTTTCCACCAAAGTAGGTTTGGCAGCCCCATCGACAAAATAATTACATTTGAGGGAAGAGAAGAAATGTACCATTCATTTTGAAATTCATCACTGGGGTTGGATGTCGTTGGGATCTTATTCAATAACATATTAAAACATGAATTGAGGTCCTTAATTGGTTATATAGGTTCAACTTTCAAGTTGGAGAGATCATTGAGAAGAGTAATTGTCGATCGATCATCTCCAAACTTGGTTAGGAATTGCTCATGAAAGGCTTCCAAACTATTAATGGAACTAGATGGTAATGAAAAATACCATGCTCCTGCTGATGCTTGTAAGGTATAAGGGGATAATATTAGAACTTCATATTCTTCTACTATTGCATTCATATTTATGGATAACATGAAGTTATTTATGTGTTCTTCAGTAGGTAGACCATCATCACGGTTGAATTTTGGCAACCAATTTTCTTGATGCGCAGGTAGTGGATGTAATGGTCCTACCATTAAAACAAATCTTGGATTTTTCTATGGTCTTTGAGCCATCATGGCTATTTGTGTAGAGGAATATGTTACAATAGTTGAAGGTGATTGGGTAGAGGAGGCTTGTGCTTCAGTACCCGTGTAAATCACGATCTGGATTTGTGAGGTGGATGATTGAATTTGTGATGAAGATCATGGAATGAATGAAGGTGTTTTAGGTGATGATGAGAGAATCTCACTATGAGATTTATATGGTGTTTTCTTATTTTTCCTTATAGGGTGAGGTAGAGGAAACTCAAATGGGGGAATGACAAATTTTTTTCTATGTGATTTGGCTAACGTTTGAGAGGAAGGATACTGAGAAGAAACACTAGCTTGGGATAATTTAGATTCTTCTTGAGATAGGGAAATCCCCTGTAGTTTATGGATTAAAGACTGAACTTTAAGAGTTTCTGTACAAGAAGATTGATCTGATTTCTTTGGAAAAATATTCTAAATATTTCTTCACAACTTCATGTCGAGGCTTTGGGAATTTGGAATGTGACCGAGAAGTCAGAGGTGATGGTGAGGGAGTATTACTCTTAGAATGGCTTTTGGATTTAGATTTTCTTGCCATTGATAGTTAAGCCCTCCTTCTAGTGGAAAAATGTTGAAGCCTCTAAAATCGCTATGACAACATGGGGGAAAACCACCCGATGCGGACCTTGAAAAAAACTCCTTTTCCATTTGGCATAGTGGATCCGACTTGGGATAATGGGACTAGTTTCCCAGAAAGGGTTGATTTGATAATGTTGATGGGATGATATAGGATGTAATGAAAAATGATTGAGCAAAGTGTAATCTAATTTAACTACTAAACACATGCATATATCTTAATCTAACACTATATAACTATATATATACCTGGGAATAAAATGAGATGTGTGATATACAATGATGTCTTAGAAAATTTGGTAATAAAGATCATTCAATTGCGAAAATAAATGAAATCATTTAATGATAATTTTTTGGGATAAATAGTTAGACAAAACAATTGAGAGAAATATATTGCATATGAAAAATCGTTCATGTATTCAAAATGGAATAAGAGCTAACATCATACAGAAGTGTAATAATGCAAAACTATAATTTAGACTTTCATACACAAAACAATTGAAAGAAGAAGTATTTCTTAATACACAAATAAAACATAATCATACGATAAAAGCACAATATATGATAAGTCTTGCTCATGTGCTTTAGTAATATTGACCCAATTTCATTCAATCCAACACATTCTAAGAGTACAAAAGTTCATTTTAGTAGAGCATGCTAGATATTTAAAGAAAAATAGATCATGTTCTATTAATTTCATCAAAACCTCCTCAAAAGTACATAAGTGTAATGTCTTGAAATTTTTTTTGATCAAATTTCTCGACCCCTCTCTAAATGCATGAGAGGGGTTTAAATACTAAAATACTTGCCTCAAAATAGATTATTATAAAAATAGTTGAGGAGGTTTCAAACAACGTTCCTCAGAATGGGAAAAAATAAAACTAAAAACAAAGTAAACTAATGACTAGCTCCTTTGAACTTGATCTATGAGGTCACAAATATCAATCATTAGCTTTAGCTGAGGAGATTGGATCATTTTAGATTTTAACTACCAAGAAAATATGGCATCTGTCAATGCTGACACCATCTTTTGTGTAGAGTTTTTTAAACACCTCAGAGTCATCCACTGGCTATGTGGTTTTACTAGAAACTACCACTATGTCTCCCAAATTAGGTTGGTTAGCTATTTAATAGCCTCTTCCTTTTCCTGTGCTATTTGTTTCCATTGCTACTCTAGTTTCTTGACATTTGGTAGAAACCATGGTACACACTCTTTGACAAGTTTGACCCCATGAAGGTTTTCATTTACGACCTCTATTATGTTGATTGATGCTCCTGTTGCTATCATTGTTGCCCTTTCTCCCTGTTTCAGCAGAGAATCCAAATCTGTAAACATAATATCTTTGTGGGATTCTTCCACTTTTGGTAGGTCAACCTTCCTTCCATCCTCTGATTCTTTCCAGGTGATAAATTCAAAAACCATTTTGTGGATTTCTTCATAGTCAAACCTCATATCAATTACTTGGTTTGTTAATTTATCACTGGTCTCGCAGTAAGGATTTATTTGTGAGATTTTCGGGTAGAATACTTATTCTTCCTGCATTAGTAGGGAATTGAGGCTGACTGCTTCTTTGATTACTTCGTCAATTTGTGGGTTGTCTCATAGTTTATCTACTATAGCTTGCATTTGGCGAATTTGCACATCCTTTTCTGATAAATTGGCCTGGTTCTGTACTCTCATATTCTCAAATTCCCTTTGAAGTTGGGCTACCTATAATTCTTCTTGTTGATTAGTTTTTTCTTGGGCTAATTGTTGTTCTAGCAACAGAATTTTCTATTCCTTTTCCTTCAACAACACTCAAACTTCTATTGCCTTGTTAATGGTCTATGTGGCATAAGATCCTATGAACTCCAACAAATTTGTGAGATTCTCTGATGAGTCGATCAGTGTGTCCTTCCACACATTATCCATTGGTTCATTTTCCGGAGTCGTAACAGTAGTGGTGTCCAGTTTCCTTTTCTTCCTTTGTCTTTTCACTACAACCTTATGGGTAGGACTGTAAAATATATCCAATGGAGGTATTTCCTCAATTCTTAAGACAATTTTGGTAGTATGAACAACATGAATAATCTCAATATCCTAGGTACCTGTATCTCCTTCCCCTGTTGTTTCTGTATTTGATTTGGGCTGGGTTTTCTTGGGAGTTTGTAGCTCAAATGTTTGCTCAAGATTTCTGTCTGTACAGAGATTTTTATTGAAATTCTCCCATTCTTTTTCCAGGTAATTGGTTGATGCTTTACCTAGCTGAGTTGAAGTAGAAGCAACCTCTGCCTACTTCTTTGCCAAGGCCTACTCGACTATCTCCTCTGGACTTCCAGCTGTGTCTTTATCAGATTCTTTATTTGTGTTTTCTCATCCATTTTGGGATTGTCACTCTGAGTTCTCCAACTCATGAGTCGACTTCTCTTGGGTTTATTCTTCAAAATTCTCTTTAGAAATCCCCTCCAAGCTTACGCTAGGAGTTGGATCTCTTGTTGGTTCAATCTGAATTAGGTCCAATGGGAGCTTTAATAGAGTCTTATTTTTGTATACATGGAAAGAATTAATATCTTCCGGGGTCAACAGTAGCGATGCCATATGTAGAACTTGTGAGAATGTTTCTACTTGTAGGAAAAGGTCATCAAAGGCATCCTCTTCATGGGTGAATTGTTTGACATTTAACATAGTAGTAAATTCCTTAACAATGTGATTTGGGTTGAATTGCCTTCCAGGAACTATAGTTAATTTTAGAGACATAATAATATTTGCTTCCTTTACTACATGTACATAATACTGTAGTGCGAAAACGCCGCATTGTAATGGAAAATTTCACGAAATGGATTTCTTCTGCTCTTACAGTCCTCCGGTTAAATCGCCTTCCCTTGCTGTCTGGTAGGCTATTTCTATGGCCAAAAGTTTGTCGAGGACATAATATGGGAGGACGTGTAGAGAAGAAATGATCCCAAAAAATCTAATGTAGGTGAATGTCTCTTCCCCAAACCGTCTGGCTACTGGCAAGATATCTACTTCGGTCTCTTTGGAAAACCTAGGGGTTGTTCTATCAAAAACATCTTTATGAATAGGCAGCATAACACCTTGACAGATTTGATAAAAATGGGGTGGAATTGGGATTCCGACAAAATTTTATGGTATATATGGATGGGAAGTGGGTTCTCTACAGTCCACTTCCATCCCATATTCAGAAACTAAGAACTAAAACAAATTGTATCCATAACAAAAGCACTCATAAAGAAAGGGGGAAAATCCTTAAAGAAGGACTTCTTTTCCTTCTATATTCCATAATGGAATTTTCCAAATTGTCTGGTAAAATTTGAGCCTAGCTCATAATAATTGCATTAAATGTTGCATCTATTAACGGGAGCCATTCTATGGAAAATTTGATGCTATCAGGTCTACCAAATAACCAACACATCATTGTTGCTTCGAAACTATGAGGGGGGGAATGGATGCCATTGAGTACATACCAGTTTTATCCGGTTTGATTTTTCCTCCACTTGATATCCAGGTCTGCATAATGTCTGATGGGTCCTCGTTCTCTTTGGTGAATTGCTAAAGGAACTCTTTTTTGTAGAGATTTTGAGGCTCTGGTAACTGGTACATTAGTTGTAGGTTATCTGGTGAGAAAGACCCCATGACTTGTTTCCTTTTATTCGTGAAGGTTCTATTTGAGATGTCTACCTCATCAATTACGCTTTCACCATATCCGTGTATGGTATTATCTTTGGTCTCGCAACTATTCAGTGCAAGATTGAACATGTTGTTTCAAAATAGGAGGTGTCAAATGACTCCTGAGCATCAGCCATGGCCTTTGTTACCAGTGGACTTGGATTCTCTTCTTCTAAAATGTTATACATGGCTTTCGATGTCATGGTTCCTCCGTCCTTGCTACATGTAGTATTTCTCAGATTCAGTCACCTTTCCCTTTTTCACCATTCTTTCTAATGATGTTTTCAGTGAAGGTTCCTGAAATGGATCAAATGAAAGTTATCAGATAAACACAAAGGGAGAATGACAGTAAGAATTAAATGATACAATTTAACTTCAAAAGGTGACAAGAAATGAGCTTTTATTCAAAACGCGGATGAAAAGATATCATAACATGTCGAGCCACTCTTAACATAAATGCCATTAAACTTATTAACTACTCACTAAGGTCTCTTATAATTGCCTTTATTACTGATTTAAACTACCGCATCATAAAAAAGAAGGGAAAAAGCTTTAAGGTGGCGAGTTTAAAGTGCAAAAATACTGATTATGCGATTGTGATAAGATTAGAGAAATATCACAAATCACACTATTGCAATTTTGGTTGTGCGTTTTTCTAGAGTTGTTTAGAATTCTGTAGGATGGGAGGTCAGCAGCCTACTTTTCATTGTTTAGAGTGTACTTTTCCTAAATGAATAATTATTTCATAAAGTGTGTTTTTAGTAAGCACCAGACTTAACTTGTAGTTTATAACGTTTGCTTTTATCGGGTCCAAGTTATATCACACTTCGCAAAATTTTATAGTTCACACGATTGTCTTTTAAGTAAGGTTCCCTAATGTGATAAGTATTGGCTTGCTTACCACAATAGCGCAGTTCACATATTACGCCAGGCTTTGTGAGTTGCGTCTTTTGTGAAATTTGGTATGTGATTGTGATAAGCGCTTCATTTTACAATGAATACCTTAAGTCTTAGCTTTGAATGAAAAGTCTAATGATATCCTAAGTTAAATTGGTGATCCCTTCCATTTCAATTCATGGATTTTTGCTGTTAATTAACCTTTTGACACACTTGGTCCAGTGATATGCGAAAAAAGCGAGAATGGCTAGTCTTAAAGGGATTTGACTTGATATCTTAATTTATTTCTAAAAAATTAAAAATAAAGCTCCTAAGTGCTAAATTTTTCTTGGAGGGTTTTTAATAAAGGGTCCCCATTTATTAATATAATATTAACTATTAAATCAATAAATGGGGGGGTTGTTGAATAGCACAAAAATTGGAGATTCACTAGAAAAACCAGTTACCTCTGATAGTTTTTTGAAATTTCTAAAAGCTTCCAAAATAAAGATAGTTCAGAAAATAGGAATTACATGAAATCTAATATTAGTGACATTTCTTTGAATAAGAAAAAAAATCCACCTAATTATCATCCATTTGATATCCTCTTCAAAATGAAAATTCCTTTGTCTACATCAATCTTTACTTGGTCTTAAAGTTAAAGTAGGGGGCTCTTGCATATTAGCTTTTAGATGTACTCATTTGTCATAGGTAGAGTCTCTGCTTCTAGCAAGCATCCATATCCTCGACAGGGTTACCTTTTAACCATCAATGATTCAGAATCCCATCCATATAAGAGTGCAATTTTTAGAGGTAAATTTAGGTTCATATACTTACTCGTTTTTCTTTCTTTTCTAGATAGTTTATTTTTTCTTCTAAAAATTTTCATTTTTCTACTTAAAGGTCATTGTCTTGGTTTGGCGACCAAAATTGACAAATTCCATTCACTGGTTGTAACTCAACTGAACAAGCTGGCTTGTGATGAGACTCCTTGTCTTTTGATTAAAATAATTTCAAGCCATTACCCTATTTTAATATGCAGTATTGGTAATGTTAGTTTATTATTTCCCTATGAACATGGTAAGTTGGCTCTTGATGATACCTCTTATCCTTTAAGTTTAAGTATATTTTAGAATTACACTCTAAAAAGAGAAAAGTTTACTATATGGGGAGAATCATTGACTCAAGAGTTTCTGGATGACAATTATAGAGTTAAAGATGCCTATCTGTAGAGAGTCTTTGCTTTGTTGAAGATACTTTTCTTGATTGATGGTAGAACAAGGGTTTCTTTATATAGTTGAGGTTTTGCAAAGGACATATGTTTTTGGTGGAAAACAAGCAAGTTTCAGACATATAGAACTTAGCTTATGTCTCAAATGCGAAAATTATCTTCTCAACAATCTCTATTTATACAAGTGAAAAATAAAAATATAAAATAGATTATTATTGAAAGGACAAAAGTAAATACTATTTAAATTTTATTTTCCTATAAAAGTAAATGAAATAATGTACAAGGGATAGAAGAGGTTATCTTCTATGAAAAATATTTTTTCAAAATCTGTTCATTAATAGGTAGAAAATCTCTCTTGCCTAATAAATCTTGCAATAAAAAGGTTGATGGGTCGATTTGTTTCGAAATCTGAAATGGGCCAAGCCACATTCTTTGGAATTTGGTATGATTACCTTTTTCCTCACATGCTTTATCCCCCTTCAATGTAAGGTCTCCGAGCTGAAAGGATTTAGGACTTACAAAATTTGCATCAAATGAAGATTTAATTAACTGTTGATGATGTGTGTGTATGACCTTGGCTTTGTCCCTTTCTTCTTCAAGTTTGAGGATTTGCGATTGTCTTAATTGCATAGAAGAGGAAGGAGTTTCTTCAATAAATTGAACCAGGGCTAATGAGGGAATAGCTACATTTGTAGGGAGAACGACCTCTTTCCCATAGACAAAATTAAAAGGAGAAGTGCCTATTGAGTCCTTCTGTGTTATTCGATCTGCCCATAGAGAAAATGTTAAATATTTATGCCAAAAGAATGCTTTATTATTGTATACAAATAGATTGTTCACTTGTATACAAATAGATTGTTCACAGGCTTTGTAATGTTAGCCATATCTTTCACAACAAGTATCCCATTCCCTCATGTGACCTTCCTCCTCCAAAACCATTGATAAGGTAGCTACTGTAGTAATACTGTCAAGCCTTCGATGTTATTCAATGTTAAATCAGGGTACCAGTATAAGTAGTTGATATAGCTTCGAAGCACTTGCAGGGAGCTCTTGTTACTGTAAATCATGTGAGTTTCCTATTCATAAATTCTTATGCTTTTCACCTTGGGAATATAGCTTCATCATGGTTTTATAAGTAGCTATATTTGCATGGATGTAAATGGCTTCTAAAGCCCTAGAAATATTAATTGTAACTGACCAAAGTCTCTTTTTTGTTTAACAAATTTCAATTATGATTGGCATAATGCCGACATATTTATTTGGGTTTGTTTCATGGAGGCTTCTAGAAGTTATAGGTATGCTATTAGTAAGAAGGGTTCACAAATTTATTGTCTTTCATTGTAATTTTCTCAAAATATGAAAACCAGTAGCTCCTGGGATGTGATGCAGAGCTAGTTCCTAGTTTTCTATTGCTTATTGGTCTCTCCATTATCCCATAATCTCGAAGATGGCTGGTAAGCTTTTAGAAAGCTTGAATTCTTGTAGTAAATGATATGAAATACATAAACTAGAGAAATTTCATATGCTATGGTATCTAAAAGGAAAATCATACCTAACATTTGTTCATGCTGGGGGCATGCTAAAATAGGCAAGAAGTCAGATTTTGAAGCTTCATTATAGCCTCTTCGTGGCCCTGATGTTGATATTTTAGTTAAAGAAGATGAAAT
Organism: Pinus tabuliformis; assembly: GCA_031772625.1. Classification (NCBI taxonomy): domain Eukaryota; kingdom Viridiplantae; phylum Streptophyta; class Pinopsida; order Pinales; family Pinaceae; genus Pinus; species Pinus tabuliformis. The sequence continues at coordinate 1,269,225,346 of CM062804.1, forward strand.
TAAGGTACGTGGCCTCTTGTCTTTTAGCATTGTGATCCTTTTGTTTATTTCTTCTCGTAATATGATTGTGTATTAATTCTCATTTAGGAATTTTGTTTTCCTTATTCTAGTGTTATTACCATTTAATGCTACCAATATTCAACAAATTTTCTTGATTTTTTGTGCCCTTGGTCAATATTTCTTTCGCGTTATCTTATGAGTTCATCATACAAAAATGTAGTTTGTATATTGGTGGAATATTCCTTCCAACATATATTTAAGAGTAAAAAATGACTATAGCCTACTGGGTTAGATAGGCTACTTCATCTTCCCTTGGGAAATTTTAATTAGAAGAGGACATTATAGGCACCGATGGTGATTTCATATTATTTGTTTTTTCTAAGATTGGTAGTAGGTATATTTGGTTTATTTGTTTTTTTGTGAGAATGGAAACAGGTTGGACTTTGGAATGCATTTGGACTATTTTGAGGGCCATTTTCTTCTGGTTATAAAAATACTTCAGGCAATACTTGGATTTACAAGATATTGTATGCACTCATTGGATTTACAAAATCTTGAATCTAAGAATTGGATTTACAATGTTAGTTTTGTAATTGATGTAAAGACCATCATTCATGTTTTTCCAAAATGTTCTATTGTCTATTTTTTTCGAGGTTATAATAACTTTTACTTATGATGTCTCAGGTTTCATGAACGAGGTAGAGTGTTTTAAAGAAATGAAGTGCGAGCAATTCAGTTTGGATCCAAATGGATTATTTTTCTCTACGTTTTGTGTTCAACCTGGTTTGACCTTAACTCAATTATCGACCTCTCAAATTGTACCAACCACACCTCAAGTTCCTACTTGCTAACTTATCCCTCAATTTTTCCAAGTTATATCTCCAGTAAGTCAACCTATCTAGGTTGCATCCCACATGAAACCTGTTCCACCTACCCAAACTCTTCAAGGTGCCTTACAAACCCCATTACTTGGTCAATGTACATTTCAAATGAAAGTTCAATAACCTATACATGACATGGCACAAGAAAAAACCAGTCAACCTAATGTTGGGATTTTGCGAAATCCCTCTCGGAAACCATACCTGGGTATTCTGCAAGCATCTATTGGTCAAAATCCCATTCACCAAATTCCTTATCAAGGTGAAAATCTTGAAACACAACTATTTGAATCCTATCAAGGTTTTTACGAAACTAGACAACTTATTTATACTTATCTTGGTTACCAAAATCCTCCTTACTTGAGCATGTAAATACCCATGGTCCAACCTATTCCATCATAACTAGGGTATCCTTAACCACAGGTTAATATTGACCCTCAAGGCCATGCTTCCCAGGCACACTTTGATGTTGTCTTTCGTTGCAAATATTGAGCTTCCAGATTTAACCTAGCTTATAAATGATCCCATTTGTTACTCTCCTTGGTGGTTGACCTTTACCACAAAATTGTTGAGTGACATTCCCAAATTCAATGGTAATCTTGGAAAAGACTCATCTACTCATGTTATGACATATCATTTATGGTGTTCATCGAAATATGTAATGATGATTCTATTAACTTATGAATTTTATAGAGAACTCTTACTGGTACGACAACTAAGTGGTAGATAGATTTTCCACGAGCTTCTTTCAACAACTTCAGTGCCTTATAAAATACATTTCAAACTCAGTTTAGTTTCCTATTCATTATGAAACTGATGCTGAAATTTTGACCTCCTTCATACAAACTAACTCCACCAATATATCAGGTCATATTCATGATTGTAGACATCGATGTTGATCGGTTAAAACCTTCATTCCCAATCAGTTATTGGCTGAATGGTTCACTGAATCTTTGTTACCATCCATAACTAAATATGCAACTAAAGGAAGAGTTGTTGTTGAAGAGAAAGTAATTTCTCGTGCCCAATATCTTGATGTCATCTATACACAATCTAACATTCTCTACTAAAAAACACCTAATGCTTCAAGGCCTCATCACATTATTCCACCACCTCCTACTAAATAATCACATGCCAATCATGGCGTGATTGGTTCTGCTAGCCAACATACAATGAGTAACTATTTGGTTCATATCCTATTGCCACTACTCAAAACCCATCCTCTACTACTCCTGCAACTACTTTCAATATTAATGTCGTCCAATCTACGAAATGAAAATCACAATAACCCATAAGTAAAAAGAAATGATAAGGAAAGAAGAAGAAATATAATTGTTCGTAGGACAAACAAAATAACTACTCCCCTAAAGACAAATGAAAACCTTGTTATCCTTGCTTAATGTGTAATGAGGAACATTTTACCTTATATTGTCCACATTTGGAAAAAGTTAATCAATTCCTCAAGTTGTCATCTATTTCACCTGCAATGTTAACAAATCCCTTTCCTAACCATGAGATGAACATGGTTTCTTGGGATATAGCTTCGTCTTCCTTGGTTATGATGTTATCTTCCACAAAACAGAAAAATGAAATCATAGTGGCTACGAGAAATAAAGACTATGGTAAACCAAATCCCTCGGCTGGTAAGGCTACTGATCAATCTTCTATTTCTACCTCATTTGCTTCAAATCCTTCTCCAAATGTGGTTTCAAATGAATTGAATATTAAACCTCCCAAGGGAATTATTCACAAATCAACATTTAATCCTCGTGCAAGATCTGCCCAAAATTATAATATAATAGAAGACCTGGCTCAAGCTCCTTCTGTCATGTCAACTCTTGAGGTTTTGCAGAATTGTCCTACCCAAAAGAGATCTTTACTTGCCACAATTGAAGGAATAGATCCTTCTATTTGAGTCTTGTGGTCTTTAATCATGAGAATCATACACCCAAACTTCCACCTCAACATGCGTTTATGATCCAATTTGTTGTTTGAAATAAGACTATCCATCAAACAATTATGGACAAAGGTGCTTCGACTTGTATCATGTCACTTTCATGTTGGAAGGCTATTGGTTCTCCTTCACTTAATCAGTCACCAACTACTCTCAAAGCCTTTGATGGAAAAGGTTTCAGGCCTTATGAAATTTTGAAATTGCAATTAGAGTTAGCTAGAAAAACACTTTCAGTAGAAGTTGAAGCTATAGATGGACCATTAGATTCTAACCTTTTACTGGGCCACAAATGGGTTTATGCCATGGTCACCATCATTTCGACCTTTTTAAAAATGATCACATTCCCTCACCAGGGGGCATCATCGTAATTAATCAACTTACCTTTTTTTCCAGTAATTCTCAAACTACTGGAAGCATCCCTCATATGGGCAAATCCTCACCGTCTTATTAACATGTCAGAGTAGGATTTCTAAAATGTTCCTCTTTGATGGGTAAATTTTCCTTCCTCCTCTTGACATTCCAAATTAGTTTCCTTTATGAATATGATATATTCTAGTACTATTCCATCTGATCCTTGGATAGTGCTAGATGCTTCTAAAGTTGATACATTTGGTGACCACATGACACTCAGTCCTGTTGAACTCGAATATGAAGCTATCTATTAGGCATGTTCACCATATTATTCTTTCCCCTCCTCAATAGATTGGGTTGATCATTCCTGATATGATGGTTCATTTTTTGATCCTTTCCTCGGTACATTCTTTAATGATTAAAGCATCATGGAAATCATGATTTTAGATGATGCGCCATGGGACGATAGTCATTATCGTTCCTCCTTACCTGAGACTTTCGAGGATGATCTTGGAGATATTTATTCACCAATTTTTTTTGATATATCTATGATTTCCATATCTATCTACTACGTCATCTCAAAAAAAATTTTATCGAATATTTAAGAGACCATTCCTCTCGATATTTCAATTTAACCCAAAATTGTTGAAAATATACACATTGGTGCATCTTGTTTGTTATAGGCAATTTTGTCACATATGATCATTGAACTTCCTAATGGTATCAATCAAAATCATATCCCCCCTTGTCACCACATTTCACAAATCCCTAAGCATGTACCTTTCATTTGCCATAATTTCAGCCCTAAACTGCATCATTTGGTCAGTTTGAGGACCAACGCTCCATGTAAGCCTACTGGGGTGTGTTCACTAGTAGGTTGCTCCCATTTTCACCTACGTTGGTTGTAGAAATTTGGGAGAATGATTGAGATTCTGGAACCTTCCCCTTCTAGGAGTTTCCAGAAGTTGTTACAACTACTTACCTTGGATAAAACATTTAGATTTTATCCTTCCCTACATTGGAGTTTTCACCACTTATCTTTTGATCCTATCCCTCCATCAAAGGTGGATCTCTTACCTTAGATTTGTAATTGGATAATAGATCACAACTTACCTTACTTCTCTATATATTAGCAGCCTTCTATGTGTTTGGGGATTGGCTATTAGAGAGTGATTATGCCCTTATGATGCTATATTGAGTTTCATCATCTCATGCATTTAGGGTGATTGGAGGTGCATATTGTGACAAGGAAAGGATAAGTCAACAACTTGGAGGAGCTCTTGTACAAGATCAACTATTACTTATGGTTTTAATATCCATTCATTTATATTAATGCAAAGAATTCATTGCTTTCCTATATGTGATGTTGTTATTCACTTATTCGAATACCATGATGATTTATTGAATGAAGTACAAGGTGATATTGCATAGATCTCGTAGTTTCTTAGCTTATGTTATATAAATGTGCATGTTCTAATTTTGGCATTCAGATATGGAATTGGAGCTTCCAAGCTATATAAGGAGCAAATTATGCGAAGAATTCTAGGTAGGCCTCACTCCATCATTTACTTACTTTAAGGAAAAGAGTTGTGTTCGTTGTCTCTCTGTTATTCTAGGTTAGCCACTAACCTAGGGGAGATACTTTTATCTACAATATTAAATCCCTTATAAGAAATTGGTGACTCCACTGGGGAATGGAGAATTCCCTTGGTGGTATCCTTTTCTATTGTATTTTATTACCTCCTTAATAGGCCTTTGTTGTATCATCCAACCTATAACAAACCTAGGAGGTTCTTTCATTGGATATTTTTCGCAATTTTTGTGATCGAATTCTCTTTCCTAGACCCAACGCATTCCCTGTGCCTTTGATAGATCATTACACCTCACCCTGGCCCACTCTGCACTAGCGTTGCAACACACTAGTGCCCCTTTTGCACCAACGTTGGCCCCTATTTTTGCATGAATTTTGCCTTTGTTCTTGAGACTGTATTTGGTCAGCCTACTTCCAGCTTAACTTCTCTGAGTCTTCAGTGTCTTGTGGTCTCTCTAAAGCCTCCATTTGCTTTGCATTTGTGTTATTTACCTTTGGTAAGAATTGGATTTTATTTTTTTTGTTGGGAAAAGTATCCAATACGGAATGACCCTATCCCACTCTAAGGGTGATAGTACCTCAGCAACAATCAAAGCAAAGCTATTCGAGATTACTTCTTTATGAGATGTAAGAGAGGGGAGAAAGAGATCCACTAACCGTTGTCTTCCGCTAATGATTGATCCAATCTTCTCTCTTTGTTGCTTGCCCCCAGCTCCTTGCTCTTTCACTGGCCCAACTACACCAAGATCCTGCAAAATGGCAAGAGAGGGAAACTACAAGAAGCATACATTCATAATTGATTCAAGGATTAGAATAAATCAAATATACAAGTATCAATACGCCATTGAGATACATGCATATAGAAGAACCTCAAATGCTTTATTAATGGAAGAAGTAAAGTTCAAGAAGTAATACAACCATAAAAGGCCCAATCCAGCATCACCTCCCAGCAGAAAGAAATCTCCTCTTCACCTCCTTCAAGCAAATCACCCAATAGTTCTATACTCAAACCAACAGCACTTCCTTACATTCACAAGATTCCAGCCTCCTTAGACCTCATGAGAGAGCTCTATATATAGGAGTTTTGGAGAAAGGATGAGTCAGCTTGAGCTTGGCATGGAGCTGACTAGTGTCCTCTCCCACTTCAGTTATTCTTCAGTTCTTGAGTCCACTTGGAGGTTCTTGCTTCCACTTGGAGATCTAGACCCTCTTACTCATCACTAGGCGAATTCCTTGATCCAAGTGTCATTTTGGAAGCTTACTGGGCATTGACACCTTGAGGAATGACTGTGCCACTTGGCCAAACTTGCCCAGCGCAGGTAGCCTTCTTTATAGTTGACATTCAGCGCAGGTACAGAGTGGAGCAGTTGACATTCAGCGCAGATGCTCAGTGGAGCAGTTGACATGATCCAGAATTAGCTTGTTTTTGAGTGTTTTCAGGTGGAGAACTGATACTCAGTGCTGTGGTTTGCTTACCTTGTTCCTCTAGGGGTAGGAACAACATGTTTAGGGACTTTGGATCCCTTAGATTATTGACATTTCATGCTTCATGCTGTAAGGCACAAAAATGTCTATAACAGTTTCCCCCTAAAGTATGAGGTCATTTATCGGGTGAAATTCTTTATCAGGAGGATCCGAAGTTCATTCAATCGCTGAGAGGTGACCTGTAATAAAATACAATACAATACATTATTTTTCATTCTGCTTTCATGATCTAGCTGAGGCGGGCATTCCCATGCTCAGCTTTATAAATTCATTTTGGTACATATAACAGACGATCGTCTGATGGTAGACTGATAATTCTCTGCTGAAATTATCATCCTTTGAGTAGGATGATTATCTGCTGCAATGATGTACATATCAAATGTCTTTATATTTCCTGAATATATATCGCGGCCCGGATGGATGAAACTAGATCCGGGGTCTTCAAACTCGTTCGATCTTCACTCTAAGTACAGGTCGATCCATGTGAGAATTGCGCTGAAGTCGAACATGGAAAGACATTGCTTGATTACCGGTCAATAATGTAAACCGTTAACAAGCACGAGAGGAATCACCGATAATGATAATGACCCTCAAGGTACTGCAGTACAATTCACGTGGTGTGAATAAAGGACTTGGCATCGAACACCACGCAAAATCTTCTGGTCGAAGGTCATTGATGTATACCTGTCGCCGGAAGTGAGAAACTTGCCATTGAGGCATGCAAGCTTCAAAGTACTGAGGGGGGTGTTCCTAGATCAACTTCTTGGATAATGAGCTAAAGTCGACAAGAAGCGATCCGTCAAAGGAAGGCCTTAATGAATCCCACATCAGTGACACGGAACGGAGCTAATGATTTTAGTGGACGTGAAAACAATCTGTGAAATATGATTCAGGGTGGCGATCATGGGTGGATGAAGGATAATGTATGGCAGTGGATGGGACACGGTTGACTCTTTCTGAACAACATATCTTGAACATATAATGACACTGATGTGATGGATCGGTAGCATTACCCCAAATGTGGATGGTTTGGCGAAGACCATGGTGATGAGACCGGTGAATGAAACAACCCAACCCGATGTGATACGGAGGAAAAGTGTCATGTTCAAGAGCGACTTGCTACCATTAAAGCTTTGAGGTTCTCCCAATTTTTCCCCAGTCATTTCTGACCAGTACCTCTTTATTTTTGTCAAGCTTGAGGAGGATAACATATGCTTGTTCTATAACCTGCCCTTCGGGCAAGCCCATCGCTATGTTTTAACGAGCCTAGCGATAGGGAAACTCGTTCTCGTCTAAAGACAAGTTTGTCGCTATTTAATCATTTTAACGAGTCTAGCGACAAAGACAACTCGGTCCTTTTCATTTTTAGAGAGTCTAAAAAGGTACAAAAAGTTAACTCCAAAATTCTTTTTTCGTCATCTAATCCCTTAAGTCCGAAAAAGTATAAAACAATACAGAAGGGATGAGTTTTCAATAATTTTAACGAGCCGAATAAAACAAGCGCTCGACCTTTTTGTGTAATAATCCCTCAGGTCCAAAAAGATTAAAATCTAGAGGAGGGATAGCTCTTTCGGTCACTTTAACGAGCTGGAAGGCCAAAACTCGGCAAACTTTTCATATTTTACGAGTCAGATGAAAAGAGCTCAAAGAAGACTCGTCTTTTGAGGAACGAGTGATAAACAGGGATAGCAGCAGATTCTAGGTACAGGTTGGAATTTTCCAATCACGACAGTGTCACAAGGATGGCTAAGTGAAATCACTCTTCGCAGCTGTTCCTCAAAATGGGTAAACATTGCTCACTGCTTTTATTTATTTTTTAACGAGCATGAAGACCGCGTTAAAACTGCTCGGATCTTGCATTTATTTTTTAACGAGCATGAACTTTATGCTAAAACTGCTCGATATACCAGTCATAAGATAAGAATGTCTCCTGTGAGATCTCTATTTTTTATAGAGCTTCATCTTCACTAAGCTTTTCTCCCTCTCATCCTTCCTTTATGCAAGTTTGGAAATGGCTAATCCTATGAGTTTAAAGGGTTAGACCTACAGGTTTAAAGGGAGGACCTAAAAATTTAAAAAATAAATAGTCGTCCCTTGCTTGCACTCCAAAAGGTTTGCATGCCCCCAGGTATAAAGTAAAATTTCAAGGCTACCCCTACTTATCCGTCAAAACATTTGTCTTAAAGGGTGAGGCTTGCCTCTTTCTGGTTACCCAAAGATTGTTTTGTTAACACCATCAAACGAAAACATCTCCTCGGCACTGTCTACCGAAGTAGACAATGGTGAATGACCTTTGTCAAACAAGTAACCTTAACAAAAGAATCCTATTCTAGAACAACCCCTCTTCCATCCACGGACGGGGTACGGACTAGTCATATTCTTTCGCGGAAATTCTACCTTATACCCAAGGTTTCCTCTACCCGAAGCAGACCAGGATGCATGCCCCCTGGGTTCCAGTCCCATCTTTCCGAATCACTCGCACTCATCGGGAAGGAGGACTGGGGGGGAGACATTTCTTGAGTGAATAGACCATTGAGGGTTGGTATGTGACTATTTGCGATGCGTGATCCCGAAAATGAAAGTTGGTCTACGAGCTTGACCATTCTTCCTTCGTGCGGAAAACACATTACTCTAAAGAGTGAGGAGACTATCGCCTCCATGCAATATATATAGTCTCGTCCAAGGAGTAGGTTATAATCCAAGGGTCCTTGAACGACCATCATGTTCATTTGAACGGTCTTCCCTTTCAATGTAACAGGCACATTGGGGAGGACCCCTAATGGTCGACTGGTTCCTTTATCAAAACCCGAGAGATTTCTTATCTCAGGCAAAAGCTCTGGGGAACCCAGTGCTTTCCAAGCAATAGAGGAAAGGATACTCACAGATGCCCCTTCATCAATGATAGTTCCAGCCATTACCATTCTATAAATTTGGACTATGATTCTGAATGGTACACTGGCTGGCAACCGGGGTCTGCCTAGTTGGTTCCAATTAAAGGACACAACCAGGTTGCTTGGCGGTGGGACCGAATACACGGCCGGATATGACCCTGACGATGTTCCTTCCTGCGATAAAGGAATGGGCGCATTGCCCTGATTCTCATCAGAATCTATGTTGATGAAAAGAATCTGGATGGTGTCATCCTTATTCTCTTCAGTGAGGGTGTCATTTGAAGATGAATCTTCAGTGACAGTGTCATTTGAGGATGAAACCTCTGAAGGAAGAACCGGGTCAACTGCCGTATCGACCTTTAGACTTTCGTCTAGTCTGGATTCAGTAGGTTCATTTTCAATGACTGACGCTTCAGGTGACCACTTGAGCGGGCCAGCTGTATTTTCAACCAACGAAGGACTTGGCACGAGTTTATTGTATCCAGGAGGAAGTCTCAACGGTGAAACCGGGCGATCTTCCAAAACTCTCTTCGCTTCGTCTAAGAAGGGACAACGGTGGATGGCGTGATCGCCTTCACACAGTCTGCAGGGGGATCTTCTTCCCCCTCTTTGTCTTGAACCTTCACTTTCGTTGGTTGACGGTAAGCATTCAACATGGCTATCAGAGGTTGATGCTCCCGAACTGTGCAAACGAGGGGACCAGTCCCTTAGTATCCGGGGAATACAGGGACAATCTCTATGGAAGTGGTCTCCTCTACATATGACACATGGCGATTTAGGTCCGGTCTGTGTTTTGTGTGGATTTTTGTCAGATGTCTTTTGCTTGCCCCCAGTCGCCTTAGGCCCCTTCTTCTTCTTCTCTTTCTTCTTTTTCTCCTTCTTCTCCATGGGAGCTTGGCTTTTGCCGGCTCTACCTTGCGAAGATGAAGGATTGGAGGAAGAGTTATAGGAAGTTGAAGGCTGGTGGGCAGCTCTAGACTCATCTAACTGTTGACTCGACTGTTCAGGAACCATGGTGTTCTGAACTACATTGGTTGAGAATAGCCAAATAGGCAGGCCAATTGTCAGTCCTGGAAGCGACAATGTGGCCATGTGGGGCGCACCAACTTCTCCCCAAGAGGAGAAAGGACTAGGATTTCCATCATGTGGAATTCCTTGGTTGGGGCGTTCCATGTTCTCAACCTATAGATCAACGCAGGAATAGGAGGTGATTATGTTCCGTTTAAAATAAATTTTATAACGACGCTTTAGACACAACTTGCTTTTTCACTTTTTAAGAGTCGAGAAAAAGCTAAAGATGACTCTAGTCTCCTTCGATGTATTAATGAGCCCGAAGTGACAAATGCTCGGTTGGACTTTTTCAGTTATAGAGTTTGAAAAAGGCCAAAAGAAACTGCTCTGGAGATCTAGGCAGAGGGTGTGCCAAACCTTTCGCAAAACCACAGAATACGTTTTACGGTACGGGTGGTCGATCTTCGTGAATGCTGTGTTCACTGCATTGTGATCAGTAGGGCGGCCGACACGGTTTCCTATGGATAAAGGCTTTGTTCCTAAAGGGGTCTCCCAATATATACGCGACGGTACGTGGGAGCACAAGTCCGTATTGATACTTATCGCTTCACCGTGGAGGAATCACCCAACCACTCAACGCTAAGATATCACGTTTAACGACGCCGGAACACGTCTCTAGCTTAGACCTCTATGTGTTTGCGTTATGTTTCAATGCGTTGTTATGTAAATTCAATTTATTTTAAGGTTGATCTTGTTTAGCAGTTTGCCTTTATGGATCACCACGAGATGTATAGTAACACTCCTAAATGCAGTCTAAGATGATAAGCAAGCTTTTCAATCTTTCAACTTTGAAAATCTTAACTACTGAGGGAAAAGAAAGACAACATCTTTTCACACAGATCAAAGAGCACACACTAATGCACTTTTCCCTAAATCAACATGCAAACTGTCAAAATGCACATGCACAATGCAAGTATTTCTTTTCTCTTTCTTAATGTTGGTGCAACACAAAAAGAAAGTTGTTGTATAACTTTGAATTCAATTTCAAGCGAAAGCAAACAAGCTTGTCCAAAATCAAAAGACACCTTAAGATTTACTTGTTTCGACACTAGAAATATATAAATTCAAACCATATGACGAAAGCAAAAGCTCAATCAGCTATGAACAGCAAATAAACTAACTCTTAAGATCAGAACGACACTTATCACAGGTCTAGATCTAAGAGGCCACAGCAAGACTAGTTTACTTTCGTTATGGGAAACTGTAAATGATACAAGAAATACACAAAGAACAAACACAGTTTCTTTATACAACCGAGGCGGAATAGTGGCAAGGAAAGTTGGTTTCAGATAGGTACATTGACTGGTAACAGGCTGCAAAAACAAGGGTGAAAACAGGGCAATAAACAGGAGGGAACCCCAGTAGCACTAGGCAAAACTGGTTCAGCGCAGGTAGTACACTCACAGTTTGACCTTCAGCGCAGGTAGCCCCTTCGGGAACTGCACTGAAATGCAGACTGCCTTCACAGCACCTACACTGAAGAGACAAACTTTCGTTTTTCTCAGTTTCCGGGTCACAGATTGCTCAAAAATTCACAGTTTTTGGCCAAATCAGAAGCTATCAGTCAAGTACACACTAAGGGATGAAAAGGAGGATGAAAAGCTATCACTAAGAGCTATTTAGAGTCCTTGTGGATCAGCTCTTCAAATCATAAACTTCCCCAGAAACTGAGCTAGAGTAGCTGCCCTCTACTTTGCATTTGAAAGATCCAAATGCAGTTTGATTCGGTACTCCCTGTGTTTATGAAATGAATAGCAAAAACACAAACAACCAACAAGATACGTTCCCCAGCGGAGTCGCCAATTTGTTGTTGGGAAAAGTATCCAATACGGAATGACCCTATCCCACTCTAAGGGTGATAGTACCTCAGCAACAATCAAAGCAAAGCTATTCGAGATTACTTCTTTATGAGATGTAAGAGAGGGGAGAAAGAGATCCACTAACCATTATCTTCTGCTAATGATTGATCCAATCTTCTCTCTTTGCTGCTTGCCCCTAGCTCCTTGCTCTTTCACTGGCCCAGCTACACCAAGATCCTGCAAAATGGCAAGAGAGGGAAACTACAAGAAGCATACATTCATAATTGATTCAAGGATTAGAATAAATCAAATATACAAGTATCAATACGCCATTGAGATACATGCATATAGAAGAACCTCAAATGCTTTATTAATGGAAGAAGTAAAGTTCAGGAAGTAATACAACCATAAAAGGCCCAATCCAGCATCACCTCCCGGTAGAAAGAAATCTCCTCTTCACCTCGTTCAAGCAAATCACCCAATAGTTCTATACTCAAACCAACAGCACTTCCTTACATTCACAAGATTCCAGCCTCCTTAGACCTCATGAGAGAGCTCTATATATAGGAGTTTTGGAGAAAGGATGAGTCAGCTTGAGCTTGGCATGGAGCTGAATAGTGTCCTCTCCCACTTCAGTTATTCTTCAGTTCTTGAGTCCACTTGGAGGTTCTTGCTTCCACTTGGAGATCTAGACCCTCTTACTCATCACTAGGCGAATTCCTTGATCCAAGTGTTATTTTGGAAGCTTCCTGGGCATTGACACCTTGAGGAATGACTGTGCCACTTGGCCAAACTCGCCCAGCGCAGGTAGCCTTCTTTACAGTTGACATTCAGCGTAGGTACAGAGTGGAGCAGTTGACATTCAGCGCAGATGCTCAGTGGAGCAGTTGACATGATCCAGAATTAGCTTGTTTTTGAGTGTTTTCAGGTGGAGAACTGATATTCAATGCTGTGGTTTACTGACCTTGTTCCTCTAGGGGTAGGAAAAACATGTTTAGGGACTTTGGATCCCTTAGATTATTGACATTTCATGCTTCATGCTGTAAGGCACAAAAATGTCTATAACAATTTTTCTTTATTCTTATCACTTGGTCACTTACAAAATATTTTTTTTTGGCTGTTGGTCACTTGGATGAATTGTTGTTCTAGTGCTCATTTTGAAAAGTGTAATTGAATCAGTAATTAAACATTTTCAACTTAGTTTTCTCCATTTTGAAAATTAAGTGTGGTGAAAAGAAAAAAATTTCATCGGCATTTAGGGTTTTGCATGTTCATTAGCATAGGAATAGTTGCATCAGAAAGGAAATTGCATCTTGCATCTTGTTTGCTGCATATTGTGTGTTGCATCTTGATTCTTTCTTCCCTTCCTTAGCTAGATTTTCATTGAAAGGGAAAGGATTTCTATTTTCTCATGTTAGATTTTCATTTTATGATATTCAGGTGACATTTGTGGTAAGCCCTAAAACTGAAACACAATCATGAAAGATAAACAATAAAATTTATTGAATTAACCTAAGGAGCATTTGTAACATTAATGCAAATACTTAGAGGTCTAGGCTAGAGACGTGTTCTGACATTGTTAAATGTAGGAGTTTTCATTGTTTGCCAGCGTTGCATCCCATGGGTGAAATCCCGTTCCACATATGTGACTATATAGGACTGTACTCCACATACCTTCGGGTATATTGGTGTTTCTCCACACACATAAAGCATATGGGAACACTCTCATTGAAGGATTATGCATTAGACAACACTACTATGGATTGCACTCCTACATACCATCACATATATTTTGGGAGTCCCCAGTAGGTTTCTATTCATCCATAGGTAACTGAGTCTACCTCCTTGTATACTAAGATACACTGGACAACACATTTAGGGATATTGGTTGCATACTTTAAGTCCTTGTCTCACTAAGTTGTATATTGTGGTTCATAGTTGCTTGGTAATACTTTATGCCTAGACTACACTTTTATTTATTTATTTTTGTGTTAATGAAATTTATTTCCCATCGTGGAAGAACAAAATCCCCCTTCCCATCATTTGCGTAGAATGCAAAATAAGCCTCCACTTCCTCTAGAGGCTACTCCTAACCATCATCCAAGACATACGAAAACAAAAAATACTGAATCAGGAACATCAAGAAATACTTTTGGCCCTCCTCCTGATATTGATAAGCCAGAATCATTGTCCCTTTAAGTTCCAAACTCAAGATTACATCTATACCTTTTGGTGACACAAGCACAATTGAAACAAAAGTCCCTGAATCTTTATTACCTGAGGTCATTGAATCTGATCTCCTTGAATCATAAACTTTTTTTTATTGAGGTTATTGAACCTGAGGAGCCTCAACCATATTTACCTGAGTCATTGGGACCTTCCTCCTCTCTTCCTTTGTCTCAGACATAACCAATATATCTTGGGCTTGAAAATGAACTTCTTCCATACGAACTTATATGTATTGAAGAGATGTCACAACAAGATCCTTGTCCGTCTACTCATATTCATTTGGAAGGATTTTATTTATATCAAACCAATCCTCTTCTGTCTCTTCAACTGCCGACACAATATCATTTACTTGATTCTTTGGGCTTACCCACGAATTTCTCGTAACAATCTTCATTTCGATTATTAACCATGATTGGAAATGATTCAAACTCCCAACCTATGTCCATCACTATGGTTGAGACCTCAAGTTTTGCATCCTCATATATGTTTGTAAAAACACCAGAAGATCATTTTTATGGTGGCTTGTTTGTCCCGCCTAGCTATCAGTCATTATTTGGTACCTTTCCCGGTGTGAATTCCAGCCCTTTGACCTCTCCCATGTCATCCACTTCAGGAATACTGTTTGGCACTTATCTTATGAATTCCACACATTCTTCTCCTCTTCCTCCATCCACACCTACAATAAAGCAGCAGGCTGGCCCTTATATTAGTGGCAAAGATACCCTTAACAAACCAACCCTCCTTATGTTGGGTAACCTCCATTTGGATTACAGTTGCCTCCATTATCCCCTCCTCCCACAGAAGGGGGAAGACTTATTGTTGGTATACCTTAATATGGTAATCCTCCTAGTTATAGTCCTCCTTATACTGGAATGGCTTCCAGTGTTTGACAACCTAATTTACCCATACAACTTGGTTCATATTGGAATCGATCGTTGAATCCTCAAACTGTACAATCTTCACAGCAAATTCCTACCTATCCATCAACACATCAACATGCTCAAATATATGTGAATCAACCTTTGCAGCTCATTCCAACAACATCTCGTTCTCCCTAGATCTCGATTCGTGAACCTGTATAAGGTTTGTCACCTTCTTAATTGCTTACACAAGGTACTCCTCAAGTTTTGGTAGGTCAATTAATTCAAAATTTGAAGTAATCTCAATCGAACCTATACCAGGGGGCAATGAAAACCCCGATTGGGAAAAAATATGGATCACATCAAGTGCCTTTTCAAGGCTATAAAATATAAACCCAACCATTCTAGTAGCTTTATCGCCATCCTTGGGTTGGGCAACAAACCCACTTGTATGCTGGTTAGCAGAACCCTCCATATCCTGGTAACTAGGTTCCTTATTATTAGAACCCTCCTTATATATGAATGCAAGTGCCTATTTCCCATGCTATCCCTTCATATCTAGGTGATTCACCTGTAGAATTTAATCGACAGTTACGTTTTGTGGCTACTCTTGAATTTCCAGATTTAACTTAGCTTACTAATGATCCCATTGCTTATTTTCCATGGTGGCCGATTATTCCCACTAAGTTGCCTTATGATATCCCAAATTTCAATGGGAATCTAGGAGAAGACTCATTGATGCATGTTATGATGTATCATAGGTGGTGTTCATCCAATTCAATTAGTGATGATTCTATTCGACTCCATAATTTCCAACGAATGCTTATAGGTACCATAGCTAATTGGTATATTGAATTACCTAGAGTGTCATTTCATGACTTCAATACTTTAGCCACTACCTTCCTCACACATTTCTAGTTGCCCACGAGATACAAAACTCGAACGACACTATTGACTAACTTTAAAAAATCATACTCTACTCACATTGCAGATCACATTCATGAGTGGAGACACCATTGTCGGTTTTTCAAGACTTATGCTCCCAATAAGTTGTTAGAGGAATGGTTTGTCAAATATCTATTAGCTCCCATAATAGAAGATGTGGCCAAAGGTGGAGCCATGAACGAAGAGAAAGCTATTGCTCGTGGTAGTATTTAGATCTAGTTTATACCCAATTGGGCACACTCTATGATAAGATACATAATGCTAAGAGACCTTCGAATACTATCCCTCCTCAGCTTGGTAAAGAATCTCATGCTTCCGTTGACATTATAGGTTCTACCAGTTCGCGATCGGTGAGTAAACCATCTTGTATTTCTATTACCTCTCCTACACAAAACCCTTCATCTCATCCTCCTGCGGTTTCTGCTTCCAAGGTAAATGCCATCTAATCTGATAAAGGAAAGTCTCAACAACAACCTGGAAGCAAGAAGAAAGGTAAAGGTAAGAAAAATAAATAATCCTCACCACACGATAAACAAACAAATTTGTCTTCCAATGAGAAATGAAAGGCTCGATACCCATGTTTGATTAGTAACGAGGATCACTTTACACATGATTTTCCACATTGTGCTGAAGTGAATCAGTTTCTTAAATCATCAACTTCTCCCACTATGCTAACCGACTTGTTTTCCAATCAGGAGACTCATATGGTTTACTGAGATGCTTCTTCCACCAATAAATTTTGTATTCTTTCCTCCTCAAAGATGAAATCTGACATCTTGGTGGTCACTCAGAATAAGGACTATGATATTGTGAATCCACTAAATGGTCATGCTATTGATCAACCTTCCAGTTAGCCACCACCTTCATCTAATCCTGTTCCACCTTCACTTCCTATGAAATTGACTATCAATCCTCCAAAGGGTGTTATCCGTAAGTATTCTTTCAACCCTTGTTCGAGAGCCACTCAAAATTATAATGTAGTTGAAGACTTGGCTCAGTCCTCTTCAGCTCTGTCGACTCTTGAAGTGTTGTAAAATTTCCCCACCTAAAAGAAGGCATTATTTTCAGCTATGAGATGTGTGGATCCATCGGATTCCAACCTAGTGGTTTTATCTCATGAAAATTATACCCTTGACTTTTGGCTCAATTAGCTTTTATGATCCAAGTCATTGTCCATGGTAAGAACATTCATCATTCTATTGTGGATGAGGGAGCCTCAACCTACATCATGTTATTGTCTTGCTAGAAGGTGATAGGTTCACCCCAAGTGAGTCAATCGACCACCACACTAAAAGCCTTTGATGGAAGGACATAAAATCCTTGTGGGATTTTTAATTCCCTCCAAGTGGAATTAGGGGACAAATTCGTCTCCATTGAAGTAGGAGTTATTGACATACCTTTGGATTATAATCTTCTACCAGGATGTACATGCGTTTATGCGATGGCTTCCATCATCTAAACTTACTTCCCAATGATCACCTTTCCTCATTAAGGTGGGATCATGGCCATAGATCAACTCACCTTTTTTGCCTCTGATTCCAATGTGTTGTAGTAGCTACAACCATCATCCAAAATTTTGGCTCGCATGAAAATTTAAGAGCCTACCTTGGATCCTATGATTGATCATCCTTGGTCACTTGTTGGTAAGATGATGATTTTAATCTCCCCTCCTTGATCTTAAGAATTGTCCCCGTTCTCATCTTTATGTAGCATGTGTGATTTTTGGGCATAGGGGTTGTTGTTTGTCATGCAAAGGGAATGTTATTTTTCTTCGAGGGAATTGTGTGCGTATGAGTGGTTGTCATCACATAGACATGTTTCACACTCACTTCACGCACTCTTTTCATGAAGGTTGTTGCATCAAGCAAAGTATGTCTTATGCATTCTATATGGTCTATCCTATGTCACTAAGTGTCCGTGTGCGATCACAATTAAGTCCTATCACTATTTACCTATGTGTCACTAATCTCACACTTAGCCATTTCCCAAGAAACCTAGCTTCATTTAGCATCCCTGAAATTTTCACTTTTCTTCTAAAACCATCAAGATTCCTCCCTTTCGTACTGAGACCTCTCAGCCCGCAGAGACCCCAACCGACACTACTCTCCAGAAATGTAGAGAGCAGTCAAGAAGCCAACACCTCTCTCAGAAATTGTGCAAAGGTGTCCTCCGAGGACGCCCATCCCATAGTAGTGTCCTATGCCTCAAAATTGTGCAACGTTGTCCAAGTTGCCTTATCTGTCTTGCATGAAGAAACTACATAAATGGGCTTCCTAGGGCCTCATTCCAACAATAGTCACTTCCCGCTGAAACAATGCCGACCTATCACTCATTAACAATAGGAAAAGGTGACATGCTGAGATAAATTCCAAGGAGTTGAGGAGAAGGAACACGAGACCAAGTAATGGAAAAGATCAAGACCACATGAAAACTCCATCGGATGCCTGATCATCTCAAGGGTAAGTATGGTAAGTAAAGACACCTTTCAAAGTACACATCTTAGTTGAGTTTGCAAGATTTATTGTCATTGTCATATCATCCTATCCTCAGTAACATTCATGTGCGCAAACAAAAAAAGTCATTTCATGAGTTTCCTCTACATGTCTTGCTTCCTTTTCGCTTGTTTGACCAAATGTTGTCTTCGGCATGTTAATTGTTATGTCATGCTTGTGACCTCATTTCGGTGATGTTGAAGGTTTGTGTTTGAGTTGTGTTTGATATGTAAAAACTATCACACTCACACACGATGTTGTAAGCACTATAACACAAATGTCACCACGGTCATCCAAAGGTCTATCCGAAGTGTTGCACTTATTTCTTTCATCATTAGATAGTTCCGCTGCCAATCACATTGAGCATGCATTGTATTGTTGGTTTAGGATGTCTTGTCATCAAGTCATGTTGAGTATGTGTTCACAAGGTCATGTATACATGAGTTCACTCGCTCACACACTTAACCATTTTGCTGAATATCTATCGAAAACACCACCCTCCATTAGCTGGACCTCCGCTGAGTTGCACTACACAGTCTCAGCCCTCAATGACCAAGTACTGCTGCCAAAAATTGTGCAGAGATTTAGGCTGTCTCCTAGACAGTCTTCATTACGCAATCGTGGAATCAACATGGCTGACTGTCACCTAGAACAACTCAGAAGTTTCCAAAGAAGCCATTTCAATCTGCGTTACCCACAAGCCAATCTGTCAAGCCTCCCACTGGTGAACCAAAGAGTTTGACCAGGCAGTGGCCCTGAGCTTCAATCCTCCCAAAAATTGCGCAGAAGCTATCAGCATGCCCACCTTTTTTGACTAAAGAAATTGTACAGACATGAGGGACAGGCACCCACTACCTGTCACTGTGTTGTCTCTAAGAATTGCGTAGTTCTGTCAGTCAGTTCCCCTACTATTCAGCCTGCTGCTCCTCCTGAAAATTGTGTAGTTTTATTGGACTATCCACTTATTGGCTAACATATCGCTCAACCTAGAAACTGTGCAAACATGTCCTGCATGACTGCTTCCCTATTCTGCACAATTTTGGCCAACAAGCTCCTGCAACCCGCTCCCAACCTCCCTTGAAAATTTGCACATTTTTCACTGCCAGTGTCTTGTTGGCACAAAAATGACATCAGAGAGGGACCTTGGGTTCAGGTAGGCATAGCCAACAATGGTTCATTCTAGTATAGGACAACACCGACATTTTCACCTTACCCCGAGGGATAAGGAGTCTTACCCGAGGCATGTCACGACCGAAACTAAGAAGGGTTTAGTATAGGGTCAGGGATATCTTAACCATTACTCTATAAGTGTCCTTGTGAATATATTTAGACTAACAATATATCAACATGAGGATTAATCTACCATGAGCCTATAATCACAACACATTAAATTTTTTAGTGGGTCTAGACAACGTAATCAAATACACACATCATACCAAGTAATCAGTCTGACTCTTCATTTATATTAATTCAACAAAATATCATTAAATTATACATTAGGCCTTAGCCACAGACAATTGCATGAAATAACCAATTACATTACATGACTGACTACAATAGACTTGAACCTCTCTTCATAGCTACTGCTCTAGCCCTTAAGTCAGATTCTTTGTTAGCTCGCATCCTCTTCATTGCTTGTCCGTGACCAAAACTATTCAACTCCTCTCTTCTTGCAGCCTTCTCCTTTTGTATTCACCTCTGTTGTTTGAACTGCCAATTATTACTCGACTGTCTCTTTCGTCGGCTGCCTCTCATCTACCTTATCCACTTGGCTGCCCTTGCTTTCTACTAACACCTTGCTGCAACCATCCCGCAACTTCTTATCCCTGTTTTCCTCCCCAACTATCTTCTCCACAACCTGACTACTTTTGTCGCCACCTATTTCCTCTTCTTCGTATCCTCAAAATATTTCAAAATTCAAAATGAAGGCCCCAAAAGGTACCGACCATAGTTCTTTGACTCATCCCTGAGCCAATCTATCTCGAGTGCTACAGGTCCTATTGTTGTTTCTGTAGATAATTCTGTTGGTGGTTGCACCCTTTCTACCCTCCGATGAGATATTTTTCCCATTGTGTCCTCTATCATTGGCTGGGTGGTTTCTTCTCCAACTACTCCTTCTTCTCCCTACTATCCTTCTTTCCCAAATGAAGGCCCCAACTCAGGAATGATGATGGTTGTCCTCTGCATGAATTCATTGCATTTGTGGAGGGAAACTTCCCATGCAATTATGATTGAATCAACTTGTTGGGTAAAATCTTCTACTAAATTTGACATTAGTTCACTTGGCCTTTGACTTTTAAGGCGGTCCCATTGTTCTTCACTATTGTCTTAGACTTCCTTTAGGGCCAGTACTTGTAGTCAGACTGGAGGTTGTAGGTCTCAGATTACCTTTTTGGTTTTTGTTAATTCCTCTTCGATCTGAGAAACCTGTGTTTGAATAGAGATGATTTGATCATTGATCTTATAGAGTTGGTTGGAGTCTATGCATTCCTTTCTGTTGGCAAACAAGATTTGGAGCTACTCCCTCATAGGATATACTGGCTGATTCTTTATTGCAAGGATTCCTGGCCAGTTGTGAACTCCATCCATTAAGGCGTATCCGTATGCTAGTGCTTCAGTGAGTGCTTGTTGCTTGGCTGCCACTTCACTAATTTTTTCATCTATCGTCTTGGCATATATTTCTACTAGGTCTGGCAATGCTGATCTTACTGTCTCCAACTTCTTCTTCATGTCAGTTGTTGTAGTGTTTTCTTCTCAATGATGTACGAAATGAACCCACTTAAGATCATGGATGGAAAATGATCTCAACAATAGAAATTATTGCTAAACATTATAGATCTACAACGATTGATAGAAACAAAACTTGCCAAAATTTTGATCTATGATGCAATCATAGTTAAACAGTGAAATAAAGAGTAATAACCCCAAAGCATCCAATGGAAACCAGATATGTAAAGAATGATTTTATTATAACACACATGAAGGGAACAAATATATGTTACCAGTCCCCCTCTATGGGATGGGTTCTTGGCTATCATCAAATGTATTCATCTTTTGTAGTGTCTCTCTCCTCTATAATGCATAAACCCAACAAAAATATGGTGTGTGACAATGAAAATAATCAGAGTGACAACAGTGAGTGCAACAATGAAAATAATCAAAAGTGAATAATGAGTGGAAAACCCTCCTATTTATAACAAAATATTGAGTTATCCTTGAATAATGAGCAATAATAAAATATTATTGATCACATTCTTGGAATTACCACTTGGAATATTTTATTATACTTGTTTAGGAGGGAAAAAGTATTTAAACTTTTATTTAGAAATAATAAATAAATAAATGATTTATTTATTATTTCACTGAATTAGTTAAGGAATAATAAACAAATAAGGATTTGTTTAATTATTCCTAAGGGATTTAGTCAATTTTAACAAAGAATAATAATTAATTAATTATTCTTAGAGAAAAAAAGATAAATAATGATTTATCTATTTATTTTTCATGATTGGGTCAAATTTGACAAGGAATAATAATAAAACAATGGTTAAAATAATTATTCCTAGAAGAAAATCAAATAAATAGTGATTTATTTAATTATTCTTCATGGGTTTTATTATAAATTACTTAACAAAGATGGTTTATTAGGTAATTTCTCATAGCGAAAGAAATTTTACTATGGTAAAATTGGCTTTACAAGGTGTACTTCGAACCATCTAGTAAATTAGGCTAGATAATCAATTTTTTGGTGATAACAGATTTCCCCTCAACATATGAGTTTTAGGACCAAAAAGTATGACCAAAGTATGTTGTAAAGACACAATCACTTAGACAACATAGGGGAGTCAAGGAGAGAGGGAAAGAGAAAAATGAAGCTAAAGATGAGAGAGGATAGTGACAAAGGGGGCGAGACTAATGCAAGTATCTTTTTTTTGTGGTACCTAACCTCAATGAGGTGGGGGAGGCATAACTAT
Organism: Pinus tabuliformis; assembly: GCA_031772625.1. Classification (NCBI taxonomy): domain Eukaryota; kingdom Viridiplantae; phylum Streptophyta; class Pinopsida; order Pinales; family Pinaceae; genus Pinus; species Pinus tabuliformis. The sequence continues at coordinate 1,269,247,866 of CM062804.1, forward strand.
ACCCGTTGAGAAAACTTAGTACAAAAATAATGTTTCACTCAGAAATATGAAACTGAGAAATAAAGTACATGATGAATGGTACATGACACGCTGGCATAACAGAGCCAAAAAATTACATAATGCACCTAGTAAAAACATGAGCCAGGACTGAATACAATAATATCTGAGTACATGAGATACAAAGTCCCTTCCCTCAAAAAATGGGTGGGAGGGAGGGTAGAACAACCAAAGAAGCCCTGTTGAACAAGGAAGGGCTCTACAAAACTGAATGGATCATCTGGAGGAGACGTGCATGCTATGAACACTGTGATTGGTAGGAACCGAACCCATCAACTCTACTGAACTACACCTGAGGCTGTAGCATAGTAGCTATGAATCTAGGCATGTGGGGGGCTACCTAAAGGGCCACTCCCTCATGAGGTCTGAAACATCTCACACACCCCTAGGAATCACTAGTACAATCTGCTGCATCACTAGAATATCAAGTGTATGGATTATGAACATGAAACGACCAAGTCAAAGGGAAATAATGAGGCCCTCTTCTCAATCGAAGGTGCCGAAAAAGAATGGAAGTTGGAACCAAGATACATCACCCTCTAGGCCATTCTTCTGGAACAAATAAGTTGATGGCAACAGAATAGGCCCGCGATAGATGAGGCAATGAGGATCCTCAACTAAAGAACGAGGGAAATAATAATGTGATAGATGGAATGACACCAGGGATAATGGGGAAATGGGATCGAGGGACAAACATATGACTACCCTTGTCAGAGCATAAAGTGCATGGTTGACTTGGCAGCAACTGACCCAACTCCAGAGGGGATGGGAACAATATGATTGGAGACCTAAATGGGCAACAATGGATGAACAATATGCAAATATGGACGGAATATTGTGACATGAGATGATGGGACATGAAATAGAATCCAAGAATGCAAGGGTGACTCATCGCAGAAGCTTTGAATAAGTGTGACTCGATGACGCTACCACACAGACGAGGCCCGGTGGGGACCATGAAAACATGAGTAGATGATGGTCACTCATGACGAAAATAGACATATGGTATGACAAGTACTAATAGGAGGTTGACCTTAAAGTAAATTTTCACTTTGTGATGAAATTCGACTTTGAGAGGCGACGAAGTGACCCTTCTTGGAAAAATGGTTTCCAGGTGAAGTATCAAATCATAAAAAACTGAGGAAGACCCATTATAAATCTTGGCGAGGGCTTTCAAATGGAACTGATGGTTCATCAAAATGAGCTACGGTCTAGTCACAATGTGTGATGGAAAAGCTATGGGTTTTCCTATAAAAGGGTGTTTTCTAATTTGAGAGGAGTTGAAGGCCCAAAATCTTATGGAGATTGTAGTGGACAAACCAACCATCAAAACCGAGATTTAAAACTTTTAGGTAAGTGGCCTTACTGGTCTAAATATTGCCTTAATGCTTCTTGGAACAATGGTTCTTGGTGAAGAATTAAGGGAAGAGGAAAACAAGAATGAACTACTAGAGGAGGTCTAGACTCATCCTCATCCACAAAGTCATGGGGACTATGTGGAAATAGAGTGGAGTATTTGAGGATATGGTATCAAATGTTTACAATAAGCGATGTGCATATGTCTTGCCGAAGAGGCTGGTAGGACAAACTATCCAAGGAATGGGAGGATAATTGACCATATCTAGATCCAATGGTATTTAGGCCGAGACTTAATTGAGAACATGACTAGGGGAAAACCATCATGCCCCCAAGCATGGGATATTGATATGGTATGCAAAGGTAGGAATGATGCCCCCTAGCAGGAGGCGTTTGTGGAGTGCCATTATGTTTTGAGTGCTCAAAAAAGGGATTCGAGCATCTCGACCCAACTTGGCACGAGATCCTCCAAAGGAGATGTAGGGGCCTATGTGCCCCCCAGTGTGCTACAGGCGTACTGGATGTATTTAGATCTATGGGCTCCAAAAACTTCTATGATAGATAATATGATTATGCATTTTATATGACGATGATGGTTCGCCATTTGCGTGGTTATCTTTTGTGCTATACATGTGATAAATGCCAATCTAGAATGTGGTTTACAATGGTATCTACATAGTGATTTTGGGCTCTAGGCACATGACTGAAATTAATGGTTTCAAATTCACATACCAATAGATTCACTTGTAGATATTTTCTAAATAGGACTTGGTTATGCACATGATACACACCATTCAATTGCATGAAAAGTAGCAAGGAATCTAAATGAACATGAAGATGAAGGATGTGATGAGAGAGGGCATCAACTAATAGATCTATCATGGTGGAAAATCCAATTCACTTGCCATTTGATAGGACTAACATATGCAAAGGGGTAAAAATGGCCCAGGCTATTGAGGCTAGATTCTAGGAGAAGCGACTCACACCATTGGAATGGCTGATATATGGTGTGTATGATGGATCCATCTGAAAGGTGCAAAAGAAAATGGATGAGATGATGAAATCTACCTAACTACATGGAAGAAACAAAGACACAAAAATCAAAGGGATGTTTTGTGAGCAACATTTCTGGAGGTAGAATGCATTGGGAGAATTAGGAAGTAGATGGCCCTCGAAATCCTCTTGGAGAAATGCCCCCTTACTTAAGGGTAGGGGTAATCAGGGGTAGACGTAGCTTCCATGGTCCTCATCAGGTTGGGAGATGGGTGGATGGGAGGAAGATTAACTACATGATGAAATGAAATTAACTGGTGCATCGACCTGAGAAATAAGGTTCACATATTTATTGTCTTGAATGGTAAACGACCGACTAGTAGATGGAGGGTATACTGATGTTAAGACCTAGGATTTTGTCGAAAGAGGTTCGATAGAAACATATGAAGCAACCTCAAGAACATTTGCCAATGAGGAACTCAAGGATGACGACAGGTAAAGCATGGGGCCTATGGTGTTTGTCACCTCAACATTGGGGGGAGGGATCACAATAGTGGGGCGAGAGTTTCCCTGTTCTGATTGACTGGTGGTATCAAAATCCATGGGTAGAGGAGTAGATGATCCACTACGAGCGACATCGTATTTGTGAATTTCCCCAAGGAAATCTTGAAATTCATCGAGGCAAGGGAAACAATGGGAATAGTGACCATGATGGTCACATAGGGCACAAGAGTGGTTTGTGCGCAGTTTTTTGAGTTTCTTAGGTGGGACCGGTAAGTTAACATGGAATTTTGGAATATTCGACTCAGGGAACTATTCATGAACCAAAGGCTTAAGTTGAGGAAGTTTAGGACAATTGTTGGTGGCATGCCCAACAACTTAAAACAAAGCACACAACATTGGGCCTCAGGGGCTAGAGGAGCTTTGTCCTTCGAATATTTCTTTTTAGCTTTGCTCCATTGGCCAACTACTTTTTTCAAAAAAAAGTCATACCCAATTCGTGGCACCCTTTAGAGAAAAAAATTGTGTCTATTGGGATGGAAGTGAGTGAGCTTCAGTAAGAAGCAGAAAAAGACTAGGTTGTCACTTGGGGCATATAGCTCAGTGGTAGAGCCAATAAGTAGGGTCGCATGGTTCGAGTCCTGCTATGTCCAGCTGGGTCTCTCACTAGAGCATGGTGTTCCTGGGTTGGGCTGTTGTCTCAGGAATGAAATTGACTATATTCGTATGTGCCTCACCCAGTGCAGGTAATATTGAGCCAATAGGAACACTTAGTAGTAAGTGTCATTGGGTGCAAAAAATAGTATGTCACACCTTTAAAAAATGCCTAAACACCACCATGTTCTTGTCTGGCATGGGTTGCTAGCACTTCGAAGGATGATGTCACCTTGCATCATTAAAATTAGATGTCCCTTTAGCTTGTCCCTCTCCTCCAGTGCTCATGGTTGTGTCCTCATTGTGCCCGTGTGTTGGGAGGGGGTGGATGGAGTGGAGGAGTGACAGTGCGCTATCTTCTTGTGAGACTTCATTCTTGGGTATGGCAATGGTATGAGGTTACATCAGCCCAAGTTGGTCAGTAAAACTGACAGCAGGTGATCCATTAGTGTCTTGTGTCCTGTGTCTAGTGTCATGTGTCTGGTGTCCTATGTGTTTCTTAGTCAGAAGTGTTATAGGGAAAGTTCCGTCAAAATCCTAAGCCTACCCTATGTTATTTTAGGTTATCCCAGCTGACGTCTTACTGGCACTATCTTTCACCAGGTGTGTCAGTAATTTGTTCCTTGAGTGTCAGCTATAATCAAGAAAACAGTTTTGTTGGTCAGGAGTTTTTGCTCAAGTTGATGGATAGTTTTTTAGGAGACCCACACTGGGCCAAAGGCTCAAGGTTGGCCGATGGCTCAAGGCTGGCTGAAGGCTCATTTCAAGGCCCTGCCTTGACGGGTGATGGAGATTTGCGGATGACCCAAATCTCATTTGAAGCAAGGTAGGGTCTTGAAATGAGCCTTCGGCCAGCCTTAAGCCTTCGGCCATCCTTGAGCCATTGGCCAGCCTTGAGCCATCGGCCAACCTTGAGCCTTTGGCCTAGTGTAGGTCTCCTGAAAAACTATCCATCAACTTTGAGAAAAAACTCCTGACCAACAAAACTGTCCTCTTGATTATAGCCGACACTCAAGGAACAAATTAATGACACAGCTAGTGAAAGATAGTGCCAGTAAGAAATCAACTGGGCTGACCTAAAAGAGCATAGGGTAGGCTTAGGATTTTGATGGAACCTGCCCTACAACACTTCTGACTAAGAAACACACAAGATACTAGACAAAGGACACAAGACACTAATGGATCACCAGTTGTTAGTTTTACTGACCAACTTGGGCTGATGTAACCTCATGCTGTTGCCATACCCAAGAATGAGGGCTCACAGGAAGACAACGCACTATCACTCCTCCACTCCATTCACCACCTCTCAAGACACAGGCACAACGAGGACACGACTGTGAGCATTGGAGGAGAGGTATAGGCTAAAGGGACATCTAATTTTCACGATACAAGGTGACATAATCCTTCAAAGTGTTGGCAACCCATGCTAGACAAGAACATAGTGGTGTTTAGGCACTTTTTAAAGGTGTGACGTACTATTTTTTGCACCCAATGACACTTACGGCTCAGTGTTTCTTTTGGCTCAATGTTACCTGCATTGGGTGAGGTGCATATGAGTATAGTCAATTTAATTCCTAAGACGACGACCCAACCGAGGAACACCATGCTCTTGTGAGAGACACAGCTGGACATAGCGGGACTCGAACCCCGCGACCCTACTTATTGGCTCTACTGCTGAGCTATATGCCCCAAGTGAAAACCTAGTCTTTTTATGCTTCTTACTGAAGCTCACTCGCTTCCATCCCAATAGACACAATTTTTTTCTCTAAAGGGTACCGCCATATAAAAATGTTTCCGGTGATTGGGAAAACATAGATGACTGTCTTGACATGATTGTTCAAGGATAATAATCCTTGGGTGTAGGATGAAAATAATCACATGCAAACAAAGAAAATTTCAATAAAAGCACGTAAAGTCTCTAAAGAAACAAACAAGTGAATCACAAGCCTAAAAAATATAAGAGTTCAAACCACACACAAATAGTAACTTCCCATACTAAAGACACTAGTTGGTGATGAAATCCAACATCATAGAATTTAATACAGAAAGGGCGGTTGGAACAGTTACCCCGACAACCTGCTTAATGAAACATACTGGCACAAGTTTCTTCACATAACCATCTCGAGTGAAGAGAACCCCTAGAAATTCCAAGTGAGTCTAGTCGACGTCTGCTCCAGGTACAGTTTGACCAGGTGGAATGTTTGCAGGGGGATCGAGGGGATCCTGAGAGTCATGTTAGGAAGGACCAGTCAAGCCATGATAGGTATAGAAAAAAGTCCGGGAGGGGGGAATAATAAAGGTATCTACCCTGCAGGGTAATGTCCCAATGGAATAACTCCTGGATGGTTAAGACCTGGAGGAACGATTCCTGGTGGGAACATAGGAGAGGCACCCACAAATGGAGGAGGTCCTGGGTGGGTGGATCCAGATGATTCGACTAAGATGGTAACAATAGAGTGCTAAGGAGCTCGCTGTTGATCAGAGGTATTGACCTCGTCAGAATCCATCATGAGAATCTGGTAGTCACCAGGGCCAAAAGGTTGGGGGAGATGGGCTGCTTGACTTGACTGAGGTTGAGTAGCAACAAACCCTTGCTGAGGGAAAGGATTTGTGAATATTTCTGGTTGAGATGGTGTAGGATTCTGAGATGATTGTTGACCTCTAGAAGCTGCTTGAGCTTCCCACATTTGTCGCATCAGGGGTAAAAGAGGGAACTCATGTGTATAATGGCCATGTACACCACAACAGACACAAGGCTTGTTCGTACGAATAACCTTGTTCTGCTTGGGCTATCCATCCTGTTTCTTGTTGTTGTTGTTCGGTTGGTTCCCTTGGGGTTAACTAGATTGGTTACCTGGATTACCCTGGTTACCTTTGTTACCCTTCCCCTTATTCTTTTTCTTTAAATTTGGGTGATTGGTAGCACTCTGCTGAAAAAACACTTGACCCTAAGGGGGCGGTGGCTACTGGGGCTAAGGATGCATGGGAGGCTGTGATGTTAATGTTTGAGGGGCTGGAGCACCAGGGTGTGCATAAGAAGGTGCAACAGTTTGATAGATGGGTTGGGGCTCTGGAAACATGTTGCTAGCAAGAGGGGCATAAATGTTGGAGGAACTGGTGCCCCCTTGCAGATAGATATAAATTTGTTGAGAATATGGTGAAGAGTGTGAAATGGATCCAATTATACTGTCGGCGACGTGAGATTCCCCCAGTGCATTATCACTTCCAGGACAAGGGAGGTCTGGAATAACAGTATAGACATAACCTGATTGAGCATAAATCAAATCATATCTCAAAGCGGTCTAGAGAGCTTATTCCTCAGTCTGAGGAACATGAGACACAACATATTTCCCGATGGAGAATAAAAGTCTCTTGAGAAACCAATCTAGATAAACATGGTCTTCAAAAGGCGGGGCACGACATGTGCTCCTCCTTCAATGCCACTCTTGAACATGGTCAGAAAGGCAAGTAGCAAAGGGTTGATGGAATGTGGTCAAAAGCTCAGTGCCAGTGTCGTACTAGAGAGGTAACTGGAAATAGGACAAGAATGCTTTAGCAAGCATCACGAAAATGGAATCAGAGGCAACAGGCTAGTCTACATGCCATTTTTCAGCGTCTCCAGTGAGCATGCGTTGGAAGAGCCGAAGACGAATGGAGTCATAGGTTATGGATTTGGATGAACACCACATGTGGAAGGCTCAACATGCTTGGTAGGATCCTCTCCAGCAATACCCTCAAACTTTGGGATGTTTGAGGGAAGCTTAGTGGGCATAGAGGGCCAACCAGCATCATGGTGTATGGGGTCGTTTATCAACTAGTTAAGATCCGATAGACTTAACCTAGCTATAAAGGGGAGCATGGGGGTTTCCAGAATGGTTCCTAAGATTGTTCCGCCTGATGTGACCACTGGTGTAGCACCAAAGCTGCTAGCAAATTGGGGTCCTGCACCAGTTGTGGGTCTAGACATGGTGACGATATGTGGTGAAGGAGGTTCATAATGAGATGAGGAATCAAAAGGACCAGGAGAAGAGTCAGAATGGGAACTTGGAGGGCTATGAATGCAAACCCGACTGAGAGGAGTAATACACCCAAGAGGAAACTATGGGTGAAGGCCTAATAGTCTTTTCGATTGACGCATTGGCACAGGGGCTTCACTGGGGGACAAATACCATACCACGTGGGTTCATATTGGGGGATATTTATTGAGGAAAAAATCAGATAATGTATTGGGTGATATATAGGGGTTAGAGGGTTCTTATATTGGTAGGTATAAAAATTGGAGCACAAAGTTAATGAAAAAAATATAAAGGGGTATAAAAAATGTTAATGAAAAAATGGATACCTCCAATATCTAGTGAAAGTAGGGGTTTTCAAATTAGGAAGGTGTATTGGGTTCATATTGGTAGGGGGTTAAATAATGTGTTTTTTAGAGGTATTTTCCAATATGTAGTCAAATTAAGGGTATTGTTTAATATGCCACGAATGCATGTGATATGTATGAGGTTCACTGAGGGAAGCCCACGTGAGCCTTTGTGGCACAATGATGGAAGGACACACTAAACATGGAAAGTTTGAAGGGAGATCAACAATATATCTTCTATCTCTGATGTGGTGAGATAAATTTATTATGTTAAGTCTTGGCTTGGCGGTGTAAACCAAGAGCCCTTCGCTTAAGGTGTGGTTGTGTGTGCAATTGTATTAATTGATTAAGCCTAGATCGTGTTTGTAAAAAAGAAAAAATATTGCTGTAAATAAACTAAAATAAATAACATAAAATAAACAGCCAAACAATTAACTAAACCCCAACCAAACTGGGTTTGTAAACATTGTACTGCTAGGTGGCTAAACTAATGGAAAATACACTAAAATGGTTAAGAGATCTGAATGTTAGTATGACCGGGATCAGGTGACTCTATGTTGCTGGAAAGTGGTGCATCAACAACAAAAAAGTAGAGGGGAAGATCGCTGCAAAAAGAAAGGGAGATGGGTGTAACACATAGGGAAACTAATGGGACCCTTAGGGAATGACCAAACAAGTTTGAATGTGAAACTATGGATGGTAGCAACCTACCTTATCAGATCTGAAACAAAAGGTTGAAGATCTGGAAAATGTGGCTGAAAGTGTTGTAGAAACTCAGACTTATCTCTTAGCTAAACTCCTCCTAGAAAGGCAGAAGTGTACTAGAATCCCTAAGGGAGGCTAAATTTGACTTCGATGAGTAAAACATAATGGATGAATGCATAAGCAGGATGAGACAAAGGTAAGACACCCAGCAGACAGCTCTTAGCAAAACCCCTGAAACAGATTTGAGAAAAACCCTAAAACCCAAAAATCGTAGGTTCTGACTTGGTTTTTGATGAAATCACACTTTTTGGGTAGAAAGCTGTGTTCTAAAGCCTAGATCGCACTTTTTAGGCTGAAAATTGTGATTTCTGCTCCGAGACTTCTGGTCTACAAATTTTAGAAAAAAGAATTGCCTTTGTCGCGACTGGTTCCTTTGACCTGCGAAAATGACCAGAAAGCTTACAAAAGTAAGACATTTATCAGATCTAGGGTTAAAACACTAGGAAACATTAATAAAATTGATAAAAGAAGAAACCCTAAGCTGAAAACCAAAGGTCACCTAGGTTTCTGGATCTGAAGTATAAAACCCAGTGGAGTCGCCAATTTTTTATTGGAGACCCAAGGTTCTGAATTGAGATTATTCCCCAACAGAGTCGCCAATTTTTTGTAGTGTTTTATCCTCAATGATGTACGAAAAGAACCCACTTAATATCGTGGATGAAAAATGATCTCAACAATAGAAATGACTGCTAAACATTGTATATCTGCGACTATTGATAAAAACAAAACCTGCCAAAATTATGATCTATGCTGCAATCATAGTTAAACAGTGAAATAAAAAGTAATAACCCCAAAGCATCCAATGGAAATCAGATATGTAAAGAATTATTTTATTATAACACTTGTGAAGGGAATAAATATATGTTACTAGTCCCCCTCTATGGGATGGGTTCTTGGCTATCCTCAAACATATTCATCTTTTGTAGAGTCTCTCTCCTCTATAATGCATAAACCCAACAAAAATATGGTGTGCCAAAATGAAAATAATTAGAGTTACAATAGTGAGTGCAACAATGAAAATAATCAAAAGTGAATAATGAGTGGAAAATCCTCCTATTTATAACAAAATATTGAATTATCCTCGAATAATGAACAATAATAAAATATTATTGATCCCATTCTTGGAATTACCACTTGGAATATTTTATATTTGTTTAGGAGGGAAAAAGTATTTAAACTTTTATTTAGAAATAATAAAGAAATAAATGACTTATTTATTATTTCAATGAATTAGTTAAGGAATAATAAAAAAAAATAAGGATTTATTTAATTATTCCTAATGGATTTAGTCAAATTTAACAAAGAATAATAATTAATTAGTGATTAATTAATTATTCTTAGAGAAAAATAAGAAAAATAATGATTTATCTGTTTATTTTTCATGATTGGGTCAAATTTGATAAGGAATAATAACAAAATAGTGGTTAAATTAATTATTCCTAGAAGAAAATAAAATAAATAGTGATTTATTTAATTATTCTTCATGGGTTTTAGTATAAATTACTTAACAAAGGTGGTTTATTAGGTAATTTCTCACACTGAAAGCAATTTTACTATAGTAAAATTGGCTTTACGTGGGGTACTTTGATCCATCTAAAAAGTAGGCTAGATGATCAATTTTTTGATGATAACATCAGTGTTTGTTGCCTCCAGATTGGAACATGCTACTTGAATGTGATCACAAATTCACCAATGTGCATGCCGCAATGTCTTTTGGGGTCTCTCTGTTCACATTAATGATTGTCGGCCACAGTGACTGAAATTTTGGCCATAGTGATTGAAATTTCTCTATCACCTGATTGACCTTGCCCCTGAAAATTAGTATTTTCCTGTCTTAGGCGATCTCTTTCCTTTGTGACTTCCTGTAGTTGCTTCTTTTGATGTTCATTTTCCCTGACCAGGTCATCACGTATTATTTCAACTCTTTGTGCAGCTTGTTGGATGAATGCAAACAACTGCATTGATGACCATTACTACAGGGTCTCGGTTTGCATTGTGTTGGGATCTGGAAAATTGATCTCAATGGGTAGGCATTTGGCAATGGATTTCTTAGAGTGGGAGGTGGGAGAGTTTGCTTGGTGTGATTGCGAGGTGAACTGGGGAGTGGAGGGAATGATATTAGGGTTGGGGACCACCAGGAAATTTATAGGGAATATTGGCTGGTACTATTCATTTCCCACTAACTGTGGAATGTTTGTGATTGGTTCTTCCACTTGGAGTGGGCCTAACCCAAGCAGTAATGATACTAGCGAGGCTGGTTGGGTGCCATTACCATGGGTGGTCCCTCTAGGCAGCTGGGTCGAATCTACTTCTATTTCTTCAGTCGCTATTCTTGTGCCTGAGGGGATAGTTTCTGACAGGATTGTGGAGGTGGAGGTCATGTGCAGAGAAGGTTCCCACGACAGTGGTGGAACGACATATGAATTTTGGGGAATTTCTTCAACAATTGATGATGTAGATATTGATTATTCGACCTCATCAGTGAGGTCGACAATGTGAATTTCTTAGGTAGGTATGAGATTCATCGCTGCTAGGTTCTTGACTACTCTTTTCTTCATGGGCTTTGGGATTGTTGGCTATGATTGAGTTTCAGGGTCAACAATAGGGATTTCCATGACTAGCGGAGTTGTGATTATTGGTGCAAACATAGTAGAACCTTGAAAAATCATGGATTGGGTTTCCTCACCTAAATGTTCATCAAAGCTAGCGATTGTCTGCCTTATTGTAAAAATTTGTTGTTCTATTTGTAGCACCATTGGTTGTATGTCTTCCTCGGCCAGTCTCTTTCTGCTGCTCTCTCCCGCTTCTCCTGCTTGTGATTGTGGCTTTAGTCCACCAAGTAGATACTAGTACTTCCCTTCAGTGATATCACATGAAACCCTTGACCATGGCCCAATCTTGCTATGGAGTGCTGCCTCAGTTAAAACAAATTTCTGCGGCTTCATCTTGAAGGTCTCAGGGTGGACACATCTAGGTCTGAGGTACGTGTGCCCATGTGAGACTCCAAACCAGATGTCTTCTAAAAATTTAACTGAAGTGGTTTGGGTATTCTCTCCATCGACCTAACTGTGTCCAACATCAGCTCGTACCATTCAAAGAAGACTACGTCATTAATTTCCTTGCTGCTCGGGTCTCCTGAAACTCTTCATGGCTCATACTTGAGCGCTATCGGCTGTCCTTTAGTAATTTTCATGATCTCCCTCCCTCTTTGTGGCCACCAATTCCACATTGCTAAAGTCATTAATATGTATCCAAATAAGAAATTGTTACTTCTCCTATAGATATCGTCATAGGCCTCAAAGAGCTCATTTAGTACAAAAGCAAACCAGTTGAGCACTTCTCCCTTGCAACAGTTCTCCACAACCGAGGTTGCATCTAAAGTGCACTCATTTATCATGAAGTGTCTCATTGTTTTTTCCTGCTATTATGTAGAAAGAGAATTTCATCTCAATTTTTCTAATGAGATCAATCTTTGCTCCCCTGCCCTCGCGCTTTATTCCATATTTTCCATAATAATCATTCTCTCCTTCTTTCTTTGCTCTTTTCGTTCCTTCTTGGAATGTTATATTCACCGCATTTCATCCTGTCGAGAGTCCTATGAGACGATGGATATCAGCTACTTGAATTGGATATTCCTTATCAAGCCACAACGATCCTCCATGCATTATGTTGGCTAGTAGCTTTGTGCACTACATTGCAACCAGTTGTATGCTGAAGACCGATAGACTCAAAAGATTGTTCAACATAGATCATTGTAGACCTCTGAAATCTTCTTTGACTCTAGTTGCGCTCGTGCCATATTCATTTTAAACTTCCTTTGTATACACCTCCCTCTTCAGAGTTGGAAAATGGAATCAATCCATAAGATCATTGTCAACCAAGGTAGATTTATCATATTTGCCATATGGATTTTCCAGCAGGACAATTCACTCATCGAGTCTATCCTCTGGGACTAAAATAATTCCCTTTTCCATTGCTCTTCATCTCTGATAGACAATCATTACTAGAGGCTTTGAACTTCTGCATTTCTAATGTTTCTTTTCTTTAGAGAAAGTTTGGAGTTTTTCTGCTACCTGCACTCAAAATTCTATAGGTTCCTACATTGTCATGCATATTAAGTAATCGAACTTGACATGACGTTTTATGACTGGACTTAGAAACTAATTACCATGACAACTTTCCCCTTGTATATTAGCCATGCTTCACTGTCGTTGGCTGACCTGGACATGACATCTATGATGTAGAATGGGAAAGGACAGAGTGGGCTACATGGTTAATAATTTTTTCATAATGGGGGGTATTTATTAGGTAAATTTGTTCCTAATGGGAAAATATTTTACGACCTCTATATCATAGTTGTATTATTAGTTACTTATTATGGAAATGACTAATCGTACGATGGAAAAGACTGACAAAGCGTGTGACTATTAGACTGAAAAAGCATCTACCTATCCCCCCCGACCATAAATGGTTTGCGGTATCATGGCATTTTTTCCACAACCTTATTGATGCTTTTTCTTATTCTTACTAAAATACTACAAAAGACATGAACTTTAATGTACTTTGTAATGACTTGACTAAGTTTTATTGGCTACTACCTACTTCTGGGCTTGTCTCCAAGACCCCTTAACTTGATTGTGTGGCTTTTGGCATGTGGAAGGGTTTTAGGCATGCACCATTCACCCATCTCGGTACCATTCCATTGTCCAGTTACGCTAGCCTTTCCGCTCCAGAATCTTTGATTTTCGCAACTATAAATGGGCCCATCGAGTGCATCTACAAGTTACCCAACAAATTTTGGAACTTGATGTCATATAAAAATGTATGATCTCTGACTTGGAATGTTTTCTTTCTGATATGCCTGTCATGCCAAGATTTCTACCTTCTTTCCTCTACTGATTGGTTAAAATCAGCTAGGAATCTAGATTCATCCAGTTCCATCAGTGGATTCATTCTTTCTTTTAATGCTACATCATCTGTCAATTTTTTTGCTTGAGAAATAAACATGCTAGGCACTATGAATTCCATTGGGACCACTACTTCTTTTCCATATACCAGATGAAATGGTGTTTTTTCATGTAGTCTTTTCACTGTTGTTCTATATGCCCATAAAGTTGTTGGTACGTGTTCATCCGAGTCATCCCTGTTGGCTGATACAATTTTCATGAGGCCTTTCTCCAGTATTTTATTGAATGCTTCAACAATTATGTTGGCCTATGGGTGGTATGGGATACTTTTATGATTTTGAATCATAAAGTTCTTGAGAATAGACTCAACAATTTCATTAATAAAATGTTTCCCTTTGATCGCTTGTCAGGCTTTTTGGGCATCCAAATCTTGATATTATGTATTCAAAAATTAATCTTGCGGTAGTGTTGGTTGTATAGTGGTGTTGCTTCTACCCATGGTGTGAGATATTCTATAGCTGTTATTATGTACCTTTCATGTGAATGTCACATTGGTGGTGTTATAGGCCCGACGAAGTCTATTGCCCACTTTTCCAAAATCTGCACTGTTTGAACTGGGTTTAAAGGGAGTTCATCTCGACGTGATGGCTTTCCAGTCCTCTCACAAACATCACAACTCTTAGCATATTCCTTAAATCCTTGTGGATGGTTGGCCACCATAATCCTGCGTGCTGTATTTCCTTACGGTGGCTTTTCCTCTAACATGGCTTCCCGCAACTCCAGTGTGACATTCCCAGAGAACTTCTTCTCTTTCATGTTAAAGTATACAGCATGTCAGGACTTGATCCAGGCCCATTTTATAGAGATGTACTTTGATTAGTTGATAGTTCACTGCCCTCACTATTAAATGTCACTTCTGTGTTGGTGTATACCCCTCTGGGCAGTACCCTATTGTTAATATCCCATCAATTTCTTCTAACTAGTCTGGAATTGCCTCTATTCTCCATAAGTCAGCATTAGGTAACTGATCATCTAATGACCCTTCATTCTCTCCAGTCTCCAATCATGATAGATGATCTAACCCCACATTCATCTTTATGGGTTTGATGACTACCTCGAAAGTGAATTCTTGGAAGAGTAATTACCAATGACATATTTTGCCTTCTAATACCGGTTTGTTCACCAAATACTTTAGTGTTGAATGATATGTGAAAAATTTAAATGACGCTCCTAGCAAGCAATACCTGAATTTTTGCGAGGAGTAAACCATGGCTGGTGCTTCCCTCTCTGTTTTTGTATAGTTCCTTTCTGCAGTTGATAATTTCCTGTCGTCATAGTACACTAGGTGATCCATATTTCTCTCTCTCGGTTGTGACAATACTGTTCCTAGTGTGATCCCTAATGCATCAATATGTACATGAAATTTCTTGTTCCAGTTTGGGTATACAAGAATAGGATCACTTACCAATTTCTCTTTTAAATTATTTAATGTTGCTTAACAGTCCTCCGACCAAGTGAATTCTTCCGTCCTTTTCATTAACTTCTCCATTGGGGCTGTAATTGATGTGTAGTTCTTGATGAACCATCTATACTACCCTGCATGGCCTAGAGTGGAATGCAACTGCTTTACATTATGTGGGGGTTCCATATTAATGATTTCCATAACCTTTGCAGGTTCTTCACACACTCTATCTTTACAAACAATATGGCCCAATAGTGTTTCAAATGGAATCGAAAAGATTCATTTTGTTAGATTCAAGGAATTTGTAACTGTCTACATATTTCAAACATGACCCTTAATAAGCTTGTGTTTTTCTTCATTAAACTGTATACTATCTAGTCATCCATGTATGTCTCTAGGAACCTATGAATATAGTCTCTGAATGAAGCTATAACGATCCTTGAGAAAACAATAGGTGTGTTCTTCAACCTGAATGAAATTATGTGATAAGAATATGACCCCCATTCAGTGGTGAACGTTATCTTCCTCTTGTCTTCTTCTGCTATTCGAACCTGATGATATCTCGAAAAGATATCAGTGAAGGAATATGCTTCATTGCTTGCTACATTGTCCAAAAATTCATCGCTAAAAGGTGTTGGGAAGGGATCGTGCACACATGCATTGTTCAGACTTTAGTAATCAACACAGACTCTGATATCCATTGCATATTTCTTGTTCTGTATGGATATTGGAATAATCCATTCTATTTCATCCATCAGGAATAAAATTTCAGCTTCCAGCATTTTGTCGATCTCTCTCCTCACCATTTCTTTCACTCTTGGGTTTAGCCTATATGGCCTGTGCTTTACTGGACGGGCATCTGGTTTCAGAATAATTTTCATCTCTCCTATGTCCCCCTTTATCCCTTTTAGCTTAGCTATCGAATTCGGGAATAATTCTTGATATTCTCACAACAGGTCAAAGATCTCCCTTATTGTTTGTTCATCCCAGGAATCCTCGATGGATGCTATCTTAGGTTTATCATCTGATCCAAAATTTTTCTTTCTCAATTTCATTGGGAGTAGGTGTGCAGCCTCTCCTGCAAGACTTTCTTGAATATCCATTTCTCCTTCTGTTTCCTCAAAGGTAGGGTGTCTTAATCCTTCTAAATCATCTTCATCTAGTTTTGTGTCTACTTTGTCACAGGACATATATTCTAGATAACCTGCTTCATAAAGATGTTGTAAAAACTTCTCACCAACACAACCTTCCCATAACTGTCCTGAGGTGAACAAGATCCTTTTCATGGAATATAAGGTTTCAGTCATGCATTAATCAACATCTTTGAATGAGAAGCTACTGCTGAACTGGCTAGCCATGACATCCCAATCTGCTATTTGTTTATGAAGTTCCTCTTGTATGTACCATGCTTTCGAAATGGCACCTAGGGTGTGTATAAATACATTCACCCAAAGTTCTTTCGGAAGCCTTTCCCTTTCCCAATTTTCTATGTAGTCTTCTAGATTCTTCTTAGGATATTAATTGCCTCTGTATTTCACTCTATCCTGTGGTTGGTCTTCTTGTTGACTGAACCTCTTCTCATGGCTTGCTTTATGGTTCCCCATTCACGCAACGTGTTGTGGTGTTTTCTCCACCACCTTGACGGGGTGGCATGCAATGCGATATCTAACAATGGAACCTTGTGATCTTATCTTATTTCTCTATCTACGTTGTTTAAGAAAATTTCTACTGATTCAATACCATGGAATTTGGGATAGTCGCTTACCTCAACCCTTGTCTAGTTTATCCTGCATATCTTCACACAGTGTCTAGTATAAAGTCTGTATCCCCCTTAGTGTCATGCATCACACGTGGATTTTGGACCATCTTCTGAGCTTTGAATACTCCTCTAGCCGACAGATCCTCCTGTTGTAGGATTTATATAATCCTCTCTTTCCTACTGTTAGTGTGTACAATTAGACTAGCATTCTCAGTTCGTCTCTGTCATCCATAAATTTTGTGATCCTAGGTCCTTGATATGGGTCCAAGGGTTGTATCACCCGCATCCATTTTTCTTCAAATATCATTAGCTCTTTGTTTAGGTTGATGGAAACATAGTTTTCATATGTCGAGTCAATCCCAAGGAGTGTTGGGTCCTTGTGACCCATTATATCAATTACTTCAAATTCAGTGTATGTTTTTACTCCTGCCACATCCACCTCTACATCTTCTAACCTTCCAATAGGAAAGATACAATACTAATTCACCATCCTCAATTGTATTGGTGAATATTTAAGTTTTTGCTTCCCCAGTGCCTCCCATGTTTTCTGAGGAAAAATGTTTACATCTGACCCAAGGTTTAGCATCGTGTCTTTGATCTGGAATCCTGCAATTTGATAATTGATTCAGAATTCCCTTTCGCTTCTATTTCTATTCTGTTGCACTCATATTATATGTCTTTCTGGTAAGTTGGCAGATGGTAGTTCTCCTTCCTCTTTGTCTTCTGGAAATACCTCTTTTAAACTTTTGCGCAGCTCCTTCAACATTCTCTCATCATCAATGATCTGTAGAAATAGCTTAAACCATTCTTCTATCAGTTGAGCATTGTTGAGTGTGCATTTCTCCCATTTCTTCCTTTCCTTTGTCTCAGTCTTTCCTTCAAACCACTTATCTGCCTCTTGACAACACTATTTTTTTGTATGGGTTTTTATGATTTCTTTGGAGACACTACCCTAACAATTGAGGGTGGGTCCACAGTACCCCGATCTTCTCCTGTCTTCTTTCCTCCCCTTGTAACTATATTTATATTAGTTACGAGAAGAGTGTCTTCTATATGAGGCTCTTCGTTGATCAGTTTGGCCCTTCTCTATCTAGTCCTCTCTTCCCATTTTGCAATGAGCTCAAGGCAATCCTCTGTCACATACGTCTTGATTCTGTGTTGCATGCACCATGGTCTTGGGGAGTGAAAATTATATAGAAACATGCCCCTCTTGATCACAATTATAGCACCTTACACGACCTTTACCTCCAACTCTTCCTCCTCTCATATTTCCCCCTCATCCTCCCTTGTTAGACTCATTGACTCTGAACATAGACCTACCTAGCCTCTTTGTTAAAGCATCAAATGCCCTGTACTGGTCAGTGTGATGCATTGTATATGCACAAAATTCACAATAGATGTTACTTGGAACATTGGAGTACTTTTGTAGTATTGGGCATAGTCGTAGTAGATGTCCGTAAGTCCTACAAATTTCGTTGTATTCTTAGGTATTTTGTCTTGGGAAAGCTCCTTGCACCCCTACTGCTGCAACTCTGATTGTTGGCGAGGTTCCTGATGGTCTTGCAATCCCCCTTGAATGGTTGATGCCTCTTAACCTTAGGCATTCTCTCGCAACATGTCGTTCCACCATGCAGTGCGTGCACCATACATTGGGTCTAGCTGACCAAACTGCTTGTAGATATTTTAGTTTTCCTATTTAGTTGGCGATATGATTTTGGAGGCCCATGATTGAAGGATATTGCAATCCTACCCCCTACCATGGTCTCTATATGCGACACTTGTTCTAAAGCGTCTTGAAGAGTCTCAATATTTTGTTTTGTCAATGACGTTCTTGTAAGGGGTAAGAGTGCCTTGATGAACCAGTCTCTCTGGTGATTAGGATATAAGGTGTATATAAACTTAGCAATATCGTCCTTAAATCTTTATATTAATTCCCAAATAGTTTCACCTTCCTTCTTTTTGATCTCCCATAGTTCCTATAACCCCTGCTTATCAGTGTGAGGTACTTTGAATTATTGCAGGAATCCTCTCTTGATATCATCTACTGTGGGATTCTGGTTATGTTCTACCCATTTTATAAACCAATGTAGAGCTCTCTCCCTCAACTTGGTCTAGAACTTAAATGATTTAACATTTTCTGGCATTTTACATGCTCTCCATATAGCTTCGCAGAGGTACCAATTCTATTCTACATCTTCATTTTCTCTACTAGAAAATTTAGGTTATCTAGCGAAAGATCCTTCCATGGTTACCCAAGTGTGTGCCATCAACAAAAATCCTTTGTTTTTAGGTTGATGAGATCGTTGCAGTCCTAAATTACTAATACTGCTAATTCCATTGTTATTTACTATATTAAAAATTTCCTTATATTTCTCATGCACGCTGTGTACCCGTATCGCTTTAGCTAACTTAGCAAGAAGTTTATCAGGATTATTGTAAGGCACTAGGGGAAGTTCGGGATGGATACTACCTATACTTTGGGGATTCTACTGCTGATCTCTTAAGGATGTTTCATCTTCGGTGAATAACCTTCTCATGACATTACTCATTTCCTCTTGATGATTGTTCCAATTTTTTCCCTCGGGCATCTTTCCCGCAACCTGTAAGGGAGAGTCCTCGTCATTATCTTGGATTTTGTTCTTCCCATCGACATTTTTGTCTTTTCCTACATCTTTGTCCATTCTCTTTCCCTTTTCTGAGCTCCTCGACACCACTCTTGCTTGGTAGGGTCCCATATGTCTCTTCTTCAGAGTCTGAACTACTCTTGCCTACCACTTGTCAGCTAATAGTGCTCTCCTCTGCACCTTAATGTCTCTAGCTTTTTACAATCCTTCTACATCCATTACTTCAACAACATCTCCACTCCCCAATTAGTAGCATCCTCCCATTAGGTCCTTCCCTAGTATTGGGGTTTTACGCTACCATGGTTGTTGTAGGTAAAGATAGTAGCTCTTCTTCCACCATGAACATCTTAATCCACAACGACACTTCCCTCACTAGATTCCCTCTTAATAATGACTTAGACTGACATTTATTCGCAGAAAGCTCGACTATGTATCCCTCTCTTGTAGTCTATACCCAAAAATCTACTTCCCTTGTCAGATTAATATCCAAGTGCTGAAGTGATGCAAGGTCTGAGGGAACCCAGTCGTCATGGGTTGGCATTATTCCTTCTGACCGATTATGCAATTTTAGCCTCCTTAACAAATTATACAAGCCTTTTGGGAACTTACACGAGAAGATATCATATTGGTCACTTGCAACCTCATATTGCAAAGTCTCTCTACTCACTCTGGAAATAGGTTGACCCCATCGAATAGCTTTTTCTAATATAAACTGATCTACTCTTTTATACCACCAATCCCTAATCTCTTTCTTAAATATCATCGACACCATTTTCCAAACTAGTTATTATAACTTCAGGTCTCGATAATGGAACCATTTTTTGGCACAAAAATGACATCAGGGAAGAACCCTAGGTTTGGACACACGGAGCCAACAATGGTTTGTTGTAGTCTAGGACAATGCTAACATTTTCACCTTACTCCGAGGGGTAAGGAGTCTCACCCAAGGCGTGCCTCCACCAAAACTAAGAAGGGTTCATTATAGGGTCAAGGATATCTTAATAATTACTCTATAAGTGTCCCTGTGCATATAATAATACTAACGATATATCAACATGAGGAT
The DNA here is from genome assembly GCA_031772625.1 of Pinus tabuliformis. Taxonomy (NCBI): domain Eukaryota; kingdom Viridiplantae; phylum Streptophyta; class Pinopsida; order Pinales; family Pinaceae; genus Pinus; species Pinus tabuliformis. The sequence continues at coordinate 1,269,268,367 of CM062804.1, forward strand.
CAATCTACCATGAGCATAGACTCGCAACACATTAAAATTTTTAGTGGGTCCAAATAGCATAATAAAATACACACATCATACCAAGTAACAAGCCTGACTCTTCATTTATATTAATTCAATAGAATATCATTACATTATACATTTTACCTCAACATAGACAATTGCATGAAATGCCCAATTACATGACATGACTGACTGCAACAGACTTCAACCCCGCTTCCAAGCTAGTAATCTAGCCCTCAGGTCGGATGCTCTGGTAGCTCATCCGTGACCAGAACTATTCAACCCCTCTCTCCTGACCTTCTCCTTTTGTATTCGTCTCTGCCATTTACGCTACCATTTCTTATTCAACTGTCTCTTTCCTTGTTTTCCTCTCATCCGCCTTGTCCGCTCAGCTGCCCCTGTTTTTTGCTAACACGTTGCTACGACCATCCCACAACTTCTTGTTCATATTTCCCTACCCAACTATATTCTCCACAACTTGACTGTTACTGATGCCACCTATTTCCTCTTCTTCATATCCTTAAAATATTTCAAAATTCAAAACGAAGGCCCCAACATGTCCTCTGCTGCTCACACTGCCTTCCATGGAAAAATTGTGCAGTTTTGCCTCCCACCTGAGCTAGATCTTGCATAATGTCATCACTATTCTGGACTGCTCATCCTAGCCTCCCAGTGACCTCTACGTAATTTTTCTTGATAGTGCCCCAGAGCTTCACATCTCGGCCTAACATGTGCTCCACATTGTTTCAGAGCTTTGTCCTCTCTTGCGGTGACCAGTACCCAGAAATGAAAGATAATACATCATGGTAAACTACGAGATTTATGGATTTGATGTTGTCTCATCATGATTGATTTCAGAAATAGGTACTGGATGAGACATGGCATGACAACGAACTACATGAACAAGGAGCACATTCTAGAAGACTTTCTCATGGTTGGATGAACACATGAAGTATACCAAGTAGCAAGCGAAGGATACACATGCACATGCATGAAATATCAAGTGAACACCAAGACCATTAAAGACTCTGTGCACTCTGTCATACGGAGGTGAAGTTATGGTAAACCACAGGCACACTCATCACTTAGCAACACAACAACTCAACGTGAATAACACAACTATAATGTGCATACCAGTAGTGTCATGTCGAGTTGTGTCATGAGTCACCTCAACCACATCACTACTTTGGGTCATAACTCTAAAATCAATGTAATGTAATGTGCAAGTCCAAGAGACCCACAGAGGAAGTCAAAGAGTCATGTAACTCGAACAGTCATGTTAAATAGTCATGAGGGAAGTCGAACAGGCACAAGGGTCAGTGTCACCCTTGGCTATATATACCCCTCATTTGTACATGAACAACACTTTTTCACCTTGGCTCCTCCCACATAGCCTTGAGAGTCTGTAATCTTTTATTTTAGGAGCGAGTAGTGGCTCCAATGCCCCGCTATCGGGGTTAGTGATGTAATGGTGTACGAATGTGTCTTGGAATCTTCTCTTAATTTAGAAGCCTGTTAACATTCCAGCATGTTTTCACACATGTATTGTGTTTGTTTTTAAGACTATTATTTGGATGCTTGTAATGCATGTTGCGTTAACCTGTATTAAGATAGTTGAAATATTTTTGTTTTTTAGTGCATATGTTGTTGGAAATATCTTGTATCAGTTTTTAATGTTGTCTCACTCATGTGGACTATTCCGTTGGACACTCGACAAATTAATTCTTGTAAACTTGTTGTATTGACCGTTTCACTCATGTGGATTGTTCTACTCGGTGTTGTACATGTTATCTATCCACTTTGTGTTTGTGATTGCCACATTCATGTGGACTACTCTACCATAAGTTGTGCATGTCCTACTATGTTGTGTGTCTCTAACAGAGTTGGGAATATTCCCTTTCAACTTGAGACTCACTTTCACCCTCCCCCTCTGCAGTGAAAGAACTTTCACACAAGAAATACTAAGCACTCACCAGTCACACAAACCTCGCTTTTTGAAGACAGTGTATACCACTCTCATGTGATGACAAGAAAAGGATAAGGCATATATTTAAGATAATGGAAACCATGCCATCATACTGGATGGCACTCCTACACTGAATGGTGTGAAGTCTAGTTGGGACTTCATGTTGGGGAGATAGATCCCCTGAATGTTGGTGGGTCTAGCGTTGTCAACATTTCTGGTGCTAGAATAAGGGCTAGATCACAAGATGAGCCGTCACAATCTATTTTGAATCTTCGCATACATATCATGATTAAACACAGTATTTCTCTCCCAGAGTGTATGTCTTATGGGAATGACTTTGAAATATCGGAGAAGCTCTAGAATTTCTTGTCACAATACACATATGAAAGTGAAGGAAGAATAGCCTGGCTTGAAAATAGAATGGCCTTAGTAGTTATATATCAAAAGTATAAAATCCATGAATATTACAAGAGGTTCGCATTGTTCGCACACATGCTTCGAGCGAACCTACTGCATTGGTGTGCCATGCTGCCCGAGAACTCTATTCTCTCTCTCACTCAGTTGATTGTAGAGATAGACCGTGATTTCCATCATTTTGACTGTCAAGCACTTAATAAAGAAATTCTAAAATTAAGGAAATCACTTGATGAATCCGTTGAGAAATTTCACACATGATTTTGTAATCTTGCATACCGATTTCCTGAAGATGAAATTGACTGGGAATTTATTGATGGAATATTTAAGTATCTTCTTTACATATCTGAAAATCCACAATTCTTAGAATCATTCAAACCCCTCCTAGCATACCTCGGTGTTATAGTTGCTAAATCTAAGATGAATATGGGTGCTGTCACAAGTGTCTGTCTGTGCGAGGTGGGAGAAGGTGTGCACACATATGTTGAACTGTCACATCCTCCTACCTCACCTTCTCTTGGTATTTGCATAGATTTGGCTTCCAAGTTGTTGGTTGTCATGTGGACTTGTGGCCTCAACCTCTGTGCCTCTGTTCTGTTGATCCTCCGGATTGTACTATGTTGTGTTCTTCTGTTATAGACTCGACACTTATTGTGAACGAGGATCAATTTTTCGATGGAGTTGGTGTTGTGCAACCAACCTATGCTATCATTCATGATGAGTGTGTTTGGGATTCTGAAGAAGAATTCATGATGAAGGATGACTCCCTTACATCCGTTGCTCATCCGCCCTATCGTGAAATCCCTTATGATTCTGCCACTTTTGATTTCCCCTATGAAAACCCATGTCTGGATGTTTCTACTTTTGATCATTCATAGGACACACTAAATGTCAACCTGTCATTACATTACGGAGAAGACACATCTTCCTCTAAAAATCCATCCCATATGTCATCTATCATTTTTGAAAACACAGAGGGTGAACTTCCTTATTTATCATCAACCCCTCTGCATGATTCATCAAATCACGAGGACACCGACGAACATCCCGAATTTTCTAATCGTGATCTACGTACTTCTTAATTTGATGACGATGTTGAATCACTCACTGTTAATCTTCCTAAGCCATTACTCTCCAATGATCTATCTATTGATGAAGTGGAAGCCCCTTAGGATGACAACATTGGTTCACTCACTGTTAATATTCTTAATTTTCTTGCTTGCTTTCTTTTCTTACTTATTTTTCATTCTCTTTTTTTTCTTCCTTTTATTACTTTTCCCTGTAGGTTAGCCTCTTGTGAAACCATGTTCGGATCTCGAGACAAGCTGGGAAAATCTAAGAGGACTTGTACAACTACAAACACTTGGTTATTTGTTTTCCACTCTCTTTATGAAGAGCTTATTTTCTTTAGTCGATGATGCCTTGATGGAAAATACGTTCTATTCAGAATGAGTCTTGGTGGTGAAAACACAGCGCTTTCACTGTTAACTAGTGCCACCTACTCTAATTGGTTCTTTTTGGTTAACCCTAATCAGCTCAGTCAAGCAGAGTAAGGTGAGGGGGAAAACCTTAACGAGTATGTTAGAGGTATATATAACATACTTATCTAAAGGAAAAACCTCTTCTTCTCTCAATAAGTCGGGATCCCTCTTTCACCTATGAAATAAATAAGTGCCTACGCATAGTTCTTTAAAAAAATAAAGAATTAAAAAATTAAAAAATGAAAAATGAATAAGACGAAAGAAGAGAAAGGCTTCCTGCATAGAGAGTTGATGCAAGTAACTCCACTGGGGTACTGACAAGGCCTGTTGGTAGTGGACCAACACCAGAGATGAAACTTAAACTCTAACAATTATATTACGTGTGCATCAATATACCCTCATCCCCAATCGAAACAACTAAGTTGACTTGGCTTGGAATGTGTGTTGACCGATCAAGGGAATGGTAGGGACTACATCTTTCACACAAGCTAGTGTGGAAGCCAGCATTATCAAGGAATCTAACAATACTTCTGGAAGGGTTAGACTTGATTTTCACGAAACAAGGTCCATAAAGAGAGTTGGAGTTCTACTAGCGTGGCGCCAATGTTGTAGCAACTACAACCACCCTCCAAAATTTTGGCTTGCATGAAAATTTCAGATCCTACCTTGGATCTTGCGATCGATCAACCTTGGTCACTTTTTGGCAAGATGATGATTTCAAGCTCCCCTCCTTGATCTTAAGAGTTGTCAATGTTCTAATATTTATGCAACATGTGTCATTTTTGGGCACAGGGTTTTTTGTTTTCATGAAAAGGGGCAGGCACCCCCTGCCTATCTATTAAGACCTATAATACTGGTGATTCCCCCATTACTATTGTCATTGTATCCCTTATTGTCATTATTGTGCCCCTATTGTCCCCATATTGTTATTAGTATGCCCCATAGAAACCCACTATTGTTATTTTTGTGCCCTTATGTTATTACTGTTATGTCGGCTTGATTATATTGTGACCCCTTAGACTCCTATATATAGAAGGGAGGTTTAGTCATATTTATCATCCCAGAATTGTTCATTTGTGTAATGTAAAGGAGGTTTCAACCTCGAAGAGGCTGAATTCTAAAGTGTTGATCTATCTTTTCTATCTGTTTGTGAGTTGGTTTCCTAACATTTGGTATCAGAGCTTTGGATTGTAGGGCTGTGCCAAACAGGTCATCGCGATATTGTCGCTATAACTCCTTTTCTGCAATGTTTCAGAAGCTACACAAAAAAATTCATTTGAGCTGAAATCATTCTGAACTTCAGGTCCAAAATTCAGAGCTTTTTTCACTATATTTGCGAAGATGTGATATGAGGAATTTAGGGTTTTTTCAGACTCCCGAATTACATTCCAAACAGGTGACCTGGGGACAATCGTCATAAATTTTGTTTTGAGCATCAGATTGAAATTTCATAATATTTTTCAGAAATAGTAAATCCTGTAGTTTTTTGTGTATTAGTTTTAGGTACTAAGGTCAAAACAGTGGCACGTGGCAAGTCGTACAAGTTCTCTCTACTGAACTAGTCTATAATCAAGCCAGCATGGGAGATTTGGCATAACTTTTCCTTGGAGAATCCAATCATGATCAGAATTGTGGGGTTAAAAAGAGGACTTGAAGGGCTACCGCAAGATGATATTTCAAATATTTGTGATCCACATTTACAAAGATACAATAGATTCAATATCGAGTTCTTACAAAGTGAAAAAAAGGTGTGAACGCTTTTTTTAAATTTTGCATAAGATTGGTTTAAAAAACTAGTTTGAAGGAATTCATACGGAATAGTGAAGAATTATTAGCATTAATTAATTCCCTCAAGAAAAAAAATGGAAACACCTAATAATAAACCTGAAAGCTCTAGCATGACTCGTGAAGAAGAGGAAGAAATGCAACATGATATATCATAATTACAAGACCAAGTACAACACATTTCACTCTCACTAAAGGTAAATGAAACCAAGATGAATGGTGCGGAAGCTAACATGAATGGCATGCAAGTTAAGATGGATGGAGAAGAAGCTAAGATGAATGAAATGGATGATAAGATGAATGGCATGGATGATAAGATGGAAGAATTGAAGATAAATTTGAATAAGTTGCTACAAGAAATGGTCACTAATGGTGAAAGGGCAGTATAGGAAACTCATGGTGAGAATAAAAGAAATGTTAATCATGATTTAATAGACTCTAATGTTGTATTTAAGACCCACCATGTTCCAAAAATCGATATGAGGAATTCTGATGGCAAGGATCCCGAAACATGGATACTATAGATGGAACAATTTTTCGATCTCCATAATGTGAAAAACACAAAAAGGTACGTATTGCAACTTTATATTTGGAACCAAACCAGTTTGTATGGTGTCAATGGATTTGCTCTTTTAAACAAATTATCATTTGGGCAATTTTTACATAAGAAATGATAGCACATTATGAGGATACAAAGAAGCAACACCTTTTTTAGCCAATTGATAAATCTCAAACAAAAGGGTTCAATGAGGGAGAACATTGAGGACTTCCAAAAATTGAACATAAGGGTAAAATATATTCCAGAGGAGAATAGATTTGATGTGTTCATAGGGATTTTAAAGAATAATATCCAACATGAGGTTCTCCTTTGGGAACCTGATTCATTGGAGAAGGCATTCAGGTTAGCAAGAAAAATGGAAAGCAAAATTATGGTAACCAGGAAGCCTACCACTCACAACTATAAAGATGGAAGTGTTTTTGTCCCTAGCCTTCTACAACCTACAAGGTTGACACCACAACAATTGGAAGAAAAAAGAGCAAAAGGGATTTGTTACAGTTGTGATAGCAAATACACTAAAGTTCATAAGTGTGCCGAGAAGAAATTATTCTACATAGATTGTGATGAGGAGGAAGAAAAGGAACACGAAATGTCGAAAGAAGAGGATATACTCCAGGAACAAACCCTAGATAAAGAAGAAATGAATCCGACCATATCTTGTAATGCATTGGATAGAATTACCACTGCTCAAACTATCAAGATAGAAGGACATATCAAGAAGAAAAAGGTAATATTGTTGATTGATTCAGGAAGTACCCATAATTTTATTCATTGTAAGATAACAAAGCAATTGAATTGCTTCCTATATCTAGCACTATAGTGTCAAGTGATGGTTGCAAGTGGAGGAACCATAAATTTCTCTTGAAAGTGCCATAATATCAAGCTATCCATGGGAGAATATGTATTGAATAGCCCAATGCTTTCCATTCCAATGGGTGGTGCTGATGTTATACTAGGAGTCCAATGGCTACAATCCTTGGGTATAATAGCTTTTATTTTTCAAGAACTTTTCATGAAATTTTGTGTGGAAGGAAAGGAAGTTGAATTAAGGGGTATTGCAGGGAAACCAAGAAAGATAATTAGCTCTAATGGTATGAAAAGGATCCTAATGAAGGAACAACGAGGTTTAATTGCACAATTATGTTCGCTAGAGGTTCCCACATCGAAATCATGTATTTCTCAAGATCTTCAAAAAGTCTTGGAAAATCATTCCAAGGTATTTGAGACTCCCAAAGGTCTCCCACCTATTTGTGATCATGATCATGTTGTTCATTTGATTCCGGGAAGTGTTCCTCTAAGCATCAGGCCATACAGATATCCCTATGCCCAAAAGAGTGAAATTGAACGTATGGTTGCAAAAATACTAGAGGGTGGTATAATTAAACCTAGTCAAAGTTCTTTCTCTGCTCCAGTAATGTTGGTGCACAAGAAGGATGGATCATGGAACACGTGTCTATATTATAGGGAGCTCAACAAGCTCAATATTAAAGATAAATTTCGCATTCCTATCATTGATGAATTATTGGATGAATTGCATGGATCAATTTACTTCACCAAGTTGGATCTTCATTCAAGATATCATTAAATCAGAATGAAGACTAAAGAAATTCTGAAAAAAAGTTTAGAACTCATAAGGGTCATTATGAATTTTTGGTCATGCATTTTGGCCTTACCAATGCACCTTCTACATTTCAAGGTTTGATGAATTCCATTTTCAAACCCTTCCTTATAAAATTTGTGTTAGTATTTTTTGATGATATACTAATCTACAACAAGTCTTGGAAGGATCATGTTGAAGATGTTGATAGGGTGCTCAAACTATTGGAGGAGAAACAATTATATGCAAAAAGCTCTAAATGTTTTTTTGGAGTACAAGAGGTGGAATACCTAGGTCATATTGTATCTCATGAAGGTGTTAAGGGAGACCATAGCAAAATTAAAGCAATTAAGGAATGGAAAATCCCCACATCCATAAAGAATTTGCGAGGATTTCTCGGGTTTACAGGGTACTATTGCAAGTTTGTTAAGAATTATGGGAGAATAACAACACCTCTAACAACATTAGTGAAGAAAGATGCATTTTCATGGTCTCCCGAAGTAACAAAGGCCTTCAAACATTTTAAAGAGGAAATGTGCCAAGCACTGGTCTTAGCTACACTCGAATTCACAAAAACCTTTATTGTGGACTCTGATGCTTCACAAAATGGAATTGGTGTTGTTTTAATGCAAGACGAAAGATCCATTTCTTTTAAAAGTCATCCAATCAAAGGAAAGTATTTACACAAATCTATTTATGAGAAGGAAATGTTGGCAATACTACATGAACTTAAGAAATGGTGACGCTACCTAATGGGAAGAGATTTCAAGGTAAAAGTGGATCATGATAGTCTTAAATACTTTTTAGAACAAAGATTATCCTTTGAAGAGCAACAAAAATGGGTCACAGAGATGTTGGGTTATGACTTTAAAATCATATACAAAATAGGGAAGCAAAATGTTGTGGCAGATGCACTCTCAAGAAAGGATGAGGATGTGGAAGCATTGTTGTGTGCCAATTTTATTATCCAAATAGATTGGATAAACGAAGCAAGGAAGGAATGGAAGAATGACGAAGAAGCGTGGGAACTCAATTGAAAGTTACAACAAGATCCCAGTACATCTGATACATTTAGCTGGAAAAATTATTTGTTATGGTACAAAGATTGCTTATACCTATGTAATAATTCCCAACTCAAACAAAATATTCTTATGGAATTACACACTTCTCCCTTAGGAGGGCACTTAGGATTTTTAAAAACTTATGACAGGGTTAAGAAGGATTTTTTTTGGATGGCCTTAAATCAGATATTCAAAAGTTTGTGACAGAATGTTTGGTTTGCCAACAAAATAAATTTGAAACAATTAAGACCCCAGGTCTATTACAACCTTTATCCATTCCAAGCCAATGTTGGGAGGAGTTTTCAATGGATTTTATCATAGGTTTACCCAAGTCCGAAGGAAAGAGTGTCATCATGGTGATAGTTGACAAACTTACCAAGTACGTACACTTTTGTGCATTATCACATCCATTTAAAGCCTGTACAGTTTCTGCTTCATTTATGGAAACAATTCAAAAGCTACATGGAAACCCAAAGATTATTGTAAGTGACAGAGATCCCATTTTCACTGGAAATTTTTGGACAGAATTATTTTCTTGTCTCGGTACTCAGTTATCTCATAGCTCATCTTATCATCCTCAATCTGATGGGAAAAATGAGATAGTAAACAAATTTTTGGAAGGATATCTTCATTGCTTTGTATTTGATAAGCAGACACAATGGGTCAAATGGTTGCCTCTAGCCAAATGGTGGTATAACACTTCCTTCCATATTGCAACAAAAATGTCCCCATTGATGGGACTTTATGGATATCATCCACAATCCATCACATCATATTTAAGAGAAAATTCTGAGGTTCAAGAAGTGGAACATCACATCGAGCATCAACAACAAATTCTCCAACTCTTAAAGGATAACCTCATGTTGGTGCAGAATAGAATGAAACAAGAGGCAGATCAACATCACAGCGCAAGAAGTTTTGATATAAGTGACTAGGTATTCCTACAGATACAACCATGAAAACAAATGTCCCTCAAGAAACCTAAGAATGATAATAAATTATCACCAAAGTATTATGGTTCGTACAAGATGTTTCAAAATATTGGTCTATGGCATACAAATTGGAGCTTCCTATAGCTTCCTGACTGCACTTAGTTTTCCATCTTTTATGTTTAAAGAAGGTTATAGGTGACAAGCTCCCAATTCAAACAATATTGCCAGAACTTGAAGAGGAAGGAAAAATAATATTGGAACTAGAAGAAATCACAGAAACAAGAACTCGATAGCTACGAAATCGATCAATTTTAGAGTATCTCATCAAGTGGAACAACTTATTTGCTGATGATTCCACATGGGAGGATGAGAATTTTATACAGAAGCATCCAAAACTACTTAAGCATTGAGGACAATTCTTTTCAGAAGGAGAGGGGTATGTTAGATGCCTATAATACTAGTGATTCCCTAATTACTATTGCCATTGTATCCCTTATTGTTATTATTGTGCCCCTATTGTCCCCATATTGTTATTAGTATGCACCAGAGAAATCCACTATTGTTATTTTTGTGCCCTTATGTTATTACTGTCATGTTATCTTGATTATATTGTGACCCCTTAGACTCATATATATAGAAGGGAGGTTTAGTCATTTGTATCATCCAAGAATTGTTCATTTGTGTAATGTAAAGGAGGTTGTCCCCTCGAAGAGGTTGAATTCTAAGGCGTTGATCTATATTTTCTATCTTTTTTTGAGCTGGTTTCCTAACACTGTCATTGTAGTGTCTCTGAAAGTTGTGTAGTTCTATTAGTGAGTCCCCCTGTGAGCCAATTTGTTGCTTCTCTTGAAAATTGCATAGTTTTCTTGGATTGTCCACTAGCTGTCCAACATCCTGCTTAGCCCATAAACTGCGCAAACATGTCCTGCATGGCTGCCTCCCAATTTTGTGCAGTTTTGGCCAACAAGCTCGCACAGCCTACTCCCAACCTCCCCTGAAAATATGCATAGTTTTCACTGCTAGTGTCCTCTACTGCCTGCACTAGCTTCCCAGGAAAAATTGCACAGTTCTACCTCCCAATTGAGCTAGATCCCACAGAATTTCATTGTTGTTCCAGACTGCTCATCCTAGCCTCCCAGTGACCTATGCATAATTTTTCTTGATAGTGCCCTCAAGCCTTGCATCCCGACCTAACATGTGCTCTGTGATGTTCGAGAGCTTTGTCCTGTCTCTTGTTCACCTACATCCAGAAATGAAAGATAATGCATCATGGTAGAATAGGGGATTTTTGGATTTGATGTTGTATCATCATGAGTGATTGCATAAATAGGTACATAGATGAGACATGGCGCAATTACGAACATGATAAACAAGGAGCACATGATAGAAGAATTTCTCGCGTTTGGATGAACATGTTACGCTCCTATAATAATAGGGTATGTCCTAGAAGAAAAATCAAAGGACAAAAATTTAAAAAATGTAAATAGGGTATGTCCTAAAAGAAAAATCAAAGGACAAAAAGAATAAGAAAAGATCAAAAAATGAAAATATATGAACCCCAAATATAAAAACAGATCATGAAAGTGTGAAAGTCTAAATGCCACTAATATTTACTTTTATGCATAATAATGATTGTGTGCAACTTGTTATTCGTGCCACAATCCATGGTAATCAAATTGTTTAATCTTGATTATATCGTGTTTTAAATTTTATGTTTATAATTAGAGAATAAAATCTGACCAAACATCTTAATCTTGGTAGATCAGTAGACAAGTAGAGAAATAAAAGGAGCCGCCCTTGGATGATATAAGGTTAGAAATAGATAGTTTGTTTTATAAAATAAAAGGAAAGAAAAAGGTATGCTATCCTGAATGCACCCAAATAAGTTTAAAGAAGAATAAAATGTTAGGCTAGGTAATGGGTAAGTAGAAGAAAGGTTGCTAAAGTATAAATTTTATAGGATCAAAACACATTCATCATGCTTAGACATATGTGCAAATATGTATGATCAATTATGAAGGAAAAAGCAAAGGTTTACAAGTTAATTTAATTAACTCTCCCTGAGTCATCTTTTCCCCTATACTTACTAGTTTCCTATTCACAAGCATGTTCTAGTACTTTTAATCCTTCAAGTCAAAGAGGCTCAGAGCATTTCTCTGACTTTTGGTGGGACCAGACCCTCGACTTAATGACTTATGGACATCAAGTGTTAGAATTCCCTTCATAAAAGTCATCCCCTTTCATTTCCCCTAATAAAACTCTTTTTCCTAAGGTTAAACTCCATTAGCCTATGAAAAGTGAGAAATACCATGTTAAATCCCATTTCATTCAAAAACCCACAAAATATTTTATCCTAAGTTAAGTGTATGTAAAGGAAATGTACAAATATTACATTACAATTAATACTATTTTCATCTCTGCTCATTTCATTTCATATTAATCTCTAATTTAATTATATAGGTCCCATAATCCCTTGTTTCTCCTATATAAATAAATCCCTATGTATTATCCCCATGCATAGTTTAACTATAAACTATAGTTTTATTCTATTCCCTCCGATGAAACCCACTTAAACTATTAATTCTTTGCAAAGTTAAGTTAAACCTTCATTAAAACCCATCCGATCCCATAACCCCATGATTAACCCTGCAATAATCACAATCTGCCATAATTAAAGCCCTTGCCCCCCTTAAACCTCCTTCCATTTCCTCCACGCTAGTTTGCCACTTGACTACCATCCGATCATCTGCACCAAAATCAAATAGTGCACAGCCATATCGGGCTAACCCGATGCCCGGAATTTACGCGAAGTTAAGTTAAACCTTCATTAAAACCCATATGATCCCCTAACCCCATGATTAAACCCCGCCCAACCAATTAAACCCGTGATTAAATTTTAATTAATCATAAACCGCCAAAGATTAAAGTCCTGGGTCCCCCCGAAGCCCATGCTCTTATCATTTGTACACCTCCCTCGTTCGATTGTTGTCCGATCACCATTCCCTTCATCCAATGGTCCACAGCCGTATTGGTCATGCCCGATGGCTGATCGTTACCCGGTTGATAAAGCGGGTTTCCCCTGAACCCCAAACGTTACGTGTCAGGTACAGAGGTAGATTGGGTGACCCCTCCTCAATACTACCTTCGCCAAAAAAGTGGTGCGATGGCCTGGGGAACTACCTCCCCGCTGAACCCAAGAAACTAATCACTATTCATAACATAAAAATTCCGCACCAATTTACCCATTACCCGTTAAAACCCCGAAAATCCTCATTTTCATGCATTTTACTTAGTTACACAATAAAACCTATCAAACCCTTCTGGCACCACCTTGAGCCTCTGAGACATGATTTCACCATGGATTCCCTCCCGAACACCTTCCAAACTCTGTCCACAGTTCTTCCCAGTTTCAGTACGGCCTCTGGTCACCTCCTCACAGACCTGTGTTTTATTAACAAATTGTTGTATTTTGCAGGTAATTAGCAGAAGACCAGATCTTGGATAAACAGTTTTGATACTAGTCAAAAAACTTTTTTACTCCAAGACTCAAAAGGAAATCTGTTTAAAAACCTTCATTCAGAAGAAGAAAACAGTTATACACAGAACAAAGAAAGAACTTGTTCACACAGAGACATTGACTGTTAAAACAAAGGAACCAAATAGAGCATACAGTCAAAAGAAAAATAGATCAAACATATAGAAATTTGATCAATATCCATTACCATATGCTCATACATATGAAAGACTAAATAACTTACTGTTAAAATACACAGTAAAAAGTTAAAATGTACAACAAATGTAAAAACACAGTAAAGGATATTGACAGGTTGGCAGGGTCAAAGAGTATCAATGTCCAAGAGTATCAGATGTAAGTCTGAAGTAAATGAAGCATCCAACGTGAAAGATCAAACACCAAAGAGCATTAAGGGCTAAAACCAAATCATAAAGGCCAACAATACCACAATAAATGGGACAACATGAAAGAAATTCAATAGCTGTCTCTTTCTTCTTGCAAATAGATATTTTTATTTCCTAGATTAAATCTCAAGTCAGTTTGAGATATTTTGTAATACGTTTTGTATAAATACTTCACAATTCGAAGTATGTAGGGTTGATTCTTAGAAATTTCTATAAATGTTTTTGATCAAAAAGACTTCAAAGTTGTTGTATCATTGGTTGAGCCAGCAAGCTGAATTTATGAATAAAGATTAGATATTTGAAAGGATTCATGTGTTGAGCGAAGTGAAGACAAGTATTTTCTCATGTTGTTGTTATCTTTCTTAAAGTCCCGCAATTTTTAATTTATTTCTGAATCTAAATGCTATAACTAGAACAATATCTCAGAATTTGTTTAATTACACTCAGTTTTAAGAGTTATGCTTATAAATTTTTTTAACTAATATCTAAGTTAAGGAATTCTTAATTGCTCCTTAGTTTAGGTTGTTTGTTGCTAATCCAGATCAAAGTATTCTTAATTTCCCTTTTCTTTTGATTACCCTATATTCCTTATTTATATCTTGGTTTGATAATTCTTAATTGCTCTCTCACCATGATTAAAACTGTTTCACCCCCCTGTCCCAAAGACTTGCACTTTACTCTACTAGCTTACTCTTTGAACATTCCCTTTAGTGATTTGATCTAGTTCTGCTGCCCTTCTATTGAATCCATAGCCCAATGGTCTGACAACATCATTCTATCCATGTATTTTAAGAATCCAACCACTCAATTTCAAATACAAATGAAAAACCTCAAGAACAATCATCACTAGCCTAAAATTCAAACAAAAAAAATTAAATCATACAGAGAGAGCCATCTCTGAGTATACGTTGGCTAGAGCCTATGATCCAAAAGTGGTTTTTGGTTACCTAGGTGATTTCTTTCTTTAACCTTTAGAAATTACTGAGTGATAACATAGTGGCAACCTTACTGGGGAAGACTAACATTTTCTTCAGAAATATTTTATAGGTTCAGATTTGATCTATGATGGTGGACAGTAATCAGACACACAAAGGTTAAAATCAACCACCTAGTGACTCCAAATCAATTTCACAATCAAGAATCCACTGGAGGAATGAACCTGAAAGAAAAATATGGGAAGATCAAGTTTCTAACTTGGTTTGTTATCCAAGACATCATGTTTTTTCTCATCAAGAAGGTTTTTCAATGTATATTGTATTTTAGAGAATATCTTAGATTAGTTTTTAATTATTTTCCTTTGAAAATCGTACATATAAAATCTCCTTAAACATTTTAGAAGCATTCTTCTGAATCTTATGATTATCATTTTCCAATCATGAAATCTCAAATAATCAAGAATGATCTTACAATCCCTATACATATTCCTATACCTTGGAAAGTTCTTGATAGGTATAAGCCACTCATATTACCTCCTACACTCCGTGCTTTCCCCGACAATTATTACAAGTATCTCCCTAGGTTTGATGGAGAAGATGGTAAAATCACAACCCAAAAACATATTCAAGGTTTTGAGAATTATCTAGACTTATTTTAGATTGATGAAGGTGATGTTAGAATCAGACTTTTTGTTCTCTCTTTGCAAAGTAGAGTAAAAAGTTGGTTCAAGAATTTACCTATTGCAAGCATCTCAAATTTCCAACAGTTTGTCAAATTTTTCCTTGATAGATGGACAATCAAGGTTAATCCTTTTGTGATCATAGAATAATATAATCCGTTGAAAAGATAGCCAATTAAAACATACAACAATTTTCTGACAGATTTAATCAAGTCTATTATTCAATGCCATCAAATATAAGACCTCATCCTAATTCAACTCTCTTGCATTATCCAAAAGCATTTGATCCAGAGATATAATTTCAGTTAAGAGAAAGAAACCCCTCAACGGTGGAATAGACGTAGAAAATTGCAGTAGATGTAGAAGTTAATCTACAAATTAGAAGAGAAAAGTTGAAAGTAGGAGCGGAGAAGAACAACATTGCAGAGGTAAAACTCGACATTTTGGTAAGAAAAATAGAGGAAAGGATACAGAAGATCACCATGAAAGATAATTTTTTTGTTCAAAATCACCATGACACATTTATTTCACAAAAAAAAAGAGGTTGGTAGCCATGAACAGGTTCCTGCTAATTCCAGCTACCATAGATCAAAAGATAGATTTATAGAGCAATATGTGGAGAAGAAATCTGCTAATCTAATGTGTATGTTTGATGACATTACTTCTTTTAATTATTTTCCTAAATATGATCAGTATGATGATAATTATGTTCTTCAAATCCAAACTAACTTTATAGAGCAATCATAAACTAGTTTTGGAAATAAAGGAATTCAGTTTCAACAACTTGAAAATAGTGATCATCTTATCCATATTAGCTATGAAAGTGAGGAAGAAAGTATAGAAAATTTGGAAATAAGTGAAGCTTATTTGCCTCTTTGTTTTGCTTCATTTCAATTCATTAGAGAAAACTTTAAAGAAATTAAAAATCAACAGCCTTTAGGTATTAATATTGACAACAAAGAAGACAATGAAAATCTTAATCAGGATTATTCAGTTCACAAGTGCAATTGTCAAATTCTATTGAGATGTCTGATCAGATGACACAAAAAAGTTCTATACCACTATGTTTTGAATCATTTCATTTTTTAAAGGAAATTTGGTATAAAATCTCTAAAGAAAAGGATGAGCATCTTGTAGAAATCTATGAAGTTCCATTCAAACCTATATGCAATAAGTTGCAACAATCTTTCCAAGTTTTTTAAGATCCAATAGCTCATATGTTGGATAATGAATGAAATCAGATTTTTTCTCCATTAAATCACTATGAGAGTCAAGATGAAGATGAAAAATGTTTCACCAGATAGTCATTTCAATCAGTAGAAATATCATCACAAAGCTTATCTGAAAATCTGCAGGGTGTTAAAGATAAAAATGACATTTCAGTTTCATGGCATGGAGGCCATCCGGAACAATTGTACAGTTTCTTAAATCAGTTGAAAAATACTATATATATTTTGGAAGATACTTTTATACAATTTTTAGATTCCAAAAAGGAAATCAAGTGTTTCCTTATCTTCTCATTGGTTGACAAGATTATATTGGGTTGTAGAACTTCAGTTTTAATCGCAAACAAGCACAAGCAGCAAAATCCACCAATGTATATGATCCTTGAATGGTTGCATTGGCTGTTTCATTTTACCTAACCAACAGTTGGAGAACTGATTAGAGTAAGTAGGTAGGATTTCAGTTTGATTAAATACAATTTTTTAGCAATAATTTTATTTCAGATTAGATTTCATTACAACATGTGTCAGATTTTAGTTTGTAGAAAAGGGTGTGTTTTTAGTTCAAGAGTTTCAATCATAGAGATTATACAGCAAAGCTTATACATGTTTGGGATTGGCCCAATGGATCAGGCTACTAGTCAACAGTGTTCTTGACATCTCACAAGGAGATGCCATCCCCTTGTGAAGCCACTATTAGGGTCCTATAATAATACGAGTCATAATTTTGATTGACTAAGGTTAAGCCTTGTAATATTGTACATGCCTTTGCTTTCTGCAAATGTTTTCCATATTAAAAAATTAAAAAAATGTAAAGAGTGTATGTCCTAAAAGAAAAAATAAAGGATAAAAAGAATAAGAAAAGACCAAAAAATGAAAATATATGAACCCCAATTACAAAAAATAGATCATGAAAGTGTGCAAGTCTAAATGTCATTATTATTTACTTTTATGCATAATAATGATTGTGTGCAACTTGTTATTCCTTCCACAATCCATGGTAATCAAACTTTTTATTCTTGATTATATCATGCTTTAAATTTTATGTTTATAGTTAGAGAATAAAATCTGACCAAACAGCTCAATCTTGGCAGATCAGTAGATAGGTAGAGAAATAAAAGGAACTCATCGGTTTAATCTGAGCCCTTGGATAATATAAGTGTTACAAGGAAAAGTGTCTATGCAGAACTGCTAATCCCACTAAGGCGGGTAGCTACCTTAGAAACAAACAAAGTAAAACTACTTTCGTTTTCCTTTATGAAAGATAGATGAGAGAAGAATAAAGGAGACCAACCTCTGTCTTGTGCTTGGTTCCTTGTTCGATTCCTCTCTCTTTTGATAGTCCTTTGCTACTTTCTTTCTTGTATACCTAGCTTCACAGAGTACCTATAGAATCAAAGCAGCATAACACTATACAAGAACATGGATCTATTATCATAAACAATCTAGGATCAGATGTAAATTGACCATACAGATGCACAAAACATAAACTACACAAGAGTATGGAGGAAAACTTGAATAGCTTTACTGATAATCAAGAAAGAGCCAAGAAAGTTACAACCAGTTGTTCTGACCCAACATCATCCTATCAGCAAGTAAGCCCTTATTCACCTCATGCAAAGCTTAGATCACCCAACACTATGATGTTGCCTCAAGAAACCAACAACAATTCCTTACAAGATGCAAAATTCCAGCCTCTGGACCTCTGGGATGAGGGATCCATATATAGATGCCTGCAAGGAAGATGAGTCAGCTTGTGATTTGATTAGTGTCTTCCCTCTGATAGTTCTTGCTTCCACTTGGAGATTGATGATCTCTTACTCATACCTGGTCAAATTCAGAGAGGCAAGTGTCACAGGAGAAGTTTCTGGAAGATTCCATGCTTCTCCACCTCACAGATTGACACTGCCATTTTTCCTTTCTCGCCCATCGCACCCCATGGAAGTTATTTTTGAAATGTAACACACCCACTGTGTGTATTTAGGTGAGATGCAACGAACTTTGCCTATGGAGCAGGTGAAATGATCCAGTTCTGAGTAGTTTTTCGTGGAGAACATCTGGGAGAAGCTGTAATCAGTTGAGCTTGTTCCTTTAGGGGTTGGAACAACACTTTTAGGGACTTAGGAGCCCTTGGTTTATGGACATTTTATGCTTGGGGTTGCAGTGCCCAAAAATGTCTATAATAGTTGCCCCCTAAAGCATGAGGTCGTTAATCTTTTTTGATGTCGGGTGAAATGCTTTATCATGAGGATCCAAAGTTCTTTCAAGCTGGAAGGAGACCTGTAATAAGATACAATGCAATACATTATCTTCATAATATTTTCATGATCTAGCCGAGGTAGGCATTCCCATGCTTAGCTTTATAAATTCATTTTCATGTACATAGGACAGACAATCGTCTGAGTGTAGACTGATGATTCTGGAGGAGCCATCATCCCATAGATTGGATGAATATCTATGCAACAATGATGTACATTTGATGTCTTTATTTTCCTGAATATATATCGCAGCCCGGATGGATGAAACTAGATCCAGGGTCTTCAATCTCGTTTGATCTTCACTCAAAGTACAATTCGATCCATGTGAGGGATGTTCTGGAGTCGAACATGCAAAGACATCGCCTGATTACCAGCCAACGAAATAAGTTGTTAACAAGCGCGAGAGGAATCACCGATAATGATAATTATCCTCAAGGTACTACAGTAAAATTCATGTGGTGTGAATAAGGGACTTAGCATCGAACACCACGCAAAATCTTTTGGTCGAAGGCCATTGGTGTAAACCTGTCTCCGGAAGTGAGAAACTTGCCATTGAGGCACGCAAGCTTCAAAGTATTGAAATGGGTGTTCCTATATCGACTTCTTGGACAATGAGCTGATGTCGACAAGAAGAGATCTGTCATAGGAGGGCCTTAATGAATCCCACATCAATGACACGGAATGGAGCAAATGATTTTAATGAAGGTGAAAACGATCTGGTGATATAAGGTTTAGGGTGGCGGTCATGAAAGAATGGAGTGTAAATGTATTGCAGTGGGTGAGACACAGGTGAATTCTCTGAGTGACTTCTCTTGAACATACCGACGACACTGACATGATGGATTTGTAGCATTAACCCCAAATGTGGATGGTGTGATGTGACCATGGTGATGTGATTGGTGAATGAAACACCAACCCAAATTGGATGCGGAGTGAAAGTGTCATGTTCAAGAGCAACTTGCTACCAACAAAGTTTCTTCAAGTTTTCTTCCCAATTTTTCCCCAGTCATTGCTGACCAGTACCTATTTATTTTTGTCAAGCTTGAGGAGGATAACATATGCTTGTTCTATAATTTTCCCTTTGAGCAAACCCATCGCTATGTTTTAACGAGCCTAGCGATAGTGAAACTCGTTCTTGTCTGCTATGGACAAGTTTGTCACTATTAGGTTTTAACGAGTTTAACGACAAAGATAACTCAGTCCTTTTCAATTTTAGAGAGTCTGAAAAGGGACGTAAAGGAAACTCCAAAAATCCTTTTTCGTCATCTAATCCCTTAGGTTTGAAAAAGTATAAAACAATACAAAAGGGATGAATTTTCGATACATTTAATGAGAAGAAAAAAACAAGCGCTCGATATTTTTGTGTAATAATCCCTCAGGTCCAAAAAGATTAAAATCTAAAGGAGGGATAGCACTTTCGGTCCCTTTAACGAGCTGGAGAGGCCAATGGCTCGACAATCTTTTCATATTTTACGAGTCAGTTGAAAAGAGCTTAAAGGAGACTCATCTTTGAGGAACGAGTGATAAATTTGGGTAGCAACTGATTCCAGGTAAGGTTTGGAATTTCCTAATCATGACGGTGTTACAAGGATGGCTAACAGGATCACTCTTCGTAGCTGTTCCTCAAAAGGGGTAAACAATCAAATGGAGGTGAATGATCGGCCAATACAAAGTGGAGGCAATGATGAGAACATGACCAAGGTTTTAAAGGCTGAAGTACTACATTCACGACGGTTATTTACCGGAAATTGGTTCATTTTTTAATGAGCTTAAACGCTGGGGGAAACATTTTCTCATTGCTTATGTTTATTTTTTAACGAGAATGAAGTCCGCATTAAAACTGCTTGATTAATCTAGTCGTATAATAAGAATGTCTCATATATAAAAATGACATTATTTCAAAGCTTTTCCCCACATCCTTTCTTTATGCAAGTTAGGAAACAACCAATCCTACGAGTTTAAAGGGTTAGAGGACCTACAAATTTAAAAAAATAAATGGTAGCTCTTCGCTTGAATTCCAAAAGGTTTGCATGCCCCCAGGTATAGAGACATAGAATTTCAAGGTTACCCCGCAATTTCGCAGACAAAACATTTGTTTTGCCAAAATTCCTACCTCTTATAGGTTACCAAAGATTGTTCTATTTGTACCACAAACAAAACACTTCTTCGGCGATGTCTACCGAAATAGACAAAGGTGAATGGCGCAGACGCCTCCACTCACATAAATTTGACGAGGGAATCTTATTCCAGTCTAACCCCGTTTTCCAATTGCGGACGGGAGTGTCAGACTAGTCATATATCCTTCACAGAAACCTATGCTATACCTGAAGTTTTCCTGCCAAAGCAGACCAGGGTGCATGCCCCCTGGGTTTCAGTCATGTCCCCCGAATCACTTGCGCTCATCAGGTGGACGGACTGGGGATTGATGAGACATTTCTTGTGTGAAAAGTCTATTCAAGGATGGTATATGACTATTTGCCATGTGTGAACCGGGAAATGAAAGTTGGTCTACGAGCTTGACCACTCTTCCTTCGTACGGAAAATACATTACTCTAAAGAGTGATGAGACAATGGCTCCCATGCAATAAATATAGTCTCGTCCAAGGAGTATATTATAATCTAGGGTTCCTTGGACTACCATTATGTTCATTTGAATGGTTTTCCGTCTGAATGTTATGGGCACATCAGGAATGATCCCTAACGGTCGACTGGTTCCTTTGTCAAAGCCTGTTAGATTTCTCATCTCAGGCAAAAGTGATGGCGAACCAAGTGCTTTCCAAGCAGTCGAGGAAAGGATACTTACAGAAACCCCTTCATCTATGATGGTACCGGTCATAACCATTCTATATACTTGAGCAATGATTTGGAATGGTACACTAGCTGGTAAACGGGGTCTGCCTAGTAGATTCTAATCGAAGGAAACAACTAGGTTGCTTGGAGGTGGGAACGAATAGACGGCCAGGTACGAATCTGAAGAACTTCCTTCCTGCAGTAAAGGAATGGGTAAATTGCCCCCATGTTCATCGGAGTCTGTGTTTACAAAAAGAATTTGGATGGTGTCATCCTTGTTCTCTTCGGTGACTGTATCATCTGAAGATGGAACCTCTGAAGGCAAGACCGGGTCAACTGCTGCCTCGACCTTTTGAATTTCGTCTGGTATGGGTTTAGATGGTTTATCTTCAATGATATACACTTCGGCCAACCACCTGGGCGGGTCAGCCGGATTTTCAACTAGTGACGGACTCGGCAAGAGTTTCTTATATCCATGAGGAAGTCGTAACGGTGAAACTGGATGATCATCCAAAACTCTTTTAGCCTCGTCTAAGAAGGGACAATGGTGGATGGCATGATCACCTTCACACAGTTTACAAGGAAATTTTCACTTTCCTTTTTGTCCAGGGGCTTCACTTTCACTAGTCGACAGTGTGTTTTCAACATGATCATCAGAGGTTGACAACACCAGGTTGTGCAAACGAGGAGACCAGTCCCTTAAGATCTGTGGGATGCAAGGACAATCTCTATGATAGTGGTCTCCTTTGCAAATGACACATGGCGATTTAGGCCTGGTCAGTGCAGTGTGTGGATTTTCGCTAGACGACGCTTGGTTACCCCTTTTTGCCTTTGGCTCCTTCTTCTTCTTCTCTTTCTTCTTCTTTTCCTTCTTCTTCTTAGGTACTAGATTTTTGGCTTTACCAGCCCCATCAAGCGAAGAGGAAGGAGGAGAGGAAGAATTGGATGAAGTAGAGGGTTGGGGGGTAACTCTGGAATTGTTTAGTTGCTGACCCGACTGTTCAGGAATTGCGGTGTTTTGAATGATAGAGGTTGAGAAAAGCCATATGGGCAAGCCGATTGTCAATCCTAGAAGCGACAATGTGGCCATATGGGGTGCACCAACATCTCCCCAAGAGGAGAAGGGACTAGGATTTCCTTCAAGGGGAACTCCTTGGTTGGTGGAATCCATTTTCTCAACCTAAGACCAACGTAGGAAAGGTGATGATTATTCCGTTTAAAATAAATTTTAGACTCTTTGACACAACTTGTTTTTTCAATTTTTATGAGTCGAGAAAAAAACAAAAGATGACTCTAGTCGCCTTCGATTTTTAATGAGCCTGAAGTGACAAGTGCTTAGATGGACCTTTTCCGTTAAGGAGTCTAAAAAGGAACGAAAGGGATGGCTCTGGAAATCTACACAGAGGGATTACCAAACCAATCTCAAAAGTGCGAAATACTTTTTACGATACGGCAGTCAATCTTCTCGAATGCTGTGTTCAGTCCATTGCGATCGATAGGGTGGCAGACACGGCTTCCTATGGATAAAGGATTAAGCCTATTATGGTCTCCCAAAATATACTTGACGGTACGTGGGAGCACAAGTCTGTACTGGCACTTATCATCTCAAAGTGGAGGAATCACCCAACCAACAGTGAGAACAACAGTTACCAGGCTTTACAACGCCGGAATACGTCTCTAGCCTAGACTTCTAGATGTTGTGCATTAGGTTCCAAAGCATTGTTAGATTCATTAAATTTATTTTATAGTTGATCATGTTTAATAAATTTTCCTTTAAGGTTCACCACATGATGTAGATGTACAATTCCTAAAATGCAATTTAATATGATAAACAATCGTTTTATCTTCTTTGTGCAATGAAAATCCTAGCTACTAAGGAAAGAGAGACAGTATTCTTTTAGCAAAGAGCATAGAGCACACACTATATGCACTGTCCTAAATCAAACCAATCAAACAGTCTAAATGCAAATGCACATGCATGTATTTGTTTTTAGCCTTCTTAATATGTGAATGATAAAAAGAAAGCTAATTCACAAATCTAAATTATTTTTGAAAGCTTCAATTACTAACAAGTTTATTTTCAAAATCAAAATGAAGACAATGACAACACTTTGCGATTTGGAAATGAAAAATTGCTTTCGACACTAGAAAAAACTACTAATCTAGATCAAATACAATAGTAACAGGGTAATTGAATATCAAGAGCAATCAGACTCTCTTCTATGACTGAAAACGACACTTGCGACACTTTCAAATCAAGAAATGACAGTACAGTTACGTTACTTCTTTGTAAAGGAGAACTAAAAATGACTCAACAAATACATAAAAACATTTACAGTTCCTTGCACAATGGAGGCAGAATAACAACAAGGAAAGGTGTACTGACTATAGGCAGCAAAACTCCTGAATAGATCTGAAAAGAGTGAACATAGAAACCAAAATTTAGGAACAATGCCTAGTCTGATCAGCACACCTGTAACACAATGAATTTGAAATGCAGTGTACCTACTACACTCGGGAAGTGCGTTGAATTTGAGATTCATAGAACAGACAGTGCGCTGAGCCAGGGACGATAATTTGATTGGGTTTCGGGTCACAGTTTGCAGTTCAGTTCAGGGATTTTGGCCGAGCAAGTGGTAATCATTAAATCAATCATAGGGGTGGATCCAAGGAGGTTACTAGAGCCACCACAAGGGAAATTAGAGAGTTTGTAAATCAGTTGTTTAATTCATAAACAAAACCCAGAGATTGACTGAAGCGGCATTTATCTACTTTTCATTTGCATAGAAAATGCAGTTCGAAGGCTACCTGGCTCAACTTCAGGCTCCGTCTATAAGTTTATAAAGTAAAAAAATGTAGATAAACAAACAACCTAGTCGCTCCCCAGTGGAGTTGGCATTTTGTTACAGGGAAAAGTGTCTATGCAGAACTGCTAATCCCACTAAGGCGGGTAGCTACCTTAGAAACAAACAAAGTAAAACTAATTTCCTTTTCCTTTATGAAAGATAGATGAGAGAAGAATAAAGGAGACCAACCTCTGTCTTGTGCTTGGTTCCTTGTTCGATTCCTCTCTCTTCTGATAGTCCTTTTCTACTTGCTTTCTTGTATACCCAGCTTCACAGAGTACCTGTAGAATCAAAGCAACATAACACTATACGAGAACATGGATCTATTATCATAGACAATCTAGGATCAGATGTAAATTGACCATACAAATGCACAAAACATAAATTACACAAGAGTATGGAGGAAAACTTGCATAGCTTTATTGATAATCAAGAAAGAGCCAAGAGAGATACAACGAGTTGTTCTGACACAACATCATCCTCTCAGCAAGTAAGCCCTTCTTCACCTCATGCAAAGCTTAGATCACCCAACCCTATGATGTTGCCTCAAGAAACCAACATAAATTCCTTACAAGATGCAAAATTCCAGCCTCTGGATCTCTGGGATGAGGGATCCATATATAGATGCCTGTAAGGGAGATGAGTCAACTTGTGATTTGATTAGTGTCTTCCCTCTGATATTTCTTGCTTCCACTTGGAGATTGATGATCTCTTACTCATCCCTGGTCGAATTCAGAGAGGCAAGTGTCACATGGGAAGTTTCTTGAAAATTCCATGCTTCTCCACCTCACAGATTGACACTGCCATTTGTCCTTTCTCACCCATTGCACCCCATAGAATGGATTTTTGAAATGAAATGCACCCATTGTGTGTATTTAGGTGAGATGCAATGCACTTTGCCTATGGAGCAGGTAAAATGATCCATTTTTGACCAATTCTGAGTAGTTTTTCGTGGAGAACTTCTGGGAGAAGTTGTAATCAGTTGACCTTGTTCCTTTAGGGGTTGGAACAACACTTTTAGGGACTTAGGAGCCCTTGGTTTATGGACATTTTATGCTTGGGGTTGCAGTGCCCAAAAATGTCTATAACAATAAGGTTATAACTAGATAATTTGTTTTATAAAAGAAAGGGAAAGAAAATGGTATGCTAGCCTAAATACACCCTAATAAGTTTAAAGAAGAATAAAATGTTAGGGTAGGTAATGGGTAAGTAGAAGAAATGTTGTTGAAGTATAAAGTTGATTGGATCAAAACACATTCATCATGATTAGAGATATGTGCAAGTATGTATGATCAATTATGAAGGCAAAAACAAAGGTTTACAAGTTAATTTAATTAAATCCACCTGAGTCATATTTTTCCCTATACTTACTAATTTCCTATCCAAAATCATGTTCTAGTACTTTTAATCCTTCAGGTCAAAGAGGCTTAGAGCATTCTCTGACTTTTGATGGGACTAGACCCTTAACTTAATGGATTATGGACATCAAGCATTAGAATCCCCTTCATAAATTCATCCCCCTTCATTTCCCCTAATAAAACACTTTTTACTAAGGTTAAACTCCATTAGCCTATGAAAAGTGAGAAATACCATGTTAAATCCTATTTCATTAAAAAACCCAGAAAAGATTTTATTCTAAGTTAAGTGTATGTAAAGGAAATGTAGAAATATTACATTACAATTAATACTATTTTCATCTCCGCTCATTTCATTTCATATTAATTTCTAATTTAAATATATAGCTCCCATAGTCCCCTATTTATCTTATATATATAAATCCCTATGTATTATCCCCACCCATAGTTTAACTATAAACTATAGTTTTATTCTATTCCCCCTGATGAAACCCACTTAACCCATCAATTCTTCGCGAAGTTAAGTTAAACCTTCATTAAAACCCATCTGATCCCCTAACCCAATGATTAACCCTACAATAATCACAATCCGCCATAATTAAAGCCCCTGGGCCCCTAAACCTCCTTCCATTTCCTTCGTGCTAGTCTGCCACCCGACTACCGTCTGATCATTTGCACCCAAATCAAATGGCGCACAACCATATTGAACTCACCCGGCACCCGAACTTTACGCGAAGTTAAGTTAAACCTTCATTAAAATCCGTCTAATCCCCTAACCCCATGATTAAACCTCGCCTAATCAATTAAACCCATGATTAAATCTTAATTAATCACAAACCACCAAAGATTAAAGTTCTGGCCCCCCCCAAAGCCCATGCTCTTATCATTCACACACCTCCCTCACTCGACTATCATTCGATCACCATCCCCCTCATCCGATGGTCCACAGCCATATCGGCCGCCCGATGGTCAATCATTACCCCGATAAAGTGGTTTTCCCCCGAAGCCCAAATGCTACGTGTCAGGCGCGGAGGTAGATCAGGTGACCCTCCTCAATACCACCTTCACCACAAAAGCAGTGCAATGGCTTGGGAAACCACCTCCATGCTCAACCTGAGAAACCACTCACTGTTCATAATATAAAAATTGCACGCCAATTTACCCATTACTTGTTAAAACCCTGAAAACCCTCATTTTCATGCATTTTACATAGTTACACAGTAAAACCTATCAAACCCTTCCAGCGCCACCTTGAGCCTCTGAGACATGATTTCACCACGGATTCCCTTCCAAACACCTTCCAGATTCTGTCCACAGTTCTTCGTTGTTTTAGTATGGTCTCTGGTCACCTCCTCACAGACCTGTGTTTTATTAACAAATTGGTTTATTTTGCAAGTAATTAGTAGAAGACTAGACCTTGGATAAATAGTTTTGATACTAGTCACAAAACTTGTTTACTCCAAGACTCGAAAGGAAATCTTTTTAAAAACCTTCATTCAGAAGAAGAAAACAATTATACACAGAACATAAAAAGAAATCATTCACATAAAGACATTGATCATTAAAACAAAGGAACCAAACAAAGCATACAGTCGAAAGACAAACAGATCAAACATATAGAAAGTTGATCAATATCCATTACCATATGGTGATACATATAAAAAGCTAAATAATTTATTGTTGAAATACACAGTAAAAAGTTAAAATGTATAGTGAATGTAAAAACAAAGCAAAGGATATTGACAGGTTAGTAGGTTCAAAGAGTATTAGTGTCCAAGAGTATCAGATGAAAGGCTGAAGTAAATGAAGCATCCAGCGTGAAAGATCAAACCAAAAAGAGTATAAAGGGCTAAAACCAAACCATAAAGGCCAACAATACCACAATAAATGGGACAACATGAAAGAAGTTCAATAGCTGTCTCTTTCTTCTTGCAAATAGATATTTTTATTTCCTAGATTAAATATTAAGTCAGTTTGAGATATTTTGTAATAATTTTTGTATAAATACTTCACAATTCGAAGTATGTAGGGTGTATTCTTAGACATTTCTATAGATTTTTTTGATCAAGAATACTTCAAAGATGTTGTATCATTGGTTGAGCCAACAAGACAGATTGATGAATAAAGATAAGATATTTCAACGAATTCATGTGTTGAGCAAAGTGCAAACAATTATTTTCTCATGTTGTTGTTATATTTCTTAGTGTTTTCCCAATATCTTTAATGTATTTATGAATTTGAATACTATAACTGGAACAATATCTCATAATTTGTTTAATTACACTATGTTTTAACAGTTATGCTTATAAATTTTTTCAACTAATATCTAAGTTAAGGAATTCTTAATTGCTCCTTAGTTTAGGTTGTTTCTTGCTAATCTAGATCAAAAGATTCTTAATTTCCCTTTTCTTTTGATTACCATCTATTCCTAATTTATATCTCGGTTTGATAATTCTTAATTGCTCTCTCACCCTGATTAAAACCATTTCACCCCCTGTCCTAAAGACCTCCACCTTACTCTGCTAGCTTGCCCTTTGAACATTACCTTTAGTGAGTTGATCTAGTTTTGCTACCCTTCTGTTGTCTCCATATCCCAATGGTCTGAAGACATCATTCTATCCATCTGTTTTAATAATCCCACCACCCAATCTCAAATACAAATAAAAAACCTCAAGAACAATCATAACTAGCATAAAATTCAAACAAACAAAGTTAAATCATACAGAGAGAGCCCTCTCTGAGTATATGTTGGCTAGAGTCTATGCTCCAAAAGTGGTTTGTGGTTACCTTGGTGATTTCTTTCATTAACCTTGAGAAATTACTGAGTGATAACAGAACACACGAGGCATACC
This sequence comes from Pinus tabuliformis, assembly GCA_031772625.1. Lineage (NCBI taxonomy): Eukaryota > Viridiplantae > Streptophyta > Pinopsida > Pinales > Pinaceae > Pinus > Pinus tabuliformis. Next base: position 1,269,297,022 of record CM062804.1, read on the forward strand.
AAGTAGCAAGCGAAGGAGAAACATGTGGATGCATGAACTATCAAGCGAACACCAAGACCATTAAATACTCCATGAACTCTGCCATATGGAGGTGAAGCTATGGTACATCCCAGACAAACTCATCACTCAGTAGAATAACAAATTGACATGAACAACACAACCAACATGTGCATACTAGCAGTGTCATGAGTCGCCTCAGCCACATCACTACTTTCGGTCATAACTGTGTAATCAATGTAATGTAACGTGGAAGTCCAAGAGACCCATAGATGAATTCAAAACATCATGTAAGTCGAAGAGTCATGTAAGCTGAACAGTCATGAGGGAAGTCGAATAGTCACAAGGGTCAGTTTCACCCTTGGCTATATATACCCCTCATTTGTACATGCAAAACACTTTTTCACCTTCACTCCTCCCACATAACCTTGAGAGTCTATAATATTTTCTTTGAGGAGTGAGGAGTGGATCCAATGCCCTGCTATTAGTGTTAGTGATGTAATGGTGTAAGGATGTGGCTTGGACCTTTTTCTTAATTTAGAAGCCTATTAACAAGCCAACACGTTTTCACACATGTATTGTATTTCTTTGTAAAACTATTGTTTGGACGCTTGTAATGCACGTTGCGCTAAACTGTATTAAGTGTAGAAATTCTTACTGTATATCACCTAATAATGCAATGTAACTAAAGAAAAATAATTGATCTACTTCTACAAGCAAACTTGCGGAAGCTTAATCGATTTGAGCAAGATTAAATAGAACACATATAATAGATGAAGAAGAAATCAATCACACATGAAATGCAAAAGAATACTCTAGGGAAAGCCTCAACTAAAAACCCCACTATTTGTATTATCATACAAGTGGAAATATCTCAGGATTACACAAAGCTTTAGCTCACAAGCTATCCAGCTCTCAGTACAATCCCTCACTGCTGCTCATAAACAGAATAGACAAGACATATGCCTTCCTTCAGTCCTCCAAGCCTCCTATTTCTTTGCACAATTTCTCTCGGGTCCTCCACTTTCAACCTGTGTGATTCTCACCTCACAGACAACACTGACCTCTGAAATAACTGCGCAATCCTGAAGGAGATAATTCCTTCTGCATGGATGAGTTTCCTTTAGACGAAAATTCCTCCAATTGATAGTACAATGTCCCTATATTTAATATCAACTTGGTCTTTCTCTGAATTGACATGCATTGGTTTTTTATGAGAGAATATTTAGTTATCTAGAGAACACTAGTTGCATGCATGCATGCATTAACTGATTGAACTCACAATTAGTTCCACAAATTGTTGGAACTAATCTAACTAGACTTAACTCAGTTAACTGAGCTAACTAATTACAACTCAAAGTACAACTCATCTTGATCTCCTTAATTAAGGGATAACTTCCTCAATCAAAGGGATAATTTTTGCATGTCTTGACATAGACTTCATGTTTGATTTTCTCTAACTAATCAACCCAAGATGAATTAATTAATTATTTTCAAATAGCTAGTGAGACTAAATTCAAATTTTAATACTCAGTTTTGATTCAAGGACAAATCAAAATTGGAATATATCCTGAAATTCTACTTATAGCAACACTATTTTTAACATTTCTATTTTTTTCTATTTCCAGTAGAGTTGGAGTATATCCCGAAATGCTATTTGTAGAAATTCTATTTTTAGCATTTCTTGTTGCTATTTTCAACACTCCCTCTCAACAAGAAAGGCATTGAACTCGAACCCGATCTTGAACCTTTGGAATGTTCTGCATGCAACACTTCTCTCAAGTGTTGTTGCTCCAGCAACTCCAGAAACAAAAATATCCAACCTGAATCAATATGATGCATCTGTCAACAAAGTCTCTAACTGCTATTTCCTCTGTCGACTGAAAACTCTACACCTCTGTGCTCTTTAGTATCTGACTACTCTAGCCTCTGTCACTTTGATCTCTGACTACATCAATCACATTGATTCCTCCTGTTGCATCCATGTTGCTATTCATCCTATCTCCCAGCATGCATCTACACTGCACCTCCTCTCATCATGTTGCATCGTGCTGGCCACTTGTTATAGACAATTTTGTGCCTTGCAGCATCAGGCATGAATTGTCAATAATCCAAGGGATCCAAAGTCCCTAAACATGATGTTCCTACCCCTAGAGGAACAAGGTCAGCAAACCAACAGCTCTCAGATCAGTTCTCCACCTGAAAACACTCAAAAACAAGCAATCCTGAAATCAAAGCAGGTGCTCCACTAGGCTTCTGCGCTGAAACTCAACTCCTCCATGGTGTACCTGCGTTGCAAAGCAAGTGGAACAAAGGCCACCTGCGCTGAGCGAGATGGGACAAGTGGCACACTGAGTCATTGCTCTGGAATCTTCCAAAAATGACACTTGGATCAGGGATTTCGCCTTGTGATGAGTCAGAGACTCTGTTTCTCCAAGTGGAAGCAAGGTTCTCCAAGTGGACTCAAGAACTGAAGATCAACTGAAGAGAGAGAGGACACAAGGCAGCTACACATCAGTTGCAAGTTGACTCATCCTTTCTCAATTCATCTATATATTGAGCTCTCTCCTATGAGCTCAGGAGGCTGGAATTTTGTGCAAAGTAATGATATGCTGTTGGTTTCACTATAGAACTATTGGGTGATTGCTTGAAGGAGGTGAAGAGGAGAAATTCTTTCTGCTGGGAGGTGTTGCTGGATTGGGGCCTTCAATGGTTGTAACTCTCTCATAACTTTACTTCTTCATTAATAAAAGCTATTGAGGTTCTTCTATATGCACTTGTTTCAATGATGTGTTGTGATAATTGTATATTTGATTTATGCTAATCCTTGAATCAGTTATGATTGCATGCTTCTTGTAGTTTCCTTCTTTGTTATTTTGCAGGATCTGATTGTAGCTGGGCCAGCAAAAGAGCAAGGAGCTGGGAGCAAGCAAGCAAAGAGAAGATTTTGGATTCGACATTAAGCGCAAGGCAATGGTTAGTGCATTTCTTCATTCTCTCTTGCTTTCATAAAGAAGTAAACCTTAAGTAGTTTTCTTTACAGTTGTTGCTGAGGTACTATCACCCTTAGAGTGGGATAGGGTCATTCGAGTCGGATACTTTTCCCTACAACAAACTGGCGACTCCACTGGGGATCGTATCTGTTTGATTGTTTGTAGTATTTTGCTATTCATTTCCTGAACAAAAGAGTACCAAATCGAAAAGATTTTGACTATATCAAAAGCGAAGTAGAGGGCAGCTACTCTAGCTCATTTTTGAGCATGTTCATGATTTGAAGAGCTGATCTACAAGGATCCTTGTAAGCTCTTAGTGATAGATTTTCACCTTCCTTGTCATCCCTTAGTGTGTGCTTGACTGATAGCTTCTGATTTGAGCAAAAACTGTGCATTTTTGAGAAAATTGTGACCCGGAAACTAAGTAAACGCAACTTTCGTTTTCCAAAGAAGGTAGTACACAGGCTACCTGCTTTGCAACGCAGGTCCCGAAGGGGCTACCTGCGCTGAGAGCCAGACTGGCTGAGCAGCACCTGCATTGGCCCAATTTTGCCTTGTGCAGTTGGGGTTTCCTCCCTTTTTCTTGCCTGTTTTCACTATAGTTTTTGCAGCAAGTTGTCTTTCTTGTACCTATTCTGAAACCAACCTTACTTGCCATCATTCCGCCTCTGTTATATAAAGAAATTGTACTTGTTCTTTTGTATTTCTTACATCATTTACAATTTCCCATAATGAAAGTTAACCAGTCTTGCTTTGGCCTCTTAGATCTGAACCTGTGTTAGGCATTTTGCTGGTCTAAAGAGTTAGCTTGTTTGCTGTCCATAGCTGAGTAGTCTTTTTTCTTTCATCATTATGGTTTGATTTCATGTATTTCCTGTGATTAAATAAGTAAATCTTAAGGTGTCTTTTGATTTTGGACTAGCTTGTTTACTTTCGCTTGAAATCGAAATCAAAGTTATATAACAACTTTCTTTTTGTAATACATCAACATTAAGAAAGGGAAAAGAAAATACATGCATTGTGCATTTTGCATTTGACTGTTTGCATGCTGATTTAGGAAAATTTGCATTAGTGTGTGCTCTATGATCTGTGTGAAAAGATTTGCCTTTCTTCTCCCTCAGTAGTTAAGATTTTCAAAGTTGAAAGATTGAAAAGTTTGCTTCTCATCTTAGACTGCATTCAGGAATTTGTTACATACATCTCGTGGTGATCCTTAAAGGCAAACTGCTAAACAAGATCAACATTAAAATAAATTCAATTTACATAACAACGCTTTGAAACATAACGCAAACACATAGAGGTCTAGGTAGAGACGTGTTCCGACGTCGTTAAACATAGTGACTGTCGATCTCTACGAAGGTGGGTGATTCCTCCTGAGAGTCGGTGGCACTAATACGGACTTGTGCTCCCACGTACCGTCGCGTATATATTGGGAGACCCCTATAGGAACAAAGCCTTTATCCATAGGAAGCCGTGTCGGCCGCCCTACTGATCGCGATGTAGTGAACACAGCATTCACGAAGATCGACCACCCGTACCGTAAAACGTATTCTGTGGTTTCGCGAAAAGTTTGGCACACCCTCTGCCTAGAACTCCAGAGAAGTTTCTTTTGGCCTTTTTCAAACTCTATAACTGAAAAAGTCCATCCGAGCATTTGTCACTTTGGGCTCGTTAAAACATCGAAGGAGACTAGAGTCATCTTTAGCTTTTTCTCGACTCTTAAAACATGAAAAAGCAAAGTTGTGTCTAAAGCGTCGTTAATAAAATTTATTTTAATCGGAACATAATCACCTGTTATTCCCACGTTGATCTTTCAGTTGAAAAGTATGGAGCCCACCAACCAAGGAAGTCACCTTGGCGGAAGTCCCAATCCCTTCTCCTCTTGGGGAGATGTTGGTGTGCCTCATATGGCCACATTGTCACTTCCAGGATTGACAATTGGCCTACCTGTATGGCTCTTTTCAACTAATGTAGTTCAAATCACCACTAATCCTGAGCAGTCGAATCAACAGTCAGACCAGTCTAGAGCTACCCACCAGCCTTCCACTTCTTACAATTCTTCCTCTGATCCTTCATCTTCGCGAGGTAGAGCCGGCAAAAGTCAGCCTCCCATGGAGAAGAAGGAAAAGAAGAAGAAAGAAAAGAAGCAGAAGGGGCCTATGGCGAAGGCGACTGGGGGCAAGCAAAAGACATCTGACAGAAATCCACACACTGCACCGACCGGGCCTAAATCGCCATGTGTCATTTGCAAAGGGGCCCACTTCCATCGTGATTGTCCTTGTATTCCCCGGATACTAAGGGACTGGTCCCCCAGGTTGCACAATCCGGTAGCATCAACCTCTGGTAGTCATGTTGATTGCAGTCCGTCAACTAGTGAGAGTGAAGGACGAAAAGGGAGACCAAGATCACCCTGTATGTTGTGTGAAGGCGATCACGCCATCCACTGATGTCCATTCTTAGACGAGGCGAAGAGAGTTTTGGAAGATCGTCCGGTTTCACCGTTACGACTTCCTCCTGGATACCAAAAACTCGTGCTAAGTCCCTCGATAGTTGAAAATCCAGCTGGCCCGATCAAGTGGTCAGCTGAAGTGTCGGTCATTGAGAATGAACCTACTGAATCCAGACCAGACGAAAGTCTAAACGTCGAAATGGCAGTTGACCCGGTTCTTCCTTCAGAGGTTTCACCCTCAAATGACTCCGTCATTGAAGACCCATCTTCAAATGACACCCTCACTGAAGAGGATAAGGATGACACTGTCCATATTCTTTTCATCAACACAGACTCTGATGAGCATCAGGGCAATGCGCCCATTCCTTTATCGCGGGAAGGAACATCGTCAGGGTCATATCCGGCCGTGTATTCGGTCCCACCACCAAGCAACCTAGTTGTATCCTTTGATTGGAATCAACTAGGCAGACCCCGGTTACCAGCCAGTATCCCATTCAGAATCATTGTCCAAATCTACAGAATGGTGATGGCTGGAACTATCATTGATGAAGGGGCATCTGTGAGTATCCTTTCCTCTATTGCTTGGAAAGCACTGGGTTCCCCGGTGCTTTTACCTGAGATGAGAAATCTATCGGGTTTTGATAAAGGAACCAGTCACCCGTTAGGGATTCTCCCCAATGTTCCAGTTACATTGAAGGGGAAGAGAGTTCATATGAACGTCATGGTCGTCCAGGGACCCTTGGTTTATAACTTACTCCTTGGACGAGACTATATATATTGCATGGAGGCGATAGTGTCCTCACTCTTTAGAGTTATGTGTTTTCCGCACGAAGGAAGAATGGTCAAGCTCGTAGACCAACTTTCATTTCCAGGATCACGCATTGCAAATAGTCAAATACCATCCCTTAACAGTTTATTCACTCAAGGAATGCCTCCACCCCCGGTTCTACTTCCCGATGAATGCGAGTGATTCAGAAAGATGTAACTGGGACCCAGGGGGCATGCACCCTGGCCTGCCTTGGGCAGAGGAAACCTTGGGTATAAAGTTAATTTCCGCAAAAGAATGGGACTAGTCCGTACCCCGTCCGAAGGAAGGAAGAGAGGGTTGTTCTAGGATAAAGTTCTTTTGTCAAAGTTATGTGAGTGAGATAATCAGCTTCTCACTCCCTTTGTCTAAAAAGTAGGCTCTCCTGAGGGAGGAGATCCATTTGTGGCGGCAAGTAGCCACCATCTTTGAAGGCAAGCCTCACCCATTAAAACATACGTTTTGAAGGATAAGTAGGGGCAGCCTCCAAAGAAAGAGATGAAATTGCTGCAACAAGTAGTCACCATCCTTAGCAACCTAATGATAGACATCGCCGAAAAGAGAGTTTAGTTTGCGGCAGCGAATAAAACCATTTTTCAGATAATAAGTAAGAGGCAAACCTCCCTCCATAACGCCAATGTTTTATCTGTTGCGATCTTGCAAAAATCAAAAAGTGAACTGATGGGAAGACAAGTACCGTCGGCACCGAAAAATAACGAGAAGACAAGTATCGTTAAAAATATAGCAAGACGACAAGTAGAAAAACAGAGGTGGGACAGAGGAGGGGTAGCCTTGAAATTATACTTTATACCTGGGGGCATGCGAACCTTTTGGAGTGCAAGCACGGGACGACTATTTATTTTTTTAAATTTTTAGGTCCTCCCTTTAAACCTGTAGGTCTAACCCGTTAAACTCGTAGGATTAGCCGTTTCCAGCTTGCATAAAGAAAGGATGTGGGGCAAAAGTTAAAACTTGCCAAATTGGAGTAACTAGTGAGGTATAGCTCCTTAAAAATGACTACCTCACCTGAGGCGTTCCTTGTATTATGACTGGTATAATCGAGCAAGGTTTGGTCGCATTCAAGCTCGTTAAAAAATGAACTGCCCCTTAAGGTTTAGGGGGCATATGCCTCGTCTGCATTATTATGCTGGGGGCATCCATCTCCGAGCAGTTTTAGCACATAGTTCATGCTCGTTAAAAAATAAACATAAGTTGTGAGCAATCTTCCCCTAGAGTTCAAGCTCACTCAGAAAAAATGAACCGGTAAATAACCTTGGTAAATGAAACCTTTGACAGACATATTAAAGCCCTTGGTCGTGTTCTTGCAGTCTCACCTCCATCCGTTCATTTGGCCAATCGTTCATCTCCATATGTTTGTTTACCCATTTTGAGGAACAGCTGCGAAGAGTGATTTCACTTAGCCATCCTTGTGACACTGTCGTGATTGGAATATTCCAACCTGTACCTGGAATCTGCTGCTACCCTGTTCATCACTCGTTCCTCAAAAGATGAGTCTTCTTTGAGCTCTTTTCACTGACTCGTAAAATATGAAAAGTTTGTCGAGTTTTGGCCTTCCAGCTCGTTAAACGACCGGAAGAGCTATCCCTCCTCTAGATTTTAATCTTTTTGGACCTGAGGGATTATTGCAAAAAAAGATCGAGCACTTGTTTTGTTCGGCTCGTTAAAGCAATCGAAAATTCATCCCTTCTGTATTGTTTTATACTTTTTCGGACTTAAGGGATTAGATGACAAAAAAGGAATTTTGGAGTTGACTTTATGTACCTTTTCAAACTCTCTAAAAATGAAAAGGACCGAGTTATCCTTGTCGTTAGACTCGTTAAATTCATTAAATAGCGACAAACTTGTCTTTAGACGAGAACGAGTTTCCCTATCGCTAGGCTCGTTAAAACATAGCGATAGGCTTGCCCGAAGGGCAGGTTATAGAACAAGCATATGTTATCCTCCTCAAGCTTGATAAAAATAAAGAGGTACTAGTCAGCAATGACTGGGGAAAAATTGGGAGAACCTCACAGCTTTAATGGTAGCAAGTCACTCTTGAACATGACACTTTGTCCTCTGTATCACATCGGGTTGGGTTGTTTCATTCACCGGTCTCATCACCATGGTCCTCGCCACACCATCCACATTTGGGGTAATGCTACCAATCCATCACATCAGTGTCGTTATATGTTCAAGAGATGTTGTTCTGCAAAGAGTCAGCCGAGTCCCATCCACTGCCATACATTGTCCTTCATCCATTTCATGACCGCCACCCTGAATCATACATCACAGTTTGTTTTCACCTCATCACAATCACTAGCTCCGTTCCGTGTCACTGATGTGGGATTCATTAAGGCCCTCCTTTGACGGATCGCTCCTTGTTGACATCAGCTCATTATCCAAGGAGTTGATCTAGGAACACCCCCTTCAGTACTTTGAAGCTTGCATGCCTCAATGGCAAGTTTCTCACTTCCGGCGACAGGTATACATCAATGACCTTCGACCGGAAGATTTTGCATGGTGGTCGACGCCAAGTCCTTTATTCCCACCATGTGAATTGTACTGCCGTACCTTGAGGGTCATCATCCTTATCGGTGATTCCTCTCGCGCTTGTTAACGGTTTACATCATTGACCGGTAATCAAGCGATGTCTTTCCATGTTCGACTTCAAGAAATTCTCACATGGATCGACTTGTACATCGAGTGAAGATCGGAAGAGATTGAAGACCCCGGATCTAGTTTCATCCATCCGGGCTGCGATATATATTCAGGATATAAAGACATTTGATATGTACATCATTGCAGCAGATGATCATCCTTCTCAAAGGATGATAATTTCAGCAGAGAATTATCAGTCTATCATCAGACGATCGTCTGTTCTATGTACCAAAATGTATTTATAAAGCTGAGCATGGGAATGCCCGCCTCAGCTAGATCATGAAAAAGAATGAAAAATAATGTATTGTATTGTATCTTATTACAGGACACTTCTCAGCAGATTGAATGAACTTTGGAACCTCCTAATAAAGCATTTCACCCGATAAACGACCTCATACTTTAGGGGGCATCTGTTATAGACAATTTTGTGCCTTGCAGCATCAGGCATGAATTGTCAATAATCCAAGGGATCCAAAGTCCCTAAACATGATGTTCCTACCCCTAGAGGAACAAGGTCAGCAAACCAACAGCTCTCAGATCAGTTCTCCACCTGAAAACACTAAAAAACAAGCAATCCTGAAATCAAAGCAGGTGCTCCACTAGGCTTCTGCGCTGAAACTCAACTCCTCCATGGTGTACCTGCGTTGCAAAGCAAGTGGAACAAAGGCCACCTGCGCTGAGCGAGATGGGACAAGTGGCACACTGAGTCATTGCTCTGGAATCTTCCAAAAATGACACTTGGATCAGGGATTTCGCCTTGTGATGAGTCAGAGACTCTGTTTCTCCAAGTGGAAGCAAGGTTCTCCAAGTGGACTCAAGAACTGAAGATCAACTGAAGAGAGAGAGGACACAAGGCAGCTACACATCAGTTGCAAGCTGACTCATCCTTTCTCAATTCATCTATATATTGAGCTCTCTCCTATGAGCTCAGGAGGCTGGAATTTTGTGCAAAGTAATGATATGCTGTTGGTTTCACTATAGAACTATTGGGTGATTGCTTGAAGGAGGTGAAGAGGAGAAATTATTTCTGCTGGGAGGTGTTGCTGGATTGGGGCCTTCAATGGTTGTAACTCTCTCAGAACTTTACTTCTTCATTAATAAAAGCTATTGAGGTTCTTCTATATGCACTTGTTTCAATGATGTGTTGTGATAATTGTATATTTGATTTATGCTAATCCTTGAATCAGTTATGATTGCATGCTTCTTATAGTTTCCTTCTTTGTTATTTTGCAGGATCTCATTGTAGCTGGGCCAGCAAAAGAGCAAGGAGATGGGAGCAAGCAAGCAAAGAGAAGATTTTGGATTCGACATTAAGCGCAAGGCAACGGTTAGTGCATTTCTTCATTCTCTCTTGCTTTCATAAAGAAGTAAACCTTAAGTAGTTTTCTTTACAGTTGTTGCTGAGGTACTATCACCCTTAGAGTGGGATAGGGTCATCCGAGTCGGATACTTTTCCCTACAACACCACTGCTGTACTACAACTTAGTTACTGAGAAGTAAGTAACTGATCTCCCAACTGACCTCCCTGTTGGGCCATAAACACCCTCTTACGCTGAATCTTCCTCTCCCGCTCCATCCACATTTGTCTCTACCCACTCAGCTAGTCTTGCTACTCCTCGTCGGGGCTCCCGTAGCAAGGTATAATGACAGAGGCTGGGTACCTCAAGGATCCTACCCCTATTTCAGCCTTCTTGGGACTATCACTTCACATCGCCCCACCTCACACTTAGAGGTATGGACACATGTGATCCCTCTGCCCACTTGGCTCGAAAATCCACCCTATTGGAGGTCTCTGCATGAGTGGATGCCTCCACTCGATCTCCTCTCGGCTTCTCCAGTTGTAGCTACTCCATAACCTCTTGAAGCTGCTTCACCAATTGTGGCTCCTCCACAATTGTCTGGGGCTTCTTCTTGCGTTTCATGTTAAGAGATAATGTACTCTCCCTCTCAACCACCAAGTTTCCAATAGTTGCCTTGCTCCTCAAGGCTTTGCATGCATCTTGAACCTCAAGAGCATATAGGTCTTGACTTGTGAACCGATCTGATTCACTTGTCTCATGGTGATGTGTCTAAGGAAAACCTTTCCCTACCTGAAGACTACATCATAGCCTTTGTCCTCCAACATCATGATCGATACCAAGTTCTTCTTCAGTCCTGGAACATACTTCACATTTGTCAAGGTAATGTGAGCTCCATGCTCCCTCTGAAAAGGATCCATGCCCACTCCTGAAACACTATACTTTTCATCATTATCCATCTCTATAAGTATCTTGAGGTCTTTCTCCTCCAAGGTATTGAATAAACTCTTATCACTAGTCATGTGGAATGAGGCTCCACTGTTAAGAAACCAACCACAGCCCATCATCGATGAAACCATGCATGCGATGAGGGTAAAATACAATTCGAACTGAGAGGCCAATGGCTCACCTTCATATCCTTCCGAGGATCCCTTCTTGGATTTCTTCAATGGGCAATTAGTTGCATAATGGCCCACCTCATGACAGTTAAAGCATTGCACTTTATATTTGTCAATCTTCTTCCCATCATGGGAAGAACTCAATTTGGAATGAGAATCCTTCTCCTTCCCTTTCCTTGCCTTACTTGCTAAGGTGAAATTTTCTTCATCCTCCTTAGATGAAGAACCATCTCTGGTGCTCCTCCAGCATCAGATTTGACCACGGTTGTTCCCAATCTGACAGTTTCTGTCTTCCATTCATCGAGTCTTGGTAGCTATGCTAGCTCTTAGGAAGATTGAGGAGAGCAAGACTCACTGTATCATCATTGGCTGTTGTGATTCATACACTTCCAAGCTCATCTCTGTAGGTGGTGAGCTTGTTAAGATATGTAGAGATCGTGTCACTCTTTTCACACTTGATTTTTTGAAGCTTGTCTTTCAGCGCCAACTTCCTCTAATTGCTGCTGTTTTGATATAGATCCTTCAATGTCTTCCACATTGAAAACGGTGTCTCCTTCCCATGGAGACTCGAGACAATATGGTCTCAAACTCCCTCCAGAAGAATTCTCCTTGCTCTCGCCACACATTTCTTCCATTCCACCAATTCTTGGGCATTAGCTACTGCTAACTTGGGATTTCTTAATCAATGAAGTCCTTCAACTTGTTTTCCTCTAATACCGCTTCCATGCGATCCTTCCATGTTATGTAATTCGAGTTGCCATCTAGGGCATAATTGAGTCTCAAGCCATTAAATGCCATTGGTGAACTTTGAGATGTGATAAGAATTCAATTTTTATATTCAGGAACTTCAAACTTCGAACTTCTCCCTTCCTTGTATATCGTTCTCTACTTTTATCACCTTTGCTCTGATACCATGTAGAAATTATTACTGTAGATCACTTGATAATGCAATGTAACTAAAGAAAAATACTTGATCTACTTCTACAAAAAAACTTGCGGAAGCTTAATCAATTTGAGCAAGATCAAATAGAACATGTATAATAGATGAAGAAGAAATCAATCACACATGAAACACAGAATAATACTCTCTGGAAAGCCTCAGCTAAAAACCTCGCTATCTATATTATCATACAAGTGGAAATATCTCAGGATTACACAAAGATTTAGCTCATAAGCTGTCTAACTCTCAGTACAATTCCTCACTACTGCTCATAGACAGAATATACAACACATTTCTTCCTTCAGTCCTCCAAGCCTCCTATTTTCTTGCGCAATTTCTCATGGGTCCTCCAACTGCAACCTATTTGATTCTCACCTCAAACACAACAATGACCTCTGATATAACTACGCAATCCTGAAGGAAATAATTCCTTCTGCATGGATGAGTTTCCTTTATAGGAAAATTCCTCCAATTGATAGTAAAATTTCCCTATCTTTAATCTCAACTTGGTCTTTCTCTGAACTGACATGCATTGGTTATTTATGAGAGAATATTCAGTTATCTGGAGAACACTAGTTGCTTGCATGCATGCATTAACAGACTGAACTCACAATTAGTTCCACAAACTGTTGGAACTAATCTAACTGGACTTAACTCAGTTAACTGAGCTAACTAATTACAACTCAGAGTACAACTCATCCTTATTTCCTTAATTAAGGGATAACTTCCTCAATCAAAGGGATAACTTTTGCATGTCTTGACATAGACTTCATGTTTGATTTTCTCTAACTAATTAACTCAAGATGAATTAATTAATTATTTTCAAAGAGCTAGTGAGAATAAATTCGAATTTTAATTCTTAATTTTGTTTCAATGACAAATCAAAATTGGAATATATCTCGAAATGCTATTTATAGCAATGTTATTTTTAGAATTTCTATTTTTTTTCTACTTCCAATAGAGTTGGAGTATATCGTGAAATGCTATTTATAGCAATGATATTTTTAGCATTTCTTGTTGCTATTTTCAACATTAAGACAATTGAACTATTTTGGATGTTGGAAATGCGTTGTATCAGTTGTTAACATTGTCTCGCTAGTTTGGACTATTCCACAGGACACTCGACATATTCATTCTTGTAAACTTGTTATAACAACCATCGCACTCATGTGGAATATTCTACTTGGTGTTGTATGTGCTATCCGTTCACTCTATGTTTGTGACTATCGCATATGTGTGGATTACTCTGCCCGAAGCTCAGGGAAAATTTTAAGAACCCCGCTAAATTTATATGTATAATAAATGGGCGAATCTCCATGGTACATAGGAAAAATCGAAGGCAATTTTATCAATAATATAATATGTATATATAATTTTTTGGCAAATCTCTAACTAGGCATGGCGAATATTTTACTCAATTATAAAATCTTGTAAGATCTTGGCGAGTATTTCACTACATAATAAAACTTTGTAAAGTCCTAGTGAATCTTAGCATTGTGAACTCTTAGAGAATTTTTTGAAAAAGTATAAAACCATATATGACAAGAGCCACATGGTGGAAATATCATTGTTTTTTTTTTCTTTCAGATTTCCACAACATGGAACTTGTTTATAAAATTATAAAAAGGCCAACCAAGTCCCTTATAATATGTAGGTAAGCTTATAACAGAGTCTGATACCTCTACTATGGTTGTCTTCATTCAAGTGTCATAGTTGCTATACTTAACACTGTGAATCACAACTCTCTCAGAAATCAACTCTATAATGTGATTAAAACATTTGGAAATTGAATCTGAAAACTCTATAAAAAGGATTAGTGAAATAGAAGCTTTTGTGAATGAGCCCATTAACTATCACTGCTAAACAATCAGTCTAGACTATGAAGTCTTCCATCTTGATCACAATCGTGCTCACGATCAAGGGAGTGCGACCACCTAGCCTGACATAATGGCCATCATAGCTTCCAATAATCAACAACCACCTTACAAGGACATCCTAGCTCATGTATCATGAATTTTATTCATCAATATTATCTGATATAAATCTTATAAAGATAATATTAGAATCCTCTCCAGATTCACTGTTAATACAAGGGTAAAGGAAATTTTCTAGCTCAAGGCACTAGCCAATACCAACTTTGGTATTTGTGACCCCTTTGTGGGGATGCACCTACCCTGCCCTGTTGGGTTTCTGCCTTGTAACATAGTTCAAGGATCACAAGAAAAGAAGCATTATAGAACACACAATTTCATAGAAAGAAGAAAAATCTTAGCCAGTTCAATATCAAAATCTTAACCACTAATTAATAAAGAATAACAAGTAGTGTAATGAATTGTTCTGAGTTATTTATTTACAAGCAGTAAAGAATGTAGTGGAATGGAAAATATTACTTAGGAAACCCTTCAATATTTTCTACTAATATGTCTATGCATGTACATATGAAATTAAGAGGATTGTTGAATACAAAGTTTCCTTTTCTCTTGCCTCAATTTTGACAAATCAGTGTGAAATCAGTGGCACTTTGATTCTCCTTTCCTATGTGGATGTTTTGACAAATCAATGTGAAATCAAAGTCACTTTGAATTTCCTTTCCTACAAGGGATCACATCCATAGTTGATTAGTAAAATATAATCTATTATATATTATGTTCAAGAAACTGACTGCAATATACAGTGGAAACAAGATCTCAATTCTTATTCTGAATTTGAATATCCCACGACAACATAAGAGATAAAAATGCATATGGCCTTAGTAGCTAGAAAACAATCACTCCATCATTACAAGACCACCTAGATTTCGGCACTTAATCTAAATAACGACACTAGTTGCAGTGCTTATTTGCATTAACACCATGGAAAAGCAACAACAATGTTTCAAAGCACACTTACTCGAAAAGTTGTAACATTCTGAGAATATTTAATGATAGCATCTGAACCTCATAGCTATGGTGGGGAAACTAGGGAACCCAAATCTTGGAAGATATCTCATACCAAATGTGAGAAAAAAACAAAAATGGAAAAAATCAAAATCTATAAATCAAGCAATGAATTGTTTACAAATAAAATACAATTCCTTTAACAAATAGTTAAATTGTGGTGATATATTTAAATATTTAGTAAGAGAGGAACTTCAAACCATGGAATATTACATTTGTCATTACCGTTATCCCTGAGTGACTGAGATTACAAATCAATACTTATGGAAATATTGTAAGAAATTCTATGAAATAGTAAAGCATAGCCTCTATTTTCAAGAAACAAAATCAAGACATTGTTACATCAAGAGCCATAATTGATACATAATCAATGAATCAAGTCCTTGTATGGCACATACTTGTTTCACAACCTCTAATTTCTCAATAACAAAATCAAGACATTGTATGTGGTTATTGTCAAAAGGAAATTGCGTTCTAATTTGGAAGAGGATCTTATCAAAAGACATGGATTTATTCAAAGCTACAAAGCCTAATGGGTTACTGAAAAATAAGTTGGAATATGGGATCATGATACTTAAATTGAAAAAATATGCTTTCCTTTTAGAAACATTACAGTTATACAATGTTTTTTGAAAACATTAGAATTTGAAATTGGGCCTTTCTATCAAGACAAATTTTCGTTAATATAATGTACTTTCCTACCTGAAACATTGTAGATATCCAAGAAAAACTTGAAAAGCATAAAAGAACTTAGCATAATGTAATTTCTTTCCTTCCTTAACATTATTAAAGAGTTGAGGTTCCCCAAGTCATCAGGTAACTTTCGAAGGAAATGATAGTTAGTAATAGTCCAATTCACAACTGAAGATGTGTCACAAATACGAGGATGCATCTCCTCCAAATCACAAAAGTGCTCCAGGTTAAAATCTAGCATTATTGGAAGCTTTAATGCTCAACTAGGTGTTATTGAACCTAAACATTTTTCCAATCTTCACTAAAATCTTAAAGATAGCTTCTCTAAGTTCTACATGACTTTACTATGCTCTTGAAGTGGGGGCACATGCAGCGTCTCCAAGTGAATAGTCTTAAACTAAGTGAAGATAAGGTCAATAGATTGTTCAGTGTGGATCTCTTTAACCCATAATTGAATGCTATGTCTCTTTTGAGCCCATAATTGAATACTATTAGGACTTTCAAATTTTTCATGGAACTCAGAAATGTTGGAAGAAAGTATTTGCTTCCAGAAAAGAGTAAAACTAAAGCCTCTGCTTGAGGACAATTGATGTCACACCACTAATGCTTCTCCATGGAATCTGTATAAGTAAACCACAAATGCAGAATTCGATTAGAATATCGTGTTTATTGAATACACAAATGAAATCATTGCGTTTCTTTAAAATATATTTTGAAATCAAAATTACCGAAATTACATATCGATAACCTAGTGGGTGTAGGATAAAATGCACGTGCGTCATTCATAGAAAGCATGAGAAAAAACCTAATACTATATATAAAACCAAGAAAAACTCAAATTCATCACTTCTAGGGACCTTGTAACAACCCTGCCAATACACAAGTATGTTTTTGTTTGTAGATAGAAAAATTACCCAAATTACAATCTGTTTACTCCATCATATGTTGGAAAGTTATAGAAGGATGACTAGTGCAATCAATCCATTCCTTTTAGCCTTGGAATTGTTTCAATTTAAAATAGAAGTATACAAATATACTTGTCCAATGTCTATTATTTAAACATTCACCTTAAGATGTTTTTACAATATAATTTCCTAAGTCTATTTAATATCTTTATTATCATAAAAACCAACCTATATCCATCTTAACTCCACATCTACCACTCTTAGGGGGATGAAATCTATCCCTCTGAGCACTTGGTAGACCCAGAATTAAGATGGATCTAAGATAATAGAATTTCCCCTTTAAATAGTCTATGCTCACATGAATACCATGGTATTACCATGGGTCAATACCATGGGTTATCATAAACCTAAAGCTTAAAAATTAATAGTTGATTTTTATTTTCTTTTTTATTTTAACCAAGCTAAAATGTTTAACACAACATCCATTTTTACTCTTGATCCACCAAGCCCAGAGAGGGATCAAATATTTTTTCACTCTATGCTAGTTTGCATATCACGATATTTGATACCTCTCACGGGTTAGTAGATCCAGAGTAAAGATGGATCTATGCTGTTTTAATTCCCCCATTTAAATAGGCTGCATTCTAGGTGAATACCATGGGTCAATACCATGTGCCATTTTGGTGAATACCATGTGCCATTTTTATTTTTATTAATACTAATATTAGGGTTAATAATGTTTTTTGCATGGTATTAATAATAATCTAGCCTATGGTATTTGTCCCATAGTATTTTGCCCATAGGTTTCACCTAAATATAACACATTTTTTTAGTGTTCGTAAAGGTGACTTATGGAGTAAATATAAAAAATTGTGTTATTTGTTTACCATACCTCTAGTTTATTTATATTTTTATTAATTTACCTTACCTCCTTTACAAATATGGTATTTGGCCCAAAGAATTCACTTAAATAAAACCTCTTTTTTTAGCCTTCATAAATAGAAAGAGGCTTATGGATTAAATATAAAAGAGGTTTTATTTATTTACCATAAGTCTAGTTTATTTATATTTTAATTTATTTACCATACCTTTTGACTAATTATAAAAATACGTTTTATTTATTTACCATACCTCCACTTTACTTATATTTTTATTTGTTTATACCCTTGCATGTATATAAGGTGACTTATGGAGTAACTATAAAAAATATTTTATTTATTTACCATACCTCTAACTTATTTATATTTTTATTAATTTACCATACCTCTTTTATAAATATGGTATTTGGCCCATAGGATTCACTTAAATAAAACCTATTCTTGAAAATTAGGGGATTCACTTAAATAAAACCTATTCTTGAAAATTAGGGTGAATGAAAGGTTGTAACTCCTAATTTTAAGGGTTAAATTTACCCGTTTTACCCTCTTCCTTAAAATAAGGTGGGTTATTTGAGGTGATTTGTAAAAATATACTATGATACAAAATATTCATCCACTAAAAATTTAAAACCCATTAATTTCTCCAAATGGCGAACATTAGCCCCTAAAATTTTCCATGTTGTGTGTCTCTAACAAAGTTGGGACTATTCTCTTTCTACTTGAGACTCACTTTCACTCTCCTCTTCTATAGTGAAAGAAATTTGAGACAAGCAACACTAAGTACTCAAGAGGCACAGGAACCTCACTATTTGAACACTAATTATACCACTCTCATTTTCTCACAAGCACCATCAACAAAATGTTACTGGAAGTGTCCCTCTTATAGGGAAACCCTACATTCCTATCAACACATTGGAGTTGGTTTATTGAAGGACTCATTACTCATGCGAACTTTTTCGCTCCCTCCCCTTCCCCCTCCCCGACCCAACTCCTCCACTTTTGTTTCTTATATCAACATGATATCATCATCTACTATCCTAGAGAATCCATGGATTGTACCGGATGAAAATGACATCGAAAGTTTTGGCCATCAAATGCCACTTAGCCATGTTGAGAAAGATTACGAATCCATCTACTCCACTTGTGCGGCCCCACAAAAATGATGCTAGAAGTTGTGCCATGGGAAGAACATCATCATCTTTCCTCCTTCCAAGATACCATTGAAGATATTCTTAGTGGTGTATACCAACTTAATTTTATGGACCCCTTTATGAATTCTATTTTCCTTCCTGAGATCGAATTTGAAAAGAACCTTTCGAATATAGAAGAAACCATTCCTCTTATGAGATCGAATTTGAAGAGAAACTTTAGAATATCGAAGAAACCATTCCTCTAAATATTTCGATGAAACCATTCCTATCAATATTTCGAATAGTAAAAAATTTATACATCTCACCATCTTGTACTTCATCTCAAATCCAAATTTATCTAGCCCTTTTTAGTGAGTTCAAAGATGTCTTTAGCTAGACATACTAGGAAAAGATAGGTATCGACCTAAACATCATAGTGCATGAAATCAACACTTATCTTGATGCCAAACCTATCCAAAAAAGCCTCCATTTGGTCCATCCCAAGAAGGTTGTTGGGATAAAATCTTGTCCAAAGGACAACTAGTCAACCCTATTTATTGACCAGATGACTGAACTAGTTACTAGATTTATCCATTTATGGATGGATTCCCGGGCTATAATCAAATCAACATTCTAATGAAGAACCAACCTAAAACGACATTTATTTGTTCCTTTGGTACATTTTCTTATAGGAAGCTTCCTTTGGGTTTAAACAAAGGGGGCACCTTTCAAGTGGGATGGACTATGCTTTCCATTATATCAAGCACATAGTGCAACTCTATTTGGATGATCTCACTCCATGCATGTTGATCATTCCATTCATTTAATTTTCCTCTGTTCTGGTTGGATCCTTGGTTTAGTTATTTCAAAACAAGGAATTCATATTGATCCTTCAAAATTCCAGGAAATCATTGATTTTCCTACACCCTCCACTCTTGTTTAGTTACAAAAACGCTAAGGGAAAGCTAACATAAAGTTTATAGTTCATCCATAACTATGTTGAACTGATCAAAGGATTAAAGGGGTTCCCTTCCATTGTGATGACCCTACATAGAAAGAGTAGAAAGAGTTTGATGTCTGAAATATATACTAGTTTGGGCATCTCTCTTATATCCTCTAGACTATCAATGCTATCAATAACTTGCTACCCCATATCCGCTATAGCTATGTTGTTGGTCCAAAAAGACAATATGGGGACTGAACATTCCATATATATGTAACTTTATTTAATTATATATTTTTTTAAAACATTATTATAAATCATGTTTTACCAAATACTTGCAGGAGGGGTGAATTTTATTTCTCATAGATCATACCTATGACTTTTAGAAACTTTTAGAAAAGACATGTTTCTACATTCTTGTATGCATTAATGGAGTTATTTAGTAAAGTATTTATGTTTTTTATTAGATTTGAGTATCTCACTTAATGATAATATTTTTCAGTTAAAAACATAATGGTTCACTTGTTTTTACTCTTGGATATCTCACTTGTGAGTTAGTTGATGATTGTGTGGAGGGTGGCCTTTTTACTAATGGATTAATTGTAACAAGTAGCAAATTTTCAATAATTCAATTTTTAGCTTTTTTTCCCATAGGCAATAGCTCATTTTAATGGTGGTTTAAGAGACATTTATTTCTAAAAGAAGTGTTTTTCCCATAGTTTTAAAGTAGCACATCGTATGAGAGGGTAGTTTCACTATTTCTCATAGTATTTTAATGGTGGTTTATGAGGCTTTTATTTTCTAGAAAATAAGCTCTCCAAATTACAAAAGAAATGTTGTAATGTGCAAACATTTTGATTAAATAAAATAGAAAATTCAAAATAAAAATAATTCTATATTTAAATAAATAATAGTTATCATTAGTGAGGATTTTTGGATCCTTGGTTTTTCAGGTCTAATTTTTGAATTTATTGAAATCACAAAGTTGATGGGGAACCAAGCCTTGGTTTTTCACTGTGAATCCATATAAATATAACTTCAAATTAATCTAATACAAGTAAAAATTATAAGTTATTATTATTGCTTTTAAGGTAAACTTGACTTGGTCATGTTACCAGTTACCACTATTTTGATAACCCATGTTATGACCTATGGTATTCATGTGGAGTATAGCCTATTTAAAGGTGGAAATTAAACCCACATAGATACATCTTAAATTCAAATATACAAGTAGGGAGAGGGATGAGATGCAAATCCCTCTCACCACTTGGTAGATCCATATTTAAGATGTATATATAGTGTGGGATGATGGTGCTATCATTTATTAATGATTCCTAATATTGCCTTATAAATTTTTGTAGGCAGATTACATGTTGTGGCTAATGGGACCCAAAAGAAAGGTTCATGGGGAAGACCATTATTTTGATCCCTCTTTGTGTGAGGATGGATGTTTTATTTGTTTCTCATTTTTGAGTAATGATATCCTATGGATTGATAGTTTCTATATTTCGGTTGTATATGAGCCATAATCTAACTTTTTAAGAGTATCTAGGATTATAGTATTATGTGAAGACAATTATATAAGTTTTTGTTTTTTCTGAGAACAAAAGTATTTAGTTTACATATGAAGTATATATTGACTATATATATAAATTTAGTTTGCATAGAAAGTACGCCTTGGTTATATATGTACTGAAATTTTCATTTTAATTAAATTTACAACATTTTTTTCTTCTTTGCCAAAAAAACAAAGTATATCTCACACTCACAACTATAGTTACCAAATTAACTTAAATTGATTTAAAGAATTGGAAAATTGAGTAGTTAGCTTGGATTCACAAGTTAATAAACAAATTTCAATAATATAATGAAATATTAGGTTACTCCCTTCTGCTTTTTCTTAATCCTTCTGAATTTTGAGGTTTCCAGTTGTTCATGGCCAAAGAATACATGCATAAGATTTCAGAGTATTAGTTACTTACTCTCATTTAAACTATAAGTAACTAATACTGTGAAATAGCTAGTGAGACTAAATTCGAATTTTAATACTCAGTTTTGATTCAAGGACAAACCAAAATTGGAATATATCCTGAAATTATATTTATAGCAACACTATTTTTAGCATTTCTATTTTTTTTTATTTCCAATAGAGCTGGAGTATATCCTGAAATGATATTTATAGAAATTCTATTTTTAGCATTTCTTGTTGCTATTTTCAACACTCCCTCTCAACAAGAAAGGCATTCAACTCGAACCCGATCTTGAACCTTTGGAATGTTCTGCATGCAACACTTCTCTCAAGTGTTGTTGCTCCAGCAACTCCAGAAACAAAAAATATCCAACCTGAATCAATATGATGCATCTGTCAACAAAGTCTCTAACTGCTATTTCCTCTGTCGACTGAAAACTCTGCACCTCTGTGATCTTTAGTATCTGACTACTCTAGCCTCTGTCACTTTGATCTCTAACTCCATCAATCACATTGATTCCTCCTGTTGCATCCATGTTGCTATTCATCCTATCTCCCAGCATGCATCTACACTGCACCTCCTCTCATCATGTTGCATCGTGCTGGCCACTGCTGCACTACAACTTAGTTACTGAGAAGTAAGTAACTGATCTCCCAACTGACCTCCCTGTTGGGCCATAAACACCCTCTTACGCTGAATCTTCCTCTCCCGCTCCATCCACATTTGTCTCTACCCACTTAGCTAGTCTTGCTACTCCTTGTCGGGGCTCCCGTAGCAAGGTATAATCAAAGAGGCTAGGTACCTCAAGGATCCTACCCCTATTTCAGCCTTCTTGGGACTATCACTTCACATCTTCCCACCTCACACTTGGAGGTATGGACACATGTGATCCCTCTACCCACTTGGCTCGAAAATTCCCCCTATTGGAGGTCTCTGCATGAGTGGATGCCTCCACTCGATCTCCTCTCGGCTTCTCCCGTTGTAGCTACTCCATAACCTCTTGACACTGCTTCACCAATTGTGTCTCCTCCACAATTGTCTGGGGCTTCTTCTTGCATTTCATGTTAAGAGATAATGTACTCTCCCTCTCAACCACCAAGTTTCCAATAGTTGCCTTGCTCCTCAAGGCTTTGCATGCATCTTGAACCTCAAGAGCATATAGGTCTTGACTTGTGAACCGATCTGATTCACTTGTCTCGTGGTGATGTGTCTAAGGAAAACCTTTCCCTACCTGAAGACTACATCATAGCCTTTGTCCTCCAACATCATGATCGATACCAAGTTCTTCTTCAGTCCTGGAACATACTTCACATTTGTCAAGGTAATGTGAGCTCCATGCTCCCTCTGAAAAGGATCCATGCCCACTCCTGAAACACTATACTTTTCATCATTACCCATCTCTATAAGTATCTTGAGGTCTTTCTCCTCCAAGGTACTGAATAAACTCTTATCACCAGTCATGTGGAATGAGGCTCCAAGTTCAAGAAACCAACCACAACCCATCATCGATGAAACCATGCATGCGATGAGGGTAAAATCAAATTCGAACTGAGAGGTCAATGGCTCACCTTCATATCCTTCTAAGGATCCCTTCTTGGATTTCTTCAATGGGCAATTAGTTGCATAATGGCCCACCTCATGACAGTTAAAGCATTGCAATTTATATTTGTCAATCTTCTTCCCATCATGGGAAGAACTCAATTTGGAATGAGAATCCTTCTCCTTCCCTTTCCTTGCCTTACTTGCTAAGGTGAAATTTTCTTCGTCCTCCTTAGATGAAGAACCATCTCTGGTGCTCCTCCTGCATCAGATTTGACCACGGTTGTTCCCAATCTGACAGTTTCTCTCTTCCATTCATCGAGTCTTGGTAGCTATGCTAGCTCCTAGGAAGATTGAGGAGAGCAAGACTCACTGTATCATCATTGGCTGTTGTGATTCATACACTTCCAAGCTCATCTCTGCAGGTGGTGAGCTTGTTAATATATGTAGAGATCATGTCACTCTTTTCACACTTGATTTTTTGAAGCTTGTCTTTCAGCGCAAACTTCCTCTACTTGCTGCTGTTTTGATATAGATCCTTCATCCACTAAAAATTTAAAACCCATTAATTTCTCCAAAGGGCGAACATTAGCCCCTAAAATTTTCCATGTTGTGTGTCTATAACAAAGTTGGGACTATTCTCTTTGTACTTGAGACTCACTTTCACCCTCCTCTTCTATAGTGAAAGAAATTTGAGACAAGCAACACTAAGTACTCAATAGGCACAAGAACCTCACTATTTGAACACTAATTATACCACTCTCATTTTCTCACAAGCACCATCAACAAAATGTTACTGGAAGTGTCCCTCTTATAGGGAAACCCTACATTCCTATCAACACGTTGGAATTGGTTTATTGAAGGACTCATTACTCATGCGAACTTTTTCGCTCCCTCCCCCTCCCCCTCCCCATCCCAACTCCTCCACTTCTGTTTCTTATATCAACATGATATCATCATCTACTATCCTAGAGAATCCATGGATTGTATAGGATGAAAATGACATCGAGATTTTTGGCCATCAAATGCCACTTAGCCATGTTGAGAAATATTACGAATCCATCTACTCGACTTGTGCAGCCCCACAAAAATGATGCTAGAAGTTGTGCCACGGGAAGAACATCATCATCTTTCCTCCTTCCAAGATACCATTGAAGATATTCTTAGTGGTGTATACCAACTTAATTTTATGGACCCCTTTATGAATTCTATTTTCCTTCCTGAGATCGAATTTGAAAAGAACCTTTCGAATATAGAAGAAACCATTCCTCTTATGAGATCGAATTTGAAAAGAAACTTTAGAATATCGAAGAAACCATTCCTCTAAATATTTCGATGAAACCATTCCTCTCAATATTTCGATGAAACCATTCCTCTCAATATTTCGAATAGTAAAAAATTTATACATCTCACCATCTTGTACTTCATCTCAAATCAAAATTTATCTAGCCCTTTTTAGTGAGTTCAAAGATGTCCTTAGCTAGACATACTAGGAAAAGATAGGTATCGACCTAAACATCATAGTGCATGAAATCAACACTTATCTTGATGCCAAACCTATCCAGCAAAGCCTCCATTTGGTCCATCCCAAGAAGGTTGTTGGGATAAAATCTTGTCCAAAGGACAACTACTCCACCCTATTTATTGACTAGATGACTGCACTAGTTACTAGATTTATCCATTTATGGATGGATTCCCGGGCTATAATCAAATCAACATTCTAATGAAGAAACAACCTAAAACCACATTTATTTGTTCCTTTGGTACATTTTCTTATAGGAAGCTTCCTTTGGGTTTAAACAAAGGGGCCACCTTTCAAGTGGGATGGACTATGCTTTCCATTATATCAAGCACATAGTGCAACTTTATTTGGATGATCTCACTCCATGCATGTTGATCATTCCATTAATTTAATTTTCCTCTGTTCTCATTGGATCTTTGGTTTAGTTATTTCAAAACAAGGAATTCATATTGATCCTTTAAAATTCCAGGAAATCATTGATTTTCCTACACCCTCCACTCTTGTTTAGTTACAAAAACTCTAAGGGAAAGATAACATAAAGTTTATAGTTCATTCATAACTATGTTGAACTGATCAAAGGATTAAAGGGGTTCCCTTCCATTGTGATGACCCTACATAGAAAGAGTAGAAAAAGTTTGATGTCTGAAATATATACTAGTTTGGGCATCTCTCTTATATCCTCTAGACTATCAATGCTATCAATAACTTGCTACCCCATATCCGCTATAGCTATGTTGTTGGTCCAAAAAGACAATATGGGGACTAAACATTCCATATATATGTAACTTTATTTAATTATATATTTTTTTAAAACATTATTATAAATCATGTTTTACCAAATACTTGCAGGAGGGGTGAATTCTCTTTCTCATAGATCATACCTATGACTTTTAGAAACTTTTAGAAAAGACATGTTTCTACATTGTTGTATGCATTAATGGAGTTATTTAGTAGAGTATTTATGTTTTTTATTAGATTTGAGTAGCTCACTTAATGATAATATTTTTCAGTTAAAAACATAATGGTTCACTTGTTTTTACTCTTGGATATCTCAGTTGTGAGTTAGTTGATGATTGTCTGGAGGGTGGCCTTTTTAATAATGGATTAATTGTAACAAGTAGCAAATTTTCAATAATTCAATTTTTAGCTTTTTTTCCCATAGGAAATAGCTCATTTTAATGGTGGTTTAAGAGACATTTATTTATAAAAGAAGTGTTTTTCCCATAGTTTTAAAGTAGCACATCGTATGAGAGGGTAGTTTCACTATTTCTCATAGTATTTTAATGGTGGTTTATGAGGCTTTTATTTTCTAGAAAATAAGCTCTCCAAATTACAAAAGAAATGTTGTAATGTGCAAACATTTTGATTAAATAAAATAGAAAATTCAAAATAAAAATAATTCTATATTTAAATAAATAATAGTTATCATTAGTGAGGATTTTTGGATCCTTGGTTTTTCAGGTCTAATTTTTGAATTTATTGAAATCACAAAGTTGATGGGGAACCAAGCCTTCGTTTTTCACTGTGAATCCATATAAATATAACTTCAAATTAATATAATACAAGTAAAAATTATAAGTTATTATTATTATTTTTAAGGTAAACTTGACTTGGTCATGTTACCAGTTACCACTATTTTGATAACCCATGTTATGACCTGTTGTGCTCTACAAAAACCCCCCATTTCATATCATCTTTACTTATAAATATTAACGTATGAAATGGGTCCCTTTAGAATTTAATTTGGTATCAATGCTGTTATAATCCAAAAAAGTCCAATAAATGAATAAATGAACTTTATAAAACTTTTTGGACAAACCCTTAAAAAGAAATCATGTAATGATTTGTCATTGCGATAAAGCGATCGCAAAATCGCATATCGCAATGACACATGAATTATAATTAAGCACCCCAAAGCTTTCCGCCGATGCGCATTCGGCGCATTTGGCGCATTCGGCGATCGGTGATATTCCATGTGCATGTTATAATGCCCCATGCCAATAGTCCCGACGCGATACGCATTCGGCGACACGCTACAACTGTTGTGATGTTCCCAAAGACTTGTCCCGATGCGATGCGCAATCGGGAATCGGGTATCGGCGACAATCTCACCCAAGTCTTATTGCGCTCAAAGCTTTTTGCCGATGCGATATCGCATTCGGCGATCGGTGATATCCAATACACACCATTAAAGCGCACTAATCATACCCCCGATTGCGATCCGATAAAGCGCGGTTTTCAACGAAGAGTCGTTAAGTGATGGGATGGCACAATTCATTTGTAATAAAAGCTTGATCGCTCACGCAATCCTTCATCTATGCTCAACCGCCAAAACGTCCATTGCATGCTTAAGTGAATCGTTCACCCAAATAACGATATAATGAGCATTTAAGGAATGACAGATTGAAAACGGCTAATTAATAAGATCATGTCCTAAAATCTTTTTACGGATTGTATCCGCGCCCATTTTAAAAGCTAAATCCTTCAGTTACGCATCTATTCATATGTGTTGTATCACTTAAGAGTTTTTCATCGCTATCTCTGTGTATTATGCCCAATTGCCTCTTTGTGCAGAATTCATTCATAGAAGCTAGGCCTGAGAAGATGGGAAAGAAGTCCAAGAAGACTGTAAGTGCTTCCGCAACACCAATTGTAGGACAAGCGGCCGCAAACAAGAAGAAGGGCCTAATATCTGATACTACATGCACGGGGCTCACTAGAGTTACTTGGCAAGGCACTTATAACCTAATTGAAGCTGAGAAACCAGAAAAGACAGTGATAGAAGCTAGTGTGGACTTACTCAAGAAGTCTGATGCAACTCTCAAAGATTTGGCCGACTCTTTCCTTCACAGGATAGCGGCCAGAGAACAAATTCTTCCCTATACAGACGTTGTGCGATGGGCGATTGAAGAAATCCCCATCTTGGACAGAACTTTTAATACCAGAGATGGGAGGATTTTCGGATCATTCAAGCCAGATGACCTAAGGCAAATGTATCATTTGCCCGAGCCAGAGAAAATATATAACAAGGCCTTCCTGGAGAAGTTTGCAAGCGAGAATGAGATCGAATCTGAACCTATCAAGGATTGGAGGCAAAATCCCAACAAGCACAAGCACGAATCCTCCGGTAAGTACTCGGTCGATTCTTTGGCTTCTCCTTATTGTTATGCGGGGATTATGATGTGTAGGCTGTGGGGATTGCATGATTCTGCCAATTTACCATTGAAATGGTTCCTTTAATGGAGGCAACAGTAAACAGTTGGATTATGGATTGGGCTACTATTCTTTCGGATAAATTAGCAGTAGCTGTTCGTGATTTTAGATCTCAGACTGTTGTTTCAGAAAGGAAAATGCCCCCGTTCTACTATAGTGCATATATCTTAGACACCCTTTGTTTCAATTCCGAATTTCCGATTCTCGGGTGGAGGTGGACTGCACAGGACCCTTCACCCATTCATATATATCATCAAAAATTGTGGAAGTCTTCTTATAAACACCACCTGTATCAAATCTGTAATGGTTTTATGGTGCCCATTTACTATTCCATTATTGATAAACCCATTTCAAAAATTTCCTATCAAGCTTCCTTTGATTTACCAGCAGTAGCAAGTTGGTTTGGAGAAGAAAATTTCACCTATATCAGAGTTTTCGGCAATGAAGCCGACCCACATGTTCTTCCTCTATATGTTCCAGATAAGCTGCTAGCAAGGGAAATTGCATATCAAATCATGGCTGAGAGTACTACACAGACTCTCAAAAGATAAAAGAAGAAGGGATGACCATCTTTTCCCTTCAGATGTGGTGTTTATACTCTGCATGATCTTAAACATGCAGAAAAGGAAGCCACGAAGCTTTAGTCTTTAACTCTGGCCACGATCCCAAACAGACCATACGACCCAAAAAAGACTGCTTACACTGCATTAGAACAAGCCAAATTAACAAGGTTTGAGCATCAGGAAGATATGTTTGATGACCTGTTCATTGCCTCCGAATCAATAGGTCATGCTAAAGAACTCGCTAGGATGCGATATAATGATGAGGGATTAACTGAGTTCATTAAACTCAGAGAACAGAGGTTGCAAACTCTGCCTCTGGATTTACTGGCAACAACCCCAGCGACATCATCAAGCGGACCTGTTCAGGAACAGTTCAAGGAACAGGAGGAGAGGCAGAAGAAGCAACAGGTAGAAAGACAGAGAAAAGAACAGGCGGAGAGGCTAAAGCGAGTCCCATGCCGAAAAACAGAAACAAACCACCTTTGATCCCGAATTGCTTCAACAGTGGAAGCAATTTGACTTTATTATCAGTGGAAAGGAAGGTTCAAAAGAAATGGACACCTCCAAAACAACTGATACACAGGATGTTACCTCTCCTGAGGTTCTAAGTGGAACTAGTGGCCCACCAAGTTCTAAGGAAGTTGAAGTTATTCCAAAAGACCCCTCTGACCAGATTATTCTAAAGATAGAAGATATTCCACCATTGGATGTTTTCTACAGCCCAAGGCACAGGGCAGTTGTAAAGCGATCAAGGAAGAGACGAAGGATTGATCAACCTTCTATCTTCCCAGAACAAACGGTCACGGGTAATGTAGTATGGAAGGAGGAATTGGATCCCTCTGATGACTTAACAAAGCTATCACAGTATGCGGGCGCTTATTCTGCGGCAACAATTGAAAAAGCATCGGAGGTGAGCCTTCTATTGAAGAATAAGGACCAAGAAATCTTTGCGTTACAGGCAGAATTGGTTGAAACAAAGCAAAAGGCAGCACAAGCAGAAGAACAGTTGCTGGTGCAACAGCAAGAGAACAATCGGTTGACTCAGCAATTGCAAGCGGAAAGGCAAAGGATTGATCAGGGTGCAATCCAGAAACAAAAAGAATTGTCGGAGGCGTTGGAAAATTTGAGAGTGGCGAATGAGCAAATGATAAAGACCAAAGATGAGCAAATTGCTCAAATATCATCGCAGCTGGAAAAGATGAAGGGCGCGTCGCAGGTAAAAGAGTTTAAATCAGAGGCATTATTGATAAACAATGCGTTGATATCTCAGGTTAGACTCTTATGTCAACAGATCGCTCAAGCTGAGCCACTGTGTGAGCTAACTACAGCAATAAATCAGCAGGTATAAAAGGCCAGGACTGAACTAGATCAAGCGGACTAGGCCATTACTACATATCTTGATTGGCAAGATACTGATTTAGGAAAAGCAGCAAATTTGCCCAGGATCATAGAAACACATAAAGATATACTTTTCACAGGATGGCACACTCAAGCGATGAAAGCAGAAAGGGCGGCTTCAAGATGTAAATCAACCGCTAGTAATCTAGTGGATCTAGTCAATAACACTCTTTACCTGGCCAATATGATTTCTCAATGTACACCGGGAAAGATGACAACTACAAATACATTAGAGCAAACATGCTACCCTGAATTAGAGGAAAAAGGAAGATTAATCACTGGAGTTAAAAGCTTAACCTCAGATGCATATTGGCTCTTTTTAATCAAGCCACATACACAGAGATCTGCCCTAAAGTGCCTTAAAGACGCAATCGGGTGTATAATTCCCGATATCCAAGATGCCACCTACGCTGCACAGCTCAGTTCGTGCCTCAACAAACCCCCGGAATTTGAGCCAATGCTTGCAATAAATCAGCTCAGATTCAAAGGAAAGCAGCCAACTTAATGAGTCACCCTCCCGCTTGCCAGATCGCCAGCCAAAATAGGATCAAGAGTTATTGATACCAGCTTAGTAGGATTTCTGTTTAGTAGATATTTAAATTAGATTAGTATTTATAGACCCTTTCATTGTTTTGGAAAGGGTCGTAAAATTTTGTAATAGACTTAAAGACTGAAGTTTGCACTACTGTGCTTCAGCCTATATTCTTTTATGAAACTCGACCAATCGTTCTTAATTTGACAATGAAGTTTCTTTATGCAATTGTGCACTACTGTCTTTTGTTGGAGATGTTTTCTGAGTTGAAGGAAGAACTGTGGCATAGCGATTGATATACGGGAGTGTTAATCAGCATATATGGTACTATTATCTGTATCTGTATTCATTCCTTTTATATGAATTGTTGTGTAATTATTCTTGCTATTGTTGAATACATGTATGTGCTGTAACAACAAATCTCTATCTCATTCCACTATTGGATGTTTTTGTGATATGCCTTTTTCTTTAATCATGCATGTAACAATGATATAAATGATGAAGTGTAGTAATTTCGCTGTTATCGCTTTGCGTAACTATTTATGCACAGCATTCTTGAATGATTTAATATCTATGTTTTAGAGATGGAGTCATCTATATGCCTGTCTTAAAAGCACAGACCATCAAACGCTACTCTTTAGAAAATCGATAATTTCCCGGGATAGATCATAGTTATTATATTTTTGCTGATAGTTTTAGTTATTTTCTTATCACTAGCATAATCTATAAGTTGCTCATCCATCCCATTTTATCTATTTCTGGGAAACTGGTCCCATTATCCCCAGTCGGAGCCACTATTCTAAACGGAAAAGGAGTTGTACTAAGGTCCGGACCGGGTGGTTTCCCCTATGTTGTTGCAGCGATTTTCGAGGCTTCAACATAATTGGCGCTAGAAGGAGGGCCATCAATTGTGAATGGCACATAAGTCCAAACCTATAAGCCATTCTAAGAGTAATTCTCCCTCCGAATCCCCTCGACCTTCCCATTTGCACACTGGTTCGCCGGTATCCAAACAAGGAGAAGGGGGATCAACTACCACTGCTCAAACCCATCATACCCCAGAACAATTAAGTCTTGAATCACCTGAAGTCCAGTATCTACTCCATAAACTTCAGAGCTTCTCGATTTCACCACAGAAATCTGAGGTATCACAAAGCAGTGCGACTTCGCAGTTCAATCTCGCTCATCCTCTCACCAGACTTCAGAGCGAAAAACTCGGTATTGAACCCACTGAGTCCCCTTTACCCAAAAGGAAAAAGGCGAAGAAAATTACTGAAGGATCTGATAGTGAAGAGTTTTCATCCACGTCCTCCATTGCATCTTCCCCGCTGCGGAGTCAACCATCCACTCCTCATCATTAATCCCTTCCCATACATCTGGAATTCCAACGGTAGTATCAACCACTGTCGTTATTATAATGGCAGACCCATGGACTAGGCCAGGTGCAGTCAACATGCCTGCACCATTGCATGATCTACTAGATGCTCCTGAAAAATGGCTGCCTAAATTTAACCCAGATGACGGGACCTAGGCTGAAGAACACATTAATAATTTTATGTTATCAGTTAACTTAAAAGGAGTGACAGAGCAAGATGTTGTTGTAAGACTCTTCCCCTACACCTTACAAGGATCAGCAGGATCCTGGTATTTTTCCTTACCCTCTGGTTCAATTACCAGTTGGAACACATACCAAGAGCAGTTTCTTACCAAATATGGAGATGATAGGTCCTTAGCTACTTTAATAAACGACCTCTCCAATCTGAGAATAGAGCATAGGGAA
The DNA here is from genome assembly GCA_031772625.1 of Pinus tabuliformis. Classification (NCBI taxonomy): domain Eukaryota; kingdom Viridiplantae; phylum Streptophyta; class Pinopsida; order Pinales; family Pinaceae; genus Pinus; species Pinus tabuliformis. The sequence goes on from CM062804.1 coordinate 1,269,329,282, forward strand.
CCAATAAAGGAGTTTAATGCCAGATTTAATAAACTCCTGAATAAAATCCCTACAGCTTCCAAACCAAGTGAACAAATTCGAAGTGAATGGTATATTACCGCCCTACCTGCCAACATAGCCATTTTTGTGGACAGGGTTGGGAGACCTACCTTAGCTGAAAACATGAGAGAAGCACTTGCTGTTGAAAAGCGCATCAACGCTCTAGAGAAGAAAGCTGCTCTAGAAGATAGAAAAGCTAAAAAAGTCTCATTTAAAGAGGATTCCAAGAAAAAAAACCCAAAGGACCCGTACGACATGGAGGGTTTACAAAAATTCCTGAAAACATTGTCTAATGAAATGGTCGAAATAAAGAAGCATGTGGCCGAAACCTCAAACAAAAGACCATTTAGGACTTTTAAGAAAATTGAAACAAAGCCACCCAATGTTATATCTAACGCAGATTCAGAGCAAGAAGAAGAGGAAGAGGAAACAACCTCACAAACCGATGATGAAGAAGAAGTAGTTGAATGCCACGGAATGTGGGATTTTATACTACCAAACTCTGATACCGAGAATGAAGAAGAAGCCTTTCCGGTTACTACAAGAAGTAAAAGTACTTCTGAACCTACTCAGGCAACTTCAAAGAAAAGGAGTGCAGGTGCAACCACGACAAAGGAAAAAGTTCCCCCAAAGAAGTCGCCTGTAGTAATTCCGCAAAACCAGCCTTCAAATTCTAATTCTCCCTCAAAATCCAAAACATTAGTGGTATCCGATTCAATGGAATATAATATTGTTGATGATATGAAGAAAACCAAGGCAAACATAACTATGTTTGAGCTTAGTAAGTTAAAACATCAACAAAAATTACTTCTTAAAGAATTGAATGATGTTCCCTCTACTCCCCTTCCCAGTGCAAAAGCTGCTAATGATTCAGGCCAACCTCCTCCAGGTATGGTTGAAGCTACCGATTCAGTACTAATTGGAGATAGATCGAATTCTCATATTCCACCCTTCCTGCTGACCTATGAGATTTATAACAGAAACCTGCACAACTGTTTAATTGATTTAGGGGCATCATCTAATATAATGCCAGCTTCAGTTTGCTCTAAACTGAACATTGAACCCCAGAAGTCTGCTATTCATATTGTACAGTTGGACAGGACCAAAGTGCAGGTTGTGGGAGAAATTAATTCCGTAACTATCAGGTTGTCTGCCGACCCCAGGATTGTACAGAGGATTGATATCTTAATTGCTGACATACCTGAATTCTACGGTTTAATTTTGAGCTGAGATTGGTCCGAAAAACTGCATGGGTATATTTCCACAGATTGGTCACATATGTGGCTTCCCTACAAGGGAAAGCCAAATCAAATAAGGATCGATCGAGAGAAGCATATGACCCACACAGTTACTGAATTTGAGCAAGAAAACCAACCTGTAGCGTTCAACAACAACATTTTGGGGAACTATTCATCAGAGTCATTCTTTGGCAACTTTGTTGCCCAACCATCTCCTTTTTCAGTCAATCATTTTACATCTCAGATTGAAATTTTTTCACAAACTGATAAGTCCAGATGTTTTAATGATGCTGAGGAAAATGTAAATATTTTTGTTAATACTCCTTTATTTTGGTCTTTATATTCTGATGGCTCTAAGTCTAGCGAGGGCTCAGGAGCAGGTTGCATTTTGGTTAGTCCACAAGGAGAAAAGACAATGCTGTCTTGTAGGTTAGAATTTGACTGCACTAACAACACAGCCGAATATGAAGCTTTAGTCCAGGGATTATATAAAGCAATCGGCCTTAAAGTGCAATATCTAAAAGTATTCGGCAATTCAGAAATCATTGTCAAACAGGTGAGGAATGCAATTCATTGTCTTTCAAGTCACCTCAAGCATTATCAATCGCTAGTACAGGATCTTACCTCACACTTTTCAGCATTTAAAATTTATTCCATTCCTAGGTCACAAAACTCGGCAGCCGACCTACTAGCCAATGTAGCTTCTAAGCTTCTACCTTCTGAAGACTACAGCCTTGATAGATTTTCTGTAGAATTACTTTTTAGGCCTTCAATTCCCGACAATGTCACTAATTGGAGAGTATTTAACCACGATGAAGATATCTTGCAATTTCTAACTTCCGAAAAGTCCTATGACAATCAAATTATTGAGGAAAATGACCATGATCTACAGATGAAAGAAACACCTCAAGAAAATTCAATTCCTAAACCAGTGGTAAAGCTCGAAGATCTTTATGATATCAAAGACAGGTTTAAACCTGTAATTAATGCAAAGCTTCAAAGTTCTACCCTTAGGTTTGAATTGATAAATCTAGGTACTGATCATGCTCCTCAAAACATCAATTTAGGATTAGGACTTTCCTTGGAAGAAAAGGAAGCATTTATTAAACTGTTAAGAAAAAACAAATAGGTCTTTGCTTGGAAGTATGATGATTTGAAGACATATGATACATCTATTATCCAGCATACCATTCCTATGCTTCCTGATCAGAAACCGATTCAGCAAAAGTTAAGAAAAATACATCCAAATTTGGAGAGCCAGATAAAGTCGGAGCTTAACAAGCTCTTGAAAGCCAAGATTATTTTTCCGGTCCGACACTCAAACTGGGTCTCTAATATGGTGCCAGTCAAAAAGAAAAATGGCGACATTCGAATTTGTATTGATTTCAGGAACCTGAACAAAGCGAGCTTGAAAGATAACTTCCCATTACCTACTATGGAGCAAATCCTCCAATCAGTAGCAGGCTCTGAATTGATGTCCTTTCTTGATGGATTCTCAGGATATAACCAAGTTCTGGTTCATCCTGATGACCAACTTAAAACCACATTCAGAACAAAATGGGGAACATATGCATATCAGAAAATGCCTTTTGGACTCATAAATGCAGGAGCGACATTCTAGAGAGCTATGGATATAGCCTTTAGAGGGTTGATTAATCGAACAATAGTCGTCTATCTAGACGATATTACTGTATATTCTAAAAAGAGATATAATCATTTTCATGACTTAAATCAAATCTTTCAGCGATGCAAAAGATATGGTATTTCTCTGAACCCAAAGAAGTCTTTCTTTGCTCTTGATCAAGGAAAACTCTTAGGCTTTATTGTATCCAAAGATGGAATTTATATTGATCCTGATCGGATCAAGGAAATTTCTGAAATCCTTTTCCCACACAATAAAAAGTTGATGCAGTCATTTTTAGGCCAGATTAATTTTGTTAAACGATTTGTTCCAGATTTTTCTCAAATTGTATTACCACTTCAGACAATGATCAAGAAGAATTCAGTCTTCAAGTGGGGATCAGAAGAAAAGCAAGCTTTTGATGTTATCAAGCAATCAATAATCAATGCCCCAGCCTTGAATACTCCAAATTTTTCTAATCATTTTACATTGTATACCATTGCGTCCGATGTGTCTTATGCTGCAGTTCTCACGTAGCCAAATGCTCACAATTTAGAAGCACCCATATCATTCTTCAGTTCAAATCTTCAGGGTGTCGAATTAAATTACTCCGACTTAGAAAAACAAGCCTTTGCTGTATTTAAAGCGGTCAAACATTATAGACCCTTTCTTTTAAAAACCCATACAAAAATAATAGTTCTTTTCCCGGCAGTTAGGCAACTATTAATCCAGAAAGAGCTGGGTGAAAAAAGGGCAAATTGGGTCACAACGCTTCAAGAGTATGACCTAGAAATTAAGCCAGCAAAGATTGTTAGAGGCCAAGGTTTTTGCAGGATATTGGCAGGAGCATCCAACATTCCAGAATCAAGCGATACAGATCAAACTCAAGAAATTAATCAGATAAGTGTTACTGATTCTAGATCTCAATATGCAGATTTAATCTTTTATCTAAAGAATGGTTATGCACCTCCGAATTTGTCTTACAAAAACAAAAGGGCCATTAGATTAAAAGCAAAGAATTCTACAATCATTGATGACGTGCTTTTTAGACAGAATTATGATTCTATCTTGTTAAGATGCCTTGAAAAACCTGAAGCTCAAAAGGTTTTGCAGGAGCTATATGACGGACCAGCAGGAGGACATTTCGGAGCTGACACAACAGCTCACAAAATTATTCATGCTGGTTACTATTGGCCTACTTTGTTTAAAGATGCTCACGAGTACGTAAGGAAATGTCTAAATTGTCAAACTGCTAGCGGAAGACAACGTAAATCAGTTTTCCCCCTGCAACCAATCAACATTGAACAGCCATTTGAGCAATGGGGATTGGATATCATTGGGGAGATTACTCCAGCATCTTCCAAACAACATAAGTATATCCTTACTGCTACCGATTACTTTACAAAGTGGGTTGAGGCAATCCCTTTAAAGACAGCAAATTCTGAAGCAATCATTGAATTCATAGACCAATTCATTATTACCAGGTTTGGTGTCCCAAATGCTCTTGTTTTTTATAATGCATCTTACTTTTCAGGCAATGCTATGTTTGATTTCGCTATTAAAAGAGGATTTAAGTTAAAATATTCTGCTAATTATTATCCCCAAGGAAATGGTTTAGCAGAATCTACTAATAAGAATCTGATTAAAATCATTAAGCGAACTATCGAACAAAATCAGAGGAATTGGCACAAATCCTTAGTGTTCGCATTATGGGCTGATAGGATAACACAGAAATCTTCTATTGGAACTTCTCCATTTAATCTTGTCTATGGAAAAGAAGCAATCTTACCCACAAATCTTATTCTTCCTTCTTTAGACCTAGTGCAGTTTATTGAGGAAACTCCTTCCTCTTCTATTCAGTTTAGACATGACCAGATCCTAAAATTAGAAGAGGAAAGAGAAAAAGCCAAGGTTATCCATGCCAAACATCAGCAAGTCATCAAAGCAGCTTTTGATTCAGTCTCATCCGGTTCAAAACAATTCCAAGTCGATGATTTTGTTCTAAAATGGGACAAAGCCCATGAAGACAAAGGTAAACACTCCAAGTTCCAGAAGTTGTGGCTTGGACCATTTCAGATCTGTGAGAAGATAGGCCATTCAACCTTTATATTGCAAGATTTATCAGGTTTGAGAGATTCTCTCCCTGTTAATGGCCTTGTCTTGAAGAAATTCTTTCACTGAGGAGGTAACCCCTTCTCCTTTCATTTCAGTAGGATTTTATAGTTTGTAGGATTTTAAGAAATAAGGTTGTGAGATATCTCCCATTGACCTTTTGCTGTGTTTGAAAAGTTGTCCCCATAGAACGAGAACGAACATTTGCTTTTAAAATGATAGAACTTTTAACCAAAAAGGATAATTTCTAGGAAATTAGATATCTTTGTATTCTGAAATCACAATTCAAATTTTGTCAACTCCTCTCAAAGCATAGAAATATTGTAAACCATTTTCTATTTTTTAAATTGGTCTCTAAAGGTTATCCATACTAAGATAGGAATCAATCCAATCTCAGCATCTTCAACTCTTACTCTGTCATCCATTACTCTTAAGAAGAAGATTGTTCACCCCATTCACTAAAGTTTATGATTATTCAGAGTGTAATTCTAAAATATAAGATATTTAAGATAAGAGGTCTTATTACAAGCCTGCTTACCACGTTCATAGAGAAATAGTTTATCTGACATTACCAATACTGCAAACCAAAACAGGGTAATGGCTTGAAATTACAAGACAAGGGGTCTCATCACGAGCCAGCTTGTTTAGTTAAACTACTATCAGTGAGTGGCATTGTCAACAGCTGGCCACCAAACCAGGACAATGGCTTTTTATCTTATCAATGACAAAGAAAAAAAAAAGGAAATGAAATACAAAATATGAAAAAATATTTTGAATTCATTCTGTTAATCACACTCTTAATTGGATGGGACAATGGACAATCACATGGTTAAAAGGTATCCCTGTCGAAACTATAGATGTTTGCTGGCAGCAGAGGCTCTACCTATGACAGATGAGTTTACTATAAAAGGCTGATTTGGAAAGGTATTCTATTTTATCATTACAAACCAATAAAGACCTATTTCAAAGCTTAGAATATTTTTTTTATTTTCTTAGAAAAGAGGAAGTCAACAAAATAGTTTCATTTTTTTTAGAATATATTGAAATCTAGTTATATTAGAAATTTCCCCATTGATTGAAACTCTATTTTCTGAAAAAGCTTAAATGTTTCTATTTTTTTGAAAGAGATAACTGGTTCTTCCAGCGAATCGCCAATTGTTGTGCTCTACAACAACCCCCCATTTCATATCATCTTTACTTATAAATATTAATGTATGAAATGGGTCCCTTTAGAATTTAATTTGGTATCAATGCTATTATAATCCAAAAAAGTCCAATAAATGAATAAATGCACTTTATAAAACTTTTTGGACAAACCCTTAAAAAGAAATCATGTAATGATTTGTCATTGCGATAAAGCGATCGTAAAATCGCATATCGCAATGACACATGAATTATAATTAAGCACCCCAAAGCTTTCCGCCGATGCGCATTCGGCGATCGGCGATATTCCATGTACATGTTATAATGCCCCATGCCAATAGTCCCGACGCGATACGCATTCGGCGAATTCGGCGATCGGCGACACGCTACAACAGTTGTGATGTTCCCAAAGACTTGTCCCGATGCGATGCGCAATCGGGAATCGGGTATCGGCGACAATCTCACCCAAGGCTTATTGCGCTCAAAGCTTTTCGCCGATGCGATATCGCATTCGGCGATCGGTGATATCCAATAAACACCATTAAAGCGCACTAATCATACCCCCGATTGCGATCCGATAAAGCTCGGTTTTAAATGAAGAGCCGTTAAGTGATGGGATGGCACAATTCATTTGTAATAAAAGCTTGATCGCTCACGCAATCCTTCATCTATGCTCAACCGCCAAAACGTCCATTGCATGCTTAAGTGAATTGTTCACCCAAATAACGATATAATGAGCATTTAAGGAATGACGGATTGAAAACGGCTAATTAATAAGATCATGTCCTAAAATCTTTTTACGGATTGTATCCGCGCCCATTTTAAAAGCTAAATCCTTCAGTTACGCATCTATTCATATGTGCTGTATCACTTAAGAGTTTTTCATCGCTATCTCTGTGTATTACACCCAATTGCCTCTTTGTGCAAAATTCATTCATAGAAGCTAGGCCTGAGAAGATGGGAAAGAAGTCCAAGAAGACTGCAAGTGCTTCCGCAACACCAATTGTAGGACAAGCGGCCGCAAACAAGAAGAAGGGCCTAATATCCGATACTACATGCACGGGGCTCACCAGAGTTACTTGGCAAGGCACTTATAACCTAATTGAAGCTGAGCAACCAGAAAAGACAGTGATAGAAGCTAGTGTGGACTTACTCAAGAAGTCTGATGCAACTCTCAAATATTTGGCCGACTCTTTCCTTCACAGGATAGCGGCCAGAGAACAAATTCTTCCCTATACAAACGTTGTGCGATGGGTGATTGAAGAAATCCCCATCTTGGACAGAACTTTTAATACCAGAGATGGGAGGATTTTCGGATCATTCAAGCCAGATGACCTAAGGAAAATGTATCATTTGCCCGAGCCAGAGAAAATATATAACAAGGCCTTCCTGGAGAAGTTTGCAAGCGAGAATGAGATCGAATCTAAACCTATCAAGGATTGGAGGCAAAATCCCAACAAGCACAAGCACGAATCCTCCGGTAAGCACTCGGTCGATTCTTTGGCTTCTCCTTATTGTTATGTGGGGATTATGATGTGTAGGTTGTGGGGATTGCATGATTCTGCCAATTTTACCATTGAAATGGTTCCTTTAATGGAGGCAGCAGTAAACAGTTGGATTATGGATTGGGCTACTATTCTTTCGGATAAATTAGCAGTAGCTGTTCGTGATTTTAGATCTTAGACTGTTGTTTCAGAAAGGAAAATGCCCCCATTCTACTATAGTGCATATATCTTAGACACCCTTTGTTTCAATTCCGAATTTCTGATTCTCGGGTGGAGGTGGACTGCACAGGACCCTTCACCCATTCATATATATCATCAAAAATTGTGGAAGTCTTCTTATAAACACCACCTGTATCAAATCTGTAATGGTTTTATGGTGCCCATTTACTATTCCATTTTTGATAAACCCATTTCAAAAATTTCCTATCAAGCTTCCTTTGATTTACCAGCAGTAGCAAGTTGGTTTGGAGAAGAAAATTTCACCTATATCAGAGTTTTCGACAGTGAAGCCGACCCACATGTTCTTCCTCTATATGTTCCAGATAAGCTGCTAGCAAGGGAAATTGCATATCAAATCATGGCTGAGAGTACTACACAGACTCTCAAAAGATAAAAGAAGAAGGGATGGCCATCTTTTCCCTTGAGATGTGGTGTTTATACTCTGCATGATCTTAAACATGCAGAAAAGGAAGCCACGAAGCTTTAGTCTTTAACTCTGGCCACGATCCCAAACAGACCATACGACCCAAAAAACACTGCTTACACTGCATTAGAACAGGCCAAATTAACAAGGTTTGAGCATCAGGAAGATATGTTTGATGACTTGTTCGTTGCCTCCGAATCAATAGGTCATGCTAAAGAACTCGCTAGGATGCGATATAATGATGAGGGATTAACTGAGTTCAATAAACTCAGAGAATAGAGGTTGCAAACTCTGCCTCTGGATTTACTGGCAACAACCCCAGCGACATCATCAAACGGACCTTTTCAGGAACAGTTCAAGGAACAAGAGGAGAGGCAGAAGAAGCAACAGGCAGAAAGACAGAGAAAAGAACAGGCGGAGAGGCTAAAGCGAGTCCCATGCCGAAAAACAGAAACAAACCACCTTTGATCCCGAATTGCTTCAACAGTGGAAGCAATTTGACTTTATTATCAGTGGAAAGGAAGGTTCAAAAGAAATGGACACCTCCAAAACAACTGATACACAGGATGTTACCTCTCCTCAGGTTCTAAGTGGAACCAGCGGCCCACCAAGTTCTAAGGAAGTTGAAGTTATTCCAAAAGACCCCTCTGACCAGATTATTCTACAGATAGAAGATATTCCACCATTGGATGTTTTCTACAGCCCAAAACACAGGGTAGTTGTAAAGCGATCAAGGAAGAGACGAAGGATTGATCAACCTTCTATCTTCCCAGAACAAACGGTCACGGGTAATGTAGTATGGAAGGAGGAATTGGATCCCTCCGATGACTTAACAAAGCTATCACAGTATGCGGGCGCTTATTCTGCGGCAACAATTGACAAAGCATCGGAGGTGAGCCTTCTATTGAAGAATAAGGACCAAGAAATCTTTGCGTTACAGGCAGAATTGGTTGAAACAAAGCAAAAGGCAGCACAAGAAGAAGAACAGTTGCTGGCGTAACAGCAAGAGAACAATCGGTTGACTCAGCAATTGCAAGCGGAAAGGCAAAGGATTGATCAGGGTGCGATCCAGAAACAAAAAGAATTGTCGGAGGCGTTGGAAAATTTGAGAGTGGCGAATGAGCAAATGATAAAGACCAAAGATGAGAAAATTGCTCAAATATCATCGTAGCTGGAAAAGATGAAGGGCACGTCGCAGGTAAAAGAGTTTAAATCAGAGCCATTATTGATAAACAATGCGGTGATATCTCAGGTGAGACTCTTATGTCAACAGATCGCTCAAGCTGAGCCACTATGTGAGCTAACTACAACAATAAATCAACAGGTAGAAAAGGCTAGGACTGAACTAGATCAAGCGGACGAGGCCATTACTGCATATCTTGACTGGCAAGATACTGATTTAGGAAAAGCAGCAAATTTCCCCAGGATCATAGAAACACATAAAGATATACTTTTCACAGAATGGCACACTCAAGTGATGAAAGCAGAAAGGGCGGCTTCAAGATGTAAATCAACCGCCAGCAATCTAGTGGATCTAGTCAATAACACTGTTATAGACATTTTTGTGCCTTACAGCATGAAGCATGAAATGTCCATAATCTGAGGGATCCTAAGTCCCTAAACATGTTGTTCCTACCCCTAGAGGAACAAGGTCAGCAAACCACAACACTGAATATTAGTTATCCACCTGAAAACACTAAAAAACAAGCTAATTCTGGATCATGTCAACTGCTCCACTGAGCATCTGTGCTGAATGTCAACTGCTCCACTGTGTACCTGCGCTGAATGTCAACTGCAAAGAAGGCTACCTGCGCTGGGCGAGTTTGGCCAAGTGGCACAGTCATTCCTCAAGGTGTCAATGCCCAGGAAGCTTCCAAAATGACACTTGGATCAGAGAATTCGACTGGTGATGAGTAAGAGGGTCTAGATCTCCAAGTGGAAGCAAGAACCTCCAAGTGGACTCAAGAACTGAAGAATAACTGAAGTGAGAGAGGACACTAGTCAGCTTCATGCCAGCTACAAGATGACTCATCCTTTCTCCAAAACTCCTATATATAGAGCTCTCTCATGAGGTCTAGGGAGGCTAGAATCTTGTGAATGTAAGGAAGTGCTGTTGGTTTGAGTATAGAACTATTGGGTGATTTGCTTTGAAGGAGGTGAAGAGGAGATTTCTTTCTGCTGGGAGGTGATGCTGGATTGGGCCTCTTATGGTTGTATCACTTCCTGAACTTTACTTCTTCAATTAATAAAGCATTTGAGGTTCTCCTATATGCATGTGTTTCAATGGTGTATTGTTATACTTGTGTATTTGATTTATTCTAATCCTTGAATCAATTATGAATGTATGCTTCTTGTAGTTTCCCTCTCTTGCCATTTTGCAGGATCTTGGTGTAGCTGAGCCAGTGAAAGAGCAAGGAGCTGGGGGCAAGCAGCAAAGAGAGAAGATTGGATCAATCATTAGCGGAAGACATCGGTTAGTGGATCTCTTTCTCCCCTCTCTTACATCTCATAAAGAAGTAATCTCGAATAGCTTTGCTTTGATTGTTGCTGAGGTACTATCACCCTTAGAGTGGGATAGGGTCATTCCGTATTGGATACTTTTCCCAACAACAAATTGGCGACTCCGCTGGGGATCGTATCTTGTTGGTTGTTTTTGTTTTTTGCTATTCATTTCATAAACATAGGGAGTACCGAATCGAACTGCATTTGGATCTTTCAAATACAAAGTAGAGGGCAGCTACTCTAGCTCAGTTTTTGGGCATGTTTATGATTTGAAGAGCTGAGCCACAAGGACTCTAAATAGCTCTTAGTGATAGCTTTTCCTCCTCCTTTTCATCCCTTAGTGTGTACTTGACTGATAGCTTCTGATTTGGCCAAAAACTGTGAATTTTTGAGCAATCTGTGACCCGGAAACTGAGAAAAACGAAAGTTTATCTCTTCATTGCAGACACTGTGAAGGCGGTCTACATTTCAGCGCAGATCCCGAAGGGGCTAACTGCGCTGAAGGTCAAACTGCCAGTGTACTACCTGCGCTAAACCAGTTTTGCCTAGTGCTACTGGGGTTCCCTCCTGTTCATTGCCCTGTTTTCATCCTTGTTTTTGCAGCTTGTTATCAGTCAATGTACCTATCTGAAACCAACTTTCCTTGTCACTATTCCGCCTCGGTTGTATAAAGAAATTGTATTTGTTCTTTGTGTATTTCTTATATCATTTGCAGTTTCCCATAACGAAAAGTGAACTAGTCTTGCTGTGGCCTCTTAGATCTAGACCTATGATAAGTGTCGTTTTGATCTTAAGAGTTAGTTTGTTTGTTGTTCATAGCTGATTGAGCTTTTGCTTTCGTCATATGGTTTGAATTTATATATTTCTAGTGTCGAAACAAGTAAATCTTAAGGTGTCTTTTGATTTTGGACAAGCTTGTTTGCTTTCACTTGAAATTGAATTCAAAGTTATACAACAGCTTTCTTTTTTGTATTACATCAACATTAAGAAAGAGAAAAGAAATACCTGCATTGTGCATGTGCATTTTGACAACTTGCATGTTGATTTAGGGAAAAAGTGCATTAGTGTGTGCTCTATGATCTGTGTGAAAAGTTGATGTCTTTCTTTTCCCTCAGTAGTTAAGATTTTCAAAGTTGAAAGATTGAAAAGCTTGCCTATCATCTTAGACTGCATTTAGGAGTGTTACTATACATCTCGTGGTGATCCATAAAGGCAAACTGCTAAACAAGATCAACCTTAAAATAAATTGAATTTACATAACAACGCATTGAAACATAACGCAAACACATAGAGGTCTAAGCTAGAGACATGTTCCGGCATCGTTAAACGTGATATCTTAGCGTTGAGTGGTTGGGTGATTCCTCCACGGTGAAGCGATAAGTATCAATACGGACTTGTGCTTCCACGTACCGTCACGTATATATTGGGAGACCCCTATAGGAACAAAGCCTTTATCCATAGGAAGCCATGTCGGCCGCCCTACTGATCGCAATGCAGTGAACACAGCATTCACGAAGATCGACCACTCGTACCGTTAAACGTATTCTGTGGTTTTGCGAAAAGTTTGACATACCCTCTGCCTAGATCTCCAGAGCAGTTTCTTTTGGCCTTTTTCAAACTCTATAACTGAAAAAGTCCATCCGAGCATTTGTCACTTCGGGCTCATTAAAACATCGAAGGAGACTAGAGTCATCTTTAGCTTTTTCTCGACTCTTAAAAAGTGAAAAAGCAAGTTGTGTCTAAAGCATCGTTATAAAATTTATTTTAAACGGAACATAATCACCTTCTATTCCTGCGTTGATCTATAGGTTGAGAACATGGAATGCCCCGAACAAGGAATTCCACATGATGGAAATCCTAGTCCTTTCTCCTCTTGGGGAGAATTCGGTGTGCCCCACATGGCCACATTGTCGCTTCCAGGACTGACAATTGGCCTGCCAATTTGGCTATTATCAACCAATGTAGTTCAGAACACCATGGTTCCTGAACAGTCGAGTCAACAGTTAGATCAGTCTAAAGCTGCCCACCAGCCTTCTACTTCCTGTATCTCTTCCTCCAATCCTTCATCTTTGCAAGGTAGAGCCGGCAAAAGCCAAGCTCCCATGGAGAAGAAGGAGAAGAAGAAGAAGGAGCCTAAGGCGACTGGGGGCAAGCAAAAGACATCTGACAAAAATCCACACACAGCACAGACCGGGCCTAAATCACCGTGTATCATATGTAGAGGAGACCACTTCCATAGATATTGTCCCTGTATTCCCCAGATACTAAGGGACTGGTCCCCTCGTTTGCACAATTCGGGAGCATCAACCTCTGATAGCCATGTTGAATGCTTACCGTCAACCAGCGAAAGTGAAGGTTCAAGACAAAGAGGGGGAGCAAGATCCCCCTGCAGACTGTGTGAAGGCGATCACGCCATCCACCATTGTCCCTTCTTAGACGAAGCGAAGAGAGTTTTGGAAGATCGTCTGGTTTCACCGTTGAGACTTCCTCCTGGATACAAAAAACTCGTGCCAAGTCCTTCGCTGGTTGAAATACAGCTGGCCCACTCAAGTGGTCGGCTGAAGCGTCAGTCATTGAAAATGAACCTACTAAATCCAAACCGGACGAAAGTCCAAAGGTCGAAACGGCAGTTGACCCGGTTCTGCCTTCGGAGGTTTCATCTTCAAATGACACCGTCAATGAAGATTCATCTTCAAATGACACCCTCACTGAAGAGAATAAGGAGGACACCATCCAGATTCTTTTCATCAACACAGACTCTGATGAGCGTCAGGGCAATGCGCCCATTCCTTTATCGCAGGAAGGAACATCGTCAGGGTCATATCCGGCCGTATATTCGGTCCCACCACCAAGCAACCTGGTTGTGTCCTTTGATTGGAACCAACTAGGCAGACCCCGGTTGCCAGCCAGTATACCATTCAGAATCATAGTCCAAATTTATAGAATGGTAATGGCTGGCACTATCATTGATGATGGGGCGTCTGTGAGTATCCTTTCCTCTATTGCTTGGAAAGCACTGGGTTCCCCGGCGCTTTTGCCTGAGATAAGAAATCTCTCGGGTTTTGATAAAGGAACCAGTCGACCATTAGGGATCCTCCCCAATGTGCCTGTTACATTGAAAGGGAAGACCGTTCAAATGAACGTGATGGTCGTTCAAGGACCCTTGGATTATAACCTACTCCTTGGACGAGACTATATATATTGCATGGGAGCAATAGTCTCCTCACTCTTTAGAGTAATGTGTTTTCCGCACGAAGGAAGGATGGTCAAGCTCGTAGACCAACTTTCATTTCCAGGATCACGCATCGCAAATAGTCACATACCAACCCTAAATGGTCTATTCAATCAAGAAATGTCTCCACCCCCAGTCCTCCTTCCCGATGAGTGCGAGTGATTCGGAAAGATGGGACTGGAACCCAGGGGGCATGCATCCTGGTCTGCTTCGAGCAGAGGAAACCTTGGGTATAAGGTAGAATTTCCGCGAGAGAATATGACTAGTCCGTACCCCGTCCGTGGATGGAAGAGGGGTTGTTCTAGAATAGGATTCTTTTGTTAAGGTCACATTTTTGACAAAGGTCATTCACCATTGTCTACTTCGGTAGACAGTGCCGAGGAAATGTTTTCGATTGAAGAAGTTAACAAAACAATCTTTGGGTAACCAGAAAGAGGCAAGCCTCACCCTTTAAAACAAAATGTTTTGATGGATAAGTAGGGGCAGCCTTGAAATTGTACTTTATACCCGGGGGCATGCAAACCTTTTGGAGTGCAAGCTAAGAGAGGTTATTTATCTGTTTTTGGGATTAGCCGTGTCCAAACTTGCATAAAGAAAGGATGAGAGGGAGCATAACTTTGGTAAGGCGCGAGCTCTATAAAAAATGGGATCTTACAGGGGAAATTTCTCATCTTATGACTGGTATATCGAGCAGTTTTACCGCGGAATTTATGCTCGTTAAAAAATAGAAAAGTGACATCCGAGCAGTTTTAGCACATAGTTCATGCTCGTTAAAAAATAAACATAAGATTGAGCATTCAAGCTCATTAAAAAATGAACATACCCTGGTAAATAACCACTGTGATCGTAAATTCATTAGCCATAAAAAGCCTTGGTCGTGTTTTGCACCTGCCACCTCCATTCCATTTGGCCGATCGTTCACCTCCATATGATTGTTTACCCATTTTGAGGAACAGCTACGAAGAGTGATTTCACCTAGCCATCCTTGTGACACTGTCGTGATTGGAAAATTCCAACCTGTACTTGGAATCAGTTGCTATCCCTGTTTATCACTCGTTCCTCAAAAGACGAGTCTTCTTTGAGCTCTTTTCAATTGACTCGTAAAATATGAAAAGTTTGCCGAGTTTTGGCCTTCCAGCTCGTTAAAATGACCGGAAGAGCTATCCCTCCTCTAGATTTTAATCTTTTTGGACCTGAGGGATTATTGCACAAAAAGGTCGAGCGCTTGTTTTATTCGGCTCGTTAAAGTTATCGAAAACTCATCCCTTCTGTATTGTTTTATACTTTTTCAGACTTAAGGGATTAGATGACGAAAAAGGAATTTTGGAGTTAACTTTATGTACCTTTTCAGACTCTCTAAAAATGAAAAGGACCGAGTTTTCCTTGTCATTAGACTCGTTAAAATGATTAAATAGCGACAAGCTTGTCTTTAGACGAGAACGAGTTTCCCTATCGCTAGGCTCGTTAAAACATAGCGATGGGCTTGCCCGAAGGGCAGGTTATAGAACAAGCATATGTTATCCTCCTCAAGCTTGACAAAAATAAAGAGGTACTGGTCAGAAATGACTGGGGAAAAATTGGGAGAACCTCAAAGCTTTAATGGTAGCAAGTCGCTCTTGAACATGACACTTTTCCTCCGTATCACATCGGGTTGGGTTGTTTCATTCACCGGTCTCATCACCATGGTCTCGCCAAACCATCCACATTTGGGTAATGCTACCGATCCATCGCATCAGTGTCATTATATGTTCAAGAGATGTTGTTCAGAAAGAGTCAACCGTGTCCCATCCACTGCCATACATTATCCTTCATCCATCCATGATCGCCACCCTGAATCATATGTCACAGATTGTTTTCACCTCCACTAAAATCATTAGCTCCGTTCCGGGTCACTGATGTGGGATTCATTAAGGCCCTCCTTTGACGGATCGCTTCTTGTCGACTTCAGCTCATTATCCAAGAAGTTGATCTAGGAACAACCCCCTCAGTACTTTGAAGCTTGCGTGCCTCAATGGCAAGTTTCTCACTTCCGGCGACAGGTATACATCAATGACCTTTGACCAGAAGATTTTGCGTGGTGTTCGACGCCAAGTCCTATATTCACACCACGTGAATTGTACTGCAGTACCTTGAGGGTCATTATCATTATCGGTGATTCCTCTCGTGCTTGTTAACGGTTTACAATATTGACCGGTAATCAAGCAATGTCTTTCCATGTTCGACTTCAGCGCAATTCTCACATGGATCGACTTGTACTTAGAGTGAAGATCAAATGAGTTTGAAGACCCCGGATCTAGTTTCATCCATCCGGGCTGCGATATATATTCAGGAAATATAAAGACATTTGACATGTACATCATTACAACAGATGATCATCCTACTCAAAGGATGATAATTTCAGCAGAGAATTATCAGTCTACCATCAGACGATCGTCTGTTATATGTACCAAAATGAATTTATAAAGCTGAGCATGGGAATGCCCGCCTCAGCTAGATCATGAAAGCAGAATGAATCATAATGTATTGTATTGTATTTTATTACAGGTCACCTCTCAGCGATTAAATGAACTTCAGATCCTCCTGATAAAGCATTTCACCCGATAAACGGCCTCATACTTTAGGGGGCAACTGTTATAGACATTTTTGTGCCTTACAGCATGACGCATGAAATGTCCATAATCTGAGGGAGCCTAAGTCCCTAAACATGTTGTTCCTACCCCTAGAGGAACAAGGTCAGCAAACCACAGCACTGAATATCAGTTCTCCACCTGAAAACACTCAAAAACAAGCTAATTCTGGATCATGTCAACTGCTCCACTGAGCATCTACGATGAATGTCAACTGCTCCACTGTGTACCTGCGCTGAATGTCAACTGCAAAGAAGGCTACCTGCGCTGGGCGAGTTTGGCCAAGTGGCACAGTCATTCCTCAAGGTGTCAATGCCCATGAAGCTTCCAAAATGACACTTGGATCAGAGAATTCGATTGGTGATGAGTAAGAGGGTCTAGATCTCCAAGTGGAAGCAAGAACCTCCAAGTGGACTCAAGAATTGAAGAATAACTGAAGTGAGAGAGGACACTAGTCAGCTTCATGCCAGCTACAAGCTGACTCATCCTTTCTCCAAAACTCCTATATATAGAGCTCTCTCATGAGGTCTAGGGAGGCTGGAATCTTGTGAATGTAAGGAGGTGCTGTTGGTTTGAGTATAGAACTATTGGGTGATTTGCTTTGAAGGAGGTGAAGAGGAGATTTCTTTCTGCTGGGAGGTGATGCTGGATTGGGCCTCTTATGGTTGTATCACTTCCTGAACTTTACTTCTTCCATTAATAAAGCATTTGAGGTTCTCCTATATGCATGTGTTTCAATGGTGTATTGTTATACTTGTGTATTTGATTTATTCTAATCCTTGAATCAATTATGAATGTATGCTTCTTGTAGTTTCCCTCTCTTGCCATTTTGCAGGATCTTGGTGTAGCTGAGCCAGTGAAAGAGCAAGGAGCTGGGGGCAAGCAGCAAAGAGAGAAAATTGGATCAATCATTAGTGGAAGACATCGGTTAGTGGATCTCTTTCTCCCCTCTCTTACATCTCATAAAGAAGTAATCTCGAATAGCTTTGCTTTGATTGTTGCTGAGGTACTATCACCCTTAGAGTGGGATAGGGTCATTCCGTATTTGATACTTTTCCCAACAACAAACACTCTTTACCTGGCCAATATGATTTCTCAATGTACACCGGGAAAGATGAGAACTACAAATACATTAGAGCAAACATGCTACCCTGAATTAGAGGAAAAAGGAAGATTAATCGCTGGAGTTAAAAGCTTAACCTCAGATGCATATTGGCTCTTTTTAATCAAGCCACATACACAGAGATCTGCCCTAAAGTTCCTTACAGACGCAATCGGGTGTATAATTCGCGATATCCAAGATGCCACCTACGCTGCACAGCTCAGTTCGTGCCTCAACAAACCCCCGGAAGTTGAGCCAATGCTTGCAATAAATCAGCTCAGATTCAAAGGAAAGCAGGCAACTTAATGAGTCACCCTCCCGCTTGCCATATCGCCAGCCAAAATAGGATCAAGAGTTATTGATACCAACTTAGTAGGATTTTTGTTTAGTAGATATTTAAATTAGATTAGTATTTATAGACCCTTTCATTGTTTTGGAAAGGGTTGTAAAATTTTGTAATAGACTTAAAGACTGAAGTTTGTGTTACTGTGCTTCAGCCTATATTCTTTTATGAAACTCGACCAATCATTCTTAATTTGACAAGGAAGTTTATTTATCCAATTGTGCACTACTGTCTCTTGTTGGAGATGTTTTCTGAGTTGAAGGAAGAACTGTGGCATAGCGATTGATATACGGGAGTGTTAATCAGCATATATGGTACTATTATCTGTATCTGTATTCATTCCTTTTATATGAATTGTTGTGTAATTATTCTTGCTATTGTTGAATACATGTATGTATTGTAACAGCAAATCTCTATCTCATTCCACTATTGGATGTTTTTGTGATATGCCTTTTTCTTTAATCATGCATGTAACAATGATATAAATGATGAAGTGTAGTAATTTCGCTATTATTGCTTTGCGTAACTATTTATGCACAACATTCTTGAATGATTTAATATCTATGTTTTAGAGATGGAGTCATCTATATGCCTATCTTAAAAGCACAGACCATCAAACGCTACTCTTTAGAAAATCGATAATTTCCCGGGATAGATCATAGTTATTATATTTTTGCCGATAGTTTTAGTTATTTTCTTATCACTAGCATAATCTATAAGTCGCTCATCCATCCCATTTTATCTATTTCTAGGAAACTGGTCCCATTATCCCCAGTCGGAGCCACTATTCAAAACGAAAAAGGAGCTGTACTAAGGTCCGGACCGGGTGGTTTCCCCTATGTTGTTGCATCGATTTTCGAGGCTTCAACATGACCTATGGTATTCATGTGGAGTATGTTATGACCTATGGTATTCATGTGGAGTATAGCCTATTTAAAGGTGGAAATTAAACCCACATAGATACATCTTAAATTCAAATCTACAAGTAGGGAGAGGGATGAGATGCAAATCCCTCTCACCACTTTGTAGATCCATATTTAAGATGTATATAATGGGATGATTTTGCTATCATTTATTAATGATTCCTAATAGTGCCTTATAAATTTTTGTAGGCATATTACATGTTGTGGCTAATGGGACCCGAAAGAAAGGTTCATGGGGAAGACCATTATGTTGATCCCTCTTTGTGTGAGGATGGATGTTTTATTTGTTTCTCATTTTTGAGTAATGATATCCTATGGATGGATAGTTTCTATATTTTGGTTGTATATGAGCCATAATCTAACTTTTTAAAAGTATCTAGGATTATAGTATTATGTGAAGACAATTATATAAGTTTTTGTTTTTTCTGAGAACAAAAGTATTTAGTTTACATATGAAGTATATCTTGACTATATATATAAATTTAGTTTGCATAGAAAGTACATCTTGGTTATATATGTACTGAACTTTTCATTTTAATTAAATTTCCAACATTTTTTTCTTCTTTGCCAAAAAAACAAAGTATATCTCACACTCACAACTATAGTTACCAAATTAACTTAAATTGATTTAAAGAATTGGAAAATTGAGTATTTAGCTTGGATTCACAAGTTAATAAACAAATTTCAGTAATATAATGAAATATTAGGTTACTCCCTTCTGCTTTTTTTTAATCCTTCTGAATTTTGAGGTTTCCAGTTGTTCATGGCCAAAGAATACATGCATAAGATTTCACAGTATTAGTTACTTACTCTCATTTAAACTATAAGTAACTAATACTATAAGTTTTGACAATTATAGTTTAAAAAAAATTAATTCTAGTAATTTTTTTTGTAAGCAAGTTGGCAGATCTTTCAATTTTTATTAATATATAAGCAAGTTATAACCAAGTTTGTTGGCCACCTAATCCATGATAAGCTATCTAGTAACAAAAGTAATCAGTCTTTCTACCCAAACTATATAAGTTTGTATATCATGTCCTTGGCCATACTCTATTTGCCTATAAACATATATGGATTCAAAGAGAAAAGTAAAATCTATCATCATATGTACTAATTAAAATTAAAAACCAGCTAATATTCTAATCATCCTGGTCAACAAAGGCTCATTCCAAGGAGTCATATCCTTGGCATTGGAACTGTGAGAACAAACAAGGGAAGTGTTTCTCAATGGGGGTTTTGCAATTGGAATTGCACCTTCTGGAAATCCTGGTTGTAATTGGGAAAGTCATGAACTATTGTGGCCATGCTCACTGAAATTTTCTCCATGGCCTTGCCCATGAGGCTTTTCATAATCCAATACTACAGTGTCTCTTTGAATTATGTCACCATTCCTTAGTATGGTCTAATCACTTAAGTGGTCTTCATTAATGAGGCTAGCTACTCTGCCACTTCTCATGCTTTAGGAATTAGGCTCATCCTCATTGGAAGCCTTGCCATCACAACACAATCCCCTTGCCTCCTAATGAAATAGGAGTTGACAAATCCTTGTGCACCTCAGCTTGCTACTAGGAAAGCCCTTAGCCCTCAAGGAGAGCCTATCTCTTTGCACACCAACCATGCCCTCTACTAGAGCCTACTCCTAGACCCTTGAAGCCACCCTAAGTCAGCCAACCCAAGTCCATTTGAATAACTACTAGAAACAAAAATTTGGAGCCCATCATAGCTAGCTCCAGTGACATTATGACAATTACCATAAGCCTCTTGAGCCAACACCTCTTCCACACAAGTGCGAAGCCCTTAAAGCCAGCCAACCAAGTCATTACCATATGAGAACCAAAGTTAAGGGATGCCATTTTTTGTTCAATCTTTAAAATTAAAACAAAAACTGACAACCCAATAGGAGACCCCATGGTGTTTGAACCATGCCACACAACAACATTACCTAGGGTTGACATCCCTGCCCCAGCTCAGCTCTAGAGAGGAGAATTTCCTAGCACACACATAGATGTGATTCAGGGGAGGATAAAATATAAAATATCCTTGCCAAACTAAGACACTTCCACCACCCAATTTACCCCACCCAATCCCAAAACCAGACACTAGGATGCATGGAGGAGGGGCAAAAAGCATTTTACACACCAGATTACCTTCCCCTAGAGTGAAGAATCCCATGCATGGAGGAGGAGGAAAAAAGCATTTTCCATACCAGATTACCTTCCCCTAGAGTGAAGAATCTGAGGCTCAGCTTCAATGTGGGTGGAGTCCCCTCTCCTGAATATGGTTGCACTATAAGAAAAAGACCTGCAAACCTCTGGAAACACTAGCCACAAGACTGAAAACTTAACATAATAACTCTACCATCTTCCACTGCCATAATATCCTTAAGAATACAATGAGCCATCCACTCAAGCATGTGGGGGTGGTGTATCTGGAATTACTTGGCATTAAAACTATCTTGATAAGATCACCCTCTGGTTGATACCCGATAAAGGCTAATAAACTAAATTAACTATAAATAATATATATAAATTAAAAATAATATAAATGGTCCCTATGGAGCAAGTAAATTTCGGAGGAAACAATGCAATGGTGTCAGTTTGGTCACACCTCATTTTACATCCACCGCGCAAGAGCTGCCTGTTTTGAACACTACCCAAAATCTTCTGCCCGCCCATATCGCTAACCTCGTCTTGCATATTCAAGAGGAAAAACGTCCGAAAAAATGATTTTGATTTTTTTTGGGGTTGTAACAAATTTATTAATTTATATAAATAGATATTTAACATCTTGTGGCAGATGGTGACGGTTGTGGCAGCTTGGGTGGTCAGTATCTCGATAACAACAGATATTTTGATTGAAAATCTATATATATATATATAACAACAGATATTTTGATTGATTATATATATATATATATATATATATATATATATATATATATATATATATATATTATTTTTTTTCTCTTCTTCTCTTTCTTGGGTCAGTATTTATATTGGTCTTTTTTAAAAAAATTAAATTTTTCTTCATATTTTTAAAATTTCATTTTTATTTTATAAAGTTATTTTGGATTTTTATTTTGGTATTTATATTTAAATTTGAAAAATTCATGAATTATTTTGATTTTTCAAATAAATAATAATTATATTCTTCGGTGAAAGTTAAACACGTACTCTATATATTCTTCGGTGAAAGTGCTCGGTGAAAGAGTTAAAAACATACTCTATATATTCTTGGCATATATTCTTACTCTATATATTCTTCGCATATATTCTTCAGTGAAAGTGTTATGAGGCTCGGTGAAAAAGTTAAACACGTACTCTATATATACTTCGGTGAAAGAGTTTTGAGGCTCGGTGAAAGAGTTAAAAACATACTCTATATATTCTTGGCATATATTCTTACTCTATATATTCTTCGGTGAAAGTGTTCTAAGGCTCGGTGAAAATGTTAAACACGTACTCTATATATTCTTCGGTGAAAGTGTTCTGAGGCTCGGTGAAAGAGTTAAAAACATACTCTATATATTCTTGGCATATATTCTTACTCTATATATTCTTCGCATATATTCTTCAGTGAAAGTGTTCTGAGCCTCAGTGAAAGAGTTAAAAACATACTCTATATATTCTTGGCATATATTCTCCGGTGAAAGAGTTCTGAGGCTCGGTGAAAGAGTTAAAAACATACTCTATATATTCTTCGGTGAAAGTGTTATGAGGCTCGGTGAAAGAGTTTGTGGGTTGCGGTGGGCACGGGTGATCTGCAGTCACTTACCAAAGATTACCAAGGGCAGACGGGCGATCTGGAGTCATGTTTTCTGATATCAGGTGCACACATTCCTTATCTTTTTCTTTTTCTAATACATATTTTCTCATATAATTTCAAGTATGAATATTTCACCACAGTTACCAAAGATTACCAAGGGAAGACCTAGCACAGTTACTCTACAAGGCCTTTATGAGTATATAGAGTCTTTAGAGAAACGTAGAGAAGAAAGAGAAGCCAAGCTATAAAAAGATTTAGAAGCCATGCTGGAAAATAAATTTGCATCTCTTGAAGGCACGATCCAAAAACAAATAGAAAATAAAATAGAACTACTAGAGAATAAAATGGAGGCAATGGAGACTAGATCGTAGGTTATAGAAAAACATAACCAAGATACTAACCAACCATCCCAGCAAGGAGATGTTGATACTTTAGAGAGTCTTAAAATGAAAGACATGATTAAAGAACTAGAAGAAAAGGTTAATAGCCACCTCACCCTAAATAATGTGGTAGATAAGTTAGATATCAAACCAATTAAAGATGAAATGAAAAAATTAATAGAATTAGACCACGAACGTAACAAAAGGGCCTTAAACCTTATAATATTCGGTTTAAAAGAGGAAGTAGATGAGGATACTTTAGCCTTAGCCCAGACAGAACTACATAATAGATTACAAATTGAAACATTGTGTCTCATAGAAGCAACAAGGTTGGGGAAATTAACCGAGAATAAAGGAAGACTAATCCGCATAAAGGTGAGCTCCACTGATCATAAGCACAACATACTTAGTAAAACCTCAAGTCTAAAAGGAACGAGAATATTCATAAATGAAGATCTCATTCCAGAAGACCAAGCAGAATTAAGAAAGGAGGTTCAAAAGGTAAAAGAAGCTAGAAAGGAAGGAAAATGGGCAATAATGAGAAATAGAAAAGCCTTTATTCGAGATAGAAACCAAAAAGATAGTAATCAATAGCAATTAAACATCCTCCGGATCCTTTCTTGGGATTGTCAGGGCTTCCCATGGAACAAAGGCCCCAAGCTAAGTTGGATTTCAAATGATGTTGATATTATTTTGCTTGTTGAAACTTGGGAGCACGAAGAATCTAAGGTCCCTAACATAGATGGCTTTACGCTATGGTCTACCTGGAACAAGCGATCCTCCTGTAGAGGCATTTGGGGAATAGCTTGTTACATTAAGAAGAACATCTTCCCCCATGTTAGGATTTATAAAAATGACCCTCACAACCAATATAGTTGGATAGAGATCAAAGACATTAATAATAAAAAGTCCTACATAGCAATATGTTATTTTCCCCCCATTAATTCTAACATCTATAAGAAGAAGAATCTAGATAAAACTAACCCTTACAATGGTTTAGAGAATGATATTTCTAGCCTAAAGAATGACGGTAATATCCTTTTAATAGGTGACTTTAATGCTCGAACTTCAAACAACCAAGCTATTATTCTAAGCAATCATTCCAACCCTAATCCTCTTTGGTTAGACGAAGACCCTACTCTAGCTAGCAGGTACAAAAGGAACTCTAAAGATCTCGGGGAAAATTTGTTTGGGTCGGAGCTAGTCAAGCTCTGTAGTGCTCAGGATCTCATAATTTGCAACGGTCTAAATAAGTGGCCCAATTCTAGCAATATGACCTGCATCCATGGACTTGGTAGCAGTGTGGTAGACTACGTTATTTCCGATCTCCCATTATACAACGAAATAATAAATTTTGACATCTTAAACGACCACGAACCTGACTCTGATCATAGGCCTTTACTTATAACTCTCAATTTTGTCATGCATAGAGTTCCCATAGAAAATAATACTTATAGCCAAAAGAACTTAATATTTGATAGAAAAAAAATGATCTCTTTCTATATGAATTAAAAACTAATTTGCTTCCTTTATCTAACATAGACAACATAGAAGACCTCTATCATAATTTTACTACATCCCTCTCATATTCTATTAACAAGTTTTCAATTGAAGTTTCAAATAATAAAAGAAATAGAAAAACCAATCCATGGTATGACAAAGATTGTAAAAGTGCAAGGAGAGCAATTAAGGAAGCTGTTGATGAATCTCTTAAAATGGACAAGATAAAAATATACAAAGCCCTAACTAAAAGGAAAAAGAGGCAGTACATTCGTCAAATACAGGAGAATCTCTTACACCTCTCTAAGGTAGCTCCTAAGAAATTTTGGAGGCAGATTCTAACTAGGAAGACTAAGGATAATAATAAAATTGCTCTTCATGATTGGAATTCCTATCTTAAAAAGCTTTATGAATCTCCAAATGTCATGGATAATTTGGAAACCCTTCTCACAACGAAAGAATTTTTCTCTTTAGAAGACATTAAGTTTTGGGTCAATCGCCTCGCTAATGGGAAAGCTAAGGACATTGAAGGTTACCAACCAGAAATCTTAAAAATTGGAGGTCATGTCCTCATCCCCCACATCCACAAGCTTTTTAATCAAGCAGTCAAGCAAGGATTCCCTAAACCTTGGACTGAGAGCCTCATATCCCTATTTTTAAAAGTGGGGATACAAATAACCCCTCTAATTATCGAACAATTACGATCAGCCCTCTCTTAGCCAAGTTATATGGTAGTATTTTGGAAAAGAAGTTAAGCATATGGCTTGAAAGTGAAGGTAAGCGGGCTAAAGGCCAAGCAGGTTTCAAAAGGTATCACTCAACAATAGACCACCTTGTTACGCTTAGGATCATTGCGGAGGAATGTCGTAATGATAAATCCAATTTATTTTTTTGCTTTGTGGACTTTAGAAAGGCTTTCGATATGGTTCCTAGATACAACCTTTGGAATAGACTAGAAGAGCTAAAGGTTCCTCTCAAGTTGAGAGCTGCCGCTATAAGGTTATACGAGAATGTGATTGCCAAGCTAAAGAGCAATGAAGGGTGGTCGAAAGATATTAAGTGTAACATCGGAGTCAAAAGGTTGCCCCCTCTCCCCTACCCTATTTGGCATTTACATTGATAAGCTCGAAGGCTATTTAGAGGAAGCAGGATGTGATGGCACGATCTTAGCTGGGATAGTCGTCATCCTTCTTCTTTATGCTGACGATATTGTTCTTTTGGCAAGGTGCCCATCTGATCTTAATAAGCAACTCAGGATTCTTAAGGATTTCTGCTCTACCATGGGTATGACTGTTAACACTGAAAAAACAAAAGTTATGATTATCAAATCCAAGAAGGACACTTACGCTAATTTTATGTATGACAATAATAACTTGGAGGAAGTGTATTCTTACAAGTACCTAGGAGTTGATATTCATCACAAGCTCAACTGGAACCATAACATTGAGAAAAGGATTAATGGGGGGTGGAAAACTTACTTTGGTCTTGAAAATAATTGTAAAATAACAAACCTTGTAATGTGGGATAAAAAGAAGTTCCTCTCTGAAACTTTAGTCACTCCTGTTATCTTATATGGCTGTGAGGTTTGGGGTTGCAGCATCTCTAGAGAATCATGGAGAAAGATTGAGCAAATCCAGAAGCGTTTTATAACTTATAACCTGAAAATTAAAAGTAATACACCCTATCCTATTCTCCTTATAGAAGCAGGTCTTTCACGTATTGAGAGCCTAGCTATGCTTAGGTTTCTGTTGTACAAGCACAAAATCAGTAACATAGACGATCATAGACTTCCTAAGCTAGCTTTAAATTCTAGCCAAAACCACCTAAGGCTCAATCGAGGGTGGCATAAAGACACAAGGGCCTGGTTAAACTATTGGGAGATCAACGAAAATGATGCATTGCAAAACATAAATAACATTAAAGATATTGTTACTTCTAAGTTCAAAGAAAAAATGTGGTGTGAGAAAGACTTAGCGGCTAAAAGAAAATTAAGTTATTATAAGAAGGTCATCAACCCCACCCTAGAAGATCAAAAGTATCTCTCTATTTTAACTAGCTCAAAGAAGAAAATTAATATAGCAAAGATTAGAACGAATTCTCATGAGCTCCATAGTGAAACAGGTAGTTGGGCAGTTCCCAAAACACCATGGATGGAAAGGATCTGCCATATATGTGAGAATAGGAACATCGAGGATGAAAACCACTTCCTCCTAGAGTGCCCCGCGTATAACCACATTAGATCTCAGTTTCACAATCTTTGTTATAATACTGACCTTCCTAGCCTTTTACAATGTCAAAATTATAGTGAGCTCGGGAGGCTTCTCTCCAAGCTTTTTGAGCATAGGAATAAAATCTTAAATCAAAATAGATAATTTGTTTCTTTAGGTCCGATAGACCATTATTTGGTCTCAGCGGAGGTTAACCATCATCATCATCATCATCATAATAATAATTCATTTAAATTCCATAGTAATTTTAATATTTTTAAAATATATTTTTTTATAATTAAATTATATATTAATTTATTTATAACAAACTTACAATTACAATATTCACTTAACAATTTTTTTACAAACTTTGAATTACTTAATATTATAATACATTAAAATAAATTATTAGTTTATAATGTATTAATGTATATATGTATCTATATTGTATTAATTTATACATATATATTTATAAATTAATATTATATTAATATTTAGTTAATATTATAAAATTATAAAGAGCTAAATAATATTGAATTATTAAAATTAAAGTGATTTAAATTATATAAATATGGTTAACTAATATGCAAGATCATAATTTAAAAATATTTAATTATAATCTTTTAAAATTGATATTATTTAAATTAATTATAATCTTTTAAAATTGATATAAATAATATATAATAACTTAAAAATAATATAAACATTATATATATCGATGTGGAAACTTGGATAATAGTGAGAGCAGTGGGGTAGGAGAGGATAAATCATTATTATTGGCAATTTTAATAATTAATTAAAATACTCAACATTTGATAATTAAAAATGTAAACAACACATGAATCATATAGTAGCATTCTAAAAATCATAGACATGTGAGGCACACAAAGAAAATCCCTTCTAAAAATCATATACATATGAGGCACACAAAGAATAAAATATACATGCAAATTCATAAAGGAAAAATACCACAAAAATACATAGAGTTTTACTGCACCAAGGAGAAGGAAGCATCTACTTATGTTTTTCTGAGTGCTTTATCTTTCTATGAGCTAGAAGGGTCACTATGCTACTAGCAAGGTCATAATGATAGTATGAGGTTAGTACTTGCATAGTGACCTTTCTAGCTGATAGAAATATAAATTAGTGATACAACATTAGTAGATGCTCCCTTCTCCTTGGTGCTAGTTACCTCTCTATAGGCCTTCCTTGTTGGAATTGGCCCACTTTAATGATTTTATTAATTGACTTTTTTTTATGAGATGATTTAAATTTAAAGATGTGAATATATTCTTGTGGTATCCACTATATAAATGGATGAAATTCACACCATTAACTTACTTGCATATCTAAATCATATGTTTAAACCATATACATATATATTATTTCTTTTCTTTTTTTCTCTTTCTTGGGTCAGTATTTATATTGGTTTTTTTTTTGAAAATTAAAATTTTCTTCGTATTTTTAAAATTTCATTTTTATTTTATAAAGTTATTTTGGATTTGTATTTTGGTATTTATGTTTAAATTTGAAAAATTCATGAATTATTTTGATTTTTCAAATAAATAATAATTATAATAATAATTTATTTAAATTCCATAGTAATTTTAATATTTTTAAAATATATTTTTTTATAATTAAATTCTATATTAATTTATTTATGACAAACTAATAATTACAATATTCCCTTAACAATTTTTTTACAAACTTTGAATTACTTAATATTATAATATATTAAAATAAATTATTAGTTTATAATGTATTAATGTATATATGTATCTATATTGTATTAATCTATACATATATATTTATAAATTAATATTATTATACATATATATTTATAAATTAATATTATATTAATATTTAGTTAATATTATAAAATTATAAAGAGCTAAATAATATTGAATTATTAAAATTAAAGTGATTTAAATTATATAAATATGGTTAACTAATATGCAAGATCATACTTTAAAAATATTTAATTATAATCTTTTAAAATTGATATAAATAATATATAATAACTTAAAAATAATATAAACATTATATATATATAGATGTGGAAACTTGGATAATAGTGAGAGCAGCCCGGTAGGAGAGGGTAAATCATTATTATAGGTAATTTTAATAATTATTTAAAATACTCAACATTTGATAATTAAAAATGTAAACAACACATGAATCATATAGTAGCATTCTAAAAAGCATACACATGTGAGGCACACAAAGAAAATCCCTTCTAAAAAGCATATACACATGAGGCACACAAAGAAATAAAATATATATGCAAACTCATAAAGGGAAAAGACCATAAAAATACATAGAATTTTACTGCACCAAGGAGAAGGAAGCATCTACTCGTGTTTAGTGCTTTATCTTTCTATGAGCTAGATGGGTCACTATGCTACTAGCAAGGTCATAATGATAGTATGAGGTTGGTACTTGCATAGTGATCTTTCTAGCTGATAGAAATATAAATTAGTGATACAACATTAGTAGATGCTCCCTTCTCATTGGTGCTAGTTACCTCTCTATAGGCCTCCCTTGTTGGAACTGGCCCACTTTAATGATTTTATTAATTGACTTTTTTTTATGAGATGATTTAAATTTAAAGATGTGAATATATTCTTGTGGTATCCACTATATAAATGGATGAAATTCACACCATTAACTTACTTACATATCTAAATCATATGTTTAAACCATACTTTAATTAATTTTCTATAAATCAATATTTAAAATTTACTTTAGAAGTTATTTATCACCACCTACTAAGGTTAGAGATATTTAATTAAAAATAAAAATGTTAAAACTTATTATTGAAAACTTAGGTGCATTAAAAATGTATATTAATAAAACTTACACTTGTAAAATGCATGCTTTTCAAAATTCAAGTTAATAATCATTAATTGTAATTTTATAAAATTGCTAATATATTAACATGGCTTTAAAACCAATTTTAAAACTATCTCTCAAACTAAAAAATATAATAATCTTTTTAATATGGTTTTTATTTCCTTAAAACTAAAATTAAAAAATTATAATAATTATTTAATCAATATTAACACGGTTTTGATTTATAAAAAATGGGCAAAATAATTTTAATATTAATATTAATACTAAGTTTAATATTAATTCTAATATTAATATTAATTTGAATATTTATTATTATTAATATTAATATTAATTAATATGAATAAAAATATTAATATTAATATTAGTTTTAATATTTATTAATAATAATTTTAATGTTAATTATTATTATTATTAATATTTAACTAATGGTATTAATATTATTAATTATATTAACATTATTAATCGAAATAATATTAATATTAATATTGAGAAATAATATTAATGCCATTTAATATTAACAATAATATGAATGAATTTTAACAATAATATGAATGAATTTTAGTTTACATGATTTTTTATTATTATTATTATTATTAATTTAATTTATTAATATTAATATTATTAATATTAATTAATAAATATTAATATTAATATTATTAACATCAATAACGTTAAATATCTATAACATTTTAATATAGAATTTTAATATTATTTATTAATATTAATATTAATATTAATATTAATATTAATATTACTTTTAATATTAGTAATATTTATAAATATTAATTTTAATATAATTTTTGTTGTTGTTGTTAAGTTTGGTATATATTTTTTCATTACAATATATACAAGTACGTTACAACCATTTAGCCTCCTTGTTAGGTGGTCTTAACTTAACTTGCCTATTGGGAAACCACGTCTCTTGACCACCTAATTGCATTATACACCATCAAGTAGCAAAAAACAGTTAGATTATCTATCCAATATATATATATATACATGATTATCATGTCTAATACCATGAGTTGTCTTTCTATATATATAAACTACTACAAATTGGAAAGTAAATGCTATCCACATATAGACTTAATAAAAAAAGACTACGACTTCATCCTTCTAGTTCTCCTAATTGGTTGAGGCCGAGGTACCAAGGGCCGCGTCTTTCGCAGTTGATTGAGGTTGCTCGGTCGGCAAGAACATGCTTGCAAAATTTTTCTCGATTCGGTGGCTGTCCTATTTCTGCAAATGGTTTTGGATCTTTTGAAAGTTCTGCTTGTAGTCAAGAAAGTACTTAATGATAGTCATCCAGATTTGTTCCATACTCTTCCCTACGAGTGTGTCCCAGACCAGAAACCATGACCTTCCACTCTTCCACGTCCATTGCCCACCCCGTTTGCATATATGTTGATGTCCTCCTCCCACTTGGCGATGAGCCATTGAGTCTCCACTCTAGTGCCACCCAAATATCCAGCCACCGCTTCTTGGATCATTCTATCCACTCGTTTCCTCCCAAGACATTTTCAAGCATTGTTCGGCTAAGCCTCATGCTTTCTCTCCCGTGGTCTCTTGCCTCTGCCCTTGCCTTTCAATGTACGAGCCATTATTGTACTATCCCGGGGCCTTCTAGCTTGCTGCTGGCTATGGCCTGGAACTAGCTTCAAAGCTTTCTTCCTCCAAGGGGAGTTACTACTTCGGGAATAAGCAACCAAGAAACTAAAACCATTATTTTCATAATTTTCAATAGCCACTAGTTTTTTTCATCCATCATTTCTGCGCGCCCGCCGCCCCCCCCCCCCCCCCACCCCATGAAATCTATTCAAAGCCCCCAAGTGAGAGAGACCCCCACCCAAGACACCTTAGACAGTCATGCATGCCCCCATACCTTGTGCCAATAATGGCCACGATTCTGGTCATGAACTGCATGGTCGCCCACAAGCCTAGAGGCCCAAAAGACCAGTCAAAAGGAGTCTCGCTCCTTCTTTTGAGTGCCCCTTCTTGGTTGACCTTGTACCCTATCCCCCTGACTTCATCTCTATTATTCTTATCATTGCTCACCTCGGTCTCTCATCTTTTGAGCCCCTTCCTCTACCAGGTATCCCTTGATCTATTTTTGTATGATTAGTTTTGCTGTGCTAATAACAATTACAGAATTCTTAACATATGCTTGCTTATTGCTTCTTGTGCTTAGGTTTCATTCATTGTTTATGCATACAATCTCATAAATTTCCATAAGTTTTAACATGACATTCATGAGCAAAATAGATTTAAAACAAATATTGAACAACAGACATTCAAAGTACAACAAACTAACAAAGATACTTTAACACAGTGTTTTGATGAAGGAGTTCACCCCTCCTGGGCTACATCTCCTTAGTCTAGCTTCCATGCATTAGGCCTTTATATTAGCTCAATGTGGCAAAATGTTGTTTTCACAAAGCTCTATGGCCCGTGATACATGCACCAATGTGTTCAGAATGTCCAAATTAGTGAAGAACACCTCTTTCTAAGCTCAATTTGATCAAAAATTGACTTTGTTATTGCTCAGTCAATCTTTTCCTAGAAAAGCTCTCCTAAATATGGAATGATTCTAGTTAGCATGCTAAATTTGGTGGCAGGCCTAAATTTGGGGCTCCACCAAATCCACTGCGAGATTAAACTTAGAGTTAAACTATGCTTAAGTGCTTTAAACTTGGATTAATTAGTTTAATCCTGTGATTAACTCGAAAATTGCAGAGTTAATTGATCACAACCGTAACCTCTCGCGGAACTGGACAAATGAAAATGGTTTGGTGTTATGGTAAGTCGAAACCAGGACTGTCAGAAATGACCGTTAGAGTTATGGTGTCATTCACATGAAGAGTTAACATTGGAGGTTTGTGAATTGTCCGTCGTTAACCATTTTATGTTACAACTCAAGCGTTCACATGTGGTAATTCTCATAGATTTGGTGGGTTAACTAACTGTTGGGTTATATAATAGTTGTGGTTTGAAACATCGCGTTCACATGGGGAAGGGCTGGCCTGTGGGATTACCCTCCCCTAACCGCCAACCCATGATCTGTTAAACTTCAAATATAAATGGAGTTGTAACATGGTAAGAACCACCTCGTAGAGCAAGTGGTTAAGGCACATGGTTTGTGTGTAGGAGGTCATGGGTTCGACCCCGATCCCCACCATAATTTTGTTCCGCAATCTAACCTTTGGGAGGTGCCACGTGGTGGCCTCCAGGCTTGCCACGTGGCATTCTTCCATTGGTCAGAAATGAACCAATAAGAATGCACCAACACACCCCCATACAAACCATCCAAATGATGCCACTTGTCCATATGTGATTCTTTGTTGACCATGGCTAGTCACCTTCCACATTAGTAGTACAGACTACTGACTCTACCGTGACTCGGCATCTTTTTTGTAAATTTCGCCTGTTTAACGAAATGATCAGAACATAATAATTTTCTCATACGAACTCGGTTTTCGACAAAACGATTTGCGTCAAAACTGCTTCTCCGAGACGGATGCGGTCATTCCATTTTCACGCCATTCAGAGACCTTTTATTTTTGAGCTAAATACTAAGCACCTAATCATTCCTCCCCACTAGAAGCCTTTTGGACCCCAAAAGATACTATCAATTGTTCAGCAGGTGAGGGTACAACTCCCTCACCTTCTCGGTCTGCAACCATTTGGATTGAGAAGGCTTTTGTCCCTTGAGTCCCACTTTAAGGTATTCAACATCCCCTCTCTTTGAAGTCTTGGTTCTTTTGTCAAGTATGAGATCCTGCTAAACTTCATTAAGATATTATGGTGATTTTCATCTATTGATGGTAGATAAATATGCTCTCCCTAATCATCAATCAAAGGAGGCTCAAACAATCTCAAATTCCCAACATTAACAAGAGAATATATTTGCATATAAGGAGGAGAACTAAGCTTAAATGCATTGTTACCTATCTATTCCAGAATTTTAAAAGGACCATAACAGATTGTCTTAATATTTTTACCTTCTCCTTGAAGTCTCCCTTTTCTAATATATAACCAAACTTCATCACCAACTTGAAATTTATGATCAACCCGGTGTTTGTCATGCCTTACCTTGTAGTTTCTTTGACTTTTCTCATGTTGTTCTTGCATTGAATGATGCATCAAATGAATTTTCTCTATGAACTTCCTTGCCTTATCGATGTCACTGTGACCATCGATGGTGACATCTTTCTCAAATATGAAGTCCAATGGAAATGTTCGCAAGTACCCATAACATCCCTCAAATGTTGATGTATTTGTTGAAGAATGCTTTGCCCTGTTGTATGAATGATGTATGTAATGCAACTGTTCATCCCGCAACTTGGGGATGTTTGCTACAATATCCTCTAAGAAGATGAATAACTATGTGATTGACCTCCTCAGTTTGTCCATCTGTTTGTGGATGAAAGGACGTACTATTCTTCAACTTTGTGTCCATCATGTCCCACTAATTTGACCAAAAATTCCCAACAAATCGAGAATGTCGATCACTTACAATAGAAGTAGGAAGACCAAAATGAGCCCAAATGTTTTGGAAGAATAGATGAGCTATCTTTTTAGCTGTAATTGTATTTTCACATGGTGTTAGTATGCACATTTTGCTTAACCTATCTACAACTACATACAAGTAATCATGACCTTTCCTTGATGATGGAAGACCTCCTACAAAATCCATTGAGATACTCTCCCATGGACGTGAAGGTACCAAAAGTGGAGTGTATAAACCAAGTTTCATATTGCTATGCTTACTTGTAGCACATAAAGAACATCCTCTTATGAAACAAGAAACATTATCCAACATGCGTGGCCAATAAAAATACCTTTGATGATTCGCCATTGTCCGCCTACACCAAAGTGTTCAACAATCAATGAAGTGTGTGCCTCCCTTATGATACTATTTCTTCTTCCCTGTTTAATACACAACTTGCCCAAGTGATACAACAAACTGTTATGTACATGATAATCCAATTCTTCAATTTTATTTCCTTAACTCAAGCTTTCATATACTTCTTGAAAGTCACTATCATTTGCATATTGTTATATGTATCTTTCATGCAAAATAGAATTATGCTTGAGTATAACAGATGAATTTAAAATAGGCCTTGAAAGCATATCAACTACCTTATTGTAGATTCCATTTTTATACCTGATAACCAAATGAAATTGTTGTAGAAAGCCCATCCATTTGAAATGTCATGACCACTGCAACTTTGAATGCGACTGTAAATACTGCAATGGTTGATGGTTAGTATGGATGACAGCCTCCTTCTCGGTCAAATAGTGCTTCCATTTCTTAACACTTTGTACCAATGCATAAACGTCTTTGTCATATGTGGGATATTTATTTACAACTTTATTAAAGATTTCAGAATGAAATGAAATGGGCTTACCATGTTGCAATAGAACTGCTCCCATGCCATAATTGCATGCATCCATTTGAATCTCGAATGGCTGTCTAAGATCCAAAAGTGCCAAATTCGGTGTTGAGCTTATCTTTTGCTTTAATGAATAAAATGATTTATGCTATACATATCCCCAATGTAAGACTTTCTTGGCATTTGTTAATGCATGTAATGGAGCTACAATGGAAGAAAAATTAGCAATAAACATTCTCCAATATTGTGCTGCCCCTAAAAAGCTTCTTACCTTCGTAACTCTATTGGGTTTGGGCCAATTCAGAATGACCTCAACCTTAGAGGGGTCAATCTTCAGCTCACCTCCTCCAACAATGTGTCCCAAATACACTAAAGAAATCTTTCCAAATTCACACTGTTATGAAACCAGCTCAAGAAAAAGATAGAAAAGATAGATCAACGCCTTAAAATTCAGCCTCTTTGAGGGGGCAACCTCCTTTACATTACATAAATGAACAATTCTTGGATGATACAAATGAAAATACCTACTTTCTATATATAGGAGTCTAAGGGGGCATAACATAATCAGAGCCGACATAACAATAATAATGTAAGGGCACAATAATAACAATAGTGGGCTTCTATGGGGCACAAGAGTAACAATATGGGCACTACATGGGTACATCAATAAATAAGAGGGTTGTACTACTAACAATAAGGGGTTACACTAGTAGTATAGGGGCCTAACATGCCCCTCTCCTTCAAGAAGCGTTGTCCTCAATGCTTGAGTAGTTATTGAAGCTTTCGTATAAAATTCTTGTCCTCCCATGTGGAATCTTCAGCAGGTAAGTTCTTCCACATGATGAGATACTCTAAAATTGATCGATTTCGTAGCTATTGGGTTCTTGTTTCTATGACTACTCCAGGTTCCAATATGATTTTTCCTTCCTCTTCAATTTCTGGCAATATTGTTTGCATTGGAATCTTTTGCAACTTTTGAATAAGTGGCCATACTTCTTTGTCCTTCTTCCATTCACCCCTTGCTTCGTTTATCCAATCTGGTTGGATAATAGAAATAGCACAAAACAATGCTTCCACATCCTCATCTTTGAAGAGTCTTCCCATTCGGTAAGGTCGCCATTTGTTAAGTGCATGTAGTATTGCCAACATTTCCTATTGTTTCATTTGATTTTGCACCAAAGTGGCGTTATCCTTTAAAAGTTGGAGAACTTGTTGTTGATGCTCGATGTGATCTTTCACTGCTTGAACCTTTTTCTTCTTGATATGTCCTTCAAGCTTGATAGTTTGAGGAGTGGTAATTCCGACCAATGAATTACAAGATATGGTTGGATTCATTTCTTCTTTCTTGACGTGATCTTTCACTTCTTTCACCCTTTTCTTCTTCATATGTCCTTCTATCTTGAGAGTTTGAGGAGTGGCCATTCTTGCTAATAGTTTACAAGATATGGTCTGATTCTTTTCTTCTTTCTCTGGGGTTGAGTCCTGGCATATATCCTCTTCTTTTTATGTTTCTTGGTCCTTTTCTTCCTCCTCTTCATACTCTATGTAAAATAATTTCTTCTCAGCACACTTATGACCTTTAGTGCATTTTCTATCACAATTGTAACAAAGCCCTTTCTCTCTTTTTTCTTCCAATTGTTGTGGTGTAACCCTTGTAGGTTGTGGAAGGCTAGGAGAAATAACACTTCCATCTTTATAGTTGTGAGGGGTAGACTTCCTTGTTGCCATAATTTTACTTTCCAATATGTCAAAAGCCCTTTTACTCTTTCCAATTGTTGTGGTGTTACTCTAAAGAAGGTGTTGATCTTTGTATCCTCATAATGTGCTATCATTTCCTTCGTGAAAACTGACCACATAACAAGTTTTTTACGAGAACAAAGCCCTTCATACCATAAAAATTGATCTAGTTCTAAATATGAAGATGCAATACATACCTTTTGTAACAGTGGTACACCATGTAGATCAAAATATTGCTCCATCTGAAGTATCCAATTTACCGGATCCTTGCCATCAAACTTCCTCATCTTGCTTTTTCTTGATTTTAGGAGCTCGATCTTGAAACGACTGTAACTATGTACTTTCGAATATTTAAGTTCTGAAATTGCAATATGTAGTAGACCTCTATGTCCTCTTTCCAATGCCACCAATCTAATCCAAATTGGATTCTCTAAGAAAGAGTTATGCACAATCTCCCAAGATGACCTGATTATAGACCTTTCCAGAAGAGCGAACTTGTATGAAGTGCCACGTGTCACTATTTCGACCTTTGGCTCTGCAAAATATATATAAGAAACTACAGTCCGTCCTCTTTCTGTACCTTCTTACGAAATTTCAATCTAATGCTCAGAGAGAAAGTTATGACGATTTTCCCCAGGTCACCTGTTTGGAATGAAATTCAGGAGTCTGCAAGAAGACCAACTTCCTCAGATCATATCTCCGTAAATATAGGACGAATGGCTCTGAAATTTGGACCTGAGATTCAGCGCAATTTATTCTCAAATATGTTTTTTTTTTAGCTTCTCAAACATTGCAGAAAAAAAGTTATAGCGAAAATGCCACGATGACTTGTTTGGAGCAGCGAAACCCTAGAATCCAAAGCTCTGATACCAAATGTTATGAAACTAGCTCAAGAAAAGATAGAAAAGATAGATCAACACCTTATAATTCAGCCTCTTTGAGGGGGCAACCTCCTTTATATTAGATAAATGAACAATTATTGGATGATACAAATGAAAATACCTCCTTTCTATATATAGGAGTCTAAGGGGGCATAACATAATCAGAGCCAACATAACAATAATAATGTAAGGGCACAATAATAACAATAGTGGGCTTCTATGGGGCACAAGAGTAACAATATGGGCACTACATGGGTACATCAATAAATAAGGGGGTTGTACTACTAACAATAAGGGGTTACACTAGTAGTATAGGGGCCTAACACACACTTCGACATCTTTAAAAACCACTATTCTTTTCTCAAGACATCAAGAACTTTGTTTACATGCATGACATGTTCATCTCTTGACTTTTTGAGTATGAGGATATCATCTAAGTAGAAAATAAAAAACTCATCTAGAAATGGTCTCAATACATCATTCATTACCCTCATGAAAGTAGGTGGAGAATTTGTAAGACCGAAAGGCATAACAAGCCACTCAAACAATCCTTGTTTAGTTTTAAACGCAATTTTCCAAATGTATTTTTCAACTATCCTAACTTGATGATAACTATTTTGCAAATATAACTTAGTGAAATACTTTGCATGCGTCAACTCATCAATAAAATCATCAATTCTTGGGAGTGGATAACGATTCTTTATTGTTATTTTGTTCAATGCACAGAAATCCACACATATGTGCCAAGTTCCATCCTTGTTTGGCACCAAGACAATGGGTGAACCACATGGCGAAGTAGATGGGCATATGATACCTTTGTTAAAAAATTATTGAATTTTATTTTTGCTTTCCAAGCTCTTGATAATAGACATGCAATACATGCCAATGTTCAGAATTGGAACATCCTATTGCAACTAAATCTCATGCTGAATTGCCCTCTTGGGAGGTAACCCCTTTGGTTCCTCAAACATCTTGCCATGTTTGCTTACCACATCAAACAAATCAGATTTCAATTCATCATCACAACCTTCAAAAGATTCATAATAAATATCATTCTTTTTCTTGATCATGAGAAGAAAAAAAAATTACTTGCATTTACTAGTCTCTTCATTTGCCCTGCACTAACCAAAGAAATGTTCAACTTTTTGTGATGGGCTCTCACTATGTACTTGACTCCATTCTTGAGTAGTATATACTTGTTGTCATGGAGATAAAATACTGCTTTTCTATGATACAAATAAGGAATATCGAAAATGATTCCTGAGATGTCATAACTACATCTAACTCAACTTCATCAATAAACTTTTCAGTAATGGCGAACTTGAATAAACACTTCCTTGTAACTTGTAAGTTTGCATTGTTAACTATCCAAACCAATGGATATGGCTTATGATGATGTACAATTTCAAGGTTTAGTTTTTTGACCAAGTCTTATGGAATCAAGTTTGATTGTGATCCACTATCAAATAATGCATCAACCTTTGTGTGATTTGAAATCACTCTTACATGAAACAACTCTATTCTTGACTCTTCATTTGGAGTGTTGCTTTGACTATATGATGAACTAGTGCTTGCAACATTTTCTTTTCCTTTTGTAACCATGGCTGAATTCTTGTTCTGCTCACTAGAATCTGAACCAAGGTCGTGTTGTGTGGTAGCGGTTGTCTTTTGTTTTCCATTATTGTTTTGTTTCTTTGACCTTAATTCGGGAAGAAATTTTCAGCAGTGGGGTTCATCATTCCCCTCTTTGGAACAATGTTTTCATGTGATTTTCTCCCCTTCTTTCTTGACACTTTCATTTTTCTTTCCCTTCCATTTTCCACCCTTTTCTTTCTCCTTACCCTTGAATGGCTTCCTCTTACTACCCTCTTCATCAATGTTCTTTCCTCTAGATTCAAGGTGTGTGGCTTGCACACATACCTCATCTAAGTTTTTTGGATTGAACATAAGAATAATATGCTTTAGATAGGAATGTAAACCCCTAATATATTTCAGCAGTGTATCTTGGGAATTCAAATTCAATCATAATAACGAAGGCCTTTTCCTAAACTCCTATTTATAATCTTGGACTATTTGGCCTTTAAGATGCCTAAAATTCTATCAACTCGTAATGGATTTTTTCATATAGGCTAAAGGATAAAACTGTCTTTTAATTGCAAAAACAAATTCAAACTAAGTAATGGACATCTTACAGTGGATTCTCATTTCCTCTTGAGTCTTTTCTTCCCACCAAACTAGTGCATCTCCTTCTAGCCTCAATGGAGCCAACTGGATCTTTATGTCATCTTTTTGAATGTTCTGAATTCTGCAGTATACCTCCAATTATTGAATCCAATTGTCCAACTTTTCTGCATTCACCTCTCCATTGTACATGGGAAGTTTGAATTTTATGTCAAATTTCAGTAACTAAGTCTTTCCTTTTGGGGTTTTTTAATGAGTATGGGAAATTTCAGTGATGCTAGTGGAAGATGATGATGTGTGAGATGGTGAAGATGATGAGGAAGATGATGAGGATGGTGGAGATGGAGGTGGATTTCCACCATTCCCTTTCGAATCCTTCTTTTCATCATTTTTGTCTTCTGAGCTTCCTTCTCCATGTGGAGGTTTAGAACTCTTTCCAACCATTCTAGTGTTCCTCTCTTCATAGAGGACTTTAGCCATCTCAGTTAAAGTGAAGAAAGATTTCTTGAATTCTTCCTCTTCTCAAGAGGGACCTTCATGCTTTCTTTTTCCAGACATAATGGCTATGGATTCAGGCTTAGAAATTGTTATTGCTTGTATCTCTTCAATCTTAGTTGAAGGTAAAACTTGAGGAGT
The DNA here is from genome assembly GCA_031772625.1 of Pinus tabuliformis. NCBI lineage: Eukaryota > Viridiplantae > Streptophyta > Pinopsida > Pinales > Pinaceae > Pinus > Pinus tabuliformis. Next base: position 1,269,369,845 of record CM062804.1, read on the forward strand.
TTCAAGTGCAGCTGGAATTATAACTTTAGGTTGTGGATATTGTGGCGTTGTGGCTCTCCTTATTCTATGTATTACCTTAGGAGTTGCAACCAATAGCTTCCCTTCTCCTTTCTGCAACTTTAACCTTGTAAGCATCACAATTTTGCAACCATTGAAACCCTAATTGCACAAACTCAAGCATTCAAGAGATTCAACCTTTACTCTCATACCAACTTGATCTATTTTTGTATGATTAGTTTTGTTGTGCTAATAGCAATTATAGAATTCTAAAAATATGCTTGCTTATTTCTTCTTATGCTGAGGTTTGATTATCTGTTTGTGCATACAATTAGGTAAATTTCCTTAAGTTTTGACATGAAATTCAGGAGAAAAATAGCTTCAAAACAAATAATGAACAAAAGAAATTCAAAGAACACCAAACCACCAAAGAGACACTTTAACACAGTGTTTTGATGAAGGAGTTCACCCTCCTGTGCTACATCTGCTTGGTCCAACTTCCATGGCTTTGGCCTCTATATTAGCTCAATGTGGAAAAATCTTGATACCTAAACAAATGTGTTAAAAATGTCCAAATTAGCCAATAACATCTTCTTCTGAGCTAAATTTTGTCGAAAATTGACTTCTCTATGGCTCAGTCAGTATTTTCCTAAAAACTCTCCGCTAAATCTTTAATGACTCTAATTAGCACGCTAAATTTGGTGGCAGGCCTGAATTTGGGGGCACCTCCAAATCCACCACGATATTAAACTCGAAGTTAAATTGTACTTAAGTGCTTTAAAATCGGAATAGTTTAATCCCGTGAATAACGCGAAAAATGCAGAGTTAATTGGCCACAACCATAACATCCGATGGAACTAGACACATGTAAATGATTTGGTGTTACGTTAAGTTGGAACTGGAATTGTCGGAGCTCACCTTTGTTCACATGCGGAGTTAAAACTAGAGGTTTGTGAACTATCCAACATCCAATGTTTTATGTTACAGCACGAGCATTCACATGTGGTAACCATCACATGTTTGGTGGGTTAAGTGATCGTCGGGTTATATAATTGTTGTGGTTTGAAACATAGCATTCACATGGGGGAGGTCTAGTCTGCGGGTTGGACCTCCTATAACTGCAAACCCATAATCCGTTAAAATTAAAATATAAACGAAGTTGTAACATGGTAAGAACCACCCAAGTTGTAATGGAGTTCGGCCCTGACCCCCACCATAATTCTTCCAATGGTCTAGAAATAAACCAATAAGAATACACCAACACACCCCTGTATAAACCAACCAAATGATGCCACTTGTCCATCCCTGATTCTCCATTGACTAGCGTTGACCATGCCTAGTTACTTGCCATGTCAACAGTATGAACTGCTGACTATGTAGTGACTCAACATCTTTTTTACAAATTTCCCTTGTTTAGGAAAATGACCATAACATAATAAATTTCTCATATGAACTTAGTTTTTAATGAAATGAGTTGCATTAGGGTCGTTTTTCTGAGACGGACATGGTAATTCAATTTTAGAGCCATTATGAGAACTTTTATTTTTGAGCTAAATACTGAGCACCAGATCATTCCTCCCCACTAGAATCCTTTTGGATCCCAAAATATACTATGAATTTTTCATCTAGTGAGGGTAAAACTCCCTCACCTTCTTAGCCTACAACCATTTGGCTTGATGAGGCTTTTGTCCCTTAAGTCCCACTCTAGGTTATTCGACATCCCCTCTCTTCGAAGTCATGGTTCTTTTGTCAAGTATGAGATTCTGCTGAAGTTCATCAAGATATTCTGGCGAAAAGTCATCTATTAATGGCATCTGAACATGCTCTCATTGATCATCAACCAAAGGAGGCTTAAACAATCTCAAATTCTCAACTGAGTATATTTGCATATAAGGAGGCAAATCAAGCTTAAATGCATTGTTACCAATCTTTTCCAGAATTTTAAAAGGACCATAGTGAATTGGCTTAAGATTTTTACCTTCCCCTTGAAGTCTCTCTTTTCTAATATATAACCAACTTCATCGCCAACTTGAAATTTATGATAAACCTAGTGTTTGTCATGCCTTGCCTTGCAGCTGCTTTGAATTTTCTCAAGCTGTTCCTGCACTATATGATGTATCAACTGAATTTTCTCTATGAACTTCCTTGCCTTATCAATGTCATTGTGACCATCGATGGCGAGATCTTTCTCAAAGATGAAGTCCAATGGCAATATTCGCAAGTACCCATGGGCCATAACATGCCTCAAATGATGATGTGTTTGTGGAAGAATGCTTTGCCCTGTTGTATGCATGTTGTATGTAATGCAACCATTCATCCCACAACTTGGGATGTTTGCTGCAATATCCTCTAACAAGATGAATAACTATTTGATTGACCACCTTGATTTGTCCATCTATTTGTGGATGAAGGGATGTACTCTTATTCAACTTTATGGCCATCATGTCCCAAAAATTTGACCAAAAATTCCCAACAAGTCGAGAATCTCGATTACTTACAATAGAAGTAGGAACACCAAAATGAACCCAAATGTTTTGGAAGAAAAGATGAGCTGTTTGTTCTGCTGTAATTTTCTTTTTACATGGTCTTAGTATGCACATCTTGCTGAACCTATCTACAACTACATACAAGTAATCATGACCTTTCTTTAACAATGGAAGAACTCCTACAAAATCCATTGAGATACTCTCCCATGGACGTGAAGGTATCAGAAGTGGAGTGTATAAACCAAGTTTCCTATTGCTAGGCTTACTTGTAGCACATAAAGAACATTGTCTTATGAAACGAGAAACATTATCCAACATGCGTGGCCAATAAAAATACCTTTGAAGATTTGCTATAGTCTTGCCTACACCAAAGTGTCCAACAATCAATGAAGTGTGTGCCTCCCTTATGATACTATTTCTTTTTCCCTATGGAATACACAACTTTCCCAAGTGATACAACAAACTGTTAGGTACATGATAATCCAACTCTTCAATTTGGTTTCCTTGACTCAAGCTTGCATATACTTCTTGAAAGTCGCTATCATTTGCATATTGTTCTATGTAACTTTCATGCAAAATAGAATTATGATTGAGTATAACAGATGAATTTACAATAGGCCTTGAAATCATATCAACTACCTTATTGTAGATTCCATTTTTATACTTGATAACCAAATGAAATTGTTGTAGAAATCCCATCCATTTGAAATGTCATGACTACTGCAACTTTGACTGTGGCTATAAATACTGCAATGTTTGATTGTCTGTATGGATGATGGTCTCCTTCCCCATCAAATAGTGCTTCCATTTCTTAACACTTTGTACCAATAAATAAATATCTTTGTCATATGTGGGATATTTAGTTACATCTCCATTAAATATTTCATAATGAAATGAAATGGGCTTACCATGCTGCAATAGAACTCCTCCCATGCCATAATCACTTGCATTTGTTTGAATCTGGAATGGTTGTCTAAGATCCAGAAGTGCCAATACCATTGCTGAAATTATGTTTTACTTCAAAGCATCAAATGATTTCTGTTGTACATATGCCCAATGAAATACTTTCTTGACACTTGTCAATACATGTAATGGAGCTACAATGGAAGATAAATTAGCAATAATCTTTCTCCAATATTGTGTTGCCCCTAGAAAGCTTCTTACCTTTGTAATTGTATTAGGCTTCGGCCAATTCAGAATGACCTGAACCTTAGAGGGGTCTATCTTTACCTCACTGCCTCCAACAATGTGTCCCAAATACACTAAAGAAGTCTTGCCAAATTCACACTACGACATCTTTAAAAGCAATCGTTCTTTTCTCAAGACATCAAGTACTTTATTTACATTCATGACATGTTCATCTCTTGAATTACTGAATATGAGGATATCATCTAAGTAGACAATGACAAAATCATCTAGAAATGGTCTCAACACATTATTCATTACCCTCATGAAAGTAGATGGAGCATTTGTAAGACCGAAAGGCATAGCAAGCCACTCAAACAATGCTTGTTTAGCTTTAAATGTAGATTTCCAAATGTCTTCTTCAGTTATCCTAACATGATGATAACCACTTTGTAAATATAACTTAGTGAAATACTTTGCATACCTCAACTGGTCAAGAAAATCATCAATTCTTGGGAGTGGATAATTATTCTTTACTGTGATTTTGTTTATTGCATAGAAATCCACACACATGCACCAACTTCCATCCTTATTTGGAACCAAGACAATGGGCGAACCACATGGCGAAGTAGATGGGTGTATGATACCTTTGTTCAATAATTATTGAATTTCATTTTTGATTTCCAAGCTCTCAATAATAGACATGTGATACATGCCAATGTTCGGGAGTGGAACATCCCGTTGCAACTGAATCTCATGTTGAATTCCCCTCTTGGGAGGTAAAACATCTTGCCATGTTTTCTTACCACATCAAACAATTCAAATTTCAATTTATCATCACAACCTTCAAAAGATTCATAATCAATATCATTATTTTTCTTGATCATGAGAGCACAAAATTTTTACTTGCATTTACTAGTCTCTTCATTTGCCTTGCATTTACCAAAGAAATGTTTAGCTTTTTGCGATGGGCTCTCACTATGTACACCACCCCATTCTTGAGCAATATGTATTTGTTGTCATAGTGATAAAATAATTATTTCATATCATACAAATAAGGACTAAACAAAATGATTCTTGAGATGTCAAGTGGAACTACATCTAACTCAACTTCATCAATGAACTTTTTAGTAATATCGAACTTGAATAAACACTTCCTTGTAACCTGTAAGTTTGCATTGTTAACTATCTAACCCAATGGATGGATATGGATTATGATGAGGTATAGTTTCAAGGTTTAGTTTTTTAACCAAGTCTTCTGAAATCAAGTTTGATCGTGACCCACTATCAAATAATGCATCAATCTTTGTATGATTTGAAATTACTCTTACATGAAACAACTCTATTCTTGACTCTTCATTTGGAGTGTTTTTTTGACTATGTGATGAACTAGTGATTGCAGCAATTTCTTTTCCTTTTGTAACCATGGCTAAAATCTTGGTCTCATCACCAAAATCTGAACCAAGGTCATGTTGTGTGGTAGCAATCGTATTTTTTTTTTCCCTTATTGTTTTGTTTCTTAGGCCTTAATTAGGGATGCAATTTACAGTAGTGGGATTCATCATGCCCCTCTTTGAAATAGTGTTTCCATGTTATTTTATCCCAACTTCAAAACAAATACTAAAAAAAAGACATTCAAAGTAAAACAAACCATCAAAGAGACACTTTAGCACAGTGTTTTGATGAAGGATTTCAGTCCTCCTGGGCTACATCTCCTTGATCCAGCTTCCATGGCTTGGGCCTCTATATTAGCTCAATGTGGAATTTTTTTTTTTTACAAAACTCTATGGCTCATGATACTTGCACCAATGTGTTTAGAATGTCTAAATTAGCCAAGAACAACTCTTTCTGAGCTCAATTTGGTCAAAAATTGACTTCTCTATGCCTCAATCAATATTTTCCAAGAAAAGCTCCACTAAATCTGGAATGACTCCAGTTAGCAGGCTAAATTTGGTGGTAGGCCTAAATTTGGGGGTTCTCCCAAATTAAATTCAGAGTTAAACTCCTCCTAAGTTATTTAAACTCAAATTAATTAGTTCAATCCCATGATTAACGCTAAAACCGCAGAGTTAATTGACCACAACGGTAACCTCCGGCGGAACTAGAGACATGCAAACAGTTTGGTGTTATGTTAAGTCGGAACCAAAACCATTGGAGCTGAACATTAGAGTTATGGTAATGTTCACATACACAGTTAATGCCGAAGGTTTGTGAACTGTTCGCTGTTAACCGTTTTATGCTACAACCTGAGCGTTCACATGTGGTAGCCGTTGCGGGTTTGGTGTGTTAACTAACCACCAGATTATATAACTATTGTGGTTTGAAACATCACATTCACATGGGGGAGGGATGGCCTATGGGCTAGCCCTCCCCTAACTGCCAACCCATAATTCATTAAACTTCAAATATAAACCTAGTTTTTGCATGGTAAGAACTACCCAGTAGAGCAAGTGGTTAAGGCGTATGGTTTGTGTGTAGGAGGTCATGGGTTCAACCTAGAGCCACACCATAATTTTGTTCCGCTATGTAAATATCCAATCCAACCTTTGGGAGGTGCCACGTGGAGGCCTCTCAGCTTGCCACATGACATTCTTCCATTGGTCTAGAAATGAACTAATAAGAATGCACCGACACACCCTTGTACAAACCAATGAAACGATGCCACTTGTCCATCTGTGATTCACTGTTGACCAGCATTGACCATGCCTAGTCACCTACCATGTGAGTAGTACGGACTGCTGACTGTGCAGTTACTGGGCATCTTTTTTGCAAATTTCACCTATTTAGCAAACTAATCAAAACACAGTAACTTTATCATACGAACTTGGTTTTCAACGAAATGAGTTGGGTTAGGATCATTTTTCCAAGACGAACACTTTTGTTCAGTTTTAGATCCATTCTGAGAAATTTTATTTTTGAGCTAAATACTGAGCACCTGATCATCCCTCCCCTATTTTACGAACCATCCCCCACTCCTGCCACTGGCCGAAGATAACCTAGCTAGATTTCCCAACATACCAATTCCCCAGTTCCAAAGGATTCTTATCTCGGACACTCTCCCCCCTACTGACTCATCTCAAGGCCTTGCTGTCTGTTTTCATGGCCACTGACCTCCATAGAGCCCTAGCCTTTGCGATTTGTTCCAGTACATAGACTGGAATTACCTCTACAACAGTTGTTGCTACCTTATAGTTTCCCTTTATTTTTTCCAAGAAGATGAGCAGACAAGGTTCACTTAGCCAACAACCTTCCCTCCCCATCCCTATGATCCCCATTCATGAGAGGAGAATGCCAAAGTGGAGCAAAACCCAAAAAACCCCATGCATGAGGATGTAGTGCCTAAGTGGAGTAATATCCCTACATAGCTTTTGTAGCTGCGGTGAATCCTACCAGCTTTCACCTCCGACATATTCCCACCACCCCAATTTCTCTCTCTCCCAAACCCCTTGCCCCCATGCAATCCCAATTCAACAAACCACATGTTGCGGAGAATAATGAAGTGCATGCAGAGAAAATACCTATTAAATAGCGCTTGGGATCATTGTGTCTCTTCACCTTTTGGAAAACTTTGCACCACCTTCGCTCTTGACTCCTCTTCATGATCTCCCTCCTCCCTGTTAACCCTCTTTGTTGTTAACCAGCTCTTATGCATGCGAATGCAACCTTCCTTCCTCCATATTATCATAATCATGCAGATCGTCACTGTGCCCTATGCTTTAAGAATGTGGGAGGCAGTGGCACTGCCTTCATACGCTCTTGCCATAATGACCCTCTTATTGGGTCTACTAGCCACCTCTCACCCCGATCAAGGATCTAAGTGCCTTGAACACTCATTCTATGGTCTTGTTCCAGGATCTCCTTAAAGGGTCAAAATCTCTCATCTTCTGGTTGGTCCAACAAAGCTTGCTCAAGAGGTGTGTTATCACTCAGGTTGTCCTTCTGCTCGGCATCAAAAGGATACGGCCGAGGTAACCACAGACCAATCTTTAGACAGTAGGGTCTAGCCCACCTGCAATCAAAGGGGGCTCTCTCTTTTGGATTTAGCTTTGTTGATAGTGTTTTCAGGCTAGTTATTGAGTTCAAGGGGTTTTGTTTTCTTTTGGGTGGGAAGGATTATGCTTTCAAGTAAAGAGGCAGAGACAACATGAAAATTATAGAACCATTGGGCGTGGAGTCAAGGAGTAGGACTGTTGGTGCGTTTTCTTGGTCACAGGAAGGAATATGGATCAAGCTAGCTGCGTATGAAACAATCATTCAAGGTAAAAGAGATGGATTAGAGGCTAAGGAATGAGGGCCAATTAAGAATCTCTCATTCAGATTAGTAGCAAGAAAACAAATGAGTCCTATCTAGGAGCAGTTAAGAATTCCTAGATAACAGTCATTCATATATGAAAATAGGTCAAACATGAGCCATAACCGAATTCATATTTATGCCTAATTCAAGAGGAAAACATTAAGAAGCCATAGAAACTGAGCATAGAGTGTAACTAAGCAAATTATAAGCCAATCCTTTGTTCTGTGAAGTGAGCATATGTGAAATCGACATAACAGAGGTAAGGAAAACTTATTGGTTCATATAGCAGCACAAGGATTCCGCATTCATTCTTCAAACCATTAGACACAGAGCAGACAGTCATTCCTCCAAATCTTTTCAGCAATCTTTGATTAAGTAGAACATCTCAAATATCCAGTGCGAGTCTCTAATGAGGATTATCAACCAACCAACCCCTTTAAACAATACATAGGGTCGGTATATATAGTGAAAATTATCCAAAAACTATTCTATTACAGCCGACCTAAACAGGTCTTAAAGAAAATGATTACTTTAACCTGATCTTATCCAGAAATAAATGCATGAAAATATCTTTGGGCTGCGCTGAGGGCAGCTGTATCAAAACTGAGTTAATGTCTATCCTGGGTAGCCCGGTGCAGTCCTCCTGTAATAACTGTGATTTTTCCTTTATCTCCGCCTCTAACTTGGTTTTGCTGTTGTTTTGTTGGCATTAATGTGCACTAATCATGACGAGATAGGCCTTTAAATGGCCTTAACTTCTTTGCTGACTTTGATGAAGGTTTTCAATTTTCACCTGATTTGATGTTGTTGAACTGATACTCTCTGCCACTTCTTGATACTCTTTGGCACTGATCTTGGAGTCTTTAAAATCTTCTAAATGGTTTAGACTATCCCATCGATCCTTCATGGCAGTTGCTCGGCCCTCTGTTGTTTTAAAATGTGTGTTTGCCCCTTTCTGAATGGTTCGCGAACAAAAACGGGTCATTCTACACCTTTTGGGCTTGCTGGGGGCTGCGTGATGAGGGGCTTTCCATTTTGGCCCTTTTCCCGTAGCCATGCGTGATTAGCGCCCATGCGTGATTAGTGCTAGGCGCTAATCGCGCATGAAAAACTGCCTCAGAATCTGAATCCGGGCTTCCTAAGCACGATTTTTGCCTTTCGCGCCTTTTGAGTGATGACGTCAGCATGACATCAGTGGGTGGGACCCAGTACAGCGGGATGACGTCAGCTGATGACATCAGCAGTACGGCGGGTGATGTGGCGGTACATAATGGCAGTGACGTGGCAGGAGGCCGACGCAGGAAGATGATGCAGTGGGATGACATCACTGGGTGGAGGACATGGCACTGACGTCACCCAGGGGAGGGCGGTTTGGCGGTTTCGGGCGCACCGCCTTTGCACTAGAGTGGTTTGAGAGGAGGGGGCTCTGCCACACCCGGGAGGGCGAATTTTGGTGAGTGTACGGCGGAAAAACCGCCGAACTCCTGGACGCTAAACATCGGCGGCTTCGGAGATGAAAAAGCCCGCCCGTCGTTGATCTCGGGCACAGGCAATTGGACGGATGGCGGGACGGGTAAGGCGGCGGAGGGATAAGGGACGGGTCATGCGCGCCTTTTTATCAATTTATTATGTGATGGGGGGGTTTAAAACATTAGGGAAGTGGGTTATGGGGTTAAAAACGAGCGGGGGTTAAATTTTTATGAGCAAAACCTTAGGATAAGGGCGGAAAAGTGGGTTTTATACATGGTTTGCGCACCAGGGGTAAAGTTCAATGTTTATTCAAACATTTTAACACTTAACTTTAAACAATCAGAGAGAGGGGGTGAGAATGATGAAATGTTTATGGGTAAAGGGGAAAGAAAAGGTTATTAACTTAACTAGATGCCAAGTTAATCCCAGGGTTTGAACATGGAAGGCTAATCTCAAGTTCCTGTTGAACTCAGCATTTCCCAAACTTGATATTATATGGCTATAGTGCCAGGGAGGGGCTATTTAATATTTTTGGGATTTTATATATTTTTCATAATAGGGGATAAGGGAATAGACTAGGGAGTTAGATAATAGAGTTTTAGGAGTTAATATGAAAATGACCAGAAAGCGCTAAGTATGGGACCTTAGGCCTTTTTTGGGGAAAAAGTGACTTATAGAGTGAAACAATAGTACTCCTAAGCCAAGAGGACCTTCACTTAGGCAAATATAATGGAAAATGATGAAACTAAGAGGAATCAAGCAGACCTTGACGTCTTCAAGGAAGTTAGTAAGTGATTCGGGAAAGAAGAAGAAGGGGAAGTTAGTAATGTCCAGTTTGAGCTCCTCCAAATGGAAAACTGCCTCCAACTTGTGATCTGAATAAATATGACACTTGACAACAAAAAATGGATCACAAGTCATGATTCTGCAACTACACAGCTACCTACCCAGCCTACCTTCCTAACATTTTTTCTTCTTTTTGGTAGGTGCACTTAGACTTGCAGACCCAGCTTCACAATTTTTCTTTTGACTGCCCTCCTATCTAAATCTACACTTATTTCTGCCAAGGGCCCAGATTAAGCAGTTGGGCTCCTTTGATTCTCTACCTATCTATAAATCTGCCAAAATTAAGTTGTTTGGACAGATATCATTCTCTATATTCTAAAACAGGAAATTGAAACCTAGGGAAGCCAAGATTAAGCTGTTTGGGCTTCCCTTAACAGAACATTCTTAAAAAATGGTTAAGTCATCAAAATTGGAATACAACAGTGGCATTTGGACTGGCATACTTTCATGGCCTCTTATTTGGCGTTTTTCTACAAATATGGAACCTGACAGCATGAATGATGACATATTTGGCATGTAGAACTGTCAATCATGAAAGATGACCACCTGTTGCAACAGGAGGCTAACAATGGCTCCACTTGGGGATGACTTTTCCTTGTGAAAAGCTAAGAACATCAGGTCAGACTGCCTTGATCTTCTATTGTTGCGGTGGATTGAAAAACTTCTTTATTCTGGCTGTTATACTGTGAAATTTTGAAATATGAATAGCTCCCTCCTCAACTGAATTACTGTAAATTGCACAGCATCGCCTGCTTTCTTCTGCATGCTTGATGTTATGTACAGTATTTCTTGAGCATTGTGCCTTTGAAAAACAGAGGTCAAAACTGATGTGTTTCCTTTAGCTCTGGTCTAGAAACAGTTGCTGATGTGAAATTTAAAAAATGCTCCTCTATTATTGATACTGTTTGACTGAAGACTGCAAGCTGCCCACTGTTTGCTTTCACCATAAAATTCTGTGATATGACATTGCTACTATTGCTGTTTTACCGAGTTTAATGTAGAGACAGAGCTTTAAAGAATGGAATATTGGAAATTGGCTATGTCTTCTCAAAAATTACTGCTGCTCCTCTAACACTCAGATTGCTTACACAAAAACTAAAAAACAGAGCGCTGATATATACAAATATCAATGTACAAAGAGATATGTACAGAGCTGGATTGTATCCCTTTAAAATGGATCATGGTAATGTTTCAGCATTCGGCCATTCACAGGGCCTTCTTCAGCTGTGCTACCCTCTACATATTTGAGAAAATATGTGTTATTTCCCTGAACAACAGAAATAACGAATGGCCCTTTCCATAAAAAATCAAATTTTTCATGTTTTCCCTTGTCTTCTCTTCGTGAATCCCACGTTAGAACTTTGTCACCAATATAGAAATCCTCAGCCTTAGCTCTCTTATCAAACATCGTTTTGAGATTTTCTTGCAAAATCTGAGCTTTTTCATAAACTTACTCTCTGGTTTGCTAAAGATGAATGGTTTGGTTGATTCTTCGTTGAATGCCGTTTGGTTCAGCCTGAATCTCCTGTAACAGTCTGATAGTAGGGATGCCCAAAGATGAAGGAAACCTAGCTTCCATGCCATATGCTAGCTCATAAGGGCTCATCCCAATGGATTTCTTTGTTGAAAGTCTGTCTGCCCATAAGGCATTTGTGAGCTTTCTATGCTAGTTTTTCTTGTTTTCTTCTAGCACTTTCTTTATGATATTAATCAGGCTCTTATTAGATGACTCAGCCATGCCATTACCTTGGGGGTAATAGGCTGTGGAATGCCCCAAGGTGATGTGAAATTTGTGGAAAAAATTGATCATTTTTTTGGATTTAAAAGCAGCGGCGTTATCAGTAATGATCTTCTCAGGGCAGCCAAATCTAGAAAGGATGTTGCACTCAAGGAATTGGATAATGATGGTGTCATTGGCTTGTCTGCATGGGATGGCCTCAACCCACTTGGTGAAATAGTCGGTGGCTGTTAAAATCCATTTGTGCTGGCCTGAGGAAGAGGGATGGATTTCTCCAATGAAGTCAATACCCCATTGTTGAAAGGCTTTTCAGTTGAGATGGGTTTAAGGGTAGGGGCAACAGCTTTCTTTTGCCTTCAAAGATTTGGCATTTGTGACATGACATGGCAAACTTCTTTACATCTGAAAAAAGAGAGGGCCAATAGAAACCAGCCCTTAGAATTTTATCAGCAGTGGATTTCCAATATAGATGCCCTCCACAATCACCTGCATGGAACTCTTTCATGACATTGTTAGTTTCATTCATGATTAAACAATTAAGCAATATACCTTCATGATTTTTCCAAAATAATGCACCATCTATGACACAAAACTTTGAAGCCTTCATTCTTAAAAATCTTTTCTTAGTTCTGGACAATCCTGGGGGAGCAAACAGGTTTAACAAAACAAAGCATATATTAGCATACCATGGGGATTGCAAAAAGGTTTCACTGATCTGTGGAGTCGCCAACTCCTATTCATTGTCCAATTGGTTAATGTCTAAGGCTTGAAAGTTTGCTTCGGACATCAGTTTGGCTAAACCTTGTCCCTTTATGAGCTTGGTTGGTTTTATTTCTATGTCATACTCAAGGATGTTTGCAATCCATTTGCCTCTTTTGCCCTCTAATCCCTCTTGGGTTAATATGTCTTTTATAATAGCATTTGGGACATAGGAAATTACATGTGAATATAAAATGTACACTCGGAAATCCTTGATTGCTTTGACCAGGGCATAGGCCTGCTTCTCCATGATTGGTTATTTCAAAGGGGCATCTCTTAAGGCTCGGCTGAAAAATGCAATTGGATTTTCAGCTCCCTGATCATCTTTTTGCAAAAGAATAGCAGCTTTGGTGTGATCAGATGCAAAAGAAAATATGATAAAGTCCCTATCAAATTTTGGACTTGTAAGGACAGGGGCTTGGGTTAAGGCAGATTTTATGCCCTCAAAGGCTTGTTTGGTTTCAAGAGACCATCTTACCTTGGCATCCTTTTTTAACATGTTGCTTAACAATCTTATTAGCTCAGCTAGATTTGGAATAAATCTCCTTAGGAAATTTATCTTTCCCAAGAATGCTTGCAACTCTTTTATGTTTCTTGGGTATGGGATTTGGAGAATGGCTTGGATTCTTTCAGGATCAATTCTAATCTCGTCCTTTGATATGATATGGCCAAGGAGTTTGCCTTCTTCAAGGCCAAAGAGGGATTTTTTGGGGTTCAAGGAAATGCCATATTTCCTGCATGTCATGAATATTTGTCTTAAATGTTTCAGGTGCTCTTGATCAGATTTAGAGAAAGGGGTTAGATCATCAAGGTAGACAACTAGGAAATCATGTATTTCTTTGGCAAATGCAATATCCATTGCCCTTTGAAAGGTAGCGCTGACGTTTTTAAGTCCGAATGGCATCTTCACATACTTAAATGTTCCCCATGGTGTGGTAAAGGCTATCTTGTCTTGGTCATCCGGGTGAACCAGTATTTGATTGAAACCTAAAAAGCCATCTAGCAAAGAAATTCTAGATGATCCCACTACTCTCTGCAGAATATGATCCATTTTTGGCAATGGGTAGTGGTCTTTTAGGGAGACTTGGTTTAAATTTCCTAGGTCCACGCATAGCCTAATCTCTCCTACCTTTTTTCTTGTAGGAACAAGATTTGATACCCATTTAGAAAATCTAATGGGTGCTATGATACCTGCTTCAAACATTCTTTTCACTTCCTTTTCAATCAAAGGGAGAAGCATGGGATTGATTCTCCTCAGTTTCTGTTTGAAGGGATTTTGGTTTGGTTTTAAGGGAATGGTGTGTTGGATTACTGAGGTGTCATAGGATTTCAAGTCCTCATAAATCCAAGCAAATACATCTTGGGATTCTTTGAATAAATTAATATATTTGGGCTTTTGATCAGATAGCGGATTTTTGGATAATTTGATAATTTTGGGATTCTCTGCTGTCCCAGTGTTGTGTTCTTCTATAGAAACGTTCAGGGGTTGCATTTTTGGTTTCTTGGGAACATCATTAGCATCAAACATGTCTTCCAACGGAGTGAGGACAACAAGGAGTAAGTTGTCTTTCAGATCAACGATCTCGGCCTCTGTTTCGGCTATTTCCTCCAAATGCATCAGTTTCAGTTCTTCTATATTTGTTTTATAAAAAACAGTTGGGTTCAACATTCGTTTGGCCGTTATAGGCGTTACAGCCCGTTGATTTTCATTGGTTTGCCATTGTTCATATGTCATAGCATCCATGTCAATGTTAATATTTGAAAACCCATGCTCAAGGGTGAGGAAATTGTTAATCTGGGCATCATTCTCGAACACTTGCCAATCTTTAACATTATTTGGGACAACGGGCCTATGTTTTATTTCAGCAGTGAAATGATGATTTGGTTCAAAGGGAAGCTTGCATGTACTAGCAAAAGTGGCCAGGCTGTGTGCATGAATGTTATGCTCTCTTGAAATCTTGGAAAGCTTGGATTCAGTGAATGTGTTGAGTATACTAGTGGCAGCAGTCCTATAGGCCCTCATTCTATTGTCATTGGTAACAAAATTACCTTTCATCTATTGTATGATTAAATCAAAGTCACCTAAAATGGGTAATTTTGCAGCTCCTAGAGCTTTGAGCAGTTTAAGGCCTAAGAGGAGAGCCTCATACTCTGCCATGTTATTAGTGCATTCAAAGTTTAGTCTGTAGGCACGGCCTTCTGCATGGTTGTTATGTGTATTGTGAATCCAGACACCTGCCCCTGCTCCTAACTTGTTGACAGATCCATCAAACTCTAAATACCATACGACTTCTTGCTTGTGGTTAGTGTCAAGAGGTTCAATCATTCTTGCAGTGGACAGATTTGAATTTTCTGTTTCGGGAGGTTCTTCTTGTAAGCTGGTTGCCTTGATTGTTTTTACAGTTGTATCAGTATGGGCAACCGATTCTTCATTGATGTGTGTGTTCATTCCTAAAGCCAATGGCTTGTCATCAATTGGAGGACTTATTTCATCATTAAATAAAATAAAAGAATCCATGTCAGAATGGATTCAGTAAATGGGAAAATTTTCAGGCTTTCTCTCACTAGTTACCACATATTTCATCAGTGTTTCTCTATACAGTCTATTTGGTTGCCCAAAGATAGATATAGTGGCATAAGAGAGATCTAATTGGATGGATCCTTGGAGTTTTGATCCCCAAGATCTTGACAATAACATGCCATACTTTGGTGGAATGTTAGCAACCACCACATCCATGAGGATTGTCTTGTTAGGAAATTGGACTAAGGAGACAAACAGGTCTTTGATGAGGCCTAAACACTGGACTTGACTTGAGTCAAAGGAGAATAGATCTTTGTAGGGTCTTGTAACATCAAGGTTTAGCTTTTCCATTATGGCTTTGGGTATAAGGTTGTGTGAGGCACTTGAGTCAAACACGGCATTGTGCAGGACTTTGTCATGTATATGTAAACTGACATAAAAGGGCAAGACAGATCCATATGTTGATTTTCCATTAACTTCTGGACCAAACAAGAGCTCAGGTTGATCATCAAGAACATTCACATCATCCTTTACCTCCGGCATTTGAAGTGACCTTTGAATTTGTTGCCTATACACATCATGTTTGGCCAGTTCAGATAAGGGGATGGATATATTCAATTTACATATTTCTACCTCTAAGTCAAATGATTTTTCAGATTGGGTTTTAGTAATGTGAGAAGCAGGTTTCCCTTTTTCCATTGGAGTATCAGCAGCTTGGTCTTGTTTATCAGTGTTATGGGAAATGTTTGATTGCGGTTTTTCTATTTTAGGAGGGCTTTTTGGAATGCTATTCACATTTTCTTTCAAGGAGGAAGGTGGCCGAGGCTGGTCAATAGAAGGCTGCATTTGTGTTATGTCCTCTACAGTCACTTGATGTAGGTTTGGGACATGTATATCAGCTGGTTCTGTTATGACCGCCTTGCCTCTAGTCTTGTTGGGTTGTTTGCCATCCTTTGGTTTGTTAGGTTCAGGATTGTCAATGGTCCTAGTTCTCAGCTTATATTGTTTGTGGACCTCATACACAGCAGTATCATAGCCCTGTTTAAAATCAAAAGACTCACCAGATTTATTCTGAAATTGATTAAAGTCATGCTCATCTTGGTCTTGTTGAGTTAGGAAAATCTGTTGCTCAGGCCTCGAATCCACCAGGTTCATGTGAGTGTCCTCTGGGGGTTCACTAGATGTAGATGCTTTCACATAATTTTCATGAAAAGGTGGTCTTATATCATGGTTTGGACTAGACCTACCAGCATTTGTGTTCTGCGTTTTCCTGAAATTTGGGTTCCTTATTGTATTGGACTGTTGTCCTTCCCATGATGATTTCCTCTCAACAATTTCTACTCTGTCTCCCAGCCTTTGCATGCCATTGATAATAGCATCAAGTTTCTGATCTAAGGTTGTGCGTTCTTCTTTGAAAGTGGTTCTTCTCTCCATTCTAGCTCTATTTCTTTTAGCAATCAAGTTGGCCTCTATGCTAACAACAACATTTTGCATGTCTGCAAGGGTTTGAGGGGCTCTTTCTTTTAACTGGTAGGCCATATCTAGGTCGAATCCATCAGGGAATTTATACAAGGCAAGGTCAGGTGGAGGTCTTAGGTTCTGTGGTATTTCATTATAGACATTATTGAATCTAGCATAGTAATCTAGGACAGACTCTTGGGGGCCTCTTCTTATTGTATCATACTCAGCAAGTATGTGCAAGGGGTCTTTCTTTTTCTCCCATCTGTTGGTAAAGGATTGGTAAAGCTCATCCGGAGTAGTTATGGAATTTGCAGCAAGTGATCTGAACCAAGTTCTTACATCACCTGTTAGACTTTGAACAAAAATTTTCATTCTCACACTATCATCATCTATTTCGTAGTTCTCAAAGTAGTCTTGCATTTTCTTTGTATGCTGAAGGGTTGTGCAAGTGCCAGTTCCATCAAAATATGTGATTTTAGTTTGATAATCCTGAGGCATAGCCCTAGGGTTTACAGGTAATTGCACGGGTGCATATCTATTGGCCATGTTTACAGGGACGACTGGAACAACAGGGATAAGTGGAACAACTGGGAAAATTGGAACAACAGTAGTGGTAATGGGAGTAAGTGTAGTGAATGGAGGTGTGGAAGGAGTGCTTTGGGAAGTAGATTATGAACAAGGGGAAGTAGGGGTTGAACGAAATAAGACTTTGACAGGGGTTGGAACGCTGCTTGGGCGAACTGCTTGAGGACTGTTATCAGCAAAATCTTCTCTTTGTTCTTTCTTCCTAAGGATTTTTGGGATTAAGTTCAGATTTTCAAAAGAAGCTGGTGGATTTGGGTCTAGATTTGACCTAGTATAACGAGAATTGTTTTTGGGAGCCAGATTCTGAATTTGTTTTGGTATTTTCTGCGAATGTTTTTTTAGAATTGGCAAGGAACTGATTAAATTTCGGGGATAACTATCTGTAGTTTAAAACTAGCATGAAGGTTGACTGAAGCAACATTTATTTACTCTTGTAACTACAAAGCAAGAACAGTTTCAAAGGCTTCCTGGCCGACATTCAGACTTCATCTGTAGTTTTAAGGAACAAACAACATTGATTTTTGTTCTTCTGAAGTTTTCCAACTTGATTTGTGAAAATAACTGAGGATCTCCCCAGTGGAGTCGCCATTATGTTATCACTCAGGTTGTCCTTCTGGTCGGCATCAAAAGGATACGGCTGAGGTAACCACAGACCAATCTTTGGACTGTAGGGTCTAGCCCACCTGCAATCAGAGAGGGCTCTCTCTTTCGGATTTAGATTTGTTGATAGTGTTTTTAGGCTAGTTATTGAGTTCAAGGGGTTTTGTTTTGTTTTTGGTGGGAAGGATGATGCTTTCAAGTAAAGAGGCAGGGACAACATGAAAGTTCTAGAACTATTGGGCATGGAGTCAAGGAGTAGGACTGCTGGTGCATTTTCTTGGTCACAAAAAGGAATATGGAGCAAGCTAGCTGCGTATGAAACAATCATTCAAGGTAAAAGAGATGGATTAGAGGCTAAGGAATGAGGGGCAATTAAGAATCTCTCATTCAGATTAGCAGCAAGAAAACAAATGAGCCCTCTCTAGGAGCAGTTAAGAATTCCTAGATAACAGTCATTCATATATGAAAATAGGTCAAACATGCACCATAACTAAATTCATATTTATGCTTAATTCAAGAGGAAAACATTAAGAAGCCACAAAAACTGAGCATAGAGTGCAACCAAGCAAATTCTAAGCCAATCCTTTGTTCTGTGAAGTGAGCATATGTGAAATCGACATAACAGAGCTAAGGAAAAGTTATTGGTTCATATAGCAGCACAAGAATTCTGCATTCAATTCTTCAAACCATTAGACACAGAGCAGACATTCATTCCTCCAAAGCTTTTCAGCAATCTTTGATTAAGTAGAACATCTCAGGTATCCAGTGCAAGTCTCTAATGAGGATTATCAACCAACCAACCCCTCTAAACAATACAGAGGGTCGGTATATATAGGGAAAGTTATCCAAAAACTATTCTATTATAGCTGACCTAAACAGGTATGAAAGAAAATGATTACTTTAACCTAATATTATCTAGAAATAAATGCATGAAAATATCTTTGGGCTGCGCTGAGGGCAGTTGTATCAAAACTGAGTTAATGTCTGTCCTGGGTAGCTGGGTGCAGTCCTCCTGTAATAACTGTGATTTGTCCTTTATCTCTACCTCTAACTTGGTTTTGTTGCTGTTTTGTTGGCATTAATGTGCACTAATCCCGACCAGATAGGCCTTTAAATGGCCTTAACTGCTTTGCTGACTTTGATGAAGGTTTTTAATTTTCACCTGATTTGATGTTGCTGAACTTATACTCTCAGCCACTTCCTGATACTCTTTGGCGCTGATCCTGGAGTCTTTAAAATCTTCTGAATGGATTAGACTACCCCATCGATCCTTCATGGCAGCTGCTCGACCCTCTGTTGTTTTAAAAAGTGTGTTTGCCCCTTTCTGAATGGTTCGCGAAGAAAAACGGGTCATTCTGCGCCTTTTGGGCTTGCTGGGGGCTGCGTGATGAGGGGATTTCCATTTTGGCCCATTTCCCATAGCCATGGACGATTAGCACTAAGCACTAATCGCGCATGAAAAACTGCCTCAGAATCTGAATCCGGGCTTCCTAAGCATGATTTTCGCCTTTCGTGCCTTTTTGAGTGATGACGTCAACATGAAGTCAGCGGGTGGGACCCATTACGGTGGGGGACGTGGCGGGATGACATCAGCTGATGACGTTAGCTGTACGGCGGGTGACGTGGCGGTACACAGTGGCAGTGATGTGGCGGTACACAGTGGCAGTGACGTGGCGGGAGGCCGATGCAGGCAGATGACGTAGTGGGATGATGTCACTGGGTGGAGGATGTGGCACTGACGTCACCCAGGGGAGGGCGGTTTGGCGGTTTTGGGTGCACCGCCTTTGCATTGGAGTGGTTTGGGAGGAGGGGCCTCCGCCACACCCGGGAGGGTGACGCGTGGCGGGAGTACGGCGGGAAAACCACTGAACTCCTGGACGCTAAACATTGGCTGCTTTGGAGATGAAAAATCCCGCCCGTCGTTGATCTCGGGCACGAGCGATCGGAGGGTTGGCGGGATGGGTAAGGCGACGAAGGGATAAGGGACGGGGCTCGCATGCCTTTTGATCAATTTATTATGTGACGGGGGGGTTTAAAAAATTAGGGAAGTGGGTTATGGGGTTAAAAACGAGCGGGGGTTAAATTTTATGAGCAAAACCTTAGGATAAGGGCGAAAACGTGGGTTTTATACATGGCTTGAGCACCGCGGGTAAAGTTCAATGTTTATTCAAACATTTTAACACTTAACTTTAAACAATCAGAGAGAGGGGGTGAGAATGATGAAATTTTTATGGGTAAAGGGGAAAGAAAAGGTTATTAACTTAACCAGATGCCAAGCTAATCCCAGGGTTTGAACATGGAAGGCTAATGTCAAGTTCCTGGTGAACTCAACATTTCCCAAACTTGATATTATATGGCTATAGTTCCAGTGAGGGGGTATTTAGTATTTTTGGGATTTTATATATTTTTCATAATAGGGGATAAGGGAATAGACTAGGGAGTTAGATAATAGAGTTTTAGGAGTTAATATGAAAATGACCAGAAAGCGCTAAGTATGGGACCTTAGGAATTTTTTGGGGAAAAAGTGACTTATAGAGTGAAACAACAGTACTCCTAAGCCAAGAGGATCTTCACTTAGGCAAATATAATGGAAAATGATGAAACTAAGAGGAATCAAGCAGACCTTGACCTCTTCAGGGAAGTTAGTAAGTGATTCAGGAAAGAAGAAGAAGGGAAAGTTAGTAATGTCCAGTTTTAGCTCCTCCAAATGGAAAACTACCTCCAACTTGTGATCTAAATAGATATGACACTTGACAACAAAAAATGGATCACAATTCATGATTCTGCAACTAGGCAGCTACCTACCCAGCTACCCTCCTAACATTTTTTCTTCTTTTTGGTAGGTGCACTTAGACTTGCAGAACAAGCTTCACAATTTTTCTTTTGATTGCCCTCCTATCTAAATCTACACTTATTTCTGCCAAGGGCCCAGATTAAGTAGTTGGGCTCCTTTGATTCTCTACCTATCTATAAATCTGCCAAAATTAAGCTATTTGGATAGATACCATTCTCTATATTCTAAAACAGGAAATTTAAACCTAGGGAAGCCAAGATTAAGCTGTTTGGGCTTCCCTTAACAGAACATTCTTCAAAAATGGTTAAGTCCTCAAAATTGGAATACAGCAGTGGCATTTGGACTGGCATACTTTCATAGCCTCTTCTTTGGCCTTTTTCTGCAAATATGGAACCTGATAGCATGAAAGATGACATATTTGGCATGTAGAACTGTCAATCATGAAAGATGAACACCTGTTGCAATAGGAGGCTAACAAGGTGCATCCTAATGATTGCAACCCCAATTCTCTAGGAATTTTGTTGCTTTATTTCCATGCAACCTAGCATAATTTTTCATTATATAGTTGAAGTTGCTAATAAGGGTTCCTATCTCTTAGACTAGCCTTGTTGTTCTCCAGCTTTGGCGAAGCTTTTCCCATTCGGTTCCTTGGTTTCGTTTCTTTACCATGTTGATTAAAAGCCTCAAATCCCCTTCCACTATAATACTTGTGTAGCCTCTTTTGGTGGCAATTTGGAGGCCTTGCCTTGCAGCTCTGAATTCAACTTCATTGTTACTACTAACCCCATAATGCTCAACATAGATGAGATTGGTGTTGCTTCTGGAATCTTGAAAAATTCCTCCAAGGCCAGTTGGTCTTGGGTTTCCTTTTGATGCTCCATCAAATCTTAGATTTACAAATCCTTACAGGGGTGTTGTAAAATAGTTAAGGAGATAAATCCTCTCACTATTACCTTCCAGGAGGCCTAGTTTACCATGGTCGGTGATATGTTTAGTTTTTTCATAATTCTAGACTTGTGGGGTGGGACCCGCCAATCCTCTGGGTACCACTTCTCTATGAGGATTGTTTCCCTGATGTTCTGAATGATCCCTTTCCACACACCTCTTGATGGAGAAGTTGGTCCTTGAAGATTCAATGATTCCTTTCTTTCCAGATGGCCCAAAGAATGAATCCCAATGCAAGGCCCAAGCTCTTTTTATGACTAGGCTGGAGAAAATCCCTATTCTCCAGAGGAGTATTGTTTCTCAGATTCTATCCCTATCTTGATCCATTCTTCTGAATATTTCTTCCATTTCTCTCCATTTCTGTTTAGCATATGGACAAACATTGCGGATATGTTCAAGGTCATCACTATTTGTATTATAAAGCTTGCATAACAACGACCCATAGAATCCCCCTTCTTGGAGCTAATCCAAGGTAAGAATACGGCCTCTACATACAAGCCATAGGAAGTAGGCCACCTTCAGCCACCAACCCCTTCGCCATATGTTTTTCCAGATCAGGTTTTTCCCTTATAGAGTTCGGCCTGCTCTTATTCCATGTGATTCCTTTATTGTAAATGTCCCTTTTGTATTGTATCCCTATTGTAGGATGTATCGTCCATTAAGGATAGTTATTTTACTTGAGTCAAGCTCCTTCTCAAGCTGTTTCCACTGATTTGATTCCATGGCCTATGGCCAATCCATCCTCTTCCTCCATTTCCTCCAGCCTTCTTGCTCTTGATCTGGTTTCTATAATTGTGCCACTGTATAAAAATTCCGCCAAGTTGTATATAACAGGAGGTCCCTTAGGTATATTCTATTCTATATATTTTCTCTTTTTTGCCATGATTCATTCCAAAACAAGGTTGTTTTCTCGTTCTTGATTTCCCAAGAAAAGTATTTTCTAACAAGGTCTCTGTTTTGGGTTGCCAAATTCCATATGGCTAACCGTTTGGGGGGATCCCTCTACCTTAGGATGTCTTCCATTCTTACAGACATATTATATTTTCTTGTCCATATTTGTTTCCATAGATTCGACCCACCACTCACCCAACACCACCATACGTTTCCCCCATTACTTGATTTATGATGTAAGGGTCCCTCAAGCCTAAGCCTCCATCCATGTTATGCTTTATTAAGTTTTTCCATGATACTAGTGGCCATTTTTTAATTCTCTGACATCCTCCCCATAGGAAGTTCTTAAACATTTTGACCATTTTTTCACATGACATTTTGGTGCTGCCATTCTAGAAATATGATATGTTGGATGGATTGGAGAACTACTTTGAGGAGGATTGTCTGTCCCGCCAGATTAAACCATTAAAAAGCCCAGCTGCTGAGTTTACCTATGATTTTTTGTAGGAGGGGTTGCCAACAGAAAGTCTTGAGGATGTTTACTATCAAGGGAATTCCAAAATACTTGGAAGGTAGAGATCCAATACTAAACACTAGGAACCGGGTAAGGTAGGCTTGTATGTTTCCAGGGGTATTGAAGAATAAAATGCAGGATCCTTCATTGTTAATCATTATGCCAGATGATTATGTGAAGATTAGGATTAATTCTTTAATGCGACAGGCTTCCTGAAGTGACACATGACAAAAGAGCATGATGTCATCTACAAACTATTGGTGAGTAATGGGGAGATCATTGCCCCATAAAATTAGGCCTTTGATCTGGGAATTTCTAGATTTAATGTTAAGGTAGCGTCCGAGCCCTTCAGCTACAATAATGATGAGAAAAGGGGAGAGGGGGTTGCCCTAGCAGAGGCCTGTGATGGGTTAAAAGTTTGAGAGGGAGAGCCATTTAGTAGGATAGAGAACGTAGGGGATGACACCAAGGCCTAGATCCATTTAATCCATCTCCGATAGAACTTTAAGGCCTCGAGGACCTGGCTTAGGTGCTCCCAACTGAGGCGGTCATAGGCCTTTGAAAAATCTAGCTTAATCATCACGCCATAAAGTTTTGGGATTTTAGGGAATGCACAATTTCCTAGGAAGGCACAAAACCATATAGGGTTTGTCAGCCTTCAACAACACTCGTTTGTTTAGGGGAAATGAGAAGGGGAAGAAGAGGCTTTAGTTGTTTAAGAATCATTGTGGATATAATTTTATAAATGACATTGTAGAGGGTGATAGGTCTAAAGCATCGAGGTTCGTCAGATTTGGTGGATTTCAGAATTAGAGCAATGAAATTCACATTTAGGCTAGGACATAACTTTTGGTTCTGGCACGATTCTTCCTCCAAATTTAGAATTTCAGGACCTATGAACTTTGAGGCTGCGTGTTAAAATTCTGTCGTGAAGCCATTCTGTCTGAGTGTTTTTTTCTTCGCCATGCCCTTCACCATTTCCTTGACTTCCTCTAGTGTTACTACTCGCATGAGGGCTAGGTTTTGGTCCCTCAAGAGAAGTTTCAGAATTTTCTCAATTTTGGGATGACTTTGTTAGAAGGGATTTGAAATTCTTGAGGAAACTCCCCTCCATCTCTTGATGTTGTACTACCTATTACCCTTTTCGTTCTTGAGGGAGTAGATCTGGTTCTCTTGTTGATGTTGAATCATTGCTTTATGGAAAATGTAGGTATTCCTTTCTCCTTCCCTCAACCAGTTGAATCTAGATTTATATTTCCATAAGATCTCCTATTGCTTTCTCCTTTCCTCAAGATGATTGATTATCTTCCCTTCTTCCACTGTGAGGCTATCTGATCTACCATGGTGGATGATTTGTTGTTGTCTATCTTAGATTTTGTTGTTCAACTAGTGCTGGTACCTCATTATGTGGCCAACCTCTTCTTGATTCCATTTCTTGATCTTATCTTTAATCTCCTTTAACTTAAATTGGAAGGTGTGCATGGAGTTTCTCCCTTCCTCCTCACTGTTCCTCCACCATTGCTTGATTTTGTTCACTAGATTGGGGTCTCGTAGCTAGAGGGATTTGAATCTAAATGGGCAATTCTTCGATCCAATTTTCAAATAGATTTCTAATTGGATGGTCTAGTGATCTGAGCCCCATGCATGGGAGGATCGAGGCCTCTAGGAAAATATCTCTTTTGATGACTTCCTCTGAGGCCAGAACTAATCCAGTTGGGATGCAATCTGATGGGTACCTCCCCTATGGTTGTTCCATGTGTACATTCCATTGTTTGTGTGAAGATCCACTAAGTGTAGATCGCTATGAGCTCCCCGAAATCCTCCATCTTTGTCTTAATGCGCAGATTGTCTCCTCTCTTTTCTTCTAGTAATGTTATCATATTGAAATATGCACCAACTATCGAGGGGTCTTCCATATATGCTTCCCTTAATTTGACGAGGTTATGTAACAAGACCACCCTTTTCTCTTGGAATGTGAGGCCCATAAACTCCCGTCAGAAGGATCCATTCCCTTGAGCCCACATGCCTAAATTTCCATGATAATATTCTTGGGAGGCTAACCGAAACCTCAAAAGTTACCTCTACTAGTTTCCACAGGATACCTAGGCCACCAACATTGCATCTAGCCTCTTGGACCATTACCTCATAAAATGGGTTATAGTTATACAAAATTTCTTTGAGCTTACCTTTTGTATTCTTTGTCTCTTGAAGAATCATGATACTCGGTTTGTATTTTCTTAGTCACTCCTTTAGGCCTCGTTGTTTGCCTCTATTGTTGAGGTCTTGACATTCCAGGTTGCAATTATCATTTCAATGGTTTCTTGAGTTGGTGGAACACCACTCATAGGGGTACCACCCTTCTCGATTTTACCATCATTTCCCCTACCATTTGAATATACTCACTCAAGTTATTTCTCTCTTTCTTATTTCCCCCTTTTCCTTCGGTTCCTTTCTCCATACCTTGGTTTCCTTGGGACCTCAAGTGATATGGTTAATCCACTAATATGATACCCTACTTGGCCTGATATTGTCGAAAAGTCTCTTTATACATATTTTTTTGATCTTCTGGAATGAATCTATAATCAAGGTGTCTCTATTCACTCAGCAGGAGATTCATCACTTGTTCTTCTAGGCTAAGGCCATCCTTCTCACTGTTGATCTCCATGTTGTCCTCGTCTACTATGTGCATGGTTACTTCCTTTTCCTACGGTTCCTCTTCTGCTTTGCGTTTGGAGTTACTCCCTCCCTTTTGGGTCTATGATTGAGATTCTAGATCCTTCCTTTCCATAGGGGTTTCTATGCTTTCCTCATACTCTTATAGGATCTCAAAATGGTTATGATTGTAGCTACCCTTTCCACTTTTTCCCTGGTTAGGGTTCTGCAAATTATTTTCGTTGTGTTTTCTTCTATGGACTTTCTCAAATCCTTTTGAATTTTCCTTGGCTTTGTTCTCCCAGAGGTTTTAGGGTCTTTTGGAAATTATTTCTTATTCAGAGGGCATGCACGAAATAGATGGCCATATTAACGGCACCTATGACATCTAAAACATATGTGTTCAGAGTCAAAAGGTTATTGCCACACCTCAACGTGGTATTCTAGCTCTATGAATTCTAGCATTGGCTCGATTATGTTCACGTAGGCGCAACTATGGGTATATGAAGTGTATGTTCCATTTCTAGTGTAGTCTACAACCTTGAAAAACTTCCCAATGGAGTTGCCTATGCCCTCAAGGATCTCTAGGTCCCAAAATTTCATTGGAAGAGAAAATAATCTGACTAAGATAGGTGCCGCTAGGAATTTTTCCTAGTCTGGGTTGTAGCTTTCCTCCTAATACCTCATATAGAGACTTGCATTGTTAAAGAAGTAAGGCACTTCTTCAAAGACCCACTCCTTATCTTCTAGGTTGGAAAAGATTATTGTAGAGAAGCCTTTAGCTTCCAGCTTCATCTTGATGTGTCCTTTTGGTTGTCATTTGAATTGGATCCATCTAACCAACTCCTTTTCCACTGGCCAAGCCCCTATGAACTTGCATATGAGGGCATGGTCTTTCATGTACTTCCTATACCCTTCTAATCTTTTGTTTAGGATGATGAATCTTAGCTTTTTCGTGGCCTTGGGTAGGCATTTCCCCCTCATACGTGTTGGAAATAATACTAAGAGGGGGGTTGAATCAGTATTATCAAGTCAAATATTCCCTTTTTCAAATCCAGATAATATACGCTACTTCAGTTAATTAAATCCGCATATATACGCAACTATATAGAAGGAAACCCACGTATAGAATGCAAACTTATAATTTACTTTATCTTTCAGATGTTGATTGTTAATCTGTGTATCGGAATTAAATAACTAGTAACTAGAAATAGTAAAACATAGCAGAAGACAATCACACACAAGAACACAAGATATAAGGTGGAAATCCAATGTGGGAGAAAACCACCTGCTGCAATTCGTCTCTATCTTCTTTTAATTAGAAACTTCTTTTTACAATGTACTGGTGCAGTCCTTTACCAGTATGCAGGATACAACCTGCAGACAGCTACAACCCTCTCTCATTCTCCAGCTTCTCCTGGAAGGGAGCTACAACCCCCTTAGCTCTTGCACTAGCCAAGGGTAGATGCTGGCCTACAGAAGGCTACAACCTTCTCTTTCTTCCAGGGACCACATTTCATAAATTTTCAGATTGGATCCATGAACATCAATCAATCATCAAGAATTTCTGCATCAAACAATCTCCTTTTCACCAATTAGAACTGAATCAAGTAGATACTTCTCTGACAGCTGTAACCAAAAACATAGTAACAGCAATAACACACAAAATTTTGAACCCAAACCACTGCAGCAATAAACAGAAGCAGCTATATCACAACTCAAAAGATATACGCTACTTCAATAACCTGAAACCTGCGTGCATACGCTTCTGACTGTGGACCAACCTACGTATACATTGTTTGTATTCACTAAACCAGTGTGTATACGCACCTTCGCTTCACTGAACCTGCGTACAGATCTATAAATAATAATTCACTCTTTCAAATATTCAGATAGTAATTAACCCAGATTATCAGATTTATAGATCAAGCCTGCGCCACATATAACAGATCAAAATCATACAAAGATACTATCATTCAAGCCTTAATATTATGACCCATCAATAGAACTTATCCTTCTCTTTGCGCTAAGGTTCCTCCTTCATCAGATCTAAATCTGCACCATAACCCCAATCACCAATATTTCAGATTTAGTACTTATTAGATATTCAATTAATTCAGACGATCCTTTGCCAAATGATCTCCTTCCTCTTTTATAGTCTTAGGCCTTTCACAATACCACGGTCCAAAACCATAATAACACAATGCTATGGACCCAATACTTGGGATCACCACTTCTGACGAGATATCATGGTCGAAAACCATAGGTTCAAATACCAAGGACTAACTACCACGGACCAAAGGTAAGTTCTCCAACATATACGTGCCTTTCCTTGTGTGAAAGTGGGTGTATACGTATACGTGCCTTTGTTACGTCTAACCCACGTCTATACACACCTTAGTCTAGGTGAACCTAAGTATATGTCTTTTCCCTCATTCTAAAAGCTTGAACTAAGATCTGTCACTAGAGAGAGTTGCCATCAAGGACAACACCTGTGCCATAGCTCCAAACTTGTTCCATAATGCCAGCAATCTCCCCCTTTGGACTTGATGGCCACCCCAAGATGCTCAAAGTAATTCTTTCGCTTTGTCATCAAGGGCAAAGGGTTGTTCTCCCCCTGAGTACATGTTGTAATCTCTACCCTGCTGTGCTAACCATGCTCCCCTTGACTGTAGGCAAGATCTGCAAAAAGATGTTCTTGAAGAAGAACCATGACATATACATCATATAAGACCTTCCTATCACCAAAAGACTCAAAACATACATCCATCATCCAACTAAGTTAGGATCATCCACCTAACCAAGTGGGGATACATCAGAAATTTACATATGACAACCAAGTACATTACATCTTCATCCCAGGCATAGTGGGGAAACCAAAATAGGCCGTTACATGACCTTGACACCTTAAAAGAGATACATGACATAGAGATGAAATAACTAGAGCAAGACTTATGAAAGTCACCAGTAACTGATATCAGCAACATTTGTCAATCACCATTCAGATCAACAACCAATATTTCCTTCTATTCTCCCTTTGCCTCTGTTCCACCTGAAACCAACAACAACTTAGAATCAAAAGCTTCTAAGATAATGCCAATAATGCATCATTAGAAGTTTATATGCTCCCCCTGAACCTATGCCAGATGGTCTCTGCCAGACCCATATCAGAATATCTTCAACCAGAGCCTGTCCCTACTGATATCCATCAAACCTCCATATACGCAACTGTCTCTGTAAAAACCGACGTATGTACGCGGATCCTCCTCAGGAAACTCACGTACACCCATTTTTCTCTGAAATAGACAAGTTTTAATAGAAAGATGATGCATCAACTACTCCCAGCTTCTGTCTGAGGTATTCAAAGGTTTCCCTGGGTAGTGGTTTGGTGAGAATATCAACAACTTGTTCCTTAGAAGGAACATACTTCAATTTTACCTTTTGTTCCAACACTTGTTCCCGGATAAAGTGATACTTGATTAGTATGTGCTTGGTCTTTGAATGCATGACTGGGTTCTTTGAAATGTTGATTGCGCTTGTATTATCACATAAGATGGAGATAGGTGGTGTACAAGTGATCTGAAAATCCTGCAAGGTTTGCATCATCCAAAGGAGTTGAGTGCAGCAAGATGCAGTAGCCACATATTCCGCTTCAGCTGTAGATAAAGCAATTGAACTCTGTTTCTTGCTGAACCAAGATACTAATCTGGAACCCATAAAGAATGCACAACCACTTGTTCCCTTTCTGTCATCCACGCTTCTAGCACAATCTGCATCTGTATAATCATGAAGAGTGAGATCTGTATCTCTAGGATACCATAAGCCATAGTTTTGAGTTCCTTGAAGATACTTGAAAATTCTCTTCACTGCCTGAAGATGGGTTTCCCTAGGATTTTCCTGAAATCTTCCAACTATTCCCACTGCATGCATGATGTCTGGTCGAGTGCCTATCAAATAAAGAAGACTTACAATCATGGATCTACAGGTTGGTTGATGCACTGCTGCTGAGTCATCATTTGCACTGAGGTTGCATCCTGTAACCATAGGGGTACATACTGGCTTTGCATCTTCCATGCCATATTTCTTCAGCATATGCTTAAGATACTTGGTTTCAGACAAAAAGATACCGCATTCATTTTGTTGGATTTGCAATCGAAGAAAATATGTCAGTTCTCCAAGCAAGGACATTTTGAATTCTTTCTGCATCACCAAGGCAAAGCTTTGACTCATATCTTCTTCATTGCTACCAAAGATAATATCATCTACATACACAACAAGTATTAGCAATTTGTCATTTTCAAATTTTATATAAAGATTACTATCTGCTGATCCTTTTGAAAAACCTTGTTGATGAAGATATTTATCCAAACGGTAGTACCAAGCCCTTGGAGCCTGTTTAAGACCATAGAGAGCCTGGTCCTCCTTTCTCACTACGAAGCGATCCTAATTCAAACACGCTGTGTTTTACTTACAGAATCGAACCATGGGACTCTTTACAGATGAAACCATCTAGTTGCTCAATGTACACTTCTTCTTCTAAGTCTCCATTCAGAAAGGTTGATTTCACATCAATTTGAAATACTTTGAACTTATGAAAGCTTGAGAGAGCAAGGAACATTCGGATGGCCTCAAGTCTAGCAACGAGAGCAAAAGTTTCTTCAAAGTCTATTCCTTCTTGTTGAGCATACCCTTTACAAACAAGTCTGGCCTTGTTTCTAATCACTTCCCCATTTTCATTCAACTTGTTTTTAAATATCCATTTTGTCCCTATGACATTCTTATCTTTTGGTCTAGGAACCAACTCCCAAGTGTTATTCTTTTCGATCTGCTCAAGTTCTTCATCCATTGCCTTGACCCAGCATTCATCTTTGCATGCCTCTTTTACGTTTTGTCGTTTAGTGGAGGAGAGCAATGCCAAATACCTTGAGGCTTCTGCAATTGTTCTTCTTATTTGTATACCTGCCTCTTTCTGCCCCAAAATTTGAGATTCTGGATGATTCTTCTGAACGTACCTGGATGGAGTCTTCTCTTCTATCCTTATCTATTCCTCTAGTGTCTCTTGAGGTTCTTCTTCATCATCAGTTTGATTTGAAGGATGGTCTTCATCCTCTTTGATATTTTCATAATTTACTTGCCTAGGAATGTTTCCTTCTTCATCAACTACTACATCAATGCTGTCAACAATTCTTCCAAGTCTTTTATTGTAACACTTATATGCTTTGCTGTGGGGAGAATAACCAAGGAGGATGCCTTCATCTGCTCTAGGTTCAAATTTTCCAAGATTTTCATCATTATTCTTAATATAGAATTTGCTTCCAAAAATTTTGAAATGTTTTACCGAAGGAGTCTTGCCATACCAAAGCTCATGAGGAGTTTGAGTGTTATTCACCCGAAAATTTGTTTTGTTGAGAATAACAACCACAACAAATGTAGCTTCAACCCAGAAGGTTGCAAGAGTTACAGACTCATCAAGCATAGCACGAGCCATTTGTTGAACCATTCTATTCATCCTTTCCACTGCTCCATTTCGTTGAGGAGTCCTAGGTGTAGAGAATTCCCTTCTTATTCCATGTTCTTCACAAAAATTGAAAAATTCATTTGAGGTAAAATCCCCACCTCTATCAGACTTGAGGCACTTAATTTTGTGATCTGATTCGTTTTCAACCAAGGCTTTGAAAGATTTGAATTTTTCGAAGGCCTCGTCTTTGTGCTTCATAAGTCCTATCCAAACCATCCTGGAGAAGTCGTCAATGAATAATATAAAGTATTCTTCTCCTCGAGGTGACCTTTTCCTAGATGGACCACATATAACCTGTATGGACTAGTTCAAGAGGCCTACTAGCTGATCCTTCCTTCTCAGGGAAGTTAGTTCTAGTTTGCTTACCAAACTGACCTGATTTGCATATTGTATTGTCTGGAATTCTAATCTCTGGAAGACCATGAACTGCATGGTATTTGCATGCTTTCCTTATCTGTGAAGAGCTTAGATGCCCCAACCTCTGGTGCCATAACCAGTGTTCATCATTCTTGCTCAAATAGAATTGTTGTTGTCCTTCTTCAAATATGTATAAATTATTTGGAGTTCTTATGCCTTTGATCACTGTTTTTCCTGTATCAAGATCATGAACACTACATCCATTTGATCGAAATATTACCTCAGTTCCTTGATCGAACATCTGACTGAGACCCAGTAGATTATGCCTCGAGCCATCAACATACAAAACATTTCCAGCTTTGACTTTTTCTTTCAATTGAATAGTGCCTTTTCCTTTTATGACTGCAGGGGTATCATTTCCAAAAGAAACTTTCTTTCCTTTTTCTAAGGCACTATATGATTGAAGTTTTTCTTTATCACCTGTCATATGCTTCAAACATACACTGTCGATGTACCATTGATTTTCCTGTCCTTCTGCATATAAAGCTATCCCACATTTTTCTAGTTGCAGTTCCTTCATTCTTCATGGCCTGGCACTTGAGATTTGTTCCTTCTGAGTTGTCTTCCGAAACCTACTCCCGCATTCAGAATCTTCACGACCAAAGTTATTACAAATAGAACATTCAATTTCATTTTCAAGGGCAGAAAAGTTGTTATAGGTCCTTTTCGTGATTCCAGTCATACTTCTTTGTTTTTGAGCTTCTCTAGTCATGATTGTTTTATAGGCAACACATTGAGCTGCTTTGTGGCCAAAGTTATGGCAAGAGAAACATTGGACATTGAAGAAACTCTTGCGATTATCAAATCCACTAGCCAAATGGTTGTAGTTTCTATTGTCATCCATTCTTGAGGAAAATTGAGAAGATTTTACCTCTGGCTGGTTGTAGCTTTTGTTCATCCCTAAGGTGGATTACCCCCGATTTACCTCGTAGTCTTTGTTTATTCTTGATGTAAATCGTCCCTGTTTTACCTGGTGATCTCCATTGGGCTTTTGCTCATTCCTCCTTGCTGCATCAAGATAACTTTTTGAGGTGGATGGTTTTTGCGCTTGAGATGCTTCTTCATTATATCCCAGACCTGTCTTGATTAGTGGGGAATGCTGCACATTGATCTAGAGTTTCAGATCCTTTAACAAATCTAAGATTAAGAGCTTTAGTTTTCTCAATCTCTTTTCTAAGTCCCACAATTTCACATTCCAATTTTTCATGATGTTTTTCCCTTTCAGCCAGTTGACATTGCAGAGAATCAATAATCACATTTTTCTCTTCTAAACAAATTTTGAGTTTAGAAATCTCTTCATAAAGACCTTCTTCATCTATAGCATCCATGTAATCATCATCTTCAAAAGCCATTAAAAGTTTATAATTATTACCTCGTTCATCTTCGTCATTATTTGAAAGTCCATCACTATCTTCATGAGTGTAATAGCTTTTCTTATTTGCATTCTGTTTCTTGTTCCATCTAACAAGTTCCTTCCCCTTGTCAATCTTATCCTTATGAGGACATTTGGCAGCATAGTGACCGACTCTTCCACAAGCAAAGCATTTGAAAGGTAACTTACCTAGGAATTGTCCAGCACCCCGTTGAATGTTTTTGACAAAATTTGATTCTTCTTCTTCTTCTGACACGTGTCCTGACTCATAGTAATCTCCTTTGCCTGAAGCCTTGAAGGCAGCTTCTCTCCTGTCTGATGGTCCTCCTTTCCTCATTTCATAAGCAGTCCGAATTCCGTGCAGCTGTGACATGGTAAGGTTTCGTAGATTCGCTTTTTCTTCTATTGCAGAAACTTTAGATTCAAGCCTAGGGGACAAAGATTTTAGAACCTTTTCAACCACAACAGCCTCTTTTATTTCTTCACCCAAAAATTTCATACAATTAACAATATCATCTACATGAAGGAAATAGTTAGCCACACTTTCATCATTGTACATTCTGAGATTTTCATACTGAATTCTGAGGGTTTGAAGTTTTTCTCGTTTTACCTATTCATCTCCTTCATAGCTCAGAAAAATCTTGTCCGATATTTCTTTTGCAGATTTATACTGCATAACCTTCACGAATTCTGATTGAGATAGACATCCTAATAGAGTATTGACAGCCTTTACATTTGTTTCATATTTCTTCTTCTCAGCCGGATCTGTAGGATTTGCTGATGGAAAAGTGTACCCTGTATCTATGATATCCCAGACTTTGTACCAAGAGATTGCAGATAGGCTGTGACTCTTACCTTCCAATAGACGAAGTTGGTCCCACCAAAAATTGGTGGCCTGATTGATGCTTCTCTCTCGTAGTTGCTCATGATGATGGATCTTCCTTCAAGTGATCAAGCTTCTTCAGAAGGACCTACTCTGATACCAATTGTTGGAAATAATACTAACAGGGGGGATGAATCCGTATTATCAAGTCAAATATTCCCTTTTTCAAATCCAGATAATATACACTACTTCAGTTAATTAAATTTGCGTATATACGCAACTATGTAGAAGGAAACCCGCGTATACAATGCAAACTTATAATTTACTTTATATTTCAGATGTTGATTGTTAATCTGTGTATTAGAATTAAATAACCAGTAACCAGTAACCAGAAACAGTAAAACAGAGCAAAAGACAATCGCACACAAGAACAAAAGATATAAGGTGGAAACCCAATGTGGGTGAAACCCACCTGCTGCAATTCGTCTCTATCTTCTTTTAATTAGAAACTTCCTTTTACAATGTACTGGTGTAGTCCTTTACCAATACGCAGGCTGCAACGTGTAGAGAGCTACAACCCTCTCTCGTTCTCCAGCTTCTCCTGGAAGGGAGCTACAACCCCCTTAGCTCTTGCACTAGCCAAGATACTAGTACGTAGGTGCTGGCCTACAGAAGGCTACAACCTTCTCTTTCTTCCAGGGACCATGTTTCATAAATATTCAGACTGGATCCATGAACATCAATCAATCATCAAGAATTTTTGCATCAAACAATCTCCTTTTCACCAATTAGAACTGAATCAAGTAGATACTTCTCTGACAGCTGTACCCAAAAACATAGTAATAATAATAACACACCAAATTCTGAACCCAGACCATTGTAGCAATAAACAGAAGTAGCTAGATCGCAACTCAAAAGATATACGCTACTTCAATAACCTGAAACCTGCGTGCATACGCTTCTGAGTGTGGACCAACCTATGTATACGCTATTTGTATTCACTGAACCAGCGTGTATACGCGCCTTCGCTTCACTGAACCTGCATACAGATCTATAAAGGATAATTCACTCTTTCAAATATTCAGACAATAATTAACCCAGATTATTGGATTTATAGATCAAGCCTGTGCCACATATAACAAATCAAAATCATACAAAGATACTATTGTTCAAGCCTTAAGATTATGACCCATCAATAGAACTTATCCTTCTCTTTGCGCTAAGGTTCCTCCTTCATTTAGATCTAGATCTGGACCATAACCCCAATCACCAATATTTCAGATCTAGTACTTATTATATATTCAATTAATTTAGATGATCCTTTGCCAAATGATCTCCTTCCTCTTTTATAGTTTTAGGCCTTTCACAATACCACGGTCCAAAACCATAATAACACAATACTATGGACCCAATACTTGGGATCACCACTTCTGACGAGATACCATGGTCCAAAACCATAGGTTCAAATACAAAGGACTAACTACCATGGACCAAAGGTAAGTTCTCGAACATATACACGCTTTTCCTTGCGTGAAAGGTGTATACGCATACGCGCCTTTGTTACGTCTAACCCACGTGTATACGCGCCTTAGTCTAGGTGAACTTGCGTATATGTATTTTCCTTCATTTTGAAAGCCTGAACTGAGATCTGTCACCAGAGACAGTTGCCATCAAGGACAACACATGTGCCATAGCTCCAAACCTGTGCCATAATGCCAACAATATGTGCCTACCATTAGGAACCCAGGACCGATGACCCTTTGTTACTTCTTCCTTGAATTAGGGTAATTTTGAGGTCTAAAGTGGGCCTCCTAAGAAAAATGTATAACAAAAATAAAATTTATAAGAACCAACAAGATTCAAGATGATGATGTCAACCATGGGGATGATTCACCATTTTTGGAGTAAAAAAGTAAAAATATTTAAAAATAATAAAATAATAAAACTACTTTTTCAACTTGTATTTTCAATTTATCTCCCTAATTTTTTACTCAAATTTCGAGTCGGAGTACTTTTTGGGTGAAATATTTAATTCATGATCCAAGGAGTACCCACATGCGTACTTTCAACAGACCTTGCTACACGAAAACTGAGAAATACATGAAAAAAAGTGATTCCAATCACGTTTTTCATGTATTTTTCATTTTTTGTGTAGCAATATCCATTGAAAGTATGCAACATGGGTACTCTTTGAATGCAGAATCAAATTATGCGTCCAATGAGTGTTTCTGCTTGAAATTTGAGTAAACCCATAGGAAGATAAGTTGAAAATATGAGTTGAAATTTTTATTTTTATTTTTTCCCTCTCAAATTTGATGATGTAATCTAATACTATTTTATTATTTCCACTATTATTTTACAATTTCATAAGGAGGCCCATTTTAGACCTCAAAATTCCCCTAATGGTGCCTCATTGCTGTAGTCCCATGATTTCTCGTTTCTTCCGCCGCCGCATCCTTATAGGAGGGGATCTCTCACCCCCTGCTACTACACTCATTCTTCTCTCAACCGACCTGCTCTTGGAATTGTATGATCAATTGTGTGTTTGGTATGGTTGATTGTTGCAATGATTGTTAGGGTTTACAGTCTGAAACCCTAGCTATGACAGTCATCCCAGCGCTCTTGTGAGATTCACTTATTCCTTTAATTTTGTGTAAAAACAATATTTTCATGTTAATATAATTTTTTTCTTTGCTAAAGCAAGAGTCGTACCTTCTATTCATTAATCACAAAATAAAGTACATAGAGTAGTACAAAATTCTCAGACTCTGAGAAAGAGGGACAACTGCAAAATAGCTTTACTCTGCCCCTAACTTTACACTTTACTATCCTCCAAAGTAGAATAAAAGAATTTGGAGTTGGAACGAAAATAACCCCTAATTAAAAACCAGTAACGGCCTTAAACCCGCCCGAATGCGTAGCTTTGGGTTCTTTTGCCCGGGTGAAGAACCTCTTGGCCCCCAAAGAACACCATCTCTGCCTGACAAGGCCATCCTCTTTTAATCTCGACCGTAGGATTTGTCCAAAAGATCGGACGGTTATAGACCCAATCCGTAGTACAAAACAGCTCGCCAATAACCGATCAATCTGAACTATTGAAACGCCATAAGAGATCTGATGGTGGAGAAGGATATCACACCCACCAACTAGCTTGGAAGTTAGCATGCGATAAAAGTGGTAATCCTCCCGACCCCACCGCCACGTGGCGCTTCCTAAGTGGGATCGCTTCCAAAAAGCAGAAACCGCTTCCCACTTGTGTGGGCCGCGATCAACAGAAAACCACCCAGGTTGCGACAAGAAAGACCGGGAAAGAGAAACTCTGGTTTCACGGTCATCAAGTTTCATCTGCTCCCCACAGTTCGCCTCGTTGACCCTTCTTGACCCGATGCGCAAAGCTTACAGCTCCTTCCTTTCTGCCCCCCCTGAAGCTCCTTTATCCTTGTCAGTACAACTATAAATGTCCATGCAGCCATTGATCCAGGAATATTTAGTTATCCTTTCCGAACCGTTATAAAAAAACCCCAATGTGAGCATGCCTCTGAGCCTACCCCTGCTGGTTAACAATACCCATCTCGATTGCTCTCTTAAGGAACATTGTGTTGTCTTCAATAGTCTAGTTTTGACAGTCCATTTTTAGTTTGTTGTTAGGGGAATCGCGCCAATTCATCACTGCCCTGTTATCTGCGTAGACCACTCCTTGATTGGCTAGAAAATTTGTTAGCTTGTTGGCATTTCTTCTCACATGTGCAAATATGACTGTTCTTATGCTCTGAAGATGATTATGAATCCGTTGGAAGACTTGAATAAGCCTCCACTTTGAAGAGGCTTTTTCTAGTCTTGTTCCCCAACTTATTCTTCTGATAGAGTTGATGACGATCTCGAAGTCCACTTCAATGATCATGTTTTGCCGATTTTCCTGAACGAGGAACTCAACGCTTTGTTCCATGGCCATTAACTCTGCCATGTTGTTGGTGGATTTTCCTAAGTTGCCATAAAAGATGAAAAGAATATCTCCCCTGTCATCTCTTAACACCCCTCCATGGCCTGCCTTCCCCGGATTACGTTTGGAAGCCTCATCAATGTTGAATTTGAGAAATCCCTTAGGGGGAGGTTGCCAGAATTCAAGTTCCAGGACCCCCATTGAGCCCTTCCTCACAGAGCCCTGAGGAACCAGTCCCTGCAAGTCTAGCCGGTAGAGAATCCTCTAGTCTGTGGCCGAAGGAGGGTTCGAGGGAAGGTTTCTCATGGTAGTACTAACTATTTCCTTAATCTGTTTTAGGATCCTCTCAAAGATATTCTGGGAAGAGTTCTTAACATTCTTGAATATTCTGTTATTCCTTTCTTTCCAAACATTCCAAATTATGAAACTTGGTGTAAGCATCCAAGCAGAACCAAGAACTTCATTATCTGAAAAGTTATTTCTCCATTTGGTAAGAGTATTCAAAATGCATCCCATATCTCTGTCAGATTGTTGGAAGATAACTGCAAAAGAATCCCATAATCTGGAGGTGAAAGGGTAATTGTTGAGAAGGTTCTCAATGGTCTCCTCTTGGGCTTTACAGAGTTGGCATCTAGAATGCCCTAGGAATCTCCTTTTCCTAATATTATCCCAAGTGAGGATTTTCCTTTGTAAAAGCAGCCACAGAAAGAGTTTAATTTTCATCCAACCCAGATGCTTCCATAGGTTTTTCCAGAGCCCGTTAGGAGCATGGGGATTGAGTTCAAGAAGAATGAGTTTAGCCTCTTTAATATTGAAGTTCCCTTCATTGTTTCTACCCATCTCAGTTTGTCATGCCCCCTAGAAACCAGAATTTTCCTTTGCTTCAAAATTTTCATCAATCTTTCAGCTTTGGTTGAAAGATTATTGTCTTATCGGAGGTCTAACTTTCTCCATTTTCTCCACTTCCATGCACTATTGGTTTGATCCCAAAAATCCCTGACTTGGGTGAGCTCCTTAGTATCACTCTCTGCTTTGAGGTCATCCAGGTCCTCCTGTAAGAGAATAGGTTCTTGTTGCCATCTATCCTCCCGGAATAAGGTCAAGTCTCCTTCTCTAACTTCCCAGAAGCTATGGTCTTGAATCAATCTTCTGTTATCCTAGGCTTTGTTCCAAATATGAGATCTTCTTATATTCCCCACCATTTGTATGCGTTCATTGTCAGTCCAAGTACTTGCATATTTTTCTTTCCAAGTAATAGACCATTGTGCTTTTGGTTCCTTTATCCATCGCCACCAAAGTTTAGCCCCTAGAACCATACAAAGAATCTCAGGAGCATCTAATCCAAGACCCCCATGGTTTCTGGGTTTGCATATTTTATCCTAGGCAACTAAGGCCCATTTCTTCTTTTCTTCCCCCTTGCCCCATAGAAAGTCTCTTTGTATGTTTCTCATTTGGTTTAGAATTCCTTTGGGAGCAGGGATGGAAGAAAGCATAAAGGTTTGGAATGATTGAAGCACAACCTTTGTGAGGCCAATCTTCCAGCCAAATTTAAATATATTATAGTCCATTTCCTAGTTTTGTCTTGCAGCTTACTAATAATCAGCTCCCAAATACTTTTCTGAAGATTTTTTGTAGTTAAAGGAACCCCCAGGTATTTCGAGGGTAGAGAGTCTCTTTGGAATCCCAGTATTCTAGATATGTTCCTTTGAATAGCAATATGAGTATTAAAGAAAAACATCTTAGGTTTGGAAAGATTAACCTCCAAGCGAGAGGTCTTGGCAAAGTCCTTAAGGATTTGTTTGTAGGCAAGAGCTTCTTTGACTGTGGGTGTTCCTTGCAACATGGTATCATCAACAAATTGTTGATGGGTTAAGGCTTGACCATTGTGAGAGAGTTGTATACCCCTGACCTTACCAGCTACTTTAGCATACTTTATGGCTCTGCCTAGACCTTCCATCATGAGAATGAAGAGAAAGGGAGAAAGAGGATCACCCTGCCTGAGACCCCTGGACGGGGTAAAAGTCTTCGAGGGAGAGCCATTGACAAGAATTGAAAAACTAGAAGAAGTGATCAAAGCCAGGATCCATCTTACCCAATTGTGATCAAACCCAAAAGCAATGAGAACCTTCCTGATATAGTTCCAATTCAGTTTATCATAAGCTTTGGCTATATCAAGTTGCATGATCATACCAGCTTTTTTCTTACTTGTCAAAGAGTGCACCACTTCATGTGCCTAGATGATATTATTAATAATTTTCCTTCCTTCCACATATCCTGATTGTTCCCCTGAAACTAATGCAGGTAAGAGGGGTTTGAGCCTGTTTGCAACCACCTTTGATATTATCTTGTAAACCACATTGCATAGAGCTATAGGTCTGAATCTATCTGGAGTTTGAGCCTGCTCCTATTTAGGGATTAGGGCTATGAAGGAGGAATTCAGATCTTTTAAAATGGTTTTATGTTTCCTGGAGTCTTCCACCACCTGCAGTATGTCATGTTTGACTTGAAGAAATCGACATTGAAACCATCCAGGCCTGGCGCCTTGCCATTCTTCATTTCTTTGAGAACCCCACTAACCTCCTCTTCCGTCACAGGCCTGTAAAGGTTGACATTATCCTCTCTGGAGACTATCCTGGGAATGTTCTTGGTGATTTCCTGGATATAGTGTTCTCTGTCATAATAGGTTTCCTGAGCTATATTTCTAAAGTGTTGGACTAGCTCTACCTCTATTTCTTCATGAGAATTGAGATTATTTCCTCTTTCATCCTTGATCAGAGCAATTCTATTATGTGCTCTATTTTCCATGGTAGATTTGTGAAAAAATCTGGTATTGCGTTCACCTTCTTTTAGCCATTGGATTCTAGATTTTTGTTTCCAAAAAATTTCCTCTTGACTGCATAAATACTACCATCGCTGCTGATATCTAGTGGCTTGATCATGTCGAGCTTTGTCATGGCCTTATTTAATAAGGCCTTGGTTAAGTACCTACAGTTTTCTTTCAATCATTTTTTTTCTTCAAATATATTGCCAAATTCAGTCTTGTTCCAGTCCTTAAGTTGTATCTTGATATGTTTTAATCTTTTCTAAAGGATAAACATTCTGGAACCCTGAATATTTAAATCCTCTGCCCACCAGTTGGTTACATTGCCGGTGAAATCTGGGTGGGAGAGCCAGATAGTTTCAAATCTAAAAGGTATATTCCTGGTTTTACCAATGCCCTGCACCTCCAGTTGTATCGGCCAATGATTTTATCCCCCAAAGGGTAGCACTCCAACTACCATTTCCTTTTCATTGAGCATAAGATCCTCTGAGATTATGAATCTATATAATTTGGAAGCTACTTGAGCCTCTCCTCCTCTTTTATTGTTCCAGGTGAAGATGTCGTTGTACATTTCAATGTCCACCAGCTTCATTTCATCAATAAAGGTTTGAAAAGCCACAGAGTCTTTACCTAGAACTCTGGTTCCCCCCTTTTTCTGTGAGTGACTTAATCATGTTGAAATCACCCCCTAAGATCCAGGGTATTCCTACATGTCTATTTCTAAGAGTCTCCAGAGAGTTTAGAAGCCTTAGTTTAGCCTCCATTCTCTATGGGCCATAGACATTTGTAACCATATAGGTTTCCTTGTCTCCTACTGGTTGAAAAACTGCAGATAAATAATCTCTAGATGCCTCCATATCTATTAAGTCAATCTTTTGTGGATTCCACAGAGTGAGAATACCTCCTTTTGTATTCTTTGCCTTGACTTCCAGAAACTCAAATCTATTGAGCCAATTAGTATGGATATCTCTTATCTTCTGAATGGAACATTTAGTATCCTGTTTGAAAATCACATCCGGAGATGCTTATTTCATTTTGTTACTCAGTAACCTTTGTTTTCTTTTACTAACTAGAGCTCTGATATTCCAAGAAGTGAACTTCATAATTAAAGATTAGTAAAGAAGTAACTGGATAGGTCTTTCATCTTACCTGAATCTATCATTATCTTTCTGCATTCCATCAACAACTCATTCTGCTTTTTTCTGCCCCTCTTCTTTCCTGGAATTCTGGGTGCTAGTCGTACCATATTCTTCATCATCTTCACTCCTTCATTGCCTTGTCTTTCTTTGTGATTGAGTCTGACCAACCCTTTAGTTTGGGTCCTACATAAAAACAACTACTGAACCCTATTGATGTCCTTTGTAGGTAATGATTCTAGCCCTTCTTTGGCTCCTTGATTCAAGAAACCTTCTAAATCTAGGTTTTCTTTCTCAAGAATTTCCCAAAGTTCATGGTCCTCCATATCCATCTCACTTTGGGTCATGTGAATATCCACCACCTGTTCAGCATTACTCATCATAAATTCTTTAATATTGTCATTTTCTTGTATTTTCTTCTTTTCTTCTTCTTTCTCCTCCTCTACTGTGTTTCCTCCTTTTTCTTTATCAATATCCATAGGATCTACGTTTGCTTCGAGGGTTTGGAACCTGTTCTAGTCAACATGCTGCTCCTTGGCTTTGCTTGTTGTTAGTACTCTTTTGCTTCCTTTTCCTTTGCGTACAACCTTGAATAAGCTTTCCATATCCTTCATTATATTATCTTTACTTTTATCCTCTATCTTACTGAGAGGGCAGTCTCTGACTAGATGTCCATGCTCATGACATTTGCGACATCTGAAAGGAATGTGTTCGTAATATACTTTTTGTATCCATTCCTCATCAAACACTTCCAGAATAACCTCATCTGGCAACACTCTAGAGAGATCCATCTCCACACATATTCTAGTGAAGGAAGTATACTTTCCCCTTATAGTGGCCTCAGAAACTTTGAAAAAGCGCCCTAACTTATTTCCTATGGCTGATAGAGATTCTGTTTGCCAATAATCAAGAGGTAGAGAGTAGAGTCTAACCTAGACTAGTACTGAGGTGAAAGTTTCGCGTTTCATAACAAAGTTCATGATCCACGACCGCATATATAGGCCTGCAACAGCAAAGAAGTAAGGCCCTCCTTCAAACACTCTATCTTTGTCTTCAATATTAGCAAAAACTACAACGAAAAAAAACCTTGGATCCAAGATGTAGGTCAATGCTGCCTTTTGGTTTCCAGTGGTGTTTAATCCATGTTTGTAAAGATTTTTC
This sequence comes from Pinus tabuliformis, assembly GCA_031772625.1. NCBI lineage: Eukaryota > Viridiplantae > Streptophyta > Pinopsida > Pinales > Pinaceae > Pinus > Pinus tabuliformis. The sequence goes on from CM062804.1 coordinate 1,269,412,711, forward strand.
AGTGGGCCACAGCCCCATGAATTTACAAATGATTTCATATGTTTGCATGTGATCCCTGTGCGCCTGGAGTGCTGGATCATTTAAAATGATTATGGGAATTACCACCACTTTTTGTTTGCATGGTCCCATGTGTGCTTTGTCTTTAGTGCTTTTCTCCTTGATATCTTCCACATTCTCCAATGCTTCATTATGCTCCCTTGCTTTGGTTCCCTTTTGTTCTTCTTCATTGCTTCTCTCTTTTCCCTTTGAAGGCTCTCTATCATTTTCCATGGGTTTTTCCCCCCTGCTTACCACTGCCTGCTTGAAGCAGGGAGTGTAGCTCCCTCCTGTGTGTCCTCTCATGGCGGACTGCCTCTAAGATCGATCGAAACCCTGGTTTTTTCCTCCACGCCGTACTCCTTTCGGGAGGGTAATGAATTTCATCTTCTTTTTCCTCTCAAATAATCTTTAATATAAATTATTAATATTAATAGCATTGAATAATATTTTGAGGGTCAACCATAGTCAATTATGGTCAGCCATGGTTAATCATGGTCAATCATGGTCCAACGTCACATTGTGACAACAATGGTCTTGATCTGAAAATAAATTATGGTCAACCATTGTTGACCATGGGTAACGATGGTCAATCATGGTTAACCATGGTTCGACATCACATTGTGACAAACATTGTCTCAATATGAAAATCAACCATGGTCAATTATGGTAAACCATGGTTAGCCATCATGAATAATCATGATCACATTGTAATAAAGATTGTCTCTTGGTCCAATGTCACATTATGACAACCATGATCATCCATGGTCAACCATGGTCCGACGTTGTATTGTGACAAAAATTGTCTCAATAAGGAAACCAACCATGGTCCAACGTTGCATTATGACAAACTATATCTCATTATTAAAACCAATCCTGGTTAACCATATTCCAATGTCTCATTGTGAAATATTGTGTGAATGTGAAAATCGACCATGGTCAACCATGTTTGTTTTATGGTTTAAAATATTTATCTTAGGGTTTATATACCTTGGATCTATAATATTAAACCCTCAGGTTTAATACTATTCCCTTGGGTTTTTACCATTAATCCCTTATGTTTATTAGTCCCTTGGGCTTATAATACCAATTCCTTGGGTTTATTAATATAAGGGTCCATATTCCTTAGGTATAACATTATTCATAGGGTTTATAATAATAATCCTAGGGTTTAATATAAATCCCTTGGGTTTATAATCATGGTAAAGCATGGTCTAATGTCACAATGTGAAAACATTGTCAACCATGGTCCAATGTCACATTATAACAAAGATTGTCTTAATATGAAAATCAACCATTGTCAACCATGGTCAAATGTCGTAGTGTGACACAGATTGTCTCAAAATGAAAATCAATCATGGTCAATATGAAAATCAACCATGGTCCAACATCATAGTGTGACAAAAATTGTCTCAATACTAAAATCAACAATCGTCAACCAGCATCAATCATGGTCAACCGTTATCAACCATGGGCCAATGTTGCATTGTGACAAAAATTGCCTCAATATGACGATCAACTATGGTTAATCATGGTCAATAATCGTCAATAGCCATGGTTACATTATGAAAAATATTGTCTCATGGTCCAGTGCCATATTGTCACAACCATGGTCTTCCATGGTGAACCATGGTCCAATGTCGCATTGTGACAAAGATTGTCAACATGAAAATCAAACATGGTCAATCATGGTCAACCATGGTCCAACATCACATTTTGAGAATGATTCTCTCAATATGAAAACCAATCATGGTCAACCATGATCCAACGTCGCATTGTGACAAATATTATCTCAATATGAAAATCAACCATGGTCAAACATGTTTCTTTTAGGGTCTATAATATTTATCTTAAGGTTTATATACCTCGGTTTTACAATATTAATCCTTTGGTTTTTTTAACATTTTTAGTATTAATCCGTTGTTGTTATTAGTGCCTTGGGTTTATAATATCAATCCCTTTGGTTTATTATTCTAAGGGTTCATATTTCTAGGGTATAATATCATTGATATGGTTTATAAGATTCATCCTAGGGTTTAATATAGACCCCTTGGGTTTTAATCCATGATGTTTATAATATAAATTCCTTGGGTTTATAAAATTAATCAGAGGGTTTATATGCCTAGGGTTTAATATGAAGCCTAATTCTTACAATATTAATCTCTTGGGTTTATTAATTATAGGGTTTATATTCCTAGGGCTTAATATTCATCCTAGGGTTTAATGTTATTCCCTTGGGTTTAAAACCTATTAGGATTTTAATATTAAACCTTGGTCAGCCATGGTCAACCATGGTCCAACATCACACTGTGACAAGTATTCTCTAAATATGGAAATAAATCATGGTCAACAATAGTCCAACGTCGCATTGTGACAAATAATATCTCAAAATGAAATCAACCATGGTCAACCATGGTAAACCATGTTTGTTGTAGGGTTTATAATATTTATCTTAGGATATATATATCTTGGGTTTACAATATTAATCCTTTGGGATTTTTTAGGATTTTTCTATCAATCCCTTTGTTTTATTAGTGCCTTGGGTTTATAATATCGATCCCTTGGTTTTATTAATATAAGGGTTCATGTTCGTAGGGTATAATATTATTTATAGGGTTTATAACATTAATCCTAGGGTTTAATATATATGCCTTGGGTTTATAATCCATTAGGTTTATAATATAAATTCCTTGGGTTTATAATATTAATCATAGGATTTATGTTACTAGGGTTTAATATTAATCCTAGTGTCTACAATATTAATCCCTTAGGTTTATTAATTTTAGGCTTTAATGTTATTCCCTTGGGTTTTTAGTATTAATTGTAAGGTTCATGATATGAATATTAGGGTATAATGTTTGTTTTAGGGTTTATAATATTTATCTTAGGGTCTATATCCCTTTGGTTTATAATATTAATCCCTTATATTGTTATTTAATTGTTCATTACTATATTTTTTGATCACTATAATGCTTGATAGCAAGGCTTTTTGAGCTAATTCCACAACTTATGTAAGCACAAATGAACATGTATTGTTATGCCATGGAGGAAAATAGCTTTCTTTATATGTTGTTATTGCATGTTGGTGATGTTGTTTGTATTGTTATGGGAAATAAATAGTAAGATATGCTAAATATGGTTGACTTAATGGCTTGGTTGTTATGGTTGCAAAGCATTTGGGTATGCTTGGTATGTTTCTTGTGTTTAGGTGCAAGGGATGCAAGATATGGTATAACTATTGACAACATAAAAATGGAGCAAGAAAATATCATGGAATAGTTAGTGTATGTATAGTTGTCTGACGAGGTGAATTTTGTTATGCTTGGGTTGATGCACTAAATATGGAAATGTAGATGAATTTAATGAGCTAATTTGTTATTAGAGATTTTTATGTTGCAAATATTTTTGTGGTGCAATGAAAACACATGATGCAAGGAAAAATCAAAGGCATAAGGCAAAGGGAAAGGGAAATGCATGAAAAATGTTGTTATACTTTTGATGTTGTTATTTTATAGTTGGTGATATATTGGTAATGTATGTTGCAAAGACTATGGTTGCTATTCTTACCAATTTAATCATTACATGTGGCTAAAAATAATTTTTGGTGTAGCATTTACTTTATTTTAATATTCAAAGTCTCAAAAGGTTTGAAACAAATGAGTGGAATGTAAAGAGACATGTATTTTCACTTATTATTCATGTTTGGAATACCAACAACAATCAAAGAGTGTTTATAAAAATGTGTGATGTTGCAAGGCAGTATGGTTAGATATTTTAAGAATGAAAGATCTAATTTGAGTTTTTTATTATGTGGAACATATAGGGTAGATGTGAAACATATTTGAGGATAGAGATGAAAGTATGGAAATTTATAGACTAGGTAACTAGCACATGGTTTTCATTATGTATTAGGGTATTGTAGTCTCCTTTCAAGTTGCAACTTGATAAATAACATGTGGGAGCCTATTGAGGTAGGAGCCTCATGTGGGTTGTATTCTATAGAAAAGTGATCAGCGTCTGAGCTTCCTTAGAAGTTGAAGATTGTAGAATTGAGGTACCAACCTCTTGTAGGTTGGAGCCTGCATAATATCAAATATAATAAAGGAGTGGGAGATTCCCTTTGCCACACAACAATAATAAAATTGTAGTTTTCTCCATTTATGGGTTTCTACTTATATGTGGTTGTATTTTAAATACATTGTTCATAAGGTGTATGCCTCTCACTTAATAGTACAATTAATAAGTTAGGATAAAACATGTTAATTTACATGAATGCATTAATTCGATTCACCCTCCCCCTTTGAGTTTATTTAGGTTTTCATCAATTGTTATAAAAGCAGGTTCCTTCTATGCAAAATTACCATCTAGATAGTAGTTCTAGTTGAGTGATGGACTATTGAAGTGTACCTATACTTAGGTTGATGGTGCCAAACCTTCCAAAATTCAATGGATCTCCCCGATATGCAGCCCCAATCAGACCTCACGCCCAGTTTCCAAATCCTTAAATATTTTCGTTTGTTCCAGCTGTCAACATAAGAGAGTGATGCAATGGTGTCTTTGAAAATAGAGGGAGGTGTGCCTCGTGAGTCTGCAATTGAAACTATGTCAAGGTTCTTCAACTACAAAGGGGAACAAAAAGTGAGCCTCTAAGTGAGAGGTAATAGTACCACCTAAGAAGAGAGACACATGAACCAGAAGGATCTTTCTAAAATCCAACAAAATAATCCACAATGCATGCGACGATCATTACAAATAGCAAACAAGGAGAGATCTATCTAGTATCCCACGAAATAATCCACAAGGATGGGACATAAATAATAACTATTACAACACATTCTTAATAAAGTAAGAACTAAAATAACTGAAATATTTTAACTATCTTAGTACATGTGAAAGAAAACATGAAATACAAACGTCCACAGAATAGTCATACAAACATTCATAGTCCATGCTTGAAGAATGTGCCAGCATTAAAAAGATTTTGTTATTAAGAAAAAGTTCCAAGACACATGTTTACAATGTACATCACTAGCCCCAGTAGTGGGACATTAGAGCCACTGCTTGCTCCTCAAAGAACTAGTTGATCTCTTTGATGCCTTGCAGGATGAGCTAAGGTGAAACGTTCTTTGCTCAGATAATGAGGGGGTATATATAACCAAGGGGTGATGATTCCCCCTTGTGACTCTTTTACTACCCTCATGAATGTTCAACTCGCTATGACTTTTCAACTTACATGGATCTTCATATTCATGTGTGTCCTTTGGACTTCCACTTTACAATACATTTCAATACAATATACATGGTCCACAATAGTGATGTGGAATATGACCACTCATGACATGACATGACATGACACCACTAACATGGAATGATTGATGATGTGGAAATGTCAAGTCACTGTTGCTTGTGAGTGTTGGACGTCTTCTTGGATATGCTTTCTCTTCTCCTCTACATGGCTTGGTGATTGGGAGTCTTTAATGATCTTAAATCTTGGATGGTAGTTGAAAACTTGTGTCCCTTCACCTCCACTCGATAGACCCACTTGTGAGTTTAGTTGCATGAGATTCTTTAGGCATGCTTCCCTTGTTCTTCTCCTTCTTAATCATCTCAACATGACTTGATAGTGTACATGTTCCAACAATTCACTCATGACAGGGCGACATCAATATGAAAACCCCCTATAAGATGTTGCATTCTTATCCATGAACTGAGCCTGAGACAAGTCACAAACTAGAGAGAGGGGCATAGTGACTGCACATTATGTGGTTCCACCAGAAAGGGGAAATCTTGGGATCTAAGACTGTGCAATGTGAAACTCATGGAGGCTTGTGTTGGGTCAAGAAAAAGGAATATTTTCTCCGCGGTAATTGCTTTATTTCATATTTATCCTTACATGATTATCTATGTTTATGAATTTAAATAAAGGAAATTATAGTTAAAGTTGGATGAAAGGAATTGGTAACAAATTAGATAAATCTAGCACATGAAACTGACTTTTTACTATCCTTGTGTGCAGAAGACGTAGATTGGTCAATAGCCATTCACTTGATAGAGTAGCACTAGACCATAAAAGGGAAAGACAACATCTCAAGTAGGCAAGGTAGCAAGAGACCAGGCAGACCAATACTATTTCATGATAGAATTAGATTATGTATTGCAAAATCCTCAGGAGCCCCGGATCTTGAGGATTCAATTTTATCTAGTTTACTCCTTTACTTTTATATATAATGCCAAAGGCAAACGAAGTTTAGTTCAGACTTATGTAATTTATAATTATTCTTTTTGATACATATACTACTGTTATCTCAGTGATGCTGCAATCTGGTTACTTGTATTAATGAAAGACTGTGTTTGATCTTTACATATATTCTAAGTATTCCTTAGCAGAGACTTCTGGCGACTCTGGGCTCGGGCAGGTGAATTTCTACTGCTTTCTTGTGTTATAATATTTCCATTTGAATATTTATTGATTGTTAATGTTCAGTTAATATTATTTCGCTTATTGTGAGGATTGACGATTCCAATTCATATTGCTATTCATTTTGATTCATACTTAGTCATGTGATGTATCTGAATAACGCTTTGATTTGATTAGTTATATTAGTTTCAGTATTAGATTGATGTTCATTCTGAGTTATGATATCATAGATCTTAGAGATGGTGTTAATTGATTTCCATAATCTACTTACAGAGAATAGTTGTTGTTTAGAAATCATTTATCATATTTTCTTGATTATTGTTCAATTGAGAATTGTCGCTCAATCAAGATTTCCATTTAATTATGATTTTTTGTTCAATAAAGATTTCCATTCAATTAGGATTTTCCATTCAATTTTGATTTTCTATAGATTAACATTGTTGTTTAGCTGTTACAGTTCTCTTTATTTATCGAGTGAGTTAGTTTTAATTCTATTTGAAGGTTTCCAAGCATGATTCTTTGCATTCACATTCACATTCATTTGATTTTGTAATAAGTAGATATAATTGCAGAGTGTGTTAAGAGTTACTTCAGAGCCATTTATTCCTTAGTTATTATTTAAGAGTTGTATGAATTGAGTTGAAGAGATAGTTATTAGTGATTGCAACGATTTACCTTTAGCTAACCTCTGAATTCACTACATAGATTGTGCTGACACTCTTGAGATAAAAAGACTTACCTTGGGTTGACAATTAATGTAGGAATTAAGACTGCTTGTCAAAAGACATCTTAGTGCACCAACATTTTGGCGTCATTGCCGGGGAGAGTGTTTCAAGTGATTTCCTTTTATCTTACTGTGAAAGAATTCAGTTTTAAAAATGAAAGGTAACAAGATACATACCTAGCAAGTAAAGTGCTTTCTTACCAACCTGCTATTCAACAAAATCTTAGAGGTTAAATAGGAATTGGTTTTTATGAATGAATAGGAATATAAAGATAGAAAAAGAGAAAAATCCCCCACCTAAATCCACAAAACCAAAAGGATCAGTGAACCTTGGAGAATGACCTTTATAGAAGAAATTGTAAGAAAAGCAAAGTCTCAAGTGTCAGTAGGATTCCAAGCAGTACCTGGAAAAAGTTCTACTGTTATCCCTCAAGCAGCAGGCTCACCATCTGCATCTTATGCTGAGATTCAAAGCCAAGTTGGAGGATCAGAATAGAGTCTTCAAGTTACAATAAGTTTACGTTATGATCCTCTACAATAGGGAAAATCTTGTAACTTAAGAGAAGGAGAAGGAGAAACTAGTGGGACTGTTAAGGAGAACCACAACTATCTGAACAGGGATCTCCTATGATCCCATATCTAGGTAGTGCTATAAAGCCAGATTAGATTTCTAATCCTCTGCTTACTCAAAAATCACCCCTTGAAATCTCGGAAGGTTATTGGCACATCTTTGACCAAATGGCAGATCAACCATGCTAAGGTCAAACCTCAACATTAGAGTATCCCATAGTCGACCAAGTGGCCAATGCCCCCATGAAGGTTATTCTTCTACAGTGCATCCCAAATTTCCATGGGATGATTACAGAGGATCCCAATGCTTTCCTATTTGAGTTTGATGTCCTCTACAGAGGGTATCACTGCACCACTAACCCACAAAAGCTGAAGCTGTTCCCTTCCACTTTGAAAGGAGCATCCTTAAGATGGTTCATGAGTCTAGGTGGGTAAACTATTAATTCTTGGGACGAGATGAAAACATCGTTCCTCAAAAGATACGAGGACTTTTGTAAGACTATGGAACTAAAAGATGAAATTTTTAAGATGACTGCAAAAGATAATGAAACACTAGAAGAATATGTAGAACGATTTAATTATAATTTGCAGAGGTCTCCACACACTGCATTATCGAAAGAAGTCCTAAGAGCTATCTTAATTAAACGAATGAAAGAGGAATGGGTAGAAACTCTAAATTCAATGGGAAAAGGAGATATTTCTCAGGAATATTATGATGAAATCATTCGCTTTTATATTGGGTGTTCACGAGGAAGCACACGTACATGAACAAGAAGCTGAGATCCCATGAGAAGGGGAAGAAAACCACACATTGGAGGAGTAATGCGGATGGAAATTGGTAACCTCCTGGAAGATTTTAAGACAGACATCTTGGGCATTCTCACAACGTAGTTGGACATCTTACAGGCTAAATAGAAGCAAGCGTTATCAGAACAAAACTTGGCCATCCTCTATCCACGTTGTTGAAATAAGAACAACCAATGGGAATGCCCATTAGACATGGTGCAGACATGCTCTATCTGTACTAAAGAGCATGCCACTCAACAATGTCCATCATTGTCGAGTCTGAAAGTAGTATTCAAGGAAGAAGAAGAAGAAAAGAGTCGGCATATCAAATGAGCCAGTGTCGACAATGGCAGGCTAAACCTACAGGTATGTCACAAGACACACCCCAGTTCTTTCCTTCTTCACAATTTAATCAGAAACAGAATGTTGGGACAACATGGCAGGGCCAATCACCCTCCCCAGATTGGAAAACCCAACCATTCCCTATGACATCTTGGCCAACGCAATATTTTTCCTGGTAATGGCTGGCCAAATTCTCCTTTTACTCCTATTTGGTATGGAAATCCCTATCATTCCCAATGGCTTGCCTCCACCTCTCAAAATAAAAATTGTTCTACAAATTGGTAGCGACTTCTAGGGATATCTAACGCACCTATGGGGGCTGGTCCTTAGCCTCAACCTGCACTATCAGCACCGTATACATTACAGCAAAATCCCCAACATCTTCTATAGCCTCAATTGCCAGTTGAACTAAATCCAAATCCTAATAACAGACTGGTCCAGTTGGTGCAGATTATTGAAAGCTCATATTATGAGGTTGAGAAGAAAGAATGTAATGAGATCTTATTGAGTTTAGGCCGTATCATCACCACTGAGGAAAACATGGATCAACCTTCAATCGAAATTGAAACCCCATATGTACATATACCACCACTTGTAACTAATACCGAATTGAAACAAGAAGAAGAGATAGATTAGCATGACGACCCTGAAAAACTTATAGTCACCTCTCCCCCATTCCCCAAATGGTTAACGATACCCAAACCTATTGTTTATCTAGATTTCGATCTTGTAGGGGAACTAAAAAATCTTTGTATTAAAACCCCTCTCGTCCAGGCCATTCAAGACATACCCATCTATGTTAAAAAAATTAAAGAGCTATGTGTAAAGAAGCCTGCGATGAAAGAAAAAACCTTACCCACCGGGACCTTATCTGATATACTCTTGACAGGGAAAACTCCAATAAAGTATGAATATCTTAGAAATCCCATAGTGATAGTTCAGATATATGGCCGCTCTTTTCCCAATACTCTAGTTTCCCTGGGTGCAACTATTAATATTTTAATAATAGAAACATGAAAACCACTTGGTATTATAGCCCTTGAATCAACCACCACTTTATTAGAACTTGTTGATTGTTTGGTGGTAAGGCCAAAAGGAACCTTAGAGGATATCACAGTGTTTGTTGATTCATGGGAATATCCAGTAGATTTTATTTTCATAAACCCAGAGAGTAGATTAGATGGGCACCCTCTGATTCTAGGTTGAACTTGGCTTGCGATAGCTGATAATTATATTGGCTATCGAGAAGGCAGCATGAATATTGCAAAGGGGGATGTTGTAAAAAAATCTTGTGTTGTATCCTCCTGCCAAGCCAAGTCTGCCCATTGTAAAAATATGTAAACAACCACCAGCGTACTTGGAGGAAAGCATCCGTTCACAACTCACAGTAGCATAGGCACTAGAATTTAAAGATCAGACTGAAGATGATGTTATCAATAATTTTATAAATCATCCTGCTAATGTGAGCAATGTAAAGTGTCAAATGTTGAAAGCAATCCTGGATAATGAAGCCATGGAGGATCCTCTGAAGGATACCGATGATCAAAAAATTCAGATGATTGTTGTTCATAACAACAAACCAGTAGAGATCGAACCCACCAAAATTCTAAATATTAATGATGTTCTAGATAATGATCAACAACAAAAGCTCATACAGGTCCTACAAAAATATAAAGGGGCTTTTGCATGGGATTATCCTGATATGAAAGGAATAGACCCACAACTATGTACACACCACATCTATACTGAGAAGGATGCTCGACCCATCTGGAAGCCTCAATGGAGATTGAATCCACATCTCAAGGATGTTGTGAATGAAGAGTTATAGAAGTTGTTGGATGTAAACTTTATTTATGCTATCTTAGAGAGTAAATGGGTCTTTCTATTGGTGTTTGTCCCTAAGAAAAATGGGAAGTGGCATATCTGTGTAGACTACAAGGAGTTGAATAAGGTGACACAGAAGGATCATTCCCCCCTCCCATTACCGATCAGGTCCTTGATACTTTGGTCATTAGGTTTAGTCCCCTTTAAATGTGAAAAAAAAGTAATTTATTTGAAGTTTTTAGCTCTTTTATCCAACATCCAATTGCAAATTAATGGAGAAATAAAGTGTCAATATAAAACCATCTACACAGAGCAAAAGACTTTAATGAGAAATAACTTCTTCCTAAATGCTATATTATTCTTGTGCCACATCTTACAATCAGATCTTTAAAATCCCAATCCTCTAATTTTGTAGTTTATACAATTTACAAGGAATTGATGCATATTCTTTAAATAAGCACATCTGAATAAATATATATATATATATATATATATATATATATATATATATAATATTTTATTTTTAATTTTTTTAATATCATAAGAAAAATTATTAAAAATAAGGGTGTTTTTGCAGCCGAAAATTTCCCTAGAAAATGGAAAAAAGGAATAGTTATCTAATCTTTACAAGTGAATTGCAATATTCAACTTAGAAATAAACATTGTAGGACATTGTCCCAATATTTTATATACAATATTTTATATTAATTTTAATAATTTTTTAAGATATATACTTTTTTTATAGTCAAATTATATATTAATTTATTTATGACAAATTTACTTCTATGATTAGAAAGTTCACTATATATATATTTTTAAAAGATTTTAAATTTTAGTATATTAATAAGTAGTGTATATATATATATATATATATATATATATATATATATATATATATATATATATATATATATATATATAGATATAGATATATATATAGATATATATATATATATATATATTTAATTAATATTATAAAATTATTAAGAGTTAAATAATATTGAATTATTAATTTTAATTTTAATTTTATTCTATTGTATGGATATGGTTAACTCATATGTTTCTTATATTATTAAATTTTTGACAATTATAGTTTAAAAATAATAACAATTTTTTTTCGGAAAAAATCACATAGAAGTAATATCGTCGATGCTTTTCAAACCAACTAGTGTGGTTCATCTTCATGACAAGATGATGAATCAGATCCAGGCACTGAAATAAATAGATGAAGAGAGCAGCTAACTAGCCATTAGAAGAAACATCTAGTTTGACTAAAATTAATTAATTAATTAATTATTATTCTTTTATTTTTATTTTTTAGGTTTTGATCGAGACTAAAAAGAATTTAATTATTATATATATATATATATATATATATATATATATATATATATATATATATATATATATATATATATATATATATAATATTTTGGAAAGATCAAATTTTAAATAACATCAAATTAAACAATATTTATATAATAAAAATTATTATTACTATGGAGGTACTATTAGGGATTCAAATTTTAATGACTAAATAAACCGAGTGGCTAAGATGTTAAAAACTTAAAAAAAAAATTGAATTATTTTAGGAAATGAGGCCAGGGATCCAACACCTGCTGATGCTCCAACCATCATCTTTATTTAGATTAACGGGCCTTTTTTCAATTTCTAAGGCCTCTCTAAAATTACGATGATGAAAATGGTCAACCTTCACTATGACTTTAGCCTCTTCTATACACATGTGATGATTGGTATTTTTTGCATGTTCACAGATCCTCTAATTTATTGATCGATTAGTCTCACCAATATAAGGGGTCCCACAGGAACAAGGAATAATATAAACCCCCTTCACATCCTTGGGGTTGACCGGGTCCTTGACCAAACGAAGAGAAATTCGAATAGTGCGAAGGGGTCTAAAGGAAGAAGGCATATTATGCTTTTTCAGGATCTTCGCGATTTTTTCTGTGGTCCATTGAATAAAAGGAAGATGAACCACAAAAATTCAATCCTTGGGATCAATCCTCTTCTTAGGACCTCTTTCCGCATTATGGAAAGCTCTCAGACCCCGGGACTTGTTATAACCATTCTTATTAAAGACCCTAAGGAGGTGGGTCTTTTCATCATCAATGTGATTTTCATCAGAAACTCGCAATGCTTGAGTGGCTAAGGTGTTGAGAACACCTAATTTCTATGTTGGGAAATGATGGGAATTTGCATGAAGATATTGCTCTGTGTGAGTTTTCTTCCAAAAACCATGGTGAGAGAAAGAACTGTCATCCTTTTTGGAAATGAGAACATCAAGGAAAGGAAGGCTACCATCAACCTCAATTTCCATGGTGAAATTTATGGAATCCAACTAATTGCTAAGATTATGGAAAAACAACTCCAACTTCTCTTTGTCATGACAGCAAACGGTACAAGTGTCATCCACAAACCTTTTCCATAACATGGGTTGGAAAAGTGCCGATGACAAGGATTTAGATTCAAAGAATTCCATAAAGAGATTGGCAACCATAGGGGAAAGGGGTGAACCCATAGCAACACCACAGGTTTTCTCATAAAATTTTCCCTCAAAATTAAAGAAAGTAGAGGTAAGGCAAATCTTGAATAAAAAATTAGTATTAGGATCCATAATACGATTAATAACATCAATGACCTCATTAATAGGGATATTAGTGAATAATGAGACTACATCGAAGCTAACCAACATATGACTTGGATCAATTCTATTACCCTTTAATTCATTAACAAAGGAGGATGAATCTTTAATGAAGGACTCAATCTCACCAACAAGAGGCTTAAGCTTATCAGAAAGATGTTTAGCGAGAAGATAAGTCAGCCCTCATATAGTGTTGACTATGGGGTGCAGGGGGGGGCCTTCCTTATGGATTTTTGGAAGACCATAAATCCTAGGATTGAGAGGGTTTCTCTCAATAAGTTTCTTGCTCAGAGAGCTAACAGTGCTACTAGATTTTATGGCTAGTGCAACTGTCCTAGAAACCTTTTTCAAGGGATTTTTAACTCTAGTATTTTTCTTTTGTAAGCAAGCTGCTAGATCTTTCAATTTTCATTAATATATAAGCAATTTATAACCAAGCGTGTTGGCCACCTAACCCATGATAAACCATCTAGTAACAAAAAGTAATTAGTCTTTCTACCAAAGCTATATAAGTTTGTATATCATGTCCTTGGCCATACTCTATTTCCCTATAAACATATATGAATTCAAATAGAAAAGTAAAAGTTATAATCATATGTACTAATTAAAATTAAAAACCAACTAATATTCTAATCATCCTTGTCAACAGGGGCTGATTCCAGAGGAGTCGGATCCTTGGCATTGCAACTATGAGAACAAACAAGGGAAGTGTTTCTCAATGGGGGTTTTTCAATTAGAATTGCAGCTTCTAGAAATCCTAGTTGTAATTGGGAAAGTCATGAACTGTTGTGGCCATTCTCACTAAAATTTGCTCCATGGCCTTGCCTAGGAGGCTTTTCATAATACATTGTCCTATGCCCAGGGTCTAATTTCTTAAGTGGTCTTCATTAATGAGGCTATCTACTCTGCCACTTCTCCTGCCCAAGGAATTAGGCTCATCCTCACTAGAGGCCTTGCCATCACAACACAATCCCCGTGCCTCCTAATGAAATAGGAGTTGGTAGATCCTTGTGCACCTGAGCTTGCTAGCCCAGAAGTCCTTAGCCATCCAAGAGAGCTTATCTCTCTGCCCACCTACCATGCCCTCCAGGAGAGCCTATCTCCCTGTGCACCTACCATGGGAGAAAGAAACCTTAATTGAATTAAAATTATACATTGCCTCTGAGCCACTCCCTCCCAGACCAAGGCATTCAATCTCTTGACCCCAGGCCCATTTGAATAACAACTAGAAACAAAAATTTGGAGCCCATCATAGCTAGCTCCAAGAACATTATGACAATTACCATATGCCTCTTGAGCCAACACCTCTTCCACACAAGTGCAAAGCCCCTAAATCTTGCCAACCAAGTCATTACCATGTGAGAATGAGAGTTAAGGGATGCCAACTTATATTCAATCCAATAGAAAACAGTAAAGAAAACCTTAAAATTGAAACAAAAATTGACAACCCAATAGGATACCCCATGGTGTTCGAACCAAGCCACACAACAACATTCCTTAGGGTTGACACCTCTGCCCCAGAGACCAATTAACCCCATTATGGAGAGAAGAATTTCATAGCACACACATAGGGGTGATTCAGGTAAGGATAAAATACAAAATATCCTTGCCAAACTAAGGCACTTACACCACCCAATTTACCCCCACCCACAGGAAAATTGTCCCCATGCAGAACCCAATCCGAAAACTAGGCACTAGGATGCATGGAGGAGGGGAAAAATCATTTTACATACAATATTAGTATCCCCTAGAGTGAAGAAACCACTGTCTCTTCTAGAGAGGCTCAACTTCAATGTGGGTGGAGTCCCCTCCCCTGAATATGGTTGCACTACAAGGAAAAGACCTACAAACCTCTAGGAACACTTGCGACATGACTGAAAACTTAACATAATAAAGTTTCCATCTTCCACTGCCATAATATCCTTAAGCATATAGGGAGCCATCCCCTCAAGCATGTTGGCGGTGGTGGTGTACCTAGACTTACTTGGCATTAAAACTGTCATGCCCCTACCCTGGAGGTACTCTTCCAACCGCACGATGGTGGTTGCAGCACCACCACCCACTTTCTTTTTAACAATACTTGTAATTGTGGACTACGCTTACTTTCTATACTTAGTTTATTTTTCAACTTTTCTAAGTATAAATTCTTGTACACAACGAAAACATTCAATTAATCATCTTCATCATTATTACCATTTACACATATGCACAAGGGATATTTTAATGGGAGGGGCAACTCCTTGAAATATGAGTCTCCCTGATAATAACAATATTTTACCAAGTATACAATTTTACAGTATTTGTAGGAAACCCCAAGTTTCCTTGGTACAATTTCTGTCACAACCATGCAACTTGCCCTACTCTGTTCAAACTACCCGAACCACTGTTTGGAGTGCTCATCGGTTCTACCATCCATCAAAAGTTGTTCACCGTCACACTATTCAGCACATCCTTCACCTATAGCTCATTCAGTCGAACACCCTCAACTTGTTCAGGTGGACACCCTCGCACACCCTTGCCTGTATAGTTGTTCAGGTTGGTGCCCTCACACGCCCTCGCCATTTCCGTCATTCAGACCAACCTCTCCCATCGAGTCGTTTAGGAGGACACCCTCGCACAACCTCACCTGTTCAATCGTTCGAGTGGATGCCCTCACATGCCCTCGCCCATGTAGATGTTCAGACCGGTGCCCTTGCATGCCCTTGCCCGAACGCCTTTGCATGACTTCACCCAAACACCTTCGAATGACCTCACCTGTTCAGTCATTCAGATGGATGCCCTCGCATGCCCTCGGCCGAGGGACCTCGAACGACCTTGCCCATTCAGTCATTCAGACAAATGCCCTCGGACACCCTTGTCTGTTCAGTCATTCAAGCCAACACCCTTGCACTACAAGGAAAAGACCTACAAACGTCTAGGAACACTTGCCACATGACTGAAAACTTAACATAATAAAGTTTCCATCTTCCACTGCCATAATATCCTTAAGCATATAGGGAGCCATCCCCTCAAGCATGTTGGCGGTGGTGGTGTACCTAGACTTACTTGGCATTAAAACCGTCATGCCCCTACCCTGGAGGTACTCTTCCAACCGCACGATGGTGGTTGCAGCACCACCACCCACTTTCTTTTTAACAATACTTGTAATTGTGGACTACGCTTACTTTATATACTTAGTTTATTTTTCAAATTTTCTAAGTATAAATTCTTGTACACAACGAAAACATTCAATTAATCATCTTCATCATTATTACCATTTACACATATGCACAATGGATATTTTAATGGGAGGGGAAACTCCTTGAAATATGAGTCTCCCTGATAATAACAATATTTTACCAAGTATACAATTTTACAGTATTTGTAGGAAACCCCAAGTTTCCTTGGTACAATTTCTGTCACAACCGTGCAACCTGCCCTACTCTGTTCAAACTACCTGAACCACTGTTTGGAGTGCTCATCGGTTCTACCATCCATCACAAGTTGTTCACCGTCACACTATTCAGCACATCCTTCACCTATAGCTCATTCAGTCGAACACCCTCAACTTGTTCAGGTGGACACCCTCGCACACCCTTGCCTGTACAGTTGCTCAAGTTGGTGCCCTCACACGCCCTCGCCATTTCCGTCATTCAGACCAACCTCTCCCATCGAGTCGTTTAGGAGGACACCCTCGCACAACCTCACCTGTTCAATCGTTCGAGTGGATGCCCTCACATGCCCTCGCCCATGCAGATGTTCAGACCGGTGCCCTTGCATGCCCTCGCCCGAACGCCTTTGCATGACTTCACCCAAACACCTTCGAATGACCTCACCTGTTCAGTCATTCAGATGGATGCCCTCACATGCCCTCGGCCGAGGGACCTCGAACGACATTGCCCATTCAGTCATTCAGAAAAATGCCCTTGGACACCCTTGTCTGTTCAATCATTCAAGCCAACGCCCTTGCACTACAAGGAAAAGACCTACAAACCTCTAGGAACACTTGCGACATGACTGAAAACTTAACATAATAAAGTTTCCATCTTCCACTGCCGTAATATCCTTAAGCATATAGGGAGCCATCCCCTCAAGCATGTTGGCGGTGGTGGTGTACCTAGACTTACTTGGCATTAAAATCGTCATGCCCCTACCCTGGAGGTACTCTTCCAACCGCACGATGGTGGTTGCAGCACCACCACCCACTTTCTTTTTAATAATACTCGTAATTGTGGACTACGCTTACTTTCTATACTTAGTTTATTTTTCAACTTTTCTAAGTATAAATTCTTGTACACAATGAAAACATTCAATTAATCATCTTCATCATTATTACCATTTACACATATGCACAATGGATATTTTAATGGGAGGGGCAACTCCTTGAAATATGAGTCTCCCTGATAATAACAATATTTTACCAAGTATACAATTTTACAGTATTTGTAGGAAACCCCAAGTTTCCTTGGTACAATTTCTGTCACAACCGTGCAACCTACCCTACTCTGTTCAAACTACCCGAACCACTGTTTGGAGTGCTCATCGGTTCTACCATCCATCACAAGTTGTTCACCGTCACACTATTCAGCACATCCTTCACCTATAGCTCATTCAGTCGAACACCCTCAACTTGTTCAGGTGGACACCCTCGCACACCCTTGCCTGTACAGTTGTTCAGGTTGGTGGCCTCACACGCCCTCGCCATTTCCGTCATTCAGACCAACCTCTCCCATCGAGTCGTTTAGGAGGACACCCTCGCACAACCTCACCTGTTCAATCGTTCGAGTAGACGCCCTCACATGCCCTCACCCATGCAGATGTTCAGACCGATGCCCTTGCATGCCCTCGCCCGAATGCCTTTGCATGACTTCACCCAAACACCTTCGAATGACCTCACCTGTTCAGTCATTCAGATGGATGCCCTCGCATGCCCTCGGCCGAGGGACCTCGAAGGACCTTGCCCATTCAGTCATTCAGACAAATGCCCTCGGACACCCTTGTCTGTTCAATAATTCAAGCCAACGCCCTTGCACTACAAGGAAAAGACCTACAAACCTCTAGGAACACTTGCCACATGACTGAAAACTTAACATAATAAAGTTTCCATCTTCCACTGCCATAATATCCTAAAGCATATAGGGAGCCATCCCCTCAAGCATGTTGGCGGTGGTGGTGTACCTAGACTTACTTGGCATTAAAACTGTCATGCCCCTACCCTGGAGGTACTCTTCCAACCGCACGATGGTGGTTGTAGCACCACCACCCACTTTCTTTTTAACAATACTTGTAATTGTGGACTACGCTTACTTTCTATACTTAGTTTATTTTTCAACTTTTCTAAGTATAAATTCTTGTACACAATGAAAACATTCAATTAATCATCTTCATCATTATTACCATTTACACATATGCACAATGGATATTTTAATGGGAGGGGCAACTCCTTGAAATATGAGTCTCCCTGATAATAACAATATTTTACCAAGTATACAATCTAACAGTATTTGTAGGAAACCCCAAGTTTCCTTGGTACAATTTCTGTCACAACCGTGCAACCTGCCCTACTCTGTTCAAACTACCCGAACCACTGTTTGGAGTGCTCATCGGTTCTACCATCCATCACAAGTTGTTCACCGTCACACTATTCAGAACATGCTTCACCTATAGCTCATTCAGTCGAACACCCTCAACTTGTTCAGGTGGACACCCTCGCACACCCTTGCTTGTACAGTTGTTCAGGTTGGTGCCCTCACACGCCCTCGCCATTTCCGTCATTCAGACCAACCTCTCCCATCGAGTCGTTTAGGAGGACACCCTCACACAACCTCACCTGTTCAATCGTTCAAGTGGACGCCCACACATGCCCTCGCCCATGCAGATGTTCAGACCGGTGCCCTTGCATGCCCTCGCCCGAACACCTTTGAATGACTTCACCCAAACACCTTCGAATGACCTCACCTGTTCAGTCATTCAGATGGATGCCCTCACATGCCCTCGGCCGAGGGACCTCGAACAACCTTGCCCATTCAGTCATTCAGAAAAATGCCCTCGGACACCCTTGTCTGTTCAATCATTCAAGCCAATGCCCTTGCACTACAAGGAAAAGACCTACAAACCTCTAGGAACACTTGCCACATGACTGAAAACTTAACATAATAAAGTTTCCATCTTCCACTGCCATAATATCCTTAAGCATATAGGGAGCCATCCCCTCAATCATGTTGGCGGTGGTGGTGTACCTAGACTTACTTGGCATTAAAACCGTCATGCCCCTACGCTGGAGGTACTCTTCCAACCGCACGATGGTGGTTGCAGCACCACCACCCACTTTCTTTTTAACAATACTTGTAATTGTGGACTACGCTTACTTTCTATACTTAGTTTATTTTTCAAATTTTCTAAGTATAAATTCTTGTACACAACGAAAACATTCAATTAATCATCTTCATCATTATTACCATTTACACATATGCACAATGGATATTTTAATGGGAGGGGCAACTCCTTGAAATATGAGTCTCCCTGATAATAACAATATTTTACCAAGTATACAATTTTACAGTGTTTGTAGGAAACCCCAAGTTTCCTTGGTACAATTTCTGTCACAACCGTGCAACCTGCCCTACTCTGTTCAAACTACCCGAACCACTGTTTGGAGTGCTCATCGGTTCTACCATCCATCACAAGTTGTTCACCGTCACACTATTCAGCACATCCTTCACCTATAGCTCATTCAGTCGAACACCCTCAACTTGTTCAGGTGGACACCCTCGCACACCCTTGCCTGTACAGTTGTTCAGGTTGGTGCCCTCACACGCCCTCGCCATTTCCGTCATTCAGACCAACCTCTCCCATCGAGTCGTTTAGGAGGACACCCTCGCACAACCTCACCTGTTCAATCGTTCGAGTCGACGCCCTCACATGCCCTCGCCCATGCAGATGTTCAGACCGGTGCCCTTGCATGCCCTCGCCCGAACGCCTTTGCATGACTTCACCCAAACACCTTCAAATGACCTCACCTGTTCAGTCATTTAGATGGATGCCCTCGCATGCCCTCGGCCGAGGGACCTCGAACGACCTTGCCCATTCAGTCATTCAGACAAATGCCCTCGGACACCCTTGTCTGTTCAATCATTCAAGCCAACGCCCTTGCACGCCCTTTCCCAAATGCCTTAACAAAACCTTCGGTTCCATTTTCTATTTTTTTGCGACTTCGTGCTATGGCCCAGGAGTCCACCTGCACTTTTCCCAATTTGAGACTCTCCAAGCAGCTTGCCCTACTAGCTTGCATAAGCACTAGGAAGATTTTCTTGATTGATTTTTTCCACCATTCCAACGCTTTACTTATACGGCAGTTTGCCCATCAGTTGGGGCATCAACTCACCAAGCCAACCCACCATTTCATCCAACTCGCCCCTCCGTTGCATCGGCCCATGGCATGGTCGCCCATGTGCAGGACCACCCCCACATATAAACTTTCCACCGCCCAACACTTAGTCATTTTTTCAATGACTCTTCGTGTCACACGTTGGCTTGTCTCCTTTATTTGGTCAACTCGCTACACTGTGTGAGCCCGCCCCAACTCATCGGTTACCTCCTAGCTCGTCACTCACTTGTCATGCACCCTTCGCTCGTTTCCCCCGTTGTTCAACCCAACTCATTGCGCCATGCGGGCACACCCAACTTGCCAGTTGCCTGAGCTCGTCACCCGCTCACCCATCATGCATCCTTCAGCAAACGATCCACAACTCGTGGGCCTTACTTTATCCCCCGCTATAAATGGTTGTCATCCTCGACAACACCATCATACGACATCGCAAAGTTTCACTGGTTCCAACATCAAAATTCTCATGTTGCCTGCCTCTCCTCTGCCATCACATAAAAAATAAAGGCTTATGTCTCCATGAATCAAAAAGTCTCCTCAATCCATTATCATCAACCACATCTGTCACAATCCCCACATGCTGCCCCATCGTAGAAGGCTGGTCCCTCTAACTCAAGCTACATGCTCACTGCAACATCTCATGTCGACTCCATCATGTATCGTCATCATGTGAACTTTTGCCATGATACTCCAACAAAATTCTAACATATCTCTGTACACTAACGTCCCCCATGACTCGAACTAGTCAGATAGCTAATCCAACTATCATGCTCAAACCATGAGAATGAACATCGTCATGCCATCATCAGTCATTTCTCGGACTCCTATCACAACATCAACTTGATCAAGAATCCATCTCCATCTCCATCAAAATGTATGCCATGCCCAGGTCCATGAAGTAGTCCCCATCTTATCTGCAACATGTTTCCCATGATGTTTGGTGTCAATGCACTACATCAAATCAGCTGCATCTATCCCAAAATCATCATCCATATATGTGTAAATTTCATCTCCTCAAAATTAAGAGATCATCTTCATCAAACCCGACTCTCGATGTGCCACATCTAGGTCCATGAAGCAACCTCCATCATATCTGTAATGTGCCATCCCTCAAGTCTGCCCAAGAAACAAGTATATACCTATCTCATCATCCATTTTCTACCCATGATCATAGACCAATTAGCTCCCATGTATCAAAAGTTGTTAAGTCTTAGCTCAACCCATGCCCAACTTTTTCCACCAAGGCATCATCATCGCTGCAACTCTATCACTCCAAAGTGTCTCATATCAATCCTTCACATCAAGTCACTCTGTCAAGTACAACCATAAATGTACTCAAAAGTATGCACCCCATACTACATCAAAGTCCCTGACCTTAGCTCCTCAATGCCTCAGATCCTCCAAGTCCACCATAATATGAGGTCCCCAAAAGTCATAACCTCATGTCATCATGAGCTCCATGAGTCATCTCCAACCAACACCCAACCAAGCATACATGTCTCAGAACAAAGGTCTCTACAAGATGGCTTAGCTCTCCATGTCGTAGGAATGCTCTATAGTCTACTCACAAATCCGACCAAGTCCATGGCCCTGTTGTACAAGAGTAAACTATATCTCCATCGGCTCATAAGTAAAATATCCATGTCACATCAGCAAATCCACTTGCACAACAAATCCACTTGCACAACATCCCTACTCTAGCACTCCTCATTGGATGACCATAAGTGATACCTCTACAAGTGCTCTTTCATAATGTACCTACATAAGATTGTCATGCTCCATGTCTCCAACTCGATGTCCATGACTCAAGTTTCCCATGTTGTCCAACTAATTAGACCCATCACAGCAATCGATCATCCTCATCCAAGTCTGCAATTTGGTCTAGTTAACTTGGTCACCCAACCCATATCATCATCAAGTCACATGAGTCTCTTCCACCATGGCTCCCACACTAAAGGTTCCACCAAGACTTCCTCTTGGTCTTGGCCATGAGAAGTCCACCCAAGTATCATCATAACCAAATGTGTGCCCTCTCTCCAATCTGTCCATGAGTCATGCCGAGAACTTAGCCAATTTATCCATGTGGTTAAGGCATGACCTGTTCCTCCGCAATGATCATCACATTCCTCCCTTGCCACGGGCATTTGCACCTTCTACCATAAGGTCACAAATAGCCCCAAAAAGCTCTGTAACAGTCAATGGTCCTTGCCTCCCCATACAAGGTCTCATCGTAGACATCCATGGTAAGATCCTCCATCGCATTAGCAAACTGATTTTCCCTTCCATTCATATGGCCCATCTACCAAAAGATAAAATGAAACACAATTATAAGTAGTACTTACTTCATCATGAGGCTCCTCCATGTGAGTATCCTCATCCACCAATGTCTGCATAATGTGCGATCTTGGTCTATCTTGATCAATTTCAAGTTCATCCTCCATCATTGTCATGTCTACAACATCCTCAAACGTCACAACTTCCTCTTCTTTTTCATCGCAATTTGCAGCTGCAACCTGCTCCATTGCCCAACCAAGTTGAAGAAGTTCAACTTCAACATTCCTTTCCAAGTTCAAGTTCATCCCAAATCCATGGGTTCTCTTCTTCCATCCACTTCAACTTGTGCAAGGTCAGTAAGAGCCTCCCTTGGCATTCTTCCAAACCTGCCATGTCTTGTCATTTAGCTTGGCCCAAACACGATGCTTCACCCTTATAAACCTGTCACGAAGTATTACACTTCCTTCGGTATGCTTGGTTTGACTGAATCAACCTCTGATACCACATATCACGCCCCTACCCTGGTGGTACTCTTCCAATTGCACAATGGGGGCTGTGGCACCACCACCCACTTTCTTTTTAATAATACTTGTAAGTATCGACTACGCCTACCTTCTATACTTAGTTTATTTTTCAAATTTTCTATGTATACATTCTCATACACAGTGGAAACATTCAATTAATCATCTTCATCATTATTACCATTTACACATATGCACAGTGGATATTTTAATGGGAGTGGAAACTCCCTGAAATATGAGTCTTCCCAATAATAATAATATTTTACCAAGTATACAATTTTATAGTCTTTGCAGGAAACCCAAAGTTTCCTTGGTACAATTTATGTCACAATCGTGCAACCCGACTTGCTTCGTCCAGACTACTCGAACCACCGTTCGGAGTGCCCGCTGGTTCTACCATCCATTGCAACTCATTCACCATCACACTATTCAGCACATCATTCACCTGCATCTCATTCAACCAAATACCCTCAACTCGTTTAGGTGGATGCCCTCGTATGCCCTCACCCATTCAGTCATTCAGGCCGACACCCTCACATGCCCTCACCCGTTCCATCGTTCATACTGACCTCACACATTTAGTTGTTCAGTGGACGCCCTCGCATGCCCTTACCCATTTAGTCATTCAGGTGGATGCCCTCACATGCCCTCACCCTTTCAGACATTCATACCAGCACCCTCACATGCCCTCGCCCGAACGCCTTTGCACGACTTCACCTTAACACCTTCGAATGACCTCGCCCATTTAATCGTTCAGGCAGTTGCCATCACACACCCTCTTACAAGCACCTTCAAACGAGGATTCCCTCACCCGTTAGGTCGTTCAGGCCACTACCCTCGCACACCCTTGCCCGAACGCCTTCACATGACTTGTAGTTTCGTTTTCTATGTTTGCTACAGCTCCGTGCTACGGCGCAAGAGTTCGCCTGCACTTTGCCCAATTTCAGACTCTCCAAGTAGCTCACCCTCTGATCCAGGTGGATTTTGGTGGCCACCCACCTATCCCATTTGGAGCCCCACAACTTTCTCTTTTAGTTTTTCAGTTTCCTAAATTGTAGCATAGTTTACTATTTTTAGTAGATTTCTGGGTCCTCAATTTCCGGAGCCATTTTGAGGCCCTAAAGGATGTTTTTTTGGAAATATGGGGGTAGTATGGGTCCATGGACTAATGTTTCCCTTCCCAAAGTGGTAGTACTTGGATAGATCTTTCTAACGAGCTATTGTACGCATCAAACGAAGATCGTATGCCAAAGTTACGACCTCAGGAAATTGATGTACCAATTTACCCAAACGGGGCCCACAATTTGGCGTTTCATATTCTAGGGTTAGGTTTTGGGATGTGAAGGGTTTTACATTGTTTCTCAACAATAAATAGGCCTTCGAGCCGCATTGTAACACAATTCAGAGGCATGTAGCCACCACATCTCTTCTCAGAGATAAGCTACCATCGCCCTAGCTGGCTTATTTCCATTACTGTTTGTAAGCATATTTCAGTATTTTACATTAATGAAATGAAGTATTATTTCCATTGCATATCTTCATTTATGGTTATCTCTGTAATTTGTTGCATTCCTGTTTAAATACAGATCAGTGGTATCAGAGCAGTCTGCTTTTTCTCTGTTTTTCTTTGCATGTCCCCAACGAGGTCGAGATTTAAGAAGTTAGGGCTTGAACTGGCCGAGCCTTTGCAAGACCAGCCTCACAAAACCCAACAGCTTCCCATGGCAGATGAAAATAAAGATGAGGGAGTAGGAGATCCTATCAAAATCTTGCTCAAAAAAGCCCTCGAGTGGCAATGGAACGCGATGATGGATAACTTTGCATAGATCCTTCAGCAGCTACCCAGAGGCGATGCATTGGCTTCCAACAGCTACTCTGGAAATGCCACACCATTTAAGGTAGAAATTAATTTTGAAATACCCATATTCGAGGGTCAAATAGATGCAAATGCCATAGATAAATGGTTAAATATGCTAGATGGGTATTTTTCTGTTCATGAACTTTTGAGTCGAGAAAAGATTGTTTTCGCTCTTCTCAAAGCAACCCCCCACGTCAAGGACTGGTGGGAAACCTACTGCAAGTAGAAGAATGAAAGCACAGGCTCACTATTTTCAGCCGCATCCACTTGGGATTCATTCCGGGATGCCATCAAGGAGCAGTAATACCCTGTCAAAAGCTATGAGGACAAATACATAAAGTGGACCATGTTGTGGCAGGGAAGGGACCAAGATGTGCCTGGGCTCACAAACATTTTTCCTAGCCTTCGCTCACAGTTGGGTATCAAAGATTCTGAGCTGCATTGGGTACTCAAATACCATGGCTGCCTACACAAATACATCCAGGAAGAGATGGAGTTCCTGAACATCTCCTCACTCGGCACAATGTACCGATACACTGTCAAAATCAAGCAAAAGTTTAAACAGAAGAAACGAGACTTTGGATCTACAAATCCAAAGACCAAAGGGCAAAGCCAAGGCGGGGTGACCCAAGATAACTCGTCAAAGGTACAAGAAAATAACAACACCACGAAGTTGAAGAAGGACATAGGAAAGTGGTGTGAGTTCCACAAGAGCCCCACTCACAATAGAAGTGAGTGTCGGACCAAGCAGTCGCTAGTGGTCGAGTTGAAGGCTTTAAAATCAGGTGCATGTTCTGACCCTGAGTTAGAAATGGACAGGGGAATGGCAAAGGGAAATAGATCATTGATTCGGAGCCCAGCATCACTATTTCCATTGCCAGGATCCATAAGAATGAGCCCGAAGACCTAGAGGAGGGGGAGCGTCTTTTCCACTCACAGATGTGGGTGAAGGGTTTGCCACTACAATTCATTGTCGACAGTGGTAGCCAAAAGAACCTCATTTCAGCAGAGGTCGTGAAGCAGTTGGGCCTATCGACTACACCACACTCGCAGCTGTACAATATCGGGTGGCTTCATGAAGGACGAGATCTCAAAGTTTTCCAGCAATGTCGTCTTCCCTATAGCATCAAGCCCTTCACAGACGAGGTATTGTGTGATGTTACACCTCTGGATGTTTGTGATGTACTATTAGGCCAGCCATACTTATGGAGGCGACATGTTGTGTATGAGTCAAGGCCTCGCTCTGTCATTATTTCTTTGGATAATTCATTATACAGGATACCGGAGGTAGCCCCACCTACCGCCACCTCTTTGATCTTTGCTAAGAAAGGAAGCAAGCTCATCTCCCAGACTAGGAAATTCATTTTCTGTCTAGTTCGCTCCCGAAGTAAGGGGAAGATCGTCACCACATCCATGACCCCCGCAAAGGGTTCCTCCATGCCGCAACAGTAGCAGAGGGATACGGTAATGAAAGAGCACAGGAACAACTTCCCCTCACCCACAAGGGTACCACACAAGTTTCAGGTGGGCAACAAAGTCTGGTTGCATCGACAGAAAGAATGCCTTACGAGAACCCATGAGAAGCTCAGACCACTCCGACATGGCTCTTACAGCATTACCAAGTCCGTGAGAAACAAATCTTTGAAGCATAGCAGTCCTCCATTCCTTCACTTGCATCGATTTTTCAATGTGGAATGCCCTCGACCATGCTTCCCACCATTACTGGACACATCTGAGATTGCATAATAGCTCACTAGGGACCAAGTTCAGCAGATGGAGGAACTCAATGCAATAGGGAACATTTCTTCGTAAGCAGGGAGGAATGATGCAGGTGGATGTTGGTGGCAACCCACCTATCCCATTTGGACCCCCACAACTATCTCTTTCAGTTTTTCAGTTTCCTAAATTGTAGCACAATTTACTATTTTTAGCAGTTTTTCAGGTCCTCAACTTCCGGAGCCATTTTGAGGCCCTAAACGATGTTTTCTGGGAAATCTAGGGGCAACATGGGTCCATGGACTAATTTTACCCTTCCCAAAGTGGTATTGCTCGGATAGATCTTTCTAACGAGCTATTGTACGTGTCAAACGGATATCGTATGCCAAAGTTACTACCTCGAGAAATTGATGTACCAATTTAACCAAATGGGCCCACAATATGGCATTTCATCTTCTAGGGTTAGGTTTTGGGATGTGAAGGTTTTTACATTATTTCTCAACAATAAATAGACCTTCGAGCCTCATTGTAACACAGTTTAGAGGCATGTAGCCGCCACATATCTTCTCAGAGATAAGCTACCATTGCCCTAGCTGGTTTATTTCCATTACTATTTGTAAGCATATTTTAGTATTTTACATTAATGAAATGAAGTATTATTTCCACTGCATATCTATATTTATGGTTATCTCTATAATTTTTTGTGTTTCTGTTTAAATTTGGATCACCCTCCTAGCTTGCATAAACACTTGGAAGCTTCGCTTGATTGATTTTTTCCACCATTCCCACGCTTTACTTATATGGTGGTTGGCCCATCAGTTGGAGCATCGATTCACCAAGCTGACCCACATTTTCATCCAACTCACCCCTCTGTCACATCGGTCCATGGCATGGACGTCGATGTGTGGGACCGCCCCCACATATTAGCTTTCCACCACCCAACATTTAGTCATTTTTGCGATGACTCTTCATGTCGCAAATTGGCTTGTCTCCTCTATTTGGTTAACTCGTCACACCGTGAAGGCACACCCCAACTCATCGGTTACCTCCCAGCGTGTCGCTCGCCCATCATGCGCCCTTCGCCAAATGATTTGCAACTCGTGGGCCTTACAAAAATCTTGATAAGATCGTCCTCTAGCTGATACCTGAAAGGGGCTAGTAAACTAAAATTAACTATAAATAATATATATAAATTAAAAATAATATAAATGGTCCCTATGGAGTGAGTAAATTTTAGAGGAAACAGTGAAAGGGTCTTTATTTGGTCACACCTCATTTTACTTCCACCGCGCAAGAGCTGCCTGTTTTGAACACTTCCCAAAATCTTCTGCCCGCCCAATATCGCTAACCTCCTCTTGCATATTCATCGGAAGAGACGTCCAAAAAGATTATTTTGATTTCTTTTAGGGTTGTAACAAGTTTATTAATTTATATAAATAGATATTTAACATCTTATGGCAGATGGTGATGGTTGTGGCAACTTGGGTGGTGAGTGTCTGTTAACAACAGATATTTTGATTGAATATATATATATATATATATATATAGAAACTACTCAAGTGTTGAGGACAACACTTTTTTGAAGAAGAGGGGCATGTTAGGTCCCTATAATATTAGTGATCCCCCAATTACTATTGTCGTTGTATCCCTTATTATTATTATTGTGCCCCATAGAATCCCTATATTGTTATTTTTGTGCCTTTATATTATTATTGTTAGGTCGGCTTGGTTATATTGTGACCTTGTATATGCCTATATATAGAAAGGAGGTTTTGTCATTTGAATCATCCAACAATTGTTCATTTGTGTAATTTATAGGAGGTTGCCCCCTCGAAGAGGCTTATTCCTAAGGCGTTGATCTATCTTTTCTATCTTTTTGTGAGCTGGTTTCATAACAACAAAGGTTTTGATTGAGAATATATATGTGTGTGTGTGTGTGTGTATTATTTCTTTTCGAGGTCAATATTTATATTTTTTTTTTTGAAAAGTTTTTGTATTTTTTTTAAATTTCACTTTTATTTTATAAAGTTATTTTGGATTTGTATTTTGGTATTTATGTTTAAATTTGAAAAATTCATGAGTTATTTTGATTTTTAAAATGAAATATATTAAGTGTAATATCGGAGTTGAACAAGGTTGCCCCCTCTCCCCTACCCTATTTGGCATTTACTCAACAAGCTAGAAGGTTGTTTA
Organism: Pinus tabuliformis; assembly: GCA_031772625.1. Taxonomy (NCBI): domain Eukaryota; kingdom Viridiplantae; phylum Streptophyta; class Pinopsida; order Pinales; family Pinaceae; genus Pinus; species Pinus tabuliformis. The sequence continues at coordinate 1,269,441,998 of CM062804.1, forward strand.
GAGGAAGCAGGATGTGCTGGCATGATCTTAGCTGGGATAGTCATCATCCTTCTTCTCTACACTCACGATATTGTTCTTCTCGCAAGGTGCCCATCTGATCTTGATAAGCAACTTATACTTCTTAATGATTTCTGCTCTACCATGGGTATGATTGTTAACACTGACAAAAATAAAGTTATGATTATCAAATCCAAGAAGGACACTTACACTAATTTTATGTATGACAATAGTAACTTGGAGGAAGTTTCTTCCTACAAGTACCTATGAATTGATATTCATCACAAGCTCAACTGGAACAATAGCATTGAGGAAATGATTAATGGGAGATGGAAAGCTTATTTTGGTCTTGAAAATAATTCTAAAATGAAAAACCTCATAATGTGGGATAGAAAGAAGTTCCTCTTTGAAACTTTAGTCACTCCGATTATCTTATATGGATGTGAGGTTTGGGGTTGTAGCATTTCTAGAGAATCCTAGAGAAATATTGAGCAAATCTAGAAGTGTTTTATAATGTATAACCTCAAAATTAAAAGCAACACACCCTATCCTATTCTCCTTATAGAAGTGGGTCTTTCCCCTATCGAGAACCTAGCTATGACTAGGCTTCCATTGTAAAAGCACAAATTCAATAACATAGGAGATCCTAGACTTCCTAAGCTAGCTTTAAATTCTAGCCAAAACCACCTAAGGCTCAAAAGAGGTTGGTATAAAGACACCAAGGCTTGGTTAAACCATTGGGAGATCGACAAGAATGTTGCATTGCAAAACATTAATAACATTAAAAATATTGTTACTTCTAAGTTCAAAGAAAAAATGTGGTGTGAGAAAGATTTAACAGCTAAAAGAAAATTAAGATATTATAAGGAGGTCATCAACCCCACCCTAGAAGATCAAAAGTATCTCTATGTTTTAACTAGCTCAAAGAAGAAAATTAATATAGCCAAGATTAGAATGAACTCTCATGAGCTCCATAGTGAAACAAGTCATTGGGCAGTTCCTAAAACACCATGGATGGAAAGGTTCTGTCATCTTTGTGAGAATACAAACATTGAAGATGAAAATCACTTCCTCTTAGAGTGCCCCATGTACAACCACATTAGATCTCAGTTTCAAAATATTTGTTGCAATGTTGTCCTTCCTAGCCTTTTACATTGTCAAAATTACAGTGAGCTCGGGAGGCTTCTCTCCAAGTTTTTTGAGCATAGGAATAAAATCTTAAATCAAACTAAATAATTCATTTCTTTAGGTTCAATAGACCAAAGTTTTGTCTTAGTGGATGTTAACCACCACCACCATCATCATCATAATAATAATTTATTTATATTCCATATTAATTTTAGTACTTTTAAGATATATTTTTTATAATGAAATTATATATTAATTTATTTATAACAAACTTATAATTACAATATTCACTTAACATTTTTTATAAACTTTGAATTACTTAATATTATAATCTATTAAAATAAAATATTAGTTTATAACGTATTAATGTATATATGTATCTATATTGTATTAATTTATACATATATTTATAAATTAATATTATATTAATATTCAATTAGTATTACAAAATTATAAAGAGTTAAATAATATTGAATTATTAAAATTTAAGTGATTTAGATTATATAGATATGGTTAACTAATATGCACGATCATAATTTAAAAATATTTAATTATAATCCATTAAAATTATCATAAATAATATATAATAAATTAAAAATAATATAAACATAAAAGTTATATATATATGTATGTGGGGAAACTTGGATAATAGTAAGAGCAATGGGTAGGAGAGGGTGAATCATTATTATGGGCCATTTTAATAATTAATTAAAATACTCAAATATTTAATAATTAAAAATGTAAACAACATATGAATCATATACTAGCACTCTAAAAAGCATACACATATGAGGCATACAAAGAAAATCAAATATATATGCAAACTCATAAAGGGATAAGACCACAAAAATACATTGACTTTTACTAGCACCAAGGAGAAGGAAGCATCTACTTATGTTTTTCAGAGTGCTTTATCTTTCTATGAACTAGATGGGTCACTATACTACTAGCAAGGTCTTATTGATAGTATTAGGTTGGTAGTTGCATAGTGACCTTTTTAGCTCATATAAATATAAATTAGTGATAATAACATAAGTAGATGCTCCCTTCTCCTTGGTGTTAGTTATCTCTCTATAGGCCTCTGTTGTTGGAATTGAACCACTTTAATGATTTTATTAATTGACTTTTTTTTTAATGAGATGATTTAAATTTAAAGATGTGAATATATTCTTATGGCATCCACTATATGAATGGATGAAATTCACACCATTAACTTACTTGCATATCTATATCATATGTTTAAACCGTAATTCAATTAATTTTCTATAAATCAATATTAAAAATTTATTGTAGAAATTATTTATCACCACCTACTAAGATTAGAAATATTTAATTAAAAATAACAATGTTAAAACTTCTTATTGAAAACTTAGGTGTAATAAATATGTATATTAATAAGGCTTACACTTGTAAAATGCACGCTTTTCAAAAATCAAGTTAATCATTATTAATTGTAATTTGATAAAATTGCCAATATATTAACATGGCTTTAAAACCAATTTTAAAACCATCTTTCAAACTAAAAAAATATAATAACCTTTTTAATATGATTTTTATTTCCTTAAAACTAAAATTAAAAAAATTATAATAGTTATTTAACCAATATTAACATGGTTTTGATCACCTTTTTAATATGATTTTTATTTCCTTAAAACTAAAATTAAAAAAATTATAATAGTTATTTAACCAATATTAACATGGTTTTGATTTATAGAAAATGAGAAAAATATTATGATATTAGTTTTGCCTTTAAAAATATAAAAAGTTTAATAGTGATTTTATGTTGTGATATAAATTTAAGTTTTAAGTAATTTTAATTTTAATTTTAATTTTAATTTTAATATTAATACTAATACTAAGTTTAATATTAAATCTAATATTAATATTAATTTGAATATTTATTATTATTAATATAAATATTATTTAACATGAATAAAATTATTAATATTAGTTTTAATATTTATTAATATTAATTTTAATGTTAATTATTAGTATTAATAATATTTAATGAATAGTATTAATATTATCAATTATATTAACATTATTAATATAAATAATATTAATATTATATTGACAAATAATATTAATGGCATTTAGTATTAACAACAATATTAATATGTTTTGATATTAATTAAAATTTTAATATTAATATTAATATGAATATTTATTAATTAATAGGAATATAAATATAAATATTAATATTAATTTTAATAATGTTAATATTGATATTGATATTAGTTTTAATGTTAATTATTAATATTAATAATATTTAATTGATAATATAAATATTATTAATAATATTGAAATTATTATTATAAATAATATTAACATTAATATTCACAAATAATATGAACACATTTTCATTTGAAATTTAGTTTTAAGAATAATATTAATAAATTTTAATTTACAATATTTCTTATTATTATTATTATTATTATTATTATTATTAATTTAATTAATTAATATTAGTATTATTAATATTAACTAATAAATATTAATATCAATATTATTAACATTAATAACATTACATATCTATAACATTTTAATTTGAAATTTTAATATTATTTATTAATATTAATTTTAAAATTAAAATTAATATTAATGTTAATATTAATATTAGTATTAATATTAATTAGTATGAATATTAATATCACTTTTAGTATTGGTAATATTTATAAATATTAATGTTAATATAATTTTTGTTGTTGTTGTTAAGTTTTTTGGTATATTTTTTTTTCATTATAATATATGCAATCACGTACAACCGTTTAGCCTCCTCATTAGGTGGTCTTAACTTAACTTGCCCATTGGGAAAAGGTCTGTTGACCACCTAACTGCATTATATGCCATCTAGAAGCAAAAAAAAGTTAATCTATCTATCCAAGATATATATACTTGATTATCATATCCACTACCATAAGTTGTCTTTCTATATATATAAACTACTGCAAACTCGAAAGTAAATGCTATCCACATATACACTTAAGAAAAAAAGACTATGACTTCATCCTTCTAGTTCTCCTAATTGGTTGAGGCCGAGGTACCGAGGGCCGGGTCTTTCACACTTGATTGAGGCCGCTCGGCAGGCAAGAACATGCTTGAGAATTTTTTCTTGATTCGGCGGCCATCCTGTTTCTGCAAATGGGCTTGGATCTTTTGAAAGTTTTGCTTATAGTTTGGAAAGCACTTAACGATAGATATCCAGATTTGTTCCATCTTCTTCCCTACGAGTGTGTCCCAGATAAAAAACCATGACCTTCCACTCTTCGATGTCCACGCCCCCCCCCGTTTGCATATCTGTTGATGTCGTCCTCCCACTTGGCGATGAACCATTGAGTCTCCTCTCTACTGCCACCCAAATATCCAGCCACCGCTTCTTGGATCATTCTGTCCACTCGTTTCCTCCTAAGACATTTTTTAGCATTGTTCGGCTTAGCCTCTTCCCTTTCCTTTCAATGTACAAGCCATTGTTGTACTGTCCTGGGGCATTCTAGCTTGCTGCTGACTATGGCTTGGAACTAGCTTGAAAGCTTTCTTCCTCCAAGGGGAGTTACCTACTTCGGGAATAAGCAACTAAGAATTTCAAACCATTATTTTCATAATTTTCAATAGCCACTAGTTTTGTTCATCCATAATGTCTTCCCTTCCCCATGCAGTCTATTAAAAGCCCCCAAGCACAAGATACTGCCACCCAAGACGCCTCGGACACCCGTGCATGCCCACGTACCTTGTGCCAATAATGGCCATGATTCTGGTCACGAATTGCATGGCTGCCTAGAGGCCCAAAATCCTAGTCAAAAGGAGTCTCTCTCCTTCTCCTGAGTGCCCCTTCTTGGTTGACCTTGTCTCCTCTCCCCCTGATTTTGTCTCTGCAATTCATGTCACTGCTCACCTTGGTCTCCTGTCTTTTGAGCCCCTTCCTCTACCAGGTATCCCTTGATCTATTTTTGTATGATTAGTTTTGTTGTGATAGTAACAATTATAGAATTCTAAACATATGCTTGCTTATTGCTTCTTGTGATGAGGTTTCATTCACTGTTTATGCATACAATTAGGTAAATTTCGATAAGTTTTAACATGACGTTCATGAGAAAAATAGATTCAAAACAAATATTCAACAACAGACATTCAAAGTACAACAAACTAACAAAGAGACACTTTAACACAATGTTTTGATGAAGGATTTCACCCCTCCTACGCTACATCTCCTTGGTCCAGCTTCCATCGATTGGGCCTCTATATTAGCTCAATATGGAAAAATGTTGTTTTCACAAAGCTCTATGGCCAATGATACATGCACCAATGTGTTAAGAATGTCCAAATTAGCGAAGACCACCTCTTTATGAGCTCAATTTGGTCGAAAATTGACTTCTATATTGCTCAGTCAGTCTTTTCCTAGGAAAGCTCTACTAAATATGGAATGATTGTAGTTAGCGTGCTAAATTTGGTGGTAGGCCTGAATTTGGGGCTCTGTCAAATACGTCGTGATATTAAACTCAGAGTTAAACTATGCTTAAGTTCTTTAAACTCGAATTAATTAGTTTAATCCTGTGATTAACGAGAAAACCGCAGAGTTAATTGACCACAAACGTAACCTCCGGTGGAATTGGACACATGAAAATGGTTTGGTGTTATGGTAGGTCGGAACCAGAATGGTCAGAGCTGACCATTAGAGTTATGGTATCATTCACATGCGGAGTTAACATTGGAGGTTTGTGAATTGTCTGCAGTTAAACATTTTATGTTATAGCCCGAGCATTCACATGTGGTAATTGTCGCATATTTGGTGGATTAACTGACCGTGAGGTTATATAATAGTTGTGATTTGAAACATCACATTCACATGGGGGAGGGCTGTCCTATGAGCTGGCCCTCCCTTAACCGCCAACCCATAATCCGTTAAACTTCAAATATAAACGGAGTTGTAACATGGTAAGAACCACCCAGCAGAGCAAGTGGTTAAGGTGTATGATTTGTGTGTAGGAGGTCGTGGGTTCAACCCCGATCCCCACCATAATTTTGTTCCATTGTGTAGACAACCAATCTGACCTTTGAAAGGTGCCACGTGGCAGCCTCCAGGCTTGCCACGTGGCATTCTTCCATTGGTCTAGAAATGAACCAATAAGAATGCACCACCACACCTCCGTACAAACCAACCAAACAATGCCACTTGTCCATCTGTGATTCGTCATTAACCAGTGTTGACCATGCCTAGTCACCTTTGACATCAATAATACAAACTATTCACTGTGCAGTGACTCATCATCCTTTTTGCAAATTTCGTCTGTTTAGCAAAATGATCAGAACACAATAAGTTTCTCTTACGAACTCAGTTTTCGACAAAACGAGTTGTGTTAGGATCGTTTCTCTAAGATGGATGTGGTCATTCTATTTTCAAGACATTCATAGACCTTTGATTTTTGAGCTAAATACTGAGCACCTAATCGTTCCTCCCCACTAGAAGCCTTTTGGGCCCCAAACGATACTATCAATTGTTCAGTAGGTGAGGGTACAACTCCCTCACCTTCTCGGTCTACAACCATTTGGAATGAGAAGGCTTTTGTTAATTGAGTCCCACTCTAGCGTATTCAACATCCCCTCTCTTTGAAGTCCTGGTTCTTTTGTCAAGTATAAGATCCTGTTGAAGTTCATCAAGATATTAAGGTGATTTTCATCTATTGATGGTAGATGAACATGCTCTCCCTGATCATCAATCAAAATACGCTCAAACAATCTCAAATTCTCAACATTAACAAGAGAATATATTTGCATATAAGGAGGCAAATCAAGCTTAAGTGCATTTTTACCTATCTTTTCCAAAATTTTAAAAGGACCATAACGGATTGTCTTAAGATTTTTACCTTCTCCTTGAAGTCTCTCTTTTCTAATATATAACCAAACTTCATCACCAACTTGAAATTTATGATCAATCCGGTGTTTGTCATGCCTTGCCTTGTAGTTGCTTTGACTTTTCTTAAGCTGTTCTTGCATTGAATGATGCATCAACTAAATTTTCTCTATGAACTTCCTTGCCTTATCGATGTCACTATGACCATCTATGGTGACATCTTTCTCAAAGAAGAAGTCCAATGGAAATATTCCCAAGTACCCATAACATCCCTCAAATATTGATGGATTTGTTGAAGAATTCTTTCCCTGTTGTATGCATGTTGGATGTAATGCAAATGTTCATCCCACAACTTGGGATGTTTGCTAAAATATACTCTATGAAGATGAATAAATGTTCGATTGACCACCTCGATTTTTCCATCTATTTGTGTATGAAAGGTTGTACTCTTCTTCAACTTTGTGTCCGTCATGTCCCACAAATTTGACCGAAAATTCCCAACAATTCGAGAATGTCGATCACTTACAATACAAGTAGGAAGACCTAAATGAGCCCAAATGGTTTGGAAGAATAGGTGACCTATTTGTTCAGCTATAATTTTCTTTTCGCATGGTGTTAGTATGCATATTTTGGTGAGCCTATCTACAACTAGATACAAGTAATCATGACCTTTCCTTGATGATGGAAGACCTCCTACAAAATCCATTGAGATACTCTCCCATGGATGTGAAGGTACCGGAAGTGGAGTGTATAAACCAAGTTTCCTATTGCTATTCTTACTTGTAGCACATAAAGAACATCCTCTTATGAAATCAGAAACATTATCCAACATGCGTGGCCAATAACAATACCTTTGAATATTCGCCATTGTCTCGCCTACACCAAAGTATCCAGCAATCAATGAAGTGTGTGCCTCCCTTATGATACTATTTCTTTCTCCCTGTTTAATACACATCTTTCCCAAGTGATACAACAAATTGTTATGTACATGATAATCCAGCTCTTCAATTTGATTTCCTTGACTCAAGCTTACATATACTTCTTGAAAGTCACTATCATTTGCATATTGTTCTAAGTAACTTTCATGCAAAATAGAATTATGCTTGAGTATAACAGATGAATTTACAATAGGCTTTGAAAGCATATCAACTACCTTATTGTATATTCCCTTTTTATACTTGATAACCAAATGAAATTGTTGTAGAAAACCTATCCATATAAAATGTTGTGACTGCTGCAACTTTGATTGTGACTGTAAATACTGCAATGGTTGATGGTCAGTATGGATGATGGTATCCTTCCCATCAAATAGTGCTTCCATTTCTTAACACTTTGTACCAATGTATAAATGTCTTTGTCATATGTGGGATAGTTAGTTACAGCTCCATTAAAGATTTCAAAATGAAATGAAATGGGCTTACGATGCTGCAATAGAATTTCTCCCATGCCATAATTGCATGCATCTGTTTGAATCTTGAATGGCTGTCTAAGATACGAAAGTGCCAAATTCGGTGTTGAACTTATCTTTTGCTTCAAAGAATCAAATAATTTATGTTGTACATCTCCCCAATGTAAGACTTTTTTGAAACTTGTTGATTCATGTAATGAAGCTGCAATGGAAGAAAAATTAGCAATACACTTTCTCCAATATTGTGCTACCCCTAAAAATTTTCTTACCTCTGTAACTCTATTGGGCTTGGGCCAATTCAGAATGAACTCAACCTTAGAGGGGTATATCCTCAGCTCACCTCCTCTAACAATGTGTCCCAAATACACTAAATAAGTCTTTCCAAATTCACACTTCGACATCTTTAAAAACAACTGTTCTTTTCTCAAGACATCAAGTACTTTGTTTACATGCATGACATGTTCATCTCTTGACTTGTTGAATATGAGGACATCATCTAAGTAGACAATGAAAAAATCATCTAGAAATGGTCTCAATACATCATTCATTACCCTCATGAAGGTAGCTGGAGAATTTTTAAGACCGAAAGGCATAACAAGCCACTCAAACAATCCTTGTTTAGTTTTAAATGCAGTTTTCCAAATGTCTTCTTCAGCTATCCTAACTCGATGATAACCACATTGTAAATATAACTTAATAAAATACTTTTCATGCCTCAACTCATCAATAAAATCATCAATTATTGGGAGTGGATAACGATTCTTTACTGTGATTTTGTTCAATGCACATAAATCCACACACATGCACCAAGTTCCATCCTTCTTTGGCACCAAGAAAATGGGCGAACCACATGGCGAAGTAGATGGGCATATGATACCTTTGTTCAAAAATTATTGATTTTTCTTTTTGCTTTCCAAGCTCTCAATAATAGACATGCGATACATGCCAATGTTCGGAATTGGAACATCTTGTTGCAACTGAATCTCATGTTGAATTCCCCTCTTGGGAGGTAACCACTTTGGTTCCTGAAACATCTCGCTATGCTTTCTTACCACATCAAAGAAATAGATTTCAATTTATCATCACAACCTTCAAACGATTCATAATCAATATCATTCTTTTTCTTGATCATGAGAAGCAAAAAAAAATTACTTGCATTTACTAGTCTCTTTATCTGCCCTGCATTAACCAAAGAAATGTTCAAATTTTTGTGATGGGCTCTCACTATGTACTCGACCCGATTCTTGAGCAATATGTATTTATTTTCATGGAGATAAAACTCAGATTTTCTATGATAAAAATAAGGAATATCCAAAATGATTCCTGAGATATCAAGTGGAACTGCATCTAACTCAACTTCATTAATGAATTTTTTAGTAATGGCGAACTTGAATAAACACTTCCTTGTAACCTATAAGTTTGCATTGTTAACTATCCAACCCAATGGATATGGTTTATGATGAGGTACAGTTTCAAGGTTTAGCTTTTTAACCAAGTCTTTTGAAATCAAGTTTGATTTGTGACCCACTATCAAATAATGCATAAATATTTGTATGATTTGAAATCACTCTTACATGAAACAACTCTATTCTTGACTCTTCATTTGGAGCGTTGTTTTGACTATGTGATGAACTAGTGCTTTCAACATTTTATTTTCCTTTTGTAACCATGGCTGCAATCTTGGTCTCATCACCAGAATATAAACCAAGGTCATGTTGTGTGGTAGTGGTTGTATTTTGTTTTCCCTTATTGTTTTGTTTCTTGGGCCTTAATTCGGGATGCAATTTCTAGCAGTGGGGTTCATCATGCCCCTCTTTGGAACAATGTTTTCATGTATTTTTCTCCCCTTCTTTCTTGACACCTGCATTCTTCTTTCCCTTCCATTTTCCACCCTTTTCTTTGTCATTAACCTTGAATTGCTTCCTCTTACTACCCTCTTCCTCAACGTTCTTTCCTCTAGATTCAAGGTGTGTGGCTAGCACACATACCTCATCTAAGTTTTTTCGATTGAACATAAGAATAGTATGCTTTAGATAGGAAGGTAAACCCCCAACATATTTCAGCAGAGTATATTGGGAATTCAAATTCAATCATAATAACAAAGCCCTTTTCCTAAACTCCTGTGTATAATATTGGATTGTTTGGCCTTTAAGATGCCTAAAATTCTACCAACTCATAATGGATTTTTGCATATAGGCTGAAGGATAAAACTATCTTTTAATTGCAAAAAAAAATTCAACCCAAGTAATGGATATGTTACCATGGATTGCCATTTCCTCTTGAGTCTTTGCTTCCCACCAAACTAGTGCATCTCCTTCTAGCCTCAATGAAGCCAACTGGATCTTTATTTCATCTTCTTGAAGGTTATGAATTCTACAGTATACCTCCAATTGTCGAATCCAATTGTCCAACTTTTCTGCATTCACCTCTCCATTGTACATGGGAATTTTGAATTTTATGTCCAATTTCAGTAATTCAGTCTTTCCTTTTGGGGTTTTTGAATGAGTATGGGCAGTTTTAGTGGTGGTAGTGGAAGATAATGTTGTGTGAGATGGTGAAGATGATGAGGAAGATGATGTGGATGGTGGTGTTGGAGGTTGCTTTCCACCATTCCATTTGGAATCCTTCTTCTCATATTTTTTATCCTCTGAGCTTCCTTCTCCATGTGGAGGTTTAGAACTCTCTCCAACCATTATAGTGTTCCTCTCTTCATATAGGACTTTAGCCATCTCAGTGAAAGTTAAGAAAGCTTTCTTCAATTCTTCCTCTTCTGAAGAGGGACCTTCATGCTCTCTTTTTCCAGACATAATGGTTGTGGATTTAGGCTCAGAAATTGGTACTACTTGTACCTCTTCAATCTCAGTTGAAGGCAAAACTTGAGGAGTTTCAAGTGCAGCTGGAATTAGAACTTTAGGTGGTGGAGATTGTGGCCGTGTGGCTCTCCTTCTTCTGGATATTACCTTAGGAGTTGTAACTAATAGCTTCCCTTATCCTTTCTGCAACTTTAACCTTGTAAGCATCACAATTTTACAACCATTGAAACCCTAATTGCACAAACTCAATAAGTCAAGAAATTCAACCTTTACTCTCATACCAACTTGATCTATTTTTATATGATTAGTTTTGCTATGCTAATGACAATTACAAAATTCTAAACGTATGCTTGTTTATTTCTTCTTGTGCTAAGGTTTCATTATCTGTTTGTGCATACAATCAGGTAAATTTCCTTAAGTTTTGACATGAAATTCATGAAAAAAATAGCTTCAAAACAACTAGTGAATAAAAGAAATTCAAAGAACACCAAACCATCGAAGAGACACTTTAACACAATGTTTTGATGAAGGAGTTCAACCCTCCTATGCTACATCTTCTTGGTCCAACGTCCATGGCTTAGGCCTATATATTAGCTCAATGTGGAAAAATATTGTTTTTACAAAGCTCTATGGCTCCTGGTACCTACACAAATGTGTTTAGAATGTCCAAATTAGCCAATAACACCTATTTCTGAGCTCAATTTGATCGAGAATTGACTTCTCTATGGCTCAGTCATTATTTTTGTAGAAAATCTCCGCTAAATCTGTAGTGTCTCCAGTTAGCGTGCTAAATTTGGTGGTAGGCCCGAATTTGGGGGCACATCCAAATCCACTGCCATATTAAAATTTGAGTTAAATTGTACTTAAGTTCTTTAAACTCAGATTAATTAGTTTAATCCCACGATTAACTCGAAAAACACAGATTTAACTGACCATAATCGTAATGTTCGACGGAACTGGACACATGCAAACGATTTTGGTGTTATGGTAAGTCAGAACCAGAACTGTTAGAGTTGACTGCTACAGTTATGGTATTTTTCACATGCAGAGTTAACGTTGAAGGTCTATGAACTGTCCATCATTAACCGTTTTATGTTACAGCATGAGCATTCACATGTGGTAACCATCACATTTTTGGTGGGTTAAGTGACTGCCGGGTTATATAATTGTTGTTCTTTGAAACATAGAGTTCACATGGGGGAGGGCTAGTCTGTGGGTTGGCCCTCCTCTAACCTCCAACCCATAATTTGTTAAAATTAAAATATAAATGGAGTTGTAACATGGTAAGAACCTCCCGAGTTGTAACGGAGTTTGACCCCGACCCCCACCATAATTCTTTTCCATTGTGAAAACAACCAATCCGACCTTTGGGAGGTGCCATGTGGCAGCCTCCAGGCTTGCCATCTGGTATTCTTCCATTGGTCCAGAAATAAACCAATGAGAATGCGCCAACACACCCCTATATAAACCAACCAAAGGATGCCACTTGTTCATGCCTGATTCGCCATTGACCAGTGTTGACCATGCCTAGTTACTTGCCATGTCAGCAGCATGAACTGCTGACTATGCAGTGACTCGACATCTTTTTTGCAAATTTACCTTATTTAGGAAAACGATCATAACATAATAACTTTCTCATATGAACTTAGTTTTTGATGAAACAAGTTGCATTAGGGTCGGTTTTCCGAGATGGGTCTGGTCATTTAATTTTAGAGCCATTACTAGAACTTTGATTTCTGAGCAAAATACTGAGCACCTGATCATTCCTCCCCACTAGAAGCCTTTTGGACACCAAAATATACTATCAATTTTTCAGTTGGTGAGGGTACAACTCCTTCACTTTCTCAGTCTGCAACAATTTGGCATGAGGAGGCTTTTGTCCCTTGAGTCCCATTCTAAGTTATTTGACATCCACTCTCTTCGAAGTCCTCCTTCTTTTGTCAAGTATGAGATTCTACTGAAATTAATCAAGATATTCTAGCGAAAAATCATCTATTGATGGCATCTGAACATGCTCTTGTTAATCATCAATCAAAGGAGGCTCAAACAATCTCAAATTCTCAACATTAACAATAGAGTATATTTGCATATAAGGAGGTAAATCAAGCTTAAGTGCATTGTTACCAATCTTTTCCAGAATTTTAAAAGGACCATAGTGGATTGGCTTAAGACTTTTACCTTCCCCTTGAAGTCTCTTTTCTAATATATAAGCAAACTTCATCACCAACTTGAAATTTATGATAAATCCAGTGTTTTTCATGCCTTTCCTTGTAGTTGCTTTGACTTTTCTCAAGCTGTTCCTACACTATATGATGTATCAACTTAATTTTCTCTATGAACTTCCTTGCCTTATTGATTTCCTTATGACCATCGATAGTGACATCTTTCTCAAAGAGGAAGTCCAATGGCAATCTTCGCAAGTACCCATGGGCCATAACATGCCTCAGATACGGACGTGTTTGTGGAAGAATGCTTTGCCCTGTTGTATGCATGATGTATGTAATGCAACTGTTCATCCCACAACTTGGGATGTTTGCTACAATATCCTATAAGAAGATGAATAACTGTTCGATTGACAACCTCAGTTTGTCCATGTTTTTGTGGATTAAAGGTTGTACTCTTATTCAACTTTATGTCCATCATGTCCCACAAATTTGACCAAAAATTCATAACAAATCAAGAATCTCGATCACTTATAATAGAGGTAGGAACACAAAAATGAACCCAAATGTTTTGGAAGAAAATATGAGATGTTTGTTCTGCTGTAATTTTCTTTTTAGATAGTGTTAGTATGCACATATTGCTGAACCTATCTACAACTACATAAAAGTAATCATGACCTTTCCTTGACAATGGAAGACCTCCTACAAAATCCATTGAGATACTCTCCCCTCAACGTGAAGGTACCGAATGTTGAGTATATAAACCATGTTTCCTATTTCTAGGCTTACTTGTTGCACATAAAGAACATCGTCTTATGAAATGACAAACATTATCCAACATGTGTGGCCAATAAAAATACCTTTGAAGATTCACTACTATCTTGCCTACACCGAAGTTTCCAACAATCAATGAAGTGCGTGCCTCCCTTTTGATACTATTTCTTTCTCCTTTTGGAATACATAACTTTCCCAGGTGATACAACAAACTGTTAGGTACATGATAATCCAACTCTTCAATTTGGTTTCCTTGACTCAAGCTTCCAAATACTTCTTGAAAGTCACTATCATTTACATATTGTTCTATGTAACTTTCATGCAAAATATAAATATGCTTGAGTATAATAGATGAATTTACAATAGGCCTTAGAAAGCATATCATCTACCTTATTGTATATTCCCTTTTTATAACTAATAACCAAATGAATTTGTTATAGAAATCCTATCCATCTGAAATATCATGACTGATGTAACTTTGACTATGACTGCAAATACTACAATGGTTGATGGTCAGTATGGATGATGGCCTCCTTCCCCATCAAATAGTGCTTCCATTTATTAACACTTTGTACCAATGCATAAAGTTCTTTGTCATATGTGGGATAGTTAGTTACAAATCCATGAAAGATTTCATAATGAAATGAAATGGGCTTACCATGCTGCAATAGAACTGCTCCCATGCCATAATCGCTTGCATTCATTTGAATCTTGAATGGTTGTCTAAGATTTGGAAGTGCCAATACCGGTGTTGAACTTATCTTTTGCTTCAAAGCATCAAATTATTTCTGTTGTACATCTGCCCAATGGAAGACTTCCTTGACACTTGTCAATGCATGTAATGGAGCTGCAATGGAAGAGAAATTAGCAATATACTTTCTCCAATATTGTGTTTCCCCTAAAAAGCTTCTTACCTCTGTAACTGTATTGGGCTTGGGCCAATTCAGAATGACTTGAACCTTAGAGGGGTCTAACTTAACATCACCTCCTCCAACAATGCATCCCAAATACACTAAAAAAGTCTTGCTAAATTCATACTTCAACATCTTTAAAAACAACCGTTCTTTTCTCAAGACATCAAGTACTTTGTTTGCATGCATGACATGTTCATCTATTGAATTACTGAATATGAGGATATCATCTAAGTAGACAATGAAAAAATCATCTAAAAATGGTCTCAACACATCATTCATTACCCTCATGAAAGTATATGGAGCATTTGTAAGACCGAAAGGCATAACAAGCCACTCAAACAATCCTTTTTTAGTTTTAATTGCAGTTTTCCAAATGTCTTCTTCAGCTATCCTAACATGATGATAACCACTTCATAAATATAACTTAGTGAAATAGTTTGCATACCTCAACTAATCAAGAAAATCATCAATTATTGGGAGTGAATAATGACTCTTTACCGTGATTTTGTTTAGTTCACTGAAATCCACACACATGCGCCAAGTTCCATCCTTCTTTGGTGTTATGTTCCTAGACTAATAGGTGTCATAATTTATGATTGACTTAGTTTATCTTTGTAATATGTACATACCTTCACTTTCTGCAAATTTTTTCCATATTCAAAAAATCAAAAAAATTAAAAAAATGTAAAGAGGGTATGTCCTAAAATAAAAATCAAAGGACAAGAAGTATGAAAAAGGTCAAAAAGAAATAAAAGAAAATGAATCCCAAGAAAAAGAAAAGACCATGAAAGTGTACAAGTCAAAGTGCCACCACTATTTACTTTTTATGCAGAATAAATGATTGTGTGCAGCTTGTCATTTTTTCCACAATCCATGCATAGTCAAAATGTTTAAACTTGGCTATTTCATGTTTTCAATTTTATGCTTAGAAATAGAGAATAAAATATGACCAAACAGTGTTATCTTGGCAAATGGTTAGATTAGGTAGAGTGAATAAAAGGATCTCAACTGTTTAATATGAGCCCTTAGATGTAATAAGGTTAGACTTAGATAGATTTTCATTGTAAAAGAAAAGAAAAATTTGATAAGGGTTTTCTAGTTTAAGTGCACCCTAATAAAGAGTAGAAAAAATGGTAGGATGTGTAGATGGGTAAGTAGAGGAATGGTTGCAAAATTGTGCATGATGAATAGTTGAAACTCATATCATTTGCTTTCATCATCATATTACTTTGAAAAAAGCATGGATAACAAGGATATATTTAAAAAGTCAAGTTATTAATTGCCTCATTCCTTTTACTCCTAATATCACTAATTTCCCAGAAATAACAATAAAAGCGCCTAAAACCTTAAGTCAAAGGGGCTCAGAGCATTTCTCTGACTTTTGGAGGGACCGGACCCTCGGCCCAATGAATTATAAGGTCTAAAGTGCTAAAACCCCACATCAACATTAACCCCCTTCATCATTCACTCATTTCCCCCAAAAACCCCTTTTCCTAGAGTAAAATCAATGTTTGCTTAGGAAAAGTAATTATCCACATATAAAACTCCTTCTCACAAAAACCCACAAAATGCATCTAAGACTAAGTTATAAATATTTAAATGCGGAAATGTAATATATTTTGAAACATTTTACTTAGCGCATTCTTATCTCCGTTTCCATTTCATATTAACACTAATTTATTATAGTTAACTCCTAGAAAATACACCCCTTCCCTGTATACATTATTAAAATCCTTTATATTAATATCCTACCCCTGTTTGAATATAAACCCTAAATAATGAAATAATTAGATAGATTGATTAATCGATAGATTAATTAATCTATCCGCAATCAATTAAGACCTATAACCCTCTATTGCATTAAAAAGGAATTAATTAATCAAGTTGTGATTAATTAAGAACCTTCCTCCAATCACATCACCCCCGAAATCATTAATCTCTCTAATCCATAGCTACTACCCTGTTGGGCCCCTCCATTAAATCCCAATCAAATCTCATCCTTGACCACTGCACGATCTGACCCCTTCAGATCTAACGATTGACACTCATATCAGGTGGCCTCCGCTGCCGAACTTTACCCGCCCGATGTGAGTGGTTTTACTATTCACCCTGCCACTACGTGTCACCTAATGAATGGCATTGGATAGACCTCTCCCAATACCACCATACCCTAATACGTGGTGTGATACATTCTGCTTACTGCATCCACTTACACCTTCGCTAAACGACAAAACATGACTTCCGTCAATTAGCACCAACTGTCACTTTTCCATTATATGCACCAAAAGCATTTACTTTGTCAATAAACCCAAAAATACTCATTATTTTTGTTTTATCAAGAAAATAATCTTTTATTCTCCATGCACACTTAGAGTACGTTCGAGCTGACACCCTGCTTTCAACTGTCAACCTCCAGAAGCCGTTGAACTTCAGATTTGCATCGCAGACCTGTGCGCTCCATGTCAAGAGTGCACCCGAGACATTCATCCCTCCATGCAACCATAACCAGTTATTTACCCCATTTCAACTGAGAAATCTTATTTTCCATATTGAAATTGAACTAAATTGCTGTAAAAATTAAGTAATTTAGTGAAATTAAGCTGTTTGATAGTCTTGACACTCTTTGAGACGACCCATTCTTCCGTAATTCCACAAAATTCCCTGCCCTCATCCTTAAATCCACAAGAACCAAGGATGGAAGTTCCAGTCGCCCTAAATGTCATGCTAGTGACCACTCCCCATAGAGATTTAGATCATCTTCCAATTGCTAACAAAGACTTTCAAATAAAGAACCTCACCTTTGATGAAACCCCTTTGAAATTGCATTGCAAGTACTGAAACAATTACTTTAACCATGTAGATACGATAGGTCTCTAGGAATCAAACTCGTCCAAGTATCAATTCCCCGGTGTCCATGTTTTCCGAGAAATTATTCATTACTTCCATGCTAACGATGACCCTATTATGAGAGTTGTAATGTCGTCAGACCAGAAAATCCTATTCACCATTACAGCTGAGTCCATAAACAAGATGTTACAGTTACAGCCTAGTCAAGACCTCACCCCTCTTTCCATTGTTAATTTGCTTGAAAGATCCTCTAGGCTATCCAGTTCCAGAAGTACCCAAATCTACTAGACTTTCATTAAAGAAGGGCACATGCGAAAAGACCCCCCTCCTTACATGTCTGTCATCTTTTCTGATCTCGAAAAAGATATTACCACAATGATAGCATGTATCTAGGTTTTCCCACTAATGAGTATGTCAATGAGATGACCTTTGCCTACATGTCTATTTTTACCCCTGGTCAACCTCCTGCAATCAAATTTGATTATGCCAAGTTCATTACAGATAAAATGCATGGTCAATTTATAAGCTTAGAGAATGAAAGAGTCTTCAAATATTTGTCATTCCTGTATCATTTTCTTCTTTACTACCACTGATAGATTCCCCTTCCCTATACAAAAACTTGACACCAGAAGGAATCCTAGGTCAGTCATCTTCTGGACTTCGCTTTTCCATAGGTCCTGCTCTTAACCCAATCCATATATAGATTTTATTGACCAATTTATACATCTAGTAAATACAATGTTGATAGGAAGTCCCCCTCCCAAAATTAGTGTAAATATTAAGAGGATTCTCCAGCTTTCCAAAGAATACAGAATAGGGAATTGGTACTTATACGAAAACCATACTGAAATCAGAATTTATGGGTGTGAGCTGCCACCTTACAATTTACCTAGATATCTCCCCATGAGATTATTTTCTCTGGAGTACTACAGGAAAATAATCAATTATGATGAGGTTCACTTTGTTAAGACCAAGAAGAAGGCCCAACTAAGAATAAAAGATCACTTAGGCCCATTTATTTGCAATAACAGAAAAGCAGGAAAGGAGGCAAATGAAGCCCTTGAGAGATTGAGATTAAAAAAGAGTTTCATGTGGGCCTATGACTCCCATGGCTTCATTTGTGATAGAAGGAAGAAACATAAACTATCACCTTATATCCACCATAGGATCCCAGAGATTGAATAATATGCCAATCAATCAGAATGTGGAAGGCACTCTGATAGATCAAGATAGCACACAAGTTGAAGTTGACAATGTAATGGTGGACTTAGAAAGAAGGTTTGATAAAGATTCATTTGTACAGGTGCCAGGAGAAACTTCATCACAAAGGTAGTCATAGGAACCTAGTACACAGACATCAGAACATCAAGATATATCGGAATAGACAAAATATTCAGAGCAACAAAAGTCCTAAGAACAAGCATAGCCATCAAGACAACAGGAACATTTAGGACAACAAGAAGAATCCGAGTAGCCTGAAATCTCAGAAGATCTTGCTCGACCTAGACAAATCATGAGCAACCCTCCTGTGGTGCAGACTCCTCCCAATGAAGAAAGAAATCCTAAAAGAGACAGAGAAGAGGCCACTCCTCCCAGCAGGCCTATCGATTAAACCTTTGCTAAAAAGCAAAGGTTAAACCCCTATACAGAAGAAGAGTATACTAAGGAGACCACATGCAACATAGTGGCATAAAAGATAGATAGTATGTAGACTATTCCAACTAGTGGGACACCATCTACTTCACATATACAGCCATTGGAAAGACAACAAAGCATAGAGGTGTCTTCTTTCAGGTCTCCCTCTGAAGAAAGCTTAGATGTTAAAGGAAAGTATAAAGAGATTAAAGTGAGGAATGAGAAACTAAAAGCTCAAACCTATGCTCACTACCTCAAAATGGCCCCAACTAACCAGACTAGGCTTATGTCTAATTTTGACATAAAGGAAGGAAAAGCACAGATGAGCTTCCTCAAGCCAACTCTGTAACAACCAAGACCCATAGCTAATTATTTAAAGAATGATTTTGAATTTTTGGCAAAGGATATCCATCCTATTGACCAAATAGAACTGCACAAACAAATTGGTGAAATGGTCTATTCTACATTGACTGATAAGGCCATCACACCACATCAATTGAAAAATTCATTGCATAATACCACTGCATAGCTGCAACTGGAAAAGGCCTCCTCTCAAGCTAAAGACACCAGAATAAAAACTCTAGAAGACTTGGTGATAGAGTTGGGACATGATCCCAAAGATGTCAAAGTAGTTGAACAATTGATTAGAAAGAGGAATGATGATATAGCTGCACTGAAGAAGCAGCTCAATATCCCTCCTCTCCACCATCCTCAAACTGCAGAAGTAATAGAGAAACAAAAGGAGGAAGAACTATGGACCTAGTCCTTAAGTTAAATGAGCAGTTGAAAGAAACTGAAAAGGAATTGGAAAAAGCAATACCGTCTAAGAAAAGTGAGCTGGCCACCGCTCCGTAGACTATCATAGCCACAGTTTCTACAACAGTATCCTCCACTCTGGTAGCTTCTTTGGCACCAACACTTCAACCAGTGATAGCATTGCTAGTAGCAAAGACTATTCCAAATATAGGTACATCAATCAATGCAGGGACCTCAGTAGAAAAAACAGATGAGATGATTAAAGCCATGGAACAAATGAGTATCTAGGCCACAGAATTTAAAAAGCTCAGAGAACAAATATCAAGTATGGAAAAAAACTACGAGCTAGCACAAATTCAAAACAAAGAAGAAGAAAGGAAAAACAAAAGGATGGAAGAAAGAATAAAAGTCCTCGAGAAGGACTTGACATTCGAAAAGCCACTAGGAGACATGAGAAACATATTGTGGGCCAATATCATTGATTCCATCAATGATATTTGGCCTTCTATTTAGGTAATTTTTGAACAGACTGAATTAATGAAAGTAGCTGTAGAAGCTATACCAAAGACTAAAGAAGAACTGGGAGATAAGCTCAAAGAGGAAAATCAGTTAATTTATTTCTTGAACAGCAGGAACAGGTACCAACTAGATGAGTTGGAGATTGAAGACAGAACAACTACTATCATTGAAATAAAGAAAGTTCTTACTAAAAGGAACTTGATGCTTAACTTAGAGAAAAGGTGTCAAAGTATTCAGGTAGATATAGATAGATTCATGTTGAAATATGGCATTTTAAGAGAGAAAGGCCTTCCCAGCCCAATGGTTATACATGAAAAGTTAATGACACAAGATGACTATATCGAGAAATTTGAGAAACAGGCCAAGAGTCAAGCAAATTCTTCAACAGTAAAAGCATTACCTACAAGAAAGGTACTTTATGATGTTCTGGAGAATCTATTTTACATAGAGCATGAAATAAAACATATATTCAACAACAAACCAAAGTTTTCTAAGTACATAGAAGTTGATGAAGTTTACAAGAAGATGATCAGGGTGAAATTGCTAGATAACGAATTGTGGACTAGTTTGACTGACTTACTGGAGTAGAAAATGTTTACTATGGTAAAGTATGGTAATACAGGATGAAAGGATGAAACAGTACAGGTAAAGAGTATCAGCACAGGTAAAAAGTATCAGTAGGTGAAGATAAGAGTGAAATTCAGTACATAACTACCAAGGCAACTGCAAGAGCCAAATCCAAATTCCTATAGCTAGCACATTCACAAATAAAGGGACAACAAACAATCTATTTTCCATCTGTCTCTATCTTCGTGTTGAGGATATTTTTTGTTTCCTAGATTAATTCTCATATAGTTATGAGATATTCTGTATCAAATTTTGTATAAATACATCACAAAATGAAGTAATTAGTCTGGATTAAAAAGCATTTCTGTAGACTTTTGTTTTGAGCTAAAGGAGCTAGTGTAATCAAGGTTGGACTGAGGAAATTTCACTTGATTCATGTGCACTGTGGGAAACAAATAAGTATTATTTCTCTGAGTTTGAATATTCTTTCCCTTTATGTTATGAAATATCATAGGTGTTTTCTTATCATTCTTAAAAGCAAACGAGGAATAATATCATCAGAATTAGATTAAATGCTCTCTGTTTTAACTGTTTGCTCATTTAGTGTTTTCTACTAAATTTCTTAAGTTTGGGAATTCTTAATTGCTCCCTTATTTTTGTAATTCATTCTCTTTATTGACCCTTGCTATAGGATTCTTAATTGCCCTTGCTATTTTCCAAACTTCCCTTCTTCAACTTGATCCTTGCTAAGGATTCTTCATTGCCTTTGGCCCTGGTTAAGTCCTCCATCCATTGAAACCTTTAGATTTGTCCTTGCTATGCCATCTTGCCTTGTGAACTCTTACCTCGATGATTAATCAAATCCTCATAAACCTTTCCTACTTGACTCCATAGCCCAATGGCCTGAATACCTGCTCTACCCATCTGTTTCCCTTAATTCCACCAAACAAATCACAACAAATCCATTGAGCATTAATAACTAGCCTAATATCATATCAAAACAATGATAAATCATAAAGAGAGAGCCCTCTTTGAGTATAGATTGGCTAGGATCTATACTTAAAAGGTTGGTTTGTAGTTACCTTGGATCCTTTCCTTCTTTCAAATAAGTTCTAAGGAAATCTGAGTGATAACATTTGGAACCGAGACAATGAGTGAACCACATGGTGAAGTAAATGGGTGTATGATACCTTTTTTCAGTAATTGTTGAATTTTAGTTTTAATTTCCAAGCTCTCCATAATAGACATGTGATACATGCCAATGTTCGGAATTTGAACATCCTGTTGCAACTGAATCTCATGCTGAGTTCCCCTCTTGGGGGGTAACCCCTTTTGGTTCTTGAAACATCTCACCATGCTTACTTACCACATCAAACAAATCAGATTTCAATTTATCATCACAACCTTGAAAAGATTCATAATCAATATCATTCTTTTTGTTGATCATGAGAAGCACAAAATTTTTACTTGCATTTACTAGTCTCTTCATCTGCCCTGCATTAACCAAAGAAATGTTCAGCTTTTGCGATGGGCTCTCACAATGTACACCGCCCCATTCTTGAGCAATATGTATTTGTTGTCATGGTGATCAAATACTGATTTCCTATCATACAAATAAGGACTGCCCAAAATGATTCCTGAGATGTCAAGTGGAACTACATCTAACTCAACTTCATCAATGAACTTTTTAGTAATGCCAAACTTGAATAAACACTTCCTTGTAGCCTGTAAGTTTGCATTGTTAACTATGCAACCCAATGGATATGGCTTATGATCAGGTACAATTTCAAGGTTTAGTTTTTCAACCAAGTCTTATAAAATCAAGTTTTATTGTGACCCAATATCAAATAATGCATCAATATTTGTATGATTTGAAATCACTCTTACATGAAACGACTCTATTCTTGACTCTTCATTTGGAGTGTTGTTTTGACTATGTGATGAACTAGTGCTTGCAACAATTTATTTTCCTTTTGTAACAATGGCTGAAATCTTGTTCTCATCACCCAAATCTGAACCAAGGTCATGTTGTGTGGTGGCGGTCATCTTTTGTTTTCCCTTATTGTTTTGTTTCTTAGGCCTTAATTCAGGATGCAATTTCCAGTAGTGGGCTTCATCATGCCCTCTTTGGAACAGTGTTTTCATGTTATTTTCTCCCAACTTCAAAACAAATAATGAACAACAGACATTCAAAGTACCACAAACCATAAAAGATACACTTTAACATAGTGTTTTGATGAAGGATTTCAGTTCTCCTGGGCTACATCTCCAGCTTCCATGGCTTGGGCCTCTGTATTAGCTCAATGTGGAAAAATGTAATTTTTTACAAAGCTATATGGCTCATGATACTTGCACCAATATGTTTAGAATGTCTAAATTAGCCAAGAACAACTATTTCTGAGCTCAATTTGGTCGAACATTGACTTCTCTATGCCTCAGTCAGTCTTTTTTGAGAAAATCTCCACTAACTCTGGAATGACTCCAGTTAGCAAGCTAAATTTGGTGGTAGGCCTGAATTTCGAGGCACTGCCAAATTTAACTTAGAGTTAAACTCCTCCTAAGTTCTTTAAAATTAGATTAATTAGTTCAATCCTGCAATTAACACGAAAACCATAGAGTTAATTGACCACAACTGTAACCTCCAGCAGAACTGGACACATGAAAACAGTTTGGTGTTATGGTAAGTCAGAACTGGAACCATTGGAGCTGACCATCAGAGTTATGGTATTGATCACATGTGTAGTTAATGTTGGAGGTTCACTTTTCATTAACCATTTTATGTTGTGTTCACATGTGGTAACCATCGCAGGTTTGGTGTGTTAACTGATCCTAGGGTTATATAACTATTGTGGTTTGAAACATCACATTTACATGGGGGAGGGATGGCCTATGGACTAGCCCTCCCCTAACCGTCAACCCATAATCCATTAAACTTCAAATATAAATGGAGTTGTTACATGGTAAGAACCACCCGATAGAGCAAGTTGTTAAGGCATATGGTTTTTGTGTAGGAGGTCGTGGGTTTGACCCCAAACCCCACCATAATTTTTTTTCCACTATGTAAATATCCAATCCTACCTTTGGGAGGTGCCATGTGGAGGCCTCCGAGATTGCCACATGGAATTCTTCCATTGGTCTAGAAATGAACCAATAAGAATTTGCCAACACATCCTTGTACAAACCAACAAAATGGCACCACTTGTCCATCCCTAATTCACCGTTGACCAACATTGACCATGCCTAGTCACCTGCCATGTCAGCAGTATGGACTGCTGACTACGCAGTGACTGGGCATCTTTTTTTCAAATTTCACTTATTTAGCAAAACAATTAGAACACAATAACTTTCTCATACGAACTTAGTTTTCAATGAAACGAGTTGGGTTAGGATTGTTTTTCTGAGATGGATATTGTTGTTCAATTTTAGAGCCACTATGAGAACTTTTATTTTTGAGCTAAATACTGAGCACCTAATCATCCCTCCCCTATTTTACAATCCATCACCCATTCCTGCCACCAACCAAAGCCAACCTGGCCAGATTTACCAACATATCAATTCCCCTGTTCCAGAGGACTCCTGTCTCGGAAACCCTCCCCCCTACTGACTCCCCTTGGGGCCTTGGTGTCTGTTGTCATGGCCCTCGACCTCCATAGAGCCCTAAGCTTCATGACTCGTTCCAGTACATAGACTGGAATTACCTCTACAACAATTGTTGCTACCTTAGACTTTGCCCTTATTTTTTCCAAGAAGATGAGAAGACAAGGTTCACTTAGCCAACAAGCTTCCCTCCACATCTCTATGATCCCCATTCATGAGAGGAGAATGCCAAAGTGTACAAAAACCTAAGAAAACCCCATTCATGAGGATGTAGTGCCTAAGTGGAGTAATATCCCTACATAGCTTCTGTAGCTATGATGAATCCTACCACCGCTCACCTTCAAGTTATTCCCACCACCCTAATTGCTCTCTCTCCCCAACCCCTTGCCCCCATGCAATCCCAATTTAACAAACCACATGTTGGGGAGTATAATGAAGTGTAGGAAGAGAACATACCTATTATATAGTGCTTGGGATCATTATGTCTCTTTTTCTTTCAAAAAACTTTGTGCCACCTTCGCTCTGGACTCCTCTTTGTGATCTCCCTCCTCCCTGTTAACCCTCCCTATTCTCAACCACCTCTTATGCATGTGAATGCCACCTTCCTTCCTCCATCTTATCGTAATTACACAGACCACCACTGTGCCTTGTGCTTTAAGCATGTGGGAGGTAGTGGCACTGGTACGTTCTTGTCATAATGAACCTCTTAATGGGTCTACTAGCGACCTCTCACCCTGATTAGGGGTCTGAGTGCCTTGACCACTCTTTTTATGGTCTTGTTCTAGGATCTCCTTAAAGGGTCAGAACGTCTCATCTTCTGCTTGGTCCAGCGAAGCTTGCTCAAGAGGTGCATCCTAATGATTGTAACCCTAATTCACTAGGAAGTCTACTGCTTTATTTCCATCCCTCCTAACTGTTGTGGGGAAAAGTATCCGATGCGGATGACACTAACCCTTCTAAAGGTGACAGTCTTTAGCAACAACTGAATGATAAAGTTTTCATGTTCCACTTTATGAAAGTACAGAGAGAATAGTAAGAAGGTCAACCAACCTGGTGTCTTGCGCTTAGTCGATCCTTGTCCTTCTCTCTTTGTATCCTGCTCCCAGCTCTTTGCTCTCCTAGCCGATCCAGCTACATACAGATCCTGCACAAAACAAGAGAGCGAACTACAAGATACATGTACTCATAACTGAAGCATGGATTAGGGTGCATCAAATATACATGTAAACACAAAGCATCTATGTAAAACAAGTATATAGGAGAACATGCAAACTTTATTGATAGAAAGTAACAGGGTTCCAGAGGAAGTTACAACCAATGATGTTGGCTCCAATCCAGCAGCACCTCCTCGGCTGCAAGAACTCTCTTCTTCACCTCTAGTAAAACAATCACCCAATAATCCTGGTAGTATACCAACAACACCTCCTTGCTTATACAAAATTCCAGCCTCCCTAGACCTCATAGAAGAGCTCTATATATAGGAGGGAAGAGGAAAGGATGAGTCAGCTGGAGGCTGGCATATAGCTGACTAGTGTCCTCTCCATCTTCAGTTAATCTTTAGTTCGTGTGTCCACTTGGAGATCCTTGCTTACACATGGTGATCAAGTACCTCTTACTCATCACAGGGCGAATCTCATGAACCAAGTGTCATTTTGGAAGCTTCCTGGGCAATTGACACCTTGCAGGATGACTGTGCCACTTGGCCAATCTCGCCCAGCGCAGGTAGCCTTCATTGTTTTTGACTTCCAGCGTAGGTACAGAGTGGGACAGTTGCAATACAGCGCAGATGCTCAGTTAAGCAGCTGACATGATCCAAAATAAGCCTGTTTTGAAGTGTTTTCAGGTGGAGAACTGATTGGAAGTGCTGTTGTTTGATGACCTTGTTCTTTTAGGGGTAAGAACAACATATTTAGGGACTGAGGATCCCTGTAATTATTGACATTCCATGCTCCTTGACGCGAGGCACAAAAATGTCTATAACAGTTGCCCCCTAAAGTATGAGGCTGTTTATCGGGTGAAATGCTTTAGCTAGAGGATCCGAAGTTCGTTCCAGTGTTGAGGAGAGTGCCCTGTAATACAATTCAATACAATACATTATTTTTCATTCATCATTATTCTCATGATCTAGCTGAGGCGGGCATTCCCATGCTCAGCTTTCTATAAATACATTTTGGTACATATGATAGACGATCGTCTGAAGATAGACTGATAATTTTCTGCTGAAACTATCATCCTTTGAATAGGATGATCATCTGCTGCAATGATGTACATGGCAAATGTTTTTATATTTCCTGAATATATATCGCAGCCCGGATGGATGAAACTAGATCCGGGGTCTTCAAACTCGTTCGATCTTCACTCTAAGTACAAGTCGATCCATGTGAGAATTGCGCTGAAGTCGAACATGGAAAGACATCGCTTGATTACCGGTCAATAATGAAAACCGTTAACAAGCGCGAGAGGGATCACCAATAATGACGATGACCCTCAAGGTACTGCAGTACAATTCACGTGGCGTGAAAAAGGACTTGGCGTCGAACGCCACGCAAAATCTTCTGGTCGAAGGTCATTGATGTATACCTGTCGCCGGAAGTGAGAAACTTGCCATTGAGGCATGCAAGCTTCAAAGTACTGATGGGGGTGTTCCTAGATCAACTTCTTGGATAATGAGCTGAAGTCGACAAGAAGCGATCCGTCAAAGGAGGGCCTTAATGAATCCCACATCAATGACACGGAACGGAGCTAATGACTTTAGTGGAGGTGAAAACAAACTGTGAAATATGATTCAGGGTGGCGATCATGAATGGATGAAGGATAATGTATGGTAGTGGATGGGACACGGTTGACACTTCCAGAATGACCCCTCTTGAACATATAACGACACTGATGCGATGGATCGGTAGCATTACCCCAAATGTGGATGGTGTGGCGAGGACCATGGTGATGAGACCGGTGAATGAAACAACCCAACCCGATATGGTACGGAGGAAAAGTGTCATGTCCAAGAGTGACTTGCTACCTTTAAACTTTGATGTTCTCCCAATTTTTCCCCAGTCATTTCTGACCAGTACCTCTTTATTTTTGTCAAGCTTGAGGAGGATAACATATGCTTGTTCTATAACCTGCCCTTCGGGCAAGCCTATCGCTATGATTTAACGAGCCTAGCGATAGGGAAACTCGTTCTCGTCTAAAGACAAGTTTGTCGCTATTTAATCATTTTAACGAGTCTAACG
Organism: Pinus tabuliformis; assembly: GCA_031772625.1. Classification (NCBI taxonomy): domain Eukaryota; kingdom Viridiplantae; phylum Streptophyta; class Pinopsida; order Pinales; family Pinaceae; genus Pinus; species Pinus tabuliformis. The sequence goes on from CM062804.1 coordinate 1,269,470,196, forward strand.
ACAAGGAAAACTCGGTCCTTTTCATTTTTAGAGAGTCTAAAAAGGTACAGAAAGTTAACTCCATAATTCCTTTTTCGTCAGCAAATCCCTTAAGTCCGAAAAATTATAAAACAATACAGAAGGGATGGCTGTTCGGTACTTTTAACGAGCCGAACACGACAAGCGCTCGATCCTTTTGTGCAATAATCCCTCAGGTCCAAAAAGATTAAAATTTAGAGGAGGGATAGCGTTCCGGTCCTTTAACGAGCTGGAAGGCCAAAACTCGGCAAACTTTTCATATTTTACGAGTCAGTGAAAAGAGCTGAAAGAAGACTCGTCTTTTGAGGAACGAGTGATAAACATGGATAGCTACGGATTCCAGGTACAGGTTGGAATTTTCCAATCACGGCAGTGTCATAAGGATGGCTAGGTGAAATCACTCTTCGCAGCTGTTTCTCAAAAGAGGTAAACACACAAATGGAAGTGAATGATCGGCCAAATGAACAGTGGAGGTGATGGATGAAAACACGATCAAGGTTCTTATGGCTGATGAATTTACGATCTCAAAAGGTTATTTACCGGTTCATTTTTTCCATGAGCTTGAACTCTGGGGGAAACTTTTGCTCACACTTTTCTATTTTTTAACGAGCTTAAATTCAGGCCTAAAACTGCTCGGATTTTTGCATGCCCCCAGCATCATAATGACGCATGTCAAAGGAGGGTGCCCCCCAAGCTTCATTGCAATCAACTCGGTGATTGGAATGAAGGTTTACCTTTGAATTTTGAAAAGGGGATTTGTTTCATTTTTTAATGAGGTTGACATAATAGAAGAACTATCCTCATGACTCCTTGTTTCATTTTTTAACGAGGTTGACACGAGATAAGAACCGTCCTCAGGGCCCACTGTATTTACAGTATTTCCATTAGGGCGACGATCCATGCTGACAAAATATTTAGGAATCTTCTGAATCCGTTGGATATGGAAGATTTTATATTGTAGGTTTCCACTGTGGCTACTTCCGCCAGATTACCTGCCGGCGGTAGGGCAAAAGTACCCATTAAGGTTGGGTCTTTTAGGAGACCTACTCCAATATTTTGGAGCGATTGATTACTCTCATGGATCATTGTGCTGCTTCCCGTAACTTGAGAACTGTTGGGGAGAAATGTTTGTTGGTCGACGATTGTAATTTTTCCTTGAAAAGGAAATACAATCCTCCTGAAGTAGGTCGACACAACTGCGGCCATGGCATATATCCAGGGCCTTCCTAGTAGGATGTTGTAATCGAGGTTTCCATCAATTACTTCAACATCAATTCCTACTGTTTTGCCCCCTAGTTCAACTTGCAAGTTACTTAAAATCCCGTATGGAGTGTATGATCGTCCATCAAATGCTTTTAACGTCGTTGACGATTTCGACAAGGGTGGTGAGCCTAAATCTTTCCAGCAACTCATCGACATAAGACATGTAGATGCCCCCTCATCAATAATTGTTCGATGAACAGTTTTGTTGAGGGCGTTCACTTTAACAAGGAAAGCTTGTTGAGCTGGTAACTTAGGGTCATATCCTTTATGATCAAAGGCCACAAAATTGGAATCCATTGGGCCAATCTCACCTATGGCTGATAATAAAGCTTGCTCTTGGGAGGTGCAATTTTGCACTACCTCAGGTGTCGACATAGCGGACGATGATTGAGCCAGGTCCTCTATTATATTATAATCCTGTGTTACTTTTGCACGAGGATTAAATGTCGATTTGTGTACTACTCCCTTTGGCGAGTTTATTATTGGCTTAGGAACGATGGGCGGCACAACTTCGTTCAAAGTTGTTGTCGAACTACTAGGTTGTTTATCAGCCTTGTTATTCGACCGCTGTGGATTCCGGTAACCTTTATCCCTTGTCAAAGCATTATTCTGCTGCTTTGAGGTGGACAACATAAGCACTTGGGATCGGGAAGCATTTTGATTGGCAACCAGATTTTGACCAGGATTAGGAAACGGATCATTCAACACAGCTGATGTTTTCGGACTCTTAAAGAATCTTTTAAGCTCAGCTTTGCATGGACAATCTGCTGTCCAATGATCCTCATCGCATATATGACACCCCGAAGGGGGTTTCCCTTTCTTTTTCTTCTTGCCCCCTGGTTGCTTCAGTTGTTTGCCCTTGTCGTCCGACACGGCACTTACTTCCGAGGCAAGAAGTTCTTCATTTGCATTTTGATTCGAAGTCTTACGGGTTTTCTTAGACGAATCCCGTGTTGACTTTGCGTTTGCAGTGCCAATCACACCATTGCCGGCATGAGAGTCACTATTTGATCCAGGAGGGGGAGGAATTGAAAATTCCGGTCTAGGGGCGTCAGGTATCTTGTCATAGAGCGTGCCAGACTGAGTATATACTAAGTCCAAATATTGAGCACGAGCAATAACTTGCTCCTCTGTTACGACGCCTCCCTTGGCCACATCTTCTGTTATTTCCGGCAGAAGCGACTTTATAAACCACTCAGCTAATAGCTGATCTGGAACATAGGTTTTTACCATTCTGCGACGACGACGCCACTCATGTATATGATCAGATATATGTGTGGCCGTTGTCTGCTTGAAATTGGTCAAGATCTCAGTTCCAGTTTCGTACCTTATAGGTAACTGAAAGTGTGTTAAGAAAGTCGTGGCTAGGGAACTAAAATTGTCGAAAGAGGCTCTAGGTAATTCAATATACCATTTAGCCGCCAGACTGGTCAATGTCCTCTGGAAAAGGCGAAGCCTTATTGAATCATCATTCAAGGTATTCGACGAACACCACAGATGGAATGTCATCACATGATTCGACGGGTCTTCACCCGGATTTCCATTGAATTTAGGAATGTCCGAAGGAAGTTTGTGAGGAATCGCTGGCCACCAATGGGCATAGGCGATTGGATCATTCGTCAATCGATGTAAATCTGGTAATTCTAGAGTTGCCACGAATGGCAACTGCTGATTCAGGTTTGGCGAGGCGTACCCAGGATACGATGGAATCGCCTGAGCAGTAGGCCTTTGCATACCAGCATAATGCAACTGATGTTGATAGGACTGATATGGCTGGTGGGCTTGGCCACTGTAAAGTGGTTGATTTAACCCGCTCTGAATATAGGGTTGCCCACTATTTGCAAAGATCTGTTGCTCAGATCCCTGGTACACCTGTTGAAACTGAGGTTGTTGGTATTGCACCATCCATGGCTGCGAAGCCATGTTTTGCTGTGCGATACTAACCGACGGACCAAGATGCGGGGTTACGGTTCCCGTTTGTATCTGTGTCGTCCCGGCAGTTGGCGATTGTGGTTGTGTTGCGGGGTCAATAGGCTGTTGCATTACAACTTGGGGTTGACATACAACAGGCATCGATTGAACTTGCGACACGGTTACAATTGCTGGCGTCGTCGGGATACTAGACATAGGTACAGATTGTTGCATAGAATATACAACTCTCGGTTGTTGGGGTAACATAGGCACCCAACCACTCGTCGTTACTTTAGTCAAACCTGAATGCGGTTGATAACTGCCGTATGGGTATCCCCCCGAAAGGGGAAGTGAAAGAGCATATTGCCCCCCATACGGTAACAATCCGGAGCTCAAGGGTATAGATGGCCTTTGAGGACTGGATGGTCCAAAATGATTCCCAAAGGGGTCAATTTGTCTAGTTTCAACATAAGAATTACCGGGTATTATACCGGAAGAGCAAACTGGAACAGACCAAGTTGTCATAATAGTCCCTGGGTGGACTCCTTCTAGCTGATGAGAGCTAGTCGGGATGGCTGGTATGCCGGCAAACATCGTTGGAATGGCAGCAGGAGCTTCTGCTGTCGCTGTGTCGTTTGGCACAGTCCTAGATGTCGACGGTTGTTCAGACATTTTAAGTCTATCCAATAAACTTCCTAACGATTCTTCAGGAACTTCCAGTGGCGATAGACAAACTTCTGATGCAGAAGGAAAAAGAGTGGTACCTACTCCAAAATGAATTGGAGTATTTGCTTGCTGGTCCTCTACGATTTCCTCTATTGCAATCAGACCAGGAGGAAGAGGCAGACCGTCAGGTCCGTAAAAGATTTCTGGTGCCGAAGAAGGGGTTGCTTCGACAGCGACAGTTGTTTGAACAACAAGACTCTGTGGACCGGTTTCAGATGGAACTGGTTCAGTTATGCAAGTACTTGTTTTCAGACTAGGATCAGTACAACTGTCCTTCTGTTGCTGTTGAACTTCTTCAATAGAGGCAGGGATTCCAGAAATATTGGGAGTGACCAGAATCTCGGATGTTGTTGGAACTTCCGTTCTAACTTTAAAAGGAGATTTTGACCTGGTCAAGCGAGTTCGCTTCGTCCGTACTACTCTCGGTTCCGGAGACAAAGGTGGTTGACTCGCAAGTCTCCCTGAACGACGGGGTTTTAATTGACTTTCCTCCACGGTTGCGGATTACTTGATCAACTAAAATACAAAAAGGGGATTATGTTTCCGTATTGAATGAATTTTATTAGACGCTTTTAGACACAACTTTGCTTTTTCATGTTTTAAGAGTCGAGAAAAAGCTAAAGATGACTCTAGTCGCCTTCGATGTATTAACGAGCCCGAAGTGACAAATGCTCGGTTGGACCTTTTCAATTATAGAGTTTGAAAAGAGCCAAAAGAAACTGCTCTGGAGATCTAGGCAGAGGGTGTGCCAAACCTTTCGCGAAACCACAGAATACGTTTTACGGTACGGGTGGTCGATCTTCGTGAATGCTGTGTTCACTGCATCGCGATCAGTAGGGCGGTCGACACGGCTTCCTAAGGATAAAGGATAATTGCCTATAGGGGTCTCCCAATATACGCGACGGTACGCGGGAGCTCAAATCCGTATTAGTGCTATCGTCCCTCAGGAGGAATCACCCACCTTCGTAGAGATCGACAGTCACTACGTTTAACGACGCCGGAACACGTCTCTACCTAGACCTCTATTGTGAGCGTTATGTTACAATGCGTTGTTAGATTCATTCAATATATTTTAAGTTGATCTTGTTTATCAGTTTGTCTTTCAGGATCACCACGAGATGTATTGGTACAAATTCCTAAATGCAGCTAAAATGATAAGCAAGCTTTCACAATCTTTTTAGCTTTGAAAATCCTAACTACTGAGGGGAGAGAAAAACAATATCTTTCCACACAGAGCACCAAGCACAAACTAATGCACTTTCTCCTAGATCAGACACCCAAACTTATCAAAATGCAAATGCAAGATGCATGTATTTCTTTTCTTTTCCTTTAATGTTGATGTAGACAAAAGGAAAACTGTTGTATGATTTTTGAATTCAATTTGAAGCGTAAACAAACCAGTTTTTTCTAAAATGAAAAGACGCTTTACAGGTACTTGTTTCAACACTAAAAATATATGAATTCAAACCATAAAGTGAAAAACAAACAAACTCAAACAGCCATGAACAGTAATGAAACTAGCTCATAAGATCACAAAGACACTTTTACGGTTCAGGATCTAAGAGGCCACAGCTATACTGGTTCGCTTTTCGCAATGGGAAACTGTAATTGAAATAAGAAATACTGAAAGAACCTTTACAGTTTCATCACACAACTGAGGCGGAATAATTTCAAGGAGAAGTGGTCTACAGCAAGTACAATGACCAGCAAGCAATCAGCAAAAAACAAGTGAAAACAGGGCCAAGACACAAAGGGAAACTTCTGGAAGACAAAGGCTAACTGGACCAGCGCAGGTTCTAGTCTGCCAATTTGACTCTCAGCGCAGTTCCCGAAGGGAGCACCTGCGCTGTAATGCAGGCTGCCTGTGGACAGCCTGCACTGACTCACGAGAGTTTCGTCTACAAAGTTTTCCGGGTCATAAAAAGCTCAAAAATGCACTGTTTTTGCTGAAATAAAAAGCTATAGGTCAAGTACAGGTTAAGGGATGATCAAGAGGATGAAGATCTATCACAAAGAGTAAAGAGTCTTTTGTAGATAAGCTCTTCAAATCTTGAATCTGCTCAACAAATGAGCAAGAGTAGCAGTCCCTCTACTTCGCTTTTGATATAGTCAAAAGCTTTTCGATTTGGTACTCTTTTCTTCAAGAAATGAATAGCAAAATACTACAAACACCAACAAGATACTAGGTTCCCCAGTGGAGTCGCCAGTTTGTTGTGGGGAAAAGTATCCGATGCGGATGACACTAACCCTTCTAAAGGTGACAGTCTTTAGCAACAACTGAATGATAAAGTTTTCATGTTCCACTTTATGAAAGTACAGAGAGAATAGTAAGAAGGTCAACCAACCTGGTGTCTTGCGCTTAGTCGATCCTTGTCCTTCTCTCTTTGTATCCTGCTCCCAGCTCTTTGCTCTCCTAGCCGATCCAGCTACATACAGATCCTGCACAAAACAAGAGAGCGAACTACAAGATACATGTACTCATAACTGAAGCATGGATTAGGGTGCATCAAATATACATGTAAACACAAAGCATCTATGTAAAACAAGTATATAGGAGAACATGCAAACTTTATTGATAGAAAGTAACAGGGTTCCAGAGGAAGTTACAACCAATGATGTTGGCTCCAATCCAGCAGCACCTCCTCGGCTGCAAGAACTCTCTTCTTCACCTCTAGTAAAACAATCACCCAATAATCCTGGCAGTATACCAATAGCACCTCCTTGCTTATACAAAATTCCAGCCTCCCTAGACCTCATAGAAGAGCTCTATATATAGGAGGGAAGAGGAAAGGATGAGTCAGCTGGAGGCTGGCATATAGCTGACTAGTGTCCTCTCCATCTTCAGTTAATCTTCAGTTCGTGTGTCCACTTGGAGATCCTTGCTTACACATGGTGATCAAGTACCTCTTACTCATCACAGGGCGAATCTCATGAACCAAGTGTCATTTTGGAAGCTTCCTGGGCAATTGACACCTTGCAGGATGACTGTGCCACTTGGCCAATCTCGCCCAGCGCAGGTAGCCTTCATTGTTTTTGACTTCCAGTGCAGGTACAGAGTGGGACAGTTGCAATACAGCGCAGATGCTCAGTTAAGCAGCTGACATGATCCAAAATAAGCCTGTTTTGAAGTGTTTTCAGGTGGAGAACTGATTGGAAGTGCTGTTGTTTGATGACCTTGTTCTTTTAGGGGTAAGAACAACATATTTAGGGACTGAGGATCCCTGTAATTATTGACATTCCATGCTCCTTGACGCGAGGCACAAAAATGTCTATAACACTAACATAAATTTTCATTATATAGTTGAAGTTGCTAATAAGGGTTCCTATCTCTTAGACTAGCCTTGTTGTTCTCCAACTTTGGCTAAGCTTTTCCCATTCAGTTCCTTGGTTTAATTTTTTTACCATGTTGATTAAAAGCCTCAAATCCCCTTCCACTACAAAACTGGTGTAGCCCCTTTTGGTTACAATTTGGAGGCCTTTCCTTGCAGCTCTGAATTCAACTTCATTGTTATTAGCAACCCCATAGTGCTCAACATATATGAGCTTGGTGTTGCTTCTGGAATCTTGAAAAAGTCCTCCAAGGCCAGTTGGTCCCAGGTTTCCTTTCGATGCTCCATCGAAGCCTAGCTTCACAAATCCTTATGGGGTGTTGTAAAATAGTTAAGGGAGATAAATCCTCTCACTACTACCTTCCAGTAGCCCTGGTTTACCATGGTCAGTAATATGTTTATTTTTTTCATAATTCTAACCTTGTGGGGTGGGACCTACCAGTCCTTTGGGTACCACTTCTCTACGAGGATTTTTTCCATGATGTTTTGAATGATCCCTTCCTACATGCCTCTTGATGGAGAAGTTGGTCCTTGAAGATTCAGTGATTCCTTTCTTTCCAGATGGCCCAAAGAATGAATCCCAATGCAAGGCCCCAAGCTCTTTTTATGACTGGGTTGGAGAAAATCCCTATTCTCCAGAGGAGTATGGTTTCTCAAATTCTATCCCTATCTCAATCCATTCTTCTGAAGAGTTCTTCCATCTATCTCCATTTCAGTTCAACATATGGAAAAGCGTTGAGGATATGTTCAAGGTCATCAATATTTGTATTATAAATATTGCATAATGATGACCCATAGAATCCCCTTTTTTGGAGGTGATCCTAGGTAAGAATATGGCCAATGCATAGAAGCCATAGGAAGTAGGCCACCTTCAGCCACCAACCCATGCCCCATATGTTTTTCCAGATCAGGTTTTTCCCTTATACAGTTTGGCCTGCTCTTATTCCATATGCTTCTTTTATTGTAAATGTACCTTTTGTAGTGTATCCTTATTGTGGGATGTATCATCCATTAAGGATAGTTATTGTCCTTGAGTCAAGCTCCTTCTCAAGCTATGTCCATTGATCTAATTCCATGGCCTATGGCCAATATGTCCTCTTCCTCCATTTTCTCCCAACCTTCTTGCTCTTGATCTGGTTTCCATAATTGTGCCCCTGTATAAAAATTCCTCCAAGTTGTATATAACAGGAGGCCTATTAGGTCTCATCTATTCTATAGATTTTCTCTTTTTTGCCATGATTCATGCCAAAACAAGGTTGTTTTCCCATTATTGATTACCCAAGAAAAGTATATTTTAACAAGGTCTCTATTTTGGGTCACCAAATTCAATATGGCTTACCATTTGGGGGGATCCCTATACCTTAGGATGTCTTCCATTCTTACAGACATATTGTATTTTCTTTTCCATATTTGTTTCCATAGATCCAGCCCACCACTCATCTAGCACCACCATACATTTTCCCCCATTACTTGATTTATGATGTAAGTGTCCCTCAAGACCAGACATGCATCCATATTATTCTTTATTAAGTTTTTTCATGATACTAGTGCCCATTTTCTAATTTTATAAGCTCCTCATCATAGGAACTTCTTAAACATTTCGACCATTCTTTCACATGACGTTTTGGCATTGTCATTCTAGAAATCTGATAGATTGGGATGGATTGGAGAACTTCCTTGAGGAGGATTTTCCATCCTGCCAGATTTAACCATCGAAAAGCCCAGTTTTTGAGTTTACCTATGATTTTTTGTAGGAGGGGTTGCCAACAGATTTTCTTGAGGGAGTTTACTATCAAGGGCATTCCCACATACTTGGAAGGTAGAGATCCAATACCAAACCCGAGGACCCGGGCAAGGTAGGCTTGTATGTTTCCAGGGGTATTGAAGAATAAAATGTAGGATTTGTCATTATTGATCATTATGCCAGATGCTTCCATGAAGATTAGGAGTAATTCTTTGATGTGATGGACTTCTCGAAGTGACACATGAAAAAAGAGCATGATTTCATCTACAAACTATTGGTGAGTAATGGGGAGATCATTGCCCCCTAAACTTAGGCCTTTGATCTGGGAATTTATAGCTTTAGTATTGAGGTAGCATCCCAGCCCTTCAGTTGAAATAATGAAGAGAATAAGGGAGAGGGGGTCACCCTAGCGGAGGCCCAGTGATGGGTTAAAAGTTTGAGAGGGAGAGCCATTTAGTAGGATAGAGAACACAGGGGATGAAACCAAGGTCTAGATCCATTTAATTCATATCCGATAGAAATTGAAGGCCCCAATGACCTATTTTAGGTACTCCCATCTGAGGCAATCATAGGCCTTTGAAAAATCTATCTTATTCATCATGCCACCGAGCTTTTGGGATTTTAGGGAATGCACAATTTCCTAAGAAGCCACAAAACCATACAGGGTTTGTCAGCCTTCAACAAAACCCATTTGTTTAGGGGAAATGAGGAGGGAAAGAAGACACTTTATCCATTTAAGAATCACCATGGATATAATTTTATAAATGACATTGCAGAGGCTGATAGGTCTAAAGCCTCAAGGTTCGTTAGATTTGGTGGATTTTAGAATTAGAGTAGTGAAAATCGCATTTAGGCTAGGACATAACTTTTGGTTCCGGCACGATTCTTCCTCAAAATTTAGAATTTCAGGACCTATGAACTTCGAGGCCACCTGATAAAATTCCTTCGTGAAGCCATTCGGTCTGAGTGATTTTTTCTTTGCCATGCCCTTCACCATTTCCTAGAATTCCTCCAGTGTTACTACTCACATGAGGGCTAGGTTTTGGTCCCTCAAGATAAGTTTCAAAATGTTCTCAATTTTGGAATGACTCTATTAGAAGGGATTTAAGATGCTGGATGAGAAGCCCCTTCATCTCTTCATGTTGTACTACCTATTACCCTTTTCATTCTTCAGGGAGTAGATCTGGTTCTCTTGTCGATGTTGAATCATTGCTTTATGGAAAAAGCAGGTATTCCTTTCTCCTTCCCTCAACCAATTGAATCTAGATTTCTATTTCCATAAGATTTCCTCTTGCTTTATCCTTTCCTCAATATGATTGATTATCTTCCCTTCTTCCACTACAAGGCTATATTATTTATCATGTTGGATGATCTGTTGTTGTATGTCCTAGATTTTGTTGTTCAACTGGTGCTGGTCCCTCATGATGTGGCCGACCTCTTCTCGATTCCATTTCTTGATCTTATTTTTAATCTCCTTTAACTTGAATTGGAAGGTGTGCATGGAGTTTCTCCCTTCCTCATCATTGTTCTGCACCATTCCTCGATTTTGTTTACTAGATTGGGGTCTTGTAACCAGAAGGCTTTGAATCTAAACGATTAATTCTTCTGTCCAATTTTCAAATTGATTTCAAATTGGATGGGACAGTGATCTGAACCCCATGCATGGGAGGATCGAGGCCTCTAGGAAAATATATCTGTTGATGACTTCCTCCGAGTCTAGAAACTGATCTAGTTGGGATGCAATCTAATGGGTACCTCCCCTACAGTGGTTCCATGTGTAGATTCCATTGTTTGTGTGAAGATCCACTAAGTGTAGACCTACTATGAGCTCCCTAAAATCCTCCATCTTTGTCTCAGTGCGGACATTGCCTCCTGTCTTTTCTTCCAATGATTTTATCATATTGAAATATCCACCAACTATCTAGCAGTCATCCATATATGCTTCCCTTAATTTGATGAGGTTCTGTAAAAAGACCCCCTTTTCTCATAGAATGCGAGGCCCATAAAATCTCGTCAGAAGGACCCAGTCCCTTGAGCCCACATGCCTATGTTTGCATGATAATATCATTGGGAGGCTAACCCAAACCTATAAGTTACCTCTGCTAGGTTCCATAGGATACCCATGCCACCAACACTACCTCTAGCCTCTTGGGCCATTACCTCATAAAATGGGTTATAATTATGTAAAATTTCTTTGATATTTCCTTTTGCAATCTTTGTCTCTTGAAGAATCATGATACTCAGATTGTATTTTATTAGTCACTCCTTTAAGCCTGGTTTTTTTCCTTTATTGTTGAGGCCTCTAACATTCCAGGTTGCAATTATCATTTCAATGGTTTGTTGAGTTGGTGGAACACCACTCATAGGGGTACCACCCTTCTCAATTTTACCATCATTTCCCCTACAATTTGAATATACTCGCTCAAGTTCTTTCTCTCTTGTTTCTTTCCCCTTTTTCCTTGGGTTCCATCTCCATCCCCTAGATTCCTTGGGACCTCAAGTGATGTGGTTGATCCACTAATATGATACCCTTATTGTCCCGATATTGTTGAAAAGTCTCTTTATACATATGTTTTTGATCTTCTAGAATGAATATCTAATCAAGGTGTCTCTATTCAATCAGTAGCTAATTCATCACTTGTTCTTCTAAGCTAAGCTCATCCTTATCACAGTTGATGTCCATGTTGGCCTCATCTACTATCTGCATGGTTACTTCCTTTTCCCATGGTTCCTCTTCCACTTTGCATTTGGAGTTACTTCCTCCCCTTTGGGTTTGTGATTGAGATTCTATATCCTTATTTTCCATAGGGGTTTCTATGCTTTCCTCGTACTCTTGTAGGATCTCAAAATGGTTATGATTGTAGCTACACTTTCCACTTTTTCCCTAATTAGTGTTCTACAAGGTCTTCTGGTTGTGTTTTCTTCTGTGGACTTCCTCGAATTATTCTGCATTTTCCTTGGCTCTGTTCTCCCATAGGTTTTAGGGTCTTATAGAAATTCTTATTTAGAGGGCATGCACGAAATAGATGGCCATATTCATAGCACCTACGACATCTAAAAGATATGTGTTCATAGTCAAAAGGTTATTGCCACACCTCAATGTGGTATTCTAGCTCTATGAATTATACCACTGGCTCAGTTATGTTCATGTAGACGCAAATATGGGTATATGAAGTGTATCTTCCCTTTCTAGTGGAGCCTACGACATTGAAAAAATTTATGATGGAGTTTCCTATGCCCTCAAGGATCTCTCGGTCCCAAAATTCCATTGGAAGAGAAAATAATCTGACCAAGACAGGTGTCACTAGGAATTTTTCCTAGTCTGGGTTGTAGCATTCCTCCTAATGCCTCATAAAGATACCTACATTGTTAAAGAAGGCACTTCTTCAAAGACCCATTCCTTATCTTCTAGGTTGGACAAGATTATTGTAAAGAAGCCTTTAGCTCCCACTTTCAGCTCGATGTGTCCTTTTGGCTGTTATTTGAATTGGAACAATCTAACCAACTCCTTTTTCATCGCCAAGCCCCTATGAACTTGCATATGAGGGCATGGTCTTTCATGTACTTCCTGTAGCCTTCCAGTTTGTTATTTGGGATGATGAATCTCAGCCTTTTCGCGACCCTGGGTAGGCATTGCCCCCTTCTACGTGTCTGCCATTGGGCACCCAAGACCGACGACCCTTTGCCATCGCTTCCTTGCATTAGGGGAATTTTGAGGTTTAAACTTTAGAAGAACCAACAAGATTCAAGATGATGATGTCAACCATAGGGGATGACTCACCATTTTTGGAGTAAAAAGTAGAAATATTTAAAAATAATAAAACTACTTTTTCAACTCATATTTTCAACTTATCTCCCTAAGTTTTTACTCAAATTTTGAGTGGGATTACTTTTTAGGTGAAAATTTTAATTCCTCATCCAAGGAGTACCCATGTAGCATACTTTTGATTGACCCTGCTACATGAAAAATGAGAAATACATGAAAAAAAGTGATTCCAATCATGTTTTTCATGTATTTCTCATTTTTTGTGTAGCAATATCCATCAAAAGTATGCAACATGGGTACTCTTTGAATGCATAATCAAACTATGTGTCAAATGAGTGTTGTCGCTTGAAATTTGAGTAAACCCATAGGGAGATAAGTTGAAAATATGAGTTGAAATTTTTATTTTTACTTTTTATTTTTATTATTTCCACCATTATTGTATAATTTCCTTAGGAGGCCCATTTTAGACCTCAAAATTCCCCTAATGGTGCCTCGTTGCTGCAGTCCCATGATTGCTCATTTCTCCCGCCGTTGCATCCTTATAGGAGGGGATCTCTCACCCCCAACTACTGCACTCATTCTTCTCTCAACTGACCTGCTCTTGGAATTGTATGATCAATTGTGTGTTTGGTATGGTTGGTTGTTGCAGTTATTGTCAAGGTTTACAGTCTAAAATCCTAGCTGTGGCAGTCATCCCAGCGCTCCCATGGGATTCACTTATTCCTTTACTTTTGTGTAAAAATAATATTGTCATGTTAATATAAATTATTAATATTAATAACATTAAATAATATAATGAGGGTCAGCCATGGTCAATTATGGTCAACCATGGTAATCATGGCCAACCATGGTCCAACGTCACATTATGAAAACGATGGTCTCAATATGAAAATAAATCGTGGTCAACCATCATCGATCATGGTCAACCATTGTCGACCATGGTTAATGACAGACAATCATGGTCAACCATGGTCCGACATCACATTGTGACAAACATTGTCTCAATATGAGAATCAACCATGGTCAATTATGGTAAACCATGGTTAGCCATGGTGAATAATCATGGTCACATTGTAACAGAGGTTGTCTCTTCATCTAATGTCACATTATGAAAACCATGATCATCCATGGTCCGATATTGTATTATGACAAAACTTGTCTCAATATGGAACCCAACCATGGTCAACCATGGTCCAACGTTGCATTGTGACAAACTCTATCTCATTATGAAAACCAATCATGGTCAACCATGTTCCAATGTCGCATTGTGAAAGATTGTGTGAATGTGAAAATCGACCATGGTCAAGAATGGTCAACCATGTTTATTTTAGGGTTTAAAATATTTATCTTAGGGTTTATATACCTTGGGTCTATAATATTAAACCCTCAGGTTTAATACTATTCCCTTAGGTTTTTACTATTAATCCCTTGCGTTTATTAGTCCCTTGGGCTTATAATACAAATTCCTTGGGTTTATTAATATAAGGGTCCATATTTCTTAGGTATAATATTATTCATACGATTTATAATATTAATGCTAGGGTTTAATATAAATCCCTTGGGTTTATAATCATGGTCAGCCATTGTCCATTGTCAAAATGTGAAAAATGTTGTCTCGATATGAAAATCAACCATGTGAAAGCATTGTCAACCATGGTCAGTCATGGTCAACCATGGTCCAATTTCACATTATAACAAATATTGTCTCAATATGAAAATAAACCATTGTCAACCATATCCAGTTATAGTCAACCATGGTCAAATGTCACATTATGACACAGATTGTCTAAAAATGAAAAGCAATCATGGTCAATATGAAAATCAACCATGGTCAATCATGGCCAACCATGGTCCAACATCATAGTGTGACAAAAATTTCTCAATATTAAAATCAACCATCGTCAACCATTATCAACCATGGGAAACCATTATCAACCATGGGCCAATGTTGCATTGTGACAAAAATTACCTCAATTAAAGATCAACTATTGTTAATCATGGTCAATAATTGTCAATAGCCATGGTTACATTATGACAAATATTGTCTCATGGTCCAACGCCACATTGTCACAACCATGGTCTTCCATGGTGAACCATGGTCCAATTTCGCATTGTGACAAATATTGTCAACATGAAAATCAACCATGGTCAATCATGGTCAAACATAGTCCAATGTCACATTTTGAGAATGATTTTCTCAATATGAAAATCAATCATGGTCAACCATGATCCAAAGTCACATTGTGATAAATATTGTCTCAATATGAAAATCAACCATGGTCAAACATATTTGTTTTAGGGTCTATACTATTTATCTTAAGCTTTATATACCTTGGGTTTACAATATTAATTCTTTGGTTTTTTTTACGTTTTTAGTATTGATCCCTTGTTGTTATTAGCGCCTTGGGTTTATAATATCAATCCCTTTGGTTTATTATTCTAAGGGTTCATATTTCTAGGGTATAATATCATTGATAGGGTTTATAATTCTAATCCTAGCATTTAATATAGACCCCTTGGGTTTTTAATCCATGAGGTTTATACTATAAATTCCTTGGGTTTATAAAATTAATCACAAGGTTTATATTCCTAGGGTTTAATATTAAGCCTAATGCTTACAATATTAATCTCTTGGGTTTATTAATTATAGGGTTTGTATTCCTAGGGTTTAATATTCATCCTAGGGTTTAATGTTATTCCCTTGGGTTTAAAACATGTTAGGCTTTTAATATTAAACCATTGTCATCCATGGTCAACCATGGTCAAACATCACATTATGACAAAGATTCTTTAAATATAAAAATCAATCATGGTAAACCATAGTCCAACATCGCATTGTGACAAATAATATCTCAAAATGAAAATCAACCATGGTCAACCATGGTAAACCATGTTTGTTGTAGGGTTTATAATATTTATCTTAGGATATATATACCTTGGGTTTAAAATATTAATCCTTTGGGATTTTTTAGGTTTTTTCTATTAATCCCTTTGCTTTATTAATGCCTTCGGTTTATAATATCAATCCCTTGGTTTTATTAATATAAGGGTTCATATTCCTAGGGTACAATATTATTTATATGGTTTATAACATTAATCCTAGGGTTTAATATAGATGCCTTGGGTTTATAATCCATTAGGTTTATAATATAAATTCCTTGGGTTTATAATATTAATCATAGGATTTATATTCCTAGGGTTTAATATTAAGCATAGTGTCTATAATACTAATCCCTTAGGCTTATTAATTTTAGGGTTTAATGTTATTCCCTTGGGTATATAATTCCTTGGGTTTTTAGTATTAATTGTAAGGTTCATGATGTGAATATTAGGGTATAATGTTTATTTTAGGGTTTATAATATTTATCTTAGGTTCTATATCCCTTGGGTTTATAATATTAATCCCTTATGTTGTTATTTAATTGTTCATTACTATATTTTTTATCACTATAATGCTTGATAACAAGGCTTGTTGAGCTAATTCCACAACTTATGTATGCACAAATGAACATGTATTGTTATGCCATGGAGGCAAACAACTTTCTTTATTTGTTGTTATTGCATGTTGATGATGTTGTTTATATTGTTATGGAAAAGAAACAGTAAGATATGCTAAATTTGGTTGAGTTAATGGCTTGTTTGCTATGGTTGCAAAGCATTTGGGTATTCTTGGTATGTTTGTTGTGTTTGGGTGCAAAGGATGCGAGATATGATATAACTATTGACAACAGAAAAATGAAGCAACAAAGTATCATGGAATAGTTAGTGTATGTACAGTTGTCTGATGAGGTGAATTTTGTTATTCTTGGGTTGATGCACTAGATATGGAAATGTAGATGAATTTATTGAGCTAATTTGTTATTAGAGATTTTTATGTTGCAAATGTTTTTGTGGTGCAATGAAAACACATGATGCAAGAAAAAATCAAAGGTATAAGGCAAAGACAAAGGCAAATGCATGAAAAATGTTGTTATACTTTTGATGTTTTTATTTCATAGTTGGTGGTATATTGGTAATGTATGTTGCAAAGACTATGGTTGCTACTCTTACCAATTTAATCATTACATGTGGCTAAAAATAATATTTGGTGTAGCATTTACTTTATTTTAATATTCAAAATCTCAAAAGGTTTGAAACAAATTAGTGGAATGTAAAGAGACATGTCTTTTCACTTATTATTCATGTTTGGAATACCAACAAAAATCAAATATTGTTTATAAAAATGTGTGATGTTGCAAGGCAGTATGGTTCAATACTTTGAGAATGAAAGATATAATTTGAGTTGTTCATTATGTGGAACATATAGGGTAGATGTGAAACATAATTGAGGACGAGAATAAGTAGAGATAGAGATGAAGTTATGGAAAATTACAGACTAGGTAACTAGCACATGGTTTTCTTTATGTATTAGGGTATTGTAGTCTCCTTTCAAGTTGCAACTTGATAAATAACATGTGGGAGCCTATTGAGGTAGGAGGCTCATGTGGGTTGTATTCTATAGAAAATTGATCAGATTCTGAGCTTCGTTAGAAGTTGAAGCTTGTAAAATTGAGGTACCAACCTCCTACAGGTTGGAGCCTACATAATATCAAATATAATAAAGGAATAAGAGATTCCCTTTGCCACAAAAAAATAATAAAATTATGGTTTTCTCCCTTTATGGGTTTCTACTTATATGTGGTGTCCATATGCGATGCTTTTATGTATTTATTTTATGTTGTCATTTACGTGATTACATATTATTTGTATTTTAAATACATTGTTCATAAGGTGTATGCCTCTAACTTAATAGTACAGTTAATGAGTTATAATAAAACATATTAATGTACATGAATGCACTAATTTGATTCACCCTCCCGCTCTGAGTTTATTTAGGTTTTCATCAATTGGTATCAAAGCAGGTTCCTTCTATGCAAACTTGCCATCTAGATAGTAGTTCTAGTTGAGTGATGGATTATTAAAGTGTACCTATACTTAGGTTGATGGTGCTAAACCTACCAAAATTTAGGGGATCTCCCCGATATGAATTCCCAATCATACCTCACACTTTTTGGTGTAGGAGTCCCATATGGTATAAAGGCCCAATTTCCAAATCCTTAAAGATTTTCCTTGGTTCTAGCTGTCAACATTAGAGAGTGATGCAATGGTGTCTTTGAAAAGAAAGGGAGGTGTGCCTTGTGAGTGTGCAATAGAAACTATTTTTAAGTTCTTCTAATGCAAAGGGGAACTAAAAGTGAGCCTCTAAGTGAGAGGTAATAGTACCACCCAGGAAGAGAGACACATGAACAAGACGGATCTTTCTAACATCCAGCAGAATAGCCCACAATGCATGTGATGACCATTACAAATAACAAACAAGGAAATATATATCTAGGTTCCCACAAAGTAATCCACAAGGATGGGACATAAATAATAACCATTACAACACATTCTCAATAAGGTAAGCACTAAAATAATCGAAATAGTTTAACTATCTTAATACATGTGAAAGAAAATGTGAAATACAAATGTCCACAAGATAGTCATACAAACATTCATAGTCCATGCATGAAGAACTGTTGGCCTTAAAAATATTTTGTTATTAAGAAAAATTTCCAAGGCACATGTTTTCAATGTACATCACTATCCCCAGTAGTGGGACATTAGAGCTTCTCCTTGCTCCTAAAAGAACTAGTTGATCTCTTTGATGCCTTGCGGGATGAGCTAAGGTGAAATGTCCTTTGCTTAGATAATGAGGGGGTATATATAACTAAGGGGTGATGCTTCCCCCTTGTGACTCTTTTACTACCCTCATTAATGTTCAGCTCCCTATGACTTTTCAACTTACATGGATCTTCATATTCATGTGTGTCCTTTGGACTTCCACTTTACAATACATTTCAATACAATATACATAGTCCACAATAGTGATGTGGCATATGACCACTCATGACATGACATGACATGACACCACTAACATAGAATTCTCAATGATGTGGAAATGTCAAGTCACTGTTACTTCTGAGTGCTGGATGTCTTTTTGGATGTGCTTTCTCTTCTCCTCTGCATGGCTTGGTGATTGGGAGTCTTCAATGATATTAAATCTTGGATGGTAGTTGAAAAGTTGTGCCCCTTTTCCTCCACTTGATAGACCCACTTGTGATTTTCAATACATGAGAGTATTTAGGCATGATTCCCTCATTCTTCTCCTTCTTAATCATCTCACCATGACTTGATAGTGTACCTATTCTGACAATTCACTCATGACAGGGCGACATCAATCCAAAAATCCCTTATTCTAAGATGATGCATTCTTATCCATGAAATGAGTTTGGGACAAGTCACAGATTGGGGAGAGGGGCCTAGTGACTGTAGATTATGTGGTTCCACTAGAAAGGGGGAGAGCATGGGATCTGAGACTGTGCAATGTGAAACTCGGGGAGGTTGTTTTGGGTCAAGAAAAAGGTATATTTTTTCCTCAATAATTTCTTTATTTCATATTTATCCTTACATGATTATCTCTATTTATGAATTGAAATAAAGGAAATTATAGTTAAAGTTGTATGAAAGGAATTGGTAACAAATTAGATAAATCTAGCACAGGAAACTAAATTTTTACTATCCTTATGTGCAGAAGACGCAGATTGGTTAATAGTCATTCACTTCACAGCGCAACACCAGACCATAAAAGGGAAAGACATCGTCTGAAGTAGGCAAGGTAGCAAGAGACCAGGTAGACCAATATTATTTCATGACAGAATCAGATTATGTATCGTGAAATCCTCAGGATCCCCTGATCTTGAGGATTTGCTTTTATCTAGTTTACTCTTTTACTATTATATATAAGGACGAAAGGCAAACAAAGTTTAGCGCAGGCTTATGTAATTTATAATTATTCTTTCTGAGACATATACTATTGCTATCTCAATGATGTTGTAATCTGGTTACTTATATTAATGAAAGAATACGTTTGATCTTCACATATATTCTGAGTATTCCTTAGCGGAGACTTCTGGTGACTCTGGGCTCGGTCAAGATAATTTCTACTACTTTCTTGTGTTATAATCTTTCCATTTGAATATTTATTGATTGTTAATGTTTAGTTAATATTATTTCGCTTATTGTGAGGAGTGATAATTCCAATTCATATTTCTGTTCATTTCGATTCATACTTAGTCATGTCATGTATCTGAGTAATGCTTTGATTTGATTGGTTATATTAGTTTTAGTATTAGATTGATTTTCATTCCAAGTTATGATATCATAGATCTTAGAGATAGTGTTAATTGATTTCCATAATTTACTTACAGAGAACAGTTGTTGTGTAGAAATAATTTATTGTATTTGCTTGATTGCCATTCAATTGAGAATCGTTGTTCAATTAAGAATTGTCGTTCAATCGAGATTTTTGCTCAATCAGGAATTGTTGTTCAATCAGGAATTGTTGTTCAATCGAGATTGCCATTCAATTAGGATTTTCCGTTCAATTTTGATTTGCTATAGATTAACATTGTTGTTTAGTTGTTACAGTTCTCTTTCTTTATCGAGTGAGTTAGTTTTAATTATATTTGAAGGATGCCAACAGTGATTCTTTACATTCACATTCAGATTCATTTGATTTTGGAATAAGTAGATGGAATTGTAGAGTGTGTTAAGAGTTCTTTCAGAGCAATTCTTCCTTAGTTCTTTCTTTAAGAGTTGTATGAATTGAGTAGAAGAGATAGTTATTAGTGATTGCAACAATTTACCTTTAGCTAACCTCTGAATTCACTGCATAGATTGTGCTGACACACTTGAGATAAAATGACTTACCTTGGGTTGACAGTTAATGTAGGAATTAAGATTGCCTATAAAAAGAAATCTTAGTGCACCAACATTTTGGCACCATTGCTGGGGAGAGTGTTTGAAGTGATTTCCTTTTATCTTGGTGTGAAAGAATTGGGTTTAAAAAATGGAAGGTAAGACCCTACGTACCTAGCAAGTAAAGTACTTTCTTACCAGCCCGCTTTTCAGCAAAAGCTTAGAGGTTAAATAGGAATTGATTTTTATGAATGAATAGGAATAGAAATATAGAAAAAGAGCAGAACCCCCACCTAAATCTACAAAACCCAAAGGATCCGTGAACCTTGGGAGAATGACCTTTATAGGTGAAATGGTAAGAAAAGCAAAGTCTCAAGCATCAGTAGGATTCCAAGTAGTACCTGGAAAAGGTTCTATTTTTATCCCTCAAGTAGCAGGCTCACCATCTGCAGCTTATGCTAAAATTCAAAGCCAAGTTGGAGGATTAAAACAGAGTCTTTAGGCCATAATAAGTTTACATTATGATCCTCTAAAAGAGGGAAAATCTTGTAACTTAAGAGAAGGAGAAGGATAAACTAGTGGGACTGCTAAGGCAGAACCACAACTGTTTGAATAGGGATTTGCTATGATCCTAGATCTAGGTAGTGCTGCAAAGCCAACTCAGATTACTAATCCTCTACTTAAAAAGCACCCCTTGAAATCCCCAAAGGTTATTGGCACATATTTTACCAAATGGCAGATCAGCCACCTCAAGGTCAAACCTCAACATTAGAGTATCCCATAGTAGACCAAGTGGCCAATGCCCCCATGAAGGATGTTCCTCTATAGAGCATCCCAAATTTCCATGGGATGATTACAAAGGATCCCAATGCTTTCCTATTTGAGTTTGATGTCCTTTGTAGAGGATATGACTACACCACTGACCCCCAAAATCTAAAGATGTTCCCTTCCAATCTGAAAGGAGTAGCCTTAAGATGGTTCATGGGTCTAGGTGGGAAAACTATTAATTCTTGGGAAGAGATGAAAAACTCCTTCCTCAAAATATACCAGGACTTTTGTAAGACTAGGGAATTGAAAGATGAAATTTCTAAGATGAATACAAAAGATATAAAAAACACTAGAAGAATATGAAGAATGGTTTAATTATAATTTGCAGAGGTCTCCACACACTGCCTTACCGAAAGAAGTCCTAAGAGCTATCTTAATTAACAGAATGAAAGATGAATGGGTAGAAACTCTAAATTTAATGGGAAAGGGAGATATTTATCAAGAAGATTATGATGAAATCATTCACTTGCGTATCAAATGTTCATGAGGAAGCACACATACATGAATAGGAAACTGAGATCCCATGAGAAGGGGAAGCAAATCACACAGTGGAGGCGTAACACAGATGGAAATTGGTAACCTCATGGAGGATTTTAAGATGGACATCCTAGGTACTCTCAAAATGTAGCTAGACATCTTACTGGCTAAACAAAAGCAAGCCTTATCAGAACAAAACTTGGCCATCTTCTGTTGAAGTTGTTGAAAGAAGCACAACCAACGGGAATGCCTATTAGACATGGTGTAGGCATGCGCTATCTGTACTAAAGAGCACACCACTAAACAATGTCCATCATTGCCGAGGCTAAAAGTAGTATTTAAGGAATAAGAAGAAGAAACAGAGGCAACATATCATATAGACCAATGTCAACAATGGTGGGCTAAACCTACAGGTATGTGACAGGAAACATGCTAGTTCTTTCCTTATTCATAGTTTAATCAACAAAAGAACCTTGGGAAAGCATGGCAAGGAAAATCACCCTACCCAAATTGGAAAACCCATCCATTCCCTATGACCTCCTGGCCAATGCAATATTTTCTGGGTAATGGCTAGCCAAATTCTCCTTTTACTCCTGTTTTGCAAGGCAATCCCTATCAATCCTAGTGGCTTGCCTCCACCTCTCAAAATACGAATTGGTCTACAAATTGGTAGAGACCTCTGGGAATATCTAATGCACCTGTGGGGGTAGGCCCTTAGCCTCAACCAACACTATTAGCATCGTATACATTATAGAAAAATCCCCAACCTCTTCTATGGCCTCAATTGCTAGCTCAACCGAATCCAAATCTTAATAACAAACTCGTCCAGTTGGTGCAGATTATTGAAACCTCAGATTATAAGGTTGAGCAGAAAGAATGTAATTAAATCAGATTAAGGTCAGGCCATATCGTCACCCTTGAGGAAAACATGGATTAGCCTTCAATAGAAATTGAAACCCCACCTGTACATATACCACCACCTGTAATTAATACTAAACTAAAATAAGGAGAAGAGATAGATCAACATGAAGACCTTGAAAAACTTACAGTCACTTCTCCCCCATTCCCTGAAAGGTTAACGATACCCAAACCTATTATTTATCCAGATTTTGATCTTGTAGGGGAACTAAAAAATATTTGTATTAAAATCCCTCCCCTCCAAGCCATTCAAGACATACCCATCTATGCTAAAACTATTAAATAGCTATGTGTAAAGAAGCTTATGAGGAAAGAAAAAGCCTCACCCACCATTCATGTTGTAGGGACCTTATCTGGTTTACTCTTGGGAGGGGAAACTCTAATAAAGTATGAAGATCCTAGACATCCCATAGTGTCAGTTAAGATATATGACCGCTCTTTTCCCAATACTTTATTTGATTTGGGTGCAACCATTAATATTTTAATAGCAGAAATGTGTCAAGCACTTGGTATTATAGCCCTGGAACCAAACACCACTTTATTAGAACTTGTTGATTGTCTGGTGGTAAGGCTAGAAGGAACCTTACAGAATATCACAGTTTCTGTTGATTCGTAGGAATATCCAGTAGATTTTCTTTTCATTAACCAAAAGAGTAGATTAGATGGGAACCCTTTGATTCTGGGTCAACCTTGGCTTGCAATAGATGATGCTTATATTGGCTGCTGAGAAGGTAGCATGAATATTGCATAGGGGGATGTTGTAAAAACTCTTGCGTTGTATCCTCCTACCAAACCAAGTCTACCCATTGTAAAAATATGTAAAAAACTACCAATGTACCTGGAGGAAAGCATCTGTTCACCACTCATAGTAGCAGATGCACTAGAATTTAAAGATCAGACTGAAGATAACGTTATCAATAATTTTATAAATGACCCTGCTAATGTGAGCAATGTAAAGTTCCAAATGCTGAAAGCAATCATGGATAATGAAGCCATGGCGGATCCTCCAAAGGATACCAATGATCAGCATATTCAGACGACTGTTGTTCATAATAGCAAACTGGTAGAGATCGAACTCACCAAAATTCTAAATATTAATGATGTTTTGGATAATGATCAACAACAAAAGCTCATACAGGTCTTATATAAATATAAAGGGGAATTTTCATGGGATTATCTTGATATGAAAGGAATAGACCCACAACTATGTACAAACCACATCTATATTGAGAAGGATACTTGATCCAGGTGGATATTGGTGGCCACCTGCCAAGTCCACCTGGACCCCCACCATTGTCTTTCTCATCATTTCCAGTTTCCTTAATTGTAGCACAACTTACTATTTTTAGCAGTTTTTCGGGTCCTGAACTTCCGGAGCCGTTTTGAGGCCCTAAACGACGTTTTTTGGGGAATCCAGGGGCAACATGGGTCCATTTAATGGAATGGACCAATGTTGCCCGTTCCAACAATGATAGTGCTCGGATAGATCTTTCTAATGAGCTATTATACGCATCAAATGGAGATCATATGCCAAAGTTACGACCCCGGGAAGTTGATGTACCAACTTACCCCCAAACGGGGCCCACAGTTTGGCGTTTCATCTCCTAGGGTTAGGTTTTGGAATGTTAAGGGTTTTCCATTGTTTCTCAACAATAAATAGGCCTTCGAGCCTCATTGTAACACAGTTCAGAGGCATGTAGCCATCACATCTCTTCTCAGAGATAAGCTACCATCGCCCTAGCTAGTTTATTTCCATTTCTGGTTGTAAGCATATTTCAGTATTTTCCATTAATGAAATGAAATATTATTTCCGCTGCATCTTTGTGTATATGGTTATCTCTGTAATTTGTTGCGTTCCTGTTTAAATCTGGATCAGTGGTATCAAAGCGGTCTACTTTTTCTCTGTTTTTCTTTGCATGTCCCCAACAAGGTCGGGATATAAGGAGTTAGGGCTTGAACTGGTTGAACCTTTGCAAGACCAGCCTCGCAAATCCCGACAGCCTCCCATGGCGGACGAGAAGAAAGACGAGGGGGTAGGAGATCCCATCAAAATCTTGCTCGAAGAAGCCCTCGAGCGACAACGGAACGCGATGATGGACAGCTTTGCCCAGATCCTTCAGCGGCTACCCAGAAGCAATGCATCGGCTTCCAGTAGCTACTCTGGGAACGCCACACCCTTTAAGGTACAAGTTAATTTTGAAATCCCCATATTCGAGGGTCAGATAGACGCAGATGCTGTAGATAAATGGTTAAATATGCTAGAGGGTTATTTTTCTGTTCATGAATTTTCGAGTCGGGAAAAGATTGTTTTTGCTCTCCTCAAAGCAGCCCCCCACGTCAAGGACTGGTGGGAAACCTACTGCGAGCAGAAGGATGAAAGTACTGGCTCACTATTTTCAGCCGCACCCACCTGGGATTCATTCCGGGATGCCATCAAGGAGCAGTACTACCCTGTCGGGAGCTATGAGGATGAATACATAAAGTGGACCACGCTGCGGCAGGGAAGGGACCAAGACGTGCTGGAGTTCACCAATCTTTTCCATACCCTTCACACAAAGTTGGGTATCAAGGATTCGTAGCAACATTTGATACTCAAATACCATGGCTGCCTGCACAAGTACATACAGGAAGAAATACAATTCCTAAACATCCCCTCACTCGGCGTAGCATACCGGTATGTCGTCAAGGTCGAGCAGAAGTTTAAACAAAAGAAGCGAGACTTTGGATCTGCGAATCCAAAGCAGGGGAAAGGTGCCCCTAAACCATAGAACAAAGGACAAAGCCAAGGCGGGACAGCCCAAGACAACCAGCCGAAGCTGCAAGCAAAGAACAGCGCCGCGAAGCCGAGAAAGGACACTGGAAAATGGTGCGAGTTCCATAAGAGCTCCACTCACAACACAAGTGAGTGTCGGGCCAAGCAGTCACTGGTGGCTGAGCTAAAGGTTTCAGAATCAGATGCATGTTCCGACTCTGAGTCAGAACCCGATAAGGGGTATGAAAAAGGGAAGCAGATCATTGATGCGGACCCCAGCGCCACTGTTGCTACCGTAAAGATCCAGAAAAATGAACCCGAAGATCCGGAGGAGGAGGAGCGTCTCTTCCACTCCCAGATGTGGGTAAGGGGCTCCCCGATACAGTTCATTATTGATAGCGGGAGTCAAAAGAACCTCATTTCGGCAGAGGTCGTGAAGCGGTTGGGCTTACCGACAACAGCACATCCACAACCATACACCATTGGGTGGCTTCACCAAGGACGAGATCTTTGCGTGAGCCAGCAGTGTCGCCTTCCATACAACATCAAGCCCTTCACGGATGAGGTATTGTGTGACATTTCTCCCCTTGAAGTTTGTGATGTATTACTAGGACAACCATACTTGTGGAAACGACATGCTGTGTATGAATCAAGGCCCCGGGCTGTTATTATTACATTGGGAAATAAGTTGTTCAGGATACCAGAGGTAGCACCACCTGCCGCCCTCTCTTTGATTACTGCAAAACAATGCAGTAAGATCATTTCCAAAACCAGGAAATTTGTTTTCCTGATGATACGCCCTCAAGGAAAGAAGAATACAGTGGCCGCGGCCTCCAAACGGGGCCCCTCTGCACGACAACTACAGATGGACAAGATTGTGGAGGAGTATGAGGACATCTTCACCTCCCCGGCAGGGGTTCCTCTGCACTGTCAAGTCAAGCACTCCATCGATCTGACCCCAGGTGCGTCGCTACCCAATGGACCAATTTATCGGCGCTCCGTTCTGGAGAACGATGAAATCAAGAGGCAGATTCAGGAGCTCCTGTAGAAAGGTCACATCCGTCCGACTTCATCGCCCTGTGGGAGCCCGATCGTGTTGGTACAGAAGAAGGATGGGACGTGGAGACTCTGTATTGACTATCGGGCGCTGAACAAGATCACTGTCCGTAATAGGTACCCGATCCCGTGAATTGATGACCTCCTAGACCAACTAAAGGGGGCGAAATATTTCAGCAAGATCGACCTGAAGTCGGGATATCACTAGGTACCAATCGAACGCTCTGATGTGTGGAAGACTGCCTTCAAATCCAAGGAGGGCCTCTTCGAATAGTTGGTCATACCTTTTGGATTGACGAATGCTCCTGCAACCTTTATGAGGCTAATGGATGACATCTTGCGGCCATTCACCAACTCCTTTGTAGTAGTATACTTGGATGACATTCTAATATTCAGCCAGAGTTGGGAAGAGCACCTCCGCCACATCCGACAGGTTCTCCAAACACTGCGGCAACACAAGCTATGTGCCAATTTGGAGAAATGCACTTTTGGCATGACCCAGGTTCAATATCTGGGATACATCATTGATGAACAGGGGGTGCATGTCGATCCAGGCAAGATCCAAGTCATTCGGGATTGGCCCTCTCCAACCACTCTAACAGAGCTCCGTAGCTTTCTAGGTCTTGCCAACTTCTACCGCAGGTTTGTGTTGGGGTTTTCTCATATTTCTTGGCCCTTGAGTCAAGTCACCAAGGGCGTGGCGAAAGAAAAATTCTTTTGGTCTGAATCTCAACAGAAGGCATTCAGGCAGTTGAAGGATCGCCTCTGCACGGCACCAGTGCTCGCGTTACCAGATTTACAACAACCATTTGAGGTCGAGACAGATGCCTCTGACTATGCTATTGGGGCAGTCCTTACTCAACATTGACATCCAGTTGCATATCACAGTGAAACACTTTCAGACACAGTCCGGAAGTACCCCACTTATGATAAAGAGATGTATTCCATTGTACAGGCCTGCCGACAATGGAAGCATTACATTTTGGGGAAGGAAACGGTCATCCACACAGACCACCGACCTCTGCAGTTCATACAGACCCAAGGGAAATTGCAGAATGATCGCCATCAGAAGTGGTCCACATACCTGCAACAGTTTCACTTGAATATCAAGTATAAAAAGGGCAGCACCAATAATGTTGCAGATTGCCTCAGTCGACCACCGATCATGGTGCTAACCACTGTGCTCAACTCTTGTGGGCACGAGACTTCTGATTGGCCACTTCTCTACAAAAGCGACCCAGAATTCGGCCACACATACCAGACACTCTTGGAGGGTCGGTAGGTTGCAGATTTTCACCTCTAGGATGCCCTATTATGCCACCTCGGTCACCTTTGTGTTCCTTCAAGCGAGCGTGCCAAGATGATTTGGGAAGCACACTACAGTCGGGCTGCTAGGCAGTTCGGGGTCGAGAAGACAGTGGCAGTACTGCAAAATTATTTCTATTGGCTGAATCTTCGACAGGATGTTGGGAAGTACATCCGATCATGTACTGCCTGTGCCATTGCCAAACCGGCCATTAAGAAGCACGGCCTCTATACCCCGTTGCCTACCCCTAGCCGACCTTGGGAATCCATCTCCATGGATTACATGTCAGGCCTTCCTTCCACTAAGCATGGAAATGACTGTGCTTTTGTGGTCGTCGACAGGTTCTTGAAGATGGCCATTATGGTGGCCTGCAAGAAGAATATCACAGCAGAAGCCACTGCTAAACTCTTCTTTGAACGAGTGTGGGTGCACTTTGGGATCCCACAGTCTATCATCTCAGATCAGGACAGTCGGTTTCTCAGCACATTTTGGTCCAGTCTCTGGTCAATGCTAGACACCAAACTCACGAAGTCCACAGCCTTCCATCCTTAAACTGATGGCCAGACAGAGGTTGTCAATAGGATGATTGTGCACATTCTGCGCATGTATAACTCAAAGCATCCATGCACATGGGACAAGAGCCTCCCCTATGTTCAGCACAACTACAACCGAGCTCTTCACAGCTCCACTGGCCATAGCCCTTTTCAGGTGGGTTTGGGATTCCAGCCACTATGCCCCATTGATGTGGCCATGCCACTTGCAGCTACTCATATGAATTCAGCTCATGTACAGTCCGAAACAGATAAGGCCACCAACTTCATTGAGCGCATCCAACATATTCGCCAGCAGGTCCATGACATTCTTGAGAAATCAAATGCCAAGTACAAGCAGCGACATGATCAACATCGGGTGCCACACAAGTTTCAGGTGGGCGACAAAGTCTGGTTGCATTTGCAAAAGGAACGCCTTACTGGAGCCTATCGGAAATTGAGACCACTCCGATATTGCCCTTACACCATTACTAAGGCTATGGGAGACAATGCATTTGAGCTTAGCATTCCCCCATTCCTTGGCCTGCACCAAGTGTTCAATGTGGACCGCCTTCGGCCATACTTTCCACCATTGCTAGACACATCCGACATTGCAGAACAGCTCAAACCCACAGAATTAAATCCAGATTGCATGGAACAAGCTGCAACTGATCGGATCATGGACACACAGATCAAGAACACTCGCCAACAGAATATCCAACTGTATCGAGTTGTCAAAGCAGGCCAACTCCTTCAGCAGGGCAAGTGGCTCACCAGGGAACAAGTTCAGCAGAAGTTTCCTCATCTCATGGAGGAGCTCAACGCAATGGGGACCATTGCTTCCTAAGGGGGGAGGAATGATCCAGGTGGATATTGGTGGCCACCTGCCAAGTTCACCTGGACCCCCACCATTTTCTTTCTCAGCATTTTCAGTTTCCTTAATTGTAGCACAACTTACTATTTTTAGCAGTTTTTCGGGTCCTGAACTTCCGGAGCCGTTTTGAGGCCCTAAACGACATTTTTTGGGGAATACAGGGGCAACATGGGTCCATTAAATGGAATGGACCAATGTTGCCTGTTCCAACAATGATAGTGCTCGGACAGATCTTTCTAATGAGCTATTGTACGCATCAAACAGAGATCATATGCCAAAGTTACGACCCCGGGAAGTTGATGTACCAACTTACCCCCAAACGGGGCCCACAGTTTGGCGTTTCATCTCCTAGGGTTAGGTTTTGGAATGTTAAGGGTTTTCCATTATTTCTCAACAATAAATAGACCTTCGAGCCTCACTGTAACACAGTTCAGAGGCATGTAGCCATCACATCTCTTCTCAGAGATAAGCTACCATCGCCCTAGCTAGTTTATTTCCATTTCTGGTTGTAAGCATATTTCAGTATTTTCCATTAATGAAATGAAATATTATTTCCGCTGCATCTTTGTGTATATGGTTATCTATGTAATTTGTTGCGTTCTTGTTTAAATCCGGATCAATACTCGACCCATCCAGTAGCCTCAATGAATATTAAATCCACATCTCAAGGATGTTGTGGAAGAAGAGTTACAAAAGCTGTTGGATGTAAACTTTATTTATCCTATCTCAAAGTGTAAATGGTCTCTCCATTGGTGGTCATCCCTAAGAAACATGGGAAGTGGCGTATATTTGTAGACTATAGGGAGCTGAACAAGGAAACACAAAAATATCATTTCCCCCTCCCATTCATCGATTAGTTCCTTGATACTTTGGCAGGGAAACAATTCTTTTCCTTCTTATACGGTTTCAATGACTACAATTAGATTCAGATCACCCCTGAAGACCAGAACAAAACAACCTTCACCTATCCTTGGGGTACATTTGTGTAGAGAGTATTACCATTTGGCTTGTGTAATGCCCCAACTACATTCTAGAGGGCTATACTCAACATCTTTGCTGATTTAATAAATGAAGGACTTGAGGTGTATATGGATGATTTTACTCCATATGGGGATGACTTCGACCAAGCATTGCAAACATTAGAAAAAGTCTTAGAGTGATGCATCACTACTAGGTTATGTTTAAGCAATGTCAAGTGCCACATGATGATGAACGAGGGTGTAATCTTGGGACACTATATCTCTGCAGCAGGAATACAGGTAGACCCAACAAAAATTCAGGTAATTCTTTTACTGCCTACCCCCTACACTCAAGCAAATGTATGTAGCTTCCTAGGATATGCAGACTATTATCATAGGTTTATTAAATATTTTTCACAAATTGTTGTGCCTCTATATGCTTTGACTGGAAATTTTGATTTCAGTTGGTGTGAAAATTGTGACACAACTTTTATAGGTTTAAAGAAACTAGTCTCAACAACACCAGTATTATGTGGAACAAACTAGGAGTTTCCTTTTCACATATCCACAGATGCATCAGATGTAGCTATAGGCACTGTACTTGGCCAGGAGGAGGACAAGAAACCTTATGCTATATATTATATTAGCAAAAATATCACTTTTGTAGAACTTAATTATACCGTGACAGAAAAAGAATTCTTAGTTGTTATTTATGCAATAAACAAATTTAGACACTATATAACTGGCTACCCAGTCTTTCTGTACACTGATCACTTTTCCATTTGGTATCTAGCTAATAAACCTATGATAAATGGTCGAGTAACACGATGGCTATTTCTTTTTTAGGAGTTCAATATTACTATCAAGGATCATCCAGGGAAGGAAAACCCGGTTGCTGACTTTCTATCATGAATCCCGAAGGTGAATGATCCTCTGGCGGTAGATGACCAATTTCTGGATGAACATCTATTTGTTGTGGTAGTCAAGATGCCATGGTACGAAGACGTGGAAAATTATATAGAAGTCGAGAAGCTACCTAGGCATTTGAAAGCAAGAGAAAGGAAGCTGATCGTTCATCGCAGCACTTGATTCTCTTGGATAGGTAGATATATTTTTCACAGAGGGGCCGACATGTGTATACGGAGATGCATTCACAAGGATGATATTGGTGACATCTTGAAAGCTTTCCATGACGAGCCCTGTGGGGGACATTTTGTAGATCAAAGGACAGGATCACTTCACGATATCACCCACAGGTGAATGGGCAGGTCGAAAGCACCAATATTGTGATTGAAGCGATTCTCACCAAGACAATCTCAACACATCGATGAGACTGGGTTGCTAGACTTCCAGAGGCCTTGTGGGCCTATCACATGACTTGGAGGAATGCTACTGGATACTATCAATAACAGCTTTTGTTCAGTAAAGAACCTATTTTTCCAATCGAATTTGAAATAAAGTCTCTAAGGACAGCATAGGAAGTACCGTTGTATCTAATAGAAGCCTAGATGAAGTGACTCAAGTAGATTAAGGAACAAGATGAGGCTCGACTACTTTCTTTGCATAAAAATACAATTATTCAACAACAAAAGGAAAAATGGCATGCTAACCTTATCAAGAAGAAAACATTTCTAAAAGGGGATTGGGCACTACTTTAAGACTCCAGATTCCAATATTTCTTGGGAAAGTTGCAAACAAGATGGTTCAACCCTTATGATTCAAGAAGTGCATAACAATGGTACTCTTACCGTGGCTACCATTAATGGATCTAGTCATTCTTTTAAGGTGAATGGACACCAAGTATGCCTCTATCACAAACCTCTCACCAGAGGGTCTTTCTGCGAGCAGGTACACAAGAACCCCTCCATGCAAATCTTAGTTGTAGGGGCTGATGACCCAGTAGGTTTTCTTTCAAAAAATTGAGATTTCATTAGAAATTGTAAATAATGTATATACTTTTTTTTTATTGGTTACAATTAAGAATAGACATTACCATGTAAATATGAGAATTTTATTTCTTTGTGTGCTTGATAAGTGCTATTCAATCGATTGAATGATTGTTTTTCAATCGATTCAACATCACCTTTGCATTTTGATTTTGTTGTTCAGATGATTGAACGATTGCCATTCAATTGATTGAACATCACATTGTCATTTTTTATTTCACTGTTCAAAACATTGAATGATTGTCATTTAATCGATTGAAAAACACATTTTCATTTTTTGATTTTCTTGTACAAATGATTGAATGATTTTCTATCAATCGATTGAACAAGACATTTTCATTTCTGATTTTGTTGTTTCATTTTTTTATTTTGCTGTTCAAACGATTGAATGATTGTTGTTCAATCGCTTAACAACACTTTTGTTTATGATTTTTGTTGTTCAAACAATTGAACGATTGTTATTCAATTGATTGAACAACACTTTTGTTTGCAATTTTTGCTATTCAAGTGATTGAATGAATGTTGTTTAATCAATTGAACAACACTTTTGTTCACGATTTTTGTTGTTCAAACGATTGAACGATTGTTGTTCAATCGATTGAACAACACTTTTGTTTACAATTTTTGTGTGTAGGAGGTTGTGAGTTTGACCCCGATCCCCACCATAATTTTGTTCCATTATGTAGACAGCCAATCCGACCTTTGGGAGGTGCCACGTGGTGGCCTCTAGGCTTGCCATGTGGCATTCTTCCATTGGTCCCATAATGAACCAATAAGGATACGCCAACACACCCTCGTAAAAACCAACCAAATGATGCCACTTGTCTTTCCGTGATTCGTTTTTGACTAGTGTTGACCATGCCTAGTCACCTTCCACGTCAGTAGTATGGACTGTTGACTGTGCAGTGACTTGGCATCTTTTGCAAATTTTCCCTATTTAGCAAAATGATCAGAACACAATAAGTTTCTCATACGAACTTGGTTTTCAATGAAACAAGTTGCGTTAGGATCATTTCTCCGAGACAGATGTGACCATTATGTTTTCAAGCCATTTGAAGACCTTTGATTTTTGAGCTAAATACTAAGCACCTAATCATTCCTCCCCACTTGAAGCCTTTGGGACCCAAAAATATACTATCAATTGTTCAATAGGTAAGGTTACAACTCTCTCACCTTCTCGGTCTGCAACCATTTGGAATAGAAGGCTTTTTTCACTTGAATCCCACTCTAAGGTATTCGACATCCCCTCTCTTTGAAGTCCTAGTTCTTTTGTCAAGTATGAGATCGTGCTAAAGTTCATAAAAATATTATGGTGATTTTCATCTATTGATGGTAGATCAACATGATCTCCCTGATAATGAGTCAAAGGAGGCTCAAACAATCTCAAATTATCAACATTAACAAGATAGTATATTTGCATATAAGGAGTCAAATCAAGATTAAATGCATTGTTACCAATCTTTTCCAAAATTTTAAAAGGACCATAATGAATTGTGGTAAGATTTTCACCTTCTCCTTTAAGTCTCTATTTTCTAATATATAACGAAACTTCATAGCCAACTTGAAATTTATGATCAACTTGGTGTTTGTCATGCCTTGCCTTGTATTTGCTTTGACTTTTCTCAAGTTGTTCTTGCATTGAATGATGTATCAACTAAATTTTCTCTATGAACTTCCTTTCCTTATCGATGTCACTGTCACCATTGATGGTGACATCTTTCTCAAATATGAAGTCCAATGGAAATCCTTGCAAGTACCCATAACATGCCTCAATTTGGTGTGTTTGTTGAAGAATGCTTTGCCCTGTTGTAGGCATGTTATATGTAATGCA
Organism: Pinus tabuliformis; assembly: GCA_031772625.1. Lineage (NCBI taxonomy): Eukaryota > Viridiplantae > Streptophyta > Pinopsida > Pinales > Pinaceae > Pinus > Pinus tabuliformis. The sequence continues at coordinate 1,269,504,209 of CM062804.1, forward strand.
ACTATTCGAACCACAACTTGAGATGTTTGCTGCAATATCCTCTAAGAAGATGAATAAATTTTTGATTGACCACCTTGGTTTGTCCATCTGTTTGTGGATGAAAGGTTGTACTTCAACTTTGTATCCATCATGTCCCACAAATTTGACCAAAAATTCCCAACAAAACAAGAATATCGATCACTTACAATAGAGGTAGGAAGACCAAAATGAGCCCAAATGTTTTGGAAGAATATATGAACTATTTGTTCAGCTGTGATTTTCCTTTTACATGGTGTTAGGATGCATATTTTTCTCAACCTACCTACAACTACATACAAGTAATCATGAACTTTCCTTGACGATGGAATACCTCCTACAAAATGCATTGACATACTCTCCCATGGACGTGAAGGTACCGGAAGTGGAGTGTATAAACCAAGTTTTCTATTGCTATGCTTACTTGTAGCACATAAAGAACATCCTCTTATGAAACGAGAAAAATTATCCAACATGCATGGCCAATAAAAATACCTTTGAAGATTCACTACTATCTTGCCTACACCAAAGTGTCCAACAATCAACGAAGTTTGTGCCTCCCTTATGATACTGTTTCGTTCTCCCTGTGGAATACACAACTTGCCCAAGTGATACAACAAACTGTTATGTACATGATAATCCAACTCTTCAATTTGATTTCCTTGTTTCAAGCTTGCATATACTTCTTGAAAGCCACTATCATTTGCATATTTTTCTATGTAACTTCCATGCAAAATAGAATTATGCTTGAGTATAATAGATGAATTTACAATAGGCCTTGAAAGCATATCAACTACCTTATTGTAGATTCCCTTTTTATACCTAATAACCAAATGAAATTGTTGTAGAAAACCCATCCATATAAAATGTCGTGACTACTGCAACTTTGACTATGATTGTAAATACTGTAATGGTTGATGGTCGGTATGGATGATGGTCTCCTTCCCCATCAAATAGTGCTTCCATTTCTTAACACTTTGTACCAATGCATAAACTTCTTTGTCATATCTGGGATAATTAGTTCCAGCTCGATTAAATATTTTAGAATGAAATGAAATGGGCTTACCATGCTGCAATAAAACTGCTCCCTTGCCATAATCACTTGCCTCTGTTTGAATCTCGAATGGTTGTCTAAGATATGAAAGTGCCAAATTCGGTGCTGAACTTATCTTTTGCTTCAAATCATCAAATGATTTCTGTTGTACATCTCCCCAATCTAAGACTTTCTTGACACTTGCCAATGCGTGTAATGTAGTTGCAATGGAAGAAAAATTATCAATATACTTTCTCCAATATTGTGCTGCCCCTAAAAATCTTCTTACCTCTGTAACTCTATTGGGCTTGGGCCAATTTAGAATGACCTCAACCTTAGAGGGGTAGATCTTTAGCTCATCTCCTCCAACAATGTGTCCCAAATACACTAAATAATTATTTCTAAATTCACACTTCGACATCTTTAAAAGAAATTATTCTTTTCTCAAGATATCAAGTACTTTGTTTACATGCATGGCATGTTCATATCTTGACTTGTTGAATATGAGGATGTCATCTAAGTAGACAATGAAAAAATCATCTAGAAATGGTCTCAATACATCATTCTGTTATAGGATAAAATGCACAGTGTATGGAGAATGGAGATACCCGCAAGGGTCTTCCCGAGACCCTTGGCAGACTGCAAGATTATCTACAACTGTCACAAAGTTTATATGCATGTCCATAAACAATAAATAACTATCAAAGTAAGACATATTCATTACCTCAAGCCTCCATGTAGATTTGTTGGAGAGCACAATGCAGCTAGGTGGAAGTGCCTTGAGCGGGCTCCAGATCAAGTCCTGCACATAGAAGAGACAAGCATAATCACAATATACAACCTTGATAACTAATACATGAATATATAAAAGACATCTAGTTACACATAACTAAGCTACTCATGCTAAAAGGTATTGGACAAAAAACTAAATGAATGATAGTACCAACCCCACAAAGTAGATAGTACAACTACAGTTCTATATTAATGTCAGAAGAGTGATTACAACCATCTCTTGCATCAACCTTCCTTTACCCCTCCAGCTCCTCTCTCTTTCTCCCTTCTTACCAACTTCTTATGCTTAGATTTTAGAATATGCTCAACAATCAAGCAAGCTATCCTTTCAAATGATCTTATCTTTATCACCATAGCCCTAGCTTTGCTTATGTAGCAATTGAGTTAGGGTTGCCAAGTTCCTCCATGAGTCTCTTAAGGTAAAAGCAATGATGTATCCATGCTCTTGAGCTCTTTCCCATTTGCTCCTTCATTAGGATTAGAAATCCCACAAATAGGTCAAACTTTAGATGTTTCCTTTCCTTTTCTGAATAGATTTAAGAGGGAATATAGAGATATTTATGAGTCAATTCGCTCCTTTGACCTCAAGATTCTCATTAGGATCCACTAACGTTGTCCTCGAACCAACAAGTAAAGTTAGTAGGGTCACTAACACTCCCTTAGGCTTACAGAGAAGCTTTATAAAGCATGTTTTCAGTGTTATCTAGCGTTAGTGTGGAAACAAGGCTTGTGATCTTGGTCCTTGCTTCAGTTATCATGTCTTTCCCCTCTGAGCTGATGAGGGGATCATTTTGGTGTATAACAGATGCCCCCTAAAGTGTGAGATTAGAGGCTACGACGATGGCTGAAATACTTCACTTAACTCTAATTTTCATTCTTCGACAAAAAGAGAGAGAGGATTGGATCTCCAAGCAGTACGGGAAACCTGATACAACACATATATGTATAAAACAACTAAAATCATGTCCTGATTCGGGCATTCCCACACTTAGTAGCTATGTTAGAGTGATTTTCTCATAAAAGAGATATAGCGATGTTGGTAATCGATAAGCACAATGCAGATCTGGTGTCATAATAGGATCATTCTAATGAGTTTTCTCTAAAAAACAATATACGCAACTTGGGAGAGGAAACAAGATTGAGTGATGCAAGCCTATACCCAAGGTCTTGATTTCCACTTCACCGAACAACATAGATCGATACATGTGAATATATGCATTGATGTTGAACATGCACGAAATCATATGATTACCAGTCAATAATGGAGACTGTTAACAGATGCGAGGAAGGCCACCAATAATGGTGATGGTATCTAAGATGCACAGTACAATCTAACGAGTGCGAAAGGTGTTTTTGTCATTGAACACCCATAGAATCGCTTAACCAAGAGCCAATAATGAGAACCCCTTATCAAGCACAAGGTGACCTACCACTAATTTCTACAAGTACCAGGGCACTGAATGTGTTTCTGGATTGTCTTCCTAGATAGAGTGTTGAAGTCGATAGAAAGATACCTGTCGAAAGGTAGGCAGTAATATGTCCGACATCAATCAACACAAAACGGGACAAGAATGATTTGTTTTTTGAGGACTCTCTGAGCATCGGGTCTAAACGAAAAAGGGAATGACGAAAGGATATGTTTGATGGGTTGATGGAGGAAACAAAAGGTTAACCCTTGAACAATAGAAGGCATGCCAATGGTTTTAACCATGCAACACTAGACTCATGAACACCAACGAGTGTTAGGGTACAAAGATGCAAGAACATCAGGGTATTTAGGCTAAACTCATAGGATGGTAGGATTCATATTGAGAGGACATCACAAGGAAGGTTTATCCGAGGGAGTGTCATGTTCAAGGGAATGACTACTTCCAAACCATGCTGTCTAATACTGAATACAGTTGTAATGTCTACTTTCTGCATCTGATTAGTTTAATGAGTCCAGACGGGTAAACCCGTCGACCTTTTCATATTTTAAGAGTCAGAAAAGGAACACAAAAAGAGTGACTCTATGCCTTATCTGATTATTTTAATGAGTCCAGATAGGTAAAATCATCGATTTTTTCATGTTTTAAGAGTTTGAAAAGGATCATAAAAAGAGCGACTCTATCATTCATCTGTGTAATTTAATGAGTCCAAATGAGATAACTCATTGATATTTTCATATTTTAAGAGTTTGAAAAGGACCGCAAAAAGAGCAACTGCATACCTCATCTGTTTAATTTAATGAGTCCAGACAAGACAACTCGGTGGTCTGTTCATATTTAGAGAGTTTGAAAAGATCGTAAAGAACGACTCCACGGTGGTCCTTTTGTCATAGTTGTTAACCGGGTGTGACAAAAGGTTAATAGTATACCTAGATCAGCTACTTTTCCATGAGTTAATCTATTGAATCTGGATAAAGAGAAAACTATGTTCAATATATGTTGACCTCATTTTTTTACGAGTACGAGGAGATGGACTAAACTTGTTTTTCGTTGTGAACTTTTAATGAGTCATGCGACAATAAACTCAATACCTTCATCAAATTTTAATGAGTCAAATGAAGAAAACTCAAGGTATCTTTTTCAGTTTAATGAGCAAGGAAAAAGAGGTAAAAGAATTGCTCATTCCTTCTTCATAGATTTAACAAGCCCGAAGAAGGGGAAAAACTCGGGGATTTTTTCAATTTAAGAGTGAGAAATGGTCCCAAAAAAGCAAGTGCTCTGGTTGCTACCATAGATTTTTAATGAGCCCGGTGATGAAAACTTGGGAATTTTCAATTTAACGAACAAGAAAAGTGCCTAAAGTAATGCTCGGGTCATCTTTATAAATGTTTAATGAGCCTAAATAAAAAACTCGTGATTTTTTCAGTTTGATGAGCGAGAAAAAAGCGTCTAAAAAGAATGTTCTAATGATATTTTTCAGTTTAATGAGATAGAAAAAGAGTGAAAAAGAGTTGCTCAGACTGTAATAGTATGTGTTTAATGAGTCCAATGATGAAAAACTCGAGGATTTTTCAATTTAAGAGCGAGAAAGTATCCCATAAAAGAACATGCTCATATCCTACTTGTATTAGTTTAACGAGCCTAAAGAAGGAGACTCGAGGTTTTTCGGATTAATGAGCAAGAAAAATATTGTAAAAAGAATGCTCGATCTTCTTTGTGGTAGTTTAACGAGCCCGAAGAAGGAGACTCGAGGATTTTTTGGATTAACAAGCAAGAAAAATACCCTAAAAAGAATGTTTGGACTTCTTTGTGGTAGCTTAACGAGCCCAAAGAAGGAGACTCAATGTTTTTCGGATTAACGAGCAAGAAAAATACCATAAAAATAACACACGCTCTTCTTTGTGGTAGTTTAACCAGCCCGAAGAATGAGACTCGAGGGTTTTTCAGATTAACGAGTAAGAAAAATACCATAAAAAGAAAGCTCGAAACTTCTTTATCTCATGCTTGACAATAGAATGGTCTATGCCATGAATTTCCTCATAAGACCAAGGGAAAACATCGTGGAAATCCTCAAAAGGGTAGGTGAAGCTCACAATTTCCTTAGGATTGTGATTGGCTCCAATTTGTATTTTTTCCACGATGCCTGTCATGTATCGATGAGAAATGCCTTTGAAATATTTCCCATGTTTCCATCTGATTCCAAAGTTTGGATAGTCGTATATGGTGAGGAAATTATTTTAGGTGTGTTAGATGACATGATTTGAAGAGGCATCATGTCCGAATCAAATATCGAAACACGATGGTGTGAGTCCTCCCAAGGTCACTCTTCTAAACTCATGATCTTTCTAATAACTTCATCCATAGGTAGGAATTGATTGAGTGGATTGAAAGAAGAAGTAGTTATGGGAGGGGCAGTGGTACCATTGGTCGTAACCAAAGTGACCAGAGATTTGGATGTAGATTGAATGGCTTAGTAAGCCAATTCAACTAGTGACGGCATCATTTGTTCTTCGTAAGTGTTAATGTCTGAAGGAGTGGGTAGGATCCATGGATTGGTTTGTTCATGAAGAGTGGATGAAAGCATATTAACTATCTGTGAAACCTTGGGTGGCTAAAGAGGGAAAAAACCCATAAGGGAAGAAGCCTTTAGTAGACTCGTACTGATATTGATGTAAGAGTCAAGTAAACCACCCACTAAGCATACAGAGCCGCTAGGTAACAAAGAGTAATCTGTAGTGCAAAAGGAAGCTGGTCCACTGTGACTAGCTTTCCATCCAAGGGAAATAAGATGATATAGAAGATGGAAGACACGATGGCGTTCATGGAATAAGTCCAAGTGCGGCCCAAAAGCCGATTATAGCTGAGTTTATGATCCACGACTTCGATATCCACAATTATCATTTTCCCACTCAAGGTGATGGGTTAGCTAGCTATGTAACCTTTTGGGATGAAAGTGTGGCCTTCGAAAGCTTTAAGGGTATTCGACAGTGGTGTTACAAATCCATTTAGGCACATCAAATCCCAGCATTTAGATCAATGTTTTAGGGCTCATCAAACTTTAAATTCAGTTGCTTCATCGCCTAAACAAGTCACCCCTTTGAATGCCTCCTTCCCAGATAGTTTCATAACTTGAAGACATCCATAAATAGCCTCTAGAGGGACCAACACAGGTAAGCCCTTATGAAGGTGCGCTGTAGAGCAGTTAAGTCCACTGATAGGGTGCTCTGTGGAGCACTTAGGCTTCCTTTCACCTATTTTGGGTGAGAATGAGTGAAATTCACATAGGGTTTGGGGAATATTCTTATCTTTTGGAGTCATCTAGAAGTTTCCCTAACTTATAAACTCCTATGACCTCGAAAATGGATGAGGAATGAGTTAAGGTGCATCCTATCCTCTCATCCCTTCCTCCATGGAACTAATTATAAGTATGGAAGGTCATTCAATGCCACCATTAATGACAAAACCTCCTTCATCCTCCTATGAATTGAGCATTCATATAAGTGATCAGGGGCTAGACTATGTTGAATTGTAAGGAGATAATGCTACTATGAGATTTGGCTTTGAAGCAAGTTTTGTGATGCTACAAGTGTTTCATGCTTTTGATATCATGTGGATGGGATCCAAGCTGGAGGAATGACTTTGAATTAGACAAAGATGGTTATAATTCCTTCTTCTATCTAATAAAGTGTTTGAACATTTTTCCATATGTTGTGTCCTTTCATAATTCTTATATGCGTGAATTTGTTTTGATTCCTTTCATTTATATTCAATGGATCATATGCTTTGATCAGTTTTTATCTTCTATTTTTTTTACAGGGTACTTCTCAAGCGGATTAAGTATGAGAAGGAGAGATGGAATCGATACAAAGGAGACGAGAGGAAAGTGGAACTATAGGTAGGCCTTTTATCTTCTCATCTTATCTATTGTTTATAGGAAAAGTCTAAAACACTTTAAACTATTGTTCTAGGCACAACTACTTTTCTAGTGAATTAGTGTTTATCTGTAGATGCTAAATTCTCCAAAACAAATTGGTGACCATAATGGGGAAGAATCCTCTTTCCTAGTAGCTTATCCACCTCCTAAAACATCCTTGTAAACCTCATTTGTGTTCATAGATTGTAATTCAGGAGTTTACATTCAAAAATTGGTCAAAACTATGTCAAGTTGCCTTTTGAAATGGTTTATTGTCACCAAAGTAGGCCTGTGAGGGATAGTGTGTGCTACAGAGCATCCCTAGCTTAGGGACAGTGCTATGAAGCACACTGTCTCCCACTATGGGCTGCGTTGATCCTCCTAGGATTAGTTTCCCACCTTTGGAAAGAGTTTTTTGCCAAATTTTCTCTGTTTGATTGTTTTTTGATTGATTAATGAATGCTATGTCTCAGAAAACGAGTTGTTATCTCATGGTATAGCCCAACTTTGATTGGATTGATTAATGTTTCTTCATGTTTTCTTTGTCATTATTGATCAATAGTTAAAGTTAGGATATAATTTATTAGTCTTCATTCGAAAGAAAGTGTCGTAAAGTCTTCTCTTCCTTCGAATTTGAACTGTCATAAAAGTCTTCATTCATATGAAATATCGATTGAATGTATGTGCATATTGCCTTTTGTTCATATTCACATTAAGGAAATAAAAAAGAAATACATGCATGATGCATTGAAAATTTTGTGTGTGCTCATAGGAATAGTGTAGGTAAATTGAATTTAGATTGTGCTCTTTGATCTTTGATCAAAATAGCTCTGATTGCTCTATCCCTAAGTAGCTAGGATTTTCATCATTAAATTGAATGGAAAGAATGCTTATCATGATAGTTGCATTCCTAGGAATTTCAAAATACATTACATGGTGAACTTGAAAGGCAAATTCCTAAGCAAGATCAACTTAAAATCAACATCACTTTACCTAATGGAGCATTGTCATTAATGAGAACATTTAGTGGTTCTAGGCTAGAGATGTGTTCGTCGTCATAAAATAAAGCAATTGATGCTAACTTGTCTACAATACATCCCGAGTATGATACCTCATTCCGCGTACGTGAGTATATTGTAGCTCGTCCATGTATCTTTGGGTATATAGGGCGGTGTGTCCGTACGGTATATGGGAATGCTCTCATTGTGCGGTTTTGCATTAGACAACACTTATATAGACTAGGCCTCCATGTACCTTTGGGTACATATGGGAGGACAACTCTAGGTTGCTATCCATCCTTAAGTAACTGAGTCAGTCGCTTGTAAACTGTGATACACCTAACACTGCATTTGGGGAGATTGCCTACCCTTACTTCTTGTTTCACCAGGAGGTATTATGTAGTTCGCAGTTGCTTGGTAAACCTTTTGCCTAGTATACCCCTTTTTTTTATTTCTTTTTTGAGAATAAAATTAATCAGAAATCATGGAGGAACAGCAACCCTTACCTTGTCATTTGTGGAGAACAGTGAGCAAACTGCCTTTGCCTCCCGAAGCGACACCTATTTGGACAAAGTGGTCTCGCTTAACTAAGTCTAGTACAGTAAGAACTCCTAGTTCTTCATCTGAGTTACCTGAATCATCTATTTCAGTAAGTACTAAGACTCTAGTTACTCCAACTATTTCTGCATCTGTTCTTGAAGAAGAAGTTTCACAATTACTTGAGGACATTAGCACTGATCCTATTGAAATAGTAACCGAAGTTGTTTGACAACTAGTGGATCCTCAACTTGATGTTTCTCAACAAGAAAGTACTTCTAAATTTGAATCAGTTCAACCAGAAGTTAAACCATAACCTATCCGAGTTTAAATGGAAGTTACATGTGAACCTGAAATTGTTTAGGAAACTTTTACTAAAAATTTTGTTCATTTACCTGAACATTTGGACTTAGAAATTGAACATTCAGAAGTTGTTAATTTACTGGAAGACGATCAACCAGTTACCCCTCAGACATTAGTAACTACTGAAACTTCAACTTTATCAACACCAGAAATATTTTATGGACCTAACGTTGAAGTTCTTCCACCAGTTCTAATTGCTTTAGAGGAAGGATTGGAAGAAGATTCTACACCTAGAACCCCTTTCCATTTTGGAGTTGGGCTTTATCTTTATCCTCATACTCCTCATTTTACTGCTCTGTTTGATCCTGCTTATTTGCAACTACCCGTTGAATCTTTAGGACAACTTTGGGTCAGTTAACTATGGCTGAACAACCATCAACATCTCAAACTTTATCATCTAATGCAGCTGCAACAAAATCTTCTGTTGCAACCTCCTCAATGTTTTTTACCACACCTGAGTCACACCTATATGGTGAACCATCCATCTCGGTTGGTTACCAATATTTATCTGGAACCCACTCAGGGGTTGCTTCCACACCATGCTCATCACCCATGTCCTCAACCATAATTTTACTTGGTCCTTCTCTAACAGGAACTCAACAGTTTGATCCTGCATATTAATATCAAGCTGGGCAACCTGGTCAACAAAGACTTATGCATCCATTAAATACTAGATTTCCACCATATGGAGCGCAATATGCTTATTCAACATATCCTCCTTATTCCAGAGGACCATCATATAGTAATATCCTGCATTATTCAGGTCAATTTGGAATTAGAATTTGTTAATGGCAACCAACAATTCCAGTTCAACCCAGGCTTATGTATCCAACACAACCAATGAAAACTGTGTCAGCTATTCCTACTACGCCTATTGTTACTACTGTACCACAGTCACAAGTTCAAACTTTTGTATCTCAACCGGTACAAATTGATCCTTCTACCTTGCAACCATAGGTTTCAGGTCAAGAAGTTCAAATCCCTCAAGTTTCTATACAACAACCACTTGTTTCTAAGGTTCAACAGCAACCTTAGGTTAATATACCCTTATTTGGACTGACCCAAGCTTACACTAGTATAGTTTATTCATAATCTGACCAACATTTCATTGTTGGGCAACAACAACATTTGTTTCAACAACAATAACAACAGTTGATTCAACAATCATGGCAACCTCAATTTCAACAACCCAAATTCCAGCAAATCGAACCCCAATTTGGACCTGCTGAGCAAGCTCAACCTGGGTTTGGTCAATATCAAGCTTACCAAGGTCCTAGTCAACAAGGCTTTGCAGGTTATGGACAACCACACATTCAACCTAGTTATCAACAACCACCTTATGCAAGTTTTGTTCAACAACAACCATACCAAGGTTACCAAATGCAGATGCCCTATGTCGGTATGCAAAGACCTATTGCTCAGAAAATTCCATCATATCCTGGGCATGCTCAACATAACTTGAATCGATAGTTTCCATTTGTAGAAACTTTAGAATTACCAGATTTAAATCGGCTCACTAATGATCCAATTTTATATGCACCGTGGTGGCTGATAATTCCACATAATTTACCATCTGACATTCCTAAATTTAACGAAAATCCTCAAGAAGACCCATCAAATCATGTCATGAAATTTCATTTGTGGTGTTCATCAAAGTCCTTAAATGATGATTCAGTTAGACTCTTTCTTTTTCAAAGAACACTTACTGGTCCAATCACTAAATGGTACATTGAGTTACCAAGAGATTCTTTTGATAATTTCACCACTTTAGCCACTGCTTTTTTGACCCACTTCCAGTTACCCATCAGATACGAGACTAGAATGGAACTCCTAACCAATTTTAAAAAGACTACTGCTACCCATATATCAGATCATATTCATGAGTGGCGGTATCATTATCGAATGGTTAAGAAATATGTTCCTGATTAGCTGTTAGCTGAGTGGTTCATAAAATCATTGTTGCGATCAATCACCGAGGATGTGGCAAAATGTGGAGTTGTCACAGAAGAGAAAGTAATTTCTCATGCCCAATACTTGGATTTGATTTACACACAATAAAACACGCTTTATGATAAAATTCCCAATGCAGCCCGACCAGCTTTCACTATTCCTCCTCCTCCACAATCAAGTAAGGACTCTCATGCCGGCGATGGTGTGATTGGTTCTTCAAGCACGCAAACGGTAGGAAGATGATCTGGTGAAACCATTGCCGTCAACAATCAAACTAACAATACATCAGAAAATACTCTTGCTTTCGAAATTAATGTTATGTCATCTGACAAAGGAAAAAATCCAAAGCAACCAAGAAACAAGAAAAAGGGAAAAAGCAAGCAAGAAGAAAGATAATTTCCCTCCAGATAAATCATTTGATTCCTCTATTTGGCAAGGAAACCTCGTTATCCATGTCTAATATGTAATGATGAGCATTTTACATGAGATTTTCTGCACCACTCCGAGGTCTCTAAACTTTTAAAAACTTCAAACACATTGACAGTGTTGACTGATCCGTTTCCAAACCCGGAGACACATTTGGTTGCAACAGACCATGCTTCCACATCCCATGTACTCATGTTATCCATCACAAAGCCACAAAAAGGAGTTTTGGTGTCAATGAAAAACAAATATTATGGAAATCCATTGTCATGGTCAAATAATTAGGGCACTGATCAACCTAACCCTTTGACTTCGACTTCATCTAAAAATGTTCCACCCATTGTATCTAAATTGACAATAAAACCAACAAAGGGAGTTGTGCACAAATCGACATTTAACCCTCGGCTCGAGCAACTCAAAATTATAACATAGTGGAAGATCTTGCTCAATCACCTTCTACTATGTCAGGACTCGAGGTGTTGCAAAACTGTCCCTCCCAGAAGCAAGCTTTACTGTCAGCAATAGGTAGAATAGATCCTATGGATTCAAATCTTGTGGTTTTTAACCATGCGGGATATACACCACAGTTTCTAGCACAGTTAGGTTTCTTAATTGAAGTAAAAGCTCTTAATAAGAATGTTCATCAAACTATTATTGATGAGGGGGCATCTACTTGCATTATGTCAATGAGCTGCTGGAAAACACTTGGTTCACTTCCGTTGTCACAATCACCAACCACGTTGAAAGCTTTTGATGGAAGAACATATACTCCTTGTGGGATTTTGAGTAACCTGCAAATTGAACTACAGGAAAAACATTTAGTGTTGATGTTTAGGTAGTCAACGGACCCCTCGATTACAACATTTTACTGAGAAGGCCTTGGGTATATGCTATGGCTGCTATGGTTTCCACGTACTTTCGTACTATTTCATTCCCTTTTAAGGGTGGAATCACAATCATTGATCAGCTAGCCTTCTTTCCCAATATTTCATAGGCTACGGGAAGCATTCCATTGGTACACAGACCCCCGCTGTCACTTCAAATTGTTGGAGTAGGTCTCTTTAAAGATCATTCCCTAATGGGTACTTTTACCCTATCGTCACCATCTGATTTGGCGGATGTGGCAAGAGTAGAGACTTACAACATGATTTCCTCTGCCTCATCTGATTTAAGGAGGATTACCAACAAAGTTGAGATTGATAGTAATATTGAGGTGATGTCGTTAAGCCCCATTGAATCATCATAGAAATCAATATTTCGGGCTTATGCGGTAAACACAAATCTGCACTCAACAATTGTATGGGTAGATCAGTCGTTAGAATATGGTACCTCTTCGGATCCTTTTTCACATATACATTCTACGGATGAAGGAATCATCCATCAATGATGATAGGAGAAGAAACATGGGAAGATTCTGTAGCATATCTTCGGGATACATCGCATTAGGTTTGTTTATAGTCAACGTTTTGAACCAGCAACGATGGTTCATCATCGGGATGTGAAAAATTGTTGAAAGACTAATCCCATTTTCTAAATATATAGAGATGTGTGAGATGTTTAGCCGACAATTACAATTTTACTTGTTTTATTATATTTTGTTAATTTTGATTGTATTTGTGAAATATAGGATTTTAAAATTCTGCAAATTAATTTGATTTTTTTTTTTTATAAAATGGTATAATAATTAGGGTTATGGTTATATTATTTTGATTAATTTTGTAATTATTTTAAATTAATTATTTAATTTCGATTATTTTAATTAATTATTTATATTGATTATTTTTAATTATATAATTTTATTAATTCTTTATTTTAATTATTTTTAATTAAATTTCTTTTAATTAATTTTTAATTTTAATTTTTCTAATCCTATTTGTTTTAATTAATTTATTAATTAATTATATTTATTCTAATTATTTATTATAGTTAATTATTTCTCTCTCTTTTTTAATAAATATGTTTTTATTATAACTGTTATTTTGTATTTGTATTAATTTTAATTATGTCGAATAATTAGAATATTTTTTTTATGTTTTATTGTAATCATGGTTATATGAATTGAATTAGTATTAATCTTTAATTATATTTCTTTTCATTAGTTTAATTAATTAATTATTTTGATTATTTTATTTCATTAATTATTTTGATTTTGATTATTATTATTCTAATTCTATTTGTTTTAATGCATTTATTAATTATTTATTCTCATTATTTATTTATATCCATTATTCTTATTCTCTTTGTTTTCATTCATATGTTTTATTGTAATTGTTATTTTGTTTTTGTATTAATTTTAATTATGTTTAATATTAATTAGAGTAAATTTTTATGTTTGATTGTAATCATGGTTATGAATTTGTATTAATCTTTTTAAATATATTTATTTAGATTAATTTTACAATTATATTTATTTTAATTGACTATTTAATTTTAATTATTTTAATTATATTTATTTCACTTAATTATTAATTTTAATTGTGATTATTATAATTATTTTAATTCTAATTATTTAACTTATAATGTTTTAGAATTTTTATGTTTGTTCTAGGTCAATTAGAGGAGGGTTATGGATAGGTGGGGTCGATTTGGATGATAGGATAGGAGTCTAGTTTTTACTTATGGTCCATCCATCGTCTCTATTGAGGTTATTAGGGTGTTTGCTAATTTCTATGGATTCTCTGAATTTCCTTATGAAGTAGTGTTCACTTCTAGCTAAGATGCGGGTATCTTCTATACAGATTTGGTGTTTGGTTTTATCTAAATGCTCAGCTAGAGCTGAGGATTTGGAATGAATGTGTTTAATGTCAGCGGCGTGCTCTTGAATTCTTGTGTTAAAGGATCTCCCAGTTTCACCTACGTAGGGTTTGCCGCAAGAGCAGGGAACTAAGTAGACCCCTTTCTGGCATTTGGGATCAATTTTGTCTTTGACTCGCTTAAGGCAGTTCCGGATAGTGTTTAAGGGTTTGAAAGTGGTGAGAATTCCATTATTTTTTAGGATGCGGGAGATTTTGTCTGTACTCCCTAATATGTAGGGGAGGTTGACTTTACCTATTATGTTATCATGGGAAGATTATCATCTTCGTTCCCATATTCCAGATAACATTGAAGATTATTCAAATGAACTAAACCACCCATGAGTCGTTGATTTCCTATTGAATTTAATTTTCATAGACACAATCGAATCTAAGAAAAACCTGTCAAATATTGAAGAAACAATTTCTATTAATATTTCAACCAAGCCTAGTATTGTAGAGAATATTCATGTCGGTAAATCTTGTTCTCCATCAAAACTTGATAATTATCGTTCTCTCTTTCGTGAATTTAGAGATATCTTTGCATGGTCTTACGAGGAGATGCCAGGCATTGACTCTAGTATTGTTGAAAATGAGATCAAAATGTACCCTGATGTCAAGCCAGTTCAATAGTGGCTTTGATCCGTTCATACAAAGGAAGCTGTTGTAGTTAAAGCAGAGGTTGAAAAACTTTTACGGGCTAGTTTCATTTAGTTTGTTCCTCTTACTGACTGGGTTTCCAATATTGTTCTTGTCATGAAGAAACAAGGAACAATACGAGTGTACGTCGATTATAGGGATGTAAATCAGGCATGTCTAAAAGACAATTATCCCACTCCCTTTATAGACCAAATTATTGATGAACGTGCCAGATGTGAAATATTCTCATTTATGGATGGATTTTCCGGCTACAATCAAATCAATATATGCCCATAGGACCAATCGAAAACAACTTTTATTTGTCCATGGAGCACATTCGCCTATAGGAAACTCCCATTTGGTTTGAAGAATGATGGGGCCACATTTCATAGGGAAATGAATTATGCCTTACATGACATCAAGCACGTTGTTCAACCTTACCTTGATGATTTACCTGCTCATTCACGAAAGCAGACTGATCACCCGCAACACTTGAGAGCAATATTTTTATGGTGCCAGCACTACAAGATTCGACTCAATCCACACAAATATGTGTTTTGGATTGGTTTTGGTCAATTGCTAGGATTTGTAGTGTCTCAAGAAGGGATTCGACTAGATCCATTAAATGTTCAGGCAATTATGGATTTGCTTCCACCTTCAAATCTTTTACAGTTACAAAGACTCCAAGGGAAAGCCAACTTTCTGAGGAGGTTCATTCCTAATTATGCTGAAATGGCTAAAGGATTTACATGTATTTTAAAGAAGGAGATACCTGGAGATACACTTTCATTAGGATCAGGTTATGCAAGATTCCTTTAATGCTATTAAAGATACCTTGATTAGAGCTTCATTAATGTACTCTGCAAATTACCGAAATGACTATTACCTGTATCTCGCCATTGCAGATACAACCATTGACATGGTTTTAGTCTAGGAAGAAAATGGGATTGAACATCGTATTTATTACATGAGTCGTAATCTCAACTATATAGAAAGTAAGTACTCTTATGTTGAAAAACTAGCTTTGGCAGCTGTGCAGGTTGTTCAAAGATTTCACCATGATATCTTGTTATGGAAAACAACTGTCATTTCAGATTGCAACCTTATGACATACATTTTGTCACATCAATTGCTGAGGGGAAACATTCAAAATGGATAGTTATTCTACAGGAATTTGATTTGGAATTCATCAAGTCCAAATCAAAGAAATCACTAATTTTTAGAGAGTTACTATGTGACCTTCCCTCGACCTCCATCGATTCAACATATGAACCATCAATATTGGATGAGTCTCTATTTCTAATTTCTTCATCTGATGCATGGTATGGAGATATATTGATCTATCTCCAGACCCAAACTTTCTAGCAAGATACCTCTCACTCACAACAGTGACGTATTCATTACCAAGCCAAAGAATATTTGATCATTGGCGACACGCTTTACCGTCGTGGTATCAATACGGTTTTATGGAGGTGCCTCATGCATGAGGAAGCCAACAAAGCAATGAACAATTGCCATTCCAGTGCCTATGGTGGACACTTATCTGGATATGCAACCACACAGAGAATTCTCCTTGTTGGTTACTTCTAGCCAACTATACTTAAAGATCATATTATTGAAGTCAGAAGCTATCATGCATGTGAGATATATGACAAAAAAACCAGATTACCACCTGCACCACTGCATCCAGTCATTGTTTTTGGCCCATTTTCCAAATGGGGCATTGACTTTATGACATGTAACCCCACCTCGGCTGGGGAGCATGGGTATATTATAGTCGTCGTTGACTATTTTACCAAATGGGCCAAGGTGATGCCAACATTGAACAACAGTGGCGAAGCAGTTGCTCTTTTCTTTTTGAACTATGTGGTTGCCTATTTTGGTGTACCACAAGCCATAGTTATAGATCATGGGCCACATTTTCGCAATCACTGAGTTGACTGCTAAGTTAGGATTTTAACATGATATTTCTACCTGTATTACCCGCAAGCGAATGGACAAGTTGAGGCCATAAACAAAGTCCTAAAGCGAATGTTGCAAATAATGATAGGGGTTGATAAGAGAAACTGGCATTTAATCCTATACTCTACCTTGTGGGCATATCGAACCTCGGTGAGAAATGCAACTGGATTTACACCCTTTCAATTGGTGTATGGTTTGGAAGTAATCTTACCAATACAATGCGAAATTTCATCACTCAAACTTGTGATTGACCTGTTACCTAACGCTTTTGAAGAAAAAGTGTATTTCTTGGAATTAATCCATCTGGATGAAACTCGTCGTGATGCCACATTGGCTAACAAACCACATAAGAAACGTATTAAGGCACAATATGATAGGAATGTCAAGCGTCGTATCTTCTAAGAAGGAGACGTGGTCTTGCTTTACAATCAGGAGGTTGATAAACTTGGAGCAAGGAAATTTGAACCAATGTCGAACGGTCCTTATGTTGTCAAGCATGTTCTGGCAAAAGGAGCCTACAAGTTAGTATATTATGATGGGATTCCATTGTTGTAGCCCCAAAAATGGGTTGTACCTCAAACGTTACTATGCTTGATTAAGTGTAGTAAAACTCAATGTATATATGCTTTCATTGCATGTGTGTGTGTGTCTTTTAGATATTTTATTTAGTTTTTAATCTGATTTGCATTTTTTCCAGATGTCAGAGTCTTCAGAACCTTTTGTTCGTTATGCCGATGGTGCTAGTCATAGTATGCAGAATTTGTCTTCTCTAGCATGGGCTATTTTCGCTCCAAGTGGCAAGTTAGTGAGTTTCCAAGGGATTTGTATTGGTCGATCAAAAAAAATGTCACTGAGTATAGCACATTGATTGAACTACTCTCTGATGCCATTTTACTTGGCATTCACTAAATCATCATTAGGCTGGATTCGCAACTTGTTGTACTACAACTAACAAACATTTATACTGTCTGAAATCCAACAATTTTTCGAATGTTCCTTCGAGTTCGTATTTTGGAAAGACGTTTTGAACACATTTAATATAAACATATTTATAGAAATCTTAACACATTAACTGCCTCTCTAGCAAATTATGTGTTAAATAGACATTTGCAACACATGTACAAAAGGTATTTTCAATTCACATCATCAATTGAATAGGATTGCATATAACCATAAAAAACTCTAAAAGTAAAATAGATAGGTGTTTTTAAATGTTTTTACAAAAATTTTTCCCAAGAAAAATTTGGTCATTTGACCCAAGAACTCAAAAATGCATACAAAACATCCTAAGTAGATCTAGTGGTGCTCATGGTAACAGGTCACAGCCTGTGCTATCATGCACAAAAGCCTAGCCCAATGGTTAGGAACACCAATAGTGTGGCACTGCAGCCTCATAGGTAACTCCTAGATCTGGATATCTAGAATACCAAGGGTTAAACCCTCTATGTTATCCTGCAACTCTGCTAAGGTTTTGGCCAAATCCAAGTCCTAGAGAACTGCTCTCCCAGTGTTTCTCTGCGCTAGCCCACCTGCAACCTGTTGGTGTACTGCAGGTCGAACAATACCCACATCTGAATGCATAAGAGTAATTTTAGTTTAGTCTTGGGAACATTAAGAAACACAAAAACATGTAGAAACTTGAAAAATCAAAAAACTCGTTGGTCAAACAACTTACCCATAACACCCCATTATGCTCCAGATGGTAGAATCAAATCTAGATCTCTACGATAATTCATCCCTGAGTATGGATGCTTCTCAATAACAACATGTTGTTGCTCAAGCTAGCTGAAAAATGGAGGGGAGAAAATGATTGTTGACTGACCAACATGTCGAGCCATCAATTCAACCTACCTCTACATATGTGGATCTCTAGGACCAGCCACACCCAGTGATACATGGTGTGGTTGCATCAATGGGATTTTCTCTAATGCAAAAGCAATTAAGATCAAACCAGAGCAGAAATTATTCATATTATTGCTTTTTACCTTAGTCAGTTCTTCTTTCAGCAGCGAAAGTACAACCATGCACCAATTGAAAACTTTTGCCTCTAGAAACTCAAGTGCACACTACATATAAGATCTATTTGCTAGATGTAGTGTCACACTGCTAGCCAATTTTTTGATTGTGAAGATGATTGTTCTTAAAGGAAAATCACCTAGATCTCTGATATTTATTTTTCCATCCTTGCTAGGATGTGTACATGGCCAACAAAACTGTCTGATATAATCTCTCACCAATTCACCTCCACGGGAAAATCTAGAAAGTGAGATGGGGGCACCTCGCCTCAACAGTCTGGTAAGAAAGTAAATATCCTCAATGGTAAAGGGGACCATCTTGTTCCTAATTTGAAATGCCTGGCCTATCAGATCCCATGCACGAACAAGGAACTGCAGTAGTTCTATTTGTTGCCTCCTTCTGAAGAACTTAAAGTATTTGAGTAACCTGCAATTTTTGAGGGCCTCAATTGTACCCAGATTGTTTAGGGAAACCATGTCTTATTCTTCATGCTCTCTTTCTTGCCATGTAATCAACATTCTGATCCTATGAAATCCTAAAACACAATCACAAGCTAAATTAGGATCCATTCCATGGAAGACAGGGAAAATTTTGGAGGAAAGAGCTAAAACAAACTTGGGAAATGCACTCAGCACAGCCCAGACATAGAGACAGTTCATTGCAAAGCATGCAACCTTCTATCTGGGTTCTCTTCAATGCATTTTTTGATGTTAAAACCTGCGCTGATCCTAGGACAAAAAAATGAAACCCTAGGGGCCCCAACAAACACTAAAACTTGCATGAATGGTAAAATAATGACTTGAAAAGAAAGTAGAGAGGTTTAGCTCCTACCTAGTCCAGACGGCTTGAGAAATGGTCTGCAGAATCTTTTGTAATCAGCTAATGAAGTTTGAGGTAAAAACTGAGCTCAGAGCACAAAACTGAATGGTAAGTTCAAAATGGTAAAATGCCATGGTAAAAACTTGTTTTATGTTTATTTCATGTTTATTAATTGATCAAACATTAGTTCTTACCTATTTTTGCCTATGAAACAGATATTTTTAATCCATTTGGTGATGGCTTGAGTAGGTTTTACGACTAATTTGTAGAATTCAACGTGCTCGATTGAAAGTTGTACTTTTGACCACAGAGAACACTTTTATGTCCTTTTTGAGCTTTGTTAAAAATTAAAAAGGAACCCCCTTGGAGTTCTCTTTAAGCTTTTTTCAGACTCTTTAAATATGAAAAGATTGTCGAATGCTTGTCCTTTCTAGCTCGTTAACGGATTGGAAATGATATCTCTCTTGTATTATTTCACACCTTTTCAGACTTGAGAGATTAATTTATGAAAAAAAACTTGTGGAGTTTTATTTTTGTCCCTTTTCAAACTCTCTAAACATGAAAAGGAATGAGTTATCTTTGTCGTTAAACTCGTTAAAACATAAAAATAGCGACAAACTTGTCCATCTAGACAAGACCAAGTTTCACCTTCGCTAGACTCGTTAAAAGATCAAATAGCAATGGATTCGACCGAAGGGTGAAATTATATAGCAAGCATATGTTATCCTCCTCAATCTTGATAAAAATAAAGAGGTACTGGTCAACAATGAATGGGGAAAATGGGAAGAAGGGAAAACCACTTTATTGTAGCAGGTCGCTCTTGAACATGACACCTTCACTCCATCACCGTGACCATTTGGGTTGGGTTATTAGCTTGATGGTTATCACACCGTTGGTCTATCATACCATCCATCACTTTGTTTTGGGTCAATGCTACTAATTCACTTTAGTGCCACCGAAATGTTCAAGAGAAGTCATCTAGTCAAAATCCATCTTTTGCAATACCATAATCCTTCATTTTCATGGCCGCCATTCCTAAACCTTGTGTCGTCAGTCAAATTCCATCTCTAAAATCACTACAATCGTTTCATGTCGTTGATGTGGGATACATCAAGGCCCTCCTACGATAAGTTGCTTCTCGTTGACATCAGCACATTATCCAAGAAGTTGACTTAGAAACACCCATTCAGTATCTTGAGGCTTGCATGCATCAATGGCAGGTTTCTCACTTCCGGCGATAGGCATACATCAATGGCCTTCGACCAAAAGACTTTGTATGGTGTTCGATATCAAATAATCCATTCGCACCATGCAAAATGTACTATAGTACCTTGAGGATCATTATCGTTATCGGTCATTTCTCTCGCATCTATTAACAACTTACATCATTGGCTAGTAATCAGATGGTATCTTCCCATGTTCGACTTCAGATCACATATTCACATGGTTAGACTCATACTTGAGCAAATGGTTGAACGATATTGAAGACCCTAGATCTAGTTTCATCCATCCAGGCCGTGATTTCAAGAGTACCAAATCATATGTACAATGGGTTTACATTGATGGTCATTTCGATCATGAGTCTATATTTGTAGACGACTATTTATGTACATGTAATGGAAGTTTATAAGTTGCACATGGGTATGCCTTCCCTCAGCAATTCATGTAGAATCAAATATCATGATATATGTATTCTAATTGATGCAGATCACCTTCCACTTCGATACCTCCTCATCACATCGTAAAGCATTTCATTCAACATTGGCATTTTTCTGACTTCATGCTTTAGGGGGCATCTATTACAGATCCATTTGGGCACATCAAATCCCAAAATTCAGATCAGTGTTTTAGGGCTCATTAAACCCTAAATTCAGTTGCTTCATTCCCTAAACAAGTCACCCATTTTAATGCCTCCTTCCCATACAGTTTCATGACTTGAAAACATCAAGAAATAACCTCTAGAGGGACTAACGTAGGTAAGCCCTTATGAAGGTGCGCTGCAGAGTAGTTAAGTCCACTGGTAGGGTGGTCTACAGATCACTTAAGCTTCCTTTCACCTACAGTGGGTGAGAATGAGTGAAATTCACATAGGGTTTTGGGAATATTCTTATCTTTTGGAGTCATCTAGAAGTTTCCCTGACTTATCAACTCCTATGAGCTCGAAAATGGATGAGGAATGAGTTAAGGTGCATCCTATC
Source organism: Pinus tabuliformis (assembly GCA_031772625.1). Classification (NCBI taxonomy): domain Eukaryota; kingdom Viridiplantae; phylum Streptophyta; class Pinopsida; order Pinales; family Pinaceae; genus Pinus; species Pinus tabuliformis. Next base: position 1,269,526,086 of record CM062804.1, read on the forward strand.
CTCTCATCCCTACCGCCATGGAACTAATTTTAAGTATGGAAGGCCATTCAACGCCACCATTAATGACAGAACCTCCTTCATCCTCTTATAAATTGACCACTCATCTAAGTGATCGGGGGCTGGACTATGTTGAATTGTAATGAGATAATGCTGCTATGAGATTTGGCTTTGAAGAAAGTGTTGTGATGTTGCAAGTGTGTCATGCTTTTGATGTGATGTGGATGGGATCCAAGTTGGAGGAATGACTTTGAATCAGACACTGATGGTTGTAATTCCTTCTTTTATCTAATAAAGTGTTTGAACCTTTTTCCATATGTTGTGTCCTTTCATATTGCCTATATGTGTGAATTGCTTCTGATTCCTTTCATTTATAGTCAATGGATCATATGCTTTGATCGGTTTTTGTCTTTTGTTGTATTTACAGGGTACTTCTCAAGAGGATTAAGTACAGGAAGGAGCGACGGAAATGATACAAGGGAGATGAGATGAAATCGGAACTACAGGTAGGCCTTCTATCTTCTCATCTTATCTATTGTTTATAGGAGAAGTCTAAAACACTTTAAACTATTGTTCTAGGCACAACTACCTGTCTAGTGAATTAGTGTTTATTCGTAGATGCTAAATTCTCCAAAACTGGTGGAGATAGTGTTGGAGAACCCAAAGCGAGCCAAGATGAACCCGACATGACGCAAGTAGAAGCACCTTCGATGATGACAGTTCTATGTATACCTTTACCTTTCGAAAATATTTGCACTTGAAATGCAAGCTGGTGGGAAAGGGGAGGTTTACATTCTTTCATGTTGAAAATTGCAAGCATCGAATCTTGTGGGTCGATACCACCAATAGTCGAAAGAAAAGCTTTCCTTTGTGTTGAACATGTTTGTAATACTTCGAGCCCTGACATAGCTGATGGTGCTTGCGCCAAGTCTTCTACAATATTGTATTTTTAGGCAGCACATGCAGATGTATTGTGCTTTGTGCGTCGAAGTTCCCCTTTAGGGGGGTGAATCACAAGGTCAACAACCAGCCTTTTGATATGCAAATTATTGGGTGGCGGTGGGTTTTGACTTGAGGAAGGTTCCTTTGCAAGAGCGATAGGAGCTTCATAAGATTTGGCTCTTGTTTGTAGATCTACTATTTCAAAGGCGTAAATGGTAGAGGGTCCTTCACTAGCTGAAGGATGTTGCAAACCACCATTGCCCCCTTACGGGGGTTGGGGTTGGTTTGCAATGAGGTGTTGCTACTGCTGAGCGGGGAAAGGATCATTAAGGGCAACGAATGTCCTATCAGTATCTTCTTTAGCAATGAAATATGTGCGTTATTGAAGTCGCGGGCATCGATAGGTCATGTGGTCTTCAACATAGATTTTGTAAGGGAATCTGGCAGGTTTATCCTTTCCATCGTTAATAGGCACAACGATCTTCTTCTTTTGGTTTTGATACTTTGTTGACTACTCCTTAGAAGGCGTAGTCTTTTTCTTATTCTTCTTGTTCTTACCATCGAGTTTTTTCGTAGACTGCACAGAGTCTATCATAGCATAGGAAGAGCAGTCGAATTGGTAGAGGGGTCCTCTAACATCTGGGCAATGTGACTGCTATGTTGTTTTATAGCAGCCCTGGAGTTTGTGCTGATAATCCCATTGACGTGCGCTCCGAGGTGCTGAGTAGCAGAAGCATTAGAGTTGTTTGGGGAATTGGGGATTACGTTGTAAAGAGTTCCAAACTATGAATATATCAGATCTAAGTTCTCGGCACGACATATGGATTGGTCTTCCGTGAATGCACCACCTAAGGCAACATCCTTCATGATTTGGGGGAGTAGGGACTTGCAGAACTAGTCCACTAAGAGATAGTCTGGGAGGGGAACTTTGACTAACCTACACCTGCATCTCCATTCATGTATATGATCAAAGATGTGGGTGGCAGTATCCTGACATAATGAAGTGAGGAGTTCAATCCCAGTCTCATAGTGGATGGGTAGTTGGGAGTTCTTTAGGAATTCCATCGCTAGAGCATCAAAGGTATTTACTGACGCATGTGGTAACTCGATGTACCACTTAGTTGCGTTGCCAGTAAGGGTGTGGGGAAAAAGACGTAACATGATACTATCATCCACCATGGAGTTATAAACAAACCAAATATGATAGGTGGTGATATGGGTACCTGGATCCTCCCTTTGTTTCCCTTCAAACTTGGGGATATCTGTCGATATTTTATGCGGGATTGGCGGCTAGATTAAGTTATGATAGATGGGGACGTTTGTAAGTTTGTACAATTCAGGGATATCAAACGTTGCCAAGAAAGGCAGAGTGTGTGATGCCCTGGACTCAGACCAAGGTGATGACATATGACTTGAGGATCCTTGTGGTCTACCCATCGTTTGAGTCCCAATATTATACATAGGTTGCATGGTATAGTAGTTGCCCTGGGGGATGGAACTATAGTGTGGATTTCCATGGGGATTGTGATGCTAGGGTATAGAATTTCCCCCAGGATAAGAAATGCCCCCTTGACTCATTAGAGGTTGTGAGTAAGGTGCCCCCATGGATTAGTTGGGACCTCCTTGAGGATTCCTGCTCACTACAGAACTAACCATATGTCCTTGAATGATGTAAGGAGTGCTCATGTCAATTAGTGACTGACCATGCATGCTTGAAAATGGAGGGGGAACTATTACTTTCTTGACCAGTATATGCATATTGGGAGTGCCCTTGGATACTTGGATCTGGGGGTTAGAACTATACAATGGATGCCAACCATGTTTTTCGTTGAAGGGACCCACGCTAACCGTGCTATATTGAGCATTATAAGGAGTGTTGTATGTAGCACTTGTCGAAGGTATAGAGTTTGACACTAAAGGGGTGGAACCTGGCATCAGCTAGGTTCCACTCATGGAGGGTGTCATATGAGGGTTTGTACCTAGGAAAAATGGGATAATAGGGTTCGCCATCTGTGGTGCGATAGTGACTTTCGACTGGGGAAGTGATGGAGGACCAAAAGTGTCCAAAACATTCCACAACCCTTTAGTCATCGACGGGATGGATGGAAATGTTCCAACTGAAGACACAAGGGGTATAGGTGCTACGTGAACCAAGAGTGGGTCCAATGGATTCGTGATCAGAGGGTTATAGGGAGGAAGAAATATTGTAGTAAATAAATCCTCCGGTAAGCTTGAATCATCGGTTGTCCAAACAGATTCTATGTGAGATCTTGGAGAATGTTTTCCCGAAGATGGGGAATCCGGTTCACTGGAGCTTGGTGGATCTTTGACAATGAGTGGAGGAAGTCCTAGTAATCATCTAGATTAATGACGAGAGTCGGATGTAGGCACAGTGACCATTAATTTTTATCAGTAAATTTTATTGTGATATTTGTTAAAGTCTCAATGATAACACTCGAGTGCCTAAAAAATAAAAAATAAAAATAGAAAATACATTAAGTGAATCAATCAACAAATAGATGGAAATGACCCTATCTGATAAGCACTGATCACTGGAGATGAAACCCAGTATCACAATGAATAATAGAGAGGGCTGACCAAATGTACAGTTACGGTTACTCTAAAGCTTCGCCCGAACCTCAGATTGAGGGGCCAAGTACTCTTGTGAAGATGAGCACCCTCCCAAAAAATGAAGACAGAGTAGGTCCATCTGCGTTAGGTACCAGGGAAGCCTGCCCTAGTCACCTTGTGTAAGTCCCTAAAAGTATGGCCACTAAGGATACCTCAGATCACAGACACTACTGGGTGGACATAGTCGCAAACAATACGCTGTGTGGGCAGGATACCTGAGTCCCCAACTTAGCTCTAAAATCCTCAAACGAATCCCCAATACAAAGAATACCAAAAGGAGTTGTAAGCAGAGGAGGGCTACCTTCACTTATAGTCTGATATTGTCTCATATTTAGCTCTGCTTTAACTAGAGTGGTCCTGGTAGTATGATTGCAAAAAGAATTTTCTCTCTTTTAATGACACTAGTTTTGGTTTCTGATCTAGGGCAGTTTACTCACACTGCCTATCCCAAGATCCTAGACTGAACTAATGTTTGTTTTCTCTATAAAGAGTTACTGATTGGTTTTAGGTAAATTTTGTGTGTACTTTTTAGTGATTTTGGTAGGGGTGTTGACGTATGATATTTGGTGGGAGTATGACTCAAAATCATGCAAGATACAATGCTTGAAAATGTTGAATCGATGAAATAAGTTGTATTCTACAAGTGAGAGTCTTTCATACATTCATATTTGTTCCATGCATCTTAGTCATTATAACACGAGCATAACCAATAGAAATATTGCCAATGCTTTCTAACAACTATTTGAAACCAAAATAAAGAATATTTTAACCAGCTAAGTAGAAGAATGAATTTAAAAAATGTTGATTTTTATTTTATAAAAAAAATTTAAGAAAGAAAAAAAACCATATTTCCTAAAACAAAAATTCTTTTAGGACATAGATCTTGCTAACAAAGTATAGCTGCAGATCCTTTTCAGTCCATGAGCAGGTTTCCCATCCCTTTGAGTTTACAGACACTGTTGCATGTCAAAATTTGGGTGACTAATGCTCTGTAGCAGAGGCCACAGAGAGTTACTGGTCTACTAACACACTGTTTGTGCAGACACAGAGCTTTATAAAGATCTTTTTGCTCTGCTAACCTATGTTAGTTTGGGAAAAGAGTTCAAAATAGGGCTTTGGGGATCAGATCCAGGGTTGAACATATGAGGGAAGAATGCAACAAGGTCTTGATGGGCCAGAAAAGGAATGGAGAAGTATAGGGAGACCTTATAAGGAGGAGGAAAATAGGAACTATCTAGGTGAACCAAGAACTAATGTATAGTCTCCAGTGGAGTCACCAATTCTGCTATAGGATAAAATGCAGAGTGTATGGAGAATGGAGATACCCTCAAGGGTCTTCCTAGGACCCTTGGCAGACTGTAAGATTATTTGCAACTATCACAAAGTTTACATGCATGTCCATAAACAATAATTAACTATCAAAGCAAGACATATGCATTACCTCAAGCCTTCATGTAGATTTGTTGGAGAGCACAATGCATCTAGGTGGAAGTGCCCTGAGCCGGCTCCAAATCAAGTCTTGCAGATAGAAGAGACAAGAATAATCATAGCATACAACCTTGATAACAATACATGAATATATAAAAGACATCTAGTTACACATAACTAAGCCACTCACGCAAAAATATATTGGACAAACAACTAAATGAATGATAGTACCAACTCCATAGAGTAGAAAGTACAAATACAGTTCTATATCAATGTTGGAAGATTGATTACAACCATCTATTGCATCATCCTTCCTTTATCCCTCCAGCTCCTCTCTCTCTGTCTCCCTTCTTACCAAATTCTTATGCTTAGATTTGAGACTATGCTCGACAATTAAGTAAGCTATCCTTTCAAATGATCTGACCTTTATCACCATAGTCCTAGCTTTGCTTGTGTAGAAATTCAGTTAGGGTTGCCAAGTTCCTCCATGAGCCTCTTAAGGTAAAAGAAATGATGTTGCCATGATTTGGAGCTCTTTCCCATTTGCCTCCTTCATTAGGATTAGAAATCCCACAAATAGGTCGAACTCTAGATGTTTCCTTTCCTTTCTGAGTAGATATAGAAGGGAATATAGAGATATTTATGAGTCAATTCAATCCTTTGACCTATAGATTCTCATTAGGATCCACTAACGCTATCCCTGATCCAACTAGTAGAGTTAGTAGGGTCACTAACGCTCCCTTAGGCTTACAGAGAAGCTTTATAAAGAATGTTGTCAGTGTTTATCTAGCGTTAGTGTGGAAACAAGGCTTGTGATCTTGGTCTTTGTTTCAGTTATCATGTATTTCCCCTCTGAGATCATGAGGGGGTCATTTTGCTGTATAAAAAATTCATTACCCTCATGAAAGTAGTTGGAGAATTTATAAGACCGAAAGGCATAACAAGTCGCTCAAAAAATCCTTGTTTAGTTTTAAATGCAGTTTTCCAAATGTCTTCTTCAGCTATCCTAACTCGATGATAACAATTTTGTAAATCTAACTTAGGGAAATACTTTGCATGCCTTAAATCATCAATAAAATCATCAATTCTTGGGAGTGGATAATGATTCTTTACCATGATTTTGTTCAATGCATGGAAATCCACACACATGTGCCAAGTTCCATCCTTCTTTGTGTTATAGACATATTTGGGCACTACAAACCCAATCACATATGTCCATAAACCAAGAGCTTCTAAGTCCCTAAAAGTGTTGTTTCATACCCTAAAGGAGCAAGGTCAGCTGATTACATCATCTCCCAGAATTTTTCCATGAAAAACCCCTCAGAACTGGTCAAATTGTTATAGGGAAAAGTGTCTATTTAGAACTGCTCTATCCCAGTAAGGTGTGACAGCTGCCTTAGACACAAACAAAGAAAAACTACTTTTGTTTTTCCTTTATGAATTATAGATAGAGAGGAACAGAAAGACCAACCTCTGTCTTGCGCTAATCCTTCGATTCAATCCCTCTCTTCTTTGATAGTCCTCAGCTACCTGCTCCCTTGCACGCCCAGCTTCACAAAGTACCTGTAAGATCATAGAAGCATAGCACTATACAAAGAAATGGATCTATAATCATAAAAAATCTAGGATCAGATGTAAATTGACCATACAAATGTAACAAGCATCAATGATACAAAAGCATGGAGGAAAACTCAAATAGCTTTTATTGATAAACAAGAAAAGATCCAGGAGGAGTTACAACCACTTGTTCGATCCAGCATCAACCTCCCAGCAAAGAAGCCCCTCTTCACCTCAAAAAAAGCTTAGATCACCCAACAATCTGATGTTTGTCTCTAGAAACCAACAACAATTCCTTACAATATGTAAAATTCCAGCCTCTCCTCCTGGATCTCTGGGATGAGAGATCTATATATAGATATTTGCAGAGGTGTGAGTCAGCTCTGGGTTTTTGATTAGTGTCTTCTCTCTGATAGTTCTTGATGCCACTTGGAGATCTCATTGATCTCTTACTCATCCTTGGGCGATTCTGAGAGGCAAGTGTCCAAGGAGAAGTTTCTGGAAGATTCCATGATCATCCACCTCGCAAACTGTCTCCGCCACTTGTCTTTTCTCATCCATCGCACCCCATAGAAGGGATTTTTGAAATGCAACACACTTCCCGTGTGTACAAGGTGCGATGCATCACACCCTGGCCATGGAGCAAGTGCAATGATCCTGTTTTGACCAGTTCTGAGTATTTTTCATGGAGAACTTTTGGGAGAAGCTGTAATCAGTTGACCTTGTTCCTTTAGGGGTTAGAACAACACTTTTAGGGACTTAGGAGCCTTTGGTTTATGGAAATTTCATGCTTGGGGCTGTAGGGCCCAAAAATGTCTATAACAATTGCCTCCTAAAGCATGAGTTCATTAATCTTTTGATGTCGGGTGAAATGCTTTATTATGAGGATCCGAAGTTCTTTCAAGCTGGGAGGAGACCTGTAATAAGATACAATACAATACATTATCTTCATACTATTTTCATGATCTAGGTAAGGCAGGCATTCCCATGCTCAGCTTTATAAATTCATTTTTATGTACATAGGACAGACAATCGTCTGAGTGTAGACTGATGATTCTGATAGAGCCATCATCCTTTTGAGTGGATGATTATCTGTGCAGCAATGATGTACATTTAATGCCTTTTTTTCCCTGAATATATATCGCAGCCCGGATGGATGAAACTAGATCTGGGGTCTTCAATCTCGTCCGATGTTTACTCAAAGTACAAGTCGATCCATGTGAGAAATGTTCTGAAGTCGAACATGGAAAGACATCACTTGATTACCAGTCAATGATGTAAACTGTTAACAAGCACGAGAGGAATCATCGATAATGATAATGACCCTCAAGGTACTGCAGTACAATTCACGTCGTGTGAATAAAGGACTTGGCGTCGAACACCACGCAAAATATTTCGGTCGAAGGCCATTGATGTAAACCTGTCGCCGGAAGTGAGAAACTTGCCATTGAGGCATGCAAGCTTCAAAGTACTGAATGGGGTGTTCCTAGATCAACTTCTCGGATAATGAGCTGATGTCGACAAGAAGTGATCTATCATAGGAGGGCCTTAATGAATCCCACATCAATGACACAGAACAGAGCAAATGATTTTAATGGAGGTGAAAACGATCTGGTGATATAAGGTTCAGGGTGGTGGTCATGAAAGAATGGAGTATAATGTATGGTAGTGGGCGAGACACAGGTGAATTCTCTGAATGACTTCTCTTGAACATATCGGCGACATTGATGTGATGGATTGGTAGCATTAACCCCAAATTTGGATGGTATGGCGTGACCATGGTGATGTGACCGGTGAATGAAACAACCCAACCCGACTCGGACATGGAGTGGAAGTGTCATGTTCAAGAGCACTTGCTACCAACAAAGTTTCTTTGAATTTTCATCCCAATTTTCCATAGTCATTGCTGACTAGTACCTCTTTATTTTTGTCAAGCTTGAGGAGGATAACATATGCTTGTTCTATAATTTTCCCTTCAGGCAAACCCATCGCTATGTTTTAACAAGCCTAGCGACAGTGAAACTCGTTCTCGTCTATAGACAAGTTTGTCGCTATTAATCTTTTTAACAAGTTTAACGACAAAGATAACTCGGTCCTTTTCAATTTTAGAGAGTTTGAAAAGGGACGTAAAGGTAACTCCAAAATTCCTTTTTCGTCATGTAATCCCTTAAGTCCGAAAAAAGTATAAAACAATACAGAAGGGATGAATTTTTGATACTTTTAACGAGCCGAACAAAACAAGCACTTGGCCTTTTTGTGTAATAATCCCTAAGGTCCAAAAAGATTAAAATCTAGTGGAGGGATAGCACTTCCTGTCCCTTTAACGAGCAGGAGAGGCCAATGGCTCAGCAATCTTTTCATATTTTATGAGTTAGTTGAAAATAGCTTAAAGGAGACTCATCTTTTCAGGAACGAGTGATAAAACGGGTAGCAGCTGATTCCAGGTAAGGTTTGGAATTTTCCAATCACGGCAGTGTCACAAGGATGGCTAGTGAAATCACTCTTCGTAGTTGTTCCTCAAAATGGGTAAACAATCAAATGGAGGTGAATGATCGGCCAATGAAAAAGTGGAGGTGACGCTGCAAACACGACCAAGGCTTTAACGACTAAAGTACTACATTCACGATGGTTATTTACCGAGGAATAGTTCATTTTTTAACGAGCTTAAACGCGGGGGGAAACATTTGCTCATGTCTTATGTTTATTTTTTAACGAGCTTGAACCTTGCAGTAACACTGCTCGTGATAAGTTTGCATGCCCCCAGCATAATAACGAAAATAGAGGTGCATGCCCCCCAAGCTTCATTGCATTCAACTCGGTGGTTGGAATGAAGGTTTACCTTTGAGATTTGGAAAGGGGATTTGCTTCATTTTTTAATGAGGTTGACACAGTAAAAGAGCTATCCTCATGACTCCTTGTTTCATTTTTTAACGAGGTTGACAGGAGATAAGAATCGTCCTCGGAATCCACCATATTTACAGTATTTGATAGAAAATAAAACACTGAAGGATGATTAAGGTCATTGGAATAATCTTTGTTCTAATTAGGGAGATGGGAACGATGGTGGTAGTCTTCCCATGGTGCCTCTCCTAACATCATTGACTGAATGATTCCTTTGTCTGTAGAATGTACATGCGACGAAGGATCTGAAGAGGGGCAATATTCCTTAAATCTATCGATCCAAACACTCGATGAGCGTTGATTTGGGTTTGCCCCCCAAGCCAAGAAAATTTATTGCTACAATATTTATAAAATGTCGATGATCCATGCTGACAAAATGTTTAGGAATCTTCTGAATCCATTAGATATAGAAGATTTCATATTGCAGGTTTCCACTGTGGCCACTTCCGCCAAATTGCTTGGAGGCAGTAGGGAAAAAGTACCCATTAAGGCAGGGTCTTTTAGGAGGCCTACTCCAATATTTTGAAGTGAATGACTGCTTCCATGGATCATTGGAATGCTTCCCGTAACTTGTGAACTATTGGGGAGAAATGTTTGTTGGTCGATGGTTGTAATTCCTCCTTGAAAGGGAAATGCAATCGTCCTGAAGTAGGTCGACACAACTACGGCCATGGCATATATCCAGGGCCTTCCCAGTAGGATGTTGTAATCTAGGTTTCCGTCGATTACTTCAACATCAATTTCTACTATTTTTCCCCCTAGTTCAACTTGAAAGTTACGTAAAATCCCGTATGGAGTGTATGACCGTCCATCAAATGCTTTTAACATTGTTGATGATCGCGACAAGGGTGGTGAGCCTAAATTTTTCCAATAACTCATCGACATAATAAATGTAGATGCCCCCTCATCAATAATTGTTTGATGAACAGTTTTGTTGAGGGCTTTCACTTGAATAAGGAAAGCTAGTTGAGCTGGTAACTGAGGGTCATATCCTTTATGATCAAAGGCCACAAGATTGGAATCCATTGGGTCAATCCTACCTATTGCTGATAATAAAGCTTTCTCTTGGGAGGGGAAATTTTGCGGTACCTCAAGTGTCGACATAGCAGACGGTGATTGGGCCAGGTCCTCTACTATATTATAATTCTGTGCTACTTTGGCACGAGGATTAAATGTCGATTTGTGTACTACTCCCTTTGGCGGCTTTATCATTGGTTCAGGAATGATGGGTGGCACAACTTCAGTCAAAGTTGTTGTCAAACTACTAGGTTGTTCATTAGCCTTGTTATTCGACAGCTGTGGATTCCTGTAATCTTTATTCCTTGTCAAAGCATTATTTTGCTGCTCTGAGATAGAAAACATAAGCACTTGGGATCGGGAAGCATTTATATTAGCAACCAGTTTGGTTCCCAGGTTTGGAAACGGATTAGTCAATACTGCTGAGGTTTTTGAACTCTTAAAGAGTTCCTTAACTTCAGCTTTATGTGGACAATCTCTCGTCTGATGATCCTCATCGCATATATGACACCTCGCAGGGGGTTTCCTTTGCCCAGAAGGGTTTGACGAAGGTTTTCCAGGAGATGACTCATCGTGCTTCTTTTTTCTCCCTTTCTTTTTCTTCTTGCCCCCTGGTTGCTTCAGTTGTTTGCACTTGTCGGTCGACACGACATTTACTTCCGAGGCAAGAAGTTCCTCATTTGCATTTTGACTAGAAATCTTATGGGCCTTTTTAGATGTAGCCTTTGTCGATTTCGTGTTTGTCGTGCCAATCACGCCATCGCTGGCATGAGAGTCATTGTTTGATTTAGGAGGAGGAGGAACTGAGAATTCCGATCTAGGAGCGTCAGGTATTTTATCGTAGAGCATGTCGGACTGAGTGTAAATCAAGTCCAAATATTGCGCACGAGCGATAACTTGCTCTTCAGTGATGACTCTCCCTTTTGCCACATCTTCCGTGATGGAAGGCAATAATGACTTGATAAACCATTCAGCTAAGAGCTGATCGGGAACATATGTTTTCACCATTGTATGACGACGTCGCCACTCATGTATATGATTGGATATGTGAGTGGTCGTTGTTTGTTTGAAATTGGTAAGAAGTTCTATTCCCATTTCGTACCTTGTTGGTAACTGAAAATGGGTTAAAAAGGTTGTGGCTAGGGCATTGAAGTTGTCGAATGAAGCTCTAGGAAATTCGATATACCATTTTGCTGTCGGACCAGTTAACGCCCTCTGAAAAAGGCGAAGCCTAATCGAATCATCGCTTAGGGTGTTTGATGAACACCACAGATGAAATGTCATCACATGATTTGACAGGTCTTCACCCGGATTTCCATTAAATTTAGGAATATCTGACGGAAGTTTATGCAGAATCGATGGCCACCAAGGGGCATAAGCAATTGGATCATTCGTCAGCTGGTTTAGATCTAGTAATTCTAGAGTTGCTACAAAGGGCAACTGTTGATTCAGGTTAGGCGAAGCATACCCAGGATAAGATGGAATCGCCTGAGCAGTGGGTCTTTGCATACTAGCATAATGTATTTGATGCTGGAAACTTTGACAAGGTTGATGGGCTTAACCATTATAATATGGTTGTTGATAACCGCTTTGGAAATGTGACTGCCCATTACTTACAAAGACTTGTTGCTCAGGTCCTTGATATGATTGCTGGAATTGCGGTTGTTGAGATTGAACCAGCCATGGTTGTTGGACCATTTGCTGTTGCCCAATACTGGATGATTGACCAAGATGAGGAGTCATAGTACCTGTTTGAGTCTGAGTTGCTCCCGATAAGGAGGCACTAACCTGAGGTTGCGATTAAGTCATTGGGACAAGAGGTTGTTGTATTGCAACCTGAGAAACTTGGGGTTGACATACAATAGGTAGCGCTTGTACTTGCGACGCAGTCACCATAGCAGGTATAGTGGGAATATTCGACACAGGTTGGACTGGTTGCATTGAATATACAACCCTTGGTTGCTGAGGCAGTATTGGTACCCAACAGCTGGATGTAATTCCAGTTTGACCTGAACTTTGTTGTAACTCCCATATGGTTGTTCTCTCGGAGGGAACAATGAAAAGGCATACTACCCTCCATATGGTGGAAATCCAGTACTTAAAGGGTAGATTGGCCTTTGAAGACACATTGGGTCAATTTGTTGAGTTTCAACATAAGAAATACCAAATGATAATCCAAATGAAGAAATAGGAACTGACCATGTCGTCGAAACAGTCCTTGATTGGACTCCGGCTTGTTGTTGATAACTTGCCGGGACAGATGGTATACCATCGAACATCATCAGAGTAGCAGAAGGAGGCTCAGCCACTGCTGTGTCGGATGACACAGTCCTGGATGTCGACGGTTGTTCATACATATCTAGTCTATCCAAAAGATTTTCTAGCGATTCTACAAGAACTTTGCGATGAAGGGAGACTAACTTCTAAGACCAACGTAGGAAAGTTGATGATTATTCCGTTTAAAATAAATTTTAGACGCTTTGACACAACTTGTTTTTTCAATTTTAAAGATTCGAGAAAAAACAAAAGATGACTCTAGTCTCCTTCGATTTTTAATGAGCCTGAAGTGATAAGTGCTCAGATGGACCTTTTCCGTTAAGGAGTCTGAAAAGGAACGAAAGGGACTGCTCTGGAAATCTAGGTAGAGGGATTACCAAACCAATCACAAAACTGCAGAATACCTTTTATGGTACGACAGTCAATCTTCTCGAATGCTGTGTTCAGTGCATTGCGGTCGATAGGGCGGCAGACACGCTTCTTATGGATAAAGGATTAAGCCTATTGGGGTCTCCCAGAATATACTTGACATTACGTGGGAGCACAAGTTCGTACTGGCACTTATTGTCTCAAAGTGGAGGAATCACCCAACCATCAGTGAGAACAACAGTTACCAGGCTTTACGACGCCGGAATATGTCTGTAGCCTAGATTTATAAATGTTGTGCGTTAAGTTCCAAAGCGTTATTAGATTCATTGAATTTATTTTAAGTTGATCTTGTTTATGAAGTTTGCCTTTTGGTTTCTCCACGAGATGTAGATGTAATTCCTAAAATGCAATCTAAGATGATAAACAAACTTTTTATCTTCTTTATGCAATGAAAATCCTAGCTACTAGGGAAAAAAAGACAGAATCTTTTCAAAAAGAGCAAAGAGCACACTCTAAATGCACTTTCCTAAATCAAGCCAATCAGACTGTCTATATGCAAATGCACATGCATGTATTTGTTTTCGACTTTCTTAGTATATGAATGATAAAAAGAAAGTTGATGCACATATCTGAATTTCTTTTCAAGTGACAAATATCAACAAGTTTCTTTTCGAAATCAAAAAATGGAGACGATCACAACACTTTACAATTTTGAACTGAATACTTGTTCTCGACACTAGAAAATTACAAATTCAGACCAAAATCAATAGTAACAAGATAATCGACCATCAACAACAATTAAAATCTTTCCTACGATTGAAATCGACACTTGCGACAGATTCAAATCAAAGGACGACAGTACAATTACGTTACTTTTGCAAAGGAGAACTGTAAACGACTCAAAAAACACACAAAAAAATCTACAGTTCTTTTTTACAAAGGAGGCGAAATAACAGTAAGGAAAAGGGGTTTCAAACAGACATATACTGATCACAGGTAGCAAAATTCAGGAATAGAACTGGAAAGAAAGAATCACAGAAGCCACAACTGCATAGAGCTAGTCTGATCAGCACACCTGTAACATAGAAAATCTGAAATGCAGCGTAGGTTGCCCACTCAGGAAGTGCGCTGAAATTTAGAATCTCTTAACAGTACCTGCGCTGGGCCAGAAACGAGACACTATTCTGGTTTCGGGTCACAGTTTGCAGTTCAGTTCTTGGGTTTTGGCCGAGTAAAAAAGCAATCAGTAATGCAACAATCAGGGGTAGATCTAAGGAGGATCTAAGAGATATCACAAGGGAAATCAGATAGTTTGTGAATCAGTTGTTTAAATCATAAACATATCTAGTAGATGGATTGAAGTAGCAGTTGTCTACTTTGCATTTGTTATGGCAAATGCAGTTCGAATGCTACTCGTAAGTTTATGAAACAAACAATAAAGAATGATAAACAAACAAACTAATTAGCTCTCCAGTGGAGTCGCCATTTTGTTACAGGGAAAAGTGTCTATTTAGAACTGCTCTATCCCACTAAGGCATGACAGCTGCCTTAGAAACAAACAGAGAAAAACTACTTTTCTTTTTCCTTTATGAATTATAGATAGAGAGGAACAGAAAGACCAACCTCTATCTTGCGCTAATCCTTCGATTCGATCCCTCTCTTCTTTGATAGTCCTCAGCTACCTGCTCCCTTGCACGCCCAGCTTCACAAAGTACCTGTAATATCACAGAAGCATAGAACTATACAAATACATGGATCTATAATCATAAACAATCTAGGATCAGATGTAAATTGACCATACAATAACAAGCATCAATGATACAAAAGCATGGAGGAAAACTCAAATAGCTTTTATTGATAAACAAGAAAAGATCCAGGAGGAGTTACAACTAGTTGTTCCGACCTAGCATCAACCTCCCAGAAAAGAAGCCCCTCTTCACCTCAAACAAAGCTTAGATCACCCAACAATCTGATGTTTGTCTCTAGAAACCAACAACAATCCCTTACAATATGCAAAATTCCAGCCTCTCCTCCTGGATCTCTAGGATGAGAGATCTATATATAGATATTTGCAAAGGTGTGAGTCAGCTATGAGTTTTTGATTAGTGTCTTCTCTCTGATAGTTCTTGATGCCACTTGGAGATCTCATTGATCTCTTACTCATCCTTGGGCGATTCTGAGAGGCAAGTGTCCCAGGAGAAGTTGCTAGAAGATTCCATGACCATCCACCTCGCAAACTGTCTCTGCCACTTCGCTTTTCTCATCCATCGCACCCCATAGAAGGGATTTTTGAAATGCAACACACTTCCCATGTGTACAAGGTGCGATGCATCGCACCCTAGCCATGGAGCAAGTGCAATGATCCTGTTTTGACCAGTTCTGAGTATTTTTTCATGGAGAACTTCTCGGAGAAGCTGTAATCAGTTGACCTTGTTCCTTTAGGGGTTAGAACAACACTTTTAGGGACTTAGGAGCCTTTGGTTTATGGACATTTCATGCTTGAGATTGTAGGCCCAAAAATGTCTATAACACAAAGCAGGTAGACTGCCTAGTGCAAAGGGTACGATGCATCTCACCTGCCACATGCAAAACATGCGATGAATACTAGAAGGCCCTTTTGTAGGGTGTGATGAGTGAGAGCAGACAAATGGCACAAGAAGTTTGCTAGGTGGAGACCCTGAGAATCTTCTAGAAGCTGCTCATTTGACACTTGCCTCCATGAATTCACCCAAGGATGAGTAAGAGATCATGAAATATCTAAGTGGAACCAACAACTATAAAAGAGATGACACTAATCAAAATCCCAGAAGTTGACTCACCCCCTACAAATATCTATATATGGATCCCTCATCCCAAAGATCGAGAGGTTGGAATTTGGTAATTTGCAAAGAGGTGCTGCTGGTTTCTCTTTGAAGACATTGTTGGGTGATCTTGCTTTGTATGAGGTGAAGAGGGCTTTCAAGCTGGGAGGATGGCACCAGGTCAGAACAAGTGGTTGTAATCCTCTCTTCTACTACTTTTATCGATAAATCTATTTGAGTTTTCCTCCATATTCTTGTGTATCTCTGAATATTGTGTTGATATATGCATTTGTATGGTCAATATATATCTGATCCTATATTGTTTACAGTGATAGATCTCTATTCTTTGATGGTATTATACTGTTGTGACTCTACAAGTGCTCTTTGAAGTGGGACAAGTAAGGAAGCAGTGGCGGGATTCTGTCAAAGGGGAAAGGAAACAAGCAAGGAGCCAAGTGAAGGACTGAGGTTGGTACTCTCTGCTTCTTTCTCATCTCTCTCTCGTAAAGGAAAAAACAAGTGAGTATAATTTGTTTGTTTCTAAGATAGCTACCCATCTTAGTGGGACTAGCAGTTCTGAATAGACACTAGATTTCCCAGTAACAAAATGGCGACTCGACTAGGGAGTGATTAGTTTGATTGCTTGTCTCTATTTGTTTGATTCATAAACCACAGACAGAGCCTGAAGTTAAGCCAACTAACCTTCAAACTGCATTTGCTATGCAGGTGCAAAGTAGATCAACATTGCTTTAGTCAATCTCTGGGTTTGTTTATGACCTAAACAATTGACTTGAAAACATCCTAAGTGCCCTAGAGGTATATTGAGTAACCTCATTAGATCAACCCCTATATTTTGTAGTTACTGACTATCATTTGCTCAGCCTAAATCCCTGAACTAAGATGCAAATTGTGACCAAAAACCAAGTTAAAGTCTCATCCCTAGACCATCGCACCTGCTCTTCTTGGCAATCTGGATGCATCACACATCCCATGTGTAGTAGGTGGGATGCATCCCTGTTTCCATGTGTTATAGGTGCGATGATCAGACAAGACTAGTTTTGCCTCCAGATTTTGGTTTTTTCTTCACTCTCTTCAACTCTATTCAGGAGTTTTGTTGTCTGTGACTAGTAGACCACTATTGAAACCCCCTTCCTTTGCATCATCCAACCTACATTGTACAAATATTTGTGAATTTTTTATGTATTTTTTGCCATTTACATTTCTCATTTACAAAATGGTAGCTTAATCAAACTGTCGTCTTTGGATTTGAAAGTGTCGCAAGTGTTGTTTTCAGTCAAAGAAAAGAATCCTCCTCATTTTGATAGTTGATTACATTGTTACTCTTGTATTTGATCTGAATTAATAGTATTTCAAGTGTCGAAAGCCGTTTTCAATTCAAAATCGCAATGTGTCGTCTTGTCTCCCTTTTATTTTTTGAAAAGAAAATCGTTAGTACCGTCTCTTTGAAAGAAGATATAATTTAGATTTGTACTCAGCATTCTTTTTGTCATTCACACATTAAGAAAGCGGAAAAACAATACATGCATGTGCATTTGCATTTTGATTGCTTGTTGATTTTGATTTAAGACAGTGCATCTAGTGTGTGCTCTCTACTCTATGTTGAAAGGATTTCGTTTCTCTTTCCTTAGTAGCTAGAATTTTCATTGCAAAAAGAAGAGTAAACAACTGTTTATCATCTTAGATTTCATTTTAGGAATTGTATATCTACATCACACGGTGAACCTTAAAGGAAAACTTCTTAAGAAAGATCAATTATAAAATAAATTCAATGAACATAAAAATGCTTTGGAACCTAATGCACACCATCTAGAAGTCTAGGTTGGAGACGTATTTCGGTGTCGTAAAGCCTTGTAACTATCACTCTCATCGTAGGTTGGGTGATTTCTCCTCTTTGATATGACAAGTGCCAGTATGGACTTGTGCTCCCACGTATCATCGAGTATATATTGGGAGACCACAATAGGCTATATCCTTTATCCTTAGGAAGCCGTGTCTACCGCCCTATCGATCGCAATGAACTGAACACAACATTTGGGAAGATTGACTGCCATACTGTTAAAAGTATTCTGTAGTTTTGCGATTGGTTTAGTAATCCCTCTGTCCAGATTTCTAGAGTAGTCTCTTTCGTTCCTTTTTAGACTCCTTAAAGGAAAAGGTCCATCTGAGCACTTGTCACTTCAGGCTCATTAAAAATCGAAGGCGACTAGAGTCATCTTTAGCTTTTTCTCGACTCTTAAAAATTGAAAAAGCAAGTTGTGTCAAAGCGTATAAAATTTATTTTAATCGGAATAATGTCACTGTTCCCTTCTTGATCTTAGGTTGAGAAAATGGAGTCCACCAACCAAGGATTTCCCCTTAGGGGAAATCCTAGTCCTTTCTCCTCATGGGGAGATGTTGGTGCACCTCATATGGCCACACTGTCCCTTCTAGGACTGACAATTGGCCTGCCGGTATGGCTTTTCTCGACCTCTGTCATTCAAAGCATTATGATTCATGGGCAATCAAATCAGCAACTAGATGACGCTAGAGTTACCCCCCAACCTTGCACTTCATTTGTTTCTCCCTCTTCTTCTTCCTCTTTGCTTGGTGAAGATAGTAAAACTAAAAACCAAGAAACTGAGAAGAAGAAGAAAGGGAAGGAGAAGAAGAACAAGGAGCCAACAGCAAAAAAGGGGCAACCGTACATCGTCTAGCGAAAATCCACGTACTACACCATCCAAACCTAAATCTCCATGTGTCATCTGCAAAGGGGACCACTATCATCGAGATTGTCCTTGCATCCCACAGATCTTAAGGGACTGGTCTCCCCGCTTGCACAATCTAGTGTCATCAACCTCTAACGATTATGTTGAGAGTACACCATCAACTAGTGAAAACAAAGTCACCGGACAGAAAGGAAAATCTAAATTTCCTTGTAGACTTTCTGAAGGTGATCATGCGCTCCATTATTGTCCCTTCCTGGATGAAGCTAAAAGAGTCTTCGATAATCGTCCTACATCGCCATAGTGACTCCCTCCTCGATATAAGAAACTCTTGCGGAATCCATTGCTAGTTGAAAATCCGGCTGACCCACCTTTGTTGTCAGTCGAAGCACCTACCATTGAAGATAAACCCTCTGAGTCCACATCGGACCAAAGTCAAAAAGTTGAGACAGAAATTGATCCCATCTTGGCTTTAGAGGATTTACCTTCAGATGATACAATCACTAAAGAGAATGAGAATGACACCATTCAAATTATTTTCGTAAACACAGACTCTGATGAACATGGGGGCAATCTAGCCATTCCTTTACTACAGGAAGGAAGTTTGTCAGAGTTATATCTGGCCATTTATTCGGTCCCACCTTGAAGCAACCTAGTTGTTTCCTTCGATTGGAACCTACTAGGAAGACCCCGTTTACCATCTAATGTACCATTTTGAATCATAGTGCAAACTTACAGAATGGTCATGGTTGGTACCATCATAGATGAAGGGGATTTTGTGAGTATCCTTTCCTTGACTACTTGGAAAGCACTTGGTTCGCCATCGCTTTTGCCTAAGATGCAAAATCTGAGAGGCTTAGACAAAGGAACCAGTCGACCATTAGGGATCCTTCCAATCTTGCCTATAACTTTGAGAAGGAAAACCGTTTATCTAAACGTAATGGTAGTCCAAGGAGCTTCAGATTACAATCTACTCCTTGGGCGTGTCTACATTTATAGCATGGGAGCTATTGTTTCCTCACTCTTTCGAGCGATTTATTTTCCGCATGAAGGAAGAGTGGTCCAGCTCATAGACCAGCTTTCATTCCCTGGTCCACACATAGCTAATAGTCAAATTCCATCCCTAACAGGTCTTTTTGTGTAAGGAATGTCTCATCAATCTCTAGTCCATCGACCTGATGAGTGTGAGTGATTTGGTGGTTGTGACTGAAACCCAGGGGGCATGCACCTTGGTCTGCTTTGGCAGTAAAACTTCAGGTATAGGGTAGGTTTCTGCGAAGTATATATGACTAGTATGACACACCCATACATTTAGGAAAATGGGATTAGACCAGAATAAGATACCCCCGTCATAGGGATTTTGTCTGCAAATTGAGGGGTAATCAGGGTATGCCTTTCCTGATAGAACAAGTGTTTTGTTTGCAAATTGAGGGGTAACCAGGGTATGCCTTTCCTGACAAAGAAAATGTTTTGTCTGCAAATTGAAAGGTAACCTGGAAACTCTATTGCGCTATACCTGGGGGCATGCAAAACCTTTTGCATGAAAGTGAAAAGGGACCATTTATTTTCTTAGTTTGTAGGTTATTAACCCTTTAAACTCGTAGGATTGGTCATTCCTAGCTTACATAATAAAAAGAGTCGGAGCATAATTTTGAATGGTCCAAGCTCCCTAAAAAATGAACCTATCGATGAGACATCCTTATTATATGACTAGCACGAGCAGTTTTACGCAAAGTTCAAGCTTGCTAAAAATTAAACCTAGCAATGAGCATGTGTTCCACTAGAGTTTAAACCCATTCAAAAATGAACCCACCTCCAGTAAATAACCATTGTGAATGATTATCATCAGATTTTGAGCCCTGGTCATGTTCTTATCATCACCTCCACTCTGTTTTAGCTGATCATTCGCCTCCATTTGATTGTTTACCACTTTTGAGGAACAATTGTAATGAGTGATCCTATTAGCCACCTTTTTTAAAATTTCATGATTGGAAAGTTCCAAATCTTACCTAGAACCAGCTGCTGTCTGAAAACATCACTCATTCCTCAAAAAATGAGTCTCCTTTAAGCTTTTTTCCTCTGACTCGTAAAATATGAAAAGATTTCCTAGCAATTGGCCTCTCCAACTCGTTAAGGTGATAGAAAGTGCTATCCCTCCTCTAGATTTTAATCTCTTTGGACCTGGGGGATCATTACACAAAAAGATTGAGCATTTTTCTTGTAACTATCGAAAAGTTATCCCTTTCGCATTGTTCTATACTTTTTCAGACTTAAGGGATTATACTACGAAAAAGGAATATTGGAGTTTCCTTTCCGTCTCTTTTCAGACTTTCTAAAATTGAAAAGGACCGAGTTATCCTTGTCATTAAACTCATTAAAGCAATAGCAACAAACTTGTCCATTCAGAAAAGAACGAGTTTCACTGTCGCTAGGCTCATTAAAAAATAGTGACGGGTTTTCCTGAAGGGAAAATTATAGAACAAGCATATGTTATCGTCCTCAAGCTTGACAAAAATAAAGAGGTACTGGTCAGAAATGATTGGGGAAAATTGGGAAGAAAACTTGAAGAAACTTTCTTAGTAGAAAATCGCTCTTGAACATGACACTTTCACTCCATCACCATGATTGAGTCGGGTTGGGTTATTCCGTTCACCGGTCATATCACCATTGGTTCACCTTACCATCCACTTTTGGGGTTAATGCTACTAATCCATTTCAGTGTCCCTGATATGTTCAAGAGAAGTCGCTCAGAGAATTCGCCTACCCAGCTTGTGTCTCATCCGTTGCAATACCTTCACGCTTCATTCTTTCATGACCGCCACCCTGAACCTTGTATCATTAGATTGTTTTCACCTCTATAAAATCATTTTCTCTGTTCCGTGTCGTAGATGTGGGATCCATTAATGCCCTCCTACGACAAGTCACTTCTTGTCGACATCAGCGCATTATCCAAGAAGCCGACCTAGGGACAACCCTTCCAGTACTTTGAAGCTTGCATGCATCAATGCCAAGTTTCTCACTTCCGTCAACACGTTTACACTAATGGCCTTCGACTGAAAGATTTTGTGTGGTGTTCGACATTGACTCATGTATTCGCACCACGTGAATTGTACTGTAGTACCTTGAGGGTCATGATCATCATCAGTGATTCCTCTTGCGCTTGTTAATAGCTTACATCATTGGCTAGTAATCAGGCGATGTCCTTCCATGTTCGACATCAGAACATCTTTTTCACATGGATCAACTTGTACCTTTGGTGAAGACTGAATGATTTTTGAAGACCCGAGATCTAGTTTCATCCATTCGAGCTACGATATATTGACGAAAAATAAAGACATCAAATGTACATCATTGCTGCACAAATAATCGTCCAAACTAAGGGATGAAGGCTCTACCAGAATCATCAGTCTGCACATAGACGATTGTCTATCCTATGTACATGAAAATGAATTTATTGAGATGAGCATGGGAATGCCCGCCTTAGCTAGATCATGAAAATATTATGAAGATAATGTATTGTATTGTATCTTATTTCAGGTCACCTTCCAGTTCGAAAATCCTCGGATCCTCATTATAAAGCATTTCACCTGACATCAAAATATTTGCGAATTCATGCTTTAGGGGGCAACTGTTATAGACATATTTTGGCATTGAAACCCCAATCGCATATTTCCATAAACCAAGGGATTATAAGTCCCTAAAAGTGTTGTTTCATACGGTAAAGGAGCAAGGTCAGCTGATTACATCATCTCCCAGAAGTTTTCCATGAAAAACCACTCAAAACTGGTCAAAGCAGGACCATACAGATTGCTCAGTGCAAAGGGTGCAATGCATCTCACATGCCACATGCAAAAAGTGTGATTCATACTGGAAAGCCCTTTTGTAGGGTGCGATGAGCGACAACAGACAAATGACATAAGCAGTTTGCTAGGTGGAGACCCTGAGAATCTTTTAGAAGCTGCTCATTTGATACTTACCTCCCTGAATTTGCCCAAGGATGAGTAAGAGATAATGAAATCTCCAAGTGGAACCAAGAACTATTAGAGAGATGTCACTAATCAAAATCCCAAAAGCTGACTCACACCCCAATAATATTTATATATGGATCCCTCATCCCAGAGATCCAGACGTTGGAAATTGGTAATTTGCAAAGAGGTGCTACTGGTTTCCCTTTGAAGACATTGTTGGGTGATCTTGCTTTGTATGAGGTGAAGAGGGCTTTCAAGCTGGGAGGATGGCGTTGGGTCAGACAAAGTGGTTGTAATCCTCTCTTCTACTACTTTTATCAATAAAGCTATTTGATTTTTCCTCCATATTCTTGTGTATCTCTGAATATTGTGTTG
Source organism: Pinus tabuliformis (assembly GCA_031772625.1). Classification (NCBI taxonomy): domain Eukaryota; kingdom Viridiplantae; phylum Streptophyta; class Pinopsida; order Pinales; family Pinaceae; genus Pinus; species Pinus tabuliformis. The sequence goes on from CM062804.1 coordinate 1,269,549,072, forward strand.
ATATATGCATTTGTATGGTCAATATATATCTGACCCTATATTGTTTACAATGATAGATCTCTATGCTTTGATGGTATTATTATGTTGTGACTCCACAGGTGCTCTTTGAAGCAGGACAAGTAAGGAAGCAATGGCGGGATTCTGTCAAAGGGGAAAGGAGACAATCAAGGAGCCAAGCGAAAGACTGAGGTTGGTATTCTATGCTTCTTTCTCATTTCTCTCTCGTAAAGGAAAAATCAAGTGAATTTAATTTGTTTGTTTCTAAGATAGCTACTCGTCTTAGTGGGACTAGCAGTTCTGAATAGACACTAGATTTCCCAGTAACACTTTGGTACCAAGACAATTGGCGAACCACATGGCGAAGTAGATGGGCGTATGATACCTTTGTTCAACAATTATTGAATTTGCGTTTTGATTTCCATGCTCTCGATAATAGATATGCGATATATTCCAATGCTCGGAATTGGAACATCCTGTTGCAATTGAATCTCATGCTAAATTCCCCTCCTGGGAGGTAACCCTTTGGTTCTTGAAACATATCGCCATTCTTTCTTACCACATCAAACAAATCAGATTTCAATTTATCATCACAACCTTCAAAATATTCATAATCAATATTATTCTTATTCTTGATCATGAGAAGCAAAAAAATTAGTTGCATTTACTAGTCTCTTCATCTCCCCAACATTAACCAAAGAAATGTTCAACTTTTTGCGATGGGCTATAATTATGTACGCAACCCCATTCTTGAGAAATATGTGTTTATTGTCATGGTGATAAAATACTGCTTTTATATTTTAAAAATAATGAATATCCAAAATTATTCCTAAGATTTCAAGTGGAACTACATCTACCTCAACTTCATCAATGAACTTTTTAGTAATGGCGAACTTGAATAAACACTTCCTTGCAACATGTAAGTTTGCACTATTAACTATCCAACCCAATGGATATTGCTTATGATGAGGTATAGTTTCAAGATTTAGTTTTTTAACCAAGTCTTCTAAAATCAAGTATGATTGTGACCCACTCTCAAATAATGCGTCAATCTTTGTATGATTTGAAATCACTCTTACATGAAACAACTCTATTCTCAACCCTTCATTTGGAGAGTTGTTTTCACTATGTGATGAACTAGTGCTTGCAACATTTTATCTTCCTTTTGGAACTATGGTTGAAATCTTGGTCTCGTCACCAGAATCTGAACCAAGGTCGTGTTGTGTGGTAGCCGTTGTATTTTGTTTTCCCTTATTGTTTTGCTTCTTAGGCCTTATTTCGAGATGCAATTTCCAGTAGTGAGGTTCATCATGCCCCTCTTTGGAACAGTGTTTGCATGCGATTTTCTCCCCTTCTTTCTTCACACTTTCATTCTTCTTTCCCTTCCATTTTCCACCCTTTTCTTTCTCCTTACCCTTGAATGGCTTCCTCTTACTACCCTCTTCCTCAATGTTCTTTCCTCTAGATTCAAGGTGTGTGGTTTGCACATGTTAACACCCAGGTTGTTCCCTTTGAATCCCAAGGGAATACGGTCGGGGTAACCACTAACCAATCTTTGGATTACAGCTTCTAGCCAAAATGTAATCAGAGAGGGCTCTCTCTTTAAGGTTTGTCTCTGTTTTGTGAAGATTTTAGGCTAGTTATGAATTCAGGGTCTGGTTTTGTGTTTGGTTGAGGGATGTCTTCTGTACCCAAGGTGGAAATCTTCAGATAGTTTTAGCCCATTGGGCAATGGAGTCTGTGGCTACAGGTTGTCTGAGATATTAAGTTGAGTTGCTGAAACTGCAGGGCCATTCAAATACATCATGAAACAAAATTGAAATTGTAATTATGAGGTGTGTTTAACCAGTGAAAAGCAATTAAGAATTCTCCACTAAGCTGGGGGTGTAAGAAAGAGACATATTGCGGAGGAGCAAACTTGAATTCCTGAAACAAAAATCACTGTGAAAGATATAGTTTGGAGGTGCAGCAGTTAAGAATTACACCTTATGACTATAACTGAAGAAAGACATTTATTACAACATAGATTGAGTTCAGGGTACTCTGTGAATAAATCCTGGAACTATTCTTTTTCTCTGCCATTAACTATGAAACACAGAAACATGAATGAGATATGAAAGGACAACAAAAGAAACACATAACGAAGAGTTTTTAAGGAAAACTTATTGTGCCATGAAGTACGCAGGAATCCTGTAACACTCAGCAAAACACCACAATGACTTAGATAACACAGAGCTTTGGAAATTCCATCAGCCTTTGTATTAATACTCTGAAAATTTACAGCATAAGGAACTCTAGAAGAGAAATCAACAACAACCCCTGCAAACTTATGTGAGGGGGGAATATATACAAATGGTGATACAAAAAAATCTGAAGCGTTGAGTCATCTGAGAAATAAATACGTTCACCAACTTGTACAGAAAAGCAGATAAGAAGTTATTACAGCTTTGAATACAACATAAATGCCCTTCAATTCTGTCAGAAGACTTTTTGACCTTTGGAGGCCACTGAGTCGGTTGAATGTTCTGTTATAAATGATGAATGACGTGTCTTTGTAGCTCTGTCATCCTGTAGCTTTTCGGCCCTGTCACCTGTGACTGTCAGTGCTGCTTTAGTGGCCGAATAGTTTTGCTGAGTTGGCTCAGCCCATTCTTCTCCATACATGCTGATTTTATTTTCCTATGCATGATAACTTATATATTAAAATGAAAAAACTTGAATACAGGCTCTGGTTTACAGTATTAACTGTATCATATTGGTCCAGACCTCCTGTGTGGGCAATTGATGTCTTAGAATTGCCTCTAAAGTCTCATCTGCCTCTGTGTATTTATAGAAATTTGGAGGCACTTCAAACAAATGTTGGATCTCATTCATGATGAAAAATAGGTTTTCAACCCTGTTGTAGAGACTCTGCCCTGATGCTGGCCCTGATTCTTCTGAAGTACTGGGCCTTTCTGTAATCTGATTTGTAGCAAATGTGTTGACCCTTTTGGCATAATTTTCATGGGAAAGTAGTCTTCCTGCGATGTTCAGTAAGCTAGGAAGACCTCTGTTCTGCAGTGCTACAAATTTGTCCATGAATTTATTAACCTCTGTCTGCATATCCTGGCTTCTTCTTTCTAGTGTTTGCACCAGGCTTCTTAGTGTTAGGACTCTTTTTATTAGCTGGATGGTTTCAGTTCTACTGGAGATTCCCATTGCTGCCAGCTGAGCACTTGTTCTGTTATTAAGCACATTAATCATTCTATTGGCAACCTTAGGCATATTGCCTAGAGATGCCCTTGATCTCTGGATTTCTTTGTGTGCTTTTCCTATGAGCTCTATTTGCTCATGAATGGTCTCAAGTATTGCCATTGATCAGTGATTGATTGGCCAATGTTGGCCCATAAAACTGTCTTAAGCTCAGCTGTCACTTTGTCAAGTGTGAGCTCCTTCTCCAGCTCCTTTATCTTCTCTTTGAGAGCCTTTATCTCTCTTCCTTTCTTAGCAACACTTTGTTTTGATTTATCATATCTTTCATTCAACTTGACCAAATTTTCCCTGGCCTCATTTAATTCTGCACTTGTTTTGGAGATTTTTAACTGCTCTTTGATTTAATTCTTCTTGTGTGACAGCTTCCTCTAAGGTGCCTCTCCTCCACTTTATTTGATTTGCATATTTTTCTATGTGAGGCAACCTTACGTGGTCATAACTGGCCAGCCTATACTTGACCCTTCTTAAAGTTATGAAGTGATTGGGGTCATAAGGTTTCCAAAGGAAACTGGTCTGTAGGCCAAGGGATTCTAGCATTCTGTCTGCTTCTTGCCAACCTTCCTCCCTTTTGTTGTAAATGAAGTGGCCTAACTGGTTTCTTACTTTGAGCTGTGCCTTCTTGCCTTTGCCTGAAAAATGTAGCACATCAGCGTTCCCAAACTGCCTGAAGTATTCAAGGGCAAACAATCTCATGGGCACATATTTAGGCAGTCTGTAAGGGGGCAACTCTCACCCATATATTCTGATGACTGTGTGGTTTTGGTAATAGTACCAATCCCCAATGCTGTAGACCTTGGACAGCTGAAGTATCCTCTGCATCTCATCAGTTAGTATAGGAGGAGGTGAGCTCAGAAGCAGAGACATGGCTGGGTGGATGAAAAGGTCTATAAACTCACAATAAGTGTATGGAGAACAAGATCTGCAATGGATAGCAGAGGACCAATAGACTACTGACCTTGGATTGCCTTGTGCATCCACTTTCTTCATAACAAAGTGAAATTTCTCATGTTGATAATACAAAATTAAGTGGTAAATGTAGGAGGTGTATCTAAACACCCTTTCTCTTGCCAAGTTCATCAATTGCTCATGTATTTTGTCAAATATGTAGGTGGCATAGTCATAGCAGATTGGAGGCTTGCCAGGGGAAAACATGAGCATCATCACCAGCACAGTTTCATCAACAAACTCAATTGAATTATAGCCCAGAATGGGACTGATCATGTCTACAAGGTCTCTGCCCAATTGGTTGAGGTAAACATGAGAAATGGGAGGGTACTTCACAGTGTCAGAATCAATGTATAATTGATTTAGTTTGGTGACCTGAGAATCTGTCAATTTAGCTCCTTGCTTTATCAGATTAGTCGGTGATAAAGGAACTAATTTCTTCTCAGTTTTGAAGTGCAACATCTCTCTGATGGCTTCAGGGGTGACATAGAAAATGACTGAGCCTGAAGGGTCAATCACAGCCCTCTGAGTGGCGTCGTAGCATTCAGCACATAGGTGGATTAGGTCAGGGAACTGGTTGACCTGAGGGATCTTGAAGAGAGGGAGGAAAGAATCCCAAATGCCCAATACATCTGTTCCAGTCTCATGTTTAATCTTCAATTCGTTTAACAAGTGGATGTGGTACTTGCTGTGCATTAGCATTTCTTCTGATATCTGATAATCCAGGTCTGCTAATGGTTGCCATTCCAATTCTCTCTGAGGGGCATTTAATGGAGCAATGTTCAAGGCTACAGGAGCTACTGGTGCATCCATGGTTACTTTAGGCTTCTGTTTGTATGCACTGGTGTTACTATGCAGAGCAACACAGAGGAGTATTTTTGCAATATAGAGGTGAATTGCAAGGAAGAGAGGGTAAATTGTAACAGTAGCAATTGGAATACTGCACAGAGGACTACTAGAGCAAATGCTCGGCCTTAAAACTCTCTTCAGGGTGAATTGGTGCAGCTTGGGTTCTTAGTTCACGAATGCGCGAACTAACTGTATGTTTTGTGAGAATTTGGCTAAACAAGGTTCTGCAGGTGAATTTCGACTTTACAATTGAAAATGGAGGATAGCCACAGGGGATTTGCTGGTAAATTATAATCTTGCCCACTCTTTTAACTTTCTTTCAAACAATTATGGACACAACTGAGCGCAGGGGAGGTAAATTTGATAAATACCTGGTGAATTGCTTGGAAAAGTTTGCAAATGCAGGTGGGATGGAAGCGCCAGCGGTCTCCTGGTTGATTTCAACTGGTCGGCGATGGATTTGGACGTAAAATGCATGCAGGGGGAGTAACAGTATTTTTCGCAAAAGTAACGAAAAACATGAATTTTGGCCAAAATATAGACTTTTGGGTTATTTGGTGCCTTTTTTGGATGACGTCAGCATGACGTCATCAGGTGGGGTCAAGGTCGGATGACGTCAGCATGACGTCATCGAGGGACATGGCGGCTTGAGAGTGGTCCACGGGGATGATGAGGTGGCGGGCAAGTCAGAGCAGTGGCGGACGGGGGCGCTGATGCAGCGGTGAGATAGCAGTGACGTTGGCAAGGCAGGTTCATAGAAACCGAAAACGGTAAGCGGTATAATATCTCACCGCTCTCTATACGGAAGCGGAATTGTCAGAGGGCACTCCGATACGATTTGGGGGTGACGCGTGGCAGAGGCCTGACGTCACCCTCTGACAGATTTCGAAAGGTAACTTTCGGACGTCGGGCCTGGTCTGAAATGCATGAGAGCCGTCGGATGAAAAGGGCGAGATCCGACGGTCGACGGATCGTTAATGTGCCAGGTTAATACAGATGTGGGCGGGGTTTAAAATAATATATTTTTTGGAAGATGCGCCCGGCGGGAACCTTTGGATTTTGGCAAATTTATATGGTTTCCAATGTATTTTTATAAAACCGCGCATAGCGCCCAAACTTTGGGTAAAATGAAAAAGTGGGTTTTCATGTGTGTTTGCGAATAAAGCGGGTTAGGGGTGAAAATGGGATTTTTTACAAGGTTCTTTTGCAAATGAAGGGGTTAATGGTTTAGATAACTTCTGAAGGGGAAAGAGGGGTTGGGTTTGGGTTCTTAAACTAACTGGATGTCAATTTAATCCCTGATAGTGAACATATGGCTATAATGCCAAGGGGAGGGGATATTTATAGAATGCTTGGGGCTTATACACCATAGTGTTTATAACAATAGGGAAAGGGTAACATAGGGGATTTAGATAATAATAAGTTAGGGGTTAATATGAATGGAAGAAGTGAATGAGGGGTGATATCACTAAGTTTATTTGAAAACAACTTAGCTTAGGGAGGAGATCAAAATGAAAGGATTTTAGACAAGAAATGTGGCTTTTAAAGGAATAAGAACCAGCATAAAACCTTAAATTCTTTTATGAACACAACTGATGAAGGGATGTTAGTAATGAATGTGAAACGGGAGAAAGGGAGTTAGTCATGCTCCTTTGCTTTGATGCAACATGATGGAGAAGAGGAGCTTCTCTATGCACTGTTGTTCCTTTATGCTAGACCAGCAGAACTCATTTGAAAGTAATAACATTTCTGCAACCCCATCTACCTACCCATCTACTTACCTAGCATTTTTTTGTTTCTTCATGGAGGGTGCACTTAGACTTGCAGACCCTTATGTGCCTTTTCTTTTCTTTTGGCTTTTTCTTTTGACTTTCTATCTAAGGCTAGCCTTATTGCTTCCAAAGTCCCAGATTAAGCAGTTGGGAACCTTACTTCTCTACCTAGCTACTAGTCTGCCAAGATTAAACAGTTTGGACAGACTTCTTTCTCTATTCTATAACAAAAATTGAAACATGGCATGATCCAGATTAGGTTGTTGGACCATCCATCAGAATTGAGACAACATCAAGCTATATACACATCAAGCTATATACACATGTTGCCTTTCCTTGAAAATATGGGATCTTTGCATCACCAAAGCAGAGCATATTTGGAACTTTCTTTGCCAATCATGAAATATGAAACCTATTGGTATAGGTAGCTAACAGTGGCTCCACATGGAGATGGTTTTTCCTTTTGAAAGACCAAGAACAGCAGGTCAGAATGCCTTGGCCCTTGACTTCTTGTATCAAAACTTGGAGTATTCCTCTTTGAAATCCCAAAATTGTGCTCTTCCCATCTTGGTAAATCTCTGAACTTATTTGCCTTTTGCTGATAACTAATAAAACTTGAGAAACTGCATTTTTACATGTTAACAGGAAGTAATATATACACCTGAATATGTACAAGGGAAACTTAGGCTGCAGTTATGGATAGTAGTCAAAATAGTGCTTCAACATCCTGCCATTTACAGGACCTTCATCCAAATCAGCTTCATCAAGACTTTTAAGGAAATAGGTATTATTTCCTTGCACTGCTTGAACAGCAAATGGTCCTCTCCAAAGGGAATCAAATTTTCCATGTTTTCCTTTGTCTTCCCTTCTTGAATCCCACTTGAGGACTTTATCACCTATGTTGAAATCTTCTGCCTTAGTCCTTCTATCAAAAGCTTTCTTTAATTTTTCTTGTAAGACTTGAACTCTGCTATAAACTTGATCTCTAGTTTGCTGCAAACATATAATTTGATTTACCCTTCTTTGCACATCATTTGGTTCAGCCTGGCTTTCTTGAAGAAGTTTCATGACAGGAACCCCTAGTGATGAAGGAAATTTGGCTTCTAATCCATAAACTAACTCATATGGGCTGATCCCAATTGATCTCTTGGTTGTTAGTCTATCTGCCCATAGGGCATTGACAAGCTTCTTATGCCAATTCTTTTTATTTTCTTCCAACACTTTCTTTATGATGTTTACAAGGCTTTTATTTGATGATTCTACTAGGCCATTTCCTTGGGGATAGTATGCAGTAGAATGGCCCAGGGTAATGTGAAATTTGTGGCAGAAATTCACCATCTTCTTAGATCTGAAGGCAGCAGCATTGTCTGTTATTAGCTTATCAGGACAACCAAATCTAGAAAGAATATTGGTCTCCAGGAACTGAATGATAGTGGAATCATTTACTTGTCTGCATGGAACAACTTCAATCCATTTAGTAAAGTAGTCTGTAGCTGTTGGAATCCATCTATGTTGGCCTGAAGATGAGGGATGAATTTCTCCAATGAAATCCAAGCCCCATTGTTGAAAAGGTCTCTCTGTTGCAATAGGCCTCAAAGGAAGTGGCAGTAACTTTCTCTTTCCCTCAAACACTTGACATTTATGACATGAGGTGGTGAGTTTCTTGACATCAGAGAAAAGAGTGGGCCAATAGTAACCAGCCCTCAGTATCTTATCCACAGTGGACTTCCAATACAAGTGTCCACCACAGTCACTTGCATGAAATTCTTTAGTGACATTGTTAGTCTCATTCTCAGTCAAGCAGTTTAACAGTATACCCTCATGGTTTTTCCAAAGCAAATTTCCATCCATATCACAAAATTTTGAAGGTTTCATTTTTAGGAACCTACATTTAGTTCTGGACAATCCTGGGGGAGCACACAAGTTTTATAACACATAACAGATATCAGAATACCAAGGGGATTGTTCAAAGGCTGCATTGATCTTTGGAGTCGCCAGCTTCGATTCATTGTCCAGCTGGTTTATGTCTAAGGCTTGGAAGTTTGCTTTTGTCATTAGTTTGGCCAAACCTTGCCCTTTTATTAGTTTTGTAGGTTTTATTTCAATATCAAATTCCAAAATGTTGGCAATCCATTTTCCTCTTCTGCCCTGTAAGTTTTCTTGAGTGAGTATGTCTTTCACAATGGGACTTGGCACATAAGCTATAACATGGGAATCAAGGATGTAAATCCTGAAGTCTTTAATGGCCTTGACCAAAGCATAAGCTTGTTTTTCCATGATCTGATATTTGAGAGGTGCATCTCTAAGAGCTCTACTAAAGAAAGCAATGGGTTTCTCATTTCCTTGGTCATCTTTCTGTAATAGAACAACAACAATGGTATGCTGGGAGGCAAAAGAAAAAATGATAAATTCTCTATCAAATTGGGGATTTGTTAAGACTGGGGTTTGGGTAAGGGCCAATTTTATACCTTCAAAGGCTTGATTTGCTTCTACTGTCCATTTCACTTTTGAATCCTTCTTCAACATGTTGTTCAATAATCTGATCAGTTCTGCTAAGTTTGGGATAAACCTTCTTAAGAAATTGATCTTCCCTAAGAAAGCTTGCAATTCTTTGATGTTTCTTGGGTGGGGCATTTGTAAGATAGCTTGTATCCTATCTGGGTCAATTCTTATGCCATCCTTTGAAATGATATGCCCTAACAGCTTACCTTCTTCCAAACCAAATAGAGACTTCTTGGGATTCAAGGAAATTCCATATTTCCTACATGTTAAGAAGATCTGCCTTAAATGCTTCAAGTGTTCTTGGTCAGATTTTGAGAAAGGTGTGAGGTCATCCAAATAAATGACAAGAAAGTCATGAATCTCTTTGGCAAAAGCAATATCCATTGCTCTTTGAAATGTTGCTCCTGCATTTTTCAATCCAAAAGGAATTTTTACATACTTGAAAGTTTCCCACGGGGTTGTGAATGTAGTTTTGTCTTGATCATCAGGGTGCACTAGGATTTGATTAAAGCCTGAGAATCCATCAAGTAATGAGATCCTTGAGGATCCTACCACTCTTTGGAGAATGTGATCCATCTTGGGTAAGGGATAGTTGTCTTTGAGGGGCACTTGGTTTAGATTTCTAAGATCAACACAAAGTCTTATCTCACCAGTTTTCTTTCTTGTAGGTACCAAATTGGAAATCTAATCAGAAAACCTGATGGGTGCTATGATGCCGGCTTTAAACATTTTTTGCAGTTCTTTTTCGATTGAAGGGAGAAGCATGGGATTGATCCTTCTCAATTTCTGCTTAAATGGCTTCTGATTAGGCTTGAGAGGGAGAGTATGCTGGATAACCAAGGTGTCATAGGATTTTAAATCCTCATAATCCCATGCAAAGACATCTTGAAACTCTTTGAAGAGGTCTATGTATTTAGGTTTTTGATCAGGAGGTAAGGAAGCATACAATTTTATTATCTTGGGCTTCTCAATAGTTCCAATGTTGCATTCCTCAATGGCAGCGTTAAGGGGCTGCATTTTTGGTTTTCTAGGGATATCATTTGAGTCAAAGATGTCCTCTAATGGAGTTAGGCCTGTTGGAAGAAAATTGTCTTTCAGTTCTATGATCTCAGCCTCTGTAGCAGCTATTTCTTCATAACTGGTTTGTTGAATTTCTTGTATGTTGTTTTTGTTAAAAATTGTTGGATGTAGGATTTGGTGAGCTGTCTTGGGTGATATTGGCTTGTTGTTCTGTTCACTCTGTATTTGTGATTGACTTGATCCCTCAGTGTCAATGTTTAATCCTGCAAATTCTTGATGCAAGGTCAAGAAATTATTTATTTGTGTATCATCTTCAAATACTTGCCAATCTTTAACATTGTTTGGAACAGACGGTCTGTGTTTTACCTCAGCTGTAAAGAAATGGCCAGGTTCAAAGGGTAGCTTGCAGGTACTTGCAAATGTGGCTAAACTATGAGCATGAAGATTTTGGGTCCTAGAAATTTTTGCGATTTGAAATTCAGTGAAGGAATTTAGTATTTCAGCAACAGTAGATCTATAAGATCTCAGTCTTTTGTCATTGGTGACAAAATTACCCTTTACTTGTTGGACAACTAGGTCAGAATCTCCTAGTATTGAAACCTTTGTGGCTTGTAAGAATTTTACTAGTTTGAGGCCTAGTAATAGAGCTTCATATTCTGCCATGTTATTAGTGCATCTGAAATTTAGCCTATAGGCTCGACCTTCTGCATGATTGTTCTACTTGTTATGTATCCAAACTCCAGCTCCTGCCCCTAATTTGTTGACTGACCCATCAAATTCAAGGAACCATAGGATCTCTTGTTCTAGGGGAGACTTAATAACTTCTCTGTGATCTGGGATTGTGAGTTGAAGTTCTGGTTCTTCATTTAGTTGGTCTTTTAGGACAACTTCGCCACTTGATTGGATCATCTTTATTTCTAGAGCATCAGCTTGTTCATTAATGTTCTAATCTTGTTTGAGTGTCTTGGTTTCATCGTCATTTGTAAGACTTGAATTATCATTGAAGAGAATATATGAATCTATATCAGAATGGACAGCATATATGGGAAAGTTTTGAGGTTTTTCTTCACTGCTGACCATGTATTTCATAAGTGACTCTCTATATAACCTCTTGGGTTGACCAAAGACTGAGATGGTTTCATATGACATGTCTAATTGTAGGGAACCTTGGAGTTTAGCCCCCCATGTTCTTGATAACAACATCCCATAGTTGGGTGGGATATCATCAACTACAACGTCCATTAGAATTGTTTTATTTGGGTACTGAACTAGGGACACACATAAGTCTTTTATTAAGCCTAAACACTTAACTTGGCTGGAGTCAAATGAGAATCGGTCCTTATATGGTCTTGTAATATCTAGATTCAATCTTTCCATGACTGATTTAGGCATCAAGTTGTGAGAGGCACCTGAGTCAAACATTGCATTGTGTAGTATCTTATCATGAACATGCAGGCTAACATAGAAAGGTAAGACCCCTGTAACTGCTGTCTTTCCATCAACCTCTGGACCAAAAAGCAATTATGGGGTGTCATCCAACACATTAACATTATCTTTATTACGAGTAATTTGAAGGGACTTCTTGATTTGTTGTCTATAAGTGTCATGCTTGGCTAGTTCTGAAAGAGGTATAGCTACCTTCAATTTGCTAATTTCAGCTTCTAAGTCAAAGGGTCTTTCAGATGGGATCTTGGTGTTGTGGGTGACAGCCTTTTCCTTGTTCACTAAGTCTTCTTCTTGTTTCTTTTCTTGATCTTGAGGCTTGTCCTTCTTACTCATCTCTTGAGGAGTATTACTTGGATTAGGGTGCAAGGGTGATGCAGCCCTGGGCTGTTGTTTTGAAGGTAATGGTTCAGTGACTTCTTGAACGGTTATTTCATTTGTAACTGAATCAGTTGTGTCATTTGGCTCTGTGACTATGGCTCTTTTGGGCTGCTGGCTATCCTTTGTTTTTTCAGGCTGTGTTACATTTATAGTTCTGCTTCTTAGCTCGTATTGCTTATGAACTTCATAAACAGCTGTGTCATATCCTTGTTTAAAGTCAAATGACTCACCTGACCTGGTTTGTAATTTCTGAATGTCATCATCCTTATGATCCTCTTGACTCAAAAAAACTTGCTGCTCGTCATTCAGGCCCATCAGGTTAATGTGGGTGTCATCTGTTTGCTCATTTGAAGTGGATGCCTCAGTATAGTTTTCCTGGAAAGAGGGCCTTATGTCTGGATCAGAACCGGTTTTGCCAACGTTTGGGCTTTGATTTCTCCTAAAATTTCGATTCCTGATAGGGTTATTTTGTGGTGCTTCCCATGATGACTTTCTCTCAACTGATTCTACTCTATCACCCAATCTCTTCATACCAGTGAGTATTGCATCCATTTTTTGATCAAAGGCTGAGGGTTCTTCTTTGAAGGTGGTTCTCTTTTCCAATCTTTCCCTGTTTCTTTTGGCAATCAGGTTAGCTTCTACTGTGACAGCAACTTTTTGGGCATCTTCAAGGGTTTCAGGGGCTCTTTCCTTCAACTGATATGCCATATCAGGGTCAAAACCATCAGGAAATTTGTACAAGGCTAAATCAGGAGGAGGTCTTAAATTCTGTGGTATTGCGTTATATACGTTGTTAAATCTTGCACAATACTCCAAAACGGTCTCTTGAGGACCTCATTTGATTGTATCATATTCACCAAGTATGTGCAGGGGATCTTTCTTTTTCTCCCATCTGTTAGTAAAGGCTTGATAAAGCTCATCAGGAGTTGTGATGGTATTTACAGCCAGTGATCTAAACCAAGTTCTTACATCCCCTGTCAGGCTCTGAACAAAGATTTTCATTCTCACACTGTCATCATCTATTTCATAGTTCTCAAAATGGTCTTGCATCCTTTTGGCATGCTGAATTGCTGTGAAAGGGCCAGTGGAATCAAAATATGATATCTTGGATTGGTAGTCCTGAGGTAGAGCTGCAGCATTAGCAGGCAACTGAAGGGGTGCATATCTATTAGCCATGTTTGCAGGGTTTATAGGGTTGACAGGGATAACTGGGATAACATGAACGACTGGTACAACAGGGGTAGTGGGAACGGTAGAAACTAGAGTGTGGGTCAAAGGAATATGTGCAGTGGACGGAGGTGTGAAAGGAGGGCTTTGAGATGTGGATGGTGAACTGGGGGAACCAAGGGTAGACCGAAATAGAACCTTGATTGGAGTTGGAACAGGGTTTGGACGAGCTGTCTCAGGACTTGAATCAGCAAGAGTTTCCTGTCCCTGTTGCTTCCTAATGATCTTAGGGATTGTATTAGGATTTTCAAAAACAGTTGGTGGATTTGGGTCAGGATTTGGCCTTGTATATCGTGGATTCTTCTTGGGAGCCAGCTTCTGAACTTGTTTTTGAGTTATGTTTTTTTTTTTTGGAATATTTTTGTGTCTACAAGGGCCAGACAAGATTTTGGAGTGATTGTGTATATCTTAAAGCTAGAATGAAAATTGACTGAAGCATCTTTAAGAAATATACAGAAATTAGAAAACCCTGAGGAACTCCCCAGCGGAGTCGCCAATTATGTTAACACCCAGGTTGTTCCCTTTGACTCCCAAGGGAATACAGCCGAGGTAACCACTAACCAATCTTTGGATTACAGCTTCTAGCCAAACTGTAATCAGAGAGGGCTCTCTCTTTAAGGTTTGTCTCTGTTTTGTGAAGATTTTAGGCTAGTTATGAATTCAGGGTCTGGTTTTGTGTTTGGTTGAGGGATGTCTTCTGTACCCAAGGTGGAAATCTTCAGATAGTTCTAGCCCATTGGGCAATGGAGTCTGTGGCTACAGGTTGTCTTAGATATTAAGTTGAGTTGCTGAAACTGCAGGGCCATTCAAATACATCATGAAACAAAATTGAAATTGTAATTATGAGGTGTGTTTAACCAGTGAAAAGCAATTAAGAATTCTCCACTAAGCTGGGGGTGTAAGAAAGAGATATATTGCACAGGAGCAAACTTGAATTCCTGAAACAACAATCACTGTGAAAGATATAGTTTGGAGGTGCAGCAGTTAAGAATTACACCTTATGACTATAACTGAAGAAAGACATTTATTACAGCATAGATTGAGTTCAAGGTACTCTGTGAATAAATCCTGGAACTATTCTTTTTCTCTGCCATTAACTATGAAACACAGAAACATGAATGAGATATGAAAGGACAACAAAAGAAACACATAACGAAGAGTTTTTAAGGAAAACTTATTATGCCATAAAGTACGCAGGAATCTTGTAACATTCAGCAAAACACCACAATGACTCAGATAACGCAGAGATTTGGAAATTCCATCAGCCTTTGTATTAATACTCTGAAAATTTACAGCATAAGGAACTCTAGAAGAGAAATCAACAACAACCCCTACAAACTTATGCGAGGGGGGAATATATACAAACGGTGATACAAAAAAATTTGAAGCGTTGAGTCATCTGAGAAATAAATACGTTCACCAACTTGTACAGAAAAGCAGATAAGAAGTTATTACAGCTTTGAATACAACATAAATGCCCTTCAATTCTGTCAAAAGACTTTTTGACCTTTGGAGGCCACTGAGTCGGTTGAATGTTCTGTTATAAATGATGAATGACGTGTCTTTGTAGCTTTGTCATCCTGTAGCTTTTCGGCCCTGTCACCTGTGACTGTCAGTGCTGCGTTAGTGGCCGAATAGTTTTGCTGAGTTGGCTCAGCCCATTCTTCTCCATACATGCTGATTTTATTTTCCTGTGCATGATAACTTATATATTAAAATGAAAAAACTTGAATACAGGCTCTGGTTTACAGTATTAACTGTATCATATTGGTCCAGACCTTCTGTGTGGGCAATTGATGTCTTAGAATTGCCTCTAAAGTCTCATTTGCCTCTGTGTATTTATAGAAATTTGGAGGCACTTCAAACAAATGTTGGATCTCATTCATGATGAAAAATAGGTTTTCAACCCTGTTGTAGAGACTCTGCCCTGATGCTGGCCCTGATTCTTCTGAAGTACTGGGCCTTTCTGTAATCTGATTTGTAGCAAATGTGTTGACCCTTTTGGCATAATTTTCATGGGAAAGTAGTCTTCGTGCACTGTTCAGTAAGCTAGGAAGACCTTTGTTCTGCAGTGCTACAAATTTGTCCATGAATTTATTAACCTCTGTCTGCATATCCTGGCTTCTTCTTTCTAGTGTTTGCACCAAGCTTCTTAGTGTTAGGACTCTTTTTATTAGCTGGATGGTTTCAGTTCTATTGGAGATTCCCATTGCTACCAGCTGAGCACTTGTTCTGTTATTAAGCACATTAATCATTCTATTGGCAACCTTAGGCATATTGCCTAGAGATGCCCTTGATCTCTGGATTTCTTTGTGTGCTTTTCCTATGAGCTCTATTTGCTCATGAATGGTCTCAAGTATTGCCATTGATCAGTGATTGATTGGCCAATGTTGGACCATAAAACTGTCTTAAGCTCAGCTGTCACTTTGTCAAGTGTGAGCTCCTTCTCCAGCTCCTTTATCTTCTCTTTGAGAGCCTTTATCTCTCTTCCTTTCTCAGCAACACTTTGTTTTGATTTATCATATCTTTCATTCAACTTGACCAAATTTTCCCTGGCCTCATTTAATTCTGCCATTTGGGCTTCCAGGGCTTGGATTTCATTTTTCAGTTTCTGCATGTCCAGGCTTGGAGCCTGCTCTGTTGTTGGCGCTGGTGCTGATGTGGAAGGTGCTGCCTGTTCTGTCCGTTCAGTGGGAGGAGCAGTAGTTTGAGGAGGCTCCTCAAGGTTGATTATCTCTGGAGGAGGCTGAGATGTTTGTCCTCCTTCTTTTTGTTGTAATGCTGCCTGTAGTGCAGCCTGTGCAGCCTCTGATTCTCCCAATTTCTCCTGTGTCTGGATCAGCTGCTTGTATAATGACACCAGCATAGCTGCTGCATCTTGGTCATGTCTCAGCTGGGCAACTTCTCCAGTTTATGGGTGAATGGTTGCTGGGACTTTTACCATTTTCCTTATCACTGCCATATCTGCATCTCTCAACTTCAATAATGCTTGTACGGCCTTGATGTCCTTGGGATCATGCCCAAGTTCTATGATTATCTCCTCTAAGGCTTTGATTCTGTTGTCCTTTGCTTGAGCGGATGCTCTCTCCAACTCAAGTTGGGCAGCTGTATTATTTAGGCTATTTTCTAGCCTGTAGTTCTCCAATGTCTTATCTGCCAAGGAGGCATATACCATCTCACCCGTTTGCTTATGTAATTCAATTTTATCCATTGGGTGGATGTCCTTGGCAAGGACCTCAAGGTTGGTCCTTATGTAATTTGCAGCTAACTGCGGCTGCAACACTGCTGGCGTAAAATGGCTCATGATCATTTTGCCCTGCCGGACATCATATGCAGACATTAGTCTTTGTTGGTTAGTGGGAACCATTTTCAACAAATGATTATATAGCTGTATTCTTATGGGCTCATTCCTCTTCTTTATATCGATGAATTGTTGCTTGATGCCCAGTTCACCTCCTCCTTGCTGGCTTGAGGAGCTGACTTCTCCTCCGATCATCCTCTCTTGTTCCTGCTGGAAGGAACTTGCAGATGCCTCCATGCTAGGTGAGCCCATGCCCAAAGATTGCCCTATAGGAATTTCTTCCTCTGAGAGGGGATTCATTCTGTGTCTCTTCTCCCCATGAGTTGTTGATGTTGTGAGGGGAGTTTCTCTGTCCCTCTTTCTACTTATGTCTTCTTTTTGTGGGGTTTGGAGGACTAAGGCCTCCACTGTTGTCTCCTGCCTAGGAGGCAGAGTGTCCTGAGCTTGCTGCCCGGTGGATTTTGGGGCCTGTGATGTCTGCTCTTGTTGCACTGGCTGTTATTTTTCTTGCTGCCCCCCTTGTTGTTGTTGTACCTGTTGTTGTTGCTGCACTTCCTGCTGCCGTAACTGTTCATGAGGTGGCTACTCTGGCTCCCTCTCTTTCTCTTTGCCTTTGCTAGAGGTTTGATCAGTAGCTTTGGCTGCTTGCTGATGTGCTGTGGAGGATGAGGCAGCTGCTCCCACTTGAGTGCCTGGAAGAGAAAATACCTGTGCAAAAAGCTCTAAGTCAGCCATCTTTTGGAGATTTTTAACTGCTCTTTGATTTAATTCTTCTTGTGTGACAGCTTCCTCTAAGGTGTCTCTCCTCCACTTTATTTGATTTGCATATTTTTCTATGTGAGGCAACCTTACGTGGTCATAACTGGCCAGCCTATACTTGACCCTTCTTAAAGTTATGAAGTGATTGGGGTCATAAGGTTTCCAAAGGAAACTAGTCTGTAGGCCAAGGGATTCTAGCATTTTGTCTGCTTCTTGCCAACCTTCCTCCCTTTTATTGTAAATGAAGTGGCCTAATTGGTTTCTTACTTTGAGCTGTGTCTTCTTGCCTTTGCCTGAAAAATGTAGCACATCAGCGTTCCCAAACTGCCTGAAGTATTCAAGGGCAAACAATCTCATGGGAACATATTTAGGCAGTCTGTAAGGGGGCAAATCACACCCATATATTCTGATGACTGTGTGGTTTTGATAATAGTACCAATCCCTAATGCTGTAGACCTTGGACAGCTGAAGAATCCTCTGCATCTCATCAGTTAGTCTAGGAGGAGGTGAGCTCAGAAGCAGAGACATGGCTGGGTGGATGAAAAGGTCTATAAACTCACAATAAGTGTATGGAGAACAAGATCTGCAATGGATAGCAGAGGACCAATAGGCTACTGACCTTGGATTGCCTTGTGCATCCACTCTCTTCATAGCAAAGTGAAATTTCTCATGTTGATAATACAAAATTAAGTGGTAAATGTAGGAGGTGTATCTAAACACCCTTTCTCTTGCCAAGTTCATCAATTGCTCATGTATTTTGTCAGATATGTAGGTGGCATAGTCATAGCAGATTGGAGGCTTGCCAGGGGAAAACATGATCATCATCACCAGCACAGTTTCATCAACAAAATCAATTGAATTATAGCCCAGAATGGGACTGATCATGTCTACAAGGTCTCTTCCCAATTGGTTGAGGTAAACATCAGAAATGGGAGGGTACTTCATAGTGTCCGAGTCAATGTATAATTGATTTATTTTGGTGACCTGAGCATCTGTCAATTTAGCTCCTTGCTTTATCAGATCAGTCAGTGATAAAGGAACTAATTTCTTCTCAGTTTTGAAGTGCAACATCTCTCTGATGGCTTCAGGGGTGACATAGAAAATTACTGAGCCTGAAGGGTCAATCACAACCCTCTGAGTGGCGTCGTAGCATTCAGCACATAGGTGGATTAGGTCAGGGAACTGGTTGACCTGAGGGAGCTTGAAGAGAGGGAGGAAAGAATCCCAAATGCCCAATACATCTGTTCCAGTCTCATGTTTAATCTTCAATTCGTTTAACAAGTGGATTGGTACTTGCTGTGCATTAGCATTTCTTCTCATATCTGATAATCTAGGTCTGCTAATGGTTGTCATTCCAATTCTCTCTGAGGGGCATTTAATGGAGCAATGTTCAAGGCTACAGGAGCTACTGGTGCATCCATGGTTACTTTAGGCTTCTGTTTGTATGCACTGGTGTTACTATGCAGAGCAACACAGAGGAGTATTTTTGCAATATAGAGGTGAATTTCAAGGAAGAGAGGGTAAATTGTAATAGCAGCAATTGGAATACTGCACAGAGGACTACTAGAGCAAATGCTCAGCCTTAAAACTCTCTTCAGGGTGAATTGGTGCGGCTTGGGTTCTTAGTTCACGAATGCGCAAACTAACTGTATGTTTTGTGAGAATTTGGCTAAACAAGGCTCTGCAGGTGAATTCCGACTTTACAATTGAAAATGGAGGCTAGCCACAGGGGATTTGCCGGTAAATTATAAGCTTGCCCATTCTTTTAACTTTGTTTCAGACAATTATGGACACAACTGAGCGCATGGGAGGTAAATTTGATAAATACCTGGTGAATTGCTTGGCAAAGTTTGCAAATGCAGGTGGGATGGAAGCGCCGGCGGTCTCCTGGTTGATTTCAACTGGTCGGCGATGGATTTGGACGTAAAATTCATGCAAGGGGAGTAACAGTCTTTTTCGCAAAAGTAACGAAAAACATGAATTTTGGCCAAAATATAGACTTTTGGGTTATTTGGCGCCTTTTTTGGATGACGTCAGCATGACGTCATCAGGTGGGGTCAAGGGAGGATGACGTCAGCATGACGTCATCGAGGGACGTGGCGGCTTGAGAGTGGTCCACTGGGATGATGAGGTGGCGGGCAGGTCAGAGCAGTGGCGGACGGGGGCGCTGACGCGGCGGTGAGATAGCAGTGATGTTGGCAAGGTGGGTTCACAGAAACCGGAAACAGTAAGTAGTATAATATCGCACCGCTCTCTATACGGAAGCGGAATTGTCAGAGGGCACTCCGATACGATTTGGGGGTGACGCATTGCAAAGGCCTGATGTCACCCTCTGACAGATTTCGGAAGGTAACTTTCGGACGTCGGGCCCAGTCCGAAATGCATGAGAGCCGTCGGATGAAAAGGGCCAGGTCCGATGGTCGACGGATCGTTAATGTGCCAGGTCAATACGGATGTGGGCGGGGTTTAAAATAATATATTTTTTGGACGATGCGCCCGGCAGGAACCTTTGGAGTTTGGCAAATTTATATGGTTTCCAATGTATTTTTATAAAAACGCGCATAGCGCCCAAACTTTGGGTAAAATGAAAAAGTGGGTTTTCATGTGTGTTTGCAAATAAAGCGGGTTAGGGGTGAAAATGGGATTTTTTACAAGGTTCTTTTGCAAATGAAGGGGTTAATGGTTTAGATAACTTCTGAAGGGGAAAGAGGGGTTGGGTTTGGGTTCTTAAACTGACCGGATGTCAATTTAATCCCTGACAGTGAACATATGGCTATAATGCCAAGGGGAGGGGATATTTATAGAATGCTTGGGGCTTATACTGTTAGGATATTCCGACAAATAGGATATAGTTAAGTTCAACTTGGTCTAGTATAGAGTTAGGTTAGAATTAGGTAAAGTGTGTTTCTTTACCGTTGTACATTTTGTAACTTACAATCCGACGGTCACGATATGTAGTGATCCGACGGTTCACTCTCACCTCGGTATTACCGACACTTGATCCGTGGCTTGACACCCGATTGGTCCATGAGTTCTATTTAAAGCGCATGGAGGGTCATTGTTCGGGTAATCCGTGCATGAGAGAAGCTTATGTAAATTTTCATTCTTTGATTAATAAATTGCCTGTAGTACCCACGTTGGGACAGGCCGTGGACTGTTTCCCTCCTTGCACTTTGAGGGTTTTAACCACGTCAAAAATACTGGTGTATTTATTTGAGATCTGGTTGTGAGCGGTGTCCTTTTGGTGTTCTTTCTGAGGAACTTACCCTGTAAATTCCTACATGGTATCAGAGCTATTTGAGGGCCGCGTCCGTTGGTGATCCAAATCTGAAGCCGGTAGAACTACATGCGGCTGTCGTTTCCTAGATCTGTTGTTTCTGACTGCTTTCGGGCCGAGAGGACTGCTCTGTTGTGTTCGGAGCATCTCTTCCAGTGAGGAACCCCTTTCGTTTCACGCGAAAAGGTTTCCGGTAGCCCTAGCTGCGTCATTTTTCAGATCGGGAGGTATACAGTGTTTTTTTTGCAGTTTACTGTTATTTTCTCTCTGCTTATTTCGGTCTCAGTTTATTTAGCCTTTTTTTTAACCGGATCTATACCTTTCATTTCTGCGTATGCTCTTTGCCATGCGAATCTGTGCGATCTGGGCAAATCAGAAACAGAAAGGAAGGATTTTTCTCATGCGTATGCTCTTTTCCCTGCACCTTAGTGTGATCTCGGAAAATCAGAAACATTGAGAAAAATATTTAGTTTTTCGGCTAAAGCTAACTTTGAGATTTTTTTGAAAAATTTCTAGTTTTTTGGCTAAAGCTAACTTCGAGCCGCAAGGTTCGTTTTTCTTTGCATATTCGTGTTGGGTTTTGTGTTTTGTGTTTTGTAGGGAAAAAGAGCTTTCTCAAGGCAAGCACGCAAACCAAGGCCCCCCCCCCCCCCCCTCTCTCTCTCTCTCTCTCTCTCTCTCTCTCAAATTTTTTGTATAGATCAATTGGTTCAAAGCTATTTTAAGAGAGTAGAGGTCTTGGGTTCAAGTCTACATTTTGTGGGGGCGGATTTTTTTTTCATTCCTGCACATTCGCGCACTTTGCCGGCAACGTCAAAATTGTTTTTCAAAAAGCCATAACTTCTTCATCCGGAAGCCTTTTTCAGAGCCGTTTTTTTAAAAACCACCTATTTTTTCGAGATCTATCCATTGGAAGACTTACTTTCAGCATATTTAGCTACAAGTTTTTTTAAAAAATGGAAAGTCCATGCCAAGTCATTCTTGACAGCACTAACTACTTCCAATGGGTAGCCTACATGGAAGATTTACTTAGAAGTAAAGGTCTCTTCAGAATAGCCACAGACCAAGAGAAGAAACCAAAAGATGAAGACAAGGCTGCAAAATGGGAAAATAGACAAGATCAGGCACGTGGTTTGATAGGGATGTCTATTTCTCCTGATCTTAGATTCCACATTGCAGGACTTGAGACTCCTCATGAAGCATTAGAAAAACTCGCTAAAGTTTTTGGGATTAAAAATGAAATTAGAGCCCATCAACTTGAAAATGAGCTGCTTACTTTGGATCCTAATAATTTTTCTTGCATTGAAGATTTCTTGTCCAAATTCAAGACCCTTAGATATCTCTTGGAAGGTGTTAAAGTTAAGAAAGAAGATGGTAACCTTATTTATTCCATCCTTACTAAGTTGGGACCAGCCTACTCTGTATTTGTTTCCAATTTCCATTCTACAAGGGAAGCTTTCATTTGTCAAGGACAAGACTACAAGGCCCCTTCCTTTGACTCCTTTTGTGATTCCTTAATAAGAGAACAAGAAAAACGCTTACACCTTGGCCTTCTTAATCTTGGAAACTCTTCCACAAAAGCGTTAGCCGCCCAGCAGCAACCAAATTCAAAGAATCCTAAGAAGTCATATCCTCAAAAGAATGGTCCTAAACCATCTCAGCCTCAAAATGAAAGATCATTTCAGCAAAATGATAAGACCAATAAAAAAAAATGGAAGAAGACTGATAGACATTGTAACTTTTGTAATCGAGATGGCCACTTAGAATCTAAATGCTTTAAGAAGATGGAAGCCTTGGAAGCCGCAATGAAGAAACATAACATCCATGTGGAGCCTACTTCAACTTCAACTTCCGGAATGGCACTTTCTGCATGTCACTGTCAATCATCTCAGTCTGGTTATGCATTAAATGTATCTTCTTCTTCTTCTCATTCTCATGAGTGGCTCATTGATTCTGGAGCCTCTTGTCACATGGCCAAAAACCAAGCCATGTTTTCTTCTTTAAATGATTGTAACACCAAAAATATATATGTTGGTGATGATAGATCTCTTAATGTTGTAGGGACTGGAACTGTTCATCTAGACAATGGTCAGTTTAATGATGTATTATGTGTTCCAACCTTATCCTGCAACCTTCTATCTGTCTATGAGATAACTCATTCAGGTGAAGGTAAAATTGTTGAATTTTCACCTCATGATGTTGTAATCAAGGATCTAAAAGATCCTAAACAGATTCTAGCTACTGGTCTTGCTGATGATTCCAAAAGGTTGTATAAGTTTCACAACTTTGGGTCATCAAATCTTCCCTCAGTATTTATTGCTCATAATGATGAAGTGAGCAAACTTTGGCATGAGCGATTTGGTCACTTAAACTATCGCTCCCTTCAGCATCTATGTAAAGAAAATATGGTGACAGGTCTTCCTATGGTATCTTGCAGAGATGGTGTTTGTTCCGGATGTGTACTCAGAAAACATCATCGGGACAGTTTTGACAAACGTGCCTCTTGGCACGCCTCAGCCCCTTTACAGCTTGTGCACAGTGATTTATGTGGTCCTCTTCCTGTTGCTTCATTCTCTGGCTGCAAGTACTTCTTAACTTTCATTGATGATTTCTCCAGACGCACTTGGGTATACTTCTTAAAACTCAAGAGCGAAGTATTTAACACCTTTTTGGCCTTCAAAGCCTTTGTTGAAAAACAATCTGGACATCAAATTCTTAAGATAAGAACTGATAATGGTGGAGAATATGTTAAAAACACATTCATCAACTTTTGCACCGAAAATGGAATTCAAATGCAACATACTGTTCCATACACTCCACAACAAAATGGTGTAGCTGAAAGGAAAAATCGCACCTTAAAGGAAATGGCTAATTGTATGCTGCAATCTAAAGGACTCAGTCTTAGTTTTTGGGCCGAAGCAATTAATTGTGCAAATTATATAATCAATCACACTCCTACTAAGGTTCTAGAGAATATCACTCCAGAAGAAGCTTGGAGTTCCATTAAACCAGATGTAAGTCACTTTCATGTGTTTGGAAGTGAAGCATGGGCCCATATTCCAGATGAAAAGCATAAAGCTTTAGAACCTAAGAGTGAGAAATGTACTTTTGTTGGATATTATGAAGATGTAAAAGGTTATAGACTTATTCCATTTAAGTCCAAAAATGTTATCATTAGAAGAGATGTAAAGTTTGATGAAAATAAATCGGCCTGCGAGCCTAGTCCGGCGGATGTGCCACCTCTTCCTATATCTTCTACTTTTGAAAACATTTCTTCTTCAGATGATGAAAGCGAGGATGATAATCCTCCCCCACCTTCTCAGGATCCTCAACTTCCATGATGGGTCCATGCTACTCGGGATGCAGCAGGTGATCTTGCCGGTGATCCTACAGTTCAGCGACGTACACGTTCTCAGTTTGAAAGAGCCTCTTCTTTACTGGCTCAAGCTCCAGTAAATCATGATCCTAACACTTTTGCAGAAGCTTCAGGCCATCCACATTGGGAAGCAGCTATGAATGAAGAATATCATTCATTGATGACAAATGATACATGGGATCTTGTTCCTCTACCAAAGGGACGCAAACTTGTTAGATGTAAATGGGTTTACAGAACCAAGTATGGACCAGATGGGAAAGTTGATAAACATAAAGCTCGTCTCGTTGCTAAGGGCTTTTCACAGGTTGAAGGCATTGACTACACTGAAACCTTCTCCCCTGTTGCCAAAATGAACTCTATCCGCCTTGTTCTTTCCCTTGCTGCCTCTTTAAAATGGGAAGTCCATCAGATGGATGTTAAATCTGCCTTCTTGCATGGGGAGTTGTAGGAAGAAATCTATATGGAACAACCCATTGGCTTCATACAAACAGACTCCAGCCTTGTTTGTCGACTTAAGAAATCCATTTATGGCCTCAAGCAAGCTCCTCGGGCTTGGTATGCCAAAATGGATAGCTTTCTTTTAGAATCTAGCTTTTCTAGGTGTCATTCTGACAATACTGTCTACACCAAGAAAGTGGGCAACTCTCTTATCATCCTTGTTCTTTATGTTGATGATCTTATTCTTACTGGTAGCGATCCCAACCTTATAAACCATGTGAAGTCCAGCCTTAAAAAGAAATTTGAAATGACAGACTTAGGACACTTACACTATTTTCTCGGTCTTCAAGTCTTGCAATCCCAGGAGGGTATTTTCCTTTCCCAGTCCAAGTATGCTTGTGATATTCTTCGTCATTTTCACATGGAAGACTGTAAGCCAGCCCCTTCTCCCTTTCAGTCTGGAGTCAAACTTTCTGTCTCTTGTACTTCTCCTGAAGTTGATGCTACCTTATACCGTCAACTTGTCGGAAAACTCTTGTATTTGACCCATACTCATCCTGATCTTTCCTTTGTTGTTGGCCTTGTTGCTCGTTTTATGCAAAACCCCCGCGAAAGTCATTGGAAAGCAGCTAAAAGAATACTTCGTTATGTTCGAGGTACAGTACTGTTTGGGATTCATTACAGTGCCAAAGCAGCTCCTCTGTTAGTTGGTTTCACTGATTCTGATTGGGCTGGTGACCCTGATGATCGGATGTCTACTGCCGGCTATGTCTTCACTCTTGTTTCAGGACCTATTACATGGGCTTGTAAGAAACAGGCTGCCATTTCTCTTTCGTCAGCAGAAGCAGAGTATCGTGGTGCCGTGGAAGCTAGTAAGGAAGCCTTGTGGCTTCGTCATATCCTATCAGAGTTTGGCTTTGAGTAGCAGCATCCAACCACACTTTGGTGTGATAATCAAAGTGCCATTCAGCTATGCAAAGATCCAGTCCAGCATCAGCGCAGCAAACACATTGAACTACACATGCACTTCATCAGAAAGCTCATTCATGACCATGTCCTTGAAGTGCAATATTGTCAAACAGATGATCAGGTTGCAGACATCTTCACAAAGGCTCTCACAGAGGCGAAGTTCACTAAACTTCGATATATGCTTGGAGTTCAGGAAGTTGTCACTAAGGGGGGATAGGCTCTAGTGCCTCCTTCCTTCTCCTATTGTGTCATATTTGTAAATCCTTTAATCCTATCCCAAGTTGTTCTTAAGGGGGGATGTTAGGATATTCCGACACATAGGATATAGTTAAGTTCAACTTGGTCTCATATAGAGTTAGGTTAGAGTTAGGTAAAGTGTGTTTCTTTACCGTTGTACATTTTGTAACTTACAATCCGACGGTCACGATATGTAGTGATCCGACGGTTCACTCTCACCTCGGTATTACCGACACTTGATCCGTGGCTTGACACCCGATTGGTCCATGAGTTCTATTTAAAGCGCATGGAGGGTCATTGTTCGGGTAATCCGTGCATGAGAGAAGCTTATGTAAATTTTCATTCTTTGATTAATAAATTGCCTGTAGTACCCACGTTGGGACAGGCCGTGGACTGTTTCCCTCCTTGCACTTTGAGGGTTTTAACCACGTCAAAAATACTGGTGTATTGATTTGAGATCTGGTTGTGAGCGGTGTCCTTTTGGTGTTCTTTCTGAGGAACTTACCTTGTAAATTCCTACATATACACCATAGTGTTTATAATAATAGGGAAAGGGTAACATAGGGGATTTAGATAATAAGAAGTTAGGGGTTAATATGAATGGAAGAAGTGAATGAGGGGTGATATCACTAAGTTTATGTGAAAACAACTTAGCTTAGGGAGTAGATCAAAATGAAAGGATTTTAGACAAGAAATGTGGCTTTTAAAGGAATAAGAACCAACATAAAACCTGTCAGGCGGAAAGAGTCGATAGTGCGGACACAACCAACCTCCCTAGGAGCCTAAGACTCTCTAGTGACAAACAAGACAAACAAGAGCAATCCTTCTCTAAACATGCATTTACTATATAAGAAATCAAGTGTTTAGATCCTACCTGTAATCCAATGCTGTTGCAGCAGTCCAGCCTCGCTGATCCGGATGAGCTCCTCCTTCACTTCGAAACCTGCATTCACTAACAATCAAACGATTAAATAGCACTTGACAATCTCATAAAATAAAACATGTTTAACACATAGACCAAGGAGTACATGAAACAACTCATAAATAACAAGTTATTGAGAAGAATGGACTCATTTGCATTAATAGGAAACAAAAGGAACAATTACAACCTAAGCCTTGGTGTTGTGCAAGTCCCTCCCAGGGTCCATCAAGAGTTCTCCTTTACTTTGACAAAGCTCACCCACTTCCAAATAGAACAAGCAAAGATGGCAATCTCTCCTCACAAGCTTCTAAATGGGAGTCCTAATTCCAGCAGCATCTACCCTTAGAAATGTTTAGCTTCCAACCTCTCCTCCTTCTGGCCCAATGCCTGTATTTATAGTGCTCTAGAGGAAGTTATTCAGGTCCACCATCAATGGGATAATCCCCTCTTTGGGTGGGATAGCTCCCTTATTGATGGGATAAGTTCCTCTTTGGTAGGGGTACATGAACCATCTGGAGGCGCTCAATACACGTCGAACAACCTTCTAGAATGCTCTAGAAATGACCACAAGTAACTTTTTAAAGATGAAACTTGCACATTTTGACCTTTACAGGGGTACGCACCTGCCCCTTTACATACAGAGCGTACAAGTATGCAGCTTTTGTGAACATTGGGTGCGTATCCGCAGGTAAGGTTGAGAGAACTTGCGTACCCAGAGATAAACACATTTACAAAGACTTTCTCTCTTTCTTGAAGTTTGACATGGAGACCAGAGGCATGAGACTTGCCCAGGAGGATAGCATGACTGTTGATGTAGCCATACTAACTTTAAATAGCCATGGTGACATTTTTTAGTGTAACAGATTGCCCCCTAAAGTGCGAAGCCTATAGTAGATTAGGGTTTTGTATTATCTAGGAAGGGTGAAGCGCTTTATCATTTCAAGGATTATCTCGTGGAGAGCCTGGTTAGAACCTGCGATTTTCAACACAAAATACATGTATAAGATTATATCATCGCTGAGGTAGGCATTCCCATACTCAGATCAAAACTTTAACTAACAGACTAACTAGACTGATACAGGAATAATCTTGCAGTACATCATAATCATAGAATTTTGTAGACACAGTATGGGCGCAGCCATCTGTTTATGATTAGTCTACTAGATAATGAATACAAAACTCCTCGCAGCCTGGATGGTGGAAACTAGATCCAGGGTCTTCATTTCTACTTCCCGAATTGGTATGATTCTAGCCATGCGAATAAATGAGTTGATGTTGAACATGGTAGAAACCACTTGATTACCAGTCGATGATGTAAACTATTAACAAGTGTGAGAGAGACCACCAGTAATGTCAATGGTTCTCAAAGTACCCAGTACAATCCATGAGATGTGAATGAATGAGTTGATGTCGAACATTTCACGGAATCCTTCGATCAAGAGTCAATGATGTAAACTGACGTCAAAGGAGAGAAACCTGCCATTGATGCATGCAGACTTCAAGGTACTGACAATTTCTAAGTTATCTCTCTAGATAATGTGCTGATGTCGATAGAAAGCGACCCGTTGCAGGCAAGCCCACAACACGAAATCATTGATCAAGTTGAAGAAATGTTGCTGTAAGGACTGACTCAGGGATGGTCAAATGGATGACAAGTATTTTGCAGATGAAAGTTTTGCTTGCAGACCTCTTGAACACATAACGACACGACAGATGGCTTGGTAATGAATGACTCAAAGTTAATCCCCGGAACCCGGCTGAAGACTTTCAAAGTGGTTTGATCAACTGTGAGGTAAAGGATTTCCCAACCCAGGTGAATGAAAAGTGTCGTGTTCAAGAGTGGTAATAAGGTTTCTTCTGAGACAAAGGATAACAAATAGGCTCATTCTTCTCTCTTTTCCCCCACCATTTCTGGCAAGTACCTCTTTATTTTTAACAAGCTTGAGGAGGATAACATATGCTTGATTATAAGCTCATCCTTCGGATGAGTCCAACCTAGTTTTGATTCGAACCCTAGGAAGGAGTGGTTCGTTCCTGTTTGTAATTGAACAGGTCCTTTACTGTGAAATTTTAACGAGCCCAGTATAGGAGAAACTCGGCGTTTTTCAATTTTAGAGAGTTTGAAAAACTTAAGAAGACTCCAGGTTGAACTTTTTCGTAAATTTGTGTCTCCCAAGCCCGAAAAAGTATAAAATAATACCTAGGAGAACCGCTTGATCTTGCGACCAAGGAGTACTTTCATGATTAGTGTCTCTGACCTGAAAAGTAAAAAGCGATCAAGGACACGTCGTTTTATTTACGTATCGAGTTTGAAACGACAAAAACCCGGCAATCTTTTCCTGTTTTTACGGTCAGAAAAGGGCTATAAGGGGACCGTCTTTTAATTCTGTTTTAACGAGTGTAAAATAAACGCTCGGCGATCTTTTCATTTTTTAGGAGTCAGAAAAGAGCTTAAAAGATGACTCTGACGTGAAAAATGATAATTTACCCTAAAGTCCCTTTGTCCTGCACAGAAACAACACATTACTCATACCTGTTTAAGATGGGAAAAAATTCATCGAAAATGTCCTTTCATGGTGAAAAATAAACAAATCTAGCATTTATTTATCCAAAAAACCTATAAAAAGACTTCTTACCATGTCATTTTTACCATTTTACTATTGAGGTTGAGAAAAGGGCTTTTGACAAGAAACTTCCCGTGAAGATTGCGGAGAATCCGACTGTCAGAATCGAACGTCGTTTCACCAGGTATTCTACAACACCCCTCTCTTGTTTTCCATCCGTTTAGAATTCATTTTTAAGCTTTTATTTGATTTTTTTGGGGCATTGCGGTTTCAAAATGCGCCCTTCGGGGTACGCAGGTCATGCATTGCTGACCTGCGTACCCCGATATTTTCCCAATGGGAAAATTACGGGGTGTACGCACCCGGCCTTAAGGGAACCTGCGTCCGGGTGCTCTGTCCCTAAAGGCCGGGGTGCGTACCCCGCAAAACACAAATTGAAACCCTTGGCCCTCCAAAATAGACCAAAATTTTTAAATTTTATGGATTCTCACTGATGTTTTATGATGTGCAGGGAGCACACCATGCTTGATTGTCGTGAAAGAGAGCATGAGGATGTTGATTTGGCCGCGATAGGTCATCAACCTTCCATTGATGCATTAAAAGCATGCAGACTGTACAAATACTGGGCCATACCTGGCATGAGGGGCCAAGTGCCTTTTCTTGAGTGGCTGGTCGAAAGGTGGAACATTCAGGAGCAATGTTTCTACATCGGAGAGCACCAGCTCGAGATAGAGCCCTCCGACATATATTTTCTCACTGGCTTGCCTAACAGGGGCGAGCAACTTTCTCTATTCGGGACTAGGCCGGGTGGCCAATCCCTTGCTAGTCTCTGACTAGAGTGGTGCAACAACCAAAACCATGAGAAGGGGATAGAAATCAAGTACATATCCCGACCTGAACTTATGGTGATAGCCTTTACTGTTACCAGACTTTGCGGCGCGGTCGCTTTGCACCAAGCCACCGGGTCCCAAATGCGGATGGCTATAGACTGTTTCCATGGCACCATTTTCAACTGGTGTGATGCTGTGTTGGCTAATTTGAAGGGCCAACTAACCAGGGCAAAGAGAGGACAACTGAAGACCTTTGGATATGGGCCTATAGTTGTGAGCTTTGCCCTAGAGAGAGTTCCAATGTTGGTCCCCCAGCATTTTACAGTTCCAGTTGGGGCGCCTCGGGAGCCTAAGTTGACGAGATGGGTTGCGGTAATGGCCCAACATCCTGATGAGCGTGCAGCAGTTGTTCGATTTCCTGATGGTTATTTTCACTGGCTAGAGAGCCAGGTCTTTGCTATTCAGGACTTTCCTTATGCCAGAATGGATTTTCGGAATGATCCGGACATGGTTCTTCCACAGGGAGAACAGTGGGACGACAGAGGTATTTCATTTTCCACGAGTTTTCAAATTATGTATTTTTTTGGTTTTTATATATCGCCTCAAAACTGACAGCACAAATTTTCAAAATGCAGATGTAGGTCCACGGCGTCCAGCCAACCTCCGGGCTTTTGAGAGGAGAGTACCAGCTGTACCAGCACCAGCCCCACAGGATGCGGCCGCAGAGACCTTAGCCGAGCTGGAACAGGATCTAGAGCGTCTGACGGCGGATATACCAGAGACCACCATAGATGATATTCCTATTCGACTTTAGCGCTATGTGGTTGCAGTCCCAGGACCTTTTAGGAGGTTCTTGTGTAGGGTAGCGCGGGTAGTGGTCTCGTATAGAGAGCACCACCAGTGATTGACTAGTCACTTTTGTAGACACATATGACATTTTGGCTTTTTGTACTTATCATTTTTGCCGATCATAAGGTGTTTTTCAACCTATGATCGAAGACGATGTATATTTTTGACACACTCCTATCTATATATATATCATTATTACCAGATTATCTTGTTTAACATATGTGATGAAATGTTTTTAAATTTACTTGTATGATTATCGCAAATGTCTGTTCAACATTCGAGAAGCAATTGCATCTGCTAATGTATTTAAAGACCTTGGAATATGCTGATATTCAATGTAATCAAATTCACGTTCCAAGAGACGCACTCTCAAAAACAACCTTAATAACACAGGATTTCTAATGGCATATACTCTATTAAGCTGTAATACAACGAGTTCAGAATCTAACCTCACTATCAAACGTCGAATTCCAAATGAAATAGATTCAGACAATAATTCAACCACTGCACTGTATTCTGCAATGTCGTTCGTCGTTTGACCGAGGCTCACCCCATGCATAGAAACTAACTCGTCAGAGGGCGAATAGATAACCCAAGCTGCAGAAGAGATATTCTGTGTACTACGACAAGCACCATCAGTAAATCCAATGTACGTTTGGAGAGGCGTCGACATCTGCAATATCAAGAGTAAAACCAAGATAAGCCAGAATAACGACGAGAAACACACTTTCTAAGCTAAGCACACTAACTAAACTAACAAACATACTAGCTAGAAAGAAAACCTAACCTGACTAAAAATTCTCCATACCCACCATTTAAGCATAATACCTCTTTAGGTAAAGTCCATTTCTGGGTTTACCCAAAGAGTCCCCATCAAAATCTACCAGCTCATAGGCCCCTTTTGCTGGCTTTCGCTTTACAATGTAGGGTCCATGCCACATAGGAACGAATTTTCCAACACCTAGCTTATCGTTAGCTTGATCATATAACAGCACTAGGTCTCCGTCCGAAAAACTCCGAGGGGTCACATTTCTATCATACTGAGCTTTCATTCGCTTAGCGTGAGTCTCGATTGCCAATGCAGCGTCACGTCGAGTCTCATCTAACTGAGCTAAGTATAATAAACGTTTCTCCTCTTCGGAAGTGGCTGGGAGTAATTCGACATCCATTTGAAGTGATGGGATCTCGCATTCAATGGGTAACACAACTTCCAAGCCATAAACTAGCTGGAAAGGAGTGAACCCTGTTGAAGTTTTCACTGAAGTTCGGTATGCCCATAGCGCTGAAAATAACATGTTGTGCCAATTCGACTGATGAATACCAATGGTTCGTCGAATCATGATAACCAGAACTTTGTTGATAGACTCAACCAAACCGTTGGCTTGCGGATAATAAGGAGTAGAGCTATTGTGGCGCAAACCAAGCTGGCTTGTAAGCTCAGTCATCATGATGTTTTGAAAATGGCTCCCATTGTCGGTGATGATTGCTTGTGGGACACCAAGCCTAGTTATAATGTGATTGAATACGAAAACTGCAGCTGCTTTGCCGCTTGCGTCGAATGTAGGCATCGCCTCGGCCCATTTAGTAAAATAATCAACCGCGAGGATGATATACGCATGCCCCCCGGCCGAGTGAGGGTTACAAGTAATAAAATCGATACCCCATTTGGCGAAAGGACCAACGGCAATTATAGGATGGAGAGGAGCTGGTGGTGTGCGCATCTTGCGATCAAACACTTGACAGTTGTGGCATTTTCGGACCACAATGATACAATCTTTAAACATGGACGGCCAGAAATAGCCAGCGCGCAACACCTTCTGAGCTGTGGCATACCCAGACATATGACCGCCACATGCTCCAGAGTGACAATCATTCAAAACCCTCTCAGCTTCTTCGTGAGTTAAGCAACGTCAAAAAACTAAGTCTTCCCCCCGGCGATAAAGTGTATCTCCAATAATCTTGTATTGCTGGGATTGAAACCGAATTTTTCGACGTTCCGCCTTTGAAGCTTCAGGCCAAAAGGTTTGGGTTTGGAGATAGATGATTATATCCCCGTACCACGGATCTAAAGTACTGATAAGAAACAAAGATTCGTCTGCAATGGACTCCTCTGCCACAGTTTCTGTGTCAGCACGCAGGAAATCACACATCAATTCCGCAAAAACTAAGGATTTCTTAGACTTAGACTTCTCAAACTCCAAGTCGAACTCAGTGGAGTCTGACTTTACATTTTGTCAGGCGAAAAGAGTCGATAGTGTGGACACAACCAACCTCCCTAGGAGCCTAAGACTCTCTAGTGACAAACAAGACAAACAAGAGCAATCCTTCTCTAAACATCCATTTACTATATAAGAAATCAAGTGTTTAGATCCTATCTGTAATCCAATGTTGTTGCAGCAGTCCAGCCTCGCTGATCTGGATGAGCTCCTCCTTCACTTCGAAACCTGCATTCACTAACAATCAAACGATTAAATAGCACTTGACAATCTCATAAAATAAAACATGTTTAACACATAGACCAAGGAGTACATGAAACAACTCATAAATAACAAGTTATTGAGAAGAATGGACTCATTTGCATTAATAGGAAACAAAAGGAACAATTACAACCTGAGCCTTGGTGTTGTGCAAGTCCCTCCCAGGGTCCATCAAGAGTTCTCCTTTACTTTGACAAAGCTCACCCACTTCCAAATAGAACAAGCAAAGATGGCAATCTCTCCTCACAAGCTTCTAAATGGGAGTCCTAATTCTAGCAACATCTACCCTTACAAATGTTTAGCTTCCAACCTCTCCTCCTTCTTGCCCAATGCCTGTATTTATAGTGCTCTAGAGGAAGTTATTCAGGTCCACCATCAATGGGATAATCCCCTCTTTGGGTGGGATAGCTCCCTTATTGATGGGATAAGTTCCTCTTTGGTTGGGGTACATGAACCATCTGGAGGCGATCAATACACGTCGAACAACCTTCTAGAATGCTCTAGAAATGACCACAAGTAACTTTTTAAAGATGAAACTTGTGCATTTTGACCTTTACAGGGGTACGCACCTGCCCCTTTACATACAAAGCGTACAAGTACACAGCTTTTGTGAACATTGGGTGCGTATCCGCAGGTAAGGTTGAGAGAACCTGCGTACCCAGAGATAAGCACATTTACAAAGACTTTCTCTCTTTCTTGAAGTTTGACATGGAGACCAGAGGCATGAGACTTGCCCAGGAGGATAGCATGACTGTTGATGGAGCCATACTAACTGTAAATAGCCATGGTGACATTTTTTAGTGTAACAAAACCTTAAATTTTTTTATGAACACAACTAATGAAGGGATGTTAGTAATGAATGTGAAACGGGAGAAAGGGAGTTAGTCATGCTCCTTTGCTTTGCTGCAACATGATGGAGAAGAGGAGCTTCTCTATGCACTGCTGTTCCTTTATGCTAGACCAGCAGAACTCATTTGAAAGTAATAACATTTCTGCAACCCCATTTACCTACCCATCTACTTACCTAGCATTTTTTTGTTTCTTCATGGAGGGTGCACTTAGACTTGCAGACCCTTATGTGCCTTTTCTTTTCTTTTGGCTTTTTCTCTTGACTTTCTATCTAAGGCTAGCCTTATTGCTTCCAAAGTCCCAGATTAAGCAGTTGGGAACCTTACTTCTCTACCTAGCTACTCGTCTGCCAAGATTAAACAGTTTGGACAGACTTCTTTCTCTATTCTATAACAAAAATTGAAACATGGCATGATCCAGATTAGGCTGTTGGACCATCCATTAGAATTGAGAAAACATCAAGCTATATACACATCAAGCTATATACAAATGTTGCCTTTCCTTGAAAATATGGGATCTTTGCATCACCAAAGTAGAGCATATTTGGAACTTTCTTTGCCAATCATGAAATATGAAACCTATTGGTATAGGTAGCTAACAGCACACATACGTCATCTAAGTTTATTGGATTGAACATAATAATAGTATGTGTCAGATAGGAATGTAAACCCCAATATATTTCAGCAGTGTATCTTGTGAATTCAAATTCAATCCTATTAACAAAACCCTTTTCCTAAAATCCTGTGTATAATCTTGGACTGTCTGGCATTTAAGATGCCTAAAATCTTACCAACTCATCATGACCTTTTTCATATAGTCTAAAGGATAAACTGTCTTTTAATTGAAAAAACAAATTCAACCCAAGTAATGGATACATTACCATGGATTCTCATTTCCTCTTGAGTCTTTTCTTCCCACCAAACTAGTGCATCTCCTTCTTGCCTCAATGAAACCAACTGGATCTTTATGCCATATTCTTGAAGGTTCTGAATTTTGCAGTATACCTCCAATTTTCGAATCCAATTTTCCAACTTTTATTCATTCACTTTTCCATTGTACATGGGAAGTTTGAATTTTATGTCCAATTTCAATAATGGAGTATCCTATTGGGGTTTTTGAATGAGTATGGGCAGTTTCAGTGGTGGTAGTGGAAGATGATGTTGTGTGAGATGGTGAAGATGATGAGGAAGATGATGAGGATGGTGGAGATGGAAGTGGATTTCCACTATTCCCTTTAGAATCTTTCTTCTCATCCTTTTTGTCCTCTGAGCTTCCTTCTCCATGTGGAGGTTTAGAACTCTCTCCAACCCTCTAGTGTTCCTCTCTTCATATGACTTTAGCCATCTCAGTTAAAGTGAAGAAATTTTTCTTGAATTCTTCCTCTTCTGAAGAGGGACCTTCATGCTCTCTTTCTCTAGACATAATGGTTGTGGATTCAAGCTTAGAAATTGGTACTACTTGTACCTCTTCAGTCTCAGTTGAGGACAAAACTTGAGGAGTTTCAAGTGCAACTGGAATTGGAACTTTAGGTAGTGGAGATTGTGGCCTTGTGGCTCTCCTTCTTCTGGGTATTACCTCAGGAGTTGCAACCAATAGCTTCCCTTCTCGTTTATGCAACTTTAACCTTGTAAGCATCACAATTTTGCAACCATTGGAACCCTAATTTCACAAACTCAAGCAGTCAATCAATTCAACCTTTACTCTCATACCAACTTGATCTATTTTTATGTGATTAGTTTTTTGTGCTAATAATAATTATAGAATTCTAAACATATGCTTGCTTATTTCTTCTTGTGTTGAGGTTTCATTATCTGTTTGTGCATACACTCAGGTAAATTTCCTTAAGTTTTAACATGGCATTCATGAGAAAAATAGCTTCAAAACAAATAATGAACAAAAGACATTCAAAGTACACCAAACCATCAAAGGTACACTTTAACATAATGTTTCGATGAAGGAGTTCACCCCTACTGTGCTACATCTCCTTGGTCCAGCTTCATTGGCTTGGGCCTCTGTATTAGTTGAATGTGGAGAAATATTGTTTTTACAAATCTCTATGGCTCCTGATACCTACACCAATGTGCTCAAAAATTCCAAATTAGCCAATAACACCTATTTCTGAGCTCAATTTCATTGAAAATTGACTTCTCTACGGCTCAATCATTATTTTCTTAGAAAAGCTTTGATAAATTTGGAATGACTCCAGTTAGCACGGTAGATCTGGTGGCAGGCATGAATTTTGGGGCACCACTAGATTAAACTTGGAGTTATGTCGGAACTGAAACTATCGGAGCTGACCATTAGAGTTATGGTATTGTTCACATGTCGAGTTATCACTAGAGGTTTGTGAACTATCCATCGTTAACCATTTTATGTTACAACACGAGCGTTCATGTTGGGTCCCTATAATACTAGTGATTACCCCATTAATATTGTAGTTATACCCCTTATTTATATTGTTGTGCCCCTATTACCCCCCATATTGTTATTTTTGTGCCCCATAGAAGCCCCCTATTGTTATTTGTGTGGCTTTATATTATTATTGTTAGGTCGACTGGATTATATTGTGACTCCTTAGACTCCTATATATAGAAAGGAGGTTTTGTCATTTGTATCATCCAAGAATTGTTCATTTATGTAATGTAAAGGAGGTTTCCCCCTCGAAGAGGCTGAATTCTAAGGCGTGGATCTCTCTTTTCTATCTTTTTGTGAGCTGGTTTCATAACATTTGGTATCAGAGCTTTGGATTCTAGGGTTTCGCTGCTCCAAACAGGTCATCGTGGCATTTTCGGTATAACCTTTTTTCTGTGACGTTTCAGAAGTCGCAAGAAAAACCCATTTGAGAAGAATTGGCGCTGAACCTTGGGTCCGACTTTCAGAGCTTTTAGAGCGATATTTTCGGAGATATGATCTGAGGAAGTTGGCCTTTCTGCAGACTCCTGAATTACATGCAAAACAGGTGAACTGGGGAAAATCGTCATAACTCTCTCTCTAAGGATCGGATTGAAATTTCGTAAAATGATACAGAAAGAGGACGGACTGTAGTTTCTTGTATGTGTGTTTCAGATTCAAAGGTTGAAACAGTGACTCGTGGCAAGTCGTACAAGTTCGCTCTACTGAACCAGTCTAAAAGCAAGTCACTGTGGGAGATTTCACATAACTCTTACTTGGAGAATCCAATTTGGCTCAGACTTGTGGCATTGGAAAGAGGATGCAGAAGGCTACTACAGGTAGCAATTTTAGAACTGGATGATCCGAAATTACAGAGATACATCAGATTCAATATCAGGCTTCTATAAAGTGAAAAAAGGTGTGTAGTTTTTTTTTTTTAATTTTTATGTAAGCTTGGTTTAACGGAATTCAAAGGGCATAGTAAAGCATTATTATCGGTAACTAATGCCCCGAGGAAAGAAAATGCAAACACCTAGTAAGGAACCTGAAAGCTCTAGCATGACTCATGAATAAGAGGAAGAAATGCTACATGATATATCAAAATTACAAGAACAAGTGCAACAAATGTCACGCTCACAAAAGCTAACAGAAGCTAAGATAAATGGCGTGGAATCTAAGATAAATGGCGTGGAATCTAAGATAAATGGTGTGGAATCTAAGATAAAGGGCATGGAAACTAAGGTGGAGGATTCGATGGTAAATTTGAAGATAGATTTGAAGACAGACATGGAAGAATTGAAGAACTTGCTACAAGAAAGGGTCACTAATGGTGAAAAGGTAGTAAAGGAAACTCATGATGAGAACAAAAGAAATTTTAATCATGATTCCATAGACTCTAATGTTGGATCGAAGACTCACCATGTTCCAAAAATCGATATGAGGAAGTTTGATGGCAAGGATCCCGCCACATGGATATTACAGATGGAGCAATTCTTCGATCTCAATAATGTGCAAAACACACAAAAGGTACGTATGGCAACTTTATATTTGGAACCAAATCAGTTTGTATGGTATCAATGGCTTTGTTCTCGTAAACAATTTATCACTTGGGCAATTTTTACGGAAGAATTGATAGCACATTATGAGGATACAAAAAGCAACACTTTTTTTAGCCAATTGATAAGTCTCAAACAAAAGGGTTCAATAATGGAGCACATTGAGGAGTTCCAAAAATTGAACATAAGGGTGAAAGATATTCCAGAGGAGCATAGGATTGATGTGTTCATAGGGTCTTTAAAGGATAATATCCAACATGATGTGCGCCTTTGGGAACCTGATTCATTAGAGAAGGCATTCAGGTTAGCAAGAAAAATGGAAAGCAAAATTATGGCAACTAGGAAGCATACCACTCACAACTATAAAGATGGAAGTGTTGTTGCCCATAGTCTTCCACAACCTACAAGGTTGACACCACAACAATTGGAAGAAAAAAGAGCAAAAGGGCTTTGTTACAATTGTGATAGCAAATATACAAAAGGTCATAAGTGTGCTGAGAAGAAATTATTCTACATAGATTGTGAAGAGGAAGAAGAAAAGGAGCAAGAAAGGTCAAAAGGAGAGGATATATTCCAGGAACAAAGCCTAGATGAAGAACAAATAAATCCGACCATATCTTGTAATGCATTGGCAGGAATTACCACTCCTCAAACCATCAAGATAGAAGGACAAATCAAGAAGAAAAAGGTAATAGTGTTGATTGATTCAGGAAGCACCCACAATTTTATTCATTGTAGGGTAGCAAAAGAATTGAATTGCTTCCTATATCCAGCACCAGAGTGTCAAGTGATGATTGCAAATGGAGGAACAATAAATTGCTCTGGAAAGTGCCATAATATCAAGCTATCCATGGGAGAATATGTATTGACTAGCCCAATGCTTTCCATTCCAATGGGAGGTGCTGATGTTGTACTAGGAGTCCAATGGCTACAATCCTTGGGTACAATAGCTTTTAATTTTCAAGAACTTTTCATCAAATTTTCTTCGGAAGGAAAGGAAGTTGAATTAAGGGGTATTGCAGGGAAACCAGGAAAGATAATCAGCTCTCATGGTATGACAAAGCTTCTAAAAAAGGAGCAAAGAGGTGTAATTGCACAATTATGCTCGCTAGATGTTTCCACATTGGAATCATCTATTTCTCCAGATCTCCAAAAAGTCTTGGACAATCATTCCAAGGTATTTGAGACTCCCAAGGGTCTCCCACCTATGCGTGATCATGATCATGCTATTCATCTGATTCCAGGAAGTGTTCCTCCAAACATCAGGCCGTACAGATATCCCTATGTCCAAAAAAGTGAAATTGAACGTATGGTTGCAGAAATGCTAGAGGCTGGTATAATTCAACCGAGTCAAAGTTCTTTCTCAGCTCCAGTAGTATTGGTGCACAAGAAGGATGGATCATGGCGCATGTGTCCAGATTATAGGGAGCTCAACAAGCTCACTATTAAAGATAAGTTCCCCATTCCTGTTATTGATGAATTACTGGATGAATTGCATGGATCAATTTACTTCACCAAGTTGGATCTTCGTTCGGGATATCATCAAATCAGAATGAAGATTGAAGACATTCCAAAAACGGCATTTAGAACTCATGAGGGTCATTATGAATTTTTGGTCATGCCTTTTGGCCTTACCAATGCACCTTCAACATTTCAAGGTTTGATGAATTCAATTTTCAAACCATTCCTTAGAAAATTTGTGTTAGTATTTTTTGATGATATACTAATCTACAGCAAGTCTTGGAAGGATCATGTTGAACATGTTGACAGGGTGCTACAACTATTGGAGGAGAAACAATTATATGCAAAAAGATCCAAATGTTTCTTTGGAGTCCAGGAGGTGGAATATTTGGGTCATATTGTATCTCATGAAGGAGTTAAGGTAGACCCTAGCAAAATTAAAGCCATTAAGGAATGGAAAATCCCCACATCCATAAAGCATCTGCGAGGATTTCTTGGGTTGACAGGGTATTATCGCAAGTTTGTTAAGAATTATGGGAGAATAGCAGCACCTCTAACAACATTATTGAAGAAAGATTCATTTTCATGGACTCTGGAAGCAACAAAGGCCTTTGAACATCTTAAAGAGGCAATGTGCCAAGCACCGGTCTTAGCTACACCGGACTTCACAAAAACCTTTATTGTGGAATGTGATGCTTCAGGAAATGGAATTGGTGCTGTTCTAATGCAAGATGAAAGACCCATTGCTTTTGAAAGTCGTCCAATCAAGGGAAAGTTTTTAAGCAAAGCTATTTATGAGAAGGAAATGTTGGCAATACTCCATGCACTTAAGAAATGGCGACCCTACCTAATGGGAAGACACTTCAAGGTAAAAACGGATCATGATAGCCTTAAATACTTTTTAGAACAAAGATTATCCTCTGAAGAGCAACAAAAGTGGGTCACAAAGATGTTGGGTTATGACTTTGAAATCATCTACAAAAAAGGGAAGCAAAATGTGGTGGCAGATGCACTCTCAAGAAAGGATGAGGATGTGGAAGCATTGTTGTGTGCCATTTCTATTATCCAACCAGATTGGATAAACGAAGCAAGGGAGGAATGGAAGAATGACGAAGAAGTGTGGGCACTTATTCGAAAGCTACAACAAGATTCCAGTACTTCTGATACATTTAGCTGGAAAAATGATTCGTTATGGTACAAAGATCGCTTATACCTCTGTAAGAATTCCCAGCTAAAACAAAAGATTCTTATGGAATTGCACACTTCTCCCTTAGGAGGGCACTCAGGATTTTTAAAAACTTACCACAGGGTTAAGAAGGAATTTTTTTGGGATGGCCTTAAATCAGATATTCAAAAGTTTGTGGCGGAATGTTTGGTTTGCCAGCAAAATAAAGTTGAAACAATTAAGACACCGGGTCTATTACAACCTTTATCCATTCCAAGCCAACGTTGGGAGGAGGTTTCAATGGATTTTATCACAGGTTTACCCAAGTCTGAGGGAAAGAGTGTCATCATGGTGGTAGTTGACAGACTTACCAAGTATGCACACTTTTGTGCATTATCACATCCATTTAAAGCCAGTACAGTTTCTACTGCATTTATGGAAACAGTTCAAAAGCTACATGGAAACCCAAAGATTATTGTAAGTGACAAAGATCCCATTTTCACTGGAAATTTTTGGACAGAATTATTTTCTTGTCTTGGTACTCAGTTAGCTCATAGCTCATCTTATCATCCTCAATCTGATGGGCAAACTGAGATAGTAAACAAATGTTTGGAAGGATATCTTCGTTGCTTTGTATCTGATAAACAGACACAATGGGTCAAATGGTTGCCTCTGGCTGAATGGTGGTATAACACTTCCTTCCA
The DNA here is from genome assembly GCA_031772625.1 of Pinus tabuliformis. Lineage (NCBI taxonomy): Eukaryota > Viridiplantae > Streptophyta > Pinopsida > Pinales > Pinaceae > Pinus > Pinus tabuliformis. Next base: position 1,269,590,585 of record CM062804.1, read on the forward strand.
TACAGCAACAAAAATGACCCCATTTATGGCACTTTATGGGTATCAACCACCATCCATCACATCATATTTAAGAGAAAATTCTAAGGTTCAGGCAGTGGAACATCACATCGAACATCAACAACAAGTCCTCCAACTCTTAAAGGATAACCTCGTGTTGGCACAAAATAGAATGAAACAACAGGCAGATCAACATCGCAGTGAAAGAAGTTTTGATGTAGGTGATTGGGTATTCCTACGGCTACAACCATATAAGCAAATGTCCCTAAAGCAAGCTAAGAAGGATAATAAATTATCACCAAAGTATTATGGTCCGTACAAGGTGTTGCAAAAGATTGGTACTATGGCATACAAATTGGAGCTTCCTGCAGCTTCTCGATTGCACCCAGTCTTCCATGTTTCATGTTTAAAGAAGGTTATAGGTGACAAGCTCCCAATTCAAACAATATTGCCAGAACTTGATGAGGAAGGAAAAATTATATTGGAACCGGAAGCAGTCATAGAAACAAGAACTCGACAGCTACGAAATCGATCAATTTCAGAGTATCTTATCAAGTGGAAGAACTTATCCGCTGAAGATTCCACATGGGAGGATGAGAATTTTATGCAGAAGTATCCAGAACTACTCAAGCGTTGAGGACAACACTTTTTTGAAGGAGAGGGGCATGTTGGGTCCCTATAATACTAGTGATTACCCCATTAATATTGTAGTTATACCCCTTATTTATATTGTTGTGCCCCTATTACCCCCCATATTGTTATTTCTGTGCCCCATAGAAGCCCCCTATTGTTATTTGTGTGGCTTTATATTATTATTGTTAGGTCGGCTGGATTATATTGTGACTCCTTAGACTCCTATATATAGAAAGGAGGTTTTGTCATTTGTATCATCCAAGAATTGTTCATTTATGTAATGTAAAGGAGGTTGCCCCCTCGAAGAGGCTGAATTCTAAGGCGTGGATCTCTCTTTTCTATCTTTTTGTGAGCTGGTTTCATAACAGTTCATATGTGGTAACCGTCACATGTTTGGTGGGTGAAGTGACCACTGGGTTATATGATTGTTGTGGTTTGAAACATAGCATTCACATGGGGGAGGTCTAGCCTATGGGTTGGCCCTCCTCTAACCGCCAACCCATAATCCATTAAAATTCAAGTATAACAGAGTTGTAACATGGGAATAACCACCCGATAGAGAAAGCGGTTAAGCCGTATGGTTTGTGTGTAGGATGTTGTGGGTTCGACCCCGAATCCCACCATAATTTATTTCCACTGTGAAAACAACCAATTTGACCTTTGGGAGGTGCCATGTGGCGGCCTTCAGGCTTGCCATGTGGCATTCTTCCATTGGTCTAGAAATGAATCAATAAGAATGCATCACCACACCCCTGTATAAACCAACCAAATGATGCCACTTGTCCATACCCGATTCGCCATTAAACATCTTTGATCATGCCTAGTTACTTGCCATGTTAGCAGTACAGACTGCTCACTATGCAATGACTCAGCATCTTTTTTGCAAATTTCCCTTGTTTAGCAAAATGATCAGAACAAAATAACTTTCTGATACGAACTTAGTTTTTGACAAAATGAGTTACATTAGGATCGTTTTTTCGAGACGGATGTGTTCATTCAATTTTATATCCATTATGAGAAGTTTGATTTTTGAGCTAAATGTTGAGCACCTGATCATTCCTCCACACTAGAAGCCTTTGGAACCACAAAAGATACTATCAAATTTTTAGCAAGTGAGGGTACAACTCCCTCACCTTCTCATTCTGTGACCATTTGGCTTGAGAAGGCTTTTGTCCCTTGAGTTCCACTCTAAGGTATTCAACATCCCCTTTCTTCGAAGTCCTGGTTCTTTTGTCAAGTATGAGATTCTGTTGAAGTTCATCAAGATATTCTGGAGAAAAATCATCTATTGATGGCATCTAAACATGATCTCATTCATCATCAATCAAAGGAGGCTCAAACAATCTCAAATTATCAACATTAACAACAAAGTATATTTGCATATAAGGAGGCAAATCAAGCTTAAATGCATGGTTACCAATCTTTTCCAGAATTTTAAAAGGACCATAGTGGATTGGCTTAAGATTTTTACCTTCCCCTTGAAGTCTATCTTTTCTAATAAATAACCAAACTTCATCGCCAACTTGAAATTTATGATAAACCCGATGTTTGTCTTGCCTTGCCTTGTAGCTGCTATGACTTTTCTCAAGCTGTTCCTGCACTATATGATTTATCAATTGAATTTTCTCTATGAACTTCCTTGCCTTATCGATGTCATTGTGACCATCGATGGTAACATTTTTCTCAAAGATGAAGTCGAATGGAAATTTTCACAAGAACCCATGGGCCATAAAACGCCTCAAATGGTGATGTGTTTGTGGAAGAATGCTTTTCCCTATTGTATGCATGTTGTATGTATTGCAACTGTTCATCCCACAACTTGGGATGTTTGCTTCAATATCCTCTAAGAAGATGAATAAATTTTCTAATGTATTTGTGGATGAAAGGTTATACTCATATTCAACTTTATGTTCATCATGTCCCACAAATTTGACCAAAATTTCCCAACAAATCGAGAATCTCGATCACTTACAATAGAAGTAGGAAGACCAAAATGAACCCAAATGTTTTGGAAGAAAACATGAGTTGTTTGTTATGCTGTAATTTTCTTTTTACATAGTGTTGGTATGCACATCTTTCTAAACCTATCTACAACTACATACAAGTAATCATGACCTTTCCTTGACAATGGAAGACCTCCTACAAAATCCATTGAGATACTCTCCCATGGGCGTGAATGTACCAGAAGTGGAGTGTATAAACCAAGTCTCCTATTGCTAGGCTTACTTATAGCACATAAAGAACATCATCTTATGAAATGAGAAACATTATCCAACATGTGTGGCAAATAAAAATACCTTTGAGGATTCGCTATTGTCTTGCCTAGACCAAAGTGTCTAGCAATCAATGAAGTGTGCACCTCCCTTATGAAATTGTTTCTTTCTCCCTACAGAATACACAACATTCCCAAGTGATACAACAAACTGTTTTGTACATGATAATCCAAATCTTCAATTTGGTTTCCTTGCGTTAAGCTTGTATATACTTCTTGAAAGTCGCTATCATTTGCATATTGTTCTATGTAACTTTCATGAAAAATAGAATTATGCTTGAGTATAACAGATGAATTTACAATAGGCCTTGAAAGCATATCAACCACCTTATTGTAGATTCCATTTTTATACCTGATAACCAAATGAAATTATTGTATAAAACCCATCCATCTGAAATGTCATGACTTCTGCATCTTTGATTGTGACTGTATATACTGTAATGGTTAATGGTCAGTATGGGTGATGGTCTCCTTCCCCATCAAATAGGGCTTCCATTTCTTAACACTTTTTACCAATGCATAACGTTATTTTTCATATGTGGGATAGTTAGTTACAACTCCATTAAAGATTTCATAACGAAATGAAATGGGCTTACCATACTGCAATAAAATTGCTCCCATGCCATAGTCGCTTGCATTCATTTGAATCTCGAATGGTTGTCTAAGATCTGGAAGTGCCAATACTGTTGTTGAACTTATGTTTTGCTTCAAGGCATCAAATGATTTCTGTAGTACATCTTCCCAATGGAAGACTTTCTTGACACTTCTCAATGCATGTAATGGATCTACAATGGAAGAAAAATTAGTAATAAACTTTCTCCAACATTGTGCTACCCCTGAAAAGATTCTTACCTCTGTAACTCTATTGGGCTTGGGCCAATTCAAAATTACCTGAACCATAGAGGGGTATATCTTCATCTCACCTCCTCCAACAATGTGTCCCAAATACACTAAATAAGTCTTGCCAAATTCACATTTCGACATCTTTAAAAATAACTGTTCTTTTCTCAAGACATCACGTACTTTGTTTACATGCATGACATGTTCATCTCTTGAATTGCTGAATATGAGGATATCATCTAAGTAGACAATGAAAGAATTGTCTAGAAATGGTCTCAACACATCATTCATTACCCTCATGAAATTAGATGGAGCAATTGTAAGACAAAAAGGCATAACAAGTGACTCAAACAATCCTTGTTTAGTTTTAAATGCAGTTTTCCAAATGTCTTCTTCAGCTATCCTAACTTGAGGATAACCACTTTGTAAAAATAAATTAGTGAAATACTTTGCCTACCTCAACTGATCAAGAAAATCATCAATTCTTGGGAGTGGATAATGATTCTTTACAGTGATTTTGTTTAGTGCACAGAAATCCACACACATGTGCCAAGTTCAATCCTTCTTTGGAACCAAGACAATGGGCGAACCACGTGGTGAAGTAGACCACTGTATGATACCTTTGTTTAGTAATTATTGAATTTTATTTTCTGATTTCCAAGCTCTCCATAATAGACATGCGATACATGCCAATGTTTAGAAGTGGAACATCCCATTTCAACTCAATCTCATGCTGAATTCCCCTCTTGGGAGGTAACCCTTGTGGTTCTTGAAACATATCGCCATGGTTGCTTACCACATCAAAAAAATTAGATTTCAATTTATCATCACGACCTTCAAAATATTCATAATCAATATCATTCTTTTTCTTGATCATGAGAAGCAAAAAAATTTTACTTTCATTTACTAGTCTCTTCATCTACCCTACATTAACCAAAGAAATGTTCATCTTTTTGCAATGGGCTCTCACTATGTACACCACCCCATTCTTGAGAAATATGTATTTGTTTTCATGGTGATAAAATACTGGTTTCCTATCATACAAATAACAACTACACTAAATGATTCCTGAGATGTCAAGTGGAACTACATCTAACTCAACTTCATCAATGAACATTTCAATAATGGAAGACTTGAATAAACAATTCCTTGTAACCTATAAGTTTGCATTGTTAACCATCCAACCTAATGGATATGGCTTATGATGAGGTACAGCTTCAAGGTTTAGTTTTTTAACCAAGTCTTCTGAAATCAAGTTTTATTGTGACCCACTATCAAACAATGCATCAATATTTTTATGATTTTAAATCACTCTTACATGAAACGACTCTATTCTTGACTCTTCATTTGGAGTGTTGTTTTGACTATGTGATGAAATAGTGCTTGCAATAGTTTCTTTTCATTTTGTAACCATGGCTGAAATATTGGTCTCATCACCAGAATCTGAACCAAGGTCATGTTGTGTGATAGTGGTCGTCTTTTGTTTCCGTGTATTGTTTTGTTTCTTAGGCCTTAATTTTGGATGCAATTTCCAGTAGTGGGCTTCATCAAGCCCCTCTTTGGAACAATGTTTGCATGTGATTTTCTCCCAACTTCAAAACAAATACTGAACAATAGACATTCAAAGTACAACAAACCATCAAACAGACACCTTAAGATAGTGTTTTGATGAAGGATTTCAGTCCTCTTGGGCTACATCTCCTTGATCAATCTTCCATGGCTTGGGCCTCTGTATTAGCTCAATGTGGAAAAATGTTATTTTTTACAAAGCTTTATGGAACATGATAGTTGCACCAATAACTTTCTCATACGAACACGGTTTTCAATGAAACAAGTTGCATTAAGATCATTTTTCCGAGATAAAAATTATTGTTTAGGTTTAGAGCCATTCTAAGAACTTTGATTTTGAGCTAAATACTTAGCACTTGATCATCCATCCCCTATTTTACGAACCATCCCCCACTCCTTCCACCAGTCGAAGCCAACCTAGCCATATTTCCCAACATACCAATTCCCCAGTTCCGGAGGACTCTTGTCTCGGACAACCTCCCCTCTACTGACTCCCCTCGGGGCCTTGGTGTCTGCCATCATGGCCCTTGACCTCTACAAAGCCCTAGCCTTTTTGACTTGTTCCAGTACACAGACTGGAATTACCTCTACAACAATTATCGCTACCTTATACTTTCCCCTTATTTTTTCTAAGAAGATGAGTATACAAAGTTCACTTATCCAACAAACCTCCCTCCCCATCCTTATGATCCCCATTTGTGAGAGGAGAATGCCAAAGTGGAGCAAAACCTAGGAAAACCCCATGCACCAGGATGTGGTGCCTAAGTGGAGTAATATCCCTACATAGCTTCTATTGTTGCGATGAATCTTGCCACCCTTCACCTATGAGCTATTCCCACCACCCAAATTGCTCTCTCTCGCCAATCCCTTGCCCCCATGCAATCCCAATTCAAAAAACCATATGTTGGGGAGCATAATGAAGTGTAGGCAGAGAACATATCCATTACCTAGTGCTTGGGATCATTGTGTCTCTTAGCCTTTCAAAACAATTTACACCACCTTCACCGTTGACTCCTCTTCATGATCTCCCTCCTCCCTATTAACCCTCTTTGCTGTCAACCACCTCTTATGAATGGGAATGCCACCTGCCTTCCTGATCCGGATTTAAACAGGAACGCAAAAAATTATAGAGATAACCATATACACAAAGATGCAGTGGAAATAATACTTCATTTCATTAATGGAAAATACTGAAATATGCTTACAACCAGAAATGGAAATAAACCAGCTAGGGTGATGGTATCTTATCTCTGAGAAGAGATGTGATGGCTACATTCCTCTGAACTGTGTTACAATGAGGCTCCAAGGCCTATTTATTGTTGAGAAACAATGGAAAAACCCTTAACATTCCAAAACCTAACCCTAGGAGATGAAACGCCAAACTGTGGGCCCCGTTTGGGGTAAATTGGTACATTCCCGGGGTCGTAACTTTGGCATATGATCTCCGTTTGACGTGTACAATAGCTCATTAGAAAGATCTATCCGAGCACTATCATTGTTGGAACAAGCAACATGGGTCCATTGCATGGACCCATGTTGCTCCTGGATTCCCCAAAAAACGTCGTTTAGGGCCTCAAAACGGCTCTGGAGGATCAGGACCCGAAAAACTGCTAAAAATAGTAAGTTGTGCTACAATTAAGGAAACTGAAAATGCTGAGAAAGACAATGGTGGGGGCCCAGGTGGACTTGGCAGGTGGCCACCAATATCCACCTGGATCATTCCTCCCCCCTTAGGAAGCAATGGTCCCCATTGCGTTGAGCTCCTCCATGAGATGAGGAAACTTCTGCTGAACTTGTTCCCTGGTGAGCCACTTGCCCTGCTGAAGGAGTTGGCCTGCTTTGACAACTCGATACAGTTGGATATTCTGTTGGCGAGTGTTCTTGATCTGTGTGTCGATTATTCGATCAGTTGCAGCTTGTTCCATGCAATCTGGATTTAATTCTGTGGGTTTGAGTTGTTCTGCAATGTCGGATGTGTCTAGCAATGGTGGGAAGTATGGCCGAAGGCGGTCCACATTGAACACTGGGTGCAGGCCAAGGAATGGGGGAATGCTGAGCTCAAATGCATTGTCTCCCATAGCCTTAGTAATGGTGTAAGGACCATATCAGAGTGGTCTCAATTTCCGATAGGCTCCAGTAAGGCGTTCCTTTTGCAAATGCAACCAAACTTTGTCGCCCACCTGAAACTTGTGTGGCACCTGATGTTGATCATGTCGCTGCTTGTACTTGGCATTTGATTTCTCAAGAATGTCATGGACCTGCTGGCGAATATGTTGGATGTGCTCAATGAAGCTGGTGGCCTTATCTGTTTCAGACTGGACATGAGCTGAATTCATGTGAGTAGCTGCAAGTGGCATGGCCACACCAATGGGGCATAGTGGCTGGAATCCCAAACCCACCTGAAAAGGGCTATGGCCAGTGGAGCTATGAAGAGCTCGGTTGTAGCTGTGCTAAACATAGGGGAGGTTCTCGTGCCATGTGCATGGATTCTTTGAGTTATACATGCGCAGAATGTGCACAATCATCCTATTGACAACCTCTGTCTGGCCATCAGTTTGAGGATGGAAGGCTGTGGACTTCGTGAGTTTGGTGTCCAGCATTGACCAGAGACTGGACCAAAATGTGCTGAGAAACCGACTATCCCGATCTGAGATGATAGACTGTGGGATCCCAAAGTGCACCCACACTCGTTCAAAGAAGAGTTTAACAGTGGCTTCTGCTGTGATATTCTTCTTGCAGGCCACCATAATGGCCATCTTCGAGAACCTGTCGACGACCACAAAAACACAGTCATTTCCATGCTTAGTGGAAGGAAGGCCTGACATGTAATCCATGGAGATGGATTCCCAAGGTCGACTAGGGGTAGGCAACGGGGTATAGAGGCCTTGCTTCTTAATGGTCGGTTTGGCAATGGCACAGGCAGTACATGATCGGATGTACTTCCCAACATCCTGTCGAAGATTCGGCCAATAGAAATAATTTTGCAGTACTGCCACTGTTTTCTCGACCCCGAAATGCCCAGCAGCCCGACTGTAGTGTGCTTCCCAAATCATCTTGGCACGCTCGCTTGAAGGAACAAAAAGGTGACCGAGGTGGCATAATAGGGCATCCTGGAGGTGAAATTCTACAACATGCCGACCCTCCAAGAGTGTCTGGTATGTGTGGCTGAATTCTGGGTCGCTTTTGTAGAGAAGTGGCCAATCAGAAGGCTCGTGCCCACAAGAGTTGAGCACGGTGGTCAGCGCCATGATCGGTGGTCGACTGAGGCAATCTGCAACATTATTGGTGCTACCCTTTTTATACTTGATATTCAAGTGAAACTGTTGCAGGTATGTAGCCCACTTCTGATGGTGATCATTCTGCAATTTCCCTTGGGTCTGTATGAACTGCAGGGGTCAGTGGTCTGTGTGGATGACCGTTTCCTTCCCCAAAATGTAATGCTTCCATTGTCGGCAGGCCTGTACAATGGAATACATCTCTTTATCATAAGTGGGGTACTTCCGGACTGTGTCTGAAAGCGTTTCACTGTGATATGCCACTGGATGTCCATGTTGAGTAAGGATTGCCCCAATAGCATAGTCAGAGGCATCTGTCTCGACCTCAAATGGTTGTTGTAAATCTAGTAACGTGAGCACTGGTGTCGTGCAGAGGCGATCCTTCAATTCCCTAAATTCCTTCTGTTGAGATTCAGACCAAAAGAATTTTGCTTTCACCCCTCCCTTGGTGACTTGACTAAAGGGCCAAGAAATATGAGAAAACCCCAGCACAAACCTGTGGTAGAAGTTGGCAAGACCTAGAAAGCTACGGAGCTCTGTTAGAGTGGTTGGGGAGGGCCAATCCCGAATGACTTGGACCTTGGCTGGATCGACATGCACCCCCTGTTCATCAATGATGTTTCCCAGATACTGAACCTCGGTCATGCCAAAAGTGCATTTCTCCAAATTGGCACATAGCTTGTGTTGCCGCAATGTTTGGAGAACATGTCGGATGTGGTGGAGGTGCTCTTCCCAACTCTGGCTGAAGATCAGAATGTCATCCAAGTATACTACTACAAAGGAGTTGGTGAATGGCCACAAGATGTCATCCATTAGCCTCATAAAGGTTGCACGAGCATTCGTCAATCCGAAAGGCATGACCAACCATTCGAAGAGGCCCTCCTTGGATTTGAAGGCAGTCCTCCAGACATCTGAGGGTTCGATTGGTACCTGGTGATATCCTGACTTCAGATCGATCTTGCTGAAATATTTCGCCCCCTTTAGTTGGTCTAGGAGGTCATCAATCTGCGGGATCGGGTACCTATTACGGACAGTGATCTTGTTCAGCGCCCGATAGTCAATACAGAGTCTCCACGTCCCATCCTTCTTCTGTACCAACACGATCGGGCTCCCACAGGGCGATGAACTCAGACGGATGTGACCTTTCTGCAGGAGCTCCTGAATCTGCCTTTTGATTTCATTGTTCTCTAGAATGGAGCACCGATAAATTGGTCCATTGGGTAGCGGCGCACCTGGGGTCAGATCGATGGAGTGCTTGACTTGAAAGTGCAGAGGAACCCCTGCCGGGGAGGTGAAGATGTCTTCGTACTCCTCCACAATCTTGTCCATCTGTAGCTGTCGTGTAGAGGGACCCCGTTTGGAGGCCGCGGCCACTGTCTTCTTCTTCCCTTGAGGGCGTATCATCAAGAAAACAAATTTCCTGGTTTTGGAAATGATCTTACTGCATTGTTTTGCAGCAATCAAAGAGATGGCGGCAGGTGGTGCTACCTCTGGTATCCTAAACAACTTATTTCCCAATGTAATAATAACAGCACGGGGCCTTGATTCATACACAACATGTCGCTTCCACAAGTATGGTTGTCCTAGTAATACATCACAAACTTCAAGGGGAGCAATGTCACACAATACCTCATTCGTGAAGGGCTTGATGTTGTATGGAAGGCGACACTGCTGGCTCACGCGAAGATCTTGCCCTTGGTGAAGCCACCCAATGGTGTATGGTTGTGGATGTGCTGTGGTCGGTAAGCCCAACCGCTTCACGAACTCTGCCGAAATGAGGTTCTTTTGACTCCCGCTATCAACAATGAACTGTATCGGGGAGCCCTTTACCCACATCTGTGAGTGGAAGAGACGCTCCTCCTCCTCTGGATCTTCGGGTTCATTTTTCTGGATCTTTGCGGTAGCAACAGTGGCGCTGGGATCCGCATCAATGATCTGCTTCCCTTTTTCATACCCCTTATCAGGTTCTGACTCAGAGTCGGAACATGCATATGATTCTGAAACCTTTAGCTCAGCCACCAGTGACTGCTTGGCCCGACACTCACTTGTGTTGTGAGTGGAGCTCTTATGGAACTCGCATCATTTTCCAGTGTCATTTCTTGGCTTCGCGGCGTTGTTCTTTGCTTGCAGCTTCGGCTGGTTGTCTTGGGCTATCCCGCCTTGTCTCTGTCCTTTGTTCTGTGGTTTAGGGACACCTTTCCCCTGCTTTGGATTCGCAGATCCAAAGTCTCGCTTCTTTTGTTTAAACTTTTGCTCGACCTTGAAGGCATATCGGTATGCTGCGCCGAGCGAGGGGATGTTTAGGAATTGAATTTCTTCCTGGATGTACTTGTGCAGGCAGCCACGGTATTTGAGTATCAAATGTTGCTTTGAATCCTTGATATCCAACTTTGTGCGAAGGGTATGGAAAAGATTGGTGAACTTCGGCACGTCTTGGTCCCTTCCTTGCCGCAGCATGGTCCACTTTATGTATTCATCCTCATAGCTTCCGACAGGGTAGTACTGCTCCTTGATGGCATCCCGGAATGAATCCCAGGTGGCTGCGGCTAAAAATAGTGAGCCAGTACTTTCATCCTTCTGCTCGCAGTAGGTTTCCCACCAGTCCTTGACGTGGGGGGCTGCTTTGAGAAGAGCAAAAACAATCTTTTCCCAACTCGAAAATTCATGAACAGAAAAATAACCCTCTAGTAGATTTAACCATTTATCTACGGCATCGATGTCTATCTGATGCTCGAATATGGGGATTTCAAAATTAACTTGTACCTTAAAGGGTGTGGCGTTTCCAGAGGAGCTGCTGGAAGCCGATGCGCCGCTTCTGGGTAGCCGCTGAAGGATCTGGGCAAAGCTGTCCATCATCGCATTCCGTTGTCGCTCGAGGGCTTCTTCGAGCAAGATTTTGATGGGATCTCCTGCCCGCTCGTCTTTCTTCTCGTCCGCCATGGGAGGCCGTCGGGATTTGCGAGACTGGTCTTGCAAAGGTTCAACCAGTTCAAGCCCTAACTCCTTATATCCCGACATTGTTGGGGACATGCAAAGAAAAACAGAGAAAAAGCAGACCGCTCTGATACCACTGATCCAGATTTAAACAGGAATGCAACAAATTACAGAGATAACCATATACACAAAGATGCAGCGGAAATAATACTTCATTTCATTAATGGAAAATACTGAAATATGCTTACAACCAGAAATGGAAATAAACCAACTAGGGCGATGGTAGCTTATCTCTGAGAAGAGATATGATGGCTACATGCCTCTGAACTGTGTTACAATGAGGCTCCAAGGCCTATTTATTGTTGAGAAACAATGGAAAAACCCTTAACATTCCAAAACCTAACCCTAGGAGATGAAACGCCAAACTGTGGGCCCCGTTTGGGGTAAATTGGTACATCAACTTCCCGGGGTCGTAACTTTGGCATATGATCTCCGTTTGACGCGTACAATAGCTCATTAGAAAGATCTATTCGAGCACTATCATTCTTGGAATGGGAAACATGGAATGGACCCATGTTGCCCCCGGATTCCCCAAAAAACATCGTTTAGGGCCTTAAAACGGCTCCGGAAGTTCAGGACCCGAAAAACTGCTAAAAATAGTAAGTTGTGCTATAATTAAGGAAACTGAAAATGCTGAGAAAGACAATGGTGGGGGTCCAGGTGGACTTGGCAGGTGGCCACCAATATCCACCTGGATCACTTCCTCCATCTTATCATAATCAATAGGACCAACACTGTGCCCTACACTTCAAGCATATGGGAGGCGGTGGCACTGCCTTTGTATGTTCTTGTCATAATGACCCTCTTAACGGGTCTACTAGCCACCTCTCACCCCAATTGGGGTTTTAAGTGCCTTGACCACTCTTTCTATGGTCTTGTTCCAGGATCTCCTGAAAGGGTCGGAACGTCTCATCTTCCTGTTGGTCCAAAAAATCTTGCTCAAGAGGTGCATCCTAATGATTGCAACCCCAATTCACTAGGAAGTCTATTGCTTTATTTCCATCCCTCCTAACATCATTTTTCATTATATAGTTGAAGTTGCTAATAAAGGTTCCTATCTCTTAAACTAGCCTTGATATTTTGTAGCTTTGGCTAAGCTTTTCCCATTTGGTTCCTTGGTTTAATTTTTTGACCGTGTTGATTAAAATCCTCAAATCCCCTTCCACTACAATACTCGTGTAGCTCCTTTTGGTTGCAATTTGGAGGCCTTGCCTTGCAGCTCCGAATTCAACTTCATTGTTACTAGCAACCCCATAGTGCTCAACATAGATGAGCTTGGTGTTGCTTCTGGAATCCCAAAAAATTCCTCCAAGGCCAGTTGGTCCCGGGTTTCCTTTCGATGCTCCATCGAAGCTTAGCTTCACAAATCCTTCCAGAGTGTTGTAAAATAGTTAAGGGAGATAAATCCTCTCACTATTACCTTCCAGGAGGCCTGGTTTACCATGGTCAATGCTATGTTTAATTTTTTCATAATTCTAGCCTTGTGGGGTGCGACCTGCCAATCCTTTGGGTACCACTTCTCTACGAGGATTGTTTCCCTGATTTTTTGAATGATCACTTCCCACACGCCTCTTAATGGAGAAGTTGGTCCTTGAAGATTCAATGATTCCTTTCTTTCCAGATGGCCCAAAGAATGAATCCTAATGCAAGGCCCCAAGCTCTTTTTATGAATGGGCTGGAGAAAATCCCTATTCTCAAGAGGAGTATGGTTTCTCGAATTCTACCCCTATCCCAATCCATTCTTATGAAGAGTTCTTCCATCTATCTCCATTTTTGTTCAACATATGAACAAGCATTGAGGATATGTTCAAGGTCCTCACTATTTGTATTATAAAGCTTAGATAATGACGACCCATAGAATCCCCTTTTTTGGAGCTAATCCCAGGTAAGAATGCGGCCTCTACATACAAGCCACAGGAAGTAGGCCACCCTCAGCCACCAACCCCTGCCCATATGTTTTTCTAGATCAAGTTTTTCCCTTATACAATTCGGCCTGCACTTATTCCATACGCTTCTTTTATTGTAAATGTCCCTTTTGTAGTGTATCCCTATCGTAGTATGTATCATCAATTAAGGGTAGCTATTTTCTTTGAGTCAAGCTCCTTCTCAAGCTGTGTCCATTGATCCAATTCTAGGGCCTATGGCCAATATGTCCTCTTCCTCCATTTCCTCCAGCCTTCTCTCTCATGATTTGATTTCCATAATTGTGCCACTGTATAAAAATTCCTCCAAGTTGTATATAATAGGAGGTCTCTTAGGTCTTGTCTATTCTATATATTTTCTCTTTCTTGCCATGATTCATGCCAGAAAAAGGTTGCTTTACTGTTCTTGATTTCCCAGGAAAAGTGTTGTTTAACAAGGTCTCTATTTTGGGTTGCCAAATTCCATATGGTCGACCCTTGGGGGGATCCCTATACCTTAGGATGTCTTCCATTCTTATATACATATAAGATTTTCTTGTCCATATTTGTTTCCATAGATCGAACCCACCACTCATCCAACACCACCATATTTTTTCCCTCATTACCTGATTTATGATGTAAGGGTCCCTCAAGCCCAATCCTCCATCCATCTTATGCTTTATTAAATTTTTCCATGATATTAGTGCCCATTTTCTAATTTTCTGATCTCCTCCCCATAGGAACTTCTTAAACTTTTCGAACATTTTTTCACATGATGTTTTGGCGCTACCATTCTAGAAATCTGATAGATTGGGATGGATTGGAGAGATGCTTTGAGGAGGATTTTCCATCCTGCTAGACTTAACCATCTAAAAAGCTCATCTGCTGAGTTTACCTATGTTCTTTTGTAGGAGGAGTTTCCAACAGAAAGTCTTGAGGGAGTTTACTATCAAGGGCATTCCCAAATACTTGGAAGGTAGAGATCCAATACCAAACCCCAGGACCCGGGAAAGGTAGGCTTGTATGTTTCTAAGGGTATTGAAGAATAAAATGTAGGATTTGTCATTGTTTATCATTATGCCAGATGCTTCCATGAATATTAGGAGTAATTCTTTGATACGACGGGCTTCCCGAAGTGACAGAAGACAAAATATCATGATGTCATCTACAAACTATTTGTGAGTAATGGGGAGATCATTGCCCCATAAACTTAGGCCTTTGATCTAGGAATTTCTAGCTTCAGTATTGACGTAGGGTCCCAGCCCTTCAGCTGCAATAATGAGAAGAAAATGGGAGAGGGGGTCGCCCTGGCGGAGGCCCCATGATGGGTTAAAAGATTGAGAGGGAGAGCCATTTAGTAGGATAGAGAACAGAGGGGATGACACGAAGGCCTAGATCCATTTAATCCATATCTGATAGAACTTGAAGGCCCCGAGGACCTGGCTTAGGTACTCCCAGTTGAGGTGATCATATGCCTTTGACAAATATAGCTTAATCATCATGCCACAGAGTTTTTGAGATTTTAGGGAATGCACAATTTCCTAGGAAGGCACAAAACCATACAGGGTTTGTTGGCCTTCAATAAAACCCATTTTTTTAGGTGAAATGAGGAGGGAAAGAAGAGGAATTAGCCATTTAAGAATCACCATGGATATAATTTTATAAATGACATTGCAAAGGATGATAGGTCTAAAGCCTCGAGGGTTGTCAGATTTGGAGGATTTCAGAATTAGAGCAGTGAAAGCCACATTTAGGCTAGGACATAACTTTTGGTTTCGGCACGATTTTTCCTCCAAATTTAGAATTTAAGGACCTATGAACTTCAAGGCCACCTGATAAAATTCTATCATGAAGCCATTTGGTCTGAGTGATTTGTTCTTCACCATGCCATTCACCACTTCCTTGACTTCTTCTGGTGCTACTACTCACATAAGGGCCAGGTTTTGGTCCCTCGAGATAAGTTTCAGAATGTTCTTAATTTTGGAATGGCTCTATTAGAAGGGATTTAAAATGTTGGACCAAAAGCCCCTTCGTCTCTTCATGTTGTACTACCTATTTCCATTTTCATTCTTCAGGGAGTAGATCTAATTCTCTTGTTGATGTTGAATCATTGCTTTATGGAAAAAGTAGTTAATCCTTTCTCCTTCACTCAAGAAGTTGACTCTAGATTTCTATTTCCATAAGGTCTCCTCTTTCTTTCTCCTTTCCCCAAGATGATTGATTATCTTCCCTTCTTCCACTGCGAAGCTATTTGATCTACCATGTTGGATGATCTGTTGCTGTATGTCCTAGATTTTTTTTTTCAACTAGTGTTGGTCCCTCATGATGTGGCCGACCTCTTCTTGATTCCATTTCTTGATCTTATGTTTAATCTCCTTTAACTTAAATTGGAAGGTGTGTATGGAGTTCCTCCCTTCATCCTCATTGTTCCTCCACCATTCCTCGATTTTGTTTACTAGATTGGGGTCTCGTAGCTAGAAGAATTTGAATATAAACATGCAATTATTCGGTCCAATTTTCAAATCGATTTCTAATTGGATGGGTCACTGATCTGAGCCCCATGCATGGGAGGATCTAGGCCTCTAGAAAAATATCTTTGTTGATGAATTCCTTCGAGGCAAGAAACCGATCCAGTTGATATGCAATCTAATTGGTACCTTCCCTACGGTTCTTCCATGTGTACATTCCATTGTTTGTTCCACTAGGTGTAGATCTGCTATGAGCTCCCTGAAATCCTCCATCTTTGTCTCAATGCATAGATTGCCTCCTCTCTTTTCTTCCAGTTATGTTATCATATTGAAATCTTCACCAACTATCCAGGGGTCTTCCCTACATGCTTCCCTTAATTTGATGAGGTTCTATAAGAAGACCCCCTTTTCTCTTGGAATGTGAGGCCCATAAACTCCCATTAGAAGGACTCAGTCCCTTGAGCCCACATGCCTAAATTTCCATGATAATATCCTTTGGAGGCTAACCAAAACCTCAAAATTTACCTCTGCTAGGTTCCACAGGATAACTAGGCCACCAACACTGCCTCTAGCCTCTTAGGCCATTACCTCATAAAATGGGTTATAATTATGCAAAAATTCTTTGAGCTTGCTTTTTGCAATCTTTGTCTCTTCAAGAATCATGATACTCATTTTGTATTTTCTTAGTCACTCCTTTAGGCCTCGCCATTTTCCTATATTATTGAGGCCTCAAACATTCCATGTTGAAATTATCATTTCAAGTGTTTGTTTAGTTGGTGGAACACCACTCACAGGGGTACCACACTTTTCAATTTTACCATCATTTCCCCTACCATTTGAATATACTTGCTCAAGTTCTTTCTCTCTTGTTTCTTCCCCTTTTTCCTTGGGTTCCTTTCTCCATCCCCTAGTTTCCTTGGGACGTCAAGTGATGTGGTTGATCCACTAATATGATACTCTGCTTGGCCTAATATTGTTGAAAAGTTTCTATATACATATGCTTTTGATCTTATGGAATGAATCTCTAATCAAGGTGTCTCTATTCACTCAGCAGGTGATTCATCACTTTCTCCTCTAGGCTAAGGTTATCCTTCTTGTTGTTGATATCCATGTTGGCCTCATCTATTATCTTCATGGTTATTTCCTTTTCCTATGGTTCCTATTCCGCTTTGCGTTTGGAGTTAGTCACTCCCCTTGGGTCTGTGATTGAGTTTCCAGATCCTTCTTTTCCATAGGGGTTTCTACGCTTTCCTCGTAATCTTGTAGGATCTCAAAATGGTTATGGTTGTAGCTACCCTTTCCACTTTTTCCTTGATTAGGGTTTTGCAAAGTCTTCTAGTTGTGTTTTCTTCTGTGGACTTCCTCAAATCCTTCTGCATTTTCCTTGGATCTGTTCTCCCAGAGGTTTTAGGGTCTTCTAGATATTATTTCTTATTCAGAGGGAATGCACCAAATATATGGCCATATTCATGGCACCTACGACATCTAAAAGATATGTGTTCATATTCGAAAGCTTATTACCATGCCTCAACGGGGTATTCTAACTCTATGAATTCTAGCATTGGCTCGATTATGTTCATGTAGACACAGATATGGGCATATGAAGTGTATCTTCCATTTTAAGTGGAGTCTACGACCATGAAAATATTCCCGATGGAGTTTCCTATTCCCTCAAGGATCTCTTAGTCCCAAAATTCCATTGGAAGAGAAAATAATCTGAACAAGACAGGTGCCGCTAGGAATTTTTACTGGTCTGGGTTGTAGCATTCGTCCCAATGCCTCATAAAGAGACCTGCATTGTTAAAGAAGTAAGGCCCTTCTTCAAATACCCACTCCTTGTCTTCTAGGTCAGAAAATATTATTGGAAAGAAGCCTTTAGCTTCCAGCTTCAGCTCGATGTGTCCTTTTGGCTGTCATTTGAATTGGATCCATTTAACCAACTCCTTTTCCGTCGGCCAATTCCCTATGAACTTGCATATGAGGGCATGGTCTTTCTTTTAATTCCTATATCCTTCCAGTTTTTTATTTGGGATGATGAATATCAACTTTTTTGTGGCCATGGGTAGGAATTGACCCCTCATATGTGCCTATCATTGGGCACCAGGACCGACAACCCTTTGCCACTGCTTCCTTGCATTAGGGGAATTTTGAGGTCTAAAATGGGCCTCAGGAAAATGTACAACCAAAATAAACTTTATAAGAACCAATAAGATTCAAGATGATGATGTCAGCCATGGGGGATGATTAACCATTTTTGGAGTAAAAAAGTAAAAATATTTAAAAATAATAAAATAATAAAACTACTTTTTCAACTCATATTTTCAACTTATCTCCCTAATGTTTTACTCAAATTTCAAGTCAGAGTACTTGTTGGGTGAAAAATTTAATTCCTCATCGAAGAAGTACCCATGTTGCATATTTTTTATGGACCCTGCTACATGGAAAATGAGAAATACATGAAAAAAAGTGATTCCAATCATGTTTTTCATGTATTTTTCATTTTTTGTGTAGCAATAACCATCGAAAGTATGCAACATGGGTACTCTCTCAAATGATCCCCAAGACAAATCCAGTTACCACATCTCATCAAGGAGGTTAGAAACATGTATATACTCAAATACATATGCATGAAGTATAAGTAATGAACATAATAATCAGATCCATAGGTCTAAAGAAAAATAAGAGGCTTCATAAGTCAAGGAATACATATCTTTAATGAGAGGTGATCGTCTCTGTATTGAACCAATATTCAAGAGCCATCATTGTCCATGGTACATATACAAATTTTGCTTTGAATTATCCAACGAGTTCTACTAGGGATTATCCCATATAGGGCTTCATCAAATATTTTTCAATTGCTTAAGCATCTTCACATTGACTAGCAAGGTTCCATATGTCATATTGTTTCCATAAAATAGATTTTTCTCTCCAACCCTATTCTCATGGATTTTGTTCAGCCTAGCTCTAATACCATGTTAATTTTTCATAGGGCTACATTGTTCTCTTCTTTTATAGTTTCATTTCTTCATTAATACTTTAAGTCACCCCATATCATAATTACATTATTCATATCTAAACCATTATTCAACATCATATGCAATTATATTGAAAGAACAACATCATCATCGTCATCAATTCAACAGAACATAAAGGAACAATATAAGAAAAGAAGGAATGAACATAGAGACACCAGGATTGGTCTGAGACCAGGGAAAACCCACTATGGGGAAAAACCTTGAAAATCTTCTTCTTCAAGAGATCATCATCGAATGATCTAAAAAAAGGGAGTACAATGATCCAAAATTTTATCTATGCAACTAAAAAACTATGATATCCACGAAACAAATCTAATAATTCTTATAATCAAAACCCTCATTTTGAGTACTGTAAAATGTTGTCATTGTCTTTAATCAATTGCTTGATATTATTTAGCATTTCTGTCACTGAGTGGAATCTTTGAAATACAGAAATATCATCTAATAGGCCTAGATGTAAGTAGGAGTTTTACAACCATGTATAGCACTTCCTGGCGCTCTTTGCATAATACAATGATTGCATGTGGAACAGATCTAGAAGATCCTAGGAGAACTAGATGAGGGTCTGTAGCGTCAAACATACCCAGATCTACTTCAAGCCCTCGACGTTCTCATAAGCCTTCTATAAGAGCATCTATGGTAGGTCAAACACTCTTAGGACCACTCTGTGCAAGCATCCGATGAATAATACAACCTAATTTGTCTCTGAAACCCTCGACGCTCCCGTAACACACTGTGCTAGTGTCCAAGGCACCTTGGACATTGTGAGGATATTTGTGTGCCAATGTCTAGGGACTAAAATGAATAGTTTTGTGCTAGTGTCCAAGATACATAAAACCCTATATCAGTTTGAGATTCAACCTTGAGATTTCATACCATTTTGCAAACTTTCCTCCAACACACCTGTGCGAACCAAGACAATAAGGTAAGAGAATATGGTTTGATCAATGTGTCTAAATGAGATTGAGCTCTCTTCTATTTATGGGATTTCATGAAGTTCCAATTGTGGTTGAGGAAAACCTAATAAGTTACACATTTGGTTAGGGATGACCCATTCCATAATACATGTATGAATAAAATAATTCAAAAATCAACTTCATATTTTCCAAACATGGTGGTCTTTAGGCCGATTTGGGTCCTCTCGAAAAGAGGAATATAATGCAATCATCATCTGAGTCATTTGAGTCGTATAAGGTGGAATTTTACTATTCTTACAAAATTTAATGCCCATGTCACTCTTAGCCCTGTTACTCTTGGAATTCATAATGTAGTTGAGTTAGGTCCTATGAAAATTCAAGAGCAATCAACTCACTAAAACCCTGCACCTTCATTAACCAATTCCGACTTGTGCCTTACCACTGCACCTCCCATTGTTACGCAAGAATGTAACTACACAATGTTTTCAAATACCTGTTATAGAGTTGCCTTAGTACACATATATGCTTGCTAAGGAGAGAATGTTGAGACACATAAATTACTCCCTTTTTACCAAATTGGGTATTTTGGACTTATGGGAAGTGACTTTGCACAATCACATCAATTTCCAAAAAGGATAGTGTGAATAACGATGATAAAGGTAATGATGGTAAAAATAATGATTGTTAACATAGTATAATCATGCGTGATGGTAAAATGTGATGGTAATTTACAAAGTCTAATAAGCATTGCAATAAAGTGAAGCGACTGTTCAAATGATTATTAATAAATTGGGTGAAATCATGGTGTATCGTTTATCGTAACTATCATCCTTGACATATGCACTTTAGGGTAATAATGTAACTTCTTAAGTCTAAATCCTACAAATATATGACAAAGGAATATGCCTTTCCTTGTCTAACTAGTATGATGACATAAGGTTGTATAGGTCAAATAATGCGCTGAAACTTTCCGTGGGGAATTATGTTCATATGTGAAATTAAACATGTATGATGAGATGAAAGGACTGGTCCAATGAAAAGACATGCAATGTATTAGCCTTGAGACCGTATTGTTAACTATGAACATGTCAAGAAAAGGTCTTCACATTGAAGAACGAATACTTGTTCTCCAAAAGGGTCTTCAACTATATCAGCAACAAGAAGTATCCAAAGGAGTCTAAAGTTGTAGAAACAAAAATAAGTATCCAAATGAGTCTTGCACTATAGAAAAGATGTCAACATGAATATACAGACATAAATGATGCTAACATCTATTCATACACTCAATTTTTTTCTGAAAATATTAATCAAAGTTGAACTATGTGAATCAGGTTATGATGAGTCCCAAGTTGAATCTTTAACAACAAAAATTGAACAATAAATCCATGAATAGAAAGAAATATGATAGTTTTGTTACAGAGAAATAAAATATGTTGACGAGAAGCAAACTAGGTTTAGGTCATCGTAGTCATCGAATAGTGCCCCAGAGGGGGTTTCAGCATTGAAGATTTTTTTTTTCCTTTTTTTTTTTCTTTATTTTTCTTAATATATATTATTTATTTATTTTTTATTCTTCCCTTTTTTATTAATAATTAAATAGTTGGTAGCACATGACAAATCTCCTCATCCCCAACAAATTCAAGGTATGAAAATGAAATTGATACAATGTTGACAAATGAATCCTTAGAAATAGGTCTATGATACAATCTAAGATGATTTCCATTAACAAGAAATGATATTTATAAATTATCAATAGTTCTCAATGTTACATTCGTATTTTCAAACATTATTTCTACCTCATAAGGACCTAGCCATCTGGTACACAAATTTCCTTAAAATCCTTAAACTAGGAATCAGAAAGAAAGGACCAATCGTCCTTCTCAAACAACTTATTCTTAATAAACTTGTCATGCCATTTCACATGATGCTACTGAATGATACATGTTCATTGCACAAGAACCACGTGCTTCTCATCAAACTCATTGCGTTGATTCAACCTATGTTCTTGAGGTATAGTTATATTGAAATCCACTTCAAAGGTAGTCGTCGATATTTTCATCTCAAACTCAAATGGGAACATGGGTTTCTTACCAAAAACAAATTCATAAGTGGAAAATCATGTAGTATCTCTCCAAGTTGTGCTATAAACCCACGATACTTTAGGAAGTCTCACCACCCAATCTCTTCTATTTCCTACCATAGTCTTTGTAAGAATGACTTCAATTAATTTAGTGGTACTTTCCAACTACTCATTTTCCTGAGGATGATAGGGTGAGGTAGTTCTAGGATTAACTCCATATTTCTTGACAAGATTCTATATCAGTCGAGAGGTAAACTATTCTCTTCCATCTATTGCTATTTCCTCAAGCACTCTATAGTTAGAAAAAATTCCTCAAATAAACAATCTAAAATAACTCGATTAGTTGCTCTAGTAAGTGCTCTCGCATCTACTTATTTCGTAACATCGTCTTTGAAAACTAGAATATAAACCTTCTACTAAGATGGGGGATTAATGAGTCCCAATAAATTTAATGCCCATCTCTCAAAAGGTTCCACCACTAGATAAGGTTATAACAACATCTGATCTAATTGGGTAGGTTGACCCTTTCTCTAACAACTGTCTCAGCCCTGCACATACCTTTGCATATCTGAATATAGTAGGTCATAAGTAGCGAATCTGTAATATCTTATGCCCAGTTCTCCTATCTGTAAAATTACTCCCATAAGGTCCATCATGACAGAACTTGAGATATCATGGATCTCATATTCTGTGACACATATCCTAATCTACTAATAAAAACTAGTGTGAAAAAGGTTTCCATCCACCAAAAACCATATGCCATTTTGTTGTATAATCCTTCTATTTTCTTGCGGAGAAAGTTGATGAGGAAAATTTCCTACAACAAGGTAATTAGCAATATATGCATACCAACACAAATAAGTGGATACAACAAATAGGTACTCATGTGGAAAATAATGTTCAATAGGAAAATAATTAGTAACATAAGTTAACCTAGAAAGAAAGTCTCCAACAACATTCTCTTTTTGAATTTGAACTATAATACTAATAGCAAATTCTTGGAGTAACAAAAACCACCTAGTAACCTTAGCATTTGTAATCGGTTTGTTCATTAAAATTCTGATAGAAGAATGTTATGTATGAAAAAAGGTTTGGTAACTAGTGTTGTAGTGCCTAAACTTATTAATAACATGACTAACAACAAGAAACTCCTTCTCTGTAACAATATAGTTTACCTCCAAGGAGCTAAATTTTTATTGATATAGTAGATGGTGTATGGGTTGTTTCCATCTTGTTGTCGAAGCACAAAATCAATGGTCCTCCCAGAAGCATCATTACATATATGGAACAAAGAATTCCAATATGGTCCTTTCAAAACAAGAGTTGTTGTTACACGTTTCCTTAGATCCACAAAAAAGTTATTAAAATTATCATTCCATTTAAAATCCTTGCCTTTTGTTAATATGGAAAATAAAGGTAATGCAATCTTAGAAAAATTATCTATAAATCTTCTATTGTGTTTTGGGAGTAGTAACTTTTAATATTACCTCTTCTTTTTTTTCATCCACATGAATAACTGCAACCAAAAGATAATGTCCTAGAACAATACCCTTAGTCCTAATGATAGGGAATTTTCAATGTTGAGATAGAGGTGGGTTTGAATGCAATGATCTAGTAGTTTTTCAAGCTTCTTGAGGCCTTCATCAAATCCACTCCCATAGGGTGTAAAATAATCCATAAAAATTTCTAGAGAATCATTAACCATATCAAGAAAAAATCCCAATACTTCCCGCTGAAATGTTGTAGGTGAATTGCGAAATCTAAAAGGTAAAACCATATACGCATAATACCACAAGGATAAGTAAAAGTAGTTTTATCTTGATCTTTATTGGAAAAATGTGTATGACTATAACCACTAAATCCATCCAGAAAAGAAAATAATTTCTTACGAAATAGAGTGTCTAAGACTTGATCAATGAAAGGTAATGGAAAATGGTCATTTTGGTTGGCCTTATTTAGTTCCTTGTAATCCACATATATTATTCACTTCCAGATTTTCTTACGAATAATAACTACTAGATGTACCAACTCATTGTTAGAAATATGATAGATGAAATTTTCATAGAAAATTTTATGGAGTTATTCCTTCACAATGCCTTTTAAAGTCAAATTCATTCTAAGTTGAGGTTGACTAACATGTCAGGATCCTTCCTTTAAATAAATATGATGAGTACATAAACTAGGGTGGATAACCTTCATGCATTTATAATCCCATGTAGAAGATTCCTTATTCTTTTTGAGTCAGAATAGAAATATTTATCTTTGTTTAGAAGAAAAATTAGGATTAATGTTAGGGGTTTTTCTAGGCTTAATTTCTACAGGTATACTTTTAAGACAAAAAGTGGTAGTTATATCAAGTATAACAGTCTCATCAAAAAATTGTTCCTCACCAAATTCGTTTATCACAACATTAATCAATCGGGATACACAAAGTGTAATAGTAATAGGATCACTAATAAAATTACTACTAACATCATCTTCACTTTCATTTTTAAGATGTGAGGCTTTACTTATAGTAAGTACTCGATGAGCATCAATTTCCTCCAACTCATATTCTAATTCTGGAGGGTTTTCAGATTTACAACTCATATTCTGAGAGCTCTACTTTGCAATATTTCATCTGAACCATTTTGTACAAGTAACCTGCAATGAAAAAACAATTGTCATGCGAACTACTAGTTCCTTCTTCTGTTGACTTGTGTAATCATCCAAAGCTGTTCCTGTCATTAGGAAGTGGATAATATCTTCAAAGTGACTATCTGCGACGTGCATTGTCAAGAGTTGCACATTAGGTAGCCCCTCGTCCAAATTATTAGGTTCCTCTCTTGTTTCAATGTGCTACAGATGATTCGATCAAGCATTCAAGCATCCTTGTTTCACAATAACTTCAAAATCATACTCCTGGAACAACAACAACCACCTGAATATATCTCGCCCCAACACAGGTTTGTTGACCATGTATTTCAATGTGGAATGGTACCTATACATCTTAAGGTGTCCACCCAACAAATAGTGCCTGAACTTCTGGAGCATGTACACCATAGCTAATCCTTCGTGTTCTGTTGTGGAATAATTTTTCTCCACTTTGGACAACTTCCTACTTGCAAACGCTATCGGATGATCCAAGAACCATTCACCATCCTGTGTTGGTACTGCGCCCAACGCAATACATGAGTTGTAAGTCTACCTTAAGGAAAGAAGACATATTGAAGTAAGAAGGGATGTCATATAAGATGAAACCAAGCCTACAAAAAATAAAAGGATATTCATATTCATTCCGATGACTTTGGAAGTTCCAATATTTGAAGAAGAAGAGGATCATCATGAAAACCCTACTACAGATCAAGAAGAGAAGAGGGACCAAATGAGACTATTCAATGTTTGCTCATCCCAACCTCAACAAAAAGGCTAAATTGGTTAAAATCTACATTATAAGATGTTGAAGGACACGAAGTTGGAAAAGGAACCCTCAGGGAAAGTAATAGACCGAAAAGATATTCTAGTTTTGATGCATATATGACAAAGTTAATTGAACTAGAACTATATACATTCAAGGAAGTTGCTCATCAAGAGGTTTAGAAGAAAGTGATTTTTGGGTGATTTAATTGTGAGTTAAATCACTGTCATTAATTTTCAACCTGGGGTTCATAGAATTGAAGAGGTATATCTGCACTATATTTACCAGGTGGTTACTTATTAGAATAGATTAATTTAATACAATTAAAACTAATTTACAAAACTAATTAAATCAATCTAATACAAACTAATCCAAACATAAAGAAATTGAAATCACAATTGCATAAAGAAAATCAGACTTGCCTGAAATTGAACTCACACTTGCTGAAAGGAAAAGCACACTGGCAGAAAATGAAAACACACTTGTTGAAAGGAAATGAAATAAAATAATTGCACTATGTTACCAATATGTTCAAAGGTGTGCAAACTGTGGTTGATGGGGTCCCTTCATTCCTCAACAAGCACACTAAAAAAACTACCACATCCTGGAGATCAAAGTGGAATTATGCATTTCATAAAATGAGTTACAGACTATTACAAGAATTCTCTATCCTCACTTTACAAACAACATCCCGGATGGAACTTCAAACCTCCAACTAACAACTAGTAACTACCTACCAGTGACTAATTAGTTAACAACTAATAACCCTTTGTATGAAGGGTGCACTTTTATTTACACAAAAATTAAGGATAACCATTAAATAAATATAGATCCTTAGATATCTCCCAAATCCACATATATCCCTTGTGATTAGAACTAATCTCCTAAAAATGGAAGATACAAGTCCTCTCAATATCCTCTCATCCGTGATTCTTTTCCTTTGGATGTGCATAGTTAATGATCCACATCTCCTACAATTATTCCATAAATCCTCATGAGTTGGAATTTGAAATTAGAATCTGCGGTTGGATGGGAAGTAGGACCCTTCTAGAATCTCAAAGTGGGCCTACGATATCATAAAACTCATAACACTTTTAGATACATATGAAAACATGTTAATTTCCCAATAATTAATCACAAATTCACTTAAAATACTTAAAATAAACGAGTTGGAAAATAATAATAATAAACCCATATGATTATGAAAGTGGTTACTAATGTAGGGTTATGGAGTTACAGAGTTACAAAATGACGGTAAAACGATGGAAATTAAGGTGAAAATGGATGACATTTTGGAGATTCAACATACCCCCCTAACTGAATATGTTGCATGTCATCTTGCAACCATTGCATTGATTCCCTTAATCATAAGTTGATATTCTTGAATTTTTTTTGCTTCTATATGAGCTTTGGCTTTGTATTAATTTTCTTTTATCTTTGCATAATCATATCATTTGACAATTTTATTGTTTTTTCAAAGTGTACTTTGAAATACATTTAATTGCAACATATATATTTTTTATGGTTGGTTCTTGTGTGACACGAAAATTTTTATGAGTATTGGTTCTTGTGTAACAATACTTTTGTTATTTTTGTTGCATGAAAATACTTGATAACATTGAGAATTCCTTTTTAAGTCCCACAGTGACTGTCAGTGATTTAATGTGTTCATAAATTAATCATTGCAAAACATATAAACTTTGGAAAATGCAATAATAGTGGACTGAGAAAAATATGTGGGTTATGATCAAATTAAGTGTGACATGTGGCATGAAATGTGAATATGAATTGATATCCCTTTCCCCAAACTAAAGGTGTTTTCATTTTTTGGGAAGTGAGAAATGGAATATAAATGAAGTGAGGTATTTTCCAAAATCACAATTTTAGCTTTAAGGAAATACATGATTAAAGATTAGAAAATTACATACCTTCACTTACTTGAAAAGTTGACAAGATATGTATATAGAAGCATGTGGTTGTTGTTGTTGGATCATGGAATATGAAGTAAAAGAATAAGATCTGCCTCTTCTTTCTCTTGGTTGTATGAATTGGATGAGACTGGAATCTTTATTGCTATGTCTACTGAATTGAGTCCTACTGCAAATTGTTGAAATCATGTAGTGTTCATTCATTCCCACTTAACGGCATAATTCTTATCTATGCAAATAGATGTGTCGATGTCGAACATAGAAAACTAATTGTTGGATTATTGTGCATTAATTAATGCCATTAACAAACATGCGAATACAGACCATTGATGTCAATGAGAGTCAAGATGACTAGGTACATCTTACTAGGTAAAAATAGATGTGTCATAGTCAAGTCACCTAGAAGATCTGACAAATAGGGGAAATTGATGTATTCCCACTATTTATTAGTGAGATAACTTGCCATTAAGACATGCAAGACTAAAAGCACTTGAAAGATCTATAGTCTGGATCCTAGATGATGTGTCAGAATCAATGGGTCAAGACTTGTTAGAAGGGAGGCCTTAATGGATCCTCCATCATCTAACACATGTATAAAATAATAATTTGAAGGACTATAAATGGAAAATTTGCATTCAAGCAAGGTTTATTCGACAGAAAGGAAAAGGAAAATGGGTTTAATAAACTTTGTAAGAGAGTTGAATGACTTTATTTTTGGGTTAAGAGTGAGTGAAAATGAAGTAGGAAAGTATGAAGATTGCAAAGGGAAATTAGTTTTTGGTAGTAGGGCGATGGACAGTTATGGATTGACTACAGGCTTAAAATGTGTAGCAATGGTAAAATTGGTAAGTGTTTAGTAGAAATGGTGTAGCAGATTTGATTTATATTGAATGATTATGCTCTTTTGAAAGAAACTTGGTCTTTAAAAAGGTACTTGTGCATATAGTTTCATCTTCCTTCATCATCCTGGAACATGCAAAAACTTAGCAATTTTTCTGCTATAAAATGTAAGACTATCAAAACAAAGAGGTGATTAGTCCCTCCTCATATGATATATACAAGAAAAACTCAGAATTAATGCTAATAAAACAAATTGAAGACTGAAAAATTAAATGTACTTTTAGCTAATCAATACCATGGATCGCCTCTTGTTGTTTTATTGGTGACTTCTTCATTGTGTTTATAAGAAATTTTGAGATTGATACCTCTTCTCTACATTATTAATGCTTCATCAATAAATAATAAACCAAATTTTCATAAGTTACTGAATTGAGTCGATTCTGTAGCTACCAAAAACATGGATTGTTGCATTGCCTTGGCATTTTTACAACTTGCATATAGACTAACATGGTGATTTGTCAATTATTGTAGTCAAGTTTTTAATGTTTCCATGTTTTTATGAAAGTTTAATCTTGTAAATAAGTTTGTTCCTTTTCTATAGTGCTCCACCCTTGTCCATGAACTCGTGGATCAAGAAAATGCTCAAAATCAAAAAAATCTTGGACTAGCTTGAAACCAGAACCAAAACATAGATGTCGTCACCTTGAATCCAATGAAATTCGTTTAACTAAAATATGACTTCGGATGCTCCCGATATTGCATTTTGATCATTTTGTGAAATAGCTAAAAATTGGATTTTTGAGTTGCATGAATGCCCAATTTGTAGTATGTATGCTGACTCAGTCATGACACTTGACACTATTTGAATGTTCTTTAATTGGCCAATGAGTGATAAAAAATTGTCACAAGTTGATCGGTTGAAACAAGTTAATTTTTTATTTGTTTACTGGTTGTTGTGGTGGGCCAAGGAGGAAGTGCTACATAGACCAACCATTGGTTGCCACATGGCATCCTCATGGCAGACTAAAATTTTATGAGGGTAAAGAGCCTCCCCACGATTAGAAAGCATGACCTCATGTGCATGAACAAAGCATCTTACCAACTAGCCCAAGGATGTCTCTCGTTAACAATATAACCCAACTTACATTTAACATTTAACCATTCATGATTTTGGGGAAGGGGACAAGCTAAGTGCGAATTTAACTGTCCTACAATTTTGACTGCGAATGAGGAATATAGGCCAAGTTTGCATGAAGTTTCCTCATTCAAGGTGCACATTTTGGGCATAGGTCAAACTATAGGGTTATTAACAGCAGAATCGGGTAAAAACTTAAAACAATGATATTTTACTCAATTTTTGGCCAAATGTGGTGAGAAAAGAGTCAAAACAAGGGTATTCAACAGTGCTAGATCGATTGGAGGCATTAGTTTTTATTTTTGAGATTCATAAAAGCATTTAATTATACTTTTGATTATGAATTTAGATTTCTTATCCAATTTTTATTGCAAAATTTTAAAACTAACTTGGTTCAATTTTCTTTTCTAATCTTCCAGGTCACAGAGAGCACAAGAAGAGAGCATGCTCTGTTAGAAAATCATATAATACAGAGCAATGAAAAACATAAAATATTGCAGAAATATAAACATATAACATGAATAAAATAAGAGAGACACAGATATACGTGGTTCACCCAATTTGGGCTACGTCCATGGAGAAACAATCTATCCTTCCTTTTATACTATCTAGCCAAATGAAGAGATACACCCTACAATAGATTAGCTATAATTCCCTCTTCTCTCTCGCACAATCTCCTCTCTCTTTCTCGCTAAGAATACGGATCTACATAGCTGCAATACAATTCCCTCATAGATAGAAAGTGGTTGCCTTCTAAGGAAAAAAACCTAAATTAAACATAACTTCTACCATTAGATATCCACCTAATGAAGGACCCATATTGACTACAAAATTACAACATTTTAGAAGGAAATTTTACCTATATTTTTAGCATCGGGGGCACTTCCCATGATCGCCCCCTTAGTGGCGTACAATTTATGGGTGGCGTTGCCACCACATTATGAACTGGGGTCCAATGCAACGATACCTCTAAATAAAGAAGATAATCAGGCTCCACACCCAAAATACTGAACAATATTGAAACTCTTTATTCATTTGTAATGTGAAATTTCAAAGACAAAATGAAAGGATTTGATGTCTAACTTCGAATTATGGCCCTCAAAAATTGTATTTGTCTCCTCCTTCTCAAATATTCCTTCTATTTCTACATCCTCCTACAAATCATTAGTGAGATCAGCGGCTCTTACTACACCACCAATAAATAAAGTTGCAAATAAAATGAAATCTACCTTCAAAACATAAATAAAATAAACATCACCAAACTTGGTTTTATTCATTGATTCTACCCTACTTTACTCTACTGGAAATAGAAAAATTGTTTCAAGTGTATTTATATTTCCAGTGTTCCATATGTTTAATCGGAGTAAAAACATATCCATACTTAGTTTTGAAAAATATTCATTAAAACACATCAAAGCATGAAAGACCAGTTGTTTTGATAATGCAATTAAGAAGTAAGGAAGAATGGAAGATTGATGTGACTTGCTCCTTGATTGGAACCATTTTTGAATAAGGTCATGGCATTCTTGATTCCTTTCTTGTTTTAGATCACACTAAATATCCTCCTTTATTATGCATTCCTCAATCTTAGATTCTACTTATTTCTCCCCGTAAAAAATATTGCATGATTGTTGAATCTCTTCAATAGATTGATAAGAAGAAAAAGAGAATTGAAGATCCTCTTGTGGAGGTGGATAGATAGGCAAGTTATTGCATGTAGTTAAAATATACTCTTCCTAAGAGGTAGATACCACAGTTGTTTCTAAGATTCACGAAAGCTCTTGAAAGAACATTCTTTAAATTCTTAATTGTCTGTAAATTACTCCAACTTGTTGACAATTCCTCTCATTCACACAGATTAGTACAACTTTTTAAAAAATTATTGAAATATAATATGCATCCTAAATTATTTTAATATGATTTTAATCATGCATCTAAGAATGAATGCAACTATAATGAGTTCTCTTCAAAATAAAAACCTATGTATACCTCCTCGACAATGGAGCCAAAATGTTGGGTGATTTAATTATGAGTTAAATCTGTCATTAATTGTCAACATGAGGTTCATAGAACTAACGAGGTATACATGTACTATATGTACTGAAGTGGTTATTTATTATAAAAGATTCATCTAATGCAATTAAAACTAATTTACAAAACAAATTAAATCAATCTAATCCAAACTAAACCAAACATAAATAATTCAAATCACACTTGCAAAATTGGAATCACACCACACTTGCATAAATGAAAATCACACCATTCCTGCATAGTTGAAATCACACTTGCTGAACTAAAATCACACATTTTGCATTGAAATCATTCTCACACTTGCTAAAATGAAATGACACTTTCTAAAAGGAAAATCACACTTTCATAAAATGAAAACACACTTGCTGAAAAGAAATGGAATAAAATAACTACTCTATGTCACCAATATGAACAAAGGTGTGCAAATTGTGGTTGATGGGGACCTCCATTCCTCAAAAAGAACACTAAACAAACTATCACATATTAGAGATCAAAGTGGTAGTATGTATTTCATAATATGAATTACATGATATTACAAGAATTCTCTATCCTCACATTATAAATCACATCTTGAATGAAACTTGGAACCTCAAACTAACAACTAGCAACTAGCTACTAATGACTAATTTGTTGACAACTGACAACCCTTTGTATGAATGGTGCACTTTTATTTATACAAAAATTAAGTGTAATTATTCAATAAATATAGATCATTAGATGTCTCCTAAATCCATATTTATCTATTGTGGTTGCAAAAATTCTCCTAAAAATGTGAGATACAAATCCTCTGAAATCCCTATCATCTCTGATTCTTCTCCTTTGGATGTGCATAGTTAATGATCCACATTTTCTACAATCATTCCACAAATCCTCATGAGTTGGAATTTGAAATTCGATTTTTTGTTTGGATGGCCAATTAGGACCCTTCTATAATCTCCAAGTAGGCTGACAATATCACAAAAATCATAACATTTTTAAGTATATATGAAAACATGTTTATTTTCTATTTAATCAGAAATTCACTTATAACACTTAAAGTAAATGACTTAGAAAATAATAATAATAAAACCATATGATAATTAAAATGGTTACCAATGTAGGGTCATGGAGTTATCGACTTATGAAATGAGCGTAAAATGATGGAAACTGAAGATGGGTGAAATTTTGGAGACTCAACAACGATGAAGGAAGAATATCAATCCATTATGAAGAATGGGGTTTGAGAAGTTGTTCCTAGACCTAGTGACAAATTCGTTGTCACCTCCAAATGGATCTATAAGATCAACATGTTGTTGATGGAAATATATACAAGTACAAAGATATATTCATTGCAATGGGTTTCTCTTAAAAGGAAAGCATTTATTATGAAGAAACTTTTGCACCCACAACAAGGTACACTGCCATTAGATCTTTTGTTACATTGACTGCTGTAATGGGTTGGAATACCCATCAAATGGATGTGAAGACTTCATTTCGAAATGGTACCATTGATGAGGAAGTGTATATCGAACAACCCAAATGCCTTGAATTTAATAGGAGGGAATGCCATTTTTTAGACTCAACAAGGCTCTATATGGTTTGAGGCAAGAACGTATGGCATGTTATGGAAAAATGGATGCATTTATCCTTAGAATTGGGTTTGTAAAGAGTTCTGCTGATCCAAATATCTACATCAAGGTCATGAATAATGAGCCTGTAATTCTTCTTCTATATGTGGATGATCTCTTGATCACTGGTATGAAAAAACTAATTCAAGAATTCAAGAAGATGTTGGAAAATGAATTTGAGATGAAGGATCTAGGACTTATGCACTATTACCTGCTTCTAGAATTATGGCAGAAACCTATTGAGATATATTTGGGGCAAGGAAAATACATCATAAAGTTGTTGCAAAAATTTGGGATAATGGATTCCAAGCCTATGATTACTCCTATGATCACCAACCTCAAGAAGTTGAGTGGCCTTGACTCAAGTCTCGTGGATCCTACCTCATATTTCTTGTTGGTGGGCTTCCTAATGTATCTGGTAAATACTAGGCCAGATATATGTTTTACAGTAAACACTCTTAGTTAGTTTCAGTTGGATCCTTGTCATGATCACTAGATAGATGCCAAACACATATTGCGGTATCTTCGTGGCACTATGCATCACTTCCTAAAGTATGATAGTAAGGAAGTCAAAATAATTGGCTTCACATATTCTGATTATGGTGGCAGTAAGACCGATGGAAGGAGCACTATTGGAGGATGTTTTAGTCTCATATTTTCTATGATCTCATGGATGACTAGAAAGAAAGATACAATTTGTTTAATTAATGTTGAGGCCAAATATGTGGAAGCGTATGAGTAGAAGCGTATGATAGATTTTTTCAAGAAGTCTCTAGGTCCTTCTATGACTAATTGTGATAATAAAAGTTGTATTATAATGTACGGAGATCCTGTGTTTCTTGCTAGAATGCAACATATCAACAATAAGTTCCACTTTATTAGGATCTTGGTGCAGGATGGGAGTGTGAAGTTGGAGTATGTCTCGACAGATGAATAGGTATTAAACATACTAAAAAATTCTCTTCATAATAAGAAGTTTAAATATATTAGAAACATTCTTGGTTTAGTGGATATTTGTAATTGTATTGATGATAAGAGATTGGAAGAGATTTGTTAAGGATTTTCAAGTGAACCATTTACTGGGAGGAAATCTGGCCAACACTTTGTGTTGATGTATATGTACCAAATTAGGGAGGGTGGCATTGGTGATAGAGGTCTCACCTCGGATACACACCTAGATCCCTCGGATGGTGGTTAGCACGTAAGCCTGATGGTACCTAGAGAGGCTGAAATATTGAGTCTACCTTAGTCCCACTGGGATAAATTTTCCTTCTGAGGAATCTAGTTTATGGAATTGTGGTCCCTAAAATGTTGAGAGACCAATGGATAGATTACCCTAGTTAGGAATATATTCCAGTGCATTGTGGTGCCTAAAATCTTCATTGATCATATAGTTTGAGATCTTCCATTATATTTGTATATTATGAATATGTCCCTAGTTAAGAGGAAGTGCTTGAAAATGTAACTAGGTTTGGCCTTCATTAATTTGTTTGCATTGGGAGCATTACTGACACAAGCTGGTGAAGGGAACTTGGATCATCCAATACCATTTGCAAGTAGGAAGTTGTCCAAAGTGGAGAAAAATTATTCCACAACAGAGTGCGAATGATTAGCTATTGTGTATGCGCTCTAGAAGTTTAGGCACTATTTGTTGGGCAGACACTTTAAGATGTATACGGACTTTTCTGCATTGAAATACGTGGTCAACAAACCTATGTTTGTGTGAAAGATATGCAGGTGCTTGTTTTTGTTCTAGGAGTATGATTTTGATGTTATTGTGAAACCAGGATGCTTGAATGCTAGACCAGATCATTTGTTGTGCATTGAAACGAGAGAGGAACCTACTAATTTGGAGGATGGGCTACCTAACACGCAACTCTTTACAGTGCACATCGCAGAATGCCACTTTGAAGATATTATCCACTTCCTAATGACAGGAACAACTCCAGACGATTATACAAGTTAATAGAAGAAGGAACTCGTAGTGCATGTGACAATTTCTTTTGTCATTGTAGGGCACTTGTACAAAATGGGATCAGATGAAATATTGTGACATTATGTGCCAGAGTTTGAATGAAATGATAGCCTCACTGAGGCTCATGATGGAGGTACAGTAGGTCATTATGCAAGAAAAGAAACAACACATAATATTCTACACGATGGGATTCGAAAGCATATTGTAGAGCATGCGACGCATGCCAAAGGATGGGCAGACCCTGACAGAAGGATGAGCTACCACTGAATCTGCATACATCACTACATTCCTTCGAGAAGTGGGCCATTGACTTTGTAGGATCAATACAACCTCTAGGGAAGAAGAAGGGTGTGTTGTACATCATCACCACGACTGAATATTTAACCAGATGGGCAAAGGTGTAGCCTTTGAAGTACTATACGAGTGTGACAACAAAATTTTTTATCTTTGAGTACGTGGTGACAACTTTTAGTTTTCCAAAAATCCTAATGAGTGATCACGGTACACACTTTCTCAATGAGACGATCAACGCAATGACGGAGGAGTTTCAAGTTTACCATCAAAATAGCACACCCTATCATCTGCATGCTAATGGGACAGTGGAAGCATTTAATAAAATATTGTAGAGTGCACTCATGAAGTTTTGGAATGCTCAAATAAATGACTGGGATGTTCACGTACTGATGGTGTTATGGGCTTATAGAACGACTAGCAAAAAGTTCAGTGGACAAACGTCGTTCAGACTAGTTTATGGCGCGGAAGTTGTGATGCTGATGGAGTACATTGTACGTAGTTTATGCATAACGACATTCATAGGAATAGCGGATCATGGAGCCCTGGAGGAGAGGCTCATTCAACTAACAAAACTTGAAGAAGATAGATTTCTAGATGGATTCCATCTACAAGTTCAAAAGAAGCGCGAAAAGGCATGGCACGATTGGCACATCAAACTGCGCACCTTCAAGGTAAATGATCTAGTTTTGTTATATGACAGCAAGTTTGATAAATTTCTAGGGAAATTTAGGATGCATTGGCTAGGGCCCTATGTCATCAAGGATATTACTGATGGTGAAGTAGTTCAGTTGGTAAAATTTAATGGAGAACCATTCCCAGGAAGGGTGAATGGAAACCAATTGAAGCCATACACCGGCTATCCAGCTAGATGTCTACATGATGACATCATAGTATTAGTGTTCTAGGCAGTTGAAAGGAGGTGCAGGACTATAAACTACACTACCTTGGTTGTGGAGCTGCAAGAAACTGAGAAAAATATGTAATCAAAGAGTATAGGACCAACAATGGAGCAACTCATTAAGGAGATAAAGTAGGTGGCAACACAGTGCATGACCGAAGTTGCAGTAGCCCAAGTGGAGATGGAAGGGCTTCACGACAAGATCTCCACACCAGTTGAGTGACTTGAGGGTGAGTCACCATGTTTGTGTTGGGGGCCTATTGGGAATGGGTCCCTTGGGGTCAATTTTGGGGTTAAAATCCCATGTTTTGGGGCAGAAAGCCTGAATTTTGTATAAAGAAATGTAAAGTATTTTCATTTTATGATCTTGAAGCATGGAGATATCAATATTCAAAAAGGGTTTCCACCCTTAGTTTAGATAGTTTGTGTCAACTTGATGAGGTCCACCCTTGGTCTGCAGACCATGGGATTGTATAAAAAGGAGGTCTTAGAGGATTCTAAGATAGTTCAGTTCAATTGATAATGATAGATTCATTGACGAGTATGTGAAAATATAAAAGAAAGAGTCTTAGCGTAGGAAAGAGGCTCTGTAGTTGAGTGCACAGAGGCCTATAGTAGAAGTCCACAGTTGAGTGTGTAGACCCCTGCAGCTGTGTGCGCATGGCAGTTAGAGTCTGTACTCGGAAATATGAACCATCAATAAAGAGAAGTATTCTGAAATTACTGTGCATTTTACTTCTGTCAATTGCATGCGATTATGTTATGTTAACCACTGGGTTTATGTTTAATTGCTAATTTGATGCGTGAATATATATGTTTTCCTCTCTTATATGAACGCAAGTAGAGATATATGTCTACACAAAGACAATATTAATTGTTGGAAATAATACTGAGAGGGGGGGTGAATCAGTATTATCAGATCAATTAAACCTTTTCAATGCTCAGAAACATATACGCTACTTCAGTTAAGTAAAACAGCGTGTACACGCTACTGTGACTAAATAAAACAGCGTATAAGCAGAAAACTCATAACTTAGTTAGCTTATTCTTCAGTTAAGTTCATCAGGACATTATTCAGCACATTAACAGTAAGCAGATGCAGTATAACAGAACGGATCAAAAGCCACACACATGAACACCAAGATATAAGGTGGAAACCCAATGTGGGTGAAAACCACCTGCTGCAAGTTATCTCTATCTTTCTTTAAGAAACTTCAGTTTACAATCTTTTGTACTGGTGCAGCCTTATACCAGTACGCAGGCTACAACCTGCAGAAGGCTACAACCTTCTCTCGTTCTCCAAACTTCCTTGGAAGGGAGCTCCAACCCCCTTTGTTCTTGTACTAGCCAAGATACTAGTACGTAGGTGCTGACCTACAATCTTCTTTTCTTCAGGTATCACCTTTCATACATTTTCAGACTTGAATATTCCTGAAGCACAACATTACAATCTGAAGACCACAATTCATTCAATTTCCACAACAGATCATTGAAGCATAAAACAACCAAACTCTGAATCACTGAACCACTGAACCCTGTCAATCACCAGTTACCAGAACACAGAGCAGACTACAGAACTCTGCAATAACTGTCAGACCCCACTGTAAACCCAAAAACAAGCTTCAAAAGATATACGCTACTTCAAGGAGCCAAACCCGCGTATACACGCTCTTTTACCGAAGCCAACCTGCGTACAGATCTAAAAATAAACTTTCTCAATTTGCAGCTGTACCAGACATTAGTTAGACCCAGAACATAGCATTGCGACAATATGCAGATCTAGAAATAAGCATAATCAACCATATCATGATAGTGCATTTCAAACCATTAGATCCCGATCTATCCTTAGATCTAGTCTTCCATCA
Organism: Pinus tabuliformis; assembly: GCA_031772625.1. NCBI lineage: Eukaryota > Viridiplantae > Streptophyta > Pinopsida > Pinales > Pinaceae > Pinus > Pinus tabuliformis. The sequence goes on from CM062804.1 coordinate 1,269,628,536, forward strand.
ACCAATGTGATCTCTCCTTGGCTTAGATCAAGCAACCCAGCACCTGCAAATCAGATCTCTTTCACTCTTAGATATTCAAGCCCTTGTCGAAAGATGATTTTGCCTAATGATCTTCTTCTCCTTATATAGTCTTAGGCCTAGCTCAATACCAAGAGCCAAAACCATAGTAACACAATACCATCAACTTCAAAACTAGGGATCGACACGCCCGTCGAGACACAATGGTCCGAAATCATAGGCACAACTTCCAAGGACTAACCACCATGGACCAAAGGAACCTTTCCACATACACGCGCTTTTTATGAATCGAACTAGCGTGTACACGCGACTTGGGCTTAACGAAACGGCGTGTATGAGCTTCCTTGACATGCTGTACTGAGATCTGTCTTCTGATTAAGATGCCATCACTTGTACCAACCTCTGAGCACCTGTACCATCCTCTGAGTGAGTTGCCATCAAGGACAACACTTGAATCATAATGCCAACAATCTCCCCCTTTGGACTTGATGGCAACCACCACACCAAGTCACTCTCCCCCTTTGACATCAAGAGCAAAGGGCTGTGCTCCCCCTGAGTACATGCTGATACCTCTGCTTGGCGGTGCTGACTCGTGCTCCCCCTGACAGTAGGCCAGATCTGAAAAAGATGTTCTTCAACAAGAACCAAGATTTATACACCATAAGGGACCTTCCTATCACCAAAAGACTCAATACATACATCCATACTCCCTACCAAGAGGGGACATATCAGAAACAACCAATTATATTACAGCATTCATCCCAGGCATAGTGGGGAAACCAACATAGGCCGTTACATGACCTTGACACCATAAAAGAGATATGACAAGAGAGATACATGACATAGAGACAACAGATCTAGACCAAGACTTAGGAAAGACACCAGCAGCATCTGATAAACATCTTGTTAGATCAGCAACCAGAATTTCTTTCTGAGCTCCTTCTCCTGAAACCAACAACCAAAACATCTGAATGCCAACAATGCTTTATGAGACTTTTGAGCTGCTCCCCCTGAACCTGTGCCTGTTGCACTCCCTGAAACTGTGCCTGAAGAATTCTGACATTCCTATTGCTGTTCAGAACTTCAGAGTTTTCCCTTGCTGTTCAGAACTTCATATACGCGTTTTATCCTGTATAAAACAGCGTATGTACGCGGATATTCTTTCTGCAACAAGCGTCCAGCATACACGCGACTTACCCAACATGAATCCGCGTGTATACGCTCATATCCCTTCCGTAACCTGCGTATACCAACTTTTCTGTAGAACAAACAATCTTCAACAACAGGATGAAGCATCAACTACTCCCAGCTTTTGTCTGAGATATTCAAAAGTTTCCCTGGGCAGTGGTTTTGTGAGAATATCAGCAACTTGCTCCTTAGAAGGAACATACTCCAACTTGACCTTCTGCTCAAGCACTTGTTCCCGAAGAAAATGGTACTTGATTGGTATGTGCTTGGTCTTTGAGTGCATGACAGGATTCTTTGAAATGCTGATTGCACTTGTATTATCACATAAGATAGAGACAGGTGGAGTGCAAGTGATTTGAAAGTCCTGCAAGGTCTGCATCATCCAAAGAAGTTGTGTGCAACAAGATGCTGCAGCCACATATTCTGCTTCAGCTGTAGATAAGGCAATCGAACTTTGTTTCTTGCTGAACCAAGATACTAATCTGGAACCCATGAAGAAAGCACCTCCACTTGTGCTTTTCCTATCATCCACACTTCCAGCCCAATCTGCATCTGTGTAAGCATGAAGAGTGAGATCAGTATTTCTAGGATACCATAAGCCATAGTTTTGGGTCCCTTGAAGATATTTGAAGATTCTTTTGACTGCCTGAAGATGAGTTTCCTTTGGGTTGGCTTGAAATCTTCCAACCATTCCTACTGCATGTGTAATATCTGGTCGAGTACCTGTCAAATAAAGCAAACTCCCAATCATGGATCTATAAGTGGGTTGGTGAACTGCTGCTGATTCATCATTTGCACTGAGGCTGCATCCTGTAATCATGGGTGTACATACTGGCTTTGACTCTTCCATGCCATACTTCTTCAAGATCTGCTTGAGGTATTTGGTTTGAGACAAGAAGATACCTCCTTCATTTTGTTGGATTTGCAATCCAAGAAAATATGTCAATTCTCCAAGAAGTGACATTTCGAATTCTTTCTGCATAACCAAGGCAAAGTTTTGACTCATGGTCTCTTCATTGCTGCCAAAAATAATATCATCTACATAAACAACAAGGATTAGCAATTTGTTATTTTCAACTTTTATATAGAGATTGCTATCTGCTGATCCTTTTGAAAAACCTTGTTGGTGAAGATATTTGTCCAACCGATAGTACCAAGCCCTTGGAGCTTGTTTGAGCCCATAGAGTGCCTTTTTCAATCTGCATACAAGGTTTGGATCATTTCCAAGAATGAACCCATCTGGCTGCTCAATATATACTTCTTCTTCTAAGTCTCCATTTAGGAAGGCTGATTTCACGTCCATTTGAAATACCTTGAAGTTTTGAAAGCTTGAGAGAGCAAGGAACATTCGGATGGCCTCTAGTCTTGCCACAGGAGCAAAGGTCTCTTCAAAATCTATTCCTTCTTGCTGTGCATACCCTTTACAAACAAGTCTGGCCTTGTTTCTAATTACTTCTCCATTTTCATTTAACTTATTCTTGAAGACCCATTTTGTTCCTATTACATTCTTATCTTTTGGTCTAGGAACTAATTCCCAAGTGTTGTTCCTTTCGATTTGCTCAAGTTCTTCATCCATTGCTTTGACCCAACATTCATCTTTGCATGCTTCTTTCACATTTTGTGGTTCAATGGAGGAGAGTAGAGCCAAGTAGCTTGAAGCTTCTGCAAGTGTCCTTCTTGTTTGTACTCCTGCTTCTTTCTGCCCCACAATCTGAGTTTCTGGATGATTCTTTTGGACATATCTGGATGGAGTCTTCTCTTCTATTCTTGTCTGCTCCTCTGGTTCTTCTTGAGATTCTTCTTCTTCTTGAGGTTCTTCTTCTTCATCATTTCGCCTTTGAGAGTAACCTTCATCTTCTTCAATGTCTTCATGATGAACTTGCCTAGGAATATATCCCTTCTCATCAACCACTATATCAATACTGTCAACAATTCTGCCAAGTCTTTTATTGTAGCACTTGTATGCTTTGCTATGTGGAGAATAACCAAGAAGAATGCCCTCATCTGCTCTAGGTTCAAGTTTGCCAAGTTGCTCATCAGTATTCTTAATATAACATTTGCTCCCAAAGATTTTGAAATGCTTCACGGAAGGAGTTTTACCACTCCAAAGCTCATGAGGTGTTTGAGTGCTGTTTACTCGGACATTTGTTTTGTTAAGAATGATAACAGCAGCATGTGCAGCTTCACCCCAGAAGGTTGCAGGAGTACCTGATTCATCGAGCATAGCACGAGCCATTTGTTGGATAGTTCTGTTCATTCTTTCCACAACCCCATTTTGCTGAGGAGTTCTAGCTGTAGAGAATTCTCTTCTTATCCCATGTTCATCGCAGAAATCGAAAAATTCATTTGATGTGAACTCCCCACCTCTGTCAGATCTGAGGCACTTAATTTTGTGTCCTGATTCATTTTCAGCCAATGCTTTGAAGGATTTGAATTTTTCGAATGCTTCATCTTTGTGCTTCATAAGCCCTAACCAAACAAACCTTGAGAAATCATCAATGAATAATATCAGATATTCTTCTCCTCGAGGTGTCCTTTTCCTAAATGGACCACATACATCTGTATGGACTAGCTCAAGAGGCAAGCTAGCTGATCCTTCCTTTTCTGGAAAGTTAGTTCTGGTTTGCTTTCCAAACTGACAAGATTTGCATATAGTGTTGTCTGGAATTTTGATATCTGGAAGATCGCGAACTGCCTGATATTTGCATGCTTTTCTTATTTGTGAGAAGCTTAGATGTCCCAACCTTCGATGCCATAGCCAGTGCTCTTCATCCTTGCTAAGATAGCATTGTTGTTGTCCTTCTTCAAATATGTACAGATTATTTGGAGTTCTTTTGCCTTTGAGAACTGTTTTACCTGTATCAAGATCACGAACAAGACATCCATTCGATCTGAAAATAACCTCGGTTTTTTGATCACACATCTGACTGACACTTAGAAGATTATGCTTCAATCCATCAACATACAAAACATTTCCAGCCTTGACCTTTTCTTTCAAAGGAGCAATACCTTTTCCTTTTATAGTTGCAGGAGTATCATTTCCAAAAGAAACTTTCTTTCCCTTTTCTAAAGTAGAATAAGATTCAAGTTTTTCTTTATCACCTGTCATATGTTTCGAACATCCACTGTCAATGTACCATAGATTTTCCTGTCCTTCTGCATAAAACGCTATCCCACATCTTTCTGTCTGAGGTTCTTTTATTCTCCATTTTTTGGTGCTCGTGGCTTGTTCCTTTTTCTCCTGAAACCTGCTCCTGCATTCAGATTCTTTATGACCAAAATTATTGCAAATAGAACATTCAACTTCATTTTCAAGAACCGAAAAGTTGTTATAGGTCCTCTTTGTAATCCCTGTCATACTTCTTTGTTTTTGAGCTTCCCTAGTCATGATTGTTTTATATGCAACACATTGAGCTGCTTTGTGACCAAAGTTATGGCAAGAAAAGCATTGTCCATTGAAGAAGCTTCTGCGGTTATTGAATCTACCAGCCAACTGATTGTAATTTCTATTTTCATCTATTCTTGTGCCAAACTGAGAAGATTTTACCTGTGGTTGGTTGTAGCTTTTGTTCACCCTTAAGAAGGATTGTCCCTGATAGTTTCTGTTTGTAATTCGTCCCTGCTTTACCTGATTATCTTCATTGTTCTTCTGCTCATTTCTTCTTGCTGCATCAAGATAACTCTTTGAGGTGGATGCTTTAGAGGTTTCTCCATTATAGCCCAAACCTGTCTTGTTTAGAGGAGACCGCTGCACATTGATAATCTCATCCAAAGTTTCAGATCCTTTGACAAACTTAAGATTAATAGCTTTTGTTTTCTCAATTTCTTTTCTGAGACCAACAATTTCACCTTCTAGTTTTTCAAGATGTTTTTCCTTTTCATCAATTTGAAATTGCAAAGTATCAATGATCACACTCTTTTCTTCTATGCATCTCTTGAGTCTAGTAATTTCATTATAGAGATTATCCACATCTACAGCATCCTCATAATCATCATCTTCAAATGCCATTAATAGCTTATATTTATTACCTTGTTCATCTTCATCACTGTTTGATAAGCCATCACTATCTTCATGGGTGTAGTAGCTTTTCTTATTTGCACTTTGTTTCTTATTCCATCTAGCAGGTTCTTTTCCTTTATCTTTATTAGGACATTTTGCAGCATAATGACCTACTCTTCCACAAGCAAAGCATTTGAAAGGTAGCTTACCTCTGAACCTTCCAGCACCCCTTTGAAGATTTCTGACAAAATTTGATTCTTCTTCCTCTTCTTCTGGAACATGGCTTGCCTCATAGTAATCTTCTTTTCCTGATGCCTTAAAAGCAGCTTCCCTTCTGTCTGATGGACCTCCCTTTCTCATTTCATAAGCAGTTAGAATTCCATGTAACTGAGACATAGTGAGAACTTTGAGATTTTCCTTTTCTTCTATTGCAGATACTTTAGATTCAAACTTGGGGGATAATGATCTTAGAATCTTTGAAACTACTATAGTCTCTTTTATTTCTTCACCCAAATTTTTCATACAATTAACAATCTCGTCTACCCGAAGAAAATAATTTGCCACACTTTCATCATTATACATCTTGAGAGTCTCATATTGAATCCTGAGAGTTTGAAGTTTAGCTTCCTTTACCTGTTCATCTCCTTCATAGCTAGTGATCATTTTGTCCCATATCTCTTTTGCTGATTTGAAGTGCATGACCTTCATGAATTCTGTTTGGGATATACTTCCTAATAGAGTACTGACTGCTTTTGCATTTGTTTCATATGTCTTTTTCTCAGCTGGATCTGTAGGAGTAGCTGAAGGAAAAGCATAGCCTGTTTCTACAATGTTCCAAACTTCTGTACCAAGAGATTGAAGATATGCAGTAACTCTTACCTTCCAATAATTGAAATTTGTTCCATCAAAAACCGGTGGCCTGATTGATGCTTCTTTCTCGTAGTTGCTCATGATGAATGATCTACCTTCAAGCGATCAAGCTTCCCTGAAGGACCTGCTCTGATACCAATTGTTGGAAATAATACTGAGAGGGGGGGTGAATCAGTATTATCAGATCAATTAAACCTTTTCAATGCTCAGAAACATATACGCTACTTCAGTTAAGTAAAACAGCGTGTACACGCTACTGTGACTAAATAAAACAGCGTATAAGCAGAAAACTCATAACTTAGTTAGCTTATTCTTCAGTTAAGTTCATCAGGACATTATTCAGCACATTAACAGTAAGCAGATGCAGTATAACAGAACGGATCAAAAGCCACACACATGAACACCAAGATATAAGGTGGAAACCCAATGTGGGTGAAAACCACCTGCTGCAAGTTATCTCTATCTTTCTTTAAGAAACTTCAGTTTACAATCTTTTGTACTGGTGCAGCCTTATACCAGTACGCAGGCTACAACCTGCAGAAGGCTACAACCTTCTCTCGTTCTCCAAACTTCCTTGGAAGGGAGCTCCAACCCCCTTTGTTCTTGTACTAGCCAAGATACTAGTACGTAGGTGCTGACCTACAATCTTCTTTTCTTCAGGTATCACCTTTCATACATTTTCAGACTTGAATATTCCTGAAGCACAACATTACAATCTGAAGACCACAATTCATTCAATTTCCACAACAGATCATTGAAGCATAAAACAACCAAACTCTGAATCACTGAACCACTGAACCCTGTCAATCACCAGTTACCAGAACACAGAGCAGACTACAGAACTCTGCAATAACTGTCAGACCCCACTGTAAACCCAAAAACAAGCTTCAAAAGATATACGCTACTTCAAGGAGCCAAACCCGCGTATACACGCTCTTTTACCGAAGCCAACCTGCGTACAGATCTAAAAATAAACTTTCTCAATTTGCAGCTGTACCAGACATTAGTTAGACCCAGAACATAGCATTGCGACAATATGCAGATCTAGAAATAAGCATAATCAACCATATCATGATAGTGCATTTCAAACCATTAGATCCCGATCTATCCTTAGATCTAGTCTTCCATCAACCAATGTGATCTCTCCTTGGCTTAGATCAAGCAACCCAGCACCTGCAAATCAGATCTCTTTCACTCTTAGATATTCAAGCCCTTGTCGAAAGATGATTTTGCCTAATGATCTTCTTCTCCTTATATAGTCTTAGGCCTAGCTCAATACCAAGAGCCAAAACCATAGTAACACAATACCATCAACTTCAAAACTAGGGATCGACACGCCCGTCGAGACACAATGGTCCGAAATCATAGGCACAACTTCCAAGGACTAACCACCATGGACCAAAGGAACCTTTCCACATACACGCGCTTTTTATGAATCGAACTAGCGTGTACACGCGACTTGGGCTTAACGAAACGGCGTGTATGAGCTTCCTTGACATGCTGTACTGAGATCTGTCTTCTGATTAAGATGCCATCACTTGTACCAACCTCTGAGCACCTGTACCATCCTCTGAGTGAGTTGCCATCAAGGACAACACTTGAATCATAATGCCAACATTAATTGCATAATCGCATTGGCGAACACTTAAGATAATTCAGGAAACTATACAACAAAGTAGTTACAGAGGCACATAAGTACCGAGATTGCTTGTTAGGGTTATGCGGAGCACGATCGCATACCTTCACAGAGGTTCTAAAAGACTAATAAAGAATTACATTGATAAGACCTAAAGGCTTATCGATGTGCACAAAGGTAGGGTTAAAGTCTAAAACTGACATCACAACCATCTCAAGGTGCAGAAACTTAGTACCTACATCCCCTGATACTACTTCGGGTGAGACTTCAATCCACGCTCCACAGTCTGATGTTGAAAGGGCTAGTAGTGTAGGGATTTGCTTGGCTCACTAATGCTGAACTTGGGTCAAGGCCCATCAAGACAACATCACCCCATATCATCATTACATTATTCATATCTACACCATTATTCATCATCATATGAAATTATATAGAAAGAAAAACATCGTCATCATCATCATCATCATCATCATTCAATAGAACATAAAGGAACAATAAAAGAAAAGTAGGCACACACATAGAGACACCAAGATTGGTCCAAGATGAGGGAAAACCCATTATGGGGAAACCCCTTGAAAATCTTCTTCTTCTTAGATCGACATCAAACGATTCAACAAAAGAGAGTACAATGATCCATAACTTTATCTATGCAACAAAACAACTATGATATCTAGGAAACAAATCTAATAATGCTTATAATCAAAACCCTCATTTTGAGGACTATATAATGTTGTCACTAGTTTTCATCAGTTGTTGGATGTTTCTCAGTATTTCTGTCACTAAGTGGAATCTTCGAAATACAGAAATATCATCTAAAATACTTGGACATAGGGAGGAGGAGTTTTGCGACCATCTATAGCACTTTCTCACACTCTTTAAATTATTCAATGACTGCGTGTGGAACAGATCTAAACACTCCCAAGGTAACTAAATGAGGGCGTTTAGGGTCAAACATACCCAGATTTGCATCAAGCCCTCGACACTCACATAAGGCTTCTGTAAGAGCATATATGGTAGCTCAAACACTCTCAGGACCACTCTGTTTGAGCGTCTAATGAATAATACAACCTGATCTATCTTTGAAACCCTGCACGCTCCTGTAACACACTGTGCTAGTGTCCAAGGCACCTTGGATGCTGTGAGGATAACTATCTGCCAATGTCTAGGGACTAAAATTCATAGTTTTGTGCAAGTGTCCAAGGTATGGAAAACCCTATATTAGTGTGAGATTTTACCTTGAGATTTCATATCGTTCTACAAACTTTCCTCCAACACACCTATGCGAACTAAGACAATAAGAGAAGAGAAAATGGCTTGATCAATGTTTCTAAATGAGATTGAGCTCTATTATATTTATGGGATTTCATGAGGGTCCACTTGGCGTTGAGGCCAACCTAAGTAGTTACACATGTGGTTAGGGCCAACCCATTCCACAATACATGTATGAATAAAATAAATCAAAACTCAACTTTTTCTTTTCCAAATAAGGTGATCTTTAGGTCGATTTGGGTCCTCTCGAAAATAGGAATCTAATAAAATCATCATCTCAGTAATTCGAGATATAGAAGGTGGAATTTAACTATTCTTGAAAAATTTAACACCGTGTCACTCTTAGCCCTGTTACTCTTTGATCTGAATTGGATCCATGAAAATTGTCAAAGTTCTATGACTATATCAAATCAGGACAGACTTCAAAAACTTGTGAATGAAGAGCTATTAGGAAGGACCTCTAGATAGTGGTAGTTTGTAGCCAGCAAGGAATGATGAGGATCTTAGTAAAAGCGCGCTGACCGAGGCCCATGGAGACTACGCAGGACACAAACTAGCAGTTGGGAAGTCCGGATCAGAAAATGGAGGTCGTTTCTAAAGTGCTAATTGCGCATCGCTAGGAAAAAACCCTCGAGAAGGAAAAGCCCCGAGCGCTCAGTCACATGGGAAGCTAGGAAACAATAGGAAAAAGCGCTAAAGCGAAAGGCATGTCCCGTGCTCCAAAATCAATGGGATATTGGAGGCATTTTGGGTGGTAAGTGGATTTGGTAGGAGAATGAGCGATTCCACACATTTCATGACGTGTGTTCGGAAGATTAGAGAGAAAACCACCCTCATCATGGGATAACATTTGAGCAAGTCAACCATGTGATAAGAGAAAACACTGTAGGATCTGGGGGCTCCAGATCTAACGACGGAGATTGCACCCGATGAGAACCAGATCTGGAGGGAGAATTATGCTGCGACATACAAAATTTTGAAGTCCAATTTGACCATTGAGTTGGTGGATGAATCATTACACAATGTAACCGAAATACCGAACTGTTTGAGGAAGAGATGGCATAGTTCACGAAAGGACAAGTGGCCACTTTCCTGTGAGATGTTTAACAGTGGCGATGATGCAGAGGCAGGGAATTCCAAGCAAGTAGCAGTAGGAAATCTGAAGGGGCAGAAGAGGAAGTGAATAGTCATGAGACAAATTGACTTTAAGCCATGAACAGACAGAGAACAAAAACAAACAAACACTATAAGAAAGAAGGAGATAGTGAGACAAAGAGACAGAATAGAGAAAAAACAAGAAGTAGAAGACAAAGAGCCAAGCTGACCTACAGAGTAAGGCAACATCAAGTAGATAGAAGGCTTGAGAGGTTCAAGCAATCCTTGTGAGGATATCTGTCGGGATCTAGGTACCAAATTGGACTCATCCCATTTAGACCAGTTGAGGTCGAGACTTGGTAAGGAAGAGTCTGTGCACTCTATTGGCTTGGGGAATCCAAGTACCACCCTGCTAAGCATCATCTGTTTCAGGTGACTCAAATTGAGCTCCTCATTCTAAAAACTCTACTTTAAAGACAAAATAGGAAAATGCAACCCCTGAAAGTTGGACCAGAGACGTAGCCTAGGGGGATTGGGTGAACTCATTAATTTTTTGTGTTCTTGTATTTGCTTACTATGTGTCTCTTACTGTTTTCCATTATCTAGTGTCTGTGTATTTTTCAATCTGATCGATCTGTTGCCTAATATAACATAGACACACCACATCACATGAGTCTGTAATACCTTCCTTCATTAATTAATTAGTTGAGATCACTCACGAGTGATTTTTAGATCAGGTGGTATCAAAGCTAAGGGCTGTTAAGGTTAGAAAAGCTTGTGTTGGATTTAGTTGTTGAATGCTAACTAGATCAAAGCTCAAATTAGGAGAAGGAGAGTTGGTCGAAACTAATCCTGAAATTAGGAGAGTCTATCCTCAAAAGATAATGTCAGGAGAAGGTTCTATGGGGCCAGACCCTCAATCCATAGATAGTTTCTTAGCCATAAATTCCATGGCAGAGGAAACATATAGGGACTTTAGAAAACAAAAGGATGAAGATTCATCAGGCTACAAACAAGACAAAGGAGAAGATGAGTCTCACTTCCATGACCACTCAAAAGGAAAAGGGAAAGAAGAAAGCTTTCTCACACCTCCTAATAGCCCTAAACATAAAAAGAAGGAATCCTTGATTAAACTAGATGTCAAATTTGATTTGCCTATATATGATGGAGAGTTGAATGCAGAAAAGCTGGACAATTGGATTAGAAAAATTGACTTTTATTGCAGAGTGCAGAGTATCAATTCAAACAACAACAAGATTCAGTTGGCAAGCCTATGCCTTGGAGGCACTGCCTTGGTTTGGTGGGAGGGCAGGACCCAAGTGTTGGGTCTTGAAAATGTCATTCATTTCCATTACACTTTCACTATTATGTCCATTATATCACCTCCATTTAACCTCCATTTCACTACTATGTCACCACATTCATCCCACTTTCATTATCATTGGGCCACATTTATGTTTTTCCAAACTTTATTAATTCTAAGCCTTTTTAAGTGAATTTGTGGTTAAAAATTAGGAAATAATGTGCATATGCTTATACCTAACAAGTGGGTTGAGATTGTTGACATGTGTAGGTTAAAAGGAGGCTTATAAAAGACCCTTATGTGGCACTCTACTGCCAAATTCGAATTTGAGTGGAAAGAATCATGGGATCATGAGGATATGTGTCACATCTCCTAATTGTATTGAAACTCTAAGAAGACATGTGTCTTATCAGTTCCTATTTTGATTAGGACTCAAGAGGTAGAGGGAGAGATTCATGGACTCTCATTAATGATATGGCTTCTCATCTTTTTGTATAAATAGGAGATCTCTCTCCTTCATTTGTTAGTTTAGAGCTTGTTAGCTTGTTAGTCTTAGCTTAGCTTGGAGTTTATAGTTCTTCCTTGATGGCTTTTGAAAGCTTTGGAGAGCTTTGTTGTACTTTGTAATTTTGAAGAATTTGAATAAAGCTTTGATGTTCTCAACATGCAAGGAGATGTGAAGTAGATGTCATGGAGCGCATTAGAATGTAAGGTAGAGTAGGTTTTATTTTGTAATTTTGCTTTGATTTCATTATGTCATTTGATTGCTTTCAACTTTGATAGATTAGAGTTTCCATTGATGCAATTTTAATTCATGCAAGTGTGTTCAAACGGTTGATTGTAGATTAGTTTTTCTTTACATGTTTTTGCATCAAACAGTGACATGAGATTTGCCTCTCTATTGAACTTTTTCTTAAGCTTTTCAATTTCAGTTATGCTTTGATTTCAATCTTATTTATTTGTTTTTGTTAGTTAGTTTAGATATAAAATTCTTCATGTCATTTGAAGTTATCTCTAGAGCCATGGCTTAACCCCGAAAATCTACTTGGCGAGCTATTGGATTATGAGTGAAGTGATTTGATTTTCGTTTCATCTCTGCAATTAGATATCAGGTTCTTTATGTTATTGACGTTATCTCCAGAGCCATGGCTTAACCCTAAAAAGCTACTTGGTGAGCTATCAGATTATAAGTGAAGTGACTTGATTTTAATTTCATTTGCAAGTAGGTAATTTAGATATCAAGTTCTTCATGTTATTGACGTTATCTCCAGAGCCATAGCTTAACCCCGAAAAGCTACTTGGTGAGCTATCAGATTATAAGTGAAGTGACTTGATTTTACTTTCATTTGCAAGTAGGTAATTTAGATATCAATTATTCATGTTATTGACGTTATCTCCAGAGCCGTGGCTTAACCGAGAAAAGCTACTTGGCGAGCTATCGAATTATAAGTGAAGTAAATTGATCTTGCTTTCGTTAGTCTGCAATTTTTGGTTTGTTTGAGTGCAATAGTTTAGATTTTACTTCTGTAATTAGATGGGCAACAGAGAAAGTGATTTCATGATCAGTATTTCATATTTTGTTTGATTTAAGTAGCTGCATATTTACATTCCTGTTGAAGTATTAATAGCATGTTTTGAGATTTTTTGAAGTGCTAAGTTTTGGAAGTTACAATAAGGGACATAAACCTTGTCTTGAAATCTACATCCATACTTGACCTTTAAAAGTATTATTAAGACCTTAGAATAGGATTTCCATTTGCGTTAAACACTTTAGGAAACCAACAAGAAAAAAACCCCAAAAACAACATAAACTATAAAACAACGAAGTAAGAAAAAGGTTAACTAAGCACATATGGTGCACCACACTTCATCAGTTTATGATACCCGGATTGCTAATTTATGTAGAGCAATTTAAGAAGTTAAATTGACTATACACTAAGCTAACATGAAAATACATGGTAAGACTATCTCTATCTGGAGTGAATTTGTTTCTGCAATAAAAAACAGTTCTATCCACTGGCCTACATGTAGCAAGCCATGATGATCTGGCAAACTCTTCGACAGTTAAAAGGGCAAAGTGTACAAGGATATACTCAAGAATTTAGAAAGAGAGCATTGATTCTAGGAATCTCATTAGACTTACATGAGACTCTATTGAGGTACATCGGTGGTCTACATAGCTACATGAGGCACACTATCCTCATGTTTAATCCCACTAGTATAGATGAGGTATCTGTGCAAGCTACTCATCTAGAAGCTAGAGGAAACAATGGCTTCTAGATGAAACAATGGAAGTCTAGAAGTTGGGGGACCATCACAACCCACTGCAAGAAAGAATAAGGAAAAAAGAAAGCAGAAATGGAAAGTAAGGAAGGCTAACTCTGCACATAAAAGCAAGGCTTCATGCACTCACTGTAAAAAGGATGGGCATGATGATGAGAACTGTTGGATTCTACATATAGAGCTGAGACCTAAGAAGTTCGAGGGGAAGAAGAAGAAGACTGCTGCAACTATTCAAAAAGATTTGGGGTTAGACTCAGGAGATGAAACAACCATTGCAGCCACATGTATAAGAGGTAAGAATTCTGAAGCATCTACTAGTAATTCTGTACAATCTACTATTGATGAAGAAAATGAGAGAAAAAGGCATGAGCTTTTCCATATTCGAGTTATTTCCAAACATCAAAATATTGATACTTTGTTTGATAGTGGCTCACAAGTAAATTTAATTTCTGAAGCAATTGTAAAGAAATTGGGATTAGTGAATACACCTCACAAGAAACCATACCCATTAGGATGGTTAAATGATAAAGCACAACTACAAGTGACTAGACAATGAAAACTCAAGTTTTCTTTTGGATCAGCATTTGTAGATGAGGTTGAGTTAGACATAATTCCTTTGGATATATGTGGAATTATTTTAGGAAGTCCCTACTTGTATGAAAAAAAAGCTATTTTCTATAGAGCCAAGAACAAGTATCTACTTGTTAAAGATGGAATCGAATACTTTGTAAGAGATCATAAGCTCAAGAATAATTATACTCTCATAAACTCATGGCAGATGAAACGAATGATAAATTCATGCAAACAATTCTTACTGATGGTTGTAAAAGAAAAGAAACCTGATAAAACCAATGTATTTGAGGGCTGTAATGCTAAACAGCAAGCTGATTTAGAAAAGGTTGTTTCAGAGTATGATATCTTGTTTCAAGAACCTAAAGGTCTACCACCCAAAAAGGAAATAGTGCATGATATTATTTTGCAGCAAGATGCTCCATTTCCTAGCATTGGAATGTACAGGTTGTCTGCTTTAGAGAATGTAGAAATCAAGAAGCAGGTGTAGGAGTTGCTTGAGAAAGGGTTCATTAGACCTAGCACATCACCATGTGGGTCACCAATCATTTGGGTGAGAATAAAAGATGGCTCATGGAGAAGGTGCATTGATTACCGAGCACTGAATAAGATAACAATCAAGAATCCTTATCCCCTTCCTCGCATAGATGATCTTTTAGATCAATTGAAAGAATTTATTTATTTTTCCAAGTTAGACTTGCATAGTGGATACCATCAGGTTAGAGTTGCAGAACAAGATGCATGGAAGACTGATTTCGAAACAAAGAAGGGATTGTATGAGTGGCTGGTTATGCCTTTTGGCTTGACTAATGCTCCAGCTACTTTCATGATATTAATGAATGATGTACTCAGGCCTTCTCTTGATGATTTTGTTATTGTGTATCTGGATGACATTTTGATATTTAGAAGAACGTGGGAAGAAAACTTAAAGCATGTTAAGAAGAAACTAGATGTTTTGAAAAGAGAAAAACTTTATGTTAAACTCTCAAAATGTGAATGTGCCAAAACATCTTTGAATTATTTGGGACATATAGTAGGGGGTGGTGAATTGAAGATAGATCCCTCTAAGGTGGCAGTCATTGTAATCTGGTCTAAATCCAAATCTGCTATAGAAGTTAGAAGCTTCTTAGGAGCAGCACAATATTGGAGAAAGTTCATTTCTAACTTTTCCTTAATTGCAACTCCCTTACATGCTTTAACAGGATTGAACAAGGTGTTTCAGTGGGGAGGCAAACAACAGAAAGCCTTCGACACCTTGAAATAAAATATTAGTACAACACCTATACTAGCACTGCCTAATCTTCAAAGACCATTTGAGATCCAAATGAATGCTAGTGACTATGCCATGGGAGAAGTGTTGGCACAACACGGTAAACCCATATTTTATCATTCTGAGACATTTAACTCTGCAGTAGTTAACTATCCTACATATGATAAAGAATTGTATGCATTGGTATAGAGTGTGAAAAGTGGAAACATTACTTAATGGGCAAAGAGATAGTAATACATAATGATCATCAACCACTTCAATATCTACGCTCCCAAACTAAGTTGCAGCAATCAAGACACTATAGATGGATGGGTTTTCTACAACAATTTTATTTAGTCATCAGATATAAAAGGCATACACAATAAAGTTGCAGATATGTTATCTAGACCCATTATAAATGAATTTACTTCACTTAAGCATAATTTTGTGTTACATGAGAGTTACATTGAACAATATGTTCAATATATAGACTTTAAAGATGTATATGCAACTTTAAGTCAAGGAAAATGAATAGAAGAATTGGATTATCATGTAAAGGACTAACTCTTATACCATTGTGGGAAGTTATGCATTCCAGAAACTAAAAGAGTAAAGATAATTCAAGAAGCACACACTTCTCTAATATCAGGTCACTTTGGGGTAAGTAAAACAGTTGCACAGCTGCTAATATTTTTTTATTGGTGAAAAATGAACGAGATAGTTTCTAGATATGTAAGAGGGTGTACTACGTGTGCAAAAAGCAAGCCCAACAACAAAAAACTAGGCTTGTACACTACATTAGTAGTTCCTTCTCACCCTTAGGAAAGTGTTTCCATGGATTTTGTTGGAGGACTGCCTAAATCTAGGAAAGGTCATGATTATCTATATGTTGTTGTGGATAGGTTCAGAAAAATGTGTATTTTGATACCTTGTAATAAATAGATTACAGCTGAACAAACTGCAAAACTGTTCTTTCAACATGTATGGGTTCATTTTCGACTATCAACTTCCATTGTATCTGATCGAGACACCTGATTTGTGGGGAAGTTTTGGTCAAGTCTGTGGGAACTGATGGACACCAAACTGAAGGAAAGCACAACTTTTCATCAACAAACTGACGGCCAGATAGAAGTAGTCAATAGGACATTGATCCAGTTACTCAAGGGATATTGCAACAATCATCCGAAGTTGTGGGATGAACATTTATGTTATGTACATCAAGCTTACAACAGAGCAAAACATTCTTCTACACAGAGATCTCCTTTTGAGACCTATTTTGGTTTCACACCAAGGTCTCCTTTGGATTTTGTCTTTGGTAAAGACACCATAGTTGAGGGACACAGTGACGTGGACAGGGCAACTAGGATCATTAAACAAATCCAAGAGATCCACCACACAGTACAAGAACATCTGGAAAAAAATCCAAGCCAAATACAAGGCAAGGCATGACAAGCATCATATGGAGCATAGTTTCTAAGTTGGTGACCAAGTCTGGCTTTATATCAGCAAGGACAGGATGCAAGGTGAAGGTAAAAAGCTAAAGCCTATTAGGTATGGACCTTTCAAGATACTTGAGAAGATTGGTGAGAATGCTTTTCATCTTGATCTACCAACTTACATGCACATCTACTCAGTC
This sequence comes from Pinus tabuliformis, assembly GCA_031772625.1. NCBI lineage: Eukaryota > Viridiplantae > Streptophyta > Pinopsida > Pinales > Pinaceae > Pinus > Pinus tabuliformis. The sequence continues at coordinate 1,269,645,653 of CM062804.1, forward strand.
ATAAATGCAGATTGCTTGAGATTGTTTGAACCTTCAGTAATTGAGGATCCTGAAGAGCAGGATGACTTGCTACCTGAATATCTTAATGAGTTGCAGGAAGACATAGTTTTGGATAGGAAGGTGAGGACGACGCGCAAGGGAGATGTTGAGTACCTTAGAGTTGGGCTCAGGGTTCAAATCCAAGCAGTGCAAAGTGGATAGAGATTGGACAACTGAGACAATTGTATCCTCACTTAGTGGATGTTTGAAAACCAACTTTTGGTGGTCCAAAATCTTTTTCAGTGGGAAGGTCGTTATCCGAATTGGATCCATGAAAATTGTCAAAGTTCTATGACTGTACCAAATCAGGACAGACTTCAAAAACTTGTGAACAAAGAGTTATTATGAAGGACCTCTGGATAGTGGCAGTTTGTAGTCAACAAGGAATGACAAGGACCTCAGTCAAAGCACACTGACCAAGGCCCATGGAGATCGCACATGACACAAACTATTAGTTGGGAAGTCCAGATCAGAAAACGAAGGTCATTTTTGTTGCGCGATTAGCACTAATTGCACATCACTAGGAAAAATCCCTCAAGAAGGAAAAGCCCCAAGCGCTCAATCACATGGGAAGCCTGGAAACCGTATGAAAAAGCGCTGAAGTGAAAGGTGGGTCCCACGCTCCAAAACTGGTGGGATATCGAAGGAATTTTGGGTAGCAAGCAGATTTCGTAGGAGAACAAGCGATTCCACACATTGCACGATGCATGTTTCGCAGATGACAGAGAAAACCACTCCCATCGTAGGCTAACATTTGAGTAAGTCAACCGTTCGATAAGAGAAAACATCGTAGGATCTGGGGACTCTAGATCTAATGGTAGGGATTGCACCCAATGAGAAACTAGATCTGGTGGGAGAATCAAGCTACAGCATATAAAAGTCTAAAGTGCGATTTGACCATTGAGTTGGCAGATGAATCATTACACAACATAACCAAAATACTGAACCGTTTGAGGAAGATCTAGCGCAATTCGTTGAGAGGACAAGTGGCCACTGCCCTATGAGACGTTACATAATGGCTGTGGCGTAGAGGCAGAGAATTCTAAGCAAGCAGCGGAAGGCGATTCAAAGGGGTAGAAGAGGAAGCGAACAATCATGAGACAAATTGGCTTTAAGCCATGAATAGACAGAGAACAAAAACAAGTGAGCACTGTAAGAAAGAAGGAGACAGTGAGACAGAGAGACAAAATAGATAAAAAGCAAGAACATAAGATAAAGAGTTGAGCTGACCTATAAAGTAAGGCAACATCGAGCAGACAGAAGGCTTGAGAGGTTCAAGCAATCCCTGTGATGATATCTGTCAGGATCTGGGTACCAAATTGGACTCATCCCATTCAGACCAGTTGAGGTCGAGACTTGGTAAGGAAGAATCTGTGCACTCTAGTGGCTTGGGGAATCCAAGTACCACCCTGCTAAGCATCACCTATTTCAGGGGACTCAAATTGAGCTCATCACTGTAAAAACTCTTCTTTAAAGACACAATAAGGAAAGGCCACCAATGAAAGCTAGACCGGAGACGTAGCCTAGGGGGATTGGGTGAACTCCTTATTAATTCATTGTGTTCTTATATTTGCTTACTACGTGTCTCTTACTGTTTTCCATTATCCAGTGTCTGTGTATTTTGCAATTTGATCGATCTGTTGCCTAAGATAACATAGAGACACACCTTCACATGAGTCTCTAATAATTTCCTTCATTAATTAATTAGTTGAGATCACTCATGAGTGATTTTCAGATCACTCTTGGAATTCATAATGTAGTTGAGTTAGGTCCTATGAAAATTCAAGAGGAATCAACTCACTAAAACCCTGCACCTTCATTAACTGATTCCAACTCATGCCTTACCATTGCTCCTCCCATTTTTGCCCAAGAATATAACTACACAATGTTTTCAAATACCTGTTATAGAGTTGCCTCAGTACACATAGACACTTGCTAAGGAGATAATGTTGAGACACAAAAATTACTCCCTTTTTACCAAATTGAGTATTTTGGAGTTATGGCAAGTGACTTTGCACAATCACATAAATTTCCAAAGACGATGGTGCGAATAATGATGATAAAGTTAATGATGGTGAAAATAATGACTGTTAACATAGTATAATCATGCGCGATGGTAAACTGTGATGGTAATTTACAAAGTCTAATAAGCATTGTAATAAAGTGAAGCAATTGTTCAAATGATTAATAATAAATATAATAAATTGGGTGAAATCATGGTGTATCGTTTATCATAACAATTGTCCTCGACATATGTACTTTAGGGTAATAGTGTAACTTCTTAAGTATAAATCCTACAAATATATGACAAATGAATATGCCTTTCCTTGTCTTACCGATATGATGACATAGGGTTGTATAGGTCAAATAATGCTCTGAAAGTTTCCTTGGGAAATTATGTTCATATGCTAAATTAAACATGCATGATGAGATTGTTAGACCCTAGATTTGCCTCAGGCTCAAAAGGCAAGGTTCTAGGTCCACATCAAACCACGCTCAGCCTCATAGCTAGCCCTATGAGGACAGGAGAGGGATCTCTTCAGGTCAATCTCAGCGAAAGATAATCAATGGGGCTGGAGATGACTGAAAAACAAACTAATTTTAGGCTAGGTATGAAGTGTAAAGGATTTGATTTGAGTTTTTTAGGGTTTTGTTGGAAAAAAGGGAAAGGCAAATTTTAGGTCGGGGGATGAGGGCTAGTTCTCACAGAGTTCAAGTTGGGGCGAGAAAAGAAATGGTTAGAATGCCTTAAATTGAATGAATGCATAGAAAGGATTGTTGAGAAGCTGAAAAGAGCAAGATTATATCAAGGATCCTCTACAAACTGAAGAAAACATATAAAACTAAACAAAAGTCAAAGGCAGAGCATAACAATTTATGAATTCCACCTTAAGTACCCATCAGTTTAATTTTAGAAGCAAGAGAAGGGAAATGGCATATATAAACATTCATGAACTTACAAATACATGGAGAAAAACACCATCGAAACACAGGGCCACAAGGATCCCAACAAGTGCTGGAAAACCCTGGTCTTTCCTTTGCCAAAATTGTAGAAATGAAATATACAATAGAGTGCCAAGCAATCCCAAGTGTCCAGCCACGAAAATGGCTTAGAAATTACATAATATAGAGAAGCCAAACCCATTCCCTTGCCTCTATGGGTCGAGATCATCTTTCTAGGAGCTGTTTCAACCAATTCTAAACAAGGAACTGAAATCTAGGCGATCAAACAACTTGCCCCTATATGCTAGGAAACTGATTCATTCATTTAATTTTCACTTTTTAGTGAATGAATCCTCTAGAACAAGTAAAAATGTGCCAATATTACATCATGGTTATCAAATTACATCATGAAAGATCAAGAGTAACATCAAAAAGCAAACTAGTCAAAACTGGGGAATTTCTGAGATGAACAGTGAAAAATAGGCAAAAATCCTCTATGCGCCGCGCCTGATTCTCTATGTGCCGCGCCACTTTGGAGCTGATTCTGAGGCACTTCCTAAAGTACAAATTGAGCCCAAGTGTGCTTGTTGGAAATCCCTACCCGTCTACTTTCCAACCCAAGTGGAATTTCTGAATTTGGATGTCATTTGCCCCTCCAAAGCTTCAATCTCCCAAGACTACTTCCTGTGTTTCAAAATAGGGGTAGTGAGGTCATTTTTTGAGTGTTTTTGACCTCCTGAGCACTCAAAACTTGCCCAAATTTCTTGGCCATGCACCAACAACCATGATTTTTCATAAAAAAAATCCAAAAATATAAAATTTTTGCAATTTGGAGCTCCCTAGCAAAAGCGTGTGCCATGTGGCGCGGCGCATAGGGAGAAAAACCTGTTTTTTGTGCCAAAATTTGTCAAAATGCCAAAAATGCCCCAAATTTCTTGAAATTTGGGCTGGAGCTTCTCCATAAAGTGTCATGCTGGGCTAAAGAGTCTTCGACCAATATCTGAAGATGATCAAGCTCCCTTTACCTCTTTTGCTTCCTTATTGCCTTCTTTAGTTTTGCCTTTAGATTCCTTATTTGTGCCTTGCAAACCCTATTCCGCGCCATGTAATGGAAAGCCATGTGTCTCAACAATGCTTTGTCCCTATCAGCCATGTCCAACAGTACCTCTAAGTGGATGTTGACTCTCTCGATCCAAGACTCTCAGTCGGCATTGATCTCCTGCTCAAGTGAAGTAAACTCCATCCTCCTCCTTTGGGCGGCTTGGCGATTCTCGAATATGTTTGCCACCTCTATGAGGCCTCCTGGGTGCATGTACCTCTATGGGAGAGTCACTTTGGGTCTCCATTTCATAATCAAATGAATGCTCAGATGCCATGACTGTTGTTATTCAAACTGCCTTAGAGAAAAAAATGTTGGTGTATGAAAACTGTTTGGACTGCTCATTTAGTGATGTGTTCAAACTCTACCACCAAGGGGAAACAAATGAAACAGGGATTGTTAGGAAGGGGAAATAATAGTAAGGGATTAGGAATTTTTGGGATAGATTTGTTGGGGAAATATGGTAGGGGGTTTAGGATTTATGTGTGGGTATAGGGTTTTCACATTTAAAGTTTGGGAAAGGGAATTTGGGAGAGGGGTTTAGTAATTTCAGGGGATAGGGAATAATGAAGTCAAGGAACAAATGGAATCAAGGAGAAAAGGAATGATGGAAAAGAGTAACCTTAGTGGAAACCAATCTTTGAAATCCTAGGCATCAATTTTCATGTGAAGATGTTGACATCGTAGGGTTTGAGTTTTTGTTTTAGCATTCACCACATCAAACATAATATACACCATAAACTTGGATGATGAACAATGAAGGAGGAGCTCAACCTACTTGAATTCAAGAGAAATTTGTACGTTTGGGCGTTTGGAGGGCGTTATGGAATTTTTCGGGCCAGACAGCTGAGTGCGCCGCGCAACTTGCCCAATGTGTCATGCCGTCCCAGTGCACTGCACCTTCTGCCCAATGCGCCACGCCAGGAAGTTGCAGCGGTTTTTGTCGAATTTCTCACTCTTTCACCAAAACTCACTTTGAGATGCCTCCTCTTTGTTCTTGGCATGCAAATGAATGTTTTTAAAATAATGAGAACCTCTTATTGATAGATTTTATTTTTTCTTTTCACAAACCCACTTTGTAATGTCTTGACTTGGCACTTTTTGTCACAATTAATATAACTCTGTCTTTTTGTTTCCCTTTTGATTTTTGGCTTGAATGATGTTTTCTTTAGGCAATTTTTGCAGGGATAGTAGCATGTCTTGACAAAGGAAGACCAGGGCTGTGCCTGGAGATTTCAACAGCTGATTTTTTTTTTTAAAATTTCATGACAATTTATTACAAAGTGAAATGACGAATTTTCTTCAAAACAGAGTTTTGAAGAAAAGTCATAGTCAAGCATATGATGATGAAAATATTGGAAATGAAAACCTATTAAAGGACCTCCCTCATTAGTCAGATTGCATTATTGGACATTGTTGAAGACCAAATCAAACTAACCCTAGACCTAGTGACTAAAATGACTCTTTGCTGACCAAGAAGTCATCCATGATTGTAAATGACTGAAATCAACTTTGATGAACTTTGAGAAATTTTTACCAACCCAGAAGGTAAAACCATAAGGGAAATAGGTGAAGAAACCCTTTTTTCATACATTGGTATGACCCCAATGGAATGCAAATGAAAGAGATGAATGACACACCTAAAAATGAAATGCAATAAGAGAAATGATCTCTGGCGGAGCGATGACCAGACCGACTCTAACATTGGGTCTAATGGGGATGGTGGCTCCAAGGAGGTGCTAAGAACGGTAGATATCTAGAAGAGCTAGACAGTGCCTTCATCCATTGGGCTATGGAGTAATTATTTTGACAAACAAAACAAGACTTTGACTCATTTATTGTCTGAAACTTGATTTAAACCGACTCAATTGTGAAATTGAAATGATTGAAAAGCTAACTCGACAAACTGAAACCAAAACTGCAATGAAACTAGAATGAAGTGTTGCCTTTGGCTGCTTATTTATTTACAAAATCTACCCTACTTTGCTGCAGAGCAAATAGATAAAGTAATGCTTTAATGCCAGATCAACCATTCAAGTAACTGTGACAAGGATGCTGCTTCAGAGTGTTTCCACCAGGACACAGATGTAATTGCTGACAGCCATACATTCATGTAATGAGTCTGGTTATGTAAAAAATAATTTTATCCATCATTTAAACTGAAAAACTTTTCCCATGTATGTTGCAATAGGATCGCAAAATCCATACTCTGTTTGCTGCCCCAACTCTACAATACATACTTCCAGTTGCACACTATCAATGCAAATATCCACGGGCAGCTCTATTGTTTCTTGTTTTGAAGGAGGGAGAGTTTCCAAGAACTTTTTGGGATCTCAGAATTCATATGATTGGATCTGATCGTTTAAATACTGAATCTCCTTCTCAAATCTTTCAACAAGTAACTCACAGAAACCAGTTTTAGCTTTAGGAGGAAACTTCGGAGATCTCAAACATTGAAGAACAACAATGAAAAATACTTCATCAGTTTCAATATCCACTAACTGATCTCTAACTTCCTTTAAAGCTTCACAAAACACAGGGTCTGCCACATACCCTACCATTGCATGAATGGATCAATGAGCACTGGAATCTCTGGGTTGAGATGGAGTCTCCAGGTGAATGTTTCAGCCTTCATATGTCTGATCGTTGTCCACCATCAACAATCAGATCTGAACTTGATACATGTACTGGGGCGATTTATAAGTTAAGTGTTACGATTACAAGCTAAACCAGAGATTGACTGAAGCAATGTTTATCTACTTCATTGATGCATAGTAAAAGAATTTCAAAGGCTACCTGGCACGAATTCAAGCTCCGTCTATAGCTATAAACAAAATAACACTAACAAGCAAACCATTTTCTCCCCAGTGGATTCGCCACTATGTTAGAGCCTAGATTTGCCTCAGGCTGAAAAGGTAAGGTTCTAGGTCCACATCAAACCACGCTCAGTCTCATAGCTAGCCCTACGAGGATAGGAGAGGGCTCTCTACGGGTCAATCTCAATGAAAGATAATCAATGGGGATGGAGATGACTGAAAGACAAACTAATTTTAGGCTAGGTATGAAGTGCAAAGGATTTGATTTGAGTTTTTGAGGGTTTTGTTCGAAAAAAGGGAAAGGAAAATTTTGGGTCTAGGGATGAGGGCCAATTCTTGTAGAGTTCAAGTTGGGGTGAGAAAAGAAATGGTTAGGATGCCTTAAATTGAATGAATGGATAGAAAGGATTGTTGAGAAGCTGAAAGGGGCAAGATTATATTAAGGATCCTCTACAAACTGAAGAAAACATATAAAACTAAACAAAAGTCAAAGGTAGAGCATAGAAATTTATGAATTCCACCTTAATTACTCATCAGTTTAATTTCAAAAGCACGAGAAGGGAAATGGCATACATAAACATTCATGAACTTACAAATACATGGATAAAAACACCATCCAAAAACAGAGCCACAAGGATCCCAACAAGTGCTGCAAAACCATGGTCTTTCCTTTGCCAAAATTGTAGAAATGAAATATACAATAGAGTGCCAAGCAATCCCAAGTGTCCAACCATGAAAATGACTTAGACATTACATAATATAGACAAGCCAAAACCATTCCCTTGCCTCTAGGGGTTGAGATCATCATTATAGGAGTTGTTTCAACCAATTCTAAACAAGGAACTTGTTATCACTCAGGTTGTTCCCTAAGCTCCTCAAAGGGAATACGACCGAGGTAACACTAACCAATCTTTTAGCTACAGGTCCTAGCCTACCTACAACCAGAGATTGATCTCTCTTTATGATTTAACTTTGTCTTTTGTTATGTTAGGCTAGATATGAAGTGCAGGGTTTTGTTTTAAATTTGGTTGGATGATGATTTCAGGAAGATCTGGGATGCAGTCTCAGAACAACCAAAACTATTGGGCAATGGAGTCAATGGTGGTGTACTGCTGAAAGTGTTTCATGGAAAAATGTAATGCTACAAAGCCAAACAGGCATCTATGGAACAATCCTTGAAATCTGAGATATGATGGCATGAAATCAGGGAATGAAAGGCATTCAAGGATCTTTCACTATGCTGATAGAGGGAAAGTGTAAGAATATTATCTAGGAGAAATTAAGAATTCCTAAACAACATTCATAATGATAGAATTAGTGCAAACATGAGCAATTAAGAATTCATATTTATGACCAATTCCGAAGAAAACATGATTAGAAACAGGGATTGAGAAGAGGGTGTATTTAAACAAGTCCTGAGCTATTATTCTTCTCTGTTTCTGAGATTATGAAACATATACATGAATTTTGTAAACAAAGAAAAGACAAAACATGGTTTAGGAAAAATTAGTGTTCCGTTAAACAACACAAAAATTCTATAGCATAACACAGTTGATTACGTTCACATCCAGACAGTGCAGAGACCATGAACTTTCCAAGCCATTTGTATTAAAGTGTCTGAAAATTTACAGCACAGTGTCTTAGAAAGAAAATCACCAACAACCAACCCCAAATATGTTCTGTGGCATGGTATATATACAGAAAATGAATTACAAAATATCTAGCTGATGACTTAATAACTCATAACTTCTTTACCAACTCTTGAGGAATAGTAGATGAAAGAGTAAATGATGCAGTAGATATTTAGGGTATTAGCTATCCATTCTGTCAGAGAATTTAGACTTTTGGGATCAACTGAGTCGGTTGAGCTTGTGCTTTTAATTTTCGTTTTTTGGTCCTGCTACCCTGGTGCTTTGTTGAGTCACGGCTTTGTTATCCTGCTTTCGGTATGCATACTTGGCCTTTTTATAAAATTGCCGTAGTCATATCTTGACTCCCTCTTCCTGCTGTATTTTCTTTAGTTCTCTGTTTCCAGCGTTTCCGCTTGCGAATTTTTGGGTTTTGCAGGTACCCGAGCAATAGGAAGCTCTCCTTTTTGAGTAATTTTTTTTTAGCGAATCGAAAACTGCCTCTATTTCTTGATTCGGGCATTCTTTGATGTGATTCTCACCCTTTGCACCTTTTCTGTGATGACGCCAGCATGACGTCATCGGCGGGTCCCGAGTACGGCAGGGTGACGTGGCAATGACGTCAGTGGAGGACAGGTGGTAGATGACATGGAAGTACGGCAATGTGATGTGGTAATGACGCCAGTGAGACAACGTGGCACAAGACAAAAGGCGGTTTGCAGTTTTATCGGACTGCCTTCTGTATGGGGGTGGTATGTGTAAGAGCCCTCACGATGCAATAAAAGGTAGACACGCATCATTTGTACGATGGCAAAACCGCCGTGCCATTGGACGCTAACTCTCGTGCGTCTGGGGCGCCTCGAAATCCAGCTGGGCCATTCGATCTGGGAAGGCAGATTGGAGGGCCGATGGAGCGCAGAGCTGGCGGCAGGTTAATGTATAGGGGCCCACTATATATTATATTTATTTATTTATGTGGCGGGGGTTCAAAAACTTTGGGTTTGTGGGTTATAAGTGTTATATGCGCTGGAGAGGAGTTAAATGTTTAATAAACATTTAAACACCAAACTTTAAAATATGAACGTGAAGCGTGTAGTAACACATTTTAAAGAGGGGAGAGGTGGGCAGCGGTTGTTAATTCAACCAGAGGTTAAACTAACTCCAGGTTAAGACGCAGAAGGGTTCATAATAGTCCCAAATGGACTACTATTTCCCAAGACTGCATTATAAGGCTATAGTGCCATGGGGTGGGAATATTTATTATATTTTTGGGATTTTATATAGTTTTTTGTAGAAATAGGGATAGGAACATAGGTTAGGGAGCTATATAAATAGAATTAGAAGTTAATATGAGTTTGCGAGGTGAAAGAGTAGGGCAAAGGTTAAGTTTATGGACTGAAACTTAGACATAAGAGGTGAATGGAATGCAGAGAAATGATTTTTACACAAGAAATGTGACTTCTTTTCATTGAAGAAAGTCAAAGCTTGACTTAGTATTTTACAAAAATGAAGTGATAACAGGACTAGTTGGGCAGATCCCAAGGTACTGAAGGAGATGTTAGTGAGTGATTTATGGGGGAATAGAAGGGGAATTAGACATTCTTCCAAAGTCCTGCCATCAAAACAACTACTTTGCCACTTCTGTCATTGATGAGAGGAGCTCTGATTGACAATACATGAGGTGATCAAAACCTTGATTCTGCAACCTTAACTACCTACCTAGCCTAATACACCTAACATTTTTTTTATCCTTTTAAATGGGTGCACTTAGACTTGCAGACCCTGATTGTCTTCTTTTCCTTTGACTTCCCTCCTATCTAAATGTACCGTTATCTCTTCCAAGGGCCTAGATTAAGCAGTTGGGATCCTTCATTTCTCTACCTAACTACTCATTTTCCAAGCTTAAGTTGTTTGGATAGGCACTTTTTCTCTATTCTATAACAACAATTTAAACATGGCATGGTTCAGATTGCACTGTTGGGCCACCCATCAAGTTTGAAAACAACAATACTTGCACATTGTGGACTTGCAAATAAGGTAGCAATGGAATTTTGACTGGCCACTTTCCTGGAATTTCTTTTGGGTTCATTTCTATTGTTTTTTCTGACCAATTCATTTTCTTTCCTTTTGATCATTCTTTTAGGGCATACCCTCTTTACATTTTTAATTTTCTTTGTCTCTTTTGAAATATGGATCCTTTGCAGCATGGAAAGGATGATCATATTTGGCACTTCCTAGTCAATCATGAAAAATGGCACTTATTCTTATAGGAACCTAACAGTGGCTCCACTTGGGGATGGCTTTCCCTTGTGGAAAGTCAAGAACAACAGGTCAGATGGCCTTCTGCATAACTTTCACTCTTCTCTAAAACTTTCCTATTGCGGGTTTCTTTATTTGCATATATGACAGCACAGTTGTGGAGCTTAGGGCCTTCTCTTTGGGCTTCAACTGCAGCAAGTTACTATCCAAACTAAACTGAAATCCTACCTACTTATCCTAATCAGCTTTCTGACTACTGGTTAGGTAAAATGAAATAGCCAGTGCAACCACTTAAGCATTATATACATCAGTGACCTTTGCTTCCTGTATTTGATGGTGTTTAAAACTGAGATCTTACAATCAAATCTGGCTTTGTTAAACTTTGAGAAGATAAGGAAACTCCTGATATCCTTTGCTGAATCTAGAAACTATACAAAAGGATCTTGCAAAATATATACACTACTCCTGAGCTGAATCAAACAACTGTGTAAATGTTCTGGATAACTTTCATGCCATGAAACTGAAATATCATCCTTGTCTTCACCACCCTTCATGCTTTCAGTTGTTGTTTGCGATGATATTTTAAACGACTGTAGGGCCTATCTACTGCAACCATTATCATCTTGATTTGGACCTTCATGGTCTCCTAATGGAGAAGAATTCTGATTTCTTTCCTCATTCAACCTGTCAGCTGTTGGATCATAGAGAGTTTGGAAGGACCGCTGTAATTTATTACATACAGGTTCAAATGGAACTTGACAGATTCCTACCAGCTATTCTTCTTTTCCTTTGAATAATTCAGATGATTCAAAACAAAAGGGCAAGGAACCAACTTGGATTTTTTGATCATTTATTGCTGCTTCCAAGCCTTTTTCTGCGATCTGATGTTCAATGTGATTCTATGACTGCAAATTTAGATATGACAAATTTTGAACAAAGATTTGATTGCTTTCCAGATGGTCAATACCAAAGCTTGTTGATATTTGATTTTTTGTAGCATGATAGTTATTTCTGATAAACTGAAAAGACTCAAAACAAAATGGTAAAGTTCCTTCACTTATTTCAAAATTTTCTGCACTTTCCTCCTCATTCTTATTGCTGAAGTGAACAAGCTGATTAGTAATTTGAAGCTGTTGAACATGAATCTCCTTTTTTTTTCCCAAATTATCTTATGATTCGTCTGCAAGGTTAATTTGGATTTAAAAAACATAATAATCATCATATTTATCATATTTGGGCACATTATTAAAAGAAGCCATATTATCGAATGCACATAGTAAACTAGGGGATTTCGCCTCCGCACATTGTTCTGTGAATCTATTTTCTGATATATGGTTGGTTGAATTGGTAAAAATCTGTTCAGAAATGTCAACCCTTTCTTGTTGTGGAGCAAAAGTGTCATGGTGATCCAAACATTCAACTTTCATTGTGACTTTCTACTTTAAATCCTCTGCTTTCTTTATCAATATATCCAGTTCTTCCTCTTTTTCTGCTTTCAGCTTCCTCTCCCTAACTTTCAGATTAACCTCTACATCTACTGCCATGTTTTGCATCTGTTGCATAGTGGAGGGGTTTCTCTCTCTCAGATGAAATCCTATCTCTAAATCAAATGCTCTTGGATAATGCAGTAGATCCAAATCAGGGGGAGGTTTTATAATCAATGGTATTGAATGATAGATTTGATTGAATCTGCTTGAAAATTGTTGTACTGTCTCATCTGGATGTCTTTTTAACTGATTATATTCTTCTATGATCATGAGGAGATTTAATTTGATTATCCATGTATCAAGGAAGAGTTCAAGAAATTGCTCAAGATTTGAGATGCTTGCGTGAGGCAGAGTTTTGAACCTACTCCTGACTTTGCCTTGCAAAGAAAGAGCGAAAAGCCTAATACTAACATCCTCAACATCCACTTCAAATAAGTTAAGGTAATCTTCAAAAACTTGGACATGCTTTTGGACAGTGACACCATTCTCTCCATCAAATCTGGGGAAAATGAGGGGTTTGTATCTATCAGGAACTTTATGAGGAAGTGGAATATGTTCAGGGATTGGATGATTTATATGAATCTTTGGGTTCTCCTTATTTGAAAAATGATCTTGAGGATTAGAGGACTGTTGTTCGAATGTATAAGGAGAGTTTTTGTCTATATTTTTGGAAGGAAGATAATAAAAATTTAATCTAAAATCCTTTTTATAATACAATATACATTGAAAAATTTTGTTAATGAGAAAGAACACAATGTCTTGGATAACAATCCAAACCAGAAGACCAATCTTTCTATATATTTCTTTCAGGTCCATTTCTCCAGTGGAGTCTTTATTGTGAAAATGATGTGGAGTCGCCAGGTGGATGATTTAACCTTGGTATGTCTGATCCCTGGCCACCATCAGAGATCAGATCTAAACTTGTAGAACAATTTCAAGAAAGAGGAAGTTAATAAAAAATAGGAGCTTGAATTTCCTTCAGATGAGTTTGAAACGAGAAAACTGATTAAGCCTTTGGGACAACTGTTTAAAGACTAAAACTAGGCTGGAGATTGACTGAAGCAACTTTTATTTACTCTTTTAAATGCAAAGCAAAAACAGTTTCAAAGGCTATCTGGCTAACTTCAGGCTCCATCTGTAGTTTTAGAAAATAGATAGTAGTAACAAACATATATTCAAATTCCCCAGTGGAGTCGCCAATGATGTTATCACTCAGGTTGTTCCCTAAGCTCCTCAAAGGGAATACGACCGAGGTAACCACTAACCAATATTTTAGCTGTAGGTCCCAGCCTACCTGCAACCAGAGAGAGCTCTCTCTTTATGATTTAACTTTGTCTTTTGTTATGTTAGGCTAGATATGAAGTGCAGGGTTTTGTTCTAAATTTGGTTGGATGATGATTTCAGGCAGATCTGGGATGCAGTCTCAGAACAGTCTAAACTATTGGGCAATGGAGTCAATGGTGGTGTACTGATGAAAGTGTTTCATGGAAAAATGTAATGCTATAGAGCCACACAGGCATCTATGGAAGAATCCTTGAAATTTGAGATATGATGGCATGAAATCAGGGAATGAAAGGCAGTCAACGATCTTTCACTATGATGCTAGAGGGAAAGTGTAAGAATATTATCTAGGAGCAATTAAGAATTCCTAAACAACATTCATAATGAGAGAATTAGTGCAAACATGAGCAATTAAGAATTCATATTTATGACCAATTCCGAAGAAAACATAATTAGAAACAAGGATTGAGCAGAGGGTGTATTTAAACAAGTCTTGAACTATTCTTCTTCTCTGTTTCTGAGATTATGAAATATATATGTGAATTTTGTAAACAAATAAAAGACAAAACATGGTTTAGGAAAACTTATTGCTCCGTTAAACGACACAGAAATTCTGTAGCATAACACAGTTGATTACTTTCACATCCAGACAGTGCAGAGACAATGAAATTTCCCAGCTATTTGTATTAGAGAGTCGGAAAATTTACAACGCTGTGTCTTAGAAAGAAAATCACTAATGACCAACCCCAAATATGTTCTGTGGGGCATTATATATACAATGTTGGAAATAACACTGAGAGGGGGGGGTGAATCAGTATTATCAAATTCTTATCAATCTATCTTCCTTATTTATACTTTGAATAATTCTTCAAATATTGATGATTACTTTGTATGTCAGTATCATAAAATAATGAGAAGGAATAAGAAAAGAAAATAGTCACACAAAAGAACACCAGATATAAGGTGGAAACCCAATGTGGGTGAAAACCACCTGCTGCAATATGTCTCTATCTTCTTTCAATTAGAAACTCCTTTTACAATGATTTTGTACTGGTGCAGTCCTTTACCAGTACGCAGGCTACAACCTGCAGAGAGCTACAACCCTCTCTCGTTCTCCAGCTTCTCCTGGAAGGGAGCTACAACCCCCTTAGCTCTTGTACTAGCCAAGATACTAGTACGTAGGTGCTGGCCTACTGAAGGCTACAACCTTCTCATTCTTCCAGGGACCACGTTTCATAAATTTTCAGACTGGATCCATGAACATCAATCAATCATCAAGTATATCTGCATCAAACAATCTCCTTTTCCCAATTAGCACTGAATCAAGTAAACACTTCTCTGACAGCTGTACCCAGATCACAGTAACAGTAACCACACACCAAATTCTGAACCTATAATACTACAACAATAGACAGAGGCAACTAGATCATAATTTAAAGATATACGCTACTTCAAAAACCTGAAACTTGCGTGCAGATCTATAAAGGATAATTCCTTCTTTCAAATATTCAGACACTAATTAACCCAGATTGTCAGATTTATAGATCAAGCATGCGCCTCATATAACAGATCAAAATCATGCAAAGATACTATTATTCAAGCATAAATATTATGACCCATCAAAAGAACTTATCCTTCTTCATGCGCTAAGGTTCCTCCTTCATTCAGATCCAGATCTACACCATAACCCAATCACAAATATTTCAGATCTGGCACTTATTAGATATTCAATTCATTCGATGATACTTTGCCAAATGACCTCCTTTCTCTTTTATAGTCTTAGGCCTTTCACAATACCACAGTCCAAAGCCATAATAACACAATACCATGGACCCAATACTTGGGATCAACACTTTTGGATGCAATACCACAGACCAAAACCATAGGATCAAAAAACTGTTGGACTAATACCATGAACCAACCATTAAAGTGCGTGAGATCAACACTTTTGGATGCAATACCACGGGCCAAAACCATAGGATCAAAAACTGTCGGACTAATACCTTTAGCCAACCATGAAAGTGCGTGAAATTTTCTCTTCATGAAAGGAACTTTTCTCTGCATGAAAGTGCGTGCACTTTTTCTCTACATGAAATAAACTTTTCTCTGCATAAAAGTGCATGAAATTTTCTCTACATGAAATAAACTTTTCTCTGCATAAAAGTGCGTGAACTTTTCTCTACATGAAATAAAATTTTCTCTGCATAAAAGTGCGTGAACTTTTCTCTACATGAAATAAACTTTTCTCTGCATATAAGTGCGTGAACTTTTCTCTACATGAAGGAAACTTTTATCTTCATGAAAGAAACTTTTATCTTCATGAAAGTGCGTGAACTTTGCTGCACTATAATTTATCATCTGAGATGAATGGGTTGCCATCAAGTACAACATATGTATCATAATGCCAACAATCTCCCCCTTTGGACTTGATGGCGACAACAACCAATCACTCTCCCCCTTTGATATCAAGGGCAAAGGGTTATGCTCCCCCTAAGAACATGCTCCCCCTTACTATAAACCAGATCTGCAAAGAAGAACCATAATCCATCAAACACCATAAATGACCATGAAAGAGATAGAGACGTATTGCAGCAATATTTAGACCAGCATCCATGATCTCCTTCTGTACTTCCTCCATAATGCCAACAATGCATGATATGCTCCCCCTGAACCTGTGCCATTCGATCTTTGACAAATCCGCAACCCGGCACATGTACGCATATACTTCAGATGAACCTTGCATACAACCAACAATCAAAAGAGATTCAACAACAAGATGATGCATCAACAACCCCCAACTTTTGCCTGAGGTATTCAAAGGTCTCCCTAGGCAATGGTTTGGTGAGTATATCAGCAACCTGTTCCTTAGAAGGAACATACTCCAACTTGACCTTTTGTTCAAGCACTTGTTCCTGGAGAAAGTGATACTTGATTGGTATGTGCTTGGTTTTTGAATGCATGACTGGGTTCTTTGAAATGCTGATTGCACTTGTATTATCACATAAGATGGAGATGGGTGGTGTACAAGTGATTTGAAAATCCTGCAAGGTCTGCATCATCTAAAGGAGTTGAGTGCAGCGATATGCAGCAGCAACATATTCTGCTTTAGCTGTAGACAAGGCAATCGAACTCTGTTTCTTGTTGAACCAAGATACTAATCTGGAACCCATAAAGAATGCACCACCACTTGTGCTCTTCCTGTCATCCATGCTTCCGGCCCAATCTGCATCAGTATAAGCATGAAGTGTGAGATCTGTATCTCTAGGATACCATAAGCCATAATTTTGAGTCCCTTGAAGATATTTGAAGATTCTCTTTACTGCCTGAAGATGAGTTTCCTTTGGATTTGCCTGAAATCTTCCAACTATTCCCACTGCATGCATGATGTCTAGTCGGGTACCTGTCAAATAAAGTAGACTTCCAATCATAGATCTATAGGTTGGTTGATGTACTGCTGCTGATTCATCATTTGCACTGAGGCTACATCCTGTGACCATGGGTGTACATACTTGTTTTCCATCTTCCATGCCATATTTCTTCAAAATCTGCTTGATATACTTGGTTTGAGACAAGAAGATCCCTCCTTCCTTTTGTTGGATTTGCAGGCCAAGAAAATATGTCAATTCTCCAAGCAAGGACATTTCGAATTCTTTCTGCATCACCAAGGCAAAGCTTTGACTCATAGATTCTTCATTGCTGCCAAAGATAATGTCATCTACATACACAACAAGTATTAGCAATTTGTCATTTTCAATTTTTATATAGAGATTGCTATCTGCTGATCCTTTTGAAATACCTTGTTGATGAAGATATTTGTCCAAACGATAGTACCAAGCCCTTGGAGCTTGTTTAAGACCATAGAGAGCCTTTTTCAGTCTGCATACAAGATTTGGATCATTTCTAAGAATGAAACCATCTGGCTGCTCAATGTATACTTCTTCTTCTAAGTCTCCATTCAGAAAGGTTGATTTCATGTCCATTTGAAATACTTTGAACTTTTGAAAGCTTGAGAGAGAAAGGAACATTCGGATGGCCTCAAGTCTTGCAACAGGAGCAAAAGTTTCCTCAAAATATATTCCTTCTTACTGCGCATACCCTTTACAAACAAGTCTTTCCTTGTTTCTAATTACTTTCCCATTTTCATTCAACTTATTTTTGAAGACCCATTTTGTTCCTATAACATTCTTATCCTTTGGTCTAGGAACCAACTCCCAAGTGTTGTTCTTTTCAATCTGCTCAAGTTCTTCATCCATTGCTTTGACCCAACATTCATCTTTGCATGCCTCCTTTACATTTTGTGGTTCAGTGGAGGAGAGTAATGCCAAATAGCTTGAAGCTTATGCAATTGTTCTTCTTGTTTGTACACCTGCTTCTTTCTGCCCCAAAATCTGAGATTCTAGATGATTCTTCCGAACGTACTGGGATGGAGTCTTCTCTTCTATCCTTATCTGTTCCTCTGGTGCTTCTTGAGGTTCTTCTTCTTCATCATTCTGTCTTTGAGGGTAGTCTTCATCTTCTTCGATATTTTCATGATTTACTTGCCTAGGAATGTATCCCTTTTCATCAACCACTACATCAATGTTGTCAACAATTCTTCCAAGTATTTTATTGTAGCACTTATATGCTTTGCTGTGTGGAGAATAACCAAGAAGAATGCCTTCATCTGCTCTAGGTTCAAGTTTTCCAAGTTTCTCATCAATATTTTTAATATAGCATTTGCTCCCAAAGATTTTGAAGTGCTTTACCGAAGGAGTCTCACCATACCAGAGCTCATGAGGAGTTTGAGTGTTGTTCACTCGGACATTTGTTTTGTTGAGAATAACAACCGCAGCATATGCGGCTTCACCCCAGAAAGTTGTGGGAGTTCCAGACACATCCAGCATAGCACGAGCCATTTGTTGGACTGTTCTGTTCATCCTTTCCACCACTCCATTTTGCTGAGGAATTCTAGCAGTAGAGAATTCTCTTGTTATCCCATGTTCTTCACAGAAATAAAAAAATTCATTTGAGGTAAACTCCCCACCTCTGTCAGACCTGAGGCACTTAATTTTGTAACCTGATTCATTTTCAACCAAGGCTTTGAAGGATTTGAATTTCTCGAATGCTTCGTCTTTGTGCTTCGTAAGTCCTAACCAAACAAACCTGGAGAAATCATCAACGAATAATATCAAGTATTCTTCTCCTCGAGGTGTCCTTTTCCTAAATGGACCACATACATATGTATGGACTAGCTCAAGAGGCATGCTAGCTGATCCTTCCTTCTCTAGAAAGTTAGTTCTGGTTTGCTTTCAAACTGACATGATTTGCATATGGTGTTGTCTGGAATTTTGATATCTGGAAGACCACGGAATGCCTGATATTTGCATGCTTTCCTTATTTGTGAAAAACGTAGATGCCCCAACCTCCGGTGCCATAACCAGTGTTCATCATCCTTGCTCAAATAGCATTGTTTTTGTCCTTCTTCAAATATGTATAGATTATTTGGAGTTCTTATACCTTTGGTCACTGTTTCACCTGTATCAAGATCACGAACACAACATCGAACACAACATCCGTTTGATCTAAATATCACCTCGGTTCCTTGATCACACATCTGGCTGACACTTAGAAGGTTATGCTTCAATCCATCAACATACAAAACATTTCCATCTTTGACCTTTTCTTTTAACTGAGCAGTGCCTTTTCCTTTTATAGTTGCAGGAGTATCATTTCCAAAAGAAACTTTCTTTCCCTTTTCTAAAGCAGAATATGATTCAAGTTTTTCTTTATCACCTGTCATATGTTTCGAACATCCACTGTCAATGTACCATAGATTTTCTTGTCCTTCTGCATAAAATTCTATCCCACATCTTTCTATTTGTGGTTCCTTTATTCTCCATGTTCTAGTGCTTGAGGCTTGTTCCTTTGTCTGCTGAAACCTGCTCCTGCATTCAGAATCTTCATGACCAAAGTTATTGCAAATAGAACATTCAACTTCATTTTCAAGAGCCGAAAAGTTGTTATAGGTCCTTTTTGTAATCCCGATCATACTTCTTTGTTTTTGAGCTTCTCTAGTCATGATTGTTTTATATGCAACACATTGAGCTACTTTGTGACCAAAGTTGTGGCAAGAGAAACATTGCCCATTGAAGCAACTTCCGCGATTATCAAATCTACCGGCCAAATGATTGTAATTTCTATTGTCATCCATTCTTGAAGCAAATTGAGAGGATTTTACCTGTGGCTGGTTGTAGCTTTTGTTCATCCTTAAGACAAATTGCCCCTGGTTTACCTGATAGTCTGTTTGTTCTTGATGTAATTCGTCCCTTCTTTACCTGGTGATCTCCATTGTGCTTTTTCTCATTCCTTCTTGCTGCATCAAGATAACTCTTTGAGGTGGATGCTTGAGATGTTTCTCCATTAAACCCTAGACCTGTCTTATTTAGCGGAGAACGTTGTACATTGATGATCTCATCCAGAGTTTCAGATCCTTTGACAAACTTAAGATTAATAGCCTTTGTTTTCTCAATTTCTTTTCTAAGGCCAACAATTTCACCTTCTAACTTTTCAAGATATTTTTCTTTTTCATCAATTTGAAATTTTAGAGTATCAATGATCATATTCTTTTCTTCTATACATGTCTTAAGTCTAGAAATCTCTTCATAAAAACTATCCACATCTATAGCATCCATGTAATCATCATCTTCAAATGCCATTAAAAGTTTATAGTCATTACCTCGTTCATCTTCATCACTATTTGATAGACCATCACTGTCTTCATGAGTGTAGTAGCCTTTCTTATTTGCATTCTGTTTCTTGTTCCATCTGGTAGGTTCCTTTCCTTTGTAAATCTTATCCTTATGAGGAAATTTGGCAGCATAATGACCTACTCTTCCACAAGCAAAAAATTTAAAAGGTAGCTTACCTCTGAACCTTCCAGTACCCCGTTGAAGATTTCTGAAAAAATTTGATTCTTCTTCTTCTTCTGGCACGTGACTTGATTCATAGTAGTCTCCTTTGCCTGAAGCCTTAAAAGCAGCTTCTCTCCTATGTGATGGACCTCCTTTTCTCATTTCATAAGCAGTTAGAATTCCGTGTAGCTGAGACATAGTAAGAGTTCGTAGATTTTCCTTTTCTTCTATTGCAGGCACTTTAGATTCAAACTTGGGGGACAATGATCTTTGGACTTTTTCAACCACAACAACCTCTTTTATTTCTTCACCCAAGTTTTTCATACAATTAACAATCTCATCTACCCGAAGGAAATAGTTAGCCACACTTTCATCATTATACATTCTGAGATTCTCATACTGAATCCTGAGGGTTTGAAGTTTTGCACGTTTTACCTGTTCATCTCCTTCGTAGCCCAAAACAATCTTGTCCCATATTTCTTTTGCGGATTTATATTGCATAACCTTCATGACTTCAGATTGAGATAGACATCCTAGAAGAGTATTAACCACCTTTGCATTTGTTTCATATTTCTTATTCTCAGCTGAATCTGTAGGAGTAGTTGATGGAAAGGTATACCCTATTTCTATAATGTCCCATACTTCTGTACCCAAAGATTGAAGATAGGCAGTAACTCTTACCTTCCAATATACGAAGTTTGTTCCATCAAAAATCGATGGCCTGATTGATGCTTCCCTCTCGTAGTTGCTCATGATGTTAGATCTTCCTTCAAGCGATCAAGCTTCTTCAGAAGGACCGGCTCCGATACCAATTATTGGAAATAATACTGAGAGGGGGGGTGAATCAGTATTATCAAATTCTTATGAATCTATCTTCCTTATTTATACTTTGAATAATTCTTCAAATATTGATCATTACTTTGTATGTCAGTATCATAAAATAATGAGCAGGAACAAGAAAAGCAAATAGTCACACAAAAGAACACCAGATATAAGGTGGAAACCTAATGTGGGTGAAAACCACCTGCTGCAATATGTCTCTATCTTCTTTCAATTAGAAACTCCTTTTACAATGATTTTGTACTGGTGCATTCCTTTACCAGTACGCAGGCTACAACCTGCAGAGAGCTACAACCCTCTCTCGTTCTCCAGCTTCTCCTGGAAGGGAGCTACAACCCCCTTAGCTCTTGTACTAGCCAAGATACTAGTACGTAGGTGCTGGCCTACAGAAGGCTACAACCTTCTCTTTCTTCCAGGGACCACGTTTCATAAATTTTCAGACTGGATCCATGAACACCAATCAATCATCAAGTATATCTGCATCAAACAATCTCCTTTTCCCAATTAGCATTGAATCAAGTAAACACTTCTCTGACAGCTGTACCCAGAACACAGTAACAGTAACCACACACCAAATTCTGAACCCAGAATACTGCAGCAATAGACAGAGGCAGCTAGATCATAATTTAAAGATATACGCTACTTCAACAACCTGAAGCCTGCGTGCAGATCTATAAAGGATAATTCCTTCTTTCAAATATTCAGACACTAATTAACCCAGATTGTCAGATTTATAGATCAAGCATGCGCCTCATATAACAGATAAAAATCATGCAAAGATACTATTATTCAAGCATAAAGATTATGACCCATCAAAAGAAATTATCCTTCTTTATGCGCTAAGGTTCCTCCTTCATTCAGATCCAGATCTGCACCATAACCCAATCACAAATATTTCAGATCTAGCACTTATTAGATATTCAATTCATTCGATGATACTTTGCCAAATGACCTCCTTCCTCTTTTATAGTCTTAGGCCTTTCACAATACCACGGTCCAAAACCATAATAACACAATACCACGGACCCAATACTTGGGATCAACACTTTTGGATGCAATACCACAGACCAAAACCATAGGATCAAAAAACTGTTGGACTAATACCATGAACCAACCATGAAAGTGCGTGAGATCAACACTTTTGGATGCAATACCACGGACCAAAACCATAGGATCAAAAACTGTAGGACTAATACCATGAGCCAACCATGAAAGTGCGTGAAATTTTCTCTTCATGAAAGGAACTCTTCTCTGCATGAAAGTGCGTGAACTTTTTCTCTACATGAAATAAAATTTTCTCTGCATAAAAGTGCGTGAACTTTTCTCTACATGAAATAAACTTTTCTCTGCATAAAAGTGCGTGAACTTTTCTCTACATGAAATAAACTTTTCTCTGCATAAAAGTGCGTGAACGTTTATCTACATGAAATAAACTTTTCTCTGCATAAAAGTGCGTGAACTTTTCTCTACATGAAATAAACGTTTCTCTGCATATAAGTGCGTGAACGTTTCTCTACATGAAGGAAACTTTTATCTTCATGAAAGTGCGTGAACTTTGCTGCACTATAATTTATCATCTGAGATGAGTGGGTTGCCATCAAGTACAACATATGTATCATAATGCCAACATACAAAAAATGAATTACAAAATATCTAGCTGATGAGTTAACAACTCATAACTTCTTTACCAACCCTTGAGGAATAGTAGATTAAAGAGTAACTGATGCAGTAGATATTTAGGGTATTAGCTATCCATTCTGTCAGAGAATTTAGACTTTTGGGATCAACTGAGTCGGCTGAGGCTGTGCTTTTAATTTGCGTTTTTTGGGCCTGCTGCCCTGGTGCTTTGCTGAGTCACGGCTTTGTTATCCTGCTTTCGGTATGCATACCTGGTCGTTTTATAAAATTGTCGTAGTCATATCTTGACTCCCTCTGCCTGTTGTCTTTTCTTTAGTTCTCTGTTTCCGGCATTGCCTCTTGTGAAATTTTGGGTTTTACAGGTAGCCGAGCAATAGGAAGCTCTCCTTTTTGAGTAATTTTTTTTAGCGATGCGTGATTAGCACTAGGCACTAATCGTGCATCGAAAACTACCTTTGTTTCTTGATTCAGGCATTCTTTGACGCGATTCTCACCCTTTGCACCTTTTCTGTGATGATGTCAGCATGACGTCATCGATGGGTCCCAGGTACAGCAAGGTGACGTGGCAATGAGGTTAGCGAAGGACAGGTGGCAGATGACATGGCAGTACGGTAGGGTGATGTGGCAATGACACCAGTGAGACGACGTGGCACAGGACAAAAGGCGGTTTGTAGTTTTATCGGACCACCTTCTGTACGGGGGTGGTATGTGTCAGAGCCCTCCCGATGCAATAAAAGGAGGACACGTGTCCTTTGTATGATGGCAAAACCACCATGCCATCAGATGCTAACTCCCGTGCGTCGAGGGCACCCCGAAATCCACCTAGGCCATTGGATCTGGGAGGGTGGATCGGAGGGCCAACGGAGTGTGGAGCTGGTGGTAGGCTAATGTACAGGGGCCCGCTATATATTATATTGATTTATTTATGTGGCAGGGGTTCAAAAACTTTGGGTTTGTGGGTTATAAGTGTTATGTGCGCTGGAGAGGAGTTAAATGTTTAATAAACATTTAAACACCAAACTTTAAAATATGAACGTGAAGGGTGTAGTAACACATTTTAATGAGCGGAGAGGTGGGTAGCGGTTGTTAATTCAACCAGAGGTTAAACTAACTCTAGGTTAAGACACGGAAGGGTTCATAATAGTCCCAGATCGACTACTATTTCCCAAGACTACATTATAAGGATATAGTGCCATGGGGTGGGAATATTTAATTATATTTTTTGGGCTTTTATATAGTTTTTTGTAGCAATAGGGATAGGAACATAGGTTAGGGAGCTATATAAATAGAATTAGAAGTTAATATGAGTTTGCGATGTGAAAGAGTAGGGCAGAGGTTAAGTTTATGGACTGAAACTTAGACATAAGAGGTGAATGGAATGTGGAGAAATGATTTTTACACAAGAAATGTGGCTTCTTTTCATTGAAGAAAGTCAAAGCTTGACTTAGTATTTTACAAAAATGAAGTGATAACAAGACTGGTTGGGTAGATCCCAAGGTCCTCAAGGGGATGTTAGTGAGTGATTTATGGGGGAATATAAGGGGAATTAGACATTCTTCCAAAGTTCTGCCATCAAAACAACTGCTTTGCCACTTCCGTCATTGAAGAGAGGAGATCTGATTGACAATACATGAGGTGATCAAAACCTTGCTTCTGCAACCTTAACTACCTAGCCAGCCTAATACACCTAACATTTTTTTTATCCTTTGAATGGGTGCATTTAGACTTGCAGACCCTGATTATCTTCTTTTCTTTTGACTGCCCTCCTATCTAAATGTACCCTTATCTCTTCCAAGGGCCTAGATTAAGCAGTTGGGCTCCTTAGTTTCTCTACCTAGCTACTCATTTGCCAAGCTTAAGCTATTTGGATAGGCACTTTTTCTCTATTCTACAACAACAATTTAAACATGGCATGGTCCAGATTGCACTATTGGGCCACCCATCAAGTGTGAAAACAACAATACTTGCACATTGTGGACATGCAAATAAGGTAGCAGTGGCATTTTGAGTGGCCACTTTCCTGGTGTTTCTTTGGGGTTCATTTCTATTTTTTTTCTGACCAATTCATTTTCTTGCCTTTTGATCATTCTTTTAAGGCATACCCTCTTTACATTTTTTATTTTCTCTGTCTCTTTTGAAATATGGAACCTTTGCAGCATGGAAAGGATGAACATATTTGGCACTTCCTAGTCAAACATGAAAAATGACACCTATTGGTATAGGAACCTAATAGAACTGAAATCTAGGCAATCAAACAACTTGCCCCTATATGCTAGGAAACCGATTCATTCATTTAATTTCCCCTTTTTAGAGAATGAATCCTCTATAACAAGTAAAAATGTGCCAATATTACATCATGGTTATCAAATTACATCATGAAATATCAGGAGTAACATCAAAAAGGAAAACTAGTCAAAATTGAGCGAATTTCTGAGCTGAACAGTGAAAAATAGGCAAAAATTCTCTATGTGCCGCGCCTGATTCTCTATGCACTGCGCCACTTTGGAGCTGATTTTGAGGCACTTCCTAAAGTAAAAATTGATCCCAAGTGTGCTTGTTGGAAAGCCCTACCTGTATAATTTCCAACCCAAGTGAAATTTATGAATTTGGATGTCATTTGCCCCTCCAACACTTCAATCTCCCAAGACTACTTCCTATGTGTCAAAATAGGGGCAATGAGGTCATTTTTTAGTGTTTTTGACCTCCTGAGGACTCAAAACTTGCCCAAATTTCTTGGTCATGCACCAAAAACCATGATTTTTCATGAAAAATCCAAAAATGTAAACTTTTTGCAATTTGTAGCTCCCTAGCAAAAGCGTGCGCCACGTGGCGCGATGCATAGGGAGAAAAACCATGTTTTTTTTGCCAAAATTTGTCAAAATGCCAAAAATGCCCCAAATTTATTGAAATTTTGGCTAGAGCTTCTCCATCAAGTGTCATGCTAGGCTAAAGAGGCTTTGGTCAATATCTGAAGACGATCAAGCTCCCTTTGCCTCTTTTGCTTCCTTATTGCCTTCTTTAATTTTGCCTTTAGATTCCATATTCGTGCCTTGCAAACCCTGTTCCGCGCCATGTAATGGAAAGCCATGTGTCTCAACAATGCTTTGTTTCTATCAGCCTTGTCCAGCAGTCCCTCTAAGTGGATGTTGACTCTCTCGAGCCAAGACTCTCGGTCGGCATTGATCTCCTCCTCAAGTGAAGTAAACTCCATCCTCCTCCTTTGTGTAGCTTAGCGATTCTCGAATATGTTTGCCACCTCTATGATGCCTCCTGGGTGCATGTACCTCTGTGGGAGAGTCACTTCAGGTCTCCATTTCATAATCAGATGAAAGCTCAGATTCCATGACTGTTGTTATTCAAACTGCCTTGGAGAAAAAGATGTTGGTGTATGAAAATTGTTTGGACTGCTCTTTTAGTGATGTGTTCAAACTCTACCACCAAGGGGAAATAAATGAAACAGGGACTGTTAGGAAGGGGAAATAATAGTAAGGGATTAGGAATTTTTGGGATAGATTTGTTAGGGAAATATGGGAGGGGGTTTAGGATTTATGTGTGGGAATAGGGTTTAGGGTTTTCACATTTAAAGTTTGGGAAAGGGAATTTGGGATAGGGTTTTAGTAATTTCAGGGGATAGGGAACAATGAAGTCAAGGAACAAATGGAATCAAGGAGAAAAGGAATGATGGAAAAGAGTAACCTTAGTGGCAAACAATCTTTGAAACCCTAGGTAGCATTTTTCATGTGAAGATGTTGACATGGTAGGGTTTGAGTTGTTGTTTAAGCATTCACCACATCAAACATAATATACACCATAAACTTGGATGATGAAAAACGAAGGAGGAGCTTAACCTACTTGAATTCAAGAGAAATTTTCATGTTTGGGCGTTTGGAGGGTGTTCTAGAATTTTTCGGGCCAGACAGCTGAGTGTGCTGCGCAGCTTACCCAACGCGCCGCACCGTCCGAGTGCGCTGCGCCTTCTGCCCAATGCGCCGCGCTGGGAAGTTGCAGCGATTTTTGTCCAATTTCTCACTCTTTCACCAAAACTCACTTTGAGATGCCTCCTCTTTGTTCTTGGCAAGAAAATGAATGTTTTTAAAATCATGAGAGCCTCTTATAGTGATATATTTGATTTTTTCTTCTCACAAACCCACTTTATAATGTCTTGAGTTGGCACTTTTTGTCACAATTAATATAAATCTGTCTTTTGGTTTCTGTTTTGATTTTTGGCTCAGATGATGTTTTCTTTTGGCAATTTTTGCAGGGATAGTAGCATGTCCTAACAAAGGAAGACTAGGGTTGCGCTTGGAGATTTCAACAACTGAAAAACTTTTGAAAATTTCATGGCAATTTATTACAAAGAGAAATGACGAATTTTCTTCAAAAAGGAGTTTTGAAGAAAAGTCATAGTCGAGCATATGATGCTGAAAATATTGGAAATGAAAACCTATTAAGGACCTCCCTCATTTGTTAGCTGGCATTATTGGACATTGTTGAAGACCAAATCAAACTAACCCTAGACCTAGTGACTGAAATTACTCTTTGCTGACCAAGAAACCATCCATTACTGTAAATGACTGAAATCAACTTTGATGAACTTTGAGAAATTTTGACCAACCCAGCAGGTACAACCATGAGGGAAACAGGTGAAGAGACCCTTCCATTAGACATTAGTATGACCCTAATGGAATGCAAATGAAAGAGATGAATGAGACACCTAAAAATGAAATGCAATAAGAGAAATGATCTCTGACGGAGGGATGACTAGACCGACTCTAACAGAGATGAAAGGACTGCTCCAAAGAAAAAACATGCAATGTATTAGCCTTGAGACTGTATTTTTAACATTGAACATGTCAACAAAGGGTCTTCACATTGAAGAAATAACAATTGTTCTCCGAAAGGGTCTTCAACTATATCAGCAACAAGAAGTATCCAATGGAGTCTAAAGTTGTAGCAACAAAAATAAGTATCCAAATGAGCCTTGAACTATAGAAACAATGTCAACATGAATATACAAACATAAATGATGCTAACATCTATTCATACACTCAGTTTTTTCTCAAAAATATTAATCAAAGTTGAACTATGTGAATCAGGTTATGATGAGTCCCAATTTGAATCTTTAACAACAAAAATTGAACGATAAATCCATGATTAGAAAGAAATATGATAGTTTTTTTACAGAGAAATGAAGTACGTTGACCACAAGCAAGCTGGGTTTAGGTCATCATAGTCATCGAATAGTACCCCAAAGGGGGTTTCAGCATCGAACATTTATTTTTTCCTTTTATTTTTCTTTTTTTCTTAATATATATTATTTATTTATTTTTTCTTCTTCCTTTCTTTTATCAATAATTAAATAGTTGGTAGCACATGATAGATCTGCTCATCCCCAACAACTTGAAGGTATGAAAATGAAACCGATACAATATTCACAAATCAATCCTTAGAAGTAGGTCTATGATACAATCTAAGATGATTTCCATTAACAAGAAATGATATTTAGAAATTACCAATAGTTGTAAATGTTACATTTTAATTTTAAAACATTGTTTCTACCTCATAAGGACTGAACCATCTGGTACACAAATTTCCCTTAAAATCCTTAAACTAGGAATCATAGAGAAAGGACCAATCACCCTTCTGAAACAACCTATTCTTAATAAACTTGTCATGCCATTTGGCATGCTGCTACTGAATGATACATGTTCATTGCACAACAACCACGTGCTTCTAATCCAACTCATTGGGTTTATTCAACCTATGTTCTTGAGCTATAGTTAGATTTAAATCCACTTTGAAGGTAGTTGTCGATATTCTAATCTCAAACTCAAAGGGGAACATGGGTTTCTTACCAAACACAAATTCATAAGTGGAAAATCATGTAGTATCTCTCCAAGTTGTCCTATAAACCCATGATACTTCAGGAAGTCTCACCACCCAATCTCTTCTATTTGATACCATAGTCTTTGTAAGAATGACTTCAATTGATTTAATGGAACTATCCAACTACTCATTTTCCTAAGGATGATAGACTGAGGTAGTTCTAGGATAAACTCCATATTTCTTGACAAGATCCTATATCAACCGAGAGGTAAACTATGCTCCTCCATCTATTACTATTTCCCTAGGTAGTCTATACTCAGATATAATTCTTCAAATAAACAATCTAAAAGAATTTGATTAGTTGCTCCAGTAAGTGCTCTCACCTCTACCTATTTCATAACATAGTCTTTGAAAACTAGAATATAAACCTTATATTGAGATGGGAGATTAATGAGTCCCACTAAATTTAATGCCCATCCCTTAAAAGGTTCCACCACTAGATAAGGCTATAACAACATCTGATCTAATTGGGTAGGTTGACCCATTCTATGATGATTTTCTTAGCCCTCCACATACCTCTTTGTATCTCCGAATATAGTAAATCATAAGTAGCTAATCTGTAATACCTTATGACCAATTCTCCTATCTGTAAAATTCCTCCCACAAGGTCCATCATGACAGAACTTGAGGATATCATGGATCTCATACTCCATGGCACATCTCCTAATCTACTAATAAAAACCAATTTGAAAAAATTTTCCATCCACCAAAAACCATATGCCATTTTTTTGTATAATCCTTATTTTTTCTTTCGGAGAAAGTTGATGAGGAAAATTTCCTGCAAGAAGGTAATTAGCAATATATGCATACCAGGGTGAATAATTGGATACAACAAATAGGTGCTCATGTGGATAATAATGTTCAATAGGCAGATCATTAGTAACATAAGTTGACCTAGAAAGAAAGTGTGCAACAACATTGTCTTTTTTAATTTTAATTATAATACTAATATCAAATTCTTGGAGTAACAAAAACCACCTAGTAACCTTAGCATTTGTAATCGGTTTTTTCATTAAAATGCTGATAGAATAATGGTATGTATGAAAAAAGGTTTGGTAACCAGTGTTGTTAGTGCCTAAACTTGTTAATAACATGAATAACAACAAGAAATTTCTTCTTTGTAACAATATAGTTTACCTCCAAGGAGCTAAATTCTTGTTGATATAGTAGATGGTGTATGGGTTGTTTCCATCTTGTTTTCAAAGCACAAAATGAATGGTCCTCTAAGAAGTATCGTTACATATATGGAACAAATAATTCCAATTTGGTCCTTTCAAAACAAGAGTTTTTGTTACATGTTTCTTTAGTTCCATAAAAACGTTATTAACATTATTATTCCATTTAAACTCCTTGCCTTTTTTTAATATGGAAAATAAATGTAATGCAATCTTATCAAAATTCTCTATAAATATTCTATGATAATGTTCTTTCCCTAAAAAACTACATACCTTCATATTGTTGGGTTACCTCTTCTTTTGTTGGATCCACATGAATACCTGCAACCAAAAGACAACGTCCTAGAACAATACCCTTAGTCCTAATGATAGGGAATTTTTAGTGCTGAGATAGAGGTGGGTTTGAATGCAATGATATAGTGATTTTTCAAGGTTCTTCAGGCCTTCATCAAATTTATTACCATAGGGTGTAATATAATCCATAAAAAATTTTGGACAATCATTAACCATATCAAGAAAAATTCCCAATACTTCCTGTTGAACGGTTTTAGGTGAATTACGAAATCCAAAAGGTAAAACCATATAAGCATAAGTACCACAAGGATACATAAAGGTATTTTTATCTTGATCTTTATTGGAAAAATGTATATGACTATAACTGCTAAATCCATCCAAAAAAGAAACGAATTTCTTACCAGATAGAGTGTATAAGACTTGATCAATGAAAGGTAATGGAAAATGGTCATTTTGGTTGGACTTATTTGGATCCTTCTAATCAACATAGATTATTCACTTCCTATTTTTCTTATGAATAATAACTATTAGATATACCAATTGATTGTTATAAATAGGATAAATGAAATTTTCATCGAAAATTTTATGGAGTTATTCCTTCACAATGCTTTTAAAGTTAGATTCATTCTAAGTTGAGGTTGCCTGACATATCGGGATCCTTCCTTTAAATAAATATGTTGAGTACATAAATTAGGGTGGATAACATTCATGCATTTATAATCATGTGTAGAATATTTCTTATTCTTTCTGAGTCACAATAGTAATCTTTCTCTTTGCTCAATAGTACGATTAATGTTATGGGTTTTTCTAGATTGAATTTCCGTAGGTATACTTTTAAGACCAAAAGTGGTAGCTATATCATGTATAACAGGCTCATCAAAAAATTGTTCCTCACCAAATTTGTTTATTGCAGAGTTAATCAATCGAGATGTACAACGTGTAACAATAGAAGGATCACTAATAAAATTACTGATAACATCATCTTTAGTTTCATGTTTAAGATGTAAGGCTTTAATTATAGTAAGTACTCGATGAGCATCAATTTCCTCCAACTCCTATTCTGATTGTGGAGGGTTTTCAGATTTACAACTCAGTTTGGTAAGTGGATAAAGGACAAGGTCCTTAGTAATATTTCAATCTAAGATAATCATACACCCATATTTTCATCGTATATAAGCATCAACCATAGCTAAACATGGTATTCCTAAAATCAAAATATATTAAACTAAGCATGTTTTAGGTCGAAGTACCATGAAGTCTACTAGATACTTCCAAGAATTCACTCATATGCTAATGTCTTCTAATATGCCCTTAGGTTGCATTTTAGACCTATCTACTAGCTCTAGAACAATAAGATTTAACCTTAAATTGATAAGTCCAAGTAGTTTCACTGTTTCCTTAGTAATTATGTTAATGGAAACCCCTAAATCAATCAAAGTATTTTGAAGGCGTAACCCAACAATATGAATTGTCACAATGGGATTATCAGGGTCCTCATATTTAGTGGGAACATCATTTCTTAATATTAACTAAGATAATTTACCAATGACATGCATATTAGGAGGGTCCCAAGTTTTTCTACATGACTTTTAACCCCAAAATTCCTTAACTATTTTAGCATAAATTGGATTAGCCAGAATTTCTTGAAGTAATGGAATTCAAGAATGAAAGTCATTTAATTATGTCAGGAAGTTAGATTCTTCTTGAAGAACAATTTTAGCTTTAATTTGTCTCTAAAGATAAGGAGGGCATAAATATGTCTCACTTTTAATAGTTTTTATAGGTTTCATAGCTAGGGAAACATCTAATTTTATAGTGATTGTTTGTTATAAAAATAATAACTATATTATCGACTATTAGAACCCTATCAACTATTTCAACATTAAGAATATAACATAGTGTTTCAGCCTATATCTTTCCCTGAGACCCTTGAATCACATCTCCTTGTCCTAATATTTGTTCATCCTTAGTTTCTATTATAACTCGGGGGGGATGGGCATTACTCTCGTAATTGAGCGAAGTTGAATTTTCATTACATTCTACTGGTGAAATGAACTAACTAAGAAATATTTAAGATTATACCTATTGTAATGCATTATTATTAGGGTTAGGATTGGGTTGTGCACGTAGTTGAATGTGCAATAATGGAGTACTCACACGCACATTGGAAGGGATTTCTAAATTTTGTTGCATTGGTAATTGTACAAGAATTTGATTCGGGAGAAAAAGTCCTTGCAAAGGTTGAGGCCATGAAGAAACATGCCACTCAGGCCAAGGTGTAAGAAATTGAAGCAGAGAATGGTTAGGGGTCTTCCATGAAATTGTTGGATATTGAAATTGTTGGGGTGGAATTTGAACATCATATACATTAGATCAAGATTTGAAAGAGGGAAAAGAATATTCCATCATACCTAGTGGATAGATTGTGATGGATTACTTCATCCAAAAATGTAATATGCTCCAATATCTTCCATTGCTTCCTTATAAATTTCCTTGAATCCAAGTAGTGAAGGAAATTTCTCTTTGGAAAGATATCATTCACATATGGTGAAACTTTTAAGTAGGAACTCTCTCAAAGGGTTCTTCTTTCAACAATGATAGTATAAAATGGTGAATGTGTGCTTAACTTCTCTCTATTCTTTATTTTCCTGTAATACATCAAGTTGAGAAGACATTGAACTCATGGTGGCATTTTTGAAATTCTCCAATAGATGCCCAATTTTTGCGTGATTCTCTTTAATATTTGTTGACATCAAAAACCTGGTAGAGGCATCAAGTGTCATGGTATGATTTCTAGTATATCCCCGGGATCTCCTTCAACAAAGTTGAACTATGTCATCATTAGAATCCTTATATCTATATCTATATCTATATATATATATATATATATATATATATATATATATATATATATATATATATATATATATCCTTTCCCAAAAATATTATGTATATTAAGGTAGTCATCTCTCATTCCCTTAAGATTGTTTTGACTATCTCCTTATTGAAATTCTTGTGTTGAAACCTTTAGCAATTATATTGAAGGAATTCAACATACTCCTCGAAGTTCTCATCTGGTGTCTAATTAATTCCAAATATATCACCTATCAGGTCCCTGGAATGAAAGTAGTTATGGTATTTTTCTAGTAAAAATATCCTCATTGCATCAAAGGTACCAATAGCCCCCCTAATGAGTCCCATAAAACATTTCAATATTTCCACCTTTAATGTGGCTGGAAACAACTTCAACTTTTATTCCTCCATGGTCTAGTCATAGCTTGTACGAAGGACATCAAAATCAAAAAGGAATGTGTTAGGTTTTGGAAAATGTAACTAGGTTCAGTCTTCATTAATATATTTGAGTCATCATGTAATGTACTTGTCAAAATAATAATAATAAATAATTTTTATTATTGAATCAATGATTTATTAAAGCACGGTTTTCATGCTTGGGTCATCATTATATTCATGAAGTCCCCATTGTGGACTCCTAGGATTAATAGTGATTCAAAAGAGTCATTATACATTCAATGGCTCCCTTCTTGGGATTTGGAATCATGTTAAAGGTTTATTATTAAGTCAAATATGATTTTTGTAACCTTCACACCAAGTTGACCTAAAGGAGAACAATTCCGCCTAAGGGACATCAATTTGACCTCACCTAGAGCCTATAAATATAAGGGGATCAAATTAATTTGGAGTATCTCATCTCAAACAAGTTTGATATCTCTAGTGAAGCTGGAAAAAGTGTGAAGTGGGTCAAGGAAGTCAATGCAAGTGTGAGTTTAGTCAAGGTTACGGATAAGGAAGAAGTAAAAGTTTTGGTTCTATTCGCTCTTTCTCTCTTTAATTTCCTTGTTTGGGAGATCGAAGTATTCCAAGTGTTGTTGCTACTAGTTCCTACATGATGATGTAAGTTGTTTCATAGTCAAAGCTATTAGGGTAGAAGTGTTTTTGTAAAGGGGTCAAAGATATGAAAGGGTTGACTTGGTGTGGAGGTAAGGTTTGGTCTATGTCTAGGTTGAAGAGTCTCAAAGAAAACTATTGAAGGAGGAGAATTGTTTTGAGTGGGCTTTCCCCTTGAGGGTGTTTTTACCTAGCATAGTTCCTATATCTTGTGTTTTGTTTTCTTGTGATATTCATACAATATATATAATATGGTATTTTCTTGATGAAATATAATATAATAAATAAGTAAAAGAAGCCAACATAACTCACAAGTGATTATAAGTAAATATGAATAAAACCTTAATATAATTGAATTGATTTCTCAACCTGTGATTAGACCTAAGGTTAAAAAAGGTTGAAGATCACTTTGTTAGCTCAAAAGGAATGAACACGGACTCTCGCTCTTTGATAAACTATATCAAAATGTGTATCAACATTATTGGAAGATGGATCAAGAAGGTCATCCACTACTTATTCAACAAGGTCAAAATTCAAGGGTTCTTCGCTACTCTTATAGGTTATCTTAGTGATGAAATTGCATGGATCATTGACAGTGGAACATCAGTGCACATGAAATGAGAAAGTAAACAACTTCATACACTATAAAAGGAGCAATCTTCCCAAGGAGTGGAGTTGGGTGACAAAAAAATCTATGATGTTAGAGGCCTAGGATCAACATCGTTGAAGCTAGAAAATGGATCAATGCTACCTCAACAACATACTATATGTTCTAGGTTTGAAAAATAGTTTTATTTCTATTTATTTTTTAGAATATAAAGGGGATAGAGTTTCTTTTGTTGATGAGAAGTTATTTTTTTGGGGATAATAGTCTAGCATTGATAAATCTAGGGTTCTTGGAATTCATGAAGGAAGCCTTTACCGATTTATTGCACCACCCCCTCAAGATTTGGTTCACATAAGGTTATCCCTACTCTTAATCAATTGTTTCATCGAATTCAAAATATGAAGTTAGATCATGAAGGTGTGTTCAGGGGATTATCTTTGGGAAAACATACAAGAAAGCCATTTATGAGTAGTGAAAATAGGTCTAAAGAGATATTAGACGTCATTCATTCTGATGTGTGTGGGACCATTTATAACAAATAACTTGGAGGTCATCTATACTATGTAACATTCATTGATGACCATTTTAGAAATAAATGGATCTATCTTCTCAAAACAAAAGGTGAAGTATTTGAAAAGTTCAAGAAGATTAGATATGAAGTGGAAAACCTAACCGAAATAAATACAAAACTCTAAGACCTGACAATGATGGGGAATACACTTCTAAGGACTTGATTGCATATTGTAAGGAATATGGAATTAAGAGGGAGCTCATTGTTCCCTATTATCTAGAACAAAATGGAGTGGCTGAAGGGAAGAATAAGTCAACTAAAAAATACATTAGAACCGTGCTCCTTGATCAAGACCTACCATAATAGAAGTCCTCATATAATTCTTAATAAAATAACACTTGAATTAGTATTCACATGAAAGAAACCAAGTGTGGATTACCTCTAAATCTTTGGAAGTTCAACATACATCCACTTTCCAATGAACAAGTGAAAGAAGTTGGATTCCACAAGTATCAATAGAATATTCATTGGGTATAGTATCTCCTAAAAAGAATATAGAATCTACCTTAAGGAAGGAAGACATATTGAAGTAATAAGGGATGTCACATAAGATGAAAATACAGCCTACAAAAAATAAAAGGATATTCATATTGATTCCGATGACGTCGGAAGTTCTAATATTTGAAGAAGAAGAAGATAATCATGAAAGCCCTACTACACATCAAGAAGAAGAAGAAGGACCAAGTGATCCTATTAATATTTGGTCATCTAAAGTAGAAGAAAAAGGAAAAATTGGTTAAAAGCTACATTATAATATGTTGAAGGACATGAATTTGGAAAAGGAACCTTCAGGGAAAGTAAAAGAATGAAGAGATATTCTAGTTATGATGCATATATGACAAAGTTAATTGAAGAAGAACCATCTACATCTAAGGAAGTTTCTCATAAATAGGTTTAGAAGAAAGTGATTGTTGGGTGATTTAATAGTGAGTTAAATCCCTGTCATTAATTTTCAACCTTGGGTTCATAGAACTGAAGAGGTATATCTGCACTATATCTACTAGGTGATTATTTATTAGAACAGATTAATTTAATACAATTAAAATTAATTTACAAAACAAATTAAATCAATCTAATCCAAACTTAACCAAACATAAAGAAATTGAAATCACACTTGCAGAATTCAAATCACACCACACTTGCATAAATAAAAATCAGACCACACTTTCTCACACTCACTCCTACTGAAATGAAATCACACTTACTAAAAGGAAAAGAGCACTTGTAGAAAATGAAAACACACTTGTTGAAAAGAAATGAAATAAAAATACTACATTATGTTACCAATATGTACAAAGGTCTACAAACTATGGTTGATGGGGGCCTCCATTCCTTAGAAAGCACACTAAACAAACTATCACATCTTGGAGATCAAAGTGGCATTATGCATTTCATAAGATGAGTTACAGGGTTTTACAAGAATTCTCTATCCTTAGTTTACAAATCACATCTTGGATGGAACTTGGAACCTCCAACTAAAAACTAGTAACTACGTACAAATGACTAATTAGTTAACAACTAATAACCCTTTGTAAGAAGGGTGCACTTTTATTTATACAAAAATTAAGGACAATTATTCAATAAATATAAATCCTTAGATATCTCCCAGATCCACATATATCTCTTGTGATTAGAACCAATCTCCTAAAAATGTAAGATACAAATCCTCTCAAAATCCTCTCATCCATGATTGTTCTCCTTTGTAGGTGCATAGTTAATGATGCACATCTCCTACAATTATTCCATAAATCCTCATGAGTTGGAATTTGAAATTAGAATTTATGGTTGGATGAGCAAGTAGGACCCTTCTAGAATATCAAAGTCGGCCTACAATATCACAAAACTCATAACACTTTTAGATATATAAGAAAACTTGTTAATTTCCTTGTATTTAATCACAAATTCACTTAAAATACTTAAAATAAATGACCTAGAAAATAATAATAATAAACCCATATGGTTATGAAAGTGGTTACTAATGTAGGGTTATAGAGTTATAGAGTTATAAAATGAGGGTAAAATGGTGGAAATGAAGGTGAAAATGGATGAAATTTTG
Organism: Pinus tabuliformis; assembly: GCA_031772625.1. Taxonomy (NCBI): domain Eukaryota; kingdom Viridiplantae; phylum Streptophyta; class Pinopsida; order Pinales; family Pinaceae; genus Pinus; species Pinus tabuliformis. The sequence goes on from CM062804.1 coordinate 1,269,683,068, forward strand.
GAGATTCAACATACCCCCCTAACTGAAGATGTTGCATGTCCTCTTGCGACTATTGCATTGATTCCCTTAATCATAAGTTGATATTCTTGAAATTTGTTTCTTCTATATGATATTTGGCTTTGTATTGCTTCTCTTTTAACTTTGAATAATCATATCATTTGACAATTTTATTATTTTTGAAAAGTGTACTTTGAAATACATTTGATTGCAACATATATATTTTTTATGGTTGGTTCTTGTGTGACAACCAAAATTTTGTGTCTATTGGTTCTTGTGTAACAATACTTTTGTTATTTTTGTTGCAAGAAAATACTTGAAAACATTGATAATTCCTTTTTAAGTCCCATAGTGACTGTCAACGATTTAATGCGTTCATAAATTAATCATTGAAAAACATATAAACTTTTGGAATCAAAATGCAATAATAGTGGATTGAGAAAAATATGTGGGTTATGATGAAATGAAGTGTGACATGTGGCATGAAATGTGAATATGAATTGATATCCCTTCCTGCCAACTAAAGGTCTTTTTAGTTTTTGGGAAATGAGAAATGGAATATAAATTAAGTGAGGTATTTTCCAAAATCACAATTTTAACATTTAAAGAACTACATGATTAAAGATTAGAAAATTACATACCTTCACTTACCTGAAAAGTGGAAAGGATATGTATATTGAAGAGTGGTTGTTTTTGTTTCGTCATGGAATATGAAGTAAAAGAATATGCTCTGCTTCTTCTTTCTCTTGGTTGCATGAATTGGATGAGATTGGAATCTTTATTGCTATGGCTATGGAATTGAGTCCTACTACAAACTGCTGAAATCATGTAGTGTTCATTCATTCCCACTTAGTGGCATAAATATTATCTATGTGAATAGATGTGTCAATGTTGAACATATAAACTAAATTGTTGGATTATTGTGCATTAATGAATTCCATTAACAAACACACGACTACTCACAATTGATGTCAATGCGAATCAAGATGCCTAATTACATCTTACTAGATACAAATAGATGTGTCATAGTCAAGTCACCTAGAAGATCCGAAAAATAGTGGACATTAATGTATTCCCATTGTTTATTAGTGAGAGAACTTGACATTAAGGCATGCAAGCCTCAAGGTACTTGAGATATCTCTATGCTTGATCCCAGATGACTTGTCCGAGTTGATGGGTCAAGACTTGTTAGAAGGGAGGCCTTAATGAGTCCTCCATCATCTAACACATGTATGAAATAAGAATTTGAAAGACTTGTTAGAAGCGAGGCCTTAATGAGTCCTCCATCATCTAACACGTGTATGAAGTAAGAATTTGAAGGACTATAATATGGAAAATTTGCATTGAAACAAGGTTTATTTGATAGAAAGGAAAAGGAAAATGGGTTGACTCAACTTTGTAAGGGAGTTGAATGACTTTATTTTTGGGTTAAGAGTGAGTGAAAATGAGGCAGGAAAGTATGAAGATTGAAAAGGGAAATTAGTTTTTGGTAGTAGGGTGACAGACAATTATGGATTGACTACAGGCTTAAAATGTGTAGCAATGGTATAATTGGTAAGTGTTTAGTAGAATGGTCTAGCAAATTTGATTTTACATTGAATGATTATGCTCTTCTGAAAGAAACTTGGTCTTTAAAAAGTTACTTGTGCATATAGTTTCAACTTCCTTCATCGTCCTAGAACATGCAAAAACTTAGCAATTTTTTTACAATAAAATGTAATATTATAAAAAGAGGGAGGTGATTAGGCCCTCTTCATATGATATATACATGAAAAACTCAGAAATAATACAAATAAAACAAATTCAAGACTGAAAAATTAAATGCACTTTTACTTCATTAGTACCATGGATCACCTGTTGTTATTTTGTTGGTGACTTCTTCATTATGTTTATAAGCAATTTTGAGATTGATACTTCTTCTCTACATGCTCAATGCTTCATCAATAAATAATAAACCAAATTTTCATAAGCTACTAAATTGTGTCGATCCTAGAGCTACCAAAAACACGGATCATTGCATTGCCTTGTCACTTTTATAACTTGCATATAGACTCGGATGGTGATTTGTCAATTATTGTAGTTGGGTTTTTTATGTTTACAGGTTTTAATGAAAGTTGAATCTTGTAATTGTGTTTTTTCCTTTTCTCTAGCACTCCACCCTTGTCCATGATCTCATGGATCAAGAAAATGCTTAAAATTAAAAATTCTTGGATTCGCTTGAAGCTAGTGCCAAAATGTAGATCTTATCGCCCTAAATCCAATGAAATTCATTTCAGTAAAATATGACTTTGGATGCTCCCGAAATTGCATTTTGATCGTTTTGTGAAATAACTAAAAAATGAATTTTTGAGTTGTGAGAATGCCCAGTTTGCAGTCTGTACGCTGAGTCGGTCATGAAACTTGGCACTATTTAATGGTTCTTTAATGACCCAATGAGTGATTGACAATTGCCACTAGTTGATTGGTTGACACAAGTTAATTTCTTATTTTTTTTTACTGCTTGTTATGGTGGGCCAACAAGGAAGTGCCACGTGCACCAACCATTGGTTGCCATGTGGCATCCTTGTGGCAGACTAAAATTTTATGGGGGCAACAATCCTCCCCATGATTGGATACCATGACCTCATGTCCATGAATAAAGCACCTTATCAACTAGCCCACACATGTTTCTTGTTAACAATATAACACAACATATATTTAACATTTAACCATTTGCGCTTTTGGGGAAGGGGCCAAGCTAAGTGTGAATTTAACTATCATACAATTTTGACTGCGAATGAGGAATATAGGCCAGGTTTGCGTGCATTTTCCTCATTTAGGGCGCACATGCCGGGTTTAGGTCAAACTAAAGGGTTGTTAACAATAGAATTGGGAAAAAACTTAAAACAATGACATTTTACTCAAGTTTTGGTCAAATGAGGTGAAAAAAGAGTTAAAACAGGTGTTTTCGATAGTGCTAGATCAATTGGAAGCATTAGTTTTTCTTTTTGAGATTTAAAAAATAATTTGATTATAATTTTTATTATGAATTTAGATTTCTTATCCAGTTTTTACTGTAGAATTTAGAAACTAACTTGGTTCAATTTTCTTTTATAATCTTCCACGTCACAGAGAGCACAAGAAGAGAGCATACTTTGTTAGAAAATTATGTATTACAACACAATGGAAAATATAAAATATTGCATAAATATAAACACCGAACATGCATAAAACAAGCGAGACAAAGATATACATGGTTCACCCAATTTGGGCTATGTCCATGGAGAAACAACTTGTCCTTCCTTTTATATTATCCATCCAAATGAAGAGATACAACCCACAGTAGATTAGCTATAATTCCCTCTTCTATCTTGCACAATCTCCTCCCTCTTTCTCACTCAGAATACAGATCTACATAGATGAAATACAATTCCCTCGTATATAGCAAGGGGTTGCTTTCTAGGGGAAAAAAACCCTAAAATAAACATAACTTATACCGTGAGATCTCTGCCTAATGAATGGCCTAGATTAACTATGAAATTACAACATTTTACAATGCAATTTTATATCTATTTTTAGCTTCAAGGGCGTTGCCCCAAATCGCCCCCCTGGAACCCGTTGGCGGTGTACATTCTACGGGCAGAGTTGCCAGCACATTACGAAATGGGTTCCAATGTAGCGATAACTCTAAAAAAGAATATAATGAGGCTCCACACCCAACAATCTCCTACTTGCAGACTAATTATAACAACTCCACCATTGCTTCATTTTATGGATAACGATTCTACTTTGGACCTAGTTGTTTCTCATCTTATTCATCATACTTGAATACCAATTGAAACTGAGCAGAATCTCAATTTCTCCCTGGTTACAACTTTTTTTAACATATCTGTAGGATTCTGGCTAGTGTGTATCATTTCCAGCTTCAACTGCCCATCTTCCAACGCTGACCATATGAAATGGTACTTGAGATGTATATGCTTAGTATTGGAATGAAATGAAGAATTGTTTGCAATATGTATGGCACTCTGGCTATCATTGTATAAACTGCCCAAGTCCTCCTTCTAACCCAATTCATCCAGAAACCTTTGTAACCAAATCATTTATTTACTAGCCTCTGTAGTAGCAACATACTCTACTTCTATCATTGAGAGTGCAACAACACTTCACAATTTTGAGACCCAACTAAAAATTGTTCCACCTACAACAAACACACACCCTATGGTGCTCCTCTTGTTATCTCTATCACTTGCCATATCTGCATCAACATATCCCTTTAGAGCAATGTTGGAACCACCAAAACATGATACTTGATTTGTGGTACCTCTAAAATACCTAGTAATCCACTTCACTACCATCCAATGATATTTTCCTGGATTGTTCATGTACCTGCTTACAAATCCAACTACATGTTCAATATTAGGCCTTGTGCAAACCATTTCATAGATTAAGCTTCCAACTTCTTATGCGTATGGAACTTTAGACATATAATCTATTTCTTCTTGAGTCTTGGGACACATTTCCTTACTTAGTTTCAAATGGCTAGCCAAAGGTATACTAACTAGTTTTTCATTCCGCATATTAAATCTTTTCAACACCTTTTCTATGTACTCACTCTGACACAATGTTAATTTTTTATTCTTCTTGTCTCTAGTTATTCTCATACTAAGGATTTGTTTTGCAGCACCCAAATCCTTCATTGCAAATGAGTTCACCAATTAGCTTTTGAGCACATTTATTTCCTACATGTTAGAACTTGAAACAAGCATGTCATCTAGATACAATAAAAATATAATATAGTTGCCATCATTTTGCCTTTTGAGGTAAACACAATGATCAGAGTGACATCTAGTATAACCTGGTTCAGACATAAACCTGTCAAATTTTAGATACCACTTCCCTGGAGCCTATTTTAAGCCATACAAGCTCTTCTTCAACTTGCACACTAGTTTATCATTCCCTTTTACCTCATATCCTTATGGCTGTTGCATATATATATCGTCCTCTAAATCCCCATGGAGAAAGGATGTCTTTACATCTAACTTCTCAGGATGAAAATCTTCAGCTACTACTAGACTTAAAATAGTTTTGATTGAAGTCATTTTAACAACAGGAGAAAATATCTCATCAAAGTCTATACCCTTTTTCTATGCAAACCCCTTCACCACAAGTCTAGCTTTATACCCTTTTCTACCTCCATCTTCTTCCTTCAACTTGTAAACACATTTATTTTGTAATGTCGTTTTACCTGCAGACAACCTGAATAAGTGTTATAGCACCATTTACCACCCTTGGTATTTGTGATGCCTGGCTTATGGCCTAGGGCAACCCCTCCTTCCAGACTTGGTCCAGATATTTTAAAGATAGTGTTTTATTCCTTGTACTCTACTTTTCCCTGAGATAAAAGTGTGTACACGTAGGTTAGTCAATGCGAAACCTGCATATATGTGTTAAAACACTTAAAAAAATTAAATTTCCTTAATTGTGGGAGGAGTTCATAGGTTTTACCTATTGATTACCTCCTATTGCTCGTGGCCCAACTATTTCCCAACTAAAAAAATAATTGGGAGAAGTATAAATAGACTTCTATGGGAAGGCCTTAAGGAGGAGAAGAGATAGAGTTATTATACTAAGATTATCCTTGACTGAGTCTGAAGTATCCTTGTGCTTCATGCACTTCCCCAAGTTTCAGGAAACCCTTGTTTCCTTGATTATAGATATTCTCCCTCTTGATTGAGATATCATGGTATTGGTTACGGAAGGAGGCTATTGAAGACTGGGACTGGACAGATCTGGACGACGGTTCTACTTGGAGCAGGAAGAAGAAGACCCAGGTGAATTCTCTCTATGTTAGTTATAGCTTACTACAATAAGAATAAGCGTTGTCTTGTTTCCGAGATTAACTATGTTTATGCATCAAATAATGTTGTAATTCATATATGAATGTTATTTTGATGTATGATTAATCATTTTCTTATATGATACAAAGTCATTTTCATAAAAATGCTTTACCTCTATACTGCTATGTATGTTCGAATTGAATGATTTTCAGGTTTGAAGAACATTGAGAGTTGTAGAGGGTCTAAACCCTACGGGATCTACCCAAACGAAGGACATTTGGGTATGGTCACTCTCACATAGTTTGTTTATATAAGCATTTTTCCTGAGTTGTATGAGTGTTTCTTACTGTAGTTTTCTCCTGTCCTGTTGGTGTTCCAACCCAAAGCCATAGGGTACTTATTCTCGTAATAGAATTGGTGACTCCGCTAGGGATAACAATCTTGTTATTCCTAGTTTGGGTTGTTCAGTGTCAATCAGGGCTCAGTCTTTGGTTTGCTTGTTGTTATAGTCTTATTTGGTCTACTAGAGTCTCATACCTTAAGTATGATCTTTTTGATCTGGGTTTGTTTTTTATTTTTCTTGCAAAGATTTGTATACACACTTTACTATATTTACAGTAGCGTAAACATGCTTGTTTCTATGAAGTGAACCTACATATATGTAAGTTTCCTTTATCAGAAGCGCATGTACATGACTATGTGCCTAAACACAGTCACGTATACCATTTTTTGGGTTGTTTTTTTAAATCTCTCTGCCCAGAAATATTTGTTGCCTGGTCTGCTTAGTATTTGAGTGGTCAATTTCTGTCTGAAGAATTTCATTATTCTGCAAGCTTACTGTTTCAATGTCTCTTCCTCATTGAAAAGATTTGGCCTAGGTTTGATTTTTGAGTGAGTTTGTAATTGGTGTTTTGGCACATAAGACCTCTTATAGATGTTCTTGATTGTTCTGGACCTCTAGAACAGGAGATTGTTTTCAATCTTAGTGTCAAGCTTGGTTTTTGGTCTACTTTCTTTTATTTCCATCATTTTGTGGCCTTATAGCTTTTCTTGCTTTTTGAAAGCCTTTTTGACGAATTTGAAAGTATTTCTTTCCTGGCTTCTTGGTCAGTTTGTCAAGCTCTTTGCTACTATTTGGTCATTTAGTACAAGTTGAAGCCTTTTTTTTCAAGTTTTCATTCATTGTCGAAATTGTAACTTGCAAGGACTCCTTGTGCTCTTCTTTTAGTCTGTGAGTTTTATTGGAATTTAGAGTAATTTCAAAAAGTTGTGTTGGTTGTTTCTTGAAAAAGAAAAGATCTCAAAAAACATTGTTTTGTTTTCTTTTGCCATGTTTGATTTTTGAAAGTGAATTGTGATCTTCCAGGATTTGTCCTTCTTGTTTGGAGAGAATTTTGTATTCAAAAATTGTATTCTCTTCAGTATTTAAGTTGGCTTATTAATAGTTATAAACAATCTCTTTCATTTTTTAGAGTAATTTAGGATCTTGCATCTTCATTACACCTTGCATTAGGGTAGTTTGCATTGTTAAAGCATTAATAGTCTTTTTAGTTTTTGTATTTGTGAAGTGCGTTTCAAAAAAAGAAAATAAAAAGTATTTTTATTTATATAAGTTTCATATAACCCACGTAGAGATCTCTTTTCATCGAAGAACAAATGATTGCATTCATGTAGTTAGTTTTTCATTGATTTCTTTTGCGTCATACAAACACCATTGGTTTCACTTCCATCTCTACCCTTGACTTAAAAGAACAACCATTAAAATCAAGCGCTTAATTAAAATAAACTAGAACTTTTCTATTGTCATCAAAATACACCAACAAGTTTAGGTTTATTAGAGCCTTGGATTAGGCAAGAGGAGAGTTAACTCTCCAAGGCCACTCTAAATTACAAAACATAGAATTTTGATTAATGAGCAGAATCTAATAACATTAGGAAGACCAAGAAAGCTCCATGACTGGGAGTAAAGCACGAGGGTTAATGAAGATAAGGATGAGAGGTACCCTCTCTCTTACTTGTCAATCCTACCTCATGACTGTTCTAGCTAGCTTTTGATACAAGTTGGTGACCATAGTTTCCTACCCTAGGAACCACACAGGTGGCTGCGAAGGGGAATCTTGTGGCACCTGAGGTTGACGTTGTATCATCTTCAAAAGTACTTCTGAAGGGCACCCTTGCAAAGCTTGGGGCCTTGTACCGGAAAAGGCTATTGTCTAGAGGTCAACATAACTACCTCTGATACCTTTGCTAATAGGCCTGGGGCATAATTACCCCAGTCTATTTTCAGAAGGCCCTTATCATTAACTTTCTTGTATTTTGGTGTTTGGTCCTAATCACTCAAAGCGGAAATAATTGAGAGTTGTTTAATTGCTGATATCTTTAGGGACATTTTAGTGAAGTGTTCTGTGCTCCTAGTTGGCCTAGCTTTATAATTTTTGAGTCTTTAAGTAGATCTGTAAAATAATTCAAAGTGGCTGATCGACCATCTCTACAGTCTCAGATACTTCATGGGCTTTCACCTACGAGTCTAGAGCCTTCTCCGAGAAGGCATAGGAGCGATTTTGCCAGTGGTTTCTAGCCAATGGTAGTAGGTGCATCAGAGATTGATCCTCCGCTTGGGGGCATTAGTTCACAAGATAGACCTGGTACCAGTACAGAGTTAGAGAGGAACACACTAGTTCTTTCTTGAGTACTCTTCCAGTTAGAAGATAGTATTGAAGTAGAAGAGATTTCAGAGTTTGTTGTGACTTCGAATTATCCTCTCCCTCCTGACCATCCAGATGTTTTGTTATACGTTGGAGATCCAACTCACAAGCCTTCGAGCCCAGATTTACATACTTCTATCCCTTTGATGACCACTACCGGAAGCATGGCATCTATGATGAGTGTTGCGAGCATGCAGACTCCCACATCTATACAATGGGTATGAACTACTTCCATCCCTTCTAAAACTCCAACACGACCATATTTGGGTCTACTTCCATTCCGTTAATGAGTGTAAGTTCTCAAGCTACTACATCTAGTTTTGGGTTCTTCCCTTTTGGAATGGTGTCTCAAGGTATTCCTTCGATTCCTTTGAACATACCATTGACCGCCTATACATCCATGATGAGTGGATCGAATTCTTTTCAGGTCTTCCCATTTGGAAGTGGTCATATACCACATTCTAATCCGATAGTAGGGTCAATGCATTTTCCTTTTACAAGTCAAGGTAGTAACCCCTTCCAGAGTTGGACAAACCCAACGGTTAGTGGGATAGGAGTTGGGAATCAATTTTTTGGCCAACAAGGGAATGTGCCGAATTCTTTGGTTAATTTGTTTCAAGTTTTTCCACCCATTGCTAACACATGGAACCCTTATCAGGGGCTTTCAACTCCTTTCAATACTTCATTGGGGGGTAACTTCACTAGTTACGGAGGATTTTCAGTAGGAGTTGGTCAAAATCCGAATTTTTATAGACCACAAGGATCACCTTTTGGTTCAGTAGGTTGTACGAGTTACTTTTGGCAACCTGGTGCCTTTCAAAATACAGGTCATTCTTTTCAGACCTTTGGGAACCTCGCTCGCTCTAGATGAAGTGCTAAGGCCCCTAACGACTTCCTTTCCTTGCCACGCTTAAATTTCTAGACTTAACTAAATTGACGAATGATCCAATTAGGTACAATCCAGCTTGGCCTCCGATCCCAGCTAAACTTCCCTCCGATATTCCAAAGTTCGAAGGGAAGAGTGATGAAGACCCAGGAGACCATGTGACCACATTTCACTTATGATGCTCATCCAACTCCCTGATAGATTATTCAATCAGGTTGAGGTTATTTCATTGGACCCTAACTGGAAATGCAACCAAATGGCATATAGAGTTTCCAGGGGGAACCTATATTTCTTTCGCTGATTTGGCTAATATTTTCTTAAACCATTTTCAGTTGCCTATCTGCTATGAAGCCGGAACTGAACTTCTGGCCAACTTTCAGCAAGACACAACAACCCACATTTCGAATCACATCCAGGAATGGAGAAGGATAAAAAGGACTATCAAAGCTGAAATTCCACTAGAGTTCATTCTCGAATGGTTTCTCAAATCATTACAACCTGAGATCTCAAAGGATGTTTCTCTTTCCAGTGTTTATTCGAAAGAGCAGGCTAGTTTTCAAGCCCAGCAATTAGAACTAATATATTCTCAGTCTGGGACTCTTCAGAAAATCCTACCTAATGCTCCTATATCTAAGCGTGATTTAGCCAAACTGAATACAAGCCTTGACACGAATGGTATATTTGGATCAATTGATGCAAATACGGTGAACCTTTTGAACCAATTACAGCAGTTGTCTCTACAAACTGCTTCTTCTAATAAGGTCTCATCGTCTACACCTTCACCTTCCCAACCTACTTCTATAAAAAATTTCCAGGCCTCTAACCCCAAAGGAAATCAACAATACAATGGGAAGAGGAAGGGACAAGGTAAGAAGAAGAATCAGGAAGGGAAGGGAAATGCGAACAAGCCTGAGAACAGTGCCGGTGATGGTAGAAGAAAGTCCAAGAAAAAGGTTAAGTTTCCATGCAAGTTATGCAATGGAGACCATTTTACTCACCTCTACCCTAAGATTCAAGATGCTTAGCGCTTATTAGTGTGGCAAGGTTCCTCTAGCTCCCAATCTGTCTTGACTAACCCTTTTCCCCAAGGGTTGCAATTACTTGCTGGCACGAACTCGAATGTTGGTACCTCCGCAGGGGGAAACTAGGAAGGGGAAAATTCCTCAAATGTTTATATGATGATCTCTCATGTCGACGTTTCTACACGAGCATGTGATTATGGTGAAATAGAAACATCTAAGGCTAAATCTATTCCCAAAACCACAAACCCACTTCATATTGAGCAACCCTCTGCTGAGTCTATACGTCGGATACCGAAAGGTTCCACAAAGCACTCGACTATTGACCCTAATGCTAGGGAAGCCCAGAACTACTTGATTATAGAAGATCTAGCTCAAAGTCCTTGTGTTATGTCTGTGTTGGAGGTACTCCAGTCGTGTCCTGCTCAGAGAAGTGCTTTGCTTTCAGCAATTGGTGCAGTAGATCCAAAGAATTATTTAGTGCTCACTTTTGATATGTTCAATGTCAAAAAGCGACTTCCTCACCATATGGCTTTCCAGATAAAGTCCACTTACAGAAAAACCAATATTTTTCGGACAATTATAGATGAGGGAGCTTTCACATGTGTAATGTTTATGTCATGTTAGAAGGCCATTCGATCACCTTTAGTTTTTCCTTCAATGACTCTCTTGACAGCATTTGATGGACATTCTCATAGGCCACATGAAATTATCTCAACCTTTCCTATATGTGTTGGGGGAAAGGTCGTTAATATTGTGGTGGAAATCATTGATGCTAACCTGGATTATAGTCTCCTCTTAGGAAGGAATTGGATATACAAGATGGATGCCATAGTTTCATCTATATTTTGCATCTTCTGTTTTCCTCATGAGGGGAGAATTGTTAAAATTGATCAGTTAAATTATTCTCCAGGTGACTCCCATGCAACTTTGAATTCTACCGTTCCATTGGTGGATAATCCTCGTTAACCTATTGAGAATTTAGGAGCTGGGATGTACTCTTCGTTAATGGCTATTTTTGACCTTCCTCCTCCTATGGCTAGAATCAATGCAATTTCATCCTCTAGGGAGCCTTCACGGAAAGAGTTCGTTTAAACTCATTATTTTTTAGACCCTTGGACCTTACCTTCATCTACGACCACATTAGATGGAGGGTAGGTTGGTGGAATGGCATTTCCCATGTCTACAGAAAAACTTAGCTATCAATGTATCGTTAACTCTATAGACAACCATCCCACTCCTTTTTCATAAGAGGAGTTAGATGGTGATGTGGCTCCAGCTTGGACCCTCAACTCTACGTCAACTCTGGATTGCTTAGATACAGTTTTACCATCTAAAGAAGAAATTTTGGAGGCAATGATGGGTGTAGATCGACCATGAGAATATTTACATCATCATTCATATTTTCTTCCTCCATTGCATGAAGTTGAATCTAGGTTCTCCAATATACTTACTAGTGATGTTTGTACAGTTTCAAATCCTTTCGCTCTAGTGCACTTATCTGCCGAAGGTAATATGTCAGTTATCTCGAAAATGTCTTCATCGGAGCTGCTTTTTCCCCTGAAAAAATTGAAATTTACACCAACCTCTTTAAATATTTTAGAGATGTTTTTGCTTGGTCTTATGAAGAAATGCCTGGAATTGATCCATCTATAGTCCAGCATGAGATCAAGATGTACAAAAATGCCAATCTTATTCATCATAAGCTTTGACCAATCAATCCTCAGAAAGTAGCAACTATTAAAGCTGAAGTTGAAATTTTTTTTAAGGTAGGTTTCATATACCTTGTTCCTCTAATGGAGTGGGTTTCCAATCCAGTCTCGGTAAATAAAAAGCAAGGAACTATTTGAGTATGCATCGAATTTAGGGATTTGAATGAAGTTTGTCCAAAAGATAATTACCCCAAGCCTTTTATTGATAACATTAATGAAATTTTTTCGTTCATGGACGGATTCTCTGGTTATAATCAAATTACTATCCGTTCGGAGGACCAGCATAAGACAACTTTTGTTTGTCCCTGGGGCATGTTTGCATACAATAAGATGCTTTTTGGTCTTAAAAATGTTGGAGCTACTTTTCAATGGGCCATGTATTATGCTTTCCATGACATCAAACATGTTATCGAAGCATACTTGGATGGCTTAGCTGCTCGTTCTTGAGAGAGAATCAATCATCGCAACCACCTTCAGTTTGTTTTTGAGAGATGTCATTTTAAAAAAATCCGGTTGAATTCGAATACGTGTGTTTTTGTAGTCACATATGGTCAGTTGTTAGGATCCATTGTATCGACTGAAGGGATTCAAGTAGATCCTTTGAAGGTTGAGGCAACAATTCATTTGCCTCCGCCATCTTCCATTCATCAACTTCAAAGTCTCCAAGGAAAGGAAAATTTCTTGAGAAGATTTATAGCAAATAACATCAAGATTACCAAAGGATTTATGCATTTGCTTAAGAAAGGAGTTCTATTTTTATGGGATGACATTGCGAAATGATATTTTGATGCCTTGAAGCAAGCATTAATCTCTGCTCCATTGTTGTGTCCACCAGATTATGGCAAATATTTCCTTTTATATCTCACTGCGGCAAAATCAACCATAGGTATGGTTCTAGTTCAGGAGGATGATTCTCTCAGTGAGCATGTAATCTATTACTTGAGTCAAGGCTTAGTAGGGCATGAGCTACGCTAATCTCCTATCGAGAAATTGGCCTTGGCAGTGGTCCACGTTGTCGAGTGGCTTCATCATTATATTCTGCTACGCAAAACGTTCATCTTAGTAGCTGTCAATCCTTTTCACTTTGTCCTCAGTAGGAAAGTGATTGAGGGTAAATATAATCAATGGATTGTTATTTTGGAAGAATTTGATCTCGATTTCTAGTCAGCCAAATCTAAGAAGTCATTGGTTTTTGTGGAATTAATTTCTGAGCTGCCTTGTGAGGAAGACATTGTTTATGAGGAAAATTTCCCCAACAAACATTTATTCCTCATTTCTTCACAAGATCCCTGGTATGGAGATATCATCATATATCTCCAAACTTTGAATTTCCCACCTACTTCCTTCGAGGATGAGCATCGAAAGTTATGCCACCTTGCCAAAAATTATGTTATCATTGGTGATACATTATATCGCAGAGGGGTTGATTAAATACTTAGGTGTTACTTAAATTTAGAAGAATCCGAGTCTATACTTAATGATTGCCAAAGTGGAGCTTGTAACGGTCATCTATCAGGGCTTGCAACAGCCCATAAAATTTTGTGTGCTGGCTACTTTTGGCCTTCAATTTTCAAATATTGTATTGAAGTGGTCAAACGTTGCCACCCTTGTCAAATCTATACTCGGAAAATGCACGGGCATCCAACTCCACGTTTTCTTGTTATCACTATCAGTCCATTTATGAAGTGGGGCATTGAATTCACTACTTGTAATCCACCTTTGGCGGCAAGTCACAAGTACATCATTGTGGCCATAGACTACTTTACAAAGTGGGCTGAGGCCATGCCTACTTACAAAAATGATTGTGAAAGAGTAGCCTTGTTCCTCTTCAACTAAGTTATTTCACGATTTGGTATCCTAAAAGAGATTGTCATTGACCATGGCAGTCACTTCTAGAATCAACTGATGACTGAATTGGCTCTCAAGTTGGGCTTCCAGCAGGAGCGTTCTTCTCTGTATTATCCTCAGGCCAATGGGAAAGTCGAAGCTGTGAATAAGTCCCTTAAGACTATCCTGCAAAGGACAATTAACAAAAATCGCTCCAATTGGCACATCATGTTGTACCTGACTCTCTAGGCATACTGAACCTTAGTGAAGACTGCCACCAATTTTACTCCTTTTCAATTAGTTTACGGGCTAGAATCTACTTTTCCTATCAAATCTGAAATTCCGTCCCTTAAGCTAGCTATAGAACTTCTTCAAGAGACGTCTAGTCCTAAAGAATTCCTTGTTCATTTGGAACATTTCGATGAGTAGCGTCGAGATGATGTCATAATAAACGAGGCCCATAAGGAAAGGGTTAAAACTTAGTATGATAAAGTTGTCTGTCCTCGGGTCTTTCTGAAGGCGACCTTGTCTTAGTCTATGACCAAGATAAAGACGCCCTAGGGGCAAGAAAATTCAAGTCTATGTGGTATGGTCCCTTTATAGTCAAATGTGTTTTGGGAAAGGGGCTTATGAATTAGTTGATTTTGAAGGGAACAAGCTAGTAGAGACCCGAAATGGGCTTTACATTAAGAAGTATTTTGCTTAGGTTCTGGCTGAGCAATTGATTGTTTGTATATATTGTATTTTTGTACATATTTGTCTGGAATTTTGTGATATTGTAATTTTTTGATCTGCTTTGGCAGGTGTTTATGGATGATCTGATATATTTTGGATTCGCCGATGGTGCTAGTCAACACACTCAGAATCTTGCTTCCACAGCTTGGGTGATTTATTATCCATCTGGCTAGTTGATGGTGTCGAGGGGAGTATTTATTGGTCTTGCTTTGAATAACATTGATAAATATACTGTCACTATCAATTTACTATGCGAAGCAGTGTCTTATGGGATTGATTTGTTGGTAGTTTATCTAGACTCACAGATGGTAGTGTCACAATTAAATAACAATTATCGGGTTCATGATCCTTATTTACATCGCCAATTTTTTAGAGTGAGAGTGTTGCAATGATCATTTATTTATATTACATATGTTCACATTCTACGATCTAAGAATTCATTAGTAGACTCTATCGCTAAGCAAGCATTAGATTGACATATCAATCATTCATCAAATTAAACAAACATCAGAAAATTTGAATTTCTATATATATCATAAAATCTCTTGTATATAGATAAAGTGTTCAAAAAATAATATACAAAATTGGGACAAAATGCCCTCAAAATTTGGGTTCATGCCCATAATCATGTCTAATCTGTCTATAGACTCGGCTCAGGATGAGAGGCTAAAAAGTTAACTAATGCATTGGCTACATGTCGAAGTATGCGGACCTAATCCCATGGTACCCCTACCATGCGGTGCTGCATCTGCTCAGGTAGATCCTCTATGGCTATTGTTAGCCTCCTATACCAATAGGGTTTCATATTTCATGATTGACAGTGGAAATGCTAAAAATGATAATCTTTGATGAAACAAAGGTTCCATTTTTGGTGAACAAAGCAAAAAGTTAAAAAATGTAAAGAGGGTATGCCTTAAAAGAGTAATCAAAGGGCAAGAAAATGAAATGGTCAAAAGAAAAAAGAATTGAAATGAACCCCAAAGAAAGACCACGAAAGTGGCCAATCAAAATGCCACTGCTATCTTGACGGATGGCTCAACAGTTCAAGATGGGCCATGCCATGTTTTAAATTGCTTGTTTTAGGGTAGGTAATGAGTACCTGTTCAAACAGTTCAAGCTTGGCAGATGACTAGCTAGATAAAGAAATAAAGGAGCCCACTAGCTTAATCTGGGCCCTTGGAAGATATAAGGGTAGATTTAGATAGGAGGGCAGCAAAAAGAAAAGAGCATATGAGGGTCTGCAAGTCTAAGTGCACCCTCCCTGAAGTAACAAAAAATACTAGGTTCTAAGTTGGGTAGGTAGCCAGAAGTTGCAGAATCCTGATCCTATTCAGTTTTGGCCTTGATGAAGAAAGCATATGTTAGCAGTTGCAAAGGTATCTATGTAGCATTTTGAAGGCAAAATAGAGAAGCATGTCTAACTCCCCTGTTTTCCCCCAAACACTCTTTTTCTAACATCCCATGGAGGACTTCAGGACTTTCCTAAACAATCCTCCTTGTATTTCTTCTTGGAAATTTCATGACAAGTTTTCACTTTCTTCTCCGAAAAGAAGCCACATTTCTTGTGTAAAATCATTCCCCATCAACTCCTAAAAATCTAAGTTTAAATCACTAAACTTAGTTCTCTATTCCTGACTTTCAATCTTTCATATCCCCAATGCACATTGACTTCTAAATTTATTATCTAAATCCCTATGTTCCCCTTTTTTCCCTACTACTATATCACTATTGTAAAAAAAAAAAAAAAGACCACAAAATATGTAAATACCTCCCCTTTGGCATTATAGCCATATGTTCAATATTTGGAGAATCATGTAGAATCAAAGGTTTTGTTGTATTTGGTTCGTTTAAAGTTAGGGATTAAATTAACATTTGGTTAGTTTAATAACCTATTCATACCCTTATCCCCTTTACAAACCCATCACAGTGCATTACCCGTGCCATTTGTATAAAACCTTGCTAAAAACCCACTTTTTTCGCTTTTCCAAAGTTTATGTTTCGGCGCGCTCACCGCAAAAAACAAAAAAGTATTATTAAAATCCCCGCCGGGACCCACCATATCCATCCATCACCTCCGCAGCTCATCGACTGTCGGATCCAGGCCCTCCCATCCCACGGCCCACTGCAATATCAGACCAACCCCGATGCTTGAACATTAGTGCCCGATATCTGTCAGAGGGTGACGTTAGGGCTCGGACGCATGTCGCTCTTGGGTTGTGTCGGGCGGCCTCTTGCCAAAGCCACACCCATAACATGAGCGGTCTGATATTACCACTTACTGCCCTCCTATTTCCGTCATACGTCACTCCCACGTCACCCTCACGTCATTGCCGCCTCAGCATCACATCACCGCCCCATCCGCCATTGCTCCAAGCTGTCCGCCATGTCACCTGTCCACATAGAGCCGCTCACTAGCCTCCACGTCATCACTCCGTACCCGACCCCATCTATGACGTCATGCTGACGTCATCCAACAAAAGGCGCCAAAGGCCGAATTTCCCTATTTTGCCCGAAAAAGTCATTTTTTCGCGTTATTTACAAAAATACTCGCTGTACTCCTGCATGAGAAATTACGTTGCTTGTCCGCCAGCTCTGAAGACTGCTCCCTTGCTGCTGGCGCCTTGAATTCACCTGTATATCAACACCATTGTCCGATTGCACCCAGGTATTTATCAGTTTCCCTCTCCGCGCCTTGGTTTTTGCATAATTCACCGAACAGAAAAGAAAAGAGGGAAAACACAGTAATTACCAAGAATCCTCAGTGACCAGGGTTTCTTTTCCACACTGTAATCCCAAGTTCACCCACAGAGGTCCCCCATTGTGCCAAATTGCCACAAATTCACAGCTTATGGCGCATTTGTGAAACTGAACCATTGCCAAACAAGCTCACCGAACAAGCATTTCCCAATCCCAACATTTTCTCGTTGAATCTCCCCCAGGAGCATTTCGACTCAGTTTCACCCTAATTTGCTTCGTCCCCTCTGCAAATTTCCCTGCTCATTCAAAATCCACTGCTCTATATTGTTGTGCCCAAGAAACAATTTCAAATATAATTCCAAATATCAGTTGACCATGGAGACCAGATGAGAGAAACTGTAGAGAGGTGCAACACATACCATATAGAAATAGTTTGTGAGTTGAGAAAGAAGCACATAGATGGTATAGACCTCCTGGGAATCTGGAAATCCAATTTGCCAATTTACTATCTCCCTCGGGTCAATGAATTCCCTGACTTGATTCACCAATGCTGCACAAACTATGACCCGAATCAAAGAGTTGTTCTGAGTCCTTCAGGCTTTGTCTTGTTCCATATTACTCCTGAAGCCATAAACCAAATGATGCAGTTCCAACCTACAAGGCAACTGGTCCCTCTTTCCATGCAACTTTTATTAGAGAAGGGTGCCAAGCTCTCCAACTCACAAATTACAAGAATTGGCCAATTATTTATGCGCCCAGAGTACCAGCCCCGACAGCCTCCCCCTTATCTGTATGACTGGTTCAATGACATAGGGAGACTGCTGGTAGACATCATATCTTCCATCCTAGGGTTAAAGACCAGTGAGTTTGTGGATGAGACAACACTGGTAGTGCTATCCATTTTTACCCCAGGACAACCCCCTGTTGTCGAGTATGACTATGCTACATTTATAGCCAACAAAATTCATGAATAGTTCATGAACTTGGAGAGAGAGAGGGTATTCAAGTACACCTCCTACATATATCATCTGCTATTGTACAATCAGCCTCACAGCTTCCCTGTCTCCCTCAAGAAATTAGATGCAAAGGGAAACAAAAGATCTGTAATATTCTAGACATCAGTCTATCATCACATTCATTATTCACCGTACAACTACTGTGAGTTTATTGACCTATTCATTCATCCAGCCTTGTCACTGCTGCAGAGTTCCCCTCCTCCTAGACTCACTGATGATATGTAGAAAATCCACCAGCTGTCCAAGAACTATAGCATTGGGGATTGGTACTTTTACCAAAACCACTCAGTGATCAAGATATATGGCTGTGAATTAGCACCATACAGGCTACCAAAGTATGTTCGCATGAGACTCTTTGCACTAGAATACTTCAGGCAGTTTGGTAATGCACATATGATTCACTTCCATAGCAAAAACAAGAAGGCACAGCTGAAAATTAAGCATCAATTGGGTCCATTCATCTTTAATAAGAGAGAAGAAGCTTGGGATGAGGCAGACCAAATGCTAAAAGCCCTCCAGCTCAAGACAAGCTTCTATTGGGCACCCTATGACCCTAACCATTTCATAAGCCTCAGAAGAATGAAGCAATGGCTTGCTACATAGGACCACATTAGCATTCCAGAAGTTGAAAAATATGCTAATCAATTAGAGTGGAAAGAAGGCACATTAGTGGAAGATTATACTGAAGAAGAAATAGCAGAGAAAGCCATTAAAACTTTAGAAAAGGCAGTTGACTTGGAATATTTTGGACAGGTTTGGTCTTCAGGCTCTCGGCACCTTGGAGAAGCTTCTTCCTCATCCACCGTTCCCTAGCAGCCTGCCAGAACAGCTGATCCAGCAGCAGACATGGCTAAAGGCAAAACAGTGCAGCAAGAAGAATCACCTCCAAATGTGGAGCAGCAAGTAGAGCAGCAGGAAGGCACAGCCAAGGAACCTGCCTCCACAGAACAACAAACACATGAGCAAATCCCTCCAAGGCAGGAGGTAACAGTTGAATCCACAGTTTTACAAACACCTGCTAATGAGGAAAGAACAAGGAAAATGGATAGGCAAGAGGACACTCCTCTTACTACCTCTACGGACCAACAAGGAGAAAAAAGATAGAGGTTAAACCCTTTTTTGGAGGAGGAAATACCAGAAAGACCAACTGATACTGTGCCCCCTCCTAGCATTGAAACATCGGCCAGTTCTTTACAGCAAGGACAGGATATTCGACATGGAGCAGAGGTGAGCTCTTCAAGGCAGAAATCTAAGGTGGACTCTAGCTTCAAGCAGCAGTTCATAGATATCAAGAAAAGGAATGAGCAACTCAAACACCAAATCTACAACCATCTCTTGAAGATGGTGCCAACTAATCAGTAGAGATTGATGTCTACTGATGACATTCAAGAACAAAAAATGACTCTTAGTCATTTCAGGCCTACCATGCAGCAACCTCAAACAGCTGCCAATTATATCAGAACTAATCTGGAAATTTTTGCCAAAGACATCCACCCCTTGGATCAAATTGAGCTACACAGGAAAACTGGGGAAATGATATATTCCACATTAGCTGATAAGGCCCTACTGGGACACCAATTACAAAATTCTCTACACAACACAGCTGCTCAACTGGAATTGGAGAAGGCATCATCTCAAGCCAAGGACAACAGAATCAAGTCCTTGGAAGAGATCATTATAGAATTGGGTCATGATCCAAAGGACCCCAAGGGTGTGCAGGCACTGTTAAAGAAAAGAGATGAAGATATAGCAGCTATGAGAAAGCATATCAAGCTGCCAGCTACCCTGCACCCTCAAACAGGAGAGGTGGCAGAGCAAAAGAAGGATCAGGATGTAGTTGCTTTACTCCTGAGTTTATACAAGAGATTGATGGAAACAGAGAGTGCACTAGAGGTGGCACTAAAATCAAGACAAGGTGAGGCACCAATGCAGCCAACACAGACATTTGCATCCACTGAAGGTGTGCCACTTTCTACTACTACAGCAGCTCCTCCCACTGGACAAACATCAGAGGCAGGCCCTTCAACATCAGCACCAACTACAGGAGCATCAGCGCCAGCAACAACACCAGATCAGGGACCCAGCCTAAGCATGCAGAACATGATGAAGGAGCTGGAAGCTTTAGAAGCACAGATGGCTGAACTGTAGGATACCAAGGATAAACTGGCTGCCATTGAAGAAAAGTATGATAAATCAAAGCAAAGTGTAGCTAAAAAAACAAGAGAGGTAAGGGCTCTTGAGAAGAAAATAAAGGAACTGGAGAAGGAGCTCTCTCTTGATAAAGTTGTAGTTGAAATTAAGAAGATCCTGTGGGCCAATATTGTTCAATCTATTACAAACGAGTGGCAATATATTGAAACTATCCATGAACATATGGATCTCATAGGCAGGGCCCAAAAAGAAAGTCAAAGAGCAAGAGCATCTCTAGGCAATATGCCTGAAATAGCCAATAGGATGATCAATGTCCTTAACAATCGCACTGGCCCTCATCTGGCAGCAATGGGTATCACTAACAGAACTGATACCATTTTACTAATGAAGAGAGTGCTCACTTTGAGAAATCATGTACAAACATTGGATAGAAGGTGTCAATAAATGCAGACAGAGGTGAACAAATTCATTGAGAAAATTACAGCATAACATAATAGAGGCCTTCCCAGCTTAGTAACCAGTACAAGAAGGTTACTATCTCATGAAAACTATGCCAAGAGGGTAAATACATATGCCACAAATCAAATCACTATAGCAGCAAGTGCCCCAGAGGGAACAGGGCCTCCATCTAGGCAGAGTCTCTATGAGAAACTAGAGAATTTGTTTTTTATTGTGAATGAGATCAGACATCTTTTTGAAGTGCCTCCAAACTATTACAAATATACTGAGGCAGATGAAACCTTAGGCATAATCTTAAGACACCAATTGCCTACTCAGCAATGGTGGATAGGCATGATACAAACACTGCTGTGAAGAAACAGGTTTTTCACCATATTTTTGTATTTTTATCACAAATCAGCATTTTCAAAAAATTAATATATTTTCTCTGACTGGGAAAGCAATTGAAAGGGCCAACTCAGCAATCAAGTTTGACCACCAAAGAAGATGCGTACAGATGTAGATGACGGGGCTGAGATAGCCACGCCACGACAAAGCAGTAAAGGGCGTATGACTCAGAATCAATACGAAGCACCCAACCAACCCAGTTGCCTCCAAAAGTCAAAGAATTTCTGACAGAGCTGAAAAGTCATTCATTGTCCATTTAAAGTAGCAATAACTATTGTATCTGCTATTTTTTGAAAGTTGGTAAAGACAGTTATTGAGCAAATGACTCATCGTTAAGATATTTTGTAAAACGATTGTATATATATCCCCACGCATAAACTTATTGGGGTTGTTGATTTTTCTTCTGGAGAAGGGTTGTTGATTTTTCTTCTGGAGAAGCTATGCTGTAATTTCAGACTTTTAATATAGGAAGCTAATGGAATTTCTGAAGTTCTGAGTTGTTTGAGGTGTTGTGGTGTGCTTTCTTGCTGCTACAGGATTCCTATGCTATTTCATGTCACAATAAGTTTTCTGAACCATCTTATTATGTATTTCATTCTTTCATAATCCACTTATGTTGTATGTTTCACGGGTTTAGCAGTACAGAAAAAGAATAGTTCAGGATTTGTTCATTGAACACACTAAACTCAATCTATGCTGTTATGAATGTTTTCTTCAGAATTAGTTATGGATGTGTAATTCTTGATTGCTCACCTTCATACTAAATCTTACATAGTAAATATTGTTCAGGAATTCTAATATGCTCCTGAGTGATATTTCCTTTCTCCACATCACCAGCTTAGTGAAACATTCTTAGTTGCCTCTCACTGGCTGGAAATAGTTCATATTCCACAATTTGAAGTTTGTTTCACGAGTATCTATATGGCCCTGCAGTCTCATCACTCTTAATCAATACCTCAAACAACACATAATCACAGACTCCATTGCCCAATGGACTGAACCTCCTGAAGATCACATCTCAGCTGCTAGAAGACATCATTCAACCAAAACTTTAAACAAAATTCAGTACATCATAACTAGCTTAAACATTATCAAAACAAAGCTAAATCCTAAAGAGAGAGCCCTCTCTGATTGCAGGTAGGCTAGGACCTGTGATCCAAAGATTGGTCTCTGGTTACCTCGGCCATATTCCCTTAGGAGTCAAAGGGAACAACCTCAGTGATAACATAACTGGCGACTCCACTGGGGAGCGAACTAATGTTTCAACTATTGTCTGCTCTAGATAGTGGTTCCAAAATTTGAGCAATCCCTTGAGCTGGCTCCTAAAAAGAGAACTAGGCATACCAGGTCAAATCCTGACCCAAATCCTCCACCTGTTTTCGATAACCCTAATTTGATTCCTAAGACTCTTAGGAACCAAAAGGAACCAGAAGAATCTGTTGAGTCCAGCCCTGAGGCAATTCAGCAGAGTTACATCCCAACCCCTGCTAAACCATCAGTTCACCTTCATATAATCCATTCTTCCCCCTCTTCCTCATCCACTTCCCAAAACGTACTGTCCACACCCCCACCCAATACACAAACTATTAATGTTGTTCCTGTTGTACCAGTTGTTCCCCTTCTACCTGTTGTCCCACTAATCCCTCTAAATATGGCTAATCGTTATGCTCCCCTTCAGTTACCTGGTAATCAGGGGGTTATGCCTCAAGACTACCAAAGTAAGATCACTTATTTTGATGGAACCAGTACATACACTGCCTTTTAGCATACCAAGAAAATGCAAGATTACTTTGAAAACTATGAGATAGATGACGATGATGTGAGGATGAAAATTTTGATACAAAGTTTAACAGGTGAAGTAAGAACTTGGTTCAGAGCACCTCCTGCAAATTCTATACCTAACTCAGGTGCTCTTTATCAATCCTTCCTAAACAGATGGGAAAAGAAAAAGGACCCTCTACACATTTTATCTGAGTATGACTCCATAAGGAGAGGCCCTCAAGAAACTATACCAGATTATTGCACCAGATTCAACACAGTTTATGATGCCATTCCTCAAAATCTTAGGCCTCCACCTGATTTGGCATTAATTAAGTTCCTTAATGGGTTTGATGCTGATATGGCATATCAACAAAGGGAAAGATCCCCTGCAACTTTGGCAGACATGAAAAACATAGCTGTCAGCGTACAGGCAAATCTGATTGCTAAGAGAAACGGGCAAGAACTGAAAGAAGAACCACTTTTAAGGAAGAAACCTCATCATTTGAACAAAAGCTAGATGCAATCATCAAAGGTATGGATAGACTTGGGGACAGGGTGGAAACCATAGAAAGAAAATCATCATGGGAAGGTCAAACAAGCAATATTAGAAACCCAAACTTTAGAAAGAATCAAAATCCTAATGTTGGAAGGACTGATCCTGACCAGCATGTCAGACCTCCTTTCCAAGAAAATTATGCTGAGGCTTCAACATCTAATGAACCAACTGAAGATCCTCACATCAACCTAATGGGTTTGGACAATGAACATCAAGTCTTCTTAACACAAGAAGATCAAGAGGTTTATAATGACAATCAATTTCACACTAAATCAGGAGAATCATTTCATTTCAAAGAAGGTTATGATGCAGCTGTTTACGAGGTACACAAACAGTATAAACTAAGGACTAGAACGATAGATGTACCTGAACCTATTAAACCAAAGGACAATAAACAACCAAAAAAGACCAATGATAAGACTACTATCCCACAATCAGCTGGCAATTCAAACCCACACTCCTCAGAAGTCACTATGGAGGATATTTCAGAACAACAGACATATGAAAACCAGCCAGTCCCACTCCATCCAGAAAAAATAAAGTCAGATAACACCCCTAGAAACAAACATGGTACCAATTTTACTCAAAATCATACCAACCATGAACAAAAGATCATTGATAACCTAGTTGAAAAAGAAAAACCTGCTGCACTTAATGCCAAGATGCAAATTGAAAAGCCCTTTAACTTAGAAATAGAAATAAGTAAGCTGAAGAGATCAGTCCCTCTTTCGGAATTGGCTAAACATGAAGTATACAGACAGCAGATTAACAAGTCACTCCAAGTATCAGACAATAAAGATGTTGTGAATGTCCTAGATGACCAACCAAAGTCGTTGTTCGGCCCTGAGGTTAATGGAAAAACAGAAAATGGAGGGGTTCCACCCTTCTATATCAGTTTAAACATTCATGATAAGGTTCTACACAATGCAATGTTTGATTTCGGGGCCTCACATAACTTAATGCCCAAATCCGTAATTGAAAAACTCGACTTAGACATCACAAGACCTTATAAAGATCTATTCTCATTTGATTCAAGCCAAGTCAGGTGCCTAGGATTGATTAAAGGTTTATGTGTCTCCCTGGTCCAATACCCAACCAAAACAATCTTGATGGATGTAGTGGTAGCTGACATACCCCCTAAGTATGGTATGCTCTTGTCCAGATCCTGGGGGGCCAAACTCCAAGGATCTTTGCAATTAGATATGTTCTATGCAACCATTTCAGTCTTTGGTCAGCCAAAGAGATTATACCGTGAAACTTTGATGAAATATGTGGTAAGCAGTCAAGAGAAACCCCAAAACTTCCCAATCTATTCAATACACTCTGAGATGGATTCATTTATTCTCTACAATGCTGACATCTGTAGCAAGGCTTATTCTGAACTATTAATAGCAGCAGAGGCAGAGAAATTAAATGAACAATATGCTCCCCAAGACCAAAGGACTGTAGGAATAGCTGAGGTAACAACAGAACACAATGTATCAACCAATCTGCAGGAAATAAATCTGCCCATGATTCAACTCTCTAAAAATCTCAATCCAAGTCTTGATCATGAAACCTTATGGTACTTAGAATTTGATGGCTCTGTAAACAAGTTAGGAGCTGGGGCAGGAATCTGGATCCATAATATGCACAATGACCAGGCTGAGGGTCATGCATACAGGTTAAACTTCCGATGTACAAACAACATGGCTGAGTATGAGGCCCTTTTGCTAGGTCTCAAACTCATAAAAAATTTGGGTGCAACCAAAGTTTCAATCTTAGGGGATTCAGATCTAATCATACAACAAATCAAAGGAAACTTTACCACAAATGATCTAAGGTTGAGAGCATATAAGGCAGCAGCTATTCAGGTACTTGATACCTTTTCACAATCACAGTTGACTAAAATTTCCAGAGAACTCAATCTACATGCTCACAGCTTGGCAACCTTTGCCAGCACTTGTAAGCTGCCTTTCAAACCCAATCATACTTTTACTGCTGAAATCAAACACAGGCCGGCAGTTCCAGACAACATCAAAAACTGGCAAGTCTTTGAGAGTGACATTCAGATAAACAATTTCCTCACTCTAAAAGAGGAATTCTCTGGCATTAACATTGACTCAATCACTGGAGATGATCAACAACAAGCACACACAAATACACAGAAAATATCAGCTGAAACAGTTAATCTGGTTTTGCACCCTACCACCTTCAATAACGAAAGTATACAAAAGTTGAGTCAAATAGATGAAGATGAACTGGCTGAAACAGAAGCAGAGGTAATTGAGTTAAAAGATAATTTTCTGCCCACAGGTTTAACCCCTTTGGAGGATCTGTTTGATTCAAATGATATCTCAAGAAAACCAAAAATGCAACCATTGAATGCTGAAATTGAAGATTGTAACATTGGGACTACAGAAAATCCCAAAATGGTAAAGTTATCCAAAGCATTACCACCTGAGCAGAAACTGAAATACATTGAGTTATTTAAAGAGTTCCAAGATGTCTTTCCCTGGAGCTATGAGGACCTCAAATCTTATGATACCTCAGTCATCCAGCACACTATACCTTTAAAAGAAAACTAAAAGCCTTTTAAACAAAAAATTAGAAGAGTGAACCCGGTGCTCCTTCTTCTCATTGAAAAGGAGGTGAAATGTATGTATCAAGCATGAATCATTGCTCCAATCAGATTCTCAGAATGGATTTCAAACCTAGTGCCTACTAGGAAAAGTACAGGAGAAATCAGACTGTGTGTTGACATAAGAAATTTAAACAAAGTCTCTCTCAAAGACCATTACCCCTTACCAAAAATGGATCATATCCTGCAAAGGGTAGTGGGAGCCTCTAGGATCTCATTATTAGATGGTTTCTCAGGATTCAATCAGATTCTAGTACACCCAGATGACCAAGACAAAACTACCTTCACAACACCTTGGGGAACTTTCAAATATGTCAAAATGCCTTTTGGGCTTAAGAATGCAGGGGCCACCTTCCAAAGAGCAATGGATATAGCCTTCGCCAAGGAAATTCATGATTTTCTAGTGGTCTACCTGGATGATCTAACTGCCTTCTCAAAATCAGATCAAGAACACTTAGAACACTTGAGGCAAGTTTTCACAATTTGTAGAAAATATGGCATATCTTTAAATCCAAAGAAATCACTGTTTGGGCTAGAGGAAGGTAAACTCCTAGGACATATAATCTCAAAAGATGGTATTAGGATCGATCCAGACAGAATTCAAGCCATCCTACAAGTACCACATCCAAGAAACATCAAGGAACTCCAAAGCTTTCTAGGAAAAATCAACTTCTTGAGAAGGTTCATTCCAAATTTGGCTGAGCTCACAAGACTGTTAAACAACATGCTGAAAAAGGACTCCAAGGTCAAATGGACCATAGAAGCTAGACAAGCCTTTGAGGATATTAAAAGAGCATTGACAAACACACCAGTCCTAACAAGCCCTAGATTTGATAGAGATTTCATCATTTTTTCTTTTACTTCTGAGCATACAATTGCTGCTATTCTGCTACAAAAAGATGACCAAGGTTGTGAAAAACCTATTGCATTCTTTAGCAGAGCTCTTAGGGATGCCCCCTTGAAATATCAGATCATGGAAAAATAATCCTATGCACTGGTGAAAGCAATCAAGGACTTTCGAATCTATATCTTGTACTCCCACATCATTTCCTATGTCCCAAATGCAGTAGTGAAAGACATTTTGACCCAAGAAGGAATTGAAGGTAGGAGGGGCAAATGGATCGCCAAAATCTTAGAATATGACATGGAAATCAAGCCTACCAAACTGATAAAAGGGCGGGGTCTAGCCAAGTTGATGGCTGAAACCAATTTCCAAGCCCTTGACATTAATGAACTGGACAATGAACAGGAGATGGCGACTCCACAGATCAACCAAGCCTTTATGCAATCCCCCTGGTACACTAATATATGTTTTGTATTGTTAAACCTGCAAGCTCCTCCAGGGTTGTCCAGAATTAAGAAAAGGTTCTTGAAAATCAAAGCATCAAAATTTTGTATTATTGACAGTGATTTGTTTTAGAGAAATCATGAAGGGATCTTACTTAATTGCTTAACATTGGATGAAACTGACAATGTCCTCAAAGAATTTCATGCAGGTGACTGTGGAGGACCCTTATACTGGAAATCCACAACTGATAAAATCCTAAGGGCTGGTTTTTATTGGCCCTCCTTGTTTACTGATGTAAGAAAATTTGTAATGTCTTGTCACAAATGTCAAATCTTTGAAGGGAAGAGAAAGTTGTTGCCTTTACCACTCAAACCTGTTTCAACTGAGAGAGCATTCCAGCATTGGGGTTTAGACTTTATTGGTGAAATTTACCCCCCATCCTCTGGCCAACATAGGTGGATTCTGACTGCTACAGACTATTTCACCAAATGGATAGAAGCTGTCCCCTGTAGGCAGGCCAATGACTCCATTATCATACAATTTCTAGAGACCAACATCTTGTCCAGGTTTGGCTGTCCAGACAAAATTATCACAGATAATGCTGTCGCTTTCAAGTCCAAAAAAATGATCAACTTTTTCCACAAATATCATATGACCTTAGGTCATTCCACAACTTATTATCCTCAAGGCAATGGCCTAGCTGAGTCTTCGAATAAAAGCATAATCAACATCATCAAAAAAGTTTTGGAAGAAAACTAAAAGAATTGGTATAAGAAGTTAATGAATGCTCTATGGGCAGATAGACTAACCACCAAAAGATCCATTGGTACAAGTCCATATGAACTAGTTTATGGAATGGAAGCAAGGTTTCCTTCATCTTTAGGTGTTCCTGTAATCAAGTTACTGCAAGAGATACAAGCTGAGCCAAATGACATTCAGAGAAGGATCAATCAGACAATTCACCTACAACAAACAAGGGAGGAAGTCTATGAAAGAACCCAAGTACTACAAGAAAAGCTCAAAAGAATATTTGACAAAAGAACCAAAGCTGAAGACTTCTCTATAGGAAACAAAGTGCTGAGATGGGATTCCAGGAGGGAGGACAAAGGAAAACATGGGAAATTTGACTTCTTATGGAAGGGACCTTATGTAATTTATGTTGTACAAGGTAATAACACTTATTTTCTAAAGAGCTTGGATGGCTCAAACACTGAGGAAGGCCCAGTCAATGGGAGGATGCTCAAGCATTACTTTGATCCCCTCTGATCAAGCACTGCTCAATTGTATATTGTACATAAATTTGTAATTTCAATATGTTTATTTTCAGCGGATAGATAGAGCTCCAAATGAAGCAGATTTTGAGAAAAACTAAGGTGCTGCACTATTCTGATGAATATTATTAACTTTGGCATGTGAAAATAAGAGAAGGTACTTGGAAACTATCTGGGAGATGAGAAACAATCAGAGAAGCAAGGAAAAAACAGGGTTGTAATTTCACAGCAGATCAGCTTAAGGAGAATTGCATGCAAGTTTCATGGATTCAGATGTTCAGTCTTCAACAAAAGGAAAGGTTAAACTGCAGAAGGGTGGAAAAAGAAGGCAATCTGACCTGTTGATCTTGACTTTTCACCTGGAAAAGTCATCCCCAAGTGGAGCCACTGTTAGCCTCCTATACCAATAGGGTTTCATATTTCATGATTGACAGTGGAAAAGCTAAAAATGATCATCTTTGATGAAACAAAGGTTCCATTTTTGGTGAACAAAGCAAAAAGTTAAAAAATGTAAAGAGGGTATGCCTTAAAAGAATAATCAAAGGGAAAGAAAATGAAATCGTCAAAAGAAAAAAGAATTGAAATGAACCCCAAAGAAAGACCAAGAAAGTGGCCAATCAAAATGCCACTGCTATCTTGATGGATGGCTCAACAGTTCAAGCTGGGCCATGCCATGCTTTAAATTGCTTGTTTTAGGGTAGGTAATGAGTACTTGTTCAAACAGTTCAAGCTTGGCAGATGACTAGCTGGATAGAGAAATAAAGGAGCCCACTAGCTTAATCTGGGCCCTTGCAAGAGTAGATTTAGATAGGAGGGCAGCAAAAATAAGAGAGCATATGACGGTCTGCAAGTCTAAGTGCACCCTCCCTGAAGTAACAAAAAATGCTAGGTTCTAAGTTGGGTAGGTAGCCAGAAGTTGCAGAATCCTGATCCTATTCAGTTTTGGCCTTGATCAAGAAAGCATATGTTAGCAGTTGCAAAGGTATCTATGCAACATTTTGAAGGCAAAATATAGAAGCATGTCTAACTCCCCTGTTTTCCCCCAAACACTCTCTTTCTAACATCCCATGGAGGACTTCAGGACTTTCCTAAACAATCCTCCTTGTATTTCTTCTTGGAAATTTCATGACAAGTTTTCACTTTCTTCTCCGAAAAGAAGCCACATTTCTTGTGTAAAATCATTCCCCATCAACTCCTAAAAATCTAAGTTTAAATCACTAAACTTAGTTCTCTATTCCTGACTTTCAATCTTTCATATCCCCAATGCACATTGACTTCTAACTTTATTATCTAAATCCCTATGTTCCCCTTTTTTCCCTACTACTATATCACTATTGTGAAAAAAACCCACAAAATATGTAAATACCCCCCCTTTGGCATTATAGCTATATGTTCAATATTTGGAGAATCATGCAAAATCAAAGGTTTTGTTGTATTTGGTTCGTTTAAAGTCAGGGATTAAATTAACATTTGGTTAGTTTCATAACCTATTCCTACCCTTATCCCCTTTACAACCCATCATAGTGCATTACCCGCGCCATTTGTATAAAACCTTGTTAAAAACCTACTTTTTCCGCTTTTCCAAAGTTTATGTTTCGGCGCGCTCATCGCAAAAAACAAAAAAGTATTATTAAGATCCCCGCCGAGACCTGCCGTATCCATCCATCACCTCCGCAGCCTGTCGACCGTTAGATCTGGGCCCTCCCATCCGACGACCCACTGCAATATCGGACCACCCCCGATGCCTGAACATTAGCGCCTGATATCTGTCAAAGGGTGACGTCAGGGCTTGGACGCGTGTCGCTCCTGGGTTGTGTCAGGCGGCCTCCTGCCAAAACCACACCCGTACCATGAGCGGCCCGATATTACCACTTACTGCCCTCCTGTTTCCGTCATACGTCACTCCCACATCACCCTCATGTCATTGCCGCCTCAGCATCACATCACCGCCCCATCCGCCATTGCTCCAAGCTGCCTGCCATGTCACCTGTCCACGTAGAGCCGCTCACTGGCCACCAGGTCATCACTCCGTACCCGACCCCATCTATGATGTCATGCTGACATCATCCAACAAAAGGCGCCAAAGGCCGAATTTCCCTATTTTGCCCGAAAAAGTCATTTTTTCGCGTTATTTACAAAAATACTCACTGTACTCCTGCATGAGCAATTACGTTGCTTGTCCGCCAGCTCTGAAGACTGCTCCCTTGCTGCTAGCGCCTTGAATTCACCTGTATATCAACACCATTGTCCGATTGCACCCAGGTATTTATCAGTTTCCCTCTCCGCGCCTTGGTTTTTGCATAAATCACCGAACAGACAAGAAAAGAGGGAAAACACAGTAATTACCAGGAATCCTCAGTGACCAGGGTTTCTTTTCCACACTGTAATCCCAAGTTCACCCATAGAGGTCCCCCATTGTGCCAAATTGCCACAAATTCACAGCTTATGGCGCATTTGTGAAACTGAACCATTGCCAAACAAGATCACCGAACAAGCATTTCCCAATCCCAGCATTTGCTCGTTGAATCTCCCCCAGGAGCATTTCGACTCAGTTTCACCCCAATTTGCCTCGTCCCCTCTGCAAATTTCCCTGCTCATTCAAAATCCACTGCTCTATATTGCTGTGCCCAAGAAACAATTTCAAATATAGTTCCAAATATGAGTTGACCATGGAGACCCCTGTGGCATTAAACATTGCCCCATTAAATTCCCCACATAGGAACCTGGAGTGGTTAGCCCTTGCTGACATAGATTATCAGATGAGAGAAACTGTAAAGAGGTTCAACACATACCATATAGAAATAGTTTGTGAGTTGAGAAAGAAGCACAGAGATGGTACAGACCTCCTGGTAATTTGGAAATCCAATTTTCCAATTTACTATCTCCCTCAGGTCAATGAATTCCCTGACTTGATTCACCAAAGCTGCACAAACTATGACCCCAATTAAAGAGCTGTTCTGAGTCCTTCAGGCTCTGTCTTCTTCCGTATTACTCCTGAAGCCATAAACCAAATGTTGTAGTTCCAACCTACAAGGCCATTGGTCCCTCTTTCCATGCAGCTTTTATTAGAGTAGGGTGCCAAGCTCTCCAACTCACAAATTACAAGAATTGGCCAATTATTTATACGCCCAGAGTACCAGCCCCGACAGCCTCCCCCTTATCCGCATGACTGGTTCAATGACATAGGGAGACTGCTGGTAGACATCATATCTTCCATCCTAGGGTTCAAGACCAGTGAGTTTGTGGATGAGACAACACTGGTAGTGCTATTCGTTTTTACCCCAGGACAGCCCCCTGCTGTCCAGTATGACTATGCTGCATTTATAGCCAACAAAATTCATGAACAATTCATGGACTTGGAGAGAGAGAGAGGGTATTCAAGTACACCTCCTACATAAATCATCTGCTATTGTACAATTAGCCTCACATCTTCCCTGTCTCCCTCAAGAAATTAGATGCAAAGGGAAACAGAAGATCTGTAATATTCTGGACATCAGTCTGTCATCACATTCATTATTCACCGTACAACTACTGTGAGTTTATTGACCTATTCATTCATCCAGCCTTGTCACTGCTGCAGAGTTCCCCTCCTCCTAGACTCACTGATGATATGCAGAAAATCCTCCAGCTGTCCAAGAACTATAGCATTGGGGATTGGTACTTTTACAAAGACCACACAGTGATCAGGATATATGGCTGTGAATTAGCACCATACAGGCTACCAAAGTATGTTCCCATGAGACTCTTTGCACTAGAATACTTCAGGCAATTCGGTAATGTAGATATGATTCACTTCCATAGCAAAAACAAGAAGGAACAGCTGAAAATTAATCATCAATTGGGTCCATTCATCTTTAATAAGAGAGAAGAAGCTTGGGATGAGGCGGACCAAATCCTAAAAGCCCTCCAGCTCAAGACAAGATCCTATTGGGCACCCTATGACCCTAACCATTTCATAAGCCTCAGAAGAATCAAGCATAGGCTTGCTACATATGACCACATTAGCATTCCAGAAGTTGAAAAATATGCTAATCAATTAGAGTGGAAAGAAGGCACATTAGTGGAAGATTATACTGAAGAAGAAATAGCAGAGAAAGCCATTAAAACTTTAGAAAAGGCAGTTGACTTGGAATATTTTGGACAGGTTTGGTCTTCAAGCTCTCGGCACCTTGGATAAGCTGCTTCTTCATCCACCGTTCCCCAGCAGCCTACGAGAATAGCTGATCCAGCAACAGACATGGCTAAAGGCAAAACAGTGCAGCAAGAAGAATCACCTCCAAATGTGGAGCAGCAAGTAGAGCAGCAGGAAGGTACAGCCAAGGAACCTGCCTCCACAGAACAACAAACACATAAGCAAATCCCTCCAAGACATGAGGTAAAAGTTGAATCCTCAGTTTTACAAACACCTGCTAATGAGGAAAGAACAAGGAAAAGGGATAGGTAAGAGGACACTCCTCTTACTACCTCTACGGACCAGCAAGGAGAAAAAAGACAGAGGTTAAACCCTTTTTCAAAGGATGAACTACCAGAAAGACCAACTGATACTGTGCCCCCTCCTAGCATTGAAACATCGGCCAGTTCTTTACAACAAGGACAGGATATCCCACATGGGGAAGAGGTGAGCTCTTCAAGGCAGAAATCTAAGGCGGACTCTAGCATCAAGCAACAGTTCATAGATATCAGGAAAAGGAATGAGCCCCTCAAACACCAAATCTACATCCATCTCTTGAAAATGGCACCAACTAATAAGCAGAGATTAATGTCTGCTTATGACATTCAAGAACAAAAAATGACTCTTAGTCATTTTAGGCCTACCATGCAGCAACCTCAAACAGTTGCCGATTATATCAGAACTAATCTGAAAATTTTTGCCAAAGAAATCCACCCCTTGGATCAAATTGAGCTACACAGGAAAACTGGGGAAATGACATATTCCACATTAGCTGATAAGACCCTACTGGCACACCAATTACAAAATTCTCTACACAACACTGCAACTCAACTGGAATTGGAGAAGGCATCATCTCGAGCCAAGGACAACATAATCAAGTCCTTGGAAGAGATCATTATAGAATTGGGTCATGATCCAAAGGACCCCAAGGGTGTGCAGGCACTGTTAAAGAAAAGAGATGAAGATATAACAGCTATGAGAAAGCATATCAAGCTGCCAGCTACCTTTCACCCTCAAACTGGAGAGGTGGCAGAGAAAAAGAAGGATCAGGATGTAGTTGCTTTACTCCTGAGTTTATACAACAGATTGCTGGAAACAGAGAGTGCACTAGAGGTGGCACTAAAATCAAGACAAGATGAGGCACCAACGCAGCCAGCACAAACATCTGCATCCACTGAAGGTGTGCCACTTTCTACTACTACAGCAACTCCTCCCATAGGACAAACATCAGAGGCAAGCCCTTCAACATCAGCACCAACTACAGGAGCATCAGCGCCAGCAACAACACCAGATCAGGGACCTAGCCTAAGCATGCAGAACATGATGAAGGAGCTGGAAGCTTTAGAAGCACAGATGGCTGAACTGCAGGATACCAAGGATAAACTGGCTGCCATTGAAGAAAAGTATGACAAAATCAAAGCAAAGTGTAGCTGAAAAAACAAGAGAGGTAAGGGCTCTTGAGAAGAAAATAAAGGAACTGGAGAAGGGGCTCTCTCTTGAGAAAGTTGTAGTTGAAATTAAGAAGATCCTGTGGGCCAATATTGGTCAATATATTACAGACCAGTGGCAATATATTGAAACTATCCATGAACATATGGATCTCATAGGCAGGGCCCAAAAACAAAGTCAAAGAGCAAGAGCATCTCTAGGCAATATGCCTGAAATAGCCAATAGGATGACCAATGTCCTTAACAACTGCATTGGCCCTTAGCTGGCAGCAATGGGTATCACTAACAGAACTGATACCATTTTACTAGTGAAGAGAGTGCTCACTTTGAGAAATCATGTACAAACATTGGATAGAAGGTGTCAAGAAATGCAGACAGAAGTGAAAAAATTCATTGAGAAAATTACAGCATTACATAACAGAGGCCTTTCCAGCTTAGTAACCAGTGCAGGAAGGTTACTATCTCATGAAAACTATGCCAAGAGGGTAAATACATATGCCACAAATCAGATCACTACAGCAGCAAGTGCCCCAGAGGGAACAGGGCCTCCATCTAGGCAGAGTCTCTATGAGAAACTAGAGAATTTGTTTTTTATTGTGAATGAGATCAGACATCTTTTTGAAGTGCCTCCAAACTATTACAAATATACTGAGGTAGATGAAACCTTAGGCATAATCTTAAGACACCAATTGCCTACTCAGGAATGGTGGACGGGCATGATACAAACACTGCTATGAAGAAACAGGTTGTTCACCATATTTTTGTATTTTTATCACAAATCAGCATTTTCGGAAAATTAATATATTTGCTCTGACTGGGAAAGCAATTGAAAGGGCTAACTTAGCAATCAAGTTTGACCACTAAAGCAGATGCCTACAGATGAAGATGACGGGGCTGAGATAGCCGCACCACGACAAAGAAGTAAAGGGCGTGTGACTCAGAATCAATACGAAGCACCCAACCGACCCAGTTGCCTCCAAAAGTCAAAGAATTTCTGACAGAGCTGAAAAGTCATTCATTGTCCATTTAAAGTAGCAATAACTATTGTATCTGCTATTTTCTGAAAGTTGGTAAAGACAGTTATTGAGCAAATGACTCATTGTTAAGATATTTTGTAAAACGATTGTATATATATCCCCACACATAAACTTATTGGGGTTGTTGATTTTTCTTCTGGAGAAGCTATGCTGTAATTTCAGACTTTCAATACAGGAAGCTAATGGAATTTCTGAAGTTTTGAGTTGTTTGAGGTGTTGTGGTGTGCTTGCTTGCTGCTACAGGATTCCTATGTTATTTCATGTCACAATAAGTTTTCTGAACCATCTTATTATGTATTTCGTTCTTTCATAATCCACTTATGCTGTATGTTTCACAGGTTTAGCAGTACAGAAAAAGAATAGTTCAGGATTTGTTCATTGAACACCCTAAACTCAATCTATGCTGCTATGAATGTTTTCTTCAGAATTAGTTATGGATGTGTAATTCTTGATTGCTCACCTTCATACTAAATCTTACATAGTAAATACTGTTCAGGAATTCTAATCTGCTCCTGAGTGATATTTCCTTTCTCCACATCACCAGCTTAGTGAAAGATTCTTAGTTGCCTCTCACTGGCTGGAAATAGTTCATATTCCACAATTTGAAGTTTGTTTCATGAGTATCTATATGGCCCTGCAGTCTCATCACTCTTACTCAATACCTCAAACAACACATAATCACAGACTCCATTGCCCAATGGACTGAACCTCCTGAAGATCACATCTCAGCTGCTAGAAGACATCATTCAACCAAAACTTTAAACAAAATTCAGTACATCATAACTAGCCTAAACATTATCAAAACAAAGCTAAATCCTAAAGAGAGAGCCCTCTCTGATTGCAGGTAGGCTAGGACCTGTGATCCAAAGATTGGTCTGTGGTTACCTCGGCCGTATTCCCTTAGGATTCAAAGGGAACAACCTGAGTGAGAACAGCTATCATAGGTACCTGGTGAGTCAATCTCTCTAAGTTTCTCTGAACTACATATAGGACTCTCTCTGTCTCAGCTGTTGCCTCTATGGCACCTCTTCCACAATGCCTGTGTTTCAAAAATCCATCTGGTCTCACTCGACCCACATCTAGAACATGGTCATTTTTGTTAGTATTTTTCCTCATCAAAAATATTTCTAAATTCATTTCATATTTGAAAAGAAAAAATCTTAAAATTTTACAAAAACTTAAATATTGTTACCTATGTCTCCCCATGTTGTGTTTGGTGGCAACACCAAGTCTAGATCTACTCGGAAATCCATGCCAGCATACGGGTAGTCGTTGACTGCAATGATCTGTTGGTCCCACCAGGCAAAAAACTCATCATCAAAATTCGTCCTAGGCACATCCCCGCCTCCAAGGCATTTCATCAAGTTAGCCCATCTACCCATCCGAGGATCTCGAGGGCTGCTGATGGAGACAGATACTTTGGGATGTAGCCCAGGTACCTTCTCGAGGAAGAATGAGCATAAGATAGTCCCATATCCAAAGTTCTTTGTGTGACCCTTCTTAATAGAGGTCAACTGGCTCTTCATGTTGGTCAGAAGAGGTGTGCACTAGTCGAAAACTATGGTAAGGCATTCCACTGCCAGGCTCATGGACACTCGTGAAGCCTGATGCAGTGAAGTTGATCCATTTACCCTCATAATGGTAAATAGTAGAATGCTCAGAGATAAACTTTCCAAATGTTTGATTGGAATCTGACTTCCAATCTTCTCTGGGTGTCTAGGACAATATATATGTACATAGTCTTCTACTGAAAGACTACTTCTTGTAGAGCTATAAAAAGGGTCTCTTTCACCTCTAATTATCTCACACTAATATGTCAATCCGGTAGTGCTTGGTTATTACAAAGAGTGACTCAATCCGAGGCTATTTGTCAGAGTAATGCTAGTAGTACAGCGTTCTACAAAAATACAAGAGTAAACGGATGTTTGTCTATAACTAAGTTACTTCAATTGACTAAAGCACACGCTCTTAAAACTAGGCAACTGATCAGTCAAGGGTTCAGTGATGATATCCCATCCCTTTGGAAACTGACGGAAAGGAAATTAAAGCATGGAAAATCACACATTCAGAAAACCAAGCAACTTACCAGTCAAGGGTTCAGCAGAAATAGCCCATCCCTTTGGAAACTGATGGAAAGGAATTTAGAGCATGGATCACGGGTCTGGGAGCGAGGCAGTGAATGCCGAGGCTCACTACAGCCTTAGATCATCTCTCACACCAAATTAACAAATGCAAGTAAATGGAACAACAAATAGCAAAATGGAACAGCAAATAAGGAATTGAACAACAAATTTGGAATGGAACAACAATCAAACAACTAAGTCTCGCGAGTCGTAACCAAACTTAATCTATTAACGCAAATGCACTCTTCACAATCAAATATCAATCTTTCACTCTTAAGGCAAATCAAGCAGAACTCACTAATGGAACAACATTAACTATGAATAAATTATGGAACAACACCAATAGATCCTACACACGCAACATGCTAGAACAATAATCTGATCAATCTTAATTAACAAGAATATGACTATGTTTCCAAATAGAACAACATTATTTCTGAATCCAACAATCGTGAAGAACACAACTTCAAATGAATCTATGACATAAATGTTCAGTACAAGAGCTTTGTAACAAAACAAATAATAATATTCGGTCAAGACTAATAATCATTCAATCAACTCTGAAAGGATCAGTAATATAATGTAGAGTCAATACACAATTCTATCTGTAAAAACCTTAATGGATTAATCTTTAACAGAGCATGTAATGGCGATTCATAAAGCATATCAGATTACCAGATAACAATGATAAGCAAACCACGCAGAAATCAAATCGTAGTGATACAGAAGCAAGTGTCCTCCGGGGCCGGGCCCTTAGCCTCAAGGGTACACCGCTTTGAGTTAATCCAGACGCAGAGATAAGATAATCACCAAGTTTATATTAATGCATAAGACAAAAGTACAATGAACCAGTTCTCAACGAGACTCGATGATCAAAGTTGACCTTTTACAGAAAATTACATAAAAGTATATTATCCAGGTTAACAGTGCTGTCCCTTTATATAAAGGTGATGGCGGAGATGTCTAAGTAACAAGATAAATAAAGCAGCGATCCCTCAGGATCAAAGATCCTGAGGGATTCGCCAAACTATCAATCCTTAATCTTTTCTTTTCTTCTCCACCGAGCTGGTGTCTTCTCCTCCTTTTCCGGGCCGATTTGCTTTGATCTGCTTAGCCTTGTTTGCATTCGGTTTCCCTTCAAAGGGACAACAGTTATCTCATCTTTATCTTTTCCTTTGGAATGACAACTCTTCGTTTTCACCCTTTCCTGCACAGAAGAATAAAAATTATCAGTGATTAAGTCTTGCATATTAATTCTCATGCTTTGTTATAATTCTTTATTGTTTTCCAGATTCATGATACAAAAAGGTTTACAAATTCTACTGAAAAGCTATTGAAATGATCATCAAAAGCATACCGTTTTGGTACTCCACACACCCCCCTACTTACCCTGTTTCATGCCCTCATGAAAACATTGTAGTTGACATGCAAGGCAGTGAAAGAATAGGCTGGAGAAGGAATCTCATGCGGAGGCCTACAACCATGATGAGTTACTAGATAGTCAAAGAACTAACTTGTTTGACCCTTAGGCATCTCATACAGGGCTTGATATCCGGGTGCCAAATAATTGGACTGCGAAATCTATATCCTAACCAGGATGGCCCTGCTTTCAAAATGCTCTCGCCATAGAGGTTCAAACGGTTGGCAGCTAATTCAAAATTCTCATACTTAAACGGTTCCCTCAGCTGGATGTTTGGATTAGAGATTTGGTACCGCAATTTGGCTGCATCAATGGCGAGGTCTTTGATGGAAAGAAAATACTCTAAACTTTGTCAAATGAGTGCCTCATGCATAGGTCCTAACGTTTCAATGACACCCGGAGTTCTCATAAGGTTTCTATGTGCTTTCCATAACCGCACTGGGTCCCTAGGCTCAGCCCTTACCCACAAGTCTAGGCCATTTTCCTGCCTCTGGAAAGTGTTATAGGCTTTGAGCCATTTAATCTGATTAACCCCGAATGAGATGAATGCTTGTAATTGAATGTCCCCAACAAAAGGACCAGGGTTCAATTCATTCTTCTGATCTAGCACGAGGTTATGCAAATAAAATTCACACAACAATCTCTGGACCTTCACCCCATAATGTTTACAACAGTCTATAAAGTCATTGACAGTGTTGATTTGTATAGGGGCACCTACTTTAACAACTTTTATTTTTAATTATAAATATCGTTCTAGTAAAAACAAAGCATAGTTTTTGGCAGGGTCCCTACATGCTAAAACATCATTGTATAAAGAACACAAGGTATCCATCTGCTTGATAACAGTATCTAGCCTACGGGTTACCTTTGCAGCTTTCTCTTGTTCCTTTCGCCACCCTTCAAAGGCCTGGCTTTCGGATTGATTGACGTTCCTTAATTGTTGTTGTAACTCTTCATACTTCTCATGGGGGACCGTTTGCTCTCTAAGTTGTTCAACTTCTTGTTGGGCTTGCTTCATCATCTTATGCAAGGTCCTTGTCTTCGGATCTCTTTTCCATAGGTCAGTTGAGGCCGGGAGTTTTACCTGAACTTTCTTATTACGTTGTTTAGAGTTCAGAACCCTTATTACCCCTGAGGGTGGTGCCTCTGTTTGGATCTCCTTGTTCTCCTTTTCTTTTTTAACATGAATATCAGCTTGCTGCTGTTCCTTTTCAAATGGAACAACAGTCTGTTCCTTAACATCATTTGGAACAACTGTCTGTCCTTCAGCATCATTTGGAACAACATTCTATTCTTCAGCAGGGTTTGGAACAGCAGGGAGATCGTTGGTCCTTCGCCTTTTTGCCTTGCGGGATTTTACTGCAGTGGCCCTCTTTTTCTTCCCTGTGGTCTTCCTTACCTTCTGGTTTGCTTTCAGAATTCTAATTTGCTGTTGGATATGGGCTATTGTATTCAATAATTTCTACCGTTCCTTTCGCAATTTCTAAATTTCCAGCATTTCATTAGAAGGGACAGCAGGCTGTCTACTGTGGTCTGGACCATGACTAGTCTCTGGGTCTTTCTCCTGGGGTGCTTCCTCGCTGTTCTACTCTGGCTTTTCTGGGGTAAGAACCTTAACTGGTTCCGTCTCTTCCTGGAAAACTGCTTGTTCTGCTCCTACTCCCTCCGGAATTTCCTCTGGTGACTTGGGAACATATTGTTCCCGTTCAGTATCTCTTATCTCCGCTTCATCATGAACAGGCAGAATTTCTTCTTCTGCCTCTGCTGCATGTGGTTTTTCGGATGTGTTTTCTTCTTAGGGTTTGTCGTGGAGGTCTGTTGGACTGGAAGGTTAGCCATACTCACCCATATTGGCCAAAACTGCGGCCAATTCGTCTTCTCCCACTGGGTCTTGTGGTGGGCTACCTTCCTGCTGTCCTATTTCCTCCTCCTGCTTGGATTGCTCAGTTTTTACCTTGGAATGCTCAGCTTCTGTTTCTGTTTCCGAATGCTCAGCTGCTTCCTCATTTTCCTCTTCGGATTGCTCGGCCTCCTTTTCAGATTTTTCTATCTCTACTTCTAGTTGTGAGGGTTTCTCGTCCTCAATTACCACTGGCTGGCTGGTGCTTTCCTGGAGCTTTTCCAGCCTTCCTCTTATTCGAGCTAACCAGGCTGATTTTCTGGGCCTCTCTGGCTGTTCGGGTGTATCGGTGGCATGCTTACGCTTTGCCGATTCCTGGTGTATTTCTGGTTGTTTAGATGCACTAGCAACATGTTTTTGTTTTACCAATTCTCTGCGTTTTTCCGGACGTTCTGGTGTGCTTGTAGAATGTTTACGTTTTGGGGATGGTGTTGTCACTCCCCCCTCAATCATTGCAATTAGTTCATCCCAGCTGCTTTGCTGCTGGGTAAGACTATGACTAACTACTAATCGAATTAATCCATGGTGACTGACGACTGAATTTACATGCTATGCCTTTTTTAGGCTTCGTGTAGCATCATGCAGTAATGAATTCAAAAGTGCAAGTAGATTTACAGAGCATTTTTGCTTTAAAACAGCTAAGAGTTTAAGATGTCATGGCCTTACCACGTCTTTCCTCCCCTCGCAGGTAATGTAACTCTGAACTATTCTTGCTAATTCGATCAAGGGTTCTCCAAGGGTTGCTGGCATAACTCCCTTCCCCTTAATTGTCAAGCTCTGGCCTTCATCCTGGAAAATTTCCATGATCTTCTGTAATCTTTCCTTCTTTAGTGTCCATACTGGTCCGGTGGCTGGTAGTCCCGAGACTTCTGCAATTATATTGTTGGTGACTGCTATCTTCTTCCCCCTTACTGTGGAGTGGTCCTCCTGCAGGTTCTACAAAAATTCCATCGCTACTATTTCATTAGACTCCCACAGGCGACTGAGATAATTCAGCCACCCTGCTCTTTCCAGGATCTCTCGGGCAGCAGCGGAGACTGTCAAATTCTAAGGTTCGCTTCGAATTGCCCTTCCTCCCATGGTTTCACTGTGGATCCTCAATGGAACAACAACTGCTTGTGCTGTTTGAAACGCAGAGAGGGTGCTAATCGCAAGCTTCGGAAAAAAACACAGAGTATGCAACAGAAATGGATTATGAACAGCAACTTGCGTAAAAATAGAAATGTCATGCCGTTAAGCCATGCCATACTGTCGTACGCTATCTTTCCCGAATAGTGAGCTGACACATAGTTCAGGGAATAATGAGGTTAACCTCCCCCCGCACTGTGATAGGCTGTCCCAGCCGTCAAATAAAGGAGCAGCACCCGATCTGCAACGGAGTCATAAAGGAACAGCGTATGAAGTTATGCCATGTTTAGAAAGACAACGAATTACCGAAATCGAGGCGGAGAGTTGATCGCGTATTACGTAAGAGGCTGCTGTGATATGATATGAGGCTGGGGGATAGGATGTTTGTCGTACTTGCCAAATCTTGAGTGGTCATTGTCACTTCCTTTGCCATGATTGGTGGTAATAAATGTTTATGCGATGTATAAATCGGGAAATAATATATGATTAGTTCCTTAGGATATAAGAGACAAAAGAGTATTAGTATCTTACCCATTGGTGTAACCAATGTGACTTCAATACCATTAACAGTGCTCTGCTGCCGACAGGTGTCCATAACCTTGGCAGAGTTGTTTTTTCACCCCTGGAACCATGATCCTTTGTGTATACTTAGGAATGTTGTTATGTCAAAGTGTAGGCCATTATGCTGGCTTGGTGACCAGTTAACCATAATGCCATTCACGAGGAAGGAGCGAAAGGTGGGCAGGCCGGCTCGTGATGAGACCTCCTGTTCCAAGGTTCGATTTTTTTTTTTTTGATATACCTTTTGGACCATATCCCTGGTGTGGTGGCCATAGTGGGAATGCCACTTCACTTCCATCCTCATGATCATGGTAGGCTGGCTCTTGATGAGACCCCCTATCCTGCATTTGACATCTCATAAATCATGTTCACACATTTTTTCTTTTTCATAGAGTACTTTTCTTTATTTATACACAAAGGGTGGTTCAACACTCCTTAAGAGTAGGAATGGTGGAAGAAGTCTTATCATCTCAATAGGAAGATATAAGCCCTTTGCTCTTATTCCTAAATAATAATAAAGAAGGGTTAAATGGATCAACATGATAAAGATAACCAATCAGAGCAAAATTAGTAAAACAATGACAACAAAAGATAAGAAATAAGTATATCCTTCCTTTTGTCCTCTTACCAATGCAGAGCCTTATAAATATAGCGATATATGATTTGCGGATTTCGGTATGTTTATATTCATTGCATAAGTGCATAGCTGTATCTTAAAGACTTGAAAGAATATGGGCAAGAAACATCCTCTATTAAAATGAGCAAAAGGCTGTTTCACAAGGAGAGCAAAAGTATGCTAGTGGTGT
This sequence comes from Pinus tabuliformis, assembly GCA_031772625.1. Lineage (NCBI taxonomy): Eukaryota > Viridiplantae > Streptophyta > Pinopsida > Pinales > Pinaceae > Pinus > Pinus tabuliformis. The sequence goes on from CM062804.1 coordinate 1,269,726,568, forward strand.
TCCTCTTGGAAAAAGACAAAGAATGCAAATGCCGTTCCTTTTGAAAAAGGAACAGCAAATATAATAATAAAAAAATGCTATGAAAAAACACTCAAAATGCCGTTCCTTTGAAAAAGGAACAGCAGCAACAAAAAATGTTGTTCCTTTGAAAAAGGAACAACAACAATCAATAGTGTTGTTCCTTCGAAAAAGGAACAACAAAAGAGGCAAAAATGACGTTCCTTTGGAAAAGGAACAACAGAAATAAAAATATGCTGTGCCTTTGGAAAAGGGACAACAAACACACCATAGTGCCGTTCCTTTTGAAAAAGGAACAACAAAAATCCAAAATGTTGTTCCTTTAGAAAAGGAACAGCAGAACAAGAAAAGTTGTTCCTTTTGAAAAATGGGAATAGCAGAAATCCAAAAAATGTTGTTCCTTTGGAAAAGGAACAACAAAAAAAATCGAAAATTTGAAAAGGAACAACAAAAATCAGAAAATCAAGAATGTTGTTCCTTTTAAAAAGGGACAGCAGAAAATCTAGAATGCTGTGCCTTTTGAAAAGGAACAGCAAAACACACAAATGCCATTATTTTAAGAACGGAATGGAAAAAATCGAAATTTTGAGAAAGCAAGAAAACATTGAGTTCAAACATATGTACAACAACAACTTAAAAAAAAACTTATGTACAGACTGTAAAAAAAAGGAATGAATTCCTTAATGAATTACAGGTCAGGAAAATTTGTCTTCCTCTCCTAAAATCTCCATATCAGTGTCTCGACGTAGCTGCTGGCAGAAGGACTCCCGAGTAAGTGTTTTGCGATAGAGACGAACACGGTGGCCATTCACTTTGAAGGCGTATCCAAAACCGTCAATGGTGATTAATGTGATGGTCCCATTGTCATGCACCTTCTGGATTTCATATGGTCCCAACCAACGGGTCTGGAGTTTACTAGGGAAGTCCTGAAATCGAGAGTCGTATAACAGAGCCCAGTCTCCCTCATGGAAGACTTTGTTTTTGATGAGCGCGTCATGCCATTTAGCCCGCTGTTGTTGAATCAGTGTTGTACTTTGTAGTGCAGAGAGCCTAATTTCATCCTATTCGTTGATCTGCTGTAGTCAATTGATTTGTGCCTCGCTTAGATCTAGGCCAACTTCCTGTGCAGTTCGTAAGGTTTGGATTTCAAATTCTATGGGAAAAATAGGCTGTTTTCCAAACAATAATTGATAAGGTGAGTAACTAGTGGTGCTTCTCCATGTTGTTCTGTAAGCCCAGAGTGCTTCAGGTAGTCTAGAAGCCCAATCACGCCTATGTGATGCAATGGTTTTCATTAGGATTGATTCTATTATCTTATTGCTGCTTTCTACCTGCCCATTCGCCTGTGGGTGATATGGAGTAGTAATTTTATGCTGGACATGATAATTATTGAGTGTTGCAGCTAATTTATTTCCAACAAGTTGTGGTCCTCCATCTGTAATTATTTCCCTTGGAAGGCCATAACGTACAAATAGATGGAACAGGAACTGTATTACATAATCCTCTGTGGCTCTTGGCAATGCTTCGGCCTCAACCCATTTGGTGACATATTCTGTTTCCACCAAGATATATGTTTTCTGATTTGATGATGGGTTGATGGGGCTAATGAAATCAAGATCCCATCGCTCGAATGGTTCAATGACTAATTGTGGCTTCAGAGGCATCTCGTCAGCTTGACCAGGTTGTCCTGCTCACTTGCAGTTGTCACAGGCTTGGACAAATTTCTTTGCATCTTTGAAAATCGTGGGCTAGTAGTATCCTGTCTGCAATACTTTACGTCCAGTTCTACGCTCAGCGAAGTGTCCGCCACACTGTCCATCATGACAGGCTTTTAGGATGTCAAAGATTTCATCTTCTCGAACACATCTCCTGATATGCATGTCTACCCCTGTGTGAAACAAATAGCCCCCAATCCACGAAAATCGAGCACTCTTCTGAACAATATGCTTGCGCTCATTAGGGGTTAAGTGTTTTGGTAGCTTACCTACTGCAAGGTAATTGGCAACATCATCATACCATGGTGTTTTAACAGCAACAGCAAATAGGTGCTCATCTGGAAATTGATCTTCAACTGCTACTGCATCGATTGGCTTTGGTATTCTTGAGAGAAAATCGACTACAAGGTTTTCTTTGCCAGGCCGATCCTTGATTGTGATGTCGAATTCCTGCAATAAAATCAACCATCTAGTTACTCTGGGATTTGTGATAGGCTTATTTGCTAAATATTTGATGGAAGCATGATCTATATATAAAATAACATGATAGCCTGTAATATAATGTCTAAACTTATTGACAGTGTGTATCACAGCTAGGAATTCTTTTTCAGTAACAGTGTAATTTAATTCAGCAAGGAATAAATTTTTGCTAATGTAATAGATAGCATATGGTTTTTTATCCTCTTCTTGCCCAAGGACTACGCCAATGGCTGTATCTGAGGCATCAAATGATATTTGGAATGGTAAATCCCAGTTTGGTCCTCGAAGGACTGGGGCTGTAGATACGAGCTTCTTTAGATCTTCGAAAGCACGGTCACATTTTTCTGTCCAAAGAAAATCAACATTACCAATTAGTGCATATAAAGGTGCAGCAATGTGCGAATAATGTTCTATAAATCGTCTATAATAACTAGAAAATCCAAGAAAGCTGCGTACCTCTGTTTGAGTAGTAGGAGTGGGAATAAGTAAAAGTATTTGGATTTTAGCTGGGTCTACATGAATGCCGGCTGCTGAAACATAGTGTCCTAGGATAAGTCCTTCGGTCATCATCATGTAGCATTTTTCGTGGCTTAAGCAAAGCCTGGTAGAAATGCAACGTTGTAGGACTTTTTCTAAGGTGTCTAGTGCTGGATCAAAATCATTTCCATATGGTGTAAAGTCATCCATATATACTTCAAGTCCATCGTTTATTAAATTTGCAAAAATGCTAAGGATAGCCCTTTGGAATGTGGCAAGAGCATTACATAGGCAAAAGGGTAGAACTCGATAGGAAAATGTTCCCCAAGGACAAGTAAAAGTAGTTTTGTCCTGGTCTTCAGGGGAAATATAAATCGGATTGTATGCACTGAAGCCATCCGGGAAAGAAAAGAATTTCTTTCCTGCTAAAGTATCTAATACTTGGTCTATGAATGGGAGAGGAAAATGATATTTTTGTGTTGCTTTATTTAGTTCCTGTAATCCAAACAAATTCTCCATTTTCCATTCTTTTTTGGCACCACCACAAGCGGAGAGACCCATTTACTATCAGAAATAGGATAGATAAAATTAACATCTAAAAGTTTCTGAAGTTCAACTTTTACCACATCCTTTAGATGATGATTAAGTCTTCTTTGCGGCTGACGAACAGGTCTGGCATCTTTTTCTATATAAATGTGGTGTGTACATAATTGGGGATCGATTCCTTTCATATCAGAGTAATCCCATGCAAATGCTTCTTGATATTTTGTTAACAGATGGATGAGATTTGTTTCTTGTTCAGGTGTGAGATTGGCATTGATATTTAAAGTTTTTCCCGGTTCAATTTCCACAATTTTACTATTTGTAACAGAAGTAACAGGTTTCCTTTGGTCATGTGTATCTTTCTGAGGATCTTCTTCTAATTCATTATCAAATGCTGCTTCTATCATGTGACACTGTGCGCAGGATCTAGATTTAGTTTGACTAATGAAATTATTAATGGCATCATCTTCTGTTTGATCTTTGAAATCAAGTGCCTCTTGTATAGTCAATGGAGATCTAATGTTATCAGTAAGGTATGATATAGGGTGTTTATTAGTTTTGATTGTTGTGACACTTGGCTGCGCTGGAGGGTATAAAACTAAATTTTTGATATTTGGTCCTCTGGTTATAATCATATTTCCCTGCCGGCAGCCAATGTAAGCATCGGCAGTGGCGAGCCAAGGTCTACCTAGAATTAGCGGGTGTCCATCAAGTCGGGTTTTTGGATTGATTATCAGGAAATCGGTTGGATATTCCCAGGAGTCTACAGAGACCATGACATCAGGTAGAGTACCCTTTGGTCTAACCGCAAATCGGTCAGCTAATTCTAGTAGAGTAGAAGTGGGTTCTACAGATGTAATGTCGAGCTTTTGACAAGTAATGGTTGTCAAAATATTAATTGCAGCTCCTAGATCCACTAAGGCATTAGACAGAGTCTGACCATAAATTTGAACAGTTACAATTGGATTTCCTGGGTCTTCATATTTAATGGGTGTTTCTTTTCCGGATAGTAAATCAGATAAAGTACCGACTACTTGGACTCTTGGATTAGTTGTTATATTCCTAAGGAATTTGGACTTCTGTGATCCATAACATTGTTCACAAAATCTTCGGCAAAATCACATAACCAATCTTTTGTCGACGCATTTCGAACCAACCAGTGTGGATCATCGTCAGGACAATATGAAGAACTAATCCGGCTTAGCTTGATTAAATAGAGCGTGCAGAGACTCCAACAGCTATATTGCCAACAGCTAATTTTGACCTAAAGGACAGAGTCAAACCCCTAATATTCTTAAAATAATAAATTCTTATTATTCTTAGAAAACAACTAAATTTGGTAAATAATATATTAAAAGAATTCATATGTTAATAAATGTATATCTAAAATCAAATAATATATTATATATTATAATTAGCTAAACCTAAAAGAATTCATCCATTAACTAAATGACAAGATATATAATTCATATTTATTATGGTCAATAAATTAATAACTAGTTAAATAATCTATAATTGTTATTATTCCAATATTATTTAAATATAAGCAACTAGTCTTAAATTACTTATTAGGTAAATGTATAATTATTCACTAATTATTTCAATCTTTTGGTAAATTATATTATTTTTATTTTATTTATTATTTAAATATGATGGCTCATTCGAATTTAAATAATATGTTATATATAGTAATTATATTTATCTATATTTACTTAGTAATGTATCATTCCAATATTATTAAGGCAAACAATAGTATTCTGTTAAACCTTTACTATACTTAGAATTTAGTTACAATTAGGAAAATACATTAAAGCACATGTTTAATTAATAAAAGTAACTAACTCAATAGGGATAACCTATATTTATTAATAATAATTTCTTATTTACCATTTAAACATAAAGGCCCAATTTAATTCAATTAATAATTTATATTCATTAAAAAATCAATATATATTCAATAATTTGTTATGAAATCATTAAAATTAACTATGTCATTAATACCTATAACGTCTAAAGAGGAATTAATGACATAGTTAATTTTAATGATTTCATAACAAATTATTGAATATATATTGATTTTTTAATGAATATAAATTATTAATTGAATTAAATTGGGCCTTTATGTTTAAATGGTAAATAAGAAATTTTTATCAATAAATATAGGTTATACCTATTGAGTTAGTTACTTTTATTAATTAAACATGTGCTTTAATGTATTTTCCTAATTGTAACTAAATTCTAAGTATAGTAAAGGTTTAACAAAATACTATTGTTTGCCTTAATAATATTGGAATGATACATTACTAAGTAAATATAGATAAATATAATTACTATATATAACATATTATTTAAATTCAAATGGGCCATCATATTTAAATAATAAATAAAATAAAAATAATATAATTTACCAAACGATTGAAATAATTAGTGAATAATTATACATTTACCTAATAAGTAATTTAAGACTAGTTGCTTATATTTAAATAATATTGGAATAATAACAATTATAGATTATTTAACTAGTTATTAATTTATTGACCATAATAAATATGAATTATATATCTTGTCATTTAGTTAACGAATGAATTCTTTTAGGTTTAGCTAATTATAATATATTATATATTATTTGATTTTAGATATACATTTATTAACATATGAATTCTTTTAATATATTATTTACCAAATTTAGCTGTTTTCTAAGAATAATAAGAATTTATTATTTTAAGAATATTAGGGGTTTGACTTTGTCCTTTAGGTCAAAATTAGCTGTTGGCAATATAGCCGTTGGAGTCTCTGCACGCTCTATTTAATCAAGCTAAGCCGGATTAGTTCTTCATATTGTCCTGACGATGAACCACACTGGTTGGTTCGAAACGCGTCGACAAAAGATTGGTTATGTGATTTTGCCGAAGATTTTGTGAACAATGTTATATTCCTCCTCGGTTTCTTGATGCACAATTCTTTGATAGTTTTTGTGTATATAGGAATGTCTTGAATGGCTTGGAGGAATGGGATTTTTATGTACAGATTTTGTAATTTTCCCAGGATGTCAAAGTCAGGATATTGTATGGGTCGAGGTATGACTAATCGTTCTGGGAACAGAGGAGAGGATGTGGTTGCTTGATTATAAGTCTGCTGCTAGTTTACATCCTCTTGTTGTGACATATGTTCTCTTGGTAACTGATCTTCAATATGAACTTTTTTATCTCCCTCAGTTTCAATTATACGCCCAGATCTTAACTGAAGATCATTGCACTTCCTCAGGTCGGGTCCTATTTCTGGTGATTCGATGATTTGGAGAGATTGGACCGGTCTATTATTTGGATTGGGATTGGGTTGGGCTGGGAGTTGCGGTCTCAGATTAGACTGGGGATTTTGTTGTAAGGCTGGCAGAGTAGGTTGAGGGAGCGGAATAGTTCCTGCTGGCTGGTGCATCGGTCTTTGCTAGTTTTTCTGCCAAGGTGAACTTTGTGAAGTAGGGGGAGTCCATTGTGGAGGATATGGGCCATTTTGACAATATGGTGGAGTGTAAAGAAAATTCGACCAACTAGATTGGCTTGTCTGATTCAGCCATGGGTTTGAAGAAGGAAACGATTGTGGTGACCAGTTTGAAAATGGGGGTTGAGATTGATTTTTCCACATTGTTAACGGGAAAAGCGTCTATTCAAAACGACCCTATCCCACTGAGGTGTGACAGTGACCTCAGAAACAAACAGGGAAAACTACTTTCGTATTCTCCTTTATGAACTATAAATGAAGAGGAATAGGATGAACCAACCTGTGTCTTGCGCTAGTCCTTTGATCCAATCTCTCTCCTCTTTGACAGCTTCCAGCTACCTGCTCCCTTACATGCCTAGCTTCACCAAGTTCCTGTAAGATCACAGAAGAAGGAAACTACACAAAGACATGGATTTATATTCATAAATAGCTTAGGATCAGATTTAAGCTAAACATACAAATGTAAACAACATCAATGATATACAAGCATGTAGGAGAAACTCAAATAGTTTTATTGATAAAACAAGAAGATCCAGGAGGAGTTACAACCGATGATTCCTAATCCAGCATCAACCTCCCAGCATAGAATCCCCTCTTCACCTCCAAGAAGCATAAATCACCCAATACTCTGATATCTATCTCAAAACCAACAACAATTCTCTGCAATGTACAAAATTCCAGCCCCTGGATCTCTTGGATGAGGGATCCATATATAGATGTATGCAAAGAGGATGAGTCAGCTCATGAATTTATTAGTGGCTTCTCTCTGTCAGTTCTTGCTTCCACTTGGATACTGAGAGCCTCTTACTCATCACTAGTCGAATTCAGTGAGGCAAGTGTCATTGGGGAAGATTCTGGAAGCTTCCATTGTCTCTCCACCTCGTGGAATGACTCTGCCACTTGTCATTTCCCACTCAATGCACCCTGGTAGTGCATTTAGGTGCGTTGCAATGCACCTAGCTAGTGTATTTGGGTGCTTTGAAACACATCTAACTAGTGGAGTAGCTAAAATGATCCTGATTTGACTAGTTCTGAGAAGTTTCTGGTGGAGAACTTCTGGGAGAAGCTGTAATTTGTTGACCTTGTTCCTTTAGGGGCCGAAACAACACTTTTAGGGACTTAGGATCCCTTGGTTTATGGACATTTCATGCTTAGAGTTGTAAGGCACAAAAATGTCTATAACAGTTGCCCCCTAAAGTATAAGGCCATTTATCGGGTGAAATGCTTTATTAGGAGGATCCGAAGTTCTTTCAATGCTGGGAGGAGACCTGTAATAAGATACAATACAATACATTATCTTCATACTTTTTTCATGATCTAGCTGAGGCGGGCATTCCCATGCTCAGCTTTATAAATTCATTTTTATGTACATAGGACAGATAATCGTCTGATGGTAGACTGATGATTCTGATGGAGTCATCATCCTTTTGGTAGGATGATTATCTGTGCTGCAATGCTGTACATTTCAATGTCTTTATTTTTCCTGAATATATATCGCAGCTCGGATGGATGAAACTAGATCCGGGGTCTTCAATCTCATCTGATCTTTACTCGAAGTACAAGTCGATCCATGTGAGAAATTTTTTGAAGTCGAACATGGAAAGACATCGCTTGATTACCAGTCAATGATGTAAATTGTTAACAAGCGTGAGAGGAATCACTCATAATGATAATGACCCTCAAGGTACTGCAGTACAATTCACGTGGTGTGAATAAAGGACTTGGCGTCGAAAACCACGCAAAATCTTTCGGTCAAAGGTCATTGATGTATACCTATCATCGGAAGTGAGAAACTTGCCATTGAGGCATGCAAGCTTCAAAGTACTGAAGGGGTTGTTCCTAGATCAACTTCTTGGATAATGAGCTGATGTCGACAAGAAGCGATCCGTCAAAGGAGGGCCTTAATGAATCCCACATCAATGACATGGAACGGAGCAAATGATTTTGATGGAGGTGAAAACGATCTGATGATATATGGTTCAGGGTGGCGGTCATGAAGGAATGAATTATAATGTATGGTAGTGGATGGGACACAGGTGACTTCTCTGGATGACTTCTCTTGAACATGTCAGTGACACTTATGTGATAGATTGGTAGCATTTACCCCAAATGTGGATGGTGTGGCGTGACCATGGTGATGTGACCGGTGAATGAAACAACCCAACCCGACTCAGGCACGGAGTGGAAGTGTCATGTTCAAGAGCGACTTGCTACCAATAAAGTTTCTTTGAGTTTTCTTCCCAATTTTTCCCCAGTCATTGCTGACCAATACCTCTTTATTTTTGTCAAGCTTGAGGAAGATAACATATGCTTGTTCTATAATTTGCCCTTCGGGCAAACCCATTGCTATGTTTTAACAAGCCTAGCGATAGTGAAACTCGTTCTCGTCTAAAGACAAGTTTGTCGCTATTAATATTTTTAACGAGTCTAACGACAAAGATAACTCGATCCTTTTCATTTTTAGAGAGTCTGAAAAGGTACGTAAAGGTAACTCCGAAGTTCCTTTTTCTTCATCTAATCCCTTAAGTGTTAACAAGAAAAGTGTCTATTCAGAACGACCCTATCCCACTGAGGTGTGACAGTGACCTCAGAAACAAACAAGGAAAACTACTTTCGTATTCTTCTTTATGAACTATAAACAAAGAGGAATAGGATGAACCAACCTGTGTCTTGCGCTAGTCCTTTGATCCAATCTATCTCCTCTTTGACAACTTCCAGCTACCTGCTCCCTTACTTGCCCAGCGTCACCAAGTTCCTGCAAGATCACAGAAGAAGGAAACTACACAAAGACATGGATTTATATTCATAAATAGCTTAGGATAAGATTTAAGCTAAACATACAAATGTAACAAACATCAATGATACACAAGCATGTAGGAGAAACTCAAATAGTTTTATTGATAAAACAAGAAGATCCAGGAGGAGTTACAACCGATGATTCCTGATCCAGCATCAACCTCCCAGCATAGAATCCCCTCTTCACCTCCAACAAAGCATAAATCACCCAATACTCTGATATCTATCTCAAAACCAACAACAATTCTCTGCAATGTACAAAATTCTAGCCTCCGGATCTCTTGTTGAGGGATCCATATATAGATGTATGCAAAGAGCATGAGTCAGCTCATGAATTGATTAGTGGCTTCTCTCTGTCAGTTCTTGCTTCCACTTGGAGACTAAGAGCCCCTTACTCATCACTGGTCGAATTCAGTGAGGCAGGTGTCATTGGGGAAGATTCTGGAAGCTTCCATTGTCTTTCCACCTCGTGGAATGACTCTACCACTTGTCATTTCCCGCTCAACACACCCTGGTAGTGCATTTAGATGCGTTGCAACGCACCTAGCTAGTGTATTTGGGTGCTTTGCAACGCAGCTAGCTAGTGGAGCAGCTAAAATGATCCTGATTTGACTAGTTCTGAGCAGTTTCTGGGAGAGAAGCTGTAATTTGTTGACCTTGTTTCTTTAGGAGCTGGAACAACACTTTTAGGGACTTAGGATCCCTTGGTTTATAGACATTTTATGCTTAGAGCTGTAAGGCACAAAAATTTCTATAACAGTTGCCCCCTAAAGTATGAGGCCGTTTATCGGGTGAAATGCTTTATTAGGAGGATCCGAAGTTCTTTCAATGTTGGGAGGAGACCTGTAATAAGATACAAGACAATACATTATCTTCATATTGTTTTCATGATCTAGCTGAGGCGGGCATTCCCATGCTCAGCTTTATAAATTCATTTTCATGTACATAGGACAGACAATCGTCTGATGGTAGACTGATGATTCTGATGGAGTCATCATCCTTTTGGTAGGATGATTATCTGTGCTGCAATGCTGTACATTTCAATGTCTTTATTTTTCCTGAATATATATCGCAGCCCGGATGGATGAAACTAGATCCGAGGTCTTCAATCTCGTCCAATTTTCACTCGAAGTACAAGTCGATCCATGTGAGAAATGTTTTGAAGTCGAACATGGAAAGACATCGCTTGATTACCAGTCAATGATGTAAACTGTTAACAAGCGCGAGAGGAATCACCGATAATGATAATGACCCTCAAGGTACTACAGTACAATTCATGTGGTGTGAATAAAGGACTTGGCGTCGAACACCACGGAAAATCTTTCGGTCGAAGGTCATTGATGTATACCTGTCGCTGGAAGTGAGAAACTTGCCATTGAGGCATGCAAGCTTCAAAGTACTGAATGGGGTGTTTCTAGATCAACTTCTTGGATAATGAGCTGATGTCGACAAGAAGCGATCCATCAAAGGAGGGCCTTAATGAATCCCACATCAATGACATGGAACGAAGCAAATGATTTTGATGGAGGTGAAAACGATCTGATGATATATGGTTCAGGGTGGCGGTCATGAAAGAATGAAGTATAATGTATGGTAGTGGATGGGACACAGGTGACTTCTCTGGATGACTTCTCTTGAACATGTCGGCGACACTTATGTGATGGATTGGTAGCATTTACCCCAAATATGGATGGTGTGGCGTGACCATGGTGATGTGACCGGTGAATGAAACAACCCAACCAGACTCAGGCATGGAGTGGAAGTGTCATGTTCAAGAGCGACTTGCTACCAATAAAGTTTCTTTGATTTTTCTTCCCAATTTTTCCCCAGTCATTGCTGACCAGTACCTCTTTATTTTTCTCAAGCTCGAGGAGGATAACATATGCTTGTTCTATAATTTTCCCTTCGGGCAAACCCATCGCTATGTTTTAACGAGCCTAGCGACAGTGAAACTCGTTCTCGCCTAAAGACAAGTTTGTCGCTATTAATCTTTTTAACGAGTCCAACGACAAAGATAACTCGGTCCTTTTCATTTTTAGAGAGTCTGAAAAGGTACGTAAAGGTAACTCCGAAGTTCCCTTTTCGTCATCTAATCCCTTAAGTCCGAAAAAGTATAAAACAATACAGAAGGGATGAGTTTTCGATAGTTTTAACGAGCCGAACAAAACAAGCGCTCGATCTTTTTGTGCAATAATCGCTCAGGTCCAAAAAGATTAAAATCTAGAGGAGGGATAGCACTTCCTGTCGCTTTAACGAGTTGGAAGGCCGAAACTTGACAAACTTTCCATATTTTACGAGTCAGTTGAAAAGAGCTTAAAGAAGACTCGTCTTTTGAGGAACGAGTGATAAAAAAGGTAGCAGATGATTCCAGGTAAGGTTTGGAATTTTCCAATCACGACAGTGTCACAAGGATGGCTAGTGAAATCACTCTTCACAGCTGTCCCTCAAAATGGGTAAACAATCAAATGGAGGTGAATGATCGGCAAATGGAAAAGTGGAGGTGACGGTGCAAACACGACCAAGGCTTTAATGGCTGAAAATGCTTCATTCACGGTGGCTATTTACTAGGGGATAGTTCATTTTTTAACGAGCTTAAACGCGAGTGGAAACATTTGCTCAGTCTTATGTTTATTTTTTAACGAGCTTGAACTATGTGCTAAAATTGCTCGATTAATCCAGTCATATGATAAGAATGTCTCATATAAAAATGGCAAACTTTTAGATTTTTTCCCCACATCCTTTCTTAATGCAAGTTAGGAAACGACTAATCCAAAAAACGGATAAATAATCGCTCTTTGCTTGCACGCCAAAAGGTTTTCATGCCCCCAGGTATAAAACAGAGTTTCAAAGTTACCCCTCAATTTGCAGACAAAAAATTTGTTCCATCGGGAGAGGCCTACCTCTTACAGGTTACCCAAAGATTGTTCTATTCGCACAACAAATAAAACACTTCTTCAGCGATGTCTACTGAGATAAACAAAGGTGAGCGACGGTGCCTGCCAACTCACATAACTTTGACAAGAGAATCTTATTCTAGAATAACCCCTCTTCCAATCACGGACGGGGTACAGACTAGTCATATTCTCCCGCGGAAACCTACTCTATAACCGAAGTTCTCCTGCCGAAGCAGACCAGGATGCATGCCCCCTGGGTTTTAGTCATATCCCTCCGAATTACTCGCGCTCATCGGGAGGAAAGACCGGGGATTGAGACATTTCTTACGTGAAAAGACCATTTAGGGACGGTATATGACTATTTGCTATGCGTGATCCGGGAAATGAAAGCTGGTCCACAAGCTTGACCACTCTTCCTTCGTGCGGAAAACACATTACTCTAAAGAGTGAGGAGACGATGGCTCCCATGCAATAAATATAGTCTTGTCCAAGGAGTATGTTATAATCCAAGGGTCCTTGAACTACCATGACATTCATGCGAACTATCTTACCCCTCAATGTTATGGGCACATCGGGAAGGATCCCTAAAGGTCGACTTGTTCCTTTATCAAAGCCTGTCAGATTTCTCATTTCAAGCAACAGCAATGGCGAACCAAGCACTTTCCAAGCAATAGAGGAAAGGATACTCACATAAGCCCCCTCATCTATGATGGTACCAACCATGACCATTCTATATATTTGAATGATAATTCGGAATGGTATGCTTGCTCGCAAACGGGGTCTGCCTAGTTGATTCCAGTCGAAGGATACAACTAGGTTGCCTGGAGGTGGGACCGAGTAGACGGCTGGGTATGGCTCTAACGAATTTCCTTCCTGCGGTAAAGGAATGGGTGGATTGCCCCCATGTTCGTCGGAGTCTGTGTTGATGAAGAAAATTTGGACGGTGTCATCCTTGTTCTCTTCAGTGACTATATCATCCGAAGATAAAACCTCTGAAGGCAAGACCGGGTCAACTGCCGCCTCGACCTTTTGACTTTTTCCTGGTATGGATTTAGTTGGTTTATCTTCAATGATAGGCGCTTCAGCCGACCACCTGAGCAGGCCAGCTGGGTTCTCAACTAGTGACCGACTCGGCAAGAGTTTTTTATATCCAGGACGAAGTCGTAACGGTGAAACCGGACGATCATCCAAAGCTCTTTTAGCCTCGTCTAAGAAGGGACAGCGGTGGAGGGAATGGTCACCTTCGCACAGTTTACAAGGAAATATAACTTTCCCTTTTCGTCCTGGGCTTCACTTTCACTAGTTGACAGTGTGCTTTCAACATGATCTCCAGAGGTTGATGACACCGGATTGTGCAAACGAGGAGACTAGTCCCTTAGTATCCGGGGGATGCAAGGACAATCTCTGTGAAAGTGGTCTCCTCTGCAAATGACACATGGCGATTTAGGCCTGGTCAGTGCTGTGTGTGGATTTTCGTTAGACGACAGTCGTTTTCCCCCATTCGCCTTTGGCTCCTTCTTCTTTTTCTCTTTCTTCTTATTTTCCTTCTTCTCCTTAGGAACTTGGATTTTAGCTTTACCAGCCCCGTCAAGTGAAGAGGAAGGAGGAGAGGAAGAATTAGAGGAAGTATAAGGCTGGTGGGTAACTCTGGACTCGTCTAATTGCTGATTCGATTTTTCAGGAATAATGGTGTTCTGAACGACATTGGTTGAGAAGAGCCATACTGGCAAGCCAATTGTCAGTCCTGGAAGCGACAATGTGGCCATATGGGGCGCACCAACATCTCCCCAAGAGTAGAAGGGACTAGGATTTTTACCAAGGGGAATTCCTTGGTTGGTAGGCTCCATTGTCTCAACCCAAAGATCAACGTAGGAAAAGGGGATGAATATTCCGTTTAAAATAAATTTTAACACGCTTTGACACAACTTATTTTTTCAGTTTTAAAGAGTCAAGAAAAAACAAAAGATGACTCTAGTCTCCTTCGATTTTTAATGAGCCTGAAGTGACAAGTGCTCAGATGGACCTTTTCCGTTAAGGAGTCTGAAAAGGAATGAAAGGGACTGCTCTGGAGGTCTAGTTAGAGGGAGTACCAAACCAATCACAAAACTGCAGAATACTTTTTATGGTACGACAGTCAATCTTCCTGAATGCTGTGTTCGATGCATTGCGATCAGTAGGGCGGCCGACACGGCTTCCTATGGATAAAGGTTTTATGCCTATAGGGGTCTCCCAATATATACTTGACGGTACGTGGGAGCACAAGTCCGTACTGGCACTTATCGTCTCAAAGTGGAGGGATCACCCAACCATCAGTGAGGACAACAGTTACCAGGCTTTACGACGCCGGAATACGTCTCTAGCCTAGACCTCTAATTGTTGTGCGTTAAGTTACAAAGCATTGTTAAGTTCATTGAATTTATTTTAGGTTGATCATTCTTATGAAGTTTTCCTTTTGGGTTCACCACGAGATGTAGATGTAATTCCTAAAATGCAATCTAAAGATGATAAGCAAGCTTTTATCTCTTTTCAGCAATGAAAATCCTAGCTACAAGGGGAAAAGAAAGACACAATCTTTTCTCAAAGAGCAAAGAGCACACTGTAAATGCACTTTTCCTAAATCAAGCCAAACAGACTGTCAATATGCAAATGCACATGTGCATGCATTTGTTTTTCACTTTATTAATATTGATGCCTAAAAAGAAAGTTGTTGTACAAATTTGAATTTGTTTTCAAGTGAAAAACACAAACAAGCTTCTTTTCTAAATCAAAAGGTAGAGACGATTACGACACATTATGATTTTGAAATAAACACTTCTTTCGACACTAGAAATTCACAAATTCAAGCCAAAGGCAAAAGTAAAAGCATAATCAACTGTCAAAATCAAATAAAATTTCACCTAAGATCAAAATCGACACTTACGATAGATCTAAATCAAAGGACGACAGTATGGCTATTCTACTTTTGCAATGGGAAACTGTAAATGACGCAACAAACACACAAAAACACATAAAGTTTCTTTCATACAACTGAGGTGGAATTAAGGCAAAGAAAAGGGGCTTTTAAACAGACACACACACTGATCACAGGCTGCAAAAATCAGAGACAAAACTGAAAAAATTGAGCAAAGAACCTCAGCTGCACAAGGCTAGGCTGATCAACGCACCTACTACAAAGAGAAACTGGATTGCAACGGAGGTAGCCCTCTCGGGAACTACGTTGAAATGCAGAATCTCTTCACAGAGGCTACGCTGGGGAAGAAACGAGAATTCTATCCGGGTTCTGGGTCATGGTTGGCAGTTTAATCTATGGTTTTTGGCCGAGTAAAAGCAATCAGTAATGCACAATCAAAGGGTTGATTTAAAAGAGGTTTAAGAGCTATCACAAAGGGTAATCAAATCATTTGTGAATCAGCTGTTCAAATCATAAACAGATCCAGTGAATGGATTGAAGCAGCAGATGTCTACTTTGCATTTGTTAATGGCAAATGCAGTTCGATTCGGTACTTCTAAGTTTATGAAACAAACAACAAGAGAAACAAAAACAAACTAACTAGACACGATCCCCAACGGAGTCGCCATTTTGTTAACGGGAAAAGTGTCTATTCAGAACGACCCTATCCCACTGAGGTGTGACAGTGACCTCAGAAACAAATAGGGAAAACTACTTTCGTATTCTTCTTTATGAACTATAAACGAAGAGGAATAGGATGAACCAACCTGTGTCTTGCGCTAGTCCTTTGATCCAATCTCTCTCCTCTTTGACAGCCTCCAGCTACCTGCTCCCTTACTTGCCTAGTGTCACCAAGTTCCTGCATGATCACAGAAGAAGGAAACTACACAAAGACATGGATTTATATTCATAAATAGCTTAGGATCAGATTTAAGCTAAACATACAAATGTAACAAACATCAATGGTACACAAGCATGTAGGAGAAACTCAAATAGTTTTATTGATAAAGCAAGAATATCCAAGAGGAGTTACAACTGATGATTCCTGATCCAGCATCAACCTCCCAGCATAGAATCCCCTCTTCACCTCCAACAAAGCATAAATCACCCAATACTCTGATATCTATCTCAAAACCAACAACAATTCTCTGCAATGTACAAAATTCTAGCCTCCGGATCTCTTGGTGAGGGATCCATATATAGATGTATGCAAAGAGGATGAGTCAGCTCATGAATTGATTAGTGGCTTCTCTCTGTCATTTCTTGCTTCCACTTGGAGACTGAGAGCCCCTTACTCATCACTGGTCGAATTTAGTGAGGCAAGTGTCATTGGGGAAGATTCTGGAAGCTTCCATTGTCTCCCCACCTCGTGGAATGACTCTGCCACTTGTCATTTCCCGCTCAACGCACCCTGGTAGTGCATTTAGGTGCATTGCAACGCACCTAGCTAGTGTATTTGGGTGCTTTGCAACGCAGCTAGCTAGTGGAGCAGCTGAAATGATCCTGATTTGACTAGTTCTGAGCAGTTTCTGGGGGAGAAGCTGTAATTTGTTGACCTTGTTTCTTTAGGAGCTGGAACAACACTTTTAGGGACTTAGGATCCCTTGGTTTATGGACATTTTATGCTTAGAGCTGTAAGGCACAAAAATGTCTATAACATTAAGTCCGAAAAAGTATAAAGCAATACAAAAGGGATGAATTTTCGATAGTTTTAACGAGCCGAACAAAAGAAGCGCTCGATCTTTTTGTGAAATAATCCCTCAGGTCCAAAAAGATTAAAATCTAGAGGAGGGATAGCACTTCCTGTCACTTTAACGAGCTGGAAGGCCAAAACTCGGCAATCTTTTCATATTTTACGAGTCAGATGAAAAGAGCTTAAAGAAGACTCGTCTTTTGAGGAACGAGTGATAAAATGGGTAGCAGCTGATTCCAGGTAAGGTTTGGAATTTTCCAATCATGGCAGTGTCACAAGGATGGCTAGTGAAATCACTCTTCGCAGCTGTTCCTCAAAATGGGTAAACAATCAAATGGAGGTGAATGATCGGCCAATGGAAAAGTGGAGGTGACGGTGCAAACACGACCAAGGCTTTAATGTCTGAAAATTCTTCATTCACGGTGGTTATTTACCGAGGGATAGTTCATTTTTTAATGAGCTTAAACATGGGCGGAAACATTTGCTCGGTATTATGTTTATTTTTTAACGAGCTTGAACTATGTGCTAAAACTGCTCAATTAATCCAGTCATATGATAAGAATGTCTCATATAAAAACGACAACTTTTAGATTTTTTCCCCACATCCTTTCTTTATGCAAGTTTGGTGACGACTATTCCTATGAGTTTAAAGGGTTAGAGGTCCTAAAAATTTAAAAAATAAATAGTCGCCCCTTGCTTGCACTCCAAAAGGTTTGCATGTCCCTAGGTATAAAACAGAGTTTCGAGGTCTCCCTCTATTCGGGCTGACAAAACATTCGTTTTATCAGGAAGGGTCACCCTCTATTCGATCTGACAAAACATTCGTTTTATCAAGAAGGGTACTACCTCTTACAGGTTACCCAAAGATTGTTCTATTCACACAGCAAATACAACATTTCTTCGGCGATGTCTACTGAGATAAACAAAGGTGAGTGGCGACGTCCGCCAGCTCACATAACTTTGACAAGAGAATCTTATTCTAGAATAACCCCTCTTCCACCCGACGGGTTATAGACTAGTCATATTCTCCCGCGGAAACCTACCCTATACCCGAAGTTTTCCTGCCGAAGCAGACCAGGACGCATGCCCCCTAGGTTTCAGTCATATCCCTCCGAATTACTCGCACTCATCGGGAGGACGGACTGGGGATCGAGACATTTCTTGCGTGAAGAGACCATTTAGGGATGGTATATGACTATTTGCTATGCGTTATCCAGGAAATGAAAGCTGGTCCACGAGCTTGACCACTCTTCCTTCATGCGGAAAACACATTACTCTAAAGAGTGAGGAGACGATGGATCCCATGCAATAAATATAGTCTCATCCAAGGAGTAGGTTGTAATCCAAGGGTCCTTGAATGACCATGACGTTCATGTGAACTGTCTTCCCTCTCAATGTTATGGGCACATAGGGAAGGATCCCTAAAGGTCGACTGGTTCCTTTATCAAAGCCTGTCAGATTTCTCATTTCAGGCAACAGCGATGGCGAACCAAGCTCTTTCCAATCAATAGAGGAAAGGATACTCACAGAAGCCCCCTCATATATGATGGTACCAGCCATGACCATTCTCTATATTTGAACGATAATTCGAAATGGTATGCTTGCTGGCAAACGGGGTCTGCCTAGTTGATTCCAGTCGAAGGATACAACTAGGTTGCTTGGAGGTGGGACCGAGTAGACGGCCGGGTATGACTCTAACGAACTTCCTTCCTGCGGTAAAGGAATCGGTGGATTGCCCCCATGTTCGTCAGAGTTTGTGTTGATGAAGAGAATTTGGACGGTGTCATCCTTGTTCTCGTCAGTGACTGTATCATCAGAAGATAAAACTTCTGAAGGCAAGACCGAGTCAACTGCCGCCTCAACCTTTTGACTTTCGTCTGGTATGGATTCAGTTGGTTTATCTTTAATGATAGGCGCTTCAGCCGACCACTTGAGCAGGCCAGCTGGGTTCTCAACTAGTGACAGACTCGGCAAAAGTTTTTTATATCCAGGAGGAAGTCGTAACGGTGAAACCGGACGATCATCAAAAACTCTTTTAGCCTCGTCTAAGAAGGGACAACGGTGGAGGGCATGGTTGCCTTCGCACAGTTTACAAGGAAATCTAACTTTCCCTTTTCGTCCTGGGGCTCCACTTTCACTAGTTGACGGTGTGCTTTCAACATGATCTCCAGAGGTTGATGACACCAGGTTGTGCAAACGAGGAGACCAGTCCCTTAGTATCCAGGGGATGCAAGGACAATCTCTGTGAAAGTGGTCTCCTCTGCAAATGACACATGGCGATTTAGGCTTGGTCGGTGCTGTGTGTGGATTTTCATTAGACGACACTCATTTTCCCCCATTCGCCTTTGGCTCCTTCTTCTTTTTCTCTTTCTTATTCTTTTCATTCTTATCCTTAGGAACTTGGCTTTTAGCTTTACCAGTCCCGTCAAGCGAAGAGGAAGGAGGCGAGGAAGAATTAGAGGAAGTAGAAGGCTGGTGGGTAACTCTGGACTCGTCTAATTGCTTATTCTATTGTTCAGGAATAGTGGTGTTCTGAACGACATTGGTTGAGAAGAGCCATACTGGCAAGCCAATTGTCATTCCTGGAAGTGACAATGTGGCCATATGGGGCACACCAACATCTCCCCAAGAGGAGAAGGGACTAGGATTTCCACCAAGGGGAATTCCTTGGTTGGTAGGCTCCATTTCTCAACCTAAAGATCAACGTAGGAAAAGGGTATGAATATTCCGTTTAAAATAAATTTTAACACGCTTTGACACAGCTTGTTTTTTCAGTTTTAAAGAGTCGAGAAAAAAAAAAAGATGACTCTAGTCTCCTTCGATTTTTAATGAGCCTGAAGTGACAAGTGCTCAGATGGACCTTTTCCGTTAAGGAGTCTGAAAAGGAACGAAAGGGACTGCTCTGGAGATCTAGGTACAGGGAGTACCAAACCAATCGCAAAACTGCAAAATACTTTTTACGGTACGACAGTCAATCTTCCCAAATGTTGTGTTTGGTGCATTGCGATCAATAGGGCGGTCAACACGGCTTCCTATGGATAAAGGTTTTATGCCTATAGGGGTCTCCCAATATATACTTGACGGTACGTGGGAGCACAAGTCCGTACTGGCACTTATCGTCTCAAAGTGGAGGAATCACCCAACCATTAGTGAGGACAACAGTTACCAAGCTTTACGACGCCGGAATACGTCTCTAGCCTAGACCTCTAAATGTTGTGCGTTAAGTTAAAAAGCGTTGTTAATTTCATTGAATTTATTTTAAGTTGATCTTTCTTATGAAGTTTGCCTTTTGGGTTCACCACGAGATGTAGATATAATTCCTACAATGCAATCTAAAGATGATAAGCAAGCTTTTATCTCTTTTCAGCAATGAAAATCCTAGCTACAAGGGGAAAAGAAAGACACAATCTTTTCTCAAAGAGCACACTGTAAATGCACTTTTCCTAAATCAAGCCAAACAGACTGTCAATATGCAAATGCACATGTGCATGTATTTGTTTTTCACTTTCTTAATATTGATGCCTAAAAAGAAAGCCGTTGTACAAATTTGAATTCGTTTTCAAGTGAAAAACACAAACAAGCTTCTTTTCGAAATCAAAAGGTAGAGACGATTACGACACTTTATGATTTTGAAATAAACACTTGTTTCGACACTAGAAATTCACAAATTCAAGCCAAAGGAAAAAGTAAAAGCATAATCAACTGTCAACAACAAATAAACTTTCTCCTAAGATCAAAATCGACACTTACGACAGATCTAAATCAAAGGACGACAGTATGACTATTCTACTTTTGCAATGGGAAACTGTAAATGACGTAACAAACACACAAAAACATATGCAGTTTCTTTTATACAACTGAGGTGGAATTAAGGCAAAGAAAAGGGGTTTCTAAACAGACACACAAACTGATCACAGGCTGCAAAAATCAGAGACAAAACTGAAAAAAATTGAGCAAAGAACCTCAGCTGCACAAGGCTAGGCTGATCAACGCACCTGCTACACAGAGAAACTAGATTGCAACGCAGGTTGCCCTCTCGGGAACTGCGCTGAAATGCAGGAACTCTTCACAGCACCTGCGCTGGGGTAGAAACGAGAATTCTATCTGGGTTCTGGGTCACGGTTTACAGTTTAATCTATGGTTTTTGGCCGAGTAAAAGCAATCAGTAATGCACAATCAGAGGGTAGATTTAAAAGAGGTTTAAGAGCTATCACGAAGGGTAATCAGATCATTTGTGAATCAGTTGTTCAAATCATAAACAGATCCAGTGAATGGATTGAAGTAGAAGATGTCTACTTTGCATTTGTTAATGGCAAATGCAGTTCGATTCACTACTTCTAAGTTTATGAAACAAACAACAAGAGAAACACAAACAAACTAACTAGACACGATCCCCAGCGGAGTCGCCATTTTTTTCACGGGAAAAGTGTCTATTCAGAACGACCCTATCCCACTGAGGTGTGACAGTGACCTCAGAAACAAAGAGGGAAAACTACTTTCGTATTCTCCTTTATGAACTATAAATGAAGAGGAATAGGATGAACCAACCTGGGTCTTGCGCTAGTCCTTTGATCCAATCTCTCTCCTCTTTGACAGCTTCCAGCTACCTGCTCCCTTACTTTCCTAGCTTCACCAAGTTCGTGTAAGATTACAAAAGAAGGAAACTACACAAAGACATGGATTTATATTCATAAATAGCTTAGGATCAGATTTAAGCTAAACATACAAATGTAAACAACATCAATGATATACAAGCATGTAGGAGAAACTCACATAGTTTTATTGATAAAACAAGAAGATCCAGGAGGAGTTACAACCGATGATTCCTGATCCTGCATCAACCTCCCAGCATAGAATCCCCTCTTCACCTCCAACAAAGCATAAATCACCCAATACTCTGATATCTATCTCAAAACCAACAACAATTCTCTGCAATGTACAAAATTCCAGCCCCTGGATCTCTTGGATGAGGGATCCATATATAGATGTATGCAAAGAGGATGAGTCAGCTCATGAATTGATTAGTGGATTCTCTCTGTCAGTTCTTGCTTCCACTTGGAGACTGAGAGCCTCTTACTCATCACTGGTCGAATTCAGTGAGGCAAGTGTCATTGGGGGAAGATTCTGGAAGCTTCCATTGTCTCTCCACCTCGTGGAATGACTCTTCCACTTGTCATTTCCCGCTCAACAAACCCTGGTAGTGCATTTAGGTGCGTTGCAACACACCTAGCTAGTGTATTTGGGTGTTTTGCAACGCAACTGGCTAGTGGAGCAGCTGAAATGATCCTGATTTGACTAGTTCTGAGCAGTTTCTGGTGGAGAACTTCTGGGAGAAGCTGTAATTTGTTGACCTTGTTCCTTTAGGGGCCGGAACAACACTTTTAGGGGCTTAGGATCCCTTGGTTTATGGACATTTCATGCTTAGAGCTGTAAGGCACAAAAATGTCTATAACACACATACCATATTGTTGAGCATTATACTGTGGAGGCTGAAAAGAAGAGGTTGGGTCTGGAAACATACCAGATTGTCTCGGCTGCCACTGGCGACGCTGGTTGATCAAGTACGCTGATTCTGGTTCTTCTTCTGCTTCCTTATATACCACTTTCAATCCAGGAAGTGAGGGGCAGCTCTTTGTAAGGTGATCTTTTGTACAGATGGCGCATGTTTGAATTGTATCCAACGGACATTCTTTGTGGCTATGTTTTTTCCTGCATCGGGGGCAGAAGATCACCAAATTATGTTCTGCCTCCATTTGCTTCTGTTTCGCCTGCACAATATCGAGTTGTGTAGTTAGTGTCCCCAGAATACCAATTTTAAAATTTTCTAATAAATTTCCAATTTCTACACGTGTTACTCCTATTGATACTTTGTTATCTCTTGCAAACCGATCATATTCTGTCGGTTTTATTCTTGTGCTGCCTCTCAAACTCTTGATACATAAGTCAATGATGTTAGCAAAATTCTCTTGATAAATATCCCCTTTCCCCATGATGTTTAATGTTTCTATCCATTGTTCCTTCATGCCCCTTATCAATGAAGTTTTTAATACATTATCAGGTAAAGGTAGTGATGCATAAGGGGATCTTTGTAGATTGTACTGAAAGCGTTCCACATATTCCTCTAATGTCTCATTTGGTTTAGCTATCATTTGAAATATTTCGTCTTTTAATTCTCTGGACCTACAATAATCCTAATATTTCTTTAGGAAGGATTCTTTCATTTGATCCCAATTGTTGATAACCCCACCACCTAGTCCCATGAACCATCTTAAAGCAACCCCTTTTAATGTAGAGGGAAATAGTTTCAATTTCTGGGGATCGGTGGTGTAATCATATCCCCTGCATAACACATCGAATTTGAATAAAAATGCATCCGGATCTTCTGATGTGAGACCGTGAAGTGTAGGGATATGCTGAAGAGGGATAGCTTTCATGGGCGCATTTGCTGCAGAATCCACTATAGGATATTGTAATGTAGAGGTTTGAGCATTTGGCTGGTTCTGAGCCATAGGATCGAATATATGCCAATAACCTTCTGGGATATCTAGGAGGGTAATCCTAGGTTGAGAAGGAACGGTTTTGACAGGGATAGTTTCAATAACACTTCCTTTATCTGGGATAATAAGAATACCTGATGTCTGAGGAGATTGGATTCCTCCAACAATGATTTTTGCAGCACTCCCCTTATCTGGGCTATTTAATGGTTGATTTGTCTCAATAGGAGATTTTGGTTCCTCGGTTTCCCCTATTTCTCCTTATCCTTCACAAAAGTTACTGAAATTTCCTTCCTGCAATAGTTCTGGAGTAGAATTTTCAATTTCCTGAAAGTCCTTCTCTTTAGCTTGACTATGCACCTCAGCAAAGGCTACAGATGGTGATCCTGTGGCCTGAAGGGAACTAGTAGGCTATTTAGAAATGATTTTCCTAGGGCCTACTGATGGCTGAGATTCTGTTTTCTTATAGATTTCGTCTATGAAGGTCGTTCGGCGAAGGGTCACCAGCCCCTTAGCTTTTTCGGGTTTGGATGGAGGTTTGATATTCTTTTCTGGTTTTTTCTGCTTAGTCATGCACTCAAATGAACTACTAAATTCTATTCAAACAAAGAAAAAACAAATCTGTTAGGAAAGCGGACAGTGGAGCAGGGCTTTTACATGCTCCACACGCAGGTTCTTACCTTACGTTTTTAAGATCCAACTCTTCCCTAGCAGGTTCGTACACTACTCTGAAAAGACAAATAGCTACACTCTTTCCCCGGCAATGACGCCAAAATGTAGAGCTATAAAAAGGGTCTCTTTTATCTCTAATTATCTCACATTAATATGTCAATTCGGGAGCGCTTGGTTATTACAAAGAGTGACTCAATCTGAGGCTATTTGTCAGAGTAATCCTAGTAGTACAACGTTCTACAAAAATACAAGAGTAAACAGATGTTTTTCTGTAACTAAGTTACTTCAATTGACTAAAGCACACGCTCTTAAAACTAGGCAACTGATCAGTCAAGGGTTCGGTGATGATAACCCATCCCTTTGGAAACTGACAGAAAGGAAATTGAAGCATGGAAAATCACACATTCAGAAAACCAAGCAACTTACCAGTCAAGGGTTCAGCAGCAATAGCCCATCCCTTTGGAAACTGATGGAAAGGAATTTAGAGCATGGATCACGGGTCTGGGAGTGAGGCAGCGAATGCCGAGGCTCACTACAGCCTTAGATTGTCTCTCACACCAAATTAACAAATGCAAGTAAATGGAACGGCAAATAGAAAAAAGGAGCAACAAATAAGGAATTGAACAAAAAATCTGGAATGGAACAACAATAATAAAATGGAACAACAATCAAACAACTAAGTCTCGCGAGTCGTAACCAAACTTAATCTATTAACCCAAATGCACTCTTCATAATCAAATATCAATCTTTCACTCTTAAGGAGAATCAAGAAGAACTCACTAATGGAACAGCATTAGCTATGAATAAATTATGGAACAACACCAATAGATCATACACACGCAACACGTTGGAACAGTAATCTGATCAATCTTAATTAACAAGAATACGACTATGTTTCCAAATAGAACAACATTATTTATGAATCCAACAATCATGAAGAACACAACTTCAAATGAATCTATGTCATAAATGTTCAGTACAAGAGCTCTGTAACAAAACAGTAATAATATTTGGTCAAGACTAATAATCATTCAATCAACTATGAAAGGATCAGTAATATAATGCAGAGTCAATACACAATTCTATCTGTAAAAACCTTAATGGATCAATCTTTAACGGAGCATGTAATGGCGATTCATAAAGCATATCAGATTACCAGATAACAATGATAAGAAAACCACGCAGAAATCAAATCGTAGTGATACAGAAGCAAGTGTCCTCCCGGGCTGGGCCCTTAGCCTCAAGGGTACACTGCTTTGAGTTAATCCAGACGCAGAGATAAGATAATCACCAAGTTTATATTAATGCATAAGACAAAAGTACAATGAACCAGTTCTCAACGAGACTCGATGATCAAAGTTGACCTTTTACAGAAAATTGCATAAAAGTATATTATCCAGGTTAACAGTGTTGTCCCTTTATATAAAGGTGACGGCGGAGATGTCTAAGTAACAAGATAAATAAAGCAACGATCCCTCAGGATCAAAGATCCTGAGGGATTTGCCAAACTATCAATCCTTAATCTTTTCTTTTCTTCTCCGCCGAGCTGGTGTCTTCTCCTCCTTTTCCAGGCCGATTTGCTTTGATCTGCTTAGCCTTGTTTGCATTCGGTTTCCCTTCAAAGGGACAGCAGTTATCTCGTCTTTATCTTTTCCTTCGGAGCGACAACTCTTCGTTTTCAACCTTTCCTGCATAGAAGAATAACAATTATCAGTGATTAAGTCTTGCATATTAATTCTCATGTTTTGTTATAATTCTTTATTGTTTTCCAGATTCATGATACAAAAAGGTTTACAAATTCTACTGAAAAGCTATTGAAATGATCATCAAAAGCATACCTTTTTGGTACTCCACACTTCTTTTCCTACCAGTCGAATGCATGACCTCCCCTCTTCAGGAGAGACCTATAATAAAGTAGATATCTTCAACCTCAATATAGATGCATCTGATCTATCATGAAGGCATCATCTTCTGCACTACAGTAGTGGATCAACAATTCAAGTAGACGTGTGTTGGCCTTCATGTTTGGCATTTTGAATAATTTCAATAATCCACAGCCTCTCAATGTTTCTAGTGCATTTTGGTCATTCATTACATCATTATCAATTGTGCTATGGTCTCTTTCTCTCCATGTGATGGTCATCCTAAAAAAATTTGAGTTTCAACTGTTAGTTTTTGTGTTTAAACTTTAACTCGTGTACGCGTGAGTTCCCTTTACACATAGTCGCGTGTAGGGCCATCGTATACATGGGTTGATCACATCCAACTCGCATGTATGAAGAGTTGGATTTTTTGGCATAAATTCCCATGGTTAAAACTTTATGAAAACTTCTAAAAACTATGACAAAATATTACAAGCATGATTTGAGGGTTACCTGATAACTTTGGTGTGATTTGAATGGTCCAATTGTTCAGAGGCAAGTTTTCTTCTTTTTGATCCACAGTTCTTTGTTCCAAACAGAAATAAAAACACTGTGAGTCCAAAAGTCATTATATAACTTTGGAATTGCAAAATATTTTTTCAAAAATTGATCTTTGTCTCATGGATTTTTTGACCTGTGGGTTTGGATTGCGGAGAATGGGTTATAGCACCATTTACCACCCTTGGTATTTGTGATGCTTGGTTTATGGCCTAGGGCAACCCCTCTTTCCAAACTTGATCCAAATATTTTAAAAACAATGTTTTATTCCCTGTACACTAATTTCCCTGAGATAAAAGCGTGCACATGTGGGTTAGTCAACACCCAACCCATGTAGATGTGTTAAAACACTTAAAAAAAAGATAAATTTCCTTAATTATGGGTGGATTTCATGGGTTTTACCTATTTATTACCTCCTATTTCCCATGGCCCAACTGTTTCCCAACTAAAAAACTAATTGGGAGAAGTATAAATAGACTTCTATGGGAAGGCCTTAAGGAGGAGAAGAGATAGATTTATTATACTAAGATTATCCTTGATTGTGTCTGAAGTATCCTTGTGCTTCATGCACTTCCTGTAGCTTCAGGAAACTCCTGTTTCCTTGATTATAGATATTATCCCACTTGCTTGAGATATCATCGTATTGGTTATGGAAGGAGGTTGTTGAAGACTGGGACTGGATGGATTCAGAGGATGGTTTTGCTTGGAGCCAGAAGAAGAAGACTCAAGTGAATTCTCTCCATGTTAGCTATAGCTTACTACAATAAAAAGAAGTGCTCCATTGTTTCCAAGATTAACTGTGTTTATGCATCAGATAGTGTTGTAATTCATATATGAATGTTATTTTTATGTATGATTAATCATTTTCTTATATGATACAAAGTTAGTTTCATAAAAATGCTTTACCTCTATACTGCTATGTATGTTCGAATTGAATGATTTTCAGGTTTGAAGAACATCGGTAGTTGCAGAGGGTCTAAACCCTACAGGAACACCCAAACGAAGGACATCCAGGTATGGTCACTCTGACATAGTTTGTTTATATAAGCATTTTGCATGAGTTGTATGAGTGTTTCTTACTGTAGTTTGTTCCTTCTCTGTTGGGGTTCCAAACCAAAGCTCTAGGGTACTTATTCCTATAACACTAAGTCCCACGTATGGTTATGTGCTAAGGAGTCCATCTCTTCTTTTATGGCTTACTCCCACTTCTTCCTGGTTGCTACCTACACTTCTTCTTCATAATATTCTGGCTCACCAGGATCAGTCAACAATACATAATATAATGAGGGAGAGTATCATTCAAGGGGTATACTTATCATAGTATATCTTCTAACACCACTTTAAGGTGTTTCAGGTGCTTGTTGTTGTATTTTTTTTGGTTGTTGATCATTATGATTGTGAGGCACCTTCACTTTTTCTATGATCTCATCAAGCACTGTGTATTCTCTATTTTTTTTTTCCTATTTATTTTCATGGACCTCATCCTTATACAAAACCTTTTCATTGAACATGACATCTCTGCTCCTAATGATTTTGTGTTTTTCATAATCATAAAAGCGATAACCAAAATCATTAGCACCATATCCAATAAAGGTACATTTCTTTGATTTTGCCTCAAGCTTTGTTCTATTTCTTTTATTAATGTGGACAAAGGCTTCACAACCATAAGTCTTTAAAAATGAGTAGTTTACCTTTTTACCTGTCCATGCCTCCTCTGGAATACCACCATCCAAGGAACTTGTAGGCCCTATATTTATTACATAAACAACAATATCTACAACATCTACCCAAAATTGTAAATGCAATCCTGCATGCAATATCATGCACCTTGCATGCTCCATTATTGTCATGTTCATCCTTTTGGACACGCCATTTTCTTGTGATGTCCCTGGAACTCTCTTCTATCTGCGAATTCCTTTTTCTGAAGAGTACCTATCAAACTCTTTGCTACAATATTCACCTCCATTGTCTAATATGAGACACTTCAACCTTTTACCTATCTCATTTTCAACCAAAGATTTACATTTCTTGAAAGTATTGATGAACCACACTTCTTGGTTCGAAACGCGTCGACCAAAAATTTCTCTTATGTGATTTCTACCGAAATACTTTGCTTAGTATCAAATACATCATACTTATTTTTAATACAATAAATCCAGGTTTTTCTGGTTGCATCATCAATAAAAGTAGCATAATCGTTTCTCACCGAGAGATGACACCTGAGAAGGTCCCCATATATCTATATACACAAGCTCTATTTTTTCGCTCTTCTTTTCTTTCCCAACTCTAAGGAATCTGACTTTCTTCTATTTTCCATAAACACAATTCTCACAGAATTTTAAATCAACATACTTCAAACCTAGCAATAAATTTCTTGAATTTAGAATATGCATCCCCTTCTCACTCATGTGCTCGAGCCTATGATGCCACACTGTTGTATATTCTCCTGTAGAGGTTAAAGCATTAATAGAATTAGAAATATCATTGCATAAATACAATGTACCAACCTTTTCTCCTTTTTCTATTACTGGGGATCGTTTAGTGGCCTTCCAGGTTTTATCTATAAAAGTTGTTACACAACCTTCACCTCCCAACTTCCCTGTTGAAATCACATTTTTCTTCAAATCTGGAACATGCCTTACCTCCTTCAATAGCCATTGATTTCCATTCTATTGTTTTATGAAAACTATACCCATTCCATTGATTGTATAGGGTTTATCATGAAACAATAGAACCTGTCCAAAATCTCCATTAACATAATCATGAAAATGTTTCCCATCAAGAGTGGCATGGAATGAGGCCGCTGAATCTACCACACAGACATCAATAATATTTTCTAATGCAAGAATCTTGGAACACATCACCTTCGCTTCACGATTTTTTTCTTATTGCATGTCTCCTTCTATTCCCTTCCAAGACTTGCAGTCTTTCTTCAACTGTCCTTTCTTCCCACATTTCCAACACACTATCCCCGATCTGGACTTGGATATTCCTTTCCTTGACTTGCTGTGACATCCTGGGCTCTTTCCTCTTTCCATTTTTCTTCCCTTTGTCTCTGTAGTCAAAGCATTACCTAAAGTCTCATCGGATATTTTTCGTCGCATTTCCTCGCTAAGGATTGCAACGAAAACATCATCAAACTTTAAAGTAATAGATCCATAGATAGAGTTAGTAATTTCCATAACTAAACCATTCCAACTTTCTCTCAATGATCACAGAAATAACAGAGCCCTAACTTCATCATCAAAAGTTACCCCTACAGAACTTAATTGACTTGTAACTGTATTAAATTCATTTAAATGATCTGCAACAGATCCACCTTTTGACATCTTCATATTAAATAAATGCTTCATAATAAATACCTTATTTGAGGCTGAGGGTTTTTCATATAGTTGGTCAGTGACGACATTGAACCCTCTGTTGTCATTTCCTTTGAAATAGAAATCACTACCGATGCCTCTAGGAATAGCCGTATTATTCCAAATGCCTTTCTGTTGAGAATATCCCATTCTGTGTCTATCATACTCATCGAATTCTTTGTCTTTCCGCTCAATGGTAGGTATAAATATTTCTAATAGAGATTATCTTCCATCTGCATCTTCCATAGCTGGTAGTTTTGGTTGTTAAATTTTCGACCCTAAACCTACCATCTTCCGCCATTTCTCCCACTCGAACCAAGAACCCTTCTCTCCTGCATGTTTTTCAGCAAAATAGACCTTCAGCTCTTGCAACATCTGTTATAAAATTATATATTATAGAGCAATGGAACACATAAAAA